>CM060938.1:362981453-365756925 GCA_030765085.1 Allium cepa
GTGATATGTTGTTTCAATTAGCTCACTTAGAATGTAAGATAGTTACAATTAATTTGTACAGAGGCTCCAAAAATATTTGGCTTTATTTATGTATTAACTTAGTTCATTCAATTCTATATTTACAATAAATATTAATGTCAATTTTCATCACATTACACAAAGGAATATCATATAGTAAAGCATGATTTTCATAACTAGAAGAAATTTCATTAACAAAAATATATAAATACAAATATTTGCAATAAATATTGACTATGAAATAGTCTATATCTATAATGATCCGCCTTTTCGATCCCCGAATGTCTATACTAATCATACATGGTATTCATATGCCCAACACAGAAAGGCGACGTATTAGGTTAAAAGAAAATGAAAAAGCAATTAAACAAGAAAGAAGATAATGCAATATCAGAATCTCACATGCGGAATGATAATATATAATATCTCAATAGGTCTTTACCAAAAAAAAGCTTTGATATACATACATCAATTAGAGGAAACTAACATATCCTCAGCCTGAACAGTTATAACAATCCGTCCTCACAAATGTTGATAGTTAAAAATCAAGTAATGCAATGGAAAAAAAAATATGATAAGGAATCATCCATCTCCTCTCCAAGTGCTCCAATAAACCATAGTTAAATCTAGAAATATAATCGAGCTAACACGAGCATTAAGAAAATAACACACGGATCAGTCTGGAAAACAAGCTTGAGAAACTCAAATCATATAGATTTACTATATCTCAAAACCCTTCAAATAAGGGTATCTCATATGACCAAGCTGCCAATAAACACTGATAGGTTTTTATCTTACAATAACCAAACCATTTTTATTATAAAATCCAATTATACTATAGTAATGTCTAGGGTGTAGAATATAATTGTTAATCATAGCTAAAATGGTTACATTGATTACATTCTAGCATAAGAGGTACAACTGAAAGCAGTAAGGAATGTTTGCATAATGGATTTTCCACGGAGACCACTTCAGGGAATTCGAATTCGAACTCCATGCACAAGGATCATAAGTTACTAACCGAATATCGTTTATCTCTAGATAAAATATACAATAAGGAAAGCATAGCTGGCCCACGTTCGAATAAGCGAACCCACACAACTGGATCTAAGTACCATCAACTCCCATGCACATGCATATTGATAAGCATACTCTAGATATGGAGTTTATATACCCTATATTGGGATTGCAAAACCGTAGACTTTGCAGCTTGCTCTGTTTTTAGCCATTTTCGATGTGGATGTTACATTCGGCGTCTTTCAATGAGTCTTCACCACTCGATCAGCACATGAATCCCCAATTGGATTCTTATATCTTAGAAAATATCAGAACCACACATGGTTCCCTTAATAGATCTCCAAATCACATATGGATTTCCATAGCTCAATAGGTCTCGGGATCACACATGGTTCCCACATCCTGAATAGGTCATGAGCAACTACATGTGTTCGAGCATCTTAAAACAGATCTCGAATCTCCATATAGATTCTAGCATCTAGAATATATCCACTTCAAAGAGATAGAGCACATATCTCAGCTTTGAAGTGGCTTTTGACAAGTAGAACAATTACTAATCCCAGTTTCCTCAAGACCGAACCAATGAATTTGGCCATTCAATGATAATGAGAACGATCGCGTATGGGAAACTAAGCCTCGTATACTCTCCATAACAAGAAACCCACAAAGCATAATCAAAACACATAAGCATAATCAAGTCATATAAACGACTTCTAATTCCTTTTTTAATTAATCTTCCTTTATTAATTAAATTCCTCTTTTATTAGTAAAAATCATTTTTACTCAATAAACTCCTTTTATAAATGAAACTCCAATTGTAATTAAACTTCATAATTTAATTAAAACATCACTATTCATTTCCATATATTTTGATACTCTTAAAAATATTCATATACTTATCTCAAATGATATATGTATATTCACAAACCATTAAAAAGGTTTATTGCTTTAAATGTTTATTTTTCCTATCTTTTTCCAAAGGATTCCTTACTTATAATTTCTTCCAAAATATCCATTTTAAGGACCTGAGTACTTTCACAAATCCATTCAAAAGGTTTAGGACTAATACCAATTAAAACATTTTCACTGCAACCTAAAACCATTTCGCTTTTGCTTATCTTTGGATCATTCTTTTAAAGGTCTTTTTACATTCCTAAGTATAATAAAAAAAAGGTTAAAGACGAATATTATTAACACATTACCACAACCAATTCAAAACCAATCCATACTTGTTATTCTCTTTAGAATTCCATTATTAAAGATATAAGTATTTTCCAAAGCTCGCATAACAATATTTTATTACTTAAAAATATTATCCAAGGGTTTAAAAACAAATGTTATTAAAAGATTGTTTATGACAAACTCAAAATCAGTTCACTGTTCCATTATCTTTAAAACTCCATTTTAAAGATTTAATCACTTTTCAAAAGTACAGTTAAATGGTTTAAAATAAATGTTGCACAAACATTGATACTATAAACCCAAAATCACTTTTATACTTGCCATTTACTTTAAAACATCCATTTTAAAGTTTAAAGTACTTTCCCATTTTATTAAACAAGGTTATATATCATTTTTTATCAATTTATAAAACAATCCACTATAACACAAGTGTTATAATTAAAAAACTCCTTTTAAATCCCTTTAAAAAATTATCAAACTTCCTTTTTAAAACTTCTAAATATATTAAAATATCTTTGAAAAGGATAGATATTAACATATACAAATTTATTCGTACAACTAAGATATTTAATAAAATACTATAAACCATTTGTAAAATATTATAATATAAAATCCTTTTATTTCTTAAGTCAAATCTTTAATAATATCTACAACCATATATAAACTAAAAATATAATTTTAGAATACTTATACTATATTTTAAAACCTTTTATTTGAAACACCATTTAAAACCTACTTTGTAATTTAAAACCATCTCTTTATAAATTCATAAATGGTTTTCAAAAATATATTTAAACCTTAATGTTTTTCCATAATAAGTATGCTAGTAGTACTTATTAATCAATACGAAGAAGCCCTACGATGTCTTCCAAAGTTAACTTTAAAATCGTAGATCATAGTGATTTCAAAGAGCATCCGTCGTGACCTTTTTGCTTCTAATATTTATGACTTCCATTTCCATATTCCACAAATGTCCAAACCAATCCATTTGTGTCAAACACACCAAAACATGCGTAGAACAACTCAACATATGTACATACATAGATACATATACATACATACATATATATATACACATACACACACACACACATATATATATATCCACAATATATCACATTTTATCCAATTTAACATATGCCAAATACCAGGGATGCCAAAGCACGTTTATGACGACTATATCATTTCAGACATATATAATGCACTGTCAATTTTCACAAAGCATTATCAAACATGTAAATAGTTAGTCCGTGCTACGATAAATGTTTATAGAATCAAAAGGAAGATTATACTATAATCTAATACTTTCACTTGTTTTACAAAACAAGGCAGGGTCCAAAAGTAACAACTTGCAGTCCAAATTACGGTTTATATTTTCAATAAAACAACAATTATATATATACAATAATTTTACAACCAACTGGTGAGTAAAACTCACCAAAGTTACAGCCAACGTTTTTGCATTTCCCAATAGCTCAAAATCGAACGAATCGAATTTCAATCGATTTTGACTAAAATTCCAACAAGCTTCAAACTCGATGAATCGAACTCCAGTGCATCAACAATTCAGATACAAATGCAACGGAGAAAATGGCGCCTCAATCGAACATTGTATGGATAAGATACGATCGTTAGAATATTAGAGATTAATTAGTGATTAATTAACATAATTAATTAAGTAATTAACCTTAACTACCTCTCTATCTCATACTCAAACATAGGCCGAACCTTAACTCAACACTCATCCAATCATCGTTGATGCTACAATGCTCCGACCGCTGCCACGTGCTCAGCGAGGCTAGCCCCGACCAAATCGCCCCTTATGCCACTAGTCTCGCCTACAACGACGCCACCATTCATGAGAAAAAACCCAAAAACTGCCGCCACTTCAAACGAAGATCTACGCCGCCTCGTGCCTCCAACTCGATCCAACTGGCCATTGCGTTCATCACTCTCCTGTGCACAATTCTCTAGTTGAGGCCATTACCTGAAGTGGCCACTTATGACGTAGATGAACCAATGGCTATTAGATGAAGGGTCTGATTTAGGGTTAGGGTCTTTTTTTAGGAATTAAAAGAAAAGCGAGGTCCTTATATAGAAAACTCTCCAACACTATTCACCCCCAAAAATCTCAAACTCTAAACGAGGCATGCTTGCTCACATCCCTAGCCAATTATCCACATTCCGAACTCAGTGGAACTAGTATTGGGACCAAATTCCATCATATATAGGTGTTAGCTTTTAGGATCATATCATATAGTATTATATTAAATCTTTGAAATTAATCGCTACGTGTTTCGAGCTCGCACGACCACGTAGTTTGTCTGATCGCCACGAAACTCGTTGGCGTATAACAATTCATTATTTCAGATCCAATGGCACTAGTTTCGTCAAAATCTAAGGCAATACCCGTAACGACAATTTCACACATTAGTTAAAACGAATTATTATTAAAACAATTTTAATAGCTTTTAATTCTAAATTGTTTGCACCAAAAATAGGCACAAATACCCAATAGAAGCCTTTTCAAGAGAAATAAATGAAGAATAAAATGGAAACAATGGATAATAACAAAGAAACAGTGGTTAATTGAAAGAATAACATGCACACAACGATTTATGGTGGTTTGACATTGTTTGTCGACGTCCACTTTGAATATATTACTTTATTAATCACTTTATAATCTGAGTACAAAAGGGATCAGATCAAAATCCTTAGTACAAAAGAGTATAAAGTAACTAGTGGTGTAAAAGTCCCTAAAATGAACAACCAAGCTGGTATTTATAGATGAAGGTAGTCAAATATCTCTCTGAAAACTCGGTAGAAAGATCCTTAAAACCATATGGGCCCACAGGAGGGGTTGCATGGCTTAATTCCCAAAGAAGAGGGATCGATACCGGTCCCTTCTTTGGTTGACTTTTAAGGCGTGATCCCTATGCTGGCTTCCTCATTATAAAAAATGCTTGGCCTCCAAATTTCATGCCAATTGGATCGGTGGAGCTCGAGTTATTGCTCGATCATATTTCAATATGGTTTTACATGCTGCTTTCTACCCATCCATTCCAAAGGAAGTATACCAATCCCTCTAACTTCATCCCTTTGAGGTGCGAATCCCTAGTGTAGGCTCCCTAGGATCCCCATGTCTTGCTCACAAAATTCATATGCATTGGACTTGTGGATCTTGGATAGCAATTGTTTTCTATAGCAATGCTCTCACGCCCTAAAACATGTCGACCCTATTATTGAAGCCAATTTATGCCGATCTCTTCTAGGTATTGAACCATATTTTATATTTTAAATACTCTGCCATACATATCCATCAAGTCCATTAAATGTTGACTTCACTCTGGAGTCATCGGCCTTGATGGCAATCAAATCTGACTTGTGCAATCAGTTCAATATTGCCGGGTTAAAATGCCGGATATCAATGACATATGGTCCAAACCTCTACTCAATGACATACGGTCCTTCCCAAGTTGGATTAAGATGCGATGGGGTTGGAAAAACCCATATCAAGACAAGATCGTCAATTTCAAATGTTCTAGGTCGGACTTTAGTATTGTTGTATTAGGTGACTCAGTGTCGGTGTTCAGCTGCCCTCAAGTCACTTTCCTCATGCTTCTCATCTATAAAGTGTAGGGATTCCAAGAGGTGATCATTATTTGTTCTGGGATTATAGTAAGTCACCTAATGAGAAGAACTTCAAGCTCAATAGGAATAATGTAACGACCCGTACTTTTACGGATCGAAAGATCGTAAAACTGTCGACATTAAGTCGTTGATGTTGTTAAGTCGTTTAGAGTATGAGTCGACCAAAGTTTAAGTCGTGTCAAGTTATCTCGTGTGGTGCTTAGGTCGTATGAGAGTTAGGTTGAGTGGAGCGACCTATAGAAGTAACGACTTAAGTATGATTGGGCGAGTAAAGGGATTTGAGTTGAGCGACTTATAGGTTTGGAACGACCTAGGAGTTAGATCGTGTAGGGGTTAAGTCGTATAGGAGATAGGTCGTGTGGAAGTTAGGTCGGTTGAGCGACCTAAGGTGTTGAGCGACCTAAGGTGGTGGAGCGACTTATGGTAGTTAGCGAGTTAGTGGCTAGCGGCTTAGGGATAGGTCGGTTGAAGCAAGTTAGCGACCTAGTGGTGAGTGTCGGGTTATAGTTAGATCGTGAGACGACCTAAGGTTGCAAGCGACTTAGGGTTAGGTCGTAAGTCGCTGGATCGTATGCGACCTATGGTGGTTTGCCGTGTGTAGTTAGGTCGCTGTAGTGGTTAGGTCGGCATCTCAGCTAAGTCGTAAGTAGCGCACGTGTGTTAAGGACTTAGGTCGTTAGGTCGAGGCACTGCATGTGTTGAGTCGTGCCTGTGTTGAGTCGCGCATAGGTTAAGTCGTGGACTTGTTAGGTTGTTGACTCGAGTCTGTAGGCCGCATGAGTGTTAAGTCGTGCGCGTGCTAAGCCATGTGTGTGTGTTGTGTTGTTGGGTCGGCAGGGGGTGTTAGGTCGTAGGTCGGGGATTTTAGGTCGTGGACGACTCATGGGGGCGGCGACCTAAGGATTTCCAGCCTATAAATAGAGGGGTTTGGTTCACTTTTTGGCACCCGATTTTGAGGCGACGAAGTGCTGCCATTTTTGAGAGCTCGACTACAACGCTTCTTCACTTCTTTTCTCCACTTTAATCTTGTGATTCCTTCCATCTAAATTGAAGATTAAATCGAAGATCCAAGAGCCAAAGTTAAAGATCTCCATCCATTGAAGAGAGATTTCATGGTTTGAATCGGAATCTTGTCGGATCAAGCTAGATCCTTTGCTGTCCAGATCTGGAGTTGGTTGTTTTTGAGGTGTTTAGGTGATTCGGTGAGTGGTGGTTATCTCTCACACGGACCCAAAGGAGTATATTGGATCATTGGTTTGTTTATGTGCTAAAGAAAGTGATTTCGTGCATTTTTCTTAAGTCTGCATGTAGATCTATTGCTCATGATGATTTGACATCTATTGTACTACATGTTCACTTATGCAAGTTCATTCATCAAGTTGTAGAGATATTGTTCATAATTCATGCTTGATAGAATGCATGTTAGATTTGGACTCTTTATTTACGAAATTGCCATTATTATTGTAATTGTTTATTTAGATCTTGTTTGAATGATTGATTACTTGGATTAATGTTTGATTTGATTGATTAGTTGATTGATAATTTGATTTGGACAAGTTGGTCGAAGATGATTCAAAAGCTAAGTGGAAAGGCTCTTGAATAAGGAAAGCAGCTTCTGGCATATGAAGCGGATGTTGAAGCTCATATGGATAGATTTGATGATGATGCTGAGATGGGACTTTGCCATGATGTGATAAGGCAAACCATGATGTTGAGATGGGACTTTGCTATGATGCGATGAAGCAAAGCATGATGTGAGAAAGCCTTGGTTTAATCCAGACGGGATCATCCCAAGCATGTTGATAACTCGGTGATGTGGTCCGGGTTTGTGGATAATGGTTAGCTTGAGAGGCGCTCGAGCTAGTATGGGATTAGTCGTCGAGGAGGATGACTAGAAGGCTGAGATTTCATCGTTGTTGAAGGTTCTAGCATGCTCAAAGCAAGAGTACGTTGGGACGGGTCACGATGACGTTCCAAGCACGGGTCACGATGACGTGCTAGTACTCTGGGCAGATGCGATAGTCCTAGGCACGGGTCACGACGACGTGCGGAGCTATGTCTAGAACTGGGGTTACCATTAGCCCTTGGCAGGTGGTCATTCAACTAACGGTCAAATCAAGGCATTGATAACAGTGATAGCCCGAGTCATGGATGTTTGGATGTTTGGTTGTCCTGTCGCTTGGGCCAAGAGCGATGTTTTCAGGGTGCTTATCTGATCTTGGTTTAGGCCTTGGGGGTTTGTACTTGGAAAACATCGACCTTGACTCGAGTGATGATTACTTTGCTTTGAATGTCTGAATTGCTATATGTGCTTCTGCTTAGTGTGTCTGGGGGCTATCACTGTAGAAAGAGGTGGAGTGGGATGGTTGGGTTCCTATTCCTTTTACCCTTTATGCTCTTTTGGTATGTTTGATAGTTGATTTACTTCTCACTAAGACTTTTGTCTGACTCAAGGTTTTATGTTTAACTCTTATTACCTTGGGCTGTTCATCCATGTTGGGATGGGCAGACTAGGTAGCAGGTGACAGGTGCTGTTCCTATTGGTCAACGCTGTTGATGACGAAGACGAGCTGGAGGCTTTTTACATATTGTTTTCTTACTATATGTACTGGGTGTTCCGCTGTTTGTATATTCTCTGAGTGATATGTAGTGAGGCTTGATGTATTGTCTTTGCTGATTGTTGTATCAAACTATTAGAGTTTTTATGATGAGATTCTGTTATATGGAGCTTCACCATGTATATTTTCTATTGTATTTTGTCCATGCGCTGTGAGTAATACGATAGAGTTTATTGTTTTTACCTTACCCTGATGATCGTCCATGGCGGCCTGGCACACTTTTCAGCGCATTATTTCCTTGTTTAGTGCAGGAGTCATGGGCGGTCGTCACATTTGGTATCAGAGCTTTGGTTAATCGATTTTAGCCAACGCTCACCGACGTAACTACGTATGAGAGACGTAATTGTATTCCGATGGATGATTACTATGTATAATATAGTAGCTTAGATGGATTTGAACTCCTTATGCAGTTGTTTCTCAGGGTATATTAATCATTCTCTTATAGAAATTAGGAATGAGTCGAAGAGGGAGACCAGCTGCTAGGGAAGGCCATGCTGTTGAGGGGGCTACTGATTATGCTTCTATGTTCGAGGCTATGATGACTTCGATCATGAAAAGGATTCCAGCTCCGGGACCATCAGTAGATGTTGGAGTTCAAGTTCAAACTCCAAGACCAGTGGATTTTGCTAAGTTGTGCAAAGACTATACTTCTCTTGGAGGAAAGGTTTTCTTGGGAACAGAATCAACCATTGAAGTTCAGAGATGGATAGATGCTTGTAGAAGGATTTTTGGTGATTTGGGAATTGAGGATGCAACTAAGAGGAAGCTTGCATCAAGACAGTTTCAAGGGAGAGCTTCGGATTGGTGGAATTCTATCACCATTGATACTCCAGAAGGTGAGATTACTTGGGAGCAATTCCAAGCTAGATTTGAAGCTAAGTTCATTTCTACAGCTCAGAAATCTGTTCTGTTTAAGAAGTTTGTGGAGCTCAAGCAAGGTGGGAGACCAGTTCTTGAGTATGTTTCTGAGTTTGAAGCTTTGTCCAAGTATGCTCGGTCGTATATCGATTCTCCCTATCAAAAGAATGAGAAGTTTGTGACAGGCTTGGATAGTTATCTTGGGAGGCAGTTGGTGGATCATCTGGACGATCCATTTAAGAAGCTTGTGGAGAAAGCTCTCAGGCATGAGAATCTGTTTCCTAAGGAAGGATCTGTTGTTGCTGTGGCCAAGGAGCAAGGTGGAAACAAGAAGAGAAAGCAGCAGCAGCAGAAGGGTAAGGATGGCCAGAAGAAGCCGAAGGGCGAAGTGATCTGCTACAATTGTCGGCAGAAGGGTCATCTCTCCAGGGATTGCAAGAATCCGAAGGTGCCGGTGAAGTGCCACAACTGTGACAAGCTGGGGCATATTAAGAGGAATTGTCTGGAACCGAGGAAGGATAAGCAGATTGTGCAGGCTTATGCTTTGGGGGCTATGCCATCGTCATCGAAAGCTCATACTGCAGATGAGAAAGGGAAGAGCGTGGTGGTTCAAGGTACTCTTTCCATTTGTGGTGTTCCAGTTAGGGTGTTGTTTGATACTGGAGCGTCGCATTCCTTTGTTTGTAATGAACTTGTAGGCCGGTTGGGTTTGGAACCGGATATTGTTGATAGACCATTGGTTGTGACTAATCCAGTTGGGGGTTCGTCTTGTTTGTGTATGGTATGCCGTGGTCTAGTTGTATCGAGTCATGATTGCTCTTTTGTTTGTGATTGTTTTGTTCTGAACTTTGCGGGGTTCGGAACTATTTTGGGTATGGACTGGCTTAGGAAGTATGCGGCAAGGATTGATTATGAGAGGCTGGAGGTGACAGTCGAGAATGTGGAGAGGCGAAAAGTTGTGATACGATGTAAGCATGAGGAAGGCGTCTTCATGAGCTTCATGTATTCGCTGGTTGTTCCACGGGATGGACTATCATCGGTGCCTATTGTGAATGGATTTGAGGATATCTTTGACGAGGTCAAAGGGTTACCGCCGCATAGAGAGATCGAGTTTCGTATCGATCTAGTTGAGGGAGCCAGACCTGTTGTGATGCCTCTTAGGCGAATGGCGCCTAGGGAACAGCAAGAGTTGAAGGTGCAAGTTGATGACCTTTTGCAGAAAGGATTCATTCGGCGTAGTGTGTCCGAATGGGGTGCACCAGTTGTGTTTGCAACCAAAGCGGATGGATTGTTGAGGTTGTGTGTGGATTATCGTGAGCTGAATAAGGTGACTAAGAAGAACAAGTATCCATTGCCGATAATAGATGACTTGTTTGATCAGCTTCACGAAGCTAAGGTGTTTTCTCAGATGGATTTGGCAATGGGATTTCACCAGTTAAGAGTGGCAAAGGATAGTGTTCCGAAGACTGCATTTAGGACACCATCCGGTTTTTATGAGTGGCTGGTAATGCCGTTTGGATTGACCAATGCACCAGCATATTTTGTGGATCTTATGAATAGGGTGTTCAGAGATCAGTTGTACAAGTTTGTACTTGTGTTCGTGGATGATATTTTGATTTATTCCAGAACTGAAGAGGAACACAAGACACACTTGCAGATTGTTTTGGAAATCTTGCGGAAACATCAGTTGAGGTCCAAGTTTTCGAAGTGTCACTTCTGGAAGAGTGAAGTGAGGTTCTTAGGCCATGTTATCTCTGGAAATGGAATAGCGGTTGATCCCGCCAAGGTGGCAGCGATCCAGGATTGGGTTAGACCTAAGAATGCATCTAATGTGAGAAGTTTTCTTGGATTAGCAGGATATTATCGTCGGTTTATCAAAGACTTTTCCAAGATAGCTGCACCGTTAACAGGATTGACGAAAAAGAACCAAGTGTTCAGATGGGATGCTAAATGTGAGCAAGCTTTCGGAATCCTGAAAGAGCGACTGACAAGTGCTCCTGTTTTGACTATTCCAAGTGGGAATGATAAGATGGTGGTTTACACCGATACATGTGGTACTGGACTTGGAGCAGTGCTAATGCAGAAGGATAAAGTTGTTGCATATGCAAGTCGACAACTGAAGCCGCATGAAAGGAATTATCCGACTCATGATTTGGAGTTAGCGGCGATTGTGTTTGCTTTGAAGATATGGAGACATTACCTATTAGGAGTCCGATTCGAGTTGTTTACGGATCATAAGTCATTAAAGTATCTTTTCTCCCAAAAGGATTTGAATCTTCGACAGTAACGATGGCTAGAGTTTTTAGCATCATATGATTTTGGTATAGCATATGCTCCGGGAAAAGGTAACGCAGCGGTAGATGCGTTAAGTCGAAGACATGCAGGATTGGGAGTCATGTTTTCAGAATGGAAGAGTCTCGAGTATTTAGCTGAATTTGACTTCAGACCTAGAAGTGAATTGGAACCTGAGGTGTTGGCAAACTTATCGATAAGATCTACCCTAGTGGAAAGAATTGGCGAGAGCCAAAAGCGAGACGATAAGCTTGTCAAGATTATCCGTGATTTGGAATCTGGATTGGATCCAGAAAAGGATAAAGGATTCGAGGTCGATCGAGAGGGTTGGCTTCGGAAACAAGGACGACTGGTTGTTCCCGATATAGATGAATTGAGAGATGAAGTTCTGAAGGAAAGTCATCACTCGAAATTGACAATTCATTCAGGCGGAAATAAGATGTATCGGGACATGAAGAGAACCTATTACTGGGAAGGCATGAAGAAGGATGTTGGAAATTTTATTTCCAAATGTATGAACTGCCAGTTGGTAAAAGCTGAACAAAAGAAGCCAAGTGGATTGCTTCAACCATTAGAAGTTCCTACATGGAAGTGGGAGCAAATATCAATGGATTTTATCGATGGTCTACCTAGAACCAGAACAGGAAATGAAGGGATTTGGGTCATCGTAGATCGATTGACTAAGAGTGCAAGATTTATTCCTGTTCGATCAACTAGGACTGCATCAAAATTGGATGAGTTGTATGTTAAGTGGGTAGTTCGATTCCATGGTATTCCAAAGAGTATAGTGAGCGATCGAGACCCATTGTTCACTAGTGGACTTTGGAAGAGCTTCCAAGAAGTTTTGGGGACCGAGTTGTGTTTGAGTACAACTTATCATCCCCAAACAGATGGTCAGACCGAGAGAGTCAACCGAGTTTTGGAAGATCTCCTTAGAGCTTGTGTTTTAGATTTCGGAGGATCATGGGAAGATCATCTTCATTTGGTGTAATTTGCATATAATAACAGTTACCAATCAAGCATTGGTATGGCACCGTATGAAGCATTGTATGGAAGACCGTGTAACTCTCCGACATGTTGGTTGGAAACAGGAGAAAAATTGATACTTGGGCCAGAAATGATTCGACATACTACCAGAATGTATAGAGACATTCGACAACGGATGAAGGCAGCCCAAGACCGTCAGAAAAGTTATGCTGATAAGCGTCGTAAGGATTTGGAATTCGACGTAGGTGATATGGTTTTCGTGAAGATTTCTCCACTGAAAAATGTTATTCGATTCGGGAAGAAAGGAAAATTGACTCCGAGATTTGTTGGACCATTCCCGATCATCGACCGAATTGGAAAGCTCGCCTATAGATTGGAGTTACCAGAAAAGATGTCGGGTGTGCACGATGTTTTTCATATATCGTATCTACGGAGATATGTGCACGACCCAAGTACGGTGGTTTCTGCTGATAGCTATGAAGATTTAGAGGTTGATCCAGTTGTTAGAAGGCCTCGTAAGCCACTTCATGTTGTGGGAACCGACACGAAACAGCTTAGAAGGAAGGTATTCAAGTTGTTCAAGGTACAATGGAGTGATGATGTTAACGACTGTACATGGGAGGAGGAAGAGAGGATGAAGGCAGCTCATCCTGAACTCTTCAAGGTATGGCCCTAAGGTGTCGTGACATCTCATGAATTTGTAACTTGTTCTAGTCTTAGAATTATGCATGCTAGGTTAGTAATTGGATGCATGGGTTATTGATTGCTATGGATGGTAGGCATGCAGAATAGTAATGATTGCTCTTGTTTGATTGGAATTTCGGGGGCGAAATTCCTAAGGGGGAGAGAATGTAACGACCCGTATTTTTACGGATCGAAAGATCGTAAAACTGTCGACATTAAGTCGTTGATGTTGTTAAGTCGTTTAGAGTATGAGTCGACCAAAGTTTAAGTCGTGTCAAGTTATCTCGTGTGGTGCTTAGGTCGTATGAGAGTTAGGTTGAGTGGAGCGACCTATAGAAGTAACGACTTATGTATGATTGGGCGATTTAAGGGATTTGAGTTGAGCGACTTATAGGTTTGGAACGACCTAGGAGTTAGATCGTGTAGGGGTTAAGTCGTATAGGAGATAGGTCGTGTGGAAGTTAGGTCGGTTGAGCGACCTAAGGTGTTGAGCGACCTAAGGTAGTGGAGCGACTTATGGTAGTTAGCAAGTTAGTGGCTAGCGACTTAGGGATAGGTCGGTTGAAGCGAATTAGCGACCTAGTGGTGAGTGTCGGGTTATAGTTAGATCGTGAGAGACCTAAGGTTGCAAGCGACTTAGGGTTAGGTCGTAAGTCGGTGGGTCGTATGCGACCTATGGTGGTTTGCCATGTGTAGTTAGGTCGCTGTAGTGGTTAGGTCGGCATCTCAGCTAAGTCATAAGTCGAGCACGTGTGTTAAGGACTTAGGTCGTTAGGTCGAGGCACTGCATGTGTTGAGTCGTGCCTGTGTTGAGTCGCGCATAGGTTAAGTCGTGGACTTGTTAGGTCGTTGACTCGAGTCTGTAGGCCGCATGAGTGTTAAGTCGTGCGCGTGCTAAGTCGTGTGCGTGTGTTGTGTTGTTGGGTCGGCATGGGGTGTTAGGTCGTAGGTCGGGGATTTTAGGTCGTGGATGACTCATGGGTGCGGCGACCTAAGGATTTCTAGCCTATAAATAGAGGGGTTTGGTTCACTTTTTGGCACCGGATTTTGAAGCGACGAAGTGCTGCCATTTTTGAGAGCTCGACTACAACACTTCTTCACTTCTTTTCTCCACTTTAATCTTGTGATTCTTTCCATCTAAATTGAAGATTAAATCGAAGATCCAAGAGCCAAAGTTGAAGATCTCCATCCATTGAAGAGAGATTTCATCGTTTGAATCGGAATCTTGTCGGATCAAGCTAGATCCTTTGCTGTCTAGATATGGAGTTGGTTGTTTTTGAGGTGTTTAGGTGATTCGGTGAGTGGTGGTTATCTCTCACACGGACCCAAAGGAGTATATTGGATCGGTGGTTTGTTTATGTGCTAAAGAAAGTGATTTCGTGCATTTTTCTTAAATCTGCATGTAGATCTATTGCTCATGATGATTTGACATCTTTTTTACTACATGTTCACTTATGCAAGTTCATTCATCAAGTTGTAGAGATATTGTTCATAATTCATGCTTGATAGAATGCATGTTAGATTTGGACTCTTTATTTACGAAATTGCCATTATTGTTGTAATTGTTTATTTAGATCTTGTTTGAATGATTGATTACTTGGATTAATGTTTGATTTGATTGATTAGTTGATTGATAACTTGATTTGGACAAGTTGGTCGAAGATGATTCAAAAGCTAAGTGGAAAGGCTCTTGAATAAGGAAAGCTGCTTCTGGCATATGAAGCGGATGTTGAAGGTCATATGGATAGATTTGATGATGATGCTGAGATGGGACTTTGCCATGATGTGATAAGGCAAACCATGATGTTGAGATGGGACTTTGCTATGATGCGATGAAGCAAAGCATGATGTGAGAAAGCCTTGGTTTAATCCAGACAGGATCATCCGAAGCATGTTGATAACTCGGTGATGTGGTCCGGGTTTGTGGATAATGGTTAGCTTGAGAGGTGCTCGAGCTAGTATGGGAATAGTCGTCGAGGAGGATGACTAGAAGGCTTAGATTTCATCGTTGTTGAAGGTTCTAGCATGCTCAAAGCGAGAGTACGTTGGGACGGGTCACGATGACGTTCCAAGCACGGGTCACGATGACGTGCTAGTACTCTGGGCAGATGCGATAGTCCTAGGCACGGGTCACGACGACGTGCGGAGCTATGTCTAGAACCGGGGTTACCATTAGCCCTTGGCAAGTGGTCATTCAACTAACGGTCAAATCAAGACATTGATAACAGTGATAGCCCGAGTCATGGATGTTTGGTTGTCTTGTCGCTTGGGCCAAGAACAATGTTTTCAGGGTGCTTATCTGATCTTGGTTTAGGCCTTGGGGGTTTGTACTTGAAAAACATCGACCTTGACTCGAGTGATAATTACTTTGCTTTAAATGTCTGAATTGCTATGTGTGCTTCTGCTTAGTGTGTCTGGGGGCTATCACTGTAGAAAGAGGTGGAGTGGGATGGTTGGGTTCCTATTCCTTTTACCCTTTATGCTCTTTTGGTATGTTTGATAGTTGATTTACTGCTCACTAAGACTTTTGTCTGACTCAAGGTTTTATGTTTAACTCTTTTTACCTTGGGTTGTTCATCCATGTTGGGATGGGCAGACTAGGTAGCAGGTGACAGGTGCTGTTCCTATTGGTCAACGCTGTTGATGACGAAGACGAGCTGGAGGCTTTTTACATATTGTTTTCTTACTATATGTACTGGGTGTTCCGCTGTTTGTATATTCTCTGAGTGATATGTAGTGAGGCTTGATGAATTGTCTTTGCTGATTGTTGTATCAAACTATTAGAGTTTTTATGATGAGATTCTGTTATATGGAGCTTCACTATGTATATTTTCTATCGTATTTTGTCCATGCGCTGTGAGTAATACGATAGAGTTTATTGTTTTTACCTTACCCTGATGATCGTCCATGGCGGCCTGGCACACTTTTCAGTGCATTATTTCCTTGTTTAGTGCAGGAGTCATGGGCGGTTGTCACAAATAATGGCTTCGAAACTGTAAGCGAGGGCGAATGGAGTATAGCCAATCGCAGACTTGTTGGTGGTCCTATAAGCCGATAGTGCTGTTAGGAGTTCATCCACCCACTTGCCTCTAGCCTTTTCCAAATGCTTCTTTAGAATGGATTTTATGATTTTTTTTCACGGCTTCAACTTGCCCATTTTCCCGAGGGTGAGCGACTTCCGCAAATATTTTTCCAACACGATGCCGATGGTAGATGTCTTTAAACTCAGGACTGTTGAATTGAGACCCATTGTCTGTTACAATAGTCTATGGAAGAACGAAATGGCAGACGGTGTTCCAAACGATGAAATTGATTACTTTCTTGGTTGTGATCGTGCCAACGGTTTTGCTTCGGTCCATTTTGTGAAGTAATCAACTGCGTCGATAGCATATTTCGTGCCACATTTAGAGATCGAAAAGGAACCGATAATATCTATGCCTCACATGGAAAACGGCCATAGGCCGACCATTTGTGTAATTTCCATCGATGGATCTCTAGGAACTTTTGCATCTATCTAACATTTGTCGCATCGCCTTACATAATTGGCAGCGTCTCAATTTACTAGTCGGCCAATAATACTTGTATCGGAGTATTTTCTTTGCTAGAGTTTGCCGTTCGGTGTGATAGCAACATTCCCCCTCATGAACTTCATTTAGGACTCCTTTTATTTCATTATGAGCGATACACTGGAGAAAGGGAATGGCGTAACCCTTTCTGTACATAATTCCTTCTTGTATGATATACGATGAAGCTTTGCGAAGGACTTTCCCCTTTTCATCGGGAAGAACTTCCCATAACAAATAGCCTTTTATCGGAGTCATCCATAACTCCTTCTCAAGCTCCGTCTCTAGTACCCGTTCAATTTCCATCAAGCTTATGCTCGGGCATTTAATACTTCGATTGGAACCAAACTCATATGTTGTGAATCCCTAGTACTAGCAAACTTTGCCAATGAATCAACCTCTCTATTTTGATCCCAAGGGATGTGCATAATGTCATAATACTCAAAGTCGGTCAACAACTCTTGGATCTGGGTAAGGTATGGAATAATTCGTTGTCCTTTAGCTTGGAAATCTCCCTTGACTTGGCATACTACCAATTGTGAGTTGCAAAAGATTTCAAGAGATTTTATCCCCTGTTCTCTGGCGAGTTTAAGTCCAGCAATCAAAGCCTCATACCCAGCTTCATTGTTTGTTGCAGGGAAATCAAGTTTTAAAGCATAGCAAATTGATCGATCATCAGGAGTTATAAGCGCAATTCCAGCTCTAGAACAACGAACATTGGATGCTCTATCCGTATATAACTTCCACCGTATGGTAGAGGTTTCACTAATCTCTAGGAAATCATCCTGTGTAGTGAATTCTGTTGTAAAATCTACCAGTAGCTGACCTTGGATAGCCCTTTGAGGAAGATAAGTGATGTTGAATTGGCTAAGCTCGATATTCCACTTGAGTAACCTTTCAAATGTCTCAAGTCGCTGCATGACTTGTCATAATGGATGGTCAGTGTAAACATTGAGGGTATGCCTGGAAGTAAGGGCAAAGCTTTCATGAGGTGAGCAACAAACAACATGCCAGTTTCTCTATCTTCGGATTGTTCCTTTCAGCTCATGTCAATCGTTTTCTAACATAATATACCAGTCTCTAGTTCGATTCTCTTCACGGAACAACGTGACACTTACAGTGTGTACCATCATGGCTAAGTAGATATATAAATCTTTATGATCCATCGGCTTTGACAAGATGGAAGTTCTCTCTAAGTGCTTCACCAAAGCGTGGTTCACCAAAGCTTGGTATGCGTCCTTACAATCCTATGTCCATTCGAAATTCCTTTTTCCTCTCCTAATCAAGTCAAAGAAAGGAATGCATTTATCGGTAGCTATGGACGAATCATCTTAGGGTAGCGACCTTCCCATTTAGGTTCTATACTTGTTTGATAGTCTTAATGCTTGGATATTGCGAATACCCTGGATCTTCTCAGGATTAACTTCAATTCCATGGGCATTAATGATGAAACCTAAGAACTTTCCTGACGCAATGTGAAAGGAACATTTCAGAGGATTAATTTCATTTTATAATGTCAGATGATGTGGAACATTTTTGTCGAGTCTCTAATTTGGTCGCTAGATTGTCGTGACTTCACGAGCATATATCCACATATATCTCCATCGTTTTTCTGATCCGATCTTTAAACATTTTGTAAACTAGGCATTGGTAGGTCACTCCTGCATTCTTTAGTCCAAATGGCATCACCATATAGCAGTATAGTCCAACATTGTAATGAAACTGGTGTGCTCTTGATTGGAAATGTGCATCGGGATTTCGTTATATCATGAGTGTGCATCCATGAAAGATAGCAATTCATGCCTTATGGTCAATTCTATCAGCTAATCGATCCTTGGAAGGGGAAAACTATCTTTTGGGCGTGCCTTGTTCAAGTCTGAGTAATCACGTCCACCATTTCCCATTCGCTTTTCTCACAAGTACAGGATTGGTTACCAATTAGGGTAAAGGGCGTCGTGAATAAACCTATTATCTTTGAGTCTATCCACCTCCTTTTTAAGAGTGGTTGATCTCTCCGGATCTGTGCTACGTATTTTTATTTCACCAGGACATGTGTGACGGCTCATAAATCTGTACCCTTTGAATCGACAATGAACCACTCATGTCCGACCCAAAATGCACAAACTGACGGAAATTCAAGAGAAAGAAAAAAGAGAGAAGAGGAGAAGAGAAGAAAGAGAGAAGATAGAACCAAATAGAACAACACAGAATCTCACATCGTAGTGGAAAAACATATAATACCATATCAACGATCTTTACAAAACAGAAACTGTATAAACATACATCAATTAGAGTTCAACAATAAATCACTAATTATCAGCCTAGACAGTTGTAATAACCTATCCTCACAGTTGCTGATAGTAGACAACAGCAATGCGCAAAGCAGATAAGAAAAACAAATACGTATGTACGAAGATGAAGATCTCCAGCTCTCCTGCTGAAGCTCCAAAAGCACCAAATCTGAACCTGTAAATATACTCGGTTTGACCCAAGCATTAAAAGGGAAGAATGCCCGGATCAGTCTAGTAAAAGTAGTGTGAGAAACACACTCAACTGAATTTATTAAATTACGAAACTTTTCCTTTAAAAAAAGAGTATCTTGTAAGATATGCACACACATAAACACGGACATGTTTTTACCTTACGATAACTAAAACATTTCATATCCAATCCTCTTATATTATAATAGTGTCTATTATACAAATAATATTAATCATAGCTGAAATGGTTACATTGATTAAATTCCATCATATAGCCCAAAATGGGTAATAAAATCAAAATGGCAGGCACGCAGTGGAGTTTGGATTTCCATACAAATGACCAGGTGAAGGGACTACCTTCCAATGGATACACTCTAGATGGATGTCTCGAGAAACCATCACAAAGTTCCTCTAGCAACACAAGGCCGGCCTACCTCTATGACTAGATAGTACCGAATATGTCTTCCTCCGGTCGTTAACGACATTTATCGAGGGCGCTCATAGCATATAAACCACAATAATTAGATACACGACGCCATAGCGTGTAAAGGTATATCTAGAAGAGGATGATCATATCCTACTTGTGAGCGACCCACTTAGCCTTGCTGCATCTAACCCTGTTTCGGTCTTTCCAATTGATGAGGCCCGAGGTAATGATTACCTTTCACATATTAGAAATCACATCACTTTGAATGCCACACGGCCATTTTCGTTGACTACTAATTGCCTTACACAAAAGTACAACCCTTGAGCTCATACGTCTCAAGGAGGGTGTTAAACTAAGAGATGTTGCCTTCTCCGCCACCACTAATGTACGTTTGTAAAACCCTATATACGTAATCTTTAGAAATGCAATGTCAGACAAACATCCATACAAGTAGTCCAGGAACAGGAAAAAGAAGGTACTTTCCTACCATATCCCGTCGAGAAATCCCTAGGATTAGTAATGAATAGTCCTTGCATTGGATATTTTATAACGAAGAGACTACTGTTACTAGATGTATATTGGGATTTTAACCCCAAACGATCAACAAGCAGCCCTCCACTATGAAAATTCTAAATATCAGTATCATCAAAACCAACCTGCACCAAAATTGACGCATAAATGTTGGTCTGAAGTGGTTTTCGGATAAACCTTTGTCGGCCTCTTTGCACCAACAATGCAAAAGAGTTTCTTAACCTCACACATAAACTAAGTCTCGTAGACTTATCGCGTCTCCAACTTTCAACTTGCTATCCTTTGGCCAAGAAGGAAGCTCGATAGATTTGAGTAATACTCTGCACTACACGAATCAACATCCTCAACACAAATGATAATCAAGCCTATACAAATGGCTACATATTAAGTGTACGACTAAATAGTTCCCACATCACTCTCGGAACTAAAATTGGCAAAATTTGATAGTCGGTTATTTAACTATCAAAGCAAACAAACAATTATTTAGCACCATAAGCAATCACTAGACCCTTTTAATTAATCTTTTATTAGTTAAATCACTTGCCAAATATTTACTCCAAATTATCTTTAAAAAGATATAATTCCAAACCCATTTCAATATTGGAAAACATTTCCCTATAATTATTTAAAAATAAGTAATTCACAAATCAATTTATTTTCAACACTTAGGAAATATTTCATATACTTAAATCAGGATTAAATATATATTTATGCTTTAAGGAAAACATTCTCTTAACAATATTTATTTGGGTCAAAATGAAAGTTGCGTAAACATAGTTATGACAACCCAAAATCACTAGTATAGGAATTCGAAAATTAGATAGATATACAAATCCCATATACTATACAAAACATCTCCTTTCGAAAATCATTTACTATAACAACAGTGTTATAGTCCATCGTTCCTTCTTTCTCGAAAACGTCTATTTCAACAATGAATGTTGAAATCTATGTATTTGATAATTAACACGTTTTAAAACATACTCTATTTAAAAGATCACTTCCCAAAAATATCCATTTTCTTTAAAAGATTATTCACTGTCCAAAATTGTGAATATAATTCTCTAACCAAATCAATACTCCTACACATTTATTAAAGGATAATCCATTATCCAAAATCGTGAATATATCTCCTTTACCAAATTCATTACTTCTACATATTTATTAAATGATTATCCACTATCCAAAATCGTGGATGAAATTCCTTTAATAAACTTCTATATCTAATTTATCAATCTAAATTGATTTCACATTTATAAAACAATGTTTATAAATTCACATTTATATTTTACAAAAACTTCCATTTAAAATTACTTTATTAACCCAACTCGTTAATCTCTTTTATATGAAAATTTCCAAATGATAAGTTAATTCCTTATAATTTTCTTATTTACAAATTCATTCATTTTTATAACATCATCAATTCATAAATCTGTAAATCATATTTACTAATAAAATCAATTTATAACTACATTTTAACACTTATAAAACTCATTTACAATTCCATCATTTTGATTTATAATAATTCAATTTTATAGATCTTATATATAAAACGTTTATAACAAATTTAAAAATCTCAATTTAACTTATTCTATAAAATAGTAACTCCATATTTCAAAAATCACATTTCAATTATATTTCCCTAAAATCATAATTTTTGCAACATAAAAATCATAACTTTTATTTATTCAAAATAAATTCATTTCATTAATAATTCAAAAATTAGTAAAACATTTATTTTCAAAATCATTTGAAATTCCTTTTTAATTCGAAATGATCACTTTAAAACTTTTCGATAAGCAAAGATAGGCCCAATGCTGCAACCGCACTAAATATATCAATCACGGCATCCGGATCATTATATGTCACATGATAACATCATATATCACAATATCTGTAAACAAAATCAACATTGGCGAGGAATCCAGTTTGTTCCCTCTAACCTATCACCTGCAACAACTATAAATATTAGAATATGTGTACAGTGTCCGCTTCGAGGCAGACGCGCGAACAAAGGGTCATCCGCTCATACATGGGAACGTATAGGGTCTCATCCGCTCCAACAGGCAGGAATATATCCAAATCTCAATATATATATATATATATCATATATCATATATCATATATCATATATCATCTAAATAATCATCAATCGGCGTAAATAAAATTTATTCTCACTTATATAAAATATCAGCGAGTCAGAAAGAGTGAGTTGTACTCACTTTGGTTCCAATAGCAGTTGTAGTGTTTTATTCCGAATAAAATAAACGAGTGTTTAAATTTACACAAAAGTTACACTAGCTCCAATCAACTCCGAACCAACTCTAAAATGTAGTGCTCGTCAATATGTACCCATGCAACTTGTTTCGTCAAAAACGGACCTCGTATGAAGAAGTTACGCCATTTAGAAGTTTATATGAATTATAGATATATTAATTTATTTTATTTACCCTACATATCTAGGCTGCACGTTTCAAACAAAGCAGATCCAACTGATTGCATTTTCTTCTTTCTTCTCGTCGTTGTTCCCAGGCTTCACGAACCCATAGCATCGTTCGAAACTTCGATGCCGCTCCTCCATCCTTCGTCGAGAAGATGATCAAAGGCTTCCACAAGCTGAGCCTATGCGAGACACACCATCGACCTTGTGATGCTTGGCCCCACCTCACATCGATTTTCGTGCGTGAAGGCAACACAAATGCGAGCCTGTAACTGACGATCCATCACCTTAAATTCGATTACAACCGTTGATCTCGAAGTTCTCGTCCGCACTAGAGTTTGTTAGTTGGAAGTTTTTCATGAAAGTGTACGGATTTTGAGAAATTGAGGGAAGAAGGATGATTTTTTCTAGACATTGAAATAGAAGGTGGGGGCTTGTCTTAGAGGATTAGGGTTTTGTGAAAAATGAAAATTATGACGTCCATTTATAGAAAATTTTGCGACACGATTCACTCGAAAAGTTTTCGAACTCCAATCTAAGCATGCCGCCTGGCATTTATAATGTTCCACCCCTATTCCGAACACAATGGAATATATATCGAGAGCCAATTTAATCGTATTTGGAAGATAGGTTTTCGAATCGACTTATTTAAATTTAAAATTTACTTAAACAAATTTTTACGCGTTTCAGCTTGCCACGAATAATCCGTAAATCCAATTGACACGAAATTTGAAATCCTAAAATAATATAACATTACAGATGCAATGAAACTGATTTGATCGAAATCCGAGACTGTGTGAAAAATGACTATTTTTACACGTTAATTACATATTAAAATATTCAATTTCTGTAAATTAAATTTTAATCCAATTTTAAAAGTTCTCTAACATCATTCTAATTCAAACAGAATTTATATCAACTTTATAAATTATTTTCATTCATATAAAATTCAAATTCAAATTAATTCTGCAATTTCAAATATTAAATTAACAGTTTAATTATCCAATTAAATCCTTATATTTCAAATATAAGTTATTCAACTTATAAAATTAACTTGTGAATATTTAAAATCAATTAAATATCCGAATTTCAAATGGTTGAAATTTTGGGTCGTTACAACATGCCTCAGATCGATATTCAATGCGTGCTCACAACGGCAGGCAAGGTCCCATACATGTCAGAGTGAGTCCAAGAGAGCATGTCGAGATTCGCTCGGAGAAATCCAGCAAGTTCTTTCGACGTCATGGTGGTTGAGCTGCGATCCAATCTTTAGGACCCATGATGGGTCATCCTGGCGAGATCCTATACATTTAGCACCTGAGCTAAGGCTTAGGCGCTAGTTGTCAATCTTCAGTGGCTTGGATGCAGACTGACTTGTCCATAATTTTACCTTTCTCCTTCCATTAAGCATCCTTCAACTCAGCTACATTACAGGCACGTCCAGTTGCCTAATCATCATGAACAACTCTAACACCATTATCTGTTGGGAACTTTAAAATTAAACATCATGGGGCAAGAACTGCCCGAAATTCAGCTATGGCTGTATGGAGAGTCAACATCCAAAACAAAAAATGTAGAATCCGCACTCTCCTGAGGTCACCTTTTGCTAACTCTATTTGTAATTCAACATAACCTGTAGCATCAGTTGCAGCACTATTAAAGACATGAATGCGGGCTTTATACGGTTTCAAGTCCTTGGCTTCCATCCTCATTTGATCATAAGCTTTTTAAAAAAATTATATTTACAGAACTTCCACAATCAATCAATATCCTTCTCACAAAAGTGGGGCCGATCAAGGTTGAAATGACCATTGGGTCGATCGTCGAAGTTCCCCCTTGCGCGCATCTCTGTTTCTAAACCCAATATCACTTGCCATTGTACGTTGCTATTTTGCCACAGCTCCATCTTCCATATTCAAATAATATTCAAAATCCACATGCTTAATTATGCTAGCGTAGCACTCCATCTCATGCCAACTTATATCATTTAGATACGATCCTCCGACTATTGTATTGATCGCCAATCTTACACAAGTCTACGCAGGCTCCTCAGCCCTGTGCAATGCTTGTCCTTGGTTAGGGTCGATGTCTCCTGCCCGCCATCCTATGGGGTTTTTACAAACTGTTGTAACTTTCTTGCTCGAATCAGCTTTTCGATAATATCCTGGAGATGCCTGCATTCATTCGTGCTATGTTGATAGCATTCGTAGAACCAACCTTTGTTTCTGGCTCTCCATTGATTCTTTTTGAGGTGCCATTCTGTACTACATAGTATTGCAAGTAGACAAATAAATATTCTCTATAGATGTATTTAGGGGCATATAAGCATACATCGAAATCCTAGGCTTTCCTCTCCCAAGATCCTTCTTTCATTCTCAGCCCCTATCTCCGCCATTCTTCTGCTGATTTGGTTTAGTCTAGATGTTCACTTGAACCTTTCTAGAACTATCGTCAAACTGCTTTACCGTAATATTACTCCATATTCCATCTCAATCGGTCTCGCAACACTCTTGGCTTCCTCATTTCTCAAATATTGATCTGCCTTTGCATAGAAGTGCTCCAACATTGCCAATGTTTTACTAGCTAACCAATCGCCAAAATCAAATTCCGAATCAATCCCTCTTGTTACGGCCATCAATATTGCATGGTCATTCGGATTACTGATTTCTATGACAGTTGTATGGAATCTCCCCAAATAGTCTTTCAGTGACTATCCCAGAGTCTGGATCACACTTGATAGGGAAGTTACATACTTAGGGAGAGTTGCATATACACATGGGGATAACCTCCATGAACTTTGTTGCCAAATCATCAAATTTAGAGATCGACCATGGGGATAGCCTTATAAACCACATTGTTGCTATTCTAGAGAGAATTATGGGTAAACATCTACACTTGGTTGCATCATCTGCTCATACGGAATCCATCAGCCATTCATTTCTCATGATGTGCTGCATGGGGTCACTTTTTCCCTCGTAGACAGGCATCAACGACATGTTGAACCTCCTTAGATATTCTACATGTAGGACATTATCAATGAACGGGATATGGCTTCTCGAGATTCTCCAGTCTTCATTGGCCAAGCTTTGGCTCTCTCTTACTAGCTGTCGAGCCATAGTCGGCAAGTACGACGTTTGAATAGTTGGTACCAAGCATTGGTCGTGTTCCACCTCACATGAATAGTCCGGTCCATGTCTACGGGCCATTCCTTGCCTTCTTAGTTCAATATTTTCCCAATGAATATCACGTAAATTCACTTCATTGTCATTCTGAGGAAGCATTTGGTCAACACTTAACTGAATTCCATCATCCAAATCAGTTGCAATGGCTGTAGGTTGAATCCCAACATGTATAGGTAAATTCCGTTCTATGGAGGAGGGATTTGTACCGATCCCTATGGAGGGATCGACACCGATCGGCCTTGGCAGACCAAAATGGTCTGCCTATTGACGCCCGAAAGTCTCTATGCAATTTCCATCTATTCTACGATGCTGCCCCAGATAGTCATCTGATGAACTAGAGCTCTCCGATGCTGCGTGAGGAGTAGGATCCCTCCAAGCTTTCCCTCGTTGTTACTGATTAAGTTGGTTTATTAGGTTAATATTGGATTAAAGCTGCTAATTTAATTATCGACGGCTATCCACTAGCTCTCTCATCAAATTCTAGAATTCAGCTCTCGTAATAGAATCAGTTGGATTCCAAACTTCAACTGGATTGGCATGCACATCCATTAGTTGACTGCTCGGGCCTCCTTGTCGGCCGCTAGCATTCTCATTTCCCTCTACGTTCTGGGAAATAGATATAGTATTCCTTACCATTGTTGATAGAATTGCTTAGATTTTTGCAAATCTGAGTAAAACGAGCAAACATCCTAAAGATAACTATATATCTTTTTCTGGGGGTTTATGCAATCCAGTAGCAAAAGGAACCTAATAAGCTGAGAATCAAGGCTCTCAGTGAAAGCACCAAAATGTTTGCACCAAAAATTGGCACAAACACCTAATAAAGCTTTTTGAAGAGAAATAAATGAAGAATAAAATGGAAATAGTGAATAATAACAAAGAAACATAAGTTAATTGAAAGCACAACACACACACATAATGATTTGTAGTGGTTCTTGTTTGCCTATGTCCACTTTGAGTAGATTGCTTTATTAATCACTTTATAATCTAAGTACAAAAGGGATCGGATCAAAACCCTTAGTTACAAAAGAGTATAAATCAAGCAGTAATGCAAAAGCCCCTAAAATAAACATCCAAGCCAGTATTTATAGAGGAAGATGGCCACATATCTCTCTAAAAACTCGGTAGAAAGACCCTTAAAACCATATCGGCCCACAAGATGGGTCGCATAACCCAATTCTCAAAGGAGAGGGATCGGTATTGATACCCTCTTTGATTTAATTTTGGGGTATGATCCCTTTGGTGGCTTCCCCATGCTAAAATATGCTTAGCCTTCAAATTTCATGCTAATTGGATTGGTGGAGCTCGAGTTATTGCTTGATCTTTGCTTCAATAAGGTTTGCATGCTGCATTCTGCCGATCCCTTCCCAGGTAAGTATACCGATCCCTCCAACTTCATCCTCTTGAGGTGCGATCCATAGGGTAAGCTCCTTAGGGTCCTCGTGTATTATGCATAAAATTTTATATGCATTGGATTTGTGGATCTTGAGATATTAGTTTTTTTCTATAGGAATGTTCCCATACCGTAAAACATGTCGATCCCTATTTTTAAAGCCAATTTTTGTCAATCTCTCCTAGGTTTGAACCATATTTCATATTTCAAACACTCTGCCTAGCATATCCATCAAGTCTATTTAACATTGACTTCATGTTACCATCTGTACTTGACTTCTAGGTGCCACAATCTTCACTCTGGAGTAGGAGGCTTTGATGGTAGTTGAATCTGACTTGTGTAATCAGTTCAATATAGCCGGTTTAAAATGCCAGATATCATAAATTAAAAGCTTGCCACATCGTTCTTATTTAAACAAAATTTAAATAAGCTTTCGAAATCATTTTTATTCACATTAAATCCTAGATTCAATTATTTGAATAATTCCAATATTCAATTACAAATTGTTCAAAAATCCGGGTCGTTATATTCTTCCTTCCTTAAAAGAATTTCTCCCTCGAAATTCCAACACAAGCAATAAAGCAACAATCACAAACTCAATACCAAAAGGTATTGCAATCATTGGAAACCATAGAGACAATCACATAACAATACTATATAGTTCTTTAATCACTAGCAACCAAAATTCCTGGTTCGCCGACGTTCAGAAACCATCACATCGCACAAGGATATCAAACAATCCACTAAGTTTTACCTTATGCTCAACAGCCTCAGGTATTACTTAGTCGACCGCTTATGATACCATAAGCAATTTGAAGATTCATGTCCCAAACTCTCCATAAGCCAACAAACGTAGCATAAAAATATTTTTAAAGCCCGTACGAATCATCCCTACAGGATATCAACTCTGATCGCTAGCTCGATCGCATAGATTTCACTTTTGAACTAGTATAAATCACTCGATCTTTCTAGTGTGGACTTTAATCTGATTCCTTGATTAGAAACATCTATCCTCCTTATACAGTCATATACCATAATAAAAAACTTTAGGATCATATAAAAAATTCGTATCAAGTGTTGGCCATTAAGAATCGAGTGAAAAATCCCAACTCGGACCGGTGTAAGTCACCTAAAAATCCATGTACTCGAATCCTAGATCAAGAACTGGTACGCAAATAAAATGATCTATGTAGAACTTACCTACTTTATTCAGTTGATCTCTTTAACTACACAAATTACTTTCTATTCTAATTCACATTCATTATCACTTATAGTATTTCTTACGTAATACTAAAATCACTTTTGAATCATTTCACAAAATTTAGCTCAAGTTATTAAACATTATATATCTTAAGCTCATATCCATATAGTACTCCACTACATCCTCAAAGTATATGCTAAAAACATCTAATTCATTTTATTCAACACGAATATTAAATCAATTTAAAACTTGTTTAAATTTTATTATTATTTCAAATCAAGTGTTATATAAAACTTAACTTTTATAGACAATTAGCTTCAAATTTTATTATCTACTAGGTCTAAGTATTATATAAACTCACCTTTATATTTTCACGAAAACATTTAGTTTCAATTTCTTATACAAATTCCCAAGTTTCGACTATTCAAAATTTTCGAAAATTCCATTCCATCTCAACAAATGAAAACTATTACCAAAACACATCATTTACGATGCACGGATCATTTAATTCTAATACATAAGCTATATGTGTCCATAATATGACTTAAACAAATCCCTGAGAATTAAACACCCAATCCTATTTCAGATCATTTTGAAATATATGTATACTTATAATTTTGTATACCAAATCACACATCTAGTTTTCAAATCATATTCTTTTTTACCAAAGTAACTCTGTAGCAAATTGCTATTGTAGCATCCCCCACTTTAGAACTCGAAAATAAATGCTAACAATGTTGTAATCATCACTAAAATCATTTTCCAACGACAGAAGTGAATTTAGTACATCGAGACCATGCCTTTTGGACTTAACCAAAATAAATTCCAAAACAGTATCAAATACTACGTAAATATTACTAATTACCATGATATCTATTACATAAACTAAATTTTCAAATATTTACTTTCAAAAAATACCATTAATATTTTCAAAAGCCTTAGAAAACCAATTTCTAAACCATTGGGATTTAAGTCCACAAACTCTCAGTTTAAATTCTGTTCATATTTATAAACTATATTTATAAACCATACTTATATAACCCACTCTCTATATAAAACTATCACCAAAGTGTTTGCGTTGTTTAGATTATAATAAACAACTTTCATTAAAATCAAATTTTAATCCAACATCATAACCGAATGGCTTATCACCAAACAGTGAAACTTAATTTACCAGAAGTTCATTTCAATATCCCCACAAGTTATTATCTACCCAACCCATGCAATAAAAAGGTAAAAATGCTCACAAATTGGTCCAGCACAACTAATGAAACAATAAATGAAAACAATCGAATATTACCATTTTCTAACAAACAATCACATCATAGATAACTGTATCAACTTATAAAAATTATCCTTTTATATATAAAATATAGTCCTAGGTAACATTATTTCATAAACCAATTTCAAAAACAATACCTTGTCGATTTTCTTTGTTCAAATGTTTAGAGATCCCTATCAATAACGATAACAACTCATATTGGTCAGAATTCATAAGCCCTATAAACCAATCAACACAATACAAAACAATTTTATAATAATAAAAAATACACACTCTCGTTTATATACACTCAACTTATAATAGGGCATTCCATTCCCCTATCTCTCAATGAGTTATACCCACCAAAGCCAAGTTCTCGCTTAACCTTTTGCTCTAATACCACGTGTAACGTTCTGCCTTTTCGACCCCAGAATGTCGATATTAATACATCTACGGTATTCATGTGCCGAGCCCCAAGTGCTAGAAAGATGAATTATTAGGGTGAAATAAAAATAAAAGGCAATAGAACAAGGAAGAAGAGAACATAATATCAGAATCTCACATGTGAAATGATAATATATAACATCTCAAAGGTCTTTACCGAAAAAGAAATTTTTGATATACATACACCAATCAAAGGAAACTAACCTATCCTTAGCCTGGATAGTTATAACAACTTGTCCTCATAAATGCTAAAAGAGACAAATCAAGTACTGCAGCGGAAAATAAATACGATAAGAAATCATCCATTTCCTCTCCAAGAGCTCCAATAAACCACAACTAAATCTAGAAATATACTCCAACTGACCCGAGCATTAAGAAAATAACACCCGGATTAGTTTGGTAAACCAGTGTGAGAAACTCAAATCATATATTTACACTATCTTAATACCCATCAAATAAGGGATCTCGTAAGACCACGCCACCAATAAACACGGACGAGTTTCTCTTACGATAACCAAACCATTTAAGTTATAAAATCAAGTGATATTATAATAATGTCTAGGGTGTAGAATATAAGTATTAATTATAACTGAAATGGTTACATTGACTACATTCTAGAGGTACAACCAAAATCGATAAGGAACGTCCGCATAATAGATTTTCCATGGAGATTTCTTTAGAGAAGCCAAATCCGAACTCCACGCATAGGGATAAGAAGTAATTGTAATGACCTTAATTTTTAGTAACATTATTTAGGATATTTAATTGGCTAAATAAAATAAAATAATGTAATGATAAGGGGATTGAGATTTGTGATTAATAGGAGCAGCCATGCCATGTAAACAAATGAACTAATATGAGTTAAAATAAAATAAGTTAGGCAAATAAGTGAGGGGCAAAGTTGGTATAAGAGTATTCTAATACCCTAAATCCTTAGGAATTCATTCACATGTTCATTCATTTGTAAATATTAAATATTGAGGCTGACCACCATTAACAAAAACAAGAGGGATAAAATCTAAAGGAAGTAGATTAATCAATTCAAATCCATTGAAATCTTGAACTCCTTAATCTCAAAGCTAAGTTGAATAATTACCACGTCTCAAATTTTCTATTTTTTCGGTTTTAAGGTTAAACTCGATTTATTTTGCAAGATTACGCCTTATTTTGAATGATTAAATGTTTATATTTACGTGTTGATGAATTATGCTTATTTATATAGGTTTAATGACATATTTCAATGTGGATACCCTATTTAATAACATCCAAATGCCTTGCGATTTTAGATTTTAAGTCAGAAATGATATTTTAGAGATGGATTTCAATTTTCATAATTTTGTATGATTTTTATATTAATTTTCTAGTGAAGAAAATGGTTAGTTTCAAATAATTTATGGCTAAATTATTTATGTTTTGTAGAATTTTTTTTAAGTGTTTTAATAGATATATAAAATTATTTAAGGTATGAGACTTTAATGTTTTTATATTTATAAAAGGAGAAGGGGTATTTTGTAAATTAATTAAATTGTTTATTTCTAATATATTGGTCGAAATTTTAGAAAAGAAATTAGCAACCAATCATATTCTAACAAATAAGGCGGGTTAGTTGAAAAGATTACTTTAAAAGGATAAAATTCAGTTTTAATAGGCTTTTGCCTGTTTTGCCACTTTCGGCACCAGGGGTTCTGACCCAGTAGTTCTGCTACCATCACCATCGAAACCAATGCGCATGGCATCCAAGATTTGGTGCACAGCGAATTGGATATATGTGAAAGGTATTGGGTCGAAACCAGGGGTTCCGAAGCGGTCAAAGCGCGATTATAATTTTAAATGAAAACACGCTTGTTTTACTTTCGAAAGTAATGCTTTCAACTTGGTTGGCTTCTGACTAGGTCAAACTGATTTAAGGAATGTGGTTGCACCTTTTTTTTAAGTAAATGCTTTCAACGGGGTCTAAAACCTCTTGCTACCGCTTTTCTACCTTTCGAAGTCAATGGTTTCGAAAGGGTGACCTTGTTTTTAAATCCAAGCCACATCTCTTGTGCTTTCGGAAGGGTTGGTTTTGATACCATCACTTCTTTACTTAGGAATTGTTTTCGAAAGGAATACTTTCAACTTAAATGTTTTATGAGCCTTTAGCTCTATTGAAGGTAGAACCTAATGGTTTTGAAAAAGTTTCTAAAGGTTTTCCACATGATTTACTTGAACCTAAATAGTTTCGAAAGGTTTTATGTTTAATGCTTTCGAAAGGTTTTAATGAAGGTTTCGAAGGGGTAGTTCCTTAATGGTTTCAAAAGGTTTTCCCATGTTTCCGAAAGGCAACGTTTAAAGAGTTTTAAAAGAAGCATGTCTATGGTTTTTAAAACTTTCGAAGGTGATGTTTTTCAATGGTTTTGAAAGGATGATTCTGAATGGTTTCGAAAGGGTTTGTTTTGGCCTTAGATCTAATGTTTACTTGGTTTTGAAAAGGATACTTTCAATGGGATCGAAAGGGGCACTTTCAAAGGTTTAAATGTTTTCATCAACATAGACTTAAGTAAAGTATATATAGAACACGGCAAGGTAATTTGAGTAAGGCATTGAGCATATATTTTTCTTGTTTAAGTTTGATTTAAAGATTTTTAATCAATTTGAGATAAAAATGTAACTAAGGAAAATCTAAGGGAAGATTACCTTATGTAAAATGACTTGGGTATTTATATACTAGATGGGACAGGCATAGGGTCGTGCCCTTTACATTAGCTATTAGCCCATAACTAATTTAGTCCAAAAGTTCTAGTGTGTAGGGCTTTGTCATAGGTAAGACTAAAATGATGCTATACACAGAACAAAATATATATTTGTACAAAAGTAGGTTATTGGTGAGCCAGCAAAACCATTATGATCAGTGGACCCTGGGAGATGATAAGTTAGGGACAGACCGTCCAAAAGAGGAGTATCTAAAAGATGTTAGATTATTTATTTATATTGTCTGGTAGGCCTGAGTCAGCCAAAGGTTAGTAGTTAGCCAAACAAAACTATAGTGTTCAGACAGATTGTCCATTTGTTACTTGATATGTATGTTTACATGATAATGCTTTACAATTTGAACCAGTTTTGGTTGAAGGATTATGATTTGCAAAAGATATGTTTTAAAAGCATACTAGTGAGGGGAAACCCGTTTCGCCAAGTGGCATATTCTCACTTAATATCAAATAACCAAGATGTACAGTATTACTCACACCAGGTTTTATGTCTGACTCGAAGTTTATGTTTTCTGCTTAAACTCTTGGGTGCTTAAAATTGATTTGAGTAGATTAAGGGTTGAGGATTTTTTTTAGGTTTTAGTAGGTTCGTGAATAAAGCTTCAGGAGACGAGCAGGTGACTAACGGATAGCTATTTAGGATTTTTTGTTTGATTTCGCTATTTTGTATTATGTCATTTTTTACTATATTATACTATGGTCAACCAAGGGGGCATCATCATATATCGCCCTTGGCGTATTTGAACTTGGAAGAGCGATGGGATTATGTAATTTGAATATTGAACATGTTTTGGAAATGTAATCAAAAATATTGTTTTTGAAACTTATAATTTTTTTTATATTCATATGCTTCTGATATTATGATTACCATTAACTTTACCGTGTTTGGCCACCATAAATTAATACAATGGATGACTGTAGCATCTATAACACTTAGATTTGGTCCTCCAGATAGGGGATGTTACAACTTGGTATCAGAGCATAGGTTTATGAAAATCTTTAAACTAAAAATGATTTTTGAAAACATACTCCTAAGGAATTAGAGTAAGATCGGGGTATGGGATAACGCTATAGTAAGGTACTTGTATTTGCTATATATAAGTATACGCTATATCTCTATTCTCCTATCTCTCTTAGGTTATCCTTCTGTATCTTACGAGGCTTGAATGCAGATATAGGCGCTAGAAGTTGAAGAGTGAATCTTAGGGGAAGCACTACCATAAATGGTAATGCCAAAACGAATATGAGAAGGAACCAAGGTCGGGTACAAGTTGGGAATGTTGGTGTTGCAGTTCCATAAGTGGATATGGGAGCTATGTATCAGTTTTTCATGAACAAGATGCAAGTTGGATTTGCTGCTAGTGTGGTTGGAGGAAATACTGGAGCAGTAGTTTAAGAAGCTCTAGTGGTCAACAATTATGTTATCTTTAGTAGAGATTATGTTAGGCTTGGAAGGAAGCCATTTATTGGAACAGAAGATGTTATTGAGTAGAGAATTGGTTGTTGCATTGTGAAAGAATCTTTGCTGACAATGGGCTCAATAATGAGCAGAAGAAAAGGCTTACTTTGAGACAGCTTTAGGGAGCAGCTTTGTTTTAGTGGAATAGTGTGACGGCTGGAGTGAATGAAGAGATGATGACGTGGGATGAGTTAGGAGAAGGTTCCAAGAGAGGTTCATGTCCGTGATGGCGTAGTCTGCTTTGCTCAGAAAGTTTGCAGAGTTGGAACAGGGAGAGATGACTGTGTTGGAGTATGCTAGGAGGTTTGGGGAGTTAGCTAGGTATGAACATGCCACCATGGATACTATGATGAAGTGAAATGAGAAGCTCATAAGGTGGTTGAAGCCTGAGTTGGTAAGGGCTACATTACCTCATCTTAGGGACCCTTTTGATGTTGTGGTGGAAATGGCTTTAAGACACGATCAGATGCTTGCTTCTCTAGAGAAGAATTAGGCAAAGGAAGTCAAGGTAGGGCAGAGTTAGAAAGGAAGTTCTTTCATAAGAACGGTGCTTAGAAAGGTGGAGCCGTGAAGAAAGGGAAGTCGGAGGTTGTTTGCTTCAAGTGTGATAAGAAAGGACATTTCGAAAATGAGTGTTGTACCGGAAATGCGAGGGAAGTGATTAGGAAGAAGAATATCAGATGCTTTAACTACAATCAAAACGGTCATTATAAGAAGCAGTGCAAAGAGCCAGCTAAGGATGGAAGGGGCAAAGTATTTGCATTAAAACCTGTTATGGGGATTAATAGTGTAGGAGAAAGGGAAGGCAGTGGTGGAAGGTATGCTTCAGATCCTTGTTATGTCTGTTAGCGTTCTGTTTGATACTGGTGCATCGCATTCTTTTATATCCCATTGTTTGGTAGATAAGATTAACCTAAAACCCACATACCTAGTTTCTTCCTTAAGGGTTGCAAATTCGATAGGAGGGTATGCGACACTTGGGATGAAGTGTGTCCACCTAGAGTTTGATTTGTTAGGCCATATCTTTGTTTGCAGTTTGTATGTGTTTGATTTTGTAGGGTTTGGAATTATTTTGGATATGGATTGGTTAAGTAAGTACGATGCTAAGATATTTTGCCATGATAGGAAAATATCACTTAGACATCCTGCCATTAGTGATCAGATTATATATACCGTATAAATCCCTAGTTGTGAGGTAAATGCTTTGTTGGGTGTTGTGGAGGTAGAAGAGGAGTTAAATCGAGTTTTCATGGTTAGAGACTTCGCAGATGTTTTTAAAGCGGTAGTAGGATTGCCACCGAGACAAGCCATTGAGTTTTGGATAGATTTGGTGCCTGGAGCAGAACCAGTGAGTAGGCCACATAGTAGGATGACACCTAGCGAAATGATAGAGCTGAAAGTGCAGTTGGTGATTTGGAAAATAAGAATTTTATCTGACCTAGTAGTTTACCTTAGGGGGTAGGTACAGTGTTTATAAAGAAGCCGGACGGATCATTGAGGTTACGTATTGATTATCGTTAGTTGAATGAGAAGACAATAAAGAATCGACATCCATTTTCAAGAATTGACGATTTGTTCGATCAGTTCAGTGGAGCCAAGGTATTTCCTCAGTTGGATTTAGCAATAGATTTCCATCATCTTAGAGTAGCAGAGGATAGTATTCCATTGACGACTTTTAATACTAGTATGGATTGTACGAATGGTTAGTGATACCATTCGGACTACCTAATGCGCCAGCATTCTTTGTAGATTTGATGAATCGAATTTTCCAAGAGCACTTGGATAGATTCGTGTTGGTATTTATAGATGATATTTTGAAATACTCTAGAGATGAAAGGGGAATGAAGTTCATATTAGAGCAGTGCTTAAGACGCTGAGGCAGAATCAATTGGAGGCGAAGTTTTTGTCATTTCTGAATGAAGGAGGTAAATTTTCTTGTTCATGTAGTCTCAGAGAAAGGGTTATCTGTAGATCCAAATAAGATTAAAGAGGTGAATAATTGGAAGATACCTGAGATAGTGACTGAGGTAAAGAGTTTTTTGGGATTTGCTGGATATTATAGGAGGTTCATCAAGGATTTTTTAGATCCGCGTCGATGACCAAGCTAATGCAAAAGGACATGAAGTTTGTTTGGATTGATAAGTGTAAGGAAGCATTCTAGTACTTGAAACACTTATTGATTCATGCACCTATACTAGTGGTTCCAAAAGGGAATCAGGATTTGGTAGTGTATATAGATGCATGTGGAATAGGATTTGGAGATGTGTTAATGCAGAGAGGTAAAGTGATTGCCTATGCTTCTCGACAGCTTAGGCCGCATGAGGTTAGATATCTTACGCATAATTTGGAATTGGCTGCAATGATTTTTGGATTAAATGTGTGGAGACTTTACCTTTTGGGAGAGAGGTTTGAGCTTTATACGGATCATAAGTCGTTGATTTACTTGTTCTCTCAGAAGAAGCTGAACATGAGATAACAAAGATGGTTAGAGTTTATTGTTGCTTATGATTTTGGAATTAAATACACATCAGGGGAAGGTAATAAGGTTGCAGATGCGCTTAGTAGAAAGCATCATAATGCAGTGTTGGCAATTATTGGAGAGTGTAAAGATTTGGAAACATTGTCGACTTGCTGAGTGTAGTGGATATATGAAGTTGGGTCTAGTGAAGGAATAGTTGTGTTGTCTTGTTTAGAAGGTCAACCGGTGATGATCCAAAATATTGCTTCTAAATAGAAGGAGGATCCACTATTGGTAGAACGGATCAGAAAGTTATAGGAAGGGACGAAGAGTGATGACTTAAAGGAGTTTAGTCTTGACCATAATGGGCGGTTGAGAAAGAAAGGGAAGTTATGTGTTCTGAATGTGGGGGACATTAGGAAAGAAGTTTTGGAAGAATACCATCGTTCAAAGTTCATTATTCATCCAAGAGGAACTAAGATGTATCAAGACATGAAGAGAAATATATTCTGGGAAGGTATGAAGATGGATGTAGGCTTATGGGTGAAGTAGTATCTGAACTGCCAACATGTAAAAGCCGAAGCCAAGTAGGTTACTTCAGACATTGGAAATTCTGGTATGGAATTGGGATTCTATTTCTGTGGATTTTATAGACGGGTTGCCAAGGTCAAATATAGGAAATGAAAGAATATGGGTTATAATAGACAGGTTAACCAAGAGTGCCCATTTCATTCTAGTTCAGTCAACCAGGACGACACCTATTTTGGCTAAGTTATTTATGAAGAATATAGTTAGACTTCATGGAATTCCTAGTAGTATAATAAGTGATAGAGATACCTTGTTCACTATCAAGTTCTGGAAAAGTCTACAGGATATTTTAGGAACCAAGCTCAAGATGAGTACCACTTACCATCCACGGACCGATGGACAAATGGAAAGAGTTAACAAAGTGTTGGAGGATTTGTTAAGAGATTGTGTGTTAGATTTTAGAGGATCATGGGAAGACCATCTGCACTTAGTCGAGTTTTCGTATAACAACATTTATCAAACTAGTATAGGGATGGCACCGTTTGAAGCTTTATATGGAAGGCCATGCAAATAAACTGTTTGTTAGTTAGAGACCGGGGATAGGTTGGTTCTTGGTCCAGATTTGGTTAGAGAAGCTGCAGAAAGGATTAAGTTAATTCGAGCTAGAATGAAGGAATCTCAATCTAGACAGAAGAGTTATGCCGACAGAAGATGAAAAGACTTGGAGTTCTCGGTTGGAGATTAGGTTTTCATCAAGCTGTCACCGATGAAGGGTGCAATTTGATTTGGAAAATCAAGAAAATTGGCATCGAGATTCATAGGACGATTTCCTATTATAGAGAGGATCAGGGAACACGCATATAGAGTAGAGTTACCAAATAGTTTGGCAGAAATCCATGATGTTTTTCATGTTTCTCATATAAGAAAGTGTGTTAGAGATTCGTAGTCTACTACAGCACCGACTGTGTTAGACGACTTGGTAGTAGAACCAGACTTGACTATAGTTAGAAAGCCAATTCGTATAGTCACAAGAGATGAGAAGATGCTTAGAAACAAGGCAGTCAAATTAGCTAAAGTCCAGTGGAGCGATGATGAGAGTGACTATACTTGCAAACTGAAAGCAGGATTATAGATACTTATCCTGATTTTTTTATGGTATGTTTTACCTTTATGTTTTATTCGCTGTGCACCTTACATAATTTTAAGTATGAAATTTTTTAAGGATGTGAGTCTATAATGGTCCTAATTTTTAGTAACATTATTAAGGATATTTAATTGGCTAAATAAAATAAAATAATGTAATGTTTAGGGGATTGAGATCTGTGATTAATAGGGGTAGTCGTTCCATGTAACCAAATGAACTGATATAAGTAAAAATAAAAAAATTATGCAAATAGGTGAGATGCAAAGTTGAAATAAGAGTATTCTAATACCCTAAACCCTTAGGAATTCATTCACACATTCATTCATTTGCAAAATTAAGTATTGAGGCCGATCACCATTAGCAAGAACAAGGGGGAGAAAAGTTAAAATAAGAAGACTAATCAATTCAAATCCACTCAAATCTCAAACTCCTTAATCTCAAAGCTAAGGTGAGTAATGATCACATCTCATATTTTCTATTATTTTTGGTTTAAGGTTAAACCCAATTTATTTTGCAAGATTATGCCATGCTTTGAACGATTAAATGTTTATATATGCTTGTTGATGAATTATGTTTATTCATATATGTTTTATGATATGTTTTAATGTGAAAACCCTATTTAATGACATCCAAATCCCTTGCGATTTTAGATTTAGGTCAGAAATGATATTTTAGAGATGGGTTTCGATTTTTATAATTTTATGAATTAATGTGGATTTTATATTAATTTTCTAGTGAAGAAAATGATTAATTTACGGCTAAATTATTTATGTTTTGGGTATGAAATTAATATGTGTTAGAAAACATAATAAAAATTATTTCTTAGAATTTTTATAGAATTTTCCTAAGTGTTTTAATAGATATATAAAGTTATTTAAGGTATGAGACTTAAATGTTTTATATATTAAGGAGAAGTGGTATTTTGTTAATTAATTAAATTTTTTATTTTTGAAATATTGGCAGCAATTTTAGAAAAGAAATTAGCAACCAATCATATTCTAACAAATAAGGCAGGTTAGCTAAATAGATTACTTTAAAAGGATAAAATTCAGTTTAAACAGGCATTTTACCTGTTTCACCACTTTAGGCACCTGGGGTTTCGACCTAGTAGTTCCGCCACCATCACCATCGAAACCAATGCTCATAGCATCGAAGACCTAGTGCATAGTGAATTGGACACAGGCAGAAGGTATTTGGTCGAAACTAGGGATTCCAAAAGGGTCGTAGCCCTATTATACTTTTAAATGAAAACGCGCTCGCTTTGCTTTCGAAAATAATTCTTTTGACCTGGTTGGCTTCCGAATTGGTCAAACTTATTTAAGGAATGGTTTCGTATGGCATTGTGACTTTGCTTTAAGTAAATGCATTCGTCAAGGTCGAAACCCCTTGTTGTCGCTTTCTAACTTTTGAAGTCAATGGTTCCAAAAGGGTGACTTGGTTTTTAATTCTAAGCCACTTCTCCAATGCTTTCGGAATGGTTGGTTTTGTCACCATCACTTCTTTACTTAGGAATTGCTTTCAAAAGGAATGCTTTCGATTTAAACGTTTTACGACCCTTTTTCTCTATTGAAGGAAGAACCCAAAGGTTCCAAAGAAGTTTCGAAAGGTTTTCCACATGTTTTACTTGGACCCAAAATATGGATCAACACCTTGGTTTGATTGTGAAAGCACCAGCCCTGTTCTCACAGAGCAATAATATAGATAACAGGTATAGAAAAAAGAATCAAGAGAAACAAGATAAGAAATTTTTTATAATGGTTCGGCTGTTAATGAAGCCTACGTCTACTTTATAATTTCTTTATTTCTTTTATAGACTGATTGATGTTACAAGAAGTGTTTGATTACATGGTTCTTGATTGTCCTTAACTAGATTGAATCTCGAAGGTTAGATTCCACTGGAGAATCATAGTGAATATCTTTAGAGATTGTTATGAAGGATATGGAGAGTGAAGAAAGTTTCCAGCAAATCTTCAACAACTAGTCAGAGAAGATCATGTTTCTGTTGTAGGTAAGATGGTATTTATAGAGATAGGGGAGCTTCTGAGCTAGGCCTGTTCACTAACTGCTTGTAGATGGACATAGGAGGATGCAAAGAAGGTTGGCTCATGACCCGAGCCAACAGCATGGATCGCTAGCGATCCATGGTCTATGTAGCGCTAGCGATCCATAGATTTAGCTCATATGCGAGCCAATCACTTAGCTCTTTTTTCCCGTCTTTGCCTTACTTAAGTCCCCATGATTCCACGATCATGTATTGATCACTGGCGATCCTTGGTGTATGGATCACCGGCGCTCCTTGGTTTATGGATCACCAGTGATCCGTACACTTGGCATATTTTGCATTTTTTCCTCTAAGACCTCTTTGCACCTGCATGCCTTAGCAACCCAATGATGTTGTTTTGATCGCTAGCGATCCATGCACTTAGACTATTTTTGGATTTTGATGTTTGGAATGCTTTCTTTGCCTTATATCGACATTGTTCATGTATTCTCAAGGCACCTCACTTTGGTTTGATGACGATTTACTTGCTGGCTGTATTTAGCTGTTGGTTGGATTGGACGAACGCTTGTCTCTTGGTTTAGTCAAATTTAGTGGTTGCTTTACCCAGTTTTGGTTGAGTTCTGAGTCATTATGACTTCACCGGGTCGACTCGTCTTCTCTTTGATCCTGAAGGGTTAAAAACCCGGATAACAATTGCCACACAAAGTGCCTCTTTGTTGGAAATAAAGCAGGCTCTGGAAGTTATCGCTTTTAGTCTCCGCTTGTTGAATTCTAAAGAATCATGTTAGAGCTTTACGGACGTGAGCTAGGTCACGTTGCTGTCACAATTTTGGTCTCGACCGCTACTTCTTGTCATAACAGATCAAATTTCTCTCCATAGCTTCTCGGTATACCTTGAAATAGTAGATAGACATCGTAGTGCAAGTTTGAAGTCGGAGACGGGCAATCCTATGGATTGCTGGCGAATAGGATTGCCGGCGATCCATAGCTAATGGATTGCTAGCGACTCGAGTACTTAGAATATTTTTTTCTGTTTTTTGTTTCTTATTTATGTAGTTGAGCCGAGCTATTTGACTACTTCTCCATGACCCGAGCCTCCCTTCGTGTACCTGAACACTTGCGGCGGTTCTAACCTTCGATTCATCAACTCGATCCATCGCCTTCTAAGATCCGATCTTTCCCAAGCCTTCTGCCATGATTCCCTCTGCATCGCCACCACCGGAGCATCGCCTTTTCCTTCTTAGGCCTCCTCCAACCAGAACTCTAGTTTTGCTTACGCTTTGGATCGCCTCCAATCTACCCTTAAATCGCCATCGATTTATTGTAGTTTTCCGATCTCAAAGCTTCTACAATTTTTCATTTAGGTCATTAATCCGAGGTGGATTCTCCAATTACAACGTTCGTTTAATGATTTGATGGCGAGGTTATGTTCATGATGTTTGTCATGAGAAGTTTGAGTTGATTGCAGCTTAATGGAGGAAGATAGTAAATTGAGTCTTGAGTTTCCTCCGGCATGACATTCGGGCCTTGCCCCGGTGCTTGACACGTTTTGCTATATTCATCAATTAAGCCAGAATTGACTTATGCCAAGCTCCATGGTTGATATTGCACGATACGTCACGAATTGGTCCTGGCTCTTTCGAAGAATACGAACTTATCTTACTTGCTTCTTGCACGCTCGGTGTCCTTGTAATGAAAAGAATCTTCCACGTCTCTTCGGACAACGGATACGTTATCGATCATTGATCGATAATGGGTAAGTATAGAGGAAGTAAAAACAAATGGAAACGATACGGGAAGTTCTTTTCCTTTCTTATTGCGAGTGAACTATCTACACGGGATAGAGCATTTGTCGTGTTTCAAACACCAAGCTCACCCCTATAGACAACACACTGCACATGCCCCGGTACATACCTGACCATTTTGGAAGTGATTTCTATTGTTTTACAATGAAGCATCCATCTTCGTGTCGTAAGTCAAAGGGAGGAAGATCGGCATTTTCAAAAGCCGAGTATTCGTCCGTCGGCTTTTCTCCTTCCACCTCACAGGCTGAATATAGCCAGTTGGTCCTAACAGATCCGGTCTTGGGTTGAACTCCTTCCAATTCTACGGTTCTTCTCAACCAGCCGAAGAGAGCTTCTTCCATGGTTTCTGCTAAGGTTCTGCACAATATGTACGTGCATCATGACATACCAAAGGAGGATGTACGCCTTCCAAAGAAGAACGAATTTTCTTACATGCCTCCCTTGGGATATACTGCTTGTCATTGGTATATGTGTTTTAATGGCTATGCCATCCCAACTTGTTTGCACGTCCATTTCATGTGCACATTCAGTCGCGCTCCAAACTTCGAAGAGTTTCTGTGCTTTCTTTTTTTCAAGATAAGGGATGGGTTTCCGTCTTTGGTCGTAATCGAATCTCAAAGAATCGAAAAATTGTATTGCAACTACGGATCAACCTATCCTAATTTAAAACCCAATATTTCTTCATCAGATGCCCCGAGGGGTAGCCTTTTGTGGATGATGGGGGTTTAGTTTTTTTCCCTATTTATTGAGTTCCAACATGTCGCTGCAGGGCTTCTAACAAGTCGAACATTTTTTGTAGTTTTCCCGTGGCCAAACAGAGGCTTGCTTGTTGATGAAGTTTTTTGAACCCCGAAGGCTATCGATGCTGAGGAAAGGTCTGTTAAAGTCTTGCTGACTGACGAGAACTTACTCTGTTATGGGTTATTGCAACCGGGTAGGTTTTCCATTCCAGTTGAAGGCCCACCTCCTTCTCAATCCCGGATTCGAACGCGGTCCACTTTCTCTTCTCACGGTTTTGAAGAAGGCGTTTCTCAAGAGAGAGAGAGGGCTTGTTCGAAGAATCAGAAGAAGAGGCTCATGAAAAGAGATGTAGCTGTGACCGGAGTTAGTCGTTCGGCCAGAATGCCTTCAATTCCAGAAAAAAGATAAGAAGAGTTCAAATAGAGAGAAGGCAATGTCGCGGTGGACTTAGAAAAGGAGGAAGGGGAGATCGGAAGTAGTAGTGATGAATCCACTTCTAGCGATGACTTCTACGCAGAATCCGACGATGGGGATTCTGAATCATGCTATAAGACTTCAAAGATGAGCCCCGTTATTCCAAGCTCACCCCTTCTAGAAACAAGCAATAAGGACAATGCCTAGAAATCAAGGGACGTCAGGATTCTCTGATCAAAGATGCTGGTGCAGAGTTTGTAGATTTGGGCGATGTCTATGTCAATTTTGACGTGCTTATGGGGGAAGATTTCAAATTTGAGGAGGTTCCACCTCGTTCAAGCCTTGTCGCATCCAAAGTTAGTCTGATCCCTTTTGTGGCGCCTGCTCGATTCGGTTTGTGACGTCGTTTTAGGCTCTCCTTCCATACACATCACACACTTCACTAGGGTCACACTCACTTGTAACCACACTTTCCATGTCTACTTTCTATTTCTAAAACCTTTTATTTATGCATCATGTCAGGTATGACGAGAGGACATGACCTTTATAATGACTTTGAGGAATTCCCCGACTCCCAACACTGGTCTATGTGTTCTTCCGGCCTACACCAGCCCCGAGAGACAGAGGAAGACTATAGAAGAAGTTAAAGATCTCGATGCCGAAAATCGTCAACAAGATGAGAGAGAGCAAAGCCGGTCATATAAAGGCAGGTATAATAAGAGGAGGACTTTCGATGAGTGGAAGGAGCCATCGAAGAGGTCAAAATTTGATCACCGTTCCCATTCTTCAAAACAGCAAGCTTTTGCTCTGACGTCTGTCCCTGTTCTTCCTTCAAATTTATTCCCTCATCCTCTGATATTCTTGCCCCGGTGCTTCACATCCCTATTGGTGACCCACCTATTTCCTTTCGTTTGGTCCTTCTAGGCTTTAGGCGGCACTCCCGAGTGGTTTTAAGGGGGGGTTAAGTTTGATCGTGATCTTCGCCCGGTCTGTAGAGATTCCAACATGCCACACCTTCAGGCTATCCAAAAAAATTTAGAACAGGCCGAAAGGTGGGAAAAATCGTGTAAGTAGCTGGCAGATACCAATCACAAAAGCTACCAAGAAATCCTCTCTTTTAAGTCAAAGAAGGATGATTTTGAAAGGGTGTTGACAGAACGTGATGCCAGGATCAAACAGCTGGAGGAGTTGAATGAAACGGCGCTATGAGAAACAAAAGGAATGCCGACTTGCTGAAGGAAGTAAAAGAGGCCCATAAGAGAATTGAGATCGTCTATAGGGACGAAGTAAAGATGGCTCGTGACAAAGAGGCCAAATTAAATGATGAAGTGGACGCTCGTAGCGTGACAATTGAAGCTCAGAAGAAAACTATTTCCGATCACGACCTTATCGTTGTGGGGTACAATAGGACCATCCTTGACTAGGCTGAGATTATCGCTCCGTTACAAGATCAGGTTGCGCAGCTTAGCACCAATAAGTCCTGCATCAATTTTAAAAGACCGCTGTTACGGTGGATTATTTGGAGCTTCAAAATGCCTTTGAAAGGAAGATGGAAAAGATGGACGAGAACATCTTGAATTTCTATGTCCATTCTCTACTGCCTCAGGAGACCCTCAGCTACTTAGGCCTGAAATATTAGTACACTCTAGCTGTGATCTGGGAAGAAATTCTGACTCGCTTCCATGACAGCGGCGATGTTTATACCGTGCAAGAGTTAGAAATTGCCTATCTTAATGAAGATTCAAAGATGGCTTTATTGGAGGGCCAAGAGATTTTGCAGATTGAGAGGGAGAAAGAAGCCGCCGATGCTGCTATGACTACGGCTGCCGAAGCGCTTATGGAGCCTTTCATTTTTGCTACAGGCAAGCCAACGGAGCAGCCCCGTAATCTGCCAACAAGTTCTGGACTTTAGGCTTCCCCTCGGATTGTAGAGCCGTCGTAGGAGGGTAAAGGCAATGAATATGAAGTTGACATTCTTGGTCATTCTTCTGACGTAAGTAACCCTCTTGTTTCCCCCGAGTTAGGGAGCTTTCAGCTTACGCCTCAAGAGTAGGAAGAATATAATGCTTTCATTCTTGATCTTATAGGTCCGTCTACCTTACTTATTTGCCTACTAGCTTCTTCGGTGCCTGGACCTACTTTATTTCCACTACTTCCGTGCTTGTTTTCAATCCTGCTCCGATCTCCATGTCCACGTCTGGCTCGCAGTCGGGGCCGGAGTCTGAAAAGAAGCCATGCTTTATGGCTTGGTTGACCCTTTTGTATCTTTGGAAGGTGATGTAATGGCGGTCGAAGCTAAAGAGCAGGATTTCGGACTGAACAGCCACGCAAAACTCAAGAGGAGCTGGTTGCCGTCAAGAGCTCCCACAAGTCATGGAAGCGTAAAATGGAAGGCGAATCTTTCGATAAGGTTGCAGAGTAGGAGGAGTATACTAGTGCTGAGGACGTTGTTGACATTACTGGTAGCGACACCACTTCCGAGGAGCAGAAACTCCGAACACGAGGTGTAAAAGTGAGTGGTGGAAAGAAGCGCTAAGAAGTTTGGGTGGTGATTGATCTGATTTTGATTCGTTTTGAGTCGTTTTGTTCAAATTTAGAGTCTATACGTAGTGTTTTTGTTATGGATTCTGTATTTTCCTTTTGTTGACCGATGTTCTATGGGTACAGCCCCCATGTTTGGACCTTGTATAAAAGAAAACTATAAGTAATACATTGTCGATATTTTGACTGTACTCTTACTTGTCTATTTGTATGTGTTCTGTGTACTTATGCTTGTTTTGTTTATACTTATCCAGTTCTGTGATTACTGCCAAAATTCTTTATTTGGAATAACAATTCCTTGTTTAGAGTAACAGAACTTGTGAAATTATTGTTTTCAAGTCATTTTTATTTAAGTGTTGGTGTATGCCCCCTAGTTCACAGGGCTTTTTACTTCAAACTTCTGATAAATGATCGGTAACTTACGGTTTAAATAATTTGCATATTAAAACTTCAAATTTAACTAAATCACATCTTGATTTTTCTTCTTTCAGTATTTTTATGACTTGAGCAGGCAGTCCATGTTTTCTGCGATGTTCTGGTAAGTGTGCGACATGCGCGTATTTGACACATGCACACTGTATGAGTTGTTGTAGGAAGTTACACATTGCTTACGTTAGGTGTTATAGTTTGTAGCACTCTGATTTTGTTGGAGTCGTGCCCATTTCTTCCAACAATGGAAGTGGGTTGAATCTTGTTATTTTTGAATGGATAAGTTCCTTGGTGTTATCGGGGCAATTCAGGGACTTGAAAGTGCATGTGGTTTTTAGGATGTGTGGATTTTTGGATCGGTATGTCCCGTCGATCCGAGACGGTTTTGGCGCTCCTCAGTGCTGCCTATCTTCAGGCAAAGTGAGAAGTTTACATTTTAGGGGTGTGATTTCATAGCGATGCTCCTCGGTGTTGCCAATTTTCGGGCAATGTGATGAGTTCACATTTTAGGAGAGTGAATTCGCGGTTCCGGGAGTAAATGCGCGCCCCTTGAAATGGGCGACCTTTAGGACTGATATGACGCATTGGTCTGGATTGGTTTTAGTGCTCCTCTATGTTGCCTATCTTCCGGCAATGTGAGGAGCTCATGTTGGAAAGGTGGTGCATGGCTTATGTGGTCTGCGGCTTTTGATACCTAGGTGTTGCATATCTTCAAGCAACGTGAGGAGTTGGTATTTTGAAAATTAGTGCATGACTTATAATATGCCCGACTTTTCGAACTCCTCGGTGTTGCCTATGTTCGGGCAATGTGAGGAGTGTAATTTTTTAAGAGTTACTGCAGGGCTTATGGAATGCATGGCTTTTCGTACTCCTTGGTGTTGCCTATCTTCGGGCAACGTGAGGAGTGTAATTTTTTAAGAGTTGGTGCGTGCCTTATGGAATGCGCGGCTTTTCATACTCCTTGGTGTTGCCTATCTTTGAGAAATGTGAGGAGTGTTTGTTTTAGCCTTTTCGATGTTGCCGAGGCAACATTGGTTTTTTGAAGACAAAGATCAGGTTATGCCGATCCAACAGTTTGAGTCGATTTGCTTCCGTCGACCCAACAGGTAGTTATTATGAACACAGTTTTCTTCGTTCGAAAAGCGAATCAAATTTTGTTAAGGAAAGCAGGGCAGGCCTTTTCCCATTTACAATGCCCCGGCATCCCGACATGGCTTATTTGCTGAAAAATAGAGAGTACATAAGGTAGTTTTCAAATGAAGTAACGACGGAGTGATTCGCTATTCCATGCCTTGGGAATTTGGATTCCGTCGACAGTTGTTAGCTTGAATGATTCATCCCTTAGCTTTTGATTGATGACATATGGTCCTTCCCAGTTCGGTCTGAAGGCCCTCAGAAAAGGATAGATCGCTTGAGCACAAGATCTCCTGCTTTAAAGGTTTGGTTGTGAACTTTGGAGTTGAAGTATCATGCGACACTTTTTTGGTGGGCAGCGGTTCTCAACCCGACTTCTTCTCTTCTTTCGTCGATCATGTCTGACGATTCGATTATGAGCTACTCATTTTTCTTTTGATTAAAATTTTGTCCTCGGTGTGAGGGGATTTCTAATTCAACCGAAATCATTACTTTTGAGCCATATCCTAGAGCGAATGAAATGTGGCCGTTTGCCTCTTTGTGGGCAGTTCTGTAAGCCCATAGAGCGAATGGAAGTTCATCAACCCAGTTTTCTTTTGCTTTAGTTAGTCGCTTTTTTCTAGTAGAATTGATGACCTTGTTTATTACTTCCACTTTCCCGTTTGCTTGCAGATGAGCTACTGCGGAGAAGCTCTTCTCAATCCAAAAGCATTTGCATAAGTCTTTGAACATGGCGCTTTCAAATTGAGTTCCATTAGCAGTAATGATTTTCTGTGGCACGCCAAACCTACAAATATTATTTTTAGTAACAAAATTAATGACTTTCTTTGTAGTTATGGTGGCCAGCGGTTCCGCTTCAGCCCATTTCGTGAAATAATCAACAACAACTATAGCATATTTGGCCCTTCCTTTTGCTATTGGAAGGATGCCGATCAAGTCAATCCCCCATATTGCAAACGGTCATGGACTGACCATCTGCGTTAGCTCTGTTCAAGGAGTTCATTTAATCTTTTTGAATCTTTGGCTGCGATCGCATTTTCGGGCGTTGTCTACAACTTTGCCATTTATTGTTAGCCAGAAGTACCCATATCGGAGGACTTTCTTTGCAAGGGTTTGCCCCCCAGTATGGTCTCCACATTCACCTTCGTACACTTCCTTTAGGATTAATCAGGCTCCATCATCGAAAGCACATTTAGGATGGGGTTGAGAATCCGCACCGATGGAGTACTCCGTCTTGTATCATGAATCGCGGTGCTTTTTGGAGAAACTTTTTCCATTGATTCGTCTCTGTTGAAATAGTCCCTACAAGTAAATAGTCCTTTATCTGAGTCATCCACGCCTCTAGTTCAATGGCGATCTCGAGGATCCAGTCAACATCCATTTCGTCTATTCTTTGGGTGGTTAGAGTTTTAAATGGGACTAACCCCAATGACCGAGCTTCTCTGGAGTTTGCCAGCTTAGCCAAATAATTCACCTTGGTGTTTTTCTCCTATGGAATATGAGTTATGGTATAATGTTTGATGTGGCTTAGCAGCTCTTGCACTTTGTATAGGTATGGGGCAAGATTCTCCCCCTAGCTTAGTATTCCCCTTTTACTTGGCAAATGACTAGTTGGGAGATACTATAGATGTGAAAATTTTTTATCTTGAGCTCTTTCACAACTTTTAGTCCTGCGATCAGTGCTTTGTATTCTGCTTCGTTATTCGTAGCAAGGAATTCCAAGCGCAAAGCATAGCAAATGGCTCGTCCTTCGGGGGTTTCAAGCACTAGTCCTACCCCCGAACAGAGGTTGTTAGATGTGCCATTGACAAGAACTTTCCATTGCATGTCCACTTCCACCTATGCTTCTTCCTCGTCACCCCGTATAGTAAATTCTATAATGAAATCTGCTAACGCTTTCCCATTGATAGCCTTCCTTGGGTGTATGTGATATCATATTGACTCGGTTCTATATTCCACTTGAGAAGTCGTCCGAAAGTTTAAGGTTGATATAAAACTTGCTTCAGGGGCTCGTCAGTCAATACTTTAATTGGATGAGCCTGAAAGTATGGTCGTAACTTCCTAGATGCGATCAAGAAGCAGTACGCTAGTTTTTTAAGTTTCAGGTAGTTCTTCTCATCTCCAGTGAAACACTTGTTAATGTAATGCATGGGTCGTTGGATTTTTGCTTCTTCACGCGCAAGGGCGGCGCTCAATGCATGGGTTGAGGTTACTAATAAATGAACCGGCCTTCTCCATCTACAGGCTTTGATAGGATTGGAGGAGCTTCCATGTGCCACAGCAATTCTTCGAATGTTGTTTGACAAGCTTCACTCCATTTGAAGTTCTTCTTTCCCTTCTTCAGTGCATCGAAGAATAGTACACACTTATCGGTAGCTTTCAAGATAAATCGACTTAGTGCTACGACTTTTCCATTCAGGCTTTGCAGTTCTTTCTTATTGTTCGAAGCTTGGACTTCTCATAGTGCCGTTATTTGTTCTGGATTTTCTTCGATGCCCCTGGCACTTACGATGAATCCTATGAATTTTCTAAAGGCTACTACGAAGTGAACATTAAGGGGATTGAGTTTCATTCTATGCTTTCAGATTATTTCGAACATTTTAGCGACGTTATCTAGGTATTTAGCAGCTGCTTGTGATTTGACCAACATATCATCTATGTAAACCTCCATAGTTTTCCCGATTTGGCTCTTGAACATAGTGTTCACCAACCTTTTGTAAGTTGCCTCGGCATTTTAAAAGCCGAATAGCATTACCCTATGGCAGTATAGGCCCAGGTCAATGATGAAGCTGGTGTTTTCTTAGTCAGGCTCATGCATCAGGATTCGATTGTACCTGGAGTATGCATCCAGGATTGATAGCAGCTCATGCCTTACCATTCCGTCCACAAGCTGATCTATTCTGGGGAGAGGGAAGCTATCTTTCGGGCAAGCTTTATTTAAGTCCGAGTGATCGATACAGGTTCGCCACTTCCCATTGGACTTTTTGACTAAGACCGGGTTGATACCCATTCAGGATAAGTTGCATCATAGATAAAACTGTTGGCTATTACTTTGTCCACCTCTTCTCTTAGCGCCTTGGACAGTTCAGGACCCAGGCTACGCCACTTTTACTTTATTGGTGTGAACTTGTGGTCAATGTTGAGCACATGACATGCGATTTCTTGAGACACCCCATGCATATCAAAATGCATCCATGTGAACACACCCAAGTTGGTATGAAGAAATTTGGTAAGCTATAAATGCATCTTGTTTCCAAGGTGCAATCCAATTTTCAAGACTTTAGATGGGTCGTCCATATCGACCGGGACAGACACCGTCAATTTTGCCGGTGCTACCACTCCTTCCCTGAACTATTTTTTCCAGAGTCCAAAGCCTTGTCGAATCGGCTATGGTTCCCAAGCCAAAGGTGGCTCTATAGTTGCTATTCTGAAGGTTCATGGATGTGGAGAGTTCTTCTGACATCCTTCCCTTTTTCTCTTCTTCTGGATTCACGTAACTCCATAATGTAACATTCACGGGTGGTGCACTGATCTCCTTTCACCACTTCGATTCCATTTGCAGTAGAAAACTTCATGATTAAACACCATTGGGCTAGAGCTATTCTAAAATCTACTAGAGAGTGCCATCCCAAGAAGGCATTATATGCGAACATCTCGTCCATAATTTCAAAAGTCTGAATGACGGTGACTCTTTGTTTACCTTCTCCAAGTTTCGTTGGCAGGTCAATTGTTCCTACAGGTTTCTTAGGATCGCCAAGAACCCTTGGATCTTCGTTTGTCATGCAGACACGCTTTTCATGCCAATTTTCATTTGATCAAAGTAAGTTTGAAAGTATATTAATAGAGTTGCCACTATCGATCGACACTCGTCGAATAACGGCGAGACTGATTCCCACTGTTACCACCATTAGATCGAGATTCGGGGTTTCGATCCCTTCAATGTCCTTATTTCGAAACACTATGTTATCACCCAAGATTTTCGATAGCTTGGCTGGGGTTTCATCTTCTATTGCGAGACATGATTCCTTTGGAGCATTCTTCAACGAACTTGCATACCGCTCTATCTCCCTCCGGCTTCTTTGCACGGGGTGTGGTCCCCTATATATTGTTCCAATAATAAGTCTTTGGTCAATTCGTTTGGACCCTTCTTCACTAGTTCCGGCTTGATTCCTTCGTTCTCTAGGAGGCTAAGGAGCCGTTGGTTGATCCGGGTTCTGTGACTTTCTCATGTACTGCTGGAGTTTGTTTTCCTGGATCAACTCTTCAATGAGATTCTTTAGATGGTGGCATTCATTTGTGTTATGACCATGAGTCTCATGGAAGTGGCAGAACTTCCAAGAGTGTTTTTTGCTGCTTGGTTGCTTCCTTCCTAGGAGGTTTTTTGTATTTCCCAGTCCCTTATGTTGCGAGGTAAATATTTTTCAAAGTGTCATTTACAGGGGTATTTCAGGCCTGAACCCTTTAAGCCTTTTATTGTTGCCATTACCATTTCTTTTATTGGAGTTCTGATTTTCCTCTTTTTATTTCCATCCTTCTCTATGACTCCTTTAGCAGTTCTAGAGGCGTGCATGTTTTGATTCATTGCTACATCGCTTTGTCTAATGTTCATCGGTTGCACACCAGTAGACTTTCTTTCCATCTCATACGCTTCCTCCAATCTTAAGTATTGACTTGCTTTTCGATGGTAGACTGCTTCATCTTAATCCATTTTCCAAATTCAGTCTCCGGGTGAATGGCATGGACTAACGCTATAAAAACCATATCCTCGTTAAGGTTGCTTACTTCCGTCACTGCGGTGTTGGACCGGTTCATGAAAGATTTTAGTGATTCATTGCATCCCTGGACCAATCCGGATAAGGCCTTAACATCTTTCGATTATGCGGTATGAAGCGTGAATTGGTCAAGGAATCTTGTTGCTAATTGGTCAAAGGTAGAGATGGATCTTCGCGGAAGCCTGGTGAACCACATAGACGCAACTCCTTCCAGAAAGATGGAGAAACGTCTACACTGAACAGCCTCTGAAGCATTTTCTCGGTCCATATACCAACTATACTTGTATAAATAGGGTTTTGGGTCCATCGTCCCGTCCTAGGACGGGATAGTTGGCATTGTGAATTAATCTGGATATTTTCATTCAAGATTTCATCGGTAAAGGGAGTCCGACTTAGAGCAGATCCCCATTCATCATCTCTCCTATTTTTAGTCTCGTCCATTAATCGTTTGACCATGTCTGCTATGTATGCCTCTGATGTCCGGTAAGCCTAGGGATGACAGTCAGTCACTGCACCAAGTGTTTGGCTTTGCAAACGTTCTTGGCCTATAGGTTGAAGCCTAGGCTCTCTTTTCTTTGGGAGAGCCAACACCGTGGGATCCTGTTGGCTTGCAGCTGGACTGATTGGGGTAATTTAGATGTTCCTAGCATCATCAAATGTGTTGACGTTCTTTTTCAACTGGTTGTCTTGCTCTCCATCTTCTGAGTCAGAGAGGTCCATGGCTATATCTTCTTACGGGGTCTTTACCCCCTGGTTCAGCTTTAGAGTTGGTTACCTTAAGGCAAGCGGGGTATTCGTATTTCCTTCCATGTTGTGTCCTATGGTTGTTGTTATCACCCTTTTTTGCGGTTGTTTCCTGTTTCTTTTGTTTAGACCAAAAACGGAAGATTTTTTCATGTTCTATAGCAGCCGCGGATTCATGCATAGTTCTTGGAGCAGGCTTTGACTGTAGGGTAGACAAGTGTTAAGTTTCTCCATTATGGCATTCTGGCTACTTTCCATTCTTGGTTGATCTTGTCAACCGTTTTATTCAACTCATCCCTAGTGTTAACTTCGTGTTGACTGGAGGATACTGGAGCCCGATTTCCTAAGTTAACGCTGTTTACTTCAATATGTTGAGGATTAACATCTTATCCAACTATCGCTGCCGCTATGGACCTTCCTAAGGCAGTTCTTCTTCTTCCAGGAGTCATTAATTCCAAGCGGTGGATCTTTCACGCAAAGATTGGGGATCCAATTTCTGGGCCTATAGGATCCAAAGTAGATAGCTATATTTGAATCCTGAGTTGGGTTCTCAATGAAAGCACCAAAATGTTGAACCAAAAAATGGATCAACACCCTGTTTTGAGTGTGAAAGAACCAGCACTGTTCTTACAGAGCAATAATATAGATAAAGGGTATAGTAAAAAAGCAATAAAAGGAAAGAAGACAAGAAGATTTTTATAGTGGTTCGACTGTTAATGAAGCCTAGTCCACTTTATAATTTCTTTTTTTCTTTTATAGATTGATTGTTGTTACAAGAAGTGTTTATCACAAGGCTCTTGATTGTCCTTAGTTAGATTGAATCTCCAAGGTTAGAATCCACTAGGGAATCATAGTGAATATCTTGGGAGATTGTTATGAAGGAGATGAGGAGTGAAGAAAGTTTCCGGTAGAGCTTCAACAACCAGTCTGGAGAAGATTCTATATGTGTTGTAGATAGGATGGTATTTATAGAGATCGGGGAGCTTCTGGATTAGGCCTATTCACTAACTACTTGTAGATGGATATAGAAGGATGCAATGAAGCTTGACTCGCAACCTAAGCCAAAAACATGGATCGCTAGCAATCCATAGATTTAGCTCGTATGCGGGCCAATCACTTAGCTTCTTTTTCCCTTCTTTGCCTTGCTTAAGTCCCCATGATTCCATGATCAGTTATGGATCGATGGCAATCCTTTTTGTGTGGATCGCTAGAGATCCATAAACTTAGCATATTTTGCACTTTGTCCTATAAGTCCTCTTTGCTCCTACGTGCCATAGCGACCCAGATGTTGTATGGATCATAGGCAATCCATAGTGTATGGATCGTTAAGCGATCCATGCACTTAGATTTTTTCTGGACTTTGATGTCTAGAATGCTTTCATTGCCTTGTATCGACGTTTTTCATGTAGTCTCGTGCCATGTCGCTATGTTTTTATGAAAATTTACTTGATGGCTGTATGTAGTTGCCAGTTGGACAGGACGGATGCTTTTCTTTTGGTTTAGTCAAACTCAGTCTTGCTTTATCCCCTTTTGGTTGAGTTCTGAGTCATTCTGACTTCAGCGAGTCGTCTCGTCTTCTCTTGGATACTGATGGGCCCAAATGGTTTCAAAAGGTTTAATGTTTAATGCTTTCGAAAGGTTTTAATGAAGGTTTGAAAGGGGTGGTTCCCCAATGGTTTCGAAAGGAAATGTTTAAAGAGTCTTAAAAGAAGGATGTATGTGGTTTTTAAAAATTTCGAAGTTGATAATTCTCAATAGTTCCGAAAGGATGATTATGAATGGATTTGAAAAGGTTCATTTTGGCCTTTGGCCTAAGGTTTACTTGGTTTCAAAAGGGACACTTTCAATGGGATCGAAAGGGGTGCTTTAAAAGGTTTAAATGTTTTCATCAACGAAGACTTGAGTAAACTATATATAACATGGCAAGGTAATTTTGAGTGAAGCATAGAGTATATATTTTCCTCTTTTAAGTTTGATCTAAAGGTTTTAAATCAGTTTGAGATGAAAAGGTTTCCAGGGAAAATTTAAGGGAAGATTTCCCTAAGTAAAATGAATCGGATATTTATATACCAGATGGGACTGGTATAGGTTCACGTCCTATATATTAGCTATTATCCCCTTGCTAATTTAGTCCAAAAATTCTAGTCTGCAGGGCTTTGTCACAGGTAAGAATAAAATGATGTTACATACAGAATGAAATATATATTTGTACAGAGTCAGGTTATTGGTGAGCTTACAAAACCATTAGGATCTGTAGACCCTAGGAGAAGATAAGTAAGGGACAGGCCATCCAGAAGATGAGTATATAGTAGATGTTAGATTATTTGTTTATATTATCTGGTAGGCCTGAGTCAGCCAAAGGTTAGTAGTTAGCCAAACAAAACTATAGTGTTCGAATAGATATTCCATTTATTACCTGATATGTTTGTTTACATGATGATGCTTTACAGTTTAACCAGTTTTGGTTGTAGGATTATGATTTGCAAAAGATATGTTTTAAAAGGATATTAGCGAGGGGAAACCGGTTCTGCCAAGTGGCATGGTCTCACTAATATCAAACAACTGAGATGTATGGTATTATTTACAGCAGGCTTTATGTCTGACTCAAAATTTATGTTTTTCCCCTTAAACTCTAGGGTGCTCAGAATTGATTTGAGCATATTGAGGGTTAAGGATTTTCAGGTTCTAGTAGGTTGGCGGATAAAGCTTTCGGAGAGGAGCAGGTGGCTGACGGATAGCTCTTTACGAGTTGTTATTTTATTTTGTTTGATTCCACTGTATTGTATTATGTCGTTTATGACTATATATTACTCTAGTCAACCAAGGAGGCATCATCATATGTCGCTCTTGGTGTATTTATGTAATAATTATATTTTATCTAAAACTGGGAAAGAGTTAGGGTTATGTAATTTAAATATGGAACATGTTTTGGAAATGTAATCAAAAATGTTATTTTTTAGAATCTATGTTTATTTTTCATATTCATGTGCTTATGATATTATGGATACCATTGACATTACCGTACTTGATCACCGGAAGTTAATATTATGGATGACTGTAGAATCTTTATTGCTTAGCTTCGGGCCTCTAGATAGGGGATACAATAGTTATCTATCGAGGGTTGTATATCCCCAGATAATATATACCATAAGGTATTACCCAGTATCTTGACTCTGCTATATTGAACTGATTGCACGAGATAGATTCGACTATTATCAAAAGCGGTGACCACAGATCAATGATTGAAGGACTCAGAAGTAAAGTAGAGATGGTTGTATGAAACCAGAGTTGGATGAAACTGGTAGATAAATAATGCAGGATGCTTGAAATATGGATATTAGCTTGGACAAGCAATGGATTGGCATAGCTTGGTAGTATCAAATGGATCGACATAGATGGAATTGTATGTATTGGCATAGATGGAAGTGTATGGATTGGTATAATGGATGCCGATCCCTATAGATGATATAAGATATATATATATATATATATATATATAATCTTGAGGGCTTGGTTATAAAAGTGAACATACAAAGTATTACAGAAATTGGCAAGGACCCGTGAGCATTCAAGCACGTCCGGGAGCCAACAACAGAAACCTATGTATAAATATGCACAAGGATGTTTCAAAAGTTCAGTCTGTTGGAATAAGCAGGAAGTGCAGTCAAACCTGAAACATTCAAGTTCAAGGTTGGAACATTTAATAAAAAAGTTTATAAATCTCGCATAACGAGATTTATATATGTTGATGAAATATGGCACTAGATTTATGTTATTCAAAATCGACCAAGCGTCATGGCAATCAACGAAGAATCTAATGCTATGGAAAAAAAATTTAGAATAACAATCAATCAAGAAGCCGGTTGCACTTCTTTCAAACAATTTAGGCTTGTTTCGATTCAAAGCATGTCATGTTACTCACAAGATGTACTTTGAGGGCAAGTGTTACCCGATATCCTGACCCGGCTATATTGAGATGATTATACAAGATAGATTCGACTATTGTCAAGAGCTATGACCATGGAGCAATGGTTGAAGGACCCGAAAGTAAAGTACAAATGGTTGTATGAAACCAGAGTTAGAAGGAATTGGTAGATAAACAATGCAGGATGCATGAAATATGAATATTAGCTTAGACAAGCAAGGAATCAGTATAGCTTGGTAGTATCAGATAGATCGACATGACTTGGTGGAACCCCAGGGTTCGGCACGGTTGGTTATATGAGCGATCGGCATGATCAAAGCAAAGGAGGAATCGGCATAGATGGAAATGTGTGGATCAGCATAGATGTAAGTGTATGGATCGGCCTAGTCGGGAAAAAATGAATCGGCAAGCTGGAATCTACTATAAGGGATAGGCACATAGCTACTTAAAGGGTTCGGTAGAAAATAGCTTACAAGGGAAGTTGAGCCAATGATCAATCAAAAGCTTGAGCTCCCCTATTCCAAATTACTTGATATTTGAAGAGCCGGCTTGTCCAAGCATGAAGAAGCCACCATAGGGATCGCTGCCCAAGAATTAACCAATGAAGGGATCGTCATTGATCCCTCTTCATTGAGATTTGGGCCTAGCGACACCTATGATAGGCCCATATGGATAAGAAGGTCCTATAGCTGGTCACCTTCACCTAAAATACTGGCCTAGGGAGTCATTTTGAGGATTTTTACGCTGCCGGTTATATTAGTCTTTATTGTAATCAAGTTTTCTCCTTAGTTCTTGCTCTTTGCTGCTGTAATTAAACTATTAGTGAATTAGTAAAGATAATCTTCATAGTAAATGTTGGCATACAACGCCGAACCACTATAAATTCTCGTGTTCTTGGTTATTACTTTGATTTTCTTGTTAGTTTATTCTATTCCTCTGTTTTAATTTTACTTTCTTAATTTACTTCTCTACATAAATCTATTATTAAGTGTTTGTGACCAATTTGTTGCAAATATTTTGGTGCTTTCACTGAGAAACTGATTCTTAGCCTGCTAGGACCCCTTTTGTTGCTAGTGGATTGGGCAAATCCCATAAAGGAGATCCATAGCTATCTTCATAAAGTTACCTACACTACTTAGATTAGAAAAAAATCTAAACAAGGAGATTGACAATGGTTAGACATACTAGGCCTACTTCTTGGAATGTTGATGGAAATGAGACTGCTAGCATTCAACAAGGAGGCCCAAGCAACCAACCTGTAAATTTGAATGCTGATCTGGTTGAAGTTCAGAACCCTGCTGATTCTATAACCCAAGCTAAATTTCATAATCTAATGTGAGAGTTGATGGAAATCCGACAAAAACTTAATAAGCAGATTCAAACCAATATTAGCCCGATGAACCAAATTACTCAACAACAATGTCGAAAGGCCAGAAGGGATCCCACTCCTTACTCGGCATCATAAAGTTCAAGCTCATCAGATGAATACTAGAGGCTTAAGTGTCACAAGCTTGAAGGAGATCATGCAGAAACATTGGAGCATCTCTTGGCAGACTAATATGGTCTGCCAAGGCTGATCGGTGTCGATCCCACCCTAGGGATCGGTACCAAGCCCTCCTCTAGAGGAGGGATTCCCTTACTGCACTTAGGAAATCGCACTGGAGTTCTTCCTAGAAGCTTGGATGCTGGAGCTCGATCGAATACTGACCAGGTACCCAATCAGAATGATAACGAGATAATGTTCAAGGTGCATATAAAGAGAATAGTGAACCAAGAAGGCATGAAACGACCGTTAGAAATCGATCGGACCATTCACGTGAGGAGGAGCACGACCACCGCTTGGCACCACCCATCCAGACGTCGGACATACTAGCAATGGTTAGACATATGGCGAGAGAGAACCAAGGCTTGACTAATGATTACTAGGGAATCTCGAGAAGTCATACCCCATTTATTGACAATGTTCTACATGCAGAATACCTGAGAAGGTTCAACATGCCATCAGTGCCTACCTACGAGGGAAAAACCGACCTCAAGCAGCATATCATGAGATACGAATGGTTGATGGATTTCGCGAGAGGTAACTATGAAACCAAGTGCATATGCTTTCCCATAACCCTTTTCAAGGTAGCAATGATATGGTTCATGAGACTACCTCCGCAATCAATTTCGAGATTCGATGAGTTGGCAACCAAGTTTTTAGAGAAATTCTGAATGCATACGACTCGTCCTAAAGATGTGATGTCCCTTCCCAACGTGATCCTGGCCATAGGGGAGTCTTTGAAAGATTACTTGGAGAGGTTTTATATTCTGCCATGGAGGTTAGTAACACAAATAATCATGCTATATTTATTGCCATGACGAGAGGGACAGATCCATAATCCGAGTATGGTGACTGGTCGGTTGGAAAACCGCCTGCCACGTTGGTGCACTTCTATTCAATAGCAGCTCAGTTTTTAAGGAAGGAGGAAGCCATGTCCTCTATGAAAAAGAACATTGCAGGACCTAGTGGAGATGTAGTGAAATAATTTTGCAATAAAACAGTGTGATGACAGTTCCAGGAAAGTTCAGGTGAATGTTAAGAACAAGCCGAATCAACAAAAGAAAGACGAAGATAGGAATTGAAAACGGAAGAGGGATTTTGGGAGACTAAAGCCTAGGATTTTAATGTATGAAAATTACACGTTGCTAAACACGTCCTTGGAGAACATTTATCTATCCACATACAATAACATGCAGTATAGGAAGCCGCCTCTAAAAGAGTCGTCAGAGATACAGAAGCAGACCGGGAAATATTATCGGCTTCATGAATGTTATGTGAACAATACAATTGAATGTAGGAATCGCCAGGATGTTATAGAAAAATTGATTCGGGAAAATAAGTTGCAACAGTCTGTAAAAATTCCATAGAATGGAGAACATAGGATATCCGACCCCAATCGAGGACAAGCTCCGTGTATGGTTGAGGAGCCTGCACGAACTGGTTAAAGACGGGTGAGAAATACGATAGTTGAGGACCGCATACCACGGATAGGAATTAGTAAGTGTTGGAGCGCTATGTTAGCATGATAAGGCATGTTGATTTTGAATGCTGTTCGAATATGGAAGATGGAACTCTGGCAAAACAGCAGCGCACCATGATGGATGATATTGTGTTTAGAAATAGGGATGCAGACAAAGTAGAGGCTCCAACTACTGACTCAATGGTCATTTCAGCTATGATTGGTATGGCATTGATAAGAAGGATTTTGATTGATTATGAAAGTTCAGTAAATATAATCTTCAAAAAGGCTTATGATCAGATGAGAATGGAAGCCAAAGACTTAAAACCATCTAAAGCTCGTATTCATGGTTTTAATGACTTTGCAAGAGAGGCTATAGGATATGTGGAATTATCTGTTGAATTTGGAGAAGGTGAATGAAGGAGAGTGTGAATCTTACCATTTAGTGTTTTAGATGTTGATTCTCCATAAATTGTTTTTCTTAGCCAACCGGCCCTTGCTAAATTTTAGGCAGCTCTTCCCTCATGGTGTTTAACTCTGAAGTTTTCGACGGATAATGATGTAGGAGTTGTTCATGGTGATCATGTGACTAGATGTGCTTGTTATGTAACTAAGTTGAGGGAAGCTCAGCATAAGGAGTAGGAAAAGGGTGTCGCCAAGCCGTCCGCATCCAAACCACCAAAGATTGACAACCGACGCCTGAGCCTTGGCTTGGGCACCACCTATAGAGATGTAGATCCAACAGTGATGAAGAGGAGCCCAAAGAGACCAAGGCTACGTCGGCTGAGCTGACGATTGATATCACGGTTAGCTACGACGACCCATCAGGAGTCTTGAAGATTGAGTCACATCTCAGCCTCCTAATGATGAGAGAACTTGTTGGTTTTCTCAAAAATGAATCTAGTTGTATTTGCTTGGACTCTCTCTAACATGTGTGGAATCTCGCTTGCTATTGCAAGCCATGCATTAAATTTTGATCTGAAGTATGTTTCGATGAAGCAAAAAAGACAAGGCATGGATCCAGAGTATTATGCTGCTCTTAAAGAGGAGGTGGATAAACAAAAGTCAACGGGTTTATCCGCGACACCCTCTATTCTGAATGGGTATATAATCCCATACTTATGAAGAAGGCGAATGGAAAATGGAGAACTATCATTGACTATTTAGATTTGAACAAAGCATGTCCCAATGATAGTTTTCCCCTTCCAAGGATTAACCAGCTAGTTGATTCAACTACTGGACATGAATTGCTATCATTTATGGATGCGTATTCGGGATATAACCAAATCATAATGCATATCCTCGATCAGGAGCACCCTAGTTTTGTTACAGATGTTGGGTTGTATTGCAACGTCGTAATTCTGTTTGGATTGAAGAATGTCGGAGCAACCTGTCAGCGCTTGGTTAACAGAATGTTTAAGGATCGGACTGGAATGACAATGGAAGTGTACGTGGATGATATGCTCATGAAGTCACGATGATCAAGAAACCACATCAGAGACTTAGTAGAAATGTTTGACATCCTTCGATATTACAAGATGAAAATCAATCCTTTGAAATGTTCGTTCGGTGTTGCATCAGAAAATTCTTGGGCTTTATTGTCGATGCTCATGGAATAGAAGCTAATCAAGAGAAGATTCAAGCTATCTGTGATATCTAGGTGCCAAAAACCATTAAACAAGTGCAGAGTTTGATGGAAAGATTGCCGCTTTAATCTCCAAAGCTACCGACAAATGCATTCCTTCCTTTAATTTGATTAGGAAGGGAAAAAGAAACTTTGAATGGACGCAGGATTGTAAAGACACATTCCATACTCTGGTTAATCATTTGGAGGGACCCTCTATCTTATCAAAGGAGGTAGATCATGAGGAGTTGTTCACTTATTTGGCTGTATTAGCACATGCTATAAGAGTCGCCTTGGTTCGTGAGGAGTATCAGATCCGGAGGACGGTGTATTATGTCAGTAAACGATGACATGAGTAGAAAGGAATTATCCGAAAATAGAAAAATTGGCTTACTGCTTGCTAATTGTATGACAGAAGCTTCGTCCGTACTTTTAGGCAAATCTGATCAATATTTACACTGACTAGCCTTTATGATAGGTCCTACAACGACCTGAGATGTCTAGGAGGTTACTCAAATGAAACGCTGATCTTAGCCAATTTGACATTACTTAACTCCCTCAAAGAGCTATCCAGGGATAGGCTTTGACAGAATTTATAGAAGAGTTTACTGTGTAGGATGATCCTCCAGAAGGAAGTGAAATCCCTACCGTACGATGGAAGTTATATACTGATAGAGCATCTAATGATTATTGTTCTGAGGCTGGGATTATGCTTGTAACTCCTAAAAACCGGTCGATTTTTTATGCTTTGAAGCTTATTTTCCAGCGACAAATAATAAGACTGAGTATGAAGCTTTGATTGCTGGACATAAAATTGCTAAAGAACTTGGAGTTAAATCTCTTAAAATCTTTTGTGATTCGCAATTAGTGGTGTATCAAGTTAGAGGAGACTATCAGGCTAATGGACAACGATTTTCCCCATATCTTACCCGAGTTCATGGATTGTTGACAGAATTTGAATACTTTGATATTTCACAATTCCATGCGATCAAAACAAAGAGGCTGATTCGTTGGCAAAGCTCGCTAGTACAAGTGATGCATAACAAATGGGTTTGGTTCTGGTCGATGTATTGGATACGTTAAGTATAAACAAGATGGATATCAATCAAGTACTAGAGGCAAAATCTGAAAAGGAATCATGGATGACTCTAGTTAAAGACTATTTACTACACGGGGACCTGCCTGATAAAGAAATGAAAAGTGACAGGTCCTTCGCAAAGCTTCACGATATATTATGCAAGAAGGAGTCATGTATAGGAGAGGTTTCTCAGTCCCTCTACTCCGATGTATCGCTCATGATGAGATAAAGCATTTTTTTAAGATACGCTCATGAAAGAGAATATGGTGATCATACTGGGGGAAAAATTTGGCAAAGAAGATACTCCATTATGGGTATTATTGGCCAACCATAAATCGAGACGCAGCTGATTATGTAAGACGATGTGATAAATGCCATATATATGCAAAAGTCTCTAGGGCTCCGCCAACAGAAATCACGCAAATGGTCAGTCCATGGCCGTTCGCCATGTGGGGTATAAATATTATTAGCTCATTACCAATCTCTAAAGGTGGTACGAAGTACGCTATTGTGGCAGTTGATTACTTCACCAAATGGGCCGAGGCGGAATCTTTAGCTACAATCACAACCAAGAAAGTAATCAACTTAATAGTCTGAAACATCGTACGTCGCTTTGGCCTTCCACGGACTATTGTAACAGATATTGGGACTCAATTCGGTAGGACTAAATTTAAAGACTTCTATCGAAGATACCACATTGAAAAGTGATTTGCAGCGGTCGCTCACCCTCAGGCAAATGGATAGGTTGAAGCTATAAATAGAATCGTCATGTCAATTCTGAAGAAGCGTTCAGAGAAAGCTAGAGGAAAGTGGGTGAATGAACTCCTTACGGCACTTTAGGCTCATAGAACTACTCACAAGTCCACGACTGGTCATACTCCATTCACCGTCACTTACGGTTTAGAAGCCGTTATTTCTATTGAGCTCGAAGTCCCTTCTCATCGAATGACTTACTACGCTCCCAAAGCAAATCAAGATCTCCTCTTAGAATCTTTTGATTTTATTGATGAGAAGCACAAGGAAGCTTATTTGAGGGCAGCAGCACACTGACATGAGTTGCCTAGTATTACTATACTAAAGTTCGCCTGAGAACCTTCAAAATTGGAGATCTCATCCTGAAACGGGTTTTTCCTACACCGTCACACATGAACCCGATTTGGGAAGGACCATACGTCATTGAACAAAGGCTTGGAGAAGGAACTTTCAAGCTAGCGATTATCAATGGCATTACACTTCCAAGAGCATGGAAAAGCGAACATTTATGATGCTATTTCACCTAGCTTATTTTCTTTACATTTCAGTTGTATTTATTTTCAGAATTTGCTTTAGCATTTGATTTCCCGAATATGTAATAAAACAGTTTATGTTGTTCCCTTTCATTTAATGAATAAAGTTTCAGGCTTACTCTGTATTTATATTTGCTATTGCGTTGCATGATAATTACATAGCAAAACTGATTGATATAGATGTGTATGAACAGGCTCCTAATGTTTGGAATCGATCAATCGTGCTAACTCCCACTAGGATCGAACAAGATGAGCTCGGTCAAATTGTTTCTTTAAAAATTCCTGCACGGGCTGTGGGACTTTAACAAAAATCAAAGCAACCAAGAATCAACAGATCGCTTGCTAAATCAAAACCCCAAATTCTATGGGGAAAATTAATCAACCAAAAAAGATTGTGACTGACTGCCTGCGAAAAAATTCCAAGTCCCCAGAGTAAGGACTGGAATATAAACATTAATTAGGTGGAGACCGACTGCCCGCTAATGTAACAACCCGGGATTTTGGAGATTACTATTAATATTAAATTATGAAGAAAATTATAATTTAATATTGTTTTTAAAAATGAACTGGATAATAAAATAGGGGATTATATTGTTTATTTTATATAAACAATATCCTGATGAATATAATATGGGATTTGAAATTTAAATAAGTCATATTATTTTATTTGACGCTTATTTGAACATTTGATGGTTGAAATAACTGCAAATGAATGAAAATAAAGTTTGGAAAACTTTATTTATGGATTTGTGTTGTAAATAAATAATTGTGATGGTTTAATTTGAGTTAATTAGTAATATCGAAAATTAATTCCAATGTTAGCCTTTTATTGTAAAATAAAGGAATAATATGAAGAAAATAAAATTTAGAAGTGTAAATAGGCTTGGAATGATGTTTTAATGTTATAAAAATGTTAAAACATTATAATACACTTAGTTAGACTTAAAAATAAATTTTATTTGGTTGAAATAGATAAAAATAGTGATTTTTCACTAAAAATAAGAATATTGAAAAATATTGATAAAAATGGATGAAAAATATACATTACTTAGAATTTCACTAAGTATAATTGCCTTTGCTCTTATTGGGTAAGGTTTTAGATCCAAAACCCTAAATCTAGAAGCATCTAGTGAGAAGGAATTGCTTCTATTCCTCTATTCATTCCTTCTTCTCAAAAAAAAAAATACAACTTACAATAAACCTAAAACAATGGCCTCCATATGAGGAAAAATTAAAATTCACTCATTCTCTTGCAAATTCAAGGTTCAATTCAAGTTACACACATAAGATAAGGTAATCTCCTACCTATTTAATCTCAAATTCATATCAATTCTCAAATTTGATTCACTATATTGAGTTTTGATATTTTTCCATGTTTGCATGTTGTTTCTATAGCTTCTATAGGTTTCTAATTACTAATCCAAGGTTAAAGCTCCTTTCTTTGCAAGCAAAATCATTTAATTCGCTGCAAACAAACCCTAAGGTGAGTAACCTCACTCACGCTTGCTGTATACAATCTTGTTTATTCATATTTAGTGTAAAATTGAATGCTTGGAGCTATAAAAATCCAGTTTTGATCATATTTTGTGCTCAATCCAAAAACTGAATTCTGTCCATCTTTGAAGCTGAAACGAATTTGACTATAACTTTTTCGTTCTTAACCGATTTTGATAATTTTAGATGTTTCGGATAGCTTAATTCTTGTTCTACAACTTTCATGTTTTGCGTTTTCTGTAATTTTGAAGTTAGTTGTGTCAAAGTTGAATTTTTCTACTGTAATCCCGAGAGCAAAACCAATATTTGCTATGTGCTTAAGGCTGAAACTAAATTGGCCATAACTTCTTTGTTTCTTAACCAATTTTGATAATTTTAGATGTTCCGGAAAGCTTAGAAACTAAGCTACAACTTTAGTTTTATTCATTTTTCTAGATTTTGAAGTTATCTATGATATAATTGCAATTGTTTGTCGCTGTTCAGCAAATACATAGATTCAGGCTGAATTTGATGTTTTGTGTAAAATGATCATAACTTTTGAACCAATTATCGGAATTTGAAGATCTTGGTCATTCTGAAAATCTTAGAAGCTAAACTACAACTTTCCTATTATTTATTTTTCCTGACTTTGAGGTTACCTATGCTATAATTGCAATTGTTTGTCGCTGTCCTGCAAATACATAAGTTCAGGCCGAATTTTATGTTTTGAGTAAAACGATCATAACTTTTGAATCAGTGATCCAGATTGATTGACCTTGGTCATTATGGAAAGCTTGAATCATATGCAACAACTTTCATTCAGAATGTTTTTAAACATTTCAATGTTTGCTAGCTCAAAACAGCGGATTTTATCCGCTGTCCTGTGTTTTGTTCCATGTTGTTAGTGCTCTTATTGTTTTCAAACCACTTGAAAATTGTTTTGCATCCATGAACATGTATATGCATGTTCCGTCTTGGTAATTATGGTGTTAAATATTTTATTCTAAATTTTTTTAAGAGTATTTCTAAATAATAAAAGTAGGTATACTATATTTATTTTATATAAAAAGGTAGAATTTTAATAAAAGGATTTCTTTGGGTTTCGAAAAATTTATTTTAAAACCCGGCTACCTTAGTAAATTATTGCGCAAGATCATAAACTATTATTTTTCCCTTTCGGATGTATAAGAATGAGAATTAAACGATTTAGTAAGGATATATGGTATGAGACATGTGTTCTTGCTTTATCGCTTAATATCGGACTTCTACGACCGAAACTAATTTGAATTATTATTTTGAGATGATTTAGAAGTTGCCAAATTTTAACGAACATTATTGGATGGAGAATTACTCTTTTTGAGTACGTTTGATGACGAACCAATCTAGATGTTTTTACAATCGCTGATGAGATGAGGCGACCAAGACGAAAATTTTCCGTTTGGAGAATTATGATTAGAAATAACCGTCATGATGTTGTTTTACTTACCGATGAGACTAGGTAAGTCTATTTATGAAATATTCATGAAGTTAAGATGTTTTTGATGATTTAAGAAGTTAAGATGGTTATGATGACTTTTACTTGTCGATGAAATGAGACAAGTCACGATGGAACCATTACTCGTCGATGAGAAGAGATGAGTATGGTATTATATTAACTTGCCGATGAAATGAGGCAATATTGATGTTAAGTTTTAATTTGAAACTATGGTTAGAAATAACCATCACGAGTTCTTTTACTTGCCTAGGAGATGAGGCAAGTTGTTATGATGGATTGATGATGATTTCGATATTTATGATGAATTTTTACTTGTCAATGAAATGAGACAAGTCTCGATGTCACTTAAAACTCATCCAAAGTAAGAGACAAGACGAGTTAGGTATCTTACACTCGCCGATGAGATGAGGTAGTGTTTATTTGATGATGTTTTATGATGGTTTTCTAATGTGGCATCGACTAACGATTAGTAAACCAATAGGTACGAACGTATGGTATGGCACGTACGTTGATGCCTATTGGGTTCCTATTCGAGAAGATGAGACACATTCACGATGTTACTAGTGCTACAGACCGAGTAATCAATTGGAGTCATCACGATGTTCATGAAGTTATTACTCGACTCCAATCATCACGATGTTATTACTCGGGTTTTTGTGGCTGGGTGTTATCAAGATGTTTCCGACTATAGTCAATCAAGATGATCACGATGTTATGATGTTATGTGACCCCAAGTCATCGCGATGAATGGTACCAAATAACGGTAGTACTAGTCAAGATGTAAATGCATGTGCTGCTTTCCGTGAGGTTTTAGGTGTTTCGATTTCACTATTTTGATGATGATGCTTTAGTATAGCCTTATGTATGAAAAGGGCTTATTGACATACATGGTTTTATTTGTGATTTCGAATATGATGTTTTGGATTCTTTCCGGGCTCTATCAAGATGGATTTGAGACATTATATATATTTATACCAATGAGATGAGGTATAAATTTTGGTAATGCTTTTATGATGAGTGTTGATAATAGATTTAAGATATATTTATATTTATACCAATGAGATGAGGTATAAATGATTATGGAGATTCCTTTATAATGAGTTTAATGATGGATTTGAGATGTATTTATATTTATACCGATGAGATGAGGTATAATAATTAAGAAGTTTCTATTAGATGAGTTTTATTTATGATGGATTCTTGAAGTTTTAATTATCTTATGAAGATTTACTCTATGGTCTATATCCTCAACCATTTTATTCGGTTATATATATAATTAGGTGAACCATGTCAATATAATATACATATTGTATTCCTCTATGCAATCATGATGAACCATTGATGTATCACTCTAGAGATAACTTGATGACCTATATCATTCCATTGGTAATGATGGAATGTTTTTCCCTTATCTCTTATCATCACCTGTACTAATGATAAGTTCTAGCTAGCCTGGCCCGTCTGTTTTCACTCGGGTCAGACCGAGTTGTTTCAGGTATCATCTATTGGACTTAGCTTGAAGTTGATGTTGGATATCAGCTCTTCTTTCTCTTGAGTAGTTTTTGTTCTTTCGCATACTCTGATGTAGTTATATTTGATTCGATATTTATGGTGTGGTCGAGTACCACCTTTATTGTATTCATATTGTATTGTACTAAACATGTATCAGTGTATATGTATATATATGATGTTGGTTACTGTTTTTTGTGATGTGATTTACATTCAGTTATTGTATTTTGTTCTGATAGATCCGTTAGCCACCTATAGTTTTGGACTAAGCATTTACTGGGTATGTCGATCCACTTGAGTCGAAAAAAAAGTTATATTGCATTTATCGACGTATTCAATAGATGTTTAAGACAAAATTATAGATGGTCGCCCTTAACCAGCCGTATTCTCCGCTTTAGTACACGGAATTACTTGTTAATTCTCTTTACTAAGGTGGGTCTCGGGGTGGGGCGTTACAGCTAAACAAATGCAAGTCCCCAGAGTGCAGACTGGAGTATAAACATTAATCGGGTGGAAATCCGACTGGCCGCAAAACTTCTCCGACTCCTCAGAGTGCGGACTAGAGTATAAATATAAATCGGGTGGAGATTGACTGCCCGCGACATTACTCTGAGTCACCAAAGTGTGGACTATAGTATAAACATAAACTAGGTGTGAACCGACCACAGATCAACTAAACCTTATCCTTGGAGTGTGGATATAATCATTAATGAATAGATGAGTGGATTTTGATCGTTCTTTATTCCCTAAACTTTGGCCTAAAAGCGACAGGAGGAGTATAAGCTCACTAAGGATGGAATTTGACCATCCGACTACTGGCCTCACCAAATCGGTGCCGAGGGTAGAAGCATATTCATTCAAAAAACCACTAAATTCGACAGAGTGACACTAAGGCCCAAGCCTGGTGTTTGATACGACTCGAGGCCATGGCTACTTGGAGGCCTTGGGATTGAGATGGTGAATTGTTAATAGAATTCACAAGCAACAAATTACAAGTACATTGAATGAAAGTAATCATTCGACTACTTAAATAACAATTCACACGAAGCATAACTACTTCTTTGTCTTTCTTTCTCTTTTGGATTTCTCAGGGGCAGAGCCGCTTGTGCTTCCCTTTCGGGACCCTGTGTGGCCTTTGGCTGGAGAGCTTAAGGAGGTAGGGGAGTTCATCAGGGGTCGAGCCACCCAGTGGAATAATTTGCAACAGCGCAAGATAAGGATCATCGATGTCCAACTCATTGGATTCAAATTTAAATTTTCTTTTCAAAAGTTCCTTTTTTTCGATCTACTCCCTCATGTTGGTCTTATTAATGTGTTCCGTGGCACCAAGAATTATTACGTCGTCAAATTCGTCAACCGGGAGTGGATCCTCGATCTTAATTCACCTGAACACCGATGATTTGAGCATCTGATCTCGAATATTAGCAGCAATCGAGTCTTCTGCCGTTTTCTCGTGTCGTTCTACAAAAAAACCACTTCTAGGAGTTTGGCTGGGCCTCGGAGGGCCTATAAAATTTGATAAAACAGGGAGATTAGCCCAAAATCGTTACGTGCGAAGAACTAAAACTTTTTATATAATAAGCAGCAAAGAAAATTACCAGCATCCAGTTGACTCTCCATCGCTGCCGGGGTGCCTTCTTCTAAAATAGGGGATAACATCTTGGATTCAAGCCCGACCTATCCGTATCATAACAGATATCATGCTCCGTATCAAGGGAAATTGATGTTTCGGATACTTAGGTTGGAGAAGGACCATTAGGATCATGCCCTAAAGACCCGGCAATATTCTCTCCTCCTTCAGTAGGTGCAGAATACTTGAAAAATAAAAATTTTATGGCAACTAAATCTGAAGGCTCATTCCCGTGAAGAATTTCCCGCACTAATTCTTCCTTGTTGAGATTGGCTTCACCCAGCTCTTTTTTATTTATCTCGACAATGTGCTCCTATGCTTCAATGAGCAATTCAAGGTAACCCTCACCAAGAAAGCTAAAGCCACGATGGATCAGGAATTTGGCATTGTATTCAATAATCAATGAATTGAAAAAGTCGTTAATCTCATTCCCGCCAGACTCCATTGCAGTTTCCACTTGAGAGTTAACTTGTTCGATCATTTCTCTTCAGCCCTCTTCTCAAGCTTCTTCTTTAAAAGCTTTGATTATGGCAAATTGCTTATCAAGTTTAGCCTTTAAGCTTCTAGCCTCAATAATTTCCTCATGGTATTCTGCAATTCCTCTTAAGCTTCGATTCTTCCTCCCTTCCTTTCTTTAAAAGTTCTTCAAGTTCCTTGACGCGGTAAGCCAGAGCATCTTTCTTCTTATGCAAGGAGTCCTTTTCTAAAGCGGGTGTCCCGCTACAATGAAGTGCCGCGTCGAGTTCCTTTTTATGAGTTGCTTCTAAAATGATTACCGCCTCTGTCGTTTCCTTGGAGTTCTTATTAGCTTCAGCAAGTTGAGTTTTAAATTGTAACAATTTGGCATCCTGATGCTTGATTATATATTTGTCATGTATAGCTTCCAACTTGAGGCGGTCTATCTCATGTTGTAGCTCAATAGAAACTTCGGAGACTTTTTTAGCCAAGCGTATAAATGATTTGTGCTACACAGATACATCGTTCACACACGAGAGAACTTTCCTTGGCATCACCCTGGAACTAGGTGAATGGAAGGAAGGAATTTGAGACCATCAAAGCAAATCTTTGGAAACATTCCTGTACTCAACCTACTTATCTACAACGGAAACATCGGGAGATGTAACATCCCTCTACTTAGTGGCCGAAAACTAACGGCTACAGATGTTGCAGTCAACCATGGTTATTAATATTCGATAACCAAAGACGGCGATACTAGATATATTGATACACAGATCACAGAAAAATAGAAAATATATTGACAAATTAAAAACAAATTTCCACAGTCAGATTAAAACATTTCATGTTCCTTACATAATCCCAAAATACGTTAACCATGTTTAGCAAAATATAATTATTATAATTACGCCAAGAGAGACATATGAGGATGCCCCTTGGTTGATCAGAGTATATAGTAAGGCTAACAAATCTGACTTTACAAACAAATACATAGTGGAAAAAGAAAACTTTAAATAACTATCTGTCTCCTACACGCCTCCGGAAGCTTTATTTTCCTAAGAAGAGAAATTGAAAACTCTAAACCTCAAACTACTCTAAATCAATTGAGTGCCCGAGAGTTTAAGGGGAAAAAACTTCGAGTCAAACAAAAAGCCTGGTATGAATAATAATCTAACATCTCAATCCTTATTAGATATCTAGTGAGACCACGCTGTCTACTGGAGCGTGATTTCCCCTCACTAGTATCCTAAAATCTTTATAAAGCCATATATTATGCTTCTGCATCCACAATGGTTAAAACTTACATTTTCCAAATATTATAGGATATGCATACTTGAAAATAATTAGGATTTCCCATTCCTAGTTTAGTCTGACACTTTGTCATAACTATAGTTTCTAGGGTCACTATTGACCTTTTTAGTTTTCATGGTTTACTAATAACCTTTTTATACCTAATAGACACCCTGTCTTATTCAAAGTTTTCATAGGATCTCTAAGTACCTATGGCTCCTTCGAGTTAGCTTAATCAATTCATGAGTCCTCCTAAACCTATTAGTCCTTCAAATAACTAATCACCTTACCCTAGTTTTCATGGGTTTACTAGGAACCTATGTATTTATCCAGTAACTCACTTCACATCTTAGTTTTCATGGGTTGACTAGGAGCCTACTGATACTTCCATTAGTCATTTTCTTATCCTAGTTTTCATGGGTTTGCTAGAAACCTATTGACTTGTGTCAATTCTTAATCCAGACGTAGTTTTCATGGGTTCACTACAAACCAATTAGCCCCCGCCAACTTTCCTTAGTACGTAGTTTTCATGGGTTAACTATGAACCTGTTGGTTCCCTCCAATAACTACTTAATCATAGTTTTTATGGGTTTACTATGAACTTTTCAGTTTCCACCAATAACTACCTTATCGTAGTTTTCATGGGTTTACTATGAACCTTTTGGTTACCTCCTATAACTACATAGTTTAAGCATCCTATATTTTTGGGTCACCTTGACTCCTTGGATGCAATTCTACTCATTCAGAAGTTTAAGCTATTTGTATTCACTATTGAGTCAACCTAGCTGGTTCTTCTAACCCTTTTTTCCCCAAAATATAATAATGGTCCATTATGTGATTATATTCTTATTTGAAGAAGCAAAACAACAATTTAACAATACCACTCCAATGGGTTTAAGGCCCTTGAAACATATTTCATAAAACATATTTGACACCTTTAACATATATTTTTATCAAGGAAAATTCTTCTTCAAAATTACGTACTTAAATCCATTACAAAACTCCTTTATATAAGCCTTGGTTTTCCTTTAAAATTTGGAGTTATTGGTTTTATAACCTTTTGACAATGTCGAGAGTTTTCATTTTTCAACCACTTCGAAGGTTTTTAATCATACCTTTTTAAAATAATAAGCTCCAGCCGTTCTTATTCTTTAAAATACTTCTTTTGCAACCCTTCGTCTCCATTGAAACTCAAATCTTTCGAAAGCATTAGGAAACCTTTCAAAACCATTAAAACTCAAAACCTTTCGAAAAAATTGGAACACAAACCTTTCGAAAACTCATTGGGTTCAATTTAAAACATGTGGAAAATCTACTTTATAACCTTTCAACTTCATTGGAAGCTACATTTCGTCCCCATTGAAAGGTCTGCTTCGAAAGCTTTAAAACATCTCTTTAAAACAATAATCTTTCGCCTTTTAAAACACCTTCTTCAAAAACTCTAGGTTATACTTCAATTATAAAACAAGGGTAAATCATCTAAGTCGAAAGCTTTGATACCACTGGAAAGCATGGAGTAGCGGCTAGTTTTAAAACAGGTAAACCTTTCGACTTTGTCGAAAGCAACGACTTCGGAAGGTTGGAAAAAGCGAAAATAACCTTTCGGCTGTGTCGGAAGGTTTAAAAAAGAACAATGATAAAGCGGTAGTAACCCTTCGATTGTGTCAAAAGTTTTAAAAACCTTTATTTTAAATAATTGACCTATTTAAAAGCAACCAAGAAAGCTCCTTTTCGAAAGTAAGCAGGTGTAAATTTTTGGTTTATAAAACAAACATACCCCAACCTCTTTAGCAACCAACCTTTCGACTAAGTACCCTTCGACCTTGTTCAGTTTATTACATACCAAGTAACTTGATACCATATGTATTAAAATTTGACCTTGTCACAAAAGCTATAACCTTTCGACCTTGTCGGAAGGTTTGGGTCAGAAGGTTTGAAGCCAAAATGGTTGAAACATGCTAAAAGTATGGTTTTCTTGTATTGAACATAAAAGATGTAACTTTTCAAATAACCTTCCATTATTTGTCAAATTCTCATTGGTTAACAAATACTTTTTAGAAAAGTGCTACCACTAATTTCAGAATTAAATAATGATTTTATTTTTATAAAGTGCCCCTTCTCCTTAATTAAATATATAAAACATTTAAGTTCCACACCTTAAATAATTTTATATATTCATCAAATCACTTAGGAAAAATCTAAAAAAATTCCAAAAAATATATTTAATACGTTTTCCAACATACATAAATTTCAAACCCAAATTACTATTATTTTAGCCGTAATTAATTTATAATCCAATAAATCATTTTCTTCACTAGAAAATCAATATAAAATCCACATAAATTCAGAAAATTATGAAAATTGAAATCCATCTTCAAAGTCGTATTTTTTGCAACTTAAAATTTTCCCATGACATTTAAAAATCATTTCATCTCGAGTTTACCCTAAAACCATGTATATCTCCTTTTAAACAACCTTGTTTAATCCATATAAATCATAAATCTGGCATATCATCATTCAATATATCATAAAAACAGTTTTACAATAAAATTCGAAACCATATGATCATAAAACTAAAATAGAGATGTAGAAATTATTATTCACGTTAGATTGGATAAGGAAATTAAAGTTTGGTTGAGATTAATTCCTTCTAACTTGAATCCTAAGCTTTAAGTTGTTTTTCTCTTCTCTTTTTCCTAATGGTCGGCCTTGCTTCTGACGGTTATAAAATTTTGTTTTAAGTAAAATGAACGTGTATGATCTAGTGAGAATAGTATAATGGTGAGAAGTATTGTTATTTACCCTAAAGCCCTTATGTTTAATTTCCTAACCATTTATATAAGTTCATTAGAATTTAAATAAGCGTGACCACCTATTTTATTAATCAACCTAAATCTCCTTATCTACATTATCCTATTTAATTTATTCTGATTAAATCTCCTAAATAATGTCAATAAAATTAGGGGTGTTACAGGAGCAGTGGCCGACAAAAGGCGATCAAAGGTAGCAAGGGGATATTTTCCTCATCCGTGCTTACAAGATTGTATATAGCTTGAAGAGCCGGAATGTGGTTCATGAGATGCAGTGATATGAGGACCACAATAGCAAGGCTGATCTCTACTTTGAGTAGGAATGTCAGACTGTTCTCCTTGTCGAGATGTTTGGGATGGGGATCTAGGTTTTGAAGAGGAAGAAGATTCCATTGGATTAATTCTTATCTCATCCCTCGTCCTTCTCCTTGTGCTGAGTAGACTCTGAATCCCGACTTGATCGGTGGCATGCAAAAGAACTTTTGAGCTGATTGTAGGCTCTTGATTGAGACATTACACCTATAAAGTCCAAATGGGAGCGTATTAGTGATTTTCGCACGAAAGATCAACAAAAAGGTATAGCAAAGTGCGTGTTGGTGTGATTGTCCTTGTGTTTCCCCCAACAGACCAATAACGGTAGCTTTGTTCATCGACGTTTTATCTCCTTTATTAGAAGGTCGGATGCCTTCACCACTTCTGGTGGGAGAGTTTAGTCCTTCAATGTTAATGTTTGGAAAGTCATAGGACATGATGTCATCTAGAATTTGAAGATTAGAAAATCCCTTTAACGAGCTTTCCAAGTGTTGAGAGGACGATTCCTCTTCAATTGAAGTAATAACAAACTCTAGGTTTGAGGTAGTCTTTCATCTACGTAGCTACGCCAACCTATTTTTCCTCTTTGTAGGTGTTTGATTGTCCGACTTATGGCGGTTCAACCATTGGCGCTTTCCCGAGGCCTGCACCGACATCTCCCGCTTTATTGGCTTGAGAATCCTTAATTTCGCACTCCTCGGTATCATCTCGAGTACCCTCGGTAAGGGGCACGACGCGGTTGACAGTATCCCTCTTTTGTTCTGCGACATTCCTTAACAATGCCGCACTTCCAGGGAGTCCACTACTATGACCATCTTCTAATTACTTGAACAAGGATAATGACTCGTTAGTTACAAGGAGTTTGATGACCCTATCCTTAATGGAGGTGGCGCGGATAGCAGCAATAGCACTTGCAAAGTCAGCGCTATCAGGACGTGGGCGAACAACTGAAATAACTTCGGATGTTAATGGTTTCAAAGGAAAAGTTATGACTTGAATTAGAGAACTTGAGAAAGAAGTGAAGGTAATACTTACATCCTTCTAACCATCATCTTGTGAATCCAGGAGGGAAACGTACATAGAACCATTCATGCTTAAACAATGAGAGTTTGTTCCAAGCGCCTGTCAGAACTGGGCAATTTGATGAAGGATCGAGAAAGACATAAGAAGGTCTTCCCAATTGTCATTTGAAATTGTAGATAAATCTTATATATTCGAGAGTAGGTGGACGAAATAGTACAATCATGTATTGCAAGAATGTTCCATGAATAAATGCATAACTATTGGGATGAAATTTTGTAAGAGCGATCCCAAGATATCTCAACATTTCTTAGACAAAAGAATTGAAGGGTGGTACGCATCCAGCCCAATACATAAACTTATTGCATGTTATATACTTGGATGGGTGAAGTGAGCTCTATCTTTTCACGAAGGACCCTAAGACATCCCCAAACGGGATTCTATGAATGGAGCATAGCCGGTGGAGAGCGGCCTCACCAATTCTAGAAGCCTGCGAAACCACTGAATTTTCTAGAAGTATAGCACCCTCAACAACATCAGGAGCAGGGCTTATGTTTTCTGTTGGAAGGAATGGAATGTTGGAGAAAATGTCAGCATATGGGTTAAAAAGTTCTGTTTTTTCCGCATGATGGCTTGGAGAAGGCCTTTCAAATATAGTTGAGGAATTTGACCTCGCTTCAGAACCAATGTTTCGCATTGTCGAATCAGAAAACATGTCAGCTGAATGCTTCAAGCATCTGGAATCGATATCAGCTATACTTAATAGATTATCGATATTAGAAAAAATAACTTGTTCTCCCATGCAAAGTGTGAACTAGTGAAGTGCGGTGTAGTATATAATAGAAGTAAACAGTCTGAAATCAGAAAGATGAATCAAAAAGACGAGACTTGGTAGTTTGCTCAGAGAGACCGTCATCGCTGACAGTCTCAACTAACAAAAAGGATTGATCGATTGTGAAAGCTGTGGGATCGACTATCGGCACATTAAAGTATGAAGTCTCTTACTTAAGTTCATTTGCAAGTTTGTCACTTAGTCTGTGTTGGAAGTCTTGGAAATTTGATTGTTCAATCTTAAGTTCGACAATTTAAGTATGCATGTTAGATTGTCCATGGTCATCATATGTTCATGGTCAGCAAGGCAAACTAGTGGAGATTGTTTGAACAGGTTAAGTTGGGATTAGTTTATAAGGTGCATGCCGATCTCTAATGTTCACTATCGATCCCTTTCCTAAGAGCTCCCTACCAATCCCTCTACTTGACCACAACCACTGATCCCTATCTAAAGCCTTTATACCAAACTCTATCCTAACGTAGGGAATGTCGATCCCTATAATACTTTCCTATACAGATCCCTCTTCACAACTAGAATAGCCGATCCATGTCATTGTCGTGTCACTGTTTATAGATCCCTATATATTTCCCCTTGCTGAACCCTCACTTCTCTTATCCCTCTCCTCTCACCTCCTGATTCAACCACCGATCCCTTTCTCTAAAACTTTCTCATCGATCCCCCTCCTCAACAAAAAATAACGAAACAATAGAACGCCAACTCGCCAATCCCTGCCACTACCATCTTAACGTAAACTGACCCCTACATTTCTACACTCCTAACAATTCCTCCATCAAAGTCATTCATCAAACCCTCATCTCTCTTCTTCCTCTCCTATTTCTACACCCAATTTGACCCACCAAACCCTTGTTTCCAACAATCGTCCACCTCTACAAGTTCATTCGCCATTACCACCTAAAACACTCAACCACATCGTCACTACCAACTCAGGGCTAAGGATTTTGTCACATAATTTAAGGAAGCATTATCGAGTCTTACCTATGAGGGAGTATGAGTGTTCAAGCTAGAATGGGAGAAAGTACTTAGCTGCGAGTGAAGTTGAAAGGCGAGGTGAAGTGAATTAATAGGGAGAATGGAAATAACAGGGTCTGAGTTTAGGTAGATGGATGGATCTGATAGGATTTGCAGGTTATAGCAAAAAAGGGAGAGCTTGGGTTCGTGAGTAAGTTTAAGTGCAAAAGCAAGAAAATAGGAAAAGTGAGGAGGGGAGAAAGGAAAGGCGTATATATATAATATATGTATGTATGGGAGACGGTTCGACTACAAGAGCATTAAAGGAATAACAAGAGAAAAGGGGCCGGCATAGAAATTTGCCGAACCCTATTGGTGTAGCTATAGAGATGGATCGGCATAATGAATGTCGATCCCTATAGATGTACATATATATATACACACATAAAAATGGTCATGAGGGCTTGGTTATAAAAGTGAACATACAAAGTATTACAAAAATTGGCAATGACCCGTGAGCATTCGAGCACGTCCGAGAGCCAACAACAGAAATGTGTGTATGAATATACACAAGAGTGGTTCAAAAGTTCAACCTTTTGAAACCAGCAGGAAGTGCAATCAAACCTGACACTTTCAAGTTCAAGGTTAGACCAGATAATAAAAAAATTTATAAGTCTTGCATAATCGGATTTATATTTGTTGACGGAATATGGCACTGGATTTATATTATTGAAAATTGACCAAGCATCATGGCAATCAATGAAGATTCAATGTCATGGAAAAAAGATTTGATAAGGGAATAGAAATCAATCAGGAAGCTAGATGGACTTCTTCAGATAATTCAGACTTGTTTCGATTCAAAGCATGTCATGTTACTCACAAGATGTACTTTAGGGGGGCAAGTGTTACCCGGTATCCTGACCTAGCTATATTGAACTGATTGCACAAGATAGATTCGACTATTATCAAGAGCGGTGACCACAGAGCAATGGTTGAAGTACCCGGAAGTAAAGTACGGATGGTTGTACGAAACCGGAGTTGGATGGAACTGGTAGATAAACAATGCAGGATGCTTGAAATATGGATATTAGCTTGAACAAGCAAGGGATCGACATAGCTTGGTAGTATCAGATGGATCAGCTTGACTTAGTGGAACCCCAAGGATCGGCATGGTCGAAGCAAAGGAGGGATCGTCATAGATGGAAATGTATGGATCGGCATAGATGGAAGTGTATGGATCAGCATGTTGGAGTCTACTATGAGGGATCGGCACATAGGTACTTGAAGGGTACGATAGGAAATAGCTTACAAGGGAAGTTGAGCCAAAGATCAATCAAAAGCTTGAGCTCCCCTATTCCAAATGAGTTGATATTTGAAGAGTCAACTTGTCTAAGAATGAAGAAGCCACCATTGGGATCACTGCCCACGAATCGAACAATGAAGGGATCGGTGCCAATCCCTCTTCGTTAGGATTTGGGCTTAGTGACCCCTATGGTGGGCCCATATGGATAAGAAGGTCGCATAGATGAAGTTTCAAAGGGATTGGTGGTCACCTTCACCTATAAATACTGGCCTAGGGGGTCATTCTGAGGAACTTACGCTACTGGTTACATTAGTCTTTATTGTAATCAAGTTTTCTCCTTATTTTTTGTTGTTTGCAGCTGTAACCAAACTATTAGTGAATCAATAAAGATAATCTTCAAAGTGGACATCGGCATGCCACGCCGAACCACTATTGTAATGACCCATAATTTTTGATAATTAAAAACTATTAAATTTAATAAGATTTTGAAATTTAATATTATAAGGAATTAAAATTTATGATTTATTAACGAGAAAAATAATCAGAATATAATTTAATAAGGTTGATCGAATGAGATTGACAACTGTTTAAGGTTATTGCAATTAATGGTAATAATAAAGGTAAATAAAGATTTAAATCAATGTTGTATTAAAAGGATAAATTATATGTAATTAATCAAAATTGATTAATATAGAGTGGAATCAATATTTGGTAAGTAATTTATTAACCTTTTTAAACAATAGGTTAATAGAGGTGAATTATTAATGTATTACAATTGATTGGTTATTATCTTGATATCTAATCCGTTTTGATATTAATTGTAAATCAATTGAAATTAAATATAATTAAATATTGCAGTTAATATGAGTTAATATGATAACTGTAGAATATGAATGTAATGAAATGTAAACTAATGACAATTATATTCATAAGGTAATAGTTGATTCAATAATAAGAGAGAACCAAAATAAAAGAAGTTGTTTAGGACTGAATGTATAATGAATGGATTTATTTCGGTTGTAATTGAATGCTGAAATTTATGTAATAGTTACATATTTGATTTAATATGGAAATTTCATTTTAAAAGATTATAAATTCCTGGTTAATCAAGAATAATGAAATTGTTAACTTTTATTTAAATTCAAAAGTGATTAAATCAATTTAATAATGATTTATTTGATTAACGTGAAAATTAGCCATTTTGGCCACTTTCTTGAATTTTGACGAAACCAATTTCATTATTATAGGATTTCAAGTTTCATAGCGATCGGACTTGTTTTTTTGGCCGTGCGAGCTTAAAATGCGTAGAAATCAATTTATAGATTTTAAATGTATATAATTTGATTTTAAAAGCTAACTTCTATATACTTTTGAATTAGGGTTTGAAACTAGTTTCATTGAGTTTAAAAATATTGAAAATCTATATTTTGATATATTGGATGACCCATTTTTGTTTTGGGAATGAAACGGGCTTTTTGCGTCGCTGTTATTATTTCGACCCAATTCGATATGTTCATTCCTTCTTATCTATCTCTGTATATATAAATAGATTTTATTTCTGAACCCCTAGCAGCATTTTCTTATTTTTGTGCATACTATTATTTCCATATGCTCCTTCCTTCCCAATGTCAGATAATCCTAAGCCCTAAATCCCCAATTCAAAAATCAAATCGAAAATTTAAAACTCCTCAAGCTATGTCATATTATATATCTTTGAAACCTCTCAATGAGTGTAATCCACATCTGGAATTCGTTTGTCGATCGGAGGTTCGTATTGTCTAGAAATCGTCGAAGAAGTTTCGGCCGTCCATAGGCCATGGTTTCGCTTAACGGTGGATCTTCATCGATGGGTCGATCGGAGGGTTCAGATGTATAGAGGATGATGAGAGAAGTCAATCCATGGGTTTCCATCATGTCAAAAGTGCTTGGAATCACCTCAAACGGCGAGGTAACGCCGATGGCGGTGCTGGCCTACCAGGGCATCGCAGCCGGTCGTGCCACCATAGCCATGGGTAGTTGGACACGACGCAGTTGGTGGCAGCGCCTGATCTGGGTGCGGCAGGCTGTAGGTGGGTGCGGCGGTTAGGGTTCGTGGCAGCTGGCCTATGGTATAGGATTTGAATGCGTGAACGAGGATTTGGATATGGTTTTGTTATTACAAGTTTGCCTTTGTGTTTTTTTATTTACTATTTGATTTTCGACAACTTTTGCATTCGAGCTCGGATTTACGTGCGGTTTTCTCCATTGCGATCGTATCGAAATTCTAGATGACATGGAACTAGTTGGCTGCATTCTGAGACTGTTGAAATTTGGGCCTTCGTTTGGAGTTTAAATGGGCTAAAAATCAAAGGTGTGTGATTTAACCCACTCAAAAATATTAAATTATCTTATGTTAGTTAAATTAAATTTATGACATGATTAGAAATTTATTGATTGTTGTTTGGTAATTTAAATTGTCATTTAAATTTAATTTGAACTCATATTGAATTAAATTGCCATCTAAAATAATATTGAACTTAAATTGTTAGTTAAACATCTGATAATGATAACCAGTTAATTGTTGTGATTTATTGTCTGATTTGGATGTTGATTGTGATGGATGTTTATTTGTTAACATTATGGATGATTGGATGTTTGTATCCCTATTATCACTATGGGTTGAAATGATACATACCTGAATGATCTTATAGATTAGGGAAAATCATTATGGGTTGAAGTGATAAATCCGAGCGATTTTATTAAATTGTAAATTGTTGATTCGGGATACGAGTTGAAATGATATATACCCGGAAAGTTTAATTATTTTGGGGTTGAAATGATACATACTCTAACACTTGGCCATTGGGTAGAAAACTATATACGGGCGTTATTGGCCGGTTTTAAATTATTTTCTAAATAGTAAAGTATGTTTGATTTATAAATTTAATTTTCAAATTTTATTTAATGATTTTATTTAAAATTTATATTTGGAAAATAATTTATTTTATATGTTTTAAAGTTTCAAATTATAAGTTAATATATGGTTTTAAATGTAAATTTAAAATTTTAACTTATGATTTTATTTATTTTTAAAAAAATTATTTTTTAAAGAATTATTTTTTTAAGTAGTTTAAAATTTTATTTAATAAAATATTTAATAAAATATTTGATATATATAATTTAAATTTAATTTCATATAATAAATATAATTTTTATTTAATATAATAAATATAGATTTTATAAAAGTTTTAATAAATAAAAATGTAAGAGGTTGGTAAGGAATTTATAAAAGTCTTGTAAGAGACTTTGTAATGGATTTTATAAAAGGAATATTAAAAAGGATTTTTATAATGGATTTTATAAAGGTTTTAAAGGATTTTATAAAGGGTTTTTATAAAAGAACTTATATAAAGGGATTTGGAAGCATATAAAGGATTTTGTGTAAAGGTTTGTGATAAAGGGAAGGGTTGTAAATTGTTTTGGGAATTTATAAATAGCTTTATAGATGGCTTTAGTGCATGTAAATAGTTTATAAATGGTTTAAGAGAGAATTATAAATATTTTTGAAATTGATTGAAAGAAATCTTCCTCGGTATTTATGAATATATTTATACTTTTGGAATAAGTATATGGATATTTTGATATATAGGTATAAACTGTTTTATGGATTTATTATTAAAAAAATATTTTATAAAAATGACCACGGCGTGAAAATGTAAGCGTTCGGTTGCTAAAGAGTCCAGGGTCGGATATTATCATACTCTCTGCCAATTTCGAAACAACTTTAACAACTGTGCATCATTGTGGAGAGTCCAGAACAAAATATGATGGTTTGGCGAACGCTACTGTATGAGGTATGAACGCAACCCTGACCCCCGTGGGTCATCTTGATATGGCAAAAACTGGAGCTATCCCGGGCCAAGTGAGGTCGCTCCTCCCACTGGACATGCTTCTGCGATGCCATATCTGTTACTTTGTGATTGATTTGGTGGCCACCTTCAATTGATTATGAGAGTGTGTTTCGAGGTGGGTGGTAGTAGCTACTATGCGTTACCACAAGTTCAAGCGTGCAAAATGGCAGAATCCTACACTGGGCATTGCCTTGCATGCCTTATCATATGCCTTACCGAGCCCACTATGATTTTTTTTTTCTTACCTATGGAGTGCTCCCTGATAGCCCACTGGGTTGGTGGAGTTTACAGTACTGTATAGACTATGACATTTATAAAATGTGTTAAGGAGGATATGGGTAACTCCTTAAAGCTATTTTAATACTTTACTAATAGACGTTATATATAGCGTATATTACTGCATATAAGTAGTTTAACGGATCATTAGGAGATCGAAATCCCAAACATCTCTTAAGTTATTGGACGCACGTTATACACTAGATAGGAGATGTAAAATCCCATAACATCTCTAAAGCCGTTGCACTCATATTTGTTTTCTATTGATTTAACTTACAAAAGATCTTTTAGTTCTGACTCAAGTGTTTTGTCTTTTCAATACGCTCATGTCAGCCTGAGCTTTTCAGTGTTGAAGACCTTATTTCTGGAGGATGAAGATGGAGTTTAGTATTATATTATTATTATTCCACTATATCATGTTGTTCCGCTGCATTATTTATTTATTCATGTTATATGTATAACTTTGACATATATTGTAAAAGTATAATCAAATGTTATTTGTAAAACAGCTTCATGAACTGTTTACTTAATTATTATTATTTTCATTCCACTGTGAGATTCTGTGTTTTGTTTTTCCTTCTTCTCTTTTATTTTCTTATTTACTCCATTAGCAATCCTTCCTTTTGAATGGTTTAAGTTGACATGTGTGGTTTATTATGGATTTAAACCGTCCAAAAAGGTAGGTCGTTATAGTTGGTACCAGAGCTTTGGTTTAGCGATAACCTTAGCTTTGTGGGGTTTGACTCATTAGAGATAGGGTAGTAATACCCTAGAATTTGTTGTTTGAGCGTATATATATGAGAGAATGTATTTTTTAGTGCTATAAAAATATTTTATGTTGTGTTAATTTGTTCTGTTTAGTTTTTATAAAGTTTAATCGTTACGTAGGACGCTATGGCATCGATAGGGATTTCTATACACTTAAATAGGCAGACTGACAGAATATTGTTTTTGAAATATAGGTAAATGAAATAATTTTACCTAGTATTATATTTTGTTTATAAAAGAATAATTTTTATAAATGGATATTACTGTTTGTGATATGTTTGTTGCCAGGAAGTGAATTTTATAAATATTGGTCGAAAAATAGGATTTACAAATAAAGTAAATATAAATTGGAAATTTGAGAACTTAAATTCCAGAGTTTTGAAATTGGTTTACAAATATTTTGGAATATAATATTAGTATTATTTGGAAGTATTTTGATAGAAATATTTATTTGAAAGAAATTTATTTGAAGAATTTTAAAAAGAAATCAATTATGTACTCCCCTCTTCCGTCGCTAGAAAATAATTTCGGTAATGATTGCGACATCAACGACGTTTATTTTCGAGTTTCAAAGTGAGAAGACCACCATACTAGCTTTGATACACATTTGTTTTGGTAAACAAATCTTAAATTTATATTTCTAAGTATGTTTTTCCATACAAAAGATAAGTATATATTACTTTGTGATGATTTGCCATGAAATCTGGTATTTTGTTCTTAAGTTTTCTGTTAATCAATGATTTTCGGTTATTTTAATAGAATGAAATCTTGACTATTTTAATAAGCTGGAAACATTCGAATTTAAATCTTAACTAAAAGATAGTTTTTTAATGGAAATATGAGAAATTGGAGATTTGTAACTTGTAAATTAAAAGGGTAATTAAATTAAGAAGATGTAAATTATTGAACATTTTTGTTAACTAAACTGAATAAGATAAATTTATATAACATTCAATTACATTCTAATAACATATATATAACTTACGCAAAATATTTAAAAAGTTGAAATGTTAAATATGAATATGTAACAGAATATTATTGGTTAACGTCAAATTTTCTATTAATTAGAAAAATGCCAATAAATTTTGAAATAAAATAACCGCAAGCGCACGGCGTATAATTTTAGTACGTAGCGAGTACGGGTCGATCCGTAGGGAATTTTTAAGATTTTGAAATTTTCAATTTAATCAAATTAGACCAAAGTGAGAGGAAATTGTTAACTACAAAATAGAAGCTAAAGTTAGAATTGAAATGTGATTTAAAAAACTATTAGATCAGAGAACAATTTAGAGGCAAATCCACTCTCATATTTTTTGCAAATCAATAAACAAATAATTTATGATCTCTAGCTTTGATATTAAGTGAAATAATCATTGTATTTATCATAAGTATGGTTTGTTTATGTTACTAATTAACATAGCTCAAACAATCAAACTATAATACAACAAATAAATCACTTATCAATTCTCATGATAAGGAAGCCAAAGCAAAAGCTATTTTAAGTATGATCCATTTACTATGGTAACTAATAATATAGATCATCAAATTTCATTTTTACTTTCGTTTCAAAATCAAAAATTAATTAGCAAATGATGATGTAAATTGTGTTTATGTTGAATAAAAATAGCTCATTTTCTTAAGCAATATAAGCTATCAAACCAACTTGTATAAACTTTCATCAAAATTCAATTTCATGAAGCACAAGCCAAAAAGATTATAAATCATAAAAATGTTGAAGTTACATAATATATGAGAGCTTCATTACCCCTAAATTGAAGGGGTTTAGCAAATCATTTGTGTTATCAAATCAACACATGTAAGTTTCAACATTGGAAAGCAAAGAGAAGCAAAGAGAAGCAAAATTAAACAAAGGAAATGAGATTAACTACTTGTATAAAATAAAGTCAAACTAATTGCATGAATGTAAATACAAGCTATGAACATAAAAAGGAAGAGAGCATAGAAATAATCATTAACAATAAAACAAAGAAAAGCATGTAGAAAAGAGAGAAGAAAGAGGCTTGAAAGCCATTTTTATTTCATTTTGATTATTGTTTACAACTTGCTAATTTCCTAAGCAAATATATGAGAGAGTAGAATATATTTACATGTACATAAGAGGGCTATTTGTAAATGCATCAAACCCTATTTCCAATTTTAGGGAGCTTACCAAAATGCCCTTTAGGAAGTATGGCAACCAAGTAACCATTAGCCACAAATTAATCCCTCATTAAATGTGCATGAAGATTTAACCTCGACTTAGTTGTTCATTAGCTTCTAATTGTAGATTTAGGCAAGTGGGTGGGTTCCTCCATGATCTTGGACTTGAATTATTTCCTTCTTCTTTCCTTTGTATTCATTTGTGCATGCATATATCTTCATGAATCCCTCTTTCATATACATAAAAATTTCCTATAAAAATTCTCAAATTGACACATGCACAAAAATGACCATTTTTCCCTTGAATGAAGATGAATATATGATGATTTGAAAACAATTGAATTTTGGTTCTAAATCGTTAAAATGCCCAAATATGATACATATTTAAATTAAAAGAGATAAATTATGGACGTATATATATGCACATTTACGTTCACATCAAATGCCTCCACACTTATCTTTTTATTCATCCTCGAATAAAGGAAAACTAAGATAAATCCATTTTCGTTGGTAGCACGATTGCATTGAGCGTATGCAACAAACCGTTAAACCTCTCGATGTCCCCAGTAGGTCGAGTGTTGTCTTGTGAGGGTTTTTAGCGGATACTACCCACAAAATCCGAATGCAAAGTGTAAATATTTACAAAATGTAAGATTTATTTACAATGAGATGAATGCGGTTTTCGAAAATATTTACAATGAAGGATCTACTTTTAAATCGGCATAAATAAGTTAAATAAAAGTTTCGGCCATTAACTTGAAAATTTAAGTCATTTACTCGTCAAAATTTCCAACAAAATTTAAGTTAACATAGCAAATAAACAATAGTTTAACTCGTTGTTTCGGTTGATAACAAAGTGTAACTATGAAATAAATCCTTAGTCGATTATCAAAATTTACCAAAGTGGTATTCTCATTTCTTTTCAGTAAATCAAACCAGTAAAAATAATGCTTGGATTTCAATTGCTTACTTTCTCTTATTTGAAAATTTTATTGATATTAACAATATTTACATATGCCTAACTCTAATAAACTGAGGCCAGATATATTACCCGTGCACTGCCTTGCGAACTAATGTGAGGGGAATACAGAGCGTGGCGAATGATACACAAGTATGAACACTTATCAATTGTAGGCATTATTAAAAAAAGAATTTTTGTGTACATACACCTAACTCAGATAAACTGAGGCCTGATATACCGATCGTGCACTGCCTTTCGGCCTTACGTGAGAAGGGTACAGAGCATGGCGAGTGAACACACGAGTGTGAACACATGACTCTAGGTGTCAATATATATATATATATATATATATATATATATACACACGAAGTTTTTTTTACTTTTCTTTCTATATTTTTTAGAAAAAGAGAGTTTTGCAAATAATCTTAGCACCATTTAACATAGAAGATAAAATTGTTATATCCTTTACATTAAATTTACCACTTTTTTTAAACAAAGATTTTTTATTAGAACATATTTCATAATTAACACATATGAACCTTCCTATGTACTAGTTAAACCATTGTTATTTGTAACCAAACGTCATTTTTATTGTTGTTAAGACAAATAAATTTTCAAAAATTTCAATTTATTAACCAGAACTTATACTTATCCCATAGTATTTCTTCAAAAATAAATCAAAAAAATGCTAAAATGAAAATGTTTTAGAGATTTAGAGATTTTTTTTAAGTTAAAGGAAAATTCAAAAATGCCATGAAACTTAAAAAAATAAAAATGAGACCCCCCCCCCCCCCCCCACACTTAATTTTTGACTGTATCCCTACAGTCAATGTATGATATAATGAGTGTAATGGGAAAAAATATGTATATATTTACAAAAGAGGGTTAACATTCTTACTAGACGTAGCTTGGCTCATGAAGAATCATGAGCTCCTCCACTTGGTTACTGGACAATTTCATGAAAGGTTTCAAACGATGACTGTTGACTTTGAAAATCGATCCATCCCTAGGGTTTTATATTTCTACGGCACCATGTGGAAAAACAGTTCGTAGCACAAATGGCCTGGTCCATCTCGATTTAAGTTTCCCATGGAATAAATGAAGTCTTGAGTCATATAAAAGAACTTTCTAGTTAGGCGAAAACGTTTTCCATAGGATTGACTTTCATAAAAAAAATTGTTCTTTCTTTGTAAATTTTCTCGTTTTCATACGCGTCGTTCCTAAATCTTCTAGTTCATTGAGTTGTAGTTTCCGGTTTTCGCCAGATTTTTCAAGATCAAAGTTTAAGTTCTTTATTACGAACAACGCTTTGTGTTCGATTTCAAAGGATAAATGGCAAGCTTTACCATAAACTAAACGAAAGGGGTATATCCCAAGGTTAGTTTTAAAAGCCATACGGTAAGCCCAAAGCGCGTCGGTCAATTCCCGAGACCAACTTTTCCATTTTCGTCGATAGCTTTCTCCAAGATTTGTTTTATTTGACAATTTGAAACTTCAAATTTCTCATAAGTTTGAGGATGATATGGAGTGGATAACATATGGGTTATCGAGTATTTTTCATTAAAGTTTCGAAAGAACGGTTGCAAAAATGGGTTCCATTACCACTGATTATTGTGCAAGGTGTGCCGAACCGTAAAAAGATGTTTTCTTCGAGAAATTTCATAACAATTCTATGGTCATTGATTTTGCAAGGAACGAGTTCAACCCATTTTGAGACGTAATCGACATCTAGAAGGATAAACAAGTTTCCAAAAGAATTGGGAAAAGGTCATATAAATTCGATACCCTAAACATCAAAGATTTCGATTGTAAGGATAGGGTTTAGAGGCATCATATCTCTTTGAGAAATTTGTCTAAGCATTTGACATCGATCACAAGTTTTGCAAACTTCAAATGAGTCTTTGAAAAGAGACGACCAATAGAAACCATACTAAAGCACCTTTTTCACAGTTTTTCGAGGACCGAAATGTCCACCGCACGCTTGATCGTGGCAAAATGAAAGAACACTCCTAATCTCATTATCCGGAATGCAACGTCAGATGATTTGGTCGGGACAATATCTGAACAAGTATGGATTGTCCCAATAGAAATATTTCACTTGGGACATGAATTTGTATTTGTCCTGTTTGGACCAAGATGAGGGAGTTTCTTTAGTGATTAAGCAGTTCACTATATCAACGTACCATGGATCGATAGAAATTGAAAGAAGTTGTTCATCGGGGAAGTTTTCATTAATTGGCAAAGAAGATGGTGCGTTCGATAGACGAGATAAGTGATCGTCTATGACATTATCAGATCCTTTTTTTTATTGTAAGGTCAAATTTTTGAAGTAAAAGGAGCCAATGAATCAAACGAGATTTAGCATCCTTTTTAGCGAAGAGATAACGAAGCGCAGAGTGGTCTGTATACACAGTAATGTGTGAACCTACCAAGTAAGGTCGAAACTTTTCAAGCGCAAAAACGACAGCTAGAAGCTCTTTTTCGGTTGTTGTGTAGTTGAGTTGAGCGTTGTTCAAAGTCATACTCGCGTAGTAAATGACATGACGGATTTTGTTGATGCGTTGTCCTAAGACAGCACCAGCGGCAAAGTTAGAAGCATCACACATTATTTTAAAAGGAAGATCCCAATTGGGTGCACAAATGATTGGAGTTGAAATGAGTTCGTTCTTAAGACGTTCAAAAGAAGAGATACACTCAGAGTTGAAATCGAATAGAACGTCTTTTCTGAGAAGAGTCATCAAAGGACGAGCGATTTTGCTGAAGTCTTCCACAAAGCATCGGTAAAAACCAGCGTGTTCTAGAAATAATCGAATGTCCTTAACAGATTTGGGAATGGGTAGGTTTGCAATGACATCAATTTTCGCTTTATCTACCTCAATGTCTTTATTTGAGATGATGTGTCCAATGACTATGCCTTGTCTAACCATATAGTGGCATTTTTTCCAATTCAAAGTCAAATGTTTTTCTTTACATCGATTTACAACTAACTTGAGATGATGTAAATATTGGGAGAATCGCCAAAGATAGATAAATCATCCATAAAAACCTCTAGAAAGCGCTCAATCATGTCAGAAAAGATGCCAACCATGCATCGTTGGAAAGTAGATGGTGTGTTACAAAGTCCGAATGACATACATCGATAAGCAAATATAACAAATGGACATGTGAAAGTCGTTTTCTCTTGATCTTTAGGAGCGACTGGAATTTGGTTATAGCCGGAATAACCATCGAGAAAGCAGTAGAATTCGTGGTCGGCTAAATGTTCGAGCATTTGGTCAATGAAAGGAAGAGGGAAGTGATCTTTATGTGTTGCGGCATTTAGTTTTCGATAGTCAATGCAAACACGCCAGCCCTTTGAGGACGAGTTGGAATAAGTTCGTTTGAATCGTTCTTGACAACGATTAACCCAGACTTTTTTGGTACAACCTGAATTGGGCTAACCCTTGAACTATCAGAGATTGGGTAAATGATTCCTTTGTCGAGAGTTTAATAATTTCATCACACACCGCATCTTTCGTTTTTGGATTAAGCCTTCGTTGCACGTCACGAACAGGCTTGGCATCGTCGATTAAATGGATGCGATGTTGAACAAGAGTGGGACAAATTCCCTTTATATCGGAGATCGACCATCCAATCGCTTTCTTGTTGTTCGAAAGAACAGAGAGAAGAGAAGTTTCTTGGTCAAGAGAAAGATCGTTAGAAATTATTGAAGGACAAGTTTCACTTTCACCTAAGTATGCGTACTTAAGGTGATCGGGAAGTGGTTTGAGGTCTAACTTTGGGAGTTTTTCGATCAAAGAATTGGATTGAGATTCTGACTCAACTGGAAGTGATTCAAAGGGAAGAGTGTATTCAATTTCATTGGAAGTTTCGTGAACCAATTTTTCATACTCGACTTCTGTTCGTCATTAAGGTCAAGTGTCTCGTTTTTAAAGTTTTCGTGAATGACACTAACTTCCAAAGTTTGGTCGCGAGGTTCATTTGAGTGGCTTTCAAGATTGAAAATGTTAAGATCCAAAGTCATGCTTCCAAGAGATTTTCATTGAACCATTATGACAATTGATAAGGCACTTGAGGTGGCTAAGAATGATCAGCCTAAAATCAATGGAATTTGACTCGCAGGATTTGTCACGGGTTGTGTTTCGAGGACGATAAAATCAATGGGGAATATGAATTGCCCTATTCGAATGAGCACGTCCTCGATTTCTCCTACGGACCTCTTAATGGAACGATCGACGAATTGAAGCGTGACTTTTGTGGGTTTGAGCTCACCTAAGCCTAACTGTTCGTACACGGAATATGGAATCAAATTGACACTCGCGCCTAAGTCTATCAAACATTTGTTAATCGTCTTGTCTCCAATTGTACACGAAATCATATGGCAGCCATGATCTTTGTATTTGATCGGTATGGATTGGGACAAGACTTCACTCAAACTGGTGGCTAAGAAGACTTTTTTGGGCACTTGAGTTTGTCGGTTTTGGGTGCACAAGTCCTAAAGAAATTTCGTATACGTGGGGACTTGCTGAACGGTGTTAAGAACCGCAATGTTAATTTTGACTTGTTTAAAAATTTACAACATGTTTTCCATTTGGTATGAATGTTTCTTTGGTCGAAGACGATGTGGAAATGGAACATGATGCTCGGTAGGTACGTCTACTCGAGTAGAAGAGGAATTTTGATTTTCAATTCAACGTTTGGCTCCACGTTCTGTTTAGATTCGTTCGTTGCTTTAGAAGTTTCGAGAGAGGTTTTCGGTAAATCATTTAGATTAACAACTTGATTATCAATTTGTTTACCGAAACGGAGATTTGTGATAGCATTCAATTGGGTGATGTTGCTATCTTGAACAACATGGGCTTGATTTGAATTTGCGTTTGATTTCTGGGATTTGGAATTGGCTGGCTTGGGAATGTTCCATGTTCGCATTAATTACAGATGTGGCTAATCGACTCATTTGCATTTCGAGTTTTGCAATTGATTGGTTCGTGTTTTGCATATACGAGGTCAATAAATTATGCAAATTGCTGTTTGATTGAAGGCTTTGAGTAGTTGCTTTAGCCAGCGTGTCAAGGGTTTTCTCAAGCGAACTTAAACGGTCATGGAGAGGATGAGCAGAATTTTGTTGAAAATTTAATTGTTGCAGTTGATATTAAGATGGAACCGTAAAGTTTGGTTGAAAATTGGTGGGCTGAAAAGGAGGATTCTAACATTATTCGGGAATGCTTGAAAATCGGGGCGAATCGTATTCGTGTTGGGATTATTTTGGTTCCACGCAAAATTCGGATGATTTCTCCAACCAGGATTTTAAATTGGAGAAAACGAGTCATTTTTGGCTTTATTGAAAGCATTGATTTGTTCGACAGAATTGGGACACTGATCGACTATATGCCTAGGATCGTTGCATTTATAACACATCGGTTGGGAAGCTTGGTTCATTTGATTCGATGAGAAAACATTACCGATTTTTTAATCATTGCATCGATCTTAGCTTCCAAAGAAAAAGAAGATCCTATCGAGTGTGCACTTGGTTGTGAGTAAACTGATTTTTCGTTCAAACGTTCCCATTGGGACGACTTTTAAGCGAGGTTTTCAAAAAACTGCCAAGCATCGTCGTGATGTTGGGCAAGAAAGTTGCCTTGGCACATTGATTCGAGCATGGTTCATGAGCTATTTTCGAGCCCATCGTATAATATTTGGAAAACGTCCATTTTTCAAAGTTATGTTGTGGACGTTTTATTAAAAGCTCTTTGAATCTTCCAAAATATTTTTCGAATGGTTCTCCCTTGAGTTCATGAAAGTTTGCAATTTCGTTTTGGATTCTACTCATTTTTTCCAAGGGGTAGAACTTTTTTAAGAAAGCTTTTACGAATTCTTTCCAAGTTTTAATTGAGTTTGATGGTAAGCTGTACAACCATTTTTCAGCGTAATCCATAAGAGCGAATGGAATTAATCGAAGTTTGATTACGTCATCGGAAAGTTGTTGGAGTTTAGTGGTTGCACAAACTTGTTCGAATTTATTCAAAAAGATGTATGGATCATCATGCTCGAAATTGCCAAATTTCAGAAGTGTGGCAATATGGCTGTGCAGTTAAAGCGCTCGGCAGATTCAAAGCGGTGGAGGTGCAAAAAGTCATAGCGGGGATACAGCGAGTATATAGCGGGATATAGCGGATAGCTCTAAAATAGCATATAAAACTCATACTTAATGTTTTTAGAAATATATAAATGATAATTAAATAAAAAAATCATTCAATTGAATTATAATTAATGCATAAATGATTTTAAACAAAAAACATGTGTTAATATACTTTAAATAAACGTAAAACAGTTATATAACATAATTGAATTTAGTAGAATATTAGAGTATTTTCAGTCCTGAAAATATATTAAAAATTAAATCGAATAAATTAGTTTCATAATTTTTATAATGTATAAATGCAATTTTTTAATTCATTTTATTAAAGAAGATATAGTGGAAATAGCAAAATATAGCGGGAAGAACTGGATATGGCGGAAATAGCGGGGATTAAAGCGGAAAGGCTATATTTTGGGGCTATATGGCAAAATCGTAGCGGTAGAAATCCGCTATGAAATATTGCGGGGTAATAGCGGGGCATTAACTACACAACAATATGGTTCGAGTGTATTTAGTAATGGTTACCCGTAGGGCGGGTAATGTGATGCAAGATGGAATAGAAACTCTATAGGGAAAGATTATATCCATAAGGGTCGAGGGGCGTTCTCGTTCGCCATTTCAGAAGGATCGTCGGTTCAAGTTAAACAGTTAGTTGTTGAGTCGCGAGTCCAACGATTTGTTGTTGTGTCACGAGTCCAAATACTCATGCACAAGTGAAAGTGGAGAAGAGAAAGAACTTAGAGTCGAGTTTAGAGAATGAAAGAAGATTTAAAAAACGAAGTGAAATATTGTTTTTGTTTTTTTCTTTTGTTTTTTTACAAGGAAGAAAACTATTTACCAAGTGAAATTTATTTTCAAAAGAGAAGCTTGATTTTTGTTTTTTTTTTTGCTTTTAAATTTTTTATATGTTTTTTTTTTGTATTTTTTTGCTTTTTAATTTTCAAATTTTCAAATATTTACCAAAAGGAAATTTTTTGTCATTTTCTTTTTTTTTTAAGAAAATGGACATTTGACTTTTGTTTTTTTTTTTAAATTTCAATTTTTATTGTTTTTGAAAAGATTTTATAATTTTTTTTTGGATTTTTGTTTTTTGATTGAAAATTTTCAAAGGCATGGATTTAAAAGGATTTTTTTAAATTAAAAACTAAGTTAAGTAAAATTTACAATTTTTTTGGATTTTGGATTGTTGATTTTTTTCCTTTTAAATATGCATGAACTAATGCAACTAAATGAATGCAATTGACTTAATTATAATTTTCTATCTTTAATAGCTCCTAACCCAAAATTGTACAATCACACTTTGTCTTAAATCAACAAAAATATTTCTCAGTCAGGTAACGGGCAGGAGTTATTGGTGCACCACGAATCACCATAGCAATGCAACCGAAGGTTTAAGTATCTTCAGTGGAACAACCAGTATAATATTTAGGAATCACCATAATATTTATAAATGGTTATTTCTCTGTCGTAACCTAGACACCAAGAAATAAAATTGTTTAAAGAAAACAATTGTGAAGATACAATTAAGCCCTAAGTGAGCTCGTGACACCCTTAAGTCAAATATCTAACCTTATTAGTCAAATTATACGATGAAATGCGTTTGTGCGCTAAGAAAAGGGTGATGAAATCCCTCACCTTATGTGAATTGGGGTATTGCCCTTAAAAAAATAAAACAATGTGAGATGAATGCAAAACAAAAATTAGACGTATATTAACAGTGCAACTACAAATGGATTTGGTTTCTGTTTTGGATTTTGAATTTTATATATATATATATATATATATATATATATATATATATAAATGCAAATCCAAGCAACCAACAATGCAAATCAAATTAAAAAAAAAAATGAAAGCACAATACCAGAGCATGCAGAGTTATTAGCAATTATTTTAAAGCGGCAGTTTATTTTAGCAAGCAAGCAAAGCAGTTTTTTTAGCAAGCACTTCTTTTTATTTTCTACAACCTGAAAATTGAACAAGAAATATACATTTTTTTTTAAATATATAATGCAGTTAACAAATAGAAACAAGTTAAACTAAACAATCAAAAACAAAACAACTTGACTAAACAATGGAAAATAAAACAAATTTCAATTTAAAATAAAACAAGATACAAAAGAGCCCCTTTTATTCAAATTAAAGGAAGAAAAGAAACTTGAAAAGATAAGAAAGTTTTTTTTTCTTTTTCTAAACAATATGCGAAGTTTTTTTTTATATAGAAAAAGACTCAAAACAAAACACTCAAAGCAACGCACACAGAACAAAACTAAGAAGTCAAAACAAATCTGTTAACACAAAGACTCAAGCCTAACCAAAATATTAACTATCGCAGCCCATTCCAAAAACTCACGAATAAATATTTCACGAAATTCAAAATTTCAAAAAAAAAGCAAATAATTCAGTAAACAATATCTCAACCCAGAAATCGAATTCGTGATTTGGAAATTCAGCTTGGAATTGCAATCGGCAAATGAAAGCTCGTCTTTTGTTCGAGAATCTCGATCAGCTGCATGGACATTTGTGGGTGTTCATGGATTTGGGTAAAGAGGCAGAGGACAGTTTGCTGTGGTTCGAAGTGGAGATCGCTGTGATGATTTCGGGTCGAAGGAAGTTTGAGGAAGAAGGAGGTGAGGTTGTTCGAGAGTTGTGACAGTGGTTGGTGTCGATTGGATTTGGGGTGATTGCAATAAGAGGAGGAAGCAAGATAAGGGGAGTATTGCGTGGTTGTAGTGGCTGTTGGTGATTCGCACTTTGATGCGGTTGAGCATGCAAATGATGGCACAGGTATGTGGTTATGCAATGTTGTATTGGCAAGTGGTTCAGGCAGTGTTGTATGGTATGTGATATGTCTGTTGCACTGGTTGTAGTTCAGGGGAGTTCGGTTTGTTATGGTTTTGAGCAGTGAAGTGGATGCTATAGTATTGGATGATGGATTACACTGCAACGAGGCGGAGGAAATTTGGTGGAAGAGTGGGTATTTGCAGTGTTGTCAGTGAGGTCAGTTTTGTACTGTGGCGAAATGCAAGAAGAAACAGGGTGGTGTGTCAGTATGACTGAAGTGCAGATTGGAATGACCGTGTTAATGTTGAATGGTATTGTATGTGATGGTGGCGGGTAGCATGAAGGGGAAGATGGCCGATATCAATTGTATTTGAATATGGTTGAAGTTGTGGTGCACAGTCAGGCAACAACAGTTTGGTAATGTGGAAAGTGAATGTGTAGTTGCTGTGGGGATGTAATGAGGCAGTGTCGTAGTAGCAGTAGGTTGTGGAAGTTTTGATGTGAAGTATGTTGTATTGTATGGTTGTATGCGATGAAGAATAGGTAGTGGACGGTTCGACAACAGCAGTAAGGTCAAAGTGAGAGGAAATAGTTAACTACGTAAAAGAAGCTAAAGTTAGAATTGAAATGTGATTTAAAAAACTATTAGACTAGAGGACAATTTAGAGTCAAATCCACTCTCATATTTTTTGTAAATCAAGAAACAAATAATTTATAATCTCTAGCTTTGATATTAAGTGAAATAATTGTAGTATTTATCATAAGCATGGTTTGTTTATGTTAATAATTAACATAACTCAAACCATCAAACTATAATGCAACAAATAAACCACGTATCAATTCTCATGAAAATGAAGTCAAAGTAAAAGCTATTTTAAGTACGATCTATTTACTATTGCAACTAATAATATAGATCATCAAATTTTATTTTTACTTTCATTTCAAAATCAAAATTAATTAGCAAATGATGATGTAAATTATATTTATGTTGAATAAGTATAGCTTATTTGCTTAAGCAATATAAGCTACCAAACCCACTAGCATAAACTTACATCAAAATTCACTTTCATGAAGCACAAGCTAAAAAGATCATAAATTATAAAATGTTGAAGTTGCATAATATTTGAAAGCTTCATTACCCTAAATTGAAGGAGTTTAGCTACTCATTTGTGTTATCAAATCAACGCATGTAAGTTTCAACATTGGTAAGCAAAGAGAAGTAGAAAATAAACAAAGAAAATAAGATTTACTACTTGCATGAAATAACATCAAACTGATTGCATGAATGTAAATCTAAACTATGAACATAAAAAGGAAGAGAGCATAGAAATAATCGTTAACAATAAAACAAAGAAAAACATATAGAAAAGAGAGAAGAAAGAGGCTTGGAAGCCATTTTTATTTCACTTTGATTTTTGTTTACAACCTGTTAATTCCCAAAGAAAATATATGAGAGAGTAAAAGATATTTACATGTAAATAAGAGGACTATTTATACATGCATAAAACTCTAATTCCATTTTTAGGGAGCTTTCCAAAATCCCATTTAGGAAGTGTGGCCACCAAGTAACCATTAGCTACTAATTAATCCCTCATTAAATGTGGATGAAACTTTAACCTCCACTTAATTGTCCATTAGCTTCTAATTGTAGATTTTGGCAAGTGGTTGGAGTCCTCCATGATCATGGACTTGAATTATTTCCTTCTTCTTACCTTTGTATTCATTTGTGCATGCATATATCTTTATGAATCTCTCTTCCATATGCATCAAAATTTCTTAGAAAAATCATAAAAATATCCAAGTAAAAATTCTCAAATTGACACATGCATAAAAATGACAATTTTGTCCCTGAATGAAGATGAATGAACGATTATTTGAAAACAATTGAACTTTTCTTTTAAACATGTTAAAATGCCCAAATATGATATTTATTTAAATAAAGAGATAAAATATAGATGTATATATATGCACATTCACATGCACATCAATTATACAAGTAAAAGCTTAATAACAAAATTGCTTCAAAATGAACATATGTTTATAAATGAAAAATTAAGATGTGCAAGGAATATATATACTTAAGTTAATGGTTGAAATGCTTAATAATTAAACTGAATAGTAAAAGTGAACATCGCTTAAGTAAATGATTATAAACTTAAGAAATTGTTGAAATGATTCATTAATATATTTAATATTAAATAATACTATATATGAAGGAATGAATGAATTAAAAGTATAAACTTAAGTATGAATTGATTCACTACTGAATATTAATATTAAATGGAAATCAAGTGTAACGACCCATAAATTTTATTGATTTTTATAACGTAATTAATTGAATTTTGGTGAAATTTTAAATATTTGAATTTGGATATATAAATTTGATATTTGGAATATGTCTAGTTAAACATGGTAAATTTTCATCAGAAAATATTGAAGTTTAATTTCTTGTGAAATTTTATTTAAATTTAAATCAGTTAATAATTGATGATAATAAAATGTTTTCCAAACCCGAATATTTTTATACAATGAATTTGTAAATCATCTTCTGAGTGAGGCGTCATATTTCATTTCTTCAAATTTAGATTGCTATTGCTTTGTTTATCTTATTTCTAGCAGATTTGCAGCATTTTTGGTACTATCGACTTTTGATAGGATGATCGTACCACTGACATCTGTATATCTTTTGGTCGTCTCGTCGTGATGACCTCTGCGGTATATTCAATTCTGTGTTTTGCAGTCCGATATGCAGCGGAATCTGCGTAAACGGTAACCATATCGAAACTCATTTGTGCATTTTGTTTCCTTTGCCTTTTCATATTTCAGACATGTAATCCAAGCAACTGTTGCTTTAATTATTGTACTTGAATTGACGTGTGACTTCTTCTTTTCCCATCTGCTTAATTTATTTCTAGTTTATAATATAAAATACGCATCCCTTATTCTTACCCTTTTCGTCTACCTACCTGTGGAATTCAAAGCAACACTTTTGCTTTTTCATATTCCCTATATTTAATATAACGTGTTAGTTCATTTAAGCACTTTTAATTTTCTCTCCTCTTCTCTATTTTTTCTTTCTATCAAGCTTTGAAAAAAAATTATATTATACCATCCGAACCCTCTCCTACCAGTCATCCCCATTAGATGCCGACCACCTCTTCACATCCATCTTATACTAGTCCATACACCATCACTACCTTGTTCGGCAGCTGCCTTCACCGTGCTTCCTTCTCTCCTCACTTCGGTTATAACCCGCCTTCCTCCTCCTTTTTTTTGCCCAGGCAATCACCGGCCGAAGCCCTCCATATCCTCCTAGCGACCCAACCTATTCCTCCGCCAACTTGTCATCACGTGTAACCTTGTCCTTGTCCGCCTTCTCCCCTTGCAGTGCCACCGCTCCCTTAAAGCAGCTTAACCACTGGCCAACATCAGCCGAGCCACCAACTTCTCTGTTCCCTGTGCCAAGAACCCACCACACCTTCGCCTCATGACAGCAGCTACGCCATCTCCAAGGTGTCTGCCTCTCCATAGGCAAGCAATTTTACTGGAACCTATATATTGATCATTATATATATAAACATTTTCATATAGTGTTCTTATATCTTTGCTTTCATTTAGATACGTTTAGCATGGGGATACATGTCTGAGCTATATATATAAAGCTTACATAATACAATAGTTGTATATATATATATATATAGTTTTATTTGCATATATGTGTACGTTATCTAGTTTATATATATACAGTGTTCATGCTCTTAGTGTATGCATATATATATATATATACACGTGGGCATTTTCATATATATATATATATATATATATATGTTTATATTAAAGTTATGTAAGTTATGTAAGTTTGTACATAATTTATCTTATATCTATTAGACTTTGCATATATTAACTTATATATATATATATATGTTTGGTTTTAAAAATTTATGTGTTTAAAACTTATATGTATACTATATACTAGTCTGCATCTGTTTCGTCGTATATATTAATTATATTCGAGTTAGATCTGTTATATATAAGTTTATATTAGTTTATTGGTGATAGTTGAAATATAAATATATGATACGTCTGTTATGTATATATATTTCTGTAGAGTTGTGGTCTACATGTATATAGGTGGATATAAAGTATAGTTATTTTGCATTGTTGTAATTGCTGTTCATATACAAATATAAATGATATATATGTATATAATGATATAGGTTATTTAATAGGTTATATTATAGTATATGATCTGTTAGTATGTCATAATAATATAAATTTTTAAAAATATAATTTATATTTTATATACAAGACATGTTGTATGAAATGTAAAATCTGTTGTATTGAAGATGATTTTTCAGGGCTTGATATGTAGGTTAGTTTAGTAATCTGTTAGTTTATATATATTATAATATTGGTATTCATATTTATTCTTATAATAAATAATGATTTAAATACAATGTGTGCATATATATATATATATATATATATATATATATATATATGGGTTAGGTTGCAAACACATATAGAAATTTTATTTATATGTATTTAAATTTAAGGTAGATTTGAAAATAATTATATATATTTTATTTTATTTTTACTATAGGTTTAAATTAATTTTAGAAATTGATATATACATATATATGTAATATATCTGGTTCTCATCAATTCCTATTTATCAGTTTGTCCATCGAATTCGTCCCAATCTTACTTCGTTTTGGAATTTGTGTCTGGATTCATAACCCATTTCTTTGTCAAATCTCTCTAGCCTCGTAAGGTGAGCACTCACTCATGATTAATGTTTTTATATTTATTAAATTTGATTTTAATTGAAACGACAATTGAAATATGCTGCTGTTAGTTATTTACATTGCTTTATATATGATAGTATCTGTATTTGTTCACCTGTGACATCTGACAACATTATCTGTTATTTATATTGATGGTATATGTCTGTTATATTATTATCATATCTGCTATCACTCTGTAAGTTCCATTTAGTATAGAATTCCCTATGGGTTGAAACGATACATATCCGAACAATCTATAGAATAGGAGAAAATCGTTGCGTAAAATGATAAACCCAAGCGATTTTCATTGAATTGAATTTAGGATTGCGGGTTGAAATGATATATACCCGTATATATTTAAATTACGGATTGAAATGATAAACATCCATATCACTTGACCATAGGATAAAAAATTATATACAGACACTTCTGGTCTATATAATATACTTTGAAAATGAGTTCTATAGTTTTGGAAAGAAATATACGGTTTAATAAATATTGATTTTAAGATATTATATATATATATATATATATATATATTTGTATTTTATAAAGTATAAATTCTTGATTTTTAAAATTTATCTTTTGAAAATTTTAAGTTAGTTTCGAAATTAAAAATATTAAATTATGTATAAATTAGTTTTAATATGAAAATAAGTTTGATAATAAGATTTAATTTAATAAAGTTTGACTTAATTTACATATAATATGTTTAAGTATTTATTTAAAATTATATTTTCAAATAGAGAGTTTATAATAATTTGAATAAGTTAAGGTTGGATGATAGATTTGAAATTTCTTTGAAATGGTATTTAATTAAGAATTTGTTTAATTAAATCGATTTAAAACTTATGGAATTTGAGATTTTTAAACGATATGAATGTATATCTTGATTTTGGTTTAAGGTGATTAAATGAATATTTCAAGTTCAAATAAATTGAAGGAAATATTTAGTGATTTGAAATCTGGGGTTTTATTTAAATGATATTGGATTTATTAAGTAAATATTTCAAAACTAAATAATAGTAAAGTGGATTAAGATATATATGAAATTATCAAATTTAGTTTTGAAAATGTGGAATATTTAAAGCTTTGAAATATAGTGAAATTGAAATGGTTTATTTTGTGGTACAAATCTACATTTGAAATCGATAATTTGGAATGGTTTATTGAGAAATTGAATTGCAATTGCAACTGATGAATTGAGTTTGAATTAAATTTGAATTTTGGAATTCGAGTTGATTTGAATCGATTTGTGAAATTTGAGGTATTTATTTTATTATATAAAGTATTTCTAAATTATATTTAAAACTATTTATATATTTCACTTTATAAATTATTTCATGTAAACTATTTTAATATAAATCATTTTAATATAAACTATTTTAATATAAACTATTTTTAATATAAACTATTTTAATATACTAACTATTTTATTATAAACTATTTTAACTTATAACCATTTTTATATAAACTATTTTATTATATATACTATTATTAATATCTAAACTGTTTAAAGGAAATGATATCATATTAGTTTGGTTTTGAAATGGAAATGATATCGTATTGATTTGGTTTTGAAATGGAAATGACATCGTATTGATATGGTTTTGAAGTATAAACTATTTTGAAATGATCGCGGTGTTATAATAACGTCGGGTTGTTAAAGAGATCGAAATCGGTTATAGTCATGCTCTCTACCAATGCCGAAAACCACTTTAACAACTATGTATGCTGTGGAGATTCCAGAATGAAGTAGGATGGTTGCGACGATCCTGTTGAGGTATATACATGGACCCGACTCCCGTGAGTTGGCATAAGGTGGCTAAAACAGGAGCAATTGACGGGCCAAGTGAGGTAGCTCCTCCGATGCCAAGTGACGTAGCTCCTCCGATCGGACACACTTCTTCGTATGCCATTATATTACTTTGTGATTGATTTGGTGCACACCTTCGGATTTTTGGGAGTGTGGCTCGAGGTGGGTGGTAGTGGCTGCTATGCGTTACCACCAGCCCGGAAGTGTAATTGGTATATTTACCCTGGCATTGCCTAGTTGTGACATGTCTCCTACCTTAGCGAGACCTCTATGAGTTTATTTTGTATCATACCTATGGAGTTCCCTCTGATAAGCCTAGTTTACGGTACTATATAGACTATAGGAATATATAAAATGTGTTAAGGTGGAAAAGATAAAGCCTTAACGTTGTTTTAATAGTTTACTTTACTTTAGACATCATTATAATATCGTATATTACTACAGTAAATAGTTTAACGGATCCTTAGAGGATTGGTTATCCCAAACATCCTTTGATTTACTTGTATTTCAATTTATATTTCACTTGAGTTGGATTTATTGATATAAGAATGTTAATCCTGACTCGAGCATTTTTTGTTTTGCTTTACGCTCGGGTCAGACTAAGTGATACAGCATTTGAGACTCACCTTTGGAGTTAGAGCTTCGCTTGGAGATCCATCTATCTATGTAGCTTGAAGTTTTCAGTTGATTCCAATGATGTATTTAGATTTTTGTATTGAGACTTCTGTGTATTCGAGACCTTTATTGTATCTTGTTTAACTCTGATATATATATGTATATATAGTAGCTTCATGAACTACTATTCTTTTATTTCAGCTGCTTACTGCTATATTACTCTACGTTTGTGATTTTGTGACTTATTTATTTACTGTATATGCTGAATTTTGCAAAATTTAAATTAACAATATGGTATTTTGAACAATTCAAGTCTGACATATGTGGATGAGAATGGTTGAAAATACCGGGATGTTACAGTTGATATTAGAGCTGTAACGAACGGGAACTTTCGACCTCGAAAATTCAACACTAATACGTTCACCATAGAAGTGCCTAGCAATCAAATGCTGAAAATTCTAGATTGTTAGGTAAAGAAGAAAAGAGGTAGAAGAAGAATCAAAAAACAACAGCACAAGATCTCACATTTGCAGCGGATTAAAATATAATATCAAATAATAGCATTTACACAAAGAAAGCTGTAACTGTCAATTTACATTCAATATATCAAAGTACAATCATTCACAAATAAACTGGACAGTTGTAACAACTTGTCCCACACTACTATCAATACAACCTCAAATACACAGTGGAAATATACTCCATACGTTCCTGCTATCCAGCTCGCCTCCTGAGCTGCAGAACGTCATAACATGAAAATCTATAATACTCGGTTTGACTCGAGCATTACAATAAAGTAACACCCGAGTCAAGCTGGAAACCAGCGTGAGTAAACCCATATAGTTTGAAATACTAAGTTATAAAAGCTTATTTGAATACCATGGTTACTCGTACCTCACTAAGAATTCTTATCTTGTTTATAATCAATACTTATTTCACAAAATTATATCAAAGAACCATTACTAAGTTTCAAAGGTCCAGTTTACTTAATTTATTACATTCCAGCCTATTTGATTCCATAATCAAATCTACAAAGAATTATTGTAGATTACTAATCGAAGTAGTTTTGGATATTGCTGATACCCGACCCCGGTCTCTTCGAATCCAGTGTCATCCCTTAGGCCGAGTTGTTTAAGTGAAAACAATTCAATTTATATTCAGAATACAACATTTATCACAGATAAATAACTCGCATTTATCACAGCTATATCCGAAGTATTACACATCATGGAACATTACAGATTAATATACTATAATTATTAATCAATCCAGACATATTATACAAACCAGTCATCCATAAGCAGGACTTATTAATCCCATAATTATACTTAATTTAATTATCTCAACATAAATTAATTACTTACGAATTAATTACCTAACTCTGCTTAATTAATCATTAAATAATTACAAACCATTTTAATTAATTATGGAATTAATTAATCATTCTTAAATTACTTTCATAAATTATCTTATAATTATTAATTAATTAACACCTTTATTTATTAATTAATTATCCTTTAATTACTAATTAATTAATTCTTAATTGCTAATTAATTAATTCTTAATCACTAATTAATTAATTTCTCTTTAATTACTTTATTAATTAATTAATCTTTAATTACCTAAGACCTTAATTAATTTTAAGATAAACCATTTATCCTTATTAATTACTTAATCATTATTAAAATCTTATTTAATAAATCTTGAAATTAATTATCATTATCATATAAATTAAAACATTTTCCCTTTTACTTAACTACTTAATTACACATTTAATTTAAGTTTAAAATAAACTCAAGAATTTAACTTAATAAATCACACAACCTTTCTTAAACCAAATATTTGATAAAACATTTATTATATGAAAGAAATTTATTTTAAGAAATAGTTTGAAAACTTGCTTATTTTGAACTTTAAAAACTTGCTTATTTAAAACTTTAAAACTGTTACAAATACAAACCCGAGTTCAACCCGGTACCCAACCCGAGTCACACCCGAGAACTTCCCCATTTCCTTAAAAAACATAGTTTTAGTTTTAATTTAAAAACTGTTAACATGAAATCTCTCATGCACATCTACCTGAAGCCAGACTCGAGTCTCAACACTGCTAACCCGAGACCTTCACCGAGACAACCCCTTCTTCCCCAAACCACTGACACCCGAAACTCGTGCACGTGCACTGATGATCTAAGCCTCTCCAACCATCGATGCGACCTCCAGCACAACGTCGACCATCATCACCTTCGATTCCGACCACCTAAACTTAAATCTAAACATTAAAACGAAATCGAGCAATCGAGGACTAAACGGAATAGAAACCATCGACCCAAAAACCACCTTAACCTGATGGCTTCGACCACCAGCACCTCCGAGACTCCGTCCATAGGTTCGTCGAAGACCCACGCTTCATTTCCCCCACACCCGATCGAGTTTGATGCTCCCGTGACGGTGCGGTAACCAAATTTTCAACCTCGACCAAACCCAGAGTGAAAACCCTACTCCGATGATTCGCCGTTGCCACGGTGATATAAAAATCCAACTTTTATTTTTCCCTAGTCCGTCAACCTCCCCGCTACTTCCAACCGTGATCCCGACCACCTCGAGCCCTCCGATCACCAGAAAGTACTCAAAACCCAAATTCTGATCAACCCGAGATTCCTCACTCAGTTTAACACTAAAAATCTGGATTTAACTTTTAAAATTCATGATTTTCGAAGGGGATTTAAATTACATAGGTGAGTCAAAGAATCGTGTTGTCTGAATTTAACATGTTTTAAATTTTGCCTTGTATTTCTAGATTTTCTAGAAAATATTCAAACCAATTTTATTTAAATATATTTTTAAAACTTACTTTATGTTAAAACAATCATAACTTGTTTAAATATCAAAGCCTATAAGAGAATATATGAACATGGATTTTTGATCTAGATTTTAGCCTGTAAATAAAAAAACAGGGATATATACATGTATACAAACATGCATACTTAAACAACTTCACATTTATAAACATGCAAGCAAAATTTCATTCATGCAATCAACTATCACAACATTATTTCATATATCCATCACATATAACAAGTTAAAACAGTTTTAAGCTTTGTTTGCTCACCTTTAATGTTGAACAGAGAAGTAGCCTGAGATTTGAAAACTGGAATTTGCTTTTGATTTTGAATCAACAAGCTTGAATTTTTAATCTTTGCTTTTGTTTCAGCTTTGGAAACTTGAAAGGATTTGTTTGAGTTTTCTTTTAGTTTGATTCCTGTTTTTTTAGTTTTAGTTTGAAAGATGCAAGAATAGGGGATGCATATGAAAGGAGAAGGTGTATAGATCTATGTGAGTATATAACCTTGTTCTTTAATCCAATTATATATATTTTTAAAATAAAGAAAATTAAGTTTGGCACTTGTGATTCGCATGATACTCCTAAGCTTAGAAATGTCAAAAACTAATATTATATTTGTTTTAGGTTTTTATATTATACTTTGTATTTTTATTTATACATTTCTCTTTTTGCTTATATGAATACAACTCAAAGAAAAAATATAAAACCTATTTATTTGTACTTACTTTAAGCCTAAGCTATTTACTAGTGCTTTTTAAAAAATGTAGAAAAGATACTCACATAAAATTTCAAATCATAGATTTATTTACAATCCACATATATATAAATAAACAATAGAAAACATATTTAATTGATTTGAAAATATAAGTTTTGCAAACTTTAAATTATGTAAGAAGATTATTAGATTAACACTTATATCCAAATATATGTATTCATCAGAATTCTATTTGTTCAGCTTATATATCAGCATTTTCTAAAATTAAATCCAGTTAATTACCAATTAACAGCTGTCCAAAAATCCTAGTTATCACAAGAGCTCTGGTTTTAGGCAAACTTGGCATATAGAGTAAATTTAATTATAGAATTACTTTCTTTCGAGCTTGAATCTCTTCCTCTTTGATTCGGTTTCCTTTGAATTTTAGAACTCTCCCACTTGTTCTGAAATCAATTCTTATCTCTCCCTATTTGTATTCTTTTGATTCTGGAGTATCCCATAACTCCATTTCGAATAAACTCTATAAAAATCGACGATCCCGCCAATCTTTGAATCATTTGTAAAGGGGTGAAACTCATTTACAATTATTATTGATTCACCGGAGATTTCTATACCCTCGGTTTAGATGTTGCTATCTCTTGCTATGTCGAATTCTATCTCTGGCGATTGAATGTCGATTTGTCTCAGAATTCCACATCGATCTTATTCTTGAAGTCACGGTTGACCCGGTTAAGGTCTCCCATGATTTATATAAGTCCATCCATCTTCCTTGTTTGAAATGTAATCATCTTATCTCCCTATCGAGTCCATCTTCTAGTAGAATTCTTTTGATTTGGGTATCTCTAATTTGAATCTCTATCCATGTTTTGAAATTCATTTCTTGAATCATCGAGCGAGGGAGTGTATTTGTATTAATATAAAATTGTTTTATATATTGTATTGTTTGAGTTGTTAATGTTGATTTGGGGTTTCGATCGATTCGTCTGATCAGCGCTATCGATAAGAATTCCAAAACACTTTAATGGAGCAAACTAACACAATTTTGGTTTCAAATTTGGTAAGTGAAATAATTTTATATGATTATATTATATATCAGTATAATTTTCTGAGATTTAATAGTTAAGCAAATTGGTTATTATAAATGATAATATTTGATTTTCGTCCATTGTTTTGTAAACCATTGATTTTCCAATATATAAACAAATGAATTTATCAAACGTGGTTTATAATTTGATTTGGAGTTTAAATGAATTTAAATTAAGAATTTAACAATTTAATTTTCGGTAATTCCAAACTTTAGTTTTAAAGCTTTAAACTAATATTATTTAAAGTATTTTCGAATAGAAATTGTTTTCAAAGAATTTTAAAAAGTTTTAAATCTGTACTCTCTTCTTTTGTCGTTGGAAAATAATTTCGATGACGACGGCTGCATCATCGACATTCTTTCTCAAGTTTCAGAGTGGAGAGACCATTCTATAGCTTTGCTACATGTTTGTTTTGAAAAATAATTTGATTTAAATTTCATAAGTATGACTTGATTTATAATATATATAGGTATATGTTTATAGATTTGATTTGATATATAGAATTTATATATATATATATATATATATATATATGTATATTTTATCTCTCAATGGCTTGAAGTGAATCGAAAATTCAATTCTTAAATTTATGTTAAAAGGTGATTTTAATTATAAAATGAAGCTAAAATGTTGAATAAATATTTAAATTTGAAATAATTGAATTGGAAGAAATTCTTATATGATACCCAATTGCATTCCAATATATAATTTAAGTAAAGTTAAATGAATAATAATTGAGATAAATAAAATTTGTTTTGGACGAAACATTTTGTAACAAACGTTAATAAATTAAAATAAAATCAACTGAAATGTAATACCCTAAATTTAAAATCAATTATAAAATATTAATTTGTTTAACTTGAATTTATATAGTTTTGAATTAATTGTTTTATTTTGTACTTCAATCTTTTTTTCTTTCTGGTTGTTTATATTCTCCTACCTCCTTCCTTTTTGGAGACGAAAAGTTTTGAGTGGGGGAGAGTGTAACGACCGGTAAATTTTATTAAATTCTATAACGTAATTAAATGAATTTTTGTGAAATTATAAATATTTGAAGTTGGAAATATAAATTTGATATTTGGAATACGTCTAGTTAAACATAGTATATGGTAAATTTTCATCAGGAAGTTTAATTTCTAGTGAAATTTTATTTAAATTTATATCAGTTAATAATTGATGATAATAAAATGTTTTCCAAACTTGAATATTTTTATATAATAAATTGGTAAATCATCTTCTGAGTGAGACGTCATATTTCGTTTCTTTAAATTTAGATTATTATTGCCCTTATTTTATTTCTGGAAGATTTGTAGCATTTTCGGTACCGATTATCGACTTTTGATAGGATCATTGTACCACTGACATCTGTATATCATTTTGATCGTGTCGTCATGTTGTTCTCTGCGGTATATTTAATTCTGTGTTTTGCAGTCCGGTACGTAGCGAAATCTGCGTAAATGTTTACCGTATCGGAACCCGTTTGTGCCTTTTGTTTCCTTTGCCTTTTCATATTTCTGACGTGTAATCCAAGAAACAGTTGCTTTAGTTATTGTACCTGAATTGACGTGTGACTTCTGCTTTTCCCATCTACTTAATTTATTACCGTTCACTTATTTATAATATAAAATACGTATCCTTTATTCTTACCCTTTTCTTCTCTATTTTTTCTTCCTGGCAAGCTTTGGAAAAAAAATTATATTATAGCATCCGAACCCTCTCCTACCAGTCATCCCCATCAGATGCCGACTACCATGTTCGGCAGCCGCCTTCAACGTGCTTCCTTCTCTCCTCACTTCGGCTATAACCTGCCTTCCTCCTCCTTTTTTTGTTGCCCAGGCAATCATCGACCGAAGCCCTCCAAATCCTCCCAGCGACCCGACCTATTCCTCCGCTAACATGTCATCACGTGTAGCCTTGTCCTTGTCCTCCTTCTCCCCTTGCAGTGCCGCCTCTCCCTTGAAGCAGCTTACCAACACCAGCCGAGCCACCAAATTCTCCGTTCCCCATGCCAAGAACCCACCACACCTTCGCCTCGTGACAACAGCTATGCCATCTTCAAGGTTTTTGCCTCTCTATAGGCAAGCAATTTTACTGGAACCTATGTATTGATCATTATATATATAACGTTTTCATATAGTGTTCTTATAACTTTGCTTTCATTTAGATGCGTTTAGCGTAGGGATACATGTCTGAACTATATATAAAGCTTACATAATACACTAGCTGAATATATATATATATATATATATATATATATAGTTTTATTTGCATATATGTGTACGTTATCTAGTTTATATATATATATATATATATATATATATATATATATATATATATATATATATATGCTCAAGCTCTAAGTATGTGCATATATATATATATACATATGTGGGCATTTTCATATATATATATATATATATATATATATGTAAGTAATGTAAGTTTGTACATAATTTATTTCAAATCTATTAGCCTATGCACATATTAACTTTTATATATATGTTTGGTTTTAAAAATTTATGTGTTTAAAACTTATATATACATATTTATATGTATACTATATACTTTCTACATCTATTTTGTCATATATATTAATTATATTCAGGTTAGATCTGTTATATATAAGTTTATATTAGTTTATTGGTGACAGTTGAAATATAAATATATGACACGTCTGTTATGTATATATATATTTCTGTAGATTTGAGGTCTGCATGTATATAGGTGGATATGAAGTATAGTTATTTTGCATTGTTGTAATTGTTGTTTATATACAAATATAAATGATATATATGTATATAATGAAATAGGTTATTTAATAGGGTTATATTATAGTATATGATCTGTTAGTATGTCAAATAATATAAATTTTAAAAAATATAATTTATAATTTATATACAAGACCTGTTATATGAAATGTAAAATCTATTGTATTGAAGATGAATTTTCGAGGCTTGATATGTAGGTTAGTTTAATAATCTGTTAGTTTATATATATTATAATATTGGTATTCATATTTATTCTTATAATAAATAATGGTTTAAATACAATATGTATATATGTATATATGGGTTAGGTTGCGAACACATATAGAGATTTTATTTGTATGTATTTAAATTTAATGTAGATTTGAAAATAATTATATATATTTTATTTTATTTTTACTATAGGTTTAAATTGATTTTAGAAATGATATATATATGTAATATATCTGGTTCTTATCAATTCCTATTTATTAGTTTGTCTGTCGAATTCATACCAATCTTGCTTCGTTTTGGAATTCATGCCTGGATTCGTAACCCATTTCATTTTCAAATCTCTCTAGAAGCAATCACTCACAATAAACGTTCTTTTATTTGTTAAATTTGATTTCAATTGAAATGGCAATTGAAATATGCTGCTGTTAGTTATTACATTGCTATATATATGATAGTATCTGTATTTGTTCACCTGTAGCATCTGACAACATTATCTGTTATTATATTGATGATATATGTATATTGTATTATTATCATACTTGTTATCACTCTATAACTTCCCTGTTAGTATAGAATTCCCTATGGGTTGAAATGATACATACCCGAACGATCTATTAAATAGGAGAAAATCGTTATGGGTGAAATGATAAACCCAAGCGATTTTCATTGAACTGAATTTGGGATTGCAAGTTGAAATGATATATACCCGTATATATTTAAATTGCAGATTGAAATGATAAATATCCGTATCACTTGACCATAGGATACAAAATTATATACAGACACTGCTGGTCTATATATAAATATTTTGAAAATGATTTCTATAGTTTTGGAAAGAAATATATGGTTTGATAAATATTGATTTTAAGATATTATACATATATGTATGTATTTTATAAAGTTTAAATTCTTGATTTTAAAATTTTACATTTTGAAAATTTTAAAATTTTGAGTTAGTTTCAAAATTAAAATTTTTAAGCATACTTATAGTTTTACTATTTTAAATTATGTATAAATTAGTTTTCATATGAAAATAAGTTTGATAATAAGATTTATTTAATAAAGTTTGATTTAATTTACACATAATATGTTTAAGTATTTATTTAAAATTATATGTTTGAATAGAGAGTTTTGATAATTTGAATAAGTTAAGGTTGGAAAATGGATTTGAAATTGGTTTGAAATGGTATTTAATTAAGAATTTGTTTAATTAAATCGATTTGAAACTTATGGAATTTGAGATTTTTAAAGGATATGAATTTATAACTTGATTTTGGTTTAAGGTGATTAAACGAATATTTCAAGTTCGAATAAATTGAAGGAACTATTTAGTGATTTGAAATTTGGGGTTTTATTTAAATGATACTAGATTTATTAAGTAAATATTTCAAAACTAAATAATAGTAAAGTGGATTAAGATATATGAAATTATCAAATTTAGTTTTGAAAATGTGGAATATTCAAAGCTTTGAAATATATTGAAATCGAAATGGTTTATTTTATGGTTCAAATCTGTATTTGAAATCGATAATTTGAAATGGTTTATTGAGAAATTGAATTGAATTGCAATTGATGAATTGAGATTGAATTAAATTTGAATTTTGGAATTCGGGTTGATTTGAATCGATTTGTGAAATTTGAGGAAGCTATTTTATTATATAAAGTATTTCAAAATTATATTTAGAACTATTTATATATTTCACTTTATAAATTATTTCATATAAACTATTTTAATATAAATCATTTTAATATAAACTATTTTAATATAAACTATTTTTAATATAAACTATTTTTAATGTAGACTATTTTAATATACTAACTATTTTATTATAAACTATTTTGACTTATATCCATTTTTGTATAAAGTATTTTATTTTATAAACTATTTTATTATATATACTATTGTTAATATCTAAACTGTTTAAAGGAAATGATATCATATTGATTTGGTTTTGAAATGGAAATGATATCGTATTGATTTGGTTTTGAAATGGAAATGATATCGTATTGATATGGTTTTGAAATGGCAATGATATATTGGTTTTGAAGTATAAACTATTTTGAAATGACCGCGGTGTTATAAGAATGTTGGTTTGTTAAAGAGACCGGGATCATTTTTTGTCATACTCTCTACCAATGCCGAAAACCACTTTAACAACTTTGTACGCGGTGGAGATTCTAGAATGAAGTAGGATGGTGGCGACAATCCTGTTGAGGTATATACGTGGACCCGACTCCCGTGAGTTGGCATAAGGTGGCTAAAACAGGAGTAATTAACGAGCCAAGTGAGGTAGCTCCTCCGATCGGACACACTTTTTTATGCCATTTTATTACTTTGTGATTGATTTGGTGCGCACCTTTGGATTTTTGGGAGTGTGGCTCAAGGTGGGCGGTAGTGGCTGCTATGCGTTACCACCAGCCAGGAAGTGTAATTGGTATATCTACCATGGCATTGCCTAGTTATGTGGTGTCACCTACCTTAGCGAGACCTTTATGAGTTTGTTTTGTACCATACGTATGGAGTGACCTTTGATAAGCCCAGTTTACGGGAAGTTATGGTACTATTAGACTATAGGAATATATAAAATGTGTTAAGGTAGAAAATGTAAAGCCTTAATGCCATTTTAATAGTTTACTTTACTTTAGACATTATTATAATAACGTATATTACTATATAGTAGATAGTTTAGCGGATCCTTAGAGGATGGTTATCTCAAACATCCTTTGAGTTACTTGTATTTCAGTTGATATTTCACTTGAGTTGGATTTGTTGATATAAGAATGTGAATCCTGACTCGAGTGTTTTGTGTTTTGCTTTACGCTTGGGTCAGACTAAGTGATACAGCATTTGAGACTCACCTTTGGAGTTGGAGCTTCGCTTGGAGATCCATCTATCTATGCAGCTTGAAGTTTTCAGTTGATTCCAATGATGTATTCGGATTCTTGTATTGAGACTTCTGTGTATTCGAGACCTTTATTGTATCTTATTTAACTCTGATATATATATATATATATATATGTATATATGTATATGTATGTATATATAGTAGCTCCATGAACTACTATTTTTCTATTTCCACTGCTTATTGTTATACTACTATGTGTCTGTGATTCTGTGATTTATTTATTTACTGTATATGCCGAGTTTTGCCAAATTTAAATTAACAATCTGGTATTTTGAACAATTCAAGTCCTATATGTGTGGATGTGAATGGTTGAAAATACCAGGATGTTAGATCAAGTTTTATAAGTAAATAATAACTGTGAATTAAATTTTGCACAGAAACTTACAAAATATTTTAAAGTTTTATTTATTGATTTTCTAAATATTTGAATAGAAAATACATATGTAAGTAAATGAATGTCAATTAATGGAAAAATGATATTGTATGAATGAATGAAAATAAATAAAATAGTAAAAAGGAAACCAATAGAACAAGCATAAATAACATTTAAATTCTATATTGTTTGGCTAATGGGAAGTTTGAGAAAGGATACTTCAAATTGTTTTAGGTTGTATGAATAATCTATTTAGTTATTATCTAAGGTTGTTGTGCATAGGGTACAGTTGATAGTTTATTTATTACCCTTGTACGATTAAAAGTTTCTGAATCTGAACAAACTATTATTTTTGGTTGTTATGGATGTATGATGGATACTTTGATGGCATATAACGGTTGCATAGTTTTGTTTGCATATGTTTTGTGTTGGTTTGCTTTTGTTAGTAATTAAAACAACTAAATATTTCTCTTTTACATAATTCTCACTCTTCGGATTATATAAGTGAGATACAGGTTTATGTAAGCAATAACTACTGCTTTTGGTTTCATAAATAAAGTTTGTTTGCCCGATAAATAGTTACGTTTTTCGGATTACGGTTTTTGGAACGATATTTTATTGTTTTCCCATGGTATGGGATGTTTTCTTATTGAAATATGATATATACATATTAAAAATTTATTGATATCATTATTTTTCCAGACCTATCCATACAAAGGAGACTCTGCCGAAATTTTTCAAAAATTTAGGACGTAGAATTTTGTGAAAGTGAAATATTTTCCAAATTTTACTGAACATGAATATGAAAGATTTCATTGTTTATAAATTGATATGTTTTATTTAAAATACTTAATTATGTAAATTTAAAGTGTTTATAAATTGAATAATTTGAATAAAATTATATCAAGTTTCTTAATTCCTCCTTTTCCTTTTCGAGGACGAAAAGTTTTGAGTGGGGGAGAGTGTAACGACCCATAATTTTTGATAAGTTAAAACTATTAAATTTAAAAAAGATTTTGAAATCTAATATTGTGAGGAATTACAGTTTATGATTTATTAATGAGAAAAATAATCAGAATATAATTTAATAAGGTTGATTGAATGAGATTGTCAACAGTTTAAGGTTATTGCAATTAATGGTAATACAAAGGTAAATAAAGATTTAAATCAATGTTGTATTAAAAAGAGAAATTATACGTAATTAATCGAAATTGGTTAATATAGAATCGAATCAATATTTGGTTAGTAATTTATCAACCTTGGTTTGTAAACAATAGGTTAATAGAGGTGAATTATTAATGTATTACAATTGATTAATCACCATCTTGATAACTAATCCTTTTGAAATTAATTGTAAATCAATTGAAATTAAATACAATTAAATATTGCAGTTAATATGAGTTAAGATGATAAATGTATAATATGAATGTAATGAAATGTAAACTAATGATAATTATATTCATAAGGTAATAGTTGATTCAATAATAAGAGTGAGAATCAAAATAAAAAAAAGTTATTTGGGATTTAATTTATAATGAATGGATTTATTTTAATTGTAATTGAACGCTGAAATTTATGCAATAGTTACATATTGGATTTGACATGGAAATTTCATTTTAAAAAGTTATAAATTCTTGGTTAATCAAGAATGATGAAATTGTTAACTTTAAAATTTGAATTTAAAAGTGATTAAATCAATTTAATAATAATTTGTTTAATTAACGTGAAAATTAGCCATTTTGGCCACTGTCTCGGATTTCAACGAAACTAGTTTCTTCGGATCCATAATATTGGGTTATTATAGGATTTCAAGTTTCGTAGCAATCAGACTTGTCGTTTGGCTGTGCAAGCTTGAAATGCATAGAAATCGATTTATAGAATTTAAATGTGTATAATCTGATTTTAAAAGCTATCTTCTATGTACTTTTGAATTAGGGTTTGAAACTAGTTTTATTGAGTTTAAAATATTTAAAACCGATATTTCGATATATTGGATGACTCATTTTCGTTACAGGAACGAAACGGACTTTTCGGGTCGTTATTATCGTCTCGACATAATTCGATATGTTCATTTGTTCTTATCTATCTCTTTATATGTAAATAGATTTATTTTCAAAACCCTAGCAACCTTTTCTTATTTTTGTATGTGCTATTATTTTCATTTGCTTATTCCTTCCTTCCCAATGTCAAATAATCCTAAACCCTAAATCCCCAATTCAAAAATAAAATCAAAAAAATTTAAAATCCTCAAACTATGTCATATTATAAATTGTTCGAAAGGTCTCAACGACCTTAATCCACATCTACAATTCTTTTATCGATCGGAGTTTTGGATTGGCTTGAAATCGTCGAAGAAGTTTTGGCCATCCATAGGCCATGGTTTCGTTTAACGGTGGATCTTTGTCGATGGGTCGATCGGAGGGTTCAGGCGTGTAGAGGATGATGAGAGAAGTCGATACATGGGTTTGCATCATGTTAGAAGTGCTTGTAATCACCTCGATCGGCGCGGTAACGTCGACGGAGGCGCTAGCCCACCAGGGTTTCCTAGGTGGTCGCGCCACCATGGCCATGGGCGGTTGGACACGGTGAAGTTGGCGGTAGTGCCTGATCTGGGTGCGGCAGGCTGTAGGTAGGTGCGGCGGTTAGGGTTCGTGGTGGCTGGGCAGTGGTATAGGGTTCAAATGCGTGAAAGAGGATTTGGGTATGGTTCTGTTATTACAAGTTTGTCCTTCTATTTTTAATTTAAAATTTGATTTTCAAACAATCTAATATCGACAACTTTTGCATACGAGCTCGGATTCATGCGCGGTTTTCTCCATTGCGACTGTATCGAAATTCCGAATGATATGGAACTAGTTTGGTTGCATTCTGAGATTCTTGAAATTTGGTCCTTCGTTTGGAGTTTAAATATGCAAAAAAAATCAAAGGCGAGTGATTTAACCCACTCGCAAATACTAAAGTATCTTATGTTAGTTAAAGTAAACTTATGATATGATTAGAAATTTATAGATTGTTGGTAGGTATTTTCAATTGTCATTTAAATTCAATTTGAATTTATATTGAATTAAATTGCCATTTAAATTAATATTGAATTTAAATTTTTAGTTAAGCACCTCATAATGATAACCAGTCAATTGTTGTGATTTATTATTTGATTTGGATGTTGATTGTGATGGATGTTTATTTGTTTACATATTGGATGATTGAATGTTTGTATCCCTGTTTTCACTCTTGGTTGAAATGATACATATTCGAATGATCTTATAGATTAGGAAAAATCGTTATGGGTTGAAATGATAAAGGCAAGCGATTTTATTAATTTGGAAATTGTTGATTCGGGATACAGATTGAAATGATATATACCCGAAAATTTTAACTATTTTGGGGTTGAAATGATACATACCCTATCACTTGACCATAGGCTAGAAAACTATATACAAACAACGTTGGTCGGCTTTAAATTATTTTCTAAATAGTAAAGTATATTTGATTATAAATTTTATTTTTTAAATTTTATTTAATGATTTTATGTGTAATTTATATCTGGAAAGTAATTTATTTTTATATGTTTTAATGTTTCAAATCATAAGTTAATATATGGTATTAAATGTAAATTCAAAATTTTAACTTATGATTTTATTTACTTTTGAATATATATATATATATATTTAAATATTTTTTAAATAGTTTAAAATTCAATCTAATAAAATATTTAATATATATAATTTAAGTTCAATTTAATATAGTAAACATAGTTTTTATCTTATATAATAAATATAGGTTTTATAATAGTTTTAATAGATAAAAATGTAAGAGGTTTGTAAGGAATTTATAAAAGTTTTGTAAGAGATTTTATAATGGATTTTATAAAAGGATTCTTAAAAAGGATTTTTATAAAGTATTTTATAATAGTTTTATAAAGGTTTTAAAGGATTTTATAAAGGGTTTTTATAAAAGAACTTGTATAAAGGCATTTGGAAGCGTATAAAGGAATTTGTGTAAAGGTTTATGATAAAGGGAAGAGTTGTAAATTGTTTTGGGAATTAACTGGCAATTTAGAATTTAGAATGGGTATTAACTGGATATTTAAAATTTAATATTAAATTAATGGCGATAATATTCAGTAAAAGTCAGATTTAATTGAAATGACAATTGAAATATAGCAAACATCAACCAATCAATTTCTAGTCGTATCGTAAATTCAATTTAACTAACATAAGATAATCTGGTAGTGGTGAATGGGTCAAAACACTCACTTTCGATTTGTCGTCGTATTAAAATCCAGAATCAGCACAAAATTTAACAGTCTTAGAATGCAGCCAAACCATTTCCAAAATGTCCAATTTCGATACGATCGCAATAGAGAGAACCGTGCATGAATCCGAGTTCGTTTGCAAAAGTTATTAATGTTAGAAGATTGAAATTTTTTGACTTCAGGTCTTACTTCGGGTCGCCGTCTCAATTACCCGGTGCTCGCTCTGAGTTTTTGCCAAAATGATCCGAGACCCGAGTCATTTGGCTCCTGACCCGAAGTTGCAGCAGGATTTTCGCCTCTGGGACTAAAAGCGTGACCAGATCATCTTCTTTGGCATGGAACTCTCTCTGACCCGAAGTCACTGCAGGGTTTTGCCGCAGGAACCCGAAGCGAACCTCGTCCTGACTCGAGGTAAACTTGGAGCAAACAATTTATTTTTTTTGAAATTTGGTTTTGGAATTTTTGGAATTACGTTTGATGTTCTGATGTTTGAGAAGGAGGAAGAAGATGTACGTACGGAAATAAGAAGATGAGAAACAATTAGGGTTTGTAGTAGCCTTTATATAGGCAAGGTTGGATCGAAACGATAACAACGACCCGAAATGCCTGTTTCGTTCCCAAATGAAAACGGGTCATCCAATATATCGAAGTATAGGTTTTCGATATTTTGAAACTTAATGGAATAAGTTTCAAGTCCTAATTCCATTGCATACAGAATTTAGCTTTCAAAATCACCTTATTTCAAATTGATTTCAATTAAGTTGATTTCTACGCGTTTCGAGCCCTCACGATCAAACGACAAGTCCGATCGTTACGAAACTTAAAACCTTACAATAATTCACCATTACAGGTCCGATGAAAGTATTTTTGTCGAATCCGAGACAGTGGCCAAAATGGCTATTTTCACAATAATTAAATAAATTATTATTAAATTAATTATTATTAAATTAATTAAATCACTTTTCAATTCAATTTTTATAATTAACAAATTTTGTAATTTCTAATTACCTGGTGATTTATAATCTTTAAAAAAAATTCATATCAATTCCACTATTAATATTGCGCTAATTACAGCGTTCCAATTCCAATTGCAATAAATTCATTAACTAAAATTTAAAATGCAAATAAATTAATTTATCTTGATTTCACTCTTATTATTTAAATCAATTATTGCCTTATGAATATAATTGACAATATTATACATTTTATTACATTCGCATTTTACAGTTATCATCTTAATTCATATTAACGTAATATTTAATTACATTTAGTTGCAATTGATTTTCAATTTAACTCAACGGATTGAATAAATAGGTAACAAATAACAATTGTCACCTTTTTATTAATTTAATCAAATTTATTTATTATCTACAAACAAATGTTGTAACTACTTATACAACACTGATATTATCCAATTACAGTTGGTTACATATTATTTCACCAACTAATATAAAATATAATTCATTTTCTTCATTTACGATTTACAACCAATTATAACTTTTCAATCATTTCAATTAATTGGAATTACATTAAGTAGTTATCAACTGCCTTAAGTAAACATTACCAACAATACATTCTAGTTATTCATTTTCATTATTAATCTTAAAATTTTAACTTTCACAACATTAAGTTCCAAAACTTATTTAATTAATAAATTTAATTATCGAAAATTATGGTTCGTTACAACTTATCTCAAATGATATCAGTATATTCACAAACCATTAACAAGACTTATTACTTTATATCTTTTCTTTTCCTATTTTTTCCAAAATATTCATTACTTAAAATTTCCTCCAAAATATCAATTTTAAGGACCTAAATACTTTCACAAATCCATTCAAAAGGTTTAAGGCTGATGTCACTTAGAACATTGTCACCATAACTCAAAACCATTGCACTTTTTTGCTTATCTTTAAATCATTCTTTCAAACATTCATTTACATTTTCAAGTATAATCCAAAAGGGTTAAAGGCAAAGGTTACTAACACATTGCCACGAAAAACCCAACACTAATCCATACTTGTTATTCTCTTTAAAACTCCACTATTAAAGATCTAAGTATTTTCCAAAACCCACTTAATAATATTTCATTACTTAAATGTATTATCCATGGGTTTAAAAACAAATTTTACTAAAACATTATTTATGACAAACCCAAAATCAATTACCACTCCATTATCTTTAAAATTCCATTTTAAAGATCTAATCACTTTTCAAAAGTATAGTTAAATGGGTTAAAATAAATGTAACACAAACATCAATCTATAAAGCCAAAATCACTTTTATACTTGCCATTTACTTTGAAATATCCATTTTAAAGTTCTAAGTACTTACCTATTTTATTAACAAGGTTATATACCATTTTAATCAATTTATAAATAGCCCATTAAAATATAAGTGTTATAATCTAAAAACTCCTTTCAAGTAAACTTCCTTTTAAAACTTCTAAATATATTAAAATACCTTTAAAAAGTGATAGATATTAACATATACTGATTTATTTGTAAAACTAAGATATTTAATAAAGTACTATAAACCATTCGTAAAACATTATAATATAAAATATTTTTATTTCTTAAATCAAACCTTTAACAATTTCTAAACCATATATATACTAAAAATATGCTTTCAAAATACTTATACTATATTTTGAAATATTTTATTTAAAACTTCATTCAAAACCTGTTTTTGTAATTTAGAACCATCTCTTTATAAATCCATAAATGATTTTTAGAAATATATTTAAACATTGCTGTTTTCCTATAACAAGCAGTACTTATTGATTAATAGGAAGTAGCCCTAGGATGTCTTCCAATGGCAAATCTAATATCGCAGATCACAATGATTTCAAAGTGCATCTATCATGACCTTTTTGCATCTAATATTTATGACTTCCATTTCAAAATTCCATAAATGTCCAAACCAATCCATTTATGTCAAACACACCAAAACGTGTGTAGAACAACCCAACATATGTGTGTATGTGTTTATACATACATACATACATACATACATACATACATACATACATACATATATATATATATCTCCACAATATATCACATTTTATCCAACTTAACATATGCCAAATATCAGATATATCAAAGCAAGTTTATAACGACTATATCATTTCAAACATATATAATGCACTGTCACTTTTCACAAAGCATTATCAAACATGTAAATAGTGAGTCTGGCTAAGATACATGTTTACAGAATCAAATGGGAGACTATACTACGATTTAATGTTTTCACTTGTTTTACAAAACAATGTGGGGTACAAAAGTAATAGCTTGATGTCCATTATACAGTTTATATTTTCAATGCAACAACAATAATCGTACAATCAAATCGTAAGCAAAACTCACCAGAATTCTAGATAACATTTTCGCATTTCCTAATAGTCCAAAATCGACTAAAATTCGAACAAGCTCCAAACTCGCCAATCCAACTCCATTGCATAGACAATCTAGATACAAAAGCAACGTAGAAAACTACGCCTCAATTGAAACTCGTATGAACAGATACGATCATTAGAACGTGAGAGATTAATTAATAATTAATTGACATAATTAATTGGGTAATTATCCTTAATTACCTCTCTATCTCGTATTCAAACCTAGGCCAAACCTTAACGCGACGTTCATCTAACCACGGTTACCGCTACAGTATTCTGACTATGCCCACGTGATCATCGAGGTTAGCTCCGAACTAGTTGCCCTCCCATGCCACCGGTCTCGCCTCCAATCGTGCCTCCATTCATGAGAACAAATGAATAAACTTCCGCCACTTTGAACCAAGATCTACAATGCCTCATGCGTCCTTACATTGATCCAATAGGTCATTGCGTTCATCATACCCACGTGCAGAATTCTCTAGTTGAGGTTATCACTTGAAATGGCCTCTAGTGGCGTTGATGAACTAAGGTCGTTGGATGAAGGGTCTGATATAGGGTTAGGGTTTTAGTTCTAGGAACCAAAAGAAAAGTGAGTTCCATATATATATATAACTCTCCGACACTATTCACCCCCTAAAATCTTGAACTCCGAGCGAGGTGTGTTAGCTGGCATTCCTAGCTAATTACCTCCATTTCGAACTCAATGGAACTAGCATCGGGACCTAGTTCCGTCGTACACATGAGTTAGCTTATATGATCAGATTATATTAAATCCCTAAAGTTAATCGCTACACGTTTCAAGCTTACATGACCACACAGTTCATCTGATCGCCACAAAACTCGTCGACGTATACCAACTCATTGTCCCTGATCCAATGACACTAGTTTCGTCAAAATATGAGACATTGCTCCTGAGTGATAATTTCACATGTTAATTTAACCGAATTATTATTAGTACAATTTTATTACTTCTAATTCTAAATTAAAATCTTTCCGTATCATTCTTATTTAAACAAAATTTAAATAAGCTTTCAAAATTATTTTTATTCACTTTAATTCCAAGATTCAATTATTTAAATAATTTCAATATTCAATTATAATTTTTTCAAAAATACAGGTCGTTACAATATCTTATTTAACTGCTACTCATTTTAAGATAAGAAAGTGAAACATATTTTCAATGAGCAAGAGTTACAGATACAAAATATCTACAACTGCCAAACATAAATGCATCAAATATTAAACCATATGCCTTTTCTTATTCCAAATACAAAAACGCTGCATCATTTAACTTATTACAAGTGACACATTTAGTGTATTTATGACAATAAGCTAATCAACTTACTACCACAACAACCACATTTAATGCATTTGTGATAAAAATAAATTTAATTGACAGTTATATGGTATAAAATACAAACTGGCATCATAATAAATTTGTTTCATTACAAAGATATAAATTAGCTGAATAAATGTCAATAAAAGTAAAACAACCTCATCTCAGATCTAGGTATTATATTACTCAATAGTAACATCAATACAAACAACTTAAAGGAACTAACTTTATTTCTAATTAATCAAAATTTCTGAATTAACCCAAATACCATATTGTTAACCATGTTTCTAATCAAGCAGATTTTTAGTGAAAGTTAGAATGTCAAGATGAAGACAAAATGTCTCACGAAATTGAAAACGCACTTAAAAGAGATAGAAGAAGGGACTCTAAAAGTTGCAAGTCCATTGGAGCAAACAAGACATCTCAGTATCAAGAGATTTTTGTTCCTCTTTAGACCCCACAAACCACTCGTACTTCATATACCACTTCTAACAATCGTCATCAAGTGCTTTTCCTAAAGAATAGTTGAACAACTCTAAGGACTGATGAGAAGAAAGCAAAGAAAGCAGGATAATACAAATGTTATTATAGAAACCATCGGGAACAACTCAAACTCTATGCAAAAGTGTTTGAAAAATAATAAGTAAAAGATAGGATGACATCGTAGGGGGAAAGAGTTGGGTATTCACCCAAACAAACCTATCGGTACTGGGAGGTCTATTTTGCATTATGGGCCAGCTTATTCTCTCCTCCACTTATGGGCTTGCATCTGGATCTTGAACAATTCAAGCATATAGACCTACAGAGAGCAGTTTCTCCATAAATACCAGCCCAATAGCAAACAAATAGGAATTGGATCTTCTCTCCATGCCAAGCTCTGGATCTTTTGTAATTTCTTTCTCCCTTATAATAGTCACTTAGGCAGATACTATTGGTAGTTCTAGGCTTGAGAGCCTGTCAATCCCTTGTACTAGTGACTCAAATTCTCTATCAGATATGTGATAACCCGGATTTTGAACAATTGTTAATAGATGATTAACTAATTTTTGTTTGGATTAAACAGATAAAATGGTAGTAAATCATTAAATATATATATCTGTGTAAACTCTATTACTTTTGAAAACTTTAAAGTATGTCCATATAGATGTTTATTTATTAATGTATAGTTAATTTTAAAATCATATTCTTCAAGTTATATATATATATATATATATATATATATATAACATTTAAAATACATAATGTTAATTTATTTCAATTATAATAGCTGAAAATGAATTAAAGTATTAAATATTTTCTTTAAGATTTTATGTGCATAATAAAAGATAACATGTGTAAACATTTTAAATACCATCTAACAAGTGTAATAAATTTAAATGTGTAGATTTACAAATGCGGTCATTTTACTTTATGGATTGCAAGTGTCATGATTTAATTATTTTTCTTTCATTTTTATATTGTGAAAACAGTTTGAACTCCGACCATTTTATTTAGAAAATAGCTTGAAAAATTTAAAAATAGATAAGTAGTTGGAAAATAATTACTAGTTTGTAAAATAGGTGTAAAATAGTAAGAAAATAGTTAAAATAATTATAGTAATTTTAGATAATTGCAAAATAATAGTAGGATAATAATTAGTTTTGTAAAATGGTTGGAATATAGTAGTTATTTTATAAAATAGTTGGAAAATCATTAAACAGTTTCAAGAATAACTGTAAAAAAGCTTGATAAGATAGTTTGGCTTTTAAAAGAAAAGTTGTATATATAATGAATAGCTTGGAAAAATAGGTTTATATTAAAACAATCTATACTAAAAATAGTCCAGAGTCAAAACTGCTCACTTCCCAATCTCCATTCTCATCAATTCAATTTAAATTTCCATTTCCATTTAAATTAACCCAATTCCAATTTTAAATATCTTCAATTTCCATTGAAATTGATTCAACCCCAATTCAAGTTAAATTAGCCTCAGTTTCTTTCCAAATTTAAATTTATTCAACCTTTATCTCAAATCTTACCAATTCAAATAAATTTCAATTGAACTAGTTTCAATTTCAATTCATTTCAACTCCAGTTTGAATTAATCCCAATTCCAAACTCCATTTCCAAATCAAGTTGAATTATTCTTGATTTCCTCCCAAATTCAATTCAAATTCCATTTGAATTTAAAACTATAAAACTTTTTTTTTTGGCAAAGCCAACGGGGTTGACTGGCCCTCTACCAGTTTTATTGCAACACAATAAAAGAGTACAAAATCGAAGAAAGAAAAAAAAATTAGAAAAGAAAACAAGAAAAAAAAATCAATTGAGGAAACAACAAAAGTTCAAACCCAACCATTAATCAAATAGTCAGGGTAAACTCTGTTGTCATTCATCAATTGCCAGTGAGTGTCTTTCTTAACTTCATGCCATAGAACTTCAATCTCCTTTCTTTGTTTTTCAAAAACTATTGCATTCCTTTCCTTCCATATTACTCTCAAGTATTTTTTCAAACATACAGCTAGCACTCTGGAACCATCATTTCTCCATCTAGTTGCTTTGTAGATAAGACTCCAGACCATGCTTGAACTTCCAAATGATAGATTATACCCAGTAATGCCACTAATTCTGGTCATCAAGATTTTGAGAGTAGGGCAGTCAAAGTAGAGGTGTTCCATAGTTTCTTCATGCAACTCACAGAATAGACATAATGGAGAGCATGCTAGACCAAACTTGATCAATTTACTTCTGGTGAGAAGAGCTTGATTAATAACTTTCCACATCATCAAGTTATCAGATGGTACAGAGTCATTGGTCCAGATAACAGTGTACCACTTGGTTGCTGGCAGAGGAGCATAATCAGAAACAAAATTGAAAACACCCTTAACACTGTGTGTCTTCATGTCCCAAGTGACAGTATCCAGTTGTTGTGCAGAGCAGAAGTTGTCTTGTATCTCATCCACAACTGCCTGAGCATTTGATTACTACTAAATGGCAGTTGTATTTTCCCTTCATGTAAATATTCATTAGCTTTTGCATCATAGTGTATTCCAGATTGTTGAATCTGAAGGTAGTCACACACTTTAGAAAGGATCAGGCCTTTGCTAGACTATGGTTCATGCCAGAAGCTAACATCAGAGTTAGCAGTAACTTGATATTGTATCATAGGGAGATATACTTCTCTTAACTTCAAGATATTTCTCCAGATCCAGCTGTTATTTTACGGGATATCAATACACCAAAAGTATTTAGTCTTTATGCAATATTGCCATATCCAGTTTACCTATAAGCTACCTCTCTTGTTGATGAGGTCATCGAAATGTTTACTTATAGCAACTAAGTTCCACTTCCTAGCATTTATTACACCAAGCCCTCCCAGTCTCATGGGAGTTTCAAATTTAGTAAATGAGCAAGGCATCAACTTCCTGTTGTGGATATTGCCTGACCAAAAATATCTATTCATGGCAGACCTAACAAGTTGCAACAGCTTCGTAGGAAGGATTAATAAACGAGCCCAATAGACTAAAGAGGAAAATACTACAGATTTAATTAAGACAAGCCTACCACTTTGTGACAATTGCCTATTTGCCCATGCACACATGACAGTAGTTATTTTATTGTATAAAGGTATACAATCAGCATTTGTTATTCTTTTAGAGATTAAGGGAAGTCCAAGATACTTCATGTCATTATCCATGCAGGAAAACCCAGTGTGTTGATAAAGTGCAGCTGCTTGAACATTATTAACTCCTGCAACTAACATGGAAGATTTTGCTTGATTAATAGAAAGTCCAGTCATACAGTAGAAAGACTACAGTGCCTCCATTATACCAGTCAAAGATGGAAATTCAGGCTTAGTAAACAACATAACATCATCTGCAAACATTATGGAATTTATTTGGAGTGAAGAGCACTTAGGATGGTACTTAATTACCTTCTGAGAGTATCTAGAGTTAAGTATAACAGTAAATACTTCCATAACCAACAAAAATAAGTAAGATGATATTGGATCTCCTTGTCGAATGCCTTTGCTACTACTAAAAAATCCAACCGGTCTACCATTTAACACAATAGAGTAAGTTGGAGTGGAGATGCACACATATATCCAAGATACAAATATTTTGGGAAACCCCATAACTGCCATAATCCTAACAATTGAAGCCCAGTGAATTGATTCTTAGGCTTTAGATATATCAATTTTAAGAGCAGCAGCAGGGGACACATTACCTCTACTATAATCTTTTAACAACTCTTGTGCTAGTAGCACATTATCAAGTATATTTCTAGTTGGTATGAAGGCATCTTGATTCATGGAGACTACAGTTGGCATAACACTTACAAGACGAGTAGCAAGAATTTTAGTGATACATTTATATATAACATTACAACATGAGATAGGCCTGAATGAGGAGATACATGTTGGTGAAGAGACTTTAGGAATTAGAGCAATATTAGTGCAATTAACTTCCCCAAGTAGCTTGCATTTTGAAAAGAAGTTATGGATTGCCTGAAAGAACTCATGGCCAAGCACACCCCATGTAGCAGTAAAGAATGTCACATTAAGGCCATCGGGGCCTCCAGATGAATGCTTATCCATAGAGAATAGCGTAGCTTTTATTTCATCATCAGTTACAGGCCTAATTAGAGTTTGTGCTTCCTGAATTGTAATGCGAGGCAAGGCAAGTGAAGAGATTTGTTCTAGGTTTGGTGAGAATCCAGTAGAATTGCCAAGCAAAGAAGTGAAGTAATCGACAAAGTCCTGATCAACAGAATCAGCAGTAGAATATAGGGTACCCTGTTCATCATAAATACTAAAAATATTATCTCTAGCATGCTTGACCTTTAATGAATCGTGGAAGTACTTTGTGTTCTTGTCACCTTCAACAATCCACCTAGTATGCAATTGTTGCCTCTTCATGTTAGCTTCCAAGCTAAGGGCGTTGTTAACATCACTGAATAATTTGCCTTCAACAGCAGCTGCATGAACATCAAGGGGATGCTCCATCATATATTCTTGTTGTTTCTTCAACTGATCCTTAAGTGTTGTTGAAAGCAAGCTGCCAGAACCAAAGGTGAAAGAAGCCTACAATTTGATCTCCTGCTTGATTCTTTTCAATTTCCTGCAAAACTTATACATGGGATTACCAAAGCAATAAAATTCCGTGTTGACTTGAGAAACTAAAACAAGAAAGTGTTCATGCTTGATCCAAGCATTGTAAAATTTGAAACTTCTCTTTTCCTTTCGTAAATGTTGACCCAGAGTTAAAATCAAAGGAGAATGATCAGACATTATGGGATGAGGAAGAAAGACAGACAAGGAAGGCCAACGGTAGTGGGCTTGGATGTTGCTGAAAGCACGATCAATTATCGTGAAGGTACGAACACCACTACGACTTCTATTATTCCAAGAGTACTTAGCTCCTGACTTATTAACCAAATTTAAGTCAGACTCTACTCCTGCTAGATTGAATGGTGCTATGTCTCCAGGTATTAGTGGATTACCACCGCATTTGTCAGAGAAATCAAAGCATGAGTTGAAATCACCTAAAACCACCCAGGGATGAGAGGATTGTCTTAGAGGTGGCAAGGAGTTGAAGAATGAATTCCTAGAATGGACAGAGTTTTCAGTATAAACAAATGTGATGTAGAAGGAGGATTGAGTTTGAGTTTCAAGGACATGTAAGTGAATGTATTGTCTAGTAGTTAGTATTGGGGATAGTGTAATTACTGCAGGATCAAAGATTATGGGAATTCTACCATATGAAGCTGTTTCTAGATTGTGATGGTAATCCAAAGAAGGATTAATGTAAGTAGCAACATTAATGGATAACGATAGATTAAGCTTGGTTTCAAGCAATCCAAAAAGACAAATATCATAAGTAGAAATGATACTTTTAACCTGATCAAGTTTCATATTACTATGTGCACCTTTGAGATTCCAGGCAGCTACTTTTTTAAACATAAAATGATTAATGTTGTTTGGTGGAGTTATTTCTTCTCTTACCAGATAGAGATCTTGTTTCAATTATCCTAAAAGGGTGAGGATGAGGAGAGGAAATAAAAGTAGTTGTATGGGAGGAGATTGGTTCTTGGGATGGGATAGTTTGTGGAATTGGAATTGAGATGCTTGAAGGCCATCCTGGCAAATCAATGGAGAAGTTGTAGTGTGGTGGTTCATGTGTTTGTACTTCATCATTAGACTTGTGCATAGTAGTAATAAGTTAGGTTATGAAGGTCTCAAATGCTTTACACCAGGCACTGTCTAATTCTGATACAAGAGTATCTGCTTGTGCATGCACTTCAGAAATGCCAATACCATCTTCCTTGCTTTTGCCACAATTAGTAGAAACATTATTATGTATGTGCTGCTCATTAGTTTTCAAGGAAGGTAGTTTAATTTCAACTACATTATCATCAGCGGAATTAGTAATATTCAGGGAAGATTCCTTACATAATTCTACACAATTTACTTCAGTAGCAATTTCCCCTTCCTCCTCCTCTATAATTTCCAAAATGTCTTTCTCATTCTCCTCATTTTGCAGCACATTAAATTTATTGTGTGTTATTACAGTACCAGCTTGTTCATCAATGTGAGTTTCATTATGAACTGTAATTTCATTCCTGATTTCATCATTTCCTACATGATCAATTTTTTTCCTAAGTTCCTATCATTATCTTTGATGCAACCTCCAAATCCTTACTTAAAACTCCTTTTTTTCCTTTATTCCTATTGACTTTTTCCCAGACTTGCTTTGCTTTATCTTGTTTGTCAGTGTATTTCCCCTTCCTCACTCTGAATTGATTCACATCACCAGTTTCCTATTGTTCAATAGCTTCACATTGCTTAACATTCTCTTCAATTACAGTTTTCTAACAAGTACTTACCAAATGCCCAAACTCCTTACATATAGTGCATATTTCCGACTTCCACAGATAATCAACTTTAACATCCTCTTCAGACCCATCAAGCAATTTTACTGTGAAGCTTTCTGGTAATTCATTCTTCGGTGTAACTTCAACCAGGCATTTGGCATAAGAAATTTGTTCAAATTTTTCAGTTGAAGCATCCATGCATAGGAGTTTTCCAGTTCTTGTTGCTGACCGATTTATTCCCAATGGTGATCAAGCATACAAAGGAATGTTAGATAACTTTATCCAAACTGGAACTGCTTTGATGCTACTACAACTATTGCTTACATTTTCATCCCATGGTTTTACAATAAATAGTTTGTTCCTCATTACTACTAGATCAGACTCTGAAATTCTAATCTTATCATCATCATTAGTGAACTTGAACAAGAACAGGAACCCATCTGATTTAACAGATATGGATCCACGTAATTTCCATGCTTTTTTAAGATAGTACAATACAGTCGTGTATGTAAAGGGTTATCAAGAAAAAAACCAACCAAGTATTCCTTCCACATTGTGTTACCTGCCGTCACTACTTCAGCTGGTGGAACTAAGGCATCACCATTGAAATCAAGTTGTATGTCGCGAGGTACATATTTCCCAGCATTAGTTGGTTTAGCTTTGAAAAGAGAGTTCCATGCTAGTTGAGTTTGAGGTAGAGAAAGCAAAGGAGGGGAAGAAAGATTCAGAGCAGCAGTCTTGAACGAAGAAGAATTAGCTATGGTGGCGGGGACTGGATGGGTTCTGATAGGAGGAATGGATGTTGGAAGAGGAACTGACAGGGAAGCATGGGGAGCGGCAGATGGTACAAGTATTGGGGAAGAAGGACATGGTTGTAGAGAAGATGGTGGATGGGATGGATCAGCGGGAAAGAAAGAAGAATTTGGGAGGGTCCCCATTGGTAATTTATATATATGCCTTTAAGAATGTAATTGAAAGTTATAAAAACTATACAACTTTAATTACAATTCCAAATTATTCAAATCAATTCGGACTAATTTCAAATTGAACTCACTTCAATTTCAAATCAGTCCAATTCAAATTTTCCATTTGAATTTTTAAACTTATTCATCTTTAATCACAAATCCAATTGATTCAAATCAAATTCATTTTGAACTAATCCAATTCAAATTCCAAATTTAAACCATCTCGAATTATATAAATTCGATTTAAATTCTCAAATGTTTGTTTTAATTCCTTTGAATCAATTTACCTTTAAAGTTTTTAAACAGTTTAATTTTGAGTCAAATTCTCAAAATTCCATTTTAAATTATCTTTAGTTAACTTTTTCCAAAGTTCAAATAAGAGTTCAAAACAATTTTATCTTTAAAAAGTTTAATTTATTACTCCATTTTCAACGGTGAAACTTGATATGCGTTGTTGATTGGTTCTGGATATTCTCTATCATAGTTATGGAAATGCAAGGAGAATGACGGTTTCTGATCAAGAAACCAGATCTGTGTCCGCACTAGGAAGTCGGGTGGACGATACTAGTTCGGAAGTGAAATTGTGTGATCGAGTGAGCGATCAAATTGGCATAGCGTACGGATGATATGCGTACATCGTACGAATTTGAATGAAATTGATATTGGGAATTTGTATGTAAAATGGTTTTTGAAATGAAAAGTATATTTTGTGAAATATACGATGAAATGAAATAGAAATTGGATATTTCTATGGTAGAAATTACTTTATGAAAGTAAGTAATATAGTTAGTGACTTTATAGAGTAATCAAATTTAAATATTTGATTTGGAATAAATAAAGTTATATATCTTTGTTATATAAGATAAATCTCCCCTTGTTGAATTTATTGCCAGAAGAAAAGAATTTTGAAGGTGTTTTGAAGTATAAAATGAGTTTTATACAAGTTTGAAATGATCCAAAGTTTTTAAAATTATATATATATATATATATATATATATATTTGTGTGTATATATATAAAGAATCTTATGAGGATTTTGGAAAAAGGTTTGGGAAACTTTGGATTTGGAAAGGCTTTTGATTTTTGGTTAAAATCAATATGAGAATTTGGAAAGCCTAGTTTGAGAATTATCGATTTTTGGAATAATCAGTTTTGTGTAAAGGAGCTTTGTATGAGATCATACTAGGTGTATGATTTGAGGATACTATATGTGTATAGTATAAAGTGTTTTGATGATGGCTCTGGGGAAAAAGGCGCTCCAATGAAATGAACTTCTCAGAAGTGCCACCGGGTGGTGCTGCCTTGAGCCCCCAGGGGGGGTTCTAAAGTTGATCCTGTGAGGAGTCCGGACAAAACTAGTTCCTGGGGATTATTAGTAGAGTATACCATATCAAAAGTCGTGTGTGCCGCTGAGAGCCAACAGTCTGCGTTTGATTTTATATCGGTAGACTGCGACCTATGTAGGAGTGGAGAAGTTTCATTTCGAAAGCGAAAATTAGAGGCCGCAGAGAGCCTGCAGTTACATTGACTTTTGCTGTGATGGCAACGTAACCCTGGAATGTAACTGCGATCTGTCGTGGGTTCCATGGCGTAATCGAGAGGCCGCGGAGAGCCTGTAGTTACATGGACTTTTGCTGCGATGGCAATGTAACCCAGGGTGTAACTGCGACCATGGATGGGGATGATGATTTCCAGAGCATTCTCACCAAAGATATTTCCTCGATTTCAAAATGCTTTCTATATTTTAATAAAATTATTTTTTTTCAAAGTATTTTTACTAGATGTTAAAGACGGGTCTACCAAGCACTTGTAGATTTTCAGTCGTACGCCTGATCATCGCATGACCGAATTTCTATGAGAACAAGGATGGACTGGTTAAAACATCGAGTTATAAAAGTATTTTTATAAAACCATTTTATAATATTATGTAGATTTTAAAAGTGTTCTAAAAGTGTTTCAAATAATTTTTTTTCTAATAATAAGCATTTTAATAAATTCTGGCTTCGTTCCATTTCGAGGACGAAAAGATTCTAAGGGGGGAGGAATGTGATAACCCGGATTTTGAACAATTGTTAATTGGATTATTAACTGATTTTTGCTTGGATTAAACAGATAAAATGGTAGTAAATCATTAAATATATATAAATATGTGTAAACTCTATTATTTTTGAAAACTTTAAAGTATGTCCATATACATGTTTATTTATTAATGTATAGATAATTTTAAAATCATATTCTTCAAGTTATATATATATATATATAACATTTAAAATACATAATATTAATTTATTTCAATTATAATAGCTGAAATAAAGTATTAAATATTTTATTTAAGACTTTATGTACATAATAAAAGATAACATGTGTAAACATTTTAAATACCATCTAACAAGTGTAACAAATTTAAATGTATAGATTTACAAATGTAGTCATTTTACTTTATGGATTACAAGTGTCATGATTTAATTTATTTTTCTTTCATTTTTATATAGTGAAATATTCCTATAAAAAAATTTCTACTTCTCCTATCTTCATTTTTTTTCTTCATTTCTTTTCTTTCACAAAAGGCTGCAAATCTGAAGAAAAGAATGAAAAGAAAAGAAAGATTATTAAAACCAGAAATTAAATTAAACAATTATAGTTTTGAACTATTTCAAGATTTTAACTCAGCCTAAACATCAAGGCAAGCTGTAGATCTGTTTCAAGCAAGTATATCAAACAATCTTCAATCTGATCAAATTCGAAAAATCAATTCAGCATTTATGAAGACTGGTCAACATCAAAGTCCAGACCAGATTCAAGCATTCAAAAATCAGTTCAAGACAATATACAGTTTCCAGATTTTGGGCTCCTCTGTTATTTCTGAAGAAGGTGAGTAAACTGGTCCCTAACATTTCAAAGGCCATCAGTATTTTGATCTGTATAAGATGACCATTGAAGCTTGGTTATATAAAATTTGATTTCATGTATATGAATATAGGAAAATGGGGTATGTATGTCTGGAAACAAGAAAAATATTTGTTCTGTTCCAGGTTTACATATGTTGAAACAAATGCAAATCCCAAAAATCTTTTATCCATTCTCTTATAGGCTTAAATTATTAAACGAAATATATTGGAAGGACATGTTTCAGGTTTAGGAAATATATTTTAAGTGTAATTTACAAGTAAAGAATACAAGAGATTAAGATATTCCAGTGGAAAACCCTTCTAGTCAGAAATCAAGTAATTAGATTTCAATTTATGATTTAGTTGTTGGATTCGAACTTGTAAATAATGAATTATAGAAGCAATTTCCTGATTTTAAGGTTTAGGTATGTTAAGATTTTACGTGTTGGTCAGTATTGGGGTTTTTGATGTTCTCTGACGATCGGGTGATAGAGGTAGCTCGTGTTCGTCACTAGGGGTAGATGGAGGTCTAGTACACTCGGGAAAAATGGCCGTTGATTTTTCTAACAGGTGGATAGTTCGATAGCGATCGATTTAGGGTTTAGGTATGGTTCTGTTTGTCTTTGATTTGGTGAATCGTGCGGCGCCGCGATGAATTCGAGTGGGCTCGAAGGTGGTGGGAAATGAAGGTGAAGGTCTAGCACGGCTATTGGTGCGAGTACGTGGTCTTCGATGACCAGAACAAGGCGTTGTAAGTGATTTGGTGAGTGGGCTTTGTCCCAGGTGGTTCTCGAAATTCTCGATTTCGACACAGGCGTTCGGTTGGGTTTTTGTGTAGCTGGGTGAGTCGGAGAGGTCAGCAGCGACTTGGGAGGATCGATGAAGTTGGTCAGCGTTGTTTTGCTACCGTGTGCATGTGCACGGTGCACCAGCATGTCAGGGATGTTGGTTTAGGGTTGCTGTAGAACTGATGCAGTGTTGAGAAAAGGATGAATGGAAGAAGAAGAATTGGAGAGAAGATCGGGGATTGTCTCGAGATTTTAAAGATTAGACTTGGGTCTTAACCGAAGCTTTTAGCATAGCGATTAATTAAAAGAAGTAAAAGTTAACGTGGTTAAGTTTCAAAGCAAGATTCAAAGCCGATATTTACAAGTATTCTAAGTAAATAATTTATCAAATTTTCAAAAGCAAGTTTCTGATATTAGATATATGTCTAATATGTATATTTTAAATTTAATTAAGATCTTGGAAGATTTAGATTAATTAAATTAAGTTAAGTAAATAAAAAGGAATTTATTAATTAATTCATTAATTATAGGGGAATTAATTAGTATAATTAAATCAAAGGATTAATTAATTAATATTTGAGGGATTATAAATTAATTAATTTATGGGAGTTTAATTATAGGGGTAAATTAAGGTTTAATTACTTAGTTAATAATTACTTAATGGAAGTAATCGAGAAGTAATTACTTAGTGTTATTAATTAAAAGATAAATTAAGGAAATTAATTAAAGGTTAGTAAATTTATAATTTGATTAATTAAAGGATAGCTAATCAATGTGGTGATTAGATTAAGAATCAATGTGGTAAATTATTGAATAAGGACAAAAGATCAATTAATTTGTGCAATTAACGGTTAATTAATTTGTGTAATGAATTAAAGACTCATTAATTAATGTAATTAAAGATGATAATTAGAAGATGATTAATTAATTGGATTGTAATTAATTAATCATATAAGTATGATTAAAGATGATTGATGTAATTAATTTAATCTATTTAAGATTAATTAGAAATAATATGACTAATTAACCTTGCTTATGAATGATTGAATGATATTAAATGCCTTTAATTAATTGATATTCCTGGTATGAGATCATGATGCTATGTGATATGAAATGTTTCTGTAAAATGATATGTTGGGTTGAACGGTGATAATGTGATTATCTATGATGAAATGCTATGTAAAGTAATACCCAGTATTTAAAAGTAAATTGTATTCACTTGATCAACTTTGGTAAGGATGACTTTGAAGTCGAAGAGACCGGAGTCGGATATCAGTAAATACCCGAAAACTACTTAGATTAATAATCTATAATTCTTTATAGATCTAATATGTGCAATCAATAGACTGAATGAAATGATTTAAGTAATTGGACCATTAAAAACTAAGTCGAGTACTTAGATATTGATTTGTGGAAATAAGTGTTGATTTTACGAGTTGTTTACTTGTAATTAGGTACGAGTTACCCGAGTTTATATAAGTTGTTCGTTTTTTTGTGTTTCTGTTAATGGGTTTACTCACGCTGGTTTCCAGCCTGACCCGAGTGGTACTTTGATGTAATGCTCGGGTCAGACTGTGTATTACAGATTTTCAGGTAAGGACGTTCTGGAGCTCAAGAGACTAGCTGGATGGCAGGAACGTATGTAGAGTATTCCGCTGTGTTTTATTGTAGCTTATTTGGGGCATGTTATATTAAACTGCTTAGTGTTGTAACTCTGATATATTAAGTATAATTTGACAGTACAGTTTTCCTTTGTATAACTGCTATTTGTTTTATATTATATTTTGATCCCTCGAATGTGAGAATCTGTGTTTTGGTGTTTCAGTTTTTTTCTTTTCCTTCTATCTCTTTTTTTTAACTATCTAGAGTTTTCGGGATCGAAAATTCTGGGTCGTTACAAGATCCATAATCAATAAAAATATAAAGTGGACATAGGCTAGAGATTACCGAACCACTATAAAAATCTTGTGCCTATTACTTTTCTATGCTTCTTGCTATTTCTACTGTATCTAATCCTACAACTGGTTATATTTGGGTGTTGTGCCACTTTTGGCATCAACACTTATATATATATCCCAATTACTAAATCAAAATATTAGTAAGGTAACATAATCATAGGATCAGGATTTATATTTTCTTGCATAAACGGTTCTAGACTATATAGATCCATCCATACGAGTTACAAACAATAAAAAAAACTATAAATATCAAATCCAATGTATTTCTTACGTCAAATTCATAACTTTTTTACAAAGTGTACAATAACAAACATATATATGTTTTAATCAACATGAGTTTTTGATTATTTCCCATAAATAAATTCTTTTCAAAATTATAACTAATTTCATAAACAACATGCAAATCATTTGGATCTATCATTCTTTATAAAGTTATGCAGCTCAGCCTTACAATTTAGAAAAAGATTTAATACTAGACCAAATCTAAAATTAACACAAAAGGTTCTTGATATATAGATCAAGTAGATTTGTAATTTGAGTAAGATATTGAATCAGTTACATCTTTATGAAGTTCGATTAAAAATTTGCTCATAGAAAGCATAAAATTTCTAAATAAAATCAATAATAGGTGGCTCTGATACCATACATTAGTATTATATACTTTTTAGATCCGCTTAATCAATAAATCCTAAATCAAAATAGATAATCCATGTTGATTTAATTATGAAGAAACTATGGGAAATTAAATAAATTAGTGGAAGCCATACCCGATTTCATGAATTGATTAAGAGAAAGGGACGGATCTGAAAGAAAAGAGATGGTTCTAATCTTCCACATTATCACAAGTCTACATCTATATTGATTTTTAGAAAAGGGTTAGGTGAAAAATAGAATTTGTGTGATTTTAGGAACATATCCCCATATATACAGTAGTGTGATATTTTCAATTTAGCCCTTTAAGAAATTAAAAACCACTTTGGTCTTTACTCATTCTTCTATAAATATTACATCATTATGCCTTAAATATTTTATCACTATATTTGATTACTTTAATCAGGCTTTAAACCAAAATACCATAACACATTTTATTTTACACATTTACCCACATATTAAAATTTTCCAACATTATAGGTACTTTGCTTTATTTATCCTACTCAAATTTGGTCATAAAAAAATAGTTATGCACATCTTTACAAGAAATTAGAGTATCACACATAAATCACTTGAAATTATGTAATGCCCCATGAGATTTATATGTAAATTCTATTAATCGGAGAAAAATAATAATTTTACAAACATTGGAATTAATCTACAAAAATTATACAATTGCATAGAGCTCATTTTCTAATCAAAATGGCATATTCGTTTTTCCAGATTCGAGTCCGTATGAAGGAGATATAAATATTTTTAAGTTATACGTTTAATTTATTTAACACATAATTAAGTCTAACAAACCAAAGTGATGGTTCAGAAAATATAAAACACAAGCTGAGAAGGATTTGAATTCATTCATGTGCATTTTTCGTTCTACTTTTTCTTCCTCAATCACTCCGGTCCACTCTTCCTCACTCAAATCTAAACCAACCGTTTATACACACACACACAGATATATATATATGTGTGTGTGTGTGTGTGTGTGTGTATCAAATTGATGAGTGCAAAGAGGGCTACAAGAAGATATCCATCATTTTTGGAATCGAGGGATTTCATATAACGACAATTCTGGACAGTGAGGGATTTGAGGCTGATTTGGTGATTTCTAGGGCTTAGCAATGTGAATCAGTGAGTGGGAATCATCGTCGACTTTATACTACTAACACGAAAGTAGTTTATATTATATGATTAGTAATTGAAGTAAATAGATGTAATAATTGTATATATTGGAGTTTTGGTTTGAATATTAATGTGGCATCGAAACTTAAATAAGGCTATTGATATTTAATTTAGGGTTAAATTAGGAATACACAACATATTATATGAATTTACTGTTAACTGTTTAAATAATTTATGATTAGTGCTTGATTTTGAGATACACAGATGATGTAATATATAAAGGGCTGGAGTTATAGTAAATGGTTTTTAAAAGAAGGTGAAAAGTAACAAAACAGAAATAATGATTGTAGTTCAAAATTGGATAGAAGAAAAAAGTTTCAAATGATTAGTTTTCTAGCAATCGATAGGTACATGGGTCCACCAATGATAAGTACATCAATCCACCCATACACGTTTAAAATGCCAGGTTGAACCTAGACCAGGCAGAAGCATTTTTGCTTCAGCCTGGCAAATACAAAGTGGAATTGAGCGGCATACTAGTTTCTTAGCAATATTAAGGAGTGTTAAAGGCCTAGAGGCATGCTTTGATGATTCCGAGTGTTGTTACGTATGTGTTGTTAATCCAAAAAATGGACCAACAGCCTGGCTGTTAACTAAGCCTATGTTCACTTTATAGCTTTGATTATTTACTGGATATGATTACAAATTTTTTTTATTGATCAAGTCATAGGTACAAGTGTTAGACCAATTCTAAGTCCTACAATTTCCTATAAGAACTGCCTTGGTGACTATTGAGTGGAGATAGAGTTGAAGAAATGAGAGGGCTTATGCATAGTAATGGAAGAAACTAAATCCTCTCTTAATTGCTTTCTGGTTTGTATTTATAGTGGTAGCATCCACCTTGTAATAGAAGCTCTATGCTAGAGAATTTTATATATCGGCCTAAAGAAACACATGATGTCTCATGATGAGACGAGTAAAGGATTAAACTCATTACCAAGATAATGCTTTAACTCGGTGCCGAATTTAGTCATTAGCTAGGACATGGGCAAATCTTCTTCTAATGACTTCCTTGTCTCGTTTAAATGTCCTCAATGTAATTCGGTAGATGGTTGACTAGTTTTGATGATTGTTCTTCCTTGACTTGGATTACTCTGCCATTTATACCATCAAATCTTCATTCTTAATGATAGGCCTTCTAGAATTTTATAAACTTCATGATTGTTTACAGAACAACCAGGGAATCACTTGAAGAAAGTTTGGTAGTGCCATGATAAGCACCTAAGCTTGGTACCAAGTCAAGGAGCTTGACTCGGTCCGAATTAAGATCTTACCCTATTTTGGGCTCATATTTTCTAGGGCCTCTCCTCTTGTCCTTCTGAGTTCCTTTGCCAAGTCCCGAGTTGTTCCGTGTTCGTGTCGACGTTCTAACTCCTATTGATTTCTGCTGGGATAAAAACCTAGTTAGCATTTTCCTTCCAGAGTATTCTTTCGTTAGAAAAAAAGTGTGCTCTAGAGCAAGACAAATTATGTATTGCGATCTCATGAGTTTCAGTTGATTGTTTGATTCTGTATTAAGACATTTCTTATTGGTTTGCTTCTCCCTAGTCATTCATTCTGATTTTAATTTGAATTTCAATTCTCCGTATGGACGATACATTCTTTGCTTTGAAATTTACGCAAAGCTTTTAGTCAGTATATAGGTTCATCGTGACGAGTTGGAGCTGATGCGGGTGAATGAGGTAAACTCGGTATCGAGTCTAATCCCTAACTTGTCTCGAGTTAGTGACATAGAAAATTTTGGGTGATAATTTTATTTTACTTATACCCTTATATTTAGCCTAGCCCCCATTTGCTCTATCTCCTTCAACCCAACATTTCTCCTCATTTCTTCAACTAATTCAAACATTTGCATGGCCTCCGTTCATCCTTCGACCGTGCCTCCTAGCTCCGTCACCTCTACTAGCATCCCACTACCGCTGGTGCCAGTTGTTGTTGCCAACGTTTCCATTTGAAAAACCCTGTCCTGATTTGAAGCAAACGCTAGGTCAGGCCGATTCAAGCTCCAACCTTGTCAACGCACAACTTCCAGCTTCACTGCCGATCTCCGCCACCTTCAAACTACCCTCACGATCACCTACGACCACCGCCATTACTATAGCCACCGTGTTATAGATTCGGATCTGACTCAACTTGAACCTTATGACAAATTAGTTTTTTCCTTTGATTCAAAGGTCGGTGATGGTGATTTGAGCTTTGGCCGTGGTAGAGATGGTGATTTGCTTTGGTGGATTTTGATTTTGGAGACGGAGATGGTTGGAATTGAATATGAATAGTTGTTGATATTGTTAGGATCTGATCTCATGTTGAATGTTTTTATTTCGAGAAGAGAACATATCCTAAATTTTGATCATTTCTATCCATGGAATTGACTAAAGCTCTATCATTTTATCATCTCCAATATGACGGTTTACTATATGTTTGGACATATCAGATGACTCTATCAGATTGCATTTCTGCACCTCCAATGTTTCTGAAAAAGAAGAACTTTCCATGTCACTTCAAACAACAGATCCATCATCGATAATGGTTAAGTAAATAAAAAATGATTAAAAGGAAGATATAGATCATTTTTTCAATGTGGACGAGCTATCTACACGGGATGGACCGTTTGGTGTTTTTGGGGCATCGAAATCACTCCATATAGTTAACACACTACATCTACTCCGGTGAACACTTGGAATCCGGTTGGTCAACACACGCCGACTTCCTTTGTATTTCAAGCGTTAGTCACACAGGAACTCTAACTAGAAACAAGCATACCTAACCGTGATCAACAAGTTTTATTGCCAAGAATGACGGCCAGTCAACATGCTGCAAGTCTGTTGATGGAGCGTCGACGCTATTAGAGGCAGAATCTACTACCGCCTTTATATCTCCATCTATTCCCATGGGTCCAAGTTAGCTGGTGGCTTCTGATTTCTATGGCCTACTAGTTATAGTAGGTCCCGTTCTTGACCATTTGCCTTTTGGACTGGTAATTCTAACTGACCCTATGAAGCAAGGGCCCTTACTCTTGATAGCTAAGATGCTAGGAAATGTATGCACACAGCATGGAATTCTGAGGGTGATGTTCGCCTGCCTACTCGAGATGAATTTTCTCACAATCCTCCAGAAGGCGTTATCGCTTGTAATTTATGCAAGTTCTTGAGTGGTGCTTTGCCACTATTTAACCTATTCTTATCTGTGGTGCTACAAGAGTTAGGAGTGGCGTCGTTTCAGATCCATCCCAATGTCTATGCACTTCTGAGTTTCTTATACATTCTATTCATGATTAGGCTTGGGTGTCCTCCAACTTTGAATGAGCTCATATTTCTTCTACACTTCAAGAAGAGGTTGATTGTCCATCCTTCATAATTATTGAAGCATGAAGGGACTGTAAGCTAATCACAGACCTACATAATAAGCGCTCATCTTTTAGGAAAAAATTCTTCTTTATTAGATGTTCGAAGGGCTTCAACCACTTTTGGCTATCTGGAACTAACTCCCGATCCGTTAGCATTTGCTATTCCATTTGGTTTTCTAATTTCTCGTCCTATCATGTTTTATTGTAGCCATCCTGGAACAGAAAAGTAACAATGAGCTCAAATAGATGCTCAAGACTCTTAAAGCCATGAGAGCTTCCGAGCACTCAATGGAGTTTCTTTTGATGAATGAGAATATCCGACAGTTTGGGTCACTTCGTCCCAATATATTTTCCATGGATGACGAGCCGTCAACTTCAAGTGGCCTCAGGAGATGCACTCGTTCTTCTACCCATGCCCGTGACTCTAATGAGGAGGCTCAAGAAGAAGTGGCTGGTCAATCAAAGGAAGTGCAACCAAAAGAGATTGCCAGAATTGACACTGATTTACCTTTCGAGGAGGACTTCATGGGAGATAAGGACAAGTCCCACAGAGAGATCTCTTACAATGAAGGCGATAGCGACTTTCAAGCCACCGAGAAAGGGAAAAGTGAATCTTAGGACACACCAGAGGTGAGCCCCAACCTTCCTCACAATCCTTCTCTGGACCTCTTTGCCATAGAAGCACTAAGCCTAGATCTTTCTTCTTATCCTCCTTTGACGCAATCAGCCATCGAGACCCTACACTTATTAAAGATCAAGCTACCAGACTTTCCACTAGAGGGCCTCTACTTCTGAGTTTTCAAGAGAAATGGCCCTTTACATTAATGAGGCTGGGGGACCTATGATCAGAGAAATGATTTGCTCGATTGGATCATACATCAACTTCCACTCTAGTGGATTTGGTAGCAGTGGTGGAGAGACCCCGACCCTCAGACCCTTTCGATATGGTTGGTAGAGTACATAGGGGGTCATCGACACTACACGCTTCACTTTAGGGTCACAAACACACACATTTGCATCAATCTAAGTCCAAAAGTTCAAGTGCTAATTGGATTCTTGTTTTTATTTCATGTACCATGGAACGTGGATTATATCACTAGTTACACTAAGATTACAGCTCCCGAAAAAGTAAGACTTTCGATTCGGCTTATCGTCCTCCTCACGAAGCGGAGGAGGAATGGAGAAAAAGGAAGGATGATGAGGCTCTCCGCATGGAGAAAGAGCAGGAGAGAAGAGATAAAATAAAGAGAGATGATCAAAGTGGTGGCCCTTTCGATGCACATAAGTGCCAGAGAGACTTTCACGACCACCGCGGGCCTTCACAATATATTACTCCTCCTCGTTCCATTGTCCTAACTATCGTGACTCAAGAAATTTGACCCTCCCAGAAAATGACTACTGCAATAGCTCCTACCTCTTCTAGCCAAAGAGAAAAGTTTGTGCTTCTTCTTGGTCCCTTTTTCTTCAGGATTTTTTTCGAATCTGTTCTTGAAGGGAGTTAAGTTCGACAAAGAAATAAAGCCACTCAATAGAGTCGCTTCCCTTGGCAACTTAGAGACAGTTTGTGAAGACTTAAAGGTAGGATGTGATTCTCAGCATCTCATAATGGCCTTATCAGATGCAAATCACATAAACTATCAAGGGATCCTCTCGTTCAAGGTCGCGAGACAGGATCATGACGGAGTGATTAAAGATCGTGATGATGAGATAGTCAAGTTCAAGGCTGAGAGGGACAAAACCCTAAAGAGCAAGGCTACTGATCACAGCTTAATGGTCGAGGAAAACTGTGCCCATAACTAAGCGATCATAGTGATCAAAAATCATCCTAAAGATGCTCACATTGAATCTGAGAAGTTGAAGGAGCAACCAACCAAAGCTGAGAATATTATTAAGTCCCGGGACCAAACTACTACTAGCCACACTATTGTTATTGTTGAACAGGCCGGTGAGCTTTCTCATCTTCATGAAGAGAATGCTGAACTCGAGTTAGCTTTGGAAGTAAAATGCACAATTGGTAAAAGAGAAAGGAGAAGCTATTTCTGGTAAACTGGCTGAAGAGATTGAGCATTTAAGCCCCAAATCTGAACTTGCAGAGCTTCAATCAGAATATGACGATGCACAAATGGATGCCCGCGTACTTGACCTATATACTAGATCTATAATGAACAAGGGCAACCAAAAATGACATGGAGAAAACTAACCCCGGACCTCAATATGGCGTGGGAAGAAGGGTTGATCTGGTCGGAGGAGGCTAAGGGTAAATAGAACCGATTGCTACTTAACTTACTCTAAAGACATTGACTTCCTAGTTGCCGCGGAGAGATTCTTCATCAGGAAAGAGAAAGAGAAGAAGTCGATGCTGCTACTAGAGTTCTTGCTAACCCAAGATCTTCGAGTTAGCAATAAATACCTGTTCCATCTTCTCAAGAATAGACGACCATCCCAGCATCTACTGCTATTACCTCTGAAGCTACCCATGTGTCATCTGAGGCCTTGGGCGAGCCATGCTCTATTCCAACTATAGTGCACCCCTCCAAGTTAAGGACTGGTGGTGAAGCTTTCAAGGTTGAAGTTAATGACCATACCCACGACTTAGGTATTTCTCTTGTCTCTCCAATGCTCCAGGCAATTCAATTTTCTCCAGGGTCCTTCTCTGAATTATGAACCTTGCATTCCCAACATGTAGGCCTACCAACTCTCCCACTTCTTACTACAAATGTACATGGTTCAGGGTCTGCGTCATTTTCACTACGTCCACCACTATTTCTGCAATGACTTTTGGCCTCGCTCCTGTTCCCAGCTTCGGGCTTAGGCCCGTTTCCAAGAAGAAAGAGGCGCTGCAGAACTTAGAGGAAGTCTCTATGTTTGTGGAAGAAGAGGTAGTGGTCACTAGTGAGCTATGGCCAATAGAGAAGTCCATGGAAAATAGGCTAGAGGAGGAAAGAAAAGGATTACAACTGAAGAAAGAGAAGGAAGAACAGAAGTGCCAAACTCCAACAACCATTACATTGATGGTGCCAAAGGAAGTGAGCACAGCTACCGGAGGGTCTAAGGGATTCGAACCTGCTGCAGGAAGAGAGACCGAAATGGATGGCAAGAAGAAAAAGATCCCAATTCGCCCAGGCAAGGGCAGTAAAGGATACAGAAAAGGAGGAAAGAAGTGACGGACTCGAGCACTAGTGGGGTCGAGTTTTTGTAGTCTTTTGATTTTTTGAGTATTTTTTGTACGGGTAAAGAGTCTGTACTCAGTATATATTTTTTCCTTGTTGTTGAGTAGAATTTGTACTTCCACTTTTTGGTGTCAAAAAAGGCCAATATTGTGCAGAAATGGCCCATTCCGTTTGGCATTGTACATAAACTGATATAAGTAATGAAAAGATAGGTATTTCTACTACAATCTTTTCAGTGTATTTTTCTGCATTCTATATACTGTACTTGTTTATTTACCATCGTATATGAGCATAATAGATTGCTCTTCTTAATTTTTCATATTATACACTGCTATATTGTGTGATATATGATGTATTTATTTAACGTAATTCTATGCATGTAAATGGTGTAAATAGTTGCAACACCCTAGATTTTTGGTAACATTATTTAGAATATTTAATTAGTTAAATTTAAAAAAATGTTGATTAGGGGAATGAGATTTGATTTAATCAAAGGGTAGCTCTGCCATTTAACCTATAGATTAAAATAAGAGTTAAATAGAAATAGAGGAGGGGTAAAATAGGAAAGAGGCCATTACTATATCTATTCCCTTAGGCCTTGTATCACATACATGTTCATTTCATTTAAAAAAAAATTAAAACTTAAGGTCGGCCACCATTAACAAGAGTAAGAGAGAGAGAAAGAAAAGGAAGAAGCTAAATCAAATTAAATCCATTCACATCTCAATCTCTGTAATCTCTAAAGCTAAGGTGAATAATGTTTACATCACAAACCTTTATTATTAGGTTTTAAGATGAATTCCGAATATTTTGCATTGATTTGCCATGTTTTTGAATGGTGGAATGATTATATATACATGTTGATGATTTATGTATGTTCATATTGAATTTGTGATATGTTTTAAGGTAAAAATCCTATTAAATGAAATTCAAATGCCTTGCGAATTTTTATGAAGATCACAAATATTATTTTGGAAATGGGTTTTAGTTTTTAGAATTTATGTGGAATTTTATGAATTTTCTAGTAAAGAAAATGTTAATTTGGATTATAAATTATTTACGGTTAAATTAATAAAAGAATTGGTTCTGAAATTTTTATATGTTGGAAAACATATTAAAAGAGATTTTCTGGAATTTTTGTAGAATTTCCCTAAGTGTTTTAATTGTTATATAAAATTATTTAAGGTATGGGACTTAAATGTTTTATATAATTAAGAGAGGAGAAAGGGCATTTTGTAAAACTATTCAAATTGTTAAATCTCGAAAGTCGGCAGCACTTTCGAAAATTGCAGTACTTTCTATTGGTAAAGAAAGAGGCAACCAATCAAAATTTGACATGTAAAGCAGGTTAGGTGAAAAGAACTATTCGCTACATGTTTTCCACTATTTCGACACCTTCGGCACCAGGCTCCGCCTCCTCACCTTCGCTTCGGACATAATTGAAACCATGCATATGGTATCAGGAAACTAGTACGTAGTCAATTGGATGTAGGTGGAAGGTATGGAGTCAAAACCAAGGGTTCTGATGGGGTTGAGGCATTACTTTGTTTTTAAATTAAAAATGTGCCTGCTTGCTTTCGACTAGATGGCTTTCAACTAAGTAGCTTTCGACCTAGTTAACATTCGAATAAGTGAAATAGATTTAAAGAAATGGTTTTGATTGGGTTGCGCTTTTGTTTTAGATGAGTTCTTTCGACTAAGTCGAAACCTTTTTGCTGCCGCTTTTTACCTTTCGACCCAGATGGTTTCGAAAGGTTATTTACATTGTTTTCTAAAATCTTAGCCGCTTCTCCAATGCTTTCGAAAGGGATGGTTTCAACACCATCACTTCTTTACTTAGAAAATAGTTTCAAAGCAGATGCTTTCGACTTAAATGTTTTAAAGGCCCTTTTTTCTATAATTAAAGTGGAACCCAAATGGTTTCGAACGAGATAGTTTTAAATGGTTTCGAAACAGATGCTTTTGACTTTAATGGGTTTTTGATCCTTTTGCTCTACTTGAAGGAAGAATCCAAATTATTTCGACCAAGACGATTTTTAAAGCTTTCGAAGAAGTGAAATTTTGAATGGTTTTGAAAGGACTCCACATTTTTTAAATATAACCCAAAACGCTTTCAAAAGGATTGATTTTTTGACTGTTTTGAAAGGTTTTAATGAATGGTTTCGAAAGGGATGCTTCCCCAGGGTTTCAAAATGGTTGAAAGGAAGGGTTTTTCCTATATTTCGAAAGGCAATATTTAAAGGTTTTAAAGGAGGATGTCTGATATTTTGAAGCTTTTAGAGAAAAGAAAGGAAAGGTTTATCCAATGTTTTCGAAAGGCTTTCAATGGTTTCAAAAGGGTCACTTTCAATCGTTTCGAAGGGTTTACCTTTAAGGGTTTCGAAAAGGTTGTTTAAAAGTTTTAAACAAAGATTTCGAATGTATTAAATAGGCAATGTAGCCTAAGTATTTTCAAGTTAAAAAAGGGTTTTAACTTTTTTTTGAAGGATAGTTAATCCTCATTAAATCTCATCAACATTATTTTGATTAAAGTATATATATCATGGCAAAATGGCTTAGAGTAAAGCTAAGAATCTGTTTTCCTTGTATAAGTATGATTTAAAAGGTTAAATCGTTTTGAAAAGGTTTTCATGGAAAAAGATAAAGGGTCGTTAACCCAAAGAAAATGATTCGGACAGTTAGCCCGCTTTGATCTGGACAGTTAGTTTATTTTGCGGGCAATCGGCCCAATTTTATGGACAGATAGTCCATTTGTTAGCATAATGGACCTTGCTATTATGTTTTGGGCTGATAGTCCACTTATTACCTGTTTTATTGATAGATGGTCCATTTATTAGTATAAAGGATATTGCTATTTTGATATGACCAGTTTGATTAACTAGTTTGGTTGTAGGAAAGGATTTGCAAAATACATGTTTTGAAGAGGATATCAGTGAGGGGAAACCCATTCCACTAAGCGGCGTGGTCTCACTTAATATCAGTAAACCGAAATGTAAAAGAATTATTCGCACCAGGCTTTATGTTTGACTCTAATTTTTTGTATCCTCTTAAACTCTTGGGTGCTCAAAATTAATTTGAGTAGGTTGAGGGTTAAGCTTTTTAGGTTTAGAAATTTTGGCGAATAAAGGTTCCGATGACGAGCTGGTGGCTGATAGCTAATTATGAGTTACATATTGTTTTGCTTATTTTCACCGTGTATTAAGTTAGATATGACTATATTGCTTTGATCAACCAAGGGGGCATCGTCATATGTCGCTCTTAGCGTATTTTTATAATTATTATAATTAATATTTACTTGGGAAACGATATGGGATTATATAACTTGGATACAATTTTTTTTTTGAAATGTAATCCGTAAAATTATGTTTGGAAATCTGTGATTTTTTCATATTCATGCGCTTCTGGTATTATGGATACCATTATCATTATCATATTTTTTCACTAGAAGTTAATACTTTGGATGATTGCAGCATCTGCAGCACTTCGATTTTGGCCTCTTGACATGGGATATTACAACTTTTTATCAGAGCATGGTTTATGAAAACTTCAAACTAAAAATGGTTTTTAAAGCATAATCCTAAGGAATTAGAGTAAGATTGGTGTATGGGATAACGCTATAGTAACATACTTGTATTTGTCATATATAAGTGTATGCTTTATCTCTAGTCCTATCCTTGTTAGGTTATTTTTCTATATCTCATAAGGTTTGAATGCAGATATGGAAGGTAGAAGAGGAAGACTTAACCCAAGGTCAGACATAAACAGAGAATGTAGGTTCTCGCAATTGGACATGGGAGCTATGTATCAGTTTTTTGTAAATATGACGCAAGATGGAATTGTAGCTGGAGTGGTAGGAGAAGATGGTGTAGGGGTAGAAGTTTCAGAAGTTCTGGTAGTTAACCATTATCCTAAGCTGAGTGGAAATTACGCTAAGCTTGGAGAGAAGCCTTTTCTGGGGATAGAGGATGCTATAGAGGTGGAAAATTGGTTGCTACACAATGAGAGAATCTTTGAAGACTCGGGGATCAACGATGAGTATAAGAGGAGGTTAGCATCCGGAAAGCTTCAGGGAGCCGCTTTGTTCTGGTGGAAAAGTGTGACGGCTGTTGTAACGATCCCAAATTTTGAATCAAATTTAAATTGGTAATTGATTTATTTTCGAAATTTAATTGTGAATTAATTTGGATTTTCCAAATTAAATAGATATTTGTTTGTTTATTCATTTATAAATACAAATTGGCCGTATATTAATCTTTGAATTTGAAATTCTAAAATAAATGTTTAGAATAATATATTGGATTAGGAATTTTAGAATAAAATATAATTGGATTTATTAACTTTGTAAGATTATTTATTTGTGTGCAATTGATTTCTAAATCATTTTCATTTATAGGGTTATATAAGTGTTAATAATTGAATATGTTTGTATGATGTACATAAACAAGAATACATAAAAGCTTTAAACTTACATATATGTATCTTTTGAGATTATGAGATAAAAATATATATATATATATATATGAATAAAATTGGTTTGTAAATATATAAGTAAGATTTAATTAAAGATTTAAAATACTTTTCTTATATATTTGAAAATAAATATAGTAAGAATACACACACACACACACACACACATGAATCTGTAAGTAAATTTTAAACAAGGTCTAAAACTAAGTTTTGAAACTAATTTAAACTAAGGGGTTTCAACATAAAATTTCTTATTTTAACAAGTGTAAACAAATTATGCATGAAAGTAACAAGTGTAAGTATTTAAAAATATATTGAAACATTTGTAAGCTTCTTATGCAATGAAGAGAACAAGTGGAAAAACGAAGAGAACAAGTGGCAATATTATCTTTTCTTTTGAAATTTAATCATACAAAGAATGAATTAAAGAAAGAAAACAGTAAAACAAAAATATTCTCAAAATCGAAAGCTTCAAAACCATAAAATAACTCTTTCAATAACCTGAATCGAGCAAAAAAAAATCCAAAGCAAGATCAAAGTTCAGATCATAAACATACAGCAGTTTCAAGCTAGAAATTTTGTTCCAGAATTTAGTTTGAAATTCAAAGAAAAAATTTGTTTTTCAAGTGTACTGGAAGCTATCAAACCTGAAGTTAGCAAACACAAATTAGGCATCAGGTTAGAGCAGATCAGATTCAAGCAAGTCCAAGTAATTTAAAATCCAGATCAAATAATTTTGGTACAGATCAACAGTTTGTTTTCAAAATAGGAAGTCTGGCTCCTCTGTCTTCAAACTGGTGAGCAAACCATTTCTTTTAAACCTTTAACATGTTTTAATATTTATTTTGCTTTTATCTTTAAAAATGTGATGAGGTATCTATTGATATGTTTATATGTATAGACATTAATGGGTGCATATCTGTATATATATATGGTCATACCTCTGTTGCTAACAACAGGCACAAGATTTCACATAAAATTCTCATCTCAATAAATAAGCAAATTCATGTTGTAAACATTAAAGAAAAAATGTTGTGTTATCTAAACCTTGATTTTAAAAAATACTTATGAATATAATTAGAAAATAATTAATAAAAAAATGGAATATACAGTGGAAAATCTTTTTTAAACAAAAAATTTAAGAATTTTTATTTCAAGATTGGGTTTTATATCTGTATTCGAATTTGGAAAATATGATTTTTGATGAAGAAAACACGATATGCTTGGTTGAACAGTTTTGGGTATTTTGTTGATCATCAACAATCAAGGACGATTCGAAGCTCGAGATCGCTGCCGTGGGAAGCTTTAGGGGTGATGGTCGTAGGAAAAATGCTGAGAGTATTTTTAGATGATTATATTGGCCGTACGCCGGCGATGTAGGGTTTTTGGGTTCGTTATGGACGTTGGGGTTTAGGTGGAGATTTCGTCGACGACGTTGCATCAGGGGACATCAGAGCGGTGGGGAAAGAAGGAAGTGAGCAAGGCGAAGGTAAGGGCGGAGTTATGAGTTCTCCGGTGGTCGAAATTATCATGGCATGGCATTCTTTGGTGGTTGTTTTAGTTCCAACTTTGTGTTGAAAAGTTCAATCTCGAATTTGGCTAGGGTTCATCGGTTTGGGGTTGTCGATTGGGTGGTGGTGATCATTCATGCTCGTCGGAGGTTGCAGTGTTGATAGGAGGAGCTCCGATCGTCAGTGCATATGAACCATTATTATCGTGTATCAGTGATGAAATTAGGGAGATGAAGAAAATAGGTTTCTCGGGTTTTAGTCTGAAATCGTTCTTGTTGGACTCGAAGTTGAGTCGATGCAAAGATTTGCATGAGGCTTGGCTCGTGTGAATGATCGGGAGAATTGTGCCTGGGCTCGGGTATTAAGTTTTTCGAAAAAAGGGAATGCAGATTTTGAAAATAATAGGAAAAGAAAGAAATCAATCTTTCAAAGTCAATTGAAAATAAACAGGCCTTCAAAAAAAGGGGTTAACAAGTGTTATAAACAAGTTTCAAAGGTTAAGTTTTTAAAGATAAAAATGTTTTCTTTAACGGTTGATTAAGAAGTTACGTAATTTGTTTAAACTTAAATTTTGTTCAAATTTGTAAGTTATTGTAAATCTTAAATTAGAAATGAAATTAAAAAGTTAGTTTAAAAAGTAAAATGTTTTTAGTTAATTAACTTAAAAATCTAAGTTAATGAATGGGTTAAACATAACTTTGTTTCAAAGACTTAAGATTTAAGGATTAAATGTTTAAGGTTAATTGATTTAAAAGATAATCACTTTGTGTAATTAATTTAAAACTAATTACCTTGTGAAATTGATTTAAAGGATAATTAGTTTGTGTAATTCCATTAAGATTAATTAATTTGAGATTATTAAAGAATAATTAATTAATTCCTTAATTGATGTTTAAAAATAAAAATTAATTACTTAAAGATAATTACTTAATCAAAAGTAATTAATTAATGATTAAAGTTGATTAATCAAGCGATTGAAGAATAATTTAATTAAATGATAATTAATTAATTTGATTAATTAATCAAGGTAATCAATTTGGGAATAATTAATTAATTAATTAAAAGTGAATTAATTAACGAAAGTGATTAAGGAATGATTATTAATTAAGGATTAATTAATTATTTATTGTAATTAATTAAGGATAATTAATCTAAGGATTAATTATTAATTAAAGGTTAGTTAATGATTAATTAAAGAATAATTTATTTAATGGTTTGTAATTAATTAATTAATTAACCAAAGATTATCGACAAATCCAGTTTCAATAAATCTGATGATTTATTTACTTCACTTATGAATGTTTGGATTCTATTGAATGTTTGAATGGTTTGATATTACTTATATGTGATGCTTTGTGATATGAAGTATTCTAATTTGTGTTGTAAACTGTGATGTAATTTATTCATCTTTGATGTAATTTATTCATTCGTGATGTAACTTATTTATCTGTGAATATGTGTATATAGATAAGCGTTATAGGAATATACCGCTTATCGATATTGTCATGATTGAATCTATGATGATTGATGTTGTTGACTATTGTGTGAAACCCCTGGACTACACCATACACACACAAATATGGATTGCACGAGGAAATCAGTTAAGTCACAGATTTAAAAAAAATTTAAAATTGAATTTTGAATTCAAATAGTTTTTGAAATGGATTCGGGTTATATATAAAAAGCTTTCAAAAAGGAGTTTCAAAAAATAAAAGTTATTTTGACTAACTTAATAAAGTTTTGAAATTTAAATAATTTAATTTGAATTTGAATTCAATAATTTGGAAATTATAGTTTCAAAAGATTATACAAGTTATAAAGGTGTTTATATGGGTTTTTAACCATTTTAACTATTGATTTGGGAATTTGAATTTAACTCAAGGGCTTTAACTCTTGCAAATATAATTGGGTTTTTCTGAATGAGAACTATTCGTTTTCAAATAATAAAAGTTTTCATATAAGGAAAGGATTTCCAATTTGTGTTGAAAAGTTTCAAGTTTGAAATGAAATTGTGAATTATTTTGAAAGCTATGAACGAACCTTTGTGAAAGATTATTAAACCTTGTTTTGAAATCAAAGAAGATTTTAAATGGTGTATCTTTTATATAATAGGTTTGAATTGGAAACGGGTTTGAAAGCTATTAAATCTTTGATTTAAAGATTGAATGTGTTAATCCAAATTGAAATGGAAATTGTTTTGAAAAGCTGTGAATGAATCTTTGTGAGATCTGAGTGAACTTTGTGAAGTAAATCTTTTTATTTAAAGATTTGAAAATGGCAATTTGTTTTAAACCATTTGAGAAGAAATTTTGGGTTTTAAGTTGTGACTTAACCGAAATCCCATATCCATTTGTTTTTAAATATTGCGCTCATTATTCGGTTTAGCCGGCAGAGGACCTTTGTGTCATATAACCCATTTCGAATAATGGTACGTCATATATGGATAACATTTGAAGACCGGTGGTGAAGACCGGGTATTTTCAAGAATGAAAGGATAACCCGTCGATTGTCTCTGCACCGATTCGCATCGGTATAAAGATTCCCTAAGTGATGGGATGTTCGATCGGGATTGTGAATGAACCGGATTGCAAGGGCTTCTTTGGAAGTGCCTTCGGTTCTGTTCGAACCCGGAACAGACTTGTATGGATGTGTGTCTGACATTATACTTTGAGATGTAAAGCTGGTTTCTATCAAATACATTTCTATTTGGTGAATTCATTCCCTTGGCTTAACACCCTTCTCTGAGACGTACGAGCTCAGAGGTTATATAGTTGATGGTTACTAGTGATACATTCCCAAATTGGTAATGTGGCATACGAAGTGTTGTTGATCATTTGTTGATCAAAGAAGGGCTTTGTGAAAAAGCATAGCTTTGTGGACGAGACTACATCAGGACCTTACAAACCGGAAATGGTCGAAACAGGAAAGATGCGGCATGGTTACGAGGGTCGCACCCTTTAGGGTATGTCATTCCCTTCTGGAAAAAGGTGGTATCATGGTATGAAGCTCAGGTACTTAACCTATGTGGTAGCTGCAATCTCATTACTGTATGGTTGTTGCTTTGTGAATGAGGGCCCTCAGATAAAGGTCGGAAATGACCGGGGGTGGCATACTCGAGTAGTAGTTACCTAGTTACAGAGGTAACCCGGCCTTGTGCTGGCAGAGATCCGGGTAGGTTCTCGGGACGTCCCTACAGCGGCATACCCATGTGGCAATAGGAATTTCCTTAGCCTCACCATTTGTTGGAAATCCAATCAAACAATAGGAGCCCTTTACGATTTCAATTGTATAACCTTCCACCTTAGGTGGTAGTTATAGCTAGCATAATATCATGGTACCTATGCTGGCTAAGATTAATACTATACTTTCGAAATGTCTTCACACTATGCACTAGTAATAATATCAAAAAGTTTTGGCGTATCAAGCATATTTGACTATCATAAGGAGAAATCTCCTCCAATTCTGTGTTTGCATTGTGTGTGTGGCGGGAGGCCTTATGGTAGTTTCATTTTCTAAAAAGCATTGCGGATTTAAATTTTAAAATCCTTTGTTGTTTGTTTTAAAGATAAACTATTTTTGTTTGCTCACACCAGTCCCACGAGTGACCTGGAGTTTATTGTTCCCTTCCTTAACTCTGGGTGCCCACAATTTTCCACACGGACAGTCTAGAGTTGGGTTTTCTAGATAGTCGAATAGTAGGAAATGATTCGATAGCCTTTGAAGCACTTTTGGATTTGTGGATCGCATTTGCTACACTTCAGCATTCATGGCTGACCTTGCTTAGCTTTGTGCAACTTGATGATGGTTCGAGCTAGCTTTGCATTGAAGATGAAGTTGCAGTTGCATTATGGAGTTGGATTCTTTTGATGTATTCTATTGAAGATATTCTTTCCGTTGTGTCTTGTATCTCTGATAGTATTGATATCTATTATATCATTCTATTGTATTCATTGTTATATCAGATGTTGTATATCAATGTATTATTCATTTTCTTCCGCTGTGTTGTTATACTTAATGTGTTATAAGCTCCGGCGAACCAGATTCGACGTTTGGATATGCGGCATTTGAATACGGGTGATGTATTCGGTGTCAATTTTCGAAGGTCGAGTCAGGGTCGTTACAAGTGTTGTGGATGAGGAAACCTTGTAATGGGAGGATTTCAAGGGACGGTTCCAGGAGAGGTTTATCTTCGCAATGGCACAGTCTGCTCTAATCAGAAAGTTGGCTGAGCTAGTGCGGGGAGAGATGTCTGTCCTGGAGTATGCTAGAAAGTTGGAGGAGTTGGCCAGATATGGTTATGCTTTAATGGATACAGTGATGAAGAGGAATGAGAAGTTTATCAGGGAGTTGAAGCCTGAGTTTGTTAGAGCAACATTACCTCATATTGGAGATCATTTTGACTTTGTAGTAGAGATGGCCTTAAGGCATGGGGATATTCTTGATTCTCTAGAGAAGAATAAGGTTAAAGAAATCCAGGTTAGGCAAGATCAGAAGTGGAAGTACTGTCTTAAGAAAGGTGCTTAGAAGGGTGGAGCAGTTAAGAAAGGAAAGTCTGAGATTGTTTGCTTCAAGTGTGACAAGAAGGGGCACTTTACTAATGAGTGTTGTGCTAGAAAGGGAAAGGAGGTGGCAGGGAAGAACAATGTCACGTGCTTAAATTGTGACAAGGTTGGCCATTATAAGAGCCAATGCAAGGAGCCCGATAAGGATGGAAAGGGCAAAGTGTATGTTGAATATGATAGTATATGATTTTTGATTGATGATAATAAACACACACACACACAAATATATATATATATATTCATTAAAATGTATTTGTTATTGTACTATTTTAATTAAATATTTGCTGAATAAAATAGTTAACAATGAATTTAAATTCAAACGAATATTTTATTCAAACAAATATTTTATTACAATTTTGAATATTACAAATTTATTCTCTCACTACACACACACACAAAATTTTCAATTTCAATGAAAATTCGATTACCAAACAATTTTTAATATACATTTACACCTCACTACATATCACTCGTTCACTCGTATTTGTTTTTTTAACCATACTCCAATTTGTATCCAACATCTGAGCTATCTGCAAAGTAAACACTGACGCAGTAAAATTGAAAAAGAAATATTTTGTAGTGTAAAATAAAATGTTGTTTGAAAAAATTATTTGCCTCAGTATTTGGGTTGTCCATCATCATTTAATTTTGAATTCATTGAACATGAATAACCTGTGACATGCACAGCGTATCACTGTACATGCCATAAGGTCGTCCACACCGACATACACTTGAAAAAACTGAGGGACACGTGAGCACAAGGTCAAACCCGAGCTAAAGCTAGGTTCAACTCCAGTGCAACACAAATAAAGTCATGATATTAACATAAGGCCAAACCTAAGCCAACGATAGGTTCAACTCAAGTGCAATACAAAAACAAAAACAAAATGGTCAAGTTTTAATGACTGGAGCAAGCCTCGACCAAAAATTTCAGTGAGTACACATGAAGACAAACTTAAGTGAACGCAACATCTCTAACAAGTGCTCAAGTACAAAATGTACAAAATCAATGCAGTAAAGACAAGACTACATGATGAACACAAATGCAAACCAGACTTCAACGTGTACAAAGGGTGATGCCAGGAAATTGACAGTGCGACCAAGTAGTAATTTTCGAAGCAACAACTCAGTGCATACACTTACACAAGATCAGTCAACATGAAGACAACAACTTGAATGAGCAAAGAAAGTCAAATACCAAAGACTACAAATTAAAGCAAGTTGCATAGTGCAACAAAATTCAACTGTGTACGATCATAACTACACAATATGACCAGACTCACAATTTCCAAGTGAAAGAAAGTTCAAATGAACCATGAAGCAGCATGCACAAAAACAAGTCTAGCAACAACAAACAACATATACACATATGCAGTGAAATATGTACGTATACAAATAAGGATGCAACAGACATGATAAAAGAGTATCAAGTTGATCAAAGTTTCATAAGTATACATATATACATGTGCAAACACACACGTATATACACATACGTACGTACATACATACATACATACATCATACATACATACATACATACATACATACATATACATACATACATATGTATATATGCAGTAACAATATGTATGCAGTGGCAGGATGCAGTGAAGCAGGTAAAACACACTGACTTCAACAGGTATAGTGAATGAAACAACAGCTCGATTTAGCAAGTGCAGACTCAAACTTCAACTAGACCAGATGCATTTTTACTGAAGTGCAGACCAACAGTGAAACAAGTGGACAGTGCAATCAACCAAAGTGCAGTCATAAAATTCAAATATCATAATCGAAGCCAGCAAAAATTGGAACCAGGTGAAGTAGAGTTCGAAAAAGTCAGAGTAAAAGCCAGGTTTTAACAAGAATTAAACAAGTAAATATTATCACAAAATTCAAAGTGGTCGGTGTCTACAGCAAAAAGAACAGAACAAAATCCAGAATTCAAAGCCGTGGTGGCCAAGGAATCGAACAAATCAGAATCAAAGCTGTGTTAATCAAGTAAACATCAAATTTTACGAATTAAAGAAGTCAGAAAACATCACAAGCATCTAGACGAAAATCAGCGGCCAAAGACGAATTCAATAAAATATATACGAATGATAATTAGGGAAATTGATCCCTATAAAATCCCAAGTCATCATCGGCATTCCAATCAGTCGAGCTCAAACATATCAACAAAATAATATAGAAAATCACATACCCATACATACCAAACTCGACGAATTGAAGCAACCCTGTGCAAATCAAAGTGAGTCGACTGCCGAAGCAAATCAAAGCAATAGCTATTGTAATCGACCAATAATCAGTCGACGTCTTCAAGTTATCAGAAGCCCTAATTTTTGATTGAAGAAAGAAGAAAGCGGCCATTTTTTTAATGCAAAGAGAAGAAGGATACGGCCGAATAATATAAAAAGGAAAAAAGGGAATTCACTTCTATATTTTGGGTCGGCGTTTATTTTGGGCTTTAGTTTATTTAAATTAGGGTTTTTGTTTGTAGTTGGTTTTATATTGTAATTCTTTTTAAAACTTTTATAATTTTCTAGTCGTGTGATTAGGGAACGAATACGATGGTGTAGTTCGAGAATTCCCAACTCAGTGGCTAAGTTGTGGCAGGGTTTTGAGTGAGAGTTTGGTAAGTCGATAGCTGGTGTTGTGAGTTTATGTATGTAAGCGTCTGACTACTTAATTTGTAGTAGAAACCTTGGGGGCAGCACGTAGGTGGGGTTTTGTCGAAGTTGGGGAAATTTGTGTTGATTTATTTCTGCTTTTTATATTCTGCTATTATCTGTGTTTCTATTATTCTGCTATTATCAGTGCTGCGATTATTTTATATACTTCCGCATTAAATTTTTACAATTATTAGTATCACCCTATTCACCCCCATATAGGGTGAAATTGATCCTACAAGTGGTATTGGAGCTAGAAACAAAAGCCAATTTTTTTTGCTTTAAAAATTTGATTTTTCCGAAAACCTATTTTTGTTTTAAAATTTTGAATTTTTAAAATGGTTTCTTTTAATAATGCTTTTGCTGAGGGTTAGTCCATAGTTAGACCAACAATGTTCAACGGTGAATATGCTTACTGGAAAAATAGAATGAAATTTTTTCTAAAAAACATTGATGCATGGAATATTATTGAGATAGGTTATAAAGCACCAACTATAGTTGTATATAATCAAGAAATAGGTAAATCGATGGATCAATGGACAAATCTTGAAAATAGACTATAGAATGCTAATGCTAAAGCAATGAATTCTATTATTTGTTCATCGGATCAAATTGAATTTAATCGTGTCTCACATTGCCTAACTACGTAGGAAATATGGCATACACTTGAAGTGACTCACGAAGGAACATCTTAAGTCAAGGAATCTCGCCTTGCCATGCCGAGTAGCGGATACGATAATTTCACAATGGCCACAGAAGAAAATGTCAAAGAGATGTATGGACGACTTTCCAATATCATATACAAGACAGAAGCTCTCAGAAAATCATACACAAAGTTGGAAATAGTCGAAAAAATCCTCAGAGTCCTTCCACGAAATTTTGAAGCCAAAGTCACTGCTATTCAAGAATCAAAGGATTTGAAATAGATTAAAGTCGAAGAACTTATTGGAAATCTCACCATTTATGAGCTAGAAATGAAATTCAAGGAAGAGCGCGAAGGAGGTGATACTCGAAAGAAATCGATAGCTCTCAAAGGAACAACTGAAAGTGAAGATAATGTAATGATGACGACGGTGAAGCTGAACTGGCACTATTAATAAAGAGATTCATAAAGTGGAACCGTAAATATGGAAATCCGACCAAAAATCATCAATTAAAGAACAGAATCAACAAAGTCCTAGACAACTCAGAAAAACAAGAGATCATCTGCCACAAGTGTAATAAACAGGCCATATCAAGCCAAATTATCCTCAAAATCGACTCAGCCAAGGAAAGAAACAAAAAAGGAGAAGTTTTGCAGCCACTTGGGATGAAAGTGATGAAGATGAAAATGATAGCACTGGTAGTGAGAGTGAAAAAGCAAATCCCTGTCTTAAATAACTGACAGTGATGATGATGAGCCAAGCGAGGTATCAAAACTTACTCACTCAAAATTACTTATATATTTTCACAAAGTAAATGACTATTTTGAACGACTTAGAGAGAAGTACGCTTAAATTGAATTACAAAGATATAGTTTGATAGAATTAAATAAACAGCTTGACTAATTAGTTAAAAACTATCAAAACAAGTGCCTTAAGTGTAATAAGCGTCCTTCACTTGAAGAAGAAATTCAAAAATCAGAAATTAAAACACTTGAAAATGAAATTCTGGTTTTAAAAGAAAGTGAAAATACCAGGAGAGAAAAATCTATTAAAAAGTGCACTCAATTGTTGAATGAAAATGAATCTCTCAAAACAGAAGTCTGAAAACTCTCTACAACTTTAGGAAAATTTTCCAATGGCGAAAGATCATTGAATATGCTATTAAGGAAACAAACTATTAGTACAAATAGACAAGGAGTTGGTTATAATCAACTTGAACTTGTAAGAAGCAAAATTAATCAAGTCAAATTTGAGTGCACAATTTGTAGAAAAATTAGGCACAATTAAAACATTTGTTGGTATAGACCCAAAAACGTAAAAGCCATACCAATTTGGATTTCAGAAGGCACAATATAAAATCCCTTAAAGTTAAACAAATCTGGGTGCCAAAAGGAACAAATATAAATAGTTTTGGGTGTACACAGACATATTTTATAAAACCTTTTGTCACTAACAATCATGGACCTATAAAAACAAACAGGTCACTAAATTCTCTCCTTGTGTATGTATGCTGGCAGCCTAAGGAACAACAACAATGGTATCTAGATTCTGGCTGTTCCAGGCGCATGACAGGCAATAAATCAAAGTTCCTTAGCCTTGAAACGTACAGAGATGACAGAGTCACAATGGGTAACAATGAAAAATGTAGAATTGTCGGTAAAGGTAAAGTAGGTAATAGTACATTTACCTGAAATGACGTACTATATGTTGAAAATCTGCCCCACAATTTGATATCAATCAACCAACTATGTGATAAAGGAATGAATGTTATTTTTGACTCCGACGTGTGAAAAATTATTGATCAATCATCAAAAGAATAATTATTTTCAGTTAAAAGGAAAGGTAACATATATTCTCTAACTTTTGATGATCTTACTCTTTCAAAATGCTTAATAGCTAAGGATGTAGAAGTAAACCTATGGCACAGACGATTAGGACATGCTAGTATGAATTTATTGAATAAGTTAAAACAAAAAGACTTAATAAGAGGTTTGCCATCTCAAGATTTTAAACAGAAAATATATGTACAACATGTATTATGGGAAAACTTAAAAAATCATCTTTTCATGCCAAAAACACTGTAAGCACATCTAGAATTCTTGAACTAGTTCATACCGATCTATTTGGACCTATCGACATTGCTAGCTTAGGTGGTAAGAAATATTGTTTTGTGTTGGTGGATGATTACTCAAGATATACATGGGTATATTTCTTAGCTAAAAAATCAAAAACCTTTTCATACTTCACTAAGTTCACAAAATTGGTTCAAAATGAAAAAGGAGTTTCTATCATTTTGTTAAGAAGTGATCATGGCGGAGAATTTGAAAATTATGAATTTGAAATATTTTGTGATGAAAATTGATTTAAACATGAATCTCTGCTCCACATATTCCACAACAAAACGGGGTAGTCGAGAGAAAGAATCGAACATTGCAAGAGTTGGCTTGGTCTATGATAAATGAGTATGAACTACCTTTGTTCTTATGGGTGAGGCAGTAAATACAGTTTGTTATGTAATGAATAGAGTTATGATTAGACCGATTCTTAAGAAAACACCCTATGAGCTATGGTTCAAAAATAAACCAAATATTGCATACTTCAAAGTTTTTGGCTATCCATGCTATATACTCAATATAGGTGATCAGTTAGGAAAATTTGAAGCAAAAGCTGACGAGGGCATGTTCATGGGATATTCCTCAAGAAGCAAAGCTTATAGAGTCTACAACAAAAAGGACTAAAACAATTATGGAGTAAATCAATGTGAAATTTGATGAAGGCATTGATGATTAAAACAAGGAAACAATCAAAAGCAATGTTGAAGAGGAGGGAGAAAAAACGAAAATGAAAAACCAAAAGAAACTACAACAACAAAAGAAGTCTGAAGGAATTTGGATCTAGAGAGACTGAAATTCAGGGCAGATCATCCACCAGAATTGGTAATAGGAAATCCTATCACAAGTGTTCAAACTCGTCCTCCTTTAGAAATTTGTGTGATTTGTGTCTTTATAGTGGATTTATTCAAAAATAGAACCCAAAGACATAGATACAACTCTTAATGATCAAAATTGGTTTATAGCTATGCAAGAAGAGCTAAATCAACTTGAGCAAAATGATGTTTGGAGTCTAGCACCAAGACCTAATGATTATCCAGTCGTAGGAACAAAATGTATTTTTAAAAATAAATATGATGAATCTGGAAATGTGGTTAGGAATAAAGCTAGGTTAGTTGCTAAAGGATATAATCAAATTAAAGGAATTGATTTTTATGAAACTTTTGCACCAGTGGCTAGACTAGAATCCATTAGGATATTGTTAGCTTTTGCTTGTTATAAAGGATTTAAACTAAGACAAATGAATATTAAAAGTGCTTTTCTTAATGGAATTTTTAAAGAAGACGTATTTGTTGAACAACCAGAAGGTTTTGAAAGTCATGAGTATCCTAACCATGTATATAAACTTAAAAAAATATTATATGGATTAAAACAAGCCCCTAGAGCTTGGTATGAATGTCTTAGTACTTATCTCCTCGAAAATGGGTTCAAAAAGGGATATGTAGACACCATACTATTTCTATTGCATGAAAATGATGATCTTTTGATTGTTTAAGTATATGTTGATGACATTGCTTATGGTGCTACTAATAATTTGTTGTATGAGAAATTTGAAGAAGTCATGTAGGAAAAGTTTGAAATGAGCTTGGTTGGAGACTTAAAATTCTTTTTAGGATTTCAAATCAAACAAAGCGATAAAGGAACATTCATTTCTCAAATGAAATATATTAAGGAACTTGTCGACAAATTTGGATTGAAAGATGCTAAACTAACAAAAACCTCCATGAGCACAACAATTAAACTTTACAAGGATGAAAAAGGTAAGGCAGTTGATCAAAAGCAATATCGATGCAGATTATGCTGGAAGTCTAGTTGATAGAAAAAATACTAGTGGAATGTGTTTTATGTTAGGACATTCGTTAGTTGCATGGTTAAGCAGAAAACAAAATTGTATTGCATTGTCCACCATAGAGGTAGAGTATATTGCTTTAAGTGGTTTCTCTGCTCAAATTTTATGGATGATACAAACTTTGCAAGACTATGGTCTAAAATTTAAAAGTGTACCACTAATGTGTGATAGAAAAAGTGCAACTGACCACACAAATACTCCTGTACATCACTCACGAACAAAACATATAGATATTAGACATCACTTTATTAGAGATCATATTTCCAAAGAAAATATCTGCATAAATTTCATTTCAGCCGATTCTCAATTGGCAAACATTTTTACAAAACCCCTTCCAGAAAATAGTTTTTGTAAACTTCGTCTTAGTTTAGGTGTTTTGGAAGTTCGATTTGATTTTTTTTTGCCTATTTTAACAAATCTGACTCCATATAAATTATCGAAAGGATAAATAGTGATTGAAAAAGAAATGAGTGTTGATATTAATCATATATTATAACTTGAGACGGTATATTTAGTAATTTTCATTAAAAAATATAAACAAGATTTATAACAACTCTTGTTTGGTTAAAAAATTCCTTGACCATATATATTGCTATTGTATTTCTAACAACCATCACTCATCAAAATTCAATATAGTTTGTCAATATGTGGTATTTTAAACGGGAAATCATTTGTTTTCAATTTATTATATTTTTAGCAATAAAAACATCCAAAGTATTCACTCTCATTTAAAAGTCCTTACGGTTATGCATGGGTGAATTACTTGGAATTTTTGATTATGTGATTTCATGCTCATTTAAAAGTCCTCACGGTTGTGCATGTATTGAAAACATATCAAAATTGATTGATTAAATAGACAAGTTGATTTTAGTCCCAAATAAAAGTCCTCACGGTTATGCATGGTTAGAAGATACTTGGATTCATTTTTTTCATAAATATTTGGAATACTACTAATCTCATTTAAAAGTCTTAACGGTTATGCATGGTTAGTAGATATTCAAATTCCTAATATATATACCACAAAAAGACACAACTATATGGTTTTGTATACCGACGTCATCCCTATCTCTCTAAAGTGGAATATGCGTTAAACAGAGTGTTTGTGATTTTTGTTTATTTTTTATTGAAATTTAATATATATACTCGATTGGGTATTGATTGCATTAATATCTATCACTCTATCTCTATTTTTCTAACACTATTACTCTTTTGCTGATAACAAAAGGGGAAGAGAAAAGTTAAGATTTTGGCAAACAAAGGTCAAATATTTTATTTTGTATTTTCTATTTGCATCTAGGATCATTTGCATATTTTTATTTATTTCCATGCATATATGAAGAGGGAGCTTTTGTTGTAGATATGGATCATTCAAATAGGGGGAGCAAATAGAGTCTATCAATGATCAAATACATTTAATTCAAAATCTTAAATATATGTTTGTTATCATCAAAATGGGGAGATTTTTGAATATGCCAGCATAAGATTTTTGCTTGATGATAATAAATATATATATGTATACACATTCATTTAAATGTATTTGTTATTGTACTATTTTAAATAAATATCTGCTGTATAAATTAATTAGCACAGAATTTGAATTCAAACAAATATTTTATTACAATATTGAATAGTACGTATTTGTGCTCTCACTATTTATATATATATATATATATATGTGTGTGTGTGTGTGTGTGTGTGTACACACAATTTTCAATTTCAATGCAAATTCAATTACATAACAATCTTTAATATGCATTTTCACCTCACTACATATCACTCATTCACCCGTATTGGTTCTTCAACCATACTCCAATTTGTATCCAGCATCTGAGCTATCTGCAAAGTAAACACTGACGCAGTAAAATTGAAAAAGAAATATTTTTGCAGTGTAAAATAAAATGCAGTTTGAAAAAATTATTTTCCTCAGCTATTTGGGTTGTTCGTCATTATTTAATTTTGAATTCATCAAACACGAACAACCTGTGACATGTACTGTGTATCACTGTATATGCCACAAGGCCATGCACACCGATATACACTTGACAATACTTTAGGGATAGGTGAGCACAAGGTCAAACCCGAGCTAAAGCTAGGTTCAACTCAAGTGCAACACAAATAAAGTCATTATATTAGCACAAGGCCAAATCCAAGCAATGCTAGGTTCAACTCAAGTGCAATACAAAAACAAAAACAAAATGGTCAAGTTTTAATGACTGGAGCAAGCTTCGACCAAAATTTTCAGTGAGTACACAGAAGACAAGCTCAAGTGAACACAACATCTCTAACAAGTGCTCAAGTACAAAATGTACAAAATCAGTGCAATAAAGACCAGACTACATGATGAATACAAACGCAAACCGGACTTCAACATTTGCAAAGGATGATGCCATGAAATGGAAAGTGCAACCAAGCAGCAATTCTCGAAGCAACAACTCAGTGCATACACTTACACCATATTAGTCAACATGAAGACAGCAGCTTGAATGAGAAAATGAAGTCAAATACGAAAGACTACAAATTCAAGCAAGTTACATAGTGCAACAAAACTAAACTGTATATGATCAGAACTACACAATATGGCAAGACTCACAATCTCCAAGTGAAACAAAGTTTAGGTGAACCATGAAATAGCATGCATATAAACAAGTCTGGCAACAACGAAAAACATATACACATATGCAGTGAAATATGTATGTATACAAATAAGAATGCAACAGAGATGATAACAAATTATCAAGTCGAGCAAAGTTTCACGAGTATACATATATACATGCGCAAACACACACGTATACATACATACACACACACACACACATATGCAGTAGCAATATGTATGCAGTGACATGATTCAATGAAGTTGGTAAAACACACCGACTTCAACCAGTACAGTGAATGAAATAGCAGCTCGATTTAGCAAGTGTAGACTCAAACATCAACTAGACCAGAGACATTTTTACCGAAGTGCTGACCAATAGCGAAACAAGTGGACAATGCGATCAACAAAAGTGCAGTTAGAAAATTCAAATATCATAATCGAAGCCAGCAAAAATTAGAACCAAGTCAAGTAGAGTTCGAACAAGTCAGAGTAAAAGCCAAGCCTTAACAAGAATCAAACAAGTAAATATTATCACAAAATTCAAAGTGGTCGATGTCAACCGCAAAAAGAACGGAACAAAATCCATAATTCAAAGCCGTGGTGGCTAAGGAATTGAACAAGTCAAAATAAAAGCTGTGTTAATCAAGTAAACAGTAAATTATATGAATTGAAGATGTCAGAAAACATCACAAGCATCCAAACGAAAATTAGTGGCCAAGGACGAATTCAATAAAATATATACGAACGATAATTAGGGAAATTGATCCCTATAAAATCCCAAGTCATCATCGGCATTCCAATCAATCGAGTTCAAAGATATCAACAAAATAATATAGAAAATCACATACCAATTCATACCGAACTCGACGAATTGAAGCAACCGTGTGCTAATCAAAGTGAGTCGATTGCGGAAGCAAATCAAAGCAATAGCTAATGTAATCAACTAACAATCAGTCGGCATCTTCAATTTATAAAAAGCCCTAATTTTAGATCGAAGAAAGAAGAAAGCGGCCATTTTTTAACACAAAGAGAAGAAGGATACGACCAAATAATATAAAAAGGAAAAAAGGGAATTCACTTCTATTTTATTTTGGGTTGGCGTTTCTTTTGGGCTTTAGTTTATTTAAATTAGGGTTTTTGTTTTTAGTTTATTTTTATATTTTAGTTCTTTTTAATACTTTTGTAATTTTCTAGTCGTGTGACTAGGGAATGAACTTTGGTGGTGTAGTTCGAGAATTCGCAACTCATTGGCTGACTTATGGCGGAGTTTTAAGCGTAGAGTTAGGTCAGTCGATAGCGGGTGTCACGAGTTTAGGTGTGTAAGCTTCTGACTAAATAATTTCTAGTAGAACCTTGGGGGCAACGCGTAGGAAGGGTTTCGCCAAAGCTGGGTAAATCTGTGTTGTTCTATTTTTTCTTTTTACATTCTTCTATTACCCATGTCGCTATTATTCTGCTATTATCAATGCTACGATTATTTTATATAATTTCGCATTAAATATTTCTAATTATTAGTATCACCCTATTCACCTCCCCTATAGGGTGAAATTGATCCTACAGTGTATGCATTGGAACCTGTTGCTTCAAAGCCAACAGCTCAGCAGAAAGGAAAGGCAGTTTCAGAAGGTACGCTTCATATTCACGATATGTCTGTAACGACCCGGTGTTTTCAACCATTCGCATCCGCACATGTCGGACTTGAATTGTTCAAAATACCGCGTTGTAAAAATAAATTTGGCAAATATCAAAATATACAGTAAATAATTAATCACAGAATCACAGACACAGAATCAGAATACTCGCAGCGGAATTTAAAAATACTTAGTGGTTCATGAAGCCACTATAAATAGTCTCAACAAATACAAATTTCAAAGTCTTCCATCCCAAATATAGTTTAAATCATCAAATAAAAATCCCAAAGTCTTGTTTTCATAAATAAGATAGCGGACAGAGAGAAGCCAACAACTTGAATGGATCTACAGAAGTCCTAGCTCCGGGATGATGACTGAACTGCAACTCAGGCTGACCCGAGCGTAAAATAAAACATAAACACTCGAGTCAGGACATACATACTTATATAGTGTAAGCTAATTCAAGTGTACTGTAATATAGAGCAAGTAACTTAAAGGATGCTTGGGACCGCCCATCCTCTAAGGATCCGTTAAACTATTTACTATGTAGTATATTGCGCTATTATAATAGTGTCTAATTGTAAAATAAACTTACTTTTTAATAGCGTTAAGGGGTTACCCATATAGCCCTTAACACAAATAATGCCAATAGTCTATACAGTACCGTAATACCTCCTGATCGGGAAGCTACCAGAGGATACTCCATAGGTACGACACAAATAGAAACTCGTAGGAGGCTCGCTATGGTAGGTGACACGGCACAACTAGGCAATGCCAGGGTAGATATACCAATTGCTATCCGGACCGGTGGAAATGCGTAGCCGCAGTTACCGCCCACCTCGAACAACACTCCCAAATCAAAGGTGCGCACCAAAACAATCACAGGAGTAATAGAATGGCATACGAAGAAGTGCGTTCGATCAGAGGTGCTACCTCATTAATCCGAGAATCACTCCTGTTTTAGCCACCTTATGCCAACTCACGGGAGTCGGGTCCACGTATTTACCTTAAAGGAACGATCACCACCATCCTACTTCATTCTGGGATCTCCACCGCGTACACGGTTAGTCAAAGTGGTTTTCGGTATCGACAGAGAGTATGCCAGATATCCGATCCCGGTCTCTTTGCCAACCAAACGTTATTATAACCCGTGGTTACAGTTTAAAATGGTATTCGTACTTTAAAATCAAAATATATCTCAAATTCCTTCAATATCAAATATTGATTTAAACTTTCCACTTTATACATACTTTTTAAATTTATTCAATTTATTTGGAATTTATTGCCTTTACCAAATTTTAAAGTTAAATTCTTCCTTTAAATCCATCAAAAAATCAATTTCTTAAAATTTTTCTAATTACATATTAATTCCAAAATTTACACCTTTTTCCCAAAATTAATTTCCATACATTTTTAAAACAATCAAATTCCAGTTTCTGCAGCACTTATGAAATGCTACCTAAAGTTTATGGGTTAAACAGTCCAATTTTAAAAGACAACATTTAAATGCTGTAATAGGTTATTAACTTATCAATTTAGTTAAATTCCAAATACAACTTATTATCAATTATTTCTTAACTGAAATCTCATCTTAACAAAAATCCAGAATTTTTCCAAATAAGTTATATTTATTTATTTAAAATCTTAACTCATTCAAAAATCATTTTTAAATCTTTATAAAAATCCTTTAAATACATTAAACCACAATATTATAAACTTCCATTTAAAAATAATTTTAAAATATTTCAGAAAAATATTATAGGAACCACGGGTCTGTATAAAATTTTCTAGCCTAGGTCAAGTGATACGGATTTATATCACTTCAATCCGCAATTTTACAAACCCCGGGTTCTATCATTTCAAACCCGCAATCCCAAGTTAAAATTAAACAGTTAACTGAATAAATGCATAATAATCATCGTTTTAGGCCTATCATTTCAGCCTTAACGATTTAAATTTATAGGGAACTTGCAGTGATGATTTAAATCAGTAAATAAACATTTAACAATATAACTGCAGAAATATTACAACAGATAAATAACTGATGAGGTGTCAATTTAAATGGAGTTTAACATCCTACGTTATATTACAGACAGATAACAGTTAAATAATAATTTACACATACACTTGCGATAATTCACAGAAATATAGGCATGTTTGTTTGGTGAGAAAAACTCACCTTAAGGCTGCAGAAAAATTTGATTCAAAACGAAAATCCACCGGAAAAGAAACGAACAGAGAGTAACGATCAAATATCCCGGATGTCACGCCTAGATTCAAATCTATAACAAGATCCAAATACCGGATACGTGACTTTAGACATTTACGGTCAAAGCAAAAATTAAAAATAGGACGAGAATTAGTTCGACTTGCTCGACCACTCCACTGGGTATACTATCAAAACATAACGAAACTTTTCCTACCCATTACTGAACCATGCCATTTCAAAAATCAAGGTAAAATTTACCTAAAGGCCATCTAAAACAAAATGGTGAAGTTTTTCTCCTATAGGCCGTGATATATGCATGTAATAGTGCATCCAATACTCTACTACCTACAGGCTTATGCACTGTCCCACGCAACTATAAAGCATATTGCAGTTATATGCTTTTATATGCAACTAAACATTTCCACCTAACATCTTCTCTGTTATCTGAAGTATTACAGGCTTTCTCCCTTTTTTTTTCAACCTAATCTTATATATATATATATATATATATATATATATATTTATAAAACATGCACGGATACATCATTTCTTCTTTAAAATTTTTACTATCATCAACGAATAACTACCCAAGTCAGTTACCTAAAACACGGTCAAGATTTCACTAAAAGCCTGCCTATATGATATGCCTATATGCAACTGAAGGCTCACTCACTATGTCAACATGTTATATTCTGATGAACCCTGAAAACTCTCTTTCTCTCCCTCTGTTATATTCTTCTTTACTCTCGTTTTATATTTATTTATTATTTTTTTTTTTTTAAACATGTCTAACATCCTATGCAAAACAAAACTCACGCAACTCTCTGCCTACAACTTGCGTCTCTCTGATATCTACTGTTACAAGATGGTAAAGCATGCACAAATCATTAATGATACGTACATCCAGAATAACACTTACTACATCATAACTACACTAATTCCATAACCTAGCTTCCTACAGGTTATTGACCTGACTTGAATGAATTTGCAAGGTAATGCATTTCTCTTAATACCTCATCATCAACACACATATCCACTGCTACTAGAAACAAGGGTTTTTTTTTTCAAAATATATGTCTCGTAGGAAACTTGGCTGAGCACTAGAGTGGTAGTCAGGGTTGGAGTGGCCGAGCCAAAAGATGGGAAAGCAAAGGAAAAAAAACTGAAGAAGGAAAACGGAGAGGATGCAAAAGAAGAAGAGGAATAGTAATATTACCTGATAGAAGCTTTTCTCCTTGTGGATGATGTTATGCAAGATGAGGAGATAAAATACAAACCAGGCTAATATATTTATAGAGGGGAGAGTTTGCTTGAGATGCAAGAAAACATATACACGTGAAGAAAATCAAAAGGGCTCGGTACAAAAATGGCAACATATCTTGGCATGCCTAAACAATTGATTGATAAAGCAAAATTTCGTACGTTCAAAAAGTTTGAATGTGAATACCTTGGCAAGAGATTGAAAAAAAAAATGGCAGCATTGATAGAAGATTGAACGTTTTGCAGATAAAGAATTGATTTGAGGCGAAATCAATGGAAAAAGAAAAAGCAAGCAGAGCTCAGTGATTTATTTCCAGTTTTTATCTTGTTTGAATGGATAAGGCTCGTGTGATTTTAGGGACCACGGTTAGCAATTAGATTTGATTTTATATGCGTGATATTCATTGCCAATTTATGAGTTTTGATTTCAACATTTTTTTTATTTGATAGTTGCGTGATTGTAGATTGAAGAAACGACATTTGGAAGAACTGATATTAGGCAAGAGATTGATTTTAGGCAAAAGATATTTGGACGAAAAGGTATATACAAAAGTTTAAAAAAAATTTGACAGTTAAAACAAAAGTAACGTTTATTATAAAAATCACTAACTGATATTTTAATCGATAAGTATATTTAAATATGATTTTTACTTTATATGCGTGATTATAGGAACGAAAATTTTTATCTTGCAAAATAAAGGCAGTGGAAACAGAGAGATATAAATAGGAATGTGAGAATTTGAAAAGATAGGCAAGGTTAAATTTGAATGCATGAGTTGATTTTAGGCAATCAAATATATTGGTCCATTTAGGTTGCGTGAATAAATGAATACAGTGACATGCTCAAGAAACAAAAAGGTAAGAGGCAAATGCCAAAAATGTTAAAAGAATAAAATTTTGTGTCACGCGCAAAGGAATGCAAAATTGATTTTATCTCAAATGATATATGCGTGAATTAAGAAGAAATATATGGTATGTTTAAATCAAAAATGGAAGAGTTGATTATTATCATTATATTTTGAAGAACAGTTACAAACAGATTTGAACGTTTCTCTTTTAAATTCAGATTTGCGTGCTTTTTTTGATGCCTGGATATGCACGTTATTCCTCTGGATTTGAGATAAGGCTTGCGAAAATATTAGTTGCCAGTTATACAAAGCTTTGGATTCTATACTTTATATGCGTGATTAAAGCAAGCGTTGATTTTGTATACAGACCATTGATACGATATTTTAAATACATATGAATGTTGAAATATGATTTTTATAATACGCCAAACTGACGTAATATAAAACACCCAAAGTTATATAAAAATAACATTTTTAATTTATACGTTTATTTTGTTACTTATACCATAAAATTTTTTACGTGTCCTTTAAACGCGAAATTTAACAGTTCATTAATACACTAAATTCTTCAAAATTATTACTTAACAACTTAATTGGTTTTCACATATTATATATATATATATACAAAATTCCTTTTATTAAAATTCAAATGGAGTTGTCTTTTAACAAAATTAACCGTTTCACAACTTTAAATTTCCATATTTAGTATTTTAAGGAAATGATTTAAATCAAATTATATATGTATATAAATTGGGAAGTAAATTTTACTGGAAAGAGAAAAATAACGGATTAAAATTCTATACGTTTTCTTATATATAATCTTATATAGATATATATATAGTATTTATTCCCTAAATTTATGTGCCCTTTTTAACGCGTAATTTCCTAGTTCATTTATATAAAAAAAAAAATTCAAAATTCTGACCATGCTGAGACTCGAACTCATGACCTGTCGTGAATAGCCCAGACATCTTAACCACCTAAGCTATTAATGTTTTCTTAATTAAAACTTGATTTTGCTAGACATTAAGTTATTTACCATCTTCGACAAAACCCCAAATTTCCAAATTAAAGTTAATTCTTAACCATGTCAAAATTTCAGAGATCTTATTATTTAATTAAAAATTTGGTCAATTGTTTTTTTTTTATATTTTTAATCACTTTAAATAAACCCCAAAGTTTTTTTTAAAAAAAAATACAAGTGAAAAATACTTGTAAAAAAAATTGGGCCGTTACACTCTCCCCCACTCAGAACTTTTCGTCCTCGAAAAGGAAGAAGGTAGGGGAATAGAAACAACCTGAAAGAAAACTAAATTGAAACTTAAATTAGAATCATTAATCTAAACAATAAAAATTCAATTTTAAATTAATCATTGATTTCATCTATTTATACTTAAAATTTTAACATTTATTTATTTACATATTTACTTGTATAATATCCCTACACTAAAAAAAAGAAAAATCATTCAAATTTTTTTTTTATCCAAATTTTACCCAAGGTATTATAACATTCTAATTTAAAATGTTTAATTTTAATCCAAATTTAAAATGGTAATTTAACTTAATTGTTAAAGTAAATTTACCATTTCCCAAAATAAACTAAATTCCCCATTTAGTTTCTTCTTTATTCCAAACTATAATTAAATTTATTTTTCTCAATATTTTTCTCATCTATGTCAAATATTTTTCTCAATATCTAAACCATATAAATTCAATTAATTAATATTCAATAATTGATTTAATTCATTTGATTTTTACAGAAGTTAAATCAATCTTAACTATTTCCAAATTAATTATCTTATTATCCAATTATTTTCTAAAATCTGAAATTTGTATAGTCATTTATCATAATCATCTTTATTCAACAAATTTAATTCTTCTTTATTCCAGATTATTATTAAATATATTCTACTTAATATATCTTATCGCACATATTAAGTAGATTATATTTAATATAACTATTCCAATATATTTCTAAATTTCCTTTAACACCATTTGATATTGTATATTATTCAATTATTATTTTATTTCTATTTACCTCTATTTGTCTTGTTGTAACTGAAACTTTAAATGTATAACATTTATTATAACCACTCAAATTTTTATTTATAAAATCCTTTTATATTATACATTATCCAATTACATAGTTAATTTCTGAATGATTTAGGCAAGTTATATTGACATGCAATTATACAAGTAAAATTTTCCAACTATATTATTCAAGTTTAAATATTCATTCCAAATTTGACTTTATTTTATAATTAGAATCACCTGTTAACATAAATTTATGAATTAAATTTCCAATTAACTTCAAACCCTTTAGAGATAAATAAATACATACATATTGCATATGTCAAATCAAATTTAAATCATATATCTATATATATTATAAATTAAGTCACATTTAGAAATTCAAATCAATTAAACTTTTGAAGCAAAACTACAACATGGTCTCTTTACTTCGATACTCGAAAATGAATGTCGATGATGTTGTACTCATCCCCGAAATTATTTTCTAGCGACAAAGAGAAGAGCACTGATTTTTAAAACTTTAAAATTCTTTGGAAACAAATTTATATTCGAAAATAATTTAAATAATAATATATCCTTTTAAGACTTTAAACCCAAGGTTTGAAACTATCAGATATTAAATTCTTAAATTTTTGTTTTAAATCCATTTCTGTTTCCAAATAAATTTATAACCATGTTTTATAGTCCAATTATTTATTAAGACAAAACCAATGGTTTACAAAACTATAAATAAAATCAAACATTATTATCTCTAAACAACTAGTTAAATTCTGAAAATTATACTTATATATATAATATTAGATTTTTCCCAAATATAGGAATAAATTTTTCAAAACAAGGATAGAGATTCAAATTTTGAAGGACTCAAATTAAAGAGAATTTTGATTTAAAGATAAGTTGGAATCAGAAGATCCGATGGTTAAATAACAGAATAAGAAACCAGATAAGTTTATATAAATCGCGGGCAACCTTAACATGGTCAACCGTGACTTAAAGAGTCAGATCGATGTGAATTTTCTGGGGTAAATCTACATTCGATCTGAAGAGATAGAGTTTAGAATAACCAAAGATACTAGTATCTAAACCGAGGATAAATATAAATCTCCGGTGAATCAATGCTAGTTGTAAAGGAATTTCACCGCTATATTAGAATATTGGCGAAACCGCCAATTCACTATAAAGATCATCCTAAGTGGAGTTATGGGATACTCCCGAATCGAAAGAAAAATAAATAGTGAGGGACACGAATGAACTTCGGAACCGCAGGGAACGTTCCAAAATTCAAAAAGGAAGAGATTCAAGCTCGAATGAAAGTGATTCTGTAAATCAAATTTACCATACATTCTAAGTTTTGCCTAGAGCCAAAGCTCTGATACCAGATGTAACGACCCGGTGTTTTCAACCATTCACATCCGCACATGTCGGACTTGAATTGTTCAAAATACCGCGTTGTAAAAATAAATTTGGCAAATCTCAAAATATACAGTAAATAATTAATCACAGACACAGAATCAGAATACTTGCAGCGGAATTTAAAAATCATGAAGCCACTATAAATAGTCTCAACAAATACAAATTTCAAAGTCTTCCATCCCAAATATAGTTTAAATCATCAAATAAAAATCCCAAAGTCTTGTTTTCATAAATAAGATAGCGGACAGAGAGAAGCCAACAACTTGAAAGGATCTACAGAAGTCCTAGCTCTGGGATGATGACTGAACTGCAACTCAGGCTGACCCGAGCGTAAAATAAAACATAAACACTCGAGTCAGGACATACATACTTATATAGTGTAAGCTAATTCAAGTGTACTGTAATATAGAGCAAGTAACTTAAAGGATGCTTGGGACCGCCCATCCTCTAAGGATCCGTTAAACTATTTACTATGTATTATATTGCGCTATTATAATAGTGTCTAATTGTAAAATAAACTTACTTTTTAATAGCGTTAAGGGGTTACCCATATAGCCCTTAACACAAATAATGCCAATAGTCTATACAGTACCGTAATACCTCCTGATCGGGAAGCTACCAGAGGATACTCCATAGGTACGACACAAATAGAAACTCGTAGGAGGCTCGCTATGGTAGGTGACACGGCACAACTAGGCAATGCCAGGGTAGATATACCAATTGCTATCCGGACCGGTGGAAACGCGTAGCCGCAGTTACCGCCCACCTCGAACAACACTCCCAAATCAAAGGTGCGCACCAAAACAATCACAGGAGTAATAGAATGGCATACGAAGAAGTGCGTTCGATCAGAGGTGCTACCTCATTAATCCGAGAATCGCTCCTGTTTTAGCCACCTTATGCCAACTCACGGGAGTCGGGTCCACGTATTTACCTTAAAGGAACGGTCACCACCATCCTACTTCATTCTGGGATCTCCACCGCGTACACGGTTAGTCAAAGTGGTTTTCGGTATCGACAGAGAGTATGCCAGATATCCGATCCCGGTCTCTTTGCCAACTAAACGTTATTATAACCCATGGTTACAGTTTAAAATGGTATTCGTACTTTAAAATCAAAATATATCTCAAATTCCTTCAATATCAAATATTGATTTAAACTTTCCACTTTATACATACTTTTTAAATTTATTCAATTTATTTGGAATTTATTGCCTTTACCAAATTTTAAAGTTAAATTCTTCCTTTAAATCCATCAAAAAATCAATTTCTTAAAATTTTTCTAATTACATATTAAATTCCAAAATTTACACCTTTTTCCCAAAATTAATTTCCATACATTTTTAAAACAATCAAATTCCAGTTTCTGCAGCACTTATGAAATGCTACCTAAAGTTTATGGGTTAAACAGTCCAATTTTAAAAGACAGCATTTAAATGCTGTAATAGGTTATTAACTTATCAATTTAGTTTAAATTCCAAATACAACTTATTATCAATTATTTCTTAACTGAAATCTCATCTTAACAAAAATCCAGAATTTTTCCAAATAAGTTATATTTATTTATTTAAAATCTTAACTCATTCAAAAATCATTTTTAAATCTTTATAAAAATCCTTTAAATACATTAAACCACAATATTATAAACTTCCATTTAAAAATAATTTTAAAATATTTCAGAAAAATATTATAGGAACCACGGGTCTGTATAAAATTTTCTAGCCTAGGTCAAGTGATACGGATTTATATCATTTCAATCCGCAATTTTACAAACCCCGGATTCTATCATTTCAAACCCGCAATCCCAAGTTAAAATTAAACAGTTAACTGAATAAATGCATAATAATCATCGTTTTAGGCCTATCATTTCAGCCTTAACGATTTAAATTTATAGGGAACTTGCAGTGATGATTTAAATCAGTAAATAAACATTTAACAATATAACTGCAGAAATATTACAACAGATAAATAACTGATGAGGTGTCAATTTAAATGGAGTTTAACATCCTACGTTATATTACAGACAGATAACAGTTAAATAATAATTTACACATACACTTGCGATAATTCACAGAAATATAGGCATGTTTGTCTGGTGAGAAAAACTCACCTTAAGGCTGCAGAAAAATTTGATTCAAAACGAAAATCCACCGGAAAAGAAACGAACAGAGAGTAACGATCAAATATCCCGGATGTCACGCCTAGATTCAAATCTATAACAAGATCCAAATACCGGATACGTGACTTTAGAAATTTACGGTCAAAGCAAAAATTAAAAATAGGACGAGAATTAGTTCGACTTGCTCGACCACTCCACTGGGTATACTATCAAAACATAACGAAACTTTTCCTACCCATTACTGAACCATGCCATTTCAAAAATCAAGGTAAAATTTACCTAAAGGCCATCTAAAACAAAATGGTGAAGTTTTTCTCCTATAGGCCGTGATATATGCATGTACCAGTGCATCCAATACTCTACTACCTACAGGCTTATGCACTGTCCCACGCAACTATAAAGCATATTGTAGTTATATGCTTTTATATGCAACTAAACATTTCCACCTAACATCTTCTCTGTTATCTGAAGTATTACAGGCTTTCTCCCTTTTTTTTTCAACCTAATCTTATATATATATATATATATATATATATATATATATATATATATAAAACATGCACGGATACATCATTTCTTCTTTAAAATTTTTACTATCATCAACGAATAACTACCCAAGTCAGTTACCTAAAACACGGTCAAGATTTCACTAAAAGCCTGCCTATATGATATGCCTATATGCAACTGAAGGCTCACTCACTATGTCAACATGTTATATTCTGATGAACCCTGAAAACTCTCTTTCTCTCCCTCTGTTATATTCTTCTTTACTCTCGTTTTATATTTATTTATTTATTTTTTTTTTTTAAACATGTCTAACATCCTATGCAAAACAAAACTCACGCAACTCTCTGCCTACAACTTGCGTCTCTCTGATATCTACTGTTACAAGATGGTAAAGCATGCACAGATCATTAATGATACGTACATCCAGAATAACACTTACTACATCATAACTACACTAATTCCATAACCTAGCTTCCTACAGGTTATTGACCTGACTTTAATGAATTTGCAAGGTAATGCATTTCTCTTAAGACCTCATCATCAACACACATATCCACTGCTACTAGAAACAAGGGTTTTTTTTTTTCAAAATATATGTCTCGTAGGAAACTTGGCTGAGCACTAGAGTGGTAGTCAGGGTTGGAGTGGCCGAGCCAAAAGATGGGAAAGCAAAGGAAAAAAAACTGAAGAAGGAAAACGGAGAGGATGCAAAAGAAGAAGAGGAATAGTAATATTACCTGATAGAAGCTTTTCTCCTTGTGGATGATGTTATGCAAGATGAGGAGATAAAATACGAACCAGGCTAACATATTTATAGAGGGGAGAGTTTGCTTGAGATGCAAGAAAACATATACACGTGAAGAAAATCAAAAGGGCTCGGTACAAAAATGGCAACATATCTTGGCATGCCTAAACAATTGATTGATAAAGCAAAATTTCGTACGTTCAAAAAGTTTGAATGTGAATACCTTGGCAAGAGATTGAAAAAAAAAAGGCAGCATTGATAGAAGATTGAACGTTTTGCAGATAAAGAATTGATTTGAGGCGAAATCAATGGAAAAAGAAAAAGCAAGCAGAGCTCAGTGATTTATTTCCAGTTTTTATCTTGTTTGAATGGATAAGGCTCGTGTGATTTTAGGGACCACGGTTAGCAATTAGATTTGATTTTATATGCGTGATATTCATTGCCAGTTTATGAGTTTTGATTTCAACATTTTTTTTATTTGATAGTTGCGTGATTGTAGATTGAAGAAACGACATTTGGAAGAACTGATATTAGGCAAGAGATTGATTTTAGGCAAAAGATATTTGGACGAAAAGGTATATACAAAAGTTTAAAAAAAATTTGACAGTTAAAACAAAAGTAAAGTTTATTATAAAAATCACTAACTGATATTTTAATCGATAAATATATTTAAATATGATTTTTACTTTATATGCGTGATTATAGGAACGAAAATTTTTATCTTGCAAAATAAAGGCAGTGGAAACAGAGAGATATAAATAGGAATGTGAGAATTTGAAAAGATAGGCAAGGTTAAATTTGAATGCATGAGTTGATTTTAGGCAATCAAATATATTGGTCCATTTAGGTTGCGTGAATAAATGAATACAGTGACATGCTCAAGAAACAAAAAGGTAAGAGGCAAATGCCAAAAATGTTAAAAGAATAAAATTTTGTGTCACGCGCAAAGGAATGCAAAATTGATTTTCTCTCAAATGATATATGCGTGAATTAAGAAGAAATATATGGTATGTTTAAATCAAAAATGGAAGAGTTGATTATTATCATTATATTTTGAAGAACAGTTACAAACAGATTTGAACGTTTCTCTTTTAAATTCAGATTTGCGTGCTTTTTTTTTATGCCTGGATATGCACGTTATTCCTCTGGATTTGAGATAAGGCTTGCGAAAATATTAGTTGCCAGTTATACAAAGCTTTGGATTCTATACTTTATATGCGTGATTAAAGCAAGCGTTGATTTTGTATACAGACCATTGATACGATATTTTAAATACATATGAATGTTGAAATATGATTTTTATAATACGCCAAACTGACGTAATATAAAACACCCAAAGTTATATAAAAATAACGTTTTTAATTTATACGTTTATTTTGTTACTTATACCATAAATTTTTTTACGCGTCCTTTAAACGCGAAATTTAACAGTTCATTAATACACTAAATTCTTAAAATTATTACTTAACAACTTAATTGGTTTTCACATATTATATATATATATATACAAAATTCCTTTTATTAAAATTCAAATGGAGTTGTCTTTTAACAAAATTAACCGTTTCACAACTTTAAATTTCCATATTTAGTATTTTAAGGAAATGATTTAAATCAAATTATATATGTATATAAATTGGGACGTAAATTTTACTGGAAAGAGAAAAATAACGGATTAAAATTCTATACGTTTTCTTATATATAATCTTATATATATATATATATAGTATTTATTCCCTAAATTTACGTGCCCTTTTTAACGCGTAATTTCCTAGTTCATTTATATAAAAAAAAAATTCAAAATTCTGACCATGCTGAGACTCGAACTCATGACCTGTCGTGAATAGCCCAGACATCTCAACCACCTAAGCTATTAATGTTTTCTTAATTAAAACTTGATTTTGCTAGACATTAAGTTATTTACCATCTTCGACAAAACTCCAAATTTCCAAATTAAAGTTAATTCTTAACCATGTCAAAATTTCAGAGATCTTATTATTTAATTAAAAATTTGGTCAATTGTTTTTTTTTATATTTTTAATCACTTTAAATAAACCCTAAAGTTTTTTTTTTAAAAATATACAAGTGAAAAATACTTGTAAAAAAAAATTGGGTCGTTACAATGTCTGTCAGCATTCTATTTGATATTAGTGCATCACATTCTTTTATATCTCTATGTGTGAAAGATAAGCTTAACCTAGAACCCACATATTTAGTAACTTCTTTATGGGTTGCGAATCCAATAGGAGGGTATGCAACTCTAGGGTTGAGATGTGACTAGTTAGTTTGACCTGTTAGGTCATACTTTTGTTCGCAGTTTGCATGTGTTTGATTTTGTGGTATTCGAGATTATTCTTGGGAAGGATTGGTTAAGTGAGTACGATGCTAGGATATTTTGCCTAGATAGGAAAATATCACTTGGACACCCTAATTGTAGTGATCGGATAGTATATACCGTAGAAGGTTCTTGCATTGAGATGTATGCTTTGATGGGTGCTATGGAATTTGATGATAAGCTGAGTCGAGTATTCGCGGTCAGAGAATTCTTGGACGTTTTTGAGCCTATAGTTGGATTGCCACCGAAACGAGTCATTGAGTTTCGGATAGATTTGGTTCCGGGAACATAACCAATGAGTAGGCCATCGAGTAGGATGACTCCTATAGAGATGAGGGAGTTAAAGGTGCAGTTGGTGGAATTAGGAGGCAAAAGCTTTATCAGGCCGAGTAGTTCGCCTTGGGGAGCAGTCGTAGTGCTTGCTAGGAAGCCGAATTGATCGAGGAGGCTGTTTATCGATTATCGTAAGTCGAATGAGAAGATGATAAAGAATCGATATACATTGCCGAATATTAATGATTTGTTTGACCAGTTGACTGGAGCCAATGTATTCTCGTAGTTGGATTTAGCGACAGGTTTCCATCAACTCAGAATAGTAGAAGATAGTATATTTTTGACGGTGTTTAGGACCAGATATGGGTCGCACGAATGGTTGGTTAGGCCGTTCGGGCTGACTAATGCGCCAGCTTTCTTTATGGATTTTATGAATCGAGTTTTTCGAAAGCACTTGGATAGGTTCGTACTAGTTTTCATAGATGATATCTTGATATACTCTAAGGTGAAAGAGAGCATGAAGTTCATCTTAGAGTGGTGTTTGAGACACTGAGACAACATCAATCGAAGGTGAGTTTTTCGAAGTATCATTTCTGGAAGAAGTGAATTTTCTTAGTCATGTAGTCTTAGAGGAAGGGTGGTCAGTAGTCCGACTAAGATTGAAGCAGTGAATAGTTCGAAGAGACCCGAGATAGTGACAGAGATAAAGAGTTTTCTTGGGTTGGCTTGTTATCATCGGAGATTCATTAAGGATTTTTCATGGATAGCAGCACCGATGACCAAGCTAACGAGAAAGGATGTGAAGTTTGTGTGGACTGATAAATGTGAGGAAGCATTCCAGTGTTTGAAACACTTCCATGCACCTATGTTGGTTGTTCCAGAAGCGAATCAGGATTTGGTGGTTTATACTAATGCGTGTGGAACAGGACTAGGAGCTATGCTGATGCAGAGGGGTATGTGATTACTTATGCTTCTGGATATCTTAGACCGCATGAGGTCAGGTATCTGATGCATGATTTGGAATTAGCTATAGTGATTATTGCATTGAAGGTGTGGAGAAATTACCTTTTGGGGGAAAGGTTTGAGTTATATATAGATCATAAGTAGCTGAAGTATTTGTTCACTAAGAAGGAGTTGAACATGAGACAGTAGAGGTGGTTAGAGTTTATTGCCGCTTATGATTTTGGGATTAAGTACACACCAGGGAAAGAAATCAAGGTTGTGGATGCACTTAGTAGAAAACATCAGAATGCAGTATTGGCAAAAATCGCTGAGTGAAAAGATCTGGAAGCATTAACATATTGCAAAGTGTAGTGGAGATCCGAGGCTGGATCTAGCGGAGAAACCGCAGTGTTATCTTGTTTGGAAGTTCGACTAGTGACGATCGAGAAGATTGCTTCTAAATAGGAAGAAGATCCAGTGTTAGCTAAATGGATTAGAAAGTTAAGAGATGGAACTGAAAGCTATGACTTGAAAGATATCAATCTTGAATGGAACGGGAGGTTGAGAAAGAAAGGAAGATTATGTGTTCTGATTGTAGGAAACATAAGGAAAGATGTCTTAGAGGAATGCCATCATTCGAAGTTCACTATTTATCCAGGAGGTACTATGATGTATAAGGATATTAAGAGAAGTTTCTTCTAGGAAGGTATGAAGTGGGATATTGGTTTATGGGTAAAGTAGTGCTTGATTTTCCAACAGGAAAAGGCCAATCATTAGAAGACAAGTGGGTTGGTTCAACCGTTGGAAATTCCATTATGGAAGTGGGATCGATTTTATTAACGGGTTGCCAAGGTTGAATACGGGACATGATAGTATATGGGTCATAGTGGGAAGATTGACCTAGACAACCCATTTCATTCCAGTTAAGTCAACCTGAATGGCACATGTATTAGCGAAGTCGTCTATGAAGAATGTGGTTATACTGCATGGAATTCATAGTAGCATAGTTTGTGATAAAGATTCCTTATTCACCAGCGAGTTCTGGAAGAGTTTATGGGAAATTTTGGAAACCAAGCTCAAGATGAGTACCGCTTACCATCCATAGACAGATGGGTAAGTGGATAGAGTTAACAAAATCTTGGAAGATTTGTTTAGAGCTTGTGTTCTAAATTTCGGGGGATCAGGAGAAGACCATATGCATTTAGTCGAGTTTCGTATAACAACAGTTATCAGACTTATTGGGATGGCACTGTTTGAAGATTTGTATGAAAGGACATGAAAATCTCTCGTTTGTTGATTAGAGACCGGGGATAGGTTGATTCTTGGTCCAGATTTGGCTAGAGAAGCCGTAGAAAAGATTGAGGTCATTCAGGCTAAAATGAAGGAGGCGCAGTCTAGGAAGAAAAGTTATGTAGATAAGAGATGGAAGGATTTAAAATTCTCCGTTGGAAATCAGGTTTTCATCAAAGTGTCACCGATGAAGGGTGTGATTAATTGGGGAAATCAGGAAATTTAGCACCGAGATTCGTTGACCTCTTCTGATTGTTGAGCGGATCAGAAACTCGCATATAGAGTTGAGTTACCGAGCAGTTTGGTAGGAGTCCATAACGTTTTCCATGTTTCTCATCTCAGAAAGTGTGTTAAAGACCCGAAGACTACTATTGCACCGACTGTGCTAGATGATTTAGTGGTAGATCCAGATTTGACTATAGTGAGGAAGCCTATTCTTATTGTTGCGAGAGATGAGAAGAGGCTTAGAACCAAGATGGTCAGATTATTCAAAGTCTAGTGGAGTGATGATGACATGGACTATACTTGGAGGATTGATAGCAAGATTAGAGATACTTATCATGACTTGTTTGATATATGTTTTACCTTCTTGTTTGATTTATTGTGTACCTTATTGAAATTTCGGGGATGAAATTCTTAAGGATGGGAGTCTGTAACACCCTAGATTTTTGATAACATTATTTAGAATATTTATTTAGTCAAATTAAATAAAATAATATGTTGATTAGGGGATTGAGATTTGATTTAACCAAAGGGTAGTCGTGCCATTTAACCTATAAACTAAAATAGGAGTTAAATGGAAATAAAGGAGGGATAAAATAGGAAAGAGGCCATTCCTATATCTATTCCCTTAGGCCGTGTAACACATATATGTTCATTTCATTTGAATTTTTTGAAACTTAAGGCCGACCACCATTAACAAGAGTAAGAGGAGGAAAGCTAAGGAAGAAGCTAATTCAAATCAAATCCTTTCACATCTCAATCTCTTTAATCTCCAAAGCTATGGTGAATAATGTCTACATCTCAAATTCTTATTATTCTCGGTTTTAAGATGATTTCCAAATATTTTGCATTGATTTTACTTATTTTTGAATGATGAAATGATTATATATACATGTTGATGATTTATGTATGTTCATATTGACTTTATGATATGTTGATATGTTTTGAGGTAAATAACATATTAAATGACATCCAAATGCCTTGCAAATTTTTCTAGAGGTCATAAATATTATTTTAGAAATGGGTTTCAATTTTAAGAATTTTCTCAATTTTTTGTATTTTTATGAATTGTTTAGTTAAGAAAATATTAATTTGTACTATAAATTATTTATGGTTAAATAATAAAAGAAGTGGGTCTGAAATTTTTATATGTTGGAAAACATATTAAAAGTGATTTTCTGGAATTTTAGAAGAATTTTCCTAAGTGTTTTAATGGTTATATAAAATTATTTAAGGTATGAGACTTAAATATTTTAAATAATTAAGAGAGGAGAAGGGGCTTTTTTGTAAAATAATTTAAATTGTTAAATATGGAAAGTCGACAGCACTTTTGAAAATTGCAGTACTTTTTATTGGGAAAGAAAGAGTCAACCAATCAAAATTTGACACCTAAAGCAGGTTAGGTGAAAAGAAATATTTGCTACATGTTTTTCACTATTTCGACACCTTCGGCACCAGGTTCCGCCTCCTCATCTTTGACACAGTCGAAACCAATGCATATGGCATCAGGGAACTTTACATGGTGAAATTGATGTAGGCGAAAGGTATAGAGTCGAAACCAGGGGTTCCCAAGTGGTTGAGGCATTACTTTGTTTTTAAATTAAAAACGCATGTGCTTGCTTTCGACTAAGTAGCTTCGACCTAATTAGCTTTTGACTAAGTTAAATGGATTAAAGGAATGGTTTCGATTGGGTTGATCTTTTGCTTTAAACGAATGCTTTCGACTAAGTCGAAGCCTTTTTACTGCTGCTTTTTACCTTTCGACCCATATGTTTCGAAAGGGTTTTTGCTTTGTTTTCTACAATCTTGGCCACTTGTCTAATGCTTTTGAAAGGGATGGTTTTGACACCATCACTTCTTTACTTAAGAAATGGTTTCAAAGCAGATGCTTTGACTTAAATGTTTTAAAGGCCCTTTTTCTATAATTGAAGTAAAACCCAATTGGTTTCGAAAGAGATAGTTTTAAATGGTTTCGAAACAGATGCTTTCGAATTTATTGGGTTTTTGATCTTTTGCTCTACTTGAAAGCGGAATTCAAATGATTTCGAATGGGTGAAATTTTGAATGTTTCAAAAGGTTTCCACATGTTTTAAATTGAACCCAAAGTGCTTTTGGATGGATTGAGTTTTGACTGTTTCGAAAGGTTTTAATGAATGGTTTTGAAAGGGGTGATTCCCCAGTGTTTTGAAAGGGTTGATAGGTAGGATTTTTTTTATGTTTACGAAAGGCAATATTTAAAGGTTTTAAAGGAGGATGTCTGATATTTTGAAGCTTTCGGAGAAAAGAAAGGAAAGGTTTTTCCAATGTTTTTGAAAGGCTTTTAATGGTTCTGAAACGGTCCCTTTCAATGGTTTTGAATGTGTTACCTTCAAGGGTTTTGATAGGGTTGTTTAAAGGTTTTAAACAAAAGTTTCAAATGTATTATATAGGCAATAATGCCTAAGTATTTTCAAGTTAAAAAAGGGTTCTAACTTGTTTTGGAAGGATAGTTAATCCTCATTACATCTCATCAACATTATTTGGAGTAAAGTATATATACCATGGAAAAAAAGCTTAGAGTAAAGCTAAGAATATGTTTTCCTTGTATAAGTATGATTTAAAAGGTTAAATCATTTTGAAAAGGTTTTCAAGGAAAAGATAATGGTCAGTTAACCCTAAGAAAATGAGTCAGACAGTTAGTCCATTTTGATTCGAATAGCTTGTCCAGTTTGCGAGCAATCATCCCTGTCTTATGGACAGATAGTACATTTGCTAGAATAACAGACCTTGTTATTATGTTGTGGGTAAATAATCCACTTATTACCTTTCTATGGACAGATAGTCAATTTATTAGCATAAAGGATATTGCTATTGTGATATAATCAGCTTGATCAACCAGTTTGGTTGTAGGAAATGATTTGCAAAATATATTAAGAGGATATTGGTGAGGGCAAACCCATTCCGCTAAGCATCGTGGTCTATCAGTAATCCGAGATGTAACAAAATTATTCACACCAGGCTTTATGTCTGACTCGAAGTTATTATTTCCCCTTAAACTCTCGGGTCTCAAAATTTTGAGTAGGCTGAGGGTTAAGGTTTTCTGGTCTAGAAATTTTGGCAAATAAAACTTCTGGAGATGAGCAGGTGGCTAACGGATAGCTAATTAGGAGTTACAGATCGTTTTGTTTATTTCCGCTATGTACTAAGTCAGATATGACTATATTTCTTTGATCAACCACGGGGTCATCATCATATATCGCTCTTTGCATATTTTTGTAAAGATTATAATTAATCTTTACCTGGGAAACGATATGAGATTATGTAATTTGGATATGAATTTGTTTTGAAATGTAATTTGTAAATAATGTTTTTGGAAATCTATGATTTTGTTCATATTCATGTGCTTCTGATATTATGGATACCATTATCATTACCGTATTTTGTCTCCAGAAGTTAATACTATGGATGACTGCAGCATATGTAGCGCTTAGCTTTTGGCCTCCTGATATGGGATGTTACAATAATGTAGCTTGATGTTATTTAGTTGGCTTCTTTACTTATCTCTATTGCAATTGCCAAAATTCTTTGTTCGACGTAATAGAATTGTGGAGTAATTCTTATTTTGGCCAATTGTTGGTGTATGTGTGCCCCCTACTCTACAGGACTGCTTACTCCGAACAGTTTATATGAGATTGGGTGCCCCAGGCGATCCTCTGGTTGCCTCTGGCCAAAGATGTATTTCAACTACTGTCTACGGGAACTTCTAGTCTGAATGCTCGGCTCTTGGCATTCCATGACCTAACTGTGGTTGATTTTCTTCAAGTTCACCACTGAGGTTCTATTCACATATCAATTTCTGTTTCTTGAAACCTACAGATAGCTCAACCCCTTGGATTTCCATTCAACGTTACAGATATCTGGGCGATGTTGAGTTTTGAGAGGTGGAGATTGATTCCTACCAATCCTGCAATTAAGAAATTTCTCGACCTTGCTGAAGCAACGTCGAACTTTGGAGTTCTTGACAAACTGATGGTATTACCATGGTAATACCGATGATTCAGAGTGCGCTTGAACGTAGTTTATTAGTTCAAGTGAAAAAAGAAATGAAAGCTTACTTGGACATGGTTCCATAGGTTCAGGAAGTAAGGCATGGCTTATGGATGCATGCAAGGGTTGAGCCTTCTCGGCGCTGCCGAAGCAACACCGGTTATGAGAAGGCAGTGATTGATTTCTCGTAGATCCGGTGGTTTGAGTCAATTTACTTCCATTGACTCAATGGGTTGTTTACTAAAATCCGATTCCATTGGTTCAAGAAGCGTGTGAGTGGAGCGTACTTGGATGCGATTCAATCGGCCCAAGCAGCGAGTGGATGATTTTCGAGTCGATCTGACCCCATCGACTCAGCAGGTTACTTACTTGAACGCGATTCCATTGGTTCAAGAAGAAAAATTAATTTTGTTGTTAAGACAAAGTAAAAGGCAATTCCTATCTATTTACAATGCACTCAATGTCTCTGGGTGGCATATTTGCAGAAATAGGAAATACATAAATAAAATTCAATTAAAATAGCTTTGTAGTGAATTGTTGTTCCAAGCACGGGGAATCAAGATCACATCGACTATTGTGAGCTTGGAAGTTCCATCGCAAGTTTCTGACAGATTATGTAGGGTCCTTCCTAGTTAGGGCCAAATGCCCCCATAACCGAGTAGATTCATTTTAGAAGGAGATCACCCACTTCGAAGGTGTGGTTGCGAACTTTGGCGTCTAAGTGTTGTGCACTCTCTTCTATCGAGCAGCAGTCCTTAGCTCAACTTCCTCCCGCTTCTCATTGACTAGATCAAGTGACTCGAGTAGAAGCTGCTCGTTTTACCTTTAATTGAAGTATCATCTCGATGAGAGGGTACTTCCAGTTCCACTGGAATCATTGCTCCGAACCATATGCCATGGCGAATGGTGAGTGCCCGGTTGCAGATATGTGAGTTGTTTTGTACGCCCATGGTGCAAGTGCAAATTCATCAACCCAGTTTCCTTTCGCACTCATTAGCCACTCCTTAATGGTGGATTTGATGATTTTGTTTACTACCTCCACTTGCCTGTTTTCCTATGGGTGCACCACTGCATAGAATTCTTAAATTCAGCACTCTCGAAGTGAGTTCCATTGTCCGTAATGATTTTCTACGGTAATCTGAACCTGCAAATAATATTTTCTATAACAAAGTTTATTGCTTTTTTAGTAATGATGGTGGCCAGTGGTTCTGCTTCGGCCTATATGGTGAAGTAATCAACTGCGACGATAACATATTTGGCTCCTCCTTTAGTTATCAGTAATACGCCAATTAGATCGATTCCCCAGATTGCAAACGCCCACAAGCTGACCATTTGCGTGAAATCTATAGATGGAGTTCTTGTAACCTTGGCAAAAATGATTGCAGCATCTAGCATAGTTTGCTGCATCTTGGTTAATGGATGGCTAAAAATATCTATAATGAAGGACTTTCTTGGCTAGTGTCTGCCCTCCGATGTGACCTCCGTAACTACCTTCATGAACTTCCTTAAGGATTCTCCTGGCTTTTTCATTGGTTACACACCAGAGCAAGCGGGAGGAAAACCCTCTTTTATCGTGTATTCCATCTTGTAGTACAAATCGTGGTTCCTTTCGTAGTAACTTCTTCCGCTCGTTCCTGTCCCTGGGGAGTGTTCCTCTGAGCAGATAGTCTTTGATTGGCGCCATCCACGATTCCTTTTCCTCTATATTTTTTAGAATCCAGTCGATATGTATTCCATCTATGTTGGGAGCAATCAGTGTTTCGACTGGAACCAATCTCATCGATTGAGCTTCTCCAAAACTGGCTAGTTTGGCTAAGTAATCTGTTTTCATATTTGTTCTCTCAAGATATGACTTATGGTATAATATTCAATATATTTTCACAATTTCCATGCTTCTGACAGATAAGGGGATAGATTTGCCCCCTTAGCTTGGTATTTCCATTTCAGTTGACAGATAACTAGCTGAGAATCGTTGTAGATATGCACGGTCTTTATTCCCATACTTTCACAATATTCGGTCCTGCTATCAATGCCTCGCACTCCTCCTTGTTGTTAGTTCCAGGGAATTCCAACCTTAGAGCTTAGCAAATAGATCATCCTATGGGAGGTTTCAAAAACTACCCCCGCTCTTAATCAAAAATCATTTGATGCACCTGCGACAAACATTGTCCACTATAACACTACTTCTGGAGTATTTTCTTCTTCGCCGTCTCGTATTGTGAACTCCATATGAAATCTGCCAATGCATGTCCATTGGTTGCCCTTCGTGGGTGATAGGTGATGTCGCACTGACTCAACTCAATATTCCATATAAGAAGTCATCCCAAAGTCTCTAAATGGTACATTACCATCCTCAAAGGCTGATCCATTAACTCTGATTGGGTGAGCTTAGAAGTATGGGCGTAACTTCCTTGATGCGATCAACAGGAAATAGGTTAGATTTTCCTACTTTAGACAGTTTTTCTCAACTCTACTGAATCGCTTACTGATGTAGTAAAATGGTCATTGGATCCTAGCTTCTTTTTGTACCAATGCTGCGCTTAGAGCATGAGTTGACACTACAAGGTAGATGAATAGGTATTCCCGGTCCATCGGCTTTGATGGAATCGATGGGGTCTGTGTCATAATAATTCTTTAAAAGCAGTTTGGTGGGCCTAATTCCATTCAAAATTCTTTTTACCCATCTTTAATGCGTCAAAGAAAGTTATACACTTGTCTGTTGCTTTGCAAAAAAATCGACTCTAAGTTGTGACCTTTCCATTCAGACTTTGCAATTCCTTTTTTTCCGGGGCTGTGACATTCCGTAAGGTGGTAATTTTCCAGGGATCAGCTTCAATGCCTCTAGCATTATCAATGAAACCTAGAAATTTCTCGAAAGCCATGTCGAAAGAGCATTTTAGTACGTTAAGCTACATTCCACATGTAACGACCCGATTTTTCGACGTCCGAAAAATCGACGTCGAAAAATCGAACCGTTGGAGTTAAAGAAGAAGGACATAGAAGAAGAGAAAACAAATATCACAGAATCTTACCATCGCAGCAGAATAAAATATTATAGATAATAACAGATCTTTACAAAAAAAATATAGATATCTGTTTTATACATATACCATCAGAATATAACATCAGAGTTCAGTACAATCAACAACACACTCAGGACGGTTATAATATCCCATCCTTTCAAATCTGAATACATAGCGGAATATACATCAAATACGTCGGATACGTCTCACCATCCAGCTCGTCTCCTAAGCTCCACAGCAATCCATCTAAAATATGTATTCTATAATACTCGGTCTGACCCAAGCATTATAGTTAAATAACACCTGAGTCAGTCTGGAATACCAGCGTCAGAAAACACACTCAATTGGATTATTAAAGTTTTCAAAATCCTTTGAAAATCAAAAGATATCATAAGACCACGCCACAAATAAACATGTCGGGTATTTATCTTACGATAGCCAAAACATTTCTTGTCAAAATCCTTCAATATTATAATAGTGTCTATATACAAATACTTATTCAAATAGCTGAAATTGTTACATGATTGAATTCCAGCATACTAGCCACAAAGTGGTTACTACAAAAAAAAATCATAAAGGCACGTAGGGAGAATGGATTTATAACTAATGACTAGGCACTGGGGTACCACCTATCACAGTACGTGGCCTAGATCATCGCACCGAGGATTACTCCCAAACTACCCCTTACTGCATAATCCCGAGTAAGATCACCCCATAGTTGGGATCAGTAACTGCACCAAATAGCCGAAATAAAAGGAACATCTAGACAGGGATGACCTTACCCTAATGGGCTCTACCCACTTAGCCTTGCTGCATAACCCCTGATTTTCAGTCATTCCCGGTTGATGAGGCTCGAGGCTAAGCGTTACCTTTTTAGAACATTTCACTTAGAATGCTCATCCTCCTCCTGACAATGTTCTGAAAGCATTCATCCATACAAGTTCGTTCTGGGTTCGAAAGGAACCGAAGGCACTACTCCAACTACATCCATTTTGAAATCACCCTCAGGATTAGTAGCGGTTAGCCCTTGCACTTCACTGCTCCATCTTCGACTTCTAGCACTTGTCTTCCTCATGAAAATCTTCAAACCAGATTGAAGTGGTTTTCGAAAAATAAATCCCGATCCCGGTCTCTTTGAAACGATCAGTGCATTGGCCAATATTGATAGTCGGTTATTTAACTATCAATTAATATTCACAAACAATCATCAAGCCATAATAATTTCTCCCAAATTATTTATTAACCTCAAAATATCTTCGCAAGATATTTTTCCACTTTTCAACCCTTTTGAAAACAGTTTCAAACCATTTTTGTCTCACGGAATGAATTCCCCAAATATTTTCGATTCCGACTAAAACCACGAAGTACAAAATACTTTAGATTTTTAAATAGTTTAAAACACTTTATTATCAAATATACTTTAAAACATTAAACTAAACCACTTAAACACTTTATTCAAAAATATATGTTTTGAAAATATTTAAAATAAATTTACTTTATAAAATATAAAACTAATTTCTAAAATAAAAGTTAATCCAAATTAAATTTAAAATAAGAGTTACGAAATTATATACAAATTTTCAAATAAAACTACTTATAAAATTTAGATATTAATAATTAATACTAGTAAATATTTACCTTTTAAATTTAACAACTTAAATAATAATAATTTCTTAAAAACATTCCTTTAAATAATTTCAAAACTTTCAACTTATACTTAAAAATCTGCTTTGAAAAAGTACTTGTCTTTTCAGGGAATCCAATTTTCTTTCACGCCTCTTAAAAACAACCCACTATTTATTTTTAAAACAAATTACCCATTCCTCTATAAATTCCCGTCATGAAATTTATACTTCCAAAATATCCAATGATATCTATATTTACTTTATAAACCCAGTTTATAAAGTCCCATAGTCTTATTCCTTTAAAATCACAGTTTTCAAGTACTTTATCAGTTTCCAAATTGATTTTCAGATTTTACTCCATTTTAAAATAAATTCCTTCACCTACTCTATTTTTATTTCAAAACCCAATAACTTCAGTGTTTACTTCTTAAATTATGATTTAAAATCTTATTTAACAGAAATTACCAATTTCATACTTTTCCAAATTCCTTCTTTATCCTTTCCAAAAGATTTAAAACCTGAATTTTAAAGTAAATTCTTTATTTCTTTAAACAATATTACTTGGTTTTAAAATTCATTATTTCCCCTTTTTGTCGAAATCTCCTTTCCCGTACTCGGAATTTATTTATTAGAATTTTTAAAAAAATCCACTTTTATCTTTCCTTTTTTCAATTTATCCCAAATTCTCTAAAATCATTTTACTTACAAATTTTCTCTTTTAGTTTTTATATTTTTGATAACTCTGTATACCCAAATATATTCAATCACACCATAATATCCATTATTTCCAATTACCATAGTAATCTATCACAGATTGTCCAAAAAATCATAACACAGAATAGTTAAACAAATCAAAATATTTTGAGGAAACCTGATGGATCCCTCCAACCTGTTTCCCTGCGTCCACAAATGTTAGCACAATATAAGATACCAATTCCACTTCGAGGTGGAATATCGCGGTATATGGGATTAAATAATATATCCGCTATTATGCAGCGCATAGGGTCTCATCCACTATATAATGCAGGAAATCAATCACTCCAAATATATGTACTATATATACTACTATATATATACTATCACATCCAGTCTATTCAATCCATCAACCAATTATTTAAATGAACTATTTAAATTAACCAGAAATCCGAGATGAGTGAGATCAACTCACCTTTTATTTTTATTTTGCAATCATTTCCATTTCAGCTTGTTTTCTTTATAGTACTTGACCTTGTATAAATAATTATATGGTTTATCAATATTTGAAATAATCGAACAATTAATTACTATTTTAAAATTTAATTAACAAATGATTTGGTTTAAATCCGATTTCCTTTAATAATTTATCTTTAGTAACCAAAATAATTGACTAACCAGTTAAACAAATTATTTCCTTAATTTATTGATAAATTGGTAAATTTATGATGTACATTTATTTTAAAAAAAACTTCCCATTCCTAAACCATTTAAATCCTGAATTTTATAAGTAATCTTTGTTTCAAAGTCTGGTTTATAAATATATATCCTCTTTTTATCTGTTTTCTAAGCATATTTTTTTCTGTTCACATTCATATACAAATTAAATTGGAATAAACTATATACATCATACTGTTAAATTTCATTCTGCACATATACAATATTAAATTTAAATCAAATGAACTAAATCAAGAGGTTACCTCACTGCTTTGCCGAGCCTACTCGCGAACGCCTGAATCGAATCGCGAGCGCCACTATCCCGCGAGACCCTCCGCAACCTAATGACTCTCCTCTCGCGCCCGCAAACCGGCTTGCCTCATTGACGTTCTCCTCCCCTCCACAGCTGCATATGAGCTCTTCTAGGCCCCGAATAACTATCGTGCGATTTCTTTTTGAAATAGAAATCGTATCCATTCGATTTAAGTTGGAGATGAGTCTTCGACCAAGAGAGGGAAAGGCCCGATTGAATTGCTTCTGGATTTTTGACTTTGATTTTTTTGACTGGAAGGAGGAAAAGAATCGGCAGCCATTATTCTCGAATAGCAATGTTCTTCCATTTTATTATTTTAAACCAGATTTAGATTTTGTTATCAAGAGAGCTGGCAGCTTATTTTCTTAATTAATTTTAATACGCTCGACCCAAAAAAACGAAGAATACGCATGTCGAACGTAGTAGGACAGGTGTTAGAAGAGGCGGGCCATGTGTCTCAAAGGTTTTCCAATATAAGATTCAAAAATTTAATATTTAAATTCAATTTCAAATTCAAATCGTTACTAAAATAGCAACTCAAAATCTCGAACTCCTATCGAGCTGTGCCTCCAGGCTTTCATCATGTTAAACCCCTATTTTGAATACAATGGAAAAGGTTTCGAGTCCTAATTTGATCGTAGGGAGAATACAGCTTTTGGACCAGTTATTGTATTGAATTTCAATTAAAATTTCAGCGCGTTTATCTATCATACATTCACTCGACAATTCCAAACACTATGAAAATTAAAATCCGTTAATAATACAATATTTCGGATCGAATGGAACTGGTTTCGTCAAATTCCGAGATTGTGTCTCGGAAAGCTATTTTTAAATATCGGTTTAAACGATATATTATTAAAACTGAACAGATCACTTTAAATTCAATTTTATGACTTCTATTACCTTCAATATTGTCAATATAAATTTTATAAGGCTTTGAAATATTTTTAACAAGATCAGAATTCCATATTTCAACATTTTCCCAATTCAGTCATTTAATTCAATATTTAAGTTATTAAATAAATAGAAATATTTGAAATTCAAGTTAGAAACTAACATTCAAATATTTAATATCAATTAAATATTCCAATTTCAAATATCTAAAAATTCCGAGTCGTCACATTCGTTCCCCTTAAAAGAATTTCGTCTCCGAAATTACTAGTTAAGAGGAATGGTCCATAACCCGTTACTATTCCCAATCCTAACAGTTTTAACAATTTTCCAAAATCAAACAGTTTTAACATCAACCCAAACAACCTGATCATTAAAGACACTACACTCTTATTAATTTCCTAAACTCCTCAATAACCTCCAAACAATATTATGTACTCAATCATTTCAAATTCAAATTTAAAACCAAATTCAAATTATCAAAAAATTTCTAACATCCTAAATTTTTGAAAATTTTTGCCAGCTTCTCCTTTGCGCGTCTAGATCGGTACGACTACAAAATGCCTCTATGGGCCCCCAGATTTCAAAAGAAAAAAAGCCAAGTGGCTAGACCAGAAAGCCATCAAATTTCATACATAAATTTAAATACATACCTTTGCTGTAACGACCCGCAAATCCGTACCCCTTGAGTCAACACTATTCTACCTAAATCAACTCAAGTTGTACAGAAATACGAACCATTTGGGATAAAGAAGAAGAGGTAGAAGAAGAAAATAGAAAACAACATCAGAATCTAACCATCGCAGCAAAATAAAATATAATAGAAAAATAATGATCTTTACTCAAAATCAAATATATCTGTTTATATATTACATCAACAGAGTACATCAATCACATTTCAACATCACTAACATACAAATGATACACAACAACTCAATACAGCAGAATATATATATATATATATAAACAAATACGGAAGTACATATCGTCATCCAGCTCATCTCCTGAGCTCTACAGCATCATATCCTGTATCCTATAATACTCGGTCTGATCCGAGCATTACAGTTAAGTAACACCCGAGTCAGCCTGGAATACCAGCGTAAGAAAATCATACACAATTAATTATTAAAGTTTCAAAAATTCTTTGAAAACAAAAGCATCTCGTAAGACCACGCCACAAATAAACATGTCGGGTTTTTACCTTACGATAGCTAAATTTTTTTTAACAGAAATCCTCTGATATTACAATAGGGTATATATATACAAATACTTATAAAATAGCCAAAATTGTTACATCTATTAAATTCCAGCTACTAGCCACAGAGTGGGTAATACAAAAAAAACTCGTAAAAGGCTCGTAGGGAGAATGGATTTCCAACTAATGACTAGGCACTAGGGTACCACCTGTCATAGTACGTGGCCTAGATCACAGTACTGAGGAGTACACCCGCTCCCCTGCAACACAAGACCGGGACTACCCCTGCTGGATAATCCCGAGTGAGATCACCCCGCGGTTGGGATCAGCAACCGCCCACTAAGCCGTAATAAAAGGGACATCTAGACAGAGATGACCTCACCCTGCTTGGGTGCTAGCCACCTAGGCTTGCTGCATAACCCCTGATTTTCAGTCATTCCAATTTGATGAGGCTTGACGCTAAGCGTTACCTTTTAGATCATATCCCTTAGAATTCCCATCGTCCACCTGACGATGTCCCAAAAGCATTCATCCATACAAGTCCGTCCCGGGTTCGAACGGAACCAAAGGCACTATTCCTACTACATCCATTTTGGAAATATCCTCAGGATTAGTAGCGACTTGCCCTTGCACTTCACTGCTCCATCTTCGAATCCAAAATTGTTTTCCACTAAACGTACAAACCGGATCGAAGTGGTTTTCGATAAATAAATCTCGATCCCGGTCTCTTCGAAACGATTAACGTATTTGTCCAATATTGATAGTCGGTTATTTGAGTGTCAATTAATATTCACAAACAACCATCAACCAATAAATAATTTCCCAAATTATTTATCAACCTCAAAAATATCTTCATAAAATATATTTTGATTTTCAACCCTTTGAAAACAGTTTCAAAACATCTTTCTTTTCAGAATAAATTTTCCCAAATATTTTCTATCTGCACTGAAATCACCAAGCACAAAACTAGATTTTTAAAATAATTTAAAACACTTTACTTTGAAATATAATTTATAACATTTAAGTTAAAACTACTTCAATAATTTGTTAAAAATACATACTATATGAATATTTGAAAATAAAGTTACTTTATAAAATATAAAACTAGGTTTTCATTTTTTTAAAACAAAATACTAAGTCACTCTTTAAATAATTACTACCATAATAGATAAAAAGGAAATACATACTTTAGAATTTAAGTATTAGAAATAATAAATTTTCCAAAACTTACTTTTCAAACCAACTTTAAAACCTTTAATTTATAATTAAAAATTTACTTTACAAACATACTTGGTTATTCAGGGAGAATTTCAAATCTCAATCACTTAAATCAATTTTCCAAATTGATTCCCAATTTATTCCATTTGAAATAGATTTATTTACTTACTAAATTCATTTCCAAAATTCATTAATTATGGATTTTATTCTTATTGTTATTATCTTCCGTTTGATTTATATCTTTTAACTGAAATATACGAATTTCAGCTTTTCTCAATTTCTTCTTTATTCTTTAAATAATTTAAATCTTAAATTTAATATAAATGCTTTGTTCTTTTAAATAATAACACTGATGTTTAAAATTCATTAACCTTCTGTTTATTCAAAATTTCCTTTCCATATACAAACTTATTAGAATTTAAAACTACTATTATTCTTATCCAATTTATTCTTAATTTATTTAAATTTTCTATAATTATTTCACTTACAAATTCTCTTTATTTTATTTCCAAAATCCAATTCTATATATCTTGATAACTTAATGCATTGGAATATATTCAGGTAAACCATAACATCCAATATTCCAATTATCAATAATATTCATCACAGAATATAAAATAATCACAACAGAGGGTATTAAATAATATAAATAAATGTTGAGGGATCCAGTTGGATCCCTCCAACCTGTTTTCCCTGCATCCACAGACTTTAGCACAACATAAAATACCAATTTCAAAATATACCATACTATAGCACATCAATCAATTCAATCATTCAAACAATTATTTAAATTTAATCATTTAAATTTAAATTTTAAATTCAACCGAGTGAGATTAACTCACCTTATTCCGTTTGCAACCCATTTCCAAACCAGCTTGTTTCCTTTCAGATTTTGACCTTGAATAACGATTTATATGATTTTATTAATATTTGAAATAATCGAACAAATAGATTTCCATATATAAATTTTCCAAAACTTACTTTTCAAACCAACTTTAAAACCTTTAATTTATAATTAAAAATTTACTTTAAAAACGTACTTGGTTATTTAGGGAGAATTTCAAATCTCAATCACTTAAATCAATTTTCCAAATTGATTCCCAATTTATTCCATTTGAAATAGATTTTATTACTTACTCAGTTCATTTCCAAAACTCAATAATTATGGATTTTATTATTATTGTTATTATCTTCCGTTTGACTTTAAATCTTTTAACTGAAATATACAAATTTCAGCTTTTCCCAATTTCTTCTTTATTCTTTCAGTAATTTAAATCTTAAATTTAATATAAATGCTTTGTTCTTTTAAATAATAACACTGATGTTTAAAATTCATTAACCTTCTGTTTATTCAAAATTTCCTTTCCATATACAGAATTTATTAGAATTTAAAACTACTATTATTCTTATCCAATTTATTCTTAATTTATTTAAATTTTATATAATTATTTCACTTACAAATTCTCTTTATTTTATTTCCAAAATCCAATTCTATATATCTTGATAACTTAGTGCACCGGAATATATTCAGGTAAACCATAACATCCAATATTCCAATTATCAATAATATTCATCACAGAATATAAAATAATCACAACAGAGGGTATTAAATAATATAAGTAAATGTTGAGGGATCCAGTTGGATCCCTCCAACCTGTTTTCCCTGCATCCACAGACGTTAGCACAATATAAAATACCAGTTCCAAAATATACCATACTATAGCACATCAATCAATTCAATCATTCAAACAATTATTTAAATTTAATCATTTAAATTTAAATTTTAAATTCAACTGAGTGAGACTAACTCACCTTATTCCGTTTGCAACCCATTTCCAAACCAGCTTGTTTCCTTTCAGATTTTGACCTTGAATAACAATTTATATGATTTTATTAATATTTAAGATAATCGAACAATTAGATTTCCATATATAAATTTAATTATCCAAAGCTTTTATTTCAGACTAATAATTTACTTTTTAGGCTGATTTCTTTTATAAACAATATTTTTCAAATAGAATTCTAATTTTACATGAACCTTAAACATTTTAACATTCCAACAAGTGTCCCAAAACGTAATATACATAAATAATGTTAACCAGATATGTTTATAATTTACTATGATATATATTTTCTTTACTGTAAAATTCTTCTTTAACATATGTTTATTATTTTCTTCCTTAAAACACATACTCTTATATTTAAAAGCTTATATATATATATAAATTTTAAATCGAGGGAAAATATCTTTACTGTAAAATATATATAATACTGTATACTTATTTTGATTTTATTAATTATTATCCAAACAGATATAGAAGTTAAATTAATTCTAACAGAGAAATAAATTATAAAAAAAAACGAGTACCTTACTGACTTCGACCTCCCACGACCATCTCCATGCCATGCTCACCGCCATCACTTGTGAAACCTAGCCTCGACTCAAGCGCACACACACCACCTCTAAGTCGAACTCCACCCTAACTGAAACGCTATCGCGAGCTCACACGTACTATCTCCTCTATCACCGAAACTCGTCGCGACTACAAAAACACATTCGCTCGTCACAATATCAAGCTATGAGACCTGGCATGCTTCTGAGTCGCGATTCCAGCGTGATGTTCGATCGTTGAAATTTGAACGAGGACCTCACTCGATTTATAGCCGATTCGAGCGTCGATCTCTTATTTATTATTGAAAGAGGGAAGATTTCAAACGTTTGCCCCTTTTTTCCTTTCGTTCGCCATTTATGTCTTTTTTTTTCTTTTTCTTTCGAGCATCTCGATTGAACGACATGAATTGGGAAAGTAGACGGCGAATAAAAAGAAGATGTGCTAGTTATGAGGAACGAACAGATCGTACATGTTATTATATATTTTTTCTTCTGAATCTTCTAGTGGAAGGCTTGCTTGTTAGACCAAGCTAAAGAACCACGATTTGGCCTTAAGAACGGCTGTAAATATTAAAAAGGGAACCGTGTTTAAGAAGACACCGATGACATTGATTGATCAATTAACGTTTTATTTAATTTTCAACGTGTTTACTTATCGTACGCTCAAACAACAACTCCGATCAATACGAAATTTGAAATCCGATAATAGTTCAATATTACGGACCCAATTGGACTGGTTTCGTTAAATTCCTAGACTGTGCCTCGGAAGGCTATTTTAAAATTCAATTTAAACGATATAAATTCAAAACTGAACAAAACACTTCCAAATTCAATTTTAACACTTTTACCATCTTCAAATTATCAATACAAAATTTTACAAGCCTTCAAATTATTTTTAATAGGCTTAAAACTCCAGATTCAACAATTTACCCAACTTCACTTATTTAATTTAATAATTCAATTATCAAATAAATTGTGATATTCGTAATTCAAGTTAAAATTACTCTATTGAATATTTAAAATCAATTAAATATCCCGATTTTAAATGCTCAAAAATTTCGTGTCGTCACATTCCTCCCCCTTAAAAGAATTTCGTCCCCGAAATTACTAATCAGGAAGAATGGTCCAATTCCCATTTATTCTTTTTCCAAAACCCACAATTCAAAACCCTACCGACTATCTTTTTAATACAAGACCCATTACCTTTCTTACTAACTTCTCAAGCTCTACCGTAATTTGTAAACAATCCTATTTGCCCGATCATTCAAGTTTTAATTTAAAAATAAATTTTGAATTATAAAAATTTTCTCAAAATTTTTATAACTCCCTAAATTCTCGAATTTTTTTACTAGCGTCTCCTTTGCGCGGCTAGCTCGGTACAACTATAAAAGGCCTCTACAGGCTCCCAAATCCCAAAAGAAAACAAAAAGCCAAGTGGCTCGATCCAAAAACCCAATCAAATTTCACAGAAACTTAAGCACATACCTTTTTGTCGAGCATTTCAAATTTATCTTCCGAAATAAAAATCAATTCTCTTTTCCCTTTATAATACCTGCATATCTTGCATAGCAACATGTCCAATCACAACATTCAAAAACATTTTATCGACTTCATTACAAGTGTCAATATTTATTCATTCAAATATCAACTTAGAATATATTTGTAATATCAATTTTCAATTAAGAATTCACCATTCCTTTCTTAAGTTAGTACAAGCATTTAGTATGCTTCTTTTATTTATTTCCACCTTACCACTTTAGTTTATATCTAATTCTATCCAAATTGATTTTTCATTTCCATATGAATTCAATTTATCTTTAACACTGAATATTAAATTTCATCTTCCATTTATACCGATTCATATCATTATTTGGAATTAGTTTCATTTACTAATTTATTTCAATTTCCAGTTTGAAATCGTTTTGTCGCTAAAATTTTCCAAAACTTTCAAAAAATTTCTAACTCTCAAAAATTTCGGAAATTTTGGCAGAGTCTCCTTTGTACGGAGGAGCTTTTACAATTTGACAAAAGATATAAATATATATACATCGACCCACAGGTCGGAAAATCCAATAACAGTTCATATTTCCTATTTTTATTGCGTAGGCGTACCTTATTTAGCATTTTTAAGCAAACAGCTTATTTATTTAGCAGTTAGCGTGCCCAAAATCCAGCCACACGGCTTCCCAGTACCTGTACTTACTCAATTTAAACATGTAAGTGCCAAATATATAAAGTTTTAACAATATTTCACCTATTTGCAATAGTTAAACACATGAATTCTAAAAGAAAAGCACACCAAACACTTTCCGTAGGCAATTTATATAGTTTTCATACTAATTCATCTGTTTCAATTAATTTATAGTCCATTTTCATTCAATTTGAATGGTTTTCAATCTATTCGTATACAACCTCATCAATTTGAATGGTTTAAAACTCAATCGCTTACATTTAATTTACTTTTAAGTAAACCGAACTCATATTTAATTCACTTGCTCTCAAAATCAATTTATTTTACTCCTATCAATTCATAGCATTTTAATTACTTCCACTTACATCCAATGACAATTTATTCTGTGCAATTTGATGAAATCTATGTGAATAAATAAGTATTTATGTTTTATAACCAATTTAAATTGATTTCAACTCAATTTATACTTAATGCTATCCCATTTTTAAATTATTTAAAATCCATATATTCTCATTTTCATTGTATTTTAAATTTGAATACATTCACTTGCATTTCATTTTATTAACCAACTTGTTTCATTATTCAAACAAGTTCCATTCAAAACCACTTGATCCAGCTCGACACATTCTATTAAAATTTATCCCTTTCCAATTTTATTCACGATCCATTCATTTACATTTCATTCCATATTTGTTTATTCCAAACTATTTTATTTAGCTCGAAAACAATCTCGGCTTTTTCATTCAATAACCATTTCAATTTTATTCACGATCTATTCATTTGCATTTCATTTCTTATCCGCATTCATTCAAATCCATTCTATTAACTTGAAAACATACTATTTTTCTCATTGTCACTAAGTTATTTCAATTCCTTAACAATTTAAATGGTTACAACTATTTATTCAAGAATTCCATTCCATTAAATATTATCTATAACTCATCGAATTTTATTTCGATTAGATTTATTTTTTTATTGATTCAAATCCAACCCAGTATCATTAAACTTAGTTTAAGTTGAATTCAATTCAACTCCCCCATCTATTTAGCGTAAGTCAATTTACTTCAATTTATTCAAATTTTTATACTTAAACTCATTTTCATTTTACAAGTAAAATTTTCTCTTGTATTCAACTTAATTCTCTCTCAATTAAATCTCATTTTTAATCTACAATTTCCTTTGATTAGTTATTACAAAATTTAAATTTTCAGATTTAACTTATTCAATTGATTACAAGGCCATTTCCAATTTATTTCTACTTATTTGGATTTCATTTGCAAATTCAAACCATTACTATTTTAATCCAAATTCATTTTTTTCGACACATTTCCAATTACATTAAATTTGTTAACACTTAAGCTGGATGTTAATTAATAGCTCAAATTCTCATTCTGCTATCCATTTTTAGTTTACCGTCCAATTTTATGAACTCACAATTCAATTACATTTACTTCACTAACAATTCACGTCGAATTTAATTTATAACTTGAGTTTTATTTCCAAACTTCATCATAAACTCACAATTCAGCTTCTATTTAACTACATTAGGTTTCATTTACATATTTCATTAACTAATTCAGTATTTAATTAGTTCTCCCTCTATTAATAATCCAATATTTAATTGATTTTTTTCTTCAAAATCTCCTCATTTAATTTTCTTAAGTTCAATTTAGTTTATAATTCAAGTTTTCATTTTTATTTTATTTTTCAATTCATCAGACAATATTTAATTTGGGCTTTCTATTCCCTTTTAAATTTTATAAGTCGCCACTTATTATTTTACACATTTCCATTCATTCTAGGCTTGAATATATTCTTCTTTTACTTTTAACTCAAGCCTTATGCTTATTTATAACCCAAGCATATTTTATTTCATGCATTTTTAATTCTTTTATACGTTATTCTGGTTTATTTATTTCAATCCAATCCTTTATCCAACTTATTTTCCATTTATTCAGGTAAGAATCTAATTTCATTCGATAACTCAATCGAATTTTTATTCCAATTCAATTTTATTTTAACTCAATTCGATTTCAACTTAATTCGAATATAACTGGATATTGTTTTCAGCCTATTCAATTAATTTCAATCCAGTTAAATTTTATTCCCTAATCCAAGTTAATTTCATTTTTAACTTTTCACTTTCAATTTAAATTTCCAACATTCAAAGCTTATATTTCCTTCCTGATTTAAAAATCATCTCAATTATAAGCTTATAACTTGTTTCATCAGGATTTTTAATCATCCGGCTTTTAGTTTCAAATCATATTGAAATCTCCAACATCACAAATCACATTTCTCAAAAGTCAAACCAAACCTGGTTTTATTCCCAACAAAATCCTTTGAGATTTTCAAAACAACTAGCTTTTCTGAACAAATCAATTTGGTAGCAATCATCACTTAGAAATTCGAAAATGAATACTGATGATGCGGCCGTCATCATTAGAATTATTTTCCAATAATCCAAGTGATTTCAATGCAATGTCACTTTCAAAATCCATTTAAAACAAATTTCTTTCAGAAATACCTCTAAAACAATAATGCTATTGTTTACCTTCAAAACACTTCGATAAACACTTCCAAAATCTCTAGGATTTTAAATTTCCAAATCCTGCTTAAATCAAATTTAACTATAATCCATTTGTATAGTTTATGCTCATGCCAATTCTCATTTGATTATATTTCAATTTATAAATTACATTTATAATTCATATTTATAAATTTCATTTTATAATGAATTTATTTCCTTAACCTTTGGTTATATATTTAAATTTCTGGTTAAATTTTTACACAATGATGATAATACTTTACTATTATTCTCCCTAACATCCAAGAAACCATATATTAGCTAAAATAGTTTACAAAAGCTTTTCTTTATATCAAAATATATTTGCGGGTAAAATTATTTCATTTACCCATATTTAAACAATACCGTGTCAAACTATTCTATTCAAGTGTTTAGAAACCCCTTCGATACAGTTGTCCAGACTATGCCGACGAAGGTTCATATACCACTCAATAAATTAATCAACACAATATTAAAACAATATATATTCACTAACAAATATGCGCTCATATCTATTAATAAGCTCAAACTCATTATAGAGTACTACGGACTCTAATTTAAATGAGTAATTCCCACCAGAGCCAAGGTTATCACCAACCTATGCTCTGATACCAAGTGTAACGACCTGCAAATACGTACCCCTTGAGTCAACACTATTCTACCTAAATCAACTCAAGTTCTACAGAAATACGAACCATTTGGGGTAAAGAAGAAGAGGTAGAAGAAGAAAATAGAAAACAACATCAGAATCTAACCATCGCAGCGAAATAAAATACAACAGATAATAAATGATCTTTACTCAAAATCAAATATATCTATTTATATATTACATCATCAGAGTACATCAATCATAGTTCAACGTCACTAACATACAAATGGATACACATCAACTCAATACAGCGGAATATATATATAAACAAATACAGAAGTACGTATCATCATCCATCTCGTCTCCTGAGCTCCACAGCTTCATATCCTGTATCCTATAATACTCGGTCTGACCCGAGCATTACAGTTAAATAACACCCGAGTCAGTCTAGAATACCAGCGTGAGAATCACACTCAATTGATTATTAAAGTTTCAAAAATCCTTTGAAAACAAAATCTTCTCGTAAGACCACGCCATAAATAAACATGTCGAGTTTTGACCTTACGATAGCTAAAACAATTTTTATAGAAATCCTCTGATATTATAATAGGGTCTATATACAAGTACTTATAAAATAGCGGAAATTGTTACTTCTATTAAATTCCAGCTACTAGCCACAGAGTGGGTAATACAAACAAAACTCGTACAAGGCACGTAGGGAGAATAGATTTCCAACTAATGACTAGGCACTGGGGTACCACCTGTCACAGTACGTGGCCTAGATCACAGTACCGAGGAGTACGCCAGCTCCACTGCAACACAAGACCGGGACTACCCCTTACTGGATAATCCCGAGTGAGATCACCCCGCGGTTGGGATTAGCAACCGCCCACTAAGCCGAAATAAAAGGGACATCTAGACAGGGATGACCTCACCCTGCTTGGGTGCTACCCGCCTAGCCTTGCTGCATAAACCCTAATTTTCAGTCATTCCCATTTGATGAGGCTTGAGGCTAAAGCGTTACCTTTTAGAACATATCCCTTAGAATGCCCATCGTCCACCTGACGATGTCCCGAAAAAATTCATCCATACAAGTCCGTCCCGGGTTCGAATGGAACCGAAGGAACTATTCCTACTACATTCATTTTGGAAATATCCTCAGGATTAGTAGCGACTAGCCCGTGCACTTCACTGCTCCATCTTCGAATCCAAAATCGTTTTCCACAAAACGTACAAACCGGATCGAAGTGGTTTTCGAGAAATAAATCTCAATCCTGGTCTCTTCGAAACGATCAACGTATTTGTCCAATATTGGTAGTCGTTTATTTAACTATCAATTAATATTCACAAACAACCATAAACCAATAAATAATTTTCCAAATTATTTATTAACCTCAAAAATATCTTCACAAGATATATTTCGATTTTCAACCCTTTGAAAACAGTTTCAAAACATCTTTATTTTCAGAATAAATTTTCCCAAATATTTTCTATCTCCACTGAAATCACCAAGCACAAAACTAGATTTTTAAAATAATTTAAAACACTTTAATTTGAAATATAATTTATAACATTTAAGTTAAAACTACTTCAATAATTTGTTAAAAATACATACTATATGAATATTTGGAAATAAAGTTACTTTATAAAATATAAAACTAGGTTTTCATTTTTTTAAAACAAAATACTAAGTCACTCTTTAAATAATTACTACCATAATAGATAAAAAGGAAATACTTACTTTAGAATTTAAGTATTAGAAATAATAAATTTTCCAAAACTTACTTTTCAAACCAACTTTAAAACCTTTAATTTATAATTAAAAATTTACTTTAAAAACGTACTTGGTTATTCAGTGAGAATTTCAAATCTCAATCACTTAAATCAATTTTCCCAATTGATTCCCAATTTATTCCATTTGAAATAGATTTCATTACTTGCTCAGTTCATTTCCAAAATTCAATAATTATGGATTTTATTATTATTGTTATTATCTTCCATTTGACTTTAAATCTTTTAACTGAAATATACAAATTTCAGCTTTTCCCAATTTCTTCTTTATTCTTTCAATAATTTAAATCTTAAATTTAATATAAATGCTTTGTTCTTTTAAATAATAACACTGATGTTTAAAATTCATTAACCTTCTGTTTATTCAAAATTTCCTTTCCATATACAGAATTTATTAGAATTTAAAACTACTATTATTCTTATCCAATTTATTCTTAATTTATTTAAATTTTATATAATTATTTCACTTACAAATTCTCTTCATTTTATTTCCAAAATCCAATTCTATATATCTTGATAACTTAGTGCACCGGAATATATTCAGGTAAACCATAACATCCAATATTCCAATTATCAATAATATTCATCACAGAATATAAAATAATCACAACAGAGGGTATTAAATAATATAAGTAAATGTTGAGGGATCCAGTTGGATCCCTCCAACCTGTTTTCCCTGCATCCACAGACGTTAGCACAATATAAAATACCAGTTCCAAAATATACCATACTATAGCACATCAATCAATTCAATCATTCAAACAATTATTTAAATTTAATCATTTAAATTTAAATTTTAAATTCAACTGAGTGAGACTAACTCACCTTATTCCGTTTGCAACCCATTTCCAAACCAGCTTGTTTCCTTTCAGATTTTGACCTTGAATAACAATTTATATGATTTTATTAATATTTAAGATAATCGAACAATTAGATTTCCATATATAAATTTAATTATCCAAAGCTTTTATTTCAGACTAATAATTTACTTTTTAGGCTGATTTGTTTTATAAACAATATTTTTCAAATAGAATTCTAATTTTACATGAACCTTAAACATTTTAACATTCCAATAAGTGTTCCAAAACATTATATACGTATTAAATGTTAAACAGATATGTTTATAATTTACTATGATATATATTTTCTTTACTGTAAAATTCTTCTTTAACATATGTTTATTATTTTCTCCTTAAAACACATACTCTTATATTTAAAAGCTTATATATATAAATTTTAAATCAAGAGAAAATATCTTTACTTTAAAATATATATAATACTGTATACTTATTTTGATTTTATTAATTATTATCCAAATAGATATAGAAGTTAAATTAATTTTAACAGAGAAATAAATTAGAAAAAAAAACGAATACCTTACTGACTTCGACCTCCCACGACCATCTCCATGCCGTGCTCGCCGCCATCACTCGCGAACCCTAGCCTCGACTCGAGCACACACACACCACCTCCAAGTCGAACTCCACCCTAACTGAATCGTCATCGCGAGCTCACACGTACTATCTCCTCGAACACCGAAATTCGTCGCGACTACAAAAACACAGTTGCTCGTCACAATATCAAGCTATGAGATCTGGCATGCTTCTGAGTCACGATTCCAGCATGATGTTCAATCGTTGAAGTTCGAACGCGGACCCCACTCGATTTATAGCCGATTCGAGCGTCGATCGCTTATTTATTATTGAAAGAGGGAAGATTTCAAACGTTCGACCCCTTTTTTTCTTTCGTTCGCCATTTATGTCTTTCTTTTCTTTTGTAGCATCTCGGTTGAACGACGTGAATTGGGAAAGTAGACGGCGAATAAAAAGAAGTTGGGCTAGTCATGAAGAACGAACAGATCATACTTGTTATTGTATATGTATATATATATATATATATATATATATATATATATATATATTTCTGAATCTTCCAGTGGAAGGCTTGCTTGTTAGACCAAGCTAAAGGACTATGATTTGGCCTTAAGTACAGCTGTAAATATTAAAAAGGGAAGCATGTTTAAGAAGACACCGATGACATTGATTGATCAATTAAAGTTTTATTTAATTTTCAACGCGTTTATTTATCGTACGCTCACACAACAACTCCGATCAATACGAAATTTGAAATCCGATAATAATTCAATATTACGGACCCAATTGGACTAGTTTCGTTAAATTCTGAGACTGTGCATCGGAAGGCTATTTTTTATATTCAATTTAAACGATATAAATTCAAAACTAAACAAAGCACTTCCAAATTCAATTTTAACACTTTTACTATCTTCAATATTATCAATATAAATTTTACAAGCCTTCAAATTAATTTTAATAGGCTTAAAACTCCAGATTCAACAATTTTACCCAACTTCACTTATTTAATTTAATAATTCAATTATCAAATAAATTGTGATATTCGTAATTCAAGTTAAAATTACTCTATTGAATATTTAAAATCAATTAAATATCCCGATTTTAAATGCTCGAATATTCTGGGTCGTCACATTTGCCGAGCAAAATTCAGTTTATCTTCAAAAAAATCAAAACCCCAGTTTATCCCTTGCCTTTAAAATACCTGTATCCTACTAAGCAATAATGTTCAATTACAACATTCAAAATCTCTTTACACATTTCTTTACAAAGGTTTTCATATCTATTTCAATCACATTTGTATGATGCACAATATCATTCGTACGCAATACCCAATTTGATCGCTCGCTCAATCACACTATTTGTCTTCCGAACTAGTATCGTCCACCCGACTACCTAGTGCGGAATCATATCTAGTTTCTTGGTAAAAACTATCATTCTCCTTACACAACCACAAACTATGATAGAGAATTTCCAGAATCAATCAAAAATTCATATCCCGGGTTCGTCGTCGAAAATCGGGTGAAAAATCCCAACTCGTACCAGTATACAACCTCGAAATTCTGTGCTCGAATCTGGATCAAACCATTATGAAAATAAAATAATATACGTACATCTTACGTATTTATATCCATTCTCTTTTATTCACATTATTTTGGTTTCTATACGGTTATCCACAATTACCCCATTTCACAACTTCGCTTAACCTTAATTAAATTATTCACTTGGAATATTCTTCCCAATACCCACTTTACTTAAGAATTTCATCGTCCATTTTTTTTGAAGTCCAATATAAATATCTTGCACACTTTAAATGTTCATTTTTATCTCACCACTTTAGTTTATACCTACTTCTATTCAAATCTTAAATTTGTTTTCCATTTACAAATCAAGTTTAAATCTTATTCTGAACTCAATATGAATTCTATTTTCCTTTATCTCAATCCATATTCAATTGATCATTTCTTTAATTAGTCCCACTACTATTTTATTTAAATCTCAAACACTTCTATTCTCAATTTTCATCCAGATTTTCATTATCAATTCTTTTTGAATTCAGTTCATCTTCAAACTTTGAATATTGAATTTCATCAATTATCTTCCATTCACAACTGGTCCATATCACTGTTTTAAATCAGTTCCACTTACTAATTTATTTCTAATTGTTAACCCGCCTTTTTACCAGGCCATGGACATGCGGATTAACATAATCGGTTGCACGTTAGCCAAGGCTGGTGTACGTGGATTCAGTCGACTGGATGGATGGATGACGCAATGTGCTTAGGAGATGGAAATATGATTGGATAAAGATGAATCAACTATGGTTTGGGTCTAGGAAATATGGTTCGGCATTGGCAATCATTCGGCATTGAAGTACGTCCGACATTCCTCCACTCGGCATTTGTACTCGGCATTGAAGTACGTCCGGCATTCCTTCACTCGGCATCCTCCACTCGGCATTTGTACTCGGCATTTAAGTACGTCCGGCATTCCTTCACTCGGCATCCTCCACTCGGCATTTGTACTCGGCATTGAAGTACGTCCGGCATTCTTTCACTCGGCATCTTCCACTCGGCATTTGAACTCAGCATTAAAGTGCGCTTGGCACACCTCACCCCAGGATCGATCGGCATGCATCACTCAAATGCCTCGACCGGCATTATTCTATCAGACTTTGTTCGGCATGCATCACTCAAATGCCTCGACCGACATTATTCTATCAGACTTTGTTCGGCATTCTTCCTCCAGACGCTTCGTTCGGCATGGAACGGGTCGGCATTGATGGCTCGGCATTACATGGCTCGACATATGTGGACCGGCCACAAACTCGGTGGGCCTGAATCACGCAAAGGCCCAACAACTCAGGATTTGCCTATAAATACAGCATGTGGGGGTTCAGAAAAGGGATCCTGATTCTCTCTCCTGCTCTCTAACTTTCTATCCCCTAAGGCTAAGGCTAGCCTATCACTTTGTAACTGTAATCGATTGTTACAGCAATAAAAAAGAAATTACTGGAGTGGACGTAGGCCAGAGTTAGCCGAACCACTATAAATTCAGTGTCTTTACTGCTTTCATTTTAATTTCTGTTATTCTTCATATTAAATATCCTCTACATACATCCTACCCGTGAACTGTGATTGTTGTTTGGTACTTTCACTTGGATTTGGGTGTTAGTGACCAATTTTGGCGCTAACATTTTGGTGCTTTCACTGAGAATTGAACTCAGGAATTTTGGAGTTGGAAACTTGGATTTAAAAGAGCAATGGCTAGACCATCAGCAAGGAAGCAAGTAATGGAAAGGAGCAATCAGGAGGGAAGTCAAGAGGTTTCCTCTGGAGATGGAGCAGGTGGAGCATCCATTTACATCACTAGAGAGGAAATGGAGGCGATGATGAAAAGAAAAAAGGAGATGATGCAGACTCTTCTCAGACAATTTGCACAAACAGAAAATGCAGGAGCTCAGATCCGTGGAGCTGGATCAGAAGCACTCAACCAGCAAGCAGAGGGAATAGATAGGCAGGGGGCAACCCCCAATCAGCAAACAGCTATCAATCCAGATGGATCTAGACTTGGGGGCATACCACCAGGAAATGCTGGACCAACCCATGGAGGGATACCAGACGATGTTGTGCAACCCGACACCAACAGGAGTGCAGGAGTGCGAGATGAGGAGTATGTGCCAGAATTCCCTCATAAACTCGGGGGGCAGACCAGAGGTGATGGACAAGGATTACATCTTGGGGCAAGGACAGATTAGCGGAGATGGTTAGACGGGCTATGAGAGGTGGATTGGTAAATAGAGACTTGGAGGATGTAAATAGGAGTCCCTTTACTCCTACTATCAGGCAAGCTAGGAACCCACCCGAATTTAAGCTACCAAATTTGGAAATGTATAATGGGAAGGCGGATCCAACGGTTCATCTGACGAAATACATAAGGCATATGGAGGTATTGGGGGCATTGGGTGAGGTCATGGCTCGATGCTTCCCATTGTATTTGACAGATATCGCAGCTATGTGGTTTAGACAGCTGGAGAATGGTTCTATCGGCACATAGACGGAGCTAATTGAAAGGTTTATGAGACAGTTTCGGGTCCACATAGTTAGACCCAAGAACGTGATGACTCTGACATCTATGAAACAATGGAAAGGGGAATCGCTCAGGGACTTCTTAACCAGATTCAACGCAGCGGTAGCCTCAGTGGATCGACCCGATCCGTCAATGGTTTTGATGGCAGCCGTCTCGGGAATTGCGGATAACTCGGATTTCAAAATATCATTGGAACAGGACCCACCGAGGGATCTCGGGGAGTTCTATCATGAGGCGGAAAGGTTCTTGAGACAGGAGGATGCGCAGGCCGAGAGAGTAGGGAGAGAGGCTGAAGCTTATGCAGTGATGGGTGGAGGTCCATCCAGGGAGGATCTAAGTAAAGATGATAAAGGAAAAAGGAAAGCGAATGGAAATGGTGGCACTTCGAAGAAACCTCGGAGGGAGTCAAAGTTTTCTTCTTACACAGATTTAACTAAGACTCTAGAAAGGATTTACTTGGACACTCGAGGGCGGCTCCAATACCGAAGGCCAGCAAAGAGAGAGCCTTCAGAATACGAACGGACATCGGGAAAGCATTGCCTATTCCATGAGCTGGATGGGCACAACACAAACGACTGTAGGCATTTGAGGGATATCATTGAGGAGCATGTAAGGAATGGTCACCTACAACAATATGTCAGGAATCGAACTACGACAGGGAAGCAAGAGCAGCCACCACCTACCTCTAGCAATGGCGGCATTGGGTCTGGTCAACGCCGGTTTACTATCAACTAAACAGGTTCATGGTTTTGAATAAGTAATAGAACTCAAAGTAATACGGCTAGGTCACTTACACACGTACGAGATTGAGGATGGTCCCTAAGCGTGCTCTGAGATAACTGAAAACCATACTACTTGAGTCTATGAAATTCTGCTTTCTTTCTAGTTTTCTGCAAACTTTGGTTCTCTTTTTTGTATTTCGGACATTTACTTTTCTTTGGTATGGTTTTGGAGTTTGGATTGAACTCCCGATTTGGTTGGTTTTTTCTTGGTTTCCCATTCTGGTTTGGATGTTTGATTTTTTGATACGGATTTCTGGTTTTATATTTGGTTTTGGATCAATTTAATAAACAGTTCAGGTTTTATAATTACTGCCCCGACAAGAGATACGGGGCAATGGTCACAAGTTACGAGTCCCTTCGCCGGAGAGAGAAGAAATGGACTCGGGCAGAATATAAAAAGTCCTTGACCGGAGAGTCGAGGCCGGAGAATATAAAAAGTCCTTGACCGGAGAGTCGGCCGGAGAATATAAAAAGTCCTTGACCGGAGAGTCAAGGCCGGAGAATATAAAAAGCCGGAGAATATAAAAAGTCCTTGACCAAAGAGTCGAGGCCGGAGAATATAAAAAGTCCTTGACCGGAGATTCGAGGCAGGAGAATATAAAAAGTCCTTGACCGGAGAGTAAGTCCTTGATCGGAAAGTCGAGGCCGGAGAATATAAAAAGTCCTTGACCAGAGAGTCGAGGCCGGAGAATATCAAAATCCTTAGCCGGATTGCTGAGGCCGGTGAGTATCAAAGTCTTTGAACGGAGAGTCGAGGCCGGAGAACATACAAGCCCGTGATGAAAAAGTCAAGGCTGGAACAGGATAACACGACCCGGCGAGGTCTACAAAATCAAGATTAAGCCCGGAGAGGTCGTGGATTTGATGATATGGTTACAAAAAGGATGTGGACTTTGGATATCAGATTTGAGGCTATTCAAAACACACCTTCCAATAGCAAGGCATATTTTGGGGGGCAGGTGTTAACCCGCCTTTTTACCAGGCCATGGACATGCAGGATTAACATAATCGGTTGCACGTTCGCCAAAGCTGGTGTACGATGGATTCAGTCGACTGGATGGATGGATGACGCAACGTGCTTAGGAGATGGAAATATGATTGGATAAAGATGAATCAACTATGGTTTGGGTCTAGGAAATATGGTTCGGCATTGGCAATCATTCGACATTGAAGTACGTCCGGCATTCCTCCACTCGGCATTTGTACTCGGCATTGAAGTACGTCCGGCATTCCTTCACTCGACATCCTCCACTCGGCATTTGTACTCGGCATTGAAGTACGTCCGGCATTCCTTCACTCGACATCCTCCACTAGGCATTTGTACTCGGCATTGAAGTATGTCCGGCATTCTTTCACTCGGCATCTTCCATTCGGCATTTGAACTCAGCATTAAAGTGCGCTCGGCACACCTCACCCCAGCATCGATCGGCATGCGTCACTCAAATGCCTCGACCGGCATTATTCTATCAGACTTTGTTCGGCATGCATCACTCAAATGGCTCGACCGACATTATTCTATCAGACTTCGTTCGGCATTCTTCCTCCAGACGCTTCGTTCGGCATGGAACGGGTCAGCATTGATGGCTCGGCATTACATGGCTCGGCATGTGTGGACCGGCCACAAACTCTGTGGGCCTGAATCACGCAAAGGCCCAACAACTCAGGATTTGCCTATAAATACAGCATGTGGGGGTTCAGAAAAGGGATCCTGATTCTCTCTCCTGCTCTCTAACTTTCTATCCCCTAAGGCTAAGGCTAGCCTATCACTTTGTAACTGTAATCGATTGTTACAGCAATAAAAAAGAAATTACTGGAGTGGACGTAGGCCAGAGTTAGCCGAACCACTATAAATTCCGTGTCTTTACCGCTTTCATTTTAATTTCTGTTATTCTTCATATTAAATATCCTCTACATACATCCTACCCGTGAACTGTGATTGTTGTTTGGTACTTTCACTTGGATTTGGGTGTTAGTGACCAATTTTGGCGCTAACACTAATCTTAAAAAATTTCTTATTTACAGACTTTTATAATTTCAGTTCACTTCGAATAACTTTTATAACTTCACTTTATTTTACACATTTTAAATTAAATATTTTCCAATATACAAATTCCAATTCATTTGTTTACCCTCTAGAATCAATTAGTTTACTCACAAATTTTATCTTAGTCCTTTATTTTAATTAGTCAAAACTTGATTAACTTCCATTACACACAATTCAAATTAATTCCCAATATTTAGTTTAAATCCTATTTACTTACAAATGCAAATTCATTTGTCTATCTACAATTTTATTTCAAACTTAACTTTTATTTAAGTAACCTGTAACAACGCGCATATTTATCGATTTTATATTTAAATATTTTATTTATATATTATATCGTTAATCGGATTTTGGTCTGAAAAGCTACTTTTTGCAAACGGTCAAATTAGGACTCGAGACCACTTCCGTTGAGTTCGAAATGCCATTTACAACTTTTTTTAAGTATAAACATCGATATGTTTGGAGTTAGTGGAATTTCACTAACTTTTCCCGCTTTGGACTTTGGGTTGGTTTAGCCCATTAAAACCCAAGTCCCAACCCCTTCTCCTCACTCTTCATAAATTCCTAACTAACTCAAGATTTGCATTAATGGTGAAGAGAATGGGAAATTAAAACTCCAAGCTCAAATTTAATTGCTAATCCAACATTCAACTCCAAATTCAAGCAGAAGATATTGGATTCAAGCTTTGGATTGCTTCTCCTTGCTTTCAAGCTACTAATATATACAAACCTTTACCTCACTCGGATGAGAAATCTAATTAAACGGCTTAGTAAAACAAGTGGTATGAAACGCTTGCGTTCACTTCGTCGGTTAATTCTTGGACTTGTTCGATTGAACCTCTTGTGATAATTTTTTAGTGAAGATTTACAGTTTGTTCGTAAACATTTAAGTTAAGCAAGTGGTTATGGGACACGAAGCTAAACTTTTATATTAACTAGCTTAGTGTAATTGACACTTCTTGTTGATCATGATGATCATTTTTATGATTTAGACTAGCAATTGTGCGATGTCTCTTTGTTTGCAAGGTTAGACTAGACCTCATTGGTGTGATTCCGACTCACACATATCTCTTTGTCCGCAAGGTTAGTCTAGACACCACTTGTGTGATTCCACTCACACATACCTTTTTGTTGCGAGGTTTGGCTAGACACCACTTGTGTGATTCCACTCACACATACCTTTTTGCTTTTTGGTTAGCCTAGACCTCATCTGGTGATTCCGACTCACCCATATGGGGTAGCTCCCCATGGTCTTCGGACCGTCATGTGATAGGCCTCTTTCCCTTTTTATGATTTCTGGATTTCTCGTGTTGATTTCTGGAATTTATGTCATTGACTTGATATGAGTACAAGTTTAGGGTATGATGCCCTCTTTGGATCTTTGAGAAGATTCTTGTGATATTGATTTATCTCTTATTGATTGATCTTCTGTTGATCATCATTTGCATACTTATAGTAGTATGTCAGTATGGATATTTTATGTTTATGCCATATCTTTTATTTTATATCATGTCATCTGATATTTATAGCTAGACTGATCCGTTTATTATTTTCTATAAATAATACTCGGGTCAGACCGAGATGTTACAGGTGCTTCTGCTTGACTTCTTCCTAGGATTTGCTACTCTGACTTTTGGCTAACTATTTAGATTACCAGTTTTTGTTGTATACACTTGAGATATAGACTCATAGTTGTATTCTTTTGTATAGAACGTGTTGCTATTCTTTTGTATTATTGTGGATCTTTTGACCACTACTCTGATGTACACTTTCATGTGTTAGTTATATATTCATAACTTCTTCCGCCTTTGTGATATGGATGTCTGTGACTGATTTGCGTTATGCTTATTTCTATGTTTGTTTCCGAAGATTATTTATAGCCACCGTGTGATAAGCAATTACATGGATGGTCGCTCCTCAACAGCCTTATTCTCCGTGCTAGTTGACAACACTATAACCCGTAGTGTCCTTGGCTAGCATGGGTATAGAGGTGGGGCGTCACATAACCCTTCCACTTTGTCCACCTAGACTTATCATTACCTTCATCTTTACTTATCCAGATTTAATTACACTTTTATTATTCAAATTTTAAACTTCTATAAGTTTTTCCAAACTTATTTATTAACTAATCTGTCTTATTTATTTCATCTAATTGGTTTCCTTCACCAGCTTAATTCACCTTCAATCAAGTTTAACCTACTAATTATATTTACCACTTCATTCTCAAATTTAATTTCAAATCTTCATAAAATGTTTATTTCTAAACTTTTGCTCCTTTAGTTCCATGGAACAAGATCCTACAATTTCCATTTTAATTTTAAACTTCCTTAAGTTACCAACTTATTTAAATTCCATATACACTTTAAAATAAATTCCAGAGTCACTTTTAATCAATTACTTAACATGTCAAAGTCATTTTTGAAATCAATTATCCAACCCAAAATATTCCTTTGCATTTTAAAATCAAACGGTTTTATCATACCACAACTTCAATATTTCAAAAATCATTTTTGAAATCCATAATTCAATTGCATATCCAATTATTCCTTGAATTTTTAAAACCAAATCATTTTTGCAAACAACTCTAAATTAAATCCTTCGGGTAGCAATTCCTCTCTTGGACACTCGAAAATGAATATCGATGATGCTGCAGTCATCACCGAAGTTATTTTCCAACGACCGAAGAGAGTTAAATGCTTTTATCTCTTTAAAACCCCTTCAAATATTTTTAAATTCCAAATCTCACCAGATTTCAAGCCCAATTCAAAAATATTTCTCGATAATTTCACTATTATTTCTCCAAACCCTTTAAAAATACATTTTCAAGCTCAAAGGAATTTGAAATTTTTCCAAAATTTTAAATTCCAAATTCTTTCAATTCATATTCCAATATTACTCTGGAATTTTACTTCATTTTATAAATAACATTTATAGTTTTCATTTACAAATCTCGTTCGTATATAAATTCATTTCTTAGCTTTTAGTTATGATTTCAATTTCTTATTCAATTTTTTTTAGAATCATGACAATAATTTAATATTATCACTTCCTAACAACCAAGCAACCATATATAACTATATTAATTTACGAAAAATTATTTCTTTTATATAAAAAAATAATTTGGGTAAAATTATTTCATTTACCCTATTTTAAAACAATACTGTGTCGGTTTATCTTGTTTAAAAGTTTAGAAATCCCAATCGATGCCATGGCGTCCTACACATCGACCAGAATTCATAAACACTCAACCGAATAAATCAACATTATATAAAACAATTTTATATTCACTAACAAATACGCCCTCATATCTATTAATACTCTCAAACTCATTTCTAGAGTACTACGGACTCTATTTCTAATGAGTAATCCCCACCAGAGCTAAGGTTCTCGCTTAACCTTCAGCTCTGATACCAAGTGTAACGACCCGATTTTTCAACGCCGGAAAAATCAAACCATTGGAGTTAAAGAAGAAGGAGATAGAAGAAGAGAAAACAAATAACACAGAATCTTACCATCGCAGCGGAATAAAATATAATAGATAATAACAGATCTTTACAAAAAAGAAAAATATATATGTTTTATACACATATCATCAGAATACAACATTAGAGTTCAATGCAATCAACAACACACTTAGGACGGTTATAATATCCCATCCTTTCAAATCTGAATACATAGCAGAATATACATCAAATACGTCGGATACGTCTCGCCATCCAGCTCGTCTCCTGAGCTCCACAGCAGTCTATCCAAAATCTGTATTCTATAATATTCGGTCTGACCCAAGCATTATAGTTAAATAACACCCGAGTCAGTCTGGAATACCAACGTGAGAAAACACACTCAATTGGATTAAAATCCTTTGAAAATCAAAAGCATCTCGTAAGACCACGCCACAAATAAACATGTCGGGTTTTTACCTTACGATAGCCAAAGCATTTCTTGTCAAAATCCTATGATATTATAATAGTGTCTATATATAAATACTTATTCAAATAGCTGAAATTGTTACATGATTAAATTCCAGCATACTATCCACAAAGTGGGTTCCACAAACAAAAATCATAAAGGCACGTAGGGAGAATGGATTTCCAACTAATGACTAGGCATTTGGGGTACCACCTGTCACAGTACGTGGCCTAGATCACCGTACCAAGGATTACTCCCAATCCCCTGCAACACAAGATCGGACTACCCCTTACTGGATAATCTTGAGTAAGGCCACCCCACGGTTGGGATCAGCAACCGCACCACACAGCCAAAATAAAAGGGACATCTAGACAGGGATGGCCTTACCCTAATGGGCGCTACCCACTTAACCTTGCCGCATAACCCCTGATTTTCAGTCATTCTCGATTGATGATGCTCGAGGCTAAGCATTACATTTTTAGAACATTTCACTTAGAATGCTCATCGTCCTCCTGACAATGTTCTGGAAACATTCATCCATACAAGTCCGTTACGGGTTCGAACGGAACCGAAGGCACTACTCCTACTACATCCATTTTGGAATCACCCCCAGAATTAGTAGCGATTAGCCCTTGCACTTCACTGCTCAATCTTCGACTTCTAGCACTTGTCTTCCTCGCTAAAATGTTCAAACCGGATCGAAGTGGTTTTTGAGAAATAAATCTCGATCCCGGTCTCTTCGAAACGATCAATGCATTGGCCAATATTGATAGTCGGTTATTTAACTATAAATTAACATTAACAAACAATCATCAAGCCATAATAATTTCTTCCAAATTATTTATTAACCTCAAAATATCTTCGCAAGATATTTTTCCACTTTTCAACCCTTTTGGAAACAGTTTCAAAACATTTTCCTCTCACGGAATAAATTCCCTAAATATTTTCGATTCCGACTGAAATCACGATGTACAAAATACTTCAGATTTTAAAATAATTTAAAACACTTTATTATCAAATATACTTTAAAACATTAAACTAAACTACTTAAACACTTTATTCAAAAATATATGTTTTGAAAATATTTAAATAAATTTACTTTATAAAATATAAAACTAATTTCTAAAATAAAAGTTAATCCAAATTAAATTTAAAATAAGAGTTACGAAATTCTATACCAATTTTCAAATAAAACTATTTATAAAATTTAGATATTAATAATTAATACTAATAAATATTTACCTTTTAAAATTTAACAACTTAAATAATAATAATTTCTCAAAAAAATTCCTTTAAATAACTTTAAAACTTTCAACTTATACTTAAAAATCAGCTTTGAAAACGTACTCGGCTTTTCAGGGAATCCACTTTTCTTTCACGCCTGTTTAAAATAAACCACCATTTATTTTTAAAACAAATTACCCATTCCTCAATAAATTCCTATCGTGAAATTTATACTTCCAATTATTTACTGATATCTAAATTTACTTTATAAACGCAGTTTATAAAGTCCCATACTCTTATTCATTTAAAACCACAATTTTCAAATACTTTATCAGTTTCCAAATTGTTTTTCAGATTTTACTCCATTTAAAAATAAATTCCTTTACTTACTCTATTTTTATTTCAAACCCCAATAACTTCCGGGTTTACTTCTTAAATTATGAATTAGAATCTTATTTAACTGAAATTACCAATTTCATACTTTTCCAAATTCCTTCTTTATCCTTTCCAAAAGATTTAAACCCTGAATTTTAACATAAATTCTTTATTTCTTTAAATAATATTATATAGGTTTTAAAATTCATTATTTCCCCTTTTGTTCATAATTTCCTTTCCCATACTCGGAATTTATTTATTAGAATTAAAAAAAAAATCCACATTTATCTTTCTTTTTTTTCAATTTATCCCAAATTCTCTAAAATCATTTTACCAACAAATTTTCTCTTTTCATTTTCTTTTCAAAAATCAAATCTATATATTTCCGATAACTATGCATTCCCAAATACATTCAATCACACCATAACATCCATTATTTCCAATTACCATCATAATCTATCACAGATTGTCCAATAAATCATAACACAGAATAGTTAAACAAATCAAAATATTTTGAGTAATCCTGTTGGATCCCTCCAACTTGTTTCCCTACATCCACAGATGTTAGCACAATATAAAATACCAATTCCACTTCGATGTGGAATATCGCGGTATATGGGATTAAATAATATCATCCGCTATTATGTGGCGCATAGGGCCTCCTCCTCTATATAATGCAGGAAATCAATCACTCCAAGTATATATACTATATACACTACTATATATATATATATATATATATACAATCACATCCAGTCTATTCAATCCATCAACCAATAATTTAAATTAACTACTTAAATTAACTAGAAATCCGAGATGAGTGAGATTAACTCACCTTTTATTTTTGTTTTGCAATCCATTTCCATTTCAGCTTCTTTTCTTCATAGTACTTGACCTTGTATAAACAATTATTTGGTTTATCAATATTCGAAGTAATCGAATAATTAATTACTATTTAAAATTTAATTAACAAATGATTTGGTTTAAGACCGATTTCCTTTAATAATTTATCTTTAGTAACCAAAATAATTGACTAACCAGTTAAATAAATTATTTCCTTAATTCATTGATAAATTAGTAAATTTATAATGTACACTTATTTTTCAAACAAACTTCCCATTCCTAAACCATTTAAATCCTGAATTTTAAAAATAACCTTTTTTTCAAAGTTTGGTTTATAAATATATATCCTTTTTTATCTGTTTTCTAAGCATATTTTTTTTTCTCCGTTCATATTCATATACAAGTTAAATTGGAATAAACTATATACATCATACTGTAAAATTCCATTCGGTACATATACAATATTAAATTTAAATCGAACGAACTAAATCAAGAGATTACCTCACTGCTTTGACGAGCTTACTCGCGAACGCTTGAATCGAATCGCGAGCGCCACTATCCCGCGAGACCCTCCGCAACCTACTGACTCTCATCTCGTGCGTGCGAACCAGCTTGCCTCATCGACGTTCTCCTCCCCTCAATAGCCGCACATGAGGTCGTCTAGGCACCGAATAGCTATCATGCGATTTCTTTTAGAAATCGAAATCGAATCTATTCGATTTGAGTTGGAGAAGTGGCTTTGACCGAGAGAGGGAAAGGCCCGATTGAATTGATTCAAGATTTTTGACTTCGATTTATTTTAACTGGAAGGGGAAAAGAATTGATAGCCATTATTTTCTAATAGCAACGTTCTTCCATTTTATTATTTTAAATCAGATTTAGATTTTGATATCAAGAGAGCTGGTAGTTTATTTTCTTAGTTAATTTTAATATGCCCGGCCCTAAAAAACGAAGAATACGTTTGTCGAACGCAGTAGGACTGGTGTCAGAAGAGGTGGCCATGTGTCTCAAAGGTTTGCCAGTATAGGATTCAAAAATTTGATATTTAAATTCTATTTCAAATTCAAATCATTACTGAAAAAGCAACTCAAAATCTCGAACTCCTATCGAGGTGTACCGACAGTCGTTTATAATGTTAAACCCCTATTTTGAACACAATGGAAAAAGTTTTGAGTCCTAATTCGATCGAATGGAGAAGATAGCTTTTGGACCAGTTATTGTATTGAATTTCGATTAAAATTTCAGTGCATTTGTCTGTCGTATGATCACTCGACAACTCCAAACACTATGAAAATTGAAATCAGATAATAATACAATATTACGGATCCAATGGAACTAGTTTCGTCAAATTCCGAGACCGTGCCTCGGAAAACTATTTTTAAATATCAATTTAAATGATATATTATTAAAACTTAACTGGTCACTTTAAAATTCAATTTAATCACTTCTACTACCTTCAATATTATCAATATAAATTTTATAAGGCTTTGAAATATTTTTAACAAGCTCAGAATTCTAGATTTCAACATTTTCCCAATTCAATCATTTAATTCAATATTTAAGTTATTAAATAAATAGCAATATTTGAAATTCAAGTTAGAAACTAACTTTTAAATATTTAAAATCGATTAAATATTTCAATTTCAAATATCTAAAAATTCTGAGTCGTCACACCATATTTTCAAAAAATCTCAAACATTTCTATGAGGTTATCCAAATGATTTCTTGACACACGTGATTTGACTAGCATTTTTTCCACATAGGCTTCCATTGTTCATCCGATTTGATCCTTGAATATTGTCTTCACCAACTCTTTGGGTTCATGCATTATAATCTAGTCCACATAGGCTTCCATTGTTCATGCATTTTGTCTACATAGGTTATCCAAGCGAGTGACATTACTCGATAGCAATAAAATCCAAGGTCGGTAATGAAGCTAGTGTTCCCCTATTTGGGTTCATGCATTATAACCTGGTTATATCCTAAGTAGGCATCCATGAATGTAAGTAGTTCATGGCCTGCTATCCCATCCACAAGCTGGTCGATTTTAGGTAATGGAAAGCTGCCCTTTGGGCAGGCTTTGTTTAGGTCCAAGTAGTCAACACAATTTTGCCACTACCCATTAGACTTCTTAATCAAAAATAGATATGGCACCTATTCATGATAGGTTGCATCGCAGATGAAGCCGTTAGCCAATATCTTATCCACTTCTTTCTTTAGCGCAATAAATCGATGCGAAACTAGACTGTGTCTCTTCTGTCTTACTAGAGTGTACTTGAGATCGATATTGAGTGCATGACATGCTATTTCCGACAATGTCACACATATATCAGAATGTGTCCGAGCGAACATGTCCAGATTGGCGTGAATAAATTTGATCAATTCTTTTTGCATTTTGATTCTAAATTGTGACCCTATCTTTAAGAATCGAGTTGGGTCATCCATGTCAATTGTGATAGACACCACACTCTTTGTTGATGCTGGTCGTTCCTCCCCTGAACTCTTCTACCTAGGGTCCAAAGCCTTGTTGAATTGGTTATGGCCCCCAAGCTAGGGCAGTAGTATAATCGTTATGCTGACTATTCACTAATGCGGAGAACTTCCCTACATTCTTTCCCTTTTCTTTTCATTTTAATTCACATAATTCAGTAGTATATCATTCTCTTATAGCGCTTTAGTCTCCCTTTATCGCTCCAACTCCATTTTTCGTTGGGAATTTCATGGTAAGGCACCACTGAGCCAAGGGAATTATGAAATGGCAAGAGCTGGTCGACTTAAGAAAGCACTATAGGCTCACATTTCATCAACTATTATGAAGGTTTGGATAAGAACAACCATTCGTTCCCCTTCTTCGAGCTCCATAGGTAAGTCAATCCTCCTGATTAGCTGTCTTTGTTCACCTGTGAATCCCTGGATCTTCATTCGGCAAGCAGACACATCCTTCATGCTGATTTTTATCTGGTTGATTGTGGATCCGAACAAGATGTTGACATAACTTTCACAATCTACCAGCACTCATGTACAACTGCTAGTTCGAACTCGATTGTTACCACCTTCGGGTCGAGAGTTAGAACTTCTACCCCATTAACATCTCAGTTCTGAAACACTATGTCATCATTGAGTGTACTTTGCTACTTAACCAGGGTTCCATCTTCGACTGCAAGGCAAGTTTCCTTTGGAGCATGCTTTAGTGAACTTGCATATCGCTTCATCTCGCCCCAGCTCTTCTGCATTGGGTGAGGTCCTCCAAAAATAGTCCAGTTAACAAGTCTCTGTTCTTTCCATATGGATCCTTCTCCGCTAGGTCATTGGTTTCCTTGACTACTCAAAAATTGGGGTCCAGTAGATTGGTTAGGGTTCTATGATTTCTTCACATACTAGTAGAGCCTGTTGTTTTTGATCTATTCTTTAATCAAGCCCTTGAGATCTCCCACTCATTTGTGTTGTGCCCAAGTGTTTCATGGAAGCTGCAATATTTCCCTGATTGCTTTTGACATTCAGATTCTTCATTTGTAGCAGGCTTCTAGTATCGCTCGGTTCCTTAGGTTACAAAGTAAATGTTCTCTAAGCTATCACTCAACAACGTGTACTCTTCAGGCCTTAGATTCTTTATATATCTTCCACCCCCATAACACCTACTAGACTTTTTATTCTTTCTTTTCTAATTCCCATTTTCCCAGCATTTCCTGTAGTAGCCCCGAAACTGTTTCCTTCTTGGTTGACCGCTACATTGCTCTGAGCTATCTCCTTTTGCTGTACATGGTGGTTTTTCCTTCCAATTTATCCGCCTTTTATAATATCAAGTACCGACTTGCTTTTCGGTTAAACTCATTCATGGTGGTTGGTTGTTTCATCGTAATCCATCTTCTAAAGTCAGTGTCTAGGTGGATAGCTTGGACGAAAGCCATGACCACTTATCCTCAATTAGTTTGCTAACTTTAGTAACTGCGGTATCAAACCGATTTACAAAAGATATCAATGATTCGTTTGGTCCTAGGAAAAGGACATATAGAGACATCACATCTATTGGTAGAGCTGGGTAAATTCTAAACTGTTCCATGAATTTTCTTGTGAACTCATCAAAGGGAAGACGGATCTTGGTGGGACTCTAGTAAACCACATTGAATTGGTTCATTCTAAGAAGATAGGGAAACATTTGCAGCGGACAACATCTATTGCCTTGGCTTCATCCATATGCCAACTGTATTTTCAAGATTGTGGTTTATAGTCCGTTGTCCCATTATATGCTGGTATAGTAGTCATAGTAAACTTCTAAGGAGATTCATCACTTATGATGTTTTTCAATGAATGGTCGGCATGGTGGAGAACCCCTGTCATCGTCCTTTCTTCCCGTGCTTTCTTCCACCAAGCATTTGATCATGTCCACTATGTGTGCCTCACTAGTCTGGTAGTCCACAGATTAACTGTCAGGGGATCCACCATACTTTTAGCTCTACAAACGGCCTTGGCACGCCAGATGAAGCCTGGGCTCTACATTCTCTGGGAGAACCACTCCTGTCAAACTCAATTGATGCCTTGGTGTTCTTATGGCGGTAGTTTGAACTTCTTTTCTAGCAAATTTCCTAACTACATCAGCTTTCAATTTCAGTCCTTTGTTATCCAATTGCATATAATCTTCGGAGTCGGAGAGAAGCATTGTAACATTTCCCTATGGAGCATTTACTCCAAGGTTTGGGTTTACAGCAAGCTGTGCTCTAGCAGGTGAAGTACTTCCATTTCCTTTGATAACAATTCCAATTGCTCCACCAGCTATCTCCTTTTCTTTTTACTTGTCGTCCCTCCTATGCAAGCCTAAGACAAAGGGATTTTCTTGTTTCATAGCAGCGGTAGTCTCCGGCCTAGTTCTTGGAGCAGTTGGTGGTTGTAATGCTAGTATAGTGTCTATCTTGTCCATAAGAGCTTTTTGGCTATCCACCATCTTCTGATTAAGTTGATTAATCATTTGGTAAAGTTCTCCTTTAGTTACAACTTCATACTGAGTGGAAGATTTCAGTGCTTGATTTTCAATATTAGCACCTATTGGTAAGTTGGTTGTGTTGTTGACCTCAACTGGTTGGTGGTTTGGTCCATCATTACCAACCGTTGCACCTGTAGATCAACCAGAAGTTGTTCTCTTTCTTCTTGCTATTGATCTTTAGCGACAAGCCTTCAAAAAAAATTTAAAGTAGGATACGTGGATTTAACTTTCAGACCTATCCAATCAAAAGTGGAGAGCTAGATCTAAGCCAGGTTTCAGTATTTCTCAATGAAAGCGCCAAAATGTTAACCCAAAAAATGAACTAACACTTTGGAGTGTGATTGCAAAGCACTAGTCCTACTTGAATATAGCAAATATAACAGAACAATTGTAGAAAAATAAATAGACACAGAGATTTTCATAGTGGTTCGGCGATTAACTAAGCCTATGTTCACTTTATAGCTTTGATTATTGATTGGATATGATTACAAAGTGTTTTTGATAGATCAAGTCATAAGTACAAGTGTAAGAACAATTTTAAGTCCTAGAATTGCCTATAGGAACTACGTTGGTGACTACTGAGTGGAGAGAGGGTTGATGAATGATACAGCTTCTACATAGTAATGGTAGAAACCAAATCCTCTCTTAGTTTCTCTTTGGCTTGTATTTATAGTGGTAGCAACCATCTTGGACCAGAAGCTCTCTTCTAGAGAAGTCCATATATCGACCCAAAGCAACACATGAAAACTCATGACGAGATGAGTTAAGGGTTAAACTCATCACAGAGTTAAGGCCTTAACTCGGTGCCTAGTTTAATCCTTAGCAAGCACATGCGTAAATCTTCTTCTGTTGACTTCATTATCTTGTCAAGAAGTCCTCCATGTAATTCGGTAGATGGTTGACTAGTTTTGATGATCATTCTTGACGATAGGCCTTTTGGAATTTTAGGTTTATGACAACCATATTTGTTTACTACTCTTGGAGGATCTAATTTTGAATCCAATTTTACAGGTAGTGGAGATGAGTAACCAACTGATATTGGCACTAGAAATGAAGTTGTGGTAGGACCAGCATGAACATTCCACTTTGGTTCCACCATTGACTTCAAGCTAAAAACCAGGCCATTGTTAATGAAGGAGTCAGTGTAACTAGAATACAAGATGAAAATGTTGTTCGTGCATACCAAGGTTGAATTTCCAAAATTGTGTAAGGATTTTCTTAATATGGGTGGCAAGTCATATAAGGGAATAGAAGCTTTTGTGGAGAACAGAGTTTGGCTGCGTACACGTGGAAGAATATTTAGCTTGTTGAGTTTAAATTATAAGATAAAGAGGCAGCTTGCTTCTTGGCACCTATAAGAAGAAGCAATGAATTAATGGGATGTTTTCATAGAGGAAGTCAATGGAAATGAAATCTCCTAACCAACTTTCAGAATAGAAAAGATTTGAGATATAATATTTGCCTGGAGCTAAAAAGGAAGTGATACTTGAGAAGTTTATTAATCTTAAACAAAGAAATTCCAGTTCGAAGGATTATATTAATAGTTTTAATGAGTTGGCAAATTTTGGTTTTGAATTGGTAGATACGGTGCCCAAGAAGGCAATAAAGTTTACAATAGGTTGAGTTCACCACTTAGGGAATTAGAGTTAGTCAGATTCTATAACATCCTATAAAATCTAATAATAAATTAAATAATTAAAATAAGGAAAGAAATTGAATTCATGTAAATGTCAAAATTTGGTAACGGAAATTGCACCGTTGCATCCATGGTGACTTTCTGATAGGTTTTCATATATTTATGTTGAAAACAAAGTTCAAATGAAAAAGTAACAAACGTTTGAAATATTGGGTATAAAAAAGTTTAAAATGAATTTAAAGAATCTCAGAAGAGTTTGGAATTTGAAATCTGAGTAACCCCAATTGGGAGGAATATTGGAGTTAACGTGAATGTTGAGCGGAACAAATAAGGCGACAAATCTTCAGAATAAGGAAAGGTAATGGCCGCACATTAATTAAGACCGATCGATAGCCAAATTGGGGCCTATTGACCTAGGCGGTCGACTGTCCCCATTATAAGCGGTCGATTGGTGAATGCGACCAAACTCAATTTACAGCTGGCCGAAGGTCCAGATTCACATATTTTAAATCTAACGGCCGTGGTTCAATTCTATGCCTATAAATAAATCCTAAACCAAATAACCTTCTTCACAAAATTCAACGGCAACAACAGAACTCTGCTAAAATTTCTTTCTTCCTAGCATTTGAGAATAACAAGAAAAACAGTAAGTAATTCTAACTCTAACCTCTATTTTAACTTATTCTCAATCCTTCTTCTTCTCTCTTCTTAAATTTATGAAATTTGATGGTCAAAATATACAATTGTTTTGTATGATAAGAGGAAAGATTTGTCAAGTTGAAGCAAGTCAATCCAAATCTTATCTATAATCACAAAGGGTTAATGCAGCATCCCCTATCTAGAGGCCCGAAGCAAAGTACTACAGACGCTGCAGTTATCCATAGTGTTAACTTCCAGTGACCAAATACGGTAATGTTAATGGTATCCATAATATCACAAGCACATGAATATTAAACAAAATCATTGATTTCACAAAAAACAACTTTCCTGATTACATCTTGCAAAACTTGTTTCATATCCCATTACATAATCCTATAATCATTTCCCAGTTTTAGATAAAATATAATTATTACAAAATACACCAAGAGCGACATATGAAGATGATCCCTTGGATGATCAGAGTACTAAATATTCATAACTGACATAATACAACACAGTGGAATCAAACAAAATAAACAACAACTCCTAAATAGCTATCCGTTAGCCACCTGCTCGTCTCCGGAAGCTTTATTTGCCAATCTACTAAAAAGAAGTAAACCTCAACCCTTGGTTTACTCAAATCAATTTCGAGCACCCGAGAGTTTAAGGGGAAAACCATAAACTTCAAGTCAGACATAGAGCCTGTTGTGAATAATAATATACATCTCGGTTATTTGATGTTAAGTGAGACCATACGGCTTAGCGAAATGGGTTTCAGCTCACTATATCCTTTTAAAACATATCTTTTGCAAATCTTAATCCTCTAACCAAAACTGGTAACAACTATAAAGCATTATCATATAAACATACATGTCAGCTAACAAATGGACTTTCTATCCAAACACTATAGTTTTGTTTCGTTAACTACAAACCATTGGTTGACTCGGGCCTACCAGACAATATAAAAAAATAATTTAAGATCTGTTAGATATTCCTCTTCTGGACGGTCTGTGCCTAACTTACTTTTTCCAGGTCAACCGATCCTAATGGTTTTGCAGGTTCACCAATAACCTATCTTTAAACAATTTTATTCCTTTCTATGTATAACATCATTTTAGTCTTACCTATGTCAAAGCCCTACACATTGGAATTTTGGACTAAATTAGCTAAGGGCTAATTGCTAATGTATAAGGCGCAATCTTATACCAGTCCCATCTGGTAACAAATATTTGAGTCATTTTACTTAGTGTAATCTTCCCAATATTTTCCTTGGAAACTTTTTCATCTCAAATTGACTTAAAACATTTAGATCAAATTTAAACAAGGAAAATATACACTCTATCCTTTACTCAAAATTACTGTGCCATGTTATATCTAAACTTTACTCAAATCTTTGTTGATGAAAGCATTTATACCTTTGAAAGTACCCCTTTCAAATCCATTGAAAGTGCCACTTTCGAAACTAAGTAAACCCCTTTCTTTTACCTAGGACGAAAGGCCAAAACATTTCTTTCAAAACCATTTACATAAACCTTTTGAAACCATTCAAAAACCTTTCCTTCGAAAACTTTAAAACCATAGACGTCCTATCTTTAAAACACTTAAACATTGCCTTTTGAATACACTGGAAAATCTTTCTTTCAAACCTTTTGAAACCATTGGGGAACCAACCATCGAAACCATTCTTTAAAACCTTTCGAAATGATTAAAACATCAAACCTTTCAAAGGCATTTGGGTTCAATTTATAACATGTTAAAACACCTTTCGAAACCATTGAAAACCATCTCTTTCGAAACCTTTGGGTTTTATCTTCATTGGAGAAAAGCGGTTATTAAACATGTAAGTCGAAAGAACTCTTTCGAAAACATTCTTAAGTAAGAAAGTGATGGTGTCGAAACTAATCTTTCGAAAGCATTGCAGAAGCGGGTAAGTTATATAAGCAAAGTATTCCCTTCGAAACAATTATTTCGAAAGATAAGGAAAGTGGAAGCTAAGGTTTTCGACCCCATTTGAAAGCATTTACTTAAAACAAAGGTGCAACCCATTTGAAACCTTTCCTTTAAAACATTTGAATCGGCCAATAGCCAACCAAGTCGAAAGCACTTCCTTCGAAAGCCAAGCCGGTGCATTTTAAATTTAAAACAAAGTCATGCTTCGACCCAATCGGAGCTTCTGGTCTCGATCCAGTACCTTCTTCCTTAGTCTAATTCACTATGTACAGAGTCATTGATACTATGTGCACTGGTTTCAATGGCAATGGAGGCGATAGTACTTGGTCAGAACCTCTGTGCTGAAAGTAGCGAAACATGCTAAAACCATGTAAAAACTGATTTTAACTTTAAAAAGAAATTGTTTTCAATTAACTGCCTTGTTTTGAAAATTATTGGTTGCTAATTTTCTTTTCTAAAAGTGCCACCAATATTTAAGAAATAAACAATTTAATTTATTTATAAAATACCTTTTCTCCTTTTATAAATATATAAAACATTTAAGTTCCATACCTTAAATAATTTTATATATCTATAAAACACATAGGAAAATTCTAAAAAAAATCCATAAAATCTTCTTTAATATGTTTTCAAACATATATTAATTTCAGACCCAAAACATATATTATTTAACTGTAAATAATTTTAAACCCAATTAATCATTTTCCTTACTAAAAAATTAATATAAAATTCACATTAATCTAGAAAATTATGAAAATTGAAACCCAACTCTAAAATATCATGTCTGATCTAAATATAAAGTCGCAAGGCATTTGGATATCACCAAATAGGGTTTTCACATTAAAACATACCATAAAACCTATACGAATAAGCATAATTCGTCAACAAGCATATACAAACATTTAATCATTCAAAAACATAGCATAACCATGAAAAATACTTCGGCTTCATCTTAAAACCGAAATCAGTTATAAAAATAAGACATAGTCATTATTCACCTTAGCTTTGAGATTATGGAAGTTGATTAATCTTCTTGCTTTAGTTCTTTCTTCCTCATTTTCTTGCTAATGGTTGCCGAACTCTATTTGTTTTTAATTTTGCAAATGAATGTATGGAACATACACGGTTAAGGGTTTAGGGTCATTAGAATGATCTCTTTCCTATTTTACCTCTCCTCTAATTCATTTTAACTCTTTTTAGTCCATTGGTTACATGGCACGACTACCCCTTATTAAAACCAAATCTCAATCCCCTAATCTTCACATTATTTTATTTAATTTAGCTAATTAAATATCCTAAATAATATTACTAAAAATATTAAGTGTACCCAAGATGGTAGTTTGCATAGCCTTCCATACATTGGTGATTTGCATGGTCTTCCATACAAAGCTTCAAACGACGCCATTCCTATATTAGTCCGATAACTATTACCATAGGAAAAGTCAACCAAATCTACATGATCTTCCCAAGATCCACCAAAGTCCAATACACAAGCTCTTAATAAATCCTCCAAGACTTTGTTAACTCTTTCTGTTTTCCCATCGGCCTGTGGATGGTAAGCGGTACTCATCTTGAGCTTGGTTCCTAAAATATTCGGTAGACTCTTTTGGAACTCGCTAGTGAATAAGAAATCTCTATCACTTAATATACTACTAGGGATTCCATGGAGTCTAACTATATTCTTCGTAAATAACTTAGCTAGAATAGTGTCGTCGTAGTTGACCTAACTAGAATGAAATGGGCACTCTTGGTCAATCTGTCTACTATGACCAATATACTTTCATTTCATCTATTAGATCTTGGCAACCCGTCCATAAAATCCATAGAAATGGAATCCCACTTCCATAATGGATTATCCAATGGATGAAGCAACCCACTTGGCTTCTGATGTTCGGCTTTTACCTGTTGACAAGTCAAACACTGCTTCAACCATAAGCCTACATCCATCTTTATACCTTCCCCGAAGAAACTCCGCTTCATATCCTGATACATCTTAGTTCCTCCTGGATGAATAGTGAACTTCGAACGATGGCACTCCTCTAAAACTTCCTTCCTAATGCTTCCCACATTCGAAACACTTAACCTGCCTTTCTTTCTTAACCACCCATTTGAGTCAAGACTAAAATCCTTCAATTCATTGCTTTATGTTCCATCCTTGAACTTCTTGATCTGTTCAACTAATACTAGATCCTCCATCTGTTTTGAAGCAATCTTTTCGATCATCACTGCTAGAGCTTCAAAACAAGACAACACAATAGTTCCTCCGCCAGATCCTGCTTTAGATCTCCATTGCACTCTACAAGTCGACAACGCTTTCAAATCTTTCCACTCTGCTACCATTGCCAACACTGCAATCTGATGCTTTCTGCTAAGCGCATCTTCAACCTTATTACCTTTTTCTGGTGTGTACACAATTCCAAAATCATAAGCATCAATAAACTCTAACCATCTCTGTTGTCTGATGTTCAGCTCCTTCTGAGAGAACAAGTACTTCACGACTTATGATCCGTATAAAGCTCAAACCTCTCTTCCAAAAGGTAATGTCTTCACATCTTCAGTGCAAAAAGCACCGTAGCTATTCCAGATAATGCATTGGATATCTAACCTCATGCGGTCTAAGCTGTCGAGAAGCATAGGCAATCACTTTACCTTTCTGCATCAACACAGCTCCTAATCCAGTTCCACATGCATCTGTATAAACTACCAAATCCCGATTCCCTTCCAAAACCACTAGTACAGGAGCATGGGTCAATAAATATTTCAAGCCTTGGAATGCTTCCTCACACTTATTGGTCCAAACAAACTTCACATCTTTTCATGTTAACTTTGTCATCAGTGCGACTATCCACGAAAAATCCTTAATGAACCTCCTATAATATCCAGCCAATCCAAGAAAATCTTTATCTCAATCACTCTCTTAGGTCTCCTCCAATTATTCACCGCCTCAATCTTAGTCGGATCTACAGACAACCCTTTCTCTACGACTACATGACCAAGAAACTTCACTTCCTTCCTCTAGAAATGAAAATTAGCTGATTCTGCCTCAACGTCTCAAGAAAAACTCTAAGATGAACTTCATGATCCTTTTCATCCTTAGAGTATATCAAGATATCATCTATAAACTAACACGAACCTATCCATGTGCTTCTGGAAAATTTGGTTCATCAAGTCTACAAAGAACGCCAATGCATTATTTTGTTCGAGTAGCATAACTAACCATTCATACGATCCAATCTATTTCTAAACGCCATCAAAAGAATACTATCCTCTGCCATTCTAAGCTGATGGAACCCTGTTGCTAAATCTAATTAAGGAAATACCTTGCCTCCACTCAACTGTTCGAACTAATCATCAATTCTAAGCAATAGATATCGATTATTTATCGTCTTCTCATTCAACTTACGATAATCGATACATAACCTCAATGATCCGTCTGGCTTTCCACCATCATATTTACTTAACCAGTCCTTACCCAAAACAATTCCGTACCCTACAAAGTCAAACACATGCAAACTGCTAACAAAGGTATGACCTAACAATTCAAACTCTAAGTGTTCACACTTTATCCCAAGTGTCGCATGCTCTCCTATCGGGTTCGCATCCCTTAAGGGAGTAACTAAATATGAGTGTTCTAGGTTAAGCTTATCTACTAAACAATAAGATATAAAAGAATGCGTTGCACTACCATCAAACAGAACGCTAAAATAAATACCATGAATACGAAGCGTACCTCCCAAAACCGCCTTCCCTTTCTCCTGCGCTATTAGTCCTAATGTAGGTAGCTCCATTGCAAATACGTAGCCCATTCCATCCTTAGCAGGCTCTGTGCATTGATTCTTATAATGACCAATCTGATCGCAGTTGAAAAACCTCACCTCTTTTTTCTCGGTAGCTTTCTTTCCCTTGCCTGTCCGGCACTCATAGGCATAGTGTCCTTTTCTTGTCACACTTGTAATAGACCACTTCTGCCTTCCCCTTTTTAGCAACTTCACACTTTTGAGCTCCTTTCTTGTAGAAAATTTTTCTTTCCTGACTCTGCCTCACCTAGACTTCCTCTGCCTTGTTCTTCTCCAAAGAAGTAAGTATCTCCTCATGCCTCAATGTCATTTCTACTATAACATCACAATGATCCCTAATATGGTGTAATGTAGCCCATGCTAACTCAGGCTTCAACGTCTTTATGAATTTCTCATTTCTCTACATCACAGTATCCACGGTGGCATGTCCATACCTAACCAACTCCTCAAACCTTCTAGCATACTTCAACACAGTCATATCCCCTTATTCCAACTCAGCAAATTTTATGATCAAGATAGACTTCGCCATCACAGATATGAACCTCTCCTTGAACCTTCTCCTGAACTTAACCCATGTGATATCCTATTCATTCAGTCTAGCCGTCACACTATTCCACCAGAATAAAGATGGTCCTTGAAGCTAACTCGTAGCAAGCCTCCTCTTTTACTCATCATTGAGTCTCAAGTCAGCAAAGATCCTCTCACAATTTAGCAACCAGTTCTACACCTCAATTGCATTCTCGGTTCTAATAAATGGCTTCCTTCCCAGCCGAACATAATCTCTGTGCAAGATAGCATAATTGTTGACCACTGGTGCTTCCAGAACTTCTACTCCAGCATTTCCTCCAACCACTCCAGCAGAAATTCCAACTTGCATCATGTTCATGAAAAACTGATACATAGCTCTCATATCCACTTATGAGACTCCAGCACCAACATTCCCCTCTTGTGCCTGACCTTGGTTTCTCCTGGTATTTTTGTCTGGAATTTCCATTTGTGGTGGTGCTTCCTCCTAGATTCACTCTTCCACTTCTAGCATCCATATTTGTATTCAAGCCTTGTGAGATACAAAAGAATAGCCTAAGGGAGATAGGAAACTAGAGATATAGCGTATATTTATATATAGCAAATACAAGTACGTTACTGTAGCGTTATCCCATACACCGGTCTTATCTCTAATTACTTAGGATTATGTTTTCAAAAAATCATTTTAGTTAAAGTTTTTCATAAACCTATGCTCTGATACCAAGTTGTAACATCCCCTATCTGGAGGCCCGAAGCTAAGTGCTACAAATGCTGTAGTAATCTATAGTATTAACTTCAGGTGACTAAATACGGCAATGTTTATGGTATCTATAATTTTAAAAGCACATGAATATGAAACAAAATCATAGATATCACAAAAACAACTTTTCCGATTACATTTCAAAACACATGTTTCATATCCCATTATATAATCCCATAATCATTTCCCAGATTTAGATAAAATATAATTATTACAGCATCAGCCAAGAGCGACATATGAAGATGCCCCCTTGGATGATCAGAGTACTAAATAGTCATAATTGACATAATACAAAACATTGGAATCGAACAAAATAAAACAACAACCCTAATTAGCAATCCGTCAGCCACCTGCTCGTCTCTAGAAGCTTTATTTGACAAACTACTAAAATATGTAAACCTCAACCCTCAGCCTACTCAAATTAATTTTGAGCAACCAAGAATTTAAGGGGAAAATCATAAAATTCAAGTCATACATAAAGCCTGGTGTGAATAATAATATACATCTCGGTTATTTGATATTAAATGAGACCATGCTGCTTAGCGAAATGGGTTTCCACTCACTATATCCTTTTAAAACATATCTTCCGCAAATCATAATCCTACAACCAAAACTGGTTAAAACCGTAAAGCATTGTCATATAAGCATACAATATCAGGTAGCAAATTAACTATCTACCCAAACATTATAGTTTTGTTTGGCTAACTACTAACTTTTGGCTGACTCGGGCCTACCGAACAATATAAACAAATAATCTAACATTTGTTAGACACTCCTCTTTTGGACGGTCTGTCCCTAACTTACTTTCTCCAGGCAACTGATCCTAATGGTTTTGTTGGCTCATCAATAACCTATCTCTGTATAATTATATTACTTTGTGTGTGTAACATCATTTTAGTCTTAGGTGTGACAAAGCCCTACACACTGAAATTTTGGACTAAATTAGCTAGGGCTAATAGCTAGTGTATATAGGGCACGACCCTATACCTGTCCCATCTAGTATACAAATATCTGAGTCATTTTATTTAGGGTAACCTTCCCATAAATTTTCCTTGAAAACCTTTTCATCTCAAATTGATTAACAACCTTTAAATCAAATATAAACAAGGAAAATATGCACTCTATGCTTTACTCAAAATCACCTTGCCATTTTATATCTATACTTTACTTAAATTTTTGTTGTTGAAAGCATTTAAACCTTTGAATGAACCCCTTTCGAATCCATTGAAAGTAGCCCATTTGAAACCAAGTACCCCTTTCTTTCACCTAGGTCGAAAGGCCAAAACATTCCTTCCGAAACCATTTATATAAACCTTTTGAAACCATTGAAAAACCTTTCCTTTGAAAGCCTTAAAACCTTAAACATACTATCTTTAAAACACTTAAACATTGAGTTTCGAATACATTGGAAACGTTTCCTTTCAAACCTTTCAAAACCATTGGGGATCCACACCTTCGAAACCATTCTTTAAAACCTTTTGAAAGCATTAAAATATTAAACCTTTTGAAGGCATTTAGGTTTAATTTATAACATATGGAACACCTTTCGAAACCATTGAAAACCATCTCCTTCAAAACCTTTGGGTTTTATCTTCATTAGAGAATAAGGGTCATTAAACATTTAGGTCGAAAGCACTCTTTCAAAAACATTCCTAAGTAAAGAAGTGATGGTGTTGAAACAAACCTTCAGAAAGCATTAGAGAAGCGGCAAAGTTTTAAAAGCAAAGTATTCCCTTCGAAATTCAAAAGCATTTACTTAAAACAAAGGCACAATTCATTCGAAACCTTACCTTTAAAACATTTGACTCGGCTGAAAGCCAACCATGTCGAAAGCACTTCCTTCGAAAGCAAAGCAGATGCATTTTAAATTTAAAACAAAGTCATGCTTCGAACCCATCGGAAGCTTTGGTCTTGACTCGGTACCTTCTGCCTTAGTCTAATTAAAAATGTACCAAGTCATTGACACTAAGTGCGTTGGTTTCAATCGAAATGGAGGGAGCAGTGCTTGGTCCGAACCCCTATGCCAAATGTAGCGAAACATGCTAAAAGCATGTAAAAACTGATTTTAACTTTAAAAAGAAATTTTTTTAAACTAACCTGCCTTGATTGTCAAAATATTATTGGTTGCTAATTTTCTTTTCTAAAAGTATTGCCAATATTTCTGAAATAAACAATTAAATTTATTTATAAAATACACCTTCTCCTTTTATGAATATAAAACATTTAAATCCCATACCTTAAACAATTTTATATATCTAATAAAACAATTAGGAAAATTCTACAAAAATTTTAAAAAATCTTCTTTAGTATGTTTTCCAACATATATTAATTTATACCCAAAGCATATATTATTTAACCGAAAATAATTTTAAACCTAATTAATCATTTTCCTCACTAGAAAATTAATATAAAATCCACATTAATTCAAAAAATTATGAAAATTGAAACCCATCTCTATAATATCATTTCTGATCTAAATCTAAAATTGCAAGGCATTTGGATGTAAATAAATAAGGTTTAAACATTAAAACATATCATAAAACCTATATGAATAAGCATAATTCATCAATAAGCATATATAAACATTTAATCATTCAAAAACTTGGCATAATCATGCAGAATATTTAGATTCATCTTAAAACCGAAAAAAATTACAAAAACAAGATGTAGTCATTATTCTCCTTAGCTTTGAGATTATGGAGTTTGAGATTTGAATGGATTAAGTTGATTAATCTTCTTCCTTTAGCTCTTTCATCCTCTTGTTCTCGCTAACGGTGACTAGCCTATATTTTTTTAATTTTGCAAATGAATGTATAGAACATACACGGTTAAGGGTTTAAGGCATTAGAATGATCTCTTTCTCATTTTAAACCTACTCTATTTCATTTTAACTCTTCTTTAGTCCATCGGTTACATGGCACGTCTACCCCTTATTAAAATCATATCTCAATCCCCTAATCATAACATTATTTTACTTAATTTAGCTAATTAAATATCCTAAATAATGTTACTAAAAATATGGTGTTTTACATTTATTGTGAATGGAATCTTAATCCTTATTATTTTAGTAATTGAATTGTATTGATTTGGATCTGAATATGCCTTTGGGAAATTCTATAAAACAAACCTTAAACCCTTAATACCCTGGAATTTCCCTAGAATAAATATCAATCTTTTGTATATTGGAATTGTAATTGTTTCATTATATTGTATTAGAATTGAATTAATTCATTTAGATTAGATAATCTATGTTTTATTTGACCTATTTAGTGCTAAGGGACTCAAGTCGAAATTGGTGTGTAAACTATATTGTTGAAATTTGCACCGCCTATTTCTAATATTTAAAATATCCCAAAAGTCTTATTTCAATCGAAATTAATATATAATTGGTTGAACTGAGCATAGAAGATTAATTTACTATATATGTTTATTTGAAATAGAGGATAATTCTAATACTTTAACATATGACAAGTTTTCTGAATTCCATTGTTTTACATGACTATTCCATATAGTTATGGTTAGTAGCTATTTTTGTTGATGTCGTAGATTGTATAAGATTAATGTTCTATAAATTTCTTATAAGAAAATAATATCTGAATTGCTAGAATGCAAGGTTTAGATATTAAATTCTGCACACTCGCAATTATATAATATTAACTTATTAATTATATAATGTAATGATCGCGATGTATTTAACATATTGATTGATGTTAGTAGTATAATTAATAGCATTAGTGAAATATGAAGGTAGTTAGAAAGGTTATGGAAATAAATCCATAATTAAAAGGTGTAATAAGGAGATACCTTATAAGGCCTTAATTACAAACCGTATAGGATTGTTTACGTATATATAGTTAAAGTGTGTATGTGTGTGTGTATATAAGTATGTATATATGCATATGGAATATGATTAAGTTATAGGGATGTGAGGTTAGTCTAAGGTTACATAGAAGTCTGCCCAGTTAAATCTGGCTAAAAGTATTGTAACTTTAAGAACTAATGTGAGACATCACCTATAATAAATTACCTAGTGGACATGTTGTTAGTCCTAGTTCTATAGGGTAAACCTACCTAGTCAATCTGGCTAGCAGTACCTACTAATAGTCGGACTAATGTGAGACGTCATAGTTTGGGTCATGGGTCATAGTTGCATTATCGATACGATAGGAGGAATCTTAGTAGGGATCCGCTTTGGGTTAAAGGTATTAAGTGGCTATTGTAGGGTCTGCCTTTTTTCTTAGTAGAAGTATTAAGTGATCTAATAAGATTGCATACGATGTTAGTAAGTGAGAACTTTGTAGGGATCCGTCTTGGGGTAGGTCTTAAATAACGGAGACCTGCCTATTCATATAGATATTAAATGGTCAGAGTCTACATAATTCCCATTAAAAAGGTATTAAGTGGTCTAAGTACTCTCTTTTACATCGTAACCACTAGGTGTGCTAGAAGTATGATCGTGGGGCTGGAATAGCCTTTGGGCTTATATTTGATACTTATGAATGTTATAACGTTATGCATAAGACATATACCTTTCCAGATAATACTGCCTAATTTACTATTATTGTATGACTTGAGATTTCTTTCACCAGAATTTTTTGTTCTGACTCCCTCCTCATTTCAACAAATAGGTTAGGGGAGTTGGGTATTGCTAAAGAAGCAAAAGGTAGGGAAGACATTAGTTGTTGCAATATTCGCTTTCATCTATTTATGTCGTTTTTCATTCATGTACCCAGACTTTTGAGACAGTTTTACTATTATTTCCAGTTTCATTGAGACTATTGTATTGAGATGATTATGTTGGGATATTTGGATGTGTTATGACTACGCCTGTATGGTTCCGAAATAATTTTTTGTATTACTGGGTACATGTTTTACAATTATATTTTATCCATTCCATTGAGAGATTCTGAAAATTATAAAGAGCTCATGTACTGTATAATGTTTTTAATATTCACCAGACCGATAGCCTACTATGGAATGGTTCTATAATCCGATGGGCCTTTTCTGGGTCGAAGTTTTGGCCATTGTCAGGGTGGGTTGTTGCACTTACTATCATAGCTTAGGTTGCCTGATCAAAATATAAATTAAGTCTACGTATGGGTGCATACTTGTGATGCCCCACCCCGAGACCCACACTAACGAAGAGAATTACATAGCAATCACGTCTGCTAAAGCGGAGAATAGGGCTGGTTAAGGGTGGCCATCTATAGCCCTGTCTTAAATATCTATTGAGTACGTCGACAATTGCTATCTATTTTATTTCTTTGCTCAAGTGGATCGACATATCCACTAAATACTTAATACAAAACTATTGGTGGCTAACGGATCTATTAGAAAAAAATACCATAACTAAATGAATAACTCATCATAGAATAGCAACAAATATATATACACTCGCATATACAATGATACATCTTAATACAATACCAATGATACTTCAAAGTGGTATGGCGACCACTCTATATACATGAGTCAAAAGAATATACAATACAACTCATAAGGACAATAACAACTAAAGAAGATAACTCAAAATCCATGCGGAAGCATCATGTAATAGCTATAACCAAAATTAATGCTTAACTTGAAACATACTCGGTCTGACCCGAGTGTAAAACACCAGGGTCAGTCTAGCCAATCAATGAATAACAATAATAGATAAGGTAAAGCATAGGAAAGATAGGGTATCCTCTAATACAAGAGGTACCATACCCATAAGTATTATATTACCATCATAAGGAAAGGATGGTTACTCCTCTTAATAAGAAGAAGAGGTAATAAGAGTATAGCCATAACTTAAGTGACATAATAACACTTAAGTATATGAGCCATTGAGAATGAGATTCTAAAGATAAAATCCATCTAAATATCATATTTGCCTCATATCATCAGCAGAATCTAAATGATAAAAATAACGGTTCCAAATGAACCATATCTCCTACTAGGAAAAATCGTCAACACAAGCATCTCGTCAAATAACAACACAAAACATTCTTAATTAAGATAAGTCTCAAATTTCAAATATGCCTCATCTCAACGGCATAACCCAAAATCTCAAAGTACCGTGAAATGGAAAGACAAATATCAAAATTAAAGAATCTTCAAACTCATTTATGCCTCATGTCATCGGTATAAATGTATATACATCTCAAATCTATCTTGCAAAAATAGCAAACTTAGAATATTCTATGAAATCACGAAATCATCAACTCATATTTCAAAGAACTCAATAAGAGTTCAAAACATCATAAATGAAATCACCATATGTATAACATCTCATATAGCGCTAGGTTATCGACGTAACAAAACATCATAAAATGGTGAAATCACAACAAAGCAGAAAACTTAGAAAACCCGAATTGGCTGGATCCTCGATTGCAATGCTGCATATGCTAAACTCAAGCGGTCGAAGCCTCTGACAAGGTCGCTAACACCTCCCAAAGCAGTTCGTCCTCATGACAAGGTTGCTGAATCCTCTCCAAGTCGTTTTGTCTTTCCCAACAAGGTCGCTAACACCTCCCAAAACAGTTCTTCCTCATGACAAGGTCACCGACACCTCTCCAAGCTATTTTGTCAGCCCTAACAAGGTCGCCAACACCTCCCAAAGCAGTTTGTCCTCATAAAAATGTCGCTAACACCTCTCAAAGCAGTTCTGTTAAGTAAACATCGTGAATGTGTTACAAATTCATGGATAGGAACAAAAAAAGTGTTAACGTGTGTCCCATACCACACGTTCGCACTTAGCGGTTTACTAGCTGCTAGTCGACGCCACACTAGGAACATAGTATAACATAGAAAATCCTATCTCGCCTCGTCTCATTGGCGAGTGATAAAGAGACACCATATTCGTTTCATCTCATCGACAAGTATTAAATGGCATTGTATCTTGTCTCATCTCATTGACAAGTGTAAACATCGTGAAGGTTCCTCATTAACCATAAATCTCAAAATATGAAATCTTATACTCAAGACTTGGCTTATATCATTAGCAAGTAAATAAAACATAGTAATGGTTCTCATCGACCATACTCCTACATCGGAGATCTCAAACCATAATACTTGCCAAATATTGGCCATCTTAAATAATCGTAATAAATAGGAATTATAAAACTCAAAATATGCCATAAAATGGCAAAACATCCCAGAATCAGTAATCTTAAATAGCTTCGATCGTAGAAGTCCGGAATTAACCAAGATAGTAAACGCACATGTCCCATACCACGCGTTTTACAAAATCGTTTAATTCTCTTTCTCATACGCTCGAATAGTGCAAAAGTGTGTGTTTTATATTTAAAATAGTTTACTAGAGAAACAATCTTTTAAAACTTTTTCCCAAAAAGATTAATAAAATCATTATTTGAAATTCCTTTATTATAGGAAATAAATAGATTTTATATTATAAAACTAAATTTTTAAATACTATATAATAATAATTTGAAATGTCCGTTTATTTCAAACATCGCTTCAACATGATTTAACGAAAACCGTGCTCGAAAATAATGGAAAACAAGAAAGATAACTCAAGACCGATAACTTGAATTCAATACGAATTCAATTCAAATTTAACCCAAAATCAATTCAAATTCTATTTAAATTTGAATTTCAAATTACCCAAATATAGCCATCCTATTGATAGGCATTATAGCTCTCAAAATATCTAAAAAACATCAAAATCTAGCAAGAATGAGAGCAAAAAAAGCTAATACAATTCTCAGGTCAATGATTGTTATTGCTGTCGTTTTGCTCTCGGGATAGCAATAAACAAACATAGTTTTAACAAAGCTAAATTCGAATTTCCACAGTACTTAAAACATGAAAGTTTTAGCACAAAGTCTAAGCTTTTCAAAACATCAATAATTATCGAATTTCGATAAGAAATGAAAAAGTTATGACTAAAATACATTTCAGATATGAAGTCCACTACAACTGTCATTTTAGTTCGGGATAGCGACGCTAGAATGAACTTTCGACCATGTAAACATTAAAATTTAGCAAAACCCAAGACATGAAAGTTTTAGAAGATAATCAAAGATTTCAAGAACATTAATAACCGTCAAATTTGAATACCATACAGAAAAGATATGCTCAAATTACCAACAACATTAACACAGAAAGTCACTGTTTTACAATGACAGGCAGCAAGTTTGAATTGGGTTTTTCGACTCTCTATGCTCAAAATTTTCAAATCTGTTTAAGACAAAAGTTATCACACTCTTTTCAATCTTTCCATAACTTTAAATAAAATCAAATTTCAATTTAAAACAAAAGAGATATGCTCAATTTACTGACAGTGATTCATAAATGAACATGCAATAAACAAAATTGAGATTTCTTACCTTGAAATCTCAATCTAAGCTAGAAAATACGGGTTTTAAACTCACCTTTATAATTTTGAAAAGCAACTTGAATTAACTGAAGAAATTTGCTAGCTTTGGGCAAGAGGAAGCTTTAGCAGCCTGCAAAATCATAATATAGAAACATGCAAAGTAAACAAAAGAGAATATAGACAACCCAAAACACAAAAGCTAGATTTTGATGAAATACTCTTTGTTTGGAGTAGATTACCAGTTTGAAATTTGCTTTAGATTGATAAAAATAAGCAATTTATTGAAGAAACTTGGAGATTTGGCTTAGGTTTAAAAGAGGAATAATTTTCTTCTATGTTTTTGCTTTTACTGTTAAAGAAGAAATGTGTGCGTATGGTACTTTGAAAAGAAGAGATGTTCTCTTATTTCTTTACCAGTTATGTTAATAGATGGGATTGAACCCAAAAAAAAATTTAATTAATTAGCTTAGGGAAATCAATTATCTCTATTTACACTAATATACGCATATGTTGTTAACCAAACAACATATTCTAACAAGGTTTCAACACACTAACATTGTACAAACATATTTCTATGTTTAACAAAACATTTTAGAACAGATAAAAAGATAATTTAGTTATAAAAACATTTTTATAATCAAAAACTCTTATTTTTAAAGAAATAACCAATTTACACCAATATTCACATCAATCACCATTTTTAACTCTAACAATTAGACGAAAATAATTTTCTTGTGTAATAAAATACAACAAACCATTTTCCATCATTTTTATAATCAAAACTTATTTTTAAATATAATTTTGTATTTTTATTTATAATAAATACCTTTTAAAATCAAATACTTCCTTTAAAAATCAGTACAAGAAGCACTTAGCAATAATTACAAGAATTATTGCATTTCACAAAATAAAAGTCGTATTTCACTCATACTTCTCACAAATAACCCAGATAAAGATTCTGAAACTTTAATTTCACATTTAATTTCCAAAATATATTATTTATTTAAAATAAACAATTTAAACCTCCAATTTATTTTTATTTCACAATATTAAATTATAACCACCGTTACAATTTAATATTTACCGGTAATCATCAAAACCATGGTTGTTACAGACTTCCCCATATAAAAATTGCTTCCTCGCAATTTCTGAAGAAGTGTTTGTATTCAACATAATTATTTCATCAAGCGAAAGAAAGATGGACAAGGCCGAGATTAAAATTTCTCACTTTCAACTCAAGATGATAGAGACCAAAATAAAATTGCTCGATAAATTATATGATTTTCCGAATACAGTCATCGAAATTAGCGGACTACAAAATTTCGATGAGCAATACCTCATGATTACGAAGGCATCTCACCTTCGAAATAAGAAACAAAAGTAGAAAGCTACCCAAAAATCATTCAAGTGAGATTGATTTTTTTCGAAACTTCTCAAATAGAGTCAAGATTTAGCTCAACTTTATATACTCATCATAAAAAAACCATTCATTATGTGGAAATATTTTCATTACTCCAAAATCTAGCTTTAAAACAATTAACTTAAAAAATCATTTTGGAAGAGATAACTAATCTCTTTCATTATCAAGAAATGATTATTGATTATCCATAAAATAAATTTTGGGATATATATATAATTTAAAATTATTCTCACTATTTAAAATGCTTATACTACATGAATTGTTCATTTATCAAAACAATCCAAATTCACATTTCCACTTGTCACAAAAATTAATTTCCATCTAATTGTCACCATAAAACTAATTAAAGTTGATAATTAATTCTGACTTGTTTTCAAAAGAATTTTGCCGTTTTAAACCCATAAGTTTTAATACCAATTAAGTTTAAAACAAAAACTGGCTCACAAATTTATACTAAATGTTCTAAACTAACACTTCTTCATTTTCTTGAGTTTTATATCTATCCTCTACTATTACTTAAATAATTAAGTGTCAAAACAAATTTTATAGTCATCGTTAAGAACTTGTACTAAAACATTCAATTAATATTCTAATTTTGCAAACCAAAGTATTCTTCTACTTTAAATACATCATTTTATTAATCAAAGCATCAAATGGTATTTTCTTCTAATTAAGACGTCCCCTTAATTAGAGTTATTCACTTTACTTACCCAAATTACCATATTCAATTCCTCAAATTTTAAATAATTTAAGGGTATTACCTCGCCATTGATTTATAGTGAATAACCCCATCGATTGGCTGCAGAGTTGATCAAACGGTCAAAACTGCCTCACCACTCCTTCAACACTCACTATGGTCCAATGGCTTCATTAAACATTTAAAATAAAATCAATACTCCACCACATTAATTATTTTCAAACTTTACTTATTAAAACTCAACTTACCGTGTCTGAATGTCTCGTCAAAGAGTTTAGGAAATTCTTATCGATAACGTTGGCCAAACTCATCGAACGAATTTCTTAAAGTACTAGGCAGACAACCCAACATAAAAATTCATTCTTTAAAAAGAAATACCTCATATATAATAATCAAAATATTCTTTGTTTTTTTAAAAAAAATCCAATTTCTCCTATAAACTTATCCTCAATTTGAAAGATTTGAAAATTCAATTATAACTTATTTTAAAAATCAAAGAACACAAATAGAGCTCATTAAGATATTCTTAGAATACTCGATCCTAAAGATTTATGGAATAGATTGGAGTGTTCGTTATTTCAAATGGTATAACGGACCACTCACAAGACTCATAATGAGTGCAGAATGTGGTAAAAGGAACACTATCCTCCATGACTCGTAGCTCATGAAAATCGATGTAAGGTCAAGCTGAGGAATGACCTTAGCACCACTCAATTGATTAAAAAGAGATGAGATATAAGAGTAATGGTAAAATATCTTCTCGAATGAGGAGAAGTAACACTAACAATAGATCACTACTTTCAGTGAAGTAATATCACAAAGTATATCAATAATTGAGTATCCAAAGAGGATATTTCAAAAGACATAAGAATGGCAATATCAAATAAATTCAATTAATCACATCATTTCCTTAGTGGACATCTTTGTGGAAGGATGACCAAAAGGCTAAGAATTGCAAAGGAGGTCAACACAATACTCGATTGCCTGATAGGGTGACAAACTGAACGAACTCAAAGAAATTGGCATAGCAATCATGACTGGAATTTGAGATATACCATCAACAACTCGAATGCCAAGAGTGAATACAGAGACTTTGGAATCATATTTAACATTTCGAGAAATAAGAACACAAATCAGAATTAGGATATCTAAATATAGTATCCTTCAAATCAAAGAATTTGGCTTGATAATATACAAGCCACTCATCTCAAATCATCTCAAACTTTATAATGGGACTCTAGATAGAAATTATTATGCTAATTTGCACGAAAAGATAAGCTATCTCGGATAAATCCTAAAATCCTCATACGTTAAGTCAAATATTATGGATCCCCTAAATAGAAATCACAATTTACAAAGATATTAGAAGATAAAACATCAAAGATCGTCCACAAACTCCTTTGATACGGATGTGTATCAGGCACCCGCATCGAAGACGATTCAAATAGAATAATTCCAAAAAATTGCTCTTAAGATAAGACACCATTAAATCAATTTGGAATACTATGGAATAAATATATTCCTAAACATATCTTAAACTTTCTACTCCAAAGAATCAATGAAAGTCTAAGAACACAAAAAGGGATATTTGGATGTATCATTTTATATGTTTCTGTTCCGTGTTTATCATATTTTATTCTGAATCCAGCTCTGATACCAAGTTGTGACGCCCTACCCCGAGGCCTACATTAACAAAAAGAATTACATAGAAATCATGTTTGCTAATGCGGAGAATAGGGCTGCTTAAGGGCGACCGTCTATAGCCTTGTCTTAAATATCTATTAAATACGTCGACAATTGCTATCTTTTTATCTACTCAAGTGCATCGACATATCTAATGAATACTAAATACAAAACTATAGGAGGCTAACGGATCTATTAGAAAAAAATACATAACTAAATGAATAACTCATCATAGAATAACAACATATATATACACACCCGCATATACAACGATACATCTTAATACAACACCAATGATACATCAAAGTGGTATGATAACCACTTTATATACATGAGTCAAAAGAATAAACAATACAACTCATAAGGACAATACCAGCTAAAGAAGATAACCAACATCCATGTAGAAGCATCATGTAATAGCTATATCCAATAGAAATGCTTAACCTAAAACATACTCGGTCTAACCCAAGTGTAACGCACATGGGTCAGTCTAGCCAAACAAATCAGTGAATAACAATAATAGATAAGGTAAAGCATAGAAAAGATAGGGTATCCTCTAATATAAGAGATACCATGCCCATAAGCGTTATATTACCATAATAAGGAAAGGATGATTACTCCTCTTAATAAGAGAAGAGGTAATAAGAGTATAGCCTTTACTAAATGACATAATAACACTTAAGTATATGATCCATCGAGAATGAGATCCTAAAGATAAAATCCATCTAAATATCACATTTGCCTTAAATCATTGGCGGAATCTAAATGATAACAATAAACGTTCCAAATGAACCATATCTCCTACTAGGAAAAATCATCAACACAAGTATCTCATCAAATAACAACACAAAACATTCTTAGTTAGGATAAATCTCAAATTTCAAATATGCCTCATCTCAATGGCATAACCCAAAATCTCAAAGTACCATGAAATGGAAAGATAAATTTCAAAATAAAAGAATCTTCAAACTCATTTATACCTCATCTCATCGATATAAATGTATATACGTCCCAAATCTATCTTGCCATAATTCCAAACTTAGAATATTCTATAAAACCACGAAAGCATCAACTCATATTTCAAAGAACTCAATAAGAGTTCAAAACATCATAAATGAAATCACCATATGTATAACATCTCATATAGCACTAGGTTATCGATGTAACAAAACATTGTAAAATGGTGAAATCACAACAAAGCTGAAAAATCAGTAAATCTGGATTGGCCAAATCCCCGATTGCAATGCCGAAGCAATGCTGCACATGCTAAACTCAAATAGTCGAAGCCTTTGCTAACACCTCCCAAAGCAGTTCTTCCTCATGACAAGGTCTTTGACACCTCTCCAAGCCATTTTGTCAGCCTTAACAAGGTTGCTAGCACCTCCCAAAGCAGTTCATCCTCATGACAAGGTCGCTGACACCTCTCCAAGCCATATTGTCAGCCTTAACAAGGTCGCTAACACCTCCCAAAGCAGTTCATCCTCATGAAAAGGTCGCTAACACCTCCTAAAGTAGTTATGTTAGGTAAAAATCGCGAATCTATTACAAACTCATGGATAGGAACCCAAAAAGTGTTAACGTGTATCACATACTACACGTTCGCACTTAGTGATTTACTGGCTGCTAGTTGATGCCACACTAGGAACATCATAAAACTCAAAAAATCCTATCTCACCTCATCTTATTTGCGAGTGATAAAGAGACACCATACTCGTCTCATCTCATCGAAAAGTATTAAATGGCATCGTAACTTGTCTCATCTCATTAACAAGTGAAAACATCGTGATGGTTCCTCATTAACCATAAATCTCAAAATATGAAATCATATACTCAAGACTTGCCTTATATCATTGGCAAGTAATTAAAACATAGTGATGGATCTCATCGACCATACTCCAACATAGGAGATCTCAAACCATAATACTTGCCGAATATTGGCCATTTTAAATAATCCTAATAAATTGGAATTATAAAACTCAAAATATACCATAAAATGGCATAACATCCTAGAATCAATAATCTCAAACAGCTTCGATCGTACAAGTACATAATTAACCGAAATAGTAAACGCACATGTCCCATACCACAAGATTTACTAAATCGTTTAATTCTCTTTCTCATACGCTCGAATAGTGCAAAAGTTTGTTTTTAATATTTAAAATAGTTTACTAGAGAAACAAGCTTTTAAAACTTTTCCCGAAAAGATTAATAAAAAATATTTGAAATTCCTTTATTATAGGAAATAAATATATTTTATAATAGAAAAATAAATTTTTAAATATTATATAATAATAATTTGAAATGTCCATTTATTTCCAAAATCACTTCAGAATGGTTTAACGAAAACCGTGCTCGAAAACAATGAAAAACAAGAAAGATAACTCAAGACCGATAACTTGAATTCAATACAAATTCAATTCAAATTTAACTCCAATCAATTCAAATTCTATTTAAATTTGAATTTCAAATTGTCCAAATATAGCTATCCATTGATAAGAATTATAGCTCTCAAAACATATAAAAAACAACATCAAAATCGAGCAAGAATGACAGCAAAAAAAAAGCTAATACAATTCTTAGGTCATGTTGTTGTTGCTGTCGTTTTCCTCTCAGAACACCAACAAACAAACATCAAAATTTAGGCATCAAAATTTCAGATCTGAAGTTATGACTAAAACATATTTCATATCTGAAGTTCACTACAGCTGTCTTATTAGTTCGGGACAGCGAAACTAGAATAAACTTTCGACCACGTAAACATCAAAATTTAACAAAACCCAAAATATGAAAGTTTTAGAAGATAATCAAAGCTTTCAGGAACATCAATAATCATCAAATTCAAACACCAAACAGAAATGATATGCTCAAATTACAAACAACATTTAGCATAGAAAGTCACTGTTTTACAGTGACAGGGCAGCGAGTTTGAATTGGGTTTTTCAATACTCTATGCTCAAAATTTTAGACTGTGTTTAAATTAAAGTTATCACACTATTTTCAAGCTTTCCTGAATTTTAAATAAAATGAAATTTCGATTTAAAATGAAAGAGATATGCTCAATGTACTGACAGCGATTCACAAATGAACATGCAACAAATAAAATTGAGATTTCTTACCTTGAAATCTCAATCTAAGCTAGAAAACATGAGGTTTTAAACTCACCTTTGCAATTTTAAAGTGAAACTTCAATTAACTAATGAAATTTGCTAGCTTTGGGCAAGAGAAAGCTTCAACAGCCTGTAAAATAAGAATGCAGAAACATGCAAAGCAAACAAAAGAGATTATAAACAACCTAAAACACAAAAGCTAGATTTTGAAGAAATACTCTTTGTTTGGAGTTGATTACCAGTTTGAAATTAGCTTTAGATTGATAAAAATCAGCAGTTTATTGAATAAACTTGGAGATTTGGCTTAAGTTTAAAAGCGGAATAATTTTCTTCTATGTTTTTGCTTTTACTGTAAAAAGAAATGTGTACGTATGGAACTTCGAGAAGAAGAGATGTTCTATTATTTCTATATTGGTTATGTTAGTAGATGGGCTTGAACACAATACAAAAATTACTTAATTAGCTTAGGGAAATAAATTATCTCTAATTACACTAATATACACATATGTTATTAACCAAATAAATATTGTAACAAGATTTCAACACACTAAAATTGTACAAACATATTTCTAAGTTTAATAAAACATTTTACAACAAATAAAAGATAATTTAGTAATAAAAAGATATTTATTATCAAAAAATCTTATTTTTAAATAAATAACTAATTTACACAAATATTCACATAAATCACCATTTTTAACTCAAAAAAGTATACGAAAATAATTTTCTTGTGCAATAAAATACAACAAACCACTTTCCATCATTTTTATGATCAAAACTTATTTTTAAATCAAATTTCATCTTTTTATTTATAATAAACACTTTTAAAATCAAATACTCCCTTTAAAAATCAATAAAAGAAGCACTTGCCAGTAATTACAAGAATTATTGCATTTCACTAAATAAAAATCATATTTCACTCATACTTCTCACAAACAACCTAGATAAAGATTTTAAAACTTTATTTTTACATTTTATTTCCAAAATCCATTGTTTATTTAAAATAAAAAATTTAAATCCCCAATTTATTTTTATTTCACAATATTAAATTGCTACCACCATCATAATTTAATATTTACAGGTAATCATCGAAACCAGGGTTGTTACAATACTTGTTATACTTGAATTTTTTTTAAAAAGTTTTCAAAAATAAACAAACCTATATATATATATATATGTCTGTATATATATCTCCTTAAGAATGTATGCAAACACACTAAGTAACTTTTCTTTTTCAACAATAATACTATCTTAGGAAACTATCACTAAACCAGTTTAAAAACCTACATATGGTTGATATGGCCGAGAGCTCTAAAGCTACGAATCCTTCTCCTCAGATAATTCCCAACAATCGAGGCGTGCCTGAGTGGTTCAAACAATATCTAAGGCATGCGAGATAGGTTCCCATTCCATAGCAAGTGCCTTCTATTCCACAAGTTGGGCCAACACCAAGAGCTTTGGACTTTCTAAAGCTAGTAAGGATTTCCAAAATATAGGTGGCCATCCATATACCGAATTTGAGGATTTTTTGAAAATTAATGCATGGATCGGTGATTGTGATTGCATCTGTAGGGAGCTTGGTTAGGAGGATCAAATTAAGAGGGGGTTGCTGCGTGTCATCTGAGGAAGGAAGCTCTTGATTGGTGGACTATTGTCGTGGAGGAGAATGAAGAGGAGGAGATTACTTAGGGAGGTTTTAGGACTCACTTTGAGTTGAGGTTTATGTCTGATGCAGAGGTTAGTCTATAGTTAGAGAAGTTTATTCAGTTGAACAAGCGAACTCCACCCTAAAGGAGTACAATAACAAATTAATTGAGTTGGCAAAGTTTTTTATGTTTTTGACGATACACCCACAAAGAAGACTTTGAATTTTTCAAAGGTTTGAATTCACCAATGAGAGGGTTTCTTTTAGCCTAAGTCCTGATGGGTGCTACCTATGAGGTTATGTGGAAATGGCCTTGCTACAAAGGGAAAGGAGAAAGGGAAAGAGAAGGAGAAAGTGAAGGCTGCACCTTAGCAAGGAGGAGTGGAAAGGGGAGGCTTTTGGGCTAACAAGGAGGCAAAGGCAAAGATGAAGAAGGAAGGGATTGTGTCGAAGGTGCCAAAAGAAGGGGCATATTGCTAAAGATTGTAAAGTTGGATTAATGAAAGAAGAGTTCAAGGGAAATTCCTTTAACTATATTGAGGATGGGCATTATAGGAATAAGTGCCTATAACCTGCGTAGGGAAATTAGAGTGGGTAGGCTTTTGCTATAGAGGCGGTTCCTATTGCTAGTAGGCCATCGCCTAGGGATCAAGGGAAAGCAGCTTTGGAAGGTACAATTATTATTTCTAAAAAAATTATTCATACTTGTTTGATTCTTGAGCATCTCATTCATTTATAGCTGAAAGAATAGTTAGATCCTTGAACTTAAAGTCCCAAGTTGTCACCAACCTAATAGTAGTGTCAAATCTTATTGGGGGTTCGACACATCTTTCTTTAATTTGCAAAGATCTAGTTGTGGACATTTACAACGTTGTTTTTTCTTGCAATATGTACGTTCTTGACTTTGAGGGGTATGGACGTCTTACTATGGAGATGCCTTAGATAGTGAGAGGTGGACAGTGTAGCTAAGGGGTCGTTTGGGGCACGATATTGATGTTCGTTGTTCACCCCAAAACTCAATTGAGTTGAGCTATTTTTATTCTCTTAGCTTATCACAAAATGAACTCTTACCTATGCCCATGGTCCGAGACTTCGCTGATTTTTTTGAGGAAGTCTCTGGTCTCCCACTCCATAGGGAGATCAAGTTTAGAATTGATTTGGAGAAAGATGCTAGACCCGTAGAACTATCGTTGAGGCATATGGCCTCAAAGGAAAGGAAGGATATAGACAAGCAAATTTCAAAGTTATTGCAGAAAGGGTTTATTCGCATAGTATTTCAAAATGGGAAGCACAAGCTGTTTTTTTTACCACAAATGCAGATGGATCGTTAAGTTTATGCGTCAATTATCAAACATTGAACAAGTTGAATGAAAAGAATATGTATCCTCTACCTAGGATAGACAACTTGTTCTATCAGCTCATCAGTTCCGAACTGTTTTCCTAATTGGACTTGGCTATCGGATTCCATCAGTTAAGGTTAGCTAAGGATAGCAAGGCAGAGACTGCTTTTTGCACACCAAATGGATTGTTTGAATGGGAAGTGATGCCTTTTCATTTGACTAACGTCCATGCATACTTCATTGACTAGATGAGTAGAGCTTTTAGAGGGCAGCTGAATAAGTTTGTAGTGGGTTTTGTGGATGACATTCTAGTATTCTCCAAGGCTGAGGGTAAGCGCGAGAAACACCTAATGGAGGTACGAGAGACTTTGAGATGACACTAACTGAAAGTCAAATTCTCTATTTGTCATTTTTTGGCGGAAGGAAGTGAATTTCCTTGGTCATAGTGTTTCTGAGAAGCTGTGCAAGATTGGAAGATTCCGAGGAATGCAACAGAAGTGAGAAGTTTTCTTAGTTTGGTCGGTTATAATCGAAAGTTCATTAAAGACTTTGCAAAGACAACAGTACCATTAACTTGCCTAACCAAGAAGAACCTTGTCTTTGCATGGGACGAAAAGTATGCAAGGTCTTTTAAGACACTGAAGGAGCTACTAACTGGTGCGCCAATACTAATGATTCCCGATGGATCGAAACCTTTAATTATATTCACTAATGAATGTGGTACATGATTGGGAGCTGTCCTGATGCAAAAAGGGAAGGTGGTAAGATATGCCAGTAGACAGTTGAAGGAACATGAGAAAAGATATACTACTCATGACTTGGCATTAGCGGCTATTGTTTTTCTTTGAATATGTGGAGGCATTATCTTTTAGGAAGGAGGTTTGAGTTGTTCACCGACACAAATGCCTTAAATACCCCTTTGTCTAAAGAGACTTGAATCTGAGGCAACATGGATGGATGGAGTTCATATTATCATATGATTTTGAGATTCAGTATACTCCTGGAAAAGGGAGTGTCATTGTCGACTAACACTAGTCAGAGGCATCTATTAATGCTTTATTTGAGTAGAGGCAGTTGAAGTTCCTCACTATTATTAATTTCCAACTTCCAATAGTACCTACTCAAGGCTATTTGGCAATTATGGAAGTTTGACCAGCTTTGATGGATCGCATTAGGCTTGGGCAGAAGGAGGATGCGATGTTTGTAGAGATTCTAAGAAAGCTTAGTAAAGGTGAATGTTTCGTCCATGATGGAAGGTATGCTTTAGATCAAAGGGATGACTGAGGAGAGATGGACATATTTATGTCCCATTATTGAAAAGGTTGTTGGAAGAGATTATAGCTAAGTGTCACTATTCTAAGATAACCATTCACCCTGGAGGGGATAAAATGTATAGAGATAAGAAGAGGATTTTCTATTAGCCTGGAATGAAGAGAAGGGTAGAAGAGTATGTTTCTAGGTTTTTAACTTATCGAAAGATTAAAGCGAAGCAAGGGAAGCCCGAAGGACAGTTATTGCCATTGGAGGTAGCGACTTGGAAATGGGAGAATATATCTATGGATTTTATTGATGGATTGCTTAGAAGCCAAAAACGAAATAAAGCTATTTGGGTTATAGTGGACAGGCATACCAAGAGTGTCCATTTCTTTCCTATTAGAAATAATAGGACTACAACATCTCTTGCACCAATTTATGTTAAGGAAGTGGTACGACTCCCTGGGATTCATGTCAGTATCATGAGTGATGGAGACCCTTTGTTCATTTTGAATTTTGAGGAAGTTTATAAACTACTTTGGGGGCGACCTTGAGTCTTAGGATCGGTTATTGCCCACAGACCGATGGACGGACGAAACGAGTTAATAGACATCCTGAAGACTTGTTAAGAGATTACTTCATGGATTTTGGAGGATCTTGGGATCATCACTTATCTTTGGTTGAGTTTGCATATAATAATAGTTATCAATTGATGATTGGCATGACACCCTTTGAAGCCTTATATGGGAGGCCATGCAAGTCATCGGATTGTTGGTGGAAAGCCACTGACCGAATTTGATTCGTGAGATCTCGAAGAAGGTAGATTTGACTAGGCAGGGTATAAAAGCCATACAAGACACTCAAAAGTCCTACGTAACACGCGAAGAAGAGAATTAAAATTTGTTGTTGCAGACATGGTATTCGTCAACGTTTCCCCTCATAGGAAGATTATGAGATTTGGTACTTTTTTAAATTGGCGTCTAGGTTGTAAGGCCTTTTTCCAATTGTTGTGAGAGTAGGAAATCTTGCTTATAAAGTGGAGCTTCCGGCCAAGTTAGCGAGAGTTCACGAAATCTTACATGTTTCACATCTTATGAAATGTTTATATGACACTGCCACCTATGTAGTTAATGCCTCGTTATTACCCCGCTATAACCCCGCTATATCTCATAGCGGATTTCTACCGCTACGATTTTTCCATTAAGCCCCAAAATACATCCTTTTCACTTTAAGCCCAACTATTTCCGCTATATCCCGTTATTTCCACTACATTCCGCTATATCTTCTTTAATATAATGAATTAAAAAAATTGCATTTATACATTATAAAAATTATGAAACTAATTTATTTGATTTAGTTTTAATATATTTTCAGAAATAAAATTCTCTAATATTCTACTAAATTTAATTATGTTATATATAACAGTTTTACGTTTATTTAAAATATATTTGCACATGTTTTTATTTAAAACTATTTGTTTATTAATTATAATTCAATTGAATGATAAATTTCCATTTAATTACCATTTATGTATTTGTAAAAACATTAAGTACGAGTTTTACATGCTATTTTAGAGCCATCCGCTATATCCCGCTATATCCTCGCTGTATCCCTGCCTTGACGTTTTGCACCTCCACTGCTTTGGATCTGTCGAGCGCATTAACTGCATAGACTGCCACTATGGTAGAGCCTAATCTGTTATTTGATGTTGAGAAAAAGCCTATCGCCACCCCGCCACCACTCGCATAGTTGAACACGATATTAGGAGACTCCATAATAAGGAAATTAGGTTGGTCTAAGTTGGATGGGGAGACAACCTGGAAGAAAGCACATGGGAAACGGAAGAAAAGATGAAGGCTTCTTATCCTGAGCTTTTCTTTGGTAAATCCTCCTCTCCAAAATTTAGTATTTAGTTGCATCGTGATTGCTAGATTGGATGGTGGGACATGATTATCACATTTTTATTGTTATTTTTGCACGCATATAGAATTTCATTTATATTTAGGATGTTTTGCATACATGCCTCTATGTCACGGCCTTGCATTCACGCTAGGATTGAGCTCACCTATAGTTTGTTGCATGCGTAATCACTTTGCACTTCTAGTTGAGTAGATGGCTGTGTAGATTATTATAAATAATATGGTTGCATAACATGTTGTTGAGTGTGCGTTCCATTGTTTTTCCTTTGTGATTTTAGAGGAGAAATCTCTTTAAGTAGGGAGAATGTAACAAACCATAAAATTTAATAAGAAATTTAATAATTAAAATAAAGAAAGAAATGGAATTTCTATAAATGTCAGAATTTGGTCACAGAAGTTACACCATTGCGTCTGTGGCAACTTTCTAATAAATTTTCATACATAATATGTTGGAAACAAAGTTCAAATGACAAAGTTATAGACGTTTGAAATAACGGGTTTAAACTAATTTAAAATGAATTTGAATTTAAATTTGAATAATCTCAGAAGAGTTTGAAATTTGAAATCTAAGGAGTTTCCAAGTTAGGGAGGAACGTTGGAGTTAACGTGAATGTTTAGCGGAACAAACAGGGTAATAAATGATTAGAAGAAGGAATGGCAATGACCGCACATTAATTGGGACCGGTCGACAGCCTAATTAGGGTCGTCGACTGTAGGCGGTCAATCGTCCCCGCTATAGGAGGTCGACCAATGAATGCGGCCAGGCTCAATTTTGAGTTGGACGAATGGCTCGAATTAACCTATTTGAACTCTAGCTGTCGTGATTCGTTTCTACACCTACAAATACACCCTAATCCTATTCACTTTCTCTACAAAATTCAACGATAACCACAGAACTCTGCTGAAATTTTTTCTTCCTAGGGTTTGAGAATTACAAAGAAAATGATAAGTAATTCTAAATCTAATCTTTATTTCAATTTATTCTCAATCCTTCTTCTCCTCCCTTCTATTTTTTCTAAAATCTGATTGGTCAAAATATGCAATTGTTTCATATGATGAAAAGGGGAAGATTTTTCAAGTTGAAGCAAGTCAATCCAGTCCAGATCTTATCTGTAATCACAAAAGAGTTTACTCTGAGTGGAATCTTAATTCTTATTATTTAAGTAACTGAGTTGTATTGATTTGGATCTGAATATGCCGTTGGGAAATTCTGTAAAATAAACCCTAAACCATTAAAACCCTAGAATTTCCCTTGAATGAATATCGATATTTTATATATTGGAATTGTAATTATTTCATGTTATTGTTTTAGAATTGAATCAGTTTATTTGTATTAGATAATCTATGTTTTGTTTGACCTATTCCTTTTATTCCAAATTTGTAGTTTTAAGGGACTAAAATCAAAGTTCGTGTGTGAATTATATTATTGAAATTTCAACTTCCTATTTCTAATATTAAAACATCCCAAAAGTACATTGTCGCTCTAAATTAATATATAACTAGTTGAATTGAGGATAGGAGATTTAATTTACTGGATCTGTTTATTTGAACATAGGATGATTATAATACCTTAACATATGATAAGTTTTGTGGATTCCATTGTTGTACAAGTCTACTATATTTAGCTATAGTAAGTAGCTATTTTTGATGATGTTGTAGATTGTATAGATGTTTTGGAAATTTCTTATAGGTGAATTATATCTGAAATGTTAGAATGTAAAGTTTGGATATTAAATTCCATGCGTACGCAAATATATATTATTAACATATTAATTATTTAACGTAATGATTGCAATGTAATTAACCTATTGATTGATGTTAGTAGAATAATTAATTGCGTTAGTGAAATAGGAACGTAGTTAGAAAGGTTATGGCAATAAATGCATAATTAAAAGACGTAATAAGGAGATACCTTATATGACCTTAATTGCAAATCATGTAGGATTGTTTATATATATACAATTAGTGTGTGTGTATGAAATATGAGTAAGTTATAATGATGCGAGGTCGGGCTAAGGTTATATAGAAGTCTGCCTAATTAAATTTGGCTTCCAGCGTTGTACTTTAGGGACTGATGTGAGACATCACCTATAATAAATAACCTCAATGGATGCGAGGTTAGTCCCAATTCTATAGGATAAACATGCCTAGACATTCTGGCTGCCAGTATCTATAAATAGTGGAACTGACATGAGTGGTTTGGGTCATTGTTGCGCTATCGATACGATATGTGGAATATTTAGTAGGGATCCGCTTCGAATTAAAGGTATTAAGTGATTATTGTAGGGTTCACCTTTTTCCTTAGGAGAAGTATTAAGTGATCTAATAAGATTCTGTATGATGTTAGTAAGTGAGAAGTATGTATGGATCCTTGGGGTAGGACTTAAATGATAGGACCTGCCTATTTATATAGGTACTAAATGGTCAGAGTCTATCTAAATCCCATTAAAAAGGTATTAAGTGATCTAAGTAATAATTATGAATGTTATATTGTTATGCGTAAGTCATATACCTTTCCGGATAATACCGCCCAATTTATTATTACGGTAAGACTTGAGATTTCTTTTACCAGAATTTGTTGTTCTGACTCCCTCCTCATTTCAACAGACAAGTTAGGGGCATTAGGTATTGCTAAAGAAGCAAAAGGTAGGGAATATGTTTGTTGTGGCAGTGACTATCCACTATTATATATTTTTGCTGTTTTTCGTTCATGCACCCTGACTTTTGAGACTATGTTATTGTTATTTTAAGTTTCAATGAGACTATTGTATTGAGATGATTCTGTTGTAAAATTTCAATATGTTATGACTATATCTCTGTGATTTCTGAAATGCTTTTTATTATTACATGTTTTGGTATTATATTTTATCATTCCGCTGTGAGATTTTGAAAGTTATAAATAGCTCTGTGTACCATGTATTGTTTTTAATTTTTTACCAAACTGACAGTCAACCTTGGAATGGTTCTATGTTTCGATAGGTCATTTATGGATCGGGATTTAGGCCTATTTCGGGATGGGTTGTTATAGATTCTTATGGGAGTGACATTAGAAAGTTTAGCTAAAACAACTTTGTTGAATACCACTATAGTGGAGGTTTCTAAAGGGTAGCCCACGAAGAATGTCAATCAACGAAAGAGCAAAGATCGTGGAGGTCCAAATGGAGAGGGTGGTAAGCATGACACTAAATGTGGAAGATGCAATATAAGGTGAATAAGGCAAAAGATTGTAGAGTGAAAGACTCAAAGATTAAGTGTTATAATTGCAATCAAATGGGCCATATGAAAGGAAAGTGTCCGAGTGTTGGAAGGTTACTATGAGATGTGTTATTTTCCTATATCTTTATGTAGTTTCTATAGTATAATATGCATAGTTACATAAAAAGATGTTGCATTTGGCATTTTGAGGAAGAAATTCATTTTTAAGGAGGGATAATGTATTACCCTGTCAGATTTATATTTACATTTTATTAGTAAGGGAAATACTAGTTTTGAAAATATTGGAATTAGGAAACCAAAGTTATACCATTGCGTAAAACTCGTTTTTTTGATCAGAATGGTATATTGGTTTGTCTGGTTGGAGTTTGTATGAAGGAGATAAAAGCATCTGTAAGCTATGGGTTTTAATTTTTTTTAAATGATTCTGAGCCTAACTAAACAATGATAGTTCATAAAGTATAAAACACGGGCTGAGAATGTAACATCCATATCTAGAGGCCCAAAGCTAAGCGCTGCAGATGCTATAATCATCCATATTAACATTCGACGACTAAATACGGTTATGTTAATGGTTTTATAATACCAGAAGCACTTGAATATGAAACAAGATCACGGATTCCAAAAACGATATTTATGATTACATTTCCAAAACATGTTCCATATTCAAATTACATAATCCCGTCGCTTTCCCAAGTTTAGATAAAATATAGTCATTACAATATTACACCAAGAGTGACATATGATGATGCCCCTTTGGTTGACCAGAGTACTATATATACAATACAATGGAATCAATCCAAAATATAACAGAAACTCTTAATTAGCTATCCGTCAGCTACTTGCTTATCAACGGAAGCTTTATTCGCCAACCTACTAAAACTTGTAAAACTCAACCCTCAGCCTACAAAAACAATTTTGAGCACCAGAGAGTTTAAGGAAAAATAAACTTCGAGTCAGATATAAATCTTACAGTGAATAATACTATACATCTCGGTTATCTGATATTAAGTGATAGCATGCCACTTAGCGGAATAGGTTTCCCCTCACTTATATCCTTTTTAAAAACATATCTTTTGCAAACTATAATCCTGTTACCAAAACTGGTTAAATCTATAATGCAATATCTTGTATGTATACATATCAGTTATCATATGGACTATCTGTCCATACACTGTAGTTTTGTTTGGCTAACTACTAACCCTTGGCTAACTCGGGCCTACCAAAAAGCATAAAAATGTAACACCTGTTAGATACTCCTCTTCTGGACGGTCTGTCCTTATTTACTTCTCCAGCTTTAACTGATCCTAATGGTTTTGCGGGCTTACCAATATCCAGTCTTTCCATTTTAGATTCCTTTTTGTGTGTAACATAATTTTAGTCTTACTTGTGGTAAAGACCTAAACACTGGAATTTTGGACTAAATTAGGTAGGGGATAATAGCTAATGAGTATAGGGCACGACCCTACACCGGTCCCATCTGGTCTTCTAATCTGAGTCATTTTCTTTGTGTTAACTACCTATTAAATTTTTCCTTGAAAACCTTTTCAAAAATGATTAAAACCTTTAAATCATACATATACTCTTTGCTTTACTCAAAGATATTTTCCATGTTATATATACTTTACCCAAAATAATATCGATGAAATTATTAAGGATTTCCCATCCCTCCAAAATAAGTTAAAGCCCTTTTTAACTTAAAACACTTGGGAAATATTGCCAAAAATAACTCATTCGAAACCTTTGTTTAAAAACTTTAAACAACCCTTTCAAACCATTGAATGTACTCCTTTCGATATAAGTAAACTACATCACTTTATAACCTTAGGCCAAAAGGTCAAAACATACTTCCCAAAATCATACTTTTCAAAACTATTCATATTTATCCTTTCGAAAGCATTGGAAAACATCTCCTTCGAATGCTTTAAAACCTCAGATATGATATCTTTAAAACAATTAAACATTGCCTTTCAAAACCGTTAAAAAACCTTTCCTTTTAGACCTTTTGAAACTATTAGGGAACACCCTATAGAAACCTATCTTTAAAACCTTTCGACAACATCATAACATCAAGCTTTTCAAAACCGTTTGGGTTCAATTTATAACATGCGGAAACACCTTTCGAAACCATTAAAACCATCTTTTTCGAAACCATTTAGGTTCTACCTCTTATAGAGCAAAAGGTTCTTTAACCATTTAAGTTGAAAGCATCTCTTTCGAAAGCATTTGCTAAGTAAATAAGTGATGATGTCAAAATCATCGCTTCAAAAGCATTAGAGAAGCGGCGTGGTTTTAAAAACAAGTAACCCCTTTCGAAACCAATCTGGGTCGAAAGGTAAAAAGTGGCAGTTTGGGGCTCTGATCTAGTCGAAAGCAGTTACTTAAAAACAAAGGCACAACCTCTTAAAACCATTCTTTTAAAGTCAATGACCCAATCGAAAGCAGACCAAGTTGAAAGCTATTCCGTGGAAAGCAAAGCAGGCGCCTTTCCATTTAAAAGCAAAGTAGCGCTTCGACCCCTTCGGAACCCTTGGTTTCGACCCAATACCTTTCGTCTATATCCAATTCACTACGTCCCAGATATTTGATACCATATGCATTGGTTTTGATGGAGTTGGAGGCAGAGGTAAGGACTCGGAAGCATGGTGCCGAAAGCATTGAAACAGGAAAAAGAATATAGATTTAACTTTTTAAACTATTTCTTTGTACCGAACCTGCCTTGTTGGTCAATTATGATTGATTGCAAATTTTTCTTTTCTAAAAGTGCCACCGATTTTCAGAAATAAGAATTTGGATTATTTACAAAATACCCCTTCTCCTTTTTATAAATATATAAAAGATTTAAGTCCCATATCATAAATAATTTTATGTAACCATTAAAACACTTAGGAAAATTCTACAAAACTTCCATAAAATCTTTTTTAATATTTTTTCTACCATATATAAATTTTAGACCCTAAGCCAATATAATATACCCATAACTAATTTTAAACTTAAATTAGCATTTTCTTCACTAGAAAATTCATACAAAATCCACATTAATTCAGAAAATTATGAAAATTGAAATCCATTTCTAAATTATTGTTTCTAATCTAAATTTGAATTCGCAAGGCAATCAAATGTCATATAATAGGGCTTTCATATCAAAACATATCAAAAAAACTATATCAATTTGCATCAATCGTCAACAACATATAGATATACATTTTATAATCCGAAACAAGGCAAAACATTTGCAAATAATTCGGATTTCATACTAAAAATCGAAAACCATTAAAAATTTGAAATATAATCATTATTCACCCTAGATTTTTGGTTAAGGATGTGAGATTTTTTCTTGATTAAGTGATTTGATTGTAACGACCTGTAATTTTCGATAGTTAAAAATAGTTAATTTAATAAGGTTTTGTGAATTTATATTGGGAGAAATAAAAAATTCATGATTTAATAATAAGAATATAACTGGAATGAAATGAAATCTTATTAATTTAAGGTAATTCATAATTGCTTTGAATGTAATTCCAATTAATTGAAATGATTAAAAAGTTATAATTGGTTATAGATTGTAAATTAATTTTAATAATGTGTGTGTTAATTTATAATTGGATTTAAAGAGTAATTGCAATTTAAATGTTGATCAATTAATGAAATAATGTGAAATAAATTGTAATTGGATAGAATTAGTATAGCGTAAGTTGTTATAACATTTTCTTGTAAATAATAAACTTACAAATGTTATTAAATGTAGAAATGGTGACAATTATTATTTGTTACCAATTTAATTAATCAATTACAAATAAATGTAAATAAATGTTACATTAATGTGAGTTAATACAATAACTGCAAATTGGGAATGAATAAAATGTACAGAAATGTAAATTACAGTCTTATGGCAATGAATTGATTTAATAATAAAAATGAAACCTAGATAAGTGAAGTTGTTGGATATTAAATTATAATTAATGTCAAAATCAACAAAGGTTCAATACTAGTGGAATACTGCACTAGTATGGTAAAAGATGATAATTATAGAATATTTGTGCAATAAGATATAAACAAATAGTAACTATGTTTATCAGGTGATAATTGATTGATAAAAAGATTGAATCAAATCAATTTATTGGAATTAATTATAATTAACTAGATTTAATTACAATTGAAATTGAACATTGTAATTATTATATCATTTAACACTGAAATTATATAAAACTTGTTTTAAATTATTGTAATTGTCCAAGTAATTAAAAATGGTGAAAATTGGTATTCATTAAATTTGAAATTTAAAAGTGACTTAATTAATTTAATATTAATTAATTAATTAACATGAAAATAACCATTTTGGCGACCGACTCGGATTTCGACGAAACTAGCGTCATCGGATCTGTAATAATGAATTATTGTATGGTTTCAAGTTTCATAGCGATTGACTTGTCGTTTAATCGTACAGACTCGAAATGCGTAGTAATCAATTTAATTAAATTCAGTTGAAATCAATTTGAAATAAGCCGATTTTAAGCTAACTTTTTCATACGACGAAATTTGAACTTGAGACTTATTCCATTAAGTTCAAAATTACCAAAAACATCTATTTTGATATATGGGATGATCCATTTTCGTTCCAGAGACGCAAAGGGCTTTTCGAGTCGATTATCGTTCAACTTTCAAATCGATCTTGTCCATTCGTTTATATTTCTGATCTAACTATATATAGGCTGTTATAAATCTTAGCTATTTCTTATTCCATTATTCAGACAATTCAGCTATCTGCTTCTCCTTCTCAATGGCAAAACATATTCAAATTGCCTAACCCTAAACTAATGAGAAGTAATTCATTGGTGCAATTTTTTTAATTCAAGTTATCATTTTTCCAGAATTTGTGAATTAATTCCGGGAGTCCAAATTGAGTTTTGACGAACCAATGGTCGATCGTCATCCGATCGAGGACCAGAGGACGCTGCTGCGTAGATGTCGACGAGTGTAGCAGATCTATGGTGTTCGTTGTTGTCAAAAGTGTGAGATTTTTCCATGATGGACTTGGAAATGGCGGGGGTGGCGTCTTCGCCTGAGGTGACAGGATTGGGCGGTGTTTGCGAGGGAGGGGCAGCACGACATGGCATCCAAGGTGGCGATCTCTGATCGAAGGCTAGGGGCGTAGATGAACGGCGGTAGGTGGCAGCTAAGGTTAAGTCATGTTCGATGCGTGCCTATGAGTCGAGAATCTCGGCTATGTAGTGGTGATGACGTGGTAAAACTCTATTGCTTTCTTTTATTTTAATTAAATTTAAAATTTTAACGTTCTAACTCGTATAACTTTTACATACGAGATCTGATTCACTTGCGATTTATTTCGCTGGGATTGTATCGAAATTTCGGACATTTTGATGCTGGTTTGGTAATTTTTGAGACTATCGAATTTTGGACCTTTATTTGGATTTTAAATCGATTTAAAATTAAAGGTGGGTGTTTTAACCCACTCACAATTACTAAACTATCTTATGTTAGTTAAATTAGATTTATGATGTGATTTGAAATTAATTGGACGATGTTTGGTATGTTTAAATTGTCATTCTAGTTAAATTTGATTTTATTGCATGCAATCTTCGTTTAATTCAATATTGAATTTAAATTGTCAAATTTAATACCTGCTATTGATTATCAACTATTTGTGGATGTTTATTGGTTGATTTGGATGATGATTGTGATGGATATTTGATTGTTGATATTGGATGACTGAATGTTGTAATTTTATATTGTTATAACACAACAAGTTCCTATGGGTTGCCCGAACGATCTATAAATTAGGGAAAAATCATTATAGGTTGAACTAATAGACTCGAGCGATTTTATGGATTTTATTTAATTCAGGATTACGGTTTGAAATGATATATAACCGTAAAAATTTAAATTGCGGAGTAAAATGATAAATATTCATATCACTTGACCCTAGGGTAGAAAATTATATAAGGACACCGGATTGGTTAAATTAAGTGATTTTTGAATCTTTAAAATTCTCAATTCAGTTAACTGGTATTTTGAAATAGAAATTTGATTTATATAAACTGAATTATTTTCAAAAGTCCATGCGTAAATGTTGAAATTGGAATTGATTTAATGAATTGTTCAAAGGATTTAAATTGGAATTTCAAAGTTGAAGCGTCAAATATAAATGAATTTATCGGAAATTGAGTTATGGGAAATGTTTGGATATAACTTTGAAAATCTATTTTAAATTAACTCAAAATATTTTAATCAATTTAAAACTATTTTTAATTTGTTTAATCTATTATAACCTATTTAATCCAATTTAATCCATTTTTACCAATTTTAACTAATTAAATTTGTTTAATAATTTTAAATCTATTTAATCTATTTCATATTTATTTAATCTATTTAAAAATCTACTTAATATAATATAAATCTATTAAGTCTATAATTAATCTATTTAAATTTTTTTAAACATAATTAAATCTATTTATGCTATCTTTAATCTAATTTAAATCATAGTTAAATCAAATTTAAATCAATTTAAACTATTTTACTATTTAAACTATTTTAATTTATTTAAACTATTTCTAAACTATTAAACTATTTATGACTATCTAAACTATTTTCTAAAATTGCAAACCATGTAAAGTTGAAGTATTTATATTTAAATCCTTGATGATGATACAACTTAAGTTGGAATTTGGAATTGATACCTTTTTGTTAAATGACATATTTGAGTAAATATGATTTTGAAAATGAAGATGGTTTTGAAAGTGAATATGGTTTGAAAGTGAATATGATATGAAAGTGATATGGTTTGAAATCGATTATGATATTTTGATATTAAGTATGAATTTCATTTTGAAATGTAAAGGATCCATCCGACATGAAATAATCATTTGTTGTTGAAGAGACCGAGATCAGATATTGTCATACTCTCTGCCAATACCGAAAACCACTTTAACAACTGTGTATGTGGTGGAGATTTCATAAATGAAGCAGGATGGTTTAGCGAACGATTCTGTATGAGGTATTTACGTGACACTGACTCCCATGAGTCAGCTTGATGTGGCTAAAACAGGATCTACGCTGGGCCAAATAAGGTCATTCCTCCTATCGGGCACATTTCTTCGATACCATTCCATTACTTTTTGATTAATTGGGTGGCCACCCCTTGATTTTGATTTGGGAGTGTGTTTCAAGGTGGGCGGTAGTACGTGCTATGCGTTACCACCAGTCCGGATCCACAATTGGCATATACACCTTGGGCATTGCCTCGAGTGCCTTGTCACATGCCTTATCACACCTTCTACAAGTTTGTTTTGTACCATACCTATGGAGTGCCCTCTGGGTAAACCTTATGGAGGAGCGTATGGTACTGTATAGACTATGGAAATATATAAAATATGTTAAGGGGGATATGGGTAATGCCTTAATGCTATTTTAATATTTTACTTTACTGTAGACATATTATAATAGCGTATTGTACTACATATAAGATAGTTTAATGGATCCTTAGGAGATGGGAATCCCGAACATCTCTTAAGTTATTGCACCCATATTAGACACTGATACGAGATGTCAAACCCCATAAACATCTCTGACACCGCCACACTCGTTTTTTTTACTATTTATTTAATTTACAGAGGATCTTTTAGTTCTAACTCAAGAGTTTTGTCTTTTCAATTCACTCGGTCCAGTCTGAGCTTTTCAGTTTATCGAAGATTGCTTTCTGAAGGACGAAGACGAAGACTGAGTACTATTATTCTTTATTTTATTTATTTCGCTGCATTATGTTGTTCCATTGTATTTATTTATTTATTCCTATTTTATGTAACTCTGATGTTGTGTTATAAAAGAAAAATCAAATGTATTTATAAAACAGCTTCATGTACTGTTGTTTGATTATTATATTTTGTCATTCTGCTACGAGATTCTGTATTTGTTTTCTTTCTTTCTCTGTTTTTTTATTATTTATTCCACTAACAATCTACCCATTTGAATGGTTTGGCTCTGACATGTGTGGTTTATCGTCGATTAAAACTGTCCAAAATGCGGGTCATTACATGATTCTTCCTCTTGAATTCTTCTTCTTTGCTCTTCCTAATAGTGGTCGGTCTTAGCTCTATTTTTGTTTTTGAAAATACAATGAACGTGTAGAATGAATTCCTAAGAGAGTTTAGGGTATAAGGATATGCCTCGTTCCTATTTTGCCCTTGCATATTTCCAAACCCTTTTGTTCTCTTTTTATTCTTTACTTTGCTTATTTAACATGGCACGGCTACCCCTTATTTAATCACAAATCTCAATCCATTGATCATCTTACATTATATTTTTTTTAACTAATTACATATCCTAAATAATGTAACTAAAAATATGGGGTGTTACAGACTCCCTTCCTTAAAGAATTTCGTCCTCGAAATTATGATAAGGTACATATGAAAACAATCAAAGGTAAAACATACCATCAAACAAATCAGGATAAGCATCTCTCATCTTCATCTCGGTATCTCATGTACAGTCTTTCTCATCCTCACTCTACTGGACTTTAATTAGTCTGACTATCTTGCTTCTGAGCCTCTTCTCATCTCTTGCGACTATGCGAACTGGCATTCTAATTATAGTCAAATTCGGCTCTATGACTAAGTCATCTAACATGGTCGGTGATATAGTCAAATTCCGAGCCTCTTCTCCTTTTTATAAATATATAAAACATTTTAATCTCATTTCTCAAGTAATTTCATATATCCATTAAAATATTTAGGAAAATTCTATAAAAATTATAAAAAATCATTTTTAATATTTTATCTAATATATATAAATTTCAGATCCTAAGCCAATATAATATGGCCGTAACTAATTTTAAACCTTAATTAGCATTTTCTTCGTTAGAAAGTTCATATAAATCCACATTAATTCAGAAAATTATGAAACTTGAAACCCATTTCTAAATTATTGTTTCTAATCTAAATTTAAATTCGCAAGGCAATCAAATGTCATGTAATAGGGCTTTCATATCAAAACATATCACAAAATCTATGTGAATTTGCATCAATCATCAGCAACAAATAGATATAAATTTTATCATCCAAAACATGGCAAAACATTTGCAAATAATTCAGATTTCATACTAAAAACCAAAAACGTTTAAAAACTTGATATGTAGTCATTATTCACCTTAGCTTTTTGATTAAGGATGTGAGATTTGTTCTTGATTAAGTGATTTGATTCTTCCTCTTGAATTCTTCTTCTTTCCTCTATTTTTGTTTGTGAAAATAGAATGAACGTGTAGAATGAATTCCTAAGAGGGTTTAGGGGATAAGGATATGCCTTGTTCCTATTTTGCCCTTGCATATTTCCTAACCCTTTTATTCTCTTTTTATTCTTTAGTTCACTTATTTAACATGGCATGACTATCCCTTATTTAATCACAAATCTCAATCAATTAATCATCTTACATTATTTTATTTTATTTAACTAATTAAATATCCTAAATCTGTTACTAAAAATATGGGGTGTTGCAGAGAAAGATTTGAATTCATTGACGTATATTTTCCGTCCTAACTTCTCTTTGTTCCTTAGTCTCCCTAACTCACTCTTTCTCTCCTAAATCTAAACTAAACCCAAAAAAACAAGCCAATGAGAACGAAGAGGGCTACAAGAAGATACCCATCGTTTATGGAATCGAGGACTTTCAGAGAATTTCAATTCTAGATAGCGAGGGATTGGAGGCCAGTTTGGTAATTTCTAAGGCTTGGTGGTGTGAATTCATGAGTTAGAATCATTATCAACTATTTACTACTCATATGAAAATAGTTTATAATATATGATTGTTAATTAGAGTAAACAGATGTAAGAATTGGATTTATTGGAGTTTGGTATTGAATATAGATGTAACTTTAGAAATTAAATAAGGCTAGGACGTTTAATTTAGGGTTAAATTTGGTTTAGATTGTGTATTATATGAATTTAATGTTAATTGGTTAAGTTATTGATGTATATTGCTTGATTTTGAGATATATAGATGACGTATTATATATAGATTGTTGGACTAGTAGCAAATGATGTTTAAGAGAAGTAGAGAAGTAAAAAAAACAATAAAAATGATTGTAACTAGAAATTGGGAGGAAGAAAACAGTTTTAGATGATAAGTTTCCTATCAATCGGTAGGTACACCGATCCAATGGCGCTAAGTACACCAGTCCCCTTGTGCATGTTTAAAATGCTAGTTTGAACCTAGACCAAGCTAAGGCACTTTTACTTGAACTAGGTTTATATGAAGTGGAAGTGAGCGATGCATTGGTTTCTTAGCGATATCATGGAATCTTTAACACCCAAAGATGTGCTTTAATGATTGTGTATGTTGTAACGTTTGTGTTGAGTCATTTATAAAGGAGTCAAGGTGTGTTTACGTATTCTTTAAGTATACACGTGTTAGTCTATGTTTATCTAACTCATGCTCTTGTCTATATTTAACTATATCCCGGGTTTAGTTTCTATTTAGCTTACTCTTGTACGTATTTATGGTTTAGTATATGTTTAACTACTCTTTAACTCTCTTATGTGTAGACGGGTTAGTTTATGTTTAACTAACCCTATCATATGTTTAGTGTTGTTAAGTATGTGTAGTGATCCCCATACTAGGTTTATTATGATGGACTAACACTATAGATGTAGGTGAGACACGTTGAGGTGAAGTAAGTATTGGTTCTCATATGATGTTTATGAATTCATGTAAGCAGTATATACTTGGTAATATTTGTACTCACTAGACATGTGACAACCCACCTTTCTGACCCTTGAGAATGAAACTTAACACTTCCACAATATTCTATGTTGTTACGTAGGCATTCGAAAGACAAGTTGTCATGGGGTAAAATAAAAGAATATGATAGAAAATATCGCACAAGAACTGTTAAATATAATACAACAACAATATATAGTACATAAGGTTAATCCTTAACATGGAGTTATCAGAGTTACATAAAAGTACTACTACTCTCAGCCTAGACGGTTTTATACACCCTACCTCTACACTGGCTGATATAAAATACACACGCATATTAGACATACAGTGGAAATAGATAACTAGATAGATAAAGAGCCTCCAGCTCATCCATCATCTTTAAAAGAGCCAAAAGAAACTTGCTACTCTCGAACTACTCAAATATAATTGAGTACCCGAGGGTTTATGAAAAACAAACAACTTGGGTTAGATAATATGTATGGCATGAGCAAAACCCTAAACAAAGGGTATAAATAAACAACAATATGTAAGACCACGCTGCCAAATGCGAAAGGGTTTCTTCTTTCAAAAACAACATCTAACTAGAAGCAATGGATGCAAATAATTAAACAAACGCGAAGTGCACAAAACACTTCCTGATACAACTAAGAAAGAATTAAATTCAAAGATTTTAAATCAAAGGAAAGAAAAGGGAAATTTTCCAACAATGACTAGGAGGATGTGCTTCTCTTTCCAAACTGTAAAATGCACTTCAGAAGGTCATATAATTTATGACTCTCTCGGGAACTCCATGTCAGACCATGCTAACCTTACCAAGAATCCTAGTATTTCACATCCTCGATGTGCATATATCCAAAACCGATCTAGAGTGGATGTGATAATAACCTAATGGGACCAACCCCACATAGCTTGGCCCCTACATGCTTTCTGGTTTAGTCATTTCCAACAAAGAATATCAATGCTCAAATGAGCAACAAACCGTCCTAAATTGATGATACACAAAGAAGAAAGCCGAATCGATAGTCAATAAATCAACTATCGGGAATAATTAAAATGATCATATATGGAAAGTAAATCACATATTCTTACCACTACTCATTGATTTCAAACCTGTACTATTTCTTGGTTGAAAATGAAGTCGGGTAAGTGAAGGTAGTGTTACCACTAAATATTGCCCCGACGATATGTTTATCTTTTGAGATAAGGACACGTTTCCATACCTCGACGTTTAGAACTAAGAGTATGAATAAATCCTTTCCATATAAGGAATGTGGGATGACAGAAAATTAAATTTCTTTTCCTTTCCATAACTGAATCGAATTTAAGTTTTTTAAACCGGACCTGCATTGGGATTTCACATTACAGATATTAACTTTAAACAATATTATCAAAATGATTAGTTAATGTAACGACCCGTAATTTTACCACTTTGAAAATGGACTATTCAAACTTAAATAATCATATTTCATGTGATAAATAAGAATGTTGAACTTATTTTTAGAATTAAATTAAGATTTTGGACTTTTACCACAACATTGACAAAATTAACAAACGCCGGTTTGGATAAAACTGGATATACGGTCAAATAATTATTTTAAAAGATGAATTACTCCTATTAAAATCATTATATAAAGATAATAATAGGTTGATAAAAGTTTTATTATCATACATACACACACACTCTTATGTTATAGTGATTAATAAATTTCGTCGCGCATTGACAAAATCTATGTCGTATATTTGCAAATGAATTTTGATATTGTTTTATACTATTTAGGTCAAACATACTTGTTTTAATTATTAAAAAATGATAAGAAATTTATTCTGAAGTTTGGTTTACATGAATAAATAGTTTAACAGAAACGTCAGAATGTGACCGTAAAACATTTTGTCAGATATCAATGTTTTATCAAATAAAAGTTGTCGCAGCGTTGTTGCACCTTTGTTAACATGTTTTAACATATATACTATATATTTTAATAACTAAACATTTTTACATTTTATTAATTATGATTAGGAAACTTCTAAAATATAATTAAAAAAAAGTAAGTAAAGAAGAAAAGTAAAAAAAAAAGTAAACAGCACATCAAAATCAAACCAGATCTTCTCTTTAGCTACTTTTCCATCTAAATACATTAGCTTAGCTCTTAAGTGACTATGACATAAAGTAAAAAGTGATAAGTGATGGTAATTGTTGAAAAAATAAGGTTACTTTAAAGTTAAGTAAGGTTATTTTGGTAATTTGGTGAAGGGATATTTTAGTAACTTACCATTTCATTTTTTTCTATGAATACACATCCATCCTTCTCATTTTCTCACACAAATCATTCTTTTCTTCTTCCTCCTTTAAGCTATGTTAATGACTTCTTGTTCTCTTCTTTTCCTTACTAAGTATTTTTAAAATCATATCAAACTAACTCCAAACTCCACCAAACTTTACCAAAGTTCTTATATCACCAATAAAACATGGTTTCGCATATAAGAAGTGAAGAAATGTTGGAGTAAGAGGTAGAATAAGGGGAGGGTAAACCTATTGAGGAGGAAGGAGCAAGTTAGAAAGCTCCGATGCAAGAAAAAGAGAAGGAAGTACTGTCCGTTTCATTCCATGAAAATAGGAGGATGTTTAAAATACCGCGAAAGCCCTACCGAATTTTCAGGAAGTTTTAGGAAACTTCTAGACTATAATTAACAAAAATAAGTAAAAAAGAAAAGTCAAAAAAGCAAACTTCACATCAAAATCATACCAAATCTTCTCTTTAGCCACTTTTCCACCCAAAAACATTTTCTTAGCTCTTAAGTTACCATGACATAAAGTAAGAACCGATAGTGATGGTAAGTGTTGAAAAAGTAAGGTTACTCTAAAATTAAGTAAGGTTATTTTGGTAATTTGGTAAAGGGATATTTTAGTAACTTACCACTTCATGTTTTTCCTATAAATGTACATCCATCTCATTTTCTCACAAAAATCATTCTTTTCTGCTTCTTCCTTTAAGGTATGTTATTGGCTTCTTCTACTCTTCTTTTCCTTACTAACTTTTCTTAAAATCATATCAAACCAACTCCAAACTCCACCAAACTTTGCCAAAGTTCTTATATCATCATTAAAACATGGTTGACCATCTTAGAAGTAAAGAAATGTTGGCGAAAGAGGTGGAATAGGGGGAGGCCAAACCTATTGAGGAGGAGGGAGCAAGTTAGAAAGCTCCGGTGCAAGAAAAAGAGAAGGAAATGCCGCCCATTTCATTCCATGGAAAGAGGAGGAAGTTTTAAGTACAGCGAAAGCTCAACCAAATTTTCAGGAGTTTTGTAGAAGAGGTTGATAGCATAAAGCAAAGAGGAATGAAGTAGAAGTTGATTAGTTAAAGTTAACAATAGTTTTAGTGAAGTGTTGTTGGTAAGAACGTTGGTAGGAAGTTAATCGATTTGGTTAAAGGTGAGAACTCCTAAACTATTATTGTTATTGTATTTTTGGATGATGATATGATATTTGCAATGGATGTTTAATATGCTTTGATCATCAAGTTTGGTTGTTTTCATATGAATGTTGAATATATATATATATATATATATATATATATATATATATATATATATATGTATATATATATATATAAAAGTCACGGAAATATACGTCGATAAACACAAAGGAAATCACTTTCCTCTATATTTAATGAAATTGTGTATATGGAATGTTAAACCTCCTTAAAAATGGTTTAAAATGTATTTTAAATGTTTTATAACCATAGAAAGTGTTTTGGTAAAGTTTGAATGAGAAATGGAAAATGTAGTTAAAATAAGCGCGTCGCATAGCGGTAGTTCGTGATTTCGTGCTATAAAAGTCAAACAAGTGTAAAGGTTGGAATATAGCTTTGATTTCCTCGAGATAAGAATTTATCGAACTATTATGTCCATAGTTTTCCAACTAAGAAAGAAAATCAAGATTTTGACAGGTAGATTTTGAAATATGAGTAAAACAAGTTTTGGAAAAATCCTAATTTTCCAGTTCAGAATCCAAAACCGGATTTCTTTATAAATGATATTTTAAAATTGTTTTAAAATGTAAAATAAATCTTATAAATATTTTAAAATTCTTTAAAAATGATTTGAGCAATAAAATGGATTTTCAAATAAAAAAAAGTCGTTTTGATCAATATTGCCTAAAAGGTACTTTCCGTAGCACATTTTGCAGCACTTTTCTACAAATTTTGAAATATTGTTTTAGACTTAACGATTCTTATTCAAATTTTTGAAAAATGTTTTTGAATGGATAAATAAGTGTTTTAATAATGATTTGGATGTTTTCTAGCTTATTGAAGAAATTTCAAACAAATGATTTAAAGAAAAAAGCTATTACAAATAAGCGGTTTAATCTTGGTGTAGGATCGTTTTCACCCTAGAGGGGGAGGGTTGAATAGTGTGATACTAAAATTAATGCGAAAATTAAAATAATAAAAAAAGTAATGCAGTAAAAATCGCACACAAATTTACCCAATTTCAACAATAACCTGCCTACATGCTGCCCCTGAGGTTTCTATTAGAAATTAAGTAGCCAGATGCTTACACACGTAAACTTGCGACACCAGCTGTTTTGACTAACCTAACTCTAAGCTCAAAACCTTGCCACAACTCAGCCACTGAGTTGCGAATTCTCAAACTATGTCCCATAGTTTGTACCTAGTTACATAATTAGAATTTACAAAATTCAAAAAGAAAAAAATACAAATGAAAATAAAAGACTAAACAAAAACCCTATTTAAAAATAAACCTAATGGAAATAAATAGACTGGCCTATGAATAATAAAAGACATCTTCCTCTTTTCTTTTGTTTTCGTGGCTGCTCCATTTTGCTTCTTGTTCTGAAATCTAGGGTTTTGTTCGATTGATGCACCGCTTGATTATCGATCGCTGAAGATTATTTTAGTTCGACTGGCTTAGTTAATCGACTCCTTGCTTTGTTCGCCTACGGATGCTCCAATAGTTTATCGAGCTCGAATGATATGAATTGGTACGTGATTTTCTTTTTTTACGATTTTGATTTTGCTCAACTTTGATTAGAGTTCTGGATTGGTTCGTATTTTGTTTGCTTGCTCTCTGATTTTGCTTGAACTCGAATAAGAAAATGCCGATGATGAATTTGGGTTAAATAGGGATCGAAACCCTATATTTTCGTTCCTATTTTTTGTTTGAATTCTTCAGGTTGCTATGCTCGGCCATTGGATAATTGCTTGAATGATTGAGATGATGCTAACTTGTTCATTACTTGATATATTTAAATCTGCATTGCTTTCTTTCTCTATGACTTTGGCATTTGAATTTTGATTGAACTTGACTTCCTGATATATCGACATCTATATTTTGAACTAAATTATGACTTGATTATCGTGTTTCACATGCGAGTTCCATTCTTTGCTAGCTTTGACTTTGACATTTACATTTGTGATAAACTTTACTTGTTTGCCTCTGAAAGACTTCACTGCAATTTTTTTACTCCATGACTGTTCGAACTGCTTCACTGATTTTTGGAACATTTGTCTGAGTCATCTCTATATATATACATATACATATATATATATATATATATGTATGTGTGTGTGTGTGATTTTTACTTTGCTTGTGCCATCTTTGTGAATCACGACTGCTACTTGATATGATTTGTTCAAACTATGACTTTGCTTGACTTGCTTGGAATCAGTTTCATTCTATTTGCTCCTATGATTTGAACTGCAACTTGCAACTGTTTTTAATATATGTATACATGTGTGTGCGATTGTTGTGCCTATCCGCTTGGTTGAATTGATGTCTGCACTGCTCATTGTGCTGTATTTGGTTGATTTTTCTTTTGATTTTGAGTCTAGTTCCATTTGTGCTTTGCACTTGTAGTCTTGTCTCAGTCATTGCTTTGGCTGAGCCAGAGCATGTCTGAAATGTTGGTTAAGTTGGATTGTTGCATTCATGTTTCTATTGAGTTGAACGTTGGTTGAGTCTAGTTGTTCTTTACATTGAGTTGTTGTGTACATTTGTGGACTTGGAAGTCTTTTCCACTGGCCTGTCCTTTGAACTCCTGATTGCATGTTTTTGATCCCTCATTTTAAACAATTTTTGAGCTACATGTGTTGATGGTCTGGTCCATTTGGCTTCACATGTTATTGGTCTGGTCTGAGTTTTGGTCAAGACTTCATGTGTACATCTTCTTCTAGTTTGGTTTCATATGTGGATACTTTGATGTTGCATTGTATTCATGAGTATTTCATTGAACCGGGTTGATAAATTTGGTGCTTTGGTTGCATTCCATGTCTAGTTCCTTATATCCACTTGAGTCTGTCTAGTGTGGTTGATTTGGTTCACCACTTTGAGTCTACATTGTTGCCCCATTTGCATTCATGTTGCTTTACACTACACATATTGTTTGGCATTATGGTTTGCTTGTGTTCATGTCTGCTTATACACTTGAACTTGAAAGCCTGACCATGTCTTGTGTACTTAAACTAGTTTTGTTTTGTATTTTGGATTGCACCTGTGTTGAATCCGGCCTCGACTTGGGTTTGACCTTGTGCTCACCTGTCCCTGCAATTTTAACAAGCTAGTGTAATCGGTATGCATGGCCTTATGGCATGTACAGTAATTCACTGTGCATGTCACAAGTTGTCCGTGTAAGATGAATCAAAAGAAATGATGACGAACAACCCAAACAACTGTGGCAAATAATATTTTCAAAATACATTTCATTTTACACTGTAAAATGTTCCTTTTTCAATTTTACTGCGTCAGTATTTATTTTGTAGATAATTCAGAAGTTGGATACAGGCTAGAACAAAGTTGAAGATCAAATACGAGTGTTGAGTGAATATGCAGTGAGGTGAAATTTGTAAAGTGAAAATTGTGTTGTAATTGAAATGTATTGTAATGTAAAATGCGTAAATGTAGTTAGAGCTCAAATTTATACTATTTGAATTTGTAATAAAATATTTATTTGAATAAAATATTTTTTTGAATATTAATTCTGAGTTATTTATTTTATCCAACGAATATTTATTTAATTATATGAACAATAAAATAGTACAACAAAAAATACATTTAATTGAATATATATATATATGTTTATTATAATCAAACAAAAACTCAAAGGCTATTGTATTCTACAATCTCCCCCTTTTGAAGATAACAAACATATATGAACATTTTGACTCTATTAAATATATTTGGTCTTGATGAATTCTATCAGCTCCCTCTATTTGAATACTCCCCTACAACAAAACTCCCCCTAAACTGACGCGTGCTGTTAAAACTGAAAAATGAACTAAAAATAACTTTGAATAAAAACACTCTCGAATATTAGTAAATATATCGCTCAAAAATAAAAATCTTAACCTCTCTCCCCCTTTTGTTATCGTCAAAAATAATAATAGTAATTGAAATAGCTACGATTTTGATTAAAAATATAAAAATAAATCAAGAGGGAAATATTAGTTTCAAATTCCATTTAATCAAACAAAAATCGTAATATTTTATTAATTAGAAACAAACTCCACTTTAGAGAAATGGTAAGATTATGGAAAATTTTATATAGTGACACGAGTTTGATATTTTCAATAATGGAATAATTAGTGCATTTTCTCTTTTCAAATATTATACAACAAAAATGTGAAGCACTTACTAACCATGCATAACCGTTAGGACTTTTAAATGAGGTTAGTAGTTACCCTTTTTTTCAAAATAAAATAAAAATATGTCAAGTATTTTCTAACCATGCATAACCGTCATGACTTTTAAGTGAGATTAGAATATATTTGATATTTATCCCTTTCTTATATGTGTCACATCCATGCATAACCGTGAGGACTTTTAAATGAGAATGGAAGCCCATGTATAGAAATTCAAGTAATTCACCCTTGCATAACCGTGAGGACTTTAAATGAGAGTGAATACTTTAGGATATAATTATTTTACAAAAGAAATATTTCCTTATTTTAAATACTAAATTCTCCACACTATATTATGATGTATGGACGACAAAAAGTTGAAAGTGATAGAAATGATCATGGAATAAGTACTAATCTATATATAATATATATTTTTTGATTTACATGAAATTATAAAATTAAACTTCCTCTTGTTATGAAATATAATTTAATTACTATCCATCACTTTTCAAGCACTATAATAATTTTGATAAGTTCCAAAAGATTCAATAGTCAATGGTTAACCTTTTTTTGAGTAAATCTCTTATCGAAATAAACTAGAGTATTTTTATCTTAATGAAGACCCAAGTTTTAAAAATTAAAATAAGTGAAAATCAATTTTCTGTAAGGGTGGTTTTGTGAAAATGACTTCTATTTGAAAATCAATATAAATAATTAAATAATTGCAAAAATGATTTCAACATGAGATGATATCAGATACCACTTGTATTTGAGATATCTTGGTGATATATAGTGGTATCTAACAATAACGTGTACTCTCAGCACTTGAATTTTTTTTTGAAAATTTTCAACAGTCCATTTATATCAAGCACAAGTAAAGTAATCTATATCGAGCAAAAACACACATTCAAAAAATTTGTTAAATTAGTTTTCATGACATTCCAAAGTGAATCAATAAAAACTAGAAATAGAAAAGTTTTAGCATTATCGGTTAGCTTTCCAAAACTTCAAGAATTTCAAATAAAAGTTGAGATGTTCAAGATATGGCAGAATTAATTCAACAGTGGCGATGAAAACATAATTAATAATATGTGAACAAAATTGAGTTAAGAGATCATACCTTGTTTCCTTTGATCCCACGATATCCAAAATGTGATGATCTCCATCTAATCTTTATAGGCCAAGGAACATTTAAATTTTAGCTTATTAATCACCTAGAACAACTCGAAATTTATCTCCGTCAAAATTGTTCCTTGGCCCACTTATATGTCTAAATTTTGGAGATGGCAAGTGGTATAACTAAGGAAGTAGGACCACTATTGTTGTCTATTGAAATCTTTGGTACCCAAATTTGTCTATATAACAAACTGTTAGCATCTACAATTGTACCCTTGGGAATCCATATTTGTTTAATTTTCAAACCGTTTATATTTATACTTATTGGAATCCATATTTGTTTAATGGCTTTATGTTTGTATATATTTCGACAATTATTCTTGCCATGTCCATTATACTCACGTTTTATACATTTGGATATCACACATTCCCCTTAACAGTGTTATTAGTCGTTTGTTCATATTTTGACACTTTCGCAAATCCAAATCCTTTCCTTTTATTCATGAAGAGGTGATTTTCTAAGAGCATATTAAATGATTTTACTCTAGTGAAAAATTCTCAAGTAATCTACTCAAGTTTATTAACTTTGGATTTTAAAAGTTTATTTTCATTCATTAGCTTCGAACAACAAATAATGGTACTATCTCTCTTTCAAAATCATTCATTTTCAAGCCCATATTTTCATTTTCAAGCTCTTAAATTTTAATCTCAATTTCTAGCATCTCAGTTTCAAAGAGTTGAGTTTTTAAATTCAATTTTTTCAAAATCCTTGATTGTTTCAATCTCCTTTTCAAACTCGTGGTTTAATCGAATAATTACAAATTTGCCCAAAATCACGTCTTTTTTCAAGGGTTTAGGAATTTTCGTTGACCTCATTTAATTTTTTTCAAAAATTGCACATTTAGAACTATTTGAACTCTTAAAACTCTCCAACTCTTTTTGCAAAAAAATATTTTACATATCAACTCAGGTTTTTTTTCTCGAATTAAAATTTCATTTTCTAACTTTTGAAAATTTTCATGAAAGCAGGGAAATTCATTTTCATAGTCCAAACACCTTTTACAATTAGAATTTTTATTTTTCTTAATATTTTTAAGCTCATTTTCCCAATCTTTATTTTTCTGATGCAGTTTAGATTGTTCCCTTTTCAACATACTATTTTTCAGGAGCTTCATTATTTCCAGTTAATTTTTGGCACAACGGAACTAAATCATTGAATGAAAGGTCACTTATCACATCGGCTGTTGAACCTTCATCACTATTGTCTTTTGCAAATCCTGTCAAGCACATTTCTTTAACTGAGTCGATTGTAGAGGATTTCTTACCATTGTTGACTTTTGCACCATATATTGCATCAACGGTATTCCAGATTTTCTGTGCGCTTTCACAATGAGAGATATAGTTAAATTATCTTGATTAATGAGAATATAGTATATACATAGCAAGAGCACTGATCGAATTATTTTACTTGTCTACTATATCACACTCATTTTCAATAATTTCCCAACATTTAAAATTAACAAATTTTAAATAAAATTCGATTTTTAATTTCCAATTTAAAAAATACGTTCCATCAAAAATATGGGGATAATACTGGACTGACTCTTGCTAGATTTGCAACTAGGGTTAGAGATTCTTGCTATTAACCTTGCTTTGATACCGCTTGTAGGATCGTTTTCACCCTGGGGGTGAATAGGGTGATGCTAAAATTAATATAGAAATTAAAATAATAACAGAAAGTAAGGCGGTAAAAATCACACGCAGATTTACCCAGCTTCGGCAATAACCTGCCTACGTGCCAACCCCAAGTTTTCTACTAGAAATTAAGTAGTCAGACACTTACATACGTAAACTTGCGACACCTGCTAACTTGACTAACTTAACTCTAAGCTTAAAACCCTGCCACAACTCAGCCACTGAGTTGTGAATTCTCAAACTATGCCCCGTAGTTTGTACCTAGTTAAACAACTAGAATTTACACAATTAAAAAAGAAAAAATTACAAATGAAAATAAAAGACTGAACAAACACCCTATTTAAAAATATGCCCAATATAAATAAATAGACCGTCCTATAAACCATAAAAGACATCTTCCTCTTTTCTTTTTTTTGTGGCCGCTCCCTTTTGCTTCTAGTTTTGAAATCTAGGGTTTTGTTCAATTGATGCACCGCTTGATTATCGATAGATTGAAGATTATTTTGCTTCGACTGGCTTAGTCAATCAACTCCTTACTTAGTTGCCCAGGCTGCTCCAATTGTATGTCGAGCTCGAACGACATGAATCGGTACGTGAGTTTGTTTTATTTTCGATTTTATTTTTCTCGACTTCTTTCTGAGTTCTGGATTGGTTCGTGTTTTGTTTGCTTGCTCTCTGATTTTGCTTGAACTCGAATAAGAAAATGCCGATGATGAATTTGGGTTAAATAGGGATCGAAATCCTATATTTTCATTCGTATTTTTTGTTTGAATTCTTCATGTTGCTATGCTCGGCCATTGGATAATTGCTTGAATGATTGAGATGATTATGACTTGTTCATTACTTGATATATTTAAATCTGCTTTGCATTCTTCTCCTATGGCTTCGGCATTTGAATTTTGATCGAACTTGACTTCATGATATATATGCATCTATATTTTGAACTGAATTATGACTTGATTATCGTGTTTCACATGCGAGTTCCATTCTTTGCTGGCTTTGACTATGACATTTACATTTGTGATAAACTGGACTTCTTTGCTTATTAAAGACTTCACTGCAATTATTTTTACTCCTACATTGTTAGAACTAGTTCACTGATTTTTGAAACATTTTTGTATGTCATCTCCATGTATATGTGTATATATATATATATATATATATCTATGTGTGTATGTATATATGTGTGTGATTCTGACTTTTCTTGTGTCATCTCTATAAAACACGGCCGCCACTCGATATGTTCAAACGTTTTGCTTGAGTTGCTTAGAGTCGGTTCCATTCTATTTGCTCATATGCTTTGAACTGCAACTTGCAACCATTTTTAACATATGTATGTATATATATATATATATATATATATATCTATGTGTGTGTGATTGTTGTGTCTATCCACTTGGTTGACTTGATGTCTCCACTGCTCATTGTGTTGTATTTGGTTGATTTTGCTTTTTTATTTGAGTCTGGTTCCATTTGTGCCTTGAACTTGTAGTCTTGTCTCATTTCTTTGCTTTGGTTGAACCAGAGCATGTCTGAAATGTTGGTTGAGTTGAAATGAGGCATTCATGTGTTCATTTGAGTTGAACGGTTGCTGAGATCTGGCTGTTCTTCATATTGAGTTGCTATGTACATTTGTGGTCTTGGAAGTCTTTTCCACTGGCTTGTCCTTTGAACTACTGATTGCATGTTTTTGATCCCTCCATTTAAAATTTTTTTGAGCTTCATGTATTCAGGAGTAACCAGTACCCTGGCTCACCTGGCCTCTTCCCTGGGCGAGGGATAGATATTTCGAAATGTCGGAAATGAGTTATGTATAAAAGATTTAATTTTTAAATGAAATACAACTTGATTTTATGGAGATGATCTTTTTGTACTTGGTATTAAAGCCCGAAGAGGGAACTCATACTATTGTGGAATTTAAAAGGTGATTTGATCGTTATTCCTTCCATAGTATTTGTTGAACACAGGAATTGATATTGAGTAGATTTAGATAATTTCCATAGATTCTACTCACTTAATATTTACTAGTTTTGTGATTAACATCCTAGATAACATGGTTTTAACTCAATCAAAAATTTGAGTTTCGAATTAAGAAATCATTGTTAAGATTTAAATGAAATGATTTGGAAATATTTTCCTAAGTGAAAAATGAAATGATTTCGAATTATTCCAAGTTGAAGAAAAAGGGTTTAAGTAATCAAAGGATTTGATAAGAGAGGTTTAATGATTTTGTATATACCGGAAGGAATGTTTTGTAAATTTATATATATCTCCAAGCAAGATTTTGATAAAAAGAACTTAATCAATTAAAGAATGATACCCTATTCACAGAACATCTTTTGATCGATGATTGGTTCGAAGGAACAGGAGTCGGATTTGGGTAATTCCTATTTGAAGACCATTTCGAATAAATTTACGTATTCGAAGTTAAGAAATGGATATGATTTGGAAGATGGAATGTAGGGCTACTTGTCACTGAACCTAGGGGGAAATTTCCCATATCATATTTTGTGACAATAGTTCTTCGTTTAAGATCTTCGATGCGAAGACTTCTCGCTACTAATCCTAAGGGTAATTCCTGATAGGATGAGATAGGAGAGTATCTTCGGTTTGTCCTGTTCCTGAATAACTTGTATGGTTGAATGCTTGACATTGTATTTCTAATCACACCGATTGATCTCTATGAACGTATCATCTATTTGGTGGCGGAGAAGGCAACTTCTCTTAGCTTAACATCCTTTCCTAAGACGTATGAGCTCAGGAGTTATACATTTGTAGAAATTAGTTATGTGATCATGGAATGGCAGCGTGGCATTCAAAGTGGAATGTGCTATATGAAATGTAAAACATTACCGGAGGCCTCATCAACCAAAAATGGCAAAAACAGGGTACACGCAGTAGGGCTAAGTGGGTCAATCCCATTAGGAGATGGTCATCACCCTTTTAGATAATCCTCTATATATCGAGTATGTTGTGTATGCTATGAGACGTCTCGGATAGGTCGGTAACGACTAGGGTGATGTCATATTCGGTACTATCCAGATGAAAGGGGTAGGCCGGTTCTGTGTTGGTATAGGCGTTCAATATATGGACCCTAGGTACATGCCTTTGGAGGTGTACTATACGGAAGGTAGTCCCCCACCTTGTCATTTGTATGAAAATCCATTCTCCAGTAAGTTCCTACGGACTTGATTATTAACCTATTATGCCATCAAATTTAACTTATGTAACAATTTTGGCTATTTGAATATATTTACTTGAAAAGCGTTTACAAAGAATGTCATTAAAAATAATATCAAATGTTTATTTTTGCATAGCAAATGTTTTGTTATCATAAGGTAAAAAACCGTTCCGTGTTTATATGCGGCGTGGTCTTATGAGATACCTTTTTGTTTTCAAACATCGTATTTTGATTTCTTACACTAGTCCCATGACTAACTAGGGGTTTATTTTCCTTTTCCCTTAAACTCTGGGTGTCCTAATTTCCCCGCCGGCCTAGTAGTCAGATTTGGTTAAAAGAAATCTGGAAGTGCTTGGAGCGTGGAATTAGAAGATTCTTCTGAAGGTTGTTATCCATTTCCACCTCACTCATGTACTATTGTTTTCCCCATTTGTAAGGACAGATATTTATAACTGTCCATGTTTAACTCTAATAAATGTATTTAAATTTTCCGCTGTAAAGATTATATGTTGAAATAATATATGTTATTTAGCTCATGTGAGATTCTATTATGTCTTTGTTTTCTTTCTTACCCTTAACAATCAGGTTTCAAGCACCTGAATTTGCGGCACGAGAATACCGAGGATGTATTAGTGTCGATTTTCGAGGGTCAAAATTTCGGTTTTTCACATTTGGTATCAAAGCGCAAGGTTAACCGAGAACCTTGGCTTTGGTTAGGTAAAGTCTCATCAGAGATTGGGTTAGTAATACCTTAGAATGAGTTTGAGAGTATTAAATATGAGCGTGTATTTATTAGTAAAATATACAAAAGAATTTGGTTTTATATCAAATATATATATATATATATATATATATATATATATATATATGTATGTATGTATGTATGTATGTACGTGTGTATGTATGTATTGAAAAGAAAATAATATTTTGGTAAAACTTTTAAAGGATTTTTTAAATAAATAAACATTGTACAAAGGATTTTAAAGGCTATCTTTAGGCATGAACCTCGAAACACTTTCTGAGCATTGACCAAACCTCTCTACCTAAGAATACGATAGTAATTACCTACTACTTGGGCCTAAAAGAATAATTGTTTCCCTTGTAGAAACCATATGGGTTATTCAATAAATAATAAATTTTTGTTAAAGGAATTTATTTAAATCTTATAGACATGTTTTATATAAGTGATTTTATGAATTGGATTATAAAACATGCTTTATAAAGGAATTTTTGAGAATTTAAATTTTAGTATTTTTGAAAGGAATTTCAAATGATTTTTGAGAAAGGAATAATGTAACATCCCAACAATTCATCAGATTAAATTAATAATATATTTAAACCCTTGGGATTTAATTTGAAAATAAATTGGAAAAAAATCTTAAACAAATAAAATAAGTGAAAAGTATATATGAATAAAATTCCAATTTTATTTTGAGTTTAAAATTTTGAAATAATGAATGTTTTAAAAGGACATTTGAATTTAAAATCTTATATATATGTATATTACATATTGAGTAAGGTTGAATACATATTGAAAATTTAATTTAAATTTATTCAAGATAAGTGTGAATGTATAAATGGACATGAATGTTTATATTTCAAGTTTAAATTGAAATTTGAATTTGAATTTAGAATAAATGTTTATAAAAATAAGTAGCATTTAAAATCATTAAGATGTCATGTATATAATGTCAATACTGGTTAAAAACAATTCTTTTGACATTGCATATATATATATACACACACATACAAATGAATAAAGGGGTACATTCATTTATGAAATGAATATGAGGTAAAAATGTATAAAAAAATTCTTTTGACTTGTAAAAATCAGAAATGCTTAACATTCACATGGGAGGTGGAGTAAGGAGATTAAGAAAATATAGATCTCATGATTATCTTTTTTACAAATGGCATGAAACATCATTACTTTAATAAAATAATCAAAACTAAAAATTTCAGAAAACCTTTCAGCTTCCAATTTCAAGTTTATTTAGCTCCAAATCTCTGAAATGTTCAGTAATCAAAAGATTTAACAATCTCCAACCCGATGCTCAAGAAAAAGTAAAAATCAGAAGAAAAAAAACGAAACTGCCTATCTTCTTCAATTCAAAAGCTAAAATCTGAGATCTTTCTTAAAGCATCAGTTGTAGTGTATGTTTACATCTCTCAGGTCAGTTTTAAAACTTTATAGTTAATGAAATTATGATTTTAAAACCAAGTTTTTAACACAAACAAAGTTTAAAACTGCGATTAGCTTTAAATAAGCGCTCCAGGTTTTTAGCAGTGCAAGGTTTCTAAAATAATTTAAGGAAAGAAACTCTCTTATAAAGATTTAAAAGTTGAGCTTGCTAAACAATATTGAAATAGTAAAGTAAGAATCTGAGTAATTGAATCAATTATTTGTAGGAAAAATCAAGTTCAAGGAATTAGGTTTCTAGTTCAACTACAGATCTGTCTTTCTTAGTATAAAAGGAAATTCAAACTGTAAGTCAATTTATGATTTGTTGTTATTAATGATTAAGTAAATAAATACAACAAGTAACAATCAAAGATCTGTAATTCTAACTTGCAGATCTAAAAATCCAAATTTTAAAGTAAGGAAAGAAGAAAAAGTTACAGGCTTCATCTTATCTTTTGAAACTGTCAGGAAACTCACTGGAAAAGGTGAGTAAACCTTTGTTTTTCCCAATCATTTGTTGCCGTGTGAATGATTGGATGATGTAGGAAAGTTTAATCTTTGGTTTGCATGCTAGAATCTTGTGTATATGATTGAATTTTTGGCCTGCACATGTTGATTGTACAGGGTACCTGTTTAGCTTCAGGGAAAAAAAGAAACTTATCAAACCCCCCTCTCTATTTTCTGTTGGATCTGAAAAATAAACAAATTGAAGTATTGTTTGGACATGTATTGTGTTTCAGTAATTAACCAAAGTAAAGCTATGTGTTTTATTATTTTTACTGGAAACTATGGAAAACACAGTCAAAAATCCAAATATTTCTCTCCCTCTTTGCTACTGAAAATGATTGTAAACAAGTCAAAAACATTGTTTAACCCTGTATTATATTTCAGTAATGAGTTTAAGCAAGTTATACATAGGCTTTTTATGGAAAGTATGCAATGCAGGCACCACTTAACTTTTGGCAAAAATTCGATTATCATGAATTTAAAATTCAGTAGTGTTATCTGAATCTCCCCTTAAAGTATTGATTTTAGAAACTAAAATTCAAATTTTTCATCAAATTTTCACTGAGGTATTTGGGATGATCTAAAAAAGGAAGTTTTGTCAAATTCTAATGATCTAAGTAATTGCAGGCCTCGAGTTTGTTGTGGCAGCAAGATTAAATGTTCGACATTACTAGAAAAATACGAGTGTGATTTATAAAACCTTAAATTTTGAACTCGAGATCAAATTAGGGTTTAAGGATCCTTTTCTGTTCATGATCGGAATGATGGTGCTGCGCCATCAATAGGCGATCGGACTTCGTGTCTCCGGTGCCAATCGCGGCGTCTAACGTGGTCGAGCTTGGGTCAAAGTTTGGTGACAGCTGACGATCAGAGGAGGTGTGGCGAGGCGTTTTTCCGATGATTGTAATATCCCGGAATTTTTGACAATAAAAATTTAATAATCTGTAATTAATTAAATTAATATCGATATTTTTGTTAATAATAATTCAAATTGATTAAATAATCTTCTTCAATAAATATTTAATTGGTTATTTTATCTTTTAAAGATAATAAATTGGTTTCTATTTTATAATATAAATTTACAGTTCATATTGTAAATAGATTAGCATTGTTTTAATTTTAATAAATAAAGCCTATTTTCTAATTCTAATATTTGTAGTAATTTGAGAATTTGTTTTTATTTAATATATAAGATTTTCAAAGTTTTTATTTAATATATAAGATTTCTTTTATAATTATTTTAAATTTAATAATGAGTCAATTCTAAAAACAACATTAATAGTGTATTGTCTTTATAAATAGGTTTTTAATGAAAATGGCAATTGTTATTTCAAATTTAATTTGTATTCATAACTTGTTTTTTTTAAATATTAGATTTTGAGTTTGATTTGATTTAAATCCCAATTATAGATTTTTAATTGTTTTAATTTTTATATCATAAGCTTTATTTATAAGTACAATTTGTTTTTATTTCTTTTTATAAATTTATGTACATATTTAAATTCTAATTAATCAATCAATTAGGCTTAATACACATATTAACTTGTAAATTAAATACTAATTACTCTAAATAAAACAAGTGTTGATTTCCTAGGCCTCATTAAACAAATGTTCAAAGATTAACTATTAATTTGACAAATGTTGAAAATATTTACAAGTGCCATTTTGTTTTAAATTTTTCGTTTATTTAATAAAATCTTTACAAATGTTGAAAATCTTTACAAGTGCGATTTTTATTTAAATTTGTCATTAATTTGACAAGTGTTGCATTCAGCTTCTTTTAATTTTTAGCTTCTTTTAATTTTTAATGGCCTTTGTTCCTTTTTTCCCTCCTCCCCTCGTCCTTTCAAACTGCGACCCCGTCCAATCCATCACCCCTCCCATACTTTCCACCATCTCTCCTCCTGTCATCTTTAGCCTCCCCAATTTCCTCCCGACCCTCTCCTGCCTGATCCAGCCTCTTTGTTGCCTTCTTCTTCGTCACAATCTCCCCATTTTGATGCTTGTTGTCCCTCTCCTCCTCTGCCTAATCTGTATTCCCCATCTTCTTTGAATGTCCCAACTGTTCAATGGAACTCCCTTTTTAAGGAAAAACCGCGTAATGCAGGGAAACATATCCCGATTCAAGTCCCTCTTGTTTTTGAAGGCCATGTACTAGTTCCTCCTGAGAATGTTATAAGAGCTGGAAATGAAGTTTGGGGAGACTACCTGGTAGGTTTCTTCCTTGATAAACTCCTTTCATATCTCACTGTAATTGCACATTTGAAAAAAGTTTGGAAATTAAAAGGTTCAATAAAAGTTAAGTCTGATGGTTTCTTGTTCCTATTCAATCTATCTTGTGAGGAAGATAGAAGGAAAATAATTGCAGCTGATCCAATTATCATGAGGAACAAGTTATTCATTGTTAAACAATGGGATCCAAATGTTGGAAACAGTTGCAGTACGATTAAATCTGTGCCGGTGTGGATCAGGCTATCGAATATCCCTTTATATGCTTGGTCACACTTAGGCATAAATTGGCTAGCAAGTCGAATTGGAACTTTTATGCGTATGGATGAACAAACTGAGAAATTGGAAAGAATAGGTTACGCAAAGTGCATGGTAGAAATCACTCCATCAGTTGAGTTATTGGATGAATTTTCAGTGAGATTACTTGATGGAACAGAGCAGATTGTAAAGATAGAATATTTATGGAAGCCTGAAGTTTGCAGTGGTTGCAAAGAATTTGGGCATATGACTGAAATGTGCATGAAAAAGAAAACAAATCAGGAAGGGATGGCAACAACAGTTAAAAAGACTAGCAAGGAAAGAAGGGTTAATGTAATTCAAAATGAAAAATTATGGCAGACACAAAGAAAAAGCAAGAGTGGAGAAGGGTTGAAAGTAAGAGAACAAAAATGAAAAGAGATAGGGAAAAAGAAAATACAACTGAAATTCAGATAATTGAGGAAGTTACTATTGATGATGAACCTAAAATTAGTGATGAACTGGAAAATAATGCAAGCACAATGAAAAAAGGAAACCAAGCTAAATCAAATAAAGATATAAGAACAGACATCAATAAATTTTATGTCCTGATGGAAGAAAATGAGAATGAATTATGAAATGACACAAGTGATAATGAACCATGCAATGAAATCAGTGACAAAGAAGGGCAGATGGAGGAAGGGGAAATATTAGCTAGCAAGCAAGATCAAACTTGTGGTGTGCATGATACATCCCTCTTATTAGAGCATAATGTTGTAGGAGATCAGGTTAACAGCAGAACAAGGATGGTAGCAACTTTTGGTAACACAAATCCAGCTAATCAGAATCTCAATTCCACATTCACAATTGACAATGCTTTGGCCTGTTCAAGTGCAGCAAAATCAAAGATAACCAGTGACATGCAGGTTTTTAAAGCAAATAAAGAAAGAACACCAATATATTCAAATCAAGCTGAAGATCAGTTTAAGGAGGAACTTGAAAAAGATCTAATTGCCCTAATCTTAGCTGAACATTCAAATTGCATCCCCCCTCTTCAGGAGGTTATTCCTTTTCTGGCCATCTGTCTGGTTGGATTTCATTGCCACCATCCTCAATTACCTCTCATAATACTCCAAGGAAAGGCAAGGATAAAGGCAAGTGTCTGGTTGATTGGACTGATCAAAATGTTGATATTAACAATATCCAAAGAGATTCTCCTGCAACTAGGAGCATGAAAAATGTGGTTCATCAATCTCTGAAGTATACCAAATGATGCACAGCTATGCCATATGGAATGTAAGAGGAGCACATTCTGTAACAAAGCTTGATCAAGTCAAATATATCATAAACCAGCGCAAAATATCCCCATTTGCTATTCTTGAAACTAAATTGAATGAGAACCTTACTATTAAAGCTGCAAAGCGTATAAACCCCAACTGGATCCTTAATCATAATTTAAATCAAGCCTCCTATGGTAGAATTATGGTCATCCATGATCCTACTATAATAACTCTAACTTCTGTCCTTTCCACAGATCAATTCATTCATTTTCAAGCTAAGTATTTTGACTCCCTCCTCTTTTTATATAACTATAGTCTATGCCCAAAACTCTTCTTCCTCTAGGCAAACTTTCCTTGATCTCCTTCCTGCTTTCAAGAAAAATACCCACCCATGGCTTGTCTTTGGGGATTTTAACTGCTGTTTATCCATGAATGGCGGGCATGGTGGTCTTCCCCTTCTCCCTCATGATATTTATCCCCTCAATAAAGCTATTGAGGATTCTAACTTGCTTTCAATACCATACTCTGGTGCTGAGTTCACATGGAACAATAGGAGTAGATCAGGTGTCAGAACCTACTCTAAGATTGATCACTCCTTTGCCAACCTAAAAGCTTTAACCACATGGCCAACCTTGTCATCCTTTATCCCCCATCCTATTCTTTCAGACCATTCCCCAATTGTTTTCTCATTTGGGCCGAAGTTGTTAAAAGATAAAAGAAGCTTCAAATTTTATAATGCTTGGGTCCATGAACCTGAGTATAATAATATTATTAGTAAAGCTTGGAATGAAAACTTCTTTGGTAACCCAATGTTTAATTTTTGCAGGAAATTAAGAGCAACTAAAATAGCATTAAGAGAATGGGCCAAAGGAAAATTTGGTGATGGCAATTTGAAATCAGCTTTGCTTAGGAGTAACCTCATTCTTGCGCAGGAAGTAATGATGAACAGTCCGGACAATCCTGATGTTGCAGCTGCTGAGAGGAATCTTTTTGATCAACTAAGTGAAGCTTTGAAGGCTGAAGGCAATATGAAGAGACAAAAACTGAGACAAAAATGGGCAACTGAGTGGGACAATAATACTGCCTATTTTCATGCTGCAATCAAGGTTAAACATTCAAAGGAGCATATTACTAACATATATGATGAAGTTGGAGAATTGCACTCAAATCCTTAAGCTGTTGATAAAGCTCTCCTTAGCTATTTCAAGAATCTGCTAGGTAATAATACTGAATTCATTCCTTCAATAGATGATCTATCCCAAATCCATTTACTTGAGGTGCTACCTAAGGAAGCTGATAAACTTGTTGTCAAGGTTACTGATATGGAAATTACAGAAACTCTTTTTGCTATGAATAAGCATTCTAGTGGAGGCCCTGATGGATTCAATGTCATCTTTTTTATCCATAGTTGGGATATAATAAAGAAAGATTTTCTAAAGGAAGTCCATAATTTCTTTAATACTTTCAAACTACTTAAACAAGTGAATGCAACAAATTTAGTTCTTATCCCGAAAGTCCACACTCCCACAACTGTTGCATCATTTAGACCCATATCTTGTTGTAATGTTATGTACAAGTGTATTTCTAAAATCTTGGCCTCCAGACTAGTTTTAGTCCTCAGCAGAATCATATCCAATAATCAGTCTACATTTCTTCCCAAGAGAAACATCCTTGATAACATTTTGTTATCTCATGAATTATTAAAAGGCTATGGTCGTGCTCATGCTTCCAAAAATGCAATGTTTAAGGTGGATTTAATGAAAGCTTATGATAGTGTTCACTGGACTTCTATAGTTAGAATTATGGCCCTGATGAAATTTCTCGAAGTGTATGTGGCTTGGATTTACAGATGTATCTCCACTCCTACTTACTCTATTAAGTATAATGGCTTTACATCCGGGTTTTTCTACAGCAAACAGGGTATCAGGCAAGGGGATCCAATCTCTTCATATATTTTCATTTTAGTTATGGAAGTGCTAACTAGAATGCTGTCTGCAAAAATATATGCAGAAGGATATATTGCACCATTCAAAATGTAAACCCCTTCAAATCACATCTTTGTTATTTGCTGATAACATCATGATCTTCACAAAGCCAGATCAAAAATCTATTGAAAATATAAAAGCTACCCTTGATTATTTCTATCTCATGACTAGGTTGAAACTAAATGCAAATAAATCTCACATTATCACTTCTGGAATTTCATCTAAGGAAGCTAACAGAATAACTGGTATATCTGGGCTGCAACTGATGGAAAATAGCATGAATTATCTGGGTATTCCTCTTTGTACTTCAAGAATCACCACTAGACACTGCATGCCCTTGTTTACTAAAATCTGTAACTTAATGAGATCATGGGCTAATAAGTTTCTTTCTCAAGTCGGTAGACTTGTTCTTATCAAGTCTGTTATCTCCTCAATGATGGTGTATTGGTCTAGAGTGTTTATTCTACCAAAAAAACTGGTGAATATGGTTAGAAATGCAATGCTTAGATTTTTTTTTTGGACTGGCTCTATTCATTCAAAAAAACTCATCCCTTGTTCCTTTGCTAAAATGGAACTTCCTAAAAAGAACGGAGGTCTTGGAATCATCTGCTTGCATAATTGGAACAAAGCAGCTAGCAGTGCTCACATAAATTCCTTACTCATTGGTAGTGATTCTTTATGGGTTGAATGGACCAGAAAGTATAACATGGGTAGTAGGAACTTCTGGACTATGCCAGTTCCTCAGAATTGCAGCTGGACATGGAGGTGTTTATTGGGATTGAGAACTGATTTCACTCAGTATATTAAGTATGATATCTCTCATAACAGTGGCATCAAATTTTGGAATGAACCATGGATGGATGAAGGCTTGATCCTTGTCAATGTTTTCTCTCCACAACAGCTTGATCAGGCAGGCATAAGTAGACTTGCTAGTGCTACTGACTACGTGAATGAGGGCAAGCTGTTACTCCCTTACTCTAGTAATCAGGACATAAGGGCTTTTTGGAAATTATATCAAACACAACAATATGGTTTAGCTGAAAATGATATAGTTCTCTGGAAGGGGAAACAGCATTCAATTTCTGTAGCTTATGATCTGCTTACAAATGTGGGTGACAGTTCTTCTTCAGTTTGGCACAAGGTAATATGGACCACATCCTCTCCAGCTAGGGACAACCTGATGTTGTGGAAGGTGATCATGAATGCTTTATTGACAAAGAATAAAATGATGAGTTTTGGCATGAACATTGATCCCTTGTGTGTCTACTGCAAGTTGCAGATTGAGACAGTGGCACATCTGTTTTTTGAATGCAATGAATTGCTTGGATTTTGGGGGAATTTGGTTATAAGAATAGATGTTGATCATAGGCATGGCTTATCGGAATTTGAATGGGATCTCATTTGTAAATCAACTAGGTGGAGGAAGGAAAGAAGAACTATCTACTTTTTCTATCTAAAGAAGTACCTGAATATTGTTTGGGAGGAAAGAAATTTTAGAATTTTTGAAAACAAAGCAAAAAGTATTCAGCAATTATGGGAAGTGCTAAAGAAAACTATCATCACGGGTATGAAGGAAAGCAATTTTGCTTTCAGCTCTTCCTTGGCTGAAGCATTGGATTGATCCATGTTGTGTGTAGTCCCTTTTTTCCTTACTTGCCTCCTTGTTTTCCTCTGTGTCCAGTTTGTTCTTTGTTTTTTGTTTTTTCTCTGTTCTCTTGGCCCTTTTTTTTCTTTTCTGTTTTTTTCTATGAGCTTGTTCGTAGTATCTTTCCTTTTAAATCAATTAACTGGTAGGGGACCAGTTAACCCCGCTTGCCTTGCGCAAAATAATAATAATCTAAAACTACATCTATAAACATGCATTTTCTTCTTACTTGTTATTTTTTCTCATTTCCTAAAATCAAAAGAGAACTTCAAAACATCTTCATATCAAAAATTAGTAAACTCCTCATTTCTTTCCAAAATTAGTAAACTCTTCAAAATCAAAGCAATTCAAATCCCTGTGCAAATCTAAATCTGTAGCTTGCATGTTCAAACCCAGAGATCATGTTCAATACAAAATCAAAACCCTCATTATCAAAAAGGCCTGCATCTTTTTTATAAAATCTGGAAATCATGATCAATACCACATCAAAACCCCTCATTATCTAAATTAGTAATCATCTACAAAAAGCATATCTCCATCATTTTTATTTTTCAACCTGGAAATGGGCTCTACAAAAGTAAAATCTACATTATCATATTTTTCTACATTCCGGAAAAATGAACTCTGCATGCAACCTGGAAGCAAAAGGCAAACCTGCATTTTTAATCTACACATCTTCAAATTGAAGCCTGATCTGAAGCAAATTCAAAGCATTTTATATAGAGGCATGCAAACAGTTTTACATCTGCAAATTCAAAAAAGCATAACAGAGGCTCTTCTTTCTTTTAAAAAAGTGAGTAACTTTTTAAATTTAAAATTTTAAAAATAGGTTGCATGCTAGTAAATTGAAGTAGAATAGTATTGCTTGTGTTATAGGTAAATGTTGATTGTGTGCACGCTGTTTTATTTATTTACCTGTTCTGTTTTTGATTTTCCTGGCACAAAACTTCAGTAAAATGCTTATCTTTTAATTTAGTTTCTGATATGATGAAATTTATAAAGTAAAGTTGTTGATTATCTTAAGTTAACATTTAAAATTTTAAGTAAGTTAAAATATTAGTTTATTGTCTCTGGAAACACATAAACATCAGTGCATGTGATTTTTACCAAAATCCAACTTGTTAATTTTGGTAATTTAGTATCATAAATCAAAAGTATTAACTGAAACGTGATTTTTATATCAAGAATTTGGATTTTTAGGGATAAGTTGAAGGTGCATATTTGTTTTGAACTGAAATCGAATTTTAAGCGAATTCTGGTGATTTTTGATTTGGGAGGTCTCGGGTTTCTTCATGGTAATAGAGGAGTGTTTGTTGAAGATAGGAAAAATCATTACCGGTGATGGATTTTACGGTGGTAGGTGCAGATTTGGTTATTCATTTTTAAACCCTAGTTTTAATGGGTTTTAAAGAATCAGTCATTTCGATTTGTACAATTGATCGAGTGATATGATCCTCTGGGAATTGGTAGTGGGGTCGTGTAGGATGTTGAGGCCGGAGGGGCTGATTTCCTGGTGGTCGGAGCGGCGAGTTTTTGCCGTTGCCAGGTTTTAAAGGGAAACATGTTTTGTGTTTCCAGGTTTGGGAATTTTGTGTTCAATTTTTGATTTCGTGAATGATAGTTCGATTTGATGTTTGTGGTGAGTTGTAGTGTTGGTTTCTGGTGCGTAGCGATCATCAACGGCGATCTATGGTGGCTGGAGTCGCCGTGCATATGCACGGTGATGGGTTTGCACTAATTATAGTTTGGGTAAGTTTGGTAGCAGGGGAGTTGTTGAGATTGCTTGAAGTTTTTGGGTCATTAGCTCGGGGAAGATAGGAATTGAACTCGAAGTAGTTTGGGTTGTTCTCGGGATGTTCTGTATTTCAGGTTTATACAGAAACCTGGAATTTCTGTTTTTTTTTTAAATCTGAAGCTTTTTAATGTTAAGAAAATTTCAAACCTAGTTTTTAAATTCAAGTTTAAATTTTAGAATTCAAGTTAAATTTAAAATCCCAGTTTTAAATAAAAATAAAGTTTTAAACTTAAACTTGTTCAACTACTTTATTTTGGAAAGTAGTTTAAACCTTTTAAAATTGAAGTTTTTGAAATTTGAGCAACTTTAAGTTAAATTTAAATATGGAAATTAAATATGAGTTTCAGTTTTTTTGAAATAAAAAAGGAATTTTAAGATTTGAAAGTTTTAAACAAAGAGTAAATTGAAATTGTTGAAATTTTGAAATGAATTTAGTTTCAAAATTCTTATGAATTTCATTTCTAAGACAAACACTTGTTTGTCTTGAAATTTTAAAAGTTTTAAATTGTTTAAACTTTAATTAAGTTTAAATTTATTCATTTTAAATCTTGTATTTGAAACGGAATTTAAAAGTAAGTTCAAAGGTAATTTGTTTCAAATAAATTTTTCTTAACATAATTAAGAAATGTTTTATCTTAAAATTAAGTTAAGATTAATTTTTGAAATTAATTTAATTAATAAGGTAATTAAGGATTAGTTAGTTAGTTTAATTAATTAGTTGATTAAGATTTAATAAATATTGATTAAGGATTAATCAATTTGAAATTTAAAGATCATTAATTTAATTATTAACTAATGATTAAGATTTCTTAATTAAGTAATTAATGTTATAATCAAGGTTAATTAATTAAATAATTGTGGAATAATTTAGTTACAAGTAACTCCTAACTAATTAAATAATTAGACTTTAATTAATGGATAATTAAAGATAATTTAATTTGAGTTAATTACTTAATGGAAATAATTAGAGAATGGTTAATGAAGGTCATTAACCAGGATTATTTAATAATTAATTAATGTGGTTAATTTTTAATAATTAATTAGATTAATTAATTTAATAATAATCATTTGTGAATTGTTGAGTGTAATTACTTAATGAAATAATTAAGAAATTAAGTACTTATGCTAATTAATTGAGTTAAATGCGATTGTTTAATTTGATTAATTAAGTTTAATTAATTTTAAACACTTAAGGTTTAAAGATAATTACTTAATGTAATTAATGGATTGGAAATTACTTAGTGAAGTAATTGATTGATAATTACAGGTTGTAATTAATGGAAGATGTTTAATGATGTAAGTAATTTGAATTAAATTACTTAGTAATTAATCAAGGGATTGATTAAGAAATTAATTAAGGAATAATTAATTTGTTTTAATGAGGTAATTAAGTGAGTTAATTACTGAATATGGTTAATCAAGAAGGATGAATAATTATGAATTAATTACTTAAGCTAATTAATTTTAGAGGATAATTAATTAAATATAATAAGGATCATTAATTAATGTAATTAATGATGTAATTAAAGTTGATTAATTATGATTAATTAATCGATGATAAGTAATTAAAGGTAATTAATTAATGTAATTAATTAAGGTTTAACATAATTAGTTATAGCTAATTAATTAATTGAAGTAATTAAAGGTTAATTACTGTTTTTGGTTGAGAATAATTAATTTGTGAAATTAATTAAGGATAATTACATGAATGTAATTAAGGATAATTAATCAAGGGTGATTAATTAAGGTGATTATTTTGAATGATTAATTAATTGATTGTAATCAATTAAATGGTTAAGTAAGCAAGATTTATATTGATGAAGTAATTAATTTAATTTATTTTAAATTAATTAAAGAAGATGTAATTAATTTAATTCATTTTAAATTAATTAGAGATAGAGATAGAGATAGAGATAGTTAATTTAATTCATTTTAAATTAATTATACTGTGATGAAATAAATCATTGCTTATGTATGAATAGGTGATATTGATTGCCTTGAATGGTTGTGATCTCAGAAATGAGATAAGTAATGTTGTGTGGTATGAATGCTTGGTTGTATTGTGATGATAATATAGATTACCTATTGTGATGATGATATGGATTACCTATTTTGATATGGATCATCTGTTTATTATGATAATGTAGATTATCAATTGTAACTTATGAGTTATCTATCTGTGTGTATACAGATAATTGAATTGTTTTAAACTTTAAAACAACTTGGACCTAAAAGATGGCGTTTTGGATTTCGATGAGACGGGGATCGGGTTTCCATATTTGGATATCCGAAAACCACATCGATCCAAATTAACGATAGGTCGTGAATCTCAAGTAAAGATGAAGATTCTGAGTGAAAGGGTTATCGTCGTTAACTCTGAGGGTGATTCCAAAATGAGTGCAACGAGATAATGCCTTCGGTTTCGTTCGAACCTGGAACGAACTTGTATGGATTGAATGCTTTTAGAACATCGTCAGGTAGACGATGAGCATTCTAAGTGATGTGTTCACTAAAGGTAATCGTAGCCTTAAGCCTCATCAACTAGGAATGGCTAAAACAGGAGAGGTGCAGCAAGGTTAAGTAGGTCATGCCCAAGTAGGACGAGATTTTCCCCTGTCTAGAGGTCCCTTTTTATTCGGCTTTGTGGGCGGTTGCTAGCTACAACCGCGGGGTTGTCTTGTTCGGAACTGTTCATTAAGGAATCGTTCCGGCCTTGTGTTGCAGGGGATTGGGAGAGATCCTCGGTACGTTGATCTAGGCCACGTATTGTGACGGGCGGTACCCCAGTAGCCCTGCCATTGATGGAATCCAATAATCCAATAAGTGCCAATGGTTTTAATTGTATTACCCGCTTTTGAGGCTAGTAGCTGGAATTTAATGAATGTAACAATTTCGGCTATTTCATATTTACTTGAAAACCCTAGACCTATTATAATATCATCGGATTTCCTATCAAATGTTTTGGTTAGCGTAAGGTAAAAACTTTTCCATGTTTATGTGTGGAAAGTTTTACGTGATACCTTTCTTTTCAAAAGGTTTTAAAAGTTAAGCAACCATAACCTGTTACTCACACCAGACCCATGTCTCACCTGGAGTTTATCTTCTGTTTTCTTAACCTCTTGGGTACTCAAATTTTTTACGAGTAGCCAAGGGATTTAGGTTAGCTTTGACGATTTGTAGAGGAGCAATGGAGCCGGAGGCTTCTGCGTGTAGATATATAGTTTTTCGCTGCGTTGGTTTCTCTGAGTTGTTCTTGGTACTGTATTGAGTTGTATAACTAGACAGGTGTTTATAACTGTCTAGTATGTGATGTGTAATCTGTGTAACTCTGATAATGATTGTAAACTATGTAATATTTATGTTATTAATATTATTTATTCGTTCCGCTGTTTAGATTCTGATGTTGTTTCATCTTTCTCTTCTTTCTTTTCTCTTTTCTATCCTTTTTTTCTTCCTCATGTTGATGCGACTTTCTGTGGTGAGAAGGTCGGGTCGTCTCACTTGGTATCAAAGCGAGGTTGAGTGAATACCTATGCTCTGGAGTGGTGTCTATCTTAAGAGAGCATATTTTTAATTTTTAAATATATATATTTATTTACGTCTACCTATTTGATTGGGTTACCCGTACAGGTCTTCCAATATAAGTAATAATAGTAGATGGGGTAGTGGTGTGTGTAACACGACTACCATTGGTTGGAGTTTGAATGTTTGAGGTTGGAAGTGTATTTGTCGAGACTGTAGACCTAATACCATGTCGAGTGAGCTTTATGAAGGATTTCATCGATCTCTGAAGGAAACCTGTTAAGGTTCGGAGTCTATTTTTGAAGTTGGATGAGTAGAGTTTGGATCTGTGGGTTGAGCAGAAGCGAGCGATGGTATTTTGATACCTCAGGAAGTAGTAGCTGCGTGATGAGATGCAGTGACTATGGATGTTTCCAAAAATGTTTTCTTTGGAACAAGTTTAAGGAAATGAGTCTGCATCAGTGTTGTGGCTGTGTTCAGCCGGTATTTCTGTTTGCTTTGAGGTCCGAGTTTCTTGAAGAGCTTTGGATTGGAAATTCTTTGGCATCTGTGGCAGCAGTGCAGCTCGGAGTGTTCTATTTCGACAGGAAGTCTTCTGGCTTAGCAGATTCTGAAGGTGGAGTTCAGATGCAGCAAAGTGGATCTGTTTCTTTGATGGGTTGGCTAGTTAAGTGTAAGCTGTTCTGTTTGATAAAGGGAGAACGGTTTTTCTATGGATTTGGTTTGGATTGATCGCAAAAGTGACTTGCGATTGTTTGGGTGTTCTCTTGGGTTATCAAAGTTTTCTGGATGTCTTTAGGGAGGTCCAAGGTTTGTTTGCATCTGGAGATTGAGTTCCCTTATCAACTGGGATTCCAGGATTGCTACCGGTGGTTCAGCTTAATAGAAGAATGGTTCCAAGAGATTGAGTTGGTGTAGCAGCTCAAGTTTTGATGAACCTTCTGAGATTCTTATGGATTTGATGAACCATATTTCTAGGATATGTTGTTCAGTTTGTGCTCGTGTTCTTCTTTAGCGTTTTTCTTCTACTTCGGATCAGAGTTGTGCAGCGGAAGCAGTGGGAAGTGCATCTGTTTTGTTTTTCGGATAGGAGAAGTTGTTGTCTTCTGATATTTGAGGAGTTGGATTTGATCTTGGTTGATCTTGAGGAGATCATTTTGTTGAGTTGATTGGTCTAGTTGTTTCTAGAGACATCAACAAAGGTTGAGCTAATCAGTAAGGTTGTAGGCAGCCCAGGATCGTATGGAGAGTTTTGTGGATAAAAGACGGAGGAATTTGGATTCTGAAGTCGTAGATTTGATTTGAATAAGTTTACTCCGATCGAAAGGAGCTATAAGATTGAGTAAGGCTGGGAAGCTAGCTCTGAAGAGTTTTGGATATTTTTTGTGATCTTGGAGAATAAGTGATTTGATCTACAGGATTGGATTGCCAGTTTGGATAACTGGGATTCGATGAGAGTCACGTATCTCTAAAGGAGTACGTGTATGATCTACCTTTGGTTGTGGAACCAGCAGTTCTGGAGTTTTGGTTGTTGATTCAGACTCGTCTGTAGTCTTATGTCTTGTCTAGTGTTATAGATCTAGATGAATAGGAGCTTTGTAGCTTCATGGTTTTGATTGTTTGGATTCTCTAGAGCGAGTATCCCGGTGTGTACACTTGGGGAAACTCGAGGAAATTTTATCCAGAATTTTGTCTGGATAATTAGATTGTTTAATAGGATGAGTTGGTTGTTTTGATTGTTGGCATATGTTTGATATATGCTTGTGTTTTAAAATTTAAAATCTTTATTAAGATTATTAAATTACCTTTGTTTTAAATTTCGGGGACGAAATTCTTTTAAGAGGGACGGATTATAATATCCTAGAATTTTTGACAACAACAATTTAATAATCTGTATTAAAATTAAATTGATATTGATATTTTTGTTAGTAATAATTCAAATTGATTTAATAATCTTCTTCAATAAATATTTAATTGGTCATTTTATCTTTTAAAAATAATAAGTTGGTTTCTATTTATAATATAAATATATAGTCCATGTTGTAAATAGATTAACATTGTTTTAATTTTAATAAATAAAGCCTATTTTCTAATTCTAATATTTGTAGTAATTTAAAAATTTGTTTTTATTTAATATATAAGCTTTTCCAAGTTATTAAATAAATAAATCTTGGTTAAATTTAATTAATGAATCTTGATTTAAAATTCTAATATATACATTAATAATTTAGAAATTTTGATTTCTAAATTAAAATCAAGTTTTCAAAACTATTTAATAAATAAATATATGATTTTTAAATGTTAAGAAAAACGTTTAAATGTTTAAAATAATTTTGGCTTGAGATTTAAATTTAAAATGAATTAACAAAAAGTTTTATAGCTTAATAAAATAAGTAATCCATTAATAAAGAAATGATTTCTTTTATAATTATTTTAAATTTAATATTGAGTAATTTCTAAAAACAATATTAATAATGTATTGTCTTTATAAATAGGTTTTTAATAAAAATGGCAACTGTTCTTTCAAATTTAATTTGTATTCATAATTTGTTTTTTTAAATATTAGATTTTGAATTTGATTTTAATTTAAATCCAAATTATAGATTTTTAATTGTTTTAATTTTTATATCATACGCTTTATTTATAAGTACAATTTGGTTTGATTTCTTTTTATAAATTTATATACATATTTAAATTCTAATTAATCAATCAATTAGGCTTAATACACATACTAACTTGTAAATTAAATACTAATTACTCTAAATAGGACAAGTGTTGATTTCCTAGGCCTCATTAAACAAAATGTTCAAAGATTAACCTATTAATTTGACAAATTGAAAATCTTTACAAGTGTCATTTTGTTTTAATTTTTCTTTTATTTAATAAAATTTGAAACTACATCTATAAACGTGCATTTTCTTCTTACTTGTTATTTTTTGCTCATTTCCTAAAATCAAAAGAGAACTTCAAAACATCTTCATATCAAAAATCAGTAAACTCCTCATTTCTTTCCAAAATTAGTAAACTCTTCAAAATCAAAGCAATTCAAATCCCTGTGCAAATCTAAATTTGTAGCTTGCATGTTCAAACCCGAAGATCATGTTCAATACAAAGTCAAAACCCTCATTATCGAAAAGGCCTGCATCATTTTTATACAATCTGGAAATCATGATCAATACCTCATCAAAACCCCTCATTATGTAAGTCAGTAATCATCTACAAAAAGCATATTTGCATTACTTTTATTTTTCAACCTAGAAATGGGCTCTACAAAAGTAAAATCTGCATTATCATATTTTTTGCATTCTAGAAAAATGAACTCTGTATGCTACCTGGAAGCAAAAGGCAAACCTGCATTTTTAATCTGCACATCTTCAAATTGAAGCCTGATCTGAAGCAAATTCAAAGCATTTTGTATAAAGGCATGCAAACAGTTTTACATCTGCAAATTCAAAAAAGCATAACAAAGGCTCTGCTTTCTTTTAAAAAGGTGAGTAAATTTTTAAATTTAAAAATTTAAAAATAGGTTGCATGCTAGTATATTGAAGTAGAATAGTATTGCTTGTGTTATAGGTAAATGTTGATTGTGTGCATGCTGTTTTATTTATTTACCTGTTCTATTTTTGATTTTCCTGGCACAAAACTTCATTAAAACACTTATATTTTAATTTAGTTTCTGATATGATGCAATTTATAAAGTAAAGTTGTTGATTATCTTAAGTTAACATTTAAAATTTTAAGTAAGTTGAAATATTAGTTTATTGTCTCTGGAAACACATAAACATCATTGCATGTGATTTTACCAAATTCCAACATGTTAATTTTGGTAATTCAGTATCATAAATCAAAAGTATTAATTGAAACATGATTTTTAAATCAAGAATTTGGATTTTTAGGGATAAGTTGAAGGTGCAGATATGTTTTGAACTGAAATTGAATTTTAAGCAAATTTTGGTGATTTTTGATTTGGGAGGTCTCGGGTTTCTTCTTGGTAATAGAGGAGTGTTTGTAGAAGATAGGAAAAATCATTAATAGTGATGAAATTTACGGTGGTAGGTGCAGATTTGGTTATTCATTTTTAAACCCTAGTTTTAATGGGTTTTAAAGAATCAATCATTTCGATTTGTGCAATTGATCGAGTGATATGATTCTTTGAGAATTGGTAGTAGGGTCGTGGAGGAAGTTGAGGCCGGAGGGGCTGATTTCCAGGTGGTCGGAGCGGCGAGTTTTTGCCGTTGACAGGTTTGAAAGGGAAACATGTTTTGTGTTTCCAGGTTTGGGAATTTTGTGTTCAATTTTTGATTTCTTGAATGATAGTTCGATTTGATGTTCGTGGTGAGTTATAGTGTTGGTTTCTAATGTGTAGCGATCATCAATGGCGATCTATGGTGGCCGGAGTCGCCGTGCATATGTACGGTGATGGGTTTGCACTGGTGATAGTTTGGGTAAGTTTGGTAGTAGGGGAGTTGTTGAGATTGCTCGAAGTTTTTGGGTCATTGGCTCGGGGAAGATAGGCATTGAACTCGAAGTAGTTTGGGTTGTTCTCGGGATGTTCTGTATTTAAGGTTTTTACAGAAACCTGGAATTTCTGTTTTAAATTTTTTTTAAATCTGAAGCTTTTTAATTTTAAGAAAATTTTAAACCTGGTTTTTAAATTCAAGTTTAAATTTTAGAATTCAAGTTAAATTTAAAATCCCATTTTTAAATAAAAATAAAGTTTTAAACCTAAACTTGTTTAACTACTTTATTTTGGAAAGTAGTTTAAACCTTTTAATATTGAATTTTTTAAAATTTGAGCAAGTTTAATTAAATTTAAATCTGGAAATTAAATATGAGTTTCAGTTTTTTTTGAAATAAAAAAGGAATTTTAAGATTTGAAACTTTTAAACAAAGAGAAAATTGAAATTGTTGAAATTTTGAAATGAATTTAGTTTTAAAATTCTTATGAATTTTATTTCTAAGACAAACACTTGTTTATCTTGAAATTTTAAAAGTTTTAAATCGTTTAAACTTTTATTAAGTTTAAATTTATTCATTTTAAATCCTGTATTTGAAATGGAATTTAAAAGTAAGTTCAAAGGTAATTTATTTCAAATAAATTTGTTTTTTAACATAATTAAGAAAAGTTTTATCTTAAAATTAAGTTAAGATTAATTTTTGAAATTAATTTAATTAATAAGGCAATTTAGGAATAGTTAGTTAATTTAATTAATGAATTGATTAATATTTAATCAATATTGATTAAGGATTAATCAATTTTAAATTTAAAGATCATTAATTTAATTATTAACTAATGATTAAAGATTTCTTAATTAAGTAATTAAAGTTATAATCAAGGTTAATTAATTAAATAATTAAGGAATAATTTAGTTACAATTAACTCTTAACTAATTATATAATTAGACTTTAATTAATGAATAATTAAAGATAATTTAATTTGAGTTAATTACTTAATGGAAATAATTAGAGAATGGTTAATGAAGGTCATTAACCGAGATTATTTAATAATTAATTAATGTGGTTAATTTTTAATAATTCATTAGATTACTTAATTTAATAATAATCATTTGTGAATTGTTTAGTGTAATTACTTAATGAAGTAATTAAGAAATTAATTACTTATGGTAATTAATTGAGCTAAATGTGATTGTTTAATTTGATTAATTAAGTTTAATTAATTTTAAACACTTGAGGTTTTAAAGATAATTACTTAATGTAATTAATGGATTGGAAATTACTTAGTGAAATAATTGATTGATAATTACAGGTTGTAATTAATGGAAGATGTTTAATGAAGTAAGCAATTTGAATTAAATTACTTAGTAATTAATCAAGGGATTAATTAAGAAATTAATTAAGGATAATTAATTTGTTTTAATGAGGTAATTTAGTGAGATAATTACTGAATATTGTTAATCAAGAAGGATTAATAATTATGAATTAATTACTTAAGGTAATTAATTTAAGAGGATAATTAATTAAATATAATAAGGATCATTAATTAATATAATTAATGATGTAATTAAAGTTGATTAATTATGATTAATTAATCGATGATAAGTAATTAAAGGTAATTAATTAATGTAATTAAATAAGGTTTAATATAATTAATTATAGTTAATTAATTAATTGAAGTAATTAAAGGTTAATTACTGTTTTTGGTTGAGAATAATTAATTTGTGAAATTAATTAAGGATAATTAGATGAATGTAATTAAGGATAATTAATCAAGAGTGATTAATTAAGGTGATTATTTTGAATGATTAATTAATTGATTATAGCCAATTAAATGGTTAAGTAAGCAAGATTTATATTGATGAAGTAATTAATTTAATTTATTTTAAATTAATTAAAGAAGATGTAAATAATTTAATTCATTTTAAATTAATTAGAGATAGAGATAGTTAATTTAATTCATTTTAAATTAATTATATTGTGATGAAATAAATCATTGCTTATGTATGAATAGGTGATATTGATTGCCTTGAATGGTTGCGATCTCAGAAATGAGATAAGCAATGTTGTGTGGTATGAATGCTTGGTTGCATTGTGATGATAATATAGATTATCTATTGTGATGATGACATGGATTACCTATTTTGATATGGATCATCTGTTTATTATGATAATGTAGATTATCAATTGTAATTTGTGAGTTATCTATCTGTGTGTATATAGATAATTGAATTGTTTTAAACTTTAAAACAACTTGGACCTAAAAGATGGCGTTTCGGATTTCAATGAGACCGAGATCGGGTTTCCTTATTTGGATATCCGAAAACCACATCGATTCAAATTAATGATAGGTCAAGAATCTCAAGTGAAGACGAAGATTCAGAGTGCAAGGGTTATCGTCGTTAACTCTGAGGGTGATTCCAAAATGAGTGTAACGAGATAATGCCTTCGGTTTTGTTCGAACCTGGAACGAACTTATATGGATTGAATGCTTTCAGAACATCGTCAGGTGGACGATGAGCATTCTAAGTGATGCGTTCACTAAAGGTAATGATAGCCTCAAGCCTCATCAACCGGGAATGGTTAAAACAGGGGAGGTGCAACAAGGTTAAGTGTGTCATGCCCAAGTAGGACGAGATTTTCCCCTATCTAGAGGTCCCTTTTTATTCGGCTTTGTGGGCGATTGCTAGCTACAAACGTGGGGTTGTCTTATTCGAAACTATTCAGTAAGGAATGCTTTTGGCCTTGTGTTGCAGGGGATTGGAAGTGATCCTCGGTACGTTGATCTAGGCCACGTACTGTGACGGGCGGTACCCTGGTAGCCCTGCCATTGATGGAATCCAAAAATCCAATAAGTGCCAACGATTTTGATTGTATTACCCACTTTTGTGGCTAGTAGCTGGAATTTAATGAATGTAACAATTTCGGCTATTTCATATTTACTTGAAAACCCTAAACCTATTATAGTATCATCGGATTTCCTATCAAATGTTTTGGTTACCGTAAGGTAAAAACTTTTCCATGTTTATGTATGGGAAGTCTTACGTGATACCTTTCTTTTCAAAAGGTTTTAAAAGTTAAGCAACCTTAACTTGTTACTCACACCAGACCCATGTCTGACCCGGAGTTTATCTTCTGTTTTCTTAAACTCTTGGGTACTCAAATTTTTTACGAGTAGCCAAGGGATTCAGGTTAGCTTTGACGATTTGTGAAGGAGCAATGGAGCAGGAGGCTTCTGCATGTAGATATATAGTTTTCCGCTGTGTTGGTTTCTCTAAGTTGTTCTTGGTACTGTATTGAGTTGTATAACTAGACAGGTGTTTATAACTGTCTAGTATGTGATGTGTAATCTTTGTAACTCTGATAATGATTGTAAACTATGTAATATTTATGTTATTAATATAATTTATTTGTTCCGTTGTTTAGATTCTGATGTTATTTCTTCTTTCTCTTCTTTATTTTCTCTTTTCTATCCCTTTCTTTCTTCATGATGATGCGACTTTCTATGGTGAGAAAGTTGGGTCGTCTCAATGACGTTCCTGATGGGTTGTTTGATCGTGATGTCATGATTCTCGTTTTCGAAATTTATTCGAGTTTTGGGTGTTTGTGGTGTTTTGGGGGATGGACGTCGACTCGTGGGTGGCTGTAGCTTCGACCAACGGCGACGATTTTGGCGTGCACGTGCACGTGGAGGTAGTGGTGTCAGTTTGATGGTTTGGGAAGAAGAAGGGAGACAACTCACAAGCACTATGTGGGGAACTTGGGAGAAGGCTCGGAGTCAGGCTCGTGTCAATTAAGCGTTGTATAGGGATTTTTTAAAACCTTAAACAAATTTTCGGAAAAAAATGTCACACAGGTCAATTTGGGCAAAACTCGAAGCTGGGGGGTGTTTTCCTCAGGTACAACTCGAGGAAGCCTCGATTTAGCTACGAAACAGCAGGAAATCCAGTTTTTTAACTAAATTTTGAAACACAAGTTAAATAATTTTTCTAAATCCACTTTTGAGAAATTAATGATAGTTGTTAATGGAATATTAGGTAAATGGCGAGACCTCATCGGACCTCACACCTCGGAAATGGTCGAAACAGGAAAGATGCGGCAAGGTTATGAGGGTCGCGCCCTTTAGGGTATGCCATTTCCTTCTGGAAAAAGGTGGTATCATGGTACGGAGCCTAAATACATACCTATGTAGTTGCTTCAGTCTCATTTACTGTGTGGTTGTTGCTTTGTGTTGGAGGGCCCAGGGATAAAGGTCCCAAAGGACCAAGGAATGGCATAGTCATGTAGTAGTTACCTAGTTACAGAGGTAACCCGGCCTTGTGTTGGCAGAGAACTGGTTAAGTTCTTGGGACGTCCCACCAAAGGCGTACCCATGTGGCGCAGGAAGTTCCTTAGCCTGAACATTTGTTGGAAATCCAAAGAAACAACACGAGCCTTTACGATTGCAATTTGTATTATCTGCTACCTCAGGTGGCAGCTATAGTAGGCATAGTATCATGGTACCTATGCTGGCAAGGATTAATATTATATCTTCGAAAATTTTTCACACTATGCACTAGTAATAATATCCAAGAAATTTTCTCGTATTAAGCATATTTGACTATCATAATGGGAAATCTCCCCCAAGTGCGCGATTGCATTGTGTGTGCTAGGAGGCCTTATGGTAGTTTCATTTTCCAAAAGCATGAATGGCTTTTTTTTATAAATCTGTTGTATTTCAAAGCAACTATTTTTGTTTACTCATACCAGTCCCATGACTGACCCGGAGTTTATTGTTTCCTTTCTAATCTCTGGGTACCCATAATTTCCACACGGCCAGCCTAGTAGCAGGTTTTCCGTATTTTGGCATTAGCTGTATTTTGGTTTGGAGGCTATCGGTTTTTGGAGGCTTTTACCTTGGAGATATTTTGGAAGCTTTTGGATCTCAAGGTACTTAGATTTGGAAGTTCACTATCATCCTATTTCCTTGAAGACTTTCTAGCATATGATCACTTGTTGCTCTATTATGATGTTCTATTTGGAGTTGTGATATATGTATTATGATACTCAGATGTTGTAACAGATATTATGATGATGTTGTATATATGATGTTATGCATGATATTCATTTTGTTTCCGCTATTTTATATTCATCTAATGTTGTTATAAGCTCCATCCGAGCAGAGTTCGATGTTTGAATCTTTGGCAGTCGAGTACAAGTGAGGTATTTGATGTTAATTTTCGAACATTGGATTTTGGGTCGTGACATGTGGTATCAGAGCTAAAGGTTGAGTAAGAACTTTAGCTACGGAGTATAACAAATTAGATGGCTCATCAGAGATAGGGTGGAGTGTACCCTATAATGAGTATAACTGAGACTGAAACCTCAAATTTTCTTAGTCTACTTTACTGCTGATATTCCTTAAGATATCGCGTCCGAATATCTAAATCAATTTTGTTACTAATTACAGATAGTAAGGATGAGCGGACGAAGAGGAAGAGCTGGGGGGCGAGGAAATGCCGCAGCACCTAGCCAAGTTCCCCCTACAGCTGAAGCAGCTTCAGCATCAGCCGAATCTGGCTGATTTATATAAGAGTTTCTCAAGGCTTGGTGGTAGGCCGTTCACCAGTAGGAAGTCGATTGTTGAGGCCCAGGCACGGATTAAATCATGTGAGAAAATCTTTAAAGGGATTAAGCTACAAAATGATCAGATGCGTCTCTTAGCTTCTTGGAAACTTCAAGATGAAGCCTTTGCATGGTAGGAGACAGTCACTATTGATGAGCCAGAAGACGAGTTTACTTGGGAAAGATTCAAAACAGTATTTGAGAAGCGCTATATGCCATCAGCTGGGATTTCTCGTATGTATCAGGAATTCATGAACTTAAAGCAGGGAAGTCTGTCATTCGAGGTGTATCATAACAAATCCAATGAATTGTCTCGCTTCGGTCCAGAATTAGTGAACACACCTTTAAAGAAGAATGAGAGGTTTATTCATGGGATGAATAAGAAGTTCCACGAAAGGATGACTGGCCACGTCAAAGAATCCTTCTCGGATTTGGTTGATATGGGATACAGATATGCTACACTTGATATGCAAGAAGCCCCGGTGGAGAAAGGAAATTCGAGCAATCAAAATTGGAAGAAGAGGAAATTTGGAGGCAAGAAACCATGGCACGGTAAGGAGAAAAAGAAGATCAATTAGGGGAACACTGCAGAGAATGTCACTTTCTATAATTGCTTGGAGAAGGGCCATTATTCTAGCAGATGTACGAAGCCTAAGAGACAGGTCAATCAATCCATTCAAGCAAAGCTCAGGAAATGCTATTATTGTCAGAAATTGGGACGTGAAGTTAAAGACTGCCCAGTCATGAAGCAAGCTCAGACAGCCAAGGTGTACACAGTCAAAGACAAACCTGCATCTTCCAAAGCAGAAAAAGGGAAAGGAGTTCTGGAAGGAAATCTCACTATATATGATAGCATTATTAGAGTTCTTTTTGACACGGGCGCTATATACAGTTTTATCTCTCAGTAGGCTATTAATGAATTGAATCTTGAACCTGATTTGGTTGATAAGCCTATATGTGTAAAGAATCCAGTTGGAGGTCCCGCGAATCTTTGCCTTCGATGTAGAGACGTTCCTATCTTATATTGTTGCTACCAATTCCCTATTGGTCTCTTCGTCCTTGATTTCAACGAGTTTGAAGTCTTACTCAGAATGGATTGGCTAGCAAAATATGAAGCCATATTGGATTGCAATAATTGATAGATTTCAATCAAAACTGAATTTGGAAATTTCATCGAGATTTCTTGTGAGGACCCTAGTCCTAAAAGAGAAGGGTTGATGTGTAAATTGGGTTTTCCTGAACCCAGTCTGGAGTCCATACCTATTGTTAGAGATTTTCCAGATGTATTTGAAGAAGTGAAATCCCTACCTCCACACCGAGAAATAGAATTCAGAATCGACCTTGTACCCAATGCTCGTCCTGTCGTTCACGCAAGTCGTAGGATGGCACCCAGGAAAAGGGTTGAATTAGTTCAGCAGACCGATGATCTACTAGCAAAAGGGTTGATTCGACCCAGTGTTTCTGAATGGGGTTCCGCCGTCGTATTTGTTGCTAAATCGGACGGATCTTTGAGATTGTGTGTGGATTACCGCGATCTCAATAAGCTGACTCTCAAGAATAAATTTCCGCTGCCCAGAATTGATGATTTATTTGATCAGTTGCACGACGCTCGTTTCTTTTTGAAGATGGATCCAGCCCAAGGGTTCCATTAACTACGAATCGCCGAAGACTATGTTCATTTGACAGCTTTCAGGGGTCCCAATATGTTCTACGAATGGTTAGTCATGCCTTTCCGGCTAACCAATGCCTCGGCATACTTTGTAGATCTTATGACTTGTGTACTTGGGATGTATTGAATAAATTTGTGCTCGTACTTATTGGTGATATTTTGGTCTATTCCTAGACCGAAGAGGAGCATGCTGAGCACCTTAGAATCATTTTGGAGATATTGAGGAGAAACATTATATTCGCAAAATTTTCCAAATGCCATTTTTGGGCCAAAGAAGTCAAATTTCTCGACCAAATTGTTAATGAAGAACAGATTTCAGTTGATCCTAGCAAATTTCTTCTATTCTTGATTGGAGAAAACCTACTACCCCAAAGGAAGTCCGAAGCCTTTTGGGTTTAGCAGGTTATTATCGGAAGTTTGTTCAGGACCTTTTGAAGTTAGCTAGTCCAATGACCAAGCTAACAATGAAGAATGCAAAATTCAATTGGACTCCAAAATGCGACGAAGCTTTTCAGGAGTTGAAGAAGAGATTAACCACCACTCCTGTTCTCGCTATTGTCAACGGGAATCAGGGTTTATTTGTTTATACCGATGCTTGTGGTAAAGGCTTGGGTGCAGTATTGATGCAGAACGAGAAGGTAATTGCCTACGCGAGTAAACAATACGTCCTCATGAAAGAAATTATCCAACCCATGATTTGGAGCTTCTACCTGTTATCTTCGTTTTGAAAATATGGTGACATTATCTTCTGGGTAAGAATCTTTTTAGATTTCTTAACAATCTACGAATTTAATTTAACTTAACAAATATACATATTGAACTCTCTTCATTTTTAGGTGAAAAATTCGAATTATTCACCGACCACAAATCTTTGAAATATCTTTTCACCCAGAAAGATCTAAATTTGCGACAACTACGTTGGTTGGAATTTCTGGCATCTTATGTCCTAGACATTCTATATACGCCTCGAAAAGCCAATATGGTTGCCGACACTTTGAGTAGAAAGCATGCTATTTTTGCTCACCTTGTCATTGCTCCTACTCTTCTTGAGAAAGTCGCCAGCCAACAGAAAGAAGATGAGTTCCTTCATCAAATTTATGAGAAAATGCATCGTGGTGAAAATACTAGTTTTGAAGTCGACGATAATAAAGTTATAAGATTGAAAGGAAGAATCGGTGTCCCTAACATCCTGGAGCTGAAACGTGAAGTTTTGGATGAATGTAACAAATCTAAGCTTTGTATCCATCCAAGAGTCAATAAAATATATTGAGATATCAAAAGAACTTTCTGGTGGAAGACGATGAAAAGGGATATATCTATATATGTGAGTCGCTGTGCTACTTGCCAACAAATCAAGAGCGACCAAAAGAAAATGGTGGGCTTACTTCAGCCTTTAGTGGTACCCAAGTGGAAATAGGACCAAGTATCGATGGATTTCATTAATGGTTTGCCTCGTACTCGGAAAGGCAATGAAGCAATTTGGGTCATTGTGGACCGTTTGACTAAGACAGTGTTGAATACGCGCTTATACGATTTTTGTTTGATGATAATAAACATATATACATTCATTTAAATGTATTTGTTAATGTACTATTTTATTTTTCATAGATTAAATAAATATTTGCTGAATAAAATTAAATGACACATAATTTGAATTCAAACGAATATTTTATTCAAACAAATATTTATTACAATTTTGAATAGTACAAATTCAATCTCTCACTATTCACTATACAACTTTGATACAAATTCAGTTACATCACTATTTTACATTTATAGAACCTCACTACATATCACTCACACTCGTATTTTATCTTCAACTGCATTCCAGTTTGAATCCAGCATCTGAGCAATCTGCAAAAATATTCACTAACGCGGTAAAATTGAAAAAGAAATATTTTTGCAATATAAAATGAAATATGATTTTTGAAAATACGATTTGCCTCCGTTATTTGGGTTGTTCGTCATAATTTACATTTGAATTCATCATACACGAACAATGTGACATGCACAGTGCATCACTGTACATGCCACAAGGCCGTACACACCGATATACACTTGATTGATTTACAGGGACAGGTGAGCATAGGTCAAACCCAAATGAAAAGCCGGGTCCAACACACGTGCAATAACATAAATATCACAACTCTCAGCACAAGGTCAAACCCGAGTTTTAAAACTGGATTCAACTCAGGCCGCAACACAATGCACCAAAAGCACGCCGAGAATGTATGCATACACATATATGAGGGCCACAAAATCAAAGCCGAGGTAAACAAGTCAGTGACTACAAGCTAACACATTACAACAGACTCAAGGCAACAAAGAATGGCCAGACACAAGGCATGGGGGCACTGGACTACAACTTCAATCCAAACCAAAACTGCAACAAGCAGCAGTGTGCAAGTGCAAAGACAAATGCACACGTCAACAGAACGCAAAGCCAAGCATATACAGGAATGCACCAGTGTGTAGGCAACAGGGCCAAAGCATTTCAGTGCCACAACAAACAAGGTTCAGTGTATCAAGACAGTGAAACAAACCAGAGGTATGAAACAAGGCTGCAAGCATATGAAATGCAAACAACAAGTGTCAAGTTGCAAACAATATTAAACAGTGACAATATGTATGGGGCAATGCCACCAACATGACAACAAACAGAAGTGCAACAGCACAAACCAAAGTCAAGGCAACATGAACTACAGACCAAACACACGAGTGTATACAAATGATCAGACCATAAAGAAGCGAAGCCAGAAGCTCAAGTAAATGCACAATGCAAACATATGGACCTAAGTGACACAGTGAACAAGGTAACAATTACATCAACAAGTCCAGCTACAACAAGCAGTTGCAGACTCGAAGCATCAGTGGACACAAATAAACACAATGCACATGCCAACAACAAGTCCAGCAACATGAACACATGGAAAGTGGCACAGCAATTTTTGAGAAGAACCAACAGAAATCGCCATGTCAATGTTGAACAAGTCAAAGTAAAAAAATGCCAGAAAACAAAATACCGTGGTAGCCAAGAAATCAACATGAAATATACGAATATGACAAAGTTAAAATTAAAGCCGTGCTCATCACGAATTTGATTCAAAACCGTGTCAACCAAGCAACAAACGTATACGAATATGAAAAGGTCAGAATCAATCTCAAACGACCAAGAATAATCAAACGGCCAAAAAGCATAGTGTTGAAGAAATCAGACGAACTCAATTCTAGGAAATCAAATCCTATAAAAACCCTAATCATCATCGGCAATTATTCCATCGAGTTCAAGCAAGCCAAATCCATAAAAGCAAAAAGCATAAAATTACTTACCGAAGCAAGTTCGAACTCGATCAATTTCAAGAGCCGTAAGTAAAACAGAGAAGCAAGCGATCGACGAAGCAAACAAAGTGATAATTCCTCCTTTCGATCAAGCAACCAAAAGCCGACATCTTTGGAATGTCCAAATCCCTAATTTAAGAGCAAAACGGAACGAGATCAAGGAAAGCCCTAATTTTGCAAAGAGATACGAACGAAAGAACAACGGCCACCATCTCCAAATAAAGGAACAAAGAAAGGAACGGGTTAAAATATAAAAGGGGGGGCCGACCTATTATTTTAAGGGCTTTGTATTTTATTAATTAGGGTTTTTTAGTTTTAATTTTTTTTAGTTTGTATTTTCTTTTTATACCGTTTATATTTTCTAGTCGTGTGACTAGGGGACAAGCTACGTGGCGTAGCTTGAGAATTCGCAACTCGGTGGTTGAGTTGTGGCAAGGTTTTGAGCGTAGAGTTAGATTAGTCAATAGCGGGTATAGCGAGTTTACGTGTGTAAGCGAGGGACTATCTAATTTCTAGTAGAAACCTTGGGGGCAGCACGTAGGCAGGGTTTTGCCGAAGCTGGGTAAATTCTGTGTTGTTCTGTTTTTTCTGTTATTTATATTCTGCGATATCTGTGCTGCTATTCTGTAATCTGAATTGAATATTTTATAAGCTTCCGCGATTAATTTTTATAATTGACACTACCACCCTATTCACCCCCCCTCTAGGGTGAAATCGATCCTACAAGTGGTATCAGAGCAAGGTCTAGAAGTCAACATTTGTTTTAAAAATTCGATTTTTTTTGAAAATATCAGTTTTGTTTTAAAAATTTGAATTTTTAAAATGGCTTCTTTTAATAATGCTTTTGCAGAGGGTCAGTCAATAGTTAGACCACCAATGTTCAATGGTGAATATGCTGATTGGAAAAATAGGATGGAAAGTTTTCTGAAAACCATTGACGCATGGAATATTGTTGAGACAGGTTATAGAATACCAACTATAACTGTAGATAATCAGGAAATAGAGAAACCAAAGGAACAATGGACAGAACTAGAAAATAAACTACAGAATACTAATGCCAAAGCTTTGAATTCTATTATCTGTTCATTGGATCAATTTGAATTTAATCGTGTCTCACATTGTCTAACTGCGCAGGAAATATGGCACACACTCGAAGTGACTCACGAAGGAACATCTCAAGCCAAAGAATCTCGCCTTGCAATGCTAAGCAGCGAATACGAGAACTTCAAAATGGCGAAGGAAGAAAATGTCAAAGAGATGTACGGACGACTTTCCAATATCGTATACAAATCAAAAGCTCTCGGAAAAACGTACACCGAATTAGAAATAGTCCGAAAAATCCTCAGAGTCCTTCCACGAAGCTTTGAAGCAAAAGTAACTGCCATACAAGAATCAAAAGATTTAAAACAACTCAAAGTTGAAGAACTCATCGAAAATCTCACCACATATGAGCTAGCGATAAAATTCAAAGAAGAGCATGAAGGAGGAGATACTCGGAAGCAATCGACAGCTCTCAAAGGAACAACTAAAAGTGATGACGATGACGATGACGATGACGATGGTGCAGAAGAACTAGAGTTGTTGATAAAGAAATTCAAAAAGTGGAATCGCAAACACGGAAATCCAGCTCGAAATCAGGAACTAAAAAGCAGAATAGGCAAAGCATTTGACCACTCAGAAGAACAGAAGATCATTTGTTATAATTGCAACAAACCCGGTCATATCAAGCCCGATTGTCCACAAATTAAATTCAGCCATGGAAAGAAACAGAAAATGAAAAGTTTTGCAGTCACTTGGGATGAAATAAGCGAGGATGATCATAGCACTAGCAGTGAAAACGAAAAGGCAGAATTGTGTCTTCGAGGTGATACAACTACTGACAGTGACGATGACGAGCCAAGTGAGGTATCAAAACTTACCCATTCTGAGTTGCTTATATATTTTCATGAAGTAAACGGCTGTTATGAACGACTTAGGGAAAAATACGCCAAACTTGAATCTCAAAAGGATACTTTGATAGAATGTAATGAACAACTTGACCAATTAGTTAAAACCTATCAGAGTAGGATCCCTAAATGTGATAAGTATCCAACATTCGAAGAAGAAATTAAAAAATCAGAAATCAATATAAAATCTCTTGAAAATGAAATTCTGATTTTGAAAGAGAATGAAAATACTAGCAGAGAGAATTCTATTAAAAAGTGCACACAATTGTTAAACGAAAATGGATCTCTCAAAACTCAAGTCCAACATTTATCAACGACTTTAGATAAATTTTCAAAAAGTGAAAAATCGTTGAATATGCTATTAGGAAAGCAAACTGGTAATACGGTTAAACAAGGACTTGGATATAATAATTCAAAAACTGTTGAAAGCAATATTAAGCAAGTTAATTCTATGTGCACAATTTGTGGAAAATATGGACACAATCACAATAATTGTTGGTATAGACCCAAACATGTGAAAACTATACCGATTTGGGTTCCAAAAGGCACAAATATAAAATCTCTCAAAGTTAAACAAATTTGGGTGCCGAAGGGAACAATTATAAATAGTTTTGGGTCTCCACAAAATTATTTTTATAATTATTCTGCCACTAACAACCATGGACCTATAAAAACAAATAGGTCACATAAATCTTTTCCCGTGTAGGTGTGGTGGCAGGCTAAGGAACAACAACGGTGTTCTCTGGATTTTGGCTGTTCCAGAAACACAACGGGAGACAAAGCAAAGTTCCTTAGCCTAGTATAAAGGTGACAGAATCACAACGGACAACAACGAAAAATATCGTAAAGGTAAAACAGGTAATGGTATGTTTTAAACGATATATTAAATGTGATAATCTGCACCGTATTTTGAATTAAAATCAGCCAATATTGAGATGATGAAAAGATGATGATTTTGACTCTGACTTATTCAACATAGTTGGCCAAGTATATTCTTATGCCAAAAACACTATAATAATCTCTAGATTCTTTGAATTAGTTCATATATATCAGTTTAGATTAAAAATAGCATTTTGTTGGATAATACAATTGGTTATAATAAGGCTGACTCTATATTCACGGTTTTTTGATTATTTACACGGCTTCAAAAGAATGTCATATAAATTGCTGTAAAAATTGAGTTTGAAATTTTTGGTGCACACTTCATGGTTTGGTCAATCAAATTCAATTAATGATGATTTTGAGTGAAAGAGAAATTCAGATGCAGATTACACTGGTAATCTAGTTGATAGAAAAATTACTAGTTGAACGTGATTTTTGAGACATTTAGTAACTGCATCATGTTTCAAAGAAAATATCTGCATATTCTTCATTTCAAATAATTTTCAAATAGAAGAAAATTTTCTTTTAAAACCCCCTGGAGAAAATTATTTTTGACCATATTTTCAGATTAGTCATTTTGAAAAATTAATTTCATAATTATTTTTGAATTTGATTTTAAATGACTATTTTGACTAATCTGACTTCCAAATGATTATCGAAAAGAAAAATAGTGATTGAAAAAGTGATGAGTGTTAGTATTGATCAAATATTATGACTTGAGACGGTATAATTAATAAATTTCTTTAGAAATTTAAACAAGAGTTATAAAACTTTTTGTTGGTAAAAAATTCCATGACCATCTCTATATCTATCATATTTCTAACAACCATCACTCATCAAAATTCTATATAGTTTGTCGATATGTAGTACTTTAAACAGGAATCGTTCGTTTTTTCATTTTCACATTTTTTTAAAAAACAAAAAAAACAAAAATAATAAATAAATAAATACCAAAGTATTCACTCTCATTTAAAAGTCCTCACGGTTATGCATGGGTGAATTACTTGGAATTTGTTATGTTCTTCCATACTCATTTAAAAGTCCTCGCGGTTATGCGTGTATGGAACGCATATCAAAAGTTGATTTTTAAAATAAACAAGTTGATTCTAATCCCATTTAAAAGTCCTCACGGTTATGCGTGGTTAGAAGATACTTGAATTCATTTTTTTAAAAAATAAAATTGGAATACTGCTAATCTCATTTAAAAGTCCTAATGGTTATGCATGGTTAGTAGATATTCAAATTCCTAGTATAAATATACCACAAATAGACACAACTATATGGTTTTATATGATGACATAATTCCCATCATTCTAAAAGTGGAATATGCGCCTAACAAAATATTTATGATTTTTATTTGATTTTTTTATCGAAATTTAATACTTATATTCAATTGAGTTATAATGTTGAATTAATATCGATAACTTTATCTCTATTTTCTCTAACACTATTATTCTTTTGCTGATAACAAAAGGGGGAGAGAAAAGTTAAGAATTTGTCTAATAAAATCAAGCAAAGGTCAAATAATTTTCTATTTGCATCTAGACTCATTTGCATATTTTTATTTGTATGCATATATGTAGGGGGAGTATTGTGTAGAGAGGGAGCATTTAAATAGGGGGAGCAAATTGAACGATCAAATACATTTAATACATTCAAAATCTTAAATATATGTTTGTTATCATCAAAAGGGGGAGATTGTTGAATATGCGCTTATATGATTTTTGTTTGATGATAATAAACATATATACATTCATTTAAATGTATTTGTTAATGTACTATTTTATTTTTCATAGATTAAATAAATATTTGCTGAATAAAATTAAATGACACAGAATTTGAATTCAAACGAATATTTTATTCAAACAAATATTTATTACAATTTTGAATAGTACAAATTCAAGCTCTCACTATTCCCTATACAACTTTGATACAAATTCAATTACATCACTATTTTACATTTATAGAACCTCACTACATATCACTCACACTCGTATTTTATCTTCAACTGCATTCCAGTTTGAATCCAGCATCTGAGCAATCTGCAAAAATATTCACTAACGCAGTAAAACTGAAAAAGAAATATTTTTGCAATATGAAATGAAATATGATTTTTGAAAATACAATTTGCCTTAGTTATTTGGGTTGTTTGTCATAATTTACATTTGAATTCATCATACACGAACAATATGACATGCACAGTGTATCACTGTACATGCCACAAGGCCGTGCACACCGATATACACTTGATTGATTTACAGGGACAGGTGAGCACAGGTCAAACCCAAATAAAAAGCCAGGTTCAACTCACGTGCAATAACATAAATATCACAACTCTCAGCACAAGGTCAAACCCGAGTTTTAAAACTGGATTCAACTCAGGCTGCAACACAATGCACCAAAAGCAAGCCAAGAATGTATGCATACACATATATGAGGGCCACAAAATCAAAGCCGAGGTAAACAAGTCAATGACTACAAGCTAACACATTACAACAGACTCAAGGCAACAAAGAATGGCCAGACACAAGGCATGGGGGCACTGGACTACAACTTCAATCCAAACCAAAACTGCAACAAGCAGCAGTGTGCAAGTGCAAAGACAAATGCACATGTCAACAGAACGCAAAGCCAAGCATATACAGGAATGCACCAGAGTGTGGGCAACAGGGCCAATGCATTTCAGTGCCACAGCAAACAAGGTTCAGTGTATCAAGACAGTGAAACAAACCAGAGGTATGAAACAAGGCTGCAAGCATATGAAATGCAGACAACAAGTGTCAAGTTGCAAACAATATTAAACAGTGACAATATGTATGGGGCAATGCCACCAACATGACAGCAAACAGAAGTGCAACAGCACAAACCAAAGTCAAGGCAACATGAACTACAGACCAAACACACGAGTGTATACAAATGATCAGACCATAAAGAAGCGAAGCCAGAACCTCAAGTAAATGCACAATGCAAACATATGGACCTAAGTGACATAGTGAACAAGGTAACAATTACATCAACAAGTCCAGCTACAACAAGCAGTTGCAGACTCGAAGCATCAGTGGACACAAATAAACACAATGCACATGCCAACAACAAGTCCAGCAACATGAACACATGGAAAGTGGCACAGCAATTTTTGAGAAGAACCAACAGAAATCGCCATGTCAATGTTGAACAAGTCAAAGTAAAAAAATGCCAGAAAACAAAATACCGTGGTAGCCAAGAAATCAACATGAAATATACGAATATGACAAAGTCAAAATTAAAGCCGTGCTCATCACGAATTTGATTCAAAACCGTGTCAACCAAGCAACGAACGTATACGCATATGAAAATGTCAGAATCAATCTCAAACGACCAAGAATAATCAAACGGCCGAAAAGCATAGTGTGAAGAAATCAGACGAACTCAATTCTAGGAAATCAAATCCTATAAAAACCCTAATCATCATCGGCAATTATTCCATCGAGTTCAAGAAAGCCAAATCCAAAAAAGCAAAAAGCATAAAATTACTTACCGAAGCAAGTTCGAACTCGATCAATTTCAAGAGCCGTAAGTAAAATAGAGAAGCAAGCGATCGACGAAGCAAACAAAGTGATAATTCCTCCTTTCGATCAAGCAACCAAAAGACGGCATCTTTGAAATGTCCTAATCCCTAATTTAAGAGCAAAAAGGAATGAGATCAAGGAGAGACCTAATTTTGCAAAGAGATACGAACGAAAGAACAACGGCCGCCATCTCCAAATAAAGGAACAAAGAAAGGAACGGGTTAAAATATAAAAGTGGGGGCCGGCCTATTATTTTAAGGGCTTTGTATTTTATTAATTAGGGTTTTTGAGTTTTAATTTGTTTTTAATTTGTATTTTCTTTTTAAACCGTTTATATTTTCTAGTCGTGTGACTAGGGGACAAGCTACGTGGCGTAGCTTGAGAATTCGCAACTCGGTGGTTGAGTTGTGGCAAGGTTTTGAGCGTAGAGTTAGATTAGTCAATAGCGGGTATAGCGAGTTTATGTGTGTAAGCGAGGGACTATCTAATTTCTAGTAGAAACCTTGGGGGCAGCACGTAGGCAGGGTTTTGCCGAAGCTGGGTAAATTCTGTGTTGTTCTGTTTTTTCTGTTATTTATATTCTGCGATATCTGTGCTGCTATTCTGTGATCTGAATTGAATATTTCATAAGCTTCCACGATTAATTTTTATAATTGACACTATCACCCTATTCACCCCCCTCTAGGGTGAAATCGATCCTACAGACAGCCCACTTCTTGCCAGTGAAATCTACCCGCACGGCAGCAAGTTTAGCAGAATTGTATGTGGAAGAAATTGTCCGTCTCCATGGCATTTCTAGTAGCATAGTGAGTGACCGTGATCCGATCTTCACTAGTAGATTTTAGGAGGAATTTCAAGACGCATTGGGAACAAAGCTGAATTTCAGCACTGCTTATCGCCCACAGTCTGATGGGTAGAGTGAGAGGATCAACCGAATCTAAGAGGACCTATTACGAGCTTGTAAACTTTATTTTGGTGGTTCTTTGGAGGACCATTTGCATCTGGTCGAGTTCTCTTATAACAATAGCTATCAGGCCAGTATCGAGATGGCTCCTTTTGAGGCTTTATATTGTCGTCCGTGTCGATCACCGGCATGTTGGATCGAGGCTAGTGATAGACTCGTCCTTGGAGCGAATATGATTAAAGAAGCCACGAAGAAAGTTGATTCTATTTGAAAGAAATAGAGGACAGATCAGAGTCGTCAAAAGAGTTATTATGATCGTAGAAGAAAGGATTTGGAATTCCAGATTGGGGACTCTATCTGTCTTAAAGTATCTTCTATGCGAGGTGTATTGAGGTTTGGGAAGACCGGTAAGCAAGCACCACGATATATTGGTCCTTTTTCAATTTTGGAGAGGATCGGTTCTTTAGCCTATCGAGTGCAGTTGCCTAGCTGGTTATCTGCGTGCATGACGTATTCCACATTTCTAGGCTTCGGAAGTATGTGCACGATCCGGATAGTATTATTGAAGAAGCTGCTCACTCCCAATTTAACAGTCAAAAGAGAACTGATAAAGATTGTGGATCGTGATGAAAAGCAATTGAGGAAAAGAGTTGTGAAGCGAGTTAAAGTTCGGTGGAGTGGCGATCCAAAGGACTGCACTTGGGAAACTAAAGATAATATGCAGAAATCCTATCCCAATTGCAGAGTGGATATCTCGGCTTAAGTTGGTAAGCCATTCCCTTATTCTTTCTGAATTCGTATATTCTTTGTTTGTTTTTCTCTCTCTTCCAAATTTCGAGGACGAAATTTTCTTAAGGGGGGATATCTGTAACATCCCAAAAATTCATCAGATTAAATTAATAATATATTTAAACCCTTGGGATTTAATTTGAAAATAAATTAGAAAAAATCTTAAACAAATAAAATAAGTGGAAAGTATATGTGAATAAAATTCCAATTTTATTTTGAGTTTAAAATTTTGAGATAATGAATGTTTTAAAAGGTCATTTGAATTTAAAATCTTATATATATGTATATTACATATACGAGTAAGGTTGAATACATATTGAAAATTTAATTTAAATTTATTCAAGAAAAGTGTGAATATATAAATGGACATGAATGTTTATATTTCAAGTTTAAATTGAAATTTGAATTTAAATTTAAAATAAATGTTTTTATAAGTAAGTGGCATTTAAAATCATTAAGATGTAATGTATATAATGTAAATATTGGTTAAAAACAATTCTTTTGACATTGCATATACACACACACACATACAAATGAATAAAGGGGTACATTCATTTATCAAATGAATATGATGTAAAAATTTATAAAAAAATTCTTTTGACTTGTAAAAATCACAAATGCTTAACATTCATATGGGAGGTGGAGTAAGGAGATTAACAAAATTTAGATCTCATGATTAACTTTTTTACAAATGACATGAAACATCATTACTTTAATAAAATAATCAAAATTAAAAATTTCAGAAAACCTTTCAGCTTCCAATTTCAAATTTATTTAGCTCCATATCTTTTAAAAGTTCAGTAATCAAAAGATTTAACAATCTCCAACTCCAACACTCAAGAAAAAGTAAAAATCAGAAGGAAAAAAAAGAAAACTGCCTACCTTCTTCAATTCAAAAGCTAAAACCTGAGATCTTTCTTAAAGCATCAGTTGTAGTGTATGTTTACATCTCTCAGATAAGTTTTAAAACTTTATAGTTGATGAAATTATGATTTTAAAACCAAGTTTTTAACACAAACAAAGTTTAAAACTGCAGATTAGCTTTAAACAAGTGCTTCAGGTTTTTGGCAGTGTAACAACTAACTCTCTTTTAAAGATTTAAAAGTTGGGTTTGCTAAACAATATTAAAGTAGCAAAGTAAGAATCTGAGTAATTGAATCAAGTATTTGCAGGAAAAATCAACTTCAAGGCTAAACTAGGTTTCTGGTTCAAATGCAGATCTGTCTTTCTTAGTATAAAAGGAAATTCAAACTATAAGTCAATTTAAGATTTGTTGTTATTAATGATTAAGTAAATAAATACAACAAGTAACAATCAAAGATCTTTAATTCTAACTTGCAGATCTAAAACTCCAAATTTTAAAGTAAGGAAAGAAGAAAAAGTTACAAGCTTCATCTTATCTTTTGAAACTCTCTGGAAACTCTCTGGAAAAGGTGAGTAAACCTTTGTTTTTTCCAATCATTTGTTGTTGTGTGAATGCTTGGATGATGTAGGAAAGTTTAATCTTTGGTTTGCATGCAATAATCTTGAGTATATGATTGAATTTTTGGCCTGTGCATGTTGATTGTACAGGGTCCCTGTTTAGCTTCAGGGGAAAAAAGAAACTTATCAAGCCCCCTCTCTATTTTCTGTTGGATCTAAAAAATAAACAAATTTAAGTATTGTTTGGACATGTATTGTGTTTCAGTAATTAACCAAAGTAAAGGTATGTGTTTTATTATTTTTACTGGAAACTATGGAAAACACAATTACATCTAAACTCTGGTTTACAGAGTAAACCATATCAAAAATCCAAATCGTTCTCTCCCTCTTTGCTTTTGAAAATGATTGTAAACAAGTAAAAAATATTGTTTAACCCTGTATTATATTTCAGTAATGAGTTCAAGCAAGTTATATATAGTTTTTTTTTGGAAAGTATGAAATGCAGGCACCACTTAACTTTTGGCAAAAATTCGATTATCATGAATTTAAAATTCAGTAGTGCTATCTGAATCTCCTCTGAATGTAAAGATTTTAAAAACTAAAATTCAAATTTTTCATCAAATTTTCACTGAGATGTTTGGGATGATCTAAAAAAGGAAGTTTGTCAAATTCTAGTGATCTAAGTAATTGTCGGCCTCGAGTTAGTTGTGGCAGCAAGATTTAATGTTCGACATTACTAGAAAAATACGAATGTGATTTATAAAACCTTAAATTTTGAACTCGAGATCAAATTAGGGTTTAAGGATCCTTTTCTGTTCAGGATCAGAATGATGGTGCTGCGCCATTAATAGGTGATCAGACTTCGTGCCTCCGGTGCCAATCGCGGCGTCTAACGTGGTCGAAGCTTGGGTCAAAGTTTGGTGACCGCTGACGGTCAGAAGAGGTGGGGCGAGGTGTTTTTCTGATGACGTTCCTAATGGGTTATTTGATCGTGATGTCTCGATTCTTGTTTTTGAAATTTATTCGAGTTCTGGGTGTTTGTGGTATTTTGGGGGATGGACATTGACTCGTGGGTGGCTGCAGCTTCGACCAACGGCGACGATTTTGGCTCTGCACGTGCACGTGGCGGTAGTGGTGTCAGTTTGATGGTTTGGGAAGAAGAAGGGAGGCAACTCGAAGCATTACGTGGGGAATTGGGGAGAAGGCTCGAAGTCAGGCTCGTGTCAATTAAGCATTGTATCGGGATGTTTTAAAACCTTAAACAAATTTTCATTCAAAAAAGGTCACACGGGTCAATTTGGGCAAAACTCGAAGCTAGGGGGGTGTTTTCCTCGGGTACAACTCGAGGAAGCCTCGGGTTGGCTATGAAGCAGCAGGAAATCCAGTTTTTTAACTAAATTTTGAAACACAAGTTAAATATTTTTTCTAAATCCACTCTTTAGAAATTAATGATAGTTGTTAATGAAATATTAGGTAAATGGTATTGAAACAATTATTTGAAATTTATGAAGTTTAAGAATATTTTAAATTTTAAATTTTCTTTTAAATAAAATTTGTTCTAAAATTTAACTTAATAAAATTTTAAAATAAATCAAGTATTCAAGAGTTAACTTAAAACCAAATTTATTTATAATGATAAAATAGTAATTTACAATTAATATTTAGTAACAATTTTATAATTTATAACTAATTAATTAAAGAATAGTCAATTAACAAAGGTAATTAAACTTAATCAGTTAACAATTAAGAATTAATAAATTAAGATTATTAATAAAGGAATAATTAATTAATAAAGTTGATTAAGATTTAATTAATTCATAATTAAGTAAAATTAAACATTGATTTAAAATAATTAATAAAGATAATTATATGGTTAATTCACTTTAATCACAATCACCTTAATCAAAGATGATTGACTATCATCAAATATTTTGTACTATATTGATATTTCTATTGTGATACTGTGATTGCTTTGTGCTGCACTGTGATTTGTTCCTATATGTATGTGAAAACCCCTTTTTGCCCGTAAAATGACATTTAAACTTTGATGCGACAGGGAGTCGGATTTCAGTTAGTTATCCGAAACCCACATCGAATCCTGAATGTGAATCCTTGTAATTGATCATCCATATGTTTTAAAATTAAGCGCCCACTATTCGAATTAGCCGGAAGAGGACCTTTGTGTCATATAACCCATTCTGAATAGTGATTCGACGAAATGGATAGCATTCGAAGACGGTTGTGAAGACCGGTGTCTTCGAAAACGATAGGATAACCTATCGATTGTCTTTGCACCAAGTAGCTACGGTATAGAGATTTCCTAAGTGATGGGAAGTCCGATCGGGATTGTAGACGCCCGGATTTGCAAGGGCTTCTTCCTTTATTGGACGAAGTGCCTTCGGTTCTGTTCGAACCTGGAACAGACTTGTATGGTAGTGTGTCTGACACTACACTTTGAGATATAAAGCCGATTTCTTTCAAATACACATCTATTGGTGGCGGAGAAATTATTCTCTTAGCTTAACACCCTTCTTTGAGACATACGAGCTTAGAGGTTATGCAGTTGAAGGTTATCAACGATATACTCCCAATTTGGTAGTGTGGCATGCTAAGTGCTGTTGTGTGTTGATGATCATTTGTTGATCAGTTGTGATCAAAGCATGGCTTTCGTGTAAAACATAGCTTTTTGGACGAAACCTCATCGGACCTCACACCCCGGAAATGGTCGAAATAGGAAAGATGCGACAAGGTTATGAGAGTCGCGCCCTTTAGGGTATGCCATTTCCTTCTGGAAAAAGGTGGCATCATGGTATGGAGCCCAGATACTTACCTATGTGGTTGCTTCAATCTCAATTACTGTGTGGTTGTTGCTTTATGATGGAGGTCCCTCGGATAAAGGTCCCAAAGGACCGAGGAATTGCATAGTCGTGTAGTAGTTACCTAGTTACAAAGGTAACCCGGCCTTGTGTTGGCAAAGAACTGGTTAAGTTCTTGGGACGTCCCGCTAGAGGCGTACCCATGTGACATAGGAAGTTCCTTAGCCTGACCATTTGTTGGAAATCCAAAGAAACAATACGAGCCTTTACGATTGCAATTTGTATAACCTGCTACCTCAGGTGGCAGCTATAGTAGGCATAGTATCATGGTACCTATGCTGGCTAGGATTAATATTATATCTTCGAAATGTTTTCACACTATGCACTAGTAATAATATCAAAGAACTTTTCTCGTATTAAAAATGTTTGACTATCATAAGGGGAAATCTCCCGCAAGTGTGTGATTGCATTGTGTGTGTGCCGGGAGGCCTTATAGTAGTTTCATTTTCCAAAAGCATGAACGGTTTTCTTTTATAAATCTGTTCTATTTGAAAGAAACTGTTTTTTTACTCATACTAATCCCATGACTGAACCGGAGTTTATTGTTTCCTTTCTAAACTCTGGGTGCCCATCATTTCCACACGGGCAGCCTAGTAGCAGGTTTTCCGTATTTTGGCGTTAGCTGTATTTTGGTTTGGAGGCTATCGGTTTTTGGAGGCTTTTACCTTGGAGATATTTTGGAAGCTTTTGGATCTCAAGGTGCTTAGATTTGGAAGTTCACTATCACCCTATTTCCTTGAAGAATTTCTGGCATATGATCACTTATTGCTCTATTATGATGTTCTTTTTGGAGTTGTGATATATGTATTATGATACTCTGATGTTGTAATAGATATCATGATGATGTTGTATCTGTGATGCTACGCATTATATTCATTTTGTTTCCGCTATTTTGTATTCATCTAATGTTGTTATAAGCTCCATCCGACTTGTGTTCCATGTTTGAATCTTTGGCAGTCGAGTACAAGTGAGGTATTTGATGTCAATTTTCGAACATTGGATTACGGGTCATGACAAATAATAACAGTATTATTTCTGAAATGGGATTTTGAAAATTAAAAAATATATTATGACTAATTGATCCGATTGGCTCGAAAGTAATTAAAAATGGCTAGGAGATGTTTTCGGATGGTAAGCACTTCTCTTAAGTAATCCCCTTCTTTTTTAAGAAAATATGCGATACTATTGGCAGTACCCAGTTCCTTGGTATCATTTTTAAGTTACTTGAAAAGGATAATGTAAATCATTGCTTAATAAATTAATTGGTGGTTGTCAATTTTTATCAAAGTTTATTATCTAAATTGATAAGCATGGGTATGCTTTGATCTTTAAAATAAATATGTAATGTTATTAATAAATAGTTTTGGGTTTGTAGTAAACGATGTTTTAGCAACATTTGTTTTTAAACACTTGAAGGAAACTTTGGAAGAAATCTTATGAGTATATATTTAGACCTTTAATAATGGGATTTTAAAGATAATAACAAGAATTTGAGTCTTTTACAAAAGGGTGAAAATTATTATATTTAACATGTTATGAAAAAAGAGAAGTTCATTATAACAATGTTTTGGTAGTAATTGTTATAATCTCTTTGATTATATTTTTAAGTAAGACTTGTTATGTAAATTAGGAATATACTGAAAGCAACGGAATTAGTATATGAGTACTTTTATATATTGAAACTGTAATGGTAAAGAGAATATATATATATGTGTATATATAAAGGAAGTTTTAATTAATAAAGGAGTGTTAATTGATAAAGAAAGTTTAACTAATAAAGAATGTTTTCACATTTGATATTAGCTAAAGGAAGTTTATGGTGATTTTCAGAAACCATTAAGATAGGTTTAGAAATGTGTTTTTAAGTATAAATGTTTGGAAATAAAAATGCAAAATGGTTATGTATAAAAATTATCTATATGAAAGTTTGAATAAAAGATGAAAGTTTTATGAAGTATTTTCATAAGAATTTTGGAAAGGTTAATAAATACATATGAAGTATGTGGATTATTTCATTGAACGATTTAATCTAAGATTCGAGTATAGAACTTTGATTGTTTAACACTTATCCGAAAGAGGATTTATCACTCGATTCTTGACGAAAAACATTGATGAGGATTTGTGGTTGGATGCTTGAGTTTTCTACCTAGTTGATAGCTATGCGAGGAGAACTAAAGTTCTAATCAGAGAGCTTGATCGGATCTGCACTAGAGGATCGAGGATCAATGCTAGTTTGAAAGTGAAGTTGTGAATTCGAATCAGATATTACTTATGGATGATCTATATACATTGTATGGATGTTAGTTTAAAAATAAATATTTTGGTAAATACCTTTGGGGTTTGTTTTGGGGTAATTTCGAGGACGAATTTTTTTTAAGGGAGGAAGTATTTAACGACTCGTAATTTTACCACATTGAAAATGGAATATTCAAAATTAAATAATCATATTTCATGTGATAAATAAGAATTGTGAACTTATTTTTAGAAGTAAATAACGATTTTGGACTTTTACCGTAATATTGACAAAATTGACAAAAGCCGGTATTGGATAAAAGTGGATACGGTCAAATAATTGTTTCAAAAGACAAATAACTCCTTTTAAAATCATTATATAAAGATAGTAATATATTGATAGAAAATTTATAGTTATATATGTGTATGTACTTATGTTATAGTGGTTAACAAATTTCATCGTGCATTGATAAAATCAATGTCGTATATTTGCAAATGAATTTTGATATTGTTTTATTTTATTTTATAAGTCAATTATATTTGTTTTAATTATTTAAAAATGATAAGAAATTTATTTTAAAGTTTGGTTTACATGTATAAATTGTTTAACAAAAACCGCAAAATGTGACCGTAAAACATTTTCTCGAAAATCAACGTTTTGTCAAATAAAAGTTGCCACAACGTTGTTGCACCTTTGTTAACATGTTTTAACATATGTATTACATATTTTAATAACTAAACATGTTTACATTTATTGATTATGATTAGGAACTTCTAGACTATAATTAACAAAATAAGTAATAAAGAAAAGTCAAAAAATAAACTTCACATCAAAATCATACCAAATCTTCTCTTTAGACACTTTTCCATCCAAAAACATTTTCTTAGCTCTTAAGTGACGATGACATAAAGTAAGAACCGATAAGTGATGGTAAGTGTTGAAAAAGTAAGGTTACTCTAAAGTTAAGTAAGGTTATTTTGGTAATTTGGTAAGGGATATTTTAGTAACTTACCACTTTAATTTTTTTCCTTATAAATGTACATCCATCCTTCTCATTTTTTCACACAAATCATTCTTTTCTTCTTCTTCCTTTAAGCTATGTTATTGGCTTCTTCTTCTCTTCTTTTCCTTACTAGCTTTTCTTAAAATCATATCAAACCAACTCCAAACTCCACCAAACTTTGCCAAAGTTCATATTTCATCATTAAACATGGTTTAGCATCTTTGAAGTGAAGAATTGGAGGAAGAGGTGGAATATGGGGAGGCCAAACCTATTGAGGAGGGAGGAGCAAGTTAGAAAGCTCCGGTGCAAGAAAAGAGAAGGAAATGCCGCCCGTTTCATTCCATGGAAAGATGAGGAAGTTTTAAGTACCGTGAAAGCTCAACCAAGTTTTAGAAGTTTTGAAGAAGAGATTGATAGAATAAGTCAAAGAGGAATGAAGTAGAAGTTCATCATTTAAGTTAAGAATCGTTTTAGTGGAGTGCTGTTGATAAGAATGTTGGTAGGAAGTTAATCGATTTAATTAAAGTTGAGAACTCCTAAATTATTATTATTATTATTATTATTATTATTATTATTATTATTATTATTATATTTTTGGATTATGATATGATGTTTTCAATAGATATTTAATATGTTTTGATCATCAATTTGGTTGTTTTCATACGAATATTGAATATATACGCAAGTCACGGACGTCGATAAACACAAAGGAAATCACTTTCCTCTATATTTAATGAAAAGGTGCATATGGAATGTTAAACCTCCTTAAAAATGGTTTAAAATGTATATGAAATATTTTATAAACATTAAAAGTATTTTGGTGAAGGTTGAACGAGAACTGGAAAATTTAGTTAAAAATAAGCGCGTCGCGTAACGGTAGTTCGCGATTTCGCGCTATAAAAAGTCAAACAAATGTAAAAGTTGGAATATATCTCGGAATTCTTCGAGGCAAGAATTTTCCAAACTATATTCATAATTTTTCAACTAAGAAAGAAATCGATATTTTGAAAAGTAGATTTTGTAATATGAGTAAAACAAGTTTTGGAAAAATCCTGATTTTGCAGTTCGGAATAAAAAATTGGATTTCTTTACAAATGATGTTTCAAAATTGCTTAAAAATATGAAATAAATCTTTTCAATCTTTTAAAATATTTGCAATCTTTTAAAAAAATTTAAAAGTGATTTTTGTAGTAAAAATGGATTTTCAAATAATAAAAAGTCGTTTTGATCAATATAGCTTAAAAGGCACTTTCCACAGCACTTTTTCGCACCACTTTTGAAATGTAGTTTTAGACGTAATGATTTTTATTCAAATCTTTTATAAATGTTTTCGAATGGATAATTAAGTGTTTTAATAATGATTTTGAGCTTTTCTAGCTTATTTAAGAAAGTTCAAATAAATGATTTAAAGAAAAAGCTATTATTAATAAGCGGTTTAATCCGGCTTTAAAAGCCGATAAGTAGACTGGATTTTTATATTTTTGAGATCCAGACGTGAGGGGATTAAACTAAAGGAGATGTTCAGGAGCAACCAATGCCCGTGGCACACTTGGCCTCCTCCCTTGCGAGGGATAGATAAGTTTGAAATGTTGGGAATGAGTTAAGTATAAAATATTTAATTTTTAAATTAAATACAACTTGATTTTATGGAGATGATCTTCTTGTACTCGGGGTTAAAGCCCGAAGAGGGAACTCGTACTGTTTGTGGAAATTATAAGGTGATTTCATCCTTATTCCGCTCATAGTATTTGTTGAATACGGGAGTCGATAGTGAGTAGAATTATATAATTTCCGTGGTATCTAATCACTTAATATTTACTGGTTTTGGGATTGACATTTTAGATAATATGGTTTTAAATCAATCAAAATTTTGAGTTTCGAATTAAGAAATAATTGTTAAGATTTAAATGAAATGATTTGAAAATATTTTCCTAAGTGAAAAATGAAATGATTTTGAATTATTCCAAGTTTAGAAAAAAGGGTTTAAGTAATCAAAGGATTTGATAAGAGAGGTTTAATGATTTCGTATATACTGAAAGGAATGTTTTAGAAATATATATTTCCAAATGAGATTTTGATAAAAAGAACTTAATCAATTAAAGAATGATACCCTATTCACAGATCATCTTTTTATCGATGATTGGTTCGAAGGAACTGGGGTCGGATTTGGGTAATTCCTTTATGAAGACCACTTCGAACCAATTTACATATTCGAAGTGAAGACATGGATATGATTTGGAAGATGGAATGTAGGGTTGCTTGTCACCGACCCTCGGGGGAAATTTCCCATATCATATTTTATGACAGTAGTTCTTCCTTTAAGATCTTCGATGCAAGGACTTCTTGCTACTAATCCTAAGGGTAACTCCTGATAGGATGTGGTAGGAGAGTATCTTCGGTTTGTCCTGTTCTTGGATAACTTTTATGGATGAATGCCTGACATTATATTTCTAATCACACTGATTGATCTCTATGAATGTATCATCTGTTTGGTGGCGGAGAAGGCAACTTATCTTAGTTTAACACCCTTTCTTGAGGCGTATGAGGTCAAGAGTTATACATTTGTAGAAATCACTTGTGTGATCATGCAATGGAAGTGTGGCATTCAAAGTGGAATGAGCTATGTGAAAGGTAGAACATTATCTCAGGCATTATCAACAGGAAATGAAAAAAACAGGGTAGATGCGGCAGGGCTAACTGGGTCGCTCCTGTTAGGAGATGATCATCACCTTTCTAGACAACCCTCTATATACCGGGCGTGTGTGTGTATGCTATGAGACATCTCAGATAAGTCGGTAACGACTGGGGTGATGTCATATTCGGTACTACCCAGATGATAGGGGTAGGCCGGTTCTGTGTTGGTATAAGCATTCAATATCTGGACCTGGGTACATCCCTTTAGAGGTGTATTATACGGAAGGTAGTCCCTCACCTTGTCACTTATGTGGAAATCCTTTCTCCAATAAGTGCCTTCGAACTTGATTGTAAACCTATTATGTCGTCAAATTTAACAAATTTAACCAATGTAACAATTTCAGTTATTTGAATATATTTACTTGAAAAGTGTTTTCAAAGAATGTCATTAAAAATAATATCAAATGTTTATTTTTGCGTAGCAAATGTTTGGTTATCATAAGGTAAAAACCCGTTCCGTTTTATGTGCGACATGGTCTTATGAGATACCTTTTTGTTTTCAAACATCGTATTTTGAGTTCTCACATCAGTCCCATGACTGACCAGGAGTTTATTTTCCTTTTCCCTTAAACCCTGGGTGCCCTAATTTCCCGAGCAGTCTAGTAGTCAGGTGTAGTTAGAAGTAATTTGAAAGAGCTTGGAGCATGGAGTTAGAAGTTTCTTCTGAAGATTGTTATCCATTTCCACCACAGTCATGTACTATTGTATTACGCATTTTTAAGGACATATATGTATAATTGTCCATGTTTAACTCTGATAAATGAATTTAAATTTTCCATTGTAAATATTATATATTGAAATAATATTTTGTTATTTCATTCATATGAGATTCTTTTCTGTCTTTACTTTCTTTCTTACCCTTAACAATTGGGTTTCCGGCACTTGGATTTGCAACACGTGAATACCAAGGATGTATTAGTGTCGATTTTCGAGGGTCCAAAATTCCGGTTAGTCATGGTTAATTTTAAACATGGTTAATTTCTTAAATATCATTATTTAAAATGATTAATCAACTTTGATATATGAATAATTATTTCAAATATCTTTATTTAAAATAATAAATTAGCTTTAACCTAGATTAATTGCCTCAAAGATCATTATTTAAAATAATTAATTAGCTTTAACCCTAGTTAATTACTTCAAAAATCATTATTTAAAATAATTAATTAGCTTTAACCCTATTTAATTACTTCAAAAATCATTATTTTAAATGATTAATTAAATTTAATCATCATTATTGAAGTGATTAACTAACTTTAGAATATCATTATTAAAATGATTAATTAACCTTAAAACATTATTATTAAAATGATTAATTATTTTTAAAACATCAGAGTTAAAATAATTAATTTACCTTAAAACATATTTATTAAAGTGATTAATTAATCTTAAAACATCATTAATAAAATGAATAATTAACCTTACACATCATTATGTAAATGATTAATTAACCTTAAAAACTATTAGTTAAAATGATTAATTAATTTTATACATCATTAATAGAATGATTAATTAATTTTAAACCTGTCATTATTTAAATAATTAATTAACCTGAAACATTATTATTTAAAATGATTAATTAATTTTAAATATCATTACTATAATAATTGTTTAACTTTAAACACATCCTTATTTGAATAATTAATTAATTTTGTTAAAACCCAAGTACATGATTAAACCAAAAGATTTCAATAGAGAAGATATTTTTCAAAACGGTGATATAGCGATAGTCTCTATACGAACACCTCCATGAATACGGTTGTATGTCATTTATTTATCCATGCATTACATAACATAAGTATGGGCATAGATGTAAAGGCAAGTAACAACTATACAACATATAGGGAGCATCGCTTATATCATTTACTTGAACTTTTTCGACTAATCTCAAGTCGTTAACTAATTACCAAAGATATCATATTTTTGAAATGGGAACAAACCAACAATCAATAAATTTATAACATATTTAAACACAAGTAATTAACTAATATTTTCACCACAACAATAAAGGTTAAAACTTTCTTTTAAAAGGTGAGTTTTTACTCACTTAAATGACCACGAACTTCAACCAAAACTTCAATTAATACACGAAAGGAGTTTCTTTTTGCTAAATTTCCCCTTTAACACTTAAATGAGGTATAAAAGGTTCATATTAGGGGGGCTATAGAGCTCAGCCTTGATTTAAAATAGGAAATAGTGATGTAGAGAAGAATAAAAAGGAATTTTAACAATTTTGTTTAAGTAAAAGGTGAAAAAGAAATGATTTTTAAATTTCAAAACTTTTGGAGGCCATGGGTGGAAGCTTGGAAAGCTTGAAAAAGAAGATGGATGCTTTGAAAATAAGAGAATGAAATGGAAAATAAGAAAAAAAAAGAGAATTTTTTATATAAATTGAAATAATAAAGTTACCACTCTACCCTTAATTCCTTACCCTCCACATAAATTTTGCCACATTATCACCTCCACCCCCATTAACCTATTCCACACGCAAGGCTGCCTCCCATCATGTTCATAAATTTGCTCCCATGATGTTACTTTATAAACTGATATTTCCTTTTCATTTACATTTTTTTAATGTTTGAGAAAAGTCACATCTTACTTTTTTTTACTTAACTAAATAATTTTTTTACCATATATAATTTAACCACACATATGTTATTTACTATATGTTTACTAGAATGCACATAATGTTTTTGACAAATTTTATACGATGAAAAGTTGAAAATCCAAAAAACGATTTCTGATCACATTTTCAATTTTTCTTCAAACTAAGTTTCTTTAAACTGAATTTTAAAACCACATCACCATTATTAGTTGTTACTTAAAAAAGGTTTATTTGGGTTATAAACTCCATTAACTAAATATTTAAAAATAGTTTAAATATTCAAATTCATAGTGATTAAATCATGGGTCGTTACATTCTCCCCTCCTTATAGGAAAATTTCATCCTCGAAATTTATCACACACAACAAAAGATACCAAAAGAAACCCAAATGATATCATTCAATCAAATAGTTACAAAGAGAGTGGCTCCACTAAAACAGGTGAGTACACTAGAAAGATACAATAACATACAAACAACTATGACAATAACTAGGGATGCGAATCCCTAATATAATCCTTGGTTTTCCAAATACAATCTCGATCATCCCCACTCCACTGAACGTTACCAAGATTCACATCCTTCATCATCAATGACTTTTTATTTCTGGTGACGATACAGATAGGCCATCTAAGAATGGTAAGGCTAGGATAAACTTTCAAGTCCTCTTGTTTGTCGGTTCCACTATCGTGGAAGGGTCTTGTTCGTATTTACGCAAATGATACATGAAATACATTGTGCATATCCGATACTCTATGTGGTAACTTTACTCTATATCTAAGTCTACTAATTTCGTCCAGTATAGGAAAAAGGCCAATAAATCGAGGGGTTTGCTTCCCTGATTTCCCAAACCTTACAGCACTTCTCAATAGAGAGACCTTCACAAACACCAAATCTCCAACTGAGAAACCAAGATCCCCATGCCTTTGATCCACATAAAACTTTTACCGATCATGTGCTTTCTTTATCTTCCTTCTGATATTAGCTACCTTCTCACTGGCTTCTAAGATCATGTCAAGCCCAAGAATAATTCTACCACTAGACTCAACCCAGCATGAAAGAGCACGACATAAACAACCATATAGAGCTTCGAAAGGGGCCATGGAATTACTTGTTTGATAGTTGTTGTTGTAAGTAAATTAAACTAAGGATAAATGAACTTCCCAAGAACCTCCCGAGTCAGGAATGCATGCTCGCAACAAATCTTCCAAGATCCAGTTCACTTTCTCCGTCTTCCTATCTATTTGGGGATGGTAAGAAATACTCAAACTTAGCTCGGTATCTAAGGCAGTTTACTGTTCCTTCTAGAACTTTCAAGAGAATATTGGATCTCGGTCACTTATAATACTACAAGGAATACCATGGACCTACAATTTCCTTCACATCAAACTCACCAGACTTATAGCAGTCCTAGTCAGCTTAACAATAATGAAATGGCACTCTTGGTCAGTCAATCAACTATATCAAAAATTCCTTCGTCCCTCTTCTTGACCTAAGAAATCCATAAGTAAAGTCCATAGAAATCTTCTCCCACTTCCACTTTGGGATCTCAAGTGGCTAAAACAGTCCAACTGACTTTTTTTGGTCACTCTTAATTTGCTGGCAGTGTGCACACTGACTCACAAACATCGAAACTTCTCGTTTCATCACCTTCCACTAGAATAATCTTATTCACTCCTAGATGGAAAGATAACATTGAACGGTGACATTCATCTAACATTCTCTCCTAAGTATGTTAACATTCGGAACACAAATATGCTTATTCATTTTCAATACGCCTCGGAGATCAATCTCAAAATTGATAACAATACCTTCTTGAACATCCTTCTTAAGTTGAGCCAAAATAAGAGCTTCTTTTTGACTAGTTGCAATCATATCCATCAATACCAGCTTGATTTCTAACTTACCAACCATTGCTACATTTCTACTCAATGCATCTGCAACAACATTTGATTTTCCAAAGGTATAAAGAATCTCCAAATCATAAGAAGCAAGAAACTCCAGCCATCTCTGCTGCCTCAAATTCAAATCTTTCTAGGTATAAAGATATTTTAAGTAATTATTATCCGTGTGTAACTCGAACTTTTCACCCAAAAGATAATGCCTCCACATCTTCAGTGCGAAGACAACAGCCAAAAGCCCCCAATCGTGCGTAGCATAAAATTTCTCATGTAACTTCAGCTATCGACTCGCATAGGCAATTACCTTCCCTTGCTACATCAGAACTTCTCCCAAACTGGTACTACAAGTATTCGTATACATGGTTAAACCTCTACTTCCATCTAGAATGGTTAATACAAGAGTGATATTCAACTTCTCATTCAACTCATTGAATGTTTGATCACACTAAGGCATCTACATGAACTTAACATCTTTCTTTGTTAACTTCATCAGATGAGAAACTTTGTCAGATGAGAAACAATCTTTGAGAAATCTTTAATGATCCTGTGGTAAAAACTAGCCAATCGCAGGAAATTTTTAACTTCCATCGCATTTTCTGGTTTTTCCAGTCCTGAATTGCAACAACTTTAGCTGGGTCTACTGATATGCCTTCTCCGAAACAACATGCCCTAAACATAACTTCGAATTTCCAAAAATGGGACCTAGCAAACTTACCTTTAATACATGGATACTTAAGGTATCGAGTACAAATCGGAGATTTACTTTTGCTCCTCCGCCATTTTTTGAATAGATAAGAATGTCATCATTAAAGATGATGAAAAATTTATTAAGAATGTCTTGATATACTCGGTTCATTAAGTCCACGAAATAAGCAGGTGCATTTGTCAGCCCAAACAATAAATAGTGATTTAATGTACTCCCACCTATGTCCACTTCAAATTTCCTTTTATTATAAGGTTGTTCTTACAGTTACAGTTCTTACGGATCGGTATAAGTCCACGGGTTTGTAAGAGAATGTTAAAAAGTAGGAAAGCTAGAAATGATCCCTATAATGAGCCCCTACCCTCCTATTTATAGTTATAAGAACTAAAATATTTCCCTAATAACCTCTACATAATTTCCCATGCTATAGACAACTTCTCTAGAAAATTAGGTGTACAACTCATCAACATTCATGGATCGGTACAGATCCAAGAGTGTGGATAGGTACTAATTCGTAAATTTGTCAAATGTACCATCTTGAGTGCTTTGCTTAGGCTTGATTCATGGATAGCTCCGTAATTCCGAACTTGTTTGCATCATTACTCGCTTGTTTTTAAGTCCAAATGGTGGATCGGTGGAAGAATGGAGCAGCAGTTTTCTAGAGTTTGAGGAGATAGATCATTGGTGCATGCGAACGATTATAGAGGGCCAAAAATTGGTTGTAGGTAGCATGGTTTTGGAGTGTAGAAAGTTTGAAGTCATTTGGATGAGTTTTATGGATGGGTAATGATCCAAGGTGTTGGATAGGTACCGATCCAACACTTTGTTAGATTTTTGTTTTTTCTACTTTGAGTGGCTTTTTATTTATCTTGCTATTTTGGTTGTATATGGATTTTGGGCTTTTCGATCATCTCTATAGGCTTCCTGCCATGATAACTTTCAAGTTTGACTCGTCAAGTTCATCCGTACACTGCATAATCAAAAATCAAGATAACACTTGATATTGAAAGCATGCCTTGTGAATGGAAGGTTGTTTTGTTCAAGAACATGTTCCAAACATTAACCATCGATAGTTGAGCACTTCGGCTACTTAAATCCTGGTGAATCGTCTAGCTCCTTCAGATTCTCTTGTAAATCAAAGTTCATTCCAAATCCGTTACATCTTAAGTCCCTAGACTCCACTTAAGAGTAGTCAATACAACATCATCATTTCGATTTCATTCGGAGTTATTACATCACATATCAAAATTGTCCTGTTTTAATCCTGGATTTACATCATTATCATTCTGATTTCATTCAGAGTTATTACATCATGTATCAAAATTGTCCCATGTTGATCTAGAAATTATCTGTTTCGTTCTAAAGTCAAGGCATTCAAATCCTTTTATTAAATCTACATCCATTTTAGGGTTGGATCTCTCTAGATCGCTTTATATTCAGTTCAGCATGCAATCTCTCCATATTGTTTTAGGTTTAAGTTTAGGGCACTATCTCTTCGGATCGTCGAACGAATGCATGGTCGTTAGAGGCCGATAGCTAAATCCAAGGTCTCTCTGGACCATTAATAAAATCCATGGTTATTCGGGGTTGATAATCAAATCCCTGGTCCCTTTGGACCATTAATCTAATTCGTGGCCCATTTGGGGCGATAATCAAATCTATGGTCTCTTCATACCAGTAATTATCCATAGTCATTCGGGGTCTATGATCAAATCCCTAGCCTCTTTAAACCCTTGCTAAGCCTAATTCGCTGGCTCTCCGGTCAGTAGACTCAACAAAAATCAAGCCCATCTGCTCACACTTCGGCGATGTGACTTACTTCTTGCACTTTAGTCCCTGCTCTCTGGTCCCTGCTCTCCAGCCGAGACTTAAAGCGATAAGTATGGTATAAGTCCATCCATTTACTCTCCGATGAGGGGACTTGCACCTTGCACTCTAGTCCTATCTCTCCGGATGGGACTTATTGCAATCAATATCAGTCATCACATTAAAATGATTTATAAAATCTTTATCAATTCAATGCAGTCATCAGTCTCTATTGGTCTGTCCTAATTTGTTTTGGTCGTCACTAAGGGAGCCTAAGTCATAGCATCTAGCAAAAATCTAATCCTACAAACACCTTCGGACTTCCGTCTTATAGCGTGACAAGGGACGATCAGGATCACGTACACGCGTAATCAGTCTAAGGTTAATATATGCAAAAACCCTAAATAGTCTTCTCAGGCATCCCACACGGAGCATTCCTAGGGACCGTTTGGGATTTCCATACATGTGTAAGCAGCCTGAGGTTATATTGCATCATTTATTTAAAGTAAGGGTTAAGGAATCGAACCTAACGTCAATCCATCCCAATCATGAGGTTGTTGTGACGACCCGAAATTTTGAAAGCATTTGTAATCAAAATATTTAATTGATTTTAATTATTTAAAAGTTAATTATCAACTTAAAATACAAATAGCATAATTTATTTAACAATTAAATTGTTGAGTTAAATAATTTGAATTGGATAAAATATGAAATCTGAGATTTTAAGCCTATTAAAAATAAGTTGAAGGCTTGTAAAATTTATATTGACAATACTAAAGACAATAAAGTGACAGAATTGAATTTAAAGGCGTTTTGTTTAGTTTTGAAAATTTTTATTGTTTAATTGAATTTAAAAATAGCCTTCCAAGGCACAGTCTCGGATTTCGACGAAACCAGTGCAGTTGGATCCGTAATATTTAATTATTGCTGGATTTCAAATTTTATAATTTTTGGAGTCTTCGTGTGAGCGTACGAGATATAAACGTTTTGAGAATAATTATCCGTTTTAATTCAAAATATCCTACATCTAATCACTGCCGTAGCATCCTTCTTTCTTAGCTTCTCGAGTACACTTCCTTTCCCTTTTTATTTCTAAGCCGAGCTTCTTCATTCTTCACGTTATAATTTCGTTCTAAAGAAATCAGAATGGCCGAAGCCTTGTGCCTACAAATCCAAACCCTCACTCGTTCGACCCTATGTTCCTTTCCCCCCCCTTCGATGTCGAAATCGAAGCGCAATAAAAAAAAATGGCCGCTCGCACGCACAGCACAGAGGGGTTAAAGGGGAAATCGAAGCAGCGTGATCGCGCACTAGGGCTCGAACTCAATTCGAGTTCGATGAAGGGGACGACGATGGTGGGCATCCAGGAACGTGGCGACGCAAGCAGTGGGCGGCGACTGTTGCAGCAGGCATGCCGAGGTTCGTTCGTACAAGGGGTTCAGGGTCGCAATTAGGTTTGAACAATTTCGAGTGGAGAGGCTATCTCGTGGGCACGCGAACAAGGGGATTCACGTTTGGAGGAGAGACGACATCTGCAGCTTACTAGTCAAGCTCGATTTTTTTGGTATGATTCCTTCTTCCTCGCCGTTTGTTTAAAATAAATTTTGTTAACATAATTTTTGTTAACAGTAAGGTATATTCCTATTTTAGATTTAGTTATATATATATATATATATATGTTAGAAAAATATATTTTGCAGCAAACTATATAATATTTTTCCACTTGAGTTAATACACACACACACAAGATTTTGGAAGATATATATATACACGTATCTGCAGAGAACTGGAAAAGATTAAATTGCATAATTATAATAAGAGTTTATATAGCCTTATATATATTAGAAAACTTCTATGTACAGACAAGATAATAAGCACAGCAAGATAAAAGTTAAGTTATGTTTTAAATTTAATAAATTTATACCTTGTTTTTCTTGAATTTATTTACAGAAGGAAGAACAACAGAAATATTTATTTTCTTTACTAAAAATAAAAAATAAAAATAAAATAAAATATATACATGTTTTAAAATTTAGCAATTACATTTGAAATGATGTATAGGTGATAAGCGGTTTAAGTAACTCATTTAAATTTTTGGTTACTGGAAAAATTGGTTATCATGGAAGAATGTATTTAAACTTTAAATTACTGGTCTAAATTTAAATTACTAGTTGATTTAAATTTATTTGGAGGGATAATTGATGGGTCAATTATTTAAGAATGTTAATAAAAATCATCTGATGTTTACAAGGTCAAAATTATGATGAAAACAAGGTCTTTATAAAATTTGAGTCTTGAATCAACAATAGATTATTTTTAGTTGCTAAATGATTTTATTAAAAAAGGGGTTTAGTTTAAAACAATTACTAGATTGAATAAAATTTATTTAAATTAACTTTATTAAATGCAAATTAATTATTCGAATTGGTTCAAATATTAATAAATTATCTAAATTGTTATATAAGGTCAAACACCTGGAAATCCAAGACAATATTGAAGTGGATTGCGAATGAAAACCTAAGGTGAGTTAATCTCACTCAGTTTAAATTTAAATGATTAAATTTAAATAATTGTTTGAATGACTGAATTGATTGATGTGGTATAATATGATAATTTGGAATTGGCATATTATATTGTGCTAACATTTGTGGATGCAGGGAAAACAGGTTGGAGGGATCCAATTGGATCCCTCACATTTATCTAAATTATTCAATATTCTCTGTTGTGATTATTTGATATCTTATGATGAGTTATATTGGGATATTGAATGTTATGGTTTGACTGGATATTTGGGTATAATGAATTACCAAATTATATGAATTGGATTGTTGAAAAGAAATTAAAAAGAAGTAAATTTGTAAGCGAAATAATTATAGAAAGTTTGTATAAATTAAGAATGAATTGTAAAGAAATAGAAGTAATATGAAAATAATACTAAATAACTTCGAGTATGGAGAGAAATGGAATTTTGAATAAAATGAAATTGATGCAATGTAAACATAAGTTATATCAATTAAAGAAATAAAGAATTATTTTAAAATTTAAGGTTTAAATTTATGAAGAAGTAATTGAGAAATCTTAAAATTGAAATCAAGAAATGAGATCTGAAATTAATAGATTCTGAATTAAAAAGGGGATAAATTGGAAATCAATTTGGGAAATTGATTTAAGTGATTGAAGCTGGGATTTTTCTCTGGATAACCAAGTACATGTTTAAAGTAAATTTTTAAATAAATTTAAAGGTTTTAAAATTGTTGTAAAAAGCAAGTTTTAGAAAATTTATTATTTCAAATATTTAAATTCAAAAGTAAGTATTTTCTCAAATCTATTATAGTAGTAATTACTTAAAAAAAATGACCTAGTATTTGTTTTCAAAATGTGAAAATCTACTTTTATATTCTATTAAGTAACTTTATTTTCAAATACTCATATAGTATGTATTTTTACAAAATATTGAAGTAATTTAACTTAAATGTTTAAAAGTATATATTTCAAAGTAAAGTGTTTTAAATTATTTTTAAATCTAGTTTTGTACTTGGTGATATCAGGGGAGATAGAAAATATTTGGGGAAAGTTTATACTGGAAAGAAGAACGGTTTTGAAACTGTATTCAAAGGGATGGAAAATAGAAATATATCTTATAAAGATATTTTGAAGGTAATAAATAATTTGGAAAATTATTTATTGTTTGATGGATGTTTGTGAATGTTAATTGATAGTTAAATAACCGACTATCAATATTGGCCAACTGCGTTGATCGTTTCGAAGAGACCGGGATCGAGATTAATTTCTCGAAAACCACTTCGATCCGATTTGTATGTTTCGTGCGAAAAACGTGTTCGGAGTCGAAGATGAAGCAGTGAAGTGCAAGGGCTAGTCGCTACTAATCCTGAGGATATTTCCAAAATGGATGTAGTAGGAATAGTGCCTTCGGTTCCGTTCGAACCTGGGACGGACTTGTATGGGCGAATGCTTGCGAAACATCGTCAGGTGGACGATGGGCATTCTAAGTGAAAACGTTCAAAAAGGTAACGCTTAACCTCAAGCCTCATCAAATGGGAATGACTGAAAATCAGAGGATATGCAGCAAGGTTAGGTGGGTCATGCCCAAGCAGGACAAGATAATTCCCCTGTCTAGATGTCCCTTTTTATATATTTCGGCTTAGTGGGTGGTTGGTCGCGCCAACCACGGGGGTTATCTTGTTCGGGACAGTTCAGTAAGGAATGGTTCCGGCCTTGTGTTGCAGGGGATGAAGGGAGTAGTCCTCGGTACGGTGATCTAGGCCCCGTACTGTGACAGGTGGTACCCCAGTGCCTAGTCATTGTTGGAAATCCATTTTCCCTACGAGCCTTGTACGAGTTTTGTTTGTATTACCCACTTTTGTGGCTAGTAGCTGGAATTTGATAGATGTAACAATTTCGGCTATTTTATAAGTATTTGTATATAGACCCTATTATAATATCAGAGGATTTCTATAAAAATTGTTTTAGCTATCGTAAGGTAAAAACCCGACATGTTTATTTGTGGCGTGGTCTTACGAGATGCTTTTGTTTTTCAAAGGATGTTTGAAACTTTAATAATCAATTGGGTGTGATTTTCTCACTCTGGTATTCCAGACTGACTCGGGTGTTATTTAACTGTAATGCTCGGGTCAGACCGAGTATTATAGGATACAGGATATGATGCTGTGGAGCTCAGGAGACGAGCTGGATGACGATTACGTATTCTCGTACTTATATATATATTTCCGCCGCGTTTGAGTTGTTGTGTATCCATTGTATTGTATTGATGTGAGCTGTGACTGATGTACTCTGATGATGTAATGTATGTAAACAGATATATTTGATTTTGAGTAAAGATTATTTATTATCTATTATATTTCATTCCGCTGCGATGGTTAGATTCTGTTGTTGTTTTCAATTCTCTTCATCTACCTCTTCTTCTTAAACCCAAATGGTTCGTATTTCTGTACAACTTGCGTTTTTTGTTGTAGAATAGTGTTAACTCAAGGGGTACGGATTTACGGGCTGTTACACTTGGTATCAGAGCTTAGGTTGGAGATAACCTTGGCTCTGGTGGGAACTACTCATTTCAAATAGAGTCTATAGTACTCTAGAATTAGTTTGAGCGTATTAATAGATATGAGTGCGTATTTGTTAGTGAATATAAATTGTTTTAATATCGCGTTGATTGATTTATTGAGTGGCATATGAACCTTCGTCGACACAGTCTGCGCAACTGTATCGAAGGGGTTTCTAAACACTTTAATAGAACATTTGACACGGTATTGTTTTAAATGTGGGTAAATGAAATAATTTTACCCAAAAACATATTTTGATATAAAGAAAGTTTTTGAAAAACTATTTAGCTAATATATGGTTGCTTGGATGCTGTAAATGATAATATTAAAGTATTATCATTGTTAAGTGAAAATTTACCTAGAAATTGAAATATAATTAAAAATTTAAGGGATAAATTCATTATAGAATGAAATTTATAAATATGAATTATAGATGTAATTTATGAATTGAAATATAATCAAATGAGAATTTGCATGAACATAAGCTGTGCAAATGAATTATAGTTAAAAAATTATTTAAGTAGAATTTGGAAATTCAAAATTTCAGAGATTTTGGGGAATGTTATCGAAGTGTTTTGAAGATAAATGATAACATTATTGTTTTGGGAGTATTTTTGAATGGAAATTTGTTTTAAATGGGTTTGAAAGTGATATAGCATTGAATTCACTTCAGTCACTAGAAAGTAACTTCGGTGATGACTGCAGCATCATCGATGTTCATTTTCGAGTTTCTAAGTGATGGATTGCTACCAAAAATTGATTTGCTCAGAAAAGTTAGTTGTTTTTGAAAATCTTAAAGGAAATTTGTTGGGAATAAAACCAGGATTGGTTTAATTTTTGAGAAATATGATTTGAGATGTTGAAGATTTCAAAATGATTTGAAACCAAAGCTGGGTGTTTAAAAATCCAGATAAGGTAAGTTGTAAGCTTATAAATGGAAATGATTTGTAAATCAGGAAGAAATTTAAGCTTTGGATAATGGAATATAAATCTAAAGTGAAAAGTTAAAAATGAAATTAACATGTATTGGAGAATAAAATTTAACTGAATTGAAATTAATTGAATAAGTTGAAAATAGTATCCAGTTGTATTCGAATCAAGTTGAAATCGAATTAAGTTAAATGGATTGGAGTAAAATTAAATTGCATTGGAATAAGAATTCAATTGAACTATGAATGGAATTAAATTCTTACTTGAATAAATGGAAAATAAGTGGGATAAGGATTCGAATTGGAATAAATAAATCAAAATAACTTATAAAAGAATTAAAATGCATGGAATAAAATATGTTTGGGTTGTAAATAAGCATAAGGCTTGAGTTAAAAATAAAAGAAGAATATATTCAAGCCTAGAATGAATGGGATTGTGTAAACAATAAGTTGTGACTTATAAAATTTGAAAAGTGGGATAGAAAACCCAAAATAAATATTTTAATGGATCAAAACTTGAATTATAAAATAAATTTGAACTTAAGAAAATTTAAATGAAGAGATTTTGAGATTAAAATCAAGTTTTGGATTATAAGTTGGGGAAAGACTATTTAGATAATAATTAGCTAATGGAATATGTAATGAGAACCCAATGCAGTTAAATAAAAGCTGAATTGTGAGATAATACTGAAGTTTGGAAATAAAACTCACGTTATACATTAAATTCGGCTTAGATTGTCGATGAAGCAAATAGAATTAAACTGCGAGTTCAGAAATTTGGGTGGTAAATTGAGAATGGATTGAGAATTCAGAACTTGAGTTATAAATTCTAATTTGATTTAAATTGTTGATAAAGTGAAAGTAATTTAGAATGAAGTTGAATTGTGAGTTAATAAATTGCATGGTAAATTAAAAGTGAATAATAGAATCAGAACTTGAGTTATTAATTAAAATTAGACTGGAAGTGTTAACAAAGTAAATATAATTTGAGATGTATAAAATAAAAATGAAATGGATTAAAATAATAATGGTTTGTTTTGTGAATGAAATCCAAATATATAGAAATAAATTGAAATGACCTTGTAAATTTATTTAAGTGAACTGAGAATGGATCGATCTTGGAAATTTGAAATTTATAATAATAAATCAAATAAATTTGTAGTTGAAAGGAGATTGGATTGAAATAGAATCAAGTTAATTGAAAAGAGAGCTTGGTTTGCAAGATGAGAATGAGCTTAAGTATAAATTAGAGTGAATAAACTTAAGCTAAAAGATGGAAAGGAGTGAACTGAATTCAACTTAAAATTAAGTTTAATAATATTGGATTGGTTTTGAATCAAGTGAAAATAAATTCTTAATCGAAATTAAAAAAAAAAATTCGATGAGTTATAAATAATATTAATGGAATGGAATTCCAGAATAAATAATTGTAAATCATTTAAAATTATTAAGGAATTGAAATAACTTGAGACAATAAGGAAAATAGAAGGTTTCAAGTTTATTAGAATGGTTTAAGTGAATGCGGATAAACTAATTATATTAAATGTAAATGAATGGATGTGAATGAATTAAAATAAGAAGGAAAATTTAATTGGTAATGGAGATGTACCTAAATTGTTAATGGTTTTGAATGAACTAATTTTGGTTAATAAAATTGAAATGCAATGAAACTGAGAATATATGGATTGTGAATAAATCCGAAATGGAATAGAATTAAGTATAAATTGAGTTGGAGTCAATTTAAATTGGTTATAAACATAAATACTTATTTATTCACATAAATCTCGTCAAATTGAAAAGAATAAATTGTCATTTGGTGTAAATAGAAGTAATTAAAAATGTTATGAGTTGATAGTAGTAAAATAAATTGATTTTGGAAACAATTGAATTACATATGAGTTCAGTTTGCTTAGGAATAAATTGAAGGTAAGCTATTTTGTTTTAAACCATTCAAATTTGATAAAGATGTATACGAATGGATTGAAAACCATTCGAATTAAATGAAAATGGTTATAAATAAACTGAAACAGTTGAGTTGGCATGGAAACTATGTAAATTGCTTAGGGAAAAATGTTTGGTGTGAATTTCTTTTAGAATTCATATGTTTTAACTATTTTAAATAAGTGAAATGTAGTTAAACTGAATATATTTGGCACTTACATGTTTAAATTGAGTAAGTACAGGTACTTGGAAGCCGTGTGGCTGGATTTGGTTATGCTATTTGCTAAAAATAATAAGCCGCTTGCTTAAAATGCTAAATAAGGTACGCCTACGCAATTTAAAATAGGAAATATGAACTGTTTTGGTTTTTCCGACCGTGTGGGTCGATGTATATATATTTATCTCTTTTGTCAAATTGCAAAAGATCCTCCGTACAAAGGGGACTCTGCCAAAAATTTTCAGAAATTTTGGGAGTTAGAAATTTTTTGAAAATTTTGAAAATTTTTGTTAACGACAAAGCTATTTAGAATTGGAAACTAAAATAAGGTAGTAAATGAAACTAATTAAAGTAATGACTTAAATTGGTTATAAATGAAGGATAAAATTTAAAAGTTCAAAGTTGAAAATAAATGAAATACATATGTAATGTGGAAATCGATTTGAATAGAAATAGATATAAACTAAAAGAGGTAAAGAGAAATAAGGATAAGAAACATATAAAATGTTTATACTAACTTAAGAAAGGAATGGTAAATTCTAGATTGGAAATTGATATTATAAATATAATCTAAGATAATATTGAAATGAATAGATATTGACATTTTATGAAAAAGTCGATAAAATGTCTTGGGATATTGTGATTGGATATGAGTGCTAAGCAGGATATGCATGTATTATAAAAAGGAAAAGGAAATTGGATTTGATTTCAAGAGATAAATTTGAATTTCCCGACAAAAGGTACGCATGTAAATTTTGGAATGGAATTTGATTTGGATTTGGATTGAGCCACTTGGCCTTTTTGTTTTCTTTTTGGATTTGGGAGGCCGCAGAGCCATTTTGTAGGTGATCTAGGCCCCGTACTGTGACAGGTGGTACCCCAGTGCCTAGTCATTGTTGGAAATCCATTTTCCCTACGAGTCTTGTACGAGTTTTGTTTGTATTACCCACTTTTGTGGCTAGTAGCTAGAATTTGATAGATGTAACAATTTCGGCTATTTTATAAGTATTTGTATATAGACCCTATTATAATATCAGAGGATTTCTATAAAAATTGTTTTAGCTATCGTAAGGTAAAAACCCGACATGTTTATTTATGGCGTGGTCTTACGAGATGCTTTTGTTTTTCAAAGGATTTTTGAAACTTTAATAATCAATTGGGTGTGATTTTCTCACTCTGGTATTCCAGACTGACTCGGGTGTTATTTAACTGTAATGCTCGGGTCAGACCGAGTATTATAGGATACAGGATATGATGCTGTGGAGCTCAGGAGACGAGCTGGATGACGATTACGTATTCTCGTACTTATATATATATTTCCGCCGCGTTTGAGTTGTTGTGTATCCATTATATTGTATTGATGTGAGCTGTGACTGATGTACTCTGATGTTGTAATGTATGTAAACAGATATATTTGATTTTGAGTAAAGATTATTTATTATCTATTATATTTCATTCCGCTGCGATGGTTAGATTCTGTTGTTGTTTTCAATTCTCTTCTTCTACCTCTTCTTCTTAAACCCAAATGGTTTGTATTTCTGTACAACTTGCGTTTTTTGTTGTAGAATAGTGTTAACTCAAGGGGTACGGATTTACGGGCTGTTACAGTTGTCATCCAATGAAAGTCTTTGATCCATAACTTCATTTTGCCCTCTATTCCTGTGGGGAAATTCTGGTACTTGCTCTTCCAGCAGCACGTTTGTATTCCAATTCAAGTTCTGGAGTTCAACATTGTTTCCTAGGCATGCATCATCTCTCTTCGAGTTTACATCAGCCATGCACCCAAGTTCCTATTGATCGATATCGATCAATGTTTGTGGTCGGTATCGATCCGTACGACTCGTTCAAAGGTCGTTCTAGTCTGCTTCATTCTACTTCCTAGTGCATTTGCTTCAGCTTTTGGCCTCCGACACGGGTTTACAACGACTCCAGCTGTTCCTTGTTATCCTATCCTATAGAGGGATATGTTTATCATTTCTTCTTACCAGATTATCAATATCTTATGTATTTCTATCATATCTTTTCCATGTCATCTTTTATTATGTAGATGAATGGGTGGCTGTCTCCTTAGGACGCCTCTTAGCTGTCCCTTGTTGATTTCCTCCAACTGTGGCCTTTCTAGTCGATTGTCTCATTACTTTGAATCTTTTTTAGTCCCAAATTAATGAATCCATTGTTTCTCGATAAAAGAACCAAAATATTTGAACCGAAAATGGCACAAACACCAAAAAAAGTAAATAGAGAATTAAAATAATGAAAATTAATTGAAAAATGTGAAAAATAGAGACATGGAGATTTATAGCAGTTCGGCGTACTTCGGCCTACGTCCAGTTCAAGTTTTCTTTTATTATACTGTTATTCTTACCAGTACAATTCTTACGAATTGCCATAAATTGGTTACAGACCGATATTAATCCGTGGGATTGTAAGAGAATGTTAGAAAGTAGGAAAGCTAGAAAAAGATCCCAAAAATGAGCTCATGCCCTCATATTTATAGCTGTAGGAAGACTAAAATCTCACCCCCATGATCTTCACATAGTTTTCCACATCATATACAACTTCTCCACAAAATTAAGTGGACACCTAATCAGTATTCATGGATCGGTACCGATCCCTTGGCGTGGTCGGTATCGATCCGTAAGTTTGTCAAATGGACCATCTTGAGTTATTTTTGTAGGCTCGATTCATTGTTAGCTTCATAATTCCAAACTTAATTGAATCATTATTAGTTTGATTCTGAGTCCAAATAGTGGATCGGTGGAAGAATGGAGTAATGATTTTTTGGAGTTTGAGAAGATCGATTATTGGCTCATGCGAATGTTCATAGGGGGCTAGAAACGGGTTGTAGGTAGCATGGTATTGGAGTGTAGAAAGTTTGGGGTCATTTAGGTGAGATTTTATGGATCAGTATTGATCCAACACTTTGTTGGATTTTTGTTTTTTGCTTCTTTGAGTGCTTTTTTATTTGCCTTGCTATTCTTATTGAACTTGGTTTTGAAGCTTTATAGTCATCTCTTTGGGCTTCCTGCCTTGATAACTTTCAAGTTTGACTCATCAAGTTTGTTCGTACACTGCCTGATCAAAAGGCAGGATAACAACTGATGATCCCCAACTCAAGGTACTACGTCTTATTAATCCTTTCTGCAAAAATTAAAATATCCGGCTTTCGAACTCTCTCTTCCATTTCAGAGCTAACCTTCATAGGAGTTGTACAACATGTCTGGTTTCAGGAATCAAATCAATACGCAATTCCACTTCACAAGGAAGGGGATAACCTTGCAATTCATCATAAATAATAGCGAAATCTTAAATAACCAGTATATCCCTTAGCTTTGCTTTTGCCACCTCGAGATAATATAGAAAATAGCTCATTCACTTGTCAGGCTCTTCACGACACATATAAATGCTTCTTCCTACCGCACTCTTTTTCACGACCTTCCTTCTACCACAATCAAAGACATCATTAAACTTGGATAACCAATCGATTCCCGACAACACCCCAAAACCCAAGAACCCAAGAAAAACCAAATAAAAGGGAAAGAAATACTTTCGACCAGAAATAGGTATACATAGACACATTGTATCAATTTTTCCAGACCCCCAATAGGGTTTGGCATACAAAGGAGGTTACTCAAAAGGTAGGTTTAAGGTTAAGTCTATCAACAAGATCCACTGAAATTAAACAATGGGAAGCACCCGTATTGAATAATACTCTTATAGGAATGTCATAGATCGATAATGTGCCGTAGAATACCTACATCACTTCTGTCTTGAAGAAGTGCATGGTATCTCCACAATAGCAAAAGCCCATCCTTATGACCCCTTCTTCGGAAGAGAGCACTCATTCTTTATGTGTCATTGCTTGTGACATTTGTAGCAGATTGTACCGCTAGGGGGATCGGTGCACTGATTTGCAAAGTGAACCATCTTATTGGACTTGAAACAACGAATACTGGCAGAGTTGGGATGCTTCTTCGGTGCTGAAGCTCCATCGAGTTTTTTTCCAAAACACTACTTCTTTCCCTTGCACTTGAAATTCGGCTTACCTCCAATTGTATCATCGATAAAGGCTTGGCACTAATTGCTGCCTCTGCTCCCTTCTAAACTCCTTCCTTAATATCAAGAGCTTCAAACCTCAAAACTATACTAATAAGGTTGGTGAATGTATCCATAAGACGATTAGTCGTTACATGTTGGAATTCTAGTGGCATCTCATTAACAAATATTTCATTCTTTTTAAGCGGTGTGTCTATCAATCTAAGTCCGAAATGGGACAAAGCGTTGAACTTATGCTCATACTACGCCACCATTATATCACCTTACTTCAAATCTAAGAAACTCCTAAACAATTGAGTCCTTTCGGCTTTTGGAATAAACTGCGCTGCAACGACTTCCTTGAACCGATCCTAAGAAAACTCCTCCTTCGGAGTATTAGCTGTTATTGAATCCCACCAATCCATCGCCAAGTTTTGAAGTTGTCACGGTGCTAATAGCCATTTCCCCGCATCCACTAAATCGAAGAACTTCAAATCTCCTTTCACACGAACGAAGCCTTATCTTCACTCCAAGAATATCTTCAGTTCCATGAACTGTTTCTTTACCAAAGTGGTGTAATTCTTACACAAAGCCATGAAGTTCATAGGAAGCGGAACATATGCTACCACTTCCTCCATCGAATCTACAACTGGCATAGTAGCATCTCTAGGTACCCTACCATTGGCAGCCGTACTAGTTCTAGATCCTTTCTTTCCTCCTTTTCTTGTATTCATCTTCTTTTTCCTGGACAGATAATAAGTATTTTAGAATACGAGAATAGGATCAAAATAGTGTAAGGAAATTAACGCCAACAGATCTAAAATGAGAACTTAAAGGATAAATATTTATAATTATAAAACTTACAAATACACCATCTCAAGATTTACTCATTGTAGGGCATCACTTACCCTATTTCGAATTAGTTGTACCCTAATCCGGTTAAGGTGTTCACTCAATCAAAGCTCTGATACCAACTGTGATGACCCACCTTTCTGACCCCTAGGAACGACACTTAATACTTCCACGGTATTCGTGTGTCGTTACCCAAGCATCCGAAAGACGAGTTATCATGAGGTAAAATAAAAGAACAGAATAGAAAATCTCATAACATAATGGTTAAATATAATATAGTACAAAAGGTTACCACTTAACATGGAACTATCAGAGTTACATAAAAGTACTACAACTATCAGCCTAGGCACTCATACACATCGCCTTTACACTTGTTGATACAAAATATACATACATAATAGACGTACAATGGAAATAGATAACTAGATAGATAAGGAGCCTCCTGCTCGTCCATTATCTTTAAAAGAGCCCAAAGAAACTTACTACTCTTTAACTATTCAAATATAATTGATTACCCGAGAGTTTATGGAAACTCAGGTGAGACAATAAGTCTCGGTATGAGTAAAACTCTAGACAAAGAGTGGAAATGTCAGATCAGGCCACCAAACCAAATGCAAAAATGGTTTCCCCTCACAATAACAACATCCAACCATAAGAAATGGATACAAATAATTAACCATCGCGTAGTGCACAAGACACTTTCCAATGTAATTAAGAAAGAATTAAATTCAAAGATTTTGATTCTAAGGAAAGGAAGAGAAAATTTTCAAATAATGAAAAGGACGGTGCACCCCCTTACCAAAAGTATACCACTAGAAAATATACTTGAAAGGTTCATATACTCCATAACTCTCTCGAGAACACCAAGTCACACCTCGCCAACCTTACCGAGAATTCGAATATTTCACATCTCAGTACGCATATACCGAAAACCAATCTAGAATGGATGTGATAATACCTTAAGAAGAGAAATCCCACATAGCTTGGACCTAACTCGCTTTTTGGTTTTAGTCATTTCCGAACAAGGATATCAATGCTCAAATGAGCAATAAATCATCCTAAATTGACGATGAATAAAAAAGAAAGGTGAATCGATAGTTAACAAATCAACTATCAAGAATAATTAAAATGACCATATACAGAAAGTAAATATAATATTCTTACCACTACCCAATGATTTCAGAATTGTACTACTTCTTGGTTGAAAGTGAAGTCGGCCAAGTGAAGTTAGTGTTAACTCTAGGCATTGCCTTGACAACATTTTTAACTTTCAAGATAAGGAAGCATTTTTATACCTCGACGTTTAGTGCTAAGAGTATGACTAAATCATTTCCATATAAGCCATACCGGATTATGAAAAAATAAATTTCCTATCATTTTTGTAACATAATCAACTTTTTAACTTTTAAAACCAGACTTGTACTAGGATTTCACATTGCAGATATTAACTTCAAACAACATTATTAAAATGATTAGTTACTTATAAACATGATTAGTTGCTTCAATATCATTATTTAAAATTATTAATCAACTTTAGTCAATGATTAATTACTTCAAACATGTTTATTTAAAATAATAAATGAGCTTTATCCCTGATTAATTAGTTCAAATATCATTATTTACAATAATTAATCAGCTTTAACCTGATTAATTACTTCAAACATCATTATTTAAAATAATTAATTAGTTTTAACCTTGATTAATTACTTCAAGTATCACTATTTCAAATGATTAACTAAATTTAATCACCATTTTCGAAGTGATTAACTAACTTTAAAACATCAATATTAAAATGATTAATTAGCCTTATAATATCATTATTATAATGATTAATCAATTTTAAAACATCATTACTAAAATGATTAATTAACCTTAAAATATTATTATTAAAGTGATTAATTAATTTTCAAACATCGTTAATAAAATAATTAATTAACCTTAACATATCATTATTTAAATGATTAATTAACTTTAAATCCCTCATTATTAAAAAAAATTAACCTTGATCATCATTATTTAAAACGATTAATTAATTTCAAATATCATTAATAAAATAATTATTTAACTTCAAACGCATCCTTATTTGAAAAATTAATTAATTTTGAAAAACCCTAAGCACGAGATTAAACCAAAAGATGTCAAAAGAGATGATTTTTCAAAATGTCGATATAGCGATAGTCATTATATAGACAATTCAATAACCATTTTCATGTGTCATTATCTGTCCATACATCGCATAGCAGAAGTATGGGTATTTATATAAGGAATATAACAACTATACAATGTACAGAGAGTGTCACTTATATCATTTAATTAAATGTTTTCGACTAATCTCAAGTCATTAACTAATTGCCAAAGATTTCTTTTTTGAAATAGGAATCAAACCAACAATCAATCTCTTTCTTACACATATAAACACAAGTAGTCAACATATATTATATAACACTTGTAATTAACATGTACTTTCACCACAATAATAAAAGGTTAAAACATTCTTTAAAAGGTGAGAGTTACTCACTTAAGCGAACAAAACTTTAACCAAACCTTCAATTGACGCACGAACGGAGGTTTTTTGGTGCTAAATCTCGACTTTAAGAAAAAGATGAGGTCTAAATGGTTCAACCTAGGGGGTTATAGGACTTGGCCTTATTTTAAAATGGTAGAGATGGGTTTTGTTTGGTGGAAATAGTGATGTAGAAAAGAAAGAAAGGAGTTTTAGTGAGTTTGTTCAAGGAAAAAGTGAAAAAGAAAGGATTTTTAAATTTTGGAGCTTTTGGAAGCTATGGATGGAAGCTTGAAATGCTTGAAAAAGAAGGTGGATGTTTTGAAATTAAGACAATGAAATGGAAAATGAGAAATAAAAAAAGTGAATTGTTTTTATATAAATTGAAATAAGAAAATGTCCATTCTACCTTTAACTCCTTACTCTCTACACAAATTTTGCCACATCATCACCTCTCCCCTCTTGCTTATTATACACGCAAGGACCACCCCATCATGTCCACCACTTCACTTCCATGATGTTACTTTATAAAGTGACATTACCTTTTCGTTTACTTTTTATTTTATTTTTAATTTTTGAGAAATGTCACATCTTACTTCTCTTTTTACTTGAGTAAATAAAATTTTACCATATATAATTGAACCACACATATGTTATTTAGTACATGTATGTTTATATGTATCATATGGTATACACAACATTATCGACAACTTTAGACGATGAAAATTCGAATATCCGATAAATAATTTCTAGTCACATTTTTTATTTTTCTTCGAACTAATTACTTTTGAAAACCAAATTTTAAAACAACATCACCATTATTAGTTACTACTTTAAAGAGATTTATTTAGGTTATAAAATCCATTATTTGAATAGTTAAAAAATTTTAAATATTCAAATTCAAAATGATTTAATTACGGGTCATTACAAGACATATGTTGCAACGACCAGATATTTCGAACCATTCCCATCCACACATGTCAGACTTGAATTGTTCAAAATATCGGATTATTAATTTACATTTGGCAAAACTCAGCATATACAGTAAATAAATCAATCACAGAATCACAGACATAGAGTAGTACAACAATAAGCAGCGGAATAGATAAATAGTTTCACGAAGCTACTATTAACATCAACGTCTGAAACAAAATATAACAGAATCTCAAATACAAATGAATCTCTAATACATAAGCAACTGACGAGTCTGAACATAAATGACTGGAATAAACTGAAATAACTGAAAACCAGATAGATAGATCTTCAAACAAAGCTCCAATCTCTCAAAGGTGAGTCTCAAATGCCGTGACACTCAGTCCGACCCAAGCATAAAGAAAATTACAAAACACTCGATTCAGGATTAACATTCTTATATTAATAGATTCAACTCAAATGAAATGTCAACTGAAATACAAGTAACTTAAAGGATGTTTTGGATTTCCATCCTCTTAGGATCCGCGGAACTATCTACTATGTAGTATAATACGCTATTATAATAGTGTCTACAATAAAGTAAAGTATTAAAATAGCGTTAAGGCGTTACCAATATCCCCCTTAACACATTTTTAAATATTCCCATAGTCTATACAATACCATAGTTTCTCTGTAAACTGGAGGGCTATCAGAGGGCACTCCACAGATATGGTACAAACCAAACTCGTGGAAGGCACGGTAGGGCATGTGACAAGGCACGCGAGGCAATGCTAAGGTAGATATACTGTTTGCGGATCCGGACTGCTTGTAATGCATAGCAGCTACTACCGCCTAGCTCGAGACACAATCCCAAATCAAAAGGTTTATCCAATCAAATCACAAAGTAATAGAATGGTATCGAAGAAATATATCCGATAGGAGGAATGACCTCACTTGGCTTGGCATAGCTCCTGTTTTAGCCACATCAAGCCGACTCATGGGAGTTAAGGCTACGTAAACACCATATAGAATCATCGCCAAACCATCCTACTTCGTTCTGGAATCTTCATCACATGCATAGTTGTTAAAGTGGTTTTCGATATTGGCAGAGAGTATGACAATATATGATCCCGGACTCTTTAACAACCAAACACTTATCACACTGTTGTCATTTCATTTCAAATAGTTCATACTTCATATCAACATACCTTATTCATTTCAAAACCATATCAATTCGATATCATTATTCGCGTTAAATAATATTCATTTCCAAAATCGTAAGACTTTCAAAATTATAACCCTTTCGAAATTTGAACACTTTTGAAATCGTAACACTTTGAAATCATAACACTTTTGAGAACATAACACTTTTGAAATCATAATGCTTTGGACTTAAATCATTTAGATATTAAAAATAATATATATGTGTGTGTGTGTTAAAATAGTTATAAATTAAAATAATTTATATATTAAAATAATTTATATATTAAAATAGTTTACATATATTAAAAATACTCTATATAATAGAAATCGTTTCCTCCCATTTCACAAATCGATTCAAATCAGCTTAAATTCCAAAAATTCAACTTAAATCAATCCCAGTTCAACACTTTCAATTTAAAAAGTTAAAGATTCAATTCAAATTCTTAATAAGCTATTTCAATCTTTATCAATTTCAAATCCAGTTTTGAACTACCTCTTCGATTCCAATAAGATTCGAAGTTTAAATATTCAAACATTTTCAATATAAGTTTCATTTATATTTCAACATTTAACTTTACTTCTATTTAGTTTGAAATATTCACTTAATTAGTCCGATAATCATTTAAATAAAATCTCAAATTACAAATTTAATTAAACTAAATATCCCATTTCAATTTATTTAAATTTGAAAATATTCATTTAGTCACCTTAAATCAAAAATCAAGTTATACAACCATATCTTTAAAATCACAAATTCAATAAGTTTCACATCAGTTTTATTTAAGTATAATTCTTAAACAAACACAATTTCAAATCAATTTCAATTTTACCTTCCCAACATTAATTTATTATAATTATTACAAAAATCTATTTTAAAATATATAATTTTAAATAAATACCTAAACATATAATACGCTAACTAAATTAAATCTTATTATCAATTTTTTTATATTTAATCTATTATATATATATATTTTTGGCAAGGCCGACGAGGTTGGATGGACCCCGACCATATATTGCTACACCGGACAGAACGTCACACATACAACAAAAGGAAGATAGAAAAACAAGGGGCACTTGGCGCATCAAGCACAGGGGGAAAAAAAAACAACAAAAAGAAAAGAAGACAATAACTAATAGCTAAGAAGAAAGGAAGCACGTATCCCTGGATCAATTGCAAACGTCAGCTGGCCCAAGGATTCTCTAACTTCACTCATAATCCACCTTTTGAAATTAACATTTGTTTTTGCATTTGCTACATCAAATAGCCTGCCATTTCTCTCCCTCCAAACCGAGCTTATAAAGCTTTTCAGCACTACATTGAAGGTACGTTCACTTTCATTTTTAAATCCAGCCTGAACATAAAATCTGCTCCATTCAATTTGATTATCATGCGAAACATCATGCCTAAGAAGCTTCGCCATAACAATAATCCAGATTTTCTTAATAAAGGAACACTCAAAATACAAGTGTTCAACTGTTTCAGGCGTGTCACTGCAAAACTTACATAAGAGATTGATGCCCATCCCCATGCATGCAAGCTTCGCTCCAGTTAACATCGCACGGTTCAGGACTTTCCAAAGCATAAAGTCATGTCTCATACTACTATCTCTTCCCCACGTGCACTTCCACCATTTCTATTTTGGTCGAGTTCTGTTCTTCATCATGAATTCATACGCATTTTCGATTTTGAAGGTTTCTTTTTTGTCCCCCCACACCATACACATAGCATCATTGGAAACCGGATTATAACAACAAATTTTACTCCAGAAATGTTGAATCCTCGGGTTGGACGAAGAAGCACGTGTAGTTTGAAGGTTGTACAGAATGTCTCTATCTTTGGCTGCCTTATGTATACCAGACTGATGCATGTCACAGTGCCTAAGCTGTCTACTAAGGATGAGACCCGCTTCCAACCAAGGGTCATCCCAAAAGTTCACACTGTACATTGGGTTCGTATTCATTTGGATGAGAGGAAGAACCTTTTCTTTGAGCTTAAATAAGCACTGCCACGTCCAACTCAGATTATGCGGCTTGGTCATGCTCCACATGCTCCTTCCCTTGATTACATTCTTATCAGACCAAATAGCCCAAAGGCTATCAGTGCTATTATAAAATGTGTCAATGTGCTTAGCAAAGGCAGCCATGTTCCAGTGCATTAAGTTGAGAATACCCAACCCCCCCTTGTCCATAGGCCTTTCAACAATACTAAATTTGATCGGGGAAATATATCTACCTGTCACTCTGCCCTTCCATAGGTATCTCATGAAAGCACCTCTGATCATTTTGATCAATTTAAAGGGGAGAATATAGGTCTTTGCCCAGTACACTTGCATCGAGAAGATCACAGATTTAATAAGTGTCAATCTTCCAGCTTGACTAAGCAGCTTGGAAGTCCAACAGCTTAACCTGGCTGTAATCCTGTCGAATAGAGGAAGACATTGGTTTATAGTGATTCTTGATGTTGTCAATGGGAGACCTAAGTAAGTAATTGTGTTGTGATTTAGAGTCAACCAAGTGGTTTGAGAGATAAGATTACATTGTTCATTACTAACACCAGCAATGGTGATGTCAGATTTTCGTAGATTCACTTTCAACCCCGTCATTTCGTAGAATTCATCAAGAGTGTTCATTATATCAGTAAGAGTACAGGTCTCAGGAGTACAAAACACAACAAGATCATCTGCAAACATCAGTGCAGAGATCCTTGGTTCAGAGCATGCAGGATGAAGCTTGAATTTACCTTGTGTTATTATCCTATCGTTCATTCTCGTTAAAAGCTCCATGACAAGTATAAAAATGTAAGCTGAAAGGGGGGCCCCCTGCCTAATTCCTTGTTTACTGACAAAAAATCCCTCATTCTTGTCGTTTATACCAACAGAAAATGTTGGTGAAGAGATACATTCGTAAATCCACGCAATGAAATGAGGTGGGAAGTTCATGTACCCCATGACTTTGACAATACTATTCCATTGCAGCATATCGAAAGCCTTCATAATGTCAAGTTTGATCATAGCTCTAGGAGTCACATTCCTGCGCTTATAACCCTTAATGAGTTCATGGGATAGAAGAACATGATCCAAGATGTTCCTACCAGGTAAAAAAGCAGCCTGATTTTTGGATACTATGGTAGGGAGCACGAACTTGAGTCTGATTGCTATGACCTTGGCGATGCATTTGTATATAGTGTTACAATAGGAGATGGGATGGAATTCATTGACACAGTGAGCATTCTTGATCTTGGAGATTAGAGCTATGTTAGTGTAGTTAAATGATATGTAGAGTTTACCTTTATTGAAAAAGAGGATAATAGCATTTGTAACTTCATTAGAGACTATAGTCCAACAAGTAGTATAGAATAGAGCATTTAGACCATCCGGTCCACCACAAGATTCAGTGTTTAAAGAAAACATTGCATGCTTTATTTCTTCAGGGGTAACTTCATTGCAGAGATAAGCATAATCAGCTAAGTTTAATCTTGGTAGTATGTCACCAGGTATTCGATCAATGTTCGGCAAGATGTCGTTCACATTGCCATTCAAGTCAGAGAAATGATTGACAACAGTTTCCTTGACCTCATCAGGTGAGTGTGTAGATTCCCATACGTGTCATAAATAGTTGTAAAATTTTGTCTTGTTTGCTTATTCTTTAGGCTTGCGTGGAAGTAAGCACTGTTTCTATCTCCTTGTTCTCGCCATTTGATTCTCGACTTCTGCCTAATCATATCACTTTCTTTACATAAAGCTTGATAGTATTGCAAAGAGAGAATACTCTCCTCTTCAGATAGATTAGCATTGTTAACAGAGGCCATCATAGCTGTCTGGACTTCATTTAGTCTTCCCTTAATCATAGTGCTCAGCTTTTCGCCTTGACCATACTTATTGTGCGCCCATTGTTTCAAGACTTTCTTCGTCTCCTTGATTTTTTCCTGCAAAACAAACATATGATTACCATTTTTAGTCATTTTCCATGCAGATAACACAATATTTTTAAAGTCTGGTTCAGAGGCCCAGGTGTTAAAAAATTTAAAATTTGATTTCCCTCTCAAGTCCTCTTCACGAAGGTGGATTATTTGGGGTGAGTGGTCAGATAGGAGAGGGGGGAAGGTGGTTGAAGAGGAGAGGCCATTTAGTTAATGCATAAAGGTTCGTGAATGAGTGGTCAATGGTTGAAAATGTTCTGCATCCTAGCCTCCTTTTGTTATTCCACGTATATTGCATGCCCACTGACCTAACTTTAATAAGGTCAGCGTCAGAGAGAGCATCCGCAAGGGGTCTGATTTCACTGAGAGAGAGGGGGATTCCTCCAATTCTGTCAGAGAGAGAGCAACAGCAGTTAAAGTCTCCAAGAATTAACCATGGGTGAGTGGATTGTCTGAGAGAAGGGATAACCGAAAGCAAAGGATCTCTAGAGTTGACTGAGTTAAAAGCGTACACAAAGGAGACATAGAAGGATGTTTGATCAGAGAGGTCAATGGCATGACAATGAATCAGTTGTGAAGTGGTTAGAATGAGGGTGAGTTGGATCTGATTGGGATTGAATAGAATCAAAATTCTACCATACGATGCTTCATTCAGGTTGTGTTTGTGTTTCCACCTAGGATTAACGTATTCTGCAGCCTTGATGGACAAGGCAAGATGCAACTTAGTTTCGAGAATTGCTATGACTGATAGCTGATGAGTTGTGATTAATTGCTTGCATTGGTCCTGCTTGATCACATGATGTGCACCACGAATATTCCATGCTCCAATGCGTAACATCATTGGACAACACATGCGTTAAGTAACTCAATCTTCATACTCCTAGTCACTGCTTGCTTCGAGGACAAGTAATTAGGAATGGTGGCTGATAGTGGAGTTACTGCTTGCTTAGTTGATTCCTCATGAAATAGGGAGCTGGTTTGAGGTGGAGATTGTGGGATGGTTAGAAGAGGGAGGATTTCAGCAGAAGTTGGGGCTTTGAATGCCTGGGGAGGTTTGATCTTGGAATAAATGTGTTGAGGAGGGGAAAAAGGGGATGTGTCTTTGCCTTGGGGAGATGTATTATTTGATTGCAGTGAGTGATACGCTGTGCATGAATAGTGCACATCCTCTTTTTCTTGTGTTTTTGTACTGGGGTTTATATGCTTGTTGATATTCTTTTTGTTTTTCCTGCCTTCCAGTTGTTTGCTTTCACTTATTTCACCGTCACAACCCTGTCGCTCTCCGTTGTCTACATCTACAACCGCTTCCTGACTGTAAGTATTGTTCATTGTTTGCTCAACCATGTCCCTCCCTTTTTTTACTTTGTTACTGCCTCCTTCTTTGTGAAATTTTTGAACATTGGTTTCCTTTTGCTCTTCAACTGCTTTACATTGAGCAACCTGACATTTATCACTAACGTTGATACTTTCTTCATGCATGTCATACACATTTTCCTCATCATCCAAAGAAAGTAGCACTGAAAACTTGTTGAATGTAAGCGGGTTGCCATCAGTCTCACTATCACTTAATTCTACTTCTTTTTCCTTTCCATTCACAATGTTCACTGAGTCATCTTGTAGTATATTTTTATTTATGTCTACTTCTCTTGTGTCTTGATTATTTTCTTCCTTGTCTCCTCCATGCCCGTGTTCACTGTTAGTCTTAATTTCACTTTCACTTTTTTCCATTTCTTTAATGCTTCCTCGTATCTCCTCCTCCTTTTTTCATTTGTCCACTATTTCCACTTTCTTTCTACTTATGCGTTGCCATACTTTAAAGTTTCGTTTTTGAGTTGGCCTTACATTTCTTTTCTCATGGATTGGGTTGGCAGCTACCACTACTTTATCTCTGTTGACTTTACTGTTGGTTTCCTCTTTGTTATCAATCAGCTTTTCTTTCTTGTTATCACAACACTCGGTTTTGTGTCCAAATCCTTTGCATATCACGCATACATCAGGCTTCCACAAGTACTGCACGTATATTTTTTGATGCCCTCCTTCAACCAACTTCACCGTAAACTCATCAGGAAGTTCCTTATTTGGTTTTATTTCCACCAAGCATTTTGCATATCTCAGTCTTTCCTGCTTTTCTGTCATTTCATCCATACACAACATCTTTCCCAAATGGCTACAGAGCCAGTTAATTCCAAGTGGAGACCAGGCGTAAATTGGTAGGTTATACAAATGAACCCAAACTGGAACCGCTGTTATCGTGCCAGTAACACAACTGATAGCTGAATCGTATGGCTTAACAATAAACAACTTATTGTTCATGATTATAGGATCACACTGTAGGATCTTGTTTCTGTCTTCAGAACAAGTAAAGTTAAATAAGAATAAAATACCATCTGACTTAACTGTCACCGATCCTTTTAGTCTCCATATCTTCTTAAGTTTGGAGATCACCGCAGTATAAGACAAAGGTTTGTCTAGAAAGAAACCAACCAAAGTATCCTTCCAAATCGTCGCTCCTGCATCAATAACTTCAGAAGAAGGAACCAAAACATCATCTTCATATACTGGAGACAGGTGAACGGGGATGTTCTTCCCAGCATTTTTGGGTATGTGCTTAAACAACGAAGTCCATGACCATTCACTGGGAGGGGGAGCAGCTGGATCGGGACTAAAGGGCAGTGTTGGTGACGTGGTGGGATCGGGGGGGACATGGGGTGGTTAACTATGTGAGTAAGGGTAGAAGTGGTTTTGGTTGGGGCATGACTAGGAGGGGACGCTGAAGTGGCAGTGGAAAGGACCAGGGTGTTAGAGAGGGACAGGGTAGGATCAACAGTGATGTTAGTGGGGATGGGGGGGGGGGGGGGGGGGGTACTACTGAGGTGACAAGGGAAGGATGGATGGGAGCTCCATGCGCAGACATGAGAGGGGAGAATATTTAAGTTGTGAAATGATTAATTTTTATATATTTTTAAAATAATAAAATTATAAGTAAATTCATAAAATATATTTGCAAAACTGACTTATAAATTTAAAATTTCCAAAACATATAATTTTAAAAATCTAAAATTTATCATATATAAAATAACACACACATATATATATATATATATATAATATTTTTAAAATAAATATTTATTAAAAACCATATACTTCCTTTCCAAACTTTGGAAATCATTTTCAAAATATAGACCAATGGCGTCTGTATATAATTTTCTATCCTATGGTCAAGTGATAAAGATATTCATCATTTTAATTTATAATTTAAATATTACGGGTATATATATACCATTTCAACCCGCAATCCCAAAAATTAAAAATCAATGAAAATCGCTTGGGTTTATCATTTCAACTCATAACGATTTTTTACCTATTCTACAAGATCGTTTGGGTAGTATCATTTTAACCCATATGGAATTCTAAACTAACAGGGAACTCGCAGAGTGGGAACAAATATGATAATAATATAACATATCAACAACAGACATATATCATCGGCAATAAATTTAATTATAATATAAATAACAGATTATGGTGTCAGATGTCACTGATGAATAATTACAGAAAATGGCATATCATATATAATAATTAAACAATTAATAGTTCAAATTTAATAGCATATTTCAATTTTCATTTCAATGTGAATTAAATTTGTTAAATATAAGAATGTTAATCGTGAGTGATTTCTCACCTTTCGAGGATAGAGAACGATGGAAATGAGAGGCAACTACACAGATACGAACACGAAGATATGCATGACACGTCAAATAGCCGTGAGAAATGTGGATTACGGATCTTAAGGGTAAGATAAACACTAGAGGGGGGTGAATAGTGTTTTAAGGAATTATTAAATCTTTTTGAGTTTTTGTTAATTTGAACACAAATGTATGCAATATCCAGACACAAATATGATCACAGAATCAAACACAGATGCAAAAATAAAGTAAAAGTAGTAAAGGAAAGAACACATCGGATTTTATACTGGTTCAGAGTTACCCTACATCCAGTCCCGCACACAAGTGCAGATTTCCCTTCAAAAGCAATTTTACAATTACACCCTCGATTTCAAGGCTACGAGGTACACCCTTCAGATTCACAATCCTCTGGGTAAAGATACTTGATTTCACGGGAAACAAGTTCACCCAATTGATTTTCAAGGCTACAATCACACCTTTTCTCGCTTGATTGATTTCCAAGGCCACAGTCACACCTTTTCTCGTTTAATTGACTAAAAAGAAGTCTATAACTCTGAATAGCACTAAGGATCTTGTTGAGATAGTGATAGAGAATCAAACCAGAGATAATCTAGTTAGATTCAATGTTGAATTTGGCAGAGTAATGGTAGGAATAAGTAAAAAGAAATATGGAAGAAGAAGAGAAATTAAAACCTGAAAATATGATTAAAAATTCGTTTAAAACAGCCCATATTTATAGAAGAATAACAGTCATGTCCATTCGTGAAGAGATATGACGAATAGACACTTCTTTTGAAATTTAAATTTTGAAATTAACTGACACTATGCCGACATGGGTGTATTGAGCATGTCAACATCCCAAAGGAAAATTTGATGTTTTGTTTTTCTTTGAAAATATATTTTATCTTATATTAAAACTATTTTAAACTTTTATAAACATACTTAACTATAGTTAAAATACATAAATAAATATAGGGAATAATATTTTGGTATATATAAAGTTTTACTATAATTTTATATTTAAATCTAATTTAAATATTAAAAGTTAAATATATTATTATTAAAAGATAGTTTAAAACTAAAGATAATTTGATTTTGAAATTAAAGATTATTTTAAGCTAAAAGTATTTAAAACCAGGATAGATGATTTTGATTCTTTTAAAAGGAAGGTTTTGAAAACAAGATATAATTTTTTAAAATCATTTGAATAAAAGTTAGTGGATACAAAACAATGTTTCACTAGATTTTTCGTAGGTTTCATCCTACTTAGGTTCCATCCCTTTAACAGGCTCGAAGTGGATTCCATTCCACAAATAAATTGGATTTTAAGATGCCAGTGCTTTTTTAGGAGTTTTAACAAAATTCCTAATCAAAAAATAAATTACTTGAAATCTTGAACTCTTAATAATCTTGATTTTCTTGATACTCATGAGTCTTCAATCTTGACATCTTGAATCTCTATACTGTACAGTCTTCATTCTTGGTACCTGCATGGTTAAATCATGCGTATACATATATTTCTAAATTATAATGTTAATATTTGTATTTTATAATCCTATTATAAGATTTTTGTCATCAAAACCATCATCTTACGGACTAACAACAGTTGTGACAAGCAAAATAGATTTAGCACGAGAATTCGATGAAAATAAATATATATACAATATGCGACATATATACATTTTGTTTTATAGATATTAGAAGGGACAAAGATATTTGTATAGCGTATATATAAACATACGACTCTCCGACGGGATATATATATACACACATAGCAGATATATGCAATGTATATATATATACAACATACGTAAGCCTCCATATACTTTGCGCACACACATATATCGATTAATATATACACGCAGCATATAGGTATGTACTAGAAATTTGATGACTTATGCTACTTACATATATCAATGTACATATCTATCAGCAAAGTATACATGGCCACAATGTACAACATATAAATGATCATGTATATTTTCTTCACAATAGAGAAATAAAGGGGAATATATACATGCAACCCATATATGTATCAGCTATCCCATATATAAGTTGTACAGAACATATATGTATGTGTGTCATGATTTCAGCCAGACATAGGCATACATATACACAATATATTCATAGCTAGCTTCACCACAAAATATATACAACACACATGTATATAACGTTGCATGAATTTTCCTCATATAACAAAAGAGGACAATTCAGCCAAACCTGAATATGCACGTGATCTGGCTTCGGCTATTGCTTGGTCGATGGAAGGTTGTGCTTATCTCGGAGGGAAGTGGTGGGCTGTGGAGGGCTGGAAAACGGATGGGACTCGGGTCGGTTGTGGGTTTTGCATGTGGCGATGGTTCAAGGCGAAGATGGGAAGGTCAGGCAAGGTGGTGGCCTGATCATTGGTCGAGGAGAAGGGACTAAGGGTTAGATGCGGTACGACTGACTTGGGGGTGCTTGTATGGCTAAGCGCGATAGAGGAGAGAGGTGAATAAAGGAGGGATGTGATTTGGTGGTGGTTGTCATGGGAAAGGTAGGAAGAGGAGGAACAACTGGGTACTGGAGATGAGGCTTGATGCTGACAAGGGGAGAATGGTGTTCGGGAGAAGGTGCATCGGTTGTAGATGTTTTGAGGTGGAGCTCTAGTTGGAGATGCAGAGTAGATGACGGGGTCGGTGATAAGAGAAAGGAAGTGGGCGATGTAACGATCCCCTTTTTAAGTCAAGTTTAATCTGGTAACTAATAAAAAATTTAGAATTAATTGTGAATTAATTTGGAATGAATGTACATAAATAGAATTTTAAGTAGAATTGGATTGTAAATAAAGAAATTGATTTGGAAATTCAATAAAGTGTGTTTGTATATATATATATATATATATATATATATTGTAGAAAGAATTATGGTTTGAAATTCTTTAATAAATATGTTGAAAATAAATTAGACTTAGAAACTATATTTTAAAGTTAATAAGAATTTGTTTTCTAATTTTAATATGTGTGTGTGTGTGTGTATGGAAGTTATGATTTGGATTAAATATAGTAGTTTTCAAAAGGCTATTTTAAGCTAAATTCGTATATGTATAAAATATATGTGATTACTTATTAATGTATAATTAGTTTTAAAATCATTTTTCTTAAGATTATGAACAGTCATAAAAGTAAATGTATATAGATAAATATTTTTAATTAAAATAAAATTTAATAAAAAGTTATATATGTATAAATAATAAGAAAATGTATGAATACAAATGTAAAACAAGAATGAATAAAAGCTTATATATACATATATATTTTGAAATTTATGAGATAAACATATTAAAATATAAAGATAAATATGGTTTGTATGTGTGTGTATATATAGGATTAATAAAAAGGTTTAAAACACTTTTCTTTTATACTTGAAATAAACTTAGTTTGCATATATTTAAACCAAAAAGAAAATGTATTACATAAATATATGGAAATATAAAATTAAATAAGAAAAGCCTAAGTGGAGGGTTTAAACATAAAATTTTATGCATATGACATTTGTGAAAATTAGAATAACATGCTTATACATGTGTAAACTAAGTAATATGCAAGATTAACAAGTGGAAAATAGGTTTGTTTTAAAATTGGAAAATATAAACATAATACTTAAGAAAAAAAGAAGCCAGGCTTCAATCTTCTTTTATCTTCATTTCTAAAAAGAAAAACCTGAGAATTAAAACAAAACGAAATCTGGAAAACAAAGCCGGAAAAAAAAGTAAAAATCAAAACCTGTTCAAACAAATGCAAGATAGCCAAGCAAAGAGTAGTTTCAAATCAACATGTACAAATTCAACTCACTTAAAACAAGTTCCAAGTTTCAGATCAAAACCTGAGAAAATTAAAATAAGAACAGGTTCAAAACAATTTCAGTTTTTAAAAAGCAAGCTAATCTAAAACCAGAAAGGATCAAAGCAAAACAGATAGCAATCAGTTAATTAAAGCAAATTCAAATCAAGCAAGTAGACCAAGTTTAGGTCCAACTTTTAATTTCCAGGATCAAATCAATTTCCGGATTGCAAAAATCTTTTGTGTTCAACATGTTCTAGGTGAGCAAACTGACCTATTTAAATTTGAATCTGTGATATATCTTGATGTTTTCCGAAATGGTTGTTGTGAAAATTGATTGCATGAATGTAAATCTGTTTGCATGTACACAAATATAGGGATATATCTGTGCATGTTTGGAAAATAGGAATAAACCTCTGTTCTTTGTTTACAGGCTAGAAAAAAAGTCAAAATCAAAATCTCCTCAATCATTCACTTATTAGCTTAGATGTATAAATGAAAAATTCTTGAATTAACAAGATATTTGTTTTAAAAATGTTTTCAAATATTTATACTTAGAAAATATTCAGAAAATAAGCAATTACAGTAAAATCTTTTCAAATTTGGAAATTGGATATTTATAATTTCAATTTTGTTTATATCATCAGATTCGAATCTAAAAGCTATGATTTTTAAGATAAATATCATGATTTTAACTTTGTAAATCATGAGAGATTGGAAGTTGAGCAGAATTGAGAGTTTGGTCAATTTCTGATGATCACATAGTCGTATAGCTTTGGAATTGTGGCTGAAGCTTGCTAGGAGGTCGGTGGTTAGGGGAAAAATGGTAGGCGATTGTCTGGTTCGCCGTGGAGGCGCGGCGAGGCCCTTTTAGTGTTTAAGGTCAGGTTTGGGTTGATTGGGTTTTAGTGGTTGTTGCGTCTTTGATGGTGATCCGAAGACGACCGGACCAGGGAGGTTAGAGACATAGGACTATGGAGAAGCTATGGTTAAGGTGGCGTGGTTGATGGTGGCCTAGATCGTCAGGTCGAGGAGGTTTTGTCATCCGTGATGGGTTCCAGTATTCGATCGAGTTACTCGATTTTGATCTACGATGAAACTAAGGTTTCTGATGGGTCGGGCTCATCGATGGTGATGTCGACGACATGTTGAAGGACAGGGCAGTGACCGGAGGTGATCGAGGCGACGATGTACGTGCACGAGGTATCAGGCGTATCTGGGTTGGTTTAAAATTTTGGGAAGATGAGGGTTACTCGGGTTATAGCCCGAGGTTGTTCTGTGATTTTCTCGAGAAGAAAGATGGTTCGGGGGAGCTCGGGGATGTGTTCGGTTTTGTGATCATATGGCTCGGGTTTTTGCTTTGTATAAATTAACCAGGTTTTTAAGCAAACTAAAAATGAATTTAGTTAACAAAGTTTTGTTTAAATAAGTAAAGTACATTTGGTTAATCAAGTTTGAATAATTTTCTTAAACAAATTCTTTTATATGATATGTATTTAATTTTTGGGATTAATTAAAGGTTTTTTTCTTAAATAATTATTTTAATTAATTAAGTTTTAGTAGATATCCTTTATTCTAATAAATTCTTAAGTTTATTTTAAATAAAATTGAATAGCATAACTAAGAAGATAAGGATGTTTTTAATCAACTTAAAGGTATAAGTTAATTTATGGTTAATGATGATTTAATTCTAAAGGTTTGTTTATTGAGATTTTAAATGATGTAATTAAATAAAGGATTAATTACTTAATGTATTAAAGGATAATTTCTTAATGTAAGTAATAAAAGATTATTGCCTAAAATAATTAAGGGATAATTACTTGGTGAAATTACATTAAAGGATAATTAATTAAGGTTAATTAATGTAAGTAATTAAGGGTAATTAATTACTTAAAGATAATTAATTAATGAAAGTAATTAAGGATATTAATTAAGGGAAAATTAATTTATGAAATTAATTAAGGATTAATTAGTTGATTAGTAATTAAAGATTAATTACATAATAATTGAAGGTTAATTATTTATTAATTAAAGAATGATTAATTAATTAAAGGTAAATTAATTAAAGGTAAATTAATTAATGATTAAAGGTGAATTAATAAAAGGTTAATTAATTTATGACTGAAAGGTAATTACTTTATGTTATTAATTCGGGGTAAATTAATTATGTAATTAAATTAAGGTTAATTTATTTATGTGATTAATTAAGGGATAATTAATTAATTAAGAATAATTAATTAAGATGGATAATCAAGGTTGATTAATTAATTTCATTAATTAATATCAAATGGTTTGTAATTAATTAATGTTAATTAACCAGGATTAGTAATTTATTCAGAAGTTATTAATATGGTTTAAATTAATCAGGTGATTAGTTGAACTTACTTATGGATGTTTGGATTGTATTGAGTGCTTTGAATTGTTTGATATCCCTGACGTGTGATGTGCTGTGATATAATTGAGCTGTGAACTGTTATTTATCTTTGATTAATTTACATATTTATCTGTGAATGAAGATTAGCGTTATAGGATTATACCGCTTATCGATATTGCTGTGCTTGGATTGAGATGATTGATGATATTGTATTATTGTGTGTAAAACCCCTGGACTACACCACACACACACAAATATGGATTGCATGGGAAATTGGTTAAGTCATGGATATTTGAATTTGATATTATTTTATTCAAAATGATGAAATGGTTTTAAAAGTTGAATTTTGAATCCAAAATGATTTGAAAATGGAATTGGGTTGAATATGGAAAGCTTTTGGAAAGGAAGTTTTGAAATTGAAATTTAGTTTGAATATAATTTATCTTGTTTAAGTTTTGAAATTATTTTGGAAACTATGGTTTGAAAGGCTATACAAGTTATACAATATACATATATGGATTTTAAACCAGTTTGAAGTAATATTGAATAAATTATTTTGGGAATTTGAATTTAATTCAAATAGAACTTGGCAAGAATACGCAGTTCGCTAATTTTCCAATGTGTATTTTGAAAAGCCATAACTTGAGTAAATATAATCGGATTTTCCCTAAATGAAAAGCTTTTGTTTTCAAATGATAATGGCTTTCATATAAAGAAAGAACTTCCAGTTTTTGTTGAAAGGATTTCAAGTTGTGTGTAAATCAAATTTGAATGGAAATAGTTTTGAAAGCTATGGATGAATCTTTGTGAAAGATTAGTGAAACTTTGTTTCAAATTGAAGTGGATTTTAAAAGGTGAATCTTTTGTTTAAAAAGGTTAAAAGTGTAAATTTGTTTAACCCATTCAAAAGAAAGGTTTTGGGAAACAAGTGTTGAAAAGTTGTGACTTAACTAAGACCCCAATATATCCATATGGTTTTGAAATTAGCGCTTATTATTCGGTTTAGCCGGGAGAGGACTTTATGTCATATAACCCATTTCGAATAATGATACGACGAAATGGATAGCATTTGAAGACGGTGGTGAAGACCGGGTATTTTCAAGAATGATAGGATTACCTGTTGAATGTCTCTACACTGAGTAGCTACGATATGGAGATCTCCATATGTGATGAGGAGTCCGATCAGGATTGCGAATATTCGGATTTGCAAAGGCTTCTATGAAGTGCCTTCGGTTCCATTCAGACCCAGAATGGACTTGTATGGATGTATATCTGACGTTACACTTTGAGATGTAAAGCCGGTTTCCATCAAATACATTTCTGTTTGGTGGTAGAGAATTTATTCTCTTAGCTTAACACTCTTCTTTAAGATGTACGAGCTTAGATGTTACATAGTTGATGGTTACTAGCGATATATTTCAAATTTGGTAATGTGGCATGCTAAGTACTACTGATCATTTGTTGATCAAAGCATGGCTTTTGTAAAAAGCGTAGCTTCATGGACGAGACTTCGTCAAACCTCACAACCCAAAAATGGTCGAAATAAGAAGGATGCAGCAAGGTTATGAAGGTCGCGCCCTTTAGGGTATGTACATTTCCTTCTGTATAAAAAGTGGTATCATGGTATGGAGCCCAGATAATTAAATTATATGATTGTTGCTATTGTTGGTGATCCCGGGATATAGGTCGGTGACTACCGAGGGATGGCATACTCGTTACAGTTAGTTACCTAGTTACAGAGGTAACCTAGCCTTGTGTTGGCAAAGATCCGGTTAAGTTCTCGGGGCCTCCCTCCAAAGGCGTACCCATTCGGTGAAGGAAGTTTCTTAGCCTGACCATTTGTTGGAAATCCAAACAAAACAATACGAGCCCTGTACGGTTTTCGTTGCATAACCTGCCATGGAATTTGGTGGTAACCTACTATTGAACATGGTAGCTATAATAGGCATACCATGAAATGTGGTATGCTGGCTAAGTTTAATATTATACTTTCAAAAATTTTTCTACACTATGTACTGACAATATTATCAAAAAGGATTTTGCATATCAAGCATGTTTGACTATCATAGGGAGAAATCTCCTCCAATTATGCGCTTGCATTATGTGTGTGCGAGGAGGCCTTACGGTAGTTTCATTTTCCAAAAGGCATAGTGAATTTCTTTTTATTTTTCTTTGTTCAAATATAAACTGTTTTCGTTTGCTAACACCAGTACCATGACTGACCTGGAGTTTATTGTTCCCTTTCTAAACTCTAGGTGTCCATAATTTTCCACACGGGCAGCTTAGAATTAGGTTTTCAGATAATCAGCTAGTAGGTGTAGATTTGGTAGCCTTCAGCCTTCTGTTTGGAAATCTTTGAAGTCTTTGGTCTTTAAAGCCTTTGGATTTTAGCGTTCGCATTTGTTTCACTTCAACATCCGGACCGGACTTGCTTAAGTTCAACATGATGGTGGTTCGAGCTTTATCGTTTGGAGCATTGGAGCTTGGCATTGAAGATATTATCTTTTTGCTACTGTTGTTATCTCTTTTGTTTTCCACTTTTGTGTATCTCTGATATATTGAGCATTTCATTTGTATGATATTGTATCAAATATTGTATATCGATAAAAGTTATTCATTTCTATTTCCACTGTGTTGTTTTATCTAATGTGTTATAAGCTCTGATGACTCGGATTTCAACGTTTGAATCTGCGGCATTCGAATACGAGTGAAGTATGGATATCGATTCTCGAGCGCTAAAATTCGGGTGACGTCACAGGCGAAGTGATAAAAGGGCAGGGATGAGGGCGGTAGGCAAGGGAGAAGGAGGTGAGGCCAGTTGCTCGGTGAAGATGGCCGACCGAGATCTGGTCATTGTTTGCGTAAAGGGGAATGGACGGAGCAAGGTGGTAGTATTGGTGGAAACATGAGGAAAGGTGGCGCGGTGGAGTTTGTGACCGAGGCGAGGCTATAGTGGAAGGCAGGTGACAACTCATATTGATTTTGTGTTCTACAAATATGCTAAAAGTTAATTTTTTTAGTGAGCACGGTGAGGTTAGAGGGGATGAACGCACTAGCAGGGAAGGTCACGAGCCAAAGGACAGGGGACGTGAGCAGTGGGTTTCGACTGACGTGGCATTGGTGGTGAATCGACAGGGAAGGAAGAGCTTTTAGTCTAAAATTTGATTGCAAGCAGGTTTCAAATCGAAGAACGCAAACTATATATGCTTTATATACATTAACTTATAATATTTTCTCTTTTTGTAAAACAAGAAGAAAAGAGAAGGAAAAAGGGTAGGGGAAGAAATAGATCTGGGGGAAGGAGCCTAAATGAGGAATGAACGGTTTCAAAGCAGCTTTAACATTAATTTTTTCCAAAAGGGTAGGAACCGAATGAATAGAGGCAATAAACAACGAACCCAAGAATAATAAATTTGAATAGTAAACGGCTATAGTCAGAAATATTTAATTTCGAGAATTTGAAAAGCAGTGACCTCTTTGCTTTCAGCCGTTTCACAATTGAATGGTCATAGAGTATTAAAAGCTCCAAAGTGGGTACCGACATGGCCATCCGTTTCCATGGATTTCGCCATGTACCAGACTCCAAAGTGCACGATTGAATATATTATGAAGATCAGCACGACGAGATGAACAAAATGGTACACAGATATCAGTGATACGACCATCCTATCAAAAGTCGATATTTCACAGCCAAAATGCTGTTAAAGAGTAGAAAATAAAATAAACGGGGCTAGAGTAGTAGAAATTTGGCAAAATGGTATATGACGTCTTACTCAAAAAAAGATTTAAATTTCTGTTATGTAAAAAATATTCAGATTTCCATAATATTTTATTTACATCAAATTTTTTTTACTGATTTAAAGTGAAAATGAAATTACACAACAAACTAACTTCCATATTTATCAACGAAAATATGCCATTTGCTATGTCTGAATAGACGCATACCAAATGCCAAATTTTCATTGTTAAATTTTATAATTAAATTTCAAGAAAAATTTCAGTTAATTACGTTATAAAAACTGTTAAATTTACGAGTCGTTACATATGTGGCTGACCCCTTCCTCGTACACTACATGTTAATTGACTAACTTTGGAATGTATATATGGTGTTTGAAGATGATGACTATAAAGACGTTTACATATGTTATCTATTTCTTTCTACTTGTTGTTTGTTTGTGTATTCTGTGACAGTATGTAGTATAAAGACTATGCATGTAAACAGGATGTGTTTGTATTATCTATATTGTATTCAGATCTATTCCATTGTGAGTTCTAAAATACATAGTTGGTTAGTTCATCTCTTTATTTGCAATTTTGTTTAAAAACTAATTTTTTTAATTTTATGGTGCATATGAGTAGATCATATGGTCATGAAAAGTGATATTGTTACAAGTTGCTTATATCCTATATGACTTGTTTAAATTACCAAAATAACATGCCAAGAAGGCTACTTTGAATGATATTATTTATCTCAACATTTATTTTAAATATATAGCAAATAGTATCTATAACAGTCTAGACTACATAAAATTTCACATATATGAAATCATAATTAATATATTGGATTTAAAGTCGAAAACTTTATAATTCAACATTTAAATCCTCACCATCTTCTCACATACTAAGAAATAATCTTTTTGATCCATGGACGTAAGTCATAGATTAACTATTTCAGTCTTTAAATTGGATCCAAAACACCAATTTAAATACCTCTACAATAATATTTCATTAAGAATCTACACAAAACAATTTTCGATCCACATAAAAATTGGATCGAAGCAATTGAATGTCAAAATCATATAGCCAGTGTGATTCAATTAAGAGATGCATTCATTTACAAACTCTTTAGAAATAACCAATTATATCATAATTTATAATAACCTAATACTTAAAAATCATTATGTAATTATAAGGTATTAGGATACTTATAAATAATTGTAGTCTAATACATATATACATTTTTATTTTAGAGGCAAAGTTGCTTCTTATTATTGATTCCTTATTTTGGATATTCGTCATTCACAGCTGTCAGTTAAACTTATAATATGCCTTTTTTACTTTATCCTAAATTATTATAAGATTCACAGTCTCATTGTAATTCCATTACTATTTCGCTTAATATGTAATTTTTTATGATTTTTCATATAGTAATTCTCTATATTTGCTAAAAACTATTGGTTATTTCCAAAGAAAAAATGCTTTACTTTCTCCATTCAATAGAATTTATGATTTTTCAGTTTTAATAATGTACTAAACCAAATAATAATAGGGCCTTGTAGTTGGTTTCCATTTGTACAGTATGAATATTGATTGTTTGGGCTTCCAGGTAGTTTTTTTATCAATATACCATGCATTAACACACCAGTGTTTTCTTGTTGGCACCAATATTTCTTTTTGGGTATTATTAAAATGACATTAAGAATTATCCAGTATTTTCTTATTTTTTAAAATTCTTTTAGTTCAGATGCTAGTTAAAAGAAACGGCAATGAGTAAAGTTTCACAACAGAACAAAAATTGTTAGAAACGCTTTTGTCGCTAACATGTATGCATTCAATGAACCGACCCACTTTAGTGCCAATTTTTTATTATTTACGACACTTCTAAGTTCATTCTTATTACTATAAATTAGTCTATTGGGTTTGTTCGTGGTGTGTGAAGATAACTTTAGAAAACTGTTCTTTTCAGGCCTACCATGGAATTTCCATTTGCGAAGTCAAGTGTGAGTATTCTTGACTCCTTTTAACTTCATGTAGTTTTTTATTTAACTTTTATTCTATGATATTATGAATTTGAGATTAGATGTGACAGCTTATTCATGAAAGCAAGCTCTGGAGAATTTTATGTCTAAAAATAGATATAAATGGTTACCTATACAATCAAGCATCTTTATAGGACCAACTATAAATGAAAATATTAATAAGAATCTACACTTCGATAATTTTGATATTGGATGAGATTAGATAACTCGTTCTAAATCTTTTGCACCCAGATTCCTGCTTACTACCTCGGTCAATTATTTTATGGTTGTAGTTTTTTATTTGATTAGTATTGATTAGTTGAGGTGCTAACTAATAGCACACAAGAAAAGAGGTAGAGATTCTCAACATGGCTATAGTAAACCGGTCTATTTGATTTTATTCCTAATATGGCGAAATAAATAAGGCTTTTGTCTTGGTAAAAGTCCTCTCACTCTTTAATTTTATTTAATGTAAAAGGTTGAAATTAGTTTGATTATTTCACAAATAAATCTATTATGATGTATTTTGAAAATAAATCAAATAATTTTGCAAAAAAATCTAGTGGTGTTACTATGGTTGCATTATGTTCAACAGTTTACAAAAATTTGTACAAGTTCAAACTTGACTAGTTTTGATTATTAAAAATATGTTCAACAGTTAACAAAATGATGCTTAGGTTGTATTATAAGATTAGTGAAAGAAATAATACCATAATTTTATTTTCAAATTAAAATCTAACTGTTTTCGCATAAAATGCAAAAATTTGTATTTTCTATGTATAAATTTGCGACGTAAATCACCAACGTTGTTGCAAGCATTGCAAGCTATAACTCTCTTGCTTGTTATAACCTCCTAAACCCTTGATTTATATTTAGTATTGAACCTTGAGGTGTAATTTACATTTAATCTACACTTAAATCTTTTAGATACAAAAAAAAAGAATTTTACTATAATTAAATTGGTAATATAATAATTTATAAAAATCAAACTCACACACAAACATGTGCGCACGTGTAAACACACACATAATATACACCGATACTTATACATACATGTATGTATGTATGTATATGTATTTATGGAAAAGCATAGATGTCATAGTCTTCATATCTTAGGTCTTTCATTCTCTTATATAAACACATCTTTTAATTTATGGCAGATGGTATTTCTTCTAGCATTTAATTTTTGATTTTAATTTCAAAGGCATTTATAGAATATATTAGTCCTTTAGTTATGATTGTTTTACCTATCAATAAAACATTTATATTGTAAACGGTACTTTATTATAGAAGAATTGAAAGAGTAGTAGAACATGTTATTTCTTGTCATATGCTATTAAAATGCATAAACAAACATATGAAATTTTATTTGAATAAAGAAGAAAAAAGCTTAATTATTTTGGTTTTTGAAATATTTTTTATTCCACATCTTAAATGGTTTTATTAAATGCTTGCAGGAAAATTCAAGTTAGAAACACATGATTACTTATGTCCATTGAATATATTTTTTGCTATCCACTAAAGAAAGTGAAACATTTTGTAAGACTATAATATGTTGGCAGAATCATATTTTATTAACATTCTAAAGTTGATCATTTAATTTTTTAGGTAAAAGAGAATTTAACAACGAGCATCGGCTGTTATGGGAATAGAAAAAGAAAACGCATTGACGAAAATAATGATGGGAATAATGATGCGATGCTAAACCTGATGGTTATACCGAATGTATACAACTATTACTCACTTGAACAGAACTTGAAACTAGAAGAGTACGTGACAAGAACATTTAGAAAATTATAAATATTTCTATTCTTTTTAATAACTACATATATATTTCTTCTTCTTTTAGGCTTTATGGAAGAAACAGCCGTCCTAGTGAACCTGAAAGAAAACAAATTGGAGCATTGCTCCGACTTGATGAACTGCAGGTCCATGTTTGGTTCCATAACAGAAGAATTGACAATGAGGTGAATAGAATCAGTTTAGGGCATTAAAATTGCATGGTTAAAGAACCTTTTTAATTATTTGTTTATTTAGGATATAATTCCATTTACTTAATTATTTCAATATTGTCATACAAAAAGAAGAAAACATTTTTGAATTGAATGCTTACTCAAACATTGCACATCCTTTCTTCCAAATTAGAAGTTTGAACGATGAGATCATGAATAAGAATTTAAACTCATTTTTGCAACAAGTTAAGCATCAGAAGTCTTTGAATCAATAATTAAAGAAAAAGAATGAACTTCTCCATGCTTCAAATGTTGCTAGTAGGCTTTTGCTCTCAACTGCTACATGTTTTCATTGTTCGCAAAATTCTCCAAAAACCAACTAATCACGAATCCAACAAATTCAAAGTGAGTGCTTTTATTTAAAAAACAATGTAATTTATTTCAATTGTAAAAATTACAAGAGAATTATTAAGTTTATTATTTACCCAAAAGTGTACAAAATGACTTTTTGATATATGATTAACTAAAAGTAACATTGAAATTATACTCGATGGTTACATAATTCAAAAGTGCATTTAAGAACACGTTTCATAACAAATATATAATTTATAATATGTAACATCACTAGATATTGATACCACTTATGGAACATAATAACTCCACTATATGTTATATCAAATATTTTCACATATTTATATTTTGATATCCACCATATTCGATCTTCAAGTTCAAACAAATTAGTAAACTTCTAAATATCGACTTTTGTTATATTAAGAATAACAATGTATTCTACCAAATTGATTTTTATGTGTTTGTGCAAGTTACGCATGTATGTGAATGCACGTTCATGTCTGCATCACTAACCTTGTTATATCATTATGGGTCATAAAAATTATGCAGATTCACAGCGTTAGTGGAAGATATCAAGACTATGTGATGGGTTTTCCAATTCCTAAAAGAAATATAATAATGGGTAATGCGATGATGGAAGCGACATTCAACTTGGGGATATCTGACCCTATCTCTAGCGCTAAGGAAACTGAGCTTGATTTGGACCTTCACTTATAAAGATAGCGCAGTTAAACTTATGTGTACCAAACTAAGGTTGCATATTCGTTTGTTTGAGCTAAACTTATTTTATCTATTTTGTTGCATATGGTAGAAATTGTTCGTTCCCTCTTTAAATTAGATCGCAATGTTTTTTGATATATGATATGCCCTCATTTTCAGTAAATCAATGGTTATTTTTTTGCTTTCCTAGAGATTTTGATTTTAAAGGTACCTATTTTGTGCATGTTAGTTCGTTTCGATATTTATGGATAAATTCTATACGATTTCCCACCCTTGATAAAAGATATGTTTTAAAATAATATCCATATTTAGTAAGATTACAAGTGATTTTCATTGTCCTTATGTAAATGCATATATGATTAAATAGCGGAACATGGTAATATAGTTAACTAAAGATAGATTTTCATTAAAATGGCAACAACGCAAAACTAAGCTTGCTTGTTGTTAGTTTATTTTGTCTAATACTGATTATTAATAAAACAACTCATATACAATGGCTCAATTCAAGTAACTATGTGCAAATATAAAAACCACAAAAATGAAATGCATCACGCTTATGCTACCACTGTCCAATAATGGAAAAAATATATAAATTAATCTACATGTGATTAGTAAAGGTATAAGGAATAATGTCAAAGCTCAAAAAAATTGAGCTATAAAACATATTAGAGAAAAATAAAAAATCTTAGGAATATCAAATGATACTACAAAATTATTTGGTTAACTCTTCAAATCATTGTTTCATATCCCACAATTCTAGTTACTAAGCAAATTAATATTGCTGGACACTAAGATGAAACTACAGCACAAAGATTGATATTACAATATAAGGAGTTATAGACATTAAAATATGAAAGAACAAATTAAATGGGAAATAATGACATTTGAACTTCTCAAATCCTTAAATTAGATCCTACTCCCATTTCTCATTTACTACTTCTGGTCTTTCTCAGTACCACGTAAAAATTAAAAGAATTAAATAAAACAATCATTGGATCAAGTGAATCTGATACATACTTATTCAATATTCAAAATCTATAAAATTTATCACATCCTTATTAAAAGGTCTACAGCAAAAATTATGTAAGTAATTAATGTTTTATATTATAGGTTTAATATTTATTAAGATAGTATACGTGAAACAAATTCCATTAGGTAAGTAAGATACTATTTAACTTTTTTACTATTTTTATAAAACTTTTATTTCGTTACATGAAGGTTAACATGTTATTGTTCGGTTTGAATTTGAAAATTATTAATTTTTGCTAAAGTAAATAATCATTTTGATAAATTTTAGGTTAATTAGTTGTGTATTACTAATTTTTTTTGGATAAATGAACACATTAGTCGTTGAAATATCAGCATTATTCGAGTTCCTAAATTATTCAATGGAAACACTTCAGTGAAAATATCTATAATGATTTTGAAGTGATTTGATAAGAATTTAGAATATGAAGAGTTTGTTTAAAAAACAAATGAGTGGACAAAGAAAACATGCAAATTTTCTAGAAATATGGATTATGTAAATGAAAATATTATGAGAGATTAGAATGAGACGAGTAATTTTTTTAATTTTATAGTTATAAATATATTTAAGTTTAATAGTCGTTATGAACACATTTGTATAGGTCCCAATACATAGAAATATAACCAAGTAATACTTTAAGCTATATATACAGTGTAAAAGGTAATTTAAGAAGGATTAAATTAGTTTTTTTTATAGCATTTTCGAAATCAAGGTCATTGAACCAACTTGAATACATACTATCTCAAGCATTATTCATTTTTTCCTTATACAAATTTGGTATCATTTATTTATTTTATTTTGTTTATTCAAAATACGTTGTAAAATAAAAGTTAAATCAAGATAAATGGAGAAGTGTCTTATTTTGATAAATACGTAATGACCCAGAATTTCACCGCATTAATTTGGCAATATTTAATTAATTTTAAATATTCAAACAAGGTTTTATAATTAAAATAAAATTCTTTTAAAAATAATTAACGATGGAGAAAGAGCTTTCAAAATGTGTTCACAAAATATATAGTTCGAAGGAAAATCGAAAATGTGACCGAAATTCATTTTTCGAATTTTCGACTTTTCGTCGGCTAAAAGTTATCGAAAATGTTGAAACCGTAGAGTAAATATATTCACATACATTTATAATAAAGTTAGGATATGTGTATATACATGTATGCATTAGTTAAGAGTGCGTGTGTGTGTATACTTAAGATAATTTAACTAAGTAAAAAGTTAAGTGTCATCTCATAGCAAATATTAGTACATTTAGTACTAAAAACATGTTTAAACCTTAAGAGACATAAGTAAAATGCTTATTATATGCATGTTGGCTAGAAGTGGGCAATGGTTGCTGATATGTCATTAAATGAAGAAGGGTAAAGTACAAGGGGTAAATTAGTAATTTAATTTATACACTTAATATGTATACAAATTTCCTTATTCTTTTTCCTTCCTACTTTCATTCTATTTTCATTTCACAAACTCCATTCTTATTTCAAGCTCCATGACACCTTTTAATGGCTTCCATGGATTTAAAATCTTACTTTTTTCAGTTTTAAAATAGTTAAAAGTATTTCATTTACTTCTACATCTCCTCTCCTTTCAAAACTAGCCCCAAAACCATTTCCCCCATCAATGGTCGAGTGCCACTTTCGAGTCACTAAAACCCATTTTTCAAAAAGAAAAGCAAAGGCCTAGGTCCAATTCAATTTGTAGTGCTATTTCTAGGTGTTTGGATAGCTTCTAAGTGAGTAAACCTCACACATTTTCTTAAAATTTTTAACTTTAATTTTTATGCCACATGATTGCTAAGTTTGGTGCTTTTTCGAATGAGATTGATGTTGATTATATATGTAAATTTGTGCTTGGATATGGTATTGTTTACTCTTGATATTAATAATTAAATCAAGTATAACTTTGCGAGTTATTTTTTAAAGTAATGATTTTACCTTAGGTATGTTGTATGGTAGGTAATGACGTTAGAGCATGATACGTGTCATATACTGAAAGAAGTTAGCACTTAAGTTGCATGTTGCGACATCGAGATCCCTTATTTTAATTTGGTTTCCTTACATACTTTATTTTTAGCAAAGTTTTGTTAAAAAATTAAAACCTTACTTCTAGTTTTCAAAACCTTATCCAAGTTTGCAAAAGTAAGTTAAACATGAAAGATAGAGTTTTGAAAGCAATTTAGAGTATAAATAAAGTTTGGGACTTTTGGATTATATAGCGAATAGTGGCTATAAATGCAACCCGTAAAAATGAAAATTTTTTGCAAATTTAAATTGTTTTCACTTAAGTATATTTTGGAAGTGTTTTCAAAATATATTTAAGTATGATTAAATAACTGCTATTTTTTAATTAATTCTTTAAGTATTTAATGATTATTTGATTAATTAAGTAGAAATTTGTACTTAATTATGAATTAAGTAAGTTAATTATAATTAGTTAGTTAAATAAGATTAATCATTAATTAATAATTTATTAAAGGATTGATTTGTATTTTATTATTATATTAAAGGTTAATTATGATTTAATAAATTATTTAAGGATTAATTATTATTTTAATAAATTATTAAAGGTTAATTATTAATTATTTATATATAAAGGGGTTAATTATAAATTAATTACTGATCAAGTTAAATGTAATTTAAGATTTAATTAAAACTTAATTATGATTTAACTATTTCAAACAAAGGATTAATTTTTTATTTAAGTTTTAATTAAGAAATATTTAATTAATTAATTGAGATCAATTAAGACTTAATTACTATTTAAAGGCTTAATTTATTATTTAATAATCAATTAATGATTATTTATGGTTTAATTACTTATTTAAAGGTTATTTATTATCTTGTTTAAGTTTTGAAATTATTTTGGAAATTATGTCATATAATCAATTAATGTTATTAAATTATTTATTTTAAGGTTAATTATTGTTAATCATTAATTATTAATTAATTATTATTTAAATAAAGAGTTTAAAATGTTGTTAATTTTCAAATAAAGGTTTTAAAGTTTTAAACCAATTTATTTCTAAAGATTGATGCTATTTTTAGAGCAAGCTCTCTTTTAAAGAATGTTTTAAATTGAAGGATTTCTTTGTCGATTAACCTTAAGTAACCCAATTGAATATGAAACCCAATGACATAAGTTTGGCAGAATAAAACACGGTTCTACTAATTTAATTTATAATTAATATCCATTAGCAGAATAAGACAGTTCTGCCATAATTCACTAAGTAGATAATGTTGACATATCTATTAGGTAGAACAAATCTCTATTCTGTTATTTTATAAATTTAGAAATTTACCCATATGTTTATTGATTGTTATTGGTCGATTCCCATTACATATCTGCTGTTATGTAATGCTCATGTTATAAGTTGGATAAGTTAAACCCAATTAAATGAACCATTATGGTCACTAAGCCTCCTTCTGATTTTGCAATTTTTTTAGAGAGAAATGTGTAGTTCTCAAAAGTAGAGGAGAGCATGCATGCATGTATATATCACTAAAAACAAAGGTGCTGCGAACATGCTTGGTAGGTAACTAATAAAAATACAAAAAACAATAAAAAAAGGACTCAGGTACATCTAGAATGAGCTCTGGCAAAGTCGCCGTCTATTACACCTCAATATCGAGCTCCGGCAAGACCACTGCCCTGTAATAAGGTGTTAGAAGTACCTAAAAAATCCATGATGCAACCCCATGCAGATGAGATTGACGGACAACTTTAGTTGAGAAGGAACACCTTATTGCAAAATCGAAAAATCCACAATGAAAGCCTCACTGCAAATGATGATGATCTAGAATGAAGATTGCCACTCTACAGACGTGGAAGAACTAGAAAGAACGCCTCACTGCAAATGTGAATAATCTGGAATGAAGAACGCAACACTACAAACTCAGAAGAATCGGAAAGAACGCCTCACTGTAAATGCAGATGATCCAGAATGAAGAACACCACACTGTAGATGCAGAAGAATAGGAAAGAACTCCTCGCTGCAAACATGGAAGGTCTAGAATGAATGTCTCACTATAATCCTGTCAACAGTAATCCTGAAAACCTGCAAATATAAATCTAGCACCATTTCTGTTTTAAACCTGTAACTGTAAATGGAACGAAAGAAAACTATAAGAATAATACACTCATATGTATATAAATGAAATTTATATATATATATATATATATATATATATTAATGATGTAAAAGTAATAAAACAAAAGAAAAAATTATAAGACAAAAAAGCAACTAAAATAAGAAACATATTAAAAAAGAGACCAAGCTCATTGTGCAACATCTTAACCAACTCTAAAGATGCAAATAAGAGATATCAAAATCAAAAAGTTAAAAAATTAACAAAATAAAGCAAAAGTCTATAAACTATGACATCATAAAAATTATCCTTATTCTTCTTCAATCAAAAGAACAATATGATAATCAGTAAACTCATCATCCAAATTTGAAAAAAAAAACGTTAATGCAATTACTATTAATGTTAAAAACATTGTTTTATGTTTAAATAGCTTAACACTATTACTAACCTTATTAAGATATTCTTTGAAATGATTATTTTTAGCTAATCTATATTTATGACTGGAGATCCAATTAAAACAAAATGATGATATTATAAAAATCAATTTATTAAAATGACTATTATTAATATTAAAAAGTATCTGGTTTCCCTCAAACGAAATATACCAAAAAAATTATAATGAATAAAGTATCAAGTAAAATTCTATTTTCCTTTTTAAACTTAAATCTTAAATTATTCCGATAATAGTCAAAATCAGTAATTTTAGTTGTAGGACTAAAATTAAGGATTTTGAGAGTATTATTCAGAATGTAGTAAGTATCCTTGCACTCATAATACGCATGTTTAATGTCTTCAAAAAATAATTTACAAAAAGAACATTTATTATCAATTTTCATATTCTTTCTTTTTAAAAATTCAATAGTATTTAGTTTTACATGCATGATTAACCACATATGAATTTTAGATTTAGGAGGAGCATTTGTTTTCCAAATAAGTTTAAAAGAGTTATTAGTTATGGCCGAGAAATTAAGAAATTTATAAAAAGAATTTGAAGTAAATTTCTTACTCTTATCCCATTTCTAGTTAATATTATCATTTAATTATAAATATTATATAAGTTCAATTTAGTATAAAGCAAAGACATTTGCCTAAGAGTTATACAATTTAAAATTCTATTAAAACTAAAATTCTATAGCGAACTAGATTTTACCCTCAAAAATCGACATCAATACGTCCTTTATATAGTATGTCGAGCAATCAAGTGCAGGAAATACCAGATCGTTGGAGGAAAAGAAGAAGGAGGCAGAAGAAAATAGAACAACAACAACAACAACACAGAATCTCATAACCGCAGCAGAACAATATATAATAGATAATAACATGTCTTTATACAAACATAACTATAACTATTATTTATACATTACATCATCAGAGTACAACAAATCAATAACTCAATACTGAACAGTTATAATAACTTGTACTCACAAATGTTGAATATACTGCATACAATACACAACGGAATATAATCAAGTACGTGTGATACGACTTCATCATCCAGCTCGTCTCCTGGGCTCCATAGCATCCTATCCTGAATATGAATACTCGGTCTGACCTAAGCATTATAATAAAATAACACCCGAGTCAGTCTGGAAAAACACGTGAGAAAAACAAACTCAATTTGAGTTATTTCTACTTTCAAAATCCTTTGAAAAATAAAGGTATCTCGTAAGACCGCGTCACATATAAACACAACGGGTTTTTACCTTATGATAACCAAAACATTTTATATCAGAATCATCTGATATTATAATAGTGTCGAAACAAAGTAAATAAAAAATAGCTGAAATGCTTGCATCTCACGTTTCAGCATAGTTGGGCACAATAAAAAACATACGGCGCTTATTGGAGAATGGATTCCAAACAATGACTAGGCGCTCGGCACCACCTATTATAGTACACTTCTAGAAAAATGTATAGAGGATCTCGTCGGGATCCCTTGCAACACAAGTCCGGGCCTATCCCTAACCTGGATAGAACCGAATATGTTATCACCTCGGGTGTTCCCACCCTTATCGAGAGCTCTTTTACATGCACCAACGTATCCATAATATGCAATATATTAGAGGGTATCTAGAAAGGTGATAACATACCCTAACTGGGTATGACCCACTTAGCCTTCCTGCATATCCTCTGATATTCAGTCATTCCGATTGGTGAGGCTTGAGGCTACGATTACCTTTCAAGAACAATTTCACTTAGGATGCTCATCGTCCTCCAATGATGATGTTTTGATAGCATGTGTCCATATAAGTTGTCCTAGGTCTGGACAAACCTAATCACCATCTTCATCATCTTCATGGTATCCATTCGTAATGCTATCGGATCAAAGTGGTTTATCGGATAATTAAATTTGATTCTGGTCTCTTCGAAACGATTAACGAAATTTGCAAAATTAATAGTAAGTTATTTAACTATCAATAAAACATCCATAAACAATCACTGGGCCCATATTTCATTTTGTTTCCAAAATTTATTCCCAAAATATCTTTATAATATATATATTCAAATCCCTTCCAAGTTTCAATATTTGAGACAACTCAAATATTTATATCCATATCAGGATATTTCAATTCATCTCATATTTCAACACGTAGAAAAATATTTAAAAGTATATTTTCTAAACCCCTTACTTTCCAACACTTAGGGAAATTTCACTTATTTCTCTTTTCTCGAAAACCCTTCGCAATTTATATTGTAAATTCCATAATTCGTTTATAACGAATTCTATAAGTTTCGGGTTCCATAATTAAATTTCTCGATTCAAAAATATATACTTATCTCATCGAAATAAGTGTATACACAAATCATTTCTTTCAAAAATATTTGAAAAACCTTTTAAAATAAATATGGAAAGGACCACCCGGTTTCAACAGGGACCCATAATTTAATGATTACGTCTTTGTCCCAGAGAAATCCAAAACTTAACTGCAGGCAATCTCTGCTTTCGATTTCGCCATAAAAATATAACATTACTTTCCGAAAATTTAATTTAATAATTATCTTAAAATAATGCTTATATGGTTTCTATAATAATTTTCTAAGTTTAATTTAGGCAAATACTCTTAAATAAAAGTTATTGTATAAACTATATTAATATTGAATAATTTATCCTTTAAAATAATAATAATACCGATTAATCTTAAATAATAATTAACTTGATATCAACTCACTATAACTAACTTAAGTAATAATTAAATATACTTTAAAAAATTTAAAATAATTATATAACTTTGAAATGATAATATTCTGATTTATTAATAAGATTCTAATCAATTTACAAGGCTTGCTTATGAAACTTATAATTTATTTTGACAATTTAAAAATATTTAAATAACTAACTTTCTAGAAATAATCTTTTGCTAAAACATTTTTAAGTTGCCTAGTTTAATAATTTAAAATTCTTTTTTTAAACAACTAATCTTCTTGACAAAACATATTTTTTTCAATTCCAATATAACACGTCTAATATATATAAATCTCTCTCGATTTATCATAAATTGATTTACGTCCCAATTTCGTAAATCATTTTTTCACATTTCTAAAAATAAATCTATCATTTACTTTTAACCGACTAAAGCATCTACTTATAAATTCTGACCTTGAATTTATATCTTCAATTTTATCAAAAGATAACCATTTCACTTTATTTATAAACATTGTTTATATGTCTCATAGTTTTCAATTCTAGTTTATAGCGGTTTCACATTACTTAAATCCATTATAATTTATATTCTAAATAAAATTCCCTTTATAAATCAATTTATCAAATAATCCAAACTATATTCCAAACTTTACCAAACATCGATTATATTTCCATTTGTAATTAAGAAATATTATTTAAGATCCGGTATATTCAATTTCACAGTTATTTCTAAATGCACTTATTTTCCTAATCTATTTAAAATTTTGATTTTTAAAACATTTTATATTTAAAATAAGTATCACAAAGAAATTATTATTTAAAATACTTATTCCAAATCTCTATTTTACCATACCCCGAAATTGTTAAGTACAAATTTAATGTCAAGCTATTTATTTACCCTATTTCACTTCTTTTAATTAATCCACCACCACAAATATTTCACCTCCAAATTTCTTTTTAATTTCTTTCAAATACAAAACATATATTATCGATATTTGAAAATATAAAAAATTTAGGCCAAAACTACCATAACATCAAACAAATTCAAATCACACTATAAACTACCACAGATTACTCAAACAGATCATATATTAATATATATGAAATTTAATTCAATATTTTTAAGGAATCCAGTTGGATCCCTCCAACCCGTTTCCCTACAACCACAGATGTTAATACAATATAAAAATAATAATCCTACTTTCAGGCAAGATATTGTGGTATATAGGGTAATCCGCTATTATGCGGGTCGCATAGGGTCTCATCCGCTCCAATAGGCGGGGGTAATCAATCCAACTGCTAATATATACTACAATATATATAATAACATCCACCTGATAATAATTGTTATCAAATCATCCAACCAACCAATTATTTAAATTTTCAACTTTTTAAATTAAAAAAACCATCTAAAAATGAGTGAGATTAACTAACCTTGAGTTTTAATTTGCCAACACTCCAATTTTAGGTTAAATCGAACGAGTTTCAATTTGCCAACACTCCAATTTTAGGTTACCTAAAATTTTAACTAGCTTCAAATGATTTCAAATCAGTTCCAGGACGCACTACTCGTTGTTGCTATTCCATCGTTGCTTTTTTCGTCTTAATCGGACCTCTCATGTGAAAGGTATGCATTTAATAAGAATCACGATTTAATAATTAATTTAAATTACACAACTATTTTCCAATTTAACCTAAGTACAATCAGGGTCGTACATTCCTTGCTGCAGAAGATCTTGGCCGTTTAATATGCTTCTCCTCAAATGCGTTCGTCCCAAATAAACAACAAACCCATGGCCGCCCCAAAAGCCTAATCATTGCTCCCCTATCATCGCTTGTGAAGTAGATCCATCACTATCAGTTGATGCACCTTCCCAGACTCCACCCACGGCCATAATTTCTGCGAGCTTCGACATCCCATGGTCGAGATAATTGCGCACGAACGAGGGACGTTCAAGGACGAATCACCATCGATCCACCATGTAATTCCCGATCACGACCATTCACATCGAAGGTCTTTTTGAGCTATTCGATATTGCAGTAGAAAATTCTCTCTAATTGTCAGTGGATTTCGACATAATCCAGAAAGAAAACAACCATTTTCGGCCATTGAAAACTATTGTGGCGGCTGCATGAACATTAGGCTAGGGTTTTACTGTGCGTAGGGTATGTGTACTCCTATACACATATTATTTTAATATATATTTTTCACGTACTTTTCTGGACAAACTCCAACTGAAGTATGCTGCCTGGCGTTTATAATGGTTTACCCCTATTTCGAACTCAAAGGAATATGTTTCTAGCGCTAATTCGATCACAAGTGGAAGATAGCTTTTCGAATCGAATTATAATATTAAATTTTCAATATTAATTTTCGACGGGTTTCCGTCCCATATGACCAAATAGCTCCAAATGCTACGAAATTTAAAATCTGATAATAATACGCTATTATGGATCCAATGGAACTGGTTTCATCGAATTCTAAGACTATGCCCCGAAAAGCTATTTTAACGTGTCTACTAAATCAACGATTTTCAAAATCGACAAAATTGCTTGAAATCCTAATTTTAAAAACATACTACCTCAATTATAATTCAAATAGAATTTATATCCATATTAGAAACCATTTCGATTCATCTAAAATCACTAATTCAATTTTTCACTCTATTCCCAATATTAAATTCCATTATTAAATTAATATATCAATTTCAAATTTGAGTTTATCGACTTTTAATCTCATCCGAAAGTCCAATATTATAAATCTAATCCAAATACAATTTAAATTAATTTTAGAAATCATTTCCGTGTACATTTACTTCAAGTTCACATATTATCCCAATTTCAGTTATTAAATTTGTTATTCACCCAATTCGTTAAATCAATATATTTGAAAATTCTAAACTATTTCACAAATTCTACCAAAATCTCCATATTCAAATTAATTAATATTTCAGATTCAATGATTAAAATAAATTAAACATTTAAAACCAAACAACCAAAACTCCGGGTCGTTATATTCCTCCCCCTTAAAAACAATTTCGTCCGCGAAATTGCTAAGGTAGGAAAATGCTCCAAACCCATTTCTTCCAAAAAACCCACTTAGTTAAAATTTGATATTCCACTTTCCAACTCTTCAGTTTCAACCCCAACAATAGTTTCCATTTCTAATCCAAAACTCTTTGTTTCAATTTTAAACTCAAAAATCAACTTTTGCCTAACTAAAATTTTCCAAAAATTTTCAAAATTTTTATAACACCCTAAATTTCCAAATTTTTTTTGATAGAGTCTCCTTTGCACGGAGAGCCTTTTGTAATATCATGAATACGATAAACATATGTACATTGACCCACACAGTCGGAACACAATTATATATAAATATATATTTCATTTTTCTTTTAATGCATAAGTGTACCTTATTTAGCGTTATTAAGCGAGCTTGCTAAATTTATATCCAATCACACACCCAAAAATCTATCCAAACAGCCCTATACATGTACTTACTCAAATAAGAACATAAGTTTCAAAGTCATGAAATTCTCATAACAATACACCCATTTTACATATCTAAATACAAGTTTCATAAACAAACATGTCAAATCATGTGTTTTAGAATGCGTACGAAATTTACAGGGTTCAACACTTAATTATACATTTCCAAATTGATTCCCATACCATTTATTCAATTTTAACTCGGTTCACAATCCATTCGATTTCATTCTATTCACATTCACACTTATTATATTCATATCCATCTTATTAAGCTTCAATTTATCTATTTAAATTGATTCTAAATCAATTCATCTATTTTCCATTGATTCCCATTCAAATTATTCACCAAACATTGTTCGCTTCATTTTTATATTAAACAACATTCCAATCCATGTTAACTTATCCATGAATCATTTCATAACTAATCACTTAAGTTAAGTTTCCATTTCAATCAAATTTCATTCCATTTTTAAATTGATTCCTATTTAATTTATTCGCTTTCATTTACTTAGTATATCCAATTATACCATACCACTTTGGAATCATTCCATTTGCTTCATTTCAATCACTATCAATTTCATTTGACTCATTTCGGTAGTTCGCTTCATTACCTCACTTTTCAAGTGATATATATTCAATTTACTCAATTCCAATTCACCCTCTTTATAATTCAAAATTTTGAATTTCGTTTCCTTTACCATATGATGTGCACGTAAATGTGCATATTTTTATCATCATATTTATTCTTTTTAAATTAAATAAATGATCATATTGGGTATTTTAACTTGTTTAAACCAAAATTCATATTATTTGAAATTGTCACATATTCATCTTCATTCAAGGGCAAAATGGTCATTTTTGTGCGTATATTAATTTGAGAAAAATTAATTGAAAATTTGTATATATTTTTTTGTAGGAATTTGATCTCAAATAGAAGTGGTTTCATGAAGATATGCATGCACAAAATTAATACAAAGGAATGAAGATGGAAATAATTCAAAGTGAAGAACTTGGAGGACCCCACCTACCCACCTACCTTAATGTACAAATTAAAGGCTAATGCACATACTTTTGAAGTTAATGGTTTCATGTGCACTTAATGAGGGATTAAGACATGTTAATGATTACTTGGCCTCCACACTTCCTAAGGGGCATTTTGGGCATTCCCCAAAAATATGAATTATGGTTTCATACATGTATAAATACCCATATGTTTCATGTAGCCATCTTCCTTTTAGTTTGTTAGTTTTAGTTTAGAAAATAAATCAAAGCTCTCTTTCTTTCCATGGCTACTTAGCCATTTTATTTCATGTAATTTTCTTTTCTTTTATGCAATGTTAATTCTCTTTTATTTACATGCTTCTTCTCTTCTTATGTAATAGTGTAGATTTACCTTTATGCAATTAGATTAGTTGTCTTTTCCATTAGCTTTCATTTTTCTTTCTTTTTGCTTTCATGTTGCTTTCTACATTTGTTGATTTGATAACAAATATGAGAGCTTAATCCCTACAATTTAGGGGTAATGAAGCTCTCTAGTATGTAGATGCAACATTTTGATGTTTATACTCTCTTTTTGTGCTTTAATCGAAACACTTGAAGTGGTTTAATGATGTTGTTTAGCTTTGAATTTGATAGTCTATGTTGTTCATAACAAAGAGGCTATGCTTAAACAAACATAACACAAATTGCCTCTTCATCTAAATATGATTATGGCAAAGAAGTGAATGTTGAAATTGAAATTTGATAGCCTATATTTCTAAACAATAGTTAATAGGCTATGCTTAAAATAGATTTTTATTTCAACTTTGTTGTCATATTTCATGAGAGTTAAATGTGTATTAGTGGTTGTGTTATAGTTTGATGGTTTATAGTGGGCTAATTAATAGCACAAATATATCATACTTATGATAAGCACATCAACTAATTAACTAATGACAAGAAAAGAGAGATCATAACTTCATTTTGTTGATTTATGTGATTTAGAGAGTGGAAATTGCCTCTAAATTGTCATTTAACTCTCATATTTTTTTATCTATTTTTCTTTTGCTAGTTTTTATTAGTTTCTTACATTTTTAGCTAATCACACTTTCAAGTTTGGTTAATTTGATTGAATAGAATTTTAAAATCATCAATTCTCTGCGGATCGACCCGTATTCACCGCGTGCTACATTCGTACACCGTGCGCTTGCGGTATAAATTTTTAATCTAAATTCGTTCGACGGTTTTCTAAATCGATAGAATTTCCGTCGACGAACACCATAATATTAGATCATTTTCATTTTGGTTTCACCATTTCACTACTCAATTCATAAGTTCAAATACTTATTTACTGAAAATACCATATTGTTTGCTTCAGTCTATTCACATCGTATAATCACAACTTTGGATTATATATACCACTTTATAGCTTAAGTGTATCCATTCTATTGAATAGCCACAACTTATAGTTATATAATCATTTTACGTTTCAAATCACATTTGCAATTCAATTCAAAACCAATTCAATTTTATTTAACTTACCTTAGATTGAATTTCAACCCATAATATTCATTTTAACTTACTCAAGTCAAACTTTAATTCCCGGATTAAATTCACTTTCCTTTTCTTATCCATATCAACTCCAAATTATAAGTCCAATACTGATTTCATCCTGACTTGCACAAATCATTTAAATGGAAGTCCTAGAATTCAATCACCCTGTTTTATTTCAAATCATTTTGAAATCATAAATATACATATATCCACATTTGTATATATCAAATCATACTTTCGAAATTTTAAAAGAACTTGGTTTTAACAAAATAATTTCCCTTTGGAATTTATAAAACAAAACTTATGTACCAAGCAAGTCCAAAGAAAATAATCATAGCCAGTCACTACGATAGCAATTCGTCACTTAGAAACTCAAAAATGAACACTGATGATGCGGCCATCATCACTGGAATTATTTTCCAGCGACTGAAGTGAGTTTAGTGCTTTCCTACTTTCCAAAACTCTTTTTAAACAATTTTTATTAAAAAATTATCTCAAAAATAATATCACCGTTCTTCCATTCAAATACTTTGGAAAACATTTCCAAAAATCTCCAAGACTGAATTTTTTTGAAAAACGTAGTTCAAATCCATTTAAAATATTTCCCCAAATTTTCGGGACTTAAAATTTTCAAATTCTGGTTTGAATCCACTTTTAGTTACAGCTCATATGTATAATCAAACTTATATACTTTTAAATTGGTTATATTAACCGTATATAATTTTATAGTCTTGATTGGATTATGATAATATCAACCACATTCAAATATATATATAGACACACACACACACACATATATATTTGGATGTTTGGTATATAATTTTCAGTAAATTATTTCTTTTATATCCCAAATATAGTTTGGTAAAATTATTTCATTTAACCACTTCAAAACAATATTGTATCGGTTTACCTCCTTTAAGAGTTTAGAAACCCCTATCAATACAGTTGTATTTTTCGTACCAATCAGAATTCATAAATACCTAACCGATAGATAGCGGGATGGTGATTTGCCCTGCTAAATAGACATCCAAAACAATTCAATCAGCTTATAAGAGAATGATAATTTATTCTGCTAAAACACATGTCCACACAAACGACAATTACATTATAGCAGAACAGGGGTTTATTCTTTTATCAGATGTCCAAACAATCAACTTATAACAGAATTGTGGTTTATTCTGCTAACAATGTTTACACAATCAAACCATTTACATAACTCATTCCCATTGTTAGTCTACTAAAGCGTATCGACATTTGAATCCCTTGTGTTCAAAACCATCTATGAAAAAGAAGTACCTTTAAAACAATTTGATTCTTGGAAAACAAGGATTAAAGCTTAAAACTCCATTTTAAAATGATTAATTACAAGCTAACTCTTATTAAATCATAAATAATCTTTATTAAATTTAAACGTAATTAAATAATAAATTAATAAATAATTGAACCATTAAAAAATAATTATTTATAGATTAAACCCTTAATTAATCCTTTATTAATTATTAAATAATAATATAAAATCTTTATTAGTAATTAACAATTAATTAAACTTAATTAAATAATTAATCTTTTAATTGAAACTTAAATAAAAAATTAAACCTTAAACAAATAATTATATTATTTTAAACCAAAACCTAAATTAGTTTATAATAAAAAATAATTAAACACTTAGTTAATTAAATAAATAAAAAATTGACCTTATATTTGATTAATAATTAATTAAAAATAAATCATATGCTTAACTCGTAATTAGTAAAAAATTAATCTTTCTTTTAAAGGATAATTAACTAGTACTAATCTTTCTTTAACTAAGATTAATGAACCTTTTTTAATACTTGATTAATTATTAATTACCAAGCTCAATTTATTAATAATTAATTATTTTAACTAAATTTCTAAACATTTATATCAATTTTATAAAACCTTTCCAAAATAATTTTAAATATGAAACTGAATATTAAAAAAAATAGACTTTTATCGAAACTTCATCCATGGATGTTATACTTGCAAATATTTCAACTTTTTTCTTTGGAAATTTAATACTAGAAAGCTTACTAACTCTTCAAACACAAAATAAATAATTTAAAACCAAGTTTCTAACTTTTAAAATTGACTTTGATTACAAACCAAAACTCATACTCTTCACAAAGGATTCTTTATCGATAACCAAATCTAATTGTTAACTTTGTTATCTTTTCTTTGCACAAAAACCACATAAATTATGTCCATAACAACTTATTCATACTACAAATCCAAACATACAAGATCACACTTTTACATAATAATCTAGACTTCATATTCAAACACAGACTAACTTATATACATTCACATATATAAGCAACATATATGCATCCAAACCATACAATAATCCAACCAACCACATTATATATATATATATAATAATATTGTTTCCCAAAAATTTAAGAATTTTCTTACTAAAATTTTGAAAAACTCTTTTGAAAACTTGAAATACTTTTGAACTTGCAAAGCTTAGAAAAAACAAAATCAACTCGAAAATAGGTCATCTTCCTCTCGATTTTTGGCCAAGTTAATCTTAAAACTTTAAAAAGTAGTCAAACTAGAAGTCCTTTAAAATGCTTTTCTCTATCGTTTCGAAAAGAATCACTTAATTTGGATTGGCATTGAGAGAGATATGGTTAAAAGATGGAGTGCTATTTTCGAGCTTGAAAATATAGGTCCGTAAATGAGTCGAAAAAAATATATATTTGATCCAAAAATATCAAAAATTTGAAAAAGTGGTCGTACGAAAGTTGTGGACACTGGAATTATACATTGTTTGAAAAAAATAAAATCTTAATTTGAAATAGTTTATAAGAAGTTATGGATAATTAAGTAGGAGGGAAATGAAGAAAGAGAAAGTTTAAAACTAAGTTTTTAAAACATTTTCAAAAGAAGTAAAAAATTCAAATTTAAATTCTTTAGAATTTTAAAGAGAAGCCATTAAAAGGTTTCATGAGGCTTTAAGGAGTTGAAAGAATAGAAAATGAAATGAAATGAAAAAGAAAATGGGAAAAATTAGTTTTATATGAAATGAACATGTAAATTTACCAAACTATCCCACGTCCTATACCATCCATTCTTTGAATGCCACGTCACCACCTCCTTTCCATCTTACCATTTCAGCCCACAAATCCTTCCCCTCCCTTTCATGTCAAGGAAAACATGTTTAAACATGTTTTAAGTACATTTGTACTTAATGTCTCCTACGATATAACATTTTTCTAATATATATAAACACACACACACACACAAATAACTTAATATACTTAGGTACAAATACATATATATACATACACTAATATGCACACATACATACATATTATAAGTTATTTACAAATATGTACTTATTCTAAAGAGTTCACAATGTTTTCGACGGCTTTTATTCGATGAAAAGTCAAAAATTCGGAAAACGAATTCCGGTCGCATTTTCAATCTTCCTTCAAACTAATTATTTTTGTAAAAAAAATTTGGAAATGATTTCACCGACATTAATTATTACTTAAAAGAGTTTGATTTTCATTATAAAACCTGTTATTTGAATATTTAAAATTAATTAAATATTCACAAATCAAAGCAGTGAAATTCCGAGTCGTTACACATTTACCCTATTAATTTATTGTAGCTCCCACATTCATTACCATTTATTGGAGTTACAACCTTTTAAATTATTTCCTCATTAGTTAACTATTCTAAACGTGAATGTTATGTGCAAGCATCGTTATTAGCATTTTAGCTAATTACTAAAAGCGCAGTGATTACGTACAAATATTTACTTTTATTGAATATGTTCTAGTTATATACCTTTAGTAGCATATACTTTTCCATGTTAATTTTGGAATCATATCTAAAAAGATTATCCATTGTGATTTCCATAAATTAGTCCAAAATAAAAGATTTAACTTTAAAATATAAAAGATTGCATCGTTTGAAATTACAAGGAATAATCAGTTCTTTTTATTATTGAAATAGACAGTGTAAACAACAACAAATTTATACTTTGAAATTTCTTTCTCTTCTATTAGTATTTATTCCTTATTAGATCAAACACTGTATCTTTCTATAAGGGAAAGAAATCAAACTAATTTACAAATATTAAATGGATCTAAATTCTAACAATTCAAATATAAAAAAGTTTACATTCTAATAAGATTAGGGTAATAAATGAAATTTATAACATTATTATTCAACCTATTTCATATCTGGAAGAAATTTCATTCAAATTAATATTCTAAATTCATACTTTTAGGACATATTTCCAAATAAGGTTGCATTTAATGCTAAATCAATCCATAATGAAGATTATATAGGTGATATTTGTTATATTCAAATCATATTCAATTTGTTTCCTACAACTCATATATAATTATCCAATTATGCATAAAAATCAAATAAACACCAGTGGTATAATTTTCATATTATAACAATTTATAAAATTTCCACTCACCTTTTAAAAGCGATCTAAATTTTCAGATCTGAAGTAGAACCGTTGATTCTTTTCCAAATCCTTTTTAATCTAAGAGGTATGTATAAAAGGGTGTATACATTTATTAGAATTTCAATTTCCAAACATCAAATATGAAAGTTGCTCAGAATTTCGTCGCGAATGCAATGGTACAGGTTTCATGGTCAAATTCTACCATTTGCACAAGTTTCATTTTCGGAGCCTAATTAATTAACAAACTAACTAATTAAATAAATAACGCCAAATTATGGGGTGTTACATTCTTCCCTCATTAAAAAGAACTTCGTCCCTAAATTTTCACCAATGAGTAAGTCAAGGTTTTGGCTCCTGATTATCTTAAATCAACAACCGATGAGTGTATAACAAATTTTTGCATCCAAATGTGCATAAGTGCATGGTGTATTATTGTATCATCACACAAAAAATATGTATGCAGAATGATTCTTAATTGGATCCTTCTATATGAATGCATTTCTTTTGAAAAAAATTTAAAAAATGAAGCGAACAACCTACATATATACTAGCAGTCTATATGTATGCAGCTTTTTGAAAAATCTTTTCAACAAAAACCCCCATACTCCTATAAATAGAGGTATGAAGCAACCAATATTGCATCCACTTCCTATCATCCAATAATCTAAGGCATCGAAAACCACTTCCTAAACTTCACTCCTATGCAGGAAAAAGGAATTTAGACAGCGAATTCGATGTTCTTACCATACTATAATCTTTTTATTCCCGTATTACAATGGAAATTTCTTTGTTTCCCAGATTTACTCCAAAGTTTCCACGTACAAAACATACAAGGAGGCTTATTATAAAGCTCTAAAATAAAATTAATTCTAAATATAGACTTTCATGCATCGTCGACAAGGTATGGAAATAGAAATTCGAAGGCTAAAACAGCTTTCCCTTTATTATCTCTTTCATTTATCGCATCGTAGACCTTAATGCACTGCTAAATTTGTAAATTATAACTCTATTTTCCCTCCCTATGCCTAACATGTGGCCTTCAAAATCGAAATTTTCACAAAAATCTTTCTCACTTTTCAAATTTGTATGTCATTTGGAAAATAAATCCTAAAATATTAAGACGCACGTTTTCCATTGAAATAAGACTTTGAACAAAAACTCTAAAAATAATTTAAGAGTAAAAAGTAACTAAAACATAACTTTTTTTCTTACTTTTTTTTCAAAAGTGAACTTTTCAAGTCAAGGACAAATTTTTCAAAATATTTTCCTTCTTAAAAATATTAAGAAATCGAGCCACACTTTTAGCATAGTCGGAAGTCGGTTATGTGCTAGGCGCATAAACCAAATTCCAAAATTCTACAACTAACCTTTACCCAAAAGTTTGACATTTTATTTAAAAATGTCAACACATATATTATTCAAAAAAATTAGTTTTTAAGGAGCACGAGCATTGACCCACGATATCGAAACTACTTTATTATGTCCAGCGCTAAAATTTCCAACTATTCTAAACTTCCAGTCTTACATTGCATTTAATTCTTGTTAAGTCTCTTTATGAGATTCCCATATTTATATTGTTTCTCTACTATGCATAAATATTTAGGAGCGGATGCATATCCAGAAACAATAGTACAGGAAATGAATAGAACTCATAATATCGTGCATGCCTTTTATAAGAGACAGCTAATAGTTTTACAACCCAACAACCCAAAAGGAAAAGAACAATGTTTGAAAATAAAAGATATAACAATCCTAAATAAAACACCGTCAAAGAACTACGAGAAGGTCTCGCTCTATCGCTAGAGCTCAAGCCATTGCCGTGACCATGGAATGGTCGTAGCATGGTGGTTACGTACTCAATCTCACGCCCTTGGCACTGCTACTCCGTCATAATCTCTCGAAGCTCTACCTGAACCTACCAGATATCAGTAAGCTCAGGACTCATGTATCCCTCGATGCCCTACGTTATCCCCTACTGCTAGTGCTGTGGCATGGTGATGGTACAGGTAGTGTGGCAGGCAACAAAGGAATATTCATCGTCTTCATGGTGGTTTGGTCGATGGAAGGAGGGACCTTCCTCGCTATTAGTTCTCTGCTCAATTTACCCCGGAATGCCTAAACACTCAAGTGAGCAAGTGGTAATATGGAAAGTGAGTCCTTGGGATACCAACTCCCCGATCGCCCATATAAAGCATCAACAAACGATCCCAATTGACGGCTACTTTGCCATGCTCCCCGTCTTCGGAATGATGTTGTGTTGAATGATGATCAAAATGATATGGGCCACCAGTCGCAAATTGTTGGCCCTCTAATCATCGACGTTTCTAAAAAAGACCCATTGTAGTATCTTAGGATCAGACATCACTATCTCATCCTAATCTATGCATGTTGTAGATATCTCCAAGATCCTAACGAGATCATCATCTGACATCTCAATCCGAGCTCCCTTCACCACAAACTCAATATAGATATTGCCATCATCGAAATTATGCTCCATCTATGCATAAAAAAGACGGATGCTATGCAGGTAATATTCTTTCTCTCATAAGACTCGAAGCAGAGGATCGGTGTAAGTCCTACAATAATGAAAAAGGCCTCAAGCCCGAGAGTGGAGATCAAAGTCCGCTGTTCTGATATAGGTGGTAATCTTTCGCTTGCTCCGGTCAAGCAAAGCATCTTCTTGCAGAGTGAGGCCGAGATAATGAGAGGATGAACTTCTGATACATGGTAGTGCCATGGGTTGAGAGGTGGTTGGAAAAGGAAGAAAAGGGTTTAGATCTTGAGTAGTGGTGGGGTAAGATCAGACAAGCAAGAATTTTAGGGTCGGATGGTGGAGGAATGGAGGAGAGATGCTTTGGTTAAGCGGAGGAAGGAGAAGGTGCAATTTGCTTCGGCTAAAAAAATTGAAGAGGTGGAAGACAGTGAGGAAGGTGTTGGCAGCTAAAGTTTGGACGCAACTTACAGTCGCGTTTTAGGTTCGGGTTTGGCCTGAATCCACATAGTGGTCGACCGCTATCAAGTCAACCGGTCAACCTATAGCCCACATTCGGGCATTGTCTAAACCAGAACCCAATACGACCAGTTAAATTAATTAATATTTCAACGACCGATCTGCACACCATATACAACTTAACCCATCCAAAAAAAATTTGTGTGCCACACGACGGTATCCAACTTACCATGTAAAACCTTCCTTGGCAAGATTGTAATAGCACCGTGAAATTGTTGCGACCAACAACACTTCCAAAGGCCTGAAAATATTCAAGCTGTTATTTCATGCTTACTTCGCGTGGAAATATTTTTTCCTATAACTAGTGGGTTCAATGACACTTCAAACTACATACCCCAATAAAGTTGATGTCATTCCTATTTTTTCCGTACCTTAAAGAGTGAAAATATAAAAACCCTCGATTTTATAAACCGAAAAGTTACCGAGCTAAATATATGCTCCTTTATAATAGGTTCTAAATAATATAAACCATTTCATACCAAAACTTCCCTTAAAACTTAAACTTATATATATAAATATTTCAGGGTTTTCAAAAACCTTCTTTTTGAAACACAAATTTCCCAAATTGGAAAACTATTTTCGTATCAAAAATCAATATCAAGCCTTTACTGATACATCCATATAAATATTTAAAGACTTATTCTTTTATAAAGAAAAAATTGCTTAACACGACCAATCTAGTGGTATAGTGTTTTTTTGAAAATTAAAATTTCAAAACTTTCTGAAAATAAATTTTTTGAAATAAATCTTTGGGAAAAAAATCGTTATTCAAAAATCTAACGCATTTCCAAAATATGCTTTAAAAAATTCTCACACGGTTTCTAGGCTAAGGAATTGACAGTAATTATTCAAATAAAAATCTGGTTTGCCATCGAAGAGGCTATCTATGAACGCACCCTAGCAAAGACACGCTTCCAACGATTGTGACATACAGAATCTAATTTCTCATTATCTGGAATAATTGTGTGTCTCCAACTGGAACTCGAAATCCAAAATCACAAGGTAGTTAGATTCTCAACCGTCAAGTCGAACTCCTCCAGCTTTTGAGATTCAGCCATATGTCGTACTTATGCTCTGCATCGACCGCGCTCTACCCATCGCTAGCACTTCATTGGGTACTTTGGAGTCGGCATGAAAATCTTAGCTCTAGGATATTTCCAACCCATTCTCGCTTTGCCCATTCCTTCGGAGTGGAACTACAACTATTTTATAGTCGAAAATCTTAGAATCTAGCATAAAAATATAATATTACTAGATAGGAAAGTACAAATACATTCTCTCAATTTATGCTTGTCCCTCAGATCTACTAACCTAGAGCTCCGATACTCAATGTAACAACCCACAACATAATGGGCCTAAATTTTGACAAAAATTAAAACCCAAGTCCATCAAAGCACAGATCGTTAGATTCGGTACCTGCAAATAAGCATGAGCATTATCAAAAATCGATGGAAATCTAAACTCATAGCGGAAATAATAATGGATAAGAATACCAACTTGGACTACTACCTTGGAATTAATGGTATTTCTTCGGTAGCAGATTGTCACATCAGCATCGAGCATGAGACAAAGAAGACTATCAAACGTTAAAGCACCCCCAGCTGCAGTGATATGTTCCTCTAAATCTATTATGAAGGTTGTAATGAGGTAGGGGGTAAGGGTCTGAGCAATGTTCTAGTGATTGGAAAAATATAAACTATACATAACATAAACTTATACTGATAGGTTTTCATTTAATTGTTATGTCCATTGAGGTTAGCAACTCTAATCTAACCTTGTATTGCACGTACAATTATACACTTACCTCTTCATAAGGCACGAAATACTAATGAAGCCATATCGACCACCCAATACTTCCAAACCCATTGCCCACTTAATACCTCTAAATATGAAGCCGGCTTCTATAATATTTTTAAAAGAGAAATAGGCAGACACTATCATTTAAGACCTTAATTAAGGTAGACCCCGTTATTTAAGACCTATTCCCAAGGTGGTTACCTAACAATATTGTTAATGGTCGGTGGATCCTAGCTACAAGACCTCTAATCACCATTTAAGGTTTTCGACATTTAATGTCCAACTACTACTGCATTAATCGCCGATAAAATCAAAACCATGTAATAAACAATACCCATACCACTTCATACCTTTTTATTAGAAAATAGGCAGACTCTGGTCATTTGAGACCTTAACTAAGGCAGACCCCATCATTTAAGACCTATCCCCAATGCGTGCTCCTAAATGGTACTATTATTATTTTGGATTTAGTAATGTAAGAGACTGTACCCAAGCCACATAATACTTCTCAGTAGAAAATTGGCTGACCTTATCATTTAAGACCTACTTTCAGAAATGTGCTCCTTAATGGTACTATCTAACTATCATTGCTTGGAAATCTCGTTGGGTTACTTAATACTTCTTTTATAGGAAAGAGGAGGACTTTATAGTAAATAAAAACTCTAAACCTAAAGTTAAACCTTCCCGAGATATCCACTCTCACTCTTTAATTATAAATATGGCATCTCATTAGGTTACTTCTTTCTATAGGGAGGAGGACCCTTCATCCATTTAAGACTTCGACAATGAAGTAAACCTTTTTTGGAGACTTCCTCATTTATTTGTTTGGAATCTCATTAGGTTACTTAATACTTCAATTTAGGGCAATTATGGACCCTTCAACCACTTAAGACCTCAAACCAGAAGCGAATCCCTGTGGAGATATCCCTTACCGCTCCTAATTCCAAATTTGGACCATTTAATAATTTCCAATTAAGAAAGAAAGCCCAATCCCTTAAGTCATCATAGGTCCTAAGATTAATGTTATCTCACATCAGTATTAAGTACACCCGACTGCTGGTTGCCTCAAAGTAAAGGGCAGTCTTCCGTCGAGTGACTCCACTGACCTCGCATCACTAACCTACTAATCCTGTTAACCATTCTAAGTTTTTATTTATATTATCTTATGTAGACACCGGACTTAGCTTACTAATTCTCTTTTTACTTGAGGAAATAAGATTTACCTTAAATATTTATATATCCATAAGTCTCCGTTTAATACTCATAAATGTTAATTTGTCCATAAAATTTGAACGAACATTTCCTAAGACATTTATGTATGATTACTAATTTGAAATTAGTAACCTTTTATATCTATTCCATTTTTATCAGTCCCATTAATCCGTTTACCCCACTAATTTACTACACTCCCACATTTATTACCATTTATTGGAGTTACAATATTTTTAAATTATTTTCGCATTAGTTAATTATCCCAAATGTGAATATTACGTGAAAACGTCGTTATTAGCTTTTTACTCAATTATTATATGCGCAATAATTACTTACAAATATTTACTTTTATTAAATATGTTCTAGTTTTATACCTTTACTAGAATTTAATTTTCCATGTTAAATTATGGAATCATATCTAAAATTATTATTCGTTATAATTTCCATAAATTAGTCCAAAACAGAAGATTTAACTTTAAAATATAAAAGATCGGGTTGTTCAGAAATTACAAGGAATAATCAATTCTTTTTATTATTGAAATAGACAATGTAAACTACAATTAATTCATACTTTACACTTCTCTTTCTCTTCCTATTTGTATTTATTTCTTGTTAGATCAAACGATGTATCTTTCTAAAAGGAAAGGAAATCAAACTAATTTACAAATATTAAATGGACATAAATTCCAATAATTCCAAATATAGAAAAGTTTATGTTCTTATAGGTTTGGTGTAACAATCCAAATTTATAACACAATACTACCTATTTTAGATCCGGAATAAATTTCATTCAAATTAATTGTTGGGCGAATTCTCACCACCGATCCAAGGCCTCACCGAACCCACCTACCACCGGACCAAACACCAAATCACCTACCACCGGACCAAACACCAACTCACCTACCACCGAACCAACTACTACTGAATCAACCACTACTGAACCAATTCCAACTCACCTACCACCGGACCAAACACCAACTCACCTACCACCGAACCAACTACTACTGAATCAACCACTACCGAACCAATTCCAACTCACCTACCACCGGACCAAACACCAACTCACCTACCACCGAAACAACTACTACCGAATCAACCACTACCGAACCAATTCTCACTCACCACTCTCCACCGGATCAACCACTGCCGAATCAACCACTACCGGACCGAAAGCCAATCCAACCATCTCCGGACCAAGGCTTTGCCGAACCAACATTGCCATGCCAGATTACATTAGCCCAGGCCCACCAGCAGTTATGTACATCCAAGACCCCTACCCCCAGCCTCACTCTATAAATAGAGGGGTAGGGGTGCAACAATGGCGGACAAGTTTGAAAGCTCAAGCACGGATAGAACTTTCAAACAACTTTCATATACTTGTAATCAAACCTTTGTACTTGCAATCTGAACAGTAAAGGAGAATAACATATAAAGTGGACGTAGGCACATTCTGGCCGAACCACTATAAATCTGTGTGTCTTTTACAGTTTAGTCCCTGCTTTTTACATATTTGCATAAATCACCCAAATCGCTAAGAACAACATAAAATCGACTAAATTATACGACTTGGAGGTGTTTGTCCATTTTTTGTGCAAACATTTTTGGTGCTTTCACTGAGAGCTCGAGCTAGAAGCTTCAGCTTCTCCCACTTAAGCCTCTTCCCGACAGCAACGCTCATTGCTTGGAAGACATGCCTCCCAGGCAGAAGAAAGGTGTTAGCAAAGGAAAGAACATCGCAACTAGCAGCATTCCAGATCCAGTGATACAGATCAAGAGAACCGTCCCGTTTCAACAGCAGTACGAAATGGAAATCAGGCAAATCCGACAGCCCCTGCCATGGAACAACCAACAACAATTACTAGGGCAGATTTAGACAGGGTTGTGGCTGAAGTGACTAACCGCTTCACATCCCAACAAGAAGCCTTGGTGGACCGACTCATGTCACGCTTAAGGGATGCTGAAGAATCCAACCGCAACACTGAATCATGGGATGAGTCCCAGTCTGGAGGATCTGGGAGGCGACAAAGATCTTTCTTCTTCGAAGAAGCTAACAACAGAAATAGCAATGATAGGAGCCAAGCCCGAACTCAGCCCGAACTCCGACCCGAGGAAACACTTGGAACCAAACCCAACGGGGGAGGTACCAGGCGAGGGTCGACAATGGCTGAGCCGGTCATGCTACCTAGCCATGGAAATACCAATGAACGGGGTCGAGCTAGAGTCCAGCCCGAAGTTGGACCCGAGGAAGTGCTCAGAACAGAACCCAGCACGGGAAGATCAAGGCAAGGGCCAACTGTAGCTGACCCTAACGTGCTCCCAGAAGACCAGAGGCAGCCACTGGAAAATATTAGGAGTGATAGACGATACCACCCCTACAGATCATCTGGATGGAATCAATCCCGCAGAGAAGAACCAAACTCATTTCTATCCGCTCCAAATTCTGATGAAAGGATGGCGCGATTGTTCAGAGAGTGCGTCCAACGGGATCAAAGAGATCAAGGGATAGGCGCTAGGGTAACCAGCCCTTTCACCCGCAATATCGAAATTGCCGTCACCCCCCAAGAATGAAAAATGCCAAAAATGGAACCTTACAAGGGAATCTCTGACCCCGTTGTACACTTGCAGAGATACACACAGCATATGCTCATGAGTGGAGCCACGGAAGGAGTATTGTGCAAATGCTTTCCACTATTCTTGGCAGATCTAGCTACCTCCTGGTTCTGCCACCTACCTCAAGGATCCATCAGCTCATTGGAAATATTGAAAGAAAAGTTCATCAGCCAATTCCGCATTCATGTGGAACAACCCAAGGACGCTTATTCCCTATCTAATATCAAACAGAAGCCTGGAGAGACCGTGCAACAATATGTAACCTGATTCAATGCTGCAGCGGTCGCAGTCCAAGATGCCGATGAGAAACTTATCTTAATGGCCCTCTGTAGTGGTGTGCATCCGGATACTATGTTTGCTAGAAGATTAACGAAAGAAAAACCAGCTACCTTACCCGATTTCTTCCATGAAGCCGGAAGATATATGAGACTTGAAGACGCTGCCACTGCAAGACAGACAGGACAACAAACCAAGGCAGCTCATGGCGACACACCCGCTGTAGCAAAGGGCGTTCGAAGAAATGACTCTAGAGACAATGCTGGGGGAAAGAAGGGAGAAAAACGTCTATATCGTCCAGGATCGAGGTTTGACACTTACACTCCTTTGAATGAGGCAATCGAAAACATCTTCTTAGCCATCCAAGATGAAGTTAAATACGGACGTCCTCCATAAAGAAGGAATCAGATAACGCAATTAAGTCTGGAAAGTTCTGTCACTTCCACGAATCTCATGGGCATGATACCAATGAATGCCATCATCTCTGGGACTTAATTGATGAACACGTCAGAAGGAAGAGACTAGAACGCTATGTAAAAGGTCAGAACAAGACCTCAGCTCCTGCCGATGAGAACCCAAGGCTACCTCTCCCAGAAACAGGAGGGGGAAATCACAACACTGGCGGCCCCAGTCATGAGAAGATAGTGGTGCATACCATATCGGGAGGACCACACATCGCCGATAGAAGCTGGACAGAGATGGAAAGATATGGAAAGTCACTTAGAAACAATGAAGGCTACGCTAATTCTGTAATGGAAGAACGCCACCCGAAGCGAAAAGAGAATGATGACATTACATTCAATAGGCGTGACCTGGAAGGAAGGCAGTACCCTCACATGGATCCGATGGTCATCTCTGCCCGGTTCGGCCCAGCCGAAGTTTTCCGAATTCTAGTAGACACTGGATGCTCAGTAAATATCCTATTCAAGCATGCTTTCGACAGAATGAAGCTGTCAATGAAGGATGTGTCCCCCTGCAATAAATCACTACACGGTTTCACTGGAGATGCGAAGATGCCCCTCGGACAATAGGACCTTTTTGTTGAAATAGGAAGCCACCCCCGCTTCTTTGTGTGGAAACAAACATTTGTGCTGATAGATAACCACTCGGCCTACAACGCCTTTTTAGGAAGACCAGCCTTGTCTGACTTCCAAATTGTCTTGGCCCCGTGGTGCCTGAAGATGAAATTTCCAACAGACAATGGAATAGGGGAAGTAAAGAGAGATCAAGACGCCGCTCGAGATTGCTATGTAACTGAACTTTGCGATAATCGCAGGAAGGATGGAGGGAAGAATGCATAGACTCCTCTCTGCATGAAAAACTTGGAAGCATAACAACTAAAAAAAGCCCCTCCTCTTCGATATACCAGTGATGCTTTCAATGAATTAGACCCCAGGGACAAAGAGGAGGAGGCCACCGCCGAGCCCGTAGAGGCTATGGAGTTTGTATCTGTAGACAAACACGACTCAAGTAGACTGTTGAAAATGGGATCTCAACTAAGAGTAGAATTGAGGGATCAACTCATTGATTTTCTCCGCCACAACCTGGATGTATTTGCATGGACGCACGCTGACATGACTAGAATCTCCCCAGACGTGGCATGCCACATACTGAACATCGATCCTACCAAGGCGCCAGTAAAGCAGAAAAAGAGAAGTATGGGGGCAGAGCGATCAGCGGCCCTCGATGAAGAAGTAAAGAACCTACTTGCCAACAACTTCATACGAGAAGCCATCTACCCAGAGTGGATCGCTAACGCGGTACTAGTAAAGAAGGCTAATGGTAATTGGCGAACATGCATTGACTTCTCCAATTTAAATGACGCATGCCCGAAGGATTGCTTCCCACTCCCCCGAATCGATCAGCTTGTGGACAGTACAGCCGGGCACGAACTCTTATCTTTTATGGACGCATACCCAGGATATAACCAAATTCCTATGCACGCCCCCGATCAAGACCACACTAGTTTAATCACTGACGGGGGATTGTACTGCTATAGAGTAATGCCTTTTAGACTTAAAAACGCCGGAGCTACCTATCAGCGCCTCGACAACATGATGTTTGCGGAGCTAATAGGACGAACTATGGAGGTTTATGTGGATGACATGCTAGTAAAATCGAGGAAAGCCAACGATCACGTAAGCCACCTGAGCGAGATGTTTCACGTACTTCGCCAATATGGAATGAAGCTGAATCCTCTAAAGTGCTTGTTAGGAGTGTCATCAGGAAAGTTCTTGGGATTCATCATCCATGCCAGGGGGATTGAAGCAAGCCCCGAACAAGTCCGAGCCCTGAAAGATATCAGGATACCTTCCACTCGAAGAGAAATGCAAAGCCTAAATGGGAAGGTGGACGCCCTAAGCAGATTCATCTCTAAAGCGACTGACAAGTGCATCCCCTTCTTCGAGGCTCTAAAGAATGACAAAGGAAAGTTCGAGTGGACTGACGAATGCTTAACGGCCTTTCTTAACCTAATCGAACACCTCTAGAGACCACCAGTACTCTGAACTCCAAACGAAGGCGAAGAGCTATACGTATACCTTGCTGTGTCATCTCATGCTCTAAGCGCAGCTTTGGTGAGAGAAGACAACCGCACGCAACGGCCAATATACTTTGTAAGCAAGAGGTTAATAGGGGCAGAAGCCAGATATCCTAAACTTGAGAAGCTAGCATACTGTTTACTAATCACGTCATGGAAACTGCGACACTATTTCCAATCTCATTCCATCAGAGTTCTAACCGATCAACCGCTAAGGCAGGTACTCCATCGTCCCGACACTTCTGGACGACTACTTAAATGGTGCATTGAACTGAGTCAATATGATATCACCTACCATCCTCGCACCGCCATTAAGGGACAAGCCATGGCCGATTTCATTGCGGAATTCACTACCAACGAAGGTAAGGAGCAATCTGAGATAGCAAAAGACATTAAGTGGAATCTCTTTGTGGATGGAGCTTCAAACGAACAAGGCTCGGGGGCAGGTGTTGTAATAATCACTCCCAGAGGAAGGAAGTTACACTATGCTCTAAGGCTGAAATTCGTTGCCACCAACAACGATGCAGAATACAAAGCAGTAATAGCTGGATTAGAACTTGCCCTAGAGATTGGAGTTAGTTCTTTATGTCTTCATAGTGATTCCCAACTTATTGTAAACCAAATACTAGGAGAATTTCAGACTCGAGGAGAACGACTCACAGCATATCTAAAGAAGACCAAACTGCTACTCGATCAATTGGATCACTATTTAATCAAACACATCCCTCGAGAAGATAACCAAGAGGCCGACGAGCTGGAAAAGCAAGCTAGAACGAAAGACGGTACCATTTCTGGAACAGTAGCCATCTCAAAGCAACTAACCCCGAGTTTCAAGCAAGTGAATCTGGTAGCTGCAATCGAAGAAGAAACTTGGATGACTCCCATCCGAAAATTCTTACAAGATGGCACACTGCCCAGCGAGCGTAACGAAGTCAGGAAAATCTTGAGGAAAGCTTCGCGCTACACAATACAAGAAGGCATCCTCTATCGGTGCGGCTTCTCTAACCCCTTATTAAGATGTGTCGCTGGAAAGGAAGCTACGGAAATCTTATCCAACATCCACCAAGGTAGCTGCGGGAATCACACTAAAGGGCAGACTCTGGCAAAGAAAATACTCCGATATGGATATTTCTGGCCCGCCTTAAAAAAGACGCCTTAGACTTCGTTAAAAAATGTGATAGATGTCAGAAATTTGCCAAGATCCCTCGTCTACCAACAAATGAGATTACTCAAATGACCAGCCTTTGGCCCTTTGCAGTATGGGGAATTGACTTGATTGGAGAATTGCCAATGGGCCGAGGCGGAGCCAAATTTGCGATAGTGGCAGTTGACTACTTCACCAAATGGGTGGAAGCAGAACCTCTAAATAAAATATCTTCGGCAAAAGTTATTAACTTCTTAATCAAAAATGTTCTATGTAGGTACGGAGTTCAACTCAAAATCATATGGGACAATGGACTTTAGTTTGATAGCAAGGAGTTTGCCGACTAGTGCCGAGAGCACGGAATTCACAAAAGCTCCTCATCTGTAGCTTATCCCCAGGAAAACGGACAAGTCGAAGCTGTCAACAAAATTCTCAAAACTCTAATCAAGAAGAAACTAAAAAAGTCAAAAGGCGCTTGGGTGGATGAACTTCCTACGGCATTTTGGGCCTACCGCACATCTTTCAGAACATCAACGGGGCATACTCCTTTCTCTTTGGCATACGGATCGAAGGCCATGCTCCCAGTCGAAACTGTAGTACCTTCCCACCACAGGATCCACTATGACGAAGAAGAGAACGAAGAACTCCTTCACATGTCTTTGGATATAATTGAAGAGAGGAGAAAGATGCAGCGCTCAAAGTAGCAGCTCACAAGCAAAAAGTGGCGGCACAATACAACTCCAAAATCAAGCATCGTAGCATACAAGAAGGAGATCTTGTCCTCAAACGAATCTTCCCGTGCCCCGGTGCACTAGATCCAATCTGGGACGGACCATAAATAATTCATAAAGATCTCCACAACGGAGCTTATATTTTGTCAACAGTGGACGGAGAGGTGTTCCAGAGGGCATGGAACATCCAACACCTTTATCGATACTTTTCTTAACTTGTACTGCCCATATGAAGAATTAACAAAGAGAATCAGTGGACATAGGCATTTTCGTGCCGAACCACTTTAAAAACTTGTCTTTTTTTAACTTGTTCCTTTATATCTTGGCTGCTTGTTAACTTTATCCTTTTCTGTTGAATAAAATCCTGTGTAATGGCATTTCCATTCAAGACGCATCACGGCACAACCTCCTCTCGACAAGACCTAACATGTACTATACGAATCTATGCCCTCGCCAATGAGACACTTTTGCTCCAGCATCCCTCTGCTGCGGGTTAACTCATTGCTCGCGATCGGCCCTTAAAGCCAATTGTAATGAGCGGATTATAAGCAACCGAGAAGGCCGACTATAGCTGAGGCAGGTCATTACGGCGTTCGGCTCACCGGCAACTGTGAACCTACTTTAAGCCCCAACATAAGGTGTGGCCAGCCAGGGGTAGTTCACGGTTGACGATCGACACCCACGCTAGCCGGCCACGGTAAATCAAATAATACCCACGATTACGGGCCATAATGGCCCGGGTAGTTACTGTGCGTGATCTCGGCTCCGATGTGTCATAAGTACGGCCGTGGTAAAAAAGAAAACTCCCCTCGGAGGCGTAAGATGGGTGACAAATGTCTCCAAGACCCACGGCTAGGGAAAGTGACTACAAAACCCGTTTGCCACGATCTTAAGCACATCGAAGGCCTTCCGTGATTGGAAGTTTTACTATTTTTTATATTCCTATTTTATTTAAAAACTTTCCTCCTATCCTATATAACGATCCCGAAAGTACAGGGCATAAAATAGGAGACACCCGAAAATGGGGATAGGAACTCACAACTAGATGACAGGACACTCAGCTGCATTCCATTCTCAGTCACACAAGACATTCAAAGCTACCATCTACAACTAAAACACGAAGGGCGGTACTCTCTTCATTTGTCTATGAATGCGTAGCTATAATTTATTCACACATCACAATAACATTGCAAGATATGAAATTATATTTTAAGCCAGAACTTGACATCAAACACAATTGAATCACAGGCATATGCATTGCTGCATTTCTTGTGCAACACACCAAAATAACGAAAGCATTTAAATATAACAGAACCAGCTTAAGTTAAAAAATTACATGCCAAAAATGAAGTTGTTCGTTACAAATAACATAATTACAGCCTAAAAGTTACATTAATGTTTTGGGACTAGCATAGACAACAATGTCAGGTAAAGCAAAAGATGTCCAGGTCAAGTCAGGGAGTCGGCTGCATCAGAGCTTCACCTCTATCCTACTGGCCCCCCCAAGATCTACTTAACCGCGGGATCAGAACTCTCAGCATGTTGACCAGAGGTAGTTGGTGCTCCAGGGGTCCCGCTTGTCCAATTCAGAAAAGAATCCATTAATAGTCACGAACAATAAGCAATCAAGTTACGAAAAGACTGAAAGGGAAGACTTACCGGCATCTGCTCCTTGATCATCATCCTCCAACTGCACCCCTACCTCCTAAGCGGTAAGCAGCTGCATACCCTCCTTCACCGCCGCTTTCTCCTCCTTGGTGAACTGGGCCATAACCACGTCCATTATGAAGGCCACGCCACCCTCCTTATCCGCATTAACCTTAGTCTCCTCCAGGGCCCTAAGGTAAATCCTGGCCATGACTCGGGGATAATCATCCATCCAGGATAAGTTGCCCTGTTTCCAAGTGCGAAAGTACATAACCTGAAGCATCACATCCATTATCCCCTCGTTCTCCTCGAGCTCCCTTATTCGGTCCCCAGAAGCTGACAGCTTTGCAACGGCAGCATCCCTCTCCGATTGGTATCGCGAGCAGTCAGCCTGAAAGGATTTCCTCATCGCCTCCATCTCCTCCTTCAACTTGGTTTGAGCAAGCTCTACGGCTTCAAGCCTCCCAGATAAATCCTGTACCCCTCAAGATCCGCTTTTCGAACCTCATCCACCGTTGCAATGGCCATATCAATCCGTTCCTTACAAGCAGCTTCTATTTTCTTTAACTCTGCCCTGCTGGCCTCTTCCATAGTTCTCTTTAATCGCCTAGAGGCAGCCTCATGTTGAGAGATCTGGATGGCCTGATCAGCGAGTTGTTTGGCCTGGTCGAAAACCATTAACCGCAGTCGAATGTTGGCGCTCCCGATTTCTTCCCCAGCCTTGACCAGTCGGGCATGATGCCACATCAGCTTCCTGGTCTCCTCAACAACCCGGTCGATGTTTGCATTAGCTTCGTCCCCACAAGTTACAACCCGAGTGGTAAGAAAATCAAGGTCCAGGGACTTAGCTTCATCGAGTACCCTTACCATAGGATTACGAGGGAGAAGGTGCTCACCGGTAGCCTCATCGAAGGTAACATCATGAAAACCTGGATCTAGATCCGGATGACCCGCAAACGGATTACGGACTAAATCGGGATGATCTATCTGGGTAACGGTAGGATTTTTAGACGGATGCGGAGAAGGTATAAACCCAGTACTCTCCTCCATGGTATCCTGGGGAGGCTGAGTTGGAAGTTGAGGACCAGGTGAAGATTCAAGCAAGGAGCGACTCCTCTTCTCCCTTTGGATATCCTCTTCGATAACTCCAAGAAGAGGACGGTAGCCGACTATGTCTCCGTGGCGGTTAGTCGGAGGCTTTGGTTTAGTAGAAGCCTTGAGAAGTTTGTATTGTTCGAGACGGTGCCGAACGTCCGATGCCTTGGCCACCTTACCTGCTTCTGTGGTATGAAACCAAGTGTTACAAGCATACATTGAAATATAATTCAAGAAATATATCAAGTTAAGAAGAGTAAAGAAGTGCTTTGTTATACAAACCCTGGGAAGGAGTAGGATACTGCAATAAGTCTTGGATCTCACTCCAGGATGGAAGCCGATCATAAAATATTCCTAAATCCTTATCATAAATGGAGTCTGCAGGAGTTAAAAATTCACCTTGAATCACAGGAGTTGCCTCAGCTGAAATGCTCTTAGAAGATGAATCGGCGCCAGTCCCATCCTTGTCAGCTTTCTTTGGCTTCTCCACCAAGGTCGATCCTTCCTCCAACCCCTCAAAAGCTAGGCGGAAGGCATCATCTGTCCACTCCTAGATCTCACCTACATGGCCAGAAGACAAAGCCCCAGTGCCATCACCGCTCTGTCCATCGCCACCATCATCACCGCGACCATCACCATCGCCTTCTCCACCACTTCCACTCTCCGCCTCACCTCCTTTATCCTCGCCTCTTTCCTCCTCCACATCTTCCTCCTCCGGAACATCTGGACATGTGCTGGGAGAGGGTCCATCGGACTTCTTAAGTTTCTTCCCCCCGGCAACTGGATGTTTCGAGAAGGGTTTCCTTTTGCTGCTCTTCGTCGTAGCCCCTCCTTTAGTTTTGGCAGCCATCTCCTCAGCTGTGTCTCTTTGCTTGACCACAGACTGGCATGGCAGAATCAAGTTGAGCTCCAGAAGAGTAGCAATACTGATCAAATAAGAGGCTGCCCTCTCCCTTTCCGGAATGGCTTCTATCTCCGCAGCCATCTAAACTAGGCGATCACTCTCTACAACCGCAAAACCACCGGTAGCTAGCAAGAAATAAAGCACATAAGGAGGAGCATTCTAGTTAGAACAGAAATTATGAATAAGATTCAACTTACAGCCAGAGGTGAAGCGGTGGAAAGAAACAGAGTCATCCTTGACAAAAAACCATTCCTTCTTAAACATGCTGAACTTTGAATATAAGTCCAGGACTGGCTTGAAAGACAGGCCGATTCTAAGCTAATATATGGAGACCCCTTCTTGTAGCCTCTCAATTTGTACAGATACCGGATCTCCCGGTTGGAGGGGGCGCCCGTATTTTCGTTGGAAAATGACGAACAGACTCACCAAGATGGCATAGGAGTTGGGCTGAAGCTGGAAAGGAGCCACCTTCAAGTATGTGATGAAGCTGACTATACAAGCGTTGATCGGAGGAATAGCCCCACACATGAAATGATACCTACTATAAGAAAAATATTCTTCAGGGGGGTTATACGGCATCACTCCTTCCCCGGCAACATCATGTGCGCTCTGTCAATCCCGAAGGATCTAGATATAATGTCAAGTTGCTCGTCTTTGAGGGAGCTGGGAAAGCAGTCAGGCGGTGAGTTCAAGAGCTCCTAAGGGCCATACCTATCTACTAATGATCTCGGGGATGGTCCACGTCGTTCTGGCTCTGACCGGACTAGGGGCACTACGGAGGACTCTTCCTTGTCCTTGGATTTCTTCCTATCAGAACGGGTTTCTACTTTATGTGACATTATCTACAACACGAGAAAACATATTGTTAGAACAAGGAAAGTAGAGATATAAACAAACAAGTGCGTACAGTCTGGAATTTCATTTGTAATTCAAAACATAAGAGGCTCAAAGTTCATTCGGCATTCAAACTCCTCGATCTCACTCGGTATTTCCAACATAAAGTTCATTCGGCATTCAAACTCCCGGACCTTAATCGGTAAGTCAAAGTTAAAGATTCATTCGGCACTCGGAAACCCCAAGCTCATTCGGTAAGTCAAGGTTAAAGATTCATTCGGCACTCGGAATCCCCGAGTTCATTCGGTAAAACAAAGCGAAAGCTCATTCGGCAGAAGAGGGCCTCACCTGGTACAGCAGTTGAGGTCTGGTGATACGTTTGATTCGGAAAAGACAAGAGTTTGGTTCGGCTAGTACGGAATAACAGAGGCATGAAGTCCCTACTTATAGACCAACACAGACGACCGGACCAACTAGTTCGGCGCTTGGGACCGAATGAGAGTGTCCAAGTTGAATGGCCTAAAACAAAGTGCAACATATGCAGGCATATGCCACACTTTGGGGGGGACAATGTTGGGCGAATTCTCACCACCGATCCAAGGCCTCACCGAACCCACCTACCAGCGGACCAAACACCAACTCACCTACCACCCGACCAAACACCAAGTCACCTACCACCGAACCAACTACTACCGAATCAATCACTACCGAACCAATTCCAACTCACCTACGACCGGACCAAATACTAACTCACCTACCACCGAACCAACTACTACCGAATCAACCACTACCGAACCAATTCTCACTCACCACTCTCCACCGGATCAACCACTACCGAATCAACCACTACCGGACCAAGGCTTTGCCGAACCAACATTGCCAGGCCAGATTACATCAGCCCAGGCCCACCAGCAGCTATGTACATCCAAAACCCCTACCCCCAGCCTCACTCTATAAATAGAGGGGTAGGGGTGCAACAATGGCGGATAAGTTTGAGAGTTCAAACACGGATAGAACTTTCAAACAACTTTCATATACTTCTAATCGAAGCTTTGTAATTGTAATCTGAACAGTAAAGGAGAATAACATATAAAGTGGACGTAGGCACATTGTGGCTGAACCACTATAAATCTGTGTGTATTTTACAGCTTAGTCCCTGCTTTTTACATATTTACATAAATCACCCAAATCGCTAAGAACAACATAAAATCGACTAAATTATACGACTTGGAGGTGTTTTCCCCTTTTTTTGCAAACATTAATATTCTAAATTCATACTTCTAGGATTGATTTCCAAGTCAGGTTACATACAATGCTAAATCAATTCATAAACAAGAATACGTAGGCGATATATGTTATATTCAAATTATATTCAATTCGTTGCCAACAACTCATATATAATTATCCAATTAGGCATAAAAATCAAATAAACACCAACATGATAATTTTCAAATTATAACAATCTATAAAAATTCCTACTCACCTTTTAAAAGCTATCCAAATCTCCAGATCTGAAGTATAACCTTTGATTCATCTCCAAATCCGTTTTAATCCAATATATATATATATATATATATATATATATATATAAAAGGGTATATACATATATTAGAATTACAGATCTAAGAAGAGAATGGGATTGGAAGAGAAAACAGGCACAAATATATAAATATATAAATTACCTCAAATATGCATATGGTTGATTCTCTTCTATTCTCCTTGTTATTAGATTTCTACCCTTCTCCGATTTATTTGAATATAAATATAAATACCTTATATTTATAATTTAGGAAGAAAGTGGAGAAGAAGAAATGGCAAAGGTTCACTACCGCCTCCATAAAAATATGAAAAGAGAAAGGAGGGTTAGGCCTAAGTTTTAAGCGCTAGAATTAACCAGAACCGTTCGAACGAAATATATTAAATCTAGCACATTGCGGCCTAGGTTTACTAGAGCTGCCAGGTCGCCACCAGTCGACCACCGGTCGACCACCCTTGGGTGACTGGTCGACCCCTAGGGTTCGACTATCCCCAATGATGGATTGGCTTGTGGGCCTGGATAATTAATATAAAAATGTTAATTGTTTCTTATTTAATTATTTTCGTTTTGAATATTTTTTCGTCCATATATTCTTAATTTGGACTCCGATCGCAAAATTCCAAATATGAAAGTTGCTAAGAATTTTTCCATGAATCCAACGGTGTAAGTTTCATTGTCAAATTCCACCGTTTGTACAATTTCATCTTCGAAGCCTAATTAACTAACTAACTAACTAATTAAATAACTAACGTCAAATTACAAGGTGTTACAGGCAAAATAAAGCATCCTCGGTTTCAAAAAAAGGTAAGGTAATCCAGCTTGTCATGTTAAAGGTAGAGGGGCCTATGCGTTTGTAATTCTTAATTGTATTTTCTAGAGCCGTATCATTGAAAGGTAGTCCCTTATCTTGTCATTGTTGGAACCCATTCTCTAACACGAACCTTTACGGACTTGATGTGCCCAACTATGTCAAAATGTAAGATGCAAGCATTTCAGCTATATTCCGTATTTACTTTCACCCTAAACATTATGATAATATCATTGGATATTTATAATAAAATATTTTAGTTATCATAAGGTAAAAACCGGTTCGTGTTTGCGTGAGGCGTGTCTTACGAGATACTTTTTAATTTGAAAGGTTTTTCAAATATAGTAATCCATATGATTTTTTTTCAAGCTTTTCTCATGCTGGTTTTACTAGACTACCCGGACATTATTTTCCTATAATGCTCGGGTCAGCCTGAACATATTTTCTAGATTTATCTGGATCCATTGGAGCTTTAAGGAGACGAGATGGATTCTCTTACATGTATTTACGTATCTTATATTCTTTCACTATTTTTTACCTTTTTATCTATCTGTATTATCAGAAATCATAAGAACGGACTGATATAACTTTCCATGCCAATAATAGGTTACTGTATTCCAAAGTTGTGTGTATAATAAAGTTCTTCTCTTTTTGTAAAGGCCTTATGTATATTATATATTTCTTGTTACGATGTGAGATTTTGTTTTGTCTTTTTCACCCTAAATGACATATCTTTAGGACACTTAAATGATCAGCACGTGAATATCGAGGATATATTAAGTATCATTTTTAGGTGTAAGAAAGGCACATCGTTACAAACTACCACTTTAGCTACCATATCAATTGCATTTAATAACGAATTTATCAATTACTTTTATGCTTAAATTTAGTTTGATTGAATTTAAAGTAGCGAAAACCCACACTAAATGAACTTTAGCTCAAATGTTAAAAGCTAAAGATTATGCCTACAATAATCCTATTTTCCTTTGATAGTTCTTATCTAATTATTTACTAAAATGTAGTATAACCACAAAATAATAAGAAGAAAATACAGAACCCTTCCTTTCTTTGAAGACAAAATAGGTACCTATTATTTTGGTGCATGTACTGAATTTAACTATTTTACCAAATCAATTTTTTTTGACATATTATCCTATTAAAAATGATATAAAAAAGGAAATTTTCAAATGGATAATCTCCAATACTATTGTCATTTTAAGTATAAAAGCATAACTCTTTACATCGATATTGCCCCTCGACCATTTCAAAATATCATACCTTAATTATATAAATTTTCATACCTTAGTTTGATAACTAGTCCAAGCGAAACACATTAAAATTGCTCTAAAAGATAATTAGAAGGAAAGAAATTCGTACTATGTTATTATGTCTATTTTAGATTTTGATGAAGACTGAGAAAATTAAGATTAAGACCGAGATAAGTTTTCCTTCATATTCATAAAATTAAATATCTAGGGTTCAAGGTTTTAAGATAAAAATACAAATTTTTGCACAATAATTTGGTAATTTTAATAAGATTTATGAGAAGAGAACGTATTTTTTGATTCTTCCCTCAACATAACATTTTTAATTCAAAAGTTGACTCTTTCCATTGCCACTAGTCAAATTGATTCACCATTTAACAATTCACTGTAAATAATTAAATAATTGTTGCTGCTTCTACCAACATAAAGAATAATTACTTTTATTAATCTTATTTAGTCAAATTACAATTCACTCAACCCCTAGATAAAAAGTTAGGATATGAATCCATATCCACTATTAATAATGTATGTAATTTTTAAATTTTAGCACAATATTCAGCCACCATGAATAATTTGAAATCCAACGCTCTGAAAGATAGAGAGAGAAAGGGAAAAAATTAAACAACTATTAAAATGCTTTTATATAACTAGAGTAAGTTATATCAACCGCTAACTGTTTGTGTCAAAATTGGGCACAACACTCGTCGGAAGTTTTTGAAGAGATAATAAATGAAGAAAGTAAATTAAAATGTGGATTATCTAATAAAAACTCCAAATAATAGGAAGTAAATTGCACGAGAGACAACGATTTAGAGTGGTTCGGCGTATTGCCTACGTCCACTATGAAGTTTTGTTACTTTATTGCTTGATATTTAGAAAATACAGCTTTTTTATGTCAAAGTACAGCAAGTAGTAAGCCAAAATTCGAAATTAAAGGCAGCGGTGGTACTCTGAAGCAATTTTGGTAGCGTCCGAGCGTTTTCTTACTCTAAAAATTCTCTGATCCCCTTTCTGAATGATCGGGGGCTCTATTTATAGTTGTAGGAGGCTGATACTTCGCCTAAAATCAGGGGAGAACACTTCTGGCACGTGAGGGGGCCCACATGGCCGAATTCTGGAGATCCGGTCCCACTTTGGGATCGATTCGACCCTTGGTTCGAATCGATCAAAAAGGTGTCCAATCATGATGAAACTTGGCGTGGACATTCTTCTATGTATATGCAAGCTCCTGCGAAAATTTCATAGCATTTGGATTTGTAGATCTCGAGTTATGATCGATTCAAGTTGGAGTTTTTCGCCCCAGGGATCCGTTCGAATCGATATGGTTCGAATCCATAGGGTCGAATCCATGCTTCTGCACGTGAAAGTGATGATGTGGTGCGTATGCTTCGGGTCAATCCTCCTTTTTCTTTGAGTTTTCTGGGTCATACCCTTGGTTTTAGCCGCATTTATGTGATGGATTCGAAGAGTTGGATTCGAAGGCATGCTTCCTTCAAATCGATGGAACTGGTACTCGTTCGAATTGGTCAAAGCATTTGATCGATTCGAGGTTTTCTCAATTGGGGGATTCAAAGACGAGTTTTGGAATGGAGCCAGGGCTTCTCCACTTGCATGGATTCGAGGAAACTTTCCCCCGATGGATTCGAGCTAGGGCATACAAGGATGGATTCGAACCAAGACGTAATGGGATGGATACGACCTTAAAGCTTGCTCGATGGAGTCGAAGCAAGGTGTGTTCTGATGGATTCGAACCATGGCTGACTACCGATGGATTCGAACTAAGGCGTAATGGGATGGATACGACCTTAAAGCTTGCTCGATGGAGTCGAAGCAAGGTGTGTTCTGATGGATTCGAACCATGGCTGACTACTGATGGATTCGAACCAAGGCCTTGTGGACGGATACGAACCAATGCATGGTTGATGGAGTCGAAGCATGGTCACTTGGATGGATTCGAACCAATGCCATTCCTGAGGGATTCGAGCCTATATCATTTCATCCATCTCCCATTGGCGATAACTTGAGCATACTAACTCGGATTGCCCCGAAATTTGGAATGTTGGTTTCTACCACTTAGCTTGATGTGTCTTATCAATCGTAGCCCGATCCGGACTCGGGCAAAATTCATCGATATTTGTAGTTGCCCCATCAATCATTCCAAATTGAGGACATGTGATCTTGTCTTTTTCCAGTCAGTTCCTAGTTATCTCGGCCTTGCCAAAAGGCGGGATAACATTTGCCCCCCAAAGTACGTCTTGTGTAAACATGACGTGCTTTGAAAAGCTGCAGTCTATCGTTGGACAATTAGAACATGCTTTGCTGAGAGTTGTATTCTTTATTACTATAGCCAATCGTCGTATGATCGCGATCGGCTGTTCGTCGTCCACATCATGACAAAATGGACATTTGATCCCTGTGAATAATACAGATCAAACATTAGTCATACATATGTGCATATATGTACCACCTTGACTTTGGCTAACGTTGCGTGATTGCAAGTTGTTGTCAGTTCGGTTTGTTATCGGATTCTGCATCGGTCCTCTCCTGAACCGATTTGAGATTCGAGTTAAGACACTGTTTTTATGATTGTCTATAATCGTCCTCTTGTATCGATCCTCTCCTAAATCGATATAAAAAGTAGACAAGTAATTTTTCAAATTGAAGCGATTCGCCCGTTCTCATTGGTGGATCTTGATGGATTCGAAGTCATGTATGTTCGAAGCGATAGCTTTCGAATCAATGGTTCAACGGTCTTCGTGCTTCGAATCGATACAATTTTCAATCCAACCTTTGTTTGATGGCTCCTTCGAATCGATAATGCCTCGCATCGATCCTGCAGGGATGGATTCGAACATGTAATGGATTCAAGGGCAACAGATTCGAAGTGATATATGGATTCAGCCGTGTGATGGATTCGAACACGATAGGTGAGCGGGCGATTTTTCGAATCGATAGGATATTGCGAGTGACCGGTGGTAGAAGGTCAATATGACCGGGAGACGAAGAGCCTCAAGCGTTTTCTCGAACCCGTATAAATACGCGAGGTAAGCCTCACTTTCACTTTTTACATTTTACTAGTACCATCGCCGCTTCTTCGAATTGATCCTCCAGAGCTAGAAACAACCGTGTCTTTGCACGAAATGATAAAATTCCACCAAGTCTTCTTTTGCAATCGAATCCAATCAGGTAACCAAGGGATCGATTCGAGTGTAGGAATGATAAAACTGGAGTTTCCAGCATCGATTCAATCCTTTCTTCTGAAAATCATAAAGGGTTGTGAGATCTGGAATGGGTCGACTCGATGGACCTGAGGAACAAAACCATTCAATTCGTATCGATCGTAGAATGTTGTCTTGGAGGAGCATAGATATTGATGGATGCTATCTTCCTTCATTGCTTCGCATCGATCCAGGAATGAACGGTTCGAATCGATCTTGAATGCAAGGCTTCGAATCGATGGTTGTGAAAGAAGAAGGGTCTCATGCCGATTGATTCGAAGTAACGATATTCTGATGGATTCGAAGGTGTTCAATATTGATCGATTCGAAGTTATGCAGAGCTCATGGATTCGAATTGCTTCTCTGTCCCAAGGTCTCATCGAGTCGAACTACACGGAGTCGGGGCGTACTGATTCGAAGTTCATCGACTCGACTCGTATCGATTCGAGTCGATCGATTCGAAGTTCGTCGATTCGACTCACATCGATTCGAGTCGATAGATTCGAACGTCCTTGCTTCTGGGACTCCCACTCTTCTGATTTGCTCCAACATCTGAACTACGACCAATTTCAAGTTAAACTTTAATGAACTCACTGAACTTTAGCATACTTGACACCGGCGAGCTTCGGCCTTGCATAATCGAGTTTGACTTGACCTCCCTTTTGGAGCTCGTCGATGGCACCATGACTTAACCAAAATATAACGAATTTATACTTGAATTGGTCAGTAGCATCTGGATGGCGTGGAAGTGACGGTCAGCTATGACGGTCATTTTCATTCTAAAATTCCAAAGTTTCGTCGCTCGGACATCTTGTTTCAACTTGTGAAATCTGCTTAAGGTATGCATAGCACTTGCACTGCACGACATATTCATACACTTTACACTGGGGGAATGCATGGGCTATTTATGTATTTAACGCCGCTTTCTGGTGAGTTAGTTAATTATGGAATCTTCGAGTTCTCAACAACAAGAAGTACAAAGCTCGCCTCCTCCAGTGCTTGAGATTCTGGAAATCCCTCCTGAAGTTATAGATCTGGCTCCGGATGAGTTGCCGGAGGCATATTTATCGAAGATCCTGTCGATTCTGTTCAGTCCAATATCTCGGAGTCTTTGTTGGGCCAGATATGTTCGAAACATAACATATCCCTCGACGATGTTTTATTACCTAGTGCCAATGACAGACCACATAACCCACCTGAAGGATATACTTCCTTTTACCACCATGCCTGCGCGGCTGGATCTCTCCCTCCTTTTAACCAATACATCAGAGAGATGCTGTCGTACTTAGGAATTGCTCCTTCACAACTCCATCCCAACGGGCATGCATTGCTGAATAGCGTCTTTGTCATATTTATGGATTGCCTTTTTCGCCCGCCAAGGCCAAACGAGATCAGGCACATATTCAATTTCAAGAGTAGGGGTGATAGCCCATCTTTCACCTTTCTGGAAGCGGTCAGAAACTGTCAGGTTGTGACTGGGGCCTGGACCAGGCTTAGCTATTTCAAGAATGAGTGATTTTTTGTTCGATGCCCCCCAGGGTTTGCCATGAGATGGTTATCCAGACGTAAGTATCATAAGTCATCCTTGAATGGCCACTCTTAATACTTGCACTAATACTCTGTTACTCTTATAGCCATCATTTCGAGACCTACCGGTGGGCATTATAGAGGCATCGTTCAAAGCTTGCAAAGGGTCCCAAGCGACTCAAGGCACATCGACTTGCTGTTGACCGACGATAACTTAAGGACGCTGGGTTTGATTGAGATGAGCCAGAGTATTGTAATTGAAGGGTTGGCAAAACCGGCCTCGAGGAATAAGAAGGAAGTTGTAAAAAGAAAACCTGGCATTGTGATAAGAGAAAAAAGCGATGATGAAAAAACGCCCACGGACACTGAGATAGCAGCCAACCTTTCCCGAATAGAAGAGGGTCGGAAAGGCAAGGCCGCTGTACCTAAGTTTAAGAGATGGAAGTCTGTAGTCGTAACCCGTTCCATAACTGGGGTTACTATCTCCGGCGCCGCTCCTAGCCAGTCCGGAGACTTTTTCAAAGGGCTGGACGATATTCCCATTTCGGACTACGTATCTCTCCACCACGGGTCCGGTTTGGAAGAGCTCCAGGAAGCGCTTGATATAAGCGAATCATTACCCGTTAGTGTAATCGACACTTCTTGTTGGTCGGGGGGTTTGCGCACTTACACTTTCACAACACTTCACGACTTCCACATGCATTGTAGTGCTTTTCCTTGGTACTTAACTGAATTGTTTCTTCTTTACAGGTGCTATGTCGGATCGTCCTTCTACACTTGATAGACTTCGGTGAGTGCATCATTCTTTATCTTATTACGAATCTCGCCATAGGGATTCTGATCGTGATCGTGAGCGGAGGCATTATGAGCAAAAGCATCGTGAGAGGGACCATTCTCGATATTATTCTAGCCAGGAGCATTCTGATAGGGACCGAAGGTACCGTTCACCCTCTCGTTCTCTTTTGCCACCCAGAAGCCATGCACCTGCACTTTAACCTTCGCGACAACATCCATCTTTACAGATCTCAAAACCTGGTCCACATTGTTCTAGGACTGATACGGCTACGACCATAATTGTGGAGGAGGCCCCTCTCGAACCATCTGGTGAAGGGGCTATAAGAATTGCTCAACTGAAGAAAGATTTTCCAGAAATATGCTTCGATTCTTACATCTTTCCTCCCAATCTCAAAAGAATTCCCGAAGAGGCTGTGAACACCGCCCTCAGCTATCCCCACGATTTCCATGCTCAGTACAAAGAATGGTACAAGGCGGCTGTTAAAGCTTCAAAAGTAGCCTTCAATCGAGCCAAAATTATTGAGAAACTGGAAGCCGGCTTGGCTCAGAAGAACCATATTGTTGATATACTTCAGTCTGAAATGGAATCCTCTCGTAAGGCCGAAGTTGAGTCGCTGAAAAAGGTCGATGAGATATTAGTTGAGATGGCGAAGATGCAACAGGCGCATTGCACTTTAGTTGAAGACTTGGGCCATTGGTACAAAAATGTTGAGGCCGAGCGGGATGCGGCGGTCAAAGAACTAGAGTAATTAAAGGCTAAGTTTGCCGACATAAATAAGGAAAAAGATGATGCTAATATGGCCACACAAGAAGCGTGTGAGCAAGCAGTGTCTCTCCGAGCTGAGCGAGACGCGGCGGTTGCTAAAGTTGAAGCGGTGGCGACAGAAGTGGAGGGGAGAGTCCAGGCAGAGATGTTCAGGGTAGAAGCCGAGTTTGATGAGCTCCTTGACACTTACAATGCTAATGTGCTTGAGCACAGGAATCTCTCGTGGCTCGGAGATTATTCTACGCTTCTACTCAATGCTTGGAGAAAATTGGTGGCGAATAAGAAAGCATCTCTCCCCGAAGGTGCCGTGGATGAATTTGAACTCGAGTCTCTCTTGTTGAGCGAGGAGGAAAGGAAACTTTTCCATGAAGCGATGATTTCTGCTGAGAGAGAGAGAGAGAGACTCGGTTTTCACCATGTGGAGACTGGCGAGGGTTCTGAAGCTATACATTGTAGCGAGGATGTTTCAGTTGCTGCCCCGACCTCGTCTGGAGTTACTGCTACAGTTGGTCCACATGTTGTTCCTGCTTATAACCCGGATCAACAGGAACTGTCTCTCGGTATAACTGCTGTTTTCGAACTCGTCTCATCACCGAGCCGAGGCAAAGAAGGTATTTCAAATATTCCTTAAGTGTTTTAGAATGACGAACTTGGAACAGATCGTTTTACTGATTATTCTCATTTTTTTTCGATCAGTGACTGAATGTGATGTGCCAGCACTTCCAGTACCGCAAATTTCGCAGTCAATGCAAGGAGCTGTCGTTACTGAGGCTATTATGACTACCACCGTAACCAACGAGACTGGAGAGGGGAGCTCAATGTCGCTTGATGCTCAGATGATTGAGGAACTCCTCAAGCCGCCCTGTGAACCTTTTACTGATCCTTCTTTTGCAATGGGTGGAGTCGCTCCAACTTTTATCTCGTTTATGCCGACTATCAGTGTGTCCAGCGCTGCTCGATCTTCTCGACAAGAAGAAATCCTTGTCGAAATAAGCGCTGAAATGGCTGCGGCGACGACGGTTGGTTGTTCCAGAAGTGATGTTGCTCCACCAAGCTTAACTCCTTTAATGGTTACTTCTCATGTCGGCACAGCTATGACTTCTAGTGCCGATGCTCCACCACCTGTTACGGCTCCTCTGCCTCCGGTTCGTCCTCACAAAAGGATCTCTATCCCTTCCAGCTCTGAGGAAGACGTTGATATTATGCCAGATCCTGGGGATGTTCCAAAGAAGGACAAAAAGTCTCGCAGGAAGCCGGGTAGTGGGTCTTGCGGCTCAACTCCGAAGAAGAAACCCCGGAAGAAGGAGTGAACTTCTTGTTTTATCATGTGGTTGTGAAATGGCAATTCTTTTACCTTTTCTTTTGTTCTTCTAGAGCCGTGTATATATGTGGATTCAGCTTCCACTTAATTGAATTTTTTTTGTTTTGTTATGTAATCAAACTCCTTTTTTGTTTGTTGATAAAATGGAAAACAACTCTTTTCTCTTTTGCTTAAGTATTGCGTTGATTAGCTCGTGCTCACATATGTCATAAGCCTTGAATACATGTCCACACTCCGAGGACTTAACACAATTTGCAATTAACATTTCGGTCTGGGAGCTTATTAATTATCAATGTTTATGACTTAGTTCGCTCTCTGGGAACCTGTAATTGATGCTTATACTCCAATTCATACTCCGAGAATTTGGAGTTAGTGTTTATACTCCGGTTCGCGCTCTGGGAACCAAGAGTTGGTGTTTATGTTTCGATTCACACTCTGGGAATTTGGAGATAGAGTTTTATATTCTGGCTCGCACTTCGGGAACCAAAGTTGAAGTTTATACTCCAATTCGCACTCTGGGAATTTAGAGTTATCTCACACTCTAGGAGCGATGGATTTATACTCTGGTTTGTGCTCCGGGAACCGGGAGTTGAAGTTTACACTCCAATTCGCACTCTGGGAATTTGGAGTTGGCTCACACTCTGGGAGCGATGGATTTATACTCTGGTTCGCACTCCGGGAACCTAGAGTTGAAGTTTATACTCCAATTCGCACTCCGGGAATTTGGAGTTGGCTCACACTGTGGGAGCGATGGATTTATACTCCGGTTCGCACTCCGGGAACCGAGAGTTGAAGTTTATACTCCAATTCGCACTCCGGGAATTTGGAGTTGGCTCACACTCTGGAAGCGATGGATTTATACTCCGGTTCGCACTCCGGGAACCGAGAGTTGAAGTTTATACACCAATTCGCACTTTGGGAATTTGGAGTTGGAGGAGGGATTGTCGTGTATCAATCCCTGTGAATGTTGATGTAGTGTTCTTCCCCCGAGCTTGGATTTCACTTAGCGAGTGACTGGTCGTATCACAGTCACTCATTATTTGAATAAATCCTACCGCATGATGGAACTTAGCTCTCTGTGTATCGTGATATTGTACGTCATATTCAGTAAATCGCTGCTCTGGCTCGAAGAGATGGCATTTTATTGCTGAAACGAGAAAATATGGCAATGTCAGTTGCCTTATTACAAATTTAAATCTCGAAATGCTAGAATAAAATGCAAAGGGATAAATTGACAAAAAATAAATAAGTAAAGTCTTTTATATGTAGTAGCATCGAAGACTTTCGCTATTTCAAGCTCTCGGCAAAGTAAGACCGTCAACGGTCGATAATTTGAACGTGCCATCTCCGAGCTTTTGTGAAATCACATATGACCCTTCCCAATTTAGCTTCATGTGCGAAGGAACCGGATAGACTCTTTTGAGTACAGGATCGCCGAGTTCGAAGGTTCACGGGCGGACCTTTGGCATTGTACAGTCAGGCGACTTGACTTCGATATGCGGCTGCCCTCAAGTCAGCCTCTTCGCGGTTCTCATCGAATAGATCCAAAGATTCAGCAAGTAGTATGACATTTGTTTTTGGATCATAATATGTTACACGATGAGAGTGCACTTCCATTTCGATTGGAATAACGGTTTCAGAGCCGTAGGATAGAGAAAACGGGGTATGACCGGTTGCAGTTTTATGAGTCGTTCGATAGGCCCATAACGCCATAGGAAGTTCGTCGACCCATTTGCCCCCGCCTTTTTCCAGTCGCTTCTTTAGAATGGATTTGATAACTTTATTAATAGCTTCGACTTGACCATTTGCTTGAGGGTGCGCTACTACAGAGAATTTCTTATGGATGTGGAATCGTTGACAGAAATTCTTGAATTCAGCACTGTCGAATTGGGCTCCGTTATCGGTGATGATAGTATGTGGGAGACCAAACCGGCAGATGATGTTACGTACTACAAAGTTTATTACTTTCTTTGTCGTAATTGTTGCAAGGGGTTCAGCTTCAGCCAATTTGGTGAAATAATCAACTGCGACGATGGCGTACTTCGCGCCACCTTTGGCCAGAGGCAATGTGCCGATGATATCTATTCCCCATACCGCAAATGGCCAAGGACTGACCATTTGGGTTATCTCGGTAGGCGGGGCTCTAGGAATTCGAGCGTGTTTCTGGCATTTGTCACACTTTCTAGCATAGTCTGCAGCATCGCGGTTAACAGTAGGCCAATAATACCCATATCGTAGTATTTTCTTCGCAAGTGCTTGCCCCCCAGTGTGATCTCCACATTCTCCTTTGTGTACATCGTGTAACACTCGTTTGACCTCATCGTGCGTGATACACCGGAGGAGAGGAACAGAGTATCCTCTCCGGTACATGACTCCAGTTTGAATAACAAATCACGAGGCCTTTCGCAGAACTTGTCTTTTCTCGCTTCGATGCTCGGGCAATACTCCACGTTCGATATAATTTTGATAAGGAGTCATCCACGACTCCCTATTGGAGGTAGCTTCAAATGTGAAATCGGTCTCCCTTCGATCAATGCTCGGGGAGGATAGGGTTTCAACCGGAACGACCCCCAACTGCTGAGCTTCACCCGTACTTGCTAACTTCGCCAACGAATCAGCTTTCTGATTGTGCTCTCAGGGTATGTAGAAAATGGCATAGTAATCGAACTGATCAAGCATCTCCAGAACTCGAGTTGGATAAGCGACCAATCTTCGGTCTTTGGCCTGATATTCCCCTCGAACCTGACACACTATCAACTGGGAATCACAGTAGATCTCTACAGCGATGATTTTCATATCACGGGCAAGCTTTAGTCCGGTAAGTAGAGCTTCGTACTCGGCTTCATTGTTGGTTGCACGAAACTCGAACTTTAAAGCATAACATATGGATCGTCCCTCGGGGGTTTCAAGCACTACCCCAGCTCCTGAGCACCGATCGTTTGACGCACCATCGGTGTATAGCTTCCAGATGTATTTGGGAGATTTGCTGGTCTCGGGTAAGTCTTCAGGAATAGTGAATTCGGCTATAAAATCTGCTAGGACTTGGCCGTGAATGGCCCTTCTCGGAGTATAAGTGATGTCGAATTGACTCAGTTCGATGTTCCATTTTAGTAACCTACCAGACGTCTCAGGCCGCATGAGGACCTATCATAACGGCTGATCGGTGTACACAGTAATAGGATGGGCCTGAAAATATGGACGGAGCTTCCTCGAGGCAATGACTAGGCAATATGCCAGCTTTTCAAGCTTTGGATAATTTCTCTCGGCTCCGGTCAATCATTTACTCACGTAGTAGACCGGTTTTTGCACTCAGTCTTCCTCCCGAATTAACGCAGCACTGATTGCATTTTCAGATACCGCCAGGTAGAGATATAACTGTTCATGATCTACAGGCTTTGAAAGGATTGGTGGTACGGAAAGATGTTGGACTAGAGATTGAAATGCGCCCTCACATTCTGCAGTCCGTTCGAAGTTTCATTTCCCTTTTCGAACCAAATCGAAGAAAGGAATGCATTTGTCGGTCGACTTCGAGATAAACCTGCTCAGTGCTGCAACTTTCCCATTAAGACTCTGAACTTGCTTTATGGTTCTCGGAGTCTGAAGATTTCTGATAGCCAAGATCTTCTCAGGGTTGACCTCTATTCCTCGGGCATTGACAATGAACCCAAGGAATTTTCCTGATGCGACTCCGAAATGACACTTTAGTGGATTAAGCTTCATTCCGTATTTCCGAAGGATATTGAACATTGACTCCAAGTCTTTGACATGATCAACGGAGTATCGTGATTTCACCAACATGTCATCTACATAAACCTCCATAGTCTTCCCAATCTGATCGACAAACATTCGGTTGACTAAGCGTTGATAAGTTGCGCCAGCATTCTTTAATCCAAAAGGCATGACCTTGTAGCAGTATAATCCCAAATCGGTTACGAAGCTTGTGTGCTCTTGGTCGGGTACATGCATGGGTATCTGATTGTAACCTGAGTAAGCATCCATGAAGGATAATAATTCATGTCCGGTGGTTGAATCTACCAGTTGATCGATTCGGGGAAGTGGAAAGCTATCTTTCGGTCAAGCATTATTCAGGTCAGAGTAATCGATACACGTTCTCCATTTCCCGTTTGGTTTCCGGACGAGTACTGGATTGGACACCCATTCTGGGTATAAAGCGTCTCTAATGAACCCATTCGTCTTCAATTTGTCGACCTCTTCCTTAAGGGCGGCTGTTATCCCACTTTCTGGTCAAAACTGGAATATCAACAAATTGGCAAGGGATTATGGATATTGGGATTGGAGATCGATTGAAAGCAAGGCGGCGATCGATATCATCAAAATTTGGTTGAACTCTGATCAGGACGGAATTGATCGGAGATGATGATAAGGATTAGGAAAGGCTATGTTTCAAATTTCAGGTTAATCGAAGTTCATATGAAGGAGTTATGATCGATGCAAGGTAGGAAAGTCATACTGTTCGAATCCATCAAGGGGTCAAGGTGGTAATCGTTTCGAATCCATCGGATTCGAACCCATCAGGTTCGCATCGATCGAGGGCACGGTGCAAGGATGGTTCAAATCGATACACCTCGTATCGATCAATAAGTGATGGCTTCGAATCGATACCTTTCGTATCGATCAGCTTGCACACGGCACGATGGTCTTCGTATCGATCAGATGGGAAGGACAAGTGGACTTCGACTCGATGACGGCATGGATCTCCTTCGTATTCATAAGGTATACACAGGTTAGTTTGTATCGATGGTGGTTCGAATCGATAGGATTCTGGATTCGTGCCTATCGATACGAAGAAAGCGTTCGAGAAGGATACGCAGAGAGTCGACTTCATGGATTCGAAGAACTTAGGGACAATTTCGAAGCGATCGATACGAACCAGGGAAGAAACGTTCAACGCGGCGACAAAGGTGGATCGACCCAGAGAATTCATGACACGTCATCGATGCGCACGCGCTTTGGATGGATTCGAAGCATGGATTCGAAGCATGGATTCGAACCAGGCAGAACATACAAAGCTTTGATATCGAATCAATCATATCTTCCGAACCGTTGATCCAAACGCAATGAAATTTTTACAGGAGCTTACATACATGTTGAAGAATGTTCTCACCAAATTTCAACTCAATTGGATGATTTCTTTATCCATTCGAATGGAGTTCGAATCGATCCCGATGTGGGCCCGGATCTCCAGAATTCGGCCGTATGGGCCCCCTCACGTGCTAGAAGCGGTCTACCGGATTTTTAGGAGAAATATCAGCCTCCTACACCTATAAATAGAGCCCCTGGTCATCCGGAAAAGGGGTCGGAGAATTTGGAGAGAGAAAGCACACTCGGACGCTGCCAGAATCATTCCATAACATCATTACTGCTATTTATTTCAAGTTTTGGACTTTGTAACTGCAGTAATCATATGTAATCATCAAGGATAATCAATAAAAGGATAAAAACTTTAGAGTGGACGTAGGCCGGAGATAACTGAACCACTATAAAATTTGTGTCTCTGTTCTTTACTTTTGGATTGCTGTTTAATATTTGCTGAGATCTGAGATTTGTGTTTGAATATTATTGATTTGTATTCATACACTGGTGCTTTCACGGTATTCGGTGTTTGCGACCAATTTTGGCGCAAACACTTTGGTGCTTTCACTAAGAAGGACTAGCACCCGCTACATCGGATTTGAAAGTTGGATTTGAAGATTTGAATAGAGTTTGGATTCAAGGACAATGACTAAGCAAAATAGTAGAAGGGAAAGGGCTGAGAGAAGCCAACAGGAAGGAAGTCAGCAAGCATCCTCCGGAGCCAGGGAAGGACAGGCTTCAATCTACATAACCCGAGATGAAATGGAGGCTATGGCAAATTCTTTGCAAGAGAGATTGTTGAAGAACTAACAGGAAATGATGCAGACTTTCTTTGAGCAAATGAGAGCTGCAGGGATGCAGAACTTAGGAACAGCTACAGCCGCTGTGGATGCAGGACAGGGGACTAGGGTCGTGGAACCTAATGGAGGACGAGATACAGAGCCAGAAGGCAATCATCAAGGGGCTTGGGGGCAGGCCTACGGGATCCAATACAGGAGGACCTTTATAAGGAATTCAATAGGCTAGAGCTAACATTGCTTCTAGTGAACCACACGAGGAATATGTGCTGGAGTTCACTCGGGGGCATGGGGGGCAACCCCCAACAGACAATACCGGATTAGTAGAAATCATCAGAAGAACTGTGCGAGGTGGTTTGACCAACGGGGACTTGGAAGGAGTGAATAGGAGTCCGTTTGCTCAGGAAATAAGGATGGCTCAGAATCCACCTAAGTTTAAGCTACCTAGCGTGGAGGTATATGATGGTAAGGCAGACCCAACTGATCACTTGATGAGGTAAACCAGACACATGGAGGTGTTGGGAGCATCGGAGGAAGTGATGGCCCGATGCTTCCCTTTGTATCTAACGGACTTAGCTGCAATGTGGTTTAGGCAGCTGAGAGAAGGATCTATCAGGACTTGGAGAGAATTGGTGGAAAATTTTTTGGGACAGTTTCGGGTTCACGTCAAGAGGCCGAAGAATGTGATGACATTGACATCGGTGAAGCAAAGGATGGATGAATCGCTTAGAGCTTTTCTAACTCGATTCAGTGCGGCAGTCGCTTCGGTGGGCCAGCCTGATCCATCGATGGTTTTAATGGCAGCAGTATCAGGAGTCAGGGAGGACTCGGATTTCAAGGTATCTCTGATACGAGATCCCCCACAGGATCTCGACGAATTCTTTCACGAGGCAGAAAGGTTCCTTCGGCAGGAAGATGCGAGTACGGATTTAAAGGTGAAAAGGGTTAATGCAACTCAGGATGTAGGACCATCCAGCAAAGGTTTGGATAAAGACAAAGGGAAAAGGAAGTTGGACGATGATTCTGGAAACGCTAGGAAGTGATGGAAGGATCCAAAGTTTTCTACATACACAGGATTGAACGATACGCTGGAGCGGATATACCTGGATACTCGGAATCGCCTTCCTTACCGGAGGCCGGCTAGGAGAGAACCATCAGAACGGGAAAGGACATCGGGAAGGCACTGCCTCTTCCATGATTTAGACGGACATGACACTAATAGCTGCAGGCATTTAAAGGATATAATCGAGGAGCATGTAAGGAATGGACAGTTACAGCAATTTGTCGGAACTCGGAATGCAACGGTAGAGCAGGAGCAACTACCGACTACCTCACACCGTGATGATGTGAGGCGCAGGGATGATGGTCGATTGATCATCCACTGATCAGGATAATGTGAAATAAGTAGCGAACTACTGGCAAGCAACCAAGTCATTTACACATGTATGGGGACGGAGATAGCCCCTAGGCATGCTCTGAATGATGATAAACTACGATGTTGTGGTTTGTGAAATTTATCTTTTGCTTTTTGATTGGACACTGCTTTTCTTTTTAGATTTGGGTTTGGAGTTTGGATTGAACTCCTGGTTTTGCTTGCTTTTTGATTTGGGTTTTTCTCTGGATCGTTGTTTTTGATTTTGAATGCTGCTTTGGATTTCCGGTTTTCTGGTTTGGTTTTGGATTTTAGGTTGGATATTGATTGGATTTTCATCTTGTTTTTGATAAATGGACGTCGGGTATGGATTACGCCTGGCAAGGGGTGAGTCACTTTGCCCGAACGTGGTAAATTGACTCATTCAGGTCGTCGAGTATGGACTATGCTCGGCAAGGGTCCGGAGTGACCAGGATTCAGCCTAGGACTTAGGCCCCATATTATCGATTATTGTATCAGGTCGTTGAGTATGGACTATGCTCAACAAGGGTCCGAAGAGACCAGGATTCGGCTTAGGACTTAAGCCACGGCATTGCTCAACGTCCAGGGACACTGGACTACGGTTGTCAGGTGTGGATTGCGCTTGGCAAGAACCCGGAACGTCCAGGGACACTGGACCACGGTCGTCAGGTGTGGATTACGCTTGGCAAGAACCCGGAGAGGTTATGGATTCGATATCGACCCTGAGAGGTCCTGGATCTGGTTATTGGCTATTGGATAAGGATGGATCAGGACTCGACTGTCGAGTTCGAATGGATATGGAATTGGCTAGGGCTTTGGTTACGGGATTTGGAATTGGGCATCGACTCGAAGCAGTCAAGGATGACATACTCTGGCGATATGGCTATGGACTTTGGATATTGGAATTGGAACTATTCAAAACACGCCTTCTTATCAAAAGGCATGTTTTGGGGGGCAAAGTGTTATCCCACTTTTTGGTCAAAACTGGAATATCAACAAATTGGCAAGGGATTATGGATATTGGGATTGGAGATCGATTGAAAGCAAGGCGGCGATCGATATCGTCAAAATTTGGTTGAACTCCGATCGGGACAGAATTAATTGGAGATGACGATAGGGATTAGGAAAGGCTATGTTTCAAATTTTAGGTTAATCAGAGTTCATATGAAGGAGTTATGATCGATGCAAGGTAGGAAAGTCATGCTGTTCGAATCCATCAAGGGGTCAAGGTGGTAATCGTTTCGAATCCATCGGATTCGAACCCATCAGGTTCGTATCGATCGAGGGCACGGCGCAAGGATGGTTCGAATCGATACACCTCGTATTGATCAGGAAGTGATGGCTTCGAATCGATACCTTTCATATCGATCTGCTTGCACACGGCACGATGGTCTTCGTATCGATCAGATGGGAAGGACAGGTGGACTTCGACTCGATGACGGCATGGATCTCCTTCGTATCCATAAGGTGTACACAGGTTAGTTCGTATCGATGGTGGTTCGAATCGATAGGATTCTGGATTCGTGCCTATCGATACGAAGAGAGCGTTTGAGAAGGATACGCAGGGAGTCGACTTCATGGATTCGAAGAACTTAGGGACAATTTCGAAGCGATCGATACGAACCAGGGAAGAAACGTTCAACGCGGCAACAAAGGTGGATCGACCCGGAGAATTCGTGACACGTCATCGATGCGCATGCGCTTTGGATGGATTCGAAGCATGGATTCGAAGCATGGATTCGAACCAGGTAGAACATACGAAGCTTTGATCTCGAATCTATCATATCTTCCAAACCGTTGATCCAAATGCAATGAAATTTTTACAGGAGCTTACATACATGTTGAATAATGTTCTCATCAAATTTCAACTCAATTGGATGATTTCTTTATCGATTCGAATGGAGTTCGAATCGATCCCGATGTGGGCCCGGATCTCCATAATTCGGACGTATGGGCCCCTCACGTGCTAGAAGCGGTCTACCGGATTTTTAGGAGAAATATCAGCCTCCTACACCTATAAATAGAGCCCCTGGTCATTCGAAAAAGGGGTCGGAGAATTTGGAGAGAGAAAGCACGCCCGGACGCTGCCAGAATCATTCCATAACATCATTACTGCTATTTATTTCGAGTTTTGTACTTTGTAACTGCTGTAATCATCTGTAATCATCAAGGATAATCAATAAAATGATAAAAACTTTGGAGTGGACGTAGGCCGGAGATAGCCGAACCACTATAAAATTTGTGTTTCTGTTCTTTACTTTTGGATTGCTGTTTAATATTTGCTGAGATCTGAGATTTGTGTTTGAATATTATTGATTTGTATTCATACACTGGTGCTTTCACGGTATTCGGGGTTTGTGACCAATTTTGGCGCCAACAGCGGCAGATCTCTCTGGATCCATACCACTTCTCTTCTATTTGACTGGGATATACCGCGGGTCAATATTTAAAGTGTGGCTCGAGATGTCCGGCGAGATTCCACACATATCAGAGTGCGTCCAGGCGAATACGTCGAGATTAGGCCGGAGAAAATCAACCAATTCATGTTGTGTCTCTTGGTTCAGCTGAGACCCAATCTTCAACATTCTCGAGTCATTGTCATCATCGTCAATCGGGACATCGATGGTTAGCTCAGCCGGAGAAGCTTGACTTTCCGTAGATTCTTCTTTATTATCATTGTTCCTTGGGTCAAGATCCTTTTGGAATTGGTTGTGGTGCCCAGGCCGAGGCCCAGGCGCTAATTGTCAATTGTCAGTGAAACGGACGCAAAGAGATTCCTCTACGCCCTTTCCTTTTTCTTTTCGCTGCGCCTCTCGCAGCTCAGCAACATAACAGGCTCTTCCAGCAGCCTGATCTCCTTGTACAACTCCTATCCCGTGGTCAGTAGGGAACTTCAGGATTAAACACCATGGGGCAATAGCAGCCCTAAATTCAGCAAGGGCCGGTCGGCCCAAAAAGGCATTGTACGGAGAAGGAATATCCAAGACAACAAATTGCAACATCCGAACTCTTCGGCATTCTCCAACTCCCAACTCCACCGGCAATTCAACCATTCCGGTTGGTATTGTCACACTTCCGTTGAAGCCGTGGACTCGCGATTGACAAGGTTTTAAGTTCTTAGCTTCCATTTTCATTAAATCGTATGCTCTTTTAAACAGTATGTTCACGGAACTCCCACTGTCTACCAAGATCCTCTTCATCCAAGCAGGACCAACTTGAGCGGATATGACCAGCGGGTCAATTGTGGGGGCTTCGACCTTATCGGCATCTCGATTTCTAAATACGATTTCGTCAGCCATCGTCTTTTGTTGTTTAGCCGGTGTTCCGTCTTCAGAGTTACTATAGCATTCAAAGTCCACATGATTGATCGAGCTAGCATATGACTCCATTTCTCTCCAACTTCTGTCTGCTAGATGGGGACCACCACTTATTGTATTGATAACCAACCTCCCGCCTGTACGAGCGGGTTCACCTTGTCTTTCTAGATTCTGTGTTCGATTTTGACTAGATGGGCCTGCCTCACCGGACTGCGGTGCCCGAACAAACCGATCCAACTTTCTTCCTCTGATCAATTTTTCAATGAGGTCTTGCAAATGCCTACACTCATTGGTGTTATGTCCATAACTTTCATGAAATCTACAGAATTTTCCTGTTTGAATCTGCCTCTCCGACGATGGCTTTGGAGCAGGCTTTTTGTATTGCATAGTATTACAAGTCTGTAGGTATACATTTCCTAGTGACGTGTTAAGTGGTGTATAACTGTCAAACATTACGATTCTACGCCTCGGACCATGATTCTGGTCTTGCTTCTTGCTCCGGTTATCACCGTTCCTCGGTTGTTGAGTCTGCTTATTTTGAATATTCAACTGGACTTTTCCTGAACTTTCGCCAGACTGTTTAACCGCAACATTACTCTGAATGCCTTCACTGCTGGGCCTTGCATCGTCCTGCTTCCTAGACTGTTTCGCATCCTCTCGCCTCAAGAATTGAGCGGCTTTGGAATAGAAACGGTCCAACGATGCGGGAGGCTTTCCAGCTAACCAATTTCCAAACTCAGAATCAGGGTCGATTCCTTTAGTCAAAGCCATTAAGATAGAATTATCATTGGGGTTGGTGATCTCTGCGCATGGAGCATTGAATCTCTCATAATAGCGTCTAAGTGTCTCTCCGGGAGCTTGAGTGACACTTGATAAGGTATTAACATCTTTCGGTCTGGCAATATGCATGCGAAACTGCTCAACAAATTTGGTAGCTAACTGATCAAATGAAGAAATAGATCGTGGCGGTAATCGTGTAAACCACATCGTCGCAATTCCCCCTAAGGAAATGGGAAAACCACGGCACTTTACTGCGTCATCAGCTCTCACAGCAGTCATCGACCATTCGTATTTCAAAATATGTTGATTTGGGTCGGAATTCCCTTCATACATGGGTAGGGTTGGCATCCTAAATCGCCGAGGAGGTTCAGCATACAATATGTCATCAGTGAACGGGGTATGACTTCGGGAGATTCCCCAATCGTCATTTGTTAGGCCTTGACTCTCACGAATCATTTTTCGTACCATGGCTGAGAGGTCTGGCATCGGAACATTCTGTGTGTGGTGAGCCAAAGTGTGGTCGGGTTGCACAGTGCGAGGTGGGATCGGGCGCTGTTGACAATCCGTATCTCGCCTCCTTGGCTCGACGTCTTCTGGGACATATGGCTCTGGAGCATGTCCCTGCTGATGATAATTTTGATTGGAGTGATCTCGGGTATCAACTCCTATGTCAACTGCAACGGCTGTGGCAGCACGATCATCTGCAGTGTATTGTGGAATAGTGCCTCCTCGAGAGGAGGGTCCAGTATGGAAGCTGGTAGATGGGCCAACTCTTACTTGCCCAACGGTTAATGCCTATTGATAGTCAAAAACTTGCGCATGGTTTCCGTCTATCCTGGGACGGGTAGATCTGTTATTGTAGTCATATGAAGCAGAGCTTTTGGTGGAAGAATGAGGAGCTTGATCCCTTCTGGATCTTCTTCGCCTTTGGAGATTTAGTTGATTGGTAAACTTAGCGTTAGCATGCAACTGCTCAGTTAGCTGTTGTCGGCTTTGGGTTAGTTCCTGGAGTAGCGCCTGGAACTCTTGTCTTGTGACCGGACCTGACTGATCCATATGCCCAGCAGCATCTTGATTGGTTGACTGCAGCTGTGTGGGATTTTGCCTATCCCGAGCTTCTTGATCACCAACGTTAGAAGTGGTTCTTGTACTCACCATCTTGAAGCATTGAATCCTTTCCTAGAATTTGAACAAATCTGAATAGAACGGAAGGAATCTGAAAATGAGGTCTGGATCTCTCTCTTAGATTTATGCAATCCGATATCGAAGATAGATCCAAGGAGCAGAAGAAAAACCGGGTTTTTCTCAGTGAAAGCACCAAAGTGTTTGTGTCAAAATTGGGCACAACACTCGTCGGAAGTTTTTGAAGAGATAATAAATGAAGAAAGTAAATTAAAATGTGGATTATCTAACAAAAACTCTAAATAACAGGAAGTAAATTGCACGAGAGACAACGATTTAGAGTGGTTCGGCGTATTGCCTACGTCCACTATGAAGTTTTGTTACTTTATTGCTTGATATTCGGAGAATACAGCTTTTTTATGTCAAAGTACAGCAAGTAGTAAGCCAAAATTCGAAATTAAAGGCAGCGGTGGTACTCTGAAGCAATTTTGGCAGCGTCCGAGCGTTTTCTTACTCTAAAAATTCTCCGATCCCCTTTCTGAATGACCGGGGGCTCTATTTATAGTTGTAAGAGGCTGATACTTCGCCTAAAATCAGGGGAGAACACTTCTGGCACGTGAGGGGGCCCACATGGCCGAATTCTGGAGATCCGGGCCCACTTTGGGATCGATTCGACCCTTGGTTCGTATCAATCAAAAAGGTGTCCAATCGTGATGAAACTTGGCGTGGACATTCTTCTATGTACATGCAAGCTCCTGCGAAAATTTCATAGCATTTGGATTTGTAGATCTCGAGTTATGATCGATTCAAGTTGGAGTTTTTCGCCCCAGGGATCCGTTCGAATCGATATGTTTCGAATCCATAGGGTCGAATCCATGCTTCTGCACGCGAAAGTGATGACGTGGTGCGTATGCTTCGGGTCAATCCTCCTTTTTCTCCGAGTTTTATGGGTCATACCATTGGTAGCCGCATTTATCTGATGGATTCGAAGAGTTGGATTCGAAGGCACGCTTCCTTCGAATCGATGGAACTGGTACTCGTTCGAATCGGTCAAGGCATTTGATCGATTCGAGGTTGCCTCAATTGGGGGATTCGAAGACGAGTTTTGGAATGGAGCCGGGGCTTCTCCACTTGCATGGATTCGAAGAAACTTTCCCCCGATGGATTCGAGCTAGGGCATACAAGGATGGATTCGAACCAAGGCGTAATGGGATGGATACGACCTTAAAGCTTGCTCGATGGAGTCGAAGCAAGGTGTGTTCTGATGGATTCGAACCACGGCTGACTACCGATGGATTCGAACCAAGGCGTAATGGGATGGATACGACCTTAAAGCTTGCTCGATGGAGTCGAAGCAAGGTGTGTTCTGATGGATTCGAACCATGGCTGACTACCGATGGATTCGAACCAAGGCCTTGTGGACGGATTCGAACCAATGCGTGGTTGATGGAGTCGAAGCATGGCCACTTGGATGGATTCGAACCAATGCCATTCCTGAGGGATTCGAGCCTATATCATTTCATCCATCTCCCATTGGCGATAACTTGACCATACTAACTCGGATTGCCCCGAAATTTGGAACGTTGGTTTCTACCACTTAGCTTGACGTGTCTTATCGATCATAGCCCGATCCGGACTCGGGCAAAATTCATCGATATTTGTAGTTGCCCCATTAATCATTCCAAATTGAGGACATGTGATCTCGTCTTTTTCAGTCAGTTCCTAGTTTTCTCGGCCTTGCCAAAAGGCGGGATAACACTAACCATGCTTATATCTTTAGTGCAACATTAAACCACCATGGATAATCTTGAAATTAAATATCATGAAAGAAGGAGAAAATACTTCGAAGCACCATGGGCAATTTGTATGTAGTTATGATAAAAAAAAATTAGAAGAAAATAATATAAGGTTAAAATTATGAAACATAAAAGTAAAATTTATCATAATCAAAAATATACTCATAAGTAACAACTTTGCAATATAAGTCGTATTAATAAAAATATTATTAAGGTGTATAAATAGATGTTAAGAAATCAACAACATAAGTAAAATAAATCCTTTCAACCGTATTATGTATGGGATAAATAAATTAGAAGATAATAAATTAGTTAAATAAATTATAAGTTAAACTTTGTTTTAAGGCAAAGAAGGATATTACAGTAACACAAAATGAAGATAGACAATAAAGATATGAAATTAAAATAATGGAAAATGATTTAAAAGGGTGCAAAAGGAAAACTTAGAGCAATATGCATTAATTCAAAAGTTTTAGGAAAATAAAAAGAAGAATGAATATAAGGTTAAATGTACTTTTGATAATACGTGATAAAAATATATTAGGAAAGAGACTGAAAGATAAAATGAAGCAAGTAGGTTATAAAGTAATTATAAATGTGGTAATTAATGTAAGGATGGGAAATATGTAAAAAAAAGAGTTTAACCGTGCAAAAATATTACTTAACTCTCTTATGAGAGGAAAAAAGAAAAAGAAGAATGATCAAACGTTAAAGTACTTATATAACAGAATAGACGGTTAGTATTACAATAAAAAAACTTATATATTATGGGTAATATATAATATATCACACCTTTTATTTGATTGGTATAGACAATTTTAAAAATGAAAACTTTCATAATTACTTACTAAAGTTAATGTACTATTCATTAAACTGGCTATTCTTACGACCAATTGCAATGAATTTTTCGAGAAAATGAGATATATTGGATACAAATTGAAGGATAATATCATCAAGTGACAAACCAATAATATCACTTTTTCCAGGAATTTACCTTTATGCACAACAACCGAAAATCATACGATCAATTGTGTAACAACCCGGAATTTTGGGTCGTTAGATTTTGAACATTTAATTCATTTTAAATCTTAAATGTGGATTTTGAATTGATTTTGAAGTAAGAATATTTTGGTTAAATTAATTGAATTTATTGAATTAGTTAAATTTCAAATATGGCAATTTAATTGGATTTGAATAAAAATAATTTAATATTTGGAAATTGGGACAATTTATGAGTCCGGAGGAAATAGATACGAAATTGGTTTCTAAAATTTATTTTAAGTCTATTTGGATTTAAATAATGATGTTGGACTTTTGGATGGAATCAAAAGTCGATAAGTCAAATTTAGAATTTTTATATTAATTTAATAATGGAATTTAATAATAATATAATAATGCAAATAATCAGATTTTGGTTCGAAGTGAAACAGAATGATTTCTAATGTGAATGTAAATTCTATATGATTTATAATAGAGTTAGTAAAATTTTAAAGGTGAAATTTCAAGTGATTTCGACGATTTTGGAAATTGCTCGATTAATTGACGAGTTAAAATAGCCTTCCGGGGCATAGTCTCGCAATTCGACGAAACCAGTTCCATTGGATCCGTAATAGTTAGTTATTATCTGATTTCAATTTTCATAGCATTTGGATTTTCCGTTTGCTAGTACGGGTGAGAAACGCGTTAAAATTTAAATCGATAATTTAATATTTTAAACTCGATTCAAATAGCTATCATCCACATATGATCAAATGAGCCTCCGAAACACGTTCCATTGTGTTCAGAATGCGGATAAAACCTTATGAACACCTGGCGGCACGTGTGATTTGGTGTTCGTTTGTAAATGCCCATTAAAATTGAATTTAATATTAAATTAATAAGTGAACGTATATTTATACGTTTAACAGCCGAAGCCCCAGCTATTTTTTCGGCCGCCACAAAACAGTTCAATGGCCGGTATTTTTTTTCGTTTCTTCCTTGAAATCTCTCGATCCGTGCCTTAATTTCAAAAACCTTCTAAAGGGAAGTTGTAGATCGTGGAGAGATCTACAGATCCAACGGGTGATTCAAGCTATCGTCAACGATGGAGGGAGGATTTTGGCTTCAAAGAGTCGCCGTTCGAGCACGTCGTTCACAAGCATGAGTTGACCGAGTGCATCGAAACCAAGGGCGGGGATGGCGCACGAGTAGGCGAAGGTAGCTGTGACCTCTGATCATCCTCTGGGACCGGAACGTGGTTCGGCGGTTCGAATCAAGGAGGCGTCATTGGGTTTTGGTCGCATACGTGATTCTAGGGAGGGAAGGAAGAAGGTGTCGGCCTTAATTTCTAATCATGCGGCCACGTTCTTCTCTATGTAATTTCTTTTAAAAGAAAATTTTGTTTATAAATTTTATTCAACCTTTGTAAATTCGTAACTTGAGCATACGTTGTCAGATTTCGACGAAACTAGCGGCGCCGAAATCGCACTGCAGGGCAGATCTGGAGTCGGTTTGAGAAGTGGAAATTTTAAATTAAATCGAATGAGCTCGATTAAATTTAAAATTTAAAGCGCTCGTCGAAACTTAATGTGAGTTAATCTCACTTACATCTGGATACCATTTAATTTAAATAGCAAATATTCAAATGATTGATTTGTTGATTAGATGAATGTGATAATTATTATCAAATTTGATCGATATTTTATTTGTCGTGCTAACGCCTGTGGATGCAGGAAAAAAGGTTGGAGGGATCCAACTAGATTCCTCACAAATAGAAATTATATTCATAATCAATGGTATATCTCATTGATATCCTGTGATAAATTGATTTGGAATTTTTGTTATGTCGTATTATGGATGGATAATTATAATTTGGTATTTTAAAAATATCAATAAATGATTTGTGGTTCATTAAATTAGTAGGTTAATTAAAATGGATAATTAATTAATTCAATTAATTAATGATTTGGGTTAGTTAATTCAGTAATTAAGGGTTTGAATTACTTAATTAAGGTTTATGTTAATTAATTTAGAATAACCATTGGGTGGTTTGATAGGTAATTACTTAATGTAATTAATAAAATATAATTACTTAGGGAAGTAATTAATTAATAATTAGTTGAATGATGATTTGTTAATAGAAGTAATTTGGGTATATTACTTTGTGTAATTAATCAAGAGATTAATTAAGATAATTAATTAAGGAGTAATTAATTTATTTAATGAAGTAAATAAAAAGGTAGTTAATTATAGGTTGTGATTTATCAAGAGTGATTAATATTTGTGGGTTAATTAATGATTAATTACTTAATGGAATTAATTTAGATTAGGATAATTAAAAATTTAATTAGAAATCATTAATTTATATAATTAATGATATAATTAAAGGTTGATAAATTAAGATTAATTAATCAATGATAAGTGATTTATGAGTAATTGATTAATATAAGTAATTAAGGATTAATGTAATTAATTATAGTTAATTAATTTGTGAAGTAATTAAAGATTAATTACTATTTTTGGTAAGAATAATTAATTTGTGTAATTAATTAAAGATAATTACTTGAATGCAATTGAAGTATAATTAATCCAGGGTGATTAACTTAGATGGATAATTAAGGGATGATTAATTAATTGATTTGAAATTAATTAATGTTAAGTGAAGGAATCTAAGTGATTGAGATTAGTAATTCAACTAGAATGAATTAAATTAATTTTGGAAGTGTTCAGGCTTTGCTTATGGATGACTAAATGGTATTAGATCCCTTGAATGAGTTGATATCTCTGATATCAAATGTTTTGTGGTATCATATGTTTGGGTGGGTAGGATGTTGTGGTTATCTATCAATGATGAATTGTTGTGTAAAGTGACATGGTGTATTTAAAGTTTGAAGTGTATTTCATTTGGATAACTTGGGTTAGGACGACAGAGACTCGAAGAGACCGGGGTCGGGTATTAGAAATACCTGAAACCACTTCGAATTTTTATTGACTGATATGTGAAATCAATGGGCTGGAATGAAATGATTTAAGTGAATTGGACTATTTAATCTAAATTTTGGTGCTTAGAAAATTGATGTGTGAAAAAAATGATGTCTATAACAAATTGTGAAATTATAAATTGATACGAGTTACGTCGGGTTTTATATAAGTTGTATGCTTTGTATTCCATGTTAGATGGGTTTACTCAAGCTGGTTTCCAGCCTAACCCGGGTGTTACTTTGATGTAATGCTCGGGTCAGACTAAGTATTACAGGTTTTCGGGTAAGGACGTCCTAGAGTTCAGGAGACGGGCTGGATGACAGGAACGTACGGAGAGTTCCCTCTGTATTATATTGTTGTATATATCTGAGACTTGTTGATTGTATATGTATATATGTTAAAACTCTGATGTATTAAAGTGAAATTTGACAAGTACAATTTTCCTTTGTATAACTGTTATTATTTGTTATTATACTTTATCCGCTGCGAATGTGAGATGTTGGTGTTTCTGTTCTTATTATTCTTCTATCTCTTTCTTCTTTTTCCTAACTATCTGGAATCTTCTAGATCGAAAATTCCGGGTCGTTACAGTTGGTATCAGAGCAAGGTTAAGCGACAACCTTGGCTCTGGTGGGATTACTCATTAAGGATAGGGTCAATGGTACCCTAGAATGAGTTGAGAGTGAGGGGGTGTGTGTGTGTGTGTATATGAGAGCGTACTTTTTATTTTCTTAAATAAAGATTTTAAATGATTTTATATAAGATTATAGCTTGATATATAAAGCAATATTTCATTCAAATAAATATTAAGTTAATTGGTCGTTAAAATCATTGGAATTAAAGAGAAACAACGAGAACTAAGTGGTAATAGAAATACAACCAAACTGAAATTAAATCTTGAATTTGGGAAAAGTTTCAAAATAAGATATTAATGAATTGGTTTCGAGATATGATAATCTTGGCTATTATAATAAATAGTTATTGTGTTTAGTAATGATATATTTGTTAATAAGTTAGCCTAATGAACTAAACTTTTAAGATGAGCATAACTTACAAATAGAAGTGGGTTTTAAATTGTGGAATTTTAAAACCTAAATCTAGAAACATTTGAATTGTTTCAAAATGTTAAGAGGAATTTGCTTTGAAATAAAAACCAAAGGTGGTTTAAAATTTAAGGATGAGTTAGTGTGTAAAGGAAATAATATGTATTTATGAGGAATATACATAATATCAAAAATAGTTTGAATAAACTCTAAATGTTGAGTTTTAAATTTGGAATGTGACATGACACCCAAGGTGATAAGTTTTGAACTTATAAGATTATTAATGTGAAGTTTAAAATTTGAAATGGGAATTCAAATGGGGTAAGGTTGGCTAGATTAAGAAAATGGAATTTGACTTTGGGAAAGTTAAATAAGTTAACAAGCAACCTGAACTGGAAATTTTAAGATGAAATTGGGATTTAATTTAGAAAGTTAAATGGTTAATTTGAATTGGGACTAATTCATAGAAATCAGAATGATTTGAAATTGAAGTGGATTCAATTTGAAATTAGTCTAGATTAATTTGAATAATTTGGAAATGTAGTTAAAGTTGAATAGTTTCAAATTCAATGGAATTTGATTTGATTGTGGATAGAAATTGAGGTTAATTCAACTTGAATTGGGATTAAATCAATTTCAATGGAAATTGAAGTTATTTAAATTGGAGTTGAGTCAATTTAAATAGGAGTGGAAATTTAAATTGAATTAACTGGAAATGGAGATGGGGAATCGAACAGTTTGGCTCTGAACTATTTTTCCGAATAAAATATTTTAATATAAACAGTTTTAAATCTATTTTCCTATCTATCTACTATACAACTTTCTTTTTTAAAAAAACCTAAACTATCTTATACTTGTTTTGCAACTACTTTTTGAACTATTTAACTATTTTACAACTGTTTTATAAACCAATTACTATTTCAACTATTTTACAAATTAATTACTATTTTACAACTATTTTTCTATTATTTATAATTATGATAACTGTTTAACTATTTTCCAACTAATTTACAATTTCTTAACTAATTTACTTATATTTTGCAAACTAATAATTATTTTTCAACTACTTATCTATTTTTAGAAAATTTCAAGTTATTTTCTAAATATGAACTAGTCGGAGTTCAAACTGTAATTGATTAAAGACCCAACTGAGATAAGAATTGAAGTGATAATCTAAATGGGGATTAAGGCAAATGTGAATAGATGAATAAAATCAAAGTGAGTATGAATAGAAAGGAAATTGATTTGGCTAATAATCAATGAAATTAAATATGTAGGATATACGTATATTATTCTATTCGCATAGTGATTTGATCCAGATTCGAGCACAAAATTTCGAGATAGTTATATTGATCCGAGTTGGGATTTTTCACTCGATTTTCGACGGCGAACCTGGATATGGATTATTGATTGGTTATGGATGTTCTCTATCATTGTTATAAATATGCAAGCAGAATGATGGTTTCTGATCAAGAAACCAGATCAGAGTCCGCACTAGGAAGTCGGGTGGACGATACTAGTTCGGAAGTGAAATTGTGTGATCGAGTGAGCGATCAGATTGGTATAGCGTACGGATGATATGTGTATATCGTACGGGTTTTGTGACGACCCGACTTCCTGTCTCCAGGAAATCGCATCATCTTGAAGAAAGAAAGGGATAGAAGAAGAAAAGAAAGAAAAAAGAAGAAACAGAACAACATCAGAGAACTCACAGCGGAACGAATAAAATATAATATATCACATAAAACTTTACATAGTATCGTATACATCAGAGTTTTACAGCTAATACAACACAAACTAGACAGTTATAAACATATGTCTAGCAATTACAATTCAAGTACATCAGAGAAAAACAGATACAACTCAAACACAGCGGAACCACCATATATATCTACACGCTGAAGCCTCCTGCTCCATTATCTCCTCTAGAATTCGTCAAAGCAATCCTAAAACACTTGACTACTCATACGTAATATGAGCACCCAAGAGTTTAATAAAACGGAAAATAAACACTCGGGTCAGACAGGGGTCTGGTGTGAGTAAACGGTTTAAAATTTGCTTAACTTTAGAAAACCTTTGAAAAGAAAAGGTATCACGTAAGACTTCCCACACATAAACATGGAAAAGTTTTTACCTTACGCTAACCAAAACCTTTGATAGGAAATCCAATGATATTATAATAGTGTCTAGGGTTTTCAAGTAAATAAGAAATAGCCGAAATTGTTACATTTATTAAATTCCAGCTACTAGCCATAAAAGTGAGTAATACAATCAAAACCGTAGGGTCTCGTAGGAAGAATGGGTTTCAATCAATGGCAGGGCTACTGGGGTACCGCCCGCCACAGTACGTGGCCTAGATCACCGTACCGAGGAGTACTCCCACTCCCCTGCAATACAGAGCCGAGACCATTCCTCAGTGAACAGTCCCGAACAAGACAACCCCGGAAGTTGTCCGGATCAACCGCCCCACACAGCCGAATAAAAAGGGTCTTCTAGACAGGAGTAAATCTTGCTCTCCAGTGGGAGCTACCCACGAAGCCTTGCTGCACCTCCCCTGTTTTAGCCATTCCCGGTTGATGAGGCTTGAGGCTGCGATTACCTTTATAGAACACATCTATCTTAGAATGCTCATTGTCCACCTGACGATGTGCTGAAAGCATTCAATCCATACAAGTACGTTCCGGGTTCGAACGAAACCGAAGGCACTATCTCGTTGCGCTCATTTTGGAATCACCCTCAATGTCAACGACCATAGCCCTTGCACTCTAATCTCCATCTCGAATCTATAAGTACTATTCCGTCAAACTCATTACGGAATCACCCACAGAGTTATACTGACGTACAGCCCTTACACCTCGAGTCTTCACTTGCTCCACTTGGATTAACGACCTAACGTTTAATTGGAATCGATGTGGTTTTCGGATTCCAAATATGGAAACCCGGTTCCGGTCTCATCGAAACCAAACGCCATTTTAATGTCCAAGTTGTACTTAAGGGTTTAACAATTAACTTATATTCAGGATGATATAACATATAGATGAATAACATTATCGCAATAGATAATTCATGCCAAACATTCATCTCACAAAGCAGCATATCTCAAATATCATAGTTATCCAAATCATCCAGTATCAACCAATCACCCAATATCAATCATCCAATATCATTCAACATCCAATATCAATCACTCAATATCAACCATTCAATATTAATCAATCACCCATATCAGAATTGATTGACTCTTAATTAATTTAATTAACCACTAATTAAATTAAATATTATCCTTTAACCACCTGGATTATTGATTTATTACAAATCAAATTCATTATCATCACTTAATGATCTTCCTTAATTAATCTTCCTTGATTAATTATCTTTAATTACCTTTGAGTAATTATCCTTAACCATATTCAGTAATTAACCTTTAATTGCTCTTACTAATTACAATAATCAATGATCCTTCATTAATTAATTAACTATAATTAATTACCTTAATCCTTAATTAATTACAATTAATCAATCATACTTCAATTAAATCACTTATATTAATCAAACTTGATTAATATCGTAAATCAAATTAATTAATAATCCATATTAATTAATAATTACATTAATTAATTAAATAATTAATCATCTCATAAATCATAAACAGCAATTAACAATTTGTAATTACTTATCTTAATTAATTAACTTCTTAATTAATTAACTCTAATTTAATTATATTAATCCTTGATTAATTAATCCAATTAATTAATTTTTAATTACTTCATTAAGTATTATTATTCAATTAAATTAATTAACAAATCCTTAATTAATTACTTTAATAATTAATAACAATTTTAATTAATTATACTTAGTAATTAATCCTTATTTAATCTCATTCATTAATTAATTAATCACATTAATTAATTAACTTAAATAAATTAAGTAATTACCTCCTAATTACTTCATTAATAACTCTTAATCAATCTCTTAATAAATTACTTAACAAATATTTAGTTCCATCATTAAATAATTCTTAATTAATTAATTAATTAATCAATTACTCCATAACTAGTTAACTTTAAAACAATTATATTAATAATTCTTAATTAACAACATTAAGTGATTATCCATCAATCACTTCCAATTAATTGCTCATATGAGTAACTTCTCTAATTATTTCCATAAGTAGTTACCATTCTAATTACATTCAAAATTAACCATTGATTACTTTATTAAGTAATCACACTTAATTAATCCATAATTAAGTGATTACTTAAAATTAAATAAATAATTAACTAATTATTTAAAATTAATTAAATAATTTATTAACTAATTCCTTATATTCCAAAATCCTTAAATAAATTAAGAATTCATTAATCTTAATTAACAAATCATATTTATTAAGTATTCCTAGTTTCATGACAAAGTAATTTTACCATATTTATCTTTATAAATATTTTATTTGAAATTAATCAAATTTTAACAACTTAAACAACTTATTCTATTTGGTTTTCCAAAATTATAACAATAATCTTATTTGGAAACAAGGCATTAAGAAATCAAATTGTAAAATTTTAAAATACTTAAATTATATAATTCAAACTTATTTACTTTCAATAAAATTTAAAATTAAGTTTTACTTTAAAATTTTCTTTAAATTTTGATTCAATATATAAATTCAAAATATTGTTCTTTAAAATTAACATTCAAAATTAAATTAAATTACTTCAAAAGAAATCATTTTAACAAAATTTAAAATTTAAAATAAATTCAATTATCATCTTTAAAATTTTGATTAACGTTCTTCAAAGGACAAACCTTTTTAACTTTTTAAATCTATTTTCTTTTTATAAAACTTGTTTATAATTTAAATACTTGATCTCGTTTACTTTATCAACAATAAATTCTGTAACTTAGTATTATACAGAACCAAATTAAACACAGTAACCTAAAACTCACGAGTCTGCGCCGTATCAAATTCCCAGCATCATCTACTCGAGTCGTTACTTACGCATACCCGTGCTAGCTTCGAGTCGCTCCCCACCCACAACTGCTTCGAGTCGTTCACGAACAAAACACGGTAACCCACCCGAGTAAAGCCCTTCTTCCCCAATACCAAACCCAGAACCCAAACGTGCACAAACCAAATCACAGTGCACGTGCACCCCTGCCGCCGACCACCTACGATCATCGCGACCTCCATCATCAGTCACTACACTACTCGCGAGCATACACGTTGTTCCAGATCAAACAATACACATGCGATTCAAAATGTTATCATTCGAATCGAAAACTGCAGAACAACGCGACCCCATACTCCTTCACGGCCGACGCTACAACGCCGAACTCCCCTCGCCGATCACTCCATTGAAGTGCCACGGCTCCATACTACATTTTCCCTAAATACAACCGAACTCGATCCATTCTTTGCGTAAAAAATCCCAAATAGACAAGCCGAAACTAAGAACAGAAAAAACCCTATTTTGCACAATTCCTAACTCCTCTGCCATTAGAAAAATTAATTTACATTTTTACCATAATCAATAGTCTAAACACAAGCTTCAATCCGAGTTTCAAACCAAATTAATGTTTGGGTAATTGGAATTTCACAAAATTCCCAATTTTTAATAAAACCCAAATTCACCATATTTACACTATTAAAAATTATGATTTCTACTTCTAAGTTCATGATTTCATACCACAAACACAATCATACTCTTCCAAACAAAAATTAGGATGGTTAAATTTTTCCTCTAAAGTTTGGTTTACTGTAAATATCCTATATTTACATTCCTGTAGCTAAAAACAATATAAAACAAAATTTAAAATTTATATCAAACTATAACATACACTTTCCATTTATACAAGTCCAAACAGGTTATAGTTTTGAAGGATTTGGATTTAAAAAAATGAAAATCCAATTCTGCATAAACAACAGAGTTTAAATTCAAAACTACAGAAACTAAGTACTTATGATAATCATGCATTCTCATAATCAAACATTCATTATCAAAGCAAGAATTCACTTGCATGCATTATTGTTTAGCCAAAGATTAAGCCAAAACTGTTTTTAAAATGATTACTCACATGTTTATATGCAGAGCAGAGAGCAGAACTTGTTCCAGGACTTGAAATATTAAATCTGGAAAATACTTTAAATTCTTGCTTCGCTTATGAAGTGAATTCCTTTGCATGCTTTTGAATTCAAGTAGTACTTCATGCAGGTTGAATATTTACTTCAATTGCAGGTTTTGATTGAATTTCATTTAGTTGCAGATTTGAAGAGCAGATTGATCTTCATTTGAATTGCAGATGGGATTTTGCAGTTCCAGGTTTTTGAAAAAGATTTCTGTTTTGAATTTTGATTTAATTTTTCTTTTTAATTTCAGATTTTAAGAAAGATTTCTGTTTTTGAGAATAATTTTTGATTGCCATTAATTGAAAAAGGAAACAATTTCTTCATATGTTAGGTTTATTAAAATTAAAGAAAATAAAATTTTGAAATAAAGACACTTGTTAATAAATCTTACACTTGTCATACAATACTTAATTATCTTACATGTGTTATTAAGGTGATGTTAATATGTCTTAAGAAAATTTTAAATTAATTTTTTTACTTAATTTAAATGTGAATATAACTTATTAAATTTACTTTATAAATAAATGCTTACCTATATAAATATAAATTTACCTTTATAAGAAAACGTTCTAAAACTAATTATAATATTAATATACATCTTATACATATATTTTTCTTAAAATCTAAACATTTATACTTATACATTTATAATCATTTAAAATTTAAGAATTATAAAAAGAAACAAAACAAAGCTTGTTTAAATCATTTTTAAACTATCACATTTTAAATACTTTAAAAGAAAGACAAAGCAAAACTTCGTTTAAAATCTTTTTAAACTATCCTATTTAAAAATAAGTAACAATCTTATATTTGAAACAATTGAATTAAACTAAAATTTCTTTTGAAAAACATTATGTTTTAAAACAAAGCTTCAATTTCAATATTCATTCATATATAATTTATTAATAGATTAAATTAAAATTTCAAACAATTCCAAATTATAACATATACATACATATATATTACAATTTGAAAATTTAACTTTATTTTAAACAAATGATATTTGCTATTCACAATATATATCAATTATGTATATTATAAACAAAATAAAATTTCATTAGCTTTTGAAAAACAATTCTTACCAGTTTTTAAATTGTTAAAAGATATTGATCACACTTACTAGATTCAATATTTGTTATCCTTAAAAAGATTAATTTCACCAATTTAAATTAAAATTATAAAGATAATTTATCAAACCAATTTAATTATTATTACAGATTATTAAATTAGTATTGCCCAAAATTCCGGGTCGTTACAATCCTCCCCCTTAAAAGAATTTCGTCCTCGAAATTTAAAAGCAAAGGTAATTTAATAATCCAACAAAGATTTTAATTTCAATTAGCAAAGCATTCCTAACAACCATTAACTAACAACCAAAGCAATCAATCACACAAACAAACTTAACTAATTATCCTGACATGTGTCAGAATAAAATTCTAATACTATTTCGAGTTTCCCACATATAAATCACCGGGAGACTCGCTCTACAAAAGCCAACAAACTAACTACACTACCAAAAATCCAGAGCTTCTCTCCTTTCTAGATTCACCAACCTGAACAGAACATCAGAATATCCTTAGATCCAGCTCAACATCCAACTCCAACCGAATTACAGATTCAACCACCAATGATGAATCATACACGTACTCACTCAGAGATACGTGATATTCAATGAATTCCAGCTATCCAAACTGGCAATTCAATTTTATAAACAACAGATCTTATCTTATCAGAACACAGATAAGAAATCTCAAATGCCAAAGCACTATCCAACCAATCTTACTCAATTTCTGCTCTCTTAACCAGAGAAATCCTAACAACAACGAAGTCTCCAACTTCGAATTCCAAAACTCCTTATCTCATATATGCATAACTCAACAGACAATTCAGGGCTGCCAATCTCTTCCTGAACAGCTCAACTTATGCTGATATTTCCAGAGACAACTAGACCAAAGCAAACAGTTCCTGGATTCTATTCAATAGAAAAATCTTTATAATCCGTCGAAATCCAGAACACAAACTCTACTACTCAAGCAATAGCAAACAGAACTTGCTTCCTTCCTTGCACAGCTGCTACCTCGCTTCCGCTGGACAACTCTGATTCTGAAATAGAGGAGAATACTGTTGATGAACATGAATACAAACTTCTCCAATATATACTAGAAATTTTGTTCATCAAATCCATAATATCTGGGTGACTCATCTGACTAGGTCACACCACTTTACTACAGAATCCAATTCAAAAACAAGATCTGACCAGATTCAAATTTCAAAAAAATAAATTCTTAAGCTGCTACACCAATCTCTACCTTCTCCAAGAACCATCCTACAACTGGCTAGCTACCATAATCACTTCTGGAACCAAACAATATGGAACTCCATTCCAGATGCAGACAACCTTCTGATTACTCCAGCAGCTCCTACCTCCTCATGAGAATCTTCAGTCTCAAACAAAAGAATGCTCAAGAAAATTCCAAACCAATCGCAAGTCACTTTTGTGATCCAACCTAATTCGAATTCCAAAGAAACTGTCCTCTCTTTACCAATTAGAACAGCTCTAAACTTTTCCAAACAAGGTTAATTCTTCAAGAAAACTTCCACCAACTGCTCGGGCTGCTGATAGAAGAACCAATAAGATTCCTGAACCATCGAAGAAACAAGCTACACTGCTGCTTCTAAACTCTACCTCGATGATACTACAAAGCTAAAGATCCACTCGTCAGCACACCGATTACTCGAGTTGAACTGCTACCACAGCTATCCACAGACTTCTAATCCAAAGGCTTCTCAAAAACCAAAACTATCTACAAACCACACAAAAGACCCCCCGCGATGGCAGACAACCCAAAAGAAACTCGGGCTCCAAACCAAGCATCAACATCTCGCTCTTCTTAAAGGAATGACAATGAGACCATGCCGAAACAAAACGACTTATAGACCTTAGTCTCATATTCCAGAACAACCAACTTCCATACAGAAAATCCAGATAACTTCTACTCAGATAAGTCTTCCCTGAGGCAGGTAAAGACTGCTCCTCAGTCACCTCTAAAACTGCTTCAAGAGAAAACATTTTCAGAAAATATCAACGGATACTACATCTCGTCACACAGTTATCAAGATATCATCACTTACTTCTGCACTTCCGACAGATCCAAACTTAGGAATAATTCGCTCACCCAAGCGAAATCCAAACTTACACTTCAAAGATAAATTCCGAATCTTGAAAAAGATTTCCTTCGGATATCAGAGAAATCCTTACTCCAAACAACAAATCTCACTCGAGACGGTACCAGGTCTACAGTCTCGACAAATACTTCCAACCTCAACCTATGGACCTCTTCCATCAATGGTAATTGTGTTACACACACACACCACTACTCCACTATCTACCTCTAAAACTTATGCTGGAAAATCTGAACAGATAACCCAACAGATCAGGTGGATATAAATATATATAGTTATATATAAAAATTACAAGTACGCTCTCTCAAGAAAGACACCACTACAGAGCCTAGGTATTCACTCAACCTAACGCTCCCTAAAGAAAGACACACTTCAGAGCTTAGGTATTCGCTCAGCCTAATACTCTGATACCAAATGTGACGACCCAACTTCCTATCTCCAGGAAATTGCATCATCTTGAAGAAAGAAAGGGATAGAAGAAGAAAAAAAGAAAAAAGAAGAAACAGAACAACATCAGAGAACTCACAGCGGAACGAATAAAATATAATATATCTAAAACTTTACATAGTATCATATACATCAGAGTTTTACAGCTAATACAACACAAACTAGACAGTTATAAACATATGTCTAGCAATTACAATTTAAGTACATCAGTGAAAAACAGATACAACTCAAACACAGCGGAACCACCATATATATCTACACGTTGAAGCCTCCTGGTCCATTATCTCCTCCAGAACTCGTCAAAGAAATCCTAAAACACTTGACTACTCATACGTAACATAAGTACCCAATAGTTTAATAAAACAGAAAATAAACACTCGGGTCAGACAGGGGTCTGGTGTGAGTAAACGGTATAAAATTTGCTTAACTTTAGAAAACCTTTGAAAAGAAAAGGTATCACGTAAGACTTCCCACGCATAAACATGGAAAAGTTTTTACCTTACGCTAACCAAAACCTTTGATAGGAAATCCAATGATATTATAATAGTGTCTAGGGTTTTAAAGTAAACAAGAAATAGCCGAAATTGTTACATTTATTAAATTCCAGCTACTAGCCACAAAAGTGGGTAATACAATCAAAACCGTAGGGTCTCGTAGGAAGAATGGGTTTCCATCAATGGCAGGGCTACTGGGGTACCGCCCGTCACAGTACGTGGCCTAGATCACCGTATCGAGGAGTACTCCCACCCCCCTGCAACACAAGGCCGGGACCATTCCTTACTGAACAGTCCCGAACAAGACAACCCCGGCAGTTGTCCGGATCAACCGCCCCACACAGCCGAATAAAAGGGTCTTCTGGACAGGAGTTAATCTTGCTCTCCAGTGGGAGCTACCCACGAAGCCTTGCTGCACCTTCCCTGTTTTAGCCATTCCCGGTTGATGAGGCTTGAGGCTGCGATTACCTTTATAGAACACATCTATCTTAGAATGCTCATCATCCACCTGACGATGTGCTGAAAGCATTCAATCCATACAAGTTCGTTCTGGGTTCGAACGAAACCGAAGGCACTATCTCGTTGCACTCATTTTGGAATCACCCTCAGAGTCAACGACCATAGCCCTTGCACTCTAATCTCCATCTCGAATCTATAAGTACTATTCCGTCAAACTCATTACGGAATCACCCACAGAGTTATACTGACGTATAGCCCTTATACCTCGAGTCTTCACTTGCTCCACTTGGATTAACGACCTAACGTTTAATTGGAATCGATGTGGTTTTTGGATTCCAAATATGGAAACCCGATCCCGGTCTCATCGAAACCAAACGCCATTTTAATGTCCAAGTTGTACTTAAGGGTTTAACAATTAACTTATATTCAGGATGATATAACATATAGATGAATAACATTATCGCAATAGACAATTCATGTCAAACATTCATCTCACAAAGCAGCATATCACAAATATCATAGTCATCCAAATCATCCAGTATCAACCAATCACCCAATGTCAATCATCCAATATCATTCAACATCCAATATCAATCACTCAATATCAACCATTCAATATTAATCAATCACCCATAGCAGAATTGATTGACTCTTAATTAATTTAATTAACCACTAATTAAATTAAATATTATCCTTTAACCACCTAGATTATTGATTTATTACCAATCAAATTCATTATCATCACTTAATGATCTTCCTTAATTAATCTTCCTTGATTAATTATCTTTAATTACCTTCGAGTAATTATCCTTAACCATATTCAGTAATTAACCTTTAATTGCTATTATTAATTACAATAATTAATGATCCTTCATTAATTAATTAACTATAATTAATTACCTTAATCCTTAATTAATTATAATTAATTAATCATACTTCAATTAAATCACTTATTTTAATCAAACTTGATTAATATCATAAGTCATATTAATTAATAATCCTTATTAATCAATAATTACTTTAATTAATTGAATAATTAATCATCTAATAAATCATAAACAGTCATTAACAATTTGTAATTACTTATCTTAATTAATTAACTTCTTAATTAATTAACTCTAATTTAATTATATTAATCCTTTATTAATTAATCCAATTAATTAATTTTTAATTACTTCATTAAGTATATTATTCAATTAAATTAATTAACAAATCCTTAATTAATTACTTTAATAATTAATTAAAATTTTAATTAATTATACTTAGTAATTAATCCATATTTAATCTCATTCATTAATTAATTAATCACATTAATTTATTAACTTAAATAAATTAAGTAATTACCTCCTAATTACTTCATTAATAACTCTTAATCAATCTCTTAATAAATTACTTAACAAATATTTAGTTCCATTATTAAATAATTCTCAATTGATTAATTAATTAATTAATTATTCTATAACTAATTAACTTTAAAACAATTATATTAATTAATTCTTAATTAATAACATTAAGTGATTATCCATCAATCACTTCCAATTAATTGCTCATATGAGTAACTTCTCTAATTATTTCCATAAGTAGTTACCATTCTAATTACATTCAAAATTAACCATTGATTACTTTATTAAGTAATCACACTTAATTAATCCATAATTAAGTGATTACTTAAAATTAAATAAATAATTAACTAATTATTTAAAATTAATTAAATAATTTATTAACTAATTCCTTATATTTCAAAATCCTTAAATAAATTAAGAATTCATTAATCTTAATTAACAAATCATATTTATTAAGTATTCCTAGTTTCATGACAAAATAATTTTACCATATTTATCTTTATAAATATTTTATTTGAAATTAATCAAATTTTAACAACTTAAACAACTTATTCTATTTGGTTTTCCAAAATTATAACAATAATCTTATTTGGAAAAAAGGCATTAAGAAATCAAATTGTAAAATTTTAAAATACTTAAATTATCTAATTCAAACTTATTCACTTTCAATAAAATTTAAACTTAAGTTTTACTTTAAAATTTTCTTCAAATTTTGATTCAATATTTAAATTCAAAATATTGTTCTTTAAAATTAACATTCAAAATTAAATTACTTCAAAAGAAATCATTTTAACAAAATTTAAAATTTAAAATAAATTCAATTATCATCTTTAAAAGTTTGATTAACGTTCTTCAAAGGACAAACCTTTTTAACTTTGTAAATCTATTTTCCTTTTATAAAACTTGTTTATAATTTAAATACTTGATCTCCTTTACTTTATCAACAATAAATTCTGTAACTTAGTATTATACGGAACCAAATTAAACACAGTAACCTAAAACTCACGAGTCTGCCCCGTATCTAATTCCCAGCATCATCTACTCGAGTCGTTACTTACGCATACCCGTGCTAGCCTCGAGTCGCTCCCCACCCACAACTACTTCGAGTCGTTCATGAACAAAACACGGTAATCCACCCGAGTAAAAGCCCTTCTTCCCCAATACCAAACCCAGAACCCAAATGTGCACAAACCAAATCACAGTGCACGTGCACCCCTGCCGTCGACCACCTACGATCATCGCGACCTCCATCATCAGTCACTACACTACCCGTGAGCATACACGTAGTTCCAGATCAAACAATACACATGTGATTCGAAATTTCATCATTCGAATCGAAAACTGCAGAACAACGCGACCCATACTCCTCCACGGCCGACGCTACAACGCCGAACTCCTCTCGTCGATCACTCCATTGAAGTGCCACGGCTCCATACTACATTTTCCCCAAATACAACCGAACTCGATCCATTCTTTGCGTCAAAAATCCCAAAATAGACAAGCCGAAACTAAGAACAGACAAAACCCTATTTTTCTCCATTCCTAACTCCTCTGCCATCAGAAAATTTAATTTACATTTTTACCATAATCAATAGTCTAAGCACAAGCTTCAATCCGAGTTTCAAACCAAATTAATGTTTGGATAATCGGAATTTCACAAAATTCCCAATTTTTAATAAAACCCAAATTCACCATATTTACACTATTAGAAATTATGATTTCTACTTCTAAATTCATGATTTCTTACCACAAACACAATCATACTCTTCTAAACAAAAATTAGGATGGTTAAATTTTTTCTCTAAAGTTTGGTTTACTGTAGATATCCTATATTTACATTCCTGTAGCTAAAAACAATATAAAACAAATTTTAAAATTTATATCAAACTATAACATATACTTTCCATTTATACAAGTCCAAACAGGTTATAGTTTTGAAGGATTTGGATTTAAAAAAATGAAAATCCAATTCTGCATAAACAACAAAGTTTAAATTCAAAACTACAGAAACTAAGTACTTATGATAATCATGCATTCTCATAATCAAACATTCATTATCAAAGCAAGAATTCACTTGCATGCATTATTATTTAACCAAAGATTAAGCCAAAACTGTCTTTAAAATGATTACTCACATGTTTATATGCAGAGCAGAGAACAGAACTTGTTCTAGGACTTGAAATATTAAATCTGGAAAATACTTTAAATTCTTGCTTTGCTGATGAAGTGAATTCCTTTGCATGCTTTTGAATTGAAGTAGTACTTCATGTAGGTTGAATATTTACTTCAATTGCAGGTTTTGATTTAATTTCATTTAGTTGCAGATTTGAAGAGCAAATTGATCTTCATTTGAATTGCAGATGGAATTTTGCAGTTCCAGGTTTTTGAAAAGGATTTCTGTTTTGAATTTTGATTTAATTTTGCTTCTTAATTTCAGATTTTAAGAAAGATTTCTGTTTTTTAGAATAATTTTTGATTTCCATTAATTGAAAGAGGAAACAATTTCTTCATATGTTAGGTTTATTAAAATTAAAGAAAATAAAATTTTGAAATAAAGACACTTGTTAATAAATCTTACACTTGTCATACAATACTTAATTATCTTACATGTGTTATTAAGGTGATGTTAATATGTTACATATGTCTTAAGAAAATTTTAAATTAATTTTTTTTACTTAATTTAAATGTGAATATATCTTATTAAATTTACTTTATAAATAAATGCTTACCTATATAAATATAAATTTACCTTTATAAGAAAATGTTCTAAAACTAATTATAATATTAATATACATCTTATACATATATTTTTCTTAAAATCTAAACATTTATACTTATACATTTATAATCATTTAAAATTTAAGAATTATAAAAAGAAACAAAACAAAGCTTGTTTAAATCATTTTTAAACTATCACATTTTAAATACTTTAAAAGAAAGACAAAGCAAAACTTTGTTTAAAATCTTTTTAAACTATCCTATTTAAAAATAAGTAATAGTCTTATATTTGAAACAATTGAATTAAACTAAATTTTCTTTTGAAAAACATTATGTTTTAAAACAAAGCTTCAATTTCAATATTCATTCATATATAATTTATTAATAGATTAAATTAAAATTTCAAACAATTCCAAATTATAACATATACATACATATATATTACAATTTGAAAATTTAACTTTATTTTAAACAAATGATATTTGCTATTCACAATATATATCAATTATGTATATTATAAACAAAATAAAATTTCATTAGCTTTTGAAAAACAATTCTTACCAATTTTTAAATTGTTAAAAGATATTGATCACACTTACTAGATTCAATATTTGTTATCCTTAAAAAGATTAATTTCACCAATTTAAATTAAAATTATAAAGATAATTTATCAAACCAATTTAATTATTATTACAGATTATTAAATTAGTATTGCCCAAAATTCCGGGTCGTTACAGGTTTGAATGAAACTGATATTGGAAATTGATATGACAAAAGTGACTGTATAGAGTAATCAAATTTGAATATTTGATTTGGAATAAACAAAGTCATATATCTTTGTTATATAAGATAAATCTCCCCTTGTTGAATATATTGCTGGAAGGAAAGGATTTTTGAAAATATTTGAAGTATAAAAAGGGTTTTATACAAGTTTAAAGTAATCTAAAGATTTTTAAAGCTATATATATCTACATATATGAAAATGATCTTATGAGAATGGTTTTGGAGGAAAAGGTTTTGGGAACCTTTGGTTTTGGAAAGGCTTTTGATTTTTGGGTAAAATCAATATTAGAATTTGGAAAGCCTAGTTTGAGAATTATCGATTTTGGGATAATCAATTTTGAGAAAAGGAGATTTATATGAGATTCATACTAGGTGTATGATTTGGAAGATACTATATGTGTATAGTATAAAGTGTTTTGATAATGGCTCTGGGGAAAAAGACGCTCCCTTGAAATGAACTTCTCAGGAGTGCCATAGGTTGGTACTGCCTTGAACCCTAAAGGGGGATTCTATAGTTGATCCTTTAAGGAGTCCGGACAAAACTAGTTCATGAGGGTTATGTGTAGTGTATAGCGAAAGTCGAGGGCACTGAGGCCTACAGAGGTATTTGGGTTATGCTGTGACAAAAGTGTAACTCGATGTCAATACGATCTACTGCAGATCATAGCGAAAGTCGTGTGTGCTGCTGAGAGCCAACAATCTGCGTTTGATTTTATATTGGTAGACTGCGACCTATATCGTGTGTGCCGTTGAGAGCCAACGGTCTACGTTTGATTTTACATCAGTTGACTGCGACCTATGTGGGAGTGGAGAAGTTTCATTTTTGATAGCGAAATCGAGGGCGCTGATGCCAACAATTACATGGACTTTTGCTGCGATGACAACGTAACCCTGGAATGTAACTGCGATCTGTTGTGGGTTCCATAGCATAATCGAGGGGCGTGGAGTGCCTAAAGTTACATGGACTTTTGCTGCGATGGCAACGTAACCCAGGATGTAATTGCGACCATGGATGGAAATGATGATTTCCAGAGCATTCTCACTAAAGTTATTTCCTCCGTTTTCAAAGAAAAAAAATATTTTCGATATTTCCAATAAAATTATTTTCCAAGTATTTTCACTGGATGTTAAAAATGGGTCTGCTAAGTACTTATAGATTTTCAGTCCTACGCCTGATCAACGTATGACTGAATTTCTGTGAGAACAAGGATAGATTGATTGAGACATCGAGTTATAAGAAGTATTTTTATAGAAAGATATTTTAATAGTATTATGTGAATTCAAAAGTATTTCTAAAATTTTAAAATAAAAGAGTAAGCCGCTATTCGAGAAGAGATTATAAATACCTGACACAATAAATTGAAGTATTAACTTAAGCTAAAAATAATTAGAAGCTCAACTTCGAGTAAGAATGAAAATTCATTAAATAAAAGTTTGGGTTAAATTAATTTGGAAAGTGGTTATTAATATAAGAATCGAATGTTGTCAAGCTCAATGAAACGATTTTAAAAATGTATGGTTGGTGAATAAACTAGAAATGGGATGGAATTAAATATAAAATGAGTTGGAATCAATTGGATGTGTCTAAAAAACCAAAATGGATATTCTATTAAGTGAACATTGTCAAATTGCATAGAATAAATTAGTCGTTCGACTTAAACAGAAGTAAATAAAAATTCTATGAATTGGTAGAGGTAAATAAAACTGATTTTTTAGAATCAATTGAAATAAATGCGAGTTGTTTGGTTTAAAAATAGAATGAATGTAAGAAACTGAAGTGTAAACCATTAAAATTGTTTGGTTTGGCACATGAATTGGTTGAAAGAAATTGAATTAGTTTTGAAATCATGTAAATTGCTCATGGAAAATGTTTGGTGCATGTTGCTTATGAAATGCATGTGTTTAGCTATTAAAAGCAAGTGAAATGCTAATAAATTTCGTATATTTAGTACTTACATGTTTGAATTGAGTAAGTATAAGTACCGGAAAGCCGTTTGGATGGATTTGGTTGTGCTAATTGCTAAAATAATCAGCCGCTTGCTTAAAAATGCTAAATAAAGCTACGCCTACGTAATAAAAATAGGAAACATGAACTGTTTTTGTTTTTCCTACCGTGTGGGTCGATGTATATATATTTATATCTCTTTTCAAATTGCAAAAGCTCCTCCGTACAAAGGAGACTCTGTGCAAATTTTCCAAAAATTTTGGGAGTTAGAAATTTTTTGAGAATTTTGAAAATTTCGGGTTAGCTAGAAAGTTGCATTTGGAAATGGTGTTGTAAACAGAGCTTTTGAGTATAAATAAAGCAAGTGGTTTTGGATTAAGCTAAAAGGTTTTGAGAAGTGAATGTGAGTTTTAATTAAATGAATTTTGGGGTAAGTAAATGAGTTTGGAAGCATTTTCCTACCTTAGCAAATTTTGGGGACGAAATTTTTATAAGGGGGAGGAATGTAAGAACTCAGAATTTTAGGTCGTTAGATTTTGAACATCAAATTCATTTTAATGTCAAATGTGGATTTTGAATTGATTTTGAAGTAAGAAGATTTTGGTTAAATTAATAGAATTTATAGAATTAGCTAAATTGCAAATACGGCAATTTAATTGGATTTGAATAATAATAAATTAATATTTGGAAATTGGGACAATTTGTGAGTCCGAAGCTAAATATATACGAAATTGGTTTCTAAAATTTATTTTAAGTCTATTTGGATTTAAATAATGATGTTGGACTTTTGGATGGAATCAGAAGTCAATAAGTCAAATTTAGAATTTTTATATTAATTTAATAATGGAATTTAATAATATAATAATGCAAATATCAGATTTTGGTTCGAACTGAAACAGAATGATTTCTAATGTGAATGTAAATTCTATATGATTTATAATAGAGTTAGTAAAAATTTAAAAGTGAAATTTTAAGTGATTTTGACGATTTTGGTAATCGCTCGAATTAATTAACGAGTTAAAATAGCCTTCTGGGGTACAGTCTCGGAATTCGACAAACCCAGTTCCATTAGATTCGCAATAGTTAGTTATTATCGGATTTCAATTTTCATAGCGTTTGGATTTACCGTTTGCTCATACGGAAGAGAAACACATTAAAATTTGAATCGATAATTTAATATTTAAAACTCGATTCAAATAGCTATCTTCCACATATGATCAAATTAGCCTCCGAAACACGTTCCATTGTGTTCGGAATGCGGGCAAAACCTTATGAACGCCTGGCGGCACGTGTGATTTGGAGTTCGTTTGTAAATGCCCGTTAAAATTGAATTTAATATTAAATTAATAAGTAAACACACACACACACACACACACACACACACACACACACACACACACACACACACACACACACACACACATATATATATATATATATACAGACGTTTAACGTTCGAAGCCCTAGCTATTTTTTTAGCCGCGACAAAACAGTTCAATGGCCGGTAATCGTTTTCATTTCTTCCTCGAAATCTCTCGATCCGTGCCTTAATTTCAAAAACCTTCTAAAGGGAATTTATAGATCATGGAGAGATCTACAGATCCAACGGGTGATTCGAGCTATCGTTAACGATGGAAGGAGGATTTTGGCTTCAAAGAGTTGTCGTTCGAGCACGTCGTTCACGAGCATGGGTTGACCGAGTGCATCGAAACCAAGGGCAGGGGTGGCACACGAGTAGGCGAAGGTAGCTGTGACCTCTGATCATCCTCTAGGGACCGGTACGTGGTGCGGCGGTTCGAATCAAGGAGGCGCCGTTGGGTTTTGGTCGCGTACATGATTCCAGCGAGGGAAGGAAGAAGGAATCGGCCTTAATTTCTAATCGTGTGGCCACGTTCTTCTCTGTGTAATTTTTTTTAAAAGAAAAATTTGTTTATAAATTTTATTCAACCTTTGTAAATTCGTAACTTAAGCGTACTTTGTCAGATTTCGATGAAATTGGCAGCGTCGGAATCGCAGCGACACGATCTACGCTGCAGTGCAGATCTGGAGTCGGTTTGAGCAAGTGGAAATTTTAGATTAAATCGAACGAGCTCGATTTAATTTAAAATTTAAAGCGCTCGTCGAAACTCAAGGTGAGTTAATCTCACTCACATCTGGATACCATTTAATTTAAATAGCAAATATTCAAATGATTGATTTGTTGATTAGATGAATGTGATAATTATTATCAAATTTGATCGATATTTTATTTGTCGTGCTAACGCCTGTGGATGCAGGAAAAAAGGTTGGAGGGATCCAACTAGATTCCTCACAAATAGAAATTATATTCATAATCAATGGTATATCTCATTGATATCCTGTGATAAATTGATTTGGAATTTTTGTTATGTCGTATTATGGATGGATAATTATAATTTGGTATTTTAAAAATATCAATAAATGATTTGTGGTTCATTAAATTAGTAGGTTAATTAAAATGGATAATTAATTAATTCAATTAATTAATGATTTGGGTTAGTTAATTTAGTAATTAAGGGTTTGAATTACTTAATTAAGGTTTATGTTAATTGATTAAGTTAATTAATTTAGAATAATCATTGGGTGGTTTGATAGGTAATTACTTAATGTAATTAATAAATTATAATTACTTAGGGAAGTAATTAATTAATAATTACTAGATGTAATTTCTGAATGATGATTTGTTAATAGAAGTAATTTGGGTATGTTACTTTGTGTAATTAATCAAGAGATTAATTAAGATAATTCATTAAGGAGTAATTAATTTATTTAATAAAGTAAATAAAAAGGTAGTTAATTACAAGTTGAGGTTTATCAAGAGTGATTAATATTTGTGGTTTAATTAATGATTAGTTACTTAATGGAATTAATTTAGATTATGATAATTAAAAATGTAATAAGCAATCATTAATTTATATAATTAATGATATAATTAAAGGTTGATTAATTAAGATTAATTAATCAATGATAAATGATTTATGAGTAATTGATTAATATAAGTAATTAAGGATTAATGTAATTAATTATAGTTAATTATTATGAAGTAGTTAAAGATTAATTAATGTTTTGGTTAAGAATAATTAATTTGTGTAATTAATTAAAGATAATTACTTGAATGTAATTGAAGGATGATTAATCCAGGGTGAGTAACTAAGATGGATAATTAAGGGATGACTAATTAATTGATTTGAAATTAATTAATGTTAAGTGAAGGAATCTAAGTGATTGAGGTTAGTAATTCAATTAGAATTAATCAAATTAATTTTGGAAGTGATCAGGCTTTGTTATGGATGATTGAATGGTATTGGATCTCTTGAATGAGTTGATATCTCTGATTTGAAATTCTCGTGGTGTCATATGTTTGGGCGGACATGATATTTTGGTTATCTATCAATGATGAATTGTTGTGTAAAGTGACATCCTGTATTTAAAGTTTGAAGTGTATTTCATTTGGATAACTTTGGTTAGGACGACATGAGACTCAAAGAGACCGGGATCGGGTATTAGAAATACCCAAAACCACTTCGAATTTTTATAGATTGATATGTGAAATCAATGGGCTGGAATGAAATGGTTTAAGTGAATTGGACTATTTAATCTAAATTTTGGTACCTAGAAAATTGATATGTGGAAAAAAATGATGTCTATAACAAATTGTGAATTTGTGAATTGATACGAGTTACCTTGGGTTTTTTATAAGTTGTATGCTTTGTATTCCATGTTAGATGGGTTTACTCATGCTGGTTTCCAGCCTGACCCGGGTGTTACTTTGATGTAATGCTTGGGTCAGACTAAGTATTACAGGTTTTCGAGTAAGGACGTTCTGGAGTTCAGGAGACGGGCTGGATGGCAGGAACGTACGGAGAGTTCCCTCTGTATTATATTGTTGTATATATCTGAGTCTTGTTGATTGTATATGTATATATGTTGAAACTCTGATGTATTAAAGTGAAATTTGACAAGTACAATTTTCCTTTGTATAACTGTTAATATTTTTTATTATACTTTATCCGCTGCGAATGTGAGATGTTGGTGTTTCTGTTCTTATTATTCTTCTATCTCTTTCTTCTTTTTCCTAACTATCTGGAATCTTCGAGATCGAAAATTCCAGGTCGCTACAAATTGACTTCCTATCTATTCTCGTACCTTTTGATACATATCAAATGTCCTATGAACAAAATCTTCTAGTGTTATGGGAACTAATACATTTATTATGCATTATACAATTTTAATAATTCCAACTGCTAATTGGAAAATATGAAAATAATATTTGTATGGATTACATGACATGATATAATAAAGGTGCATAAAATATGTAATTAACTATACTAAAGAGATATCTTGTAACAACCCACCCTTTAGGAATACCTAGAAAGACGGATGGTTGGGGTAAAATTAAATTAAAACACTAAATCAAGACATCGAAAGGATCTCGCAATGGAATAACAACATATAATATATTGAATATACATGCACCAAATAAGATGACAATAAATAAGAGCTAGTATTAGAAGAAGCAAATGACAAATAAATAACAGTACATAAAATCAGAATACATCAACTTTGAAAATAAACATGAAGTTCTGAATGAATAACTAATACAACAGTCTCGTATACAAATAACAGGTTTGTCATGTATAATAAAATATTGAGTACATATAACTCAAAATATTGATGCCACGCCGACAGAATACTCCAGCTGCACACTTTGATGGCGTATCCTCAAAATTGCCTAACCCTCAAACTATCCAATTGAGTACCCGAGAGTTGTTATGATATAAGCAGGCAGAGATAAAATGCAGGTCGGACCAAAGCCTGGTGTGAGGAGAACTATCTCAAAATGCTGTATATTAAAACTATATACAAATAAAGAGGAATTGTTAAATCAAATCACAGCCGGCCCTCTCCACAAACGTGCTTAGGGGAAACTCGGACTGCGTATAAACAAGTACAGTAAACCTATTCATACGATAGCTGTAACACCCCGCATCTATACCCAAACTACTAAAGGATATTACGAAGTAATGTGATCTAGTAATATGGAGAACAAGGTTTATTAGGAGCGGCCTTACATAAATCTTCCCTCGAGCTAACACTGATATGTCATTCTCACCATGATCGGAATTAACCCAAATTGACATACGCGCTATTTGCATGAAGCAACACTTACATAGGTCTATAATAACTGAACAATATATAATAAATATTCACAGACACATAATCACATCGTAGAGGAATAATAGAGGAATAAAATATGATACACATCCCTTAATAGAAAGTGAGTCTCATGATAGAGTACAAAGCTCACTACCTAAAAATATACATCATAGTATCATCACTACCCCAATCCAAAGTATCTTACTTATACATACATATACATACAACACACACTTACTAAAGAAATAATAGATGAAAATCTCACTAAGCCTAATGATGAGATAATAAAAGGCTGCGTAATGCAAAATCCTTTCAAGGGCCAAACACGCACATGAGTCCATGGTCATTGTCCCTGAACCTGAAATGTCTTTGTCTGATTCGAGCACTACAGTAAAATAACATCCAAATAAGACTATCCCTAAATATGAGAGGTTAAGATCTCAATAATATAAATATAAATCAGATATTAGAGCAGCAGAGTATAACTAACAATAATTAACATACAAGTGATCTCGATAACACTCAAGTCTACTGAAGAGTATCATATAAAAACATGGCAATCCATACATAGCCATTTCAAATCAATAAACCAAATGAATCCACACAAGTCTATAGCTTATCAAATTTATTGTTCCTTTTGTGGACTAAACATAGAGGTATAGCTCCTCCTGGACAATCACAAAACATAAACGAATCACACCATTTCACAAAATCATATTAAGTTTCTCATAGACTATCTTCTTAAATATGGTGCTAACAAATCAAAATATTATAAACACAAAAGAAGGAATCCATACCTGAACATAAGCGCCGTGAAGGACACACGGGAATGGATACTCGATCATAAATTAACACTAGTAGTTTGGTTGGTCAATAACACCACACTAGTAGTTTAGTCAGTCGCTAACACCATACTAGTAGTTTAGTCATTTGCTAACACCATACCAGTAGTTCGATCGATCGCTAATATTACACTAGAAGTTTGGTCGGTCGCTAACAACATACTATCAATTTAATCAGTCGCTAACACCATACTAGTAGTTTAATCATTCGTTGACACCATACTACATAATTCGACCAATAGGACATTCTTAATGCAAATTTCTCTCTTCCAAAGGGAAGTAAGAAAATCTCTAGGAGTCTAGCCCACTAAACTCCTAAAGTCCAATGGTATTGGATATCGATAACATATGTACAACCTAATATTACATTGCTAAAGTGTCACGTCTACTAATGGATGGAGAAATTGTTATGATATCAAATATAGCCTACAGTATAGACTGATGGCCCAGTGGTATTGAGCTAAAAACTAAAACGGATACCACAACTCGAGGTGCGACCTCCGTTGCAAGCCACTAAATCGAACAACTAGCCTATAAGGTCAAGCTAATGAATGTATTGATGAATATAACGAATTATACAATTACTCGCATTCCCAAGATACTATTTAATCCAATAGTGTCGCATACCCTATTGATAGTGATTATTGAAGTAAAACCCGTGTCCCATAACCACTGGGTGTTGCTAAAGCATGTACTATTAGTTAGTAAATTCCACTACCAAATACTCTACACAAACAAGTCGAATGATTAAACAATGCAATGATAACTAATGTCCCATGACCATAAAATCAACTCAATATGGATCATATATCCTTGATTTTTAGCTATTTTATTCTTGAAATTTTAAAAATGGTGAAAAGAAAATTTCTTAAAAATATTTTCTCATCCTGAAAATATTTGGCCATTTTTTTGGCATACACTGTAACGGCCCATCATTCCGAACCCAAGAAGTGGATACTAATACATCCATAATATTCACATGCCAAACAACTAAGTGCCGAAAAGATATATTTTTAGGGGGAAAAAAGGAGATAAGAGATAAGAAGAACTAAACAATTACAAAATGTCACAACGCAAAACATATATTAATAAATATAATACTTTACAAAGTAATTTCAAAAATGATAGATCAGTCATACTAATATAATTCTACTCTTGGACAGTTATAACAGCATGTCCCTATCTACTTTATACAAGGTACATATAATACAGTAGAAACAAGAAAATAACCGGCCATCGATGAAGCCTCCTACTCCAAGCTCCTCCAAAATGCATCCGTGGGAAAACCTAAACTACTTAGCTGCCCATAAAAATTTGAGCACCCAAAAGTTTTGGGAAAAGAAAATAAAACTTTGGGTCAGACTTGGGTCTGGTGTGAGTAAACTCAAACAACTAAATTATTATGTTTAACACCCATTTATAATCAAAGGTATCTCTTAAGACCATGCCGCATATAAACACAGATGTATTTTTACCTTACGATAAACAAAACACATTTTATAGAAAATCCATTGATATTATGATAATGTTTAGGGTTTTGAACGTTAATACAGAACATAGCTCAATTGCTTGCATCTCACATTCCAATATATTTAGGTACAACTAAAAACGCACGACACTTATTGGAGAATGGATTCCATATAATGACTGGGCTATTGGGGTACCATCCTCCATAGTGCATCTCTAGATAAACGCACCGAGAATTTTTCCTAGATTCTCTGCCTACACAAGACTGGCCTTCCCCTTGCTAGATAGTACCGAATACATCACCACCACGGATGGGATCGGAAACCATATCCAAGCATACAAAAATGGGTCAAATATCGATTCTAGATTTGGTGATGACATACCCTAATGTGTGTGACCCACATGACCCTGCTGCATCTTCCATTTTTTAGTCATTCCCTATAGATGTGGCCTAAGGAAACGTCTTTAACTTTTGGAATAGAAATCCCACTATGAATGCTAACAGTGCCTTCCAAGCAGCAATGCAGTGCCAGCATTCATCCATACGAGTTGTCCAGGATAAGGACAAACCAAAGGCACTACTTCTACTACATCCATATTGGAATAATCCTTAAGATTAATAGTAAGCAGCCCTCGCACTTCAATGCCTCCATCATTGGCTCCATACACTTCAAGATGTCTTCATTTCGAAACGCTTGAGTTGGATAGAAGTGAATTTAGGATAATATATCTGATCCCGGTCTCTTCGAAATAACTTTTGATAATTTTGATAAACTCAACCCTGGTTCTTTAGGAATAAACAGATAAAAGGTTAGAGCGGAGTTCACCTAATAACCATTTGTGGACGGATTTCCCGATCATTTATCCTAGAAGAAGGAAACAAGATTTATAGATATAGTACAACATCATTGGGGATGACTGTGCTATTTAACTCACGTGTTTCTCCTTGATATTTCCAAATTTACGTTTTGGTATAGGTTTGATAGTCGGTTATTTAACTATCAAAAAAAACAATCAGTCAAACATTGATTTAATTCCATATGGGATCCACTAAGCCTCTATTAATTAATCCTCAATTAATAAAATAACTTTATAAAACTTGATCAAATGATCTTTACACAACGTTATTTCCCAAAACCCTTACTTCCCCTTTATACTTGAGAAACATTTATACTTAACTTAGTGGTGTGTGTGTATATATATATATATTATCAAAACATTTGGAAAAATTCTCTCTTTTTGAATTCCTTTTGGAAACATTACTTAGTATAACGAATCCACTTATACTATATAAAAAGTTCTCTTTTAAAAGCTCATTTCATATTTAAATACCTTTATAAACTTCCAAAATCAATTTATAAAACACGTTTATAAGTCAACAAGTCAAATAAAAAAAACCTCTTTACACTCTAAAATCATTTATAAAACATTTCCCCATTTAAAACTCTTTGATAAATCTTCTTCTTCAAAAATCCTTTATAAGATATGTTTTGCAACTTACCCTTTTAAATCACTTTAAATAAACCTTTTTACCTAGTAAAACCCATTTTTATAGACAAGTTATTATTTGTAAATAACTTAATAAAAAATAATATAACTTGAAAATCATTTATAAAGTTTAGACCCAAACTGATTAAAGAAATGAAGTTATTTCAAAACCATACTTTATAATTTCATAAAAAGGCTTAGCAATCCCAATGGTAGTAATTTAACTGACCATTTAACATCGGTTTCACTTTCAAATCACTCAACCATTTATTTACATAGGTGAACGTATTTATAAATGAAATTCATATCCAAATCAGGGAATAACATGTCCATGCAACTCAACTAGCATATACACGTCCAAATAACATAATGGCAAGATGGTGATTTGTTCTTCTAAATAGATGTCCAAGCAAGTCACTACTTATAGAAAAATGGGAATTTATTCAACTAAACATATGTCCACACAATAAACAATTACGTTATAGTAGAATGAGGGTTTATTCTTCTATCAGATATCCAAACAATCAAACAGTCAACTTATAGCAGAACGTGGATTTATTCTGCTAACGCATGTCCACAAAATCAAACCATTTACACAACTCATTCATAATTTCTTGTCTACTTAATGGTATCGACATTTAAATTCCTTGTGTTCACCATGTTTGAATAAGAAGTACCCTTAAAAATTACATTCTTCGAAAAGGATTTAAAAATTTAAAGCTTCATTTAAAATGATTAATTACAAGTTAAACCCTTATTAAATCATAATTAATCTTATTAAATTTGAAATTAATTTAAGTAATTAAACCTTTAATAACAATTTATTTATAAATTAAACCCTTAATTAATTTTTTAATAATAATTTTTTATTAATAATTAACTATTTATTTATCTCAATTAATTAATTAAAAAATATTTTAATTAAAATCTGAATTGTAAATTAAACCTTTAATAAATAATTATTTGTAAATTAAAATCTTAACTAATTTATAATTGAAAATAATTAAACACTTGATTAATTAAATAAATAAATAATTAACCCTATAATTAATTAATAATTTATTAAAATTAGTCTTATCTTTAAAAGATAAATAATTAGAAACAAAACTTCATTAATTAAAGTATATATGCTTTTTAATACTTAATTAATTATTAATTATTAAAAACCTAATTAAATAATTAATTATTAAATCCTTAATTAACTTTTGAAAACATTATTGTTAGGTTTATAAAACATTTACAAAATAATTTCGAGTATGAAAACGTAAATTTGAAAAATTCGGATTTTTGTCGAAACTGCCTCCATGACGACTATCGCTATGGATGTCGTTTCTTGGAAATGTTTGTTACTTTACTTTGAACTCATCATCTGTGAAAACTTGCTAACTTTTAAAACATGAAGTAAAAGTTTTGTAAACTAAAACAAACCTTGAAAACTTGAAAACACTTTTTAGTTCCAAAAAATATTTACATAGTTTACGCATAAGGGTTTCAAGTTATCATTACCAATAAAAGTACAGACTTCCTTAGCATTTTCATCAAATATCCATGTCTATACCTAACCACAACATCAAAAATCATATCATACCCTAAATATAAGCTTGATCTAACTTTAAACACTTTACAACAATTTTAGACTTCAAATTCAAGTCTAATACCATACCACATGCAAACATTCATAAGCATATTCAAATCAATATCATATTTACCCAACAAGCAACTAATTTATTAACCAAGCAAAAACAACCATAAAGCTAAAAAAAATTAGAACGAAAGAGCTTTACTCACCAAAAATTTGCAAAACTCTTGAGAAATCTTGAAATACTTTAGAATTTGCAAGCTTGGATAACCACAAAATCAACTCGAATAAGGGTCATATATCCTCGATTTTTGGCCATGTTACTCTTGAAATTTTAAAAGGTGGTGAAAAAGAAATTTTCTTGATAATTATTTTCTCTATCGTTTAAAAAAAAGAATCACTAAATTTGGATTTGTATTGAGGGAGATATGGTAAAAGAAGGAGCGCTATTTTCAGGCTTAAAAGTATGTGTCCGAAAATTAGTCAAAAAGAAATGTATTTTTGACCCTAAAATTTTTGAAATTTGAAAAATTTGTTCTAATGAAGATATAGCCATTGGAATTATACGTGGTTTTAAAAACTAAAATCCTGATTTTGATTATTCTAGAGAAAGTTATGGCCGAATGAAGTGGGAGGAAAATGAAGAAAGAAAATGTTTAAAACTATGCTTTTAAAACCTTTAAAAAGAAATAAAAAATCAAATTTAAATTCTTCAAATTCTAAAGGGAAGCTATGTAAAATACTTAAAAGCTTTATGGTATTTTGGAAAATGAAGACGAGATAGAGGAAAATGAAAATAAAATTTGTAAATTTGCTTTTATATAAAGTTACATGTTAAATTACCAAAATACCCCTCGTACTTCTGCCATCCTCTCTTCTTGCGCCACCTGACCCCCTTCTTCCTCTCACCTGAATTTCCGTCCCCTCCCTTCTCTCCCCACCCTCAAGAGATAATGAAACACCCCACACCCCTTAATATAACCAAAAGAACACGTTAAAAGGCGTGGTGCATTGTAGGTATAACTAAAGCTAACAAAGATAAAGATTCACAAGGCAAAAATAGATAAAAACGGCGGAAACTTATAATAATAACTTGATTAAAACAAAACTTCATAATTACTTCATAAATAAGTCAAATTCCAAATACCACATAAATGACTAAAAATTCAACGTTTCTCACGAAACAAAAACTCATAGTCTCAAAAATCAGAGTACATAATATTCCTCATAATAAGCCAGTTCGTAGAAAGAACAAAAGCTGAAAGGAATGAAATACATGGTAGCAAATTCCTTCAAGAAATCTCCAAGCATTTGCAATCTACCGTCCACTCCTTTGATTGCCTAAGGGGAGGGAAAGGGGAAAGTAGAGGAGTGGGTCAGACAAAAAGTCTGGTAAATGATAGCAATTACTAGAGTCTTCAAGCAAAGTAAAAGTAATAGACTCTATAATGGTCCTAGTATATAAAGTGGAAACAAAGGAAATAGAAAAGAGATAAACTGGAAATAAATACGATTAACCATAATATAGGTTAACTTTGATTGTTTGCACTTTTCCTTGATTGCTACTTTGATTAGGCTGAATCCCTAATCCTGTAATTAGGCTGTAACCCAAATTCTACCCATTTGATGGGCCTGCTACTCTATAGTACCTTTCTACAGACTAAATCCTATATAAATTCCTACACAGAATGCTAATGGTAACTATAAAAGATACACAAAGCACTCACTGTGGACTTGACGACATATATAGCTCCCTACACAAAAGGAATTAATTTACTGTAGACTAGATGTTATATACTCCCTACACGGAAGGTTACTGTGGACTAGACGACATATATATCTCCCTACACAGAAGGCATTAATTTACTGTGAACAAGATGCTATATAACGACCTACACAGAAGGTTACTATGGACTGGACGACATATATAGTTTCCTACACAGAAGACATTAATTTATTATGGATTAGATGCTATATAACTCTCTACACAGAAGCTTACTATGGACTAGACAACATATATAGCTCCCTACACAGAAGGCATTAATTTACTATAGACTAGATGTAATATAACTCCCAACAAAGTAGGTTACTATGGACTAGACGACATATATAGCCCCCTACACAGAATTCTTTCCTTCATCTAAATAATATTTAATAGCGTCCCTAGTCCAAATCCCCCGTGATTTAAACATCTACTTATTGACCAATTACTACCACTATTAGCATAAGTGCGCCGCTCGTTTCACTTCACGGTTATGTGAAACACCGTATCCATAGAAAATATAGGGAAATGCTATTTGGTACAGGTCCTATTTACATTTTTGCTTATTAACTTAGATAAATTATATAAATAAGCTTTTATTATCATCTCTGCTTCCTATGCTTATTAGTTTATCCTAAGTCTTAAAAAAAGCCTCATTCTATTCTTTTTCTTATCATAACCTACGTTATAATCATGCTTATTACTTAACCCAAGATCTAAATGTGAAATAAGTTTCTTTCATCTTTTACTCTTGTTAGTTATAATAAAGCTAATTAATTAGTCCAATTCTAATCATAATTAGGTATAATTTCAGTCCAATTACATTTATATTACAGTCCAATTCCATTATTTATTTCAGTCCAATTCCATTATTTATTACAGTCTTTATAATTTACATCTTATTTTCTTCATTCAACACTGTCACTTATATAATCCATATTCGCATTTAACTTATTCTAATCCATACAAAAAGAAAAGAAGAAAGAAGAGAATAAACGCTTGCATAAAATCTAAAATGTAGAAAAAGATGTAAATAAAGAAATAAACAACAGTAAATAAACTTGAATACTACAAATAAACTGTAAATCAAAAGCTATGCTTAACAGTAATAAAATATAATTAAATGAAAAAGAATAACTAAAAAGGAATAAACTGGAAAATAGATCTAAAACTGATAAAAAGGCTATTCCAAAAATCATAGTAAAACTACAACTGTTGGAAACCCTATTATTTTAAATTACTTAAATAAATCTTAAAATAATTACAATCACTCACCTCCGATCCTCAGCTCTTCCTTCGGTCTTCCCGGATCCACTTGGATTTGTAAAATAATTTAATTTATAATAACTTCCCCTTGGAAAAATTATTCCGTTGATGATCCTTCCTAGAAAGGTGAACCCAATTGGAGAAAACCTAGAATGAGAAAAATTGTTAGGTCTAGGGATCTATTTATAAGGGTAGAAGTGGATCTTCGACCATTGGATTTTGAAGATTGAATGGGATGCAACCACATCATAGGCTGAATAGGAGCCACCAGATGCAAGAATGAAGGGATCGGATTGTTTTGAAGAATGCAAAACATGTCATAGTCGATTAAAAAAATCATGATCATTCGAATGAACGATTATTCGTTCACCCTTAAAACAGCAGGCGGGTCGACTGGGCGGTCGACCGCCTAGTGCCTAGGTCAACCGGCTGGTCTACCTGCCATATACATATATATATTTCTTTTATTTCTGCTGATTTTGTTTAATTCCTATCTTGTTCATATTAGCTCGATTTCTGACGTTCTATATATGAAAATTGACCATAAAATTACCATATACACAATGGTGCAACTATTATGTCTCATTTCTAATAATCTCACAAAGTTATTTTAATATTTAATTAATTAGCGGATTATAGATTATGGGTTAAATTTCGGGTTGTTACATTCTCCCCTCCTTAAGGGATTTCGTCCCTGAAATCTCTAAGGATAAATGAATGTACTGAATGTTTTCATCCAATTCTACAATCAACTACTCAATCATCAACCATTTATCCATTGTCATTAAGTTTTTCTAATGCAATTTATGATACTTATGCAATTAGTGTAGTGTAAATGTTCCTAACTAATTCAAAAGATAAGGCGGTCCATTGATTCATTTGACATCCTTTTATGTAATCATGTCCATGCCATGTATCCAAATGAATGAAAAATTTCGTAATGATAACTGATAATTCTATATGCGTGGTACGAACATCATCCAAATGAAACAATCATGTATTAAACTCCATTTATATCAACAGTGGTAATAAAATAAAAATGCATGCACATCCATATGCATATGCTCTAATGTCCTAGTTAGGTCGTTCCCTAAAGAATAATAGTGCCTAGTGTACCTATATGCGTCCATTAGCATCCACTAGTCAACACTAGCAATCACTAGCATACGTCATTCATAACATGTTCTATTAACATGTTTGCATTAAATCCTATCATCCATAGATTAAATCCTAAGTTCTGCCCAACCAAAGGATAATAAAGGAAAGAACTTATTCACAACTAAAGATGGAAAAAGGAAATTCTAAAACTTATTATCAAAGAGATATGGATATGAGATACGAATTTTCTCCTAATCAAATTAGTCTTCTCCGAAATCTCTCTAACCATGTCGGAAACAAGAAGCAGTCTTTCCGTAGACTCCAACCAGTATGAAGACGTCTTATACGACCTTCCAAAATGAGCTTCAAAAGGTACCATTCCAATGCTACTAAAGAAAGATGCTTTTTCCAATTTCTTCCAAAATCAAGAATACTCATTCGCAACCATACTTGTCTTACTATCATACAAATTTCATTTTACCGTTCTTCATGAATCAACATTTCTAGGTTCTTACTAGTGACTTATACACTTTACAAAAACTTCCATTATTACTTCTAAAAGTATTACTGCTATCTCGTTGCACCGTTTCTGTTACTCCTGGGAAATGATTCTTATCTATTCCACATTTAAGAGTTTGGTTTGGTATTTATCACCTTGTTTTAAAAACTATGGTTTCTAAAAAATTTAAAACATTAGATCCCAAAATCTTTATCTTTAAAAGTGTTATCTTTTCAGTTTCTATTAATTTCAAAAATACTTGGTTACTTAATATTATTTCCCGAACCTAGAGGGAAAAATTTCAAAATTTTTAGGTCTAAAACTTATATCTCTCTTTGTTTTAAAAACTTAAACAGTTTTTCAAAAATTTGAATTTTCAAATTTTACCTTTACTATGTTTTTCATTTCAAAACTTATTTACTTCTTCACCAAACCATTTTTTTTAAAATATCTTTAAAATATCCTTTATGTGTTTTCAAAACAGCTTCTTATTACACCTAACAGTCTCATATCTTAATGTGTTAGAACTACTTTCTCTTATGAGAAGTTATTAACGCTAAAATCTTCTACGAACCTTTTAAAAGAGGACTTCATGTTTATGTGAAGTTACAAGGAATTTATTCAATATTTTCGAAATAGGCAATAAAAAATATGGTGCTTCCCGTATCTTGTACATCTCTTTCATGTATTCCTTGTGACTTACACAAAATATTTTTATTTTTTTCATAGAGAATTATACCGTTAATAGATTAAATTATGTTTAATTAATATTCTTCCTTGATAAATATTTTCTAATATCTAAGTCACACATTTCCTTCACAAAAACTCATCTTCAAAACTGTTTTGATGTATTCATAACCACAAAACATTTTCTTATACTTATTTAAATAATAAGTATATTCATAAATCACTTTAATTTATATTCTTAGAAATTATCTTTAAAAATACATTTTTATTTGGGTTTAAAATAGATGTTGTGTAAAACACCGTTACTACAACTCAAAAGAACCACTTTATGAATTTAATAAATACTAATAAATCTCATGTAATGTAATAAAAAAACCTTTCTCTTAGGAGTTACTTACTATAACAATAGGGTTATAGTCTATGCTCTTTTAATTTTCAAGAAAACATCTATTACAATAATAAACGTTGTAACATATGTTTTTTTTTTCAAAAAGAATTTCTTTTTATCGAAATTTTCATCATATAAAAACAAATTTAAATTTCTTGCCATGTTTTCAAAAACCTAATATTTACTTTCAAAATATTGACAATTTTTTTCTTCTAATAATTTCATTTTATTGAGTTATATATAAAGTGGATTTTCATATTTACTATCCTCAGAATATTTCTTTCTAAACTAAAGGCTTTTACTCCTATTCCGCTTATATACTCATATTTATTCTAAGGCATTACTGTCAAATCCTTTTGTCCGAGACAATTATAATTTTAGCAATTATCTACACATGGGCTTTCTTATCTACTGAATTTTATTGTAGGTCTCTAACCTTAGCCTACCTTTCTTTGGATTTCCAAAATCCAAATCCTAAGTGTATAAAATCATTCCTACCATGTGAAGACCTTCTCTATGCCCCAAAAACACACTTCCTTATGCCTACAGTGTCACTTCAATTGTTCTATCTTCAACTGTACGAAGAACCTCCTTAAAATGATGACATGCTCCTCCATACTTCTTGGAAAACACCAAAATGCTGTCCATGATTACCACTGTGAACTTACTTAGGACATCTATAAAAACATGGCTTATCAATTCTATAAAATAGGCTAGGGCATTGATTAGTCCAAAAGACATAACTAACCACTCAAAGAGTCTATCGGGTGTCCTAAATGCGGTCTTATTAATGTTGTCATCAACGACCCTAAGCTGATGAAATCCAATGGCTAAATCAAACTGGGAGATTACCGAAGAGCCAATTAACTCGTCAAAAAGATCATCTATCCTAGGGTGTCTATATTGGTTCTTCTTTGGGAGCTTACTTAACTCTCTATAGTCCTCATAAAGTCGGAGGGAACCATCTACCTTAGTGGCAAAGTCGACTGGCGCTCTCCGCTCCGATACGCTTCTTCTTATGAGTTCCTTCTCCAAAAGCTCATGGATCTGCTTGCTCAATTCTTTCCTCTCCCTAGGTGCCATGGCCTCACAAGTAACGATACTGGCTTAGCATTCTTGGTCAAATAAATCCTGAAGTCAATCCCTCTCTTAAGGGGCAGTCCCCTAACCTCCTCAAAGAGGTCTGCAAAATTTATAATGACATGATCTGAATGCATCTCTGATGAAGATGAATCGAGGGAATAGAGAAAACTCAACATGGCTGACCCTTGCGGGTCACAAGATACCTCCACGGTCCTACCTGTGCAAGTCTCTAATCTAATGACTCTCCTCTCGCAGTCTGAAATATATAGCCCCATATGCGGATAGCCAATCCATTCCTAAAATCATCCCATACCCCGAAAATCCAATATATAGGCTTCGTAGTCAAATTCTATGCCTAGGATAAAAATTTTCAAACCCCTAGAAACAATAATCATGTAAGTCGATCCTCCTATAGAGTTTGAAACAACATGGGGGTCTACTAAAGAAATATCTAAATGAAAACAATCTACTAAGAACTAGAGATTAAAAGGATGTGATGCTCTAGTATCGAATAGAGTTCAATAGGAAAAAAATCATAAATAGAAATCAAACTTTCCTTCCTTGATTTGGTCTACTACTAGAGGTGTCCAAAGTCTGAACCTGTGTTGCAGGTACGCTTTCTACTTGCCTGCTTTTTGAGGACATACTTCACTAATGTGACCAAGCAGTCCAAAATTGAAATACCTTCCCTCCATTCCTGATTCCTACAGTCTTTTGCATAATGACCATTCATACTACAACACTTATATTTCGCTTTTTTCTTGATTCTCTTCCGAGGTCCCCTTTCTTTCCTCTTATTCTTCTTGTCCTTCCACCACTGTTTCTTAGAGCTTGTAGGAACCTCCTTAAGTTCTCCCTTCAACTTCCACTGAGTAGGTTGAATTCACTGTCGGTCCTCTAAGCCTAACCATCTGAAATTTCTCTCCATATCTTCCAACCTAGCTTGTGTCTCCTTGAAATCCTTCGTTCCAGAAAATGTTCCGCCCCCTATGCTAGTGAAGTCTGTGCATAGCTTAGAAAGATCAGCTGGTATAGGTGGATTAAAAGGATTTTCACCTACTGGTGTTGTATTGGACGCTTGCCCTTGCACCTCTGGTACCGTAGGTCTACGGAACTAATCAGCCATACTATGCAAAGAAAAGGAAACTTAGGCTAGAAAGAATCGAAAGAATTGAAAGAAAGTTAACCTAGACTTTGTGGGGATTCTTATAAAAACTCTTTTATAATTAAAAACTATTTCTAAGAGTTCTTTTCTGAAAAATAATTTTTCAAAAAATACTTTACTTTTAAAATAAGTTTTTAGGAATCCTGTAACCTTATGCTCTAATACCAAGTGAAACACCCCACACCCCTTAATATACCCAAAATGACACACTAAAAGGCATGGTGCATTATAGTTATAACTAAAGGTAACAAAGACTAAGATTCACAAGACAAAAATAGATAAAACAGCAGAAACATAAAATAATAACTTAATTAAAACAAAACTTCATAATTGCTTCACAATAAGTCAAATACTGTAATATCCCGGAATTTTTAACAATATCAATTTAATAATCTGTATTAAAATTAAATTGATATTGATATTTTTGTTAATCATAATTCAAATTGATTTAAAAATTTCTTCTTTAATAAATATTCAATTGGTTATTTTATCTTTCAAAAATAATAAATTAATTTCTATTTATAATATAAATATATTTTATGTTGTAAATAGAATAGCATTGTTTAAAATTTAATAAATAAAACATATTTTTCTAATTCTAATATTTTTAGTAATTTGAGAATTTGTTTTTATTTAATAATAGCTTTTTAATGTTATAAAATAAACGATCTTGGTTTAAATTATAAATGAATCATGAATTAAAATTCTAATATATACATTAATAATTTGGAAATTTTATTTTTTATTAAATATAAAATTTTCAAAGCTATTTAATAAATAAATTTATTATTTTTAAATTGTTAAGAAAAATGTTTAAATGTTTAAAATAGCTTTAGCTTTAGTTTTCAATTAAATTAAATTGACAAAAGAGTTTAATAGCCTAATTAAGTAGATAATTTATTAATAAAAATATAATTTCCTTTAAAATGGTTTTAGTTTAATAATGAGACATTTTAAATACAATATTAACAATGTATTGTTTTACAAATAGATTTTTGGTTAAAAATAGCTATTGTTATTTCAAATTTTGAGTTGTATTCATAATTTGATTTTTAATTTAAATTTAAATTTAAATTCCAAAGTATAAATTTGTTTTAATTTCCATATGTATAAGCTTTATTTATAAGTACAAATTGTTTTTAGTTCTTTTAAAAGTTTATATACATATTTAAATATTAACCAATAAAGTAAAATTTAGTTTAATACATATATATTAACATGTAAATTAAAATAAAAATTACTTTTAAAAGAGACAAGTGTTGATTTCTTAAGCCACTTATAACCATATGTTAAAAGATTAACATATTATGTTGACAAATGTTAAAATAAAGGACAACTGGCATTTGAAATGTAGATTTTCTTTTATTTTTATTTACAAATAATTTCAGTTTATATAAAATCTCTTTCCCTCATTTTTCCTTTCATTTTCAAAAGCTTAGTTAACAAAATCTGAAACAAATAGAGTAAGCTAACTCTTCAAAGCCAAAATCTGTAAACAATTCCCTGCAAATTATTTTCAAAAAAAAATCTGAAAATCAGTTATCATCTTAAAATCCTCAGACAAAAATGTAAACCATTTACCCTGTAAACACCTTCAAACCATGCATTTACCATTTTCAAAACCCTAATCTATTACAAAACCCCTCATATCAAAAATTGTAGCTCTTCAATCTCATTATCCTGAAATCATTCTACAACTACAAACTCCAAAATCATGCAACTGCATCCTTCAAAACTTGAGTTCAGAAGCAAGTTCATGTCCCATTAGCCTGAATTTTCAACCTAAATTTAAAAAAAAGCAAGTTCAAAAGAAAAGTCTGCAAACCCAAGTTTTTGAATTCAAATGCAAGTTGAATCTGGGAATCAAGTCACTTGCAGATGTTTTCAGCAACTCCATTCAAAGCTTTACAAATATCAGGCTCTGTTTCTTCTAACTGTGAGTAACTTTTTCAAATTTAAAAGTTAAAAAAATGGTTGCATGCTTGGATACTGAAATAAATAAGTTTGCATGTGTGATTGTTGATGTGAAGTGTATTGGTATGCATTTTATTTGAATGTCCTTTGTTATGTTTTCCAGTGACCCTGTAATTGTTTTAAAATCATGTTCTTTTTGATCCAATTCCTATAGAATTTAGTTTACAGGACAATAACTGTTTGTTTAAGTTATTAAGTAAGTTAAAATTTAATTTAGATATTAATAAACTGGAATGGGCTCTGAAAATCAAATAAGAGAGCAAGTTCAAAAATAACTAGAAATTTAAACATCATGTTTTCTGGATTCTTGAATATGGATTGAATAATAAAATCATAATGTGATTTTTAAAACAAATACTATAGTTTTTAGTGAAGGGGTCTAGGAGCAGTTAATGGATGAACTTCATATGATCTTTGGGGTTTCTCTGGTGATTCATGAATCTGGAGGGGTGAGTTTCGGCATGGTGATGGAGAGTTGATCAGAGATGTTAAGTTAAATAGTGGATGGTGATGGAATTCACCAGAAAAGATGCGGCAGTGGAAATTAAATTTGGAACCCTAGTTTTAAGATGGTTGATGAATCGAACATTTCGATTTGTACAAGTGATCGAGTGGTTAGATATTTTGGAAATAGGTAGTATGATTGTAGTTGAAGCGATGGTCGAAGTCGTTGACCTGCTGATGGTCGGAGGTACACGTTCTTGCCGTTGACAGGTTTTGAAGAAAACCTGAATTTGCTGTTGCCAGGTTTGGTAGTTAGTTCGTTTTCGATTTGTGCTACTGTGGTGGTTTCTGGTGTCTGTGTTCGAGTGTGGAGGTGATCACTGATGGGTAGAAGCGATGGTGAATGGCCGGTGATGGCCGGAGCCACGGTGCACGTGCACCGTGCAGTTTGAAGTTCAGGGGAAATTGTTTTGTGAAGTGCAGTTTTGAACTCGGGATTGAACTCGAGTTATTCGAGTTCTGACCCGAAGCAAAGGATGGAATTACTCGAAGAAGTTTTGGGGTCCTCGGGTATTTTTATTATTTTACAGGTTTGACAAACCTGTAGCTTTTAGGTTTAAGTTTTGTAAACTTGGGCATTTTGATGTAAAGAGAGTTTAACAAAAAAATTAAATTCAAAGATTGAATTTTTGAAATTCAAGTTAAATTAAAATCTCAGATTTTAAATTAAAATAAAGTTTTAAACTTTAAATTTGATTAACTACTTTATATGGAAAAGTAGTTTAAACCTTTTTTAAAATGAAGTTTTAAGATATGAGCAAGACTTAAAATTATATTTAAATCTGGAAATCCAAAGTTAAACTTGAACTTCAGTTTTAAAATTTAAGGAAGATTTAAATTTGAAGATTTAAACAAGATGTAGATTTAAATTTATTGAATTTTGAAAAGGAATTAGTATCAAAATATTGCTGAATTTCCTATCTAAAAACAAATACTTGTTTGTCTTGCAATTTAAAAAGGTTTAAACTTTGGTTAAGTTTAAATTTTTTTCCTTTTAAATTTGTATTTGAAATGAAATTTAAAAGTAATTTGTAAAGTACTTGTTTTAAATAAATTGTTTTTAAACATAGTTAACGAATGTTTTAACTTAAAATTAAGTTAAGAATTAATGTTAAAAATTAATTTATTAAAAGGTAATTAAGGAATAATTTATTTATTTATTTAATTAATTTATTAAGATTTAATGAATAGAGATTAGGTGTTAATCAGTTTGAAATTAAGATCATTAATTAATGATTAAAGAATTATTAATTAAGTAATTAAGTTTTAATCAAGATTAATTAATGAAATAATTAGACTTTAAATTATAGATAATTAAAGATAATAAAATTTGTAATTAATTTCAATTAATTACTTAATAAAAATAAGTAGAGAATGGTTAAAGAAGGTCATTAACCAGGATTATTTAATAATTAATCAATGTGGTTAATTTAGTAATTAATTAGATTAATTAATTTAATAATAATCAATTATGTATTGTTGAGAATAATTACTTGATGAAGTAATTAAATTAATTACTTAATGTAATTAATTTAGTTTAGTGTGATTGTTTAATTTAATTAATTAAGTTTAATTAATTTTAAACACTTGGGTTTTAAAGATAATTACTATATGTAATAAATGATTTGGGAAATTACTTGTTGAAGTAATTGATTGATAATTACAAATTGTAATTAATTGAAGATGTTTAAGGATGAAGTAATTTGGATTTAAATTACTTAATAATTAATCAAGGGATTAATTAAGAAATTAATTAAAGGATAATTAGTTTGGTTTAATAAAGTAATTAAGATAGTTAATTACTGAATGTAATTAATCCGGGACAGTTAATAATTATGTGTTAATTACTCAAGGTAATTAATTTAGGAAGATAATTTATTTAAATATTATTAAGGATCATTAATTATTTTAAATAATGATGTAATTAAAGTTGATTAATTATGATTAATTAATTAATGGTAAATGATCAAATGTAATTAGTTAAAATAATTAATTAAGGATTAATGTAATTAATTATAGTTAATTAATTAATTGAAGTAATTAAATGTTAATTACTGTTTGGTTGAGAATAATTAATTTGTAAAATTAATTAAGTATAATTACATAAATGTAATTACGGGCAATTAATCAAGGTGATTAATAATGAATGATTAATTGATTGTAATCAATAAAATGATTGAGTAAGCAAGATTTATATTGGTGAAGTAATTAATTTAATTTATTTTAAATTAATTAAAGAAGAAGTAATTAATTTAATTCATTTTATATTAATTAGAGATAGAGATAATTAATTTAATTCATTTTAAATTAATTATATTGTGATGAAATAAATCATTGCTTATATATGAATGGATGGCATTGATTGTCTTGGATGCTTTGTGATCTCAGAAATGAGATAAGTAATGTTGTGTATGAATGCCTGGTTGCATTATGATGGTAACATAGATTATCTATGGTGATGGTGATATATGGATTATCCATTTTGATATTGATAATGTGGATTACCTGTTATTTGATAATGTAGATTATCAATTGTGATTTGTGAGTTATCTATTTGTGTGTATGTAGATAATTGAATAGTTTTAAACTTTAAAACGACTTGGACCTAAAAGACACGCTTTGGATTTCGATCAGATCGGGATCGGATTTCCATATTTGGATATCCGAAAACCACATCGATCCAAATTAACGATAGGTCGTGAAATCTCTTGTGAAGAGTGAAGACTCGAGGTGTAAGGACTATCCATCAGTATAACTCTGTGGGTGATTCCGTGATGAGTTTGACGGAAATAGTACTTACAGGCTCGAGATGGAGATTCAGAGTGCAAGGGTTATCGTCGTTAACTCTGAGGGTGATTCCAAAAGGAGGGTAATGCGATAGTGCCTTCGGTTTCGTTCGAACCCGGAACGAACTTGTATGGATTGAATTCTTTCAGAACATCGTCAGGTGGACGATGAGCATTCTAAGTGATGCGTTCACTAAAGGTAATCGTAGCCTCAAGCCTCATCAACTGGGAATGGCTAAAATAGGGGAGGTGCAGCAAGGCTTCGTGGGTAGCCCCCATTTGAGAGTGAGATTTACCCCTGTCTAGAGGTCCCTTTTATATCGGCTGTGTGGACAGTTGTTGAGCTCCAACTGTCGGAGTTGTCTTTGTTCGAAACTGTTCAGTAAGGAATGGTTCCAGCCTTGTGTTGCAGGGGAGCGGGCGTACTCCTCGGTACGGTGATCTAGGCCACGTACTGTGACGGGCGGTACCCCTGTAGCCCTGCCATTGTATGGAATTCAAAATCCAATAAGTGCCAACGGTTTTGATTGTATTACCCACTTTGTGGCTAGTAGCTGGAATTTAATCATTTAACAATTTCGTCTATTTCTTATTTATTTGAAAACCCTATACCTAGTATAACATCATCGGATTTCCTATCAAATGTTTTGGTTAGCGTAAGGTAAAAACTTTTCCATGTTTATGTGTGGGAAGTCATATGTGATACCTTTATTTTCAAAAGGTTTTGAAAATTAAGCAACCTTAACCTGTTACTCACACCAGACCCATGTCTGACCCGGAGTTTATTCTGTTTTTCTTAAATTCTTAGGTACTCAAATTTTTACGAGTAGCCAAGGGATTCAGGTTGGCTTGACGAATTATAGAGGAGCAATGGAGCAGGAGGCTTCTGCGTGTAGATATATAGTTTTCCGCTGTGTTGATTTCTTTGAGTAGTTCTCTTGTATTGTTTTGAGTTGTATAACTAGACAGGTGTTTATAACTGTCTAGTATGGTTGTATTATCTGTGTAACTCTGATGGTGGTTGTAAACTATGTAGTAATTATGTGATTAATATAATTTATTTGTTCCGCTATTTAGATTCTGATGTTATTTCTTCTTTCTCTTCTTTCTTTTCTTTTTTCAATCCCTTTCTTTCTTAATAATGATGTGTCACTCTGTGGAGTCGGATGGTGGATCGTTACAGTGGTATCAGAGCATTAGGTTGAGTGAATACCTAGGCTCTGTAGTGATGTCTTTCTTGAGAGAGCGTATTTGTAATTATATATATATATATATTGTTTGCATCAAAATTGGGCAACACCCTTCGGAAGTTTTTGAAGAGATAATAAATGAAGAAATTAAATTGAAAATGAGGATTATCTAACAAAAACTTCAAGTTACAGAAAAGTAAATTGCACGGAAGACAAAAATTTAGAGTGGTTTGGCATTTGCCTACGTCCACTATGAAGTTTTATCACTTTATTGCTTAATACTTGAAGATTACAAATGTTTTAGAGCGATGTACAGCAGATAATAGGCTTAAATTCGAAATCAGCAACAATGAAGACGATATGGAGTGATTCTGGCAACGTCCGGGCGTGCTTTTTCTCTAGAAATTCTCCGATCCCCTTTCTGAATGACCAGGGGCTCTATTTATAGGTGTAGGAGGCATATATTTTGCCTAAAATCCGGGGAGAACGCTTCTGGCACGTGAGGGGGCACATACGGCCGAATTTTGGAGTTCCGGGCCCACTTTGGGATCGATTCGACCCTTTGTTCGAATCGATCAACAAAGTGTCCAATCGGGATGAAACTTGGCGTGGACATTCTTCTATGTATACGCAAGCTCTTGTGAAAATATCATAGCATTTGGACTTGTAGATCTCAAGTTATGATCGATTCAAGACGGTGTTTTTTGTCCTATGGATTCGTTCGAATCGATATGGTTCGAATCCATGCTCCTGCGCATGAGAATGATGACGTGGTGCAATTTTCCGGGTTGATCCACTTGTTTCTCCGAGTTTATTGTGTTGAATCCGAGGTTTTAGCCACTTGGACTTGGTGGATTCGAAGACAACCATGGAACGGAGTTGAAGCCTCTTCACTTGCATGGATTCGACGGATTCTACCTCGATGGATTCTAAGTAGAAGAAGGTTTCATGGATTCGAACTAGGGCATACGAGTATGGATTCGACGCATGGCTATCTGAGGGCTTGCTCGATGGAGTCGAAGTAAAGGTACTCCTCATGGATTCGGAGCAATACATGTCTGATGGATTCGAACTAAAGCATACGAGGATGGATTCGAACTATTGCTATCTTGATGGATTCGAGGCACGGCTACATCTCATGGGTTCGAACTAATGCAAGGATGATGGATTCGAACCTAAGGCTTGGTTCTGTTGGGTTCGAACCAAGGCTATTCCTTCCACTTTCCACTGGCGATAACTTGAGCGTACAAACCCGGATTGTCTCGAAATTTGGAACATTGGTTTGCACAGCTTTGCTTGACTTGCCTTATCAGTTGTAGCCCGATCCGGACTCGAGCAAAATTCATTGATATTTTTAGTTGTCCAACTATCATTCAATGCTGAGGATGTGTGATCCTGTTTTTTCCAGTCAGTTCCTTGGTATCTCGGCCTTGCCAAAAGGCGGGATAACATTTGCCCCCCAAAGTACGTCTTGTGTAAACACGACGTGGTTTGAAAAGCTGCAGTCAAACGCTGGACAACTAGGACATGCTTTGTTGAAAGTTGTATTCTTTATTGCTGTAATTTACCGTCGTATGATTGTGATCGGCTGTTCTTCGTTGAAATCATGACGAGATGAACATTTGATCCCTGTGAATGTTAAAGATCAAATATTAGTTAGACATATGTGCATAAACGTGTTACCTTGAACTTAGTTATCATTGCGTGATTGCACGTCGTCGTCAGTTCGGTTTGTTATCGAATTCTGCATCGATCTCCTGAACCAATATGAGATTCGAGTCAAAAAATTGTTTTTATGATTGTCTATGATCATCCTCTTGTATTGATCCTCTCCTGAATCGGTATAAAAGGTAGACAAGTAATTTATCAAATCGAAGCGATGCGTTCATTCTCATCGACAGTTCCTGGTGGATTTGAAGCATGTCTGTTCGAATCGGTAGCTTTCGAATCGATGGTTCGATAGAATTAACACTTCGAGTCGATTGGATCTTCGATCCAGCCCTTGTTCAAGTGCTTCTTCGAATCGATGATGCCTCGCATCGATGCTGCCTTGCCGGATTTGAAGTTTACGAAGGAGTCGGAGCCATAATGGATTCGAAGTCTCTGAAGGATTCAACGTTGTGATGGATTCGAAGCTTTGTGGTTTCGAAAGTAGTTGTTCGAATCGATGGGGTTGTGACCTGTGGCAAGCGGTCAATATGACTGGGAGACGAAGTGCCGCTAATCCATCCTGGAATCCATATAAATACATGAGGCCGATTTCATTTTCACTTTTTACCTTTTACTATTGCTTCAGCTGCTTCTTCGAATCGATCTCCCAGAGCCAAATCAAACGTGCTTTTCCACGAATCGATCAAATTCCTTCAAGCTTCCATTTGTAATCGAATCAAATCAGGTAACCAAAGGATCGATTCGAGTTGAGAATGATAAAACTGGAATTTTTTGGCATTGATTCAATCCTTTCTTCTGAAAATCTTAAAGAGTGGTGAGATCTGAATGAAGTGGATCGATTCGATGATCCCGAGGATCGAAACCATTCGGATCGTATCGATCCAGAGTGTTGTCTTGGAGAAACATAGCTATTGATGGATTTTGTCCTGCATTGCTTCACATCGATCCAGGAATGAGCGATTCGAATCGATCTCGAGTGCATGGCTTCGAATCGATGAAAGAAAAAGCCTTGTGTCGGTCGATTCGAAGTAACGATACCCCGATCTATTCGAAGGTATTCAATATTAATCGATTCGAAGTTACTCAGCGTTGTTGGATTCGAAGTGCTTCTCCATCCCAAATTTACATCGAGTCGAACCACATGGATTCGAATCACATCGATTCGATTTGCATCGATTCGACTCGTATCGATTCGAGTCGATCGATTCTAACGTCTTCGCTCCGGAGACTGCTACTCTTCTGATTTGTTCCAACATCTGAACTACGACCAATTTCAAGTTGAATTTTGATGAACTTAATGAACTTTAGCATACTTGACTCCGACGAGCTTTGGCCTTGCATAATCGAACTTGACGGTAAGACTTGACTTCCTTTTTGAAGCTCGTCGATGGAACTTTGACTTAACCAAAACATAACAAATTTATGCTTGAATTGGTCAGTAGTGTCTGGATGGCGTGGAAGTGACGGTCAGCGATGACGGTCATTTCAATTCTCAATTTCCAAAGTTTTGTCGTTCGGACATCTTGTTTCAACCTATAAAATCTGCTTAAGTAATGCACAGCACTTGCACTGCACGACATATTCATATACTTCACACCGGGGAATACACGGGCTTCTTTTGTACTTAATGCTGCTTTCTGGTGAGTTAGTTAATTATGGAGTCTTCATGTTCTCAACAACAAGAGGTACAAAGCTCGCCTCCTCTAGTGCTTGAGATTCCAGAAATCCCTCCTGAAGTAATAGATCCGGCTCAGGACGAATTGCCAGAGGCTTTATTTATCGAGGACCCCGTTGATTCCGTCCAGTCTAATATCTCCGAAGCATTATTGGGTCGGATATGTTTGAAACATAACATATCTTTGAACGATGTTTTTCTACCGGGTGTTGACGATAGACCTCATAATCCGCCCGAAGGATATACGCTTTTTATCGCCACGCCTGTGCAGCTGGAACTCTTCCTCTGTTTAACCAGTATATCAGGAAGATGTTATCATTCATTGGAATTTCCCCCTCACAACTTCATTCCAACGGACATGCATTGTTGAACAGTGTTGTTGTCCTATTTATGGACCATCTCTTTCGCCCGCCAAGGACGGCCGAGATTAGACACATATTTAACTTCAAGAGTAGGGGCGATAGTCCATCTTTCACCTTTTTGGAAGCTTAGAAACTGCCAGATTGTGACAGGAGCCTGGACCAGACTCGGTTATTTTAAGAATGAACGGTTTTTCGTTCGATGCCCCCGAGGATTCGCTAGGCGATGGCTGTCTAGACGTAAGTGTTGTAAATCGCACAAGCCTTCTTTAACAGTCGTTATTAACAATTGAACTAATATCGGGCGTTTTTCATGCAGCTATCATCTCAAGGCCTGACGGTGGACACTACAAAGGCATTGTTTGAAGTTTACAAGAGGTCCCGAGTGATTTGCGGCACATCGACTCGGTGTTGACTGCTGATAACTTAAGGACGCTGGGTTTAATTGAGATGAACCAGAGTATTGTCATCGAGGGGTTGGCAAAACCGGCTTCGAAGACAAAGAAGAAGATGGTGAAAAGAAAACCCGGCGTAGTGATAAGAGAAATGAGCGATGACGAGAGGACGCCCACTGATACCGAGTTAGCGGCTGATCTTTCTCGAATAGAAGAAAAGCGGAAAGGCAAGGCTGTTGTCCCTAAACTTAAGAGATAGATGTCCGTAGTCGTATCTCGTTTGATCCCCAGAATTACTACCACTGACACTGCTCCTTGTTAATCAGGAAACATTTTTATAGGACTGGATGACATTCCCATCCCGGAATACGTATCTCTCCACCACGAGTCCGGGTTGGATGAACTCCGGGAAGAGTTAGAAATAAGCGAGCCTTTACCTGTTAGTGCAGTCGACACTTCTGGTCGGTCGGGGGTTTTGCACATTTACATATACTTTCATAACACTACACGACTTTCGCACAAATCGTATTGCTTTCGCCTGGTATGTAACTGAATTGCTTCTCTTTTTCAGGTGCTATGTCTGGCCGTCAATCTACACTAGACAAACTCCGAAGAGTGCATCACCCTTCGTCTTATTATGAACCTCGACGTGGAGACTCTGATCGTGATCGTGAATGGAGGCATCATGGCCAGGAATATTATGCAAGGGATCATCATCGTAGTTACTCCAGTCAGGAGCGATCGGACAGAGATCGGAGATACCGCTCCCCTTCTCGTTCTCCTCCGCCACCCGAAGCCATATTCAGGTGTCTGAGCCTCTGCGACATCAGCTGTCTTCGCAGGTTTCGAGGCTTGAGCCACGTCATTCTAGAACTGAGGTCGTTGCGACCACGGCTGCGGAGGAGGCCCCTATTGAACCATCCGGCGAAGGGGCTATCAGACTTGCTCAATTAAAGAGGGACTTCCCAGAAATCTGCTTCGACGCTTGTATTTTTCCTCCTAATCTCAAAAGAATTCCCGAAGATGCTGTGACCACAGCACTTAGCTATACCCGCGATTTCTATGCTCAGTACAAAGAATGGTATAAGGCGGCTGTTAATGCTTCAAAAATAGCCTTCGATCGAGCCAAAATTATCGAGAAACTGGAAGCCGACTTGGCTCAGAAGAATCGTATTATTGATATACTCCAATCTGAGGAGGAATCTTTTCGTAAGGCCGAAGCCGAGTCGCTAAAAAAGGTTGATGAGACATTAGTTGAGATGGCGAAGATGCAACAGGCACATTGCACTTTAGTTGAAGATTTGGGCCATCGATACAAAAATGTTGAAGCCGAGCGGGATGCGGCAGTCAAAGAACTAGAGGAATTAAAGGCTAAGTTTGCCGATATAAACAAAGAAAAAGACGATGCTAATACGACTACGCAAAAATCTTATGAGCAAGCTGTGTCTCTCCGAGTTGAGCATGATGCGGCAGTCGCAAGGGTTAAGGAGGTTGAAACGGAGGTGGAGGAGAGAGTCCAGGCAGAGAGGTTCAAGATGGAGGTCGAATTTGGCGAACTCTTGGATACATATAATGCCAATGTGTTAGAGCATAGAAATCTCTCCTGGCTAGGAGATTACTCGATGCTTCTCTACAATGCTTGGAAGAAACTATTGGAGAACAAGAGGATGTCTTGCCCGGATGGAGTACTAGATGAGTTTGAGCTTGAATCACGTCTGCTTAGCGAGGATGAGAGGAGAACTCTTCACGAGGCGATAATCTCTGTTGAGAAAGAAAGACTTGGCATCCATCAAACGGAGATCGGCGAAGGTTCGGGTGTCGCGCATCATAGTGAGAATATTGAAGTCCCTCTCCCAACTTCATCCGAAGCTATCACCGCGGTTGATCCACAAGTTATTCCTGCTTACAACCCGGACCAACCGGAGTTGTCCTCTGGCAAGACTGCTGTCTTCGAGCCTGTTCAAGCTCCAAGCCAAGGTAAAGAAGGTACATTGATTATTTCCCTCATATCTTAAAGTTTCGATTTTCGAGAGAATTTTCTGGGCTGATTACTTTTGCTCTCCTTTGTTCAGTGACTGAAAGTGCCGCATTCGTGCCCCCAGTTCCTCCGGTTCTATATCCTACGCAAGGAGTTATTGTCACTGAGGCGGTTTCAACTGCTGCTATGGCCGGTGATATGGGAGAGGGGAGCTCGATGTCGTTCAATGCTCAAATGATTGAAGAGCTACTTGGTCACTCTCTTGACCCTATTCCTGATCCTTCATTCGCGATGAGTGGAGCTGCTCTAGTTTTCAGTTCTATCGTGACGACCACCAGCGTATCCAGCGCAGCTCAGCTGTCTCGAGAGGAAGAGATTTTAGCTGAGATAAGTGCTGAGATGGCCACGATGGTGACAGTTGGTGGTCATGGTAGTGACACTGCTCCTTCAAGCTTATCTTCTTTAATGGCGATCCCTCCCGGTGGCACGGTAACTGTCTCGAGCATTGTTGAACAAACACCTGTCACCGCTCCCATGCCTTTAGTTTCCCCTCACAAAAGGATCTCTATCCCATCCAGCTCTGAGGAAGACGTTGATATTATGCCAGATCCGGAGGATGTTCCAAAGAAGAACAAAAGGTCTCGTAGGAAGTCGGGTAGCGGGTCCAGTGGCTCGACTCCGAAGAAGAAGCCCCGGAAGAAGAAGGGTGAGCTTCTTGCTTTATCATGTGGTTGTGAATAGTAATTCTTTTATTTCCTCTTTTGTTCTTTTAGAGCCGTGTATATGTGTGGATTCGGCCCCCACTTAATTGAAACTTCTTGACTTGCCATGTAATCGAACCTGTTTTTGTTGGCTGATGGAATGTGAAGTTGCTCTTTTCTTTTACTTAAGTGTTTTACGATGTTTGTTTTGTTTTTTTTTCTTTTTTTTATGCCAAGTATGAAAACGTAACTTCGTGTCATGATTTGATGAATGAGTTGAACTCCGGATATAGTATCACTTTGGTTAGTGATTAACATTTAGCTTTTCTGCCCCCTAGTCTCGGGGAACAACATTTGTATTTTGGTGGTTGATCGCATTTATCGCAAATCTTAAGCACATGTCCACATTCTGGGGACTTAGGATAATTTGAAATCAATAATCCGGTTCGCATTCCAAGAATTTGAGAGTTATCGACACTTGTAACACAGTTCGCGCTCCGGGAACCTGGAATTGATGTTTATACTTTGCTTCACGCTCCGGGAACTTGGAGTCCGTTCGCGCTCCGGGAACAAGTTTTTGAGTGTTTATAGTCCAATTCGCACTCTAGGAAGTTGGAGTCCGTTCGCACTCCGGGAGCGAATTGCTGAATGTTTATACTCCAATCCGCACTCTGGGAAGTTGGAGTCCGTTCGCACTACGGGAACGAATTGCTGAATATTTATACTCCAATTCACACTCTGGGAAGTTGGAGTCCGTTCGCACTCCGGGAACGAATTGCTGAATGTTTATACTACAATTCACACTCTGGGAAGTTGGAGTCCGTTCGCACTACGGGAACGAATTGCTGAATGTTTATACTCCAATTCACACTCTAGGAAGTTGGAGTTAGTAAAAGGATTGTCGTGTATCAATCCTTGTAAATGCTGATGTAGTGTTCTGTCCTCGAGCTCGGGTTTCACTTAGTGAGTGACCGGTCGTATCACAGTCACTCCCTATTTGAATAAATCCCACCGCGTGATGGAATTTAGCTCTTTCGTACATCGTGATATTATGCGTCATTTTCATTTAATCACAACTTTTGGCTCGAAGAGATGGCATTTTATTGTTGAAATAAAAGAAATATGGCAAAATCAGTTGCCTTATTACAAGTTCAGACTTCAAAATGCAAAAATAAAATGCTAAGGAAGAAATTGACTAAAAATAGATAAGTAAAACCTGTCATGTGTAGTAGCGACGGAGAATTTCGCTATTCCAAGCTCTCGGCAAAGTAAGACCGTCAATGGTTGACAACTTGAACGTGCCATCTCCGAGCTTTTGTGAAATCACATACGGCCCTTCCCAATTTGGGTTCATGTGCGAAGGGACCGGATAAATTCTCTTGAGTACGAGATCGCCAGGTTCAAAGGTTCGCGGGCGGACCTTGGCATTGTATATTCGAGCGACTCGACCCCGATATGCGGCTGCCCTTAAATCAGCTTCTTCACGCTTCTCATCATGTAGATCTAGAGATTCAGCAAGTAATATGGCATTCGTTTTCGGATCATAATATGTCACACGATGAGAGCGAACTTCCAATTCAACTGGAATAACGGCTTCAGAGCCATAGGATAGAGAAAATGGAGTGTGTCCGGTTGTAGTTTTGTGAGTCGTTCGGTAAGCCCATAGGGCCATAGGCAGTTCATCAACCCACTTGCCCCTGCCTTTTTCCAGTCGTTTCTTCAAAATAGACTTGATAACCTTATTGACGGCTTCAACTTGACCATTTGCTTGAGGGTGTGCTACTGTAGAGAATTTCTTGTGGATGTGAAATCGTTGACAGAAGTTCTTGAATTCAACACTGTCGAACTGGGCTCCATTGTCGATGATAATAGTATGCGGGAGACCAAACCGGCAGATGATGTTGCGTACCACGAACTTGATCACTTTCTTTGTTGTAATTGTTGCAAGAGGTTCAGCTTCAGCCCATTTGGTGAAGTAATCAACTGCGAGGATGGTGTACTTCGCACCACCTTTAGCTAAAGGCAAAGCACCAATTATATCAACTCCCTATATTGCAAATGGCCATGGGCTGACCATTTGGGTTATCTCAGTAGGTGGAGCTCTGGGAATTCGAGCGTGTTTTTGGCATTTATCACACCTTTTGGCGTAGTCCATAGCATCGCGATTTACGGTAGACCAATAATATCCATATCGAAGTATTTTCTTGGCAAGTGCTTGCCCCCCAGTGTGATCGCCATATTCTCCTTCGTGCACATCGTGTAACACTCGTTTGACTTCGTCGTGTGCGATACACCGGAGAAGAGGAACAGAATATCCCCTTCGATACATAACTCCATTCTGAATGACAAATCTTGAAGTTTTTCGAAGAATTTTTCTTTTCTCACTTCGTCGTTCGGGCAATGTGCCACGCTCAAGGTAGTCTCGGTAGGGGGTCATCCACGATTCCCTGCTGGAAGTAGCTTCAAATGTGAATTCATTCTCTGCTCGATCAATGCTTGGAGAGGATAAAGTCTCAACAGGAACGAGTCCCAAGTGTTGAGCTTCGCCTGTACTTGCCAACTTTGCCAACGAATCGGCTTTCTGATTGTGTTCTCGGGGTACATAGAAAATGGTATAGTAATCAAACTGATCAAGTATTTCCAGAACCCGGGCTAGATAAGCGGCTAATCTTCGATCTTTAGCCTGGTGTTCACCCCGAACTTGGCATACTATCAACTGGGAATCACAGTAGATTTCCACAGCAATAATTCTTAGGTCACGGGCCAACTTCAACCCAGTAAGCAAAGCTTCATATTCGGCTTCATTGTTGGTTGCACGGAAATCAAACTTTAAAGCGTAGCATATGGATCTGCCCTCGGGGGTTTCAAGCACTATCCCTACGCCCGAGCACCGATCGTTGGATGCACCATCAGTATATAGCTTCCATATGTACTCGGGGGATTTACTAGTTTCAGGTAAGTCATCAGGAGTAGTGAATTCGGCAATGAAATCTACAAGGACTTGACCGTGTATGGCTCGTCTCGGAGTATAGGTGATGTCGAATTGACTCAGTTCGATGTTCCATTTTAGTAACCTGCCAGACGTCTCAGGTCTGTGAGGACTTGTCGTAACGGCTGATCGGTGTACACGGTGATGGGATGAGCCTAAAAATATGGATGGAGCTTCCTCGAGGCGATGACTAGATAGTATGCCAATTTTTCTAACCTTGCATAATTTCTTTCGGCTCCGGTTAACCGTTTGCTAACATAATAGACTAGTTTCTGCACTCGGTCTTCCTCTCGAACTAACGCAGCACTGATTGCGTTTTCAGATACGGCCAGATAGAGGTATAACTGTTCATGATCAACAGGTTTTGAAAGAATCGGTGGTGTGGAAAGATGATGAATCAGTGATTGAAATGCGCCCTCACATTCCGTAGTCCATTTGAAGTTTTGTTTCCCTTTTCGGATCAGGTCGAAGAAGGGTATGCATTTGTCAGTTGATTTCGAGATGAACCTGCTCAGTGCTGCAACTTTCCATTAAGGCTCTGAACCTGTTTTATGGTCCTTGGAGTTTGAAGATTCCTAATCGCCCAAATCTTTTCGGGGTTGGCCTCTATTCCTCGGGCGTTGACGATGAACCCAAGGAATTTTCCGGGTGCGACTCCAAAATGACATTTTAGCGGATTAAGCTTCATCCCATATTTCCGAAGGACGTTGAACATTGACTCTAAAGTCTTTGACGTGATCAGTGGAGTATCGTGATTTTACCAACATATCATCTACATAAACTTCCATAGTTTTCCCGATCTGGTCAGCAAATATTCGATTGACTAAGCGCTGGTAAGTTGCTCCGGCACTCTTTAATCCAAAAGGCATGACCTTGTAGCAGTATAGTCCCAGGTCAGTTATGAAGCTCGTATGTTCTTGATCGGGCACATTCATGGGTATCTGATTGTAACCAGAATAAGCGTCCATGAAAGATAATAATTCATGCCCGGCCGTTGAATCCACAAGTTGATCGATTCAGGGAAGTGGAAAGCTGTCTTTCGGACAAGCCTTATTTAAGTCAGTAGTCGATGCACGTTCTCCATTTCCCATTCGGTTTTCGGACAAGTACAGGGTTGGATACCCACTTCGGGTATAAAGCATCTCGGATAAACCCATTGGTCATTAGCTTATCAACTTCTTCTTTGAGGGCGGCAGATCTCTCTGGATCCATACCGCGTCTCTTTTGCTTGACCGGGGTATACCGTGGGTCAATATTTAAGGTGTGGCTCGCGATGTCTGGCGAGATTCCACACATATCAGAGTGCGTCCAAGCGAATACGTCTAGATTTGCTTGGAGAAATTCGACCAATTCCCGTTGCGCTTGTGGGTTTAGTTGAGACCCAATTTTTAACATTTTTGAATCATCATCATCATCATTAACTGGGATATCAATTGTCAGTTTGGCGGGGGAAGCTTGACTTTCTTTAGACTCATCATTACCTTCAGTGTCTCTGGGGTCTAGATCTTTTTGGAATTGGTCGTGGTGCCCGGGCCGAGGCCCATGCACTAATTGTCAATCATCGGCGAAACGGACGCAGAGAGATTCCTCCACACCCTTTCCTTTCTCCTTTCTCTGCGCTTCTCGCAGTTCGGCAACATAACAGGCTCTCCCAGCAGCCTGATCTCCTTGAATGACCCCAATCCCGTGATCAGTGGGGAATTTCAAAGTTAAGCACTATGGGGCAATTGCTGCCCTGAATTCGGCAAGGGCCGGTCGGCCCAAAAAAGCATTGTATAGAGAGTGGATATCTAGGACAAAAAATTGTAACATTCGAACTCTTCGGCGTTCTCCAACTCCTAACTCCACTGGCAACTCCACCACTCCAGTGGGTATATCAGCACTTCCATCGAAGCCATGGATTCTAGATTGACAAGGCTTTAAATCTTTCGCTTCCATTTTCATTTGATCATATGTTCTCTTAAACAAGATATTTACTGAACTCCCACTGTCCACCAGGATCCTCTTCATCCAAGCAGGACCAACCTGGGCAGATATGACTAGTGGGTCTATAGTTGGGGCTTCGACCTTATCAGCATCTCGGTTTCTAAATACGATGTCATCTGTCATCGTCCTCTGTTGTTTGGCCGGAGCCCCTTTATCAAGTGTACTTCAACTTTCAAAACTCACATGCCTGATCGAATTGGCATATGATTCCATTTCCCTCCAGCTTCGGTCCGCTGGATGAGGACCACCACTAACTGTATTTATGACCAACCTCCCTCCTGTACGAGCGGGCTCCTCCTGTCTCTCTTGGTTTTGTGCACGATTTTGGTTTGACGGGCCCACACCACCAGCCTGCGGTGCTCGTACGAATTGATCTAACTTCCTTTCCCTGATCAATTTTTCAAAAAGGTCTTGCAAATGCCTGCAGTCATTGGTATTGTGTCCATAACTTTCGTGGAATCTACAGAACTTCCCCGTTTGAATCTGTCTCTCCGATGACGGTTTCAGGGTTGGCTTCTTATACTGCATTGCATTACAAGTTTGTAGATACATGTTTTCTAGTGACGTATTCAATGGTGTATAGCTTTCAAACATTTGTGTCCTACGCCGCAGGCCACGATTCTGATCCTGCTTCTTATTTCTATTATCGCCGTTCCTCGGCTGGGTTGCTTGTTTTGAATATTCAACTGTACTTTTCCTGAGCTCTCCCCTGACTGTTTCACCGCCACATTGCTTTGAACCCCTTCATTGCTGGGTCTCGCATCGTCCTGCTTCCTAGATTGTTTCGCATCCTCACGCTTTAAGAATTGGGCGGCTTTGGAGTAGAAACGATCCAACGATGCGGGAGGTTTCCCAGCTAGCCAATTTCCAAATTCAGAGTCGGGGTCAATCCCCTTAGTCAAGGCCATTAAGATTGAATTATCATTGGGGTTAGTGATCTCTGTACAAGCGGCATTGAATCTTTCCAAATATCGCATGAGTGTCTCTCCTGGGGCTTGAGTGACACTAGATAAAGTATTTACGTCTTTAGGCCTGGCAATGTACATACGGAACTGTTCAACAAATTTAGTGGCCAATTGGTCAAATGAAGAAATAGATCGTGGTGGTAATCGTGTAAACCGCATTGTCGCAATTCCCCCCAGAGAAATGGGAAAACTACGGGATTTTACTGCATCATCAGCTCTTGCAGCAGTCATCAACCATTCGTATTTCAAAATATGTTGGTTAGGGTCGGAATTTCATTCATACATGGGAAGAGTCGGCATCCTGAATCGCCGAGGAGGTTCAGTGTATAATATGTCGTCGGTGAACGGAGTATGACTTCGGGAGATTCCCCAATCGTCATTTGTTAAGCCCTGACTTTCGCGGATCATTTAGCGTACCATAGCTGAGAGGTCAGGTGTTACTATATTCGGAGGGTGGAGAGCCAAAGTGTGGTCGGGTTCCACAGTGCGAGGTAGGATCGGGCGTTGTCGACGATCCGTATCTCCCCTCCTTGGCTCGGTGTCTTCTGGGACATATGGCCCCGGAGTATGTTCCTACTGGTGGTAATTTTGATTGGAGTGATTTCGGGTATCAACTTCTATGTCATCTGCAGTGGCGGTGGCTTGGTTGTCCATAGTATGTTGTGGAACAGTGCCTCCTCGTGAGGAGGGTCCTGTGTGAAAACTAGCGGAAGGACCAACTCTTATCTGCCCAACAGTTAATACTTGTTGGTGACCAGCGGTATGCGCATGGTTTCCGTCTAGCCTGGGACGGGTAGATCTGCCGCTGTAATCAGACGAGGCAGAGCTGTCAGTTGAGGAATGAGGGGCGTGGTCCCTTCTAGATTTTCTACGCCTTTGGCGGTTTAGTTCATTAGTCAACTCAGCAATGGCTCGTAGTTGTTCAGTCAGCTGTTGTCGACTTTGGGTTAGTTCCTGGAGTAATGCCTGGAACTCTTGTCGAGTGACCGGACCTGATGGATCTGAGTGCCTGGTTTCATCTTGATTGGATGGAGGGAGTTGCGGGGGATTTTGTCTATCGCGACCTTTTTGGCCGGCGGTAGTAGAAGTGGTTCTCGTGCTAACCACCTTGAGGTGTAGAATCCTTTCCTAGATTTTGGTAAATCTGAATAGTATGGAAGGTGTCTGAAATTGAAGTCTAGATCTCTCTCTTAGATTTACGCAATCCGATATCGATGACAGATCCAATGAGCCGGAGAAAACCTGGGTTTTCTCAATGAAAGCACCAAAGTGTTTGCACCAAAATTGGGCAACACCCTTCGGAAGTTTTTGAAGAGATAATAAATGAAGAAATTAAATTGAAAATGAGGATTATCTAACAAAAACTTCAAGTTACAGAAAAGTAAATTGCACGGAAGACAAAAATTTAGAGTGGTTCGGCGTTTGCCTACGTCCACTATGAAGTTTTATCACTTTATTGCTTAATACTTGAAGATTACAAATGTTTTAGAGCGATGTACAGCAGATAATAGGCTTAAATTCGAAATCAGCAACAGTGAAGACGATATGGAGTGATTCTGGCAGCGTCCGGCGTGCTTTTTCTCTAGAAATTCTCCGATCCCCTTTCTGAACGACCAGGGGCTCTATTTATAGTTGTAGGAGGCGGATATTTCACCTAAAATCCAGGGAGAACGCTTCTGGCACGTGAGGGGGCCCATACGGCCGAATTCTGGAGATCCGGGACCACTTTGGGATCGATTCGACCCTTGGTTCGAATCGATCAAGAAAGTGTCCAATCGTGATGAAACTTGGCGTGGACATTCTTCTATGTATACGCAAGCTCCTATGAAAATTTCATAGCATTTGGACTTGTAGATCTCAAGTTATGATCGATTCAAGACGGTTTTTTTCGTCCTATGGATTCGTTCGAATCGATATGGTTCGAATCCATAGGGTCGAATACATGCTCCTGCGCGTGAGAATGATGACGTGGTGTGAATTTCCTGGGTTGATCCACTTGTTTCTCCGAGTTTATTGGGTTGAATCCGAGGTTTTAGCTGCTTGGACTTGGTGGATTCGAAGACAACCATGGAACGGAGTCGAAGCCTCTTCACTTGCATGAATTTGACAGATTCTACCTCGATGGATTCGAAGTAGAAGAAGGTTTCATGGATTCAAACTAGGGTATACGAGTATGGATTCGACGCATGGCTATCTGAGGGCTTGCTCGATGCAGTCGAAGTAAAGGTACTCCTCATGGATTCGGAGCAATACATGTCTGATGGATTTGAACTAAAGCATCTGAGGGTGGATTCGAACTATTGCTATCTTGATGGATTCGAGGCACGGCTACATCTCATGGGTTCGAACTAATGCAAGGATGATGGATTCAGAACTAAGGCTTGGTTCTGTTGGGTTCGAACCAAGGATATTCCTTCCACTTTCCACTGGCGATAACTTGAGCGTACGAACCCGGATTGTCTCGAAATTTGGAACGTTGGTTTCCACAGCTTTGCTTGACTTGCCTTATCAGTTGTAGCCCGATCCTGACTCGGGCAAAATTCATTGATATTTTTAGTTGTCCAACAATCATTCAATGCTGAGGATGTGTGATCCTGTTTTTTCCAGTCAGTTCCTTGGTATCTCGGCCTTGCCAAAACGCAGGATAACATATATATATATATATATATATATATATATATACCTATCTGTTGGATTACCTGTTCAGGTTTTCCAATATAAGTTATAAAGGTAGATGGGGAAGTGGTGTGTGTAACACGACTATCATTTGTTAGAGTTTGAATGTTGAGGTTGGAAGTGTATCTGTCGAGACTATAGACCTAATACTGTCTCGAGTGAGTTCTGTAGTGATGAATAACTTCATTGATCTCTGAAGGAAACCTGTTAAGGTTCGGAGTCTATCTTTGAAGTTGAATGAGTAAGGTTTGGATCTGTCGGCTGGGCAGAAGCGAATGACGGTATTTTGATACCTCGGTAAGTAGTAGCTGCGTGATGAGATGTAGTGACTATGGATGTTCTCGAAGATGTTTTCTTTGGAACAGGTTTAAGGAAGTGAGTCTGCTTCGGTGTTGTGGCTGTGTTCAGCCAGTGTTTCTGATTGATTTGAAGTCTGAGTTTCTCGAAGAGCTTTGGATTAGGATTCTTTGGCATCTGTGGCAGCAGTGCAGCTCGAAGTGTTCTTTGTTGGCAGGAAGTCATTTGGCTAAGCAGTTTTTCTGGAAGTGAAGTTCAGAAGCAGCAGAGTGGACCCATTTCTTCGATGGATTGATGGGTTAAATGTAAGACTATTCTGTTTGGTAAAGGAAGAACAGTTTTTCTTGGATTTGGTTTGGGGTTGATCGCAAAAGTGACTTGCGATTGTTTGATTAATCTCTTGGATTATCTGAGTTTTTCTGGATGTCTTCAGGAAGTCAGAGTTTTGTTCGCATCTGGAGATTGAGTTTCCTTATCATCTGGGTTTCCAGGAGGGGTACCGGTGGTTTAGCTTTACAGCAAAATGGTTCCTAGAAATTGAGTTGGTGTAGCAGCTCGGGATTTTGGAGAAGTTCTGAGTTTTCTTATGGATTTGTTGAACGATATTACTAGGAGGTGTTGTCCAGTCTGTGCTCGTGTTCTTCTTCAGCATTCTCTTCTACTTTAGATCAGAGTTGAGTAGCGGAAACAGTTTGGAAGTGTATCTGCTTTTCTTTTCTGGACAAAAGAAGTTTTTGTCTTCTGATGTTGAGGAATAGAGTAGGATTTAATTCTGGTTGATCTTGAGGAGATCATTTTGTTGAGTTGATTGGTCTAGTTTGTTTCTAGAAGCATCAGCAAGGGATGAGCTGATCAATAAGGGTGTAGGTAGCCCAGGATCATTTGGAGAATTTTGTAGATAAGAAACGGAGGAAATTAGATTCCAAAGTCGGAGATTTAATTTTGGATAAGTTTTCTCCGTCGAAAAGGAGCTATAAGTTTGAGTAAGGCTGGAAGGTTAGCTCTGAAGAGTTTTGGATCTTTTCTGTGATCTTGAAAGTTAAGTGATTGATCTACAGGATTGAATTGCCAGTTTGGATAACTGGAATTCGATGAGTTTCACGTATCTCTGAGGGAATACGTGTGTGATTTATCTCTGGTTGTGGAACCAGCAGTTTGGGAATTTTGATTGTTGAGTCAGACTCGTCTGTAGTCTGATATCTTGTCCAGTGTTGTAGATATAGATGAATAGAAGCTTTGTAGCTTCATAGTATTGATTGTTTGATTTCTATAGAGCGAGTATTCCGGTACACACACACACACGTGGGAAACTCAAAGAAATTCTATCCAGAATTTTGTCTGGATAATGAAATTTGTTTGATTTGATGAATTGATTGCTTTGGTTGTTAGTATCTGTTTGATATATGCTTGTGTTTTAAAATTTAAAATTTTAATGAGATTATTAAATTACTTTTGCTTTAAATTTCGAGGACGAAATTCTTTTAAGGGGGAAGGATTGTAATATCCCGGAATTTTTAACAATATCAATTTAATAATCTGTATTAAAATTAAATTGATATTGATATTTTTGTTAATCATAACTCAAATTGATTTAAAAATATCTTATTTAATAAATATTCAATTGGTTATTTTATCTTTCAAAAATAATAAATTGATTTCTATTTATAATATAAATATATAGTTTATGTTGTAAATAGAATAGCATTGTTTAAAATTTAATAAATAAAACATATTTTTCTAATTCTAATATTTTTAGTAATTTGAGAATTCATTTTTATTTAATAATAGCTTTTCAAAGTTATAAAATAAATGATCTTGGTTTAAATTAATAAATGAATCATGATTTAAAATTCTAATATATACTTAAATAATTTGGAATTTTTAATTTTTATTAAATATAAAGTTTTCAAAGCTATTTAATAAATAAATTTATGATTTTTAAATTGTTAGGGAAAATGTTTAAAATAGTTTAGCCTGAGTTTTAAATTTAATTAAATTGACAAAAGAGTTTTATAGCTTAACAAAATAGATAATTTATTAATAAAAATATAATTTCCTTTAAAATGGTTTTAATTTAATAATGAGACATTTTAAATACAATATTTACAATGTATTGTTTTACAAATAGATTTTTGGTTGAAAATAGCTATTGTTATTCCAAATTTTGATTTGTATTCATAATTTGATTTTTAATTTAAATTTAAATTCCAAAGTATAAATTTTAAATTTGTTTTAATTTCCATATGTATAAGCTTTATTTATAAGTAAAAATTGTTTTTAATTCTTTTAAAAGTTTATATACATATTTAAATTTTAACCAACAAAGTAAAATTTAGTTTAATACATATATATTAACATGTAAATTAAAATATAAATTACTTTTAAAAAAGACAAGTGTTGATTTCTTAAGCCACTTATAACCATATGTTAAAAGATTAACATATTATGTTGACAAATGTTAAAATGAAGGACAAGTGGCATTTGAAATGTAGTTTTTCTTTTATTTTTATTTACAAATAATTTCAGTTTATATAAAATCTCTTTCCCTCATTTTTCCTTTCCTTTTCAAAAGCTTAGTTAACAAAATCTGAAACAAATAGAGTAAGCTAACTCTTCAAAGCCAAAATCTGTAAACAATTCCCTGCAAATTATTTTCAAAACAAAATCTGAAAATCAGTAATCATTTTCAAATCCAGAGACAAAAATGTAAAACATTTACCCTGTAACCACCTTCAAACCATGCATTTACCATTTTCAAAACCCAAATCTATTACAAAACCCCTCATATCAAAAATTTTAGCTCTTCAATCTCATCATCCTGAAATCATTCTACAACTACAAACTCCAAAAGCATGCAACTGCATCCTTTAAAACCTGAGATCTGAAGCAAGTTCATGTCCCATTAGCCTGCATTTTTCAACCTGAAGTTGAAAAAAAGCAAGTTCAAAAGAAAAGTCTGCAAACCCAAGTTTTTAAATTCAAATGCAAGTAGAATCTGGGAATCAAGTCACTTGCAGATGTTTTCAGCAACTCCATTCAAAGCTTTTCAAATATCAGGCTCTGTTTCTTCTAAACTGTAAGTAACTTCTTCAAATTTAAAAGTTAAAAAAATGGTTGCATGCTTGGATACTGAAATAAATAAGTTTGCATGTGTGATTGTTGATGTGAAGTGTATTGGTATGCATTTCATTTGAATGTCCTCTGTTATGTTTTCCACTGACCCTGTATTTGTTTTAAAATCATGTTCTTTTTGATCCAATTCCTGTAGAATTTAGTTTACAGGACAATAACTGTTTGTTTAAGTTATTAAGTAAGTCAAAATTTAATTTAGATATTAATAAACTGGAATGGGCTCTGAAAATCAAATAAGAGAGCAAGTTCAAAATAACTAGAAATTTAAACATCATGTTTTCTGGATTCTTGAATATGGATTGAATAATAAAATCATAATGTGATTCTTAAAACAAATACTATAGTTTTTAGTGAAGGGGTTTAGGAGCAGTTAATGGATGAACTGCATACGATCTTTGGGGTGTCTTCGGTGATTCATGAATCTGTAGGGGGTGAGTTTCTGCATAGTGATGGAGAGTTGATCAGAGATGTTAAGTAAAATAGTGGATGGTGATGGAATTCACTAGAAAAGACGCGGCAGTGGAAATTAAATTTGGAACCCTAGTTTTAAGATGGTTGATGAATCGAACATTCGATTTGTACAAGTGATCAAGTGGTTAGATATTTTGGAAATAGGTAGTATGATTGTAGTTGAAGCCATGGTCGAAGTCGTTGACCTGCTGATGGTCGGAGGGGAGCGTTCTCGCCGTTGACAGGTTTTGAAGAAAACCTGCATTTGCTGTTGCCAGGTTTGTAGTTAGCTCGTTTTCGATTGGTGCTACTGTGGTGGTTTCTGGTGTTCGTGTTCGAGTGTGGTGGTGATCACTGATGGGTAGAAGCGATGGCGAATAGCCGGTGATGGCCGGAGCCGCGGTGCACGTGCACTGTGCAGTTTGAAGTTCAGGGGAAATTGTTTTGTGGAGTGCTATTTTGAACTCGGGATTGAACTCGAGTTATTCGAGTTTTGACCCAAAGCAAAGGATGGAATTACTCGAAGAAGTTTTTCGGGTCTCGGGTATTTTCATTATTTTACAGGTTTGATAAATCTGTAGCTTTTGGGTTTAAATTTTGTAAACCTGGGCATTTTGATTTAAAGAGAGTTTAACAAAAAAATTAAATTCAAAGATTGAAATTTTGAAATGCAAGTTAAATTTAAAATCTCAGACTTTAAATTAAAACAAACTTTTAAACTTTAAATTTGATTAACTACTTTATATGGAAAAGTAGTTTAAACCTTTTTTAAAATGAAGTTTTAAGATATGAGCAAGATTTAAAATTTTATTTAAATCTGGAAATCCAAAGTTAAACTTGAACTTCAATTTTAAAATTTAAGGAAGATTTAAATTTGAAGATTTAAACAAGATGTAGATTTAAATTTATTGAATTTTTAAAAGGAATTAGTTTCAAAATATTGCTGAATTTCATATCTAAAAATAAACACTTGTTTATCTTGCAATTTAAAAAGTTTTAAATTTGTTTAAACTTTGGTTAAGTTTAATTTCTTTCCTTTTAAATTTTGTATTTGAAATTAAATTTAACAGTAATTTCTAAAGTACTTGTTTTAAATAAATTGTTTTTAAACATAGTTAAGGAATGTTTTAACTTAAAATTAAGTTAAGAATTAATGTTATAGATTAATTTATTAAAAAGGTAATTAAGGAATAATTAATTTATTTAATTAATTAATTTATTAAGATTTAATGAATAGAGATTAGGTGTTAATCAATTTGAAATTAAGATCATTAATTAACGATTAAAGAATTATTAATTAAGTAATTAAGTTTTAATCAAGGTTAATTAATAAATAATTAGACTTTAAATTATAGATAATTAAAGATAATACAATTTGTAATTAATTTCAGTTAATTACTTAATAAAAATAATTAGAGAATGGTTAATGAAGGTCATTAACAGGATTATTTAAGAATTAATTAATGTAGTTAATTTTTAGTAATTAATTAGATTAATTAATTAAATAATAATCAATTATGAATTGTTGAAATAATTACTTGATGAAGTAATTAAGAAATTAATTACTTAATGTAATTAATTTAGTTTAATGTGATTGTTTAATTTAATTAAATAACTTTAATTAATTTTAAGCACTTGGGTTTTAAAGATAATTACTGTATGTAATAAATGATTTGGGAAATTGCTTGTTAAAGTAATTGATTGATAATTACAAATTGTAATTGATTGCAGATGTTTAAGAATGAAGTAATTTGGATTTAAATTACTTAATAATTAATCAAGGGATTAATTAAGAAATTAATTAAAGGATAATTAGTTTGGTTTAATAAAGTAATTAAGATAGTTAATTACTGAATGTAATTAATCTGGGATGATTAATAATTATTTGTTAGTTACTCAAGGTAATTAGTTTAGGAAGATAGTTTACTTAAATATTATTAAGGATCATTAACTATTTTAATTAATGATGTAACTAAATTTGATTAATTATGGTTAATTAATCAATGATAAATGATCAAATGTAATTAATTAAAATAATTAATTAAGGATTAATGTAATTAATTATAGTTAATTAATTAATTGAAGTAATTAAATGTTAATTACTGTTTGGTTGAGAATAATTAATTTGTAAAATTAATTAAGGATAATTACATAGATGTAATTAAGGGTAATTAATCAAGGTGATTAATAATGAATGATTAATTGATTGTAATCAATTAAATGATTGAGAAAGCAAGATTTATATTGGTGAAGTAATTAATTTAATTTATTTTAAATTAATTAAAGAAGAAGTAATTAATTTAATTCATTTTATATTAATTAGAGATAGAGATAATTAATTTAATTCATTTTAAATTAATTATATTGTGATGAAATAAATCATTACTTATATATGAATGGATGGCATTGATTGTCTTGGATGCTTTGTGATCTCAGAAATGAGATAAGTAATGTTGTGTATGAATTCCTGGTTGTATTGTGATGATAACATAGATTATCTATGGTGATGGTGATATATGGATTATCAATTTTGACATTGATAATGTGGATTACCTGTTATTTGATAATGTTGATTATCAATTGTGATTTGTGAGTTATCTATCTGTGTGTATGTAGATAACTGAATAGTTTTAAACTTTAAAACAACTTGGACCTAAAAGACACGGTTTGGATTTCAATGAGATCGGGATCGGGTTTCCATATTTGGATATCCAAAAACCATATCGATCCAAATTAACGATAGGTCGTGAAATCTCTTGTGAAGAGTGAAGACTCGAGGTGTAAGGACTATCCGTCAGTATAACTCTGTGGGTGATTCCGTGATGAGTTTGACGGAAATAGTACTTACAGGCTCGAGATGGAGATTCAGAGTGCAAGGGTTATCGTCGTTAACTCTAAGGGTGATTCCAAAATGAGGGTAACGAGATAGTGCCTTCGGTTTCGTTCGAACCCGGAACGAACTTGTACGGATTGAATGCTTTCAGAACATCGTCAGGTGGACGATGAGCATCCTAAGTGATGCGTTCACTAAAGGTAATCTTAGTCTCAAGCCTCATCAACCGGGAATGGCTAAAACAGGGGAGGTGCAGCAAGGCTTCATGTGTACCCCCCACTTGAGAGTGAGATTTACCCCTGTCTAGAGGTCCCTTTTATTTCGGCTGTGCGGACAGTTGTTGAGCTCCAACTGTCGGGGTTGCCTTGTTCGGAACTGTTCAGTAAGGAATGGTTCCGGCCTTGTGTTGCAGGGGAGCGGGCGTACTCCTCGGTACGGTGATCTAGGTCACGTACTGTGACGAGCAGTACCCCAGTAGCCCTGCCATTGTATGGAATCCAAAATCCAATAAGTGCCGATGGTTTTGATTGTATTACCCACTTTGTGGCTAGTAGTTGGAATTTAATCATGTAACAATTTCGGCAATTTCTTATTTATTTGAAAACCCTAGACCTATTATAACATCATCAGATTTCCTATCAAATGTTTTGGTTAGCGTAAGGTAAAAACTTTTCCATGTTTATGTGTGGGAAGTCATACGTGATACCTTTCTTTTCAAATGGTTTTGAAAATTAAGCAACCTTAACCTATTACTCACGCCAGATCCATGTCTGACACGGAGTTTACTCTATTTTTCTTAGACTCTTGGGTACTCAAATTTTTACGAGTAGCCAAGGGATTTAGGTTGGCTTGACGAATTATGGAGGAGCAATGGAGCAGGAGGCTTCTGCGTGTAGATATATAGTTTTCCGTTGTGTTGGTTTCTCTGAGTAGTTCTCTTGTATTGTTTTGAGTTGTATAACTAGGCAGGTGTTTATAACTATCTAGTATCTATTGTATTATCTGTGTAACTCTAATGGTGGTTGTAAACTATGTAGTAATTATGTGATTAATATAATTTATTCATTCCGCTCTTTAGATTCTGATGTTGTTTCTTCTTTCTCTTCTTTCTTTTCTCTTTTCTATCCCTTTCTTTCTTAATAATGATGCGTCATTCTGTGGAGTCGGATGGCGGGTCGTTACAAATACCAAATATCAAATACATGACTAAAAATCCAATATGTATCATGAAACAAAAACTCATAGTCTCAAAAATCAGAGTACATAATATCCCTCATAATAAGCCAGTACATAGAAAGAACAAAAATTGAAAGAAAAGAAATACACGGTAGCAAACTCCTCCAAAAAATCTCCAAGTAACTGCAATCTACTGTCCTCTCCCTTGATTGCCTAGGGGAGGGGAAAGGGGGAAAATAGAGGAGTGGGTCAGACTAAAAGTCTGGTGAATAATAATAATTACTAGAGTCTTCAAGCAAAGTAAAAGTAAAAGACTCTACAACAGTTCTAGTATATAAATAGGAAACAAAGGAAATAGAAAAGAGATAAACTGGAAGTAAATACGATTAACCATAAGATATGTTAACTTTGATTGTTTGCACTTGTCCTTGATTGCTACATTGATTAGGTTGAATCCCTAATCCTGTAATTAGGCTGAATCTCTAATCTTGTAATTAGGCTGTAACCCTAATTCTATCCTTTTGATCGGCCTGCTACTCTATAGTACCTTTCTGTAGACTAGATGCTATATAACTCCCTACACAGAATGCTAATGGTAACTACGAAAGATACACAAAGCACTCACTGTGGATTAGACGACATATATAGCTCCCTACACAGAAGGCATTAATTTACTGTGGACTAGATGCTATATAACTCCCTACACAGAAGGTTACTGTGGACTATACGACATATATATCTCCCCACACAAAAGGCGTTAATTTACTGTAGACTAGAAGCTATATAACTCCCTACACAGAAGGTTACCGTGGACTAGAAAACATACATAGCTCCTTACACAGAAGGGCATTAATTTACTATGGACTAGATGCTATATAACTCCGTACACAAAAGGTTACTATGGACTAGACGACATATATAGCTCCCTACACAGAAGGCATTAATTTACTGTGGACTAGATGTTATATAACTCCCTATACAGAAGGTTACTGTGGACTAGAAAACATATATAGCTCCCAACTTAGAAGGGCATTAATTTATTGTGAACTAGATGCTATATAACTCCCTACACAGGAGGTATTGTGGACTAGAGGACATATATAGCTCCTAACATAGAAGGCATTAATTTACTGTGGACTAGATGCTATATAACTCTCTACACAGAAGGTTACTGGGGACTTGACGACATATATATTTTCATGCACAGAATTATGCCCATCATCCAAACAATATTTAATAGTGACCTCCAAATCCTCCATGAATTGAACATCTACTTATTAACCAATTACTACCATTATTAGCATAAGTGCGCCGCTAGTCTCACTTCAGGGTTATGTGAAATACCATGTCCATAGAAAATATAAGGGAATGCTATTGGTACAGGTCCTACTTACATTTTTGCTTATTAATTTAGATAAATTATATAAACAAGCTTTTAGTATCATCTCTACTTTCTCGCTTATTATTTATCCTAAGTCTCAAAATAAGCCTCATTCTATTTTTTTTTCTTATTATTACCTACTTTATAATCATGCTTATTACTTAACCCAAGGTCTAAGTGTGAAATAAGTTTCTTTCATCTTTTTCTCTTTTTTGTTATAACTAAGTTAATTACTTTGTCTAAATCTAATCATGATTAGGCATAATTTCTGTCCAATTCCATTTATATTACAGTCTAATTCCATTATTTATTTCAATCCAATTCTATTATTTATTACGATCTTTGTAATTTAAATCTTATTTTCTTCATTCAATATTATCACTTATATAATCCATACTCACGGTTAACTTATTCTAATCCATACGCGAAGAAAAGGAGGAAAAGGAGAAAAGACGCTTGCATAAAATCCAAAACGTAGAAAAAGATGTAAATAAAGAAATAAATAACAGTAAATATATTGAAATACTGTAAATAAACTATAAATAAAAAGCTATTCTTAATAGCAATAAACTATAATTAATTGAAAAAGAATAACTAAAAAGGAATAGACTTGAAAATAGATCTAAAATTGATAAAAATGTCTATTCCAAAAATCGTAGTAAAACTGCAACTGTTGGAAACCCTATTATTTTAAATTACTTAAAGAAATTTTAAAATAATTACAATCACTCACCTCCGGTCCTAAGCTCTTCTTCGGTCTTCCCGGATCCACTTAGAGTTGTAAAATAATTTAATTTATATCGATTTTCCGCTTGGAAAAATTATTTTGTTTAGCGTTCTTTCTAGAAAGGTGAACCCAATTAGAGAAAACCTAGAATGAGAAAAAGTGGTCTAGGGATCTATTCATAGGGGTAGAATTGGATCTCAACCCGTTGGATTTTGAAGAATGAATGGGATGCAACTCCGTCATAGGCCAAATAGGAGCCATCGGATGTAAGAATGAAGGGACCGGATTGTTTTGAAGAATGCAAAATACGTCATAGTCGATTAAAAAAATCATGATCATTCGAACGAATGATTGTTCGTATGCCCCAAAAACAACAAATGGGTCGACCGAGCATTCGACCGCTTAGTGCCCAGGTCGACAGGCCGGTCGACCTGCCATATATATATTTCTTTTATTTCTGCTTATTTTTTTTAATTCCTATCTTGTTCATATTAGCTCAATTTCTGATGTTCTATATATGGAAATTGACAAGAAAATTACCATGGACAGAATTGTGCAGCTCTCATGGCTCAATACTGATAATTTCACAAAGTTATTTTATTATTTAATTAATTAACAGACTAATTATTATGGGTTAAATTTCGGGTTGTTACAGACAACAAAACATGTTTTGTACTTTATTTGTACTTATGATTTTAAAGGAATCTTATATAATATAGATTTTTAACTTTTTTTATATAAAAATCTTATCTTATACTATATATAGAACATAAGTGTTTATTTATATTAAAATTCATTCAACCTTGTCTAAAGTACTTTCTAAATATGTGTATGTATGTGTACAAAAGTGTTACAAAAATTTTGACAATTTTTAGCAGACGAAAAATCAAAAAATGAATTACGTCAAATTTCAATTTTTATTAGAACTAAATATTTTTTCGACAAATTTGAAAAACTATTTCATCTTTATTATTTATTTTTAAAAAGATTTTTATTTTAATTATAAAACCTATTATTTGAATATTTAAAATAAATTAAATATTCGCAAATCAAAGAAGTGAAATTTTGGGTCGTTAGAGACCCATTGTACACTAGTCATATCTTCACCCAGTAAAACCACAAATTCCTCAAAACTCATAAAATGAAAGTTTTTCTACTCAGTCTAAGCTTTCGGGCAACATAAAAAGATCATCAAAAGTTAGTTTATGGTTTGAAAGTTATGTCTAAAATATTTTCAGCTTTTTAACTTAGAAATTAACTAACAGGATAGAGATACCCATTCATTTTCAAAATCATTTTAGAGAAAACAAACTGTAGAATTTTCAAAATGATTAGATGAAGTTTTTTATCTTACTAAAAATACTTACTTCCAAAAATTTTTTATCACATTTTGAGTTATAAATTTCAAGGTATCGCCGTTTTGCTACAGCACTTCTCGAACTAAATTTTCAACATTAAAACCATTTTAATGCTACCTCTCTCAAACCATTTCTAAAACCCAAAATAATAGAATATTTAGGAAAGTCTTCATACAAAGCTATTTGTTACATGATCTACTTTTCGAAAAAGCTAAAGACTACAAATATTTATAATTTTCCTATGCAATCAACTTTCAAAATCCATTCATTCCAACACATAAGTTCAAAATATCACATATGCAAGTTTTTCTCCTTATTGGAAACTCGTTTTAACTGTGGTAGCTAATCCTTATTTTCAAGAAGTAATTATCTACCCAAATCAAATTCTCAATTATATGTATATTTTCTATTATTTTCTTTCAAAAGAAATCTTCTCAAATACATCATCCATTCTAAATCATACCCAAAATAAGTTTTGGAAATATACATTGATTTTTATATCACATCAACAATTCAGATATTCAAAATTTGTTTCCTTATTTATTTATTATCTCCAAAACCTCTCAATATCAAACATCTTACAATAAATTAACTACTACTTATTCAGTTTCTTTGAATAATATTGAACCTATATTCAACCTTAAATTTCCAAAAAAAAAATTCAAATTCATAACTAAAATAATTTTAACACTATCCAAGTTTAAGGCTCATGTTTACACAAAAGGTTTCACAATATACCAAACTCGTAAAATATTTTCAAAAAAGTAAATTTTTATGCTAACTTCAAACCATCATATATTGACTTATCTATTACAGAATCCTTAGTACCAAAATTCCATTTTTCCAAAAAATATACATTGCTACTAATTTTAGTTCAAAAGTTACTATAACTTAGTTATAATTATATCTCAACTCTTCACTTATTGCTAAACCCATATTTAGAATCTAAAATATCAATTTAGATTCAAAGATAGCAAAATCCTTATTATTAGTCATTTATTACTCTAGGAACATATCTAAACAAAGCCATACTTTTGGTATATCCTAACCTCTTTTTAATAACCGCTAATATAAAAGTCCAAAAATAGCATTATATAATTTACACAAGGATATAAATTAACATTTTAAGATTTATTATCAGATAAAAGACTATACATCTAGACTAAGTTTTCATAATACGTTAAATTCCCTTTAATCCTAAAGTTTTATAAACTGAAATATAACTTTTATTAAAATATCTTTCCAATCAATATTAGTTTTCTAAATAATGCATTTTCTAATTTTGAATACTTTGTTTTATTCATCAAAATATCATGTGATACTTTGTTTCAAATTATGTCTATTCTTAATTTTAATAATTCACTTATTTATCAAAATATCATATGATATCTTTTTCCCTAAATATAACTAATATACTACTATAAGATCTTATTTTTTATTTCCAAAGCAACTTTCCAAACTATTCACTTTATTTTTCTACAAAATATTTGACAGGTTTTAAAATTTTATCTTTTCTTCAAATATTGTATGCTCACTAAATAATTATATTCAAACTACCATGTTTGAATGTATTGTTCTAGTGTTTAGGAAATTCCTATCGGCAACGTTGATCGGGCGCATTGACTAGCATTTTTAAAGCACTCAGCAGAAATTTTAATACAAAATAAATTACAGTATGAAGCATATATATCTTTTACAACTTTAAAAAATATTTATTTGGTTGCCTTAATAAACATAATCAAATTCTACTTATATGTATATACCTTATCAGAAAGATTTTTAATTTAATTGAATGCTTTCTTTTATAATTTTTTATCAATCCCAATCCTTTACTGATAATTTTTACAATGCATCCATAAGTACATCAAGAAAACATATTTTTTTTTAATTCATTTTAACTTTTGGTTAATTATACTTATGAATTAAATTTTTTTTTTCATAATTTTAATCTTTCCAATATTTCTTACAGTAACTACACCTTTGAAGATATCGCAAGTTCTTATCATTAATATTGAGCAGGTTTCTAACTCTCGATGATAATTCCTACTCCACATTAATTATAAACATTTACTATAATATTAAAACATCCATGCATTAATTAACCAAACAGATATTTACTAAAGATAGAACTACTAAATGTGCTCAATGAAAATAGTCAATCGTTCCTATAGCATAACTCTTGTCACTAGCGGTTAGGACACAATAATGCAACTCTAAGCCATCTAAGGTCTAGCAAACACTCCATTAAATCTCACTTTTGAGAAAAGTGAGTCTCCAATTAGTACAACACAATATTAACACTAAGTACACTCAAATAATAAATAACACAAATCGACCCAAAGATTACCCCAATATTCATTGTATTCCAATCTTTGATTGGAAGTAAAATTCTATCTACCACATACAAACACCCAAGGTAGGGACACTTAGTCTTTTTAGTTTAAGATTCGTGTTAGATAATTATTCTATATTATTATGACCTATTTTGATACCAAGCTGTAATGCCCCGTGTAACGATCCAGAATTTCAGTCATTCGAAATTGAGATATTTAATTGAATTTTAAATATTCACCAGTTAATTTTACAAGTTGAGTAACTTATATTTGAAATATAGTGATTTAACTGGATAATTGAATTATTAATTTAATATTTGAAATTTCATAAATAATTGGAATTTGGATTTAATGAGAATAAAAATGATTTATAAAGTTGAATTAAATTCTATTTGAATTAGAACGATGTTAGAGATCTTTTAAAATTGAATTGAAAGTTAAATTACAGAAATTGAATATTTTAATATTTAATTAACGAGTAAAAATAGTCATTTTTCATACAGTCTCGGATTTCAACGAAACTAGTTTCATTTGATCCGTAATGTTACATTATCGTAGGATTTCTAATTTTATGTCAATCGGATTTACGGTTTAGTCGAGGCAAGCTAAAACGCGTAGAAATATGTTTAAGTGAAATTTAAAATAGTCGATTCGAAAACCTATCTTCCAAATATGATCGAATTGGCTCCCGATATATATTCCATTGTGTTCGGAATAGGGGTAAAAATTTTAAACGCCAGGTGGCACGTTTCGATTGGAGTTCGAAATTTTTCTAGGTGAATAGTGTCATTTAAATTTTCTATAAAAGCACCTTTATCATTTCGATTTTCACAAAACCCTAATAAGGCTAGGGCTAGCCGCCATCAATTACTCAATCGCCAAAAATAGCCAACGTTCTTTCCTCATTTTTTCCAATCCACGCATTATTTCGAGAAATATCCAACTAGAAAATTATAGAGGGCGGTGAGTACTACATGATCAACAGTCATGATCGAATTTGGAGCAACATGGTGCTGCTAGGGCAGCGCATTCATCGTGCGTTCAAGCTCGGTTTTTTGGCCGGTGGTGGAAATTTGGGGGTGATCGGAGAGCAGAGGGGGAGTCAACGATGGCGCATGCGTTGATGATAGTTGATCATCTCATCGATGATCGGAGGAGGTGCGGCGTTCAAAACATGAAAAGGACTTTGGGTTATTTGCGTTTGTTCATACCTGGGGAAGAAGTTGATAATCTTCGGCTACGATCCACTCTGGAGGATACTAACGGCAGAGATTAAAAGGTTTTAAAAAATAAAAAGAAAATTGTAAATTTGTATATATTAAATTCATACAAACTTTAAAATGCTATAATTTTGTCATACGAGGTCCATTTTCGACGAAACAAGTTGCGTTGGGTCCGTATTTACGAGCACTACATTTTAAACTTGTTTGGAGTTGATTGGAGTTACTGGAAATTTTAGGTAAAATTAAAATCCTGTTTAATTTTATTCAGAATAAAACACTACAACTGTTATTGGAATCAATGTGAGTACAACTCACACTTTCTAACTCACTGATATTTTATATAAGTGAGAATAAATTTCATTTATGATGATTGATGATTTTTTGGATGATATATGATATATTATCTATATATTCATTGGTGTTTGGATATATTTCTGCCTATTGGAGCAGATGAGACTCTATACGTTTCCATGTATGAGCGGATGACCCTTTATACGCGCATCTGCCTCAAAGCAGACATTGTACATATATTTCTAACATGTATATTTGTTTCGGTGATAGGTTGGAGGGATCCAATTGGATTCCTCACCGGTATTGGTTTATTTACAGATATTGTTATATATGGTGTTGTCATATGATATATGATGTTATGATTGATGTATTTAGTGTTGTTGCGGCATTGGGCCTATTTTTGGTAATTTAAGAATGTTAAAGTAATGATTTTAATTTAAAAAGGATCTTCAAGTTATTTTAGAAATATATGTTTCATTTAATTTTGAATTGTTAAGTAAAAGGATTTATTTTAAATAAATAAAGGTTATAATTTTTATGTTATAAGCATTATGATTTTTGGGAAATTTAATCAGAATGTGATTTTTGAAATATGGAGTTAATGATTTGGTAAATAGTTTAAATTGAGTTTCTGAATAATTATAAATGGTTTGTACATAAGATTTATGTAATTGATATTTTGTAAATCGAAATAATGAAATTGTAAAGAAGTTTTATAAGAGTTAAATGGAGTTATAATTGGATTTTGTAAGTAAATAAGATTTACAGATTTGTGAATTTGTGAAGTTATAAAGGAATGAATTGCAAAATAAATGATTTATAAGTAATTAACTTATAATTTGGATTTTGGCATATAATTGTGATATAAATAGAATTGGTTAATAAGGGATTTTATATATGGAAGTTTTTATAATATAGAAATGGAATTTATAAACATTGTTTTGTAAATTTGAAATCCACTTATTTTGATAAGTTAAATATAGAAATTATTAAAGGAATTTCATCCATGATTTTGGATAGTGGATAATCCTTAAAATTAAATGTCAAATAGTAATGAATTTGGTAAAGGAGGTATATCCATGATTTTGGACAGTGGATAATCCTTTTAATAAATGTGTAGAGTATTGAATTTGGATAAGAGAATTTATATTCATGATTTTGGACAGTGAATAATTTTTTAAATTAAATAAATGTTTTGGGAAGTGGTATTTTAAATGAAGTTAAATGGTTTGAAGATGTTTTATAATGTGTTAAGTATCGAATACATATATTTCAAATTTGGCGATTTTAGTTCCTTGACTTGACGTGGTAACAATTTAGTCGTACACTTAGTATGTAGCCTTCTGTGTGGGATTGATTATGTTCAGCATGATAGGAGGTTCTCGCTTTGTGAACAGTAATGAAGCTTAGACTCTTACCCCTACATGTCCCTAGTGCGAAAGGGTTGGTTGATAGTCGAGAGGCTTGCCGTAAAAGCAAATTCAAGGTACCACTTGTGGTCACCTCCATGTTGAAAAGTAGGAGTACCCCCATGCTGAAAAGCAGAAGGGTAGCGGGATGGTTGAAAAGCTTACCGGGGCGGGTAGAGAATGCCCGTTCGTCACATTTGGTATCCGAGCTTTGATTTTGTATACTCCTAGGCTTTGGTGTGTACTCAGTATAGATGGGGACAGTAGCACCCAAGATTGAGTTGAATGTATTATATATATGAGCGCGTATTTGTTAGTGATTTAAAAATATTTTATGCTGTGTTTGCTTATCCATTGAGCTGTTTGTGAATTCTGGTCGGTATGTGGGACGCCATGTTATCGATTGGGATTTCTAAACGCTCAAACGATGCAAGTCTACACAGTATCATTTAAACTGGGTAAATGAAATAATTTTGCCCCGATTATATTTTATATATATAAAGGAAACATTTTTCCAGAAATAATTAAAGTGTAAATAGATTGAATGTTTCGTTGTTTGAAAATGTAAATATAGATAAGTTAATAAAAGCTATTTGAATAATCTAAATAAAAGCAACAATAGTAAAAGAATAAATTATATAAGAAAATGAATTATAAAGTATGGAATTATAATTAATATGATATACAATTATGAAATAATCTTATATATAAGAAATGAAACTATATGAATATATTTATAAATGTGAGTTGTAAATACAAAATGAATTTTAAACTAAGATTTGGAAAATTTGAATCCCGTTTATTTTGAAAGTTATTTTTCAAAGTTAATTACTGTTATAAATCTAAATAAGATAAATAAATTTGAAATGAATCTTATTTAAGTGAAGTGAAATAGTGAAATTATATAAGTAAAAGATTTATAAATATACAAGGATTTAAAAAAAGAATATAAAGCACTGAATTCACTACTTCGCTGGGAAATAATAAGGGTGATGACTACAGCATCATCAGTATCATTTTCGAACTTCTGTGTGATTGATTTGCTACCAACAGTAAATTGAAATTGAAAATCAAAGTTTCGTTTTGACAAAAAAAATAATTTAAAATCCAAGTTGAAACTGATAAATATAAGTGAAATGAGTTTTAGACTTATAATATGAAATGAAATAATAAAAGAAATATTAACTTTTTTGAAGTTAAATAAATGGAATTGGATTTGAAGCAGATTAGATAAGCTATGGAAATGGAAACTAAACTTAAGTGGTAAGTGATTATAATATGAATTTGGAAGTTTGAACAAATAAGTTGCATAATTTATAATGTGAGAAAATGTAAGTAAAACCAATTGTTAAATGGTTAAACAATTTTTAAGCAAAACGAAATCTGAATTGGAATACTGATATGAATTTGACTTAAGTAAGAGTTTAAATAAAATGACTTAAGAAATGAGGTAATGAAGTAAGTAAGAGTTTAAATAAAATGACTTAAGAAATGAGGTAATGAAGTAAGTAAGATGAAATAGAATTTGAATTAAATTAGAAGTAAACTTAAGTTGTATAGTGAAGATAAATGCAAATGAAGATGAAATGAAACATAACTTAAGTAATGTTGAATGAAGTTGGATTTGATATCAAAATATATTAATAAAGTTAATTAGTGAAATGAAGTAGTTAAATGAATATGAATTTAAGCTATATAAAGAATTCAACTTTAGTTGTAAAGTGAATTAGTTAAATTATTGACTAAACTGAATTGAACTAATGAAATAGATTAGTAAATGAAATATGGATTGAATGTTAATCAATAAAATGTAAACGAATTGATATAAAATAATAGGTCCAAGTGTTAATCATTAAAAGCTAATGAAATTGGAAATTGAATGAAAGTCAATTTGATATTAAACTAATTGAAAGTAAAAGTTTTAAACGAAATTAAGGGTAAGTAAATATGAATGTTGAGAGCAAAATAAATAAATTTTGTAATGTTGGTTATGCATTGGTTGTTAGATGAATGTTAGTTGATTGTATAGAAATTCATATGAAATTGAAAGCTAAATAATTGAATCCAAACGGGAAGTAAAGCGAATCTAAATAGAATTGAATTGATTTGAATTTGAAAGTGAACTAACTTGAATGTGAATTAGTGAATGTAAACTAATTGAATATGAATAAATGAATGTTAGTAAAGTCCAATGTTAATAAATCAAATATGATTTAATTGAAAATCAATTTAATGAATATTAACGAGAAGTGAACGAATAGTGATTTGGTTATGGATTGACTGGATAGTTGTTGGATGTTAGTTGGATGATAGTTGTTGATAGCTGAGTTTGATTGCATTTGCTATATTGGCATATATAGTTGTTGTATTGGTATATGTTGTATATTGATATTACTTTCATATATACATGTTTCTCATTTGTTTGTTGAGTGTTCAATAGGTGCGTGTGGCGCTTTCTTCGCATCTAGAGCTCGCTTTCGCGCTATATTTGCCGTATATGCTCGCTAATAATATATAAGGTACATAACTCGAATTACCTATCTTAATGCTCGCTAATAATATATAAGGTACATATCTAGGATTACATATCTTACTTCTACACTTTTTTTCCCTACGGGATGCCTCATCCTCGAAGATGAGATGTACATTTGTGATATATATATGTTGTGATCCCACTATGATTGAACCGCACAAAGGAGACGCTGGCGAATTTTTTTGAAATTTGACGTGTTAGAAATTTTTTGAAAAATTGGGAAAATTTTGATAACTAAAATTTTGATTTTTGAGTTATAAAAGTTAAACGATATTAGTTAGTTTTGAAAAGATAACTATGAAAGGATTTGAAAACTTAGAAAAGTTTTATAAGAAGTTTAGCTAATAGATTTAGGGAAAAGTTAAAAGGTTAAATGAATTTGATATCTAATTTAAACGAATTGTTTTGAAAAGTTAATGGATTTTGCGACTTTTTCATACTTAGTAATTTCGAGGATGAAATTCTTTTAAGTAGGGTAGAATGTAACGACCCGGAATTTCAGTCATACGAAATTGGGATATTTAATTGATTTTTAAATATTCATCAGTTAATTTTACAAGTTGAATAACTTATATTTGGAATATAGCAATTAATTTTATAATTGAATAATTAATTTAATATTTGAAATTTCATAAATAATTGGAATTTGGATTTAATGAGAACATAAATGGTTTATAAAGTTGAATTAAATTCTATTTGAATTAGAATGATGTTAGAGAACTTTTAAAATTGAATTGAAAGTTAAATTACAGAAATTGAATATTTTAATATTTAATTAACGAGTAAAAATGGTCATTTTTCACATAGTCTCGAATTTCGATGAAACTAGTTTCGTTGGATCCTTAATGTTATATTATTGTAGGATTTCAAATTTCGTATCAATCAAATTTACGGTTTAGTCGGGGCAAGCTAAAATGCATAGAAATCTGTTTAAGCGAAATTTTAGATTTAAAATAGTCCGTTTGAAAATCTATCTTCCAAATATGATCAAATTGGCTACCGATATATTTACCATTGTGTTAGGAATAGGGGTAAAATATTATAAACGCCAAGCGGCTTGTTTTGAATCGAGTTCAATTTTTTTTTGTGAATAGTGTCGTTTAAATTTTCTATAAAAACACCTTTATCATTTCAATTTTCACAAAACCCTGATAAGGCTAGGGCTAGCCGCCATCAACTATTCAATGGCCGAAAATAGCTAATGTCCTTCCCTCTTTTTCTTCCAATCCACACATTATTTCGAGAAATCTCCAACCAGAAAATTGTAGAGGGTAGTGAGTACAACAAGATCAATGGTCATGATCGAATTTGAAGCAACGAGATGGCTGCTTGGGTGACGCAATCATCTTGCGTTTGAGCTCTGTTTTCTGGCCGGTGGTGGCGATTTGGGGGTGCGGTCGAAGACCAGAGGGGGAGTGTAACCTCTCGCCTTTTTGTATGCTTTAAATCGACGATAAACCACACACGTAAGACTCAAACCATACAGAAGGGCGGATTGTTATGGGGTAAATAAGAAAAGCAGAGAAAGAAAAAAACAAAATAGAATCTTACAGCAGAACGATAAAATATAATAATCAAATAAACAGTTCATGAAGCTGTTTACAAAATATTCGACTATATTTATACAATACATATCAGAGTTACACATACCAGAGAATAATAATTAATGAAGCGGAAACAGTATGAATTTCGTGGAATACTATAATAAATCATAATAAATCTTCTCCTTTGTCCTCTAGAATACGGTCTTCCAAATCCTGAAATGCTCAGGCTGACTCGAGCGAATTGAAAGGACAAAACATTCGAGTCAGAACTAAAAGATATTATGTAAGTTAAATCAACAGGAATAAATATGAGTGGAACGGCGTCAGAGATGTTTACGGGATTTGACATCTCATATCCAGTGTCTAACGTGCGTGCAGTAACTTAAGAGATGCTCGGGATTCACATCTCTTAAGGATCCGTTAAACTATTTACTATATAGTAATATACGCTATTATAATAGTGTCTATTAGTAAAATAAACTTACTTTAAAATAGCGTTAAGGCTTTACATTTTCCACCTTAACACATAAATAGTGCCAGTAGTCTATATTGTACCTGCATATCTCCTGATCGGGAGACTACGAGAAGATACTCCATAGGTACGATACAAATCAAATTCTTACAAGGCACGCTAGGGTAGGTGACACGGTCCAACTAGGCAATGCCAGGGTAGATATACAAATTGCTATCTGGACTGGTGGTGACGCATAGCGTGTAGCTACCGCCCACCTCGAGCCACACCCCCAAAATCAAAAATCAAAAATGGCCACCAAATCAATCTCAAAGTCAGTATATAATGGAATGGTATCGAAGGAGTGTGTTCGATAAGAGGGGCTACCTCACTGGCTTAGAATCGCTCCTGTTTTAGCCACCTTATGCCAACTTACGGGAGTCGGGTCCATGCATATACCACAATAGAATGTCGCCACCATCCTACTTCATTCTGGAATCTCCACCGTGTACACGGTTGTTAAAGTGGTTTTCAGAGTTGGCAGAGGGTATGACAACTTCCGATCCCGGTCTCTTTAACAACAAACGTTATCATAACGCCGTGATCATTTTAAAATAATTATACTTCAAAACCAGAATATAATATCTATTTCGAAACCATATAATTACAGTATCATTTCCGTTTCAAAAACTAAATCAATATGATATCATTTTAAAGAAATCCCAAATCAATATAATATCATTTTAATTTCAAATGTATTCTTTTTCCAAAATCATAGTACTTTCAAATTTTTACACTTCGAAAGCAAACATTTGAAATATAACCTTTCAAAACATAAAACTTTGAATTTCATAGCTTCTAAACCATAACTTCCAAAACTTAAATGGTTTGGATATCAAATAGTATATATAAAGAATATAGTTTGAATTTAAAATTACTTTGTAAAGTAAAATAAGTTCCACGACTTCACACCTTTATTCTCTTTAAATTAAATCTCAATTCATAACTTCCAACTCACTTTCAGTTTCAATAAACCATTTCAGTTGCAATATATTTCAAACTTTGAGTATCAAACAATTTCAAAACTAAGGTTGGTAATTATGATTCAACAATTCAATGTTCTATTTTTTTAGTTTTGAAATAATTGCATAATAAATCCATTTTCACTTAAATAAACTCAAATTACAAATAACCGAATATTTCCTTTAACTTATTTATAATTGAAATATTCGTTTAATTCATCTTAAACAAAAATCCAGTTATAAAAATCATACCTTTAAAATCTCAATTTTATAAGATTTCAAAACAATTTCATATTTGTCTTCCCACCTTATTCTCATTTAAGTCATTATAACTCCAGAAACATAATTTAAATAAATAATTAACCATATTACATCTTAATAAAATCCAACTTTACTATTGAACTTATTTTATACTTTAAACCAGTTTTATACATAGCATAAAACCAAGAATTTAACTATATATAAAATACCTTTTATATAATATCCAAATCAATATCTCATAAAACCATATATTTCTTTACAAAACCATAGAAAATCATTTAAAAAAAAATTTATGTATAGACCACGGTGTCTGTATAAAAATTTCTACCTCATGGTCAAGTGATACGGATATTTATCATTTCAATCCGTAATTTAAAAAATAAATACAGTTATACATCATTTCAAACCGCAATCCCGAATGAAATAAAATGCATATCAACTTGCAGTTTATAACAATATAAAATACAACATCCATTCATCCAATATCAACCATCAACCATTTATCGCAATCATCATCCAATTCAAACAATGATATCAATATATAACAGATAATAAACAACAGGTATTTACTGGCAGTTATATTCAATAACAATTTAATTAACAATTTAACTGGCAGTTTATATGCAATAATAATTTAATTAACAATTTAACTAGCAATTATATGCACAATAATAAATTAAATAGAAATTTAATCCAATAAATCTAATTTAACCATGATGATGATTAAAGATATGCCAAACAGTCATAAATAAATTTCTAATCACATCAAAAATTAATTTAACAAACATAAGAAATTTTAGAAGTTGTTAGTGGGTTAAAACACTCGCCTTTTGAATTTAAATTGAATTTAAATCCAATTTAAACCCAATCACGAACTCTGACCGCCCTTTGACCATACCCCTACGACGCCGCCAGCCACGTGGCCATCAGCGACCACGACCTGAGGCTCGCCCTGCCTTCCCCCTATGTGCCGCCAGGGTCTGCTCCCCTCTAGCTTAAGCCGCCGCCATTCAAAGCTTTGGCCGAATCCCTAATCGAATTTAATGAGGCGATCTAGCCATTGTTTTGACAAACGAACTACACCGATGAACAACGCGTGTCCTCCTCCACGCGATGGTACCTCCGATTCGACAATCCACTGAAGTTGATCAAAGCCTAATGAACGGCCATGAATTAATTCGCGAATTTTGGGAAAATGGTGTACCAAATTGAAAAATGAACCATCCCAGAGGGTTACACTCTTTGAGAGCTTCAGATTGATATAAAATTTGATATAGTTTGTGGAGTATGAAATTTTGACTTTGGATTTGATTTGAAATTGCACTTTGGGGTTTAGGGTTTGCAGCCATAGGAAAGAGGAGGAGCTAATGGAATTGTACGTACAAAAACGAGGAATAATAAATAGGCTAGGGTTTATAACATGATATACATATATAGGCTGAACGAAATAGAATAGATGGGCTCGATTTGGTTTGGAAAATTTGAACGATAAATAGCCCAAAAAGCCCGTTCTGACTATGGAGCGAAATTGAGTCAACCCATATATCAAAATAAATGTTTTAAAATATTTTATACTCGATGGAATAGGTTTCAAGTCCAAATTCCATCGTATGAAGAAGTTATGCTCAAATTAAATTATTTCAAATTGATTTCAATTGATTTCAATTAAATTGATTCCAAGGTGTTTCGAGTCCGTACGATCAAACGTCAAGCCCGATCGCTACGAAACTTGAAATCCTACAATAATTCGCTGTTAGGATCATATCGAAGCAGGTTTCGTCGAAAACCGAGTCAGCGGCCAAAATGGCTATTTCCTAGTTAATTAAATAAATTAATAATAAGTTAATTAAATTAATTTTACAATTCAACTTTAATTATTTACAAATTTTATCAGTTTGGATTACTTGGTAAATTTAGAATCCTTTAAACAAATTTCTACATCAATTTATCATTGGATAGTTCCCAATTTACAGTATTTAATTTCAATTTCAACTTATCTAGTAATTAAAACTTAAACTCCCAAGAAATTCATTTATTTGGTTTTTAAATCTTGTTATTCACTAAATTGTCATTTCACAGTTACAATTAACATTGGTTTGTATTTATTAAATTCACCCCTTTAGTTATTGCATAAATTCTCATTAATATACATTAAGGTTCATTTAATTCCAATTGATTCTCATTTTAATTATTGAACCAAATAAACATGTAACTTATAACAAGTGTTACCATGACTTTAATTACACTTATGAATTCCCTATTATCAAGAAAATGTTACAATTCTTAAATACTTCTGCTTTTATTTAATTACCTTTAACTATATTATTATTATTCCATTAGCTAATTAAGTATTTACGTTCGTTTCTTACATTTCAATCTCATAACCAATTATAACAATTTTCAATATTTCACCTGACCTTATCCATTTACTAAGTTTTACATTAATAAATCTTTATTTCCATTCCTTTAATTTAACAACTTGTTCTATTATGAATACCGTTAACATTATTTCCAAATATTACCTTAATTAACATTAACGTAATATTTTATTTAGATTTATTGCAATTGAATCCAAATTCAATTTCTACTTCTTAATATACTATAATTTAACACTTCCAAACACTGTATTAATTCTCACATTAATGTAACTTTTGTTTATATTTGTTAAAATTTGATTTCTTATTTCAATTAATAGACTAAATAAACGGGCATCAAATAATTATTGTCACCGTTTACTTTTAACTACACTTATAAGCTTATTATTTACAGACCTAAGTCACAACATTTACATAATTTCAATTTATCATAATCTCATTCAATCTATCAATAATTTATCTTAGATTACATCCTTACCATTCATTTTAGTTATCACATCCTCATTAAAAACAAATTCCTATTTCTTTGAATGTTGGATTACAAAAATCTTATTAAATCGACTATTTTTAATTACTAAAAATTAGGGGTCGTTACACTCTCCCTCACTCAAAACTTTTCGTCCCCGAAAAGGAAAAAGAAGGGAAAAGAAGAATTAAGAAATCAATATATCTTAGTTAGTATATTAAATTTATAAACACATAAATTTACAAAATTAATTAATTTAAATAAAATATATCAATTTATAACCATTAAATATTTTTATACTTAAATTAGTAAAGTTTGTAAAACATTTTCAAAAAATTTCTAAGTCCAAAATTTACGGAAAATTTTGGCAGAGTCTCCTTTGTACGGAGAGGCTCGGGAGAAAATATAATATCAAATATAACAATATATAACATTTATTTTCCAAAATAATATATCCCAACATGGAAAAATATATAAAATAGCGCTATAAAACTGTAATCCGAAAACGTACCTATTTGTCGGCAATTAACGCTTAATTATGAAACCAAAAGAACTAGCAATTGCTTCCACAACCTGTATTTCACTTATATAATGCAGAAGAGTTAATAATTATATAAAATGAAATATTTAAAGTTGTTTCGATCAATAGCAAACCAATCAATATAACAACAATCAATTGCAACCAACAGCATACGCATCAAATACAAATCAATTATCCAAGCAAGACAACCCATTGGTTTGTTCGGGTTAATACACTTTAAATCACATAGAATGACAAATAACTATGAAGTATACCACTTACTCAATAGTCTTAGAAAAACTCAATAAATTATTCATACATCCAAGCAAATTTAAAGCATCGCTGCTCAAACAACCATAAATCAAACAAACAACGAATTCCAAACAATAAATCATGTTAATTTTTCAATTTCCTTTCATGACCTTTGTTGTTTGATTTCCTTTTCTTTCATACAACACTTATCTTCATTTAATTTATTCACATCATGTCAGTTCTCTTTTTATTGTATTATATATTCATTCATTACTCGATTTCATTTATTTACGTTCATTTACTTAAATTTATAATCTTATACTTACAATGCTTACTTCCTATTACCATTATTTCACTAACATTTCAATTATCACTTAAGTTCACAATGATTACAACATCAAATTTTTATTTGTAAAAGAATTTCATTGAATACTTTGATTAACTCAAGTTTATTACTTGTATAATATCCATCACATTTTCTTATTAAACATTTCAACTTTTACACCTTTTAGTAAGTTATATATATGCTTTTTAAGAATGTAATTGAAAATTATACCAGTTCATCTTACTTCTTTTTAATACACTTAATGCTCAATAATAATATCCTTTGTTTTATAGGTTACATATTTCAACTTTCCTGAAGTTTCATTTATAACCTAGCATTTAATCTCTTACTTTAGTTAGAGGTTCCAATGATTAATTAGTTACATTCCTTTTCACTATAATAGTTGAAACTGTTAATTAATGGAAACTTGAGAACTAAATACCGGGTTTAATTTCAAATCGATTTAAAATAATAGATAAACATATGTACTTACAACTTATATATCCAATCATAATTAAAACAATTTAAAATTTATATTTGTTTATCGAAATAAATCTGCAGTAAAACTACTACAGTGGCATTCCCACTTCGAAACTCGAAAACAAACGTTGATGATGCGTGCACTCATCACCGAAATTATTTTTCAACGACATAGAGGGGAGTACAGAACTTATTCCTTTCAAAATTTCTTTAAAACAATTCTTTCAAATTATATTTAAATATTTATATCAAAACATACTTCTAATATTATTATTATTATATTCCAAATCATTTGAAAGAAATTTCCAATACCTTGGAACTTAAGTTCTAAATTTCCAGTTTATTCTCATTTATTTCACTTTTATTTATTTTCCAATCAATATTTATAAATTTCACTACCTAACGATTAATATATTACAACCAAATATAACTTTTATAAAATTTATTACTTTATATACAAAAAACATAATAGGCAAAATTATTTCATTCACCTATATTCAAAACAAATATTGTGTCGGTCTGTCCTATTAAGTGTTTAGAAATCCCTATTAATGTCATAGCATCCTATGCACCAACCAGAATTTAGAAATACAAACAAAACAAATTAACACAATATTAAAAGCTTTTATAACGCTAACAAATATGCTCTCTCATATATATACACTCAACGACTCGTCATAGGGTGTTACTACCCTATTAACAAAGAGTCAGACCCCACAAAGCTAAGATTTATCGCTAAACCAAAGCTATGATACCAGATGTAACATCCCACCTTTTTGTACGCTTTAAATCAACGATAAACCACACATGTTAGACTCAAACCATACAGAAGGATGGATTGTTATGGGGTAAATAAGAAAAGCAGAGAAAGAAAAAAATAGAATCTTGCAGCGAAACGATAAAATATAATAATCAAATAAACAGTTCATGAAGCTGTTTACAAAATATTCGATTATATTTATACAATACATATCAGAGTTACACATACCATAGAATAATAATTAATGCTGCGGAAACAGTATGAAATTAGTGGAATACTATAATAAATAACAACAAATATTCGCCTTCGTTCTCCGGAATACGGTCTTCCAAATCCTGAAATGCTCAGGCTGACCCGAGCAAATTTAAAAGAAAAAACACTCGAGTCAGAACTAAAAGATCTTATGTATGTTAAATCAACAGAAATAAATTTGAGTGGAACGACATCAGAGATGTTTACAGGATTTGACACCTCCTATCCAGTGTCTAACGTGAGTGCAGTAACTTAAGAGATGCTCAGGATTCTCATCTCCTAAGGATCCGTTAAACTATTTACTATATAGTAGTATACGCTATTATAATAGTGTCTATTAGTAAAATAAACTTACTCTAAAATGGCGTTAAGGCTTTACATTTTCCATCTTAACACATAAATAGTGCCAGTAGTCTATACAGTACCTGCATATCTCTTGATCAGGAGAGTACGAGAAGGTACTCCATAGGTACGACACAAATCAAACTCGTACAACGCGCGCTAGGGTAGGTTACACGGCACAACTAGGCAATGCCAGGGTAGATATACCAATTGCTATCCGGACTGGTGGCGACGCATAGCGCGCAGCTACCGCCCACTCGAGCCATACCCCCAAAATCAAAAATCAAAAGTGGCCACCGAATCCATCTCAAAGTTAGTATATATGGAATGGTATCAAAGAAGTGTGTCCGATAAGAGGGGCTACCTCACTGGCCCGGAATTGCTCCTGTTTTAGCCACCTTATGCTAACTCATGAGAGTTGGGTCCTAGTATATACCTCAATAGAACGTCGCCACCATCCTACTTCATTCTGAAATTTCCACCGCGTACACGGTTGTTAAAGTTGTTTTCGGAGTTAGCAGAGAGTATGACAACTTCCGATCCCGGTATTTTTAACAACCAAATGTTATTATAACACCATGATCATTTTTAAAATAATTATACTTCAAAACCAGAATATAATATCCATTTCGAAACCATATAATTACGATATCATTTCCATTTCAAAAACTAAATCAATATGAATCATTTTAAATAAATCCCAAATCAATATAATATCATTTTTATTTCAAATGTATTCTTTTTCCAAAATCATTGTACTTTCAAATTTTTACACTTCGAAACCAAACATTAGAAATATAACCTTTCAAAACATAATACTTTGAATCTCATAGCATCTAAACCATAACTTCCAAAACTTAAATGGTTTGGATATCAAACAGTATATATAAAAGATATAGTTTGAATTTAAAATTACTTTATAAAATAAAATAAGTTCCTCGACTTCACACCTTTATTCTCTTTAAATTAAATCTCAATTCATAATTTCCAACTCACTTTCAGTTTCAATAAACCATTTCAATTGCAATATATTTCAAACATTGAGTATTAAAAAATTTCAAAACTAAGGTTGGTAATTATGATTCAACAAATCAATGTTCTTTTTTTTAGTTTTGAAATAGTTGCATAATAAATCCATTTTCACTTAAATAAAACTCAAATTACAAATAACCAAATATTTTCTTCAATTTATTTATAATTGAAATATTCGTTTAATTCATCTTAAACAAAAATCCAGTTATAAAAATCATACCTTTAAAATCTCAATTTTATAATATTTCAAAACAATTTCATATTTATCTTCCCACCTTATTCTCATTTAAGTCAATATAACTCCAGAAATATAATTTAAATAAATACTTAACCATATTATATCTTAATAAAATCAAACTTTACTATTGAACTTATTTGATACTTTAAACCAATTTTATACATAGCTTAAAACCATAAATTTAACTATATATAAAATACCATTTATAAAATATCCAAATCAATATCTCATTAAACCATATATTTCTTTACAAAACCATAGAAAATCACTTAAAAATATTTTTATGTATAGACCACGGTGTCTGTATAAAATTTTCTACCCTTTAGTCAAGTGATACGGATATTTATCATTTCAATCCGTAATTTAAAATAAAAATACAGTTATATATCATTTCAAACTGCAATCCCAAATGAAATAAAATGCATATCAACTTGCAGTTCATAACAATATAAAATACAACATCCATTCGTCCAATATAAACCATCAACCATTTATCACAATCATCATCCAATTCAAACAATGATATCAATAGTTTATATTCAATAATAATTTAATTAACAATTTAACTGGCAGTTTATACGAATAATAATTTAATTAACAATTTAACTGGCAGTTATATGCAATAATTAATTAAATAATAATTTAATCCAATAAATCCAATTAAACTGTGATGATGATTAAAGAATGCCAAACAGTAATAAATAAATTTCTAATCACATCAAAAATTAAGTTAACAAACATAAGAAATTTTAAAAGTTGAAAACACTCACCTTTTGAATTTAAACTGAATTTAAATCCAATTTAAACTCAAAATTTGAACTGTCTCAGAATCTATCCAAACCAGCGTCAGAATGTCCAGATTTCCAATATGAACCTAGCAGAGAAAACCGCGCATAAAATCGACCTCGTATGCAAAAGTTATTGTCGTTAGAATATTTAAAAACGAAATTAAAATAAATGGAAAAAAAATTAAATGATAATGGCCACGTCACCTTACCACTACCTGCTACAGACGAACATGAGCAAACCCAATCATGAACTCTGACCGCCCTTTGACCACACCCCAACGCCGCCGCCAGCCACGTGGCCATCAGCAACCACGACCGGAGGCTCGCCCTGCCTTCCCCCTACGTGCCGCCAAGGCCCGCTCCCCTCTAGATTGAGTCGCCGCCGCCATTGAAAGCTTTGGCCGAAACCCTAATCGAATTTAACGAGACAATCTATCCATTATTTTGACAAACGAACTGCACCGATGAACAACGCGTGTCCCCTTCCACACGATGGTACCTCCGATTCCACAATCCACTGAAGTTGATCAAAGCCCAATGAACGGTTGATTCACGAATTATGGGCAAACGGTGTACATATTAAAAAATGAATCATAATGGAGGATTACGCTCTTCGAGAGCTTAAGATTGATATAAACTTTGGTATAGTTTGTGGAGTTTGAAATTTTGTCTTTGATTTGATTTGAAATTGCACTTTGGGATTTAGAGTTTGCAGCCATAGGAAAGAGGAGGAGCTAATGGAATTGTATGTACAGAAATAAGAAATAGGCTAGGGTTTATAACAGGATATATATAGGCTGAATAAAATAGAACAGATGGGCTCGATTTGGTTTGGAAAATTTGAACGATAAATACCTGAAAAGCCCGTTCTGACTCCGGAATGAAAATGGGTCAACACATTTATCAAAATAAATGCTTTAAAATATTTTAAACTCGATGGAATAGGTTTCAAGTGCAAATTCCATCGTATGAAGAAGTTATGCTAAAATCAAATTATTTCAAATTGATTTCAATTAAATTGATTTCTAGGCGTTTCGAGTCCGTACGATCAAACGTCAAGCCCGATCACTACGAAACTTGAAATCCTATAATAATTTACTATTACGGATCCGATGAAACTGGTTTCGTCGAAATCCGAGTCAGCAGCCAAAATAGCTATTTTCTATTTAATTAAATAAATTAATAATAAGTTAATTAAATCAATTTTACAATTCAACTTTAATTATTTACAAATTTTATCAGTTGGATTACTTGGTAAGTTTAGAATCCTTTGAACAAATTTCTACATCAATTTATCATTGAATAGTTCCCAATTTACAGTATTTAATTTCAATTTCAATTTATCTAGTAATTAAAACTTAAATTCCCAAGAAATTCATTTATTTGGTTTTTAAATCATGTCATTCACTAAATTGTCATCTCATAGTTACAATAAACATTGGTTTGTATTTATTACAATCACTCCTTTAGTTATTGCATAAATTCTCATTAATATACATTAAGGTTCATTTAATTCTTATTGATTCCTATTTTAAATATTAAACCAAATAAACAGGTAACTTATAACAAGTGTTACCATAACTTTAATTACACTTATGAATTCCCTATTATCAAGCAAATGTTACAATTCTTAAATACTTCTGCATTTATTTAATTACCATTAACTATATTATTATTATTCCATTAGTTAATTAAGTATATACATTCGTTTCTTACATTTCAATCTCATAACCAATTATAACAATTTTCAATATTTCACCTGACCTTTCATTTCAATTTATCCATTTATTAAGTTTTACATTAATAAAGTTTTATTTCCATTCCTTTAATTCAATAACTTGTCGTATTATGAATACGGTTAACATTATTTCCAAATATTACCTTAATTCACATTAACGTAATATTTTATTTAGATTTATTGCAATTGGTTCCTAATTCAATTTCTATTTCTTAATATACTCTAATTTAACAACTTCCAAGCATTGTATTACATCTCACATTAATGTAACTTTTGTTTATATTTGTTAAAATTTGAATTCTCATTTCAATTAATAGACTAAATAAACGGGCAACACATAATTATTGTCACCGTTTACTTTTAACTACACTTATAAGTTTATTGTTTACAGACCCAAGTCACAACATTTACATAATTTCAATTTATCGTAATCTCATTCAATCTATCAATAATTTATCTTAGATTACATCCTTACCATTCATTTTAGTTATTACATTCTCATTAAAAACAAATTACCATTTCTTTTAATATTGGATTACAAATATCTTATTAAATCAACTATTTTTAATTACCAAAAATTACGGGTTGTTATAGGGAATCGGCGATGGCGCACGCGTTGATGGTACTTGATCATCTTATCGATATTTGGAGGAGGTGCAGCATTCAAAAATTGAACGCGACTTTATGTTATTTATGTTCGTTCATGCCTAGGGAAGAAGATGATAATCATCGGCCATTATCTGTTGTAGAGGAAACTAACGACAGAGATTAAAAGTTGTTAAAAAATAAAGAGAAAATTGTAAATTTGTATATATTAAATTCGTACAAACTTTAAAATGCTATAACTTTTTCATACAAGGTCCGTTTTCGACGAAACAAGTTACGTTGTGTTCATATTGACGAGCACTACATTTTAGAGCTGGTTTGGAGTTGATTGAAGCTAGTGTAAATTTTGAGTAAAATTAAAAGCCTGTTTAATTTTATTTAGAGTAAAACACTGCAACTGCTATTGGAATCAATGTGAGTACAGCTCACTCTTTTTGACTCACTGATATTTTTATATAAGTGAGAATAAATTTTATTTATGATGATTAATGATTGTTTGGATGATATATAATATATTATCTATATATTGATTGGTATATGGATATATTCCTGCCTATTAGAGCAGATCAGACCCTATATGTTCCCATGTATGAGCGGATGACCCTTTGTACGCGTGTTTGCCTCGAAGCAGACATTGTATATATATTTCTAATATGTATATTTGTTGTAGATGACAGGTCGGAGGGATCCAACTGGATTCCTCACCGGTATTGTTTTATTTATAGATATTGTTATATATGTTGTTATCATATGATATATGATGTTTGGATGTTGTGATTGATGTATTTAGTGTTGTTGCAGCATTGGGCCTATTTTTGGTAATTTAAAAATGTTAAAGTGATGATTTCAATTTAAAAAGGATTTTTAAGTGATTTTGGAAATATTTATTTAATTTTGAATTGTTAAGTAAAAGGATTTGTTTTAAATAAATAAAGGTTATAATTTTTATGTTACAAAAATAATAATTTTTGGGAAATATAATCAGAACGTGATTTTTGAAATATGGAGTTAATGATTTGGTAAGTAGTTTAAATTGAGTTTTTGAATAATTATAAGTGGTTTATATATAAGATTTATGAAACTGATATTTTATAAATTGACATAATAAAATTGTAATGGAGTTTTATAAGAGTTAAAATGGAGTTATAATTGGATTTTATAAGTAAATAAGATTTACAGATTTGTGAATTTGTGAAGTTATAAAGGAACGAATTGGAAAATAAATGATTTATAAGTAATTAACCTATAATTTGGATTTTGGCATATAATTGAGATATAAATAGAATTAGTTAATAAGGGATTTTATATATGGAAGTTTTTATAATATAGAAATGGAATTTATAAACATTGCTTTATAAATTTGAAATCAACTTATTTTGATAAGTTAAATATAGAAGCTATTAAAGGAATTCCATCCATGATTTTGGACAGTGAATAATCCTTTAAATTAAATGTGAAATAGTAATGAATTAGGTAAATGAGATATACCCATGATTTTGGACAGTGGATAATCCTTTTAATAAATGTGTAGAGTATTGAATTTGGATAAGAGAATTTATATTCATAATTTTGGACAGTGAATAATCTTTTGAATTAAATAAATGTTTTAGGAAGTGGTATTTTAAATGAAGTCAAATGGTTTGAAGATGTTTTAAAATGTGTTAAGTATCGAACACATAGATTTCAACATTCACTGCTGAAATAGATGGTTTCGAGTGATAAGGAAATGATGGACTATAACACGGTTGTTAGAGTAAATGATTTTCAAGAGGAGATGTTTTGTATAGTATATACGATTTATGTATCTATCTTATTTTTGAATCCCTATACTAGTGATTTTGGGTTGTCGTAACGATATTTTACGCAACATTTGTTTTGACCCGAATAAATGTGTTTAAAGGGAATGTTTTCCTTAAAGAATAAAATATATACTTAATTGTGATTTAAGAATATGAATATTTTATAAGTGTTGAAAATAAAGAGATTGTGAATTACTTATTATAAATAAGTATATGGAAATATTTTCCAATATTGAAATATTGAAATGGTTTTAAGAATATATCTTTTTAAAGATAATCTAAAGTGAATATTTGGCAAGTGATTTAATTAATAAAAGATTAATTAAAAGGGCCCAGTGATTGCTTATGGTGCTAGATATTTGTTTTTTTGCTTTGATAGTTAAATAACCGACTATCAAATTTTGGCCATTTTAGTTCCTTGACTTGATGTGGGAACTATCAAGTGGGAACTATTTAGTCGTACACTTAGTACGTAGCCTTCTGTGTAGACTTGATTATCGTTTGTGTTGAGGATGTTGATTTATGTATTGCGGAGTGTTACTCCAATCTACTGAGCTTCCTTCTTTGCCCAGAGGATAGTAAGTTAAAAGTTGGAGACGTGATAAGTCTATGAGACTTAGTTTATATGTGAGGTTGAGAAGCGCTTTTACGTTATTGGTGCGAAGAGACCGGGATCGGTTTATCCGAAAACCACTTCGAACGAACGTATAAGCGTTCGATTATGCAGGTTATTGATGATATTGACATTTAGGATTTTCATAGTGGGGGGCTGCTTGTTAATCATTTGGGGTTCAAATCCCAATATACATCTAGTAGCGGTAGTCTCTTTGTTATGAAATATCCAATGCAAGGATAATTCGCTACTAATCCTAGGGATTTTCTGACAGGATGTGGTAGGAAAGTACCTTCGGTTTGTCCTATTCTTGGACAGCTTGTATGGATGCTTTTCTGACATTGCATTTCTAAAGATTGCGTACATTGGTTTTTGCAAACGTACATCAGTGGTGGTGGAGAAGGCAACTTCTCTTAGCTTAACACCCTCCTTAAAACGTATAAGCTTAAGAGTTGTATTTTTGTGGAAGGCAATTAGTAGTCAACAGAATGGCCGTATGACATTCTAAGTGATGTGATATGTGATATGTGAAAGGTAATCGTTACCTCTGGCCTCATCAACCAGAAATTACCAAAACAGGGTTAGATGCAGCAAGGCTAAGTTGGTCACTCCCAAATAGGATATGATCATCCTCTTCTAGATATTTCTTTACACACTATGACGTTATGTATCTGATTAATGTGGTTTGTATGCTATGAGGCTCTCGATAAAGGTCGGTAATGGCCGAAGGATGACATATTTGGTACCATTTAGTTATAGAGGTGGGTCGGTCTTGTGTTGGTAGAGGGCAGATGTTCTGTGCCTCGGGACATCCATCTAGAGGTGTACCCATCGGAAGGTAGTCCCTTCACCTAGTCATTTGTATGGAAATCCAAACGCCACTACGTACCTGCCATTTTATTTATAGATCCTAGTATGATGGAATTAAATAATGGTAACAATTTTAGCTATTTTAATATTATTTGTACACTAGACACTAGTATATATAAGAGGATTTGATATGAAATGTTTTAGTTATCGTAAGTTAAAAACATGTTCGTGTTTATGTGTGGACTTGTCTTATGAGATACTTTTGTTTTTGATAAAGTAAAAGTTTGGTAATTTAATAAATTCAATTGAGTGTGTTTCTCACGCTGGTTTACCAGACTGATCCGAGTGTTCTTCCCTTTCAATGCTCGGGTCAGACCGAATATATTTACAGGTTTATATTTGGTGCTTTTGAAGCTTCATTAGGAGAGCTGGAGATCTTCATATTCGTATACACGTATCTGTTTATTATCCTCTACTTAGTTGTTTTATATTATCAACAACAGTGAGGACAGGTTATTATAACTGTCCAGGCTGATAAATTGTGATTGATTGTTAGAGTCTGATTGATGTATGTATATACAGTTTCTGTTTTGTAAAGATCATTGATATGATATTATATGTTTTCCGCTGCGATGTGAGATTCTGTATAGTTTTGTTTGACTCTATCTTCTCTCTTTCTTCTCTTCTCTTCTTCTCTCTTCTTTTCTTTCGCTTGACTTTCCGTCAGTCTGTGCTTCTTGGATCCGACATGTGTAGTTTATTATGGATTCAAAGGGTATGGATTTGTGGTTCATCACACCCTACCTCTATATCCATATTACTAATGGACATTACGAAGTAATGTTATCTAGTGATACGGAGAATAAGGTTTATTAGGAGTAGCCTTACATAAATCTTCCCTCGAGTTAACATTGATATGTCATTCTTACCATGATCTGAATTAACCTAAATTGACATATTGTAACATCCCCCTACTTGGAGGCCCAAAACTAACGGCTATGGATACTGCAGTCATCCATAGATATTAATCCTCAGCAATCAAATACGACGGTGTTAGATTCATTGATACACAGAAACACATGAATACGATTTTTTTTAAAAAATTCAAACATGATCACATTTCATTTCAAATCATTTCCAATTCATTATATAGTCCCATAATCATAAACCACATTCAGAGAAAATATATTTATTACAACATACGCCAAGAGCAACGTATGAAGATGACCCCTTGGATGATCAGAGTATATACATGTAATGTAACAACTTCACTATTACAAACAACACCGAAGCAAATAAAAGATAAATCTAAATATTTACTATGCCTCCTGCATGTTTTTGGAAGCTTTATTCATGAGGTACCTAAAACTCTCAACTCTCAACTACTTAAAATAAATTGAGTACCCGAGAGTTTTAGGGGAAAACATAAACTTCGAGTCGGGCATAAAGCCCGGTATGAATAATAATCCAACATCTCAAACCATTTAGATATCTAGTGTGACAATGCCACTTAGCGGAATGATTTTCCCCCTCACTGGTATCTTAAAACCTTTATAAAATCATTTACTGCGCTCCTACATCCACAATGGTTAAAAACATAGTCATTTCAACATAATATGATGATATGCATACAAGTTAAAAACATTGGGATTTCCCATCCCTTATTTAATTTATTCCCCATCATATTTATATTTTCTATGGTCACTATTAACCTATTAACTTTCATGTGCTTACTAACAACCTTTATATAATATATGGACTCCCTGTCCTATTTCATAGTTTTCATGGGAGCACTACGAACCTATTGGCCTCTGCCAATTAAGTTAATTAATTCATGAGTTCCCCTGAACCTATTGATGTCCCCAGAAACTTCTCTTTTACCCTAGTTTCCATGGGTTTGCTAGGAACCTATTGACAATTGTCAATAACTTAATCCGAATATAGTTTTCATGGGTGTACTACAAACCAATTGGCCCTGCCAACCATTATTTATAATATAGTTTTCATGGGATCACTATGAACCTATTGGCAATTCCAATAACTTCCTGATCATATTTTTCATGGGTGCACTGTGAACCTATCTCCCTAAAAACTTCTATATTTAGGCATCTTATATTCTGGTCTCCCTGACATCTTGGATGTAATTCTTCTCATCCAAGAGTGTAGTCAATTTACATTCACTACCGGGTCAACCTATTTGGTTCTTCTACCCTTTATCCCGAATATACATTTATGGGTCCCTTACAATGTGAATATATTTATATTTGAAGAAGCAAACAACATAGCATAACAATACCACTCCTGTGAGTTTAATATAAAACATGGTTAACCCCTTTAACCTATTATTTAGAAAGCTTCTTCTTAAAATCATTACAAAAACTCCTTTAATTTAGCCGTGGGTTTTTCCTTTAAAAATTGAGTTTGGGTTATTAGCTTTGAAACCAAAATCTTTCGACTCCTTCGAATCATGGCTTTCGACCCACTAGATACCCTCCTTCGAAAGCTTAAAAATCCATTTTCCAAAACATTAGGCCCCCGCCTTTCAAACATTTTAAAACTTTCTTTCGAAATCTTTCAAATATATTAAAGAATTAATATTTAACATTAAGAAGAATAGCTTCGAAATCAATTGAAAGTCCCCTTTTCGAAACCATTAGGTTTATATTAAATATAGCTTTTGGGTCAAAGTGAACACACACGAAAGCACCGCTTTTGAAACTTAGCTATATCTTATAAAAGCATTTGGAGAAATCTTGATGGCGTCGAACCATCCTTTCGACAGCATAAGTCCTTTGGGTAAAATACTTGAAGGCTGGCTACGAAACCCCTTTCGAGACCATTGCCTTCGAAAGCCATGGGAAGTGGCTTACTTTTTGAAACAAAGGCTTCCTTTTGACAGCATTGATATCTTCACTATCATCGAATGACATAAAACGACAGAAGGGTTCCGACTTGGTCGAAACTACCCCGTCTGAACACTTAAATTTTAAAAACTAAGTATCCCCTTCGGAAGCTACATCTTTTAAACTAAGGAAACGGATCTCTTTCAAAAGAAAGTAAAAAATTGCTTTCAAACGCATCGGTCTCAGCTCCTTTGAAAGCATATAAGGAAGCAAGTAAGCGCTTTTCTTTAGAAAAACAAAATCAAGGTAACGAGTCGATTGGAAGCTTTGCTTTCAACACCCCACCTTTCTCTTTTTTCTCCAATCCACTACGTACCAAAAAGTGATACCACGTGTATGGTTTTGGCTCCTATGGTTTCGACCTAGCCGAAGGTGAAAGCTCGGGATCGAAAGCTATTTACAAAGGAGGCAAAACACATATTTCTGAGTAAAAGGTTGTTTTTACCGAATAAAGTAATTTCTTTGTGACTAACTTGCCCACTTGTAAACATTGATTGGTTGCCTTTAACTTTCGAAATTATTTCAAACATAATTGCCACATTTTCCCAGATCAAAAACAAGGTTAACTTTTAACAAATAAGACCTTCCTATTTAACAATAATTAAATCATTTAGGTCCTTCTTTTAAAATAAATTAATTTCCATAATAATCCTCTTAGTAAAAATCCCCAAAAATCTTAAAAATTCACTTTTAATATTATTCTAACATATGTAAATTTTAGACCCAAGTTCACCATATAATAACAGAAAATAAATTTCTAAACCCAATAATGAAAATTTTCCTATGAAAATTCATATTAAATTCTCCACAGCTTGGAAAATTATAAAAATTAAAACCTAACTCCAAAATCATGTTTCCTATAGCATATAATTTTTCCATGGCATTCTAAAATCATTTCCTATCGGTTTTGCCTTAAAACCGTTCATATGCATATTTAAACAAATGATATTAAATCAAACATGTTATAGAACCAAGCATATCATCATTCAAATCATCATAAAATGGATTAATTCATAAATCCAAAAACATATGATTGAAAACAAAATAGAGATGATTCGGATTATTATTCACCTTAGACTGGATAAGTAAATTAGAGATTTGTTTGAGATTGATTCCCCTAGCTTGAATCCTAAGCTTTAGTCTTGAATTTTCTCTTCTTTTCTTACTCCTTAATGGCCGACTCCTCTTTTCTTTCCTACGTTTAAATTTTTGTGATAAAGTGAACATGAATGATAAGGTAATCGTAAGTATACGGTAGTGAACTATGGGTGTGGAAATTACCCTAATGCCTTTATGTTAATTAAATTGATCATTTATCCATTTATAAGCCCATTCAAGTTACTTAAGCATGGCTTCTAAGTTTATTCACCCATCTCAATATTTTTATCACTCTATATTATTCTATTTAATTTATCTAATTGAATCTCTTGAATAATGATATTTAAAAATTAGGGGTGTTACATGCTCTCCTCCTTAAAGAATTTCACCCTCGAAATTCAGTTGGGCCTAAATGCTAAACATAGCAATCAACTATAACGATTTCTAACAACCATACTAGTCTACCTGACTGGTTAATATCTATATAAATCTAATATAGACATACCCTTCAAAGCAGGTTGGGATAAGTATCTCGAATCATGTCCTCTGTCTCCCAAGTACAGTCCTTCTCGTTGTCGCTCCATTGAACTTTCACCAACTTGATTGTCTTGTTCCTTAATCTTTTCTCATCCCTCGCTACAACCTGAGCTGGCTATCTTATAAAAGTCAAATCGGGTTCCACTACCAAGTCTTCCAACCAGTCAGAGGAATAGTAGTCTCTGGATCATGCACATACTTGAGAAGATGAGACACATGAAATATATTACGGGCACCTTCCATACTGCTTGGCAACTCTACTCTGTATGCAAGCTTTCCAATCCTCTTTATAATCTGGAATGGACCAACATATCTTAGGGCCAGCTTCCCCGACTTGCCAAATTGTATCACTCCCTTCATTGGTGACACCTTAACGGAAACCTTGTTTACAACTGAGAACTCTAGGTCTTTACACCTCTTATCTACGTAATCCTTCTATCTGGATTGAGCTTCCTTTACCCTTTCTGGGATCATCCCAATTTTTTCTGACCCCTCTCTAATCATATTTGGACCTAAGGCCAATCTGTCACTAGTCTCCAACCATCATGCTGGTGATTTGCATGGACTCCCAATCGAAGCTTCAAAAGGTGCCATTCCAATAATAGTCTGGTAACTGTTATTATAGGAAAACTCAACCAAATGAAGGTAATCTTCCTAAGATCCACCAAAGCCTAACACACAAGCTCTTAACAAATCTTCGAGTATCTTATTGACTCTCTTTGTCCGCCCATCCATCTAAGGCTGATATGTCGTACTCATCTTGAGCTCGATGCCTAGCACATCCTGTAGACTCTTCTAGAATTTGCCAGTGAACAGAGCATCTCTATCACGAACTATGCTACTAGGAACTCTATGTAGTCTAACTATGTTCTTGATGAACAACTTTACTAAGACATGTGTCGTCCTGGTTGACTTAAGTGGAACGAAATAGGAACTCTTGGTCAACCTATCCACTATAACCCATATACTTTCATTTTTCCTATTTGATCTTGGCAACCCATCTATAAAATTCGTGGATATTGTATCCCATTTCCAAACTAGAATCTTTAGAGGATGAAGCAACCCACTCGGCTTCTAATGTTCGGCCTCCACTTGTTGACAAGTTGCACACTGCCTAACCCACAAGCCAACAACCCTCTTCATACCTTCCCAATAGAAGCTCCTCTTCATATCTTGATACATCTTGGTCCCTCCAGGATGAATTGTAAACTTGGATCGATAACATTCTCCAAGAACTTCTTTCCTCAAGGTCTCAACATCTAGAACACATAATCGCCCCTTCTTTCTCAACCATCCTCTCCAGTCAAGACAAAATTCTTTCAAATCATCAATCTTTGTTCCAACCTCAAGCCTTCAGATCCTCTCGGCTAATAATGGATCGTGTCCTTCTACTTAGAAGCAATTCTCTCGATCAATATTGGTCGAACTTCTAAACGGGACAATATGGCAGTACTCTGACTAGAACTAGCAGACGATCTTAACTGCATTCCACAACCAGCCAAAGCTTCTAGATCCTTCCATTCTTCCAACATAGCCAACACCATATTATGGTGTCTTCTGCTAAGAGCATCCACTATCTTATTAGGTTTCCTTGGTGCATACTCTATACGAAAATCATAAGCATCTAAAAACTCCATCCACCTCTGTTGTCTCATATTCAACTCCTTCTAAGAAAATAAGTATCTTAAAGATTTATGATCTGTGTATAGCTCAAATCTCTCTCCTAAGAGGTAATGTCTTTAAATCATCAATGCGAAGATCACCGCAACCAACTCCAAGTCATGAGCAGGATATCGCATTTCATGCGGTCTAAGCTGTCATGAAGCGTAGGCAATCACTTTACCCTTCTGCATTAATATTGCTCCTAATCCAGTTCCACATACATCAGTATACACCATTAACCCATGGTTTCCATCTGGAACTACTAACATTGGTGCATTGGTCAACAAATGCTTTAACTTGAGGAATGCTTCCTCGCATTTTTCGAACCAGACAAACTTTAGCTTCTTCTTGGTAAGCTTAGTCAAAGGTGCTTCTTTCCGTGAGAAATCCTTGACGAATCTTCGATACTAGCCAGCAAGTCCAAGAAAACTTCTGATCTCGATCACCGTCTCTTATCTCTTCCAATTATTCACAGATTCGATCTTATCTGGATCAACTAACAATCATTTCTTTGAAACCACGTGACTAAGGAACTTAACCTCTTTCTTCCAAAAATGACACTTGGAAAACTTCGCCTTTAGCCGATTCTGCCTCAGCGTCTTAAGCACCACTCTAAGATGACCTTCATGCTCTCTTTTATCCTTAGAGTATACCAAAATGTCATCTATAAACACCAACACAAATCTATCCGAATACTCGTGGAAGACTCGATTCATCAAATCTACGAAGAAAGCAAGTGCATTGGTCAACCCGAATGGCATCACTAACCACTCATATGATGCATACCTAGTCTGAAATGCTGCCAAAGGAATACTGTCCACTACCACTCTTAACTGATGGAACCCCGTCATTAAATCCAATTGGTAAAACACTCTGGCTTCACTCAACTGATCAAGCATATCATCTATTCTCGGCAAAGAACACTTAATCTTGATCATCTTCTCGTTCAATTTACAATGGTCAATGCACATCCTTAACGACACATCTGGCTTCTTCATAAAAACAGTTGCCGCTCCCCAAGGCGAACTGCTTGGTCTAATAAAATTCCTACCTTCCAAATCCATTATCTGCACCTTTGATTCTTTCATCATAGTTGATGTCATCCGGCTAGGTGGTCTACTTACAAGTTCAGCTCCTGGCACAAGATTTATCCGAAGTTCAACAGCTCGTGTCGGTGGTAGTACTGTGACTGGCTCAAAGACATCTGCATACTCTCTTGAGATTCAAACCTAACTTAGCACTTTTTTCACTTCCATTGCACTTAACAAAGCATAACTACTCCAGTCAGAATCCTCTATTGAGAACATAAATCAGTTATGACTATCATGTTGTCTTAGTTATATCTCCCCATCCTGGAAAAAAAATACTAGCCTCATACCTTCTCAACGAATCTATACCCAAAATGATTCTGAAATCTATAAAATCGAAAACATACAGACTGCATGCAAACAAATAACCTAATAATTCAAGTTCCAACTGGTCACATCTCATTCCTAGAGTTTCATGCCCTCCTATTGGATTCACAACCCTTAAGAAGTAACAAGGTATGTGGGTTCTATGCATAACCTATCAATCAAATACTGCGATATAAATGAATGCGATGCACCGATATCAAATAGTACCCTAACTGGTGTACTCAGAATTAAAAGCGTACCTTCCAACGGAGTTTTCCCTTTATCTGCGGCAGTAGACTTAGAAGAAGATGGTGGTCCAATAGCAAAAATCTTCCCTCTGTTCGCCCTGACTGGCTCTGGAAACTGGTTCTTATAATGCCCAACTTGATCGCAATTGAAGCATTTCACATTCTTCTTTTTTGCAGGCTTCTTTCTCTTGCCTGACTGGCACTCATGAGCATAATGACCCTTCTTGCCACACTTGAAGCACACTAAATCAGCCTTTGCCCTCTTGGAAGCATCTCCCTTCCGGGCTTCCTTCTTCTTAAAGAACTTCCTCTTCATTCCCTGAGGACCCCGGGAGTCAATTGGCTTCTCTCTAGCACAAATAGCCAGCATCTCTTCATGGCGAATGGCCATCTCCAGCACCACATTACAAAGATTAAAAATATGAGTCATGGTCATTCTAGCAAACTTGGGCATTAATCCCCAAATAAACCTCTCATTCCTTCTAATGTCAGGGTCTATAGTGCCATATCTATATCAAGATAGCTCGTCAAACTTAGCAGCGTACTCAATTATCAACATCTTTCCTTGAACTAGATCCATGAACTTCCTCATCAACACCGACTTTACAACCTTGGACAAAAAATTCTGCTTAAGTCTCCTTCTAAGATCAGCCCACGTCAGCTCTTCCTCCGGAACCCCGGCAGTCACACTATTCCACCAGTGAAGTGCTGCCCCTTGCAACTATCTAGAGGCCAGCCTTCCCTCTTGCCCATCATCCAAACCTAGACTAGTAAAGATTCTCTCACAGTGCAATAACCAATTTTCTACCTCAATAGCATCCTCTGTTCCCATAAACAGCTTTCCATCTAGACAAGTGTAGTCTTTGCTCAACTTAGCATAATTATTCCCAACTGGAGCCACAGGATTAGCTCCTTCAACATTTCCAGCCATACCACCAGCAGATCCTACTTGTATTAGATTAACCAAGAACTCATACATCATCCCCGCATCTACTGGAGGATTACCCGTACCCACATTGGCTTCGGCATTTTGGTTAGCATTAGCCTGTCGAACTTGGTTCCTTCGAGTATTTGGTCAAGCATTTCCATTGGTTGTGGTACTTCCTCCATAGAGATTTCCTCTTTCATTTCCTGCTTCCATATCTTCTTTATCGTAAATCTGCATACGATCCTTAGTATGATACATAAGAACGGTCTAAGAGAGAGGGGATATATTCTTATATACATATATCAAATACAAGTACATTACTATAGCGTTATCCCAAACCACGATCATATTTCTGATTCAATAGATTATGCTCGAAAAAGCTTTTTGGTTTAACTTTCTTTTAAAGTTTCATAAACCTAGGCTCTGATACCAACTTGTAACATCCCCCTACTTGGAGGCCCAAAACTAATAGCTATGGATGTTGCAGTCATCCATAGCTATTAATCCTCGGTGACCAAGTACGACGGTGCTAGATTCATTGATACACAGAAACATATGAATATGAAAAAAATTTAAAACTTCAAAAAAGTTCACATTTCATTTTAAATGATTTCCAATTCATTACATAATCCCATAATCGTATATCTCATTCAGAGAAAATATATTTAATACAGCATACGCCAAGAGCAACATATGAATATGCCCCCCTGGATGATCAGAGTATATACAGGCAATATAACAACTTTGCCATTATAAACAGCACAGCGGAATCAAATAAAATAAAACTCTAAATATCTATTATGCCTCATGCACGTCTTGGGAAGCTTTATTCGTCTAATAAGATACCTGAAAACCTTAACTCTCAACTACTCAACTTCGAGTCAGACATAAAGCCTGGTATGAAAAATAATCTAACATCTCAAACCATTTAGATATCTAGTGAGACCACACCGATTAGCGGTATGAGTTTACCCGTTACTAGTATCTTAAAACCTTTTTGAAACCATATACTGTGCTTCTGCATCCACAATGGTTAAAATCATTGTCATTTCAACATAATACGATGATATGCATACATGTTAAAAACATTTGGATTTCCCATCCCTTATTTAATTGACTACCCATCATATTTGTAGTTTCTAGAGTCACCGTTAACTTATTTGTTTTCATGTGCTTACTAAGAACCTTTACATAATATATGGACTCCATGTCCTATGTCATAGTTTTCACGGTTGCACAACGAACCTATTGGCCCTTGCCAATTAACTTAATTAACTCATGGGTTCCTCTAAACCTATCGGTGTCCCCAATACCTTCTCTATTATCCTCATTTTCGTTTGTTGAGTAGGAAACTATTGACAACTGTTAATAACTTAATCCGGATATAGTTTTCATCGGTGCACTACAAACTAACTGGCCACCGCCAACCACTCTTTAGAACATAGTTTTCATGGGATCACTATGAACCTATTGGCAACTCCAATAACATCCTAATCTTGGCTTTCATGGGTGCACTATGAACCTGTCTCCCTGAAAACTTCTGTATTTAGGCATCCTATATTCTGGTCTCCCTGACATCTTGGATGTAATTCTTCTCATCCAGGAGTTTAGTCAATGTATATTCACTACTGGGTCAACCTAGTTGGTTCTTCTGCCCTTTATCACTGAAATACATTTATAGGTCCATTATAATGTGAGTATATTTATGTTTGAAGAAGCAAATAGCATAGCATAACAATGCCAATCCTATGGGTTTAATATAAAACATTATTAATCCCTTGAACCTATTATTTATCAAGGAAAGCTTCTTCTTAAAATCATTACAAAAACTCCTTTAATTTAGCCATGGGTTTTTCCTTGAGTTTGGGTTATTATTTTTGAAAAACAAAACCTTTCGACTCCTTCGAATCCTAGCTTTCGACCTCATTGGTTACCCTCCTTCGAAAGCGTAAAAAACCATTTTCCAAAACATTAGGTCCTTGCCTTTCAAACACTTTAAAACTTTCTTTCGAAACCTTTTGAACATATTAAAGCATTAACATTTAACATTTAGAAGCATAGCTTCGAAACCTGCTGAAAGTCCCCCTTTCGAAACCATTGGGTTTATATTTAAAAATATATTTTTGGTCAAAGTGAATAGACAAAAAAGCTCCCTTTTCAAAACCTAGCTATACTGTATAAAAGCATTTGAGGAAAGTTTGATGGCGTCGGCATCATTCTTTCAAAAGCATAAGTCCTTTGGGTAAAATACTTGAAGGCTGGCTTTGAAACCCCTTTTCGAAAGGCATACGCCAATTCATTACATAAGCATACGCCAATTCATTACATAAGCTCCTTTTTCAAAAGGCATAAAAGCGGCAGAATGGTTTCGATTTGGTCAAAACTGCCCCTTGCGAACACTTAACTTTTTAAAACGAAGTAGCCCCTTCAGAAGCTATTTCTTTTAAACTAAGGCGGTAGCTCTCTTTCGAAAGTATGTAAAAACTCGCTTTCGAATGCATTGCTCTCACTTCCTTCGAAGGCATTAAAGGAAGTAGGCAAGTGCTTTTCTTTACAAAAAATAATCAGGGTAACGACTCCATCGAAAGCCTTGTTTTCGACATCCTACCTTCCGCCTTTTTCTCCAATCCATTACGTACCAACTAAGTGATACCACATGTATTGGTTTCGGTTCATATCGTTTCGACCTGGTAAATACCTGATTGTTTCCCTTAAACTCTAGGTCGAAAGCTATTTCACAAGGAGGCGGAACTCATATTTCTGAGTAATAGGCTGTTTTTACCAAATAAAGTAATCTCTTTATAATTAACTTGCCCATGTTTTAAACATTTGATTGGTTGCCTTAAACTTTTCAAATTATTTCAAAGACAATTGCCACATTTTCTTTGATCTAAAAACAAGGTTAACTTTTAACAAATAAGCCATTCCCATTTAACAACAATTAAATCATTCAGGTCCTCCTTTTAAAATAATTTAATTTCCATAACAATCCTCTTAGTAAAAATCCCCAAAAATCACAAAAATTCACTTTTAATATGTTATCTAACATATTTAAATTTTAGACCCAAATTCAACATATAATAACCAAAAACAAATTTTGGGGCCCAATAGTGCATATTTTCCATTGAAAATTCATATTAAATTCTCCACGGCTTGGAAAATTATAAAAATTAAAACCCAACTCCAAAATCATGTTTTCCATAACATTTCATTTTTCCATGGCATTCTAAAATCATTTCCTATCGATTTTGTCTTAAAAGCGTTTATTTACATATTAAAACAAATTGATATTAAATCAACCGTGTTATAATGTGATTGCCCGCAAATCCGTACCCCTTTGAACCGACAATATTTTCCAACAGTTCAACTCAAAGTGGGCGGAAATACAAACTATTAGGGTTAAAGAAGAAAGAGGTAGAAGAAGAAATAGAAAACAATATCAGAATCTCACACACGCAGTGGATCAATATATAATAGATAATAACTGAGCTTTATACAAAAGAACTATATCTGTTTTATGCATTACATCATTAGAATACAACACCATTAATAGAAAAACACTGGACAATTATATTAACTTGTCCCCACAAAAGCTGACTACACAGCATACCAAACACAGCATACCAAACACAGCAGAAATAAGACAGATACGTGTGATACGTCTCGCCATCCAGCGCATCCCGTGAGCTCCATAGCAGTCCATCTAGTATCTGTATTCTATAATACTCGGTCTGACCCGAGCATTATAGCGAAATAACACCCAAGTCATTCTGGAAAACCAGAGTGAGAAAACACACTCAATTGGATTATTAAAGTTTCCAAAATCCTTTGAAATCAAAGCTATCTCGTTAGACCACGCCACAAATAAACATGCCGGGTTTTTACCTTATGATAACCATAACATTTTCCTATCAAATCCTCTAATATTATGGTAGTGTCTATGTACAAATACTCATTCAAATAGCCGAAATGGTTACATTCATCAAATTCCAGCATAATAGGTATACAACCAAGTCCGAATGCACTTATTGGAGATTGGATTTCCATCAATGGCAGGGCTACTGGGGTATCGCCCGTCACTGTAGGTGGTCTAGATCACCGTACCGAGGATCCATTATGATCCCCTGCAACACAAGACCGGAGCTACCCTTTACTGGATAGTTCGAATAAGATCACCCCGCGGTTAGGATCAACAACCGCCCACACAACCGAAATAAAGGGACATCTAGACAGGGATGACCTTACCCTAATTGGTTGCTAGCCACTTAGCCTTGCCGTACCTCCCCTGTTTTAGCCATTCCCAGTTGATGAGGCTCGAGGCTATGCATTATCTTTATAGCACACATTCATTTAGAATGCTCATCGTCCTCCTGACGGTCTTCTGATAGCATTCGTCCATACAAGTCCGTTCTCGTCCGAATGGAACCGAAGGCACTACTCCTACTATATCCATTTTGGAATCACCCTCACGATTAGTAGTGATTAGCCCTTGCACTTCACTGCTCCATCTTCGACTCCAAGCTCTTGCCTTCCTCACGAAAACGTTCAAACCGGATCGAAGTGGTTTTCTGAAAATTAATCCCGATCCCGGACTCTTCGAAATGATCGGCGCATTTTCTAATATTGATAGTTGGTTATTTATCTATCGTATAACATCCACAAAAAGCATCAAGCATTAATAATTTCCCAAATTATTTATTTATTTCAAAATATCTTTGCAAGATATAATTCCAAACTTCAACCTTTTGAAAATAGTTTTCAAATCACTTTTTCTCTCGCAGAATAAATTTCTACCCAATTGTTTTATTCCCACTGAAATCCCCAAGTCTTAATACTTTAGATTTTAAAATAATTTAAATCATTTATCCGAAAATATGTACATTAAAACACTTAAAATAAAAACTACTTAAAACACTTTATTTAAAATACTAGTTATCAAATTTTATACTAATTTCTCATATAAAACTTAAGCCTAAACTAATTTTAATATAAAAGTTATTCTATAATGTATAAATATTAAATAATTATCTTTAAAATCATAATACATGTCAAGCCTTTCAAATAATTTACTTATGTAATTAACTTAATAAATATTTACTTTTAAAATTTTTAAAGCCATTAAGTAATAATTTCTTTCTAAAACATTATTTTAAAACTATTTTAAAACCTCTAACTTCTACTTGAAAAATTTTCTTTGAAAATATACTTGGCTTTTCAGGGAAATACACTTCCATTCCAAAATAGTCCATTTAAATCCTTTAATAAATCCTTCTCGATTTATCCAAATTTAATTTACGTCTCAAACCCGTAAATTTTTTCCCACGCCTTTAAAAATTAAACCACCATTTATTTTTTTTTAAAATCACCCTTTTCCTTTATAAATTCCCACGGTGAATTTATACTTCCAAATATCCACTAATATCTTATTTCACTTTATAACCCATTTTCTAAATTCCATAGTCTCATCCTTCTTTTGAATCACAGTTTCAAACACTTAATCAAATTTCTAATTGATTTCCAAAATTTACTCCATTTTAAAATAAATTCCTTTACTTACCCAAATTTATTTTAAAACCCATCAATTCCATATTTAATTATATATTTATGATTTGAAAATATTATTTTAAACTGAAATATCCTTTTTATACCTCATTCAAAATTCTACCCTTTAATTTATTCCCAAGCATTCAAATCTTAAATTTTGAAAATGAAATCCTTTACATTTTTAGCCAATATCAGTTAAGTCTCCAAAATTCTTTTATTTTTATTTATTTAAAATATATATCTTTATTTCCATATTTAGAATTTATTTAATAGAATCTAAAAATCAAACTTTTATATTTTTCCAAATTCAATCTTTACTTTACCCTAATTCACTATATTGTTTTACTTAAAAATTTCCCTTTTATTTCCTTTAAAAATCCATACTTATATATTTTTCATTCTCTCAAATGCCAATATATATTCAACCAAGCCATAGCATTCAATAATTTCAATTCACAATATAATCATCATAGATTATCACATAAATCACATCGCTGAATATAAAATAAATTCAACATTTTGAGGAATCCAGTTGGATCCCTCCAACTCGTTTCCCTACATCCACAGATGTTAGCACAATATAAAATACCAATCCCACTTCGAGGTGGAATATCGCGGTATATGGGGTCATCCGCTATTATATGTGTGGCGCATAAGGTCTCATCCGCTATATAACGCGGGAAATCAATAAATCCAATATATATACACACACACTATTATATATTATGTCACATCTAGTCAATTCAATCATTCATCCAATAATTTAAATTTAACTATATAAAATTTAAACGGTAATCCAAATGGGTGAGATTAACTCACTTTTGACCTTTAATTTTGCAGCCCGATCCAAACCGGCTTGTCTCTTCATGATTTTAGACCTTGTATAAACCTTTATGGTTTACTAATATTTGAACTACTCGAATGATCAATTTCCATTTAATAAATTTAATTAACCCATAATTTTTTTTGAACTAAATTTTCCTACAATAAATAAATATATAGCTACAAAAATAATTAATAAACAGTTAAACAAATTAATCACCCTACTACATTGTTTTAAATTAAATTAGAGGATTTAAAATTTGGATATGTATATTTATTTTATATTTTATTTTGAAACTACACATTATTTATAAAATAATCAATAGAGATTTGAAAATCTAATTTTTATATAAACTCCACAACATCTAAAATTAAAACAGAACTACTTTTAAATATTATTGTTTTTACTTACTGAATATCAATAATTCCAAAATAGTTTATAAGTAAAACATTATTTCCATAGGTTCACCACTTTCCAAATTTAAAATACAAATTAAACAACTCTCTACCCAAATCGGTTTTGTCTATGCACTCAAGATTTTTATGACCACACGCATGCAAGTTATACAATATTGTAACCTATGATTCTAATAAATAAAATTACCAAAAGTAAATTTTAAAAGCATTATCAGATAATTGTCTAAAAAAATAAATCAATTACCCCTGAACGCAGAACGACCGAGCACAAAATCGTCTCTCCTTCTTGAACGCGACAGGACGCTTCCCCCTCCCACCTCGGTCGTGCTTCATCAAAACCACTCACCTATTGTCTCTGTTCGAACCTGAACCACCTCGGCTCCATATGCGCCACCACGAAGATGACATCTTGGCATCCTCCTTCTAGAATCTCCACCACCAACCCATCTAACATGACTTCCCAAACCACCAAACATCGCGACCTAACCACGAGTACCCTCCTCCTTTCAGACTCGTGCGATGCCTTGCCACTCGACTCACGAATTTTGATTTGCTCGATTTCGGTTGCTATCGATTAATTTTGTGACATACAGCTTCTTTTTTTAATCTAATTTTGAATGATTGAAAAGCTCAGCTTCGATTTGAATTTTAAAGAGAAACCGTGGCCATTAAAAAAAATTCTTCGTTTTTTAAGATCCGCATTGCGTGTTTTTTAGATGAAGATGCGTAACTATACTAACCTTTTTTTAAAAAGACGCATGTTATACCAAGTGAACACGTGTTTTGCCTTGCGTGAAAACGTTACGCTGCTATAGTGACATTGATATGAGTGGCAAAAAGCTCTAATATGAAAAGAATATATATCTATATATATATATATATGTTTATATTTAAACTTAAATCGTCTTGAATTATGCAACTCAAAATCTTGACCTCCTATCGAGATGTGCCGCTCGGTGTTCATAATGTTATACCCCTATTTCGAATGAAAAGGGAAGGTTTTATGTCCTAATTCGATCGTATAGAAAAGATAATTTTTTGAACGTAGTTATAATATTGAATTTTCGTAATAGATTTCAACGCGTTCATAAATAGTACAGCCACAAGAAAACTCCAAACACTACAAAATTTGAAATCCGATAATAATACACTATTACGGATCCAATGGAACTAGTTTTGTCGAATTCTGAGACTGTGCCTCGGAAGGCTCTTATTAAATATCAATATAAACGACGTATTTTAAAACTGAACAAATCACCTTAAATTTAAATTCAAAGGTTCTATTGTCTTCAGTATTATAATTATAAATTTTATAAGCTTTTAAAATATATCTTTAACAAGCGTAAAACCAAGATTTCATATTTTACCCAACCTCCAGTTATTAATTTAAATAATTATATGGCCCAGTAAATAGTCGTATTTGAAAATCAAGTTAAAAATTAACATTTAAATATTTAAAATCAGTTAAATATTCCAATTTCAAATATTTAAAATTCTGGATCGTCACATTCCTCCCCCCTTAAAAGAATTTTGTCCTCGAAATTGCTAGTTAAGAAGAATGTCCGCTACCTGTTTACTATTTTCCCAAAATCAAATGGTTTTTAAACATCGTCCCCAAACAATCCTTTTATTAAAGATACACAAACACTCTTACTAACTTCCTAAACTCATCCAACTTCCAAACAATATTATTTACTCAACAATTAAAATTTAAATTTAAAACCAAAATTTAAATTGTCAAAATTATGTCAAAATTTTTCTAACTCTTTAAATTTTCAAAAAATTTCGTCGGCGTATCCTTTGCGCGGCTAGATCGGTACGACTACAAAATGTCTCTACGGGCCCCCAAATTTCAGAAGAAAACAAAATGCCAAGTGGCTGGATCAGAAAACTATCAAATTTTATATACAATTTAAACACTACCTTTTTGTCGGGCAATCAAATTTATCTTCTGAAATAAAAAAAAACCTAATTCCTTTTTCTTTTAAAACACCTGTATATCCTACTTAGCAATAATATCCAATTACAGATTTCAAAATCATTTTATACATTTCTTACAAAAGTTTCAATATTTATTTCATTCAAACCCGTATGATATGCACATATCATCTATACACAATATCGAATCCGATCGCTCACTTGATCACACGGTTTCATTTCCGAACTAGTAACGTTCACCCGACTCCCTAGTGCGGACTCAGATATGGTTTCTTGATCAAAAACCATCATTCTCCTTGGATAGCCGTAAACTATAATAGAGAATTTCCAGAATCAATCAAAAATCTATATCCAGAGTTCGCCCTCAAAAATCAAGTGAAAAATCCAACTCGGATTGATATAATTGTCTCGAAATTCTATGCTCGAATCTGGATCAAATTGCTATACGAATAAAATAATATACGTATATCCTACATATTTATCTTAACTGATTATTAGCTATATCAATTTTCTATTTATTCACATTTATTTTGGTTTTCCATTCACTTATCACATTCCATACTTTATTTAACCTTCATTCAGTATTAACTTAGAATATTTTCCCAATATCAAATTTTTACTTAAGAATTTCACCATTTCTTCTTAAGTTCAATATAAATAATTTACAAACTTATATATTTATTTTTTACTTCACCACTTTGGTTTATATCTACTTCTTATTAAATTTGGAGCTCCAATGTCCAAATGTATTCAATTTTACCTTTCATTATTAAATATTGAATTCTATTCGTCTCATTTCAAACCATATTTAATTAATCATTTCTTTAATTGGTTTCACTTACTAATTTGTTTTAAATCCAAATGGATTTTATTTCCAAACCCTTATTATTCTTAGTCCATTTTGAATTAATCCTTCACCTTCACTTTACTATACACAATTTAAATTAAATATCATCCCAATATTCAATTTGAATTCATTTTCTTACCAATTTAAATCAATTCGTTTATTTACTAATTTTTTTTTCTACACTTTTCTTTATTTAGTCCAACATGACTAATTTTCCATTTCACTTTATTTAACACAATTCAAATATTCAGCTTCAATCCAAATTTTAAGCTTCGTTAAGTTTTCCATTTTATTTACATTCCATTCACAATCTCTTGAATTTACTTCATTTAATTGACTTACTTTACTAATTTATTTTATTGTCACATTTACTTTCATTTAACTCTTCTTTAAGTTAAAATTTTCTATTCTAGAAAATTTCAAATTTTACTAGTTATCAAAACCATTTATATTTCCATAAACATTTTAAATAAGCTTCTAGAGTTTAAACCATTCAAAATCAATTTTGAAAACATATATATCCAAATCAAACTATTATTTTGCATTTTCAAAATAAAACCCCAATTCTGCAAACAAACATCAATCCAAAACATCCAGGTAGCAATCCCCCTCTTGGAAAGTCGAAAATGAACACTGATGATGTCGCGTTCATCATCGGAATTATTTCCCAGTGACCAAAGCGAGTTCAATGCTTTTATCCCTTTAAAAACATTTCAAATACTTTTAAATTCCAAATGTCACCATTATTCCTCCAAAACCTTTGAAAATCATTTTCAAACTCAAAGGAATTTAATTACCAAAATTTCGAGTTCTAAATCCTTTCAATTCATATTCAAATATTACTCTGGAATTTTATTTCAAATTATAAATCACATTTATAATTTAAATTTATGAATTCTATTTGTATATGAATTTACTTCTTAGTTTTTAGTTATGATTTCAATTTCTTATTCAATTTCTACACAACAATGATAATAATTAAATATTATCATTTCCTAACAATCAAGCAACCATATATAACTATATTAATTTACGAAAAATTATTCCTTTTATATACAAAAATAATTTGGGTAAAATTATTTCATTTACACTATTTTAAAACAATACTATGTCGATTTATCTTGTTTAAGAGTTGAGAAACCCTTATCGATGACATGGCATCCCACATATCAGCCAGAATCCACATACACTCAACCGATAAGTCAACACAATATAAAAACAATTTTTATATTCAGTAACAAATATGCGCTCATATCTATTAATACACTCAAACTCATTCTAGTGTACTAAGGACTCTATTTCTAATGTGTAGTCCCCACCGGAGCCAAGGTTCTCACTCAACCTGGTTTTGATACCCCTGTGACGGCCTGTAAATCCATACCCATATGAACCGACAATATTTTCCAACGGTTCAACTCAAAGTGGACGGAAATACAAACCATTAGGGTTAAAGAAGAAAGAGGTAGAAGAAGAAATAGAAAACAACATCAGAATCTCACATATGCAACGGATCAATATATAATAGATAATAACCGAGCTTTATACAAAGAACTATATCTGTTTTATACATTACATCATCAGAGTACAACACCATCAATAGCAAAATACTGGACGGTTATATTAACTTGTCCCCACAAAAGATGACTACACAGCATACCAAACACAGCAGAAATAAGATAGATACGTGTGATACTCCTCGCCATCCAGCGCATCCCCTGAGCTCCATAGCAGTCCATCCAGTATCTGTATTCTATAATACTCGGTCTGATCCGATCATTATAGCGAAATAACACCCAAGTCAGTCTGGAAAGCCAGAGTGAGAAAACACACTAAACTGGATTATTAAAGTTTTCAAAATCTTTTGAAATCAAAGGTATCTCGTAAGACCACGCCACAAATAAACATGCCACGTTTTTACCTTGCGATGACCAAAACATTTTCTTATCAAATCCTTTGATATTATGGTAGTGTCTATATACAAATACTTATTCATATAGCCGAAATTGTTACATTCATTAAATTCCACCATAATAGATATACAAACAAGTCCGAAGGCACTTATTGGAGATTGGATTCCCATCAATGGCAAGGCTACTGGGGTAACGCCCGTCATAGTACGTAGTCTGGATCACCGTACCGAGGATCCATCCTGATCCCCTGCTACACAAGACCGGAGCTACCCCTTACTGGATAGTCCGAATAAAATCACCCCGCGGTTGGGATCAGCAACCGCCCACACAGCTGAAATAAAAGGGACATCTAGACAGGGATGACCTCACCCTAATTGGTTGCTAGCCACTTAGCCTTGCTACACGTCCCCTGTTTTAACTATTCCCGGTTGATGAGGCTCGAGGCTATGCGTTACCTTTATAGCACACATTCACATAGAATGCTCATCGTCCTTCTGGAGATGTTCTGATAGCATTTGTCTATACAACTCCGTTCTCGGTCCAAATGGAATTGAAGGCACTACTCCTACTACATCCATTTTGGAACCACCCTTAGGTTTAGTAGTGATTAGACCTTGCACTTCATTGCTCCATCTTCGACTCCAATTTTTTGTCTTCCTCATGAAAACGTTCAAACCGGATCAAAGTGGTTTTCAGAAAATTAATCCTGATCTTGGTCTCTTCGAATTGATCCGTGCATTGGCTAATGTTGATAGTTGGTTATTCAACTATCATATAACATCCACAAACAACCATCAAGCCTTAACAATTTCCCAAATTATTTATTTCAAAATATCTTCGCAACATATATTTCCACACTTCAACCCTTTGAAAATAATTTTAAAATCACTTTTCCTCTCGCAGAATAAATTTCCAACTAATTGTATTATTCCCACTGAAATCCCCAAGTCTTAATACTTTAGATTTTAAAATAATATAAATCACTTATCCAAAAATATACACTTTAAAATACTTAAAATAAAACTAATTAAAACACTTTATTTAATATACTAGTTATGAAATTTTATACTAATTTCTCATGGTAAACTTAAGCCAAAACTAATTTTAAAATAAAAATTATTCTATGAGGTATAAATATTAAATAATTATCTTTAAATCATAATACCAATCAAACCTTTCAAATAATTTACTTATATAATTAACTTAATAAATATTTACTTTTAAAAAATTTTAAAACCATTAAATAATAATTTCTTTCTAAAATATTCTTTCAAAACCATTTTAAAAACTCTAACACCTACTTGGAAATTATTCTTTGAAGATATACTTGGCTTTTCGGGGAAATACATTTTCCATTCCCAAATAGTCCATTTAAATTAGTTAATAAACCCTTCTCGATTTATCCAAATTTAACTTACGTCTCAAACCCGTAAATTACTTTTCCACACCTTTACAAATTAAAGTCCTTTATAAATTCCCATCATGAATTTATACTTTCAAATATCCACTGATATCTTATTTCACTTTATAAATCCAATTTGTAAATTCCATAGTCTCATCCTCCTTTTGAATCACATTTTCAAACAGTTAATCAAATTTCTAATTGATTTCCAAATTTTACTCCATTTTAAAATAAATTTCTTTACTTACCCAAATTTATTTTAAAAACCATTAATTCCATATTTACTTCTATATTTTATGATTTTAAAATCTTATATTAAACCAAAATATCCACTTCATACCTCATTCAAAATTCTACTCTTTAATTTCTTCCCAAGCATTTAAATCTTAAATTTTGAAAATGAAATCCATTAAATTTTTAGCCAGTATCACTTAAGTCTCCAAAACTCTTTTATTTTTTCATTTAAAATCTCTATTTTTATTTCCATACTCAGAATTTATTTAATAGAATTTAAAAATCAAACTTTTATATTTTTTTGAAATTCAACCTTTAATTTACCCAAATTCACTATATTATTTTACTTAAAAATTTCCTTTTTATTTTCTTTGATAATCCAAACTTATATATTTTTCATTCTCTCAAATACCAATATATATTCAACCGAGCCAAAGCATTCAATAATTTCAATTCCCAATATAATCAATATAATCATCACAGGTTATTACATAAATCATATCGCTGAATATAAAATAAATTCAACATTTTGAGGAATCCAGTTGGATCCCTCCAACATGTTTCCCTACATCCACGGATGTTTGCATAATATAAAATACCAATCCCACTTCAAGGTGGAATATCGCGGTATATGGGGTCATCCGTTATTATGCGGGACGCATAGGGGCTCATCCGCTATATAATGCGGGAAATCAATCACTCCAATATATATATATATATATATATATATATACACACAATACTATATATAATATGACATCCAGTCAATTCAATCATTCAACCAACAATTTAAATTTAACTACATAAAATTTAAATGGTAATCCAAATGAGTGAGATTAACTCACCTTTGACCTTTAATTTTGCAGCCCGATCCAAATCGGCTTGTCTCTTCACGATTTTAGACCTTGTATAAACATTTTACGGTTTATTAATATTTGAACTAATAGAATGATCAATTTCCATTTAATAAGTTAAATTAACCCATAATTTTATTTAAACTAATTTTTCCTACATAAATAAAATTTAAGTTACAAAAATAATTAAATAAACTCTTAAACAAATTAATCACCTTAATACATTGTTTTAAAATAAATTAGTGGATTTAAAATTGGGATATGTATATTTATTTTATATTTTTTTGAAAGTACACATTTATTTATAAAATAGTCTGTAGAGATTTAAAAATCTAATTTTTATATAAAATCCATAAAATTTAAAATTAAAACAGAACTGCTTTTGAATATATTTAATTCCAAAACAATTTATAAGTAAAATATTATTTCCATAAGTTCACCGCTTTCCAAATTTAAAATACAAATTAAACAGCTCTCTACCCAAATCGGTTTTGTCTGTGCACTCAAGATTTTTATGACCTCACTCATGCAGTTATACAATATTGTAACCTCTGATTCTAATAAATAAAATTATCAAAAAGTGAATTTTAAAATCACTATCAGATAATTATCTGAAAAAAGAAATCAATTATGCCTAAACGCAAAACGACCGAGCACAAAGTTGTTGCTCCTTCTCGAACACGACAGGAAGCTTCCCCTTCCCACCTCGGTCGTGCTCCATCGAAACCACTCACCTGTTGCCTCTGCTCGAACCTAAACCACCTTGGCTCCATATGCGCCTCCACAAAGACGACACCTTTGCCTCCTCCTTATAGAATCGCCGCCACCAAGCCATCTAACCGACTTCCCAAACCACCAAACATCGTGACCTAACCGCGAGAACCCTCCTCCTTTTAGACTCGCACGATGTCTTGCCACTCGACTCATGAATTTTGATTTGCTCGATTTCGATTACGATCGATTAATTCCTCGAGATACCACTTCTTTTTTTCAATTTGAATTTGAATGATTGAAAAGTTCGGCTTTGATTTTAATTTTAAAGAAAAACCGCAGCTATTAAAAAATTTCTTCGTTTGTTTTTAAGATCTGCATTGCGTGTTTTTTTAGATGAAGATGCGTAACTATACTAACTTCTTAAAAGAAATATAAGATGCGTGTTATACCAAGTGAACACGTGTTTTGCCTTGCATGAGAACGTTACCCTGCTATAATGACATTGATATGAGTGGCAAAAAACTCTAATGTGAAAGAATATATATATATATATATATATATATATGTTTATATTTAAATTTAAATCGTCTCGAATTAAGCAACTCAAAATCTCGACCTCCTATTGAGGCGTGCCACCCGGCATTCATAATGTTATACTCCTATTTCGAACGAAAAGGGAAAGGTTTCAAGTCCTAATTCGATCGAATGGAGAAGATAGCTTTTTGAACCCAGTTATAATATTGAATTTTCGATATAGATTTCAGCGCGTTTATATATTATATAGCCGCACGACAACTCCAAACACTACAAAATTTGAAATCCGATAATAATACACTATTACGGATCCAATGTAACTGGTTTCGTCGAATTCCAAGATTATGCCTTGGAAGGCTATTTTTAAATGTCATTTTTAACGATATATTTCTAAAACTGAACAAATCACTTTTGAAATTAAATTCAAAGCTTCTATTATCTTCGCTATTATAATTATAAATTTTATAAGCCTTTAAAATATATTTTTAATAAGCGTAAAAACCAAGATTTCATATTTTACCCAACCTCCAGTTATTAATTTAAATAATTAAATGGTCCAATAAATATTCGTATTTGAAATTCAAGATAAAAATTAGAATTTAAATATTTAAAATCAGTTAAATATTCCAATTTCAAATGTTTGGAAATTCCAGGTCGTCACATATAAAACCAAGCGTACATCATTCAAATCATCATAAAATAGATTAATTCATAAATTTGAAAACATATGATTGAAAACAAAATAGAGATGATTAGGATTATTATTCACCTTAGACTGGATAAGGAAATTATATATTTGTTTGAGATTGATTCCCCTAGCTTGAATATTAAGCTTTAGTCTTGAATTTTCTCTTCTCTTTTTACTCCTTAATGGCCGGCTCCTCTTTTCTTACGCTTAATTTTTTTGATAAAATGAACTTGAATGATAAGGTAATCATAAGTATAGGGTAGTTAACTATAGGCGTGGAAATTACCCTAATGCCTTTATGTTAATTCAATTTATCATTTATCCATTTATCCACTTATATGCACCTTCAAGTTACTTAAGCACGACCTCTAAGTTTATTGACCAATCTCAATCTCCTTATTACTCTACATTATTTTATTTGATTTATCTAACTAAATCTCCTAAATAATGTTATTTAAAAATTAGGGATGCTACACATATGCGATGTTTGCGTAAAGCAACACTCACGTTGGTTTGTAATAAGAGAATAATATATAATAGATATTTATCGACATAGAATTACATCGTAGCAGAATAAAATATGATACACGTCCCATAATAGAAAGTGAGTCTCAAGATAGAGTATAAAGCTCACTCCCCAAATATATACATCATAGTATCATAATTAACCAAATCCAAAATATCATACTTATACATACATAAAAAATTAACATACACTAACTGAAGATATAACAGATGAAAATCTCGCTAAGCCTAATGATGAGATAACAAAATGTTGCATTGTGCAAAATCCCTTCAAAGTCCAAACACGCACGTGAATCTGTGGTCACTGTCCCTGAACCTGAACTGTCTCGGTCTGACTCGAGCATTATAATACAATAACACCCAGATCAGACTATCTTTAAATATCAGAAGTTAAGATCTCAGCAATATAGATATCAATCAGATATTAGAGCAACAGACTATAACTAATAGTAATTAACATACAAGTGATCCCAGTAAAACTCAAGTCTATTGAAGAATATCATATACAAATATGGCAATCCATACATAGCCATTTCAAATTAATAAACCAAATAAATTTATATAAGTTTAGTGCTTATCAAAGGTATTGTCCCCTTTGTGGACTAAACATAGAGATATGGCCCCCGCTTGAACAATCATAAAACATAAACGAATCACACCATATCATATAATCATATTAGGTCTCTCATGAACTATCATCTTAAATACGATGCTAACATATCAAAATCTTCTAAACACAAAAAAAGGAATTCATACCCGAACATAAGTGCTACAAAGGACGCACAAGAATGGATACCCGATTACAAATCAACACTAGCAGTTTGGTCGGTTTCTGACACCATACTAGCATTTTAGTCGGTTGCTAACATCACACCAATAGTTCGATCGATCGCCAATACTACATTAGCAGTTTGGTCGATCGCTAAAACCATACTAGCAGTCTAATCGGTCTCTAACACCACATTAGCAGTTTAATCGGTCGGTAACACCATACTACATGATTTTACCAATATGATATTCTTAGTGCAAATTGTTCTCTTCAAAGGTAGACTGATAAGAAAAGCTCCAAGATTCTAGCCCTCTAAACTCCTATAGTCAAATGGTACTGGATATCCATAACATATGTCTAACCAAATATTTCATTGCTAAGGTGCCACGCCTACTAATGAATGGTGCAAATGTTATGATATCGAATATAGCTCGTGGTATAGACCGCTAGCTCAATGATGTAGCGATAGAAACTAAAACGAATACCATGACTCGAGGAGTGACCTCCATCATCAAGTCGCTAGATCGAATAACTAGCCTACAAGGTCAAGCTAGCAAATGCACTAATGAATATAACGAGTTACACTATAACTCGCATACCCAAGATACCATTTAATCCCATAACGCCATATACTTTTTTAATAGTAATTATTAAAGTAAAACCCGTGTCCTATAACCATTGGATGTTGCTAAAGTATATACTATTAGTTAGTAAATTCCACCGCTAAATACTCTACACAAACAAGTCATATAATTAAATAATGAAGTGATAACTGTTTGCGCCAAAATTGGTCACAAACCCCAAATATCGTGAAAGCACCAAAATATGAAAATAAACCAGCACTATCCCAAACACAAATCAAAGATCACAGCAAATTACAAGCAATAATCCAAAAGTAATGAACAGAGACACAAGATTTATAGTGGTTCGGCTATCTCCGGCCTACGTCCACTTCAAAGTTTTATCCTTTATTGATTATCCTTGCTGGTTACAGATGATTACAGTAGAAACAATGATGAATTTCGAGTACAATAGTTGTTTTGAAACGTAGAGATGAGTCCGGCAGAGTCTGGGTGTTGAGCAGGCAAAAAATCCCCTTTCTATAGGCTTCAGTGGGCTATTTATAGGCGCAGGAGGCTGAGATCGAGCTCAAACTTCGGGAGACTTCTTCTGGAACGTAAGTTGGCCCATGCGACCGACTCTGCCAAGTCTCGACGCGATCTGTGACCGATACGAAATGATTTCGTGTCCATCAAAAAATGATCCAATCGAGCTGAAACTTGGCTGGAGCATTGTTCACCATGTATGGAAGCTTCTGTGAAAATTTCATTGTATTTGGATCAGCGGTTTGGGAGATATGATCGATACGAGCTACATTTTCATAAGTGCTGTTGCGTTCGTATCGACTGGTTTTTATCCATCCCGTTCGACTCGATAGAAGCACGTGCGCGTGCGGTGACGTGTCGCGTAATCCCTGGGTAGATCCACTTTGGGTGCCGAGTTGAATGTTTCCTTCCTGGAGACGTGGATTTGCATCCATGTTTTATGCTTCGTCCATATCCATAACTTCAAAACGGCATGCTCGTACCCATCGATTCGTGTTTCTCTTTGCATCGATTCCAGGAGTACACTTTGCATCGATCATTCACGAATTGATTGATACGAAACGACCATGGGGGTTATCTATACGAAGCGGTAGTGATGGAGCGGAGGATGGATACGAAGCTCATCCTAGGGATGGATACGAGCGAGACCTTGCCTGATGGATACGAAGAACGCTTTACCTGATGGATACGAAGAAAGCTTTACCTGATGGATACGAAAATGCCAAATCCTTCTGTTGTCGATACGAGAGTATCGACTCGAGACATGCCGCTTTTTTCCATCCTGATCGGTATGAGATCATCGAGTCGAACCAAAACATGATCGATGCGAACCCCATCGAGTCGAACTTCTGCCGATCGATACGAAGCCGATCGATACGAAACACCAACTACCTGATCGATATGAAATGTATCGATACGAACCATCCCTGTGCGCCAATGGATACGAACATCATGCTTTCCTACCTTGCATCGATCATATCTCCTTCATACGAACTCCGATTATCCTGAAATTTGAAACATAGCCTCTCCTAGTCCTCATCATCATCTCCAATCGATTCCGTCCCGATCGGAGCTCAACTAAATTTTGACGACATCGATTGCAGCCTTGATTCCAATCATCTCCAATGCTGATATCCATCATCCCTTGCCAATTTATTGATATTCCAGCTTTGACCAAAAAGTTGGATAACATTTGCTCCCCAAAACATGCCTTGTGATAAGAAGGCGTGTTTTGAATAGTTCCGAATCCGATATCCAAAGTCCATAGCCAATTCCATGTTCATTCTAACTTGACAACCGAGTCATAATCCATCCTTATCCAATAGCCAATAATCGAATCCAGGACCTCTCCGGGTCGATATCCAAATCCATAACCTCTCCGTGCTCTTGCCAAGCGCAATCCACTCCTGACGACCGTGGTCCAGTGTCCCTGGACATTGAGCTAACCTTACCGAGTTCTTGCCAAGCGTAATCCACACTTGACGACCGTGGTCCAGTGTCCCTGGACGTTCTACAATGCCATGGCTTAAGTCCTAAGCCAAATCCTGGTCTCTCCGGACCCTTTCTGAGCAAAGTCCATGCTCAATGACCTGAAACAATAATCGATAACATGGGGCCTAAGTCCTATGCCAAATCCTGATCACTCCGTACCCTTACCGAGCATAGTCCATACTCAGCGACCTGAATGAGTCAATTTACCACGTTCAGGCAAAGCGACTCACCCCTTGCTAGGCCTAATCCATACCCGATGACCTTTTATCAAAAACCAGATAAAAATCCAATCAAAATCCAATCCAAAATCCAATCCAAATCAAATCAAAAAAATCGAAAATCCAAACCAGCATCCAAAACAGATAACAATCATCCAAGCAAAAATCGAAATCAAAAAGCAAGCAAAACCAGGAGTTCAATCCAAACTCAAAAACCAAACCAGAAAAATCAGTGTCCAATCCAAAAGCAAAAGATAAATTTCACAAACCATAGCATCGCGGTTTATCATCATTCAGAGCATGCCTAGAGGCTATCTCCGTCCCCATACATGTGTAAATGACTTTGTCGTTTGCCAGTAGCTTGTTACTTATTTCATATTATCCTGGTCAATGGATAATCAATCGACCATCATCCCTGGACCTTGCGCCATCGTTGTTCGAGGTAGGTGGTGGCTGCTCCTGCTCCACCGTTGCATTCCGAGTTTTGACATATTGTCGCAACTGTCCATTCCTTACATGCTCCTCGATTATGTCCTTTAAGTGCCTGCAGCTGTTGGTGTCGTGCCCATCCAAATCATGGAATAGGCAATGCCTTACTGATGTCCTCTCTCGTTCAGAAGGCTCTCTCCTAGCTGGCCTTCGATAGGGAAGGCGATTCCGGATATCCAAGTATATCCGCTCCAGTGTCTTGTTTAATCCTGTGTATGTAGAAAACTTTGGATCCTCCCATCGCTTCCTAGCTTTTCCATAATCATCGTCCAACTTCCTCTTTCCTTATCTTTATTCGAACCTTTGCTGGATGGTTCCTCCACCCTCAGTTGCATTCACCTCCTTCAACTTCAAATCTGCACATGCATCCTCTTGTCGGAGGAACCTCTCAGCTTCGTGAAAGAATTCACCGAGATCCAGTGGTGGGTCTCGTATCAAAGATACCTTGAAATCCGAATCCTCCCTGATTCCTGACACTGCCGCCATTAAAACATTGATGGATCCGGCCGATCTACCGAAGAAACTGCCGCATTAAATCGAGTTAGAAAAGCTCTAAATGATTCATCCGTCCTTTGTTTCACCGACGTTAGCGTCATCACGTTCTTTGGTCTCTTGATATGGACCCAAAACTGTAAAAAAAAACTATCCACCAATTCCCTCCAAGTCATGATAGATCCTTCTTCGAGCTGCCTAAACCCCATTGCAGCTAAGTCCATCAAGTACAAAGGGAAACATCTGGCCATTACTTCCTCCGATGCCCCCAGCACTTCCATGTGGCTGGTGTATCTCATAAAGTGATCAGTTGGGTCAGCCTTTCCATCACATACTTCCACGCTAGGTAACTTAAACTTGCGTGGATTCTGAGCTATCATGATTTCCCGAGCGAACGGACACCTGTTCACTCCTTCCTAGTCTCTATTGGTCAAGCCTCCACCCATGTTTTTTCTAATGATCTCCACTAATCCAGTATTGTCAGTCAGGGGTTGCCCCCATGCCCTCGAGGAAACTCCAGTACATAATCCTCATGCGGTTCGCTGATGTTAGCACTCGCTCTAACCTATTGAGCTCCTTCCAAAGGTCCTCCTGTGTTGGATCCTGCGGGCCTGCCCCTAAGCCCTTGTTGATCGCCTTCCGATTCTGTGTTCCGTCCTCTATTGGGTTCCATAACCCTAGCTCCTTGTTCCACACCCACAGCCGCTGTAGGTGTTCCTAAGTTTTGCGTCCCTGCAGCTCTCATCTGCTCAAAGAAAGTCTGCATCATTTCCTGTTGACTTTTCAACAATCTCTTTTGCAAAGAATTTGCGATAGCTTCCATTTCAACCTTGGTGATGTAGATGGAAGCTTGTCCTTCTCCAGCCCCGGAGGAAGCTTCTTGACTTCCTTCCTGTTGGCTTCTCTCAGCCCTTTGCCTTCTACTATTTTGTCTAGCCATTTTCTCTAAGTCTGAATTCTTCACGCTCTTCCAATCCAAACTTCAATCCGATGTAGCGGGTGCTTGTCCCTCTCACTGAAAGCACCAAAGTGTTTGCGCCAAAATTGGTCACAAACCTCAAATATCATCAAATCACCAAAATATAAATATAAATCAACACTATCCCAAACAGAAATCATAGATCACAGCAAATTACAAGCAATAATCCAAAAGTAATGAACAGAGACACAAGATTTATAGTGGTTCCGCTGTCTCCGGCCTACATCCACTTCAAAGCTTTATCCTTTATTGATTATCCTTACTGGTTACAGATAATTAGAACAGTAGCAATGATGAATTTCGAGAACAATAGTTGTTTTGAAGCATAGAGATGAGTCCGGTAGAGTCTAGGCGTTGAGCAGGCAAAAAATCCCCTTTCTGTAGGCTTCAGGGGGCTATTTATAGGCGCAGGAGGCTGAGATCGTGCTCAAACTTCGGGAGACTTCTTATGGCACGTAAGTGGGCCCACGCGACCGACTCTGCCAAATCTCGAATCGATCTGTGATCGATACGAAATGATTTCGTATCCATCAAAAAATGATCCAATCGAGCTGAAACTTGGCAGGAGCATTGTTCACCATGTATGGAAGCTTCTGTGAAAATTTCATTGTATTTGGATCAGCGGTTTGAAAGATATGATCGATACGAGTTAATTTTCGTGAGTATTGTTGCATTCGTATCCATTGGTTCGAATCCATCCCGTTCGACTCGATAGAAGCACGTGCACATGCAATGACGTATCGCGTAATCCCCGGGTAGATCCACTTTGGGTGCCGAGTTGAATGCTTCCTTCTTGGAGACGTGGACTTGCATCCATGTTTTATGCTTCGTCTATATCCATAACTTCACAACGGCATGCTCATACCCATCGATTCGTGTTTCTCTTTGCATCGATTCTAGGAGTACACTTCGCATCGATCATTCATGAATTGATCGATACGAAACGACCATGGGGGTTATCGATACGAAGTGGTTGTGATGGAGCGGAGGATGGATACGAAGCTCATCCTCGGGATGGATGCGAGCGAGACCTTGCCTGATGGATACGAAGAAAGCTTTACCTGATGGATACGAAAAAAGCTTTACCTGATGGATACGAAAGTGCCAAATCCCTCTGCTAAACGATACGAGAGTATCGATTCGAGACATGCCGCTTCTTTCCATCCTGATCGATACGAGACCATCGAGTCGAACCAAAACATGATCGATGCGAACCCCATTGAGTCGAACTTTTGCCGATCGATACGAAGCCGATCAATACGAAACACCAACTACTTGATCGATACGAAATGTATTGATACGAACCATCCCTGTGCGCCGATGGATACGAACATCATGCTTTCCTACCTTGCATCGATCATATCTCCTTCATACGAACTCCGATTATCAAACATAGCCTCTCCTAGTCCTCATCATCATCTCCAATCGATTCCGTCCCGATCGGAGCTCAACTGAATTTTGACAACATCGATTGCAGCCTTGATTCCAATCGATCTCCAATCCTGATATCCATTATCCCTTGCCGATTTGTTGATATTCCATCTTTGACCAAAAAGTGGGATAACAATAACTAATGTCCCATGACCACTTGTTACTACTATATCGTTTAAGTATATTTTTCTTTTCATAGAAAAAGCAAATAATTAGTTTGAAAGCTAATTTATATGAAAATTCATCAAAAGTCATAATAGGAATCCCGAATTAGCATATATATATATATATATATATATATATATATATATATATATATATAAAGAGAAAACACAATAAAATACTAAAAAGATATCATAGTTTTGAATGCAATTACTTCAAATTCATCACATATAAATGATTTCTAAATACAATATGTAAAAGTCTATTTTCACACTTCTCCTTTAAAACCATAGTTTTAGACCACTATATCTACCAACTATATATAATATAATATAATATAATATAATTATTTATATTATACACTTCCAAATATTCTTATAAAGAAAATATAATTATATTTGAAAAGATTGTTCAAAAATGGTTTGATTTGGAAATCGTTCTTTTGAAAACTCATGTTGATATTGTGGAATAAAACTTGTTTGTAATATCATATATCCATAGAGCATTTCTATGGATTATGCACTCCAACATGAATTCGAAAATTCATAAATCAAAACCCAAGAATGACATCAAAATCATCATGGAATAAGGCAACAAACAATGCAATAACAATATAGAACAAACGGGAGAATGAACAAAGAAACGGACAAATCGAAGCTTCACCTTGAGCTGAAATAACTCCAAGAGTTCATGCCACCGGTGCACCGATGGTGCCCTATAGGTCCATCGGTGGTGGAGAAACCTAGAGCTATTTTAGCTCTAGTTCGCCCTCCAGCGGTACGTCAATGATTAATTTCGAGCTTCAAATGATTTGGTCTCTATGGCAATGAATTATGACACATGCAAGCACTTAAACATCATGGAATTTATGCTATAAGAGATTTCTAGTTTAGAGTTTCAACTATCAAAGACCAGAGAAACTAAATATGCGAATATTACAATCAATTTGAGATAGAACATTAATTCATTCAACAATACAACAAGAACTTGCATCTAGCTGTTGAAATAGATGGTGTGAGTGTTAACTCACTTATTGGACTTTAGCAACTTGTCTAGCCCCCTATGCTTGCTACTCCTCCTCTAGATGGTGTGAGTGTTAACTCACTTATTGGACTTTAGCAACTTGTCTAGCCCCCTATGCTTTCTACTCCTCCTCTTTTACTCCAAATTTCCTTAAAACTCGAATACACATAGAACAAAGAAATGAAAAACTAGGCAGACGTGCTACAAATAAATTGGAGATAAGGTGTAGTTTGGATTGAGAGATTACCTTAATTTTTCCCATACTTATCTCGATTTATTAGAATTTAAATTTAATTATTTTCTTTGCTACCTAGGGTTGAGTTTGAGAAAGATATCTTGAGCAACTTCCTGTATGTTATGAAGTGAACATACATGCAATTTTTTTCAACTTAGAGAAACTCAAATTCACTTAAGTCCATCAATGGGCTGATATACATACCTAAACCCAAACCCTCTTTTAATTAAATCAAACAAGGAATTAAACCATTATCTCATTTATCAACAACTTAAAACAATACGTTATTAACGATTTAAACATAGACAAATTTATGAGGATACCCTAAAATCAAATTCATCACTTAATCTTGATAATCAGACAATGGAACAAAATTTTAATAATCATTTAACCCTTCATTTATATTATTGAAAATGCGACATTTTGCATTTTCTAAAATAAGAAAAAATACCTATAAATCATTTTAGCAACTAAATTTATCATTTTCTCTCTCAATAAGATTACTTATTATTTAGAAAGCAGTACATAATTTACCTAAGAATTTACATACTCAATCCCTCTATCAAAATATTTTCTCTAAATTTCTATATTAAAGAAAGTATGCAATTTTTTACTGATTTAACTCATTCTCTAAAATTATTTATTTTATAAATAAGTTCTGACATTTTATAGATCACTATTCGAATATTTAAAAAGTTTATTGTAACAATCTCGAATTTTATTAAGTTTAAACTGATAATTAAATTTTATTTTTGAATAAAATTTGTGAAAATAATTGGTAATTAATATAAAATTTTAGTTAAATTTTAAATAATCGAGAATTAATTTGGATATTTGAAAATGAACATGTTTATAAAATAGATTGAAAAATTGAATTGGGATTTTGGATATGATTAAATTTGATATTAGATAATTAAACTTTAAAAGGAATGTAAATGAGTATTGATGTTAAGCAAATATTTTAAATGAATTTATAGTTATATAAAATATGAGAAGTAAAATATAATACAAACAAATGTACTACAATAATAATAAATATATTTGTATTGACGTACAAGTCAAGTATTAATGTTGAAAACAAAATTGCATATACGATTAAAATAGTACGAACGTGTAAATTGCAAAGCAAAGGAAATATGTATAAAACAAAGAAATAAAATAAATACACATAGTTGGAATTCAAAACAACACTTAAATATAAAACAAAGTAAAAATACAAACAAATGGATAAAAAAGAAAATAGATACTAGTACAATATAGTATTATCAGCTGAAACAAATTGATAAAGTATGAATAAACAAAAATAGAAACATATATACCAACAACCATCATTTCATCCATGCATGTTGTACAAACAACAATGTATATACCTGTACAACTCTATTCCCTATATCAGCCGAAATGCAAAGCATGGAAATAAAGTACCAAAGCATTTAATAAAAACATCTCAGCCACCATAACATAGCATATCACCCATACCTATGTATAAACAAATGAAGACAAGTAGTAGACTGCAACAAAATGTCTTTGATATTGTACATAACAACATCACTTCAGCCGAGTTATCTTCAACCATGCCTATTATACAAAATATTATATTCACTTGTACAAATCTACATTATAACACACTGTACTAACTATACCATACTGTAGGCTTTCTTTTATATACATCAACCTCTTCTTCTCATAAATTCGTTCATTTAAAGCTAAAAAAATAATATGAAGTGAATATTATCTTAAAACCTAAACAACAACAAATCGGCTACAAAGACAGATATGAAAGAAGAGATTCCAGCTTGCAAATTTCAAAGTTGTGTCAGTATGAAAGCATCTCTGTCTTTCTTCTTCAAACTGTGAGCAAATTTTTTTTTTTAAACTAAATTTCTTTGATTCCTTTATCTGTGAGTAAACAACCTGTTTTCAAGTTTAAGTTAAATTACATGTGTGTATGTATGATTTGGATTCAAAAATGTTTAGTAGAGTATCTTTCAAGTTTTTAACTCTGTCATATATGTGCCTGTGTATCACTTGTTCTCTGTTTGGATTTCAGAGTAGAAAATCAACAGGGTATTCGATAATCTCTTCGACTAATCCTCATTAGACTGTGATGTTTTAACAAAAAAAATTTGTTCGTACTTAAATTAAGGCCTGGAGAAGTTTTCCAGTACAATAAAGTTTCAAAACATCTCAAAAACAAACTATTTACAGGAAAATGTAAATTTGTGATATATTCAACTACCATGAAACTTAAATTTAATTACACATCTCGAATCTCTAACAGAAGATAGGATTTTTAAAATGAAAATAGTAATTTTTAAATGAGAATGCAAGGAGAAATCGGTAGATGATCGGGAATTGATTTTTGACCAATCCCCGGCGACGCAATGAACTGGAGATGCCGGTGTTGCTAGGGGAGATACGGAAGCTTACTGGGGTGGTAGGAAAAATAAGCGGGGGTGGCCTCGACGTCGGAGGTGGCGGCGGTAGCGAATTCTTTCTTTTTTACCTAATTTACTGAAGCTCAAATTGTCGATCGGCGTGACCACGTGTGTGCATCGAGCTGCACGTGACTTCGGGAAAGGCAGTGGGGGTTGCTGAAGGAAACGTAGTAGAGGTGGCAGCGACTCCGGTGGCCAGAGTTGCCGTGGAGAGAAATTTTCTGAGGAAGTTCGTTTCCAGGTCGATCGAGTTTCACTCGATTTCGGATGGCTACTGATTGAGTGGTTCTTCGACTTGAGATCGATGTTGGGGTCAGTCGCGACTTGCTGGACGTCTCATCGACCATCGGAGTGACGTGGGTGAAACGTGCACATGCACGCGACATAGTTCGTGCCTGTTAATTCTACAGGGTTGGGGAAGAAGGCTTGGCATCAGGTCAAACTCGAAGGGATTCACGAAAAACTCGAAGCAAATGAAGATGTAGGGGAACTCGAAGCTGGACTCGGGAATCGTGAGTGTTTGGCTCGGGTTGTCTTTGTTCAGAGTTAACCTGTACTCAGTTTTAAAAAAAATGTTGGTCTTAAAATTGAAATCAAATTAAACCGAGGCTAAAGAAATATTTAAATTCCAGATTTTTGAAGTGAAGAAAGTTTATAAATTTAAATATTTTAAATAAGTTTAAATATTCTAAATTTAAGGGAATATGATTTAAAATCCCTTCATAAACAAAGAATTGCTTTAATTTGTAATTTAAAGGTTTTTTTTTAAAGTTATTTTTTATATAAAGAGATTTGAAGTTCAATTAGTGTTCGTTTAAACTTGAAATTTAAAATGAAAGTTCAAGGAAAAGTGAAATAGATGTTTTCAAACTTATTGAAAGTGGAAATTTAATCAATGATGAAAAAAATGAGTTTACTCTAAGTAATAAAGATTAAGGATTAAATTCATTAACCATTAAGATAATTGGAATGATAATTGATAATTTTTATTGATTAAATTAGTAATTATAGGTTTAAATGTATAAATTTAAGTTTACATAATAGAATAAGTAATTAATATGTAATTAAGAATCAATAATTTGATTAATTAATTAAGATAATCAGTTTTAAATTGTTGATTACTTAATGAAAGTAATTAAGGGATTAATTACTTATTGTAATTAATGTTGGATATTCTAATAAATTAAAGTTAATTAATAATCACTTGTTGTAATTAATTAAGAATAATTAATTAAGGATGATTAATTAAGAATGATTTATTAAAGAGTGATTAATTAAGGGTTGATTTATTTATTAATGAATTAATTAAAGGAAATTAATTAAAGGATAATTGAATAATTAAAGGTTGATTATTAAATAATTTAAGGTTAATTAATTTAATTAATAAATGATTAAAGGATAATCAATCAAATGATTTGAAATTAATTTATGTTAATTAACTACGATTGATGACTTATCTGATTTAAATTTATTAGACAACTAACTGACCTTATTTATGAATGTTTGGATTTTACTGAATGTGAATTGTTTGATATCCCTGATATATGATGCTTCGTGATACATCCTGATTTATGTTGTGATCTGAAATTTACTTATCTGTGATATATATCTATGATCTGTGAATGAACGATAAGCGTGATAGTTAATACCGCTTATCAACTATATTTCTGTATTCTGATCTGTGATGATTGTATAATGTTTCACTATTGTATAAAACCCCTAGACCACCCTTATACACACCAATATGGATTTCACAAGGAAATCGATTAAATCACAGATTTTTGAAATAGTTTTAAATTTGAATATTTGAATTCAAAGGTTTTGGAAATGGATTGGGTTTAAAGTGAAAAGCTTTTGAAATGGAATTTCATAGATGAAATTTATTTTGAATAACTCGATAAAATATGAAGTTAAATAATTTGATTTGAACTTAAATTCAAGATTTGAAATTGAATTCTATGATTTAAAACTAGGGATTAAAAATGTTATACCAGTTATATATGGGTTAAACTATTTTAAAAGTATTGATTTGGGGATGTGAATAGAATTCAAGGGCTTTAACTCGTGTAAATATAATTGGATTTTTCTGAAACGAAAACTGTTTGTTTTCAAATAATAAAAGCTTTCACATAAGAAATGAACATCCAATTTGTGTTAAAAAGAATTTCAAGTTTGAAAATAAAGATAATTTCCAAGTTATGAAAACGATTTGAAAGCTATAAGTTGAATTTTGATTTAAAGATTCAACAAGTTAATCGAATTTTGAAAGCTATGAGTTAAATCTTTGATTTAAAGATTTAATGAGTTAATCCAATTGGAATGGAAATTGTTTTGAAGTCTATGAATTGATCTTTGTGAAATAAATCTTTTTGTAGTATAAAGATTTGAAATGGTAATTGGTTTAAACCATTTGAAAAGGAAAGTTTTGGGGTTTTTAGTTGTGACTTAATTGAAATCCCAATATTCATATGTTTTTGAAATACTGCGCTTACTGTTCGGTTTAGCCGGGAGAGGACCTTTGTGTCATATATCCCATTCCGAATATGTGATATGTCGTTATGGATAGCATTTGAAGACCGGTGGTGAAGACCGGATATTTTTGAAAACGTAAGGACAACTCGTCGAATGTCTTTGCATCGAATGGTCCCCGGTATAGAGACTCCATATGTGATGGGAAGTCTGAACGTGATTAGTGAATATCCGGATTGCAAGGACTTCTTTGGAAGTGCCTTCGGTTCTATTCAAACCCAGAATAGACTTGGATGGATTGTATGTCTGACAATACAAGTTGAGATATAAAGCTGATTTCTTTCAAATATATTTCTGTTGGTGGCGGAGAATTTATTCTCTTAGCTTAACACCCCTCTCTGAGACGTACGAGCTCAGAGGTTATGTAGTTGATGGTTATCAGCAATATATTCCCAATTTGGTAATGTGACATGCTGAGTGCTGCTGTGAAATGATCATTGTTTGATCATTTGTGATAGGATCATTTGTTTGATCGTTTATCTTTGTGATCATTTCTATGATCATTTGTTGACCCAAAGCACAACTTTTGTATAAAGCGTGGCTTTGTGGACGAGACTTCGTCGAGCCTCACACCCCGGAATGGTCAAAACAGGAAAGATGCGGCAAGGTTATGAGGGGTAGCTCCCTTTAGGGTATGTGCATTTCCTTATGGAAAAGGGTGGTATCATGGTATGGAGCCCAGATACTTACTCATGTTGAAACACTTTATTTATCATTGTGTGATGTTGGTTAGAGAGCTCTCGGATAAAGGTCCCAAAGGACCGGGGGATGGCATACTCGTGTTAGTAGTTACCCAGTTAGGGGTAACCCGGCCTTGTGTTGGCAGAGATCCGGTTTGGTTCTCGGGGACGTCCTTCCAGAGGCGTTCTCATGTGGCAATGGGAAGTTCCTTGGCCTGGCCATTTGTTGGAAATCCAAAGAAACAATACGATCTTGTACGGTTTTAGTTGTAGAACCTGCTTCCTCAGGAGGTAGCTATAGTAGGCATAATATAATGGTACCTATGCTGGCTAAGATTTATATTCTACTTTCGAAATGTTTCCTACACTATGCACTAATAATAATATCAAATGTTTCTTTTTAATGCGTATCAAGCATCTTTGACTAACATAAGAAGAAATCTCCTCCAAGTCTGCGTTTGCATTGTGTGTGTGGCGGGAGGTCTTATGGTAGTCTCATTTTTAAAAGCATTGTGAATTGAATTTAAAAATATTCCTCTATTTTGATTTTGAATAAAAGATAAACTGTTTTTTGTTGCTCACACCAGTCCCATGACTGATCCGGAGTTTATTGTTTCTTTCCTAAACTCTGGGTGCTCATTATTTTCTACACGAGCAGTCTAGAGTTGGGTTTTTCAGATAGTCAGATGTAGTAGATTATCTGGAGTTAGTTCAGTCTTTGGATCACACCAGTCTTGCTTGTCTTGGTGCATCGTTATTGGGAGTTCGAGCTATTGCTGGATTGGTTCTTGGAGATGGATTTGCATTTCTCGGAGTTCTCTTTTGAAGACTATCTTAGAGTTATATTGTTCCGCTGCTAGATGTCATCTATTTTCTTTTCCACTGCTATTTATTATATCATATCTCTGATGTATATTGATATTTATTGGATCATCTGTTGTATCAGATATTGTATCAAAGCTGTATATCAATGTATTATTCTTTTATTCCGCTGTGTTATTTACTTAATGTTGTTATAAGCTCCGGCGAATCAGATTTGAACGGTCGAATCTACGGCATTCGAGTACGATGTAAAGTATGGATGTCGATTTTCGAGCAGGCAAAATCCGTCTCGTTACATTTGGTATCAGAGCTAAGGTTGAACTTTAGCTCAGGAGTATAACACGTTAAGTAGCTCATTAAAGATAGGGTGAAGTATACCCTAGAATGAGTATATCACTAAGATATCTGTTCGATTGTCCCAGTAAATTCTCTTGCTATTCACCGATAGTAAGTATGAGTGCAAGAAGAGAACGAGATAGGAGACAGGGAAATATGACTATAAATGGTCAATACCTTGTAACAGTGGAAACAATCTTTCTCTATCAAATTCTCTTTGATTCGTTTTTAAATTCTTTTGATTGCTTCGTGACAGCTCCAGAAGAAGTTTTGGTGTGATGATGGCCCTACGTATCGTTGTAGAAAATCCTTACTTCGTATCTTCATCGGTTTCTTATCATTTTTTAATTTAAACTCTAATGAATATGAATTGGAAATTTGGAATTGAAAATTTTGAATAAATTGGAAATTTTAATTTGAGTTAAATTGGTTAATGGAATATGAAGGATAAATTTGAATAGTATCGATAAAATGATTTCATTTAAAACTAAATTTGAAATTCTATTATAATTTCTTGTATCTATTGTTGATATTCTGATTTGGTAAGCCAAATGTAGAATTGATATCCAGTTTGATCTAAAAAGATATTTCTCTATCTATCTTCGTTATCTCTCTCTGGCGAATTTCGAGGACGAAATTCTTTTTAAGGGGGGAAGTCTGTAACAATCTCGAATTTTATTAAGTTTAAATTGATAATTAAATTTTATTTTTGAATAAAATTTGTGAGAATAATTGGTAATAAATATAAAATTTTAGTTAAATTTTAAATAATCGAGAATTAATTTGGATATTCGAAAATGAACATGTTTATAAAATAGATTGAATAATTGAATTGGGATTTTGGATATGATTAAATTTGATATTAGATAATTAAACTTTAAAAGGAATTAAAATGAGTATTGATGTTAAGCAAATACTTTAAATGAATTTATAGTTATATAAAATATGAGAAGTAAAATATAATACAAACAAATGTACTACAATAATAATAAATATATTTGTATTGACATACAAGTCAAGTATTAATGTTGAAAACAAAATTGCATATACGATTAAAATAGTACGAACTTGTAAATTGCAAAGCAAAGGAAATATGTATAAAACAAAGAAATAAAATAAATACACATAGTTGGAATTCAAAACAACACTTAAATATAAAACAAAGTAAAAATACAAACAAATAGATAAAAAAGAAAATAGATACTAGTACAATATAGTATTATCAGATGAAACAAATTGATAAAGTATGAATAAATAAAAATAGAAACATATATACCAACAACCATCATTTCAGCCATGCATGTTGTACAAACAACAATGTATATACATGTACAACTCTATTCCCTATATCAGCCGAAATGCAAAGCATGGAAATAAAGTACCAAAGCATTTAATAAAAACATCTCAGCCACCATAACATAGCATATCACCCATACCTATGTATAAACAAATGAAGACAAGTAGTAGGCTGCAACAAAATGTCTTTGATATTGTACATAACAACATCACTTCAGCCGAGTTATCATCAACCATGCCTATTATACAAAATATTATATTCACTTGTACAAATCTACATTATAACACACTGTACTAACTATACCATAGTGTAGGCTTTCTTTTATATACATCAACCTCTTCTTCTCATAAATTCGTTCATTTAAAGCTAAAAAAAATGAAGTGAATATTATCTTAAAACCTAAACAACAACAAATCAGCTACAAAGACAGATATGAAAGAAGAGATTCCAGCTTGCAAATTTCAAAGTTGTGTCAGTATGAAAGCATCTCTGTCTTTCTTCTTCAAACTGTGAGCAATTTTTTTTTAAAAACTAAATTTCTTTGATTCTTTTATCTGTGAGTAAACAACCTGTTTTCAAGTTTAAGTTAAATTACATGTGTGTATGTATGATTTGGATTCAAAAATGTTTAGTATAGTATCTTTCAAGTTTTTAACTCTGTCATATATGTGCCTGTGTGCCACTTGTTCTCTGTTTGGATTTCAGATTAGAAAATCAACAGGGTATTCGATAATCTCTTCGACTAATCCTCATTAGACTGTGATGTTTTAACAAAACAAATTTGTTCATACTTAAATTAAGGACTGGAGAAGTTTTCCAGTACAATAAAGTTTCAAAACATCTCAAAAACAAACTATTTACAGGAAAATGTAAATTTGTGATATATTCAAGTACCATGAAACTTAAATTTAATTACACATCTCGAATCTCTAACAGAAGATAGGATTTTTAAAATGAAGATGGTAATTTTTAAATGAGAATGCAAGGAGAAATCGGTAGATGATCGGGAATTGATTTTTGACCAATCCCCGGCGACGCAATGAACTGGAGATGTCGGTGTTGCTAGGGGAGATAGGGAAGCTTACTAGGGTGGTAGGAAAAATAAGCGGGGGTGGCCTCGACGTCGGAGGTGGCGGCGGTTGCGGGTTCTTTTTTTTTACCTAATTTACTGAAGCTCAAATTGTCGATCGGCATGACCACGTGTGTGCATCGAGCTGCACGTGACTTCGGGAAAGGCAGTGGGGGTTGCTGAAGGAAACGTAGTAGAGGTGGCAGCAACTCCGGTGGCCAGAGTTGCCGTGGAGAGAAATTTTCTGAGGAAGTTCGTTTCCAGGTCGATCGAGTTTCACTCGATTTCGGATGGCTACTGATTGAGTGGTTCTTCGACTTGAGATAGATGTTGGGGTCAGTCGCGACTTGCTGGACATCTCATCGACCATCGGAGTGACGTGGGTGAAACGTGCACATGCACGCGACATAGTTCGTGCCTGTTAATTCTACAGGGTTGGGGAAGAAGGCTTGGCATCAGGGCAAACTCGAAGGGATTCACGAAAAACTCGAAGCAAATGAAGATGTAGGGGAACTCGAAGCTGGACTCGAGAATCGTGAGTGTTTGGCTCGGGTTGTCTTTGTTCAGAGTTAACCTGTACTCAGTTTTAAAAAAAATGTTGGTCTTAAAATTGAAATCAAATTAAACGGAGGCTAAAGAAATATTTAAATTCCAGATTTTTGAAGTGAAGAAAGTTTATAAATTTAAATATTTTAAATAAGTTTAAATATTCTAAATTTAAGGGAATATGATTTAAAATCCCTTCATAAACAAAGAATTGCTTTAATTTGTAATTTAAAGGTTTTTTTTTAAGTTATTTTTTTTATAAAGAGATTTGAAGTTCAATTAGTGTTCGTTTAAACTTGAAATTTAAAATGAAAGTTCAAGGAAAAGTGAAATAGATGTTTTCAAACATATTGAAAGTGGAAATTTAATCAATGATGAAAAAAAAATGAGTTTACTCTAAGTAATAAAGATTAAGGATTAAATTCGTTAACCATTAAGATAATTGGAATGATAATTGATAATTTGTATTGATTAAATTAGTAATTATAAGTTTAAATGTATAAATTTAAGTTTAGATAATAGAATAAGTAATTAATATGTAATTAAGAATCAATAATTAGATTAATTAATTAAGATAATCAGTTTTAAACTGTTGATTACTTAATGAAAGTAATTAAGGGATTAATTACTTATTGTAATTAATGTTGGATATTCTAATCAATTAAAGTTAATTAATAATCACTTGTTGTAATTAATTAAGAATAATTAATTAAGGATGATTAATTAAGAATGATTTATTAAAGAGTGATTAATTAAGGGTTGATTTATTTATTAATGAATTAATTAAAGGAAATTAATTAAAGGATAATTGAATAATTAAAGGTTAATTATTAAATAATTTAAGGTTAATTAATTTAATTAATAAATGATTAAAGGATAATTAATCAAATGATTTGAAATTAATTTATGTTAATTAACTACGATTGATGACTTATCTGATTTAAATTTATCAGACAACTAACTGACCTTATTTATGAATGTTTGGATTTTACTGAATGTGAATTGTTTGATATCCCTGATATATGATGCTTTGTGATACATCCTGATTTATGTTGTGATCTGAAATTTACTTATCTGTGATATATATCTATGATCTGTGAATGAACGATAAGCGTGATAGTTAATACCGCTTATCAACTATATTTCTTTATTCCGATCTGTGATGATTGTATGATGTTGCACTATTGTATAAAACCCCTAGACCAAACTTATACACACACCAATATGGATTTCACGAGGAAATCGATTAAATCACAGATTTTTGAAATAGTTTTAAATTTGAATATTTGAATTCAAATGTTTTGGAAATGGATTGGGTTTAAAGTGAAAAGCTGTTGAAATGGAATTTCAAAGATGAAATTTATTTTGAATAACTCGATAAAATATGAAGTTGAATAATTTGATTTGAACTTAAATTCAAGATTTGAAATTGAATTCTATCACTTAAAACTAGGGATTAAAAATGTTATACTAGTTATATATGGGTTAAACTATTTTAAAAGTATTGATTTGGGGATGTGAATAGAATTCAAGGGCTTTAACTCGTGTAAATATAATTGGATTTTTCTGAAACGAAAACTGTTTGTTTTCAAATAATAAAAGCTTTCACATAAGAAATGAACGTCCAATTTGTGTTAAAAAGAATTTCAAGTTTGAAAATAAAGATAATTTCCAAGTTATGAAAACGATTTGAAAGCTATAAGTTGAATTTTGATTTAAAGATTCAACAAGTTAATCGAATTTTGAAAGCTATAAGTTAAATCTTTGATTTAAAGATTTAATGAGTTAATCCAATTGGAATGGAAATTGTTTTGAAGTCCATGAATTGATCTTTGTGAAATAAATCTTTTTGTCGTATAAAGATTTGAAATGGTAATTGGTTTAAACCATTTGAAAAGGAAAGTTTTGGGGTTTTAAGTTGTGACTTAATTGAAATCCCAATATCCATATGTTTTTGAAATACTGCGCTCACTGTTCGGTTTAGCCGGGAGAGGACCTTTGTGTCATATATCCCATTCCGAATATGTGATATGTCGTTATGGATAGCATTTAAAGACCGGTGGTGAAGACCGGATATTTTCGAAAACGTAAGGACAACTCGTCGAATGTCTTTGCATCGAATGGTCCCCGGTATAGAGACTCCATATGTGATGGGAAGTCTGAACGTGATTAGTGAATATCCGGATTGCAAGGACTTCTTTGGAAGTGCCTTCGGTTCTATTCAAACCCAGAATAGACTTGGATGGATTGAATGTCTGACAATACAAGTTGAGGTATAAAGCTGATTTCTTTCAAATATATTTCTGTTGGTGGCGGAGAATTTATTCTCTTAGCTTAACACCCCTCTCTGAGACGTACGAGCACAGAGATTATGTAGTTGATGGTTATCAGCAATATATTCCCAATTTGGTAATGTGACATGCTGAGTGCTGCTGTGAAATGATCATTGTTTGATCATTTGTGATAGGATCATTTGTTTGATCGTTTATCTTTGTGATCATTTCTATGATCATTTGTTGACCCAATGCACAGCTTTTGTATAAAGCGTGGCTTTGTGGATGAGACTTCGTCGAGCCTCACACCCCGGAATGGTCAAAACAGGAAAGATGCGGCAAGGTTATGAGGGGTAGCTCCCTTTAGGGTATGTGCATTTCCTTCTGGAAAAGGGTGGTATCATGGTATGGAGCCCAGATACTTACTCATGTTGAAACACTTTATTTATCATTGTGTGATGTTGGTTAGAGAGCTCTCGGATAAAGGTCCCAAAGGACCGGGGGATGGCATACTCGTTTTAGTAGTTACCCAGTTAGGGGTAACCCGGCCTTGTGTTGGCAGAGATACGGTTTGGTTCTTGGGGACGTCCTTCCAGAGGCATTCTCATGTGGCAATGGGAAGTTCCTTGGCCTGACCATTTGTTGGAAATCCAAAGAAACAATACGATCTTGTACGGTTTTAGTTGTAGAACCTGCTTCCTCAGGAGGTATCTATAGTAGGCATAATATAATGGTACCTATGCTGGCTAAGATTTATATTCTACTTTCGAAATGTTTCCTACACTATGCACTAATAATAATATCAAATGTTTCTTTTTAATGCGTATCAAGCATCTTTGACAAACATAAGAAGAAATCTCCTCCAAGTCTGCGTTTGCATTGTGTGTGTGGCGGGAGGTCTTATGGTAGTCTCATTTTTAAAAGCATTGCGAATTGACTTTAAAAATATTCCTCTATTTTGATTTTGAATAAAAGATAAACTATTTTTTTGTTGCTCACACCAGTCCCATGACCGATCCGGAGTTTATTGTTTCTTTCCTAAACTCTGGGTGCTCATTATTTTCTACACGAGCAGTCTAGAGTTGGGTTTTTCAGATAGTCAGATGTAGTAGATTATCTGGAGTTAGTTCAGTCTTTGGATCACACCAGTCTTGCTTGTCTTGGTGCATCGTTATTGGGAGTTCGAGCTATTGCTGGATTGGTTCTTGGAGATGGAGTTGCAGTTCTCGGAGTTCTCTTTTGAAGACTATCTTAGAGTTATATTGTTCCGCTGCTAGATGTCATCTATTTTCTTTTCCACTGCTATTTATTGTATGATATCTCTGATGTATATTGATATCTATTGGATCATCTGTTGTATCAGATATTATATCAAAGCTGTATATCAATGTATTATTCTTTTATTCCGCTGTGTTATTTACTTAATGTTGTTATAAGCTCCGGCGAATCGGATTTGAACGGTCGAATCTACAAAATTCGAGTACGATGTAAAGTATGGATGTCGATTTTTGAGCGGGCAAAATCCGTCTCGTTACATTTTGTATCAGAGCTAAGGTTGAACTTTAGCTCAGGAGTATAACACGTTAAGTAGCTCATTAAAGATAGGGTGAAGTATACCCTAGAATGAGTATATCCCTAAGATATCTGTTCGAATATCTCAGTAAATTCTCTTGCTATTCACCGATAGTAAGTATGAGTGCAAGAAGAGAACGAGATAGGAGACAGGGAAATATGACTATAAATGGTCAATACCTTGTAACAGTGGAAACAATCTTTCTCTATCAAATTCTCTTTGATTCGTTTTTAAATTCTTTTGATTGCTTCGTGACAGCTCCAGAAGAAGTTTTGGTGTGATGATGGCCCTACGTATCGTTGTAGAAAATCCTTACTTCGTATCTTCATCGGTTTCTTATCAGTTTTTAATTTAAACTCTAATGAATATGAATTGGAAATTTGGAATTGAAAATTTTGAATAAATTGGAAATTTTAATTTGAGTTAAATTGGTTAATGGAATATGAAGGATAAATTTGAATAGTATCGATAAAATGATTTCGTTTACAACTAAATTTGAAATTCTATTATAATTTCTTGTATCTATTGTTGATATTCTGATTTGGTAAGCCAAATGTAGAATTGATATCCAGTTTGATCTAAAAAGATATTTCTCTATCTATCTTCGTTATCTCTCTCTAGCGAATTTCGAGGACGAAATTCTTTTTAAGGGGGGAAGTCTGTAACAATCTCGAATTTTATTAAGTTTAAATTGATAATTAAATTTTATTTTTGAATAAAATTTGTGAAAATAATTGGTAATTAATATAATATTTTAGTTAAATTTTAAATAATCGAGAATTAATTTGGATATTCGACAATGAACATGTTTTTAAAATAGATTGAAAAATTGAATTGGGATTTTGGATATGATTAAATTTGATATTAGGTAATTAAACTTTAAAAGGAATTAAAATGAGTATTGATGTTAAGAAAATACTTTAAATGAATTTATAGTTATATAAAATATGAGAAGTAAAATATAATACAAACAAATGTACTACAATAACAATAAATATATTTGTATTGACATACAAGTCAAGTATTAATGTTGAAAACAAAATTGCATATACAATTAAAATAGTACGAACTTGTAAATTGCAAAGCAAAGGAAATATGTATAAAACAAAGAAATAAAATAAATACACATAGTTGGAATTCAAAACAACACTTAAATATAAAACAAAGTAAAAATACAAACAAATAGATAAAAAAGAAAATAGATACTAGTACAATATAGTATTATCAGCTGAAACAAATTGATAAAGTATGAATAAACAAAAATAGAAACATATATACCAACAACCATCATTTCAGCCATGCATGTTGTACAAACAACAATGTATATACCTGTACAACTCTATTCCCTATATCAGCCGAAATGCAAAGCATGGAAATAAAGTACCAAAGCATTTAATAAAAACATCTCAGCCACCATAACATAGCATATCACCCATACCTATGTATAAACAAATGAAGACAAGTAGTAGGCTGCAACAAAATGTCTTTGATATTGTACATAACAACATCACTTCAGCCGAGTCATCTTCAACCATGCCTATTATACAAAATATTATATTCACTTGTACAAATCTACATTATAACACACTGTATTAACTATACCATACTGTAGGCTTTCTTTTATATACATCAACCTCTTCTTCTCATAAATTCGTTCATTTAAAGCAAAAAAAAATGAAGTGAATATTATCTTAAAACCTAAACAACAACAAATCAGCTACAAAGCCAGATATGAAAGAAGAGATTCCAGCTTGCAAATTTCAAAGTTGTGTCAGTATGAAAGCATCTCTGTGTTTCTTCTTCAAACTGTGAGCAAATTTTTTTTTTAAACTAAATTTCTTTGATTCTTTTATCTGTGAGTAAACAACCTGTTTTCAAGTTTAAGTTAAATTACATGTGTGTATGTATGATTTGGATTCAAAAATGTTTAGTAGAGTATCTTTCAAGTTTTTAACTCTGTCATATATGTGCCTGTGTGTCACTTGTTCTCTGTTTGGATTTCAGAGTAGAAAATCAACAGGGTATTCGATAATCTCTTCGACTAATCCTCATTAGACTGTGATGTTTTAACAAAACAAATTTGTTCATACTTAAATTAAGGCCTGGACAAGTTTTCCAGTACAATAAAGTTTCAAAACATCTCAAAAACAAACTATTTACAGGAAAATGTAAATTTGTGATATATTCCAGTACCATGAAACTTAAATTTAATTACACATCTCGAATCTCTAACATAAGATAGGATTTTTAAAACGAAGATGGTAATTTTTAAATGAGAATGCAAGGAGAAATCGGTAGATGATCGGGAATTGATTTTTGACCAATCCCCGGCGACGCAATGAACTGGAGATGCCGATGTTGCTAGGGGAGATAGGGAAGCTTACTGGGGTGGTAGGAAAAATAAGCGGGGGTGGCCTCGACGTCGGAGGCGGCGGCGGTAGCGAATTCTTTTTTTTACCTAATTTACTGAAGCTCAAATTGTCGATCGGCGTGACCACGTGTGTGCATCGAGCTGCACGTGACTTCGGGAAAGGTAGTGGGGGTTGCTGAAGGAAACGTAGTAGAGGTGGCAACGACTCCGGTGGCCAGAGTTGCCGTGGAGAGAAATTTTCTGAGGAAGTACGTTTCTTGGTCGATCGAGTTTCACTCGACTTCGGATGGCTACTGATTGAGTGGTTCTTCGACTTGAGATCGATGTTGGGGTCAGTCGCGACTTGCTGGACGTCTCATCGACCATCGGAGTGACGTGGGTGAAACGTGCACATGCACGCGACATAGTTTGTGCTTTTTAATTCTACAGGGTTGGGGAAGAAGGCTTGGCATCAGGGCAAACTCGAAGGGATTCACGAAAAACTCGAAGCAAATGAAGATGTAGGGGAACTCGAAGCTGGACTCGGGAATCGTGAGTGTTTGGCTCGGGTTGTCTTTGTTCAGAGTTAACCTGTACTCAGTTTTTAAAAAAATGTTGGTCTTAAAATTGAAATCAAATTAAACTGAGGCTAAATGTGATGACCCAAACTCGATGGCCAATAACGACATCAAATTCGCATCGCCGGAGCTTATAACAACAATTAGATGAAGATAAAACAGCGGAACAGAATCAATATCATAAATAACATCACTGTTACAACATCAACATAATATGCATACTGCAACAGAGTACATAATACATATACCACAATCTCTAAATACAACATCATGATAATATAACAGTGAACATATATCCAAAAATCCTCAAATGAGAGAGATGATTACGAACTTCCAAAAGCTAAACACCTGTAATCTCCAAAAGCTTCCAAGATAGCTCTAAGATAAAGCTCCAAAATACTGCTACTCCAAAATATAGAAACCTGCTATTAGGCTGCCCGTGTGGAAATAATGGGCACGCAGAGTTTAGGAAAGAAACAATAAACTCCGGATCAGTTATGGGACTGGTATGAGTAAACAAAAACAGTTGCATTAAATAAAACAAGATTTATAAAAGAATTTTCGGAATGCTTTTAAAAATGGAACTACCTTAAGACCTCCCGCAACACACACAATGCAAACGCAGAATTGGAGGAGATTTCTTCTTATGATAGTTAAATATGCTTGATACGAGAAAAGAAATTCTTTGATATTATCACTAGTGCATAGTGAAGTAAATCATTTCGAAAATAGAATATTAATCTTAGCCAGCATAGACATTCCGAACTATGCCTACTATAGCTACCATGTTTTGTGGCAGGTTACCGCCACGCTGCATGACAGGTTCTACAACTAAAATCGTACAGGGTTTCGTATTGTTTCTTTGGATTTCCAACAAATGGTCAGGCCAAGAAACTTCCCATTGCCACATGAGAACGCCTCTGGAAGGACGTCCTCGAGAACCAAACCGGATCTCTGCCAACATAAGGCCGGGTTACCCCTAACTGGGTAACTACTGACACGAGTATGCCATCTCCCGGTCGTAACCAACCTTTAACCGGGGCCCCAGCAACAAATCACAAAATTATATATATATATCTGCGATATCAACATAAGTTAAGTATCTGGGCTCCATACCATGATACCACTTCTATCCAGAAGGAAATGCACATACCCTAAGGGGTGCTACCCCCAATAACCTTGTTGCATCTTTCCTGTTTCGACCATTTCGGGGTGTGAGGTCCGACGAAGTTTCGTCCACAAAAACACACTTTATACAAAAGCCGTGCTTTGGGTCAACAAATGATCATAGAAATGATCACAAAGATAGACGATCAAACAAATGATCCTATCACAAATAATCAACACAATGATCATTTCACAGCAACATTCAGCATGTCACATTACCAAATTGGGAACATATCGCTGATAACCTTCAACTACATAACCTCTGAGCTCGTACGTCTCAGAGAAGGGTGTTAAGCTAAGAGAATAAATTCTCCGCCACCAACAGAAATATATTTGAAAGAAATCGGCTTTATATCTCAATTTGTAGTGTCATACATACTATCCATACAAGTCTGTTCCGGGCTCGAACAGAATCGAAGGCACTTCCAAAGAAGTCCTTGCAATCCGGATATCCACAATCCTGATCGGATTCCCCATCACATATGGAGAACTCTATACCGGAGCAACTCGGTGCAGAGTCAATCGACAGATCATCCTATCGCTCTCGCAAATACCCGGTCTTCAACATCGATCTTCAATTGCTGTCCATAACGTCGAATCACATATTCGAAATGGTTTTATGACACAAAGGTCCTTTCTCGGTTAATTCGAATAGTGGGTGTCAAATTTTAAAACATGTGGATGTCATTCACAAATATTCACAGAGTCGATGTGGGTTTCGGATAACAAACTGAAATCTGATCCCCTGTCGCATCGAAGTTTAAATGCCGTTTTACGGACAACAGGGTTTTCACATCAATACAGAACAAATCATAATCACAGTGCAATAACATGGCAATTACATCATACAGAATTTACATTCAATAGTTAACAACAATAGTTAATTACTTCACAATGTGATTTAAATAAATTTACCCCTAAATTAATTTAATTTAATGATGAGAATTTGGATAAATAAACTAAATTTTGACTACTCAATTTATTGTTTCAAAATTTACAAATTCTTACTTACAAATTTATTTAAACACTTAATTGTTTATAAATCAATTTAATTACAACTTTGTAAATCATTCTTAATTTCTTTTCAAAATCATTGATTAGCAATTATTTACCTTAATTATCATTTTAAACTACATTTTTTATTTATTAAACAATTTTGTAAAATAATGTATCCGGATTTAATAAATTAACCATATAAATATTATTATTATTTTTTTCTTGATTACTTTAAAACGATAATTTATTATTTATAATTATAATTAAATTAAATCTCAATTGACTATATTAATTTATTATCCCTTAATAAATTATCTTAATGTAACTATCAATTTTGAATCAATCAACTTAAATTATCAACTTAATGATTTTTAAATTTACAACTTTAATTTTAATTGCTTTTATTTATTTATTATTATTAATTAAAAAGAAATTTTAAATCATAAATTTTTTTAATCATTAATTTATTAACTTCACATTCCATTTACAAACGATCTTCATTTTATAAACAATGCTTATAAACATTGTTTAAACTTAAGTTTTCGACAAGCCTCAACTGAACACGCTGTTTCAGGTGGCCAACCCGAGTCTCCCCCGAGTCATGCTCGAGTTCAAACGCTGCCTGCTTCGAGTTTCATCCCAAAGCTACCCGAGTAATTAAAATTTTGCAAATTTTGTTAAGTCCCAATTTTGTCACGACAAAACCCTGAAGCAACTCGATTCCCCCTTCGAGTCTAACCCCAGTTCCCCCGAGAATTACTTCGAGTCTTCCTCCATGCCACTTCTTCTTCCACAACCCACAATTGTTCAGATACGCAATGATACGCGTATACGTGTACGCCTGAACGGTGACGCTCCGACCTTCCTCGCGACCATCAGCAAGTCAATGATGACTAACTCAACCTAGCCGACCACCCAGAAAATCAGATACTACCGTGGTTCAATTTCAGGTGGTTCAATCGAACAAACCCAACGGCACATCACCACTAAATCATCTCGTCTTCCTACGTATGGCCATTAGAAGCCACAAAAATCTTACTGAAGCTTCATCAAGATGTGACGCCTCGACTGGCACCGGAGACGTGGATTCCGATCACCCATAGGTGGAGCGGCGATCCCATTTACAAAGCGAACTGGAAACAGTCCTTAAACCCTAGTTTAGATTCGAATTCAAAATTTATGCAATAGAAAAAAATTTCAACATTTTTTTCGAACTCAACGATGATCAATCTTGCTTTAACCAAAATCTTAGCATACGATTTCGATTCTATCACCAGATAATGATCAAATTGCCATTTTTGTTCATATTCAAACTGTCCCTTAAATACAAATCTAAAAATCTTCATTTTCGTTTTGAAAATCATTTCTTGCAGTGTGGATTCAAGTTATATAAGCGAATCAAGGTTTCGTGACATTTGAATTTGGCACTTTATATCATTTTGCTCTGTAAACAATGTTTCTTACTGTAATATTTCACCAACCCCTTTAAAACCAAGCTTTAGCTCTTGTTCTATGTTTTAACAACCAGGTTTGTTAAGAATTTAAGCTTAATGGTAATTGGATGCAGAGGTATTGAATTTTATACAGTTCATTTCACTCTGAAACCAGGAAAACAAAAAAAAAACAAAACAGGGTCTGTAATCCTATGGATATTCACAGAGAGTTGTTTTTTTTTTTTATCTCAAAATTATTCAGCAAGCATATATCATTGTAAAGCAATACACAAGTTTTAGACTAAAAGAAAAATGTGTACTCACCTGGAAATATTTGAAAACGGGGGATACTTTTGTTTTGAAATCTGCAGGTTTTTCTTTTTCTTTTTGATTCTTCTCTTCTTTTTAATTTCTATTTTTCTTTGCTAAATTTTTTTTTCTTTCAATAAGAAGTTTTTTTTAAACGAGATGATGCATAGGTTGATATATATAGAAGTATACAAAGTAAGGGAGGTAGGCAAGTTTTTAACCAAAGTACTGAAACATTTATTTTGCAGGGTGGCTTTATACAGGCTTTTGTACTTTGCATGTTTTCCTCCTTTCTTCAAGGGAGGCTGAAGAGTAAACATTAAATACAAGCATGTATTTACAGTCAATGTCTTACTTGATTGTTACTAGAGTAATGGCATTAAATGAAGCATTAAATGGAAGCATGTATACAATGCTTCTTTGCCTCTTTCTATACTTACAGCATAGTGTTGTTTGATATTCCTTTTACAGTTTTATATTCCTTCATATTCTTTTGTTATCTTATTTTATTTGTTTATTTGTTTACATTGCTTAAATGTTAGATTATTTGTTTATTTGTTCATATGTTTATTTGTTTACATTGCTTAAATGTTAGATTATTTGTTTATTTGTTCATATGTTTATTTGTTTACATTGCTTAAATGTTAGATTATTTGTTTATTTGTTCATATGTTTATTTGTTTTATTTGTTTATTTGTTTACATGTTAGATTATAATGATGCGATTTAAATTTTAAAATTTTATCATAACTTTCATTAAAAAAAAAAAATTCTATTAAAAGCTCATCTATCATAATTTATTACTTTACTTTGTTAAAAAGAAAAGTGGTTTTAGTTATTAATATTAAATGACTATGTGATTTTATTACAATATTTGTTTTAATTCTATTAAAAGTTTTAACTAAAAACATCAAATTTTGTTCATATTTTATTTCTTTATAACTTTTCAATTTTTATTTCAAAAAGTTCAAATATATTACTAAAATTTAAATTCATAATTTTCGGGATGTTACACTAAAGAAATATTTAAATTCCAGATTTTTGAAGTGAAGAAAGTTTATAAATTTAAATATTTTAAATAAGTTTAAATATTCTAAATTTAAGGGAATATGATTTAAAATCCCTTCATAAACAAAGAATTGCTTTAATTTGTAATTTAAAGGTTTTTTTTTAAAGTTATTTTTTTTTATAAAGAGATTTGAAGTTCAATTAATGTTCGTTTAAACTTGAAATTTAAAATGAAAGTTCAAGGAAAAGTGAAATAGATGTTTTTAAACATATTGAAAGTGGAAATTTAATCAATGATGAAAAAAAATGAGTTTACTCTAAGTAATAAAGATTAAGGATTAAATTCATTAACCATTAAGATAATTGGAATGATAATTGATAATTTGTATTGATTAAATTAGTAATTATAAGTTTAAATGTATAAATTTAAGTTTAGATAATAGAATAAGTAATTAATATGTAATTAAGAATCAATAATTAGATTAATTAATTAAGATAATCAGTTTTAAATTGTTGATTACTTAATGAAAGTAATTAAGGGATTAATTACTTATTGTAATTAATGTTGGATATTCTACTAAATTAAAGTTAATTAATAATCACTTGTTGTAATTAATTAAGAATAATTAATTAAGGATGATTAATTAAGAATGATTTATTAAAGAGTGATTAATTAAGGGTTGATTTATTTATTAATGAATTAATTAAAGGAAATTAATTAAAGGATAATTGAATAATTAAAGGTTGATTATTAAATAATTTAAGGTTAATTAATTTAATTAATAAATGATTAAAGGATAATCAATCAAATGATTTGAAATTAATTTATGTTAATTAACTACGATTGATGACTTATCTGATTTAAATTTATCAGACAACTAACTGACCTTATTTATGAATGTTTGGATTTTACTGAATGTGAATTGTTTGATATCCCTGATATATGATGCTTTGTGATACATCCTAATTTATGTTGTGATCTGAAATTTACTTATCTGTGGTATATATCTATGATCTGTGAATGAACGATAAGCGTGATAGTTAATACCGCTTATCAACTATATTTTTGTATTCTGATCTGTGACGATTGTATGATGTTGCACTATTGTATAAAACCCCTAGACCACACTTATACACACACCAATATGGATTTCACGAGGAAATCGATTAAATCACAGATTTTTGAAATAGTTTTAAATTTGAATATTTGAATTCAAATGTTTTGGAAATGGATTGGGTTTAAAGTGAAAAGCTTTTGAAATGGAATTTCATAGATGAAATTTATTTTGAATAACCCGATAAAATATGAAGTTGAATAATTTGATTTGAACTTAAATTCAAGATTTGAAATTGAATTCTATGACTTAAAACTAGGGATTAAAAATGTTATACCAGTTATATATGGGTTAAACTATTTGGGGATGTGAATAGAATTCAAGGGCTTTAACTCATGTAAATATAATTGGATTTTTCTGAAACGAAAACTGTTTGTTTTCAAATAATAAAAGCTTTCACATAAGAAATGAACGTCCAATTTGTGTTAAAAAGAATTTCAAGTTTGAAAATAAAGATAATTTCCAAGTTATGAAAACGATTTGAAAGCTATAAGTTGAATTTTGATTTAAAGATTCAACAAGTTAATCGAATTTTGAAAGCTATGAGTTAAATCTTTGATTTAAAGATTTAATGAGTTAATCCAATTGGAATGGAAATTGTTTTGAAGTCCATGAATTGATCTCTGTGAAATAAATCTTTTTGTAGTATAAAGATTTGAAATGGTAATTGGTTTAAACCATTTGAAAAGGAAAGTTTTAGGGTTTTAAGTTGTGACTTAATTGAAATCCCAATATCCATATGTTTTGGAAATACTGCGCTCACTGTTCGGTTTAGCCGGGAGAGGACCTTTGTGTCATATATCCCATTCCGAATATGTGATATGTCGTTATGGATAGCATTTGAAGACCGGTGGTGAAGGCCGGATATTTTCGAAAACGTAAGGACAACTCATCGAATGTCTTTGCATCGAATGGTCCCTGGTATAGAGACTCCATATGTGATGGGAAGTCCGAACGTGATTAGTGAATATCCGGATTGCAAGGAATTCTTTGGAAGTGCCTTCGGTTCTATTCAAACCCAGAATAGACTTGAATGGATTGTATGTCTGGCATTACAAGTTAAGATATAAAGCTGATTTCTTTCAAATATATTTCTGTTGGTGGCGGAGAATTTATTCTCTTAGCTTAACACCCTTCTCTGAGACGTACAAGCTCAGAGGTTATGTAGTTGATGGTTATCAGCAATATATTCCCAATTTGGTAATGTGACATGCTGAGTGTTGCTGTGAAATGATCATTGTTTGATCATTTGTGATAGGATCATTTGTTTGATCGTTTATCTTTGTGGTCATTTCTGTGATCATTTGTTGACCCAAAGCACAGCTTTTGTGTAAAGCGTGGCTTTGTGGATGAGACTTCGTCGAGCCTCACACCCCGGAATGGTCAAAATAGGAAAGATGCGGCAAGGTTATGAGGGGTAGCTCCCTTTAGGGTATGTGCATTTCCTTCTGGAAAAGGGTTGTATCATGGTATGGAGCCCAGATACTTACTCATGTTGAAACACTTTATTTATCATTGTGTGATGTTGGTTAGAGAGCTCTCGGATAAAGGTCCCAAAGGACCGGGGGATGGCATACTCGTGTCAGTAGTTACCCAGTTAGGGGTAACCCGGCCTTGTATTGGCAGAGATCCGGTTTGGTTCTCGGGGACGTCCTTCCAGAGGCGTTCTCATGTGGAAATAGGAAGTTCCTTGGCCTGACCATTTGTTGGAAATCCAAAGAAACAGTACGATCTTGTACGGTCTTAGTTGTAGAACCTGCTTCCTCATCAGGTAGCTATAGTAGGCATAATATAATGGTACCTATGCTGGCTAAGATTTATATTCTACTTTCGAAATGTTTCCTACACTATGCACTAATAATAATATCAAATGTTTCTTTTTAATGCATATCAAGCATCTTTGACTAACGTAAGAAGAAATCTCCTCCAAGTCTGCGTTTGCATTGTTTGTGTGGCGGGAGGTCTTATGGTAGTCTCATTTTTAAAAGCATTGCGAATTGACTTTAAAAATATTCCTCTATTTTGATTTTGAATAAAAGATAAACTGTTTTTTTGTTGCTCACACCAGTCCCATGACTGATCCGGAGTTTATTGTTTCTTTCCTAAACTATGGGTGCTCATTATTTTTTACACGAGCAGTCTAGAGTTGGGTTTTTCAGATAGTCAGATGTAGTAGATTATCTGGAGTTAGTTCAGTCTTTGGATCACACCAGTCTTGCTTGTCTTGGTGCATCGTTATTGGGAGTTTGAGCTATTGCTAGATTGGTTCTTGGAGATGGAGTTGTAGTTCTCGGAGTTCTCTTTTGAAGACTATCTTAGAGTTATATTGTTCCGCTGCTAGATGTCATCTATTTTCTTTTCCACTGCTATTTATTGTATCATATCTCTGATGTATATTGAAATCTATTGGATCATCTGTTGTATCAGATATTGTATCAAAGCTGTATATCAATGTATTATTCTTTTATTCCGCTGTGTTATTTACTTAATGTTGTTATAAGCTCTGGCGAATCGGATTTGAACGGTCGAATCTACGGCATTCGAGTACAATGTAAAGTATGGATGTCGATTTTCGAGCGGGCAAAATCCGTCTCGTTACATTTATAACACTATAATTTAGACAATATTCAATTTAAACCTAATTTCTCAAATAAAATTTATCTCAAAAATCCAAGTACACAATTCCTCACTTATTTCATTTTCAGTCTTACATGATTAAATCCAATTTTTTTAATTAAGCAAATTTAATCATGATGAACATAATTGGGTTGTTAAAATAGGGAACCATATCATAACCCGTTGTTCTCCTGTAATCAACGAGTCAACCTAACAAATATAGTGTGACCAATACGTAATGGTGTATCATGATATGGTGATTCAATATATACATGCAAAAACACTAGAAATACTGCAATATAAGCATGTCCTTGAATAAGTGCAATGTAAATAACCAACTAAAATAACTTGCAGAACCAGCGATACACTATGAATAGTGTGTGTGTGTATGATACTCATCATTGTTGATAGGTGAAGTCCGAAGTGGGAAATAATAATGATTTAATGATTCATTTATAAGGCCCATAATAAATAGAGTCAGTACCAAATTATATCATAAACACCTAACTGCATCCAGTGTGATCGAACTCATGTAGGCCTCACAGTACCCCATATCGAGCATAAGTGATATATGACCTGCTCAAGATGTCTAACACCTATATAGATCTCATTACAATCCAATGGGTCCCATTAAGGGTTAAAAATAAATAGAGTCGGTACCATAGTGTACTATAGACCTCGATCTGTCTCCTGATTAAATGAACTCATGTATATCTCACCGTATCCCATGTCAAGCAAAAGTGATATGCGATCTACTCTAAATATCTGAAACGTATGTTGACCTCACCATACCCCATATCGAGCATAAGTGATATATGGTCCACCTGTAGATGATCATGACCAACTCTCCCTCGAACATCAAGGATTTGTAATTGAATTTACATTATATCTCTTAAAAAAGAGAATGACGGACATGTCCTGCATAATACACTATTGGGACCACTATGGAACACTAATACTGTATAAATGTATATCGAAATATAACTCCACATATAGTCACTAATATAAGACCAATACGATTCATATAACTATACATACCTTGGGGTCAAAACCCCGAAGGTATGAATTCAATCTATTTGATCGTACACGCTCGTTGAACAAGATCGTACTAGCAATCGTCTTGCCAACTCCATGTGTGATAATTATTAATTATAAAGGAATCACTAAACATTCAAATCCAAATCTTGAGATCTGCCTTGCATCTCACTTCTCGGTCTACCTTAAAATATACGGTTTTTGGAGTATGTGCCAGGATTGGATTCCACATGGGCCCTAAAATAAAAATATTCCAAAACCTACCAATATTTCATAGGTTGTGGCCCTCTAAAAATGGTGAACAATGGTCCACACCTTACTTCAATCCGACTTCATATGCAAAAGTTATCGCATTTTGAAGTTGCACAATCCACAGCATGTCAGTCTGATGAAGTGTTCCATTCAGTCAACTCAACCAGGGGTAAGGATGAATTATCCCCTCTTAGCCAGTCAACTGGATGACCCTATTCAATCGACTGAACTAACAACTTCCAAAAAATGATCCCGGGCAGGGAGTAGATCCCCCGAACGGACATCAATTCGTCTGTCGTTTACTTCTATGCTTTGCTCAATGAGTCACCATGCTACTAGAGCCTGCCTCCATGCCTTGTTTGCAGCTTATACGTGTGTCAATGCACTCTTTTGTGCACATCTATGCACACATGCTCGTAAAAATACACAATAACTACACAAATCACATCTAGACTTCACCAGGGTGATTACTTGGCCTGGTATACACTCACGTAACTTAGCACAGGCGATGGTTGCTATGGCTACATGAAATGCCTGCACAAACTTGTAATCAACTATATCTATATAATCAAACAATTGTACATCCATATAAACAAACAATCCGAGCTACAATACACATGTCATTTTGATTGTTGTACAGCTTTAAATACACATATACGTATATTTTCCTATACTCGTATACATACACGTATATTTATATATGTAATTCATTTATTACTTAATCAAATCTATAACGACCTAGAAATTTGGACACTTCATATTTTTAAGTCTTGGATTAAATGTTATTAAAATGATTTAATAATCTTTTTAACCCTTTTTAAGTCATAAGTAATGATGGTAAACTTGTTTTGGAAAAATGTTTGCAAAAATATTATCTTTGAAACAATATCGATAATGTAACCAAAAAAGAGCTAGATGCTATAAAAATAAAATTTTATTCTTAAAATAGCATTTATACATCTATTAACCTACTACAAATAAATAACAAAACTCATAATATTACAAATCGAAAGGAAAATCATAAGAAGACACAACCTTAAGCATAAAACTCAAAGAAAAGACAGGCAGTTTTAAATTAAAAAATAAATTCAACGTCGAATTAAATGAAAAGACAAATAAGAAAATGCAATTCAAACCTTTATATCGAGCTTGATCAATCTAGTCAGCCAATATATCTAATGGCTATTTAGATTAATGACATATAAATCAAGGTAGAAATATAATGCAATGCATTAATAAAATCGTAAATAATTTAAGATAATTGTAGAGTTAAGAACTATTGGTAAATTGAATCAAATTCTAGCTAGAATAAGAAAGTTCAAATGACCTATCAAAACTTGTGCATTGGAGTTACCATGGAATAAAATCAAAATCTCTTATCTGCAACGAAAGAAGACGATTGGAGTAAGAATATCTCTTAACCTATTTTTCCATCATGATCTATAAAAAACTATTTCTTAGAGATTAACTAGTATTTTATTTTATATATTAATTTCTTTTAGTGCAAACTCCAAGCCGACTCTTATTCATATAACAAATATAAAATCAAACAAAAAAATTTCATATCTAAAAGCACGAAGCATATCATAAAACATGAAAGAGGGAATTCTACGAATACAGCCAGAGGAGCAAAATTTTCACTTGGGTTCAAATCGAAAAAACATAGGATACGATAGTATTTATGGATTTAAAAATTTGTTTTAGGTAAGTCGAGAAAATGGAGGTAGAGAAAATGAGCAAGGAATATTTCTGAATAGCTAAATAAAAAAATAAAAGGGCATATTGGTATTAATATATAATGGACATTTAATTTGAAACTTAGAATGGAAAGTAATTATTAGAAATGTAAGTGAAACTTTTCCTCTCATATCAACCCGAGAAGAGGATTTGGAGTAAGAATGAATGAGAAGCAAAAATATATATGATCTCATATTCTCTTTTATGGATAACAATAATGTAAAATTTCATTAAAGATAACAATTAGATAAGCAGTAAAAGAAAATACAATCAATGAAATGAACTATTAGAAAAGATAATTAGTATTGGAATATGTTATTGTAGTTGCCGATTATAATATAGAGCAAGGTATTTTATAAAATAAGCACCTACATATGCACAGAAGCAACAAATATTGAAATGAAAGTAGGAGCGCTATGTGGTAAAATAATGATTATTTAAAATGCAAGAAATATATAAAGTAAACTTGTTTTATTGTGAAATAAAATATGTAAAAACTATAGTTTACTCAAAGATATATTATACAATTTTTCACAACAATCGCAGGCAAGACTTGCATTTGAATTATGTGCACTAAGTACCTCCATTATTTTCAATAAAAGTCATTGTACTAATTTACATAATAAAAATACCTATCATATCTCTATTCTTCAACATTTAAACATATTTTTCATTTAATTTCAATGTTTTAATTCAATAATTTCTCATTTCACCTCATCTTTTTTTTTCACGGCTATAAACATGGGCCATAAGTTTTCATTAAAAATCCAAACACAAATTGGTATTAATAATTTTCCGAGTATCAATGTAATATCGATACAAATGCTTTCAATAATATTCATTTATACATCAACAGATCGACATAATTTGGTAATTATAACCAAATCAAGTTGTTATTCATGTAAGATGTAATATATAATCATGCACCATAACATATAGAATATATGATGTTACCTTCCATGCATAAACAAATATGCAGAGTATTATATTGTTTATAAAGCCATGAAATATATCGCCCTTACAATACTCATATTAATTTGCTGCTAAAAGAATGAAAAATAGCAAAGACACGTTTTTTAAATTTGTGAAACGATAAAAATTACATTTTTTTCTCATGGAGCTAAAGCTTAAAATGCTTTTGAAATATTTCTACATAAAGAGTTACATAAAAGGAAATGATTGATTATAAATCTATAATCTATTAGCATTAAATATGATTATTATGTATCAATTCTTTCACCAAATTTTGTTTCAATTGACGATAATTAATTTCAACGAATTCCCTTGTTTGTTTAAGTTCAAATCAAATGGAGCCTATAACATTCAATTTCTTTTTATCAGTTACATGGTAGTATTATTTGATATGATCTTTCCAATTTGAAGGTTGTTAACTTAAAAACATTATCAATACTATGTAAGCACATTCATTTACATATGTGAATGAATGTGTGTACAAAATTTTTACTATATATATCATAAGCAATGTATGTGCATAAACAATACGTGAACCGAAATATTAAAAGAAAAAAGAAAGAACATTTCATACATATCATATATATAATCAACCATGTCTAGTATTCAACCACTAAGAAAATAGTTCTACCAAGATTCATATTTATGCTCAATTTTGTAACGTAAAATTTGAAGTGGTCACCCTTCTATAATAGCAACTATCAACTTAACTAAAAAATAAACATGTTAGGTAAATTGTGTATAGTCTCTAATAAAAATATAAAATTAAAATTTTGAACTAAGCATATTTTTTGATAATTTGAAAGTAGTTTAAAATGGAAGTATCACTAATTTGACATTAGTGTATTTTGAGAAAGTAGTATCTACGACAGGAAAAAAATAGTTTATGAACAACTAATTAAAACAATGATGAGTAAAGTGTTAAAAAATATCACACCATCCACATGGTCCCAATAAACTAATATGGAAGCAAGTATCATGTGAGAATGAATTTGTAGTTAGTTTCATATGGAAGTGAGAGTAAAAGTGAATTATGTTAAATATATTTTCTTATTCAGACAAATACGAATAATTTACAATAAGAATTTATGGTATATTTGATTCCAAATTAAGTAGAGAATTGATTACACATTGATTATAGAATAAATTCTCCTTAGTGCTAGTAGAATGAACCAACGACCTCTAATTTGGGAATTCAATTACTCATAAATAACTGAATACTAAAAATGGAAAAAATATATGAAAATATACACCGCGTTGAAATTTAGCTTGGAATCACTAATAATAGCAATAAATCACATCCATCCCAAATAACAAACATGCAAAAATTTAAATGAACCAAATTACATAATTCTATAATATACTTACACATATTTTGTTAAAAAAATTAAGTATACTATTCTATAGTTTCGAAATTGACTGTAGTTGGAAGTAAGAGTTTTATAAACTTAAAGCATTTAAAAAAAATCCAAACAAAAAATATTCTTAAAATCGAACGCATTGTTAATTGACGCTTTTAAAAATTTATGTTTATAGATGTTGTACTAAATTCATTCTGCACTAGATAATAAATGAAAATGAATAATTATATAAAACTCATCCTGATTTGTAGATTATAAAATATTTTACAATGATTTCACCTACATAAAATTATAAAATTTAATATATTTATTATTAGAAATAATTATAAATTATTACAAATAAATATAAATTGTATATTATATATAATATATTTATTGATATATGCAATATAAAGTTGAAGTAATTATGATAAATACATTTACTATGTCATATTTTAATCAAACGAGAATTATTATTTGTATTCTAAAATGGTTCCTTTTGTTTCGATTTCAATTTTTAATTAAGGGATTAATTACACATTAATCGTCAAATTAATTCTCTTTGACGCTAATTAAATTAATTAATTATCACTAGTAGGCATATTCACTCAATTATAATTAAATTACTGAACACTAAAGAACAAAAAAATATAAGCATGTTCATTTTAAATATTAACAACTAAATATAAATGCTAGTATAATGGACAAATTATGATTATACATGGTGTTGTAGACGAAGATTTTTTTTAGAGTTAATAATTTATTTTCATAAAAAATAATGAGGATAACTTGTATTTACAATGATATTTAATTTTATAAAATATCTCACTATTAATAGAAATGGAAATTTTGATTTGTTGGATCCTTTATTAAATAAAAAGAAATTAAATTTACATAAGCTTCAAAATGGGAATATTTGGGTTTTCAAGCGATAGGTAGAATAAAATCCATGATTTAACAAAGTGGTTTTGGAGATTACCATTTTAAATAAAGAAGAAATGTTTTCTAACAAATTGTAACGAGAAAGAGTATATTATATAGGGAATGAACAATATGAGACCTTGTGTATTTATGTCAATGGGTTTTAGTAAAACCCAAATGCATTTCTAGGCAAGAAAATGAAGCCATCACTCATGTTTTCTCATTCACAATATCCAGTACGTACAAAGCTCAATAAGATGAAACTAAGGTTCTGCAAAGACCCGTTTATCTGACCCTCGGAAATGGACACTAATACATTCTCGATATTCACGTGCGGCAAATCCAAGCTCTGTAAACCTGATACCTTAAGGGTAAAAAGAAAAGAAGACATAATGTAATTTTACATTAATGGAATAACATATATTATTTCATTATATAAAATCTTTACAGTGGAAATTTTAAGTACATTTATTAGAGTTAAACATGGACAGTTATAATATCTATCCTTACAAATGTGGAATACACAAGTACGCAAGTGTGGTGAAAAAGGTGTAACAGTCTACTGAAGAATCTTCTAACTCCATGCTCCAAGCTCTTCCAGATTGCTCCAAACTAAACCTGACTACTAGGCTGTCCGAAAAAATAAGGCACGCAGAGTTAGGGAATCAGAAATAAACCATGTGCCAGTCATGGGACTGGTGTGAGAAACTCAAAATATGAGTGTTTGAAAGCAATGGGTATCTCATAAGACCACGTCGCACATAAACCTGGAATGAGCTTTTACCTTATGATAACCAAAACATTTCTACATGAAATCCGTCGATACTATTTCTAATAACTTTATTTGAAAATTGTTATTCAAATAAACATATTAAAATAGCCGAAAGTGTAACATCATTACATTCCAGTATATTAGGTTATACAATCAAGTTTGAAGGCACTTATTGGAGAATGAATTCCAAACATTGACTATGTAAGGGACTACCTTCCGTATAGTACACCTCTAGAGGGATGTACCTAGGATCCAAATGTAGGGCACCTAAACAAACATAGGACTGGCTAACCTCTTCCTTGATGGTACCAACTATGTCATCACCCCAGTCGTTCCCGACCTATTTGAGATCTCTCTTAGCATACACAACATAGTTAATATATGTAGAGTAATTTAGAAAGGTGATGACATCTCCTAGTGGGAATGACTCACATAGGCCTACCGCTTCTACCCAGTTTTTTTCATTTCCGGGGTGCGAGGCTTAAGGCCACGCTTACCTTTCATAGCACACATTTCACTTTAAATGCCATATTTCCATTCCACAGTCGCAAAATTGATTTCTACAAATATATAACACCTGAACCCGTACGTCTTAGGAAAGGCTGTTAAGCTAAGTGAAGTTGTCTTCTTCACCACCAAATATATGATACGTATATAAAAATCAATCGATGTGATTAGAAATGCAACGCTAGGCCTTCGTCTATACAAACTGTTCGGGAATAGGAAAAACTAAAGGAACTCTCCTACCACATCCTATTAGGAATTATCCCTAGGATTAGTAGCGAGCTACCCGTGCTTTGAAGGTCAAATGAACATACTACTACCATATATATATGATAAGGAAAATTTCCCCCAAGGGTCAGTGACAAGTAGCCCTTCATTCTATTTACTATCATTCCAAGTCTTCACTTCAAAAACATAAATTGGTTCGAAGTGGTTTTTGGATAATAATCACTTAAATTCGACACGGTTCCTTCGAATCAATCATCGATAAAATGATATTAAGTAAATAGGTGCTTATTATTGGATTAATTACTTCCATTTTATCAAAAATATCTTCTAGAGATATATGTCTTTAAAAAAAAAAAATTGGTATCTACGGAATCATTAAACCTCTCTTTAACTTTGGAAACACCAAATCATTTTCGTAAGTCATATTGCAAAACCTTTTTGAGTTAAAAAGGGTCGATAGAAATTAATCTAATTCTACTCAACATTAATTTCGTATTCAACCTTTACAATCCGTCAAATAAAGGGTGAAATCACCTTTTAAATTAACAAAGTTAGTATGGGTTCCCTTCTTGGAATTTAATATTAAATATAAGATTGTTATCTCTATACAATCCAAGTCGTATTAAATTAAATTTAAAAAATCGAATATTTTAAACTTGCCTCGTTTTCGACATTTCGGCCTTATCTATTCATCGTCCAGGAAAGAGGCCAGGTAAGCCACGGCACTGGTTGCTCCTGAACATCTCCTTACTTTAAGCACCTCACATCCGGATCTCATGAATAGAAAAATCCAGTCTACTCATCGGCTTTTAAACACAAGATTAAATCACTTAATTTTTAACAGCTTTTCTTTAAATCATTTATTTAAACCTTTTAAAATAAATTATAAAACGTTCATATTATCTTTGAAACACTTAATTATTCATTAGAAAACATTTATAAAAGGTTACGAAAAGAATTGTTGAGTTTAAATCATATTACGAAAGTTATTAGAAGTGCTGCAAAAATTGCTGCAAATAGTGTTTTCAAAGCTTATTTGATCAAAACAACTTTTAGATTATTTACAAATCCATTTTTATAACTCAAATCTCTTTTGAAAAATTTAAAATATTTATAGATTTATTCCATATTTTCAAATAATTAAAATATTATTTTTAAAGAATTTGCCGCTTTGGTTTCTGAATTACCGAACTACGACTAGTTTGAAAACTTGATTTGCCCTTATTTCAAAATCAACTAAATGAAATCTTGATTTTCTTACTTTGTTTGAAAATATGATTATAAAGGTTTCAGAATATTTCTTATTATTGAGAATTCCGACTCTAAATCCGATGTACACATCGATTTATCTTTCTACATTGCGAAACCGCGAATAACCATTACGCGAGGCGCCTATTTTTGACTCAATTTTCATAACTAGTCAAAACTTCACCAAACTGGATTGTAGTGTTTATAAAACATTTATAAACCATTTCAAGAGGGTTAACAATCTCATATATACTATTTCATTTAATGGAAAGTGATTTCCTTTGTGATTTTTGACGTGCATTAAACATGACTTGTTAATACAATCAAACAGTCATATAATCGACATCCAAACTTGATGATCGAGCATCGTAAGCAACCATAACAATCATATCATACCATCATATTATTATATAAGGATAAATATGGTGTTTCTCACCATAATCCAAATCCAAACTTCCCAACAACATTCACACCACAACTCTTCACTAAACATTGTTATCTTTAACTAAAACCAACAAGAAAACTTCATTTCCCTTGCTCAAGTGCTTGGCCATCTTCACCTACACTTGCTTTGCACTCGACCATGCCCCTCTCCATCTTCAAGTGCTCACGGCCTCACCTCCCAAACACACCATAGCTCACGTTCATAAGGCCATACTCCTTCCTCACTCATGGCCATCCCTCCTAGACACCACCCAAGCTCTCGGCAGCACCCTAACCTTCATCAAGACTCATGGCCTCAAGCCCATCCTTCATCTTGCTCACGGCCCATGGCTTTTAGAAGATAGGAGAAGTAGTGGAATGGTGTGCAAGTTGGAGTGATATGCATATATATATATATATATATATATATATATATATTCTATAGTTTTTCTCTATTATTTTATTTATGAGGATGCCATTGAAAAGCTTGATAAAGAAGAAGAAAAATGTGAAGAATCGTGTTAGGAAATATGAAGAGATGTGGAGGTATTTATAGGGAAAGAATGGGAGGAAAATATCTAGATATTATACACACCTACATCATCCCCTTCATTACCTCCACATGCACCATCGCCATCTCCCATGTGCTCTCATGATGCATGTACTTAGGTGTAAGAAGGTTGACTTAAGTTTGCTTAAGGGTTAAGCAGATAAGAAATTGTCTTAGATATTTATGGTTATATATATTTAAATGTATATATGTATATTATGGGTGTATATGTGTGTGTGTGTGTGTTTATGTGCAAGTGGATATGTTCTTATATATGTACATGCGTATGTCATCTGTAATCCACAATGTTGCACAACTTCTACAAGTTGAATTGTTACGAATTTCGATTTTGATTTTCTGTCATATTTTCACTTTTTAATCAATATACGTATATTTGAAATCAAAGTTTGAAGATAAATTTCTATACATTATTAAAATGATCTCATTTGAATTATAAAACCATATAAATCAATATTAAACAACTGTTTATAAAAAGGGTTATTATATCGATAAAGCGATACGAATTTTCTTATATTTTTCAATTGAAATATATATCTTTACAAACTATTATAAAATGATTTATTATCACTTTATAAATATTTAAAATGAATTGTTATCATTTAAAACAATTATTATAAGAGGGAATTAGGAAAAAGGACAAACTTTGATAAAAAATTTGTCTCAAGGACATCAAGATTCAATTTTGGCTGAAGGACAAACTTTGAGAAAAATTAGCCTGAAGGACTATGCTAGTTCAAACTAGCATTATATTCAATTTTACGCTACATAAAATGCTAGTTCTAACTAGCAATTTATTCAGTTTTTACACTATACAAAATGCTAGTTCTAACTAGCATTGTCCTTCGGCCGAATTAATTTCAAAGTTTGTCCTTCAGCCTAAAAATGAAACTTGTTGTCCTTCAACCTAATTTTTTTTCAAAGTTTGTCCCTGTGCCTATTTTCCACTTATTAGAATAACTAAAATAATTATCATATCCTTAAGTATCAATTAGAATCATAAATCAATTATTAAATATAATGGAGTCACCATTGATGTCATAAATATATTTAATTCCCAAAAATAAAATAAATAATTTTATTTCATATTCTTGTTCATTTATAAAAACAAGGGTATGTATACAGCTCCGAGCACAATGTTTTATGATTATAGAGTTGTTTATCAACAAAATGATTTTTGGGTATTTTATCGATATATCTTTCCAAAGGAAATATTTTTGCGAATAATTTTCCAAAATAAGTTCATTATTATCATTCATCGCCTAAAACCTAATTATTTGTTTAAAAATAATCTCCATTTGAATATTTAAAACAAATTAAATGTCCCTAATTAAAGTGATCATTCGGGTTGTTACGTACTTCCCCCATAAAAGATTTTCGTCCTCGAAATTAAAACGCAAAACCCAAAGGTGTTTGCACAAAATATTTATTTTTTTAACTTACACTTGTACGATGTATATTGATCATGCGTATGCAATATCTGATTCGATCGCTTATTCGAATACACAACCTTCCTTCTGAACTAGTATTGATCTCTCAATACTCTAGTGTGGACTCCAATTAGGCTTTCTGATTACAATTTTAGTTTTCCTTGCATAGCTCTCAATCGTGATAGAAAACTCAAGTTTCCAACCATAAACCCTTATCAATGTTCATCGTCAAGAATTGAGTGATAAATCCTTTTTCGGACTAGTATAAACACCTCAAAGTCGTATACTCGAAGTTTGGATCAAAATCATGCGTCAAAATGATCCACATACCTCATACGTTCTTATTAACCTTCCTAAAATATTTTATGGAAACATTTAATAAAATCTTAACTTTGATTCAAAACTCTTTTATAAAGACATTTCTTTATATAAATTTATTCTCTCAATATTTCTTCTTAAAGGAAAACATCTCATTTCATAAGATAAATGCCTTTTCCATTAAAATTATAATAAACATCTTTTATTATAACACATTTCTTTTTTATAAACATATCTTAACAGTTTCTAAACCAAAAACCCATTTTCAAAATAATTCATTAAATTGGTAAATTATCTTCTTTCCAAAGAAATTATTTTAATTTAAATACTTAGAAAATACCTTTATATACTTAAATCCGTAAAAATCTCTGAGGAAAGCTTCATATTTTCCAAAAACACTTTATTGGATTAAAACAAATGTTGCATGAAACATCGATACGACAACCCAAAAACATTAGTATAGGTATTTGATTAATTACGTTTAATATTAATTTTGGATGTCAAATTTAACTGTTAGTTAACAATGAAGCCAAACATATAGGGGTATCATTACCTCTTAGACCTTGAATGGAAAACTTTGGATTTGCGATCCTAGGTAAGATCGGTTCAGGATCATGGGGTCTTTTTCTATCAGATAGGAAGGGCTGTTGCACAAAATGTACTTCTAAGTAATTGCCCCATAGATCCTATATCTATCTATATGAAGAAGAAATCGTGTAAGCTCGGGTTATGGAAGAAGGAACTGAGAAGGAGATATCAGCAACAACGGGTTTTATTAGACATTCTTAACATAAAAATAGATATAAGTTACCCACCCTTAACCTTTACAACAAATATAGGATATGAATAAATCTCGTATATTATATAAACATTCCTTTTGGAAACCACTTACTATAACAACAGTGTTGTAGTCCGTGCCTTTTTCACTTCCTCGAAAACATTTATTACAATAATAAATGTTGAAATCTATGTTTTCATTAATTAGTGCATTTTAAATCACCTTTTTTAAAAGTCATTAATCTTTATTTGAATATCACTTTCAAAATATTCCTTTAAAAAATTATTTTAACTTTTAAAACGTGAATGTATTTTCTCTACAAAATCTATAATTAAATCTCAACACAAATCACTTCCATATTTATAAAACTTATTCTTATAAATTTCCTTTTTATTTTATAAAACTTTTTCTTATAAAATCTATTTATTTATAAAATTTCATTTATAACTCTACGCTTTTATAAAGCTCGTTTGTTTACAAAATTTCCTTTATAAATCCATTTACAAAATATCACTTACAAATCCATTTTAAATATTTTTAATACACCGTTAATTTATCTATTACTTCATTTATAAAATATTATATTTATAAATTTTTCTCTTAATATACATTCATATTGTAGTGATTCGTCGTTCCGTACCCTTTTAGCTGACAATATACCACACTTATCCAACCCAAATAGTACGAAAGGAGAATAATTAAGAGAAAGAAAAAGATATAAGAAGAACAGAAACAAAATAAAGAATCTCACAGTCGCAGCGGAACAAAATATAATATATAATAACATATTTTTATAAAAAGAATCTGTAGCCGTTATTATATATACAATCATCAGAGTACAACAATCAATATGGACAGTTATAATAACTTATCCTTACAATACTGAACATTTAGTTTAACACACACAACGGAATATAAATCAAGGACGTGAAATATGCCTTAGTCTCCTCTAGCTCGTCCCCGAGCTCCATAGCATTCTAGCCTGAATCTGTAATACTCGATCTAATCCAAGTATTATTAATAAAATAATACTCGAGTCAGTCTAGAAAACCAGCATGAGAAAACACACTCAATTTGAATTATTACTAGTTTCAAAATCCTTTGAAAAACAAAAGTATCTCGTAAGACCATGCCACACATAAACACGGCGGGTCTTTACCTTACGATAACCAAAACATTTTTATAGATAATCCAGTGATATTATAATAGTGTCTAAGTATAAATACTTTTTATGATAGCCGAAATTTTTACATTAATTAAATTCCAGCATACTAGGCTCTACAATCAAAACCGTAAAGGCTCATAGTGGATATTGGATTCCATACAGTGACTGGGCTACTGGGGTACCGCACGCCACAGTGCACCTCTAGAAAGATGTACCGAGCATACCTAAAGGTCCCTACCAACACAGAACGGGCCTACCCCTTACTGGATAGTACCGAATATGTTATCACCCAGGGTGTTCCCATCCTTAATTGAGCGCTCTCTTTTCCATGCACAACCATATCCATAATTATAATATATATCCGTGGGTATCTAGAAAAGTGATAACATACCCTACTTGGTTGTGACCCACTTAGCCCTGCTGCATATCCCATGTTTTAGTAATTTTCGGTTGGTGGGGCTTAAGGCTATGTTTTACCTTAAGAATAGCATTCATACTTGGAATGCTAACACTTCCTTCCAAGAAACGATGCAATGACAGCATTCATACATACAAGTTGTTCTAGGTCTGAACAAACCGAATCTCCTTCAAGATTACCATCTTCATTATCTTCAAGACATCACAATTCGTAACGCACAAATTGGGTCAAAGTGGTTTTCGAATAATTAATCCGATCCCTTTCTCTTCGAAATGATCAATGAATTTGGCCAGATTTGATAGTCAATTAGTTAACTATCAAATAACACACAAAAGCAATCACTAGGCCCAATTTATTAAATCTTTTTAAAATATTAATTTTAAATATTTTTACATAGATAAATATTCAAATTTCTTCCAGCATTCTAACGTTTGAAAACAAATTCAAATCCTTATATTAACCTTCCCATAGTCAAAACATCCCCAAATCATTTTATCCCAATACATAGAAATAATTTCCAAGTCCAAAGTAGTATTTCATTACTTAGAAAAATATTCCTATAAGAATAATTTCATTGCTAAAATATCTCCAAATCTTTAATTTCAATGCTTAGGGAAAATATTTAAGTTTCCTTTCCAAAATCATTTCCAGTATTCATTCTTAGGAGATATTCCTCACTTATCTCATAAATCTCCAAAATAACTATTAATTTTCTTTTTAAAATTTTAAAAATCAATTATACTTGTTTATATTTTCAACCCGTTCCTATCTTCTTTTATGAATCCTAATTCATTCTTCGAAGTTTCTCTTATTTCAACAATCCAGAAATTTCCTTAAATTTCCAGAATTCCAATTCAAGGTTTCTCTTATAAAAGTCATATCTGTTAAATAATCCCATTTACAAATCTCGAGAGAATTTATAAATAAATTAAAATCATTTCAAAACTCTCTCTATATATGTAACAAGTATTTTAAAAGACTAATAATTTATTTTTTATTTTTAAAATATGTTTAAGTAATTAGTTAAAATATTAAAACACTTTAAATAAAACATCAATAACTCATTTCCAACTCATTTTCAAATAAAATAATTAATTTTTAAAGCTGATTATAAAATTAGAATTTATTTCAATTTATATTAAATATTAAAAAAAATCCAATTTCTGAAGTATTTCAATACTAAATACAACTTTAATTTACATAGTTTAAATAAATGGAATTTTCCCCTTAAAAAAAATTTACCTTCTCGATAAAAATATATTTTTAAAATCCCAATGCCAAATTTCACTTTACAAATCCCTCTCGATTTATAACACATTGATTTCACTCTGATTCCCTAACCATTCTCACATTTCAAAAATAGAATCTACTATTTTTCCCAAAATCCATTTCCATATTTCGATATAAATTCATATTGTAAATTTATATTTCCAATCTATCAACTAAAAGTCATTTCCCTTATTTAGAAACATCATTTATAAATTTATGAACTTATTTGGGTTTTACTTATTTACAATATAATCTTATTTATAAAATTCCATTTTATAAATCCATTTCTTTACAAATTCCATTTATTTTCAAATCTATTTTAAATATCAGTTTTTAACTTCTTATCTATATTTTTCCCAAAAATATCATTTTAAAATCCATTATTAAAAATCCTCTATATAATTTATTTTTAAATCTCCAAATAAAACATTTTACGAATAGTTAAGTACAACTCCAAATCAAATTATTGTATTATCCAAATCAATTTCCTTTAAAAATAATCCAAATTTCGATATAAATATTTTTATGTTCAAACTTTTAATTCCTTCAAATTCAAAAATAGTATTTATGGTGTTTAAAATAACAAAATTAAGGCCAGTGCTAGTATAACATCCAAACATTCAAATCACACAACAATCTATAACAAATTATTCACACAAATCATATATCACTATATATGAAATTAAAATCAACATTTTTGAGGAATCCAGTTGGATCGCTCTAACCTGTTAGCACTAAAATTGGTTACTAACACCCTTAGAAAGATTGCGTAGAGAGATTAATGAAGAAAGTAAATTAAAAAAGAGAGCAATATGTAAATTTCAGTGCAGAGAACAAGAACATCAAATTTATAGTGGTTCGGCGTAACTGCCTACGTCCACTTTGAAGTTGATTTCTATTAATTTCATTAATTGTTTCTTATAGGTACAATCCGTTTCTAATTACTTGGATACAATTGAAAAAAAAAGATTAAGTTTTGAATGAGTGTTGAATGCGGCAAATTTTCCCCAGTTTTCCTAAAAAACTGATCCTTTTTACTGTGCCCCCGCCTCTCTATTTATAGACAAAGATGTGTTGGACTTCCCTGGTGGGCCTGGTGGCTGAATATCTTTGCCCAAATGGAGTAATTTCTGTGTGCTGACCCATAGATGCCGAACGTCGAATGACGAACAGTCTCCTCATGTCGAGCGCAGTGAGGCCGAACACTCTGAATATCGTGGGAAGCATCTACATCGAACGATACTGGAAGCCGAACTAGTGACTTGGCCGAATGATGTCTTGGCCGAACGATGTTTGTATGCCGAGCAAAACTTAGGTCGGACGATACTTTGGCCGAACGTTACCCAGGCCGAACTATGTCTTGGTCGAACAATTCTAAGACCGGTCAATAGTTTGGCCCAACAATGTTTGGGCCAAATGGTAGTTGATGCCGGACAATTCTGCCATACCGAACGTTCTCACATGTTGAACGTTATTCCATACCGAACGTCTCTCAATGCTGAATGCTCTGCCATGTCGAACGCTCCATAGACGCCGAACGAACTTGGATGTCGAGTGCTTCTTGGATGTCGGTCGCTAAACGATCCAGTTGAGCCGATCGGTGGGGATGCCTAGTACTAAGTTGCCTGGTCAAATCCCGAGGAAACACTTGCCCCCCAAAATGCATTACCTGGCCGAACGTGGTGCGCTTTGAATCATGCGCCCTCTGTGCTTTGTCCCTGGCCATGGTCCAATTTCCTCAATGGTGACTTCCCTTGATCGCCAGATGAAGTGATGCGCGCCGAACAGTATAGCCGAAGCCGAACGCTTATCGTTATACGAACGGCTTTGTATGCCGAAGCCGAACGCTTCACGTTATGCCGAACGATTTTGTATGCCGAAGCCAAACTGTGTGGCCTTGACCGGCTCAACCGGTCACAGCCTCTTCAACTTCTTCTTCTTCCCTATAAAGGCCAGCGTCTTCCTCCTTCTTCTCCTTTCACTTTTTACCTCCGCTATCTCGTAGTTGCAAGTTTCACCTGTTAACAGCCTCCAAAGATTTAACATTCCTTCCCAATCCATTCGGCATTAACTAAAGTCGTGCCCTTAACTCCAGATTCCTCCAAGTCTCGATCCACTAACTAGGTAACGATCCCTCCATATAAATCCTTTCCCCGAATAAGTAGGTTTTAACGCGAGGCTCGAGTTCGTAAATTAGAACTGTAGCCGATAGGTGTTGTGCGGACGATTTAATCGAAGTTCGATTAGGATATTTCTTAGGGCTAGATGGTATGGTGGGGTAGAGAAGTTTCCAGAGTCGGAGGGAGATTTTGGAGGTGTATTGTGGTTCGACACAGTTCCCCCACGCCGAACGAGACTGGAGGGTAGAATAGAGGAAGAGCAGGGATTGGCTAGGATGCCGAACAGCATGGTTCGGTCTGGCTCGCCGAACTATTCGTCATCGTCGCTCGGTATGGTTATGTGCAGAGTGCCGAGCGTTGGGGTTCAGCGTAACTCTGGTTCGGTATGATTCACCACATGCCGAGCAGTGGTATGATAGGACAGGAAGGGAGCATGACTCAGGTGGGATGCCGAGTGTTATTTCGACCGAACAAAATTTTGGCCGAACGATACTTTGCCGAACGCTACCTTGATCGAACGATAGTTAGGACGAACGATAGTTTGGCCGAACAATTTTTAGGCCGAACGGTAGCTAGGCCGAACGAAGGTTTGGCCAAACAATATTTAGGCCAAACAACTTTTAGGCCGGGCCATTATGAATGCCGAACCATCCCTTAGCTTAAGCCGAACACTTGTTTACCTTGCCTAATCACATAACAAAACAAGGACAAGGACTCCAACATACTAGCATATCGAACTGATCCGGACTGATAATTTCCTAGTTTCAGTAGACACGAACCTGAATTTAAATCGACGTATTCAGATAACTTCTTTTAACATTTTCTGAGTCTGAAACTGTAAACACCATAAGGCAGGCTTTTGGGGACGGTCAGCGATGACGGTCTTCGAAGACGACAATTCGAAGCTCAGTTTTATATTATTAACTCTGTGACTTTCAGTTTTTCAGCGCTTACACATGAATGATCGCACTAGTTCACACACCACACGGGGGGAATTCTTGTGTTGTTAATTCTGACGTCGTTTGTTTTTCAAGTATAGTTCAAACAGGTGCACTCGTCAAACTCAATATTTATCGGAGATGTCTAAGAAATCTAGCTCCGCCACGATCTCGGATAGACCTGGGCCGTCATCTAAATAAGGGGTCGCGGATACTTCTAACCCGTTGACTTCCCCCGCTCATAACTTAGCTCCCGATGCCCTAGAAGCATCAATTCTCTTGGACAACCTGGTCGATTCTCAAGCTTCGAAGGTCAACAAAGTCGCGCTCCGACGAATATGCTCTATCCATAGAATCCCATTTGACGACGTGCTGGTTCCATCGAGGCACGATCGTCTACACCTGCCCCCAGTTGGATACACCGCCTGTAATAAGTTTATGTGCTGGGTCGGTAGTGTGCCACCGTTTAACTTATTTCTTCGGGACGTGCTTCAATACATTGACATCTCCTCGTCGCAACTGCACCCAAACGGTCACGACTTCATCTGTGGCACCTACATCCTCTTTATGACCGTCCTCTCTAGGCCTCCAACTCCTGGCGACATCAGATATATTTATATGATAAAGAAGCGGAGAGATGGCCCCTCCTTTGTGTTCCTCGAACCGCACCACAAATGACAGATTTTAAGCGGCGCATGGAGCAAGTTTACCTTGTACAAAGAGGAATGGTTCTATGTGCATTGCCCTGCTGGTTTCACGAGGAGATGGGTTGAAGGAGTAAGTCTTCTTCTTGAAACGATACTCATGTTTGGTCGAAGCTATGCCTTTTCTAACTCTTGTTTCATCTTCTCAGTTATCAATCCATGTCCTGATGGCCATGGGTATTCTGAGGCCGTTGAAGCTATTAGAGCTCTTCCCGTCGAAGAACGAGACATCCGAACTCTTATTTCAAATGAGTCACTATCGGGATTCGGACTATTAGTAGAAGGTCGTCGGGTAAGCCTTCCTGAGGGCGTCTCCATACCCATGCCCGCATCCGGTAAAGGGAAAAAATTAGCTGAGTCGTCATCACGTCACACCCTTGATGTAGAGGAAGAGGTGGAAATTCAAGGGAATGAAACACCCGAAGCACAAGGTAAGAACTTGGGTCCCAACAGGATCCGGTAGTCAAAGTACACGATATCGAAACATCATCTTCCCCTTCAAAGAGGAAAAAGGGATTGACGTACAAGATTAGAATGGAGAAGGTTGGCGGAACTTCAAAATTTACGCTCATTGCAACAGAGAAAGAGGCTTCTTCACAGCATGTAGAAAGTTCTTTAAAGGGCCTATCGAACCTCTCCATTTTGGATGACCTGCTCAATTACGACTTTGACGATTCGGAGGCATTAAAGCTTCGTTCGCCCATCAGAGGCAATGCGAGTGCTCTAACCCAAAGTCTGGGAGAAATAACTACCATTAGCCAAGCGACTGGTCCGTCCCGGGGAAACACGAGGACACACACGAACATTTGCACTTCAATTTGCACGTAGATTTTTGTCGTCACACTACTCTTTGCTGATTCGTTGTTATTAAAATTCTATGCAAGTGACATGGGGCGCTTGCATGGATTTGATCGCCTTCGTGGTTCGTCTATTTTTTATCAGTCTGGATGGGACTTGGGTTCCGAAAGACGTCGAGATAGGGATGGTGACAGTGATAAAGACTATCATTCCCAGGACTCGTCATATCGGAAGAAAACTTACTATCAGCTAAAATACCACCAGGATACTTCCTCTCATCCGGGGCAAAGCAAAGACAAGCGCGGCCATAAATGGTCGTAATCTGATGCTCCCTGGGACCAACGCTTCGATTCCTTTTCTACTCGACAGTCCCGAGATTCTCACAGGAAAGCCGAACTTTCAAAGCCGTCTCCTCCTGCTCCTGCTACAGACCCAACAGTATCGGAGAGGCTTGCCGAGCTTAAAGATAAATTTCCAAAAATCTTCTTCGACGGCTTGAAATTCCTCCCGGCGATTCATCCTATCCCCGGACATGTCAAGCAGAGCGCCGTCGCCTGTACCAACGACATCTATGTTCAACATGACGAGTTTGTTCATTTGGCTGAAAAAATTTCTGAAGTCTCTGTGGAGCGCCAACATGAAATCGATCGCCTGAAGCCTGAGGCTATCCACGACAAAGACATCATTAAGGCTCAAGACGAAGAGATTGCAACTTACAAGTTTGAACTTGAGGTCACCTATCGGAGTGCCAAGGACACCGCTGAGGCCGTCACTCGTCTGGAATCAACTTATAAGAAAGAACTCGATGAGGCGGTTCAACGATGTGGGTCTTTGGCTCTAGAGAAGGACTTAGTTCAAAAGGAGAGGGACACATTCAGCCTCCGAGTCAAGGAACTTGAGGAGCAGCTCCACAGAGCGAAGGAAGAGAAAATGGCTGCCCAAGAAGAGTCGCAACGATACTGTAACGAGATAGTTGCCACTCGACTCTTAAAAGAAAAACTTGAAGGCGAGCTTTCCAGAGTTGAGGCGTTAAAGAGTGAAGCCCATGAAGGGGGCAAGAAGATAGCGACCATTGATATCAACTCGCGTCTTGAGACGACTAGAGAAGAAGGCAGGGAGGAGGTCAAAAGTATGTTTGACCCGCTAATTGCTGAGTTCAACGCATGCGTTCTCATGCATCGAGACTTGACTTTCTTGGGCGAGGGTTATCTTGAATCTCTGGCCGAGGCGTGGGAGACTTTAATCAAGATCAGAAAGGCCGAGCACGGTACCGAAGAGATTGATGAGGGGGTCTTGATAAAAGAATTCCTCAACGGGAATAAACCTTCCGACTAGTTAGCAGCTAAAGCTATTTATTGCAAAGGCACCCCCTCAAAGAAATGGAAAGTGGTGATTACCGGCCTATCCGGGGTTGTGCCTCCAGCTCATGCGCCTACTCGATTGGCCGTTCTGCCGATACTCGAACCCTTTGAGCAGCATATCGGTTACAATCCGGAGGACCCCGACCTTGGTGTCCATATTCTGTCTCCCATTCCAAAGGGTGAAACCCCCTTGAAGTTTGAGAGCGGCCGGAGCCTGTAGATAGCTCTTCACTTTAAGATTCCAAAAATTGTCGTTCTTTATGAAGGACTATTGTATTCTAATGCTTGTTTTTCATGATTTTGCACAGGCCATTCTGATCCCGAGCGCACTCCGAGGAGCGATGTCGCCAAGGAGGTAGAGGAAAAGATAGATGAGGCCACTCAGGCAGGAGAGGCTCCCGGCCTAGATGCTCAGGTGATTGGAGTGTTGGATGAAGACAAATCTGAGACTTCTTCTCCCATCGAGGGGAGTTATGAAGTAGAGATTGATGGCGCCTCCGAACACACATCTGAGCTAAGCATGAAGGAGCGGCTCAAGAAGGAGAAGAGAGAGACGGCCGAGATCAAGGTCGAGCCTCGAGTTGTGGACCCAGACGATCCCTTGCACAAGCCATTAAATGCTGTTCTCCCTGGCAGGTCCAAGCCCATGGATGTTCCCCTTACTTCTTCAGCTGCTACCCCTCCATCAAAGAAGAGTACCAAGGGTAAACACACATGGGAGGAGCCATCCGAGAAGACCACAGAGGTGAGGAAGTCGAAGAAGCACAAGAAGTGACCATTACTCTTGTTCAACGAGAGTTAGTTTAAGTTATGTTATTTTTTTCATCTAATTCCGTAGTCTTTTTAAATAGATTGTCTACTCCGAACTTTGTAGTAAAAACTTTTTTTGAATAAAGCTTGGTTCCTTTTTTTTGTGCCTTTCAAAAGGCTCTTGTCATTTAATTTTTGTATGATTGTGATTTAAATCCGAGCGTTGTGAATAACAGGGACTTCTCGGTTCACCTTCATATAGCTCGGAGATTCTTCGAGAGTTGTTCATTCTTCCTTCTGCTCTTTAAGCACTTAGAACATTTTTTAGTCCGCACGTCGGGGACTTAGAGTACTCCATTCCGCGCTCTGGGGACTTGGAGATTTGAGTCATTTATACTCGAGTCTGTGCTCCGGGGACTTAGAGTACTCCTGTCCGCACTCTGGGGACTTGGCGATTTTGACTCGTTTATACTCGAGTCCGTGCTCCGGGGACTCAGAATACTCCAGTCCGCACTCCGGAGACTTGGGATTTTAGAATCATTTATACTAGAGTCCGCACTCCAGGGACTTAGAGTACTCCAGTCCGCACTCTGGGGACTTGGAGATTTTAAGTCGTTTATACTCGAGTCCGCACTCCGGAAACTTAGAGTACTCCAGTCCGCGCTCTGAGGACTTGTAGATTTTGGAATCGTTTATACTCGAGTCCGCACTCCGGGGACTTAGAGTATTCCAGTGCGCGCTTGGGGGACTTGGAGATTTTAAGTCGTTTGTACTCGAGTCCGCACTCCGAGGACATAGAGTACTCCAGTCCGCACTTTGGGGACTTGGAGATTTTTAATCGTTTATACTCGAGTCCACGCTCCGGGGACTTAGAGTACTCCAGTCCGTACTCTGGGGACTTGGAGATTTTTAATCGTTTATACTCGAGTCCGTCCTCCAGGGATTTAGAGTACTCCAGTCCGCACTCTGGGGACTTGGAGATTTTTAATCGTTTATACTCGAGTCTGCGCTCCGAGGACTTAGAGTACTCCAGTCCGCACTTTGGGGACTTGGAGATTTTTAATCGTTTGTACTCGAGTCCACACTTTGGGGACTTTGAGAACTCCAGTCTGCACTCTGGAGACTTGGAGATTTTAGAGTCGTTTATACTTGAGTCCGTGCTCCGGGGACTTAGAGTACTCTAGTCCGCACTCTAGGGACTTTGAGATTTTTAATCGTTTATACCCGAGTCCGCGCTCCGGGGACTTAGAGTACTCCAGTCTGCATTCTGGGGACTTGGAGATTTTTAATCGTTTATACTCGAGTCCGCGCTTTGGGGACTTAGAGTACTCCAGTCCGCACTTTGGAGACCTTGATATTTTTAATCGTTTATACTCGAGTCCGCGCTCCGGGGACTTAGAGTACTCCAATCCGTACTCTGGGGAGTTGGAGATTTTAGAATCGTTTGCGCGTGTTCGTACGTCGGCCAGAATAATATGGTTTCATTTGCCTGTCACATGATCATCATACGAAGAGACATTAGTAATTTGTGGAAAAGATGGCTTCAAGCCTTTATTAATGAAACCAAACTGAATTGTCTTACTACATGCCGAGAACTAGAAATAAAGGCGTACTGGAAATAAATGCATCTAATACATGAACGAAATAGACTAAGTATAATAATGCCGCAAGTGCTCGCTGTTCCAAGCTCGGGGGAGTGTCGCACCATCGACGGTCGCTAGCTTGAAAGTTCCTTCTCCAAGCTTTCGTTCGATGACTTATGGACCTTCCCATGCGGGATTCATATGAGACGGGATCGAAAAAACCTCGTTTCAAAACGAGGTCTCCGACACCAAAAATTCTTGGTCCGACCTTTTCGTTATAATATTTTGCGACTCTACGTCTTTATGCGGCCGCTCTCAAATTGGCCTCTTTGCGTTTTTCGTCAATGAAGTCCAATGATTCCAATAAAAGATTCTGGTTTGACTCGAGGTCATAATAAGTTACTCGATGTGATGGAACTTCAAGTTCCACGGGTATGACAGCTTCTGCGCCATATGCCAATGCGAATAGAGTGTGGCCAGTCGCGGTCTTGTGGGTGGTCCTGTAGGCCCAAAGCGTTGGTGGAAGTTCATCCACCCACTTGCCTCTAGCCTTTTCCAAACGTTTTTTCAATATGGACTTGATTATCTTGTTTACGGTTTCCACTTGTCCGTTAGCTTTCGGGTGAGCAACCGTTGCAAACTTCTTTTCAATGCCATATTTCTGACAAAATTCTTTGAACTCTTTGCATTCGAATTGAGTCCCTTTGTCTGTAATGATGGTCCATGGAAGGCAGAAACGACAGATGATATTTCGTACGATGAAATTAATAACCTTCTTGGTGGTTATTGTGGCCAGAGGCTCTGCTTCTGCCAATTTGGTGAAGTAGTCGACCGCAATTATTGCATATTTCGCTCCACCTTTGGCTATGGGTAAAGAACCAACTAAGTCAATTCCCACATTGCAAATGGCCAGGGACTAACCATTTGCATGAGTTCCGTCGACGGAGCCCTCGGGATTTTTGTATATATCTAGCATTTACCACATCTTCTTACATAGCCTGCAGAATCCTGATTCACAGTTGGCCAGTAGTATCCATAACGGAGGATCTTCTTTGCTAATGTCTGCCCCCCAGTATGGTCGCGGCATTCTCCTTCATGGACTTCCTTCAGGACCCGTTTTATCTCATCATGGGCAATGCATCAGATAGTGGGGTCGAGAATCCCCTTCGATACATTATTCCATCCTGTATTACATAACGAGAAGCCTTACGAAGGACTTGTTGTCTTTCGCTCCTTTCTTTGGGTAAGATCTCGAATAGCAAGTACTGTTGATTGGGGTCATCCATGATTCCTTCTTGATTTCTGTTTCCAACACGAAATCTACCTCCATCATACCTATACTTTGATCATGGAGGGTCTCAACAGGAAATAATCCCATTTGCTGTGCGTTGCTTGTGCTTGCGAATTTTGCCAATGAATCGGCTGCTCTATTTCGCTCACGCGGAACATGTGAAATATCATAATACTCGAGATTCGCTAGCGGCTCCTGAACTCGAACCAAATATAGGGCAAGTCTCTGCCCCTTGCTTGGTAGTCTCCTCGCACTTGGTACACCACCGGTTCTGAGTCGCTGAAGATTTCAACCGATTTTACTCCCGTTTCTTTGACAAGTTTCAAGCCGGCGATCAACGCTTCATATTCGGCTTTGTTATTTGTTACTGTGAATTCGAGCTTCAAAGAATAGCAGACTGATCGGTTTTGAGGAGTTACAAGAACTATGCCAACCCCCAAACAACGGTCGTTAGACGCCCCATCTGTGTACATCTTCCATCGAACGGGAGGTATGACATTGTGGTCGTTTGATTCGTCTGTCATAGTAAATTCAGCAATGAAGTCAGCTAATGCTTGTCCTTGTATAGCCCTTTGCGGAAGGTAGGTAATATCGAACTGACTTAACTCAATATTCCATTTAAGCATTCTCCCGGAAGTTTCTGGTCATTGGAGTATCTGCCGCAAAGGTTGATCAGTGTAGACACTGATCGAGCGTGCCTGAAAATACAGGCGAAGCTTACGTGATGCAATCACCAAGCAATAGGCTAGTTTTTCAATCTTTGGATAATTTCTTTCTGCCCCCGTCAAACGTTTACTATCATAGTAAACAGGCTTTTGAAACCGGTCTTCCTCGCGAACCAAGGCTGTACTGATAGCGTGCTGGGATACAGCCAATTATATGTACAACATATCGTGGTCTATTGATTTCTAAAATACCGGGGGACTTTCTAAGTGCCTTACAAGAGCTCTAAATGCTTCATCATAGTCGGATGTCGACTCGAAATTCCTCTTTCCTTTCTTTATGACATCGAAGAAAGGAATACACTTGTCTGTTGCCCTAGATATGAATCGGCTCAGCGCGGCCACCTTTCCCTTCAAGCTTTGCACCTGCTTTATGGTTTTGGGAACTTGTATATCACGGATGGCTTGAATCTTCTCCGGGTTAGCCTCGATTCCTCGTCCATTCACAATGAAACCCAAAAACTTACCCGAGGCTACGCCGAATGAACACTTCAAAGTATTGATCTTCATTCCATATTGTCTGAGTATGTCAAACATCTCCGCTAAGTCTCAGATGTGGTTTTTTGACTGCCGCAACTTCACGAGCATGTCATCCACATAAACTTCCATCATTTTACCAATCTGGTCTTTAAACATCTGATTCACCAGACGCTGATAAGTTGCTCTCGCGTTTTTAAATCCAAAGGGCATTACTACATAGCAATACAACCCAACGTTTGCGACAAAACTGGTGTGTTCTTAGTCTGGGAGGTGCATCGGATTTGGTTATATCCAGAGTACACATCCATAAATGATAGTAACTCATGCCCGGCAGTTGAATCGACCAGCTGGTCTATCCTAGGCAAGGGAAGTTATCCTTCAGGCATGCTTTGTTTAAATCAGAATAATCGACAGAAGTTCTCCATTTTCCATTCGCTTTCTTTACTAGCACCGGGTTAGAAACCCATTCAGGGTAGAGGGCATCGCGAACGAACCCACTGCCTTTGAGTTTGTCCACCTCCTCTTCGAGAGCCGTGGACCTCTCTAGTCCATGCCTTTCCTTTTCTGTTTCATAGGAACATATCTTGGGTCTATGTTCAACATATGGCACGCGATTGTAGGAGAAATTCCACACATGTCAGAATGTGTCCAAGCAAAGACATCAAGATTTTCTCGGAGGAAGTCATTGAGGTTCTCGGCCACCACGGGGTCGAGTTGTGATCCAATTTTAATAATTCGTGACGGGTCATCCCGGCTGACTGGGATGTCAATTGTTAGTTCAGCTGGTGCTACATTTGTTTCCTTGGGTCCCCCATCATCGTCTCTCGGATCTATGTCTCTATGGATCCGAGAGTGTTGCCCGAGCCAGGGCTCGGGCGCTACTTGTCAATCATCAGCATTTCGGATGCGGATGGAGCGGTCCACGACCTTTCCTTTCCCTTTACGTTGAGCCTCTCTCAGCTCAGCCACATAGCAGGCATGTCCGATCGCCTGATTGCCGTGTACCACTCCAACACCGCTGTCTGTGGGAAATTTTAACGTCAGACACCAAGGGGCCAATGCTGCCCTAAATTCTACCAAGGCTGGACGTCCTAGAAATACGTTATATGGAGAGTCAATGTCCAACACTATGAATGGTAGGATCCGTACCCTCCTACGCTCGCCTTGCCCCAGTTCAACTGGTAACTCCACATATCCCACAGCATCCGTTGCTGCGCCATTAAAGCCGTGGATTCTGGCTTTAGATGGTTTCAAATCCTTAGTCTCCAGCTTCATTTAGTCGTATGCCTTCTTGAAGATGATGTTAACGGAACTTCCACAATCAATTAGAATTCTCTTCATAAATGTCAGCCCGATTGCCGCTGATATGACCATCGGGTCGATGGTAGGGGCCTCCACCTTATCCTCATCTTTGCTCCTGAATACAATATCATCATCCATCGTAAGCTACTACTTTACAGGGGCCCCATCCTCCACATTCGAATAGCACTCATACTCCGCATGTCTTAAAGAGTTAGCATATCGCTCCATCTCCTGCCAATTCATATCTGCAGGATGAGGTCCGCCAGTAATGGTGTTGATAACCAATCTACCCACAATTCGTGCAGTTTGTTCTAGTTGGCATGGAGCTGGCCCACGTCCAGGGTCAGACGTCTCTTGTCTTCCGTCTTGTGGGTCATTTACGAACTCCTGCAGCTTCTTTTGTCTAATTAGCTTTTCAATAGCGTCATGGAGGTGTCTACACACCTTTGTGTTATGCCCATAAGACTCATGAAAGCAATAGTACTTCCAGGTCTGCTTCTATTCCCCCGTTGATTCCTTTGGGCGTGGTTTCCTATACTGAAAAGTTTCGCAAGTTGCCAAATAGATGTTCTCAAGTGATGCGTTGAGCGGGGTGCATTCATTGTAGGTCGGGATCCTTAACTTCCATTTCTCCGTCTCTCTTTCTTTCCGAGATTTCCACCTCCCGATCCTTTAGACTGCTCAGGCTTGTTTTGGATGTTGACTTGAGCTTTTCCCGAATTATCGCTGGTTTGCTTCATGGCGTCGGTGCTTTTCACAATCTCCTGAGCAGGGCCTGGTGCCTCGTCTCATCTTGTACGTCGAGCTTCTTCCCTTCTACTTTCCTTGAGTTCTCTTACCAAGTCGTTGAACTCTGTTCGGGAAATGACTTCCGCTTGGTTTGGGGTGGAGGGCTCTGCACCTCTTGTTGCTTGCTGATTTCTTGGTCCAACTTTTTGTACACTATCAATTTCGTGGACATCTGCGTTATGGGAGGCCGATCTGGTTCGTGGTCTTCCCATGGTAGAATTGTTGGTTATAACTCTGAATAGAATCAACAGATGCCTTGTCAATGATCTTGGATCTGCTCTAGGGGATTTATGCAATCCAGTAGGTACAAAGAAGATCCTAACAGCCCGAGAATTCAATTCTTAGTGAAAGCATCAGAATGTTAGCACCAAAATTAGTCACTAACACCCTTAGAAAGATTGTGTAGAGAGATTAACGAAGAAAGTAAATTAAAATAGAGAACAATATGTAAATTTCAGTGCAGAGAACAAGAAAACCAAATTTATAGTGGTTCGGCGTAACTGCCTACGTCCACTTTGAAGTTGATTTCTATTGATTTCCTTGATAGTTGCGTACAAGTACAATCCGTTTCTAATTACTTGGATACAATTGCAAAACAAAAGATTACATTTTGAATGAGTGTTGAATGCGGCAGAGTTTCCCCGGTGTTTCCAAAAGAACGGGTCCCTTTTACTATGCCTCCACCTCTCTATTTATAGACGAAGATGGGTTGGACTTCCCTGGTGGGCCTGGTGGCTGAATATCTCGGGCCAAATGGAGTAATTTCGGTGTGCCGACCCATAGATACCGAACGTCGAATGCCGAGAAATCTCCTCATGCCGAGCGCAGTGAGGCCGAACCCTCTGAATGCCGTGGGAATCATCAGCACCGAACGATACTAGAAGCCGAACCAGCGACTTTGCCGAACGATGTTTGTATGCCGAGCAAAACATAGGTCGAACGATACTTTGGCCGAACGTTACCCAGGACGAACTATGTCTTGGCCGAGCAATTCTTAGGCCGGCCAATAGTTAGGCCGAACGATAGTTTGGCAGAACAATGTTTGGGCCGAACGGTAGTTGATGCCGGACAATTCTGCCATGCCGAACGTTCTCACATGCCGAACGTTATTCCATACCGAACGTCTCTCAATGCTTGCTTTGCCATGTCGAACGCTCCATAGACACCGAACGAACTTGGATGCCAAGTGTTTCTTGGATGCCAGTCGCCGAACGATCCAGTTGAGCCAATCGGTGGGGATGCCGAGTACTAAGTTGCCTGGTCGAATCCCCAGGAAACATAACCCTTTCCCCTACATTCACAGATGTTATATAACATAAAATATCAATCCCTCTTCGAGGCGAGATATCGCGGTAATATAGGGTCATCCACTATTATGCGAGGCGCATAGTGTCCCACCACTCCAATTGGTAGGAAAATATATCCAACTACTAATATATATATAATATATAACATCCAACTGATAATAATAATAATTATCAATTCATCCAAACAATCCAATAATTAATTTTCACATTTTAAATTATAACTAGCGATCCAGAATGAGTGAGATTTACTCACTTTAATTTTTGATTTGCTGCCCATTCCAATTTTAAATTAAATTGAATCGGCGTTCAATTTGATATAAAATTTTCTGCTAACTCCAAAATATTCCAAATCAATTCCACAACTGAGCTAAATCGATACGAGCCTAACGTGACCGACCATGTTTAATTCTTGCATTATATGAGGGAGTCATAAGCTTTCTACGATAACGATTAATTGAAGAAAATAAAATTTCACTAATTACATTCTAAATAAACTGATTACCACTATGCCAAATGCTAATCCATCTTCCCCCAATCGAAACTGTACATGCACATAGCACTGCCGCTGCTTTCAACCCTCCCTCTCCTCCATCGATGAACCACTACGCCAGACTTGACATCATCAGCGCTGCCTTCCAACACCTGAATCTCATTGCCAGAGGTGACAATATGCCACCCAACTCCGTCCCTTGAAACCCTCAACCTCTGCTCCAAAATCATGACTCGCCTCGTGCAACTGCCCAACGCGCTCACGCGCACAACCCACCCTCGTCGACCACCTCCTTGCACTTTTCCCTCCTCCTTATGTGCACGTGTCTCCGCCCACAACTACCATCAATCGCCACCCTCCACAACCGACCGTGACCCAACCCTAGATCGTGAACGACCCCTTGTGTCGTCTTGCCGACCGAATGCCCTTCCTAGGCTCTCCTTGCGATCACCACTTCTTTTTCCCTTTTTTTCTTTATCTGTCGATTTCGTTTTTGAAATGGATTTCGAACCCTCTTTTTTATTTTATTTTATAACGAACTAATTTTGTTTCCTTTGAATTTGATTTCGTTTCCCCAGAAAAGATGGTTATACACGAATTTTAAAAGAATGAAGGCGACTAAGTCAATAGGGTAGGGTGGCTTGTCTTAGTATAGAGTGGGATGAAGGGATGTTAAAACAGCTGTAATTAAATTGATTTGAAATATATTAATTAAAATTCCAAAATACCTAGCCCTAAATTTTTGATCCCAATCAAGGTGTGCCGTCTAGCGTTCCTAATGTAATAACTCTATTTCGAACGTATTAAAAGAAGTCTTGAGTCCCAATTCGATCGTGTGTGGAAGATAGCTTTATAAATCAACTATTTAAATTAAATTCAATTAAATCATTTCTAGGCGTTTTCAGATCGCACGACCAAACGATAAATCCAACCGTTACAAAATTTGAAATATGATAATAATACACTATTACAGATCCAATGGAATTGGTTTCATCGAAATCCAAGACTATGCCCCAGATCGCTATTTTAACGCTTCGATTAATTTGACGATTTTAAAAATTAGCGAAATCACTTGAAATCCTAATTTTAAGAACTTATTAGCTAAATTTAAATTCAATTAAAATTTATATCAACATTAGAAATCGTTTAGATTCCTATTCAACTCAAATTTTAATCTATTCACTAACTCCGTAGTACGATGAATCGCTATGTTTGAAATTTAAATCCATTCTATAAATTTCAACCAAAATCTTCATATTCAAAAATAAATTTATATCACAAATCCAATACTTAAAACCATTTAAATATTAAAAACCAAATGTCGAAAAGTCCAAGACATTACATTCCTCCCCTCTTAAAAGAATTTCATCCTCGAAATTTGCTAAGGTAGGACGAATGACCCAGACACATTACTTTTCAAAAACCCACTTAGTTGAACTTGATATTTTACTTTACTAAATCCTTTACTTCCATTCAAAACAATTAGTTTCCCTCTCTAAATCGAAGTCCTTTATTTCCATTACAATTCGAAATTAGATTTTTGGTTAACAAAAATTTTCTAAAAAATTCAAAAATTTTCTAACACCCTAAATTTCCAAAAAAAATTAGCTGAGTCTCCCTTGTATGGAGAGTCTTTTGCAATAAAACAAAAATGATAAATATATATACATCGACCCATACGGTCGAAAAACACAATGTATATCAATATATTATTATCTCTTGGTTTATTGCGGTGGCATAATATTAGCATTATTAAGCAAGAGAGCTTAATTTATATGCAATTTCACAACCCAAATCTAGTCCAATAGCCTTCCTATACTTACTTAAATAAACCGCATAAGTACCCAAAATAAGAAGTTTAATAGCATTTCATTCATTGGCACTCGAGTTGATTTTTTTACAACTCAAGCCATATCATTTCATTAAGTCCTTACCATACAAATCCACTTCCATTTAACTCAAGATTTCATTTCAATATTCAATTAACTAATTAATATCTCTAATTAGTTCACTTCCATTTTATAGTTCAAAATTCGATTTCTTTCAAAAATCACTCCATTTGGTTGGATTAAGTTCGGATTCATTTTATAATACAAATTTGGATTTCCATTCCTTTACAAAAATATCAAACCATTTTTATTTTGGTTTTACCATTCCATTTTTCCAATTCGTAAATAATACAACTTACTTTTCACATTTTCATAATTTTTATACTTGAGTTTATACTCCATTTTTAACCAAATCCAATTTGATTCACCATTCATTTGATTTCCATAACTCAAGTCTGCATTCATTTCATTAAGTCATCACAATTACAACTCCAATCATATTTAATTCAAGTTCCACTTCAATAACTATCACTTATAGTTATATATCAATTTTACAATTCAAATTTTATATTCAATTCTATTTAATATCATTTCTATCCAATCCAATTTTTTTTAACTTAAGTTATGTTAAATTCAAATCCGTACAATTTCCTTTTACAAATTTAATTTATTCAACTTGCATAAGTTAAATTTTAATTTATATTGAAATTCACATTTCCAAGTTTTAGTTCAAAAGTTTATCTTCTTTCGATTTCACTAATCGTTTAAATGGAAATTTCAGAATTCAAACACCCGGTTTTATTTCAAATCACTTTGAAATCCCATAAATAAATATATATTCCTTTTTGTATATCAGATCTTACCTTTGGAAGTCAAAACCTGATTTTACCAAAACAATCCTGAAGCTAAATAATCAAAGTAGCAATCTGTCACATAGAAACTTGAAAATGAACACTATTGATGCCGCGATCATCATTGGAATTATTTTCCAACGACCGAAGTGAGTTCTGTGCATTTATTCTTTCAAAATCTTTTTTAAAATATTTTCATTCAAAAATACTTCTCAAAACAACACTATCATTATTTTAAAACACTTTGGAAAACATTTCCAAAACTTCCGAGATTTCAAAATTCCCAAATACTTAGTTCAAATCCATTTAAATTAATTTTCAAATTTTTCTAGGATTTAAATTTCCAAATTCTGTTTTGAATCCATTTTAATTACAACTCATACATATAGTCATACTTATACAATTTCCATTTGGTTATATAAACCATTTCAATTTTTATAATCTTATTTTTATAATAATATCAACCAAACACTTCAGATATACTATAATAGTTCCAAAAAATTATTTCTTTTATATCAAAATCTATCTTTGGGTAAAATTATTTCATTTACCCAGTTTTCAAAACAATACTATATCGGTTTACCTTGTTTAAGAGTTTAGAAACCCCTATCAATACAATTGTACTTCCTGTACTGAATAGAATTCATAAACACTTAACCGATAAATCAACACAATATAAAACAATTTATATTCACTAACAAATACACGCTCATATCTATTAATACACTCAACTCAACCTAGGGTACTGACCATGTCTCTAATGAGTAATCCCCACCAAAGCCAAGGTTCTCGCTTAACCTCGGCTCTGATACTAAATGTAAAGGAAAGTAGGCTTTCAACCATCCGGCAGTGACGTCCGGTAGGCTTTTCAACAATCCTAGCCCACCGTGGCATACATTGGTACCTCGAATTTGCTTTTACGGCCAGCCTCTCGATTGTAAGCACATAGCAAACCAACCACTCAGGGACATGTAGGGGTAAGAGTCTCTTGCTCGCCACCAAACATAAAGTGAGAACCCCTTACTATGCGTGAACCTATCACCAAGTAAATCCGATCTCGGTCTCTTCGAAACGATCAACGAATTTAGCCATATTTGATAGTCGGCTATTTAACTATCAAATAACACACAAAAGCAGCCACTAGACCCAAGTTATTAAATCTTTTCAAAATATTAATTTCAATATATTTACACACACTCACACACACACACACACATATATATATATATATATTTAAATTTCTTCTAGCATTCCAATGTTTGAAAACAAATTCAAATCCATATATCCTTAATGGGATATTTTCAAACCATATTAACACTTAGAAATATTTCCATTTAACCTTCCCACAGTCGAAACATCCCCAAATCATTTTATCCCAACACTTAGAAATAATTTTCAAGTCCAACATAGTATTTCATTACTTAGAAAAATATTCCTATAAGAATAATTTCATCGCTAAAATATCTCTAAATCTTTAATTTCAATACTTAGGGAAAATATTATAAGTTTCTTTTCCAAAATCATTTCTAATATCCATTCTTAGGAGATATTCTGCACTTATCTCATAAATCTTTAGAATTACTATTAATTTCCTTTTAAAATTTCCAAAAATCAATTATATTGTTTATATTTTCAACTACCCATTTCTAACTTATTTTATGAATTCTAATTCATTCTTCGAAGTTTCTCTTATTTCAACAAACCGGAAATTTCCCTAAATTTCCTGAATTCCAGTTCAAGGTTTCTCTTATAAAAGTCATATCCGTTTACAAATCTCGAAAGAATTTATAAATAAGTTAAAATCATTTCAAAACTCTCTATATATAACAAATATTTTAAAAGAATACTAATTTATTTTTAAAATATGTTTAAGTAATTATTTAAAAATATTAAAATACTTTAAATAAAACATCAATAACTCATTTCCAACTCATTTTTAAGTAAAACTAAAAAAAAATTAATGCTGATTATAAAATTAGAATTTATTTCATTTTATATTTATTATTGAAAAAATCCACTTTGCGAAGTATTTCAATATTAAATGCAGCTTTAATTTACATAGTTTAAATAAATGAAATTTTCCCTTTAAAAAAAACTTACCTTCTCGATAAAAAATATATTTTTAAAATACTAATACACAATTTCACTTTATAAATCCCTCTCGATTTATAACACATTGATTTAACTCTGATTCCTTAACCATTCCCACATTTCAAAAATAGAATCTAATGTTTTTCCCAAAACCAATTTCCATATTTCAATATAAGTTCACGCCGTAAATTTATATTTCCAATCTATCAACTAAAAATCATTTCCCTTATTTATAAACATCGTTTATAAATTTATTAACTTATTTAGGTTTTACTTGTTTACAATATAATCTCATTTATAAAATTTAATTTCATAAATCTATTTCTTTATAAATTTCGTTTATTTTTCAAATCTATTTTTAATATCGATTTTAACTTCTTATCCATATTTTTCCCAGAAATATCATTTTAAAATGCATTATTAAAAATCCTCTATATAATTTATTTTTAAATCTCTAATTAAAACATTTTACGAATAGTTAAGTACATCTCCAAATCAAATTATTGTTTAATCCAAATCAGTTTCTTTTAAAAATAATCCAAATTTCGATATAAGTATTTTTATATTCAAAATCTCCTTTTAATTCCTTCAATTTCAACAATAATATTTATGGTATTTAAAATACCAAAATTAAGGCCAGTGCTAGTATAGAATCCAAACATCGAGATCACAGAATAATTTATAACAGATTATTCACACAAATCTTATATCACTATATATGAAATTAAAACCAACATTTTGAGGAATCCAGTTGGATCCCTTCAACCTGTTTCCTTGCATCCACAGATGTTGGATAACATAATATACTAATATCGCTTCGAGGTGGGATATCGCGGTAATATAGGGTCATCAACTATTATGTGGATCGCATAGTGTCCCTTCCGCTCCAATCGACGGGAAAATATATCTAGCTACTAATAAATATATACTAGTATATATAATATAACATCCAACTGATAATAATCATAATTATCAATTCATCCAAACAATCCAATAATTAATTTTCAACATTTTAAATTATAACAAGCAACCCAAAATGAGTGAGATTTACTCACCTTGATTTTTAATTTTCTGCACGTTGCATTTTAAATTAAATCGAATAGACGTTCAATTTAATCTAAAATTTCCAACTGACTCCAAAATATTTCAAATCAATTCCATAGCTAATCAAAGGTTGACACGAGCCTAACGTGACTGACCACGTTTAATTTTGGCACCGTATAAGGGAGTTATAAGCTTTTTAAGATAACGATTAATTTAAGAAAATAAAATGTCACTAATTATGTTCTAAATAAACTGATTACCACTATGCCAAATGCTAATCCATCTTTCCCAAATCGCTATTGTACATGCATAGAGCACTACCGCTGCTTCCAACCCTCCACCGTGCTCTCCTCCGTCGACGAAACACTACGTGAGACTCGACATCATAAGAGCGCCGCCTTCCAATGTCTGAATCTCATCGCTAGATGTGACGAAACGCCACTCAACTCTGTCCCTTGAAACCCCCGACCTCTGTTCCAAAAATCGTGACTCGCCTCGTGCAACTGCCCAACGCGCCCACACGCACAACCCACCCTCGTCGACCACCTCCTTGCACGCCACCCTCCTGCTTACGTGTGCGCGTCTCCGCCCATTGCTACCCTCGATTGTTGAACCCTCCACAACCGATCGCGAACCAACACTAGATCGTAAACCACCCCCATATCGCCCCGCTAACCGAATGCCCTTCCACGCTCGCCTTGCGATGTCACTTCCTCTCCCCCTTTTTTCTTTATCTATGAAAGGCCGCAAATCTGTACCCCTTGAGTCAACACTATTCTACATCAATTAACTCAAGTGGAACAGAAATACGAACCATTAGGGTTAAAGAAGAAGAGATAGAAGAAGAAGAAACTAAACAATATCAGAATCTCACAGTCGCAGCGGAATAAAATATAATACTCAATAATATAGCTTAATACAAAATGAAATCTATATCTGTTTTATACATCATATCATCAGAGCATCTCATACAACGATATTACCAATCAGACATTACCATAGAATCATAGCAGCGGATATATATATAAATACAGATAATACGTCTCGGACTCCAACTCCTCTCCTGCTCCATAGCATCCTGTCCTGAACATATAATACTCGGTCTGACTCGAGCATTATAATGAAATAACACCCGAGTAAGTCTGGAATACTAGCTGATAATAATGCATCCAAATTGATTATTAAAGTTTCAAAAATCCTTTGAAAACAAAAGCATCTCGTAAGACCACGCCACAAATAAACATATCGGGTTTTTACCTTACGATAGCTAAAAAACTTTTTATAGAAATCCTCCGATATTATAATAGGGTCTATACACAAATACGTATAAAATAGCCGAAATTGTTACATCTATTAAATTCCAGCTACTAGCCACAGAGTAGGTAATACAAACAAAACTCGTACAAGGCACGTAGGGAGAATGAATTCCAACTAATGACTAGGCACGGGGGTACCACCTGTCACAGTAGGGGGCCTAAATCACCGTACCGAGGACCACGCCCGATCCCCTGCAGCACAAAGCCGGACCCATCCCTTACTGGACAGTTCCGAATAAGATCACCCCGCGGTTGGGATCAGCAACCGCCCACTAAGCTGAAATAAAAAGGGACATCTAGACAGGGATGACCTTACTCTCAAGTGGGGGCTACCCACGAAGCCTTGCTGCATATCCCCTGATTTTCAGTCATTCCCGGTTGATGAGGCTTGAGGCTAAGCGTTACCTTTTAGAACGTTTCACTTGGAATGCCTATCGCCCACCTGACGATGTTCCGAAAGCATTCGTCCATACAAGTCCGTCCCGGCTTCGAACGGAACCGAAGGCACTACCCTACTACATCCATTTGGAAATATCCTCCGGATTAGTAGCGACTAGCCCTTGCTCTTCACTACTCCATCTTCGACTCCGAACACGTTTCACGAAACGTACAAACCGGATCGAAGTGGTTTTCATGAAATAAATCTCGATCCCGGTCTCTTCGAAACGATCAACGCATTTGTCCAATATTGATAGTCGGTGATTTAACTATCAATTTATATTCACAAACATCCACCACACAATAAAAAACCTCACGTTATTTATTTGCCTCAAATATCTTTAGAGATATATTTCCAAATTTTCAAAGCTCATTTGAAAACAATTTCCCAAAATTCTTCCTTTACAAGGTAAATCTTTTACCATTTATTCCCATTGGGAATAAACAAGTTCAAAAACATTTAGATTTAAAACAGATAAAACATTTTATTCTGAAATATACTTTGAAATATATAAATTTACTTCTAGCTATTTACTCAAAATATAAATTTAAAATATGTGAAGTAAAACCATTTATTAAGACATAAACTTAATTTTAAATAAAGGTTTAGTTAAACTAAATTTAAAAGTAGAGTTTTAAAAGGATTAATAATAATTTCAATAATTTTATTCAAAACTAACCATTAAATAAATCCATTTATAAAAATAATTACTAATGTATTCGCAAATAATCACAATTGCTAATTTATTAATTAGTCACTTCAAAAAAATAATTTTCAAAACTCTCATTTAAACAGGTTTAAACTTGAACTTCTCTTCTTCTTTTTTAATCTGTTTAAAACTCGAACTTGGTTACCCAGGGAACTCACCTTCCGTTCCCACATCCCAAAGGATCCATCTTATAAATCTAGCAGATTTATTACCATTCAAATTCATGTTTTAATAACATAAATTTCCTTTCCATGTTTTAAAAATAACTTCTTTCGAAGCCCAAACATAGTTTTCCATTCCTGGAAATTCACTTTCAAAGTTCGGGTTTAAAAATCTTTTAAAATAACCTTTTGAGAATTTATTAAAGGAAAATACTACTTATGAATTACTAAAATAAAATCCCATTGGTGAAAAATGCATTACAAATATTTTATTTACATTTTAAACTGCTAATTTATATTTGGAAAGCCTCGTTGAACATATACTTAAATTTCCTGGAAAACATCACCAAATAATCCCATCGTTATTTTGTAACCATTTATGATTCTATTAAATTTATCTCCATATATTTTTACTTTCACCTTTATCAACTTTCCTCTTCGCTTATCATTCCAAATTTTACCAATTTCCAATTTTCATCCCAAACAGATTTCAATTTTAATTCTTTTAAATTCTTTATTTAACAATATCCTTTATTTCCTAAAAACCGAATTTATCCATTTATAATTAAATTCTGGATTTATAATTTATCCAACAATATTCCAATACAATTTAATTTCAGATTTATCAATCACAACATATAAACAGATTACATTATCAATTATAAAAATAATTACAACATCGTGAGGAATCCAGTTGGATCCCTCCAACCTGTTTCCCTACATCCACAAATATTAGCACAACAATTATATATATCAATCCAAACTGATAACAACATTTATATTCAACCAATCACACATATATTTAAGTATTAACTATTTAAATCAGCTAACATCTCAGATGTGAGTGAGATTAACTCACCTTGCGTTTTGACGAGCGTGTGAAATTTTAAATTAAATCGAATCGTTCGATTTAATCCAAATTTTCCACTCGCTTAAAAGGAATCCAGATCTGCTCCACAACGTGCTTCCCGTCGTTGTGATTCCAACGCTTCCTGTTTCGTTAAAATCTGATAACGTAAGAATGAGTTACAACCATTTCAACTTTTGATTTTAAATTTATAAACAATTTATTTTTATTTTAAACCTCACAAAATCTCGGCTGTCACTCCCACTATGAAATCGAGGCCGCACGTTAAAAGAACATCTTCCTCAACGCGGTATGCCAGATCGAACGAAACCAACCAACCATTGACTAGGGTTAGAACTCTCTCCTCCTACACGCAGCTAGAGATCGATCAAACATATACAAATGGCCGCCCATAGCAAGCTCCTCCTTCAGTCCCAAGCGTGTCGAACTCGGTCACCCCCTCAGCTCGATAAACGAATGCGAACGGCCCATGAACGCGGCCAGATTTCCTCGCCATCGACGAACTATATCCCATCTCGACCGTTGGATGGGAAGACGTCGAGGTGATCTACAACTTCCCAGTTAGGAGTTTCTTCAATTGAAGCGTGGATTGATCGATAATTGAAGATGAAGTTAGAAGGGTTTCGGCCATTAAATTATGTAAGCGGCGGCTGGAGAATAAGTTAGGGTTTAGCAAAGATATTTATTTATATAATATAATTTTATATTATTTTAATATCGTTCTTTACTGTTTTAATGACCTATGCAAACGAACTCCAATTCTCACGTACCAAAAGGCGTTCCTAGGGTTTTTCCGCGTCTCGGAAACAATGGAACAGGTTTCGTAAGCTAATTCGGTCATACGTGCGAGTTACGAAATTAAACGATCGAATTAAAATTAAATCGGTTAAATCGATTCTAAGCGTTTCGAGCTGCCACGATCAAACGACAACTCTGATTGCTATGAAAATTGAAATTCGATAATAATTAACTATTACGGATCCAATGGAACTAGTTTCGTCGAATTCCGAGACTGTGCCCGGAAGGCTATTTTAACTCGTTGATAAATTCGAGCGATTTTCAAAATCGTCGAAATCACTTGAAACTTCACCTTTAAAACTTTGTTAACTCTATTATAAGTCGTATAAAATTTATATTCACATTTGAAATCATTCAGATTCATTTTTAAATCGAAATCTAAATATTTGCATTATTATATTATTAAATTCCACTATTAAATTAATATAAAATTTCAAATTCAAGCTATCACCAATTAATTCCATCCAATGGTCCAATATTATAATTCAAATCCAATTAGACTCAAAATAAACTTTAGAATCTAATTTCATATCTATTTACAATCAGAATTACTAATTATTCCAATTCCAATATTAAATTATTAGTATTCATATTCAAATTTAATTCTCGTATTTGAAATTTGACTAATTTTATTAACTTAACCAAAGTCTTTTATTTCAAAATTCAAATTATACCACATATTCAACATTTAAAATGAATTAAATGTTCAAATCTAGTGACCCAAAATTCCGGGTCGTTACATTCCTTCCCCCTTATAAAAATTTCGTCCCCGAAATTTGCTAAGGTAGAAGAATGTTCCAAACTCAATATAAAAACCCACTTACTGAAAATCCCAAATTCACTTTGCCTAAACTCCTTTAGTTTCAATCGAAACTACTAATTCAATCCTATTCCCAGAATCCTTTATTTTCAATTGTTATTTGAAATCAACTTGTCACTAATGAAACAAATGCTCCTACACTCATTAACTTAACCCAAACTTCTTTAGTTACAACTTATATACACTTCCCAAAACCCTTTAGCCCAAATCCAAACTAATTTGCTTTATTTATACTCAAAAGCTTTTGTTTCAACATTTTCTTAAAACAACTTTCCATGTTGATTACAAATTTTTAAATTTTCAAAAATTTTCCAACTCCCAAAATTTTCGGAAAATTTTGGCAGAGTCTCCGCTGTACGGAGGAGCTTTCGCGATATCGCGATACAGATAAATATATATACATCGACCCACAAGGTCGGAAACCAAAATATATCACAATATATATACCATTTCCCAATTATATTAGTGTAGGCGTACCTTTTTAGCAAATTTTAATAGCAAGCGGCTAATATAACGCATATACGCGCTCCAACTCTCTTGAACGCCTCATGTACCTGCACTTACTCAACAAACTCAGCAGTTTTCAAAGATATGAACATTTTAATCAACATTTCCAATATAAATGTATGCCAAACATATCCATTTCATAATCCAATCAAACATTTGCATGATTTCATAAGTCAATCATATTTCATAGCATGTACAAAGTTTCTTTTCTAATTCTAAGCTCCATTTTATTTCACACAAATGATTTACATACAAGTTTAGCATTCTCAATTTATAATTACTACCACCAATCCATATTCACTTCAATATTATGAATATATTTTTTTAATTCATTTACCTTCTTTTTTTTTATTTAACCTGCATTTACATACAAACCCACTAAATAGATTCCAATCCATTCCCATTATTCAAATATCATTTTCATTTACTTCCTTTAATTCATTCACTTAAGTTTAATGACTAATTTCTATGCAGGTTGTGGTTATTCAAACAAATAACCAGTTCTTAAGCTTATAACCATTAACATTAATTCCAACTTATATTCATATTAATCTTATTCAATTTTGCATGGTCCACAATCCAAGCATTCTCATTCCCTTGCAATCTTTAACTCAATTTCTTATTTTCACTTCAAGATCATCATTTAAGTTTAAATTAATAACATCACATTCTATATTATTTACAGCCCAAACATTCTTGCTTTTCACAAATATTGAATTAAATCTCAAATCTTATATTTCCAATTCATTATCCATATAGGTTTATATGAATATCATTCCATTCTGAATTATTTAGAACTCATACATCTTTAATTTATCACAAAAATTAATTACAATTCTCTCCACTTGCAATTCAATTTCATTGTCTAAAAAAATTTATCCAAGACCACATTATAAGCTTGATCACAAATATTTTTTTTCCAATTTGCTTAAGTTCTTCCAATTTTCACAATATTTTCATTATCTTTTTATACCAATTTTATTTTATTTTCATTTGATTCTCATCCAAATCAATTCCAATCCATTTACTTGCATTCCAATTTTATTATCTAAACAAATTTCATTTAAAGCTATTTCATAAGCTTAACCATAACCATCTCACCATATTCTTAAATGATTTCAATTCCATAATATCTCAATTTATTTCCATTTTAATTGATTCTTACATAATCAAACCACTTATAAATTTTAATCCAACTAGCTTATACATTTTATCAAATGTTAATTACAAATTAGTATGTTCACCAAATTCTAGTTCATATTCAATAATTAAATCTTTTATTAATAATAAGGCCACTACAAATCATCACTATTATGAACCAATTCCATATCCATTCACACTTCCAACTTTTAATTATCCATCATTTAATTTGGCGTACACTAATTTTAGTTTCAACTGTTCTTTGGGATTTAGTTGGGTGAGAATTCAATTAATCAATAACATTTCAACTAATTTATATTTTCTTTCAATTTAATTCTTTTCCAAAATTAATTCAAGTTCAACCAATTTTTATTTAGCCAACCCACATTCATACCCTTTCCTATACCATTTAAAATAAAACTTCAATTCCATTCAATTGAAGTTAAATCCAATTCAATTTAATTTTAAATTTTCCATATACAAGTTCAAACCTTATTTACTGACTTAAGTTCATTCACATCTTTTATTTCTTGCTTTACCTGATCTCAATTCACATTTCATTTCAGATTAAGTTTGAATCCACCATACCATTTCAACTCTTTCAAATATGAATTTCAATTCCATTTCTATTCATAAGTTTCCTAACTTATTTATTTTAAAACTCCATATCACCCATCTTAGTCGCTTCCATTTCATAATTGCAATTTCAAATTATAGAGTAGCTTAAGGATATAAGTTTTCATTATATAATTATAACACACGACTATAACCATTTTACATTCAACTTACATTCAATTCAATTCAATCATTAAATTTTAATTCAATTTTCATCCCCACTTTAATTTAACTTATCTTAAATTAAATTCAAATATATTTTATTTACCTTCATATGCTCAAATTAAATTCACATTCCAGGATAAAATTTCATTTCCCTTCCTTATTAATGTCAACCCCTGTTCTTATTTTAACCAACTTCAAGTTCAATAGTTGATTCTCTTCATCTTTCATATTTTAAATGGAATTTCTAAAATTTCAATTTAATCCAAATTAATTTAATTCTAAACCCAATTTATTCAACTTATCCCAAGTTAAATTCGAATTTCATATTCCCTTCAATATATTTTATTCACTTCCATTTACTCAAGTTAAATTTTAATTCCAAGATTAAAATTTACATTTCCTTCTTATTAATATCATCTTTATCAAAATAAGTTCATTACTTGATGAATTTTACCTTTACACACCATTTAAATAGAATGTTCCAAAATTCAATTACACGGTTTTATTCCAAAACCATTTTGAAATAATAATCAATTCATACCCATTTGGTGTATCAATCAAATCTCCAGATTTTCCAAAACAACTTGTTTATACCAAACAAATTTCCTCCCTTGAAATTTCCAAAACAACTGGCATACCCAACAAATCCAAACAATACCATAACCAATCATTTTGGTAGCAATACATCACTTTAGAAACTCGAAAATGAATTCTAATGATGTGGCCAGCATCATCAGGATTATTTTCCAGCGACTGAAGTGAGTTCAATGCTTCTTACTTTCCCAAATTCATTTCACGGCTTCCATTCAAAAATACTTCCCAAAATAATATTCCAATATTGCCTTCAAATACTTTAGCAAACATTTCAAACTTTCCCAGGATTTTAAATTTCCAAACTTTGTTTCCAATACATTTAAAATCCTTTTTAAAACTTCCGTGGTTTAAATTCTGGTTTAGTTTAAATTTAGTTATTCTTCCTTTATATAATTTATACTTATAGAATTATATTTGAATATAACCATTTGGAATTTTAGATTAAATTCTAGATTCTTATTTGATTATAGTATTAACAACCAATCATCCAAATATATAATATTTTCAGAAAATTATTTCTTTTATATCAAAGTATACTTTTGGGTAAAATTATTTCATTTACCCACTTTAAAAACAATACTATGTCTGTTTATCTTGTTTAAGAGTTTAGAAACCCCTATCGATACGGTCGTACTTCCCGCACCGACCAGAATTCATAAATACTCAACCGATAAATCAACACAGTATAAAAACATTTTTATATGCACTAACAAATACGCTCTCAAATCTATTATTACACTCAACTCATTATAGAGTACTATTGACTCTATATCTAATGAGTAATTTCCCCCACCAAAGCCTAGGTTGTCGCCAACCTAAGCTCTGATACCAAGTGTGACCGCCCGCAAATCCGTACCCCTTGAGTCAACACTATTCAACATCAATTAACTCTAGTGGAACAGAAATACGAACCATTAGGGTTAAAGAAGAAGAGATAAAAGAAGAAGAAACTAAACAATATCAGAATCTCACAGTCGCAACGGAATAAAATATAATACTCAATAATAGAGCTTAATACAAAATGAAAGCTATATCTGTTTTATACATCATATCATCAGAGAATCTCATACAACGATATTACCAATCAGACACTACCATATAATAATAGCAGCGGATATATATAAATATGGATAATACGTCTCGGACTCCATCTCCTCTCCTGCTCCATAGCATCCTGTCCTGAACATATAATACTCGGTCTAACCCGAGCATTATAATGAAATAACACCCGAGTCAGTCTGGAATACTAGCTGATAATAATGCATCCAAATTGATTATTAAAGTTTCAAAAATCCTTTGAAAACAAAAGCATCTCGTAAGACCACGCCACAAATAAACATGCCGGGTTTTAACCTTACGATAGCTAAAACACTTTTTATAGAAATCCTTTGATATTATAATAGGGTCTATATACAAATACTTATAAAATAGCCGAAATTGTTACATCTATTAAATTCCCGCTACTAGCCACAGAGTGGGTAATACAAACAAAACTCATACAAGGCACGTAGGGAGAATGGATTCCAACTAATGACTAGGCACTGGGGTACCACCTGTCACAGTACGGGGCCTAGATCGCCGTACCGAGGACCACGCCTGATCCTCTGCAACACAAGGCCGGACCCATCCCTTACTAGACAGTTCCGAATAAGATCACCCCGCGGTTGGGATCAGCAACCTCCCACTAAGCCGAAATAAAAAGGGACATCTAAACAGGGATGACCTTACTCTCAAGTGGGGGCTACCCACGAAGCCTTGCTGCATATCCCCTAATTTTCAGTCATTCCCGGTTGATGAGGCTTGAGGCTAAACGTTTCCTTTTAGAACGTTTCACTTAGAATGCCCATCGCCCACCTGACGATCTTCCGAAAGCATTCGTCCATACAAGTCCGTCCCGGGTTCGAACGGAACCGAAGGCACTACCCTACTACATCCATTTTGGAAATATCCTCAGGATTAGTAGTGACTAGCCCTTGCACTTCACTGCTCCATCTTCGACTCCGAACACGTTTCACGAAACGTACAAACCGGATCGAAGTGGTTTTCAAGAAATAAATCTCGATCCCGGTCTTATCGAAACGATCAACGCATTTGTCCAATATTGATAGTCGGTGATTTAACTATCAATTTATATTCACAAACATCCACCACACAATAAATAACCTCACGTTATTTATTTGCCTCAAATATCTTTAAAGATATATTTCCAAATTTTCGAAGCTCATTCGAAAACAATTTCCCAAAGTTCTTCCTTTACAAGGTAAATCTTTTACCATTTATTCCCATTGGGAATAACCAAGTTCAAAAACATTTAGATTTAAAACAGTTAAAACATTTTATTCTGAAATATACTTTGAAATATATAAATTTACTTCTAGCTATTTACTCAAAATATAAATTTAAAATATGTGAAGTAAAACCATTTATTAAGACATAAACTCAATTTTAAATAAAGGTTTAGTTAAGCTAAATCTAAAAGTAGAGTTTTAAAAGGATTAATAATAATTTCAATAATTTTATTCAAAACTAATCTTTAAACAAATCCATTTATAAAAATAATTACTAATGTATTCGCAAATAATCACTATTGCTAATTTATTAATTAGTCACTTCTAAATAATAATTTTCAAAACTCTCATTTAAACAGGTTTAAACTTAAACTTCTTTTTTTTTAAATCTGTTTAAAACTCGAACTTGGTTACCCGGTGAACTCACCTTCCATTCCCACATCCCAAAGGATCCATCTTATAAATCTAGCCGATTTATTACCATTCAAATTCATGTTTTAATAACATAAATTTCCTTTACATGTTTTAAAAATAACTTCTTTCGAAGCCCAAACATAGTTTTCCATTACTGGAAATTCACTTTCAAAGTTCGGGTTTAAAAATGTTTTAAAATATACTTTTGAGAATTTATTAAAGGAAAATACTACTTATGAATTACTAAAATAAAATCCCATTGGTGAAAAATGCATTACAAATATTTTATTTACATTTTAAACTGCTAATTTATATTTGGAAAGCCTCGTTGAACATATACTTAAATTTCCTGGAAAACATCACCAAATAATCCCATCGTTATTTTGTAACCATTTATGATTCTATTAAATTTATCTCCAAATATTTTTACTTTCACCTTTATCAACTTTCCTCTTCGCTTATCATTCCAAATTTTACCAATTTCCAATTTTCATCCCAAACAGATTTCAATTTTAATTCTTTTAAATTCTTTATTTAACAATATCCTTTATTTCCTAAAAACCCAATTTGTCCATTTATAATTAAATTCCAGATTTATAATTTATCCAACAATATTCCATACAATTTAATTTCAGATTTATCAATCACAACATATAAACAGATTATATTATCAATTATAAAAATAATTACTACATCGTGAGGAATCCAGTTGGATCCCTCCAACATGTTTCCCTACATCCACAAATATTAGCACAACAATTATATATATCAATCCAAACTGATAACAATATTTATATTCAACCAATCACACATATATTTAAATATTAACTATTTAAATCAGCTAACATCCCAGATGTGAGTGAGATTAACTCACCTTGCGTTTTGACGAGTGTTTGAAATTTTAAATTAAATCGAATCTTTTGATTTAATCCAAAATTTCCACTCGCTTAAAACGAATCCAGATATGCTCCACAGCATGCTTCCCGTCGTTGTGATTCCAACGCTTCTTGTTTCGTTAAAATCTGATAACGTAAGAATGTGTTACAACAATTTCAACTTTTGATTTTAAATTTATAAACAATTTATTTTTATTTTAAACCTCATAAAATCTCGGTCGTCACTCCCACTATGAAATCGAGGCCGCACGTAAAATGAACATCTTGTTCTCAACGCGGTATACTAGATAAAACGAAACCCATCAACCATTGACTAGGGTTAGAACTCGCTCCTCCTACACGCAGCTAGAGATCGATCAAACATATACAAATGGCCGCCCATAGCAAGCTCCTCCCTCAGTCCCAAGCGTGTCAAACTCGATCGCCCCCTCAGCTCGATAAACGAATGCGAACGGCCGACGAATGTGGCCAGATTTCCTCGCCATCGACGAACTATATCCCATCTCGACCGTTGGATGGGAAGACGTCGAGGTGATCTACAACTTCCCAGTTAGGAGTTTCTTCAATCGAAGCGTGGATTGATCGATAATTGAAGATGAAGTTAGAAGGGTTTCGACCATTAAAAGATGTAAGCAGCGGTTGGAAATAAGTTAGGGTTTAGCAAAGATATTTATTTATATAATATAATTTTATATTATTTTAATATCGTTCTTCACTGTTTTAATGACCTATGCAAACGAACTCCAATCCTCACGTACCAAAAGGCGTTCTTAGGGTTTTTCCGCATCCCGGACACAATGGAACAGGTTTCGTAAGCTAATTCGGTTATATGTGCGAGTTACGAAATTAAACGATCAATTTAAAATTAAACCGGTTAAACCGATTTCTAAGCGTTTCGAGCTGCCACGGTCAAACGACAACTTTGATTGCTACGAAAATTGAAATCCGATAATAACTATCTATTATGGATCCAATGGAACTGGTTTCGTCGAATTCCGAGACCGCGCCCGGAAGGCTATTTTAACTCGTTGATAAATTCGAGCAATTTTCAAAATCGTCGAAATCACTTGAAACTTCACCTTTAAAACTTTGTTAACTCTATTATAACTCGTATAAAATTTATATTCACATTAGAAATCATTCTGATTCAGTTTTAAATCGAAATCTCAATATTTGCATTATTATATTATTAAATTCCACTATTAAATTAATGTAAAATTCCAAATTCAAGCTATCGCCAATTAATTACATCCAATGGTCCAATATTATAATTCAAATCCAATTAGACTCAAAATAAACTTTAGAATCAAATTTCATATCTATTTACACTCAGAATTACTAATTATTCCAATTCCAATATTAAATTATTATTATTCAGATTCCAATTTAATTCTCGTATTTGAAATTTGACTAAATTTACTAACTTAACCAAAGTCTTTTATTTCAAAATTCAAATTATACCACATATTAAACATTTAAAATGAATTAAATGTTCAAATCTAGTGACCCAAAATTCCGGGTCGTTACAATATCTGTCAATTTCGTTTTTGAAATGTATTTCGAATCCTCTTTTTTATTTTATTTTATAAATAACTAATTTCGTTTCCTTTGAATTTGATTTTGTTTCCCCAGAAAAGAAGGTTATACGCGGCTTTTAAAAGAATGAGGGCGGTTGAATCAACAAGATAGGGTGGCTTGTTTCAGATAGAGTGGGTTGAAGGGAAGTCAAAACGGCTGTAACTAAATTGATTTGAAATATATTAATTAAAAGGGGAATTAATTTAAAGGATAATAATTTTATATTTTTAGTCTCAAGGACATAACCTCAATATTTTAACCACAAAAACAAACATTAAACATTATTCCAAAATTATTCATGAGGACAAACATTCTTCCAATACTGCTGCCGAACTGAAAACTGCTACCGATAACTACAAACTGATACCTAAAAGCTGCCACTAATAACTAAAAACTGATACATAAAAAAAAATTCCTTCAAGATAAAGTATTGAAGGTCTGTCCTTGAGGCTAAAAAGTTGAGAAATTTTGTCCTTGATAATAATTTCCTGTGATTAAAATTCCAAAATACCTAGCCCTAAATTTTGTATCACAATCGAGATGTGCCACCCGACATTCGTAATGTTATAACCCTATTCCAAACGCAATGGAACAAGCCCTGAGTCCCAGTTTGATTGTGTGTGGAAGATAGTTTTTAAATTGATTATTTAAATTAAATTCAATTAAATCATTTCTAGGCGTTTTTAGATCGCACGACCAAACAGTAAATCCAAACGCTATGAAATTTGAAATATGAGAATAATACGCTATTATGGATCCAATAGAATTAGTTTTGTCAAATTCCAAGACTATTTCCAGATGGCTATTTTAACGTGTCGATTAAATTGACAATTATAAAATTGGCTTAATCGCTTGAAATCCCCGTTTAAAAAACTTATTGGCTAAATTCTAATTCAAACGGAATTTATATCAACATTAGAAATCGTTTTGATTTATATTCAACTCAAAATTTAATTTATTCGCTAATTCCGTATTATGATGAATCATTATATTTGAGATTTAAATCCATTCTATAAATTTCAACCAAAATCTTCATTTTCAAAAATTAATTTATATCATATTTAAAACCATTTAAATATTCAAAATCAAATGTCAAAAAATCCGAGTCATTACACTGCATACGTACGTGTGTGTGTATCACTTTATATAAAATGTTTAATTACTTTATATTATATGACTTTTTTCCAATTTCTTTAAAATTTGCCAAAAAAATTTAAAACACCAAGATTTAAATTTTCAAAATCCCTTTTATAATCTTCAAAATTCATCATTTACAAAATCATTCTATTTTCTTATTTAACACACTTTTATATAACATGCTCATTTATTATCTTATGAATTCATTAAGCTTGTTGAGTGCATTTCCACCACCACCGAACCAAGAAGAAGGAAGATACCACCGAACCAACTCACCCCCTAAGGCACTGCCGAACTAACTCACCTCTAGGCACTGCCGAACCACCTCACCTCTAGGCACTGCCGAACCAACTCACCCCCTAAGGCACTGCCGAACCAACTCACCTCTAAGCACTGCCGAACCAACTCACCTCTAGGCACTGCCGAACCAACTCACCACCGGACCAAGCTACGCCCTCACCACCGAACCAACTCCTTTCGCAAGCACTACCGGTCTAACACACTTCCTATACATAGCCGAACCAAACTCCAACCAACCATCACCTGATCACTCACCCCCGGACCAAGTCCCACCGAATCAAGGCGTTCCGGACCAACTTTTCCAGGCCAGATTGCATCAGCCCAGGCCCACCAGCTGCTATATACATCCAGGACCCCTGCCCCCAGCCTGACTCTCTAAATATAGGAGCAGGGGTACAACAATGGTAGACAAGTTTGAGAGCTCAAGCACGGATAGAACTTTCAAACAACTTTCAGATACTTGTAATCAAAGCTTTGTACTTGTAATCTGAACTGAAAAGGTGAATAACATATAAAGTGGACGTAGGCACATTTTGGCCGAACCACTATAAATCTGTGTGTCTTTTACAGTTTAGTCCATTTATTTTATATATTTGCATAAATCACCCAAATCATTAAGAACAACATATAATCAACAAAATCATACGACTTGGAGGTGTTTACCCATTTTTTGTGCAAACATTTTTGGTGTTTTCACTGAGATATTCGAGCTAGAAGCTTCAGCTTCACCCCTCAACCTTCTTCCTAACAGCTTCGCTCATTGCTTGGAAAACATGCCTCCTAGATAGAAGAAAGATGTTAACAAAGGAAAGAACGTCGCGACTAGAAGTATTCCGGATCCAGTAATCAAAGATCAAGTGAACCGTTCCGTTCCAATAGCAAATGGAAATCAGGCAAATCCGATAGCCCCTGCCACGGAGCAACCAATTACTAAGGCAGATCTGGGCAGGATTGTGGCTGAAGTAACTAACCGCTTTACATCTCAACAATAAGCCTTGGTGGACCAGCTCATGTCACGCTTAAGGGATGCTGAAGAATCCAACCGCAACACCGAATCATGGGCGAGTCCCAGTCTGGAGGATCTGGGAGGTGACAAAGATCATTCTTCTTCGAGGAGGCTGACAACAGAAATAACAATGGTAGGAGCCGAGCCCAGACTCAGCCCGAATTCCGACCCGAGGAAACACTTGGAACCGAACCTAACGGGGGAGGTACCGGGCAGGGGTGGGATATGGCTGAGCCTGTCATGCTACCTAACCATGGGAACACCAATGGACGGGGCCGAGCTGGAGTCCAGCCCGAAGTTGGGCCCGAGGGAATGCTTAGAACAAAGCCCAGTAGGGGAAGATCGAGACAAGGGCCAACTGTGGCTGACCCCAGCATGCTCCTAGAAGACCGGAGACAGCCATTGAAAAATGTTAGGAGTGATAGACAATACCATCCCTACAGGTCATCCGAACGGAATCAATGCCGCAGAGAAGAACCAAACTCATTTCTATCCGCCCCAAATTCTGATGAAAGGATGGCGCGATTGTTCAGAGAGTGCGTCCAACGGGATCAAAGGGATCGGGGGATAGGCGCTAGGGTAACCAGCCCCTTCACCCGCAATATCGAAACTGCCATCACCCCCCGAGAATGGAAAATGCCAACAATGGAGCCTTACAAGGGAACCTCTGACCCCGTTGTACACTTGCAGAGATACACAAGCATATGCTCATGAGCGGAGCAACATAAGGAGTGTTGTGCAAATGCTTCACACTATTCTTGGCAGATCTAGCTACCTCCTGGTTCTGCCATCTACCCCAAGGATCCATCAGCTCATGGGAGATGTTGAAAGAAAAGTTCATCATCCAGTTCCACATTCATGTGGAACAACCCAAGGACGCTTATTCCCTATCTAATATTAAACAGAAGCCCGGAGAGACAGTGCAACAATATCTGACCAGATTCAACGCCGCAACGGCCGCAGTCCAAGATGCCGATGAGAAACTTATCCTAATGGCTCTTTGTAGTGGCATACATCCGGATACCAAGTTTGCTAGAAGATTAACGAAAGAAAAACCAGCTACCTTACCCGATTTCTTCCATGAAGCTGGAAAGTACATGAGGCTTGAAGACGCTGCCATCGAAAGACAGACAGGGCAACAAGCCAAGGCAGCTCATGGCAACGCACCCGCTGCAGCAAAGGGCGTCGGAAGAAATGACTCTCGAGACAATGTTGGGGGCAGAAAGGGAGAAAAATGCCTATATCGACTAGTACCAAGATTTGACGCTTACACTCCTTTGAATGAAACAGTCGAAAACATCTTCCTGGCCACCCAAGACGAGCTTAAATACAAACGCCCCCCGTACAAGAAAGAATCAGATAACGCAATTAAATATGGAAAGTTCTGCCGTTTCCAAGAATCTCATGGACATGATACCAATGAATGCCATCATCTCCGGGACTTGATTGAAGAACACATCAGAAGGAAGAGACTGGAACGCTATGTAAAAGGCCAAAACAGGACTCCAGCTCCTGCCAATGAAAGCTCGAGGCTATCACCCCCGGAAGTAGGCGGATGAAATCGCACCACCAGCGGCTCCAGTCAAGAGAAGATAGTGGTCCATACTATATCGAGAGGACCACACATCGCCGACAGAAGCTGGGTATAGATGGAAAAATATGGAAAGTCACTTAGAAACAATGAAGACTGCGTTGATTCCGTGATAGAAGAACGCCACCCAAAGCGGAAAGAGAACAATGACATCACATTCGGTAGGCGTGACCTAGAAGGAAGGCAGTACCCTCACATGGATCCTATGGTCATCTCCGCCTGGTTCGGTCCAGCCAAAGTTTTCCGAATTCTAGTAGACACTGGAAGCTCAGTAAATATCCTATTTAAGCATGATTTTGACAAAATAAAGCTGTCGATGAAGGATGTGTCTCCATGCAACAAACCACTACATGGTTTCACTGGAGACGCGAAGATGCCCCTCGGGCAACTGGACCTCTTTGTTGAAATAGGAAGTCATCCCCGCTCCGTTGTGCGGAAACAAACATTTGTGCTAATAGAAAACCACTCGGCCTACAACGCCTTTTTGGGAAGACCAGCCTTGTCCGACTTCCAAATTGTCCTGACCCCGTGGTGCCTAAAGATGAAATTCCCAACAGATAATGGAATAAGAGAAGTAGAGGAAGATCAAGATGTTGCCCGAGACTGCTATGTAACTGAACTTCGCAATAACCGCAGGAAGGAGAAAGGGAAGGATGCAGAGACTACTCTATGCAAGAAAAAATTGGAAGCATAGCAACTAAAGAAGGCCCTCCTCTTCGATATACCAGTAATCCTTTCAATGAACTAGACCCTAGGGACAAAGAGGAGGAGGCCACCGCCGAGCCTGCAGAGGCCATGGAATTTGTATCTGTAGACAAACACGACCCAGGTAGACTGCTGAGAATCGGGTCTGAGTTAAGAGCAGAGTTGAAGGATCAACTCGTCGATTTTCTTCGCCACAACTTGGATGTATTTGCATGGATGCATGCTGACATGACAGGAATCTCCCCAGACGTAGCGTGCCACGTACTGAACATCGATCCCACCAGGGTGCCAGTAAAGCAGAAAAAGAGAAGTATAGGGGCAGAACGATCAGCAGCCCTCGAGGAAGAAGTAAAGAACCTACTTACCAAATAACTTTCATACGAAAAGCCATCTACCCAGAATGGATCGCCAACCCTGTACTGGAAAAGAAGGCTAGTGGGAAGTGGCAAACATGCATTGACTTCTCCAACTTAAATGACGCTTGCCCGAAGGATTGTTTCCCACTTCCCCGTATCGATCAACTCATGGACAGCATGGCCAGGCACGAACTCTTATCTTTTGTGGACGCATACTCAGGATATAACCAGATTCCTATGCACACCCCCGATCAAGACCACACTAGTTTCATCACTGACCGGGGATTGTACTGCTACAGAGTAATGCCTTTTGGACTTAAAACGCTAGAGCTACCTATCAGCGCCTCGTCAACAAGATGTTTGCGGAACTAATAGGACGAACTATGGAAGTTTATGTGGATGACATGCTGGTAAAATCGAGGAAAGCCAACGATCATGTAAGCCACCTGGACGAGATGTTTCAAGTACTCCGCCAATATGGAATGAAGCTGAATCCTCTAAAGTGCTCCTTCGGAGTATCGCCGGGAAAGTTCTTGGGATTCATCGTCCATGCCAGGGGGATTGAAGCAAACCCCGAACAAGTCCAGGCTTTACAAGATATCAAGATACCATCCACTCGAAGAGAGATGCAAAGCCTAAACGGGAAGGTGGACGCCCTAAGCAGATTCATCTCTAAAGCAACCGACAAATGCATCCCTTTCTTCGAAGCTCTAAAGAAAGACAAAGGAAAGTTCGAATGGATCGACGAATGCTCAACAGCCTTCCTTAACCTAATCGAACACCTCCAGAGACCACTAGTACTCTCAACTCAAAATGAAGGCGAAGAACTATACCTATACCTTGCTGTATCGTCCCATGCCCTAAGCGCCGCTTTGGTGAGAGAAGACAACCGCGCACAGTGGCCCGTATACTTTGTAAGCAAGAGATTTACGGGGGCAGAAGCCAGATACCCCAAACTTGAGAAGCTAGCATACTGTTTGATAATCACGTCGCGGAAACTGCGGCACTATTTCCAATCTCATTCCATCAGAGTTTTAACCGATCAAGCGCTAAGGCAGGTACTCCATCGCCCCGACACTTCTGGACGACTACTTAAATAGTGCATTGAACTGAGTCAATATGATATCACTTACCATCCTCGCACCGCCATCAAGGGACAAGCCATGGCCGATTTCATTGCCGAATTCACTACCAACGAAGGTAAGGAGCAATCTGAAATAACAGGAGATATCAAGTGGAATCTCTTTGTAGATGGAGCATCAAACGAACAGGGCTCGTAGGCAGGTATTGTGATAATCACCCCCATGGGAAGGAAGCTGCACTATGCCCTAAGTTTGGAATTCGCCGCCACCAACAACATTGCAGTATATGAAGCAGTAATAGTAGGCTTAGAACTTGCCTTAGAAATTGGAGTCAGTTCTTTATGTCTTCATAGTGATTCTCAACTTATCGTAAACCAAGTACTAGGAGAGTTTCAGACTCGAGGAGAACGACTCACAACATATCTAAAGAAGACCAAGCTATTGCTCGATCAATTGGATCACTATTTAATCAAACACATTTCTCGAGAAGAGAATCGAGAGGATGACGAGCTGGCAAAGCAAGCTGGCATGAAGAACAACACAATTTCCGTAACAGTAGCCATCTCGAAACAACTAGCCCCAAATTTCTAACAAGAAGATCTGATAGCTGCAATCGAAGAAGAAACCTGGATGACTCCTATCCGGAAATACTTACAAGATGGCACACTACCCAACGAGCGTAACGAAGTCAGGAAAATCTTGAGGAGAGCTTCCCGCTACACAATACAAGAAGGCATCCTCTATCGGCGCGGCTTCTCCAACCCCTTATTAAGGTGTGTTGCTGGAAGGGAAGCCAAGAAAATCTTATCCAACATCCACCAAGGGAGCTGCAGAGATCACACTGGTGGGCAGACTCTGGCGAAGAAGACGCTCCGATATGGATACTACTAGCCCACTTTAAACAAAGACGTCTTAGACTTCGTCAAAAGATGTGACAGATGTCAGAAATTTGCTAAGATTCCTCGACTACCAACAAATGAGATTACTCAAATTATCAGCCCTTGGCCCTTTGCAGTATGGGTAATTGACTTGATTGGCGAACTGTTGATGGGCTGAGGCAGAGCCAAATATGCTATAGTGGCAGTCGACTATTTCACCAAATGGGTGAAAGCAGAACCTCTAAATAAAATATCTTCGGCAAAAGTTATTAACTTCTTGATCAAAAATGTTCTATGCAGGTACGGGGTTCCACTCAAAATCATATCGGACAATGGACTTTAGTTTGACAGCGAGGAGTTCGCCGACTGGTGCCAAGAGCACGGAATTCACAAAAGCTTCTCATCTGTGGCTTATCCCCAGGAAAATGGACATGTCGAATCTGTCAACAAAATTCTTAAAACTCTAATCAAGAAGAAGCTTGAAAAGTCAAAAGGCGCTTGGGTGGATGAACTTCCTACGGCACTTTAGGCCTACCGCATGTCTTTCAGAATATCAAAAGGGCATACTCCTTTCTCTTTGGCATACAGATCGGAGGCCATGTTCCCAGTTGAAACTGTAGTGCCATCCCACTGTAGGATCCACTACAACCCAGAGGAGAACGAAGAACTCCTCCACATGTCTTTGGATCTAATCGAAGAAAGAAGAAATGATGCAACACTCAAAGCAGCAACTCACAAGCAAAAAGTGGCAGCACAGTACAACTCCAAAGTCAAGCATCGCTGCTTACAAGAAGGAGATCTTGTCCTCAAGCGAATCTTCCCGCGCCCCGGAGCGCTAGATCCCATCTGGGACGGATCATATGTAATTCATAAAGATCTCCACAACGGAGCTTATATTTTGTCAACAGTGGACAGAGAGGTGTTCCAGAGGGCAGGGAACATCCAACACCTTCGTCGATACTTTTCTTAACTTGTACTGCCCATATAAAGTGGACTAACAAAGAGAATCAGTGGACGTAGGCATTTTCGTGCCGAACCACTTTAAAAATCTTGTCTCTTTTTAACTTGTTCCTTTATATCTTGGCTGCTTGTTAAGCTTTATCCTTTTCTGTTGAACAAAATCCTATGTAATGGCATTTCCATTCTAGACACTTCACGGTGCAGCCTCACCTGGACAAGACCTAACAGGTACTATACGAATCTATGCCCTTGCCAATGAGACACTTTTGCTCCAGCATCCCTCTGCTGCAGGTTAACTCATTGCTCGCGACGGCCCTCAAAGCCAACTGTAATGAGCCGATTATAAGCCACCGAGGAGGCCGAAAATAGCCTAGGCAGCTCATTATGGCGTTCGGCTCGCCGGCAACTGTGAACCGATTATAAGCCCCAACATAAGGTGTGGCCAGCCAGGGGCAATTCACAATTGACGATCGGCACCCGCGCTAGCCGGCCACGGTAAATCGAACAATACCCATGATTACGAGCCATAATGGCCCGGGTAATTACCGTGAGCGATCTCATCTCCGATGTGTCTTAAGTACGGCTGTGGTAAAAAAGAAAACTCCCCGCGGAGGCGTAAGATGGGTGAGAAATGTCTCCAAGACCCACAGCTAGGGAAAGTGACTACAAAGCCTGTTTGCCACGAACTTAAGCGCGTCGAAGGCCTTCCGTGATTGGAAGTTTTACTATTTCTTATATTTCCGTTTTATTTATAAAAACTTTCCTCCTATCCTCTATAATCACTACAAGAAAAAACACTTTCCACAGCAGCTATTCTCAGCGTCTGTCCCATAAACGCAGTAGACCAAAATCTGGAGGGAATTTTTTTACGTTTCAACGCTGAGAAAACCTAAATAATATAACTTCGCGCCTCATTTTCACTTCGCCTTTTTAGTTTTATCGGCCTTTCATCTCGTCAACATCTCCATCACCTAATCAAACCTCTCTTCCCATCACCGAAATCCGTCTTCATCACTGCCGCTTCATCGTTCAAACGTCTCCTTTCACCATTATTTCGATTTCGAATCCAAATCTTCACCGCTAGCTGCTCTCTCTACAGGTACTTATTTTCAACTATTGGTCGATTTTATTTAGGTTTAAAATGGGTTCTTCAATTAGTTTAATAATTCATCAGTTTTGATTTTGTTAGTTCAGTACGTGTTTCTTCGATTGCCCTAAATCAAAATTTATTGAATCGATTTTGTTACTAAATTGATGTTAACGAGTTTATTACTACTGCTGTATGTTTTCGCTCGCGTGCTCCTCGGTTGGTCGAGTTCGAACATTGTTTGGCTGCATCGTCTTCCACCCCAGCTAGCAACAGTGAGTTTTTCTCACGATTAATTTTTATTCAAGTTTTTAGATTTGTTTGAATTGGGTGCTTGGTTGCATGTTTGTTTGTTGGGGTGTTATTTGTTATTATTTGCTCGGTTATTCGAATTTAAACTAATAAGAACAGATAAGTCTCTGCATGTATGTTTGTTGGGTGTTATTTGCTATCATTTGCTCGATTTGTTTGAATTTAAACTGATGAGAATGGATGCTACCAAATTTTTGATTTAAACTGTTGAGAACAGATGCTTTTAAACTGATAAGAATAGATGCTTTTGAACTGATAAGAACAGATGCTTTTAAACTGATAAGAACAGATGCTATTTGAAATTTGTCTTTAAAGTGATTGGAATGCCACTGCAATCAAATTGAAGAGCTGGGTTTTGAGATTTGTGATTGTAGGCAGTATGAAGAAGAAAAGCAATGTAGAAATTCAAGTTAAATTCATATTTCAAAGGTTTTTTTTCTTTACAGTTGAATTATACTTTTGGTGTTGAATATACTTTTGTAATTATAATCGATCTTTCCATATACTTTATTGATTCCTCTGTGTTTTCATCAAACAAACGAAATTAGAATAAAACTTGTGAAATATCATATATGCATCTAGTAAAAGCGAAACAAAATGATTATCCTTGGATCAAATTGATACCTTAGTAGCAACTCTTATTCGAATTATAAATAACATCAAGTGCTATTCCTATATTTATCAAAAGTTGTCTATGTTTAGATTGCTTTATTGTTTGATATGTTCCCACTATTTACAACATTTTGTTATATTTCATTGAATTTTACAGACAATCAACAAGTGTAATGGTTAAAAAAAAAGAAAAAATCAGAATGCACAGTAGTTTTATTTGCTAGACTGGAACACGCACACTACGTACATGCATAACCTTAGTGATAATAATGTTGAATTAAATAATTTCTGTTTTGATGTGCCACATTTTGTCCGCAGTCGAGCATCCATTAATACTGGTTAAAATAATACTCAACTCGTTAGCTGTTTCAGTAGCCAAATTCAATGATAGTGCAGGCAATCAATGATAAGGCATGTAAGTATTTAGCAAGAATAGCAAACTTGGGTAGGTTGAGAAAAATACAGCTATACATTAGAGAATAGCGAACTTGTGGCTTTCTCGTAGGAATATTTGAGCTGGTGGATGCATGAACAGCTTGTCATGGATCAAGCCTGGTATATGTTGGCTTATCACATTCGCTATTTGTTTGAGTTCTCTAATATATAGTTGTATATATTTTTTTCAAGAACATAGGTTAAAAATTACAACTGTTTTATTTAACTACAAGTTGAATTGCAGTGCTCTTATCTCTTATCTGAACCTCCTTCAAAATTAATGTGCCTTAGATCTTTCTTATGTATATTTGGATTGAATTTTATTTCTCCATACTAACCATCTGTATGAGTCTCTAATGTATGGCTGTATTTTTCAGTTCAACCATGATGAGCATAAATGTAGTTTGAAGTAAATTTTGTTAATTTACAGTCATATGATTTTCATTCACTGGAATCCATGATAAAGAGGCTGGTGGATAATAACTGACTGGAAAGGAAATAAATCTATCTGGGAGGCATCTGCAAATTCAGTAGTTACAAGTAAGACTCTTTAATTCAATTTATTTGTTAAAAAGCTCAGTAAAATGTTACTGCCAACATGACCTCTAGTAAATATATCTGTAGCAAGTAGAAGCTAGAGTCTTATTTTCTGTGATCGTAAGAGTCCTCTCACTCGGACATTGAAAAAAAAAACGAATTATATAATGATGTTGTATGTATGTATGATGTTGTATATATGTATGATGTTGTGTAGTGGGTAATGAATGTTGCAGCAGTGGTTAAGGTGGATGGGTTAGCAGGTGGTTGATGATGAAGCAGGGGAGCAGTTTTGATGACGTAATGTAGGAGGAATGTGGTATGCAACAGTTTGTACACTACAGTGAAGGGTGTACACTGTTGTGCAAGATGTAAGTGTGATGGTGGAGGAGGTGGATTGGTGATGGAGGACTGGTAGTGCAGGCAAGTTGGTTGATGAAGTGTAAGGATATGGTTGTGTAGGTAGATATGGTGGCACAACAGTTTGGTTGTAGAATGTTGTATATGGCAGTGAAGTGGAGAGTAGGCATTGAAAGTTGTGGATGGTAGTTGATGAGTTGGAAATGTTGTTGTGGTTGAACTGGGTTATGAGTTGATATGGATGAGATAATGGTCGAGGAGATGATGGGGGAGTGGTTTGTTGTTGAAACTATTATTACAGTAGTGGAGTAGTAAACAGAGAAGCAGGTTGATGTTGGATGTTGTTCAGGGTGGGCAAGGCAGTAGCATGCAACAATGGACAGAGGGATTGATTGGCTGATGTTGGTCGATGTTGGATAGTGGAAGTGGAGTGGTGTTTGATATGAAGGGGTTGTTTGATAACAGAGTTGTACACAAGGGCAGTTTTAGTTGTGCACTGATGTAGAAGTGCACAGAGAAGGAGGTATTGGTGAGGTGATGGCCAGAAGGATTGAAATAATGGAATGAAGTGGATGTAGATGCAACTGTGTAGTTGGACAGTGAGGCTTGTGATGTTGAAGGCAGGTATTTACTGTTGTATTGGGTGATGTTTGTTGTGGTTGCAGGGAAGGTGGCAGGGATTAGTTGTGTTGTTGCAGCGAGGTTTGGAAATACTACTTTTGAAGTTTGAAGTATGATGTAGATATGGAATTGTTTTGGAGTAATGGTATGGTCAGTTTTTTGTAGTCAGTAAAGATATGGTGCAAGTCAGTGATGATGAGGGGGTAGTTGTATATGTGCAATGATGACAGTGTGCATTGTGCAGGCAGAAGAGTATGTTGCAAGGGCAGGAGTAAGTTGTGATATGGTTTATGAGTTAACATTTAACATGTTAGGTTTTAGGGGCATACCAAATTATACAAAAACATCCCTGCTGAATTACAAATGGCTGTAGAGGAAGCAATTTAGCTGATAGTGGTTTTGTACGAACTCCAGTTGATGAAACCGATATGAAAGAGGATCAGGAAGCCTCTGATTCGAACATGATCTAGAAATCTCCAATCTCAAGAAAGCCAGGCAAGTGATGCAAATTTTAAGTTTATATTTCTGTACTGTTGTTTGGTGTGCCCTGAAATTTGTTTAAATATTTCGAATTTACCTTCAGAAACTTAAAATTGATAATGAGCCATCCTTTTTCTCACGAAGGCTAGTTGCACTTACTCTTGGACTTGATGTAGCTGATATTACTAATGGATGTAACGAGGCTACTTTAATCACTACTAGACATAAAGACAAAAAAAATGATATGAAATTTTCTGAAGCACTATTGCTAAGGTTATTGGTAGAGTGGAGAAGAAAAATAAGGTATGTTTTTTTTTCCTTATTGGTTTTGGCTTAATGCTACTTGTACTTAGTAATTCAGTGTAGTACATGTTGAACATACACAAATACATGATATAGGCTGATGTTAGTTAATGGTCCATCACATTTATATGTGCTGACAAATGGAACCAAATACTGATGCAGAAGAATAAAACAATGTTACGTCCTTACCATACCATAGATCTTACTACCTGAGTTAAACTCTTCATTCTTATTCTCATTTTGATACCACTTCATTCTTGTTTATATTAACGATAAAAAATGCAAAAAAAAAAACATATATGCAGAAAAATGATATTAATAAACTATAGTTATATATTGAAGTTTATTCTAGTTATATATTAAGATAACTAAAGTTTATTCTCATTTTGATACCACTTCAGGACCCCTTTCTATGCGTTATCCTGTGCATGATAATAAAGTAAGTTATGAACGAGCTTTTAATAACAACTACTTAAACAACATCTACTTAAATCTGTGAAATAAACTTTTCGTAGATGAATCAGTAGGGTGACTGTTCTTCTTTACACACACACACACACACACACACACTAATGTTTCATCTAATGGTTCATAATTCTTAGCCATATTTCATCTTCAGACAGTACGCCAGAATAACTACGAACAAGATCCATACGTAAAGGAATTTGGAATTAGCATAAGTGACAAATTGGCATCTGTCGAAGCTAGAGTTCTTCCTGCGCCTTGGGTAATATGCAATAACATCTCAGTGACTTTACGTCAATCCTTTATACATTTTCTAGTAGCTAAGTCAACCATTTAAAAAAAAAATCGATTTCTTGCAGTTGAAATATCATGATTCTGGAAAAGAGAAAGAGTGTTTGCCTCAGGTTGGACAATGGAATATGATGAACAAGGTACACTATTCTTTCTTTCTTTTTATTCAAATTATTACATTGCTTTTATGCTAACACAGATTTCCATTTTGCAGAAAGTGATAAATGGTGGCACAGTAAATTATTGGGCGTGCATCAACTTTTCACGCAATATTCAGGAAAGCATGGCTCATGGATTCTGTCAAGAACTGGCACAGATGTGCCAGCTGTCTGGCATGGTATACAACTTTCTCATGAGTTGGAATAATTTTTTTATGCAAACATTGGTAGCTTGCTTTGTGTTCTATACTTCTATAGGTACCAATACATTGTACACGTGTTGCATGTGTGTTATTTGTTTGTGTTCTTAATTATTTTGGATCCAAGAGTAAGATTTTTCTTAAACTTTTTGTAAATAAATGAATGGAAATATATATATATATATATATATATATATATATATATATAAATTTTGTTGCTTATAATTTGTTTAAATAAACATTATAACCGGAAGTTTGCAGTACAAGGAAAGTTATAAGTTGTACAACCATTTGTTAAGTTATAAACTGGAATAAGAACTATGTTCCCAAGGTTGGTTTCCAATTTTTGTTATTATGCTTATAAATAATTTCCCTCCTTTTATTTACAATATGAATCGAGTTAATAGTCTTTTCCTTGGGGTGAATTATCTTTGCCTTGCACACATACTAATAAGTTTGATGATTAACTTGCACACGTATACCACAACAGGAATTCAACCGTGAACCAGCAATACCAATTTATAATGGCAGACCTGATCAAGCAGAGAAGGCACTTAAGCATGTGTTTAATGCTGCAATGAGCAAGCTTAAAGGCAAAGAGCTAGAGCTTCTTATTGCCATACTTCCAGATAATAATGGTTCTTTGTATGGTGCGTTAGTTTCTATATCATAGTTTGCAGCTATCCTAAAGTGCTTAGTGTGATTTGGTACTTATAAGTGCCATGATATCCATTTTTCAGGTGATTTAAAAAGAATTTGTGAAACTGATTTGGGATTAATATCTCAATGTTGCCTTACTAAATATGTTTTCAAGATAAGCAAACAATACCTGGCAAATGTGTCACTGAAAATCAATGTTAAGGTAAAAAAAAAAAAATTCCTGACGCTTTTCCTTTTTATAGTAATTAATATTAACCTATGCTCTCTTTGAATTGTGTAGATGGGAGGCAGAAATACTGTATTATTAGATGCACTTAGGTGGAAAATCCCATTAGTTAGTGACATACCAACAATAATATTTGGAGCCGATGTAACTCATCCAGAAAATGGTGAGGAGTCTAGCCCATCTATTGCTGCGGTAATTAATAAATTATTTATCCTACTTATTTATTTTACAGTAGTTTAGCTAAATTATAACTAACTGCTCGCATATGCAGGTTGTTGCCTCTCAAGATTGGCCTGAAATTACAAAATACGCAGGATTAGTATGCTCTCAAGCACACCGACAGGAGCTTATCCAAGATTTGTATAAAACGTGGCATGATCCAGAAAAGGGTCAGGTTACTGGTGGCATGATTAGGTTTGTTAAATTTTGCGACATTTGTTAAACTTATTTGAACTGTAGAGATTTGATAATGGTTGTAATTGCAAAATGCAGAAGGCTCACTTACATTGGATTTGTTTAATTGGTATTTTCTTAATTTGGTTAAGAATAAGTGTGATGTATATAACTACATACATATTAATTTGTCATTCAATTCATCACAAGTTGAGAAGACTTTGTGGACAAAAGTTTAATTGGAAAGGTTGCTAAAATAAGCAGATCTTGACATCTAGTTGCTAGGGGAGAGTATATATTTACAGGTTTCTTCCACTCTTCATTTTTGTTATATGTAAAAAATCAATTCTGTAAATTTAGATACATGAACAAACCGAAAGAATATGCAATATTTTGCATTCAGGTTGAAAGGATGGAATTCCTGCAGGGTAAGCTTACAGCTATGGGTAGTTGTTTGTTGAGGAGTAAAGGCAGTGGAAGGCAAGTGAGTTTTGTTGCTATAGGGAAGGCGGGTGTAGTCCTGGTGCAGCAGTTGTCAATAGTTTGAATGCAGGTGGTCGTGTTGCTGTGGTGATAGTCCGCTGATATGTAAGTGTTGTGAGAAAGAAGAGTTTGTGGGAGTGAGTCATTGTTGAGATGATGTTGTGGTCTCAAGTTGTGAAGGAAGTGGTATGAACTGTTGTAGGAGTAGATGTATAGGAAGGAGGAATGCGGGCAGTAGCAAGTGAAGGAAGAAGATGGTTTAGTGATATTGATGAACTGTGTTGTATGTATGGCTGGTGGTAGCAAGTTGGAGGAGGGGTGAGAATGAAGTTGAACTGCAGTTGTGAGTGTGAAGTTGAACAAGGTTATGTGAGGATGGTGGCAGATGCGTTGGAAAAGTCAGTGGCAGATGGGTGGTTGCTGTTCAGGCTGATGGCAGCGGTTTGTTGGGCAGTTGTATGGTGATGGAGATGCACACAGTTGTGTGGACAGTTGAAGGTGATATGTGTTGTCGGATATGCGTTGTCTGATATGCTTATATGCGAACAGTTGAAGGTGATATGCTTGAAGGGTTGTTATACTGAATGTATATATTTGTAATTGTAATATACTGAACGTATATATCATGTAAATGTTTATGTATCTAATTAATAGTTATTAGAACATGTTATATATGCTAGTTGCTTCAATATAATCAAAATATAATTCTGGAATATTCAAAAATAGAGTGGAATATTAAAGCTGTTATATAAATAGAAGACAACGTTTGATTAATGCTGTCAATGAAGAAACAACAGCGTTTAATTCGTGCTGTAATTATCTTGAAATTGTCAATAACAGCGTTTTTTACATGCTGTCGAAATAGTTGATGATTCAATAACAGCGTTTTAAACATGCTGTCGAAATTGTTGATGATTCAATAACAGCGTTTAGAAAACATAATACAGCACGTTATAAACGCTGTTGAAAATATTATTGACAGCGCGTAATAAACGCTGTCAAAGAGATGTTTCAACAGCGTTTATAGAAACGCTGTTGTAAGTTATGTATATACGACAGCATGTCGTTATACAGCGTTTCTAATAACGCTGTTGTATCATATTACAGCGTTTATCAAACGCTGTTAAAAGCCTTTTGTGGTGTAGTGTTAATGGTCGCTAAAGTACAGGGCACAAAATGGGAGACACTCGCTAATGGGAATAAGAACTCACAGCTGGATGGCAGGTCACTCAGCTGCATTCCACATTCGTTTACAGAAGGCATTCAAAGCTACCGTCTACAGCTAAAACTTGAAAGGCGGTACTTTCTTCTCTTGAACATAAATATGTAACAATAATTTATTCACACATCACACTAACATTGCAAGACAAGGAATTGTATTTTAAGCAAGAACTTAGCGTCAAACGCAATTGGATTACTAACACATGCACAGCTATATTTTATGCAACACATCAAAATAACGACAGCATTCAAACATGACAAAATCAGCTTATGTTATAAAGTTACATGTCAAAAATCAAGTTGTTCGTTACATAATCACAGCCTGAAAATTACATTAATGTTTTGAGACTAACATAGACAGCGATGTCAAGTAAACTGGAAAATGTCCGGATCAAGCCAAGGAGCCGACTGCATCGGGGCTTCGCCTCTATCCTGTTGGCCCTCCGAGGTCTACTTAACCGTCGGATCTGAACTCCCAGCATGCTGACCAGAGGTAGTTGATGCTTTAGAGGTCCCGCCTGTCCAATTAAGGAGAAGAATTCATTGAATGAACAATAAGCAACCAAGCTATGAAAAGGCTAAAAGGGAAGACTTACCAGCGTCTGTTCCTTGATCATCATCCCCCAACTGCACGCCTACCTCCTCAGCAGCAAACAGCCGCATGCCCTCCTTCACCGCCACTTTCTCCTCCTTAGTGAATTGGGTTGTGACCACATCCATTCTGAAGGCCATGCCACCCTCCTTATCTGCATCAGCCTTGGCCTCCTCCAGAGCCCAGAGATAAATCATGGCCATGATCCGGGGATAGTCATCCATCCAGGATAAGTCGTCCTGCTTCCAAGTACGGAAATACATATCTTGGAGCATCTCATCCATCATCTCCTCGTTCTCCTCAAACTCCCTCATTCGGACCTCAGAAGCCGACAGCTTTGCAACGGCAGCATCCCTCTCCGATCGGTATCGCGAGTGGTCAGCCTGAAGGGATTTCCTCATCGCCTCCATCTCCTCCTTCAGCTTGGCTTGAGCAAGCACCATGGCTTCAGGCTTACCAGATAACTCCTCTACCCGCTCGAGATCCGCTTTTCGAACCTCATCCACCGTTGCAATGGCCATATCGATCTGTTCCTTGCAGATGGCCTCCATTTTCCACAGCTCGGCTCTGCTAGCCTCTTCCATAGTTTTCTTTAGCCGTTTGGAGGTAGCCTCGTACTGAGAGATCTGGATGGCCTGATCGGCGAGTTGCTTGGCCTGGTCGGCAACCACTAGCCGTAATCTTATGTTGGCACTCCCTATTTCCTCCTCGGCCTTGACCAGTCGGGCGTGATGCCCCATCAACTTCCTAGTCTCCTCAGCAACCCATTCGATATTTGCCTTGGCTTCATCCTCCATTGTTACAATCCGAGTAGTAAGCAAATCAAGGTTCAGGGACTTGGCCTCATCAAGCACCCTTACCATAGGATTGCGAGGGAGAAGGTGCTCACCAGTAACCTCATCAAAGGAAATATCATGAGAACCCGGGTCCAGATCTAGATGACCCGCAAATGGATTACGAGCCGAGCTGGGACGATCAATATGAGTAACGGTAGGATTCTCTGATAGATGCGGAGAGGGTATGAACTCAGTATCCTCCCCCGTGATATCATGAGTAGGCTGGATTGGGGGTTGAGGTCCAGGTGAAGGTTCGAACATGGAGCGCCTACTCCTTTTCTTTTGAATATCCTCTTCAATAACTTCGAGAAGAAGACGGTAGCCGACTACGTCCCCGGAACGGTTGGTCGGAGGCTTTGGCTTAGCAGAAGCTTTGAGGAGTTTGAATTGTTCGAGACGGTGTCGAATGTCTAATGTCTTGGCCACCTTACCCGCTCCTGGAATAAAAACCAAGTGTTATGAATATGAATTGAATCATAATTCAAGAAATATATCAAGTGAAAAGAGACGGGAGCTGGCCATGAAATATTCCTAAAATATTTATCATAAATGGAGTCGGCAGGAGTCAAAAATTCACCTTGAATCGCCGGAGTTGCCCTAGCTGCAACGCTCTTAGAAGATGGATCGGCACCAGTTCCGGCCTTGTCAGCTTTCTTCGTCTTCTCCACCAAGGCCGATCCTTCCTCCAACCCCTAAGAAGCCTGGCGGAAAGCATCATCTATCCACTCTTGGATCTCCCCTGCTTGCCCAGAAGACAAAGCCCCGGCGCCATCACCGCTCTGTCCTTCGCCACCATCACCACCATCACCTTCTCTATCACCTCCGCTCTCTTCCTCGCCTCTTTCCTCCTCTACATTTTCCTCCTCCGAAACATCTGGACATGTGCTAAGGGAGGGTTCATTGGATTTCTTGAGCTTCTTCCCCCCGACGACTGGAGGTATCGAGAAGGGTTTCCTCTTGCTGCTCTTCGTCGTGGCCCCTCCTTTAGCTTTCACAGCCCTCTCCTCGGCTGTGTCTCTCTGCTTGACCACAGACTGACGTGGTAGAATCAAGGTGTGCTGCAAAAGAGTAGCATTCCTGATCAGGTAAGAAGCAGACCTCTCCCTTCTCGAAATGGCTTCTATTTCACAGCCATCTGAACCAGGCGATCGTTCTCCACGACCGCAAAGCCACCTGTCGCTAGCAAGAAATAAAAACACATAAGAAGAAGCATTGCAATCAAAATGGAAGTTATAAATAAGCTTCAACTTACAACCGGAGGTGAAGCGACGGATAGAAACAGAGTCATCCTTGACAAAAAATCATTCTTTCTTGAACATGCTTAACTTCGAATATAAGTCCAGGACCGACTTGAAGGACATGGCCGATTCTTAGCTGATGTACGGAGACCCCTTCTTGTAGCCTCTCAAGTTGTACAAATATCGGATCTCCCGGTTGGAAGGGGGACGCCCGTATTTTCTCTGAAAAATGATGAATAGGCTCACCAGGATAGCGTAAGAGTTGGGTTGAAGCTGGAAAGGGGCCACCTTTAGGTAGGTGATGAAGCTGAGTATCCAAGCATTGATCGGGATAATGGCCCCACACATACAATGGTACCTGCTGTAAGCAAAATATCCTTCAGGAGGGTCATACGGCATAACTCCATTCCCTGGCAGCACCATGTGTGCTCTATCAATCCCGAAAGAACGGGATATAACATCAAGCTGCTTCTCTTTGAGGGAGCTAGGAAAGCAGTTAGGAGGAGAGTTCAAGAGCTTCTGAGGGCCATATCCATCCACTAGCGATCTCGGGGTGGGTCCCTATCGTCCCGGTCCTGGCTGGGCTGGGGGCACAACGGGGGACTCTCTTCTGGCCATAGATTTCTTTTTATCTGATAGAGTTTCCACTTTATGAGACATTTATCTGCAACACCGGAAAAACATGTTGTTAGAACAAGGAGTATGGAATCATAAACAAACAAGTACATGCAGCCTGGAATCTCATTCGCAATTCAAATCATAAAATACCGATCGGTAGTTTGAGACTAAAAGCCCATTCGGCCTCGTACTTCTCAAACTCATCCGGCGGTTCAAGGCACGAAGGATCATTCGGCACACAAACTCTGGAATTCATTCGGTAAATCAAAGCCCCCCAGGATCATTCGGCACACAAACTCCGAAATTCATTCGGTAAATCAAATCCCCTCAAATTCATTCGGAAAATAAAAGCCCCCCAAGTTCATTCGGTAAATCAAAGTCTTTGAGTTCATTCGGTAGTTCAATCATAAAAAATCGTTCGGCAGAAGAAAACTCACCTGGTCCGGCAGTCGAGTTGATTCGGTAGTTTATTGGTTCGGCTACTTCAAGAGGTCAAGTTTGGTTCGGTGTCAATTGATTCGGCTGTCTCAAACGGTGAAGGGTGAACAGGGACGCGAAACCCATACTTATAGGCAAACATGGACGACCGAACCAACCGGTTCGACACTTGAAACCGAATGAGAATTCCCCCAAGCTGACTGACCTAAAACAAAGCGCGACATATGCTGGCATATGCCCCACTTTGGGGGGCAAATGTTGGGTGCATTTCCACCACCACCGAACCAAGAAGAAGGAAGATACCACCGAACCAACTCACCCCCTAAAGCACTGCCGAACTAACTCACATCTAGGCACTGCCGAACCAACTCACCACTGGACCAAGCTACGCCCTCACCACCGAACCAACTCCTTTCCCAAGCACTACCGGTCCAACACACTTCCTATACATAGCCGAACCAAACTCCAACCAACCATCCATCACCGTATCACTCACCACCGGACCAAGTACCACCGAATCAAGGCGTTCCGGACCAACTTTGCCATGCCAGATTGCATAAGCCCAGGCCCAACAGCTGCTATATACATCCAACACCTCTGCCCCGAGCCTGACTCTATAAATATAGGGGCAGGGGTACAACAATGGCAGACAAGTTTGAGAGCTTAAGCACGGATAGAACTTTCAAACAACTTTCAGATACTTGTAATCAAATCTTTGTACTTGTAATCTGAATAGAAAAGGAGAATAACATATAAAGTGGACGTAGGCGCATTCTGGCCGAACCACTATAAATCTGTGTGTCTTTTACAGTTTAGTCCATCTGTTTTATATATTTGCATAAATCACCCAAATCATTAAGAACAACATATAATCAACAAAATCATACGACTTGGAGGTGTTTGCCTATTTTTTGTGCAAACAAAGCTTAATCCAATATTATTATCAAACACCTTATAGTCGAATCATGAAAATAAATTCACAAGGTGTTCGTATTTAAACTTTAAACCAAATGATTAATTAATCCATGATAATAACAGAAAATTTATTATTATAAAGTTTCTAAGTTCTTTGAAAAAATTTTCTTAGAAACCTTTTTAGATTAAAATCCTTATTTCAGAACATTTTTCAACTTATCATGTTTCATTTATTATTTATATCCCTTAATATTCTTAGCGTTATTTGTTAAACATCTTATAGTCAAACTGTGAAATTCTAATCACAAGATGTTTATACTTAGATTTACAGATCTTGATTAAAAATCATCTAAGGTATAATACATCTAACTAGATATCCTTTTTAAAATATACTCTTTATATATAAATATAGCTCTAGGTAAAATTATTTCACGTACCTTATTTTACAAAAATCATTTTTTACATCTTTAACAAATACGAACTCATATATATAATACTGTCAACTCATTCTAGGGTGTTACTAAACCTACTTCTAATGAGTTACTCATCTTAGGGCATTACTAAACCTATCTTTGATGAGACTCGACCCCGATTAGGTGTAACGACCAGGAATTTTACCGCCTTGATTTGCAAATATTTAATAAATTTTAAATATTTAAAAAATAGGTTTTATAAATTAAAAAATATATATGACTCTTTTAAATAATAGAAAATGATGGTAAAATTGATTTGCAACGACTTAGAATTTTTCCACTTTGAAATAGGTTGTTTAAAAATATTTTATATAATCAATAAATGGATTTTTATTAGAAAATAAATCTATTTTAATTATTTAATAATGATGATAAAATACTTTTCAAATTTTTTTTACCGATATAGATAGTTCAAAAAAATAGAAAATGTGACAGGAAATCATTTTCTAAAAATTCAATTTTTCGACATCGAATGTCATCGAAAAACATCGTGTGCATTTGTTTCAACATATTCACACTTATAAACTAGGGGATTATCAAATTTTCAAATAATATACATGTATATGCATGTATACATACATGAATACTTAGCGTGTATATACATACATCCATGATTTGATCTTTGATGTACATATTTATATTATAAAACCTAAGAAAATCCCTTAATTTAAGCACCTAAGCACAAGGCATGGTGCTAGCATGATTTAAGGGAGGGGGAGGCCATAACCAACATATGGGAAAAGAGGGAGATGGGAGGGATGGTGCATGCATGTTTCATGGAAACTTAATACTACCTAATACAAGGGTAGTTTAGTAGTTCAACTATTTTCCAATGCCTATAGATAATCTACCCACGTCTTCATTTCTTTGCCTAACTTCATTTTCTTTAATTTCCAATTCTACCTTCTTCCTATCTTCATGCATTTCCATTGCTTCTCAAAAACAAATTCCTAAGAGGAAAACTAATTTAAACATCTTCAAAACTAGTTTAAAATCACTCTACTTCACCTTGCAAATCCTCCTCTACCAAAAATTAGCACCATATCCCCAAACCTACCTTCGTCGAGCACAAAAAGGCCTTAGGCTGAACCATTTTTTAAATCCAAGCATTCAAAAGTCATATTTTTCTAAAGTTAAAGTGAAATCCTAGGTCACCATCAAGTTATAGCACAAGTTAGCTTAGTTTCGAGTAAGGTTGGTGAGTATGTCCTCATTTTGATCCAAGTTATTAACTTTCAAATGTCGAGAAGTTATTTGCAAATAATGTTGTTTTGATGTGTGATGATGCGATGAATTTATTGTGTATAAGTTGTATTTGGATTGATTGTAATTTGATGCGCGTAAGTGCGATTATAAGTAGGAAATTATCTAGGAAATTTTGTAAGTTTATTAGCTAGTTGAAAGCTAGTATCTTGATTATGGTTGTATTATGATGTGATGATACATATAAAATGTTGGATGTGAAATTTAGTAGAGATAGTTCATGTAAACAAAGTTAGTGTTTACTGACTTAAAGCGGCATGGAAATCCTCATTTATAAAAAGGTTTGAAATTCGGTCCTAAGAGAATAAATTTTTTCAAGTTTAAATCTTTTTTTGGGTTTTCAAAAAAAAACACTTTTTTATGTTTGAAAAGATCAGTTTTCAAAAGTATAAGTTTTGAAAGTTTGAAAAGAAAATTTCAAGTTCTGAAAATTATGGGTCTAGATAGCGATAGTCGCTATACACACAGTTCGAAAAAATCTAACTATTTGTCTAATCTAAACTATAGGATCGATTTCACTCTAGAGGGGGATGAAAAGGGTGATAGTAACAAAAATAAAAATTAACACAGAAATGTACATAATAATTGCAGCACGAATAATAGCAGAATAATAAAAGCAGAAATAGAACACAAATTTATCCGCCTTCGACAAAACCCTGGCTACGTGCTGCCCCCAACGTTTCTACTAGAAATTAAGTAGTCAAACGCTTACACACGTAAATTTAAACACACACTATTGACTAACCTAACTCTACGCTCAAACCCTACCATAACTTAGCCACTGAGTTGGGAATTCTCGAACTACACCACCGTAGTTCGTACCTAGTCACAAGACCAGAATTTTACAAAAGTTTAAAAGAAAATTACAAAATAAAACTAAACAAAAACAAAACCATTTTTATATAATTTTAAGCCCCATATAATATATAACCGGCCCATTCAATACTTAAATGAAGCGAAGGTCTTCCCGTTTCTTATTTTCATGGCTGCTCCCTTTTGTTTCTCATTTTGGAATTTAGGGTTTTATTGAATCCCTTGAAGCCCCAACTTGGAGTCCAAATTTATCATCTTTCGATCTATAATTTGCTTTGCTTGCTTCTGTCTGCTTCAAGGTCGAGTTCGAATTAGAGTAGAATCGTTATGTGTTTTTAGCCATATTTTCTCAGGTGCTTGCTTTGGTTTGAACTCGATTCAAGTTATTGATTTGGGATTTAATATGAAACTTGGCTCTATGATTTTTTTTGCTTTAATTCGAACACTTAATTGCCGATGATGTAACCGGGTAATATAGGGATGAAATCCCTAAATGTACATTCTTATATATTGTTTGAATTCTTCGTGATAATTTTGCTTGGCCATTTGATTTTGATTGGATGCTGGTGATTACTCGGACTTGTTCATTATTGACTTGCTTTAGTCGGTTCCTTCTTTTCCCTGATGTTTTTGAATTTTGGTTCCGTAGTTTTCTGCTATTACTTTGGCATCGTCAATTTTTGAGATAAATCTGACTTCGACATTTTCAATTCCTTTTAGCTCTGACTTGTTCATTTTGAAATTCACTATCGACATTATTTGGACTGTGACTAGTAACTGTGATTACTGTAACCATATAAGCATGTATATACGTACATGTATGTATCTATGCGTAAGATTTTTATGCCTATTCACTTGGTTAGCGTGATGTATCGTTGCCAGTGCATATGTGTTTGGTTCTCTAGCATTGTGCTTTGCACTTGAGTTCCATTGTACATATACTTGAATTTTGTGAACATGCATATGCCTTTGAGTTGCATTCTCCATTGCTTCAAGTTACATCGAGATTTGGTTTAGTTCATCATGCTCATCCATGCTTGAAATGTTGAGTTACTGTTTGCACTTCATTTTGAACGAACTTGAGTCATGACTGCTGTGTGGCTTTGAGCATTGCCTTGAATTGAACTTTTTTGGTTGTCACTACATGTATATATGTATACATGTGTGTTCACATATGTATATAAGTATGCTAGCTTGTAGTATGTGGTTCCATTATGGTTTCCACTCTTTTGTTGTTTGGTTGATTTCAACTGTCATTGCATATATATGTACGCATGTCTGAATGCATGCATATCCTCTGTCCTCTTTGAATACTTGCATTTTAACTTGTGTGTTGTGGCCCGCACTTTCGTATGCGGTCTTCTTTCATATGAGTGAATTCTTCATTGATGTTGACTGTCTAGTGAATGTGGTATTATTTTTAGGTCTAGTCAATTCATTGATGTGTCTTCCCTTGATCACTGTCACTGTGCTTGTGTGCTTCATTTGAGATCATGTTCAAGTTTTCTCATACTAGTTTGTATGCATGTACATTTGCAATCTAGTTCAAGCTGCTTTGTTTTCATGTGTGGTCCAGTGGTAACTGTATGTTTTGAATGCCTGCATATCATTGTGAACTGCTTTTTGTTGTTTTCTTCCTTGTTCGAATTTTATTCTCTGGTTGATGGTCTTCTTCGAGTTAAAATGCCTCTGACCTGATGTATGTTCGTGAGCTCTAACTGATATTTGTATGGTCCATCATTCTCTAGAGTCTCATGCACCTTTCTCTAGTTCATGTTGTTATTGATTTGATCGAGACTCTATGAGTTGAATCCAGCTAATGACTTGGGTTTGACCTTGTGCTCACCTATCCCTAGAATTTTATCAAGTGTATATCGGTGTGCATGGCCTTATGGCATGTATAGTGATACACTGTGCATGTCACAAATTGTTCGTGTAAGATGAATATAAAATAAATCTGATGACGAACAACCAAATAACTCAGGCAAATAACATTTTCAAAAACACATATTTTATTATACACTGCAAAAAGTATTTATTTTTCAATATTACTACGTCACTGTTTATTTTGTAGGTAATTCAGATGCTGGATACAAATTAGAACATAGTTGAAGAACAAATACTAGCGAACGAGTGATATGTAGTGAGGTGCAAATGTATGTAACAATTGTATAGTGAAAAATTGTGTTATAATTTGAAATTGTATTGTAATTGAAATTGTGTATATATATTGAGAGCTCAAATTTGTACTATTCAAAATTGTAATGAAATATTTGTCTGAATAAAATATTTGTTTGAATTTAATTCTGTGCTATTTATTTTATTAAATAAATATTTATTTAGTTATGTAAAAAATAAAATAGTGCAATAAAAAATACATTTAAGTGAATATATATATATATATATGTTTATTATCATCAACCAAAAATCATATACTAGCATATTCAGCAATCTCCTCCTTTTGATGATAACAAACATATATTTAAGATTTTGAATTTATTAAATGTATTTTGTCATTGATGAACCTTATTTGCTCCCCCTATTTGAATGCTCCCTCTCTACAACAAAACTCCCCTTTCATATATGCAAGAAAATAAATAAAAATATGCAAATGAACCTAAATGAAAATATTCAAATAAATAATAAAAAATAAAATAAAATATTCGACCTTTATTTTCCAAAATCTTAACTTTTCTCTCCCCCTTTTGTTTAATAGTGTTAGAAAAATAGAGATTAAGTGATAGATGTTAATACAACATCAATACCAATCGAGTATAAATATTAAATTCCAATAAAAAAATCAAACAAAAATCATAAATACAATGTTAGGCGCATATTCCACTTTAGAATGATAGGGATGATGTCAGCATATAAAACCATACAGTTGTGTCTATTTGTGGTATATTTATATCAGGAATTTGAATATCTACTAACCATACATAACCGTTAGGACTTTTAAATGAGATTAATAGTATTCCCAATTTTTATAAAAATGAATTTCAAACATCTTCTAACCATGCATAACCGTGAGGACTTTAAATGAGATTAGAATCAACTTATCTATTTAATAATCAATTTTGATGTGTTCCATACATGCATAACCGTGAGGACTTTTAAATGAGCATGCAAGCGCATATACAAATATTCCAAGTAATTCACCCATGTATAATCGCAAGGACTTTTAAATAAGAGCGAATACTTTGGATGTTTTTATTAAAAAAATAAATAAAATAAAAATGAATAATTTCCCATTAAAAATACCACTTTTTGAATACTATATCGGATTTTGCAGAGTGATGGCCGTTATTAGAAATACGATAGAAATAGAGATGGTCATGGAATTTCTACCAACAAAAGTGATTATAGACCTTGTTTTTAATTTTTAAAGAAATATAATAAATATAATGTCTTAGGTTATAATATATGATTAATATCAACAATCTTCACATTTTCAGTCACTATTCATCTTTTCGGTAATCAATAAGGAGTCAGATTTGTCAAAATATGCATTTAAGATCAAATCCAAAAATAAATATAAAATCAAATTTCTAAAATATCTAATTGGAAACGAAGTCAACATAATGTATTTTCTGGAAGGGTTTATTAAAAAAATGTCTGCTAATTGAAAATCAGTTGAAATGAAAAATATGCAGATATTTTCTTTGAAAATGTGATGCAACTAATGAATGTCACTACATAAAACACGTTCTACTAGTATTTTTTCTATCAACTAGGTTGACAGTATAATCTACATTTGAATTTCTCTTTGATTAAAGATTATCATCAGTTGGATATCATAGACCAGACTATGAAGTTGCAACAAGAACCTTAAAATCCTTTTACAGATTTTAAAATTTGATTCCTTTGGATTTGAATTTGAAACCATGCAAATAAACTACTAGTGAATATAATGTCAGATCTAGAAGTAGTAAGATGAACAATTATATCCACGTGTGCCTAGAGTAATCATCAACCAACACAAGACACTATCTCTTACCACCTAAACTTTCAATATCGTTAGTCCAAACGAATCTATATGAACTATTTCAGAGACTCTAGAGGTACTTATAGTGTTATTGGCATAAAAAGATAATTTGCCAATAATTTTGCATAAATTAGAATCATAATCAACATTCATTAACACATAGCTAGCTGATTTAAATTAGATCACAGTGCAGATTTTTTAATTAATCTTTCAAGAAAAATATACCATTACCTATTGCCAATAATTTTGCATAAATTAGAATCATAATCAACATTCATTAACACATAGCTAGCTGATTTAAATTAGATCACAGTGCAGATTTTTTAATTAATCTTTCAAGAAAAATATACCATTACCTATTTTACCTTCACGATAATTTTTTATTGTTACTCATTGTGATTCTACCACCTTTATACTAGGCTAAAGAACTTTGATTTGTCGTCCGTCATGTGTTTGGAACAGCCAGAATCCATGTAACACTGTTGTTGTTACTTAGCTTGCCACCACACCTACACGAGAAAAGATTTTTGTGACTTATTTGTTTTTTAAAGGTCCATGGTTGTTAATGACAAAAGATTTTGAAAAATATGTTTGAGTAGACCCAAGACAATTTATATTTGTTCCTTTGGCACCCAGATTTGTTTGACTTTAAGGGATATTATATTCGTGCATTTTGGAACTAAATTGGTATGGTTTTCATGTGTTTGGGTCTATATCAGCAATTGTTGTGTCCAGTTTTTCCACAAATTGTGCACTGGGAATTGACTTGATTAATTTCACTTCTAACACGTTCAGATTGATTATACCTAAAACATTTCCTAACGTATTAACAGTTTTGTTTTCCTAATAAACATTTAGCGATCTTTCTCCTTTTGAAAATTTTCCTAAAGCTATAGACAATCGTTGGACTTGTGTTTTGAGAGATTCATTTTCATTCAATAATAGATTGCACTTTCTAATAGAATTTTCTATTCTGGTATTTTCACTTTCTTTTAAAATCAGACATTCATTTTCAAGTGATTTAATTTTAATTTTTGATTTTTTAATTTCTTCTTCAAGTGATGGACATTTATCACATTTAGGGCTCTTGTTTCGATAGTTTTTAACCAAGTGGTCAAGCTGTTTTATTTAATTCTATCAAATTGTCTCTTTGTGATTCTATTTTAGCGTACTTCTCCTTATGTCTTTCAAAACAGCCATTTACTTCATGAAAATATATAAGTAATTCTGAATGAGTAAGTTTTGATACCTCGCTTGGCTCGTCATCATCACTGTCAATTATTTCTCCTTGAAGACACAAATTTTCTTTTTCACTCTCACTGCCTGTAATTTTATTAGCTTCATCAGTTTCATCCCAAGTAGCTACAAAACTTCTCCTTTTTGGTTTATTTCCTCGGTTGGGTTGATTCAAAGGACAATTTGGCTTTATATGACCGAGTTTATTGTAGTTGTGACAGATGATCTCCTACCCTTCTGGGTTATCTAGAACTTTGACTATTCTGTTTTTTAATCGTTGATTTAGATTTGGATTTCCATACTTGTGGTTCCACCTTTTGAATCTCTTTATTAAAAGAGCCAGCTCAGCTGCTCCATTATCATCGTCGTCGTCACGTTTAGTTATTCCTTTGAGAGCTACAGATTTCTTTCGAGTATCACCTCCTTCACGTTCTTCCTTGAATTTCATTTCTTGCTCATAAATGGTGAGATTTCCAATCAGTTCTTCAACTTTAAATTGTTTCAAATCCTTTGATTCTTGAATGGCAGTAGCTTTTGCTTCAAAATTTCGTGGAAGGACTCTGGGGATTTTTCGGATTATTTCCAATTCTATTTATGGTTTTCCAAGAGCTTTTGATTTGTGTATGAGATTGGAAAGTCGTCCATATATATCTTTGATATTTTCATCCTTGGCCATTGTGAAGTTCTCGTATTTGCTACAAAGCATAGCAAGGCGAGATTCTTTAACTTAGGAGGTTCCTTCGTAAGTCACTTCTAATGTGTGCTAAATTTGCTATGTAGTTAGACAATGTGAGACATGATTAAATTCAATTTGATCCAATGAACAAATAATAGAATTAATAGCTTTAGCATTAGCATTCTATAGTTTATTTTCAAGATCTTTCCATTAATCCATTGGTTTTTCAATTTTCTGATTATCTACCACTATAGTTAGTGTCCCATGACCTGTCTCAACAATATTCCAAGCATCAATGGTTTTCAGAAAAAATTTCATTCTATTTTTCCAATAAGCATATTCACCATTGAACATAAGTGGTCTAACTATGGACTGATCCTCAGCAAAAACAATTTTAAAAGAAGCCATTTAAAAAATCAAATTTAAAAAAAAAAATTGATTTTTGAAAAATCAAATTTTTGAAACAAAAATTGGTTTTCGTTCCTAGCTCTGGTACAACTTGTAGGATCGATTTCACCCTAGTGGAGGGTGAGTAGGATGATACAAATAATAATAAAAAGTAATGCTGAAATATGTATAATAATTACAGCACAAATAATAGCGAATAATAAAAGCAGAAATAGAACAACACAAATTTACCCAGCTTTGGCAAAAACCCTGCCTACGTGCTGCCCCTAAGATTTCACTAAAAATTAAGTAGTCAGACGCTTACACACGTAAATTTGCGACACCCGCTGTCGACTAACCTAACTCTATGCTCAAAACCTTATCATAACTCAGCCACTGAGTTGTGAATTCTCGAGTTACACCACAGCAGTTCGTCCCTAGTCACACGACTAGAATTTTACAAAAGTTTAAAAGAAAACTACCAAATAAAACTAAATAAAAAACCTTTTTATATAATTTAAGCCCAATATATAACATAACCGACCCACTCAATACTTAAATGAAGAGAAGGTCTTCCCGTTTATTATTTTCGTGGCCGCTCCCTTTTGTTTCTCCTTCTAGAATTTAGGGTTTTATTGAATCCCTTAAAGCCGCAACTCGGAGTCCAAATTTATTATCATTCGTTCTTCAATTCGCTTCGCTTGATTTTGGCTGCTTCAAGGTCAATTTCGAATTAGACTAGAATCGGTATGTGATTTTAGCTTTAATTTCTCTGTTGCTTTCTTTGGTTTGAACACAATTCGAGTTATTGATTTGGGATTTAATTTGGAACTTGGCTCTGTGATTTTTTTGCTTTAACTCGAACACTTAATTGTCTATAATGTAACCGGGTTATATAGGGATGAAATCCCTAAATGTACGTTTGTATATACTGTTTGAATTCTACATGATAATTTTGTTCGGCCATTCGATTTAGGTTGGATGCTGGTGATTGTTCTTACTTGTTCATTATTGACTTGCTTTAGTCGGTTCTTTCTTTTCCCTGATTTGTTTGAATTTTGGTTCCGTAGTTTTCTGTTATGACTTTGGCATCGTGAATTATTTAGATAGATCTGACTTCGACTTGTTCAATGTATAATTCAATAATTAGATTAATTTTGAATTTAAACTGTGAATTTAATTGTGAATTAATTTGCGATTTCCAAAATAAACTTAAATTTTTGGATTATAATTAGAAAATTGGTTGGAATTTAAGGATAAGTATTTATAATAAAAATTGGATTTAAGGATAATTATATTAGAGATAAATATGCACTATAATTTGAATAAATATATATAGATTGAAAGTTAAAATTGTAAATAAGATTTTGATTTTGAAAATTCAAAATTTATATATTTATAAATTTGGATTTGAAAACCACATAATTTTATACTAGTAGAAATTGGTAATATTTATTTTGAAAATTTTATTTTGAATTAGATATAAATGATTTTCGAAACAATTGTTTAGAACTAAATACTATTATATATGTGTTTATCTACTAAAAATATAATTAGTCTAAAATCATTCTTTCTTCAAATTGATGTAAGTAGAAAATAATAAACAAAATGGATATAAAAACATAAGAATATTGTATGTGTGTATATGCAAATAAATGTAAACACCCATTTACATCATACATATCTATATACATACAAATGGCACAATTACTTAATAAAATAATCAAATTTAAAATAACAAGGAAACTTTACATCTTCCCATATGCCATCATATAACATATCTTAGCATATCTCAGCAAAATCTGAAAAATAGATTTTGCATCACACATCTCAATATCAAAGCTTTTTAAAACATAGATATCAAAAAGGAAACAATTTAGTTCAAACCAAAAGAAAGAAAAAATCAAAAACCAAGCTGAAAATATCACATTTTCTCTTCATTCATCATCTTAAATTCGAAATCTGGAATCAAAGAAAGAAAATGGCATCCTTTTCTCAAAAAATCAAAAGCAAATTAACCTGAAAACAATTACCATTCACAAGTTCAAGCCTGTAGTATAACCTGCAGTCAATGCAAGTGAGAGCTTCAGATTTAAAACTCAGTTTCTAAACCAAAAAGGAGAATCAAAGTTCAATGGAAAAAAAAGAAGAAGAAAAAAAGAAGAAGAAAGCAATCAAACCAAAGCGTGCAAATCAACCTGAAGTTAAAGCAACAAAGAAAAGTGGATGCTTCAGTTTGTAGCCAGGAGATAAATGCAAATTTTCTGGAAAAAAAAAACAATTGAAGGCAAGTTAATTTCTTTCTGTTTACAATTTGAATGTGACGTTAGTAATCAGTAAGTATAACAAACATTTAAACAATAATGCTCAATCAATCTAAGTTGCAGGAAGAAAATAGAGTGCAAGGCAAAATGAATTTTTTCAAACAGCAGACCATATTCTCTGTTATATGAAAAAGGATTCAAAATTGTAAGTAAAAAAATCAAATTGTTAGTTGTTATTGAAGTAAATAAATAAATACAACAAGAGTAAGCAAGAATTTTCATCTACAACTTGCAGATCTAAACTAAAAGAAATAAGGTAGGAAAAGAAGAAAATTTGCAGGCTTCATCTTTTCTTTTGAAAAACTGTCAAGAGCTTTTCTGCCTTCAGGGAAGAGGTGAGCAATCTAGCCCTGAATTTGTTCTCTGTCTTGATGAATGCTTGAATGAATTGTCTTCTCTGATATGTGATGATTCTGAAATGTAAATTTGTTTACATGTGTATGTATATATGTGATGCATGTTTGGAAACAGAACAAAGCTTGCTTTTGTTCATACATTCCAGATCTCAAGAACCTGTTTGCAAATTAAAAAAAAAAATCATCCCACCCCAAACTTGTTTAGATTATAATTACTGAATGAAAGATGGTTATGTGAGTATAACATCATTTTTAAAATTATACTTAATTTGAAAATATTGAAGTGTCTCTGGAAATTATCTGGGAATCAAAAAGACTGAGACAAATCTGAAACCAAAGTCATGGATCAAATTTACATTAAAGAATGGAAATTTAAGGCAATGCAGTCACCAAAGCAAAATCAATTTCAGGTTTTCAAACTTGAAAACGATTTCTAGATTTAAAAATAAAACACTGTCCCTGTTCTTTCCATCTACAGGTGAGCAAACTCCACCTCTTTTATTTTGAAAAGCTAGTGAGTAAATCTTCCAAGAAATTTGATTTTTTTTATCTGATTGATTGAATACTTGATATATGCAAGTTAAAAAAATGGTTTGCATGCAAAAAAAATCTGTGAATGAGATATACATTGCCTGTGCATGTTGATAATTCTTATCCTTTGATCTAAAATCTGCTAGGACCTGGAATATAAACAAATATTGTTTGTTTAATTTTGAAGTAAGTTTTAAAATTTTAATTAAGTTAAAAATACTTGAATTGGCTCTGGAAACCAAAGAGAACAAGCAAGCCATAGTTTTTGACTAAAATTTAATCTTCATAATTCATTTATTCAAGTTTATAAACTGAAAACTTATACAAAATTTTGATTTTTAAAAGTAGAATCACAAATTTTAGTGCATAATTGAATGAGAAATTAGAGGTTGAACAGGAATTCAATTTTTAGGGTTTACTGGTGATCTCAGTGGTCTGGGGTGTCGAGGTCATCACTGAAGGTAGAGGAGTAAACGGTGAGGTCGGCAAAAATGGCGGTAGGGCGGTCAAGGCATGGTGGTGGCGGCGGTGATCTATTTAAGTTTATAACCCTAGTTTTACTGGGCTATGAAGAATCGATCATTACGGCATTTATAGTTGATCGAGTGCAATCATGTTTTGGGTATTGGAAGGTGGTGGTTATTCGAAGTCTTCGCTGGAATTTCAGGGGCAACGGTGAACGGAGGCGTGTGAATGTGGCGTTGACAGGTTTGGGGGGATACCTGTTTATCTGTTCCAGGTTTGGGGGCTGACGTTCGATTTTGATCGGGGACGTGGGCTTGCATTCTGGTGATTGAGCTGGGTAGCTGCATCGGTTGCTGATGTGCCAGAGAGGTGATCGGAGGCCGGAGGTGGCTTTGGTGGTGGTGCACGTGCACGAGGGAGAGATTGTGTCAGTGTTTTGGTTTGAAGCAGGGGCAACTCAGGTTAAAATTATTTCAGGGTTTAAAAAAAAAAACCTGTTCTGGTTTAAATTTTAAAACAAGTTTTAAAATGTAAACTAAAATTTTTAAACTAAGCTTATATCTGAATTTGAATCTGAATTCAAGAAATTTGAATCTGAGTTTGAAATAATTTTTAATTTTAGTTTTAACAACTTTTTTTAAAGTATAAAAAAGAATATTGGTTTTGAATTTAAACTGGAATTTTAAATTGTAAGCTATAGGTTTTAAAATAAGTTTGAATCTGAGATTTGAAATCTGGAATTGGGTTTGAATTTCAGTTTTTAAATAAAATAAGTTTTTAAAAATTTAATTTGTTTAACTATTTGAGAAATGGTTAAATAATTTGAGTTTTAAAATGAAGATGAAAAATGTAAGTAAAGCTTTAAAGAATTAAGTTTAAATTTGGAATAAAAGATTCAATCTGTATTTCAGTTTTGAAATTATGGAAATTTTTGAATTTGAATTTGGCTTTAATGCTTTATTTAAGTAAGAGATGTTTTATCTTAAAAATAAATAAATAGGATTTAAATGATTTGGACTCATTAAACTATTAATTTAATTAATCAAGTAATAAACAAATGATTAAATAAAATAACAATTACTTAGTGAGAGTAATTATAGTAGATAATTAAAGATTGATTTATCAAATATTTAGGGTTAATTACTTTAAAGTAAAATTAATTAATGTGGTAATTAAATCAAGAATAATAAATTAAGGTTAATTAACTTAAAGTGATTAAGAAACCATTATTAACTAAGGAGTAATTAATTATTGTAATTAATTAAATAATAATGATATTTATAGATTAATCGATTAAGGACAATTAATTATAATTAACATTTAATTAATCAATAATTAGAAGTTTATATATTAAAGTAATTAATTGAGGAATAAGTAATTAAGATTTAATTAATTACAATTAAAGGATAATTAATTAATATAATTAAATAAATAAATGATTAATAGATGAAGATGGTTAAGACTTAATTAATTATAGTTAATGATAATTAATCATTGATTTAAAGATTTCAAATGGAAGTAATTATTGTGGGTAATAAATTTATAACCACACGGTTTATTCATCTTAATAAAGATGTTTGATTGTTATGTGATGGATTGATATATTTGTTATGTGATGTGATGCTATGCAAAGCTTAGTGTTAAGTTGTTATGTCTGTGATGTATATATCGTTATATGAATATGCAAACCCTTGACCCGTAAAACGACATTTGAGTTTCGATGCGACAAGGAGTCGGATTCCAGTTGTTTATCCGAAACCCACATCGAATCATATTAGTGAATTTTTGTGATTGATAATTTACTTTATCTATGAATCTGTGAATATAGATAAGCGTTATGGGTTATACCACTTATCTTTATGATTGAATCTATGATGATGATTTTGTGCACTATTGTGTTGAAACCTTGGACCACACTTATACACACACAAATATGGATTGCACGTGGAAATGGGTTAAGTCATATATTTTGAAATTGTTTTTAAATTTGAATTTTTGAATCCAAAATAGTTTTGGAATTAGAATTGAAGCTTTTGAAAAAAATGAATTTCAAAAATAAAAGTTATTTGAATAACTTGATTGAGTTTTGAAATTTAAATAATTTGATTTAAATTTGAATTCAATATTTGAAGTTGAATTCTATAATTTGGGAACTAGGGTTTAAAAAGTTATCCAACTTATAAATGGATTTATATGGGGTTTTAAACCATTTTAAAAAGTGATGTTTGGAATTTAAATTTAACCCAAGATTTCAACTTGTATAAATCGGACTTTTCTGAAACGAAAACTGTTGTTTTCAAATAATAGAAGCTTTCATATAAGAAATGGATTTCCAATGTGTTAAAAGGAATTCAAGTTTTGAAATGAAAATGGTTTCCCAAGTTATGAATAAATCTTTGGAACGTGTTTTGAAAGCTATAAATTAAATCTTTAATTTAAAGATTTATTGAGTTAATCCAATTGGAATGGAAGTTGTTTTGAATCTATGAATAGATCTTTGTGAAACTAGGTGAAACTTTGTGAAATAAATCTTTTGGTTTAAAGATTTAAAATGGTAATTTGTTTAACCATTGAAAGAAAAGTTTTGGATTTTATAAGTTGTGACTTAACTAAAATCCCATATCCATATGTTTTAAAATGTGGCGCTCATTATTCGGTTTAGCCGGGGGGGACCTTGTGTCATATAGCCTATTCCGGATAGTGATACGACGTTATGGATAGCAATTGAAGACCGGTGGTGAAGATCGGATATTTTCGAAAACAAAAGGATAACTCATCGATTGTCTCTGCACTGGCTGATCCCAGGTATAGAGATCTCCATATGTGATGGGAAGTCCGGACGTGATTAGGGATTATCCGGATTTGCAAGGGCTTCTTCGGAAGTGCCTTCGGTTCTGTTCGAACCCGGGACAGACTTGTATGGTTGTATGTCCGACATTACACTTTGAGATATTAAACTGATCTCTATCAAATACATTTCTGCTTGGTGGCGGAGAATTTATTCTCTTAGCTTAACACCCTTCTCTGAGACGTACGCGCTCAGAGGTTATGTAGTTGATATTTATCAGTGATATATTCCCAATTTGGTAATGTGGCATGCTGAGTGCTGCTGTGTGATGATGATCATTTGTTGATCATTTGTGATCAAAGCATGGCTTTTGTATAAAGCGTAGCTTTGTGGACGAGACTGCATCAGGACCTCACACCCCGGAAATGGTCGAAACAGGAAAGATGCGGCTAGGTTATGAGGGTCGCGCCCTTTAGGGTGTGTCATTCCCTTCTGGTAAAGGGTGGTATCAGGTATGGAGCCCTGGTATTTAACCTATGTGGTTGCTCCAATCTCATTTACTATGTGGTTGTTTCTTTGAGGCGCCTCGGATAAAGGTCCTAAAGGACCGGGGGATGGCATATTCGTGTAGTAGTTACCTAGTTACAGAGGTAACCCGGCGTTGTGTTGGCAGAGATCTAACCATAACGTTAGTTTCTCGGGACGTCCCGCCAGAGGCGATCCCTTGTGGCAGTAGGAAGTTCCTTAGCCTGACCATTTGTTGGAAATCCATTCATCCAATACGTGCCTTGTATGGTTTTAGTTGCATTACCTACCATTCACTTATGGTGGTCACCATTGTTTGGATGGTAGCTATAGTAGGCATAGTTCGGAATGTCTATGCTGGCTAGGATTTATATTGTACTTTCGAAATGGTTTTTTCTGCACTATGCACTAGTAATAATAGCAAAAGAAATTTCTCGTATCAAGCATATTTGACTATCATAAGGAGAAATCTCCTCCAATTCTGCGTTTGCATTGTGTGTGTGGCGGGAGGCCTTATGGTAGTTTCATTTTCTAAAAGGCATTGCGGATTTCAAATTTAAATTCTCTTGTTGTTTTTAAGACCAAATATTTTTGTTTGCTCATACCAGTACCATGACTGACTTGGAGTTTATTGTTCCTTTCCTAAACTCTGGGTGCCCACTATTTTCCCACACGGGCAGTCTAGAGTTGGGTTTTCAGATAATCCCGTATTAGGTGTAGATTCTATAGCTTTCAGAATCCTTGGTTTGGTAGCATTTGGAAATCTTTTTCAGTATTTGGTTGGACGAGACTTGCTTAGCTTAGTGCATCGGGATTGGGAGTTCGAGCTATTGCTGGGTTGGTGTTTTGGAGATGAAGTTTTTTAGAGTTTGGCATTTGAAGACATTATCTTCCCGCTGCTATTATCTTGTATCATAACTCTGATGTATATTGATGTTTATTGTACCATTCATGTTGTATCAGATATTGTATCAATGTTGTATATTGATATATGCTATTCTTTTTCTTCCGCTGTGTTATTGTACTTAATGTGTTATAAGCTCGGACGAACCAGATTTGGCGTTTGGATCTGCGGCATTTGAATACGAGTGTCGTATTCGGTGCCGATTTTCGAAGGCCGATTATGGATCGTCACATTTGGTATCAAAGCTGAGGGTAAAACTTTAGCTCAGGAGTATAACACATTAAGTAACTCATTAGAGATAGGGTAAAGTATACCCTAGAATGAGTATATCCCTAAGATATCCGTTCGAATGCCTCAGTAAATTCTCTTACTATCCACTGATAGTAAGTATGAGTGCGAGAAGAGGACGAGATAGGGGACAGGGGAGTACCACTACAAATGGTCAATACCCTGCAATAGCGGAATAACCTTTCTCTACCAATCTCCTTTGATTCGATTTCGAATTCTTTTGATTGCTTCGTGACAGCTCCAGAAAGAAGTTTCGGTGTGATGGTGGCCTTACGAATCGTTGTAGAAAATCGTTGCTTCGTATCTTCATCGTTTCTTATCAGCTTTCCGATCTAAACTCTAATGAATTTGAAATTGAAAATATTAAATAAATTGAAAATTTTTAAATTACGTAAATTGGTTAACTAAAATGAAGCTACATTTGAATTGTATTAATAAAACGATATCGGTTAAAACCAAATCGTAATTTCTTGTGTATATCAAAGTCTGAAGAGGGACAAAATTGGTATATACTTTGGGGTATTCCGACCCGAATTTTGAACCCATACCTAGTGTTTGAGAAATTGTAGAAGATTGAATCTATCTATCTATCTATTATCTGGGATCCGATATATTCTACGAACGATTAGTTATCCCTTCGAACTAATCAATGCCCTTGCATATTCGTAGACGATGGACCCAAACATCTTGTGTAATATTGTAGGAGTTTGTTCTCATATTGTCGATATTCTGATTTGGTAAACCAAATGCAGAATTGATATCCAGTTTGATTTGGAAAGATATCTCTCTATCTTTCATCTTTTCTTTTCGTCTTCCTAGCAAATTTCGAGGATGAAATTTCTTAAGGAGGGGAATCTGTAACATTCCTGAAATATTAGCCAAAATAATTCAATAATTAGATTAATTTTGAATTTAAACTGTGAATTTAATTGTGAATTAATTTGCGATTTCCAAAATAAACTCAAAATTTTGGATTATAATTAGAAATTTGGTTGGAATTTAAGGATAAGTATTTTATAATAAAAATTGGATTTAAGGATAATTATATTAGAGATAAATATGCACTTTAATTTGAATAAATATATATATAGATTGAAAGTTAAAATTGTAAATAAGATTTTGATTTTGAAAATTCAAAATGTGTATATTTATAAATTTGGATTTGAAAACCACATAATTTTATACTAGTAGAAATTGGTAATATTTATTTTGAAAATTTTATTTTGAATTAGATATAAATGATTTTCGAAACAATTGTTTAGAACTAAATATTATTATATATGTGTTTATCTACTAAAAATATAATTAGTCTAAAATCATTCTTTCTTCAAATTGATGTAAGTAGAAAATAATAAACAAAATGGATATAAAAACATAAGAATATTGTATATGTGTATATGCAAATAAATGTAAACACCCATTTACATCATATATATCTATATACATACAAATGGCACAATTACTTAATGAAATAATCAAATTTAAAATAACAAGGAAACTTTACATCTTCCCATATGCCATCATATAACATATCTTAGCATATCTCAGCAAAATCTGAAAAACAGATTTTGCATCACACATCCCAATATCAAAGCTTTTTAAAACATAGATATCAAAAAGGAAACCATTCAGTTCAAACCAAAAGAAAGAAAAAATCAAAAACCAGGCTGAAAATATCACATTTTCTCTTCATTCATCATCTTAAATTCGAAATCTGGAATCAAAGAAAGAAAATGGCATCCTTTTCTCAAAAACTCAAAAGCAAATTAACCTGAAAACAATTACCATTCACAAGTACAAGCCTGTCGTATAACCTGCAGTCAATGCAAGTGAGAGCTTCAGATTTAAAACTCAGTTTCTAAACCAAAAAGGAGAATCAAAGTTCAATGGAAAAAAAAGAAGAAAAAAAGAAGAAGAAAGCAATCAAACCAAAGCGTGCAAATCAACCTGAAGTTAAAGCAACAAAGAAAAGTGGATGCTTCAGTTTGTAGCCAGGAGATAAATGCAAATTTTCTGAAAAAAAAAACAATTGAAGGCAAGTAAATTTCTTTCTGTTTAAAATTTGAATGCGATGTTAGTAATCAGTAAGTATAACAAACATTTAAACAGCAATGCTCAATCAATCTAAGTTGCAGGAAGAAAATAGAGTGCAAGGCAAAATGAATTTTTTCAAACAGCAGACCATTTTCTCTGTTATATGAAAAAGGATTCAAAATTGTAAGTAAAAAAAAAACAAATTGTTAGTTGTTATTGAAGTAAATAAGTAAATACAACAAGAGTAAGCAAGAATTTTCATCTACAACTTGCAGATCTAAACTAAAAGAAATAAGGTAGGAAAAGAAGAAAATTTGCAGGCTTCATCTTTTCTTTTGAAAAACTGTCAAGAGCTTTTCTGCCTTCAGGGAAGAGGTGAGCAATCTAGCCTTGAATTTGTTCTCTGTCTTGATGAATGCTTGAATGAATTGTCTTCTCTGATATGTGATGATTCTGAAATGTAAATTTGTTTACATGTGTATGTATATATGTGATGCATGTTTGGAAACAGAACAAAGCTTGCTTTTGTTCATACATTCCAGATCTCAAGAACCTGTTTGCAAATTAAAAAAAAAATCATCCCACCCCAAACTTGTTTAGATTATAATTACTGAATGAAAGATGGTTATGTGAGTATAACATCATTTTTAAAATTATACTTAAGTTGAAAATATTGAAGTGTCTCTGGAAATTATCTGGGAATCAAAATGACTAGGACAAATCTGAAACCAAAGTCATGGATCAAATTTAGATTAAAGACTGAAAATTTAAGGCAATGCAGTGACCAAAGCAAAATCAATTTCAGGTTTTCAAACTTGAAAACAATTTCCAGATTTAAAAATAAAACACTGTCCCTGTTCTTACCATCTATAGGTGAGCAAACTCCACCTCTTTTATTTTGAAAAGCTAGTGAGTAAATCTTCCAAGAAATTTGATTTTTTTTTTATCTGATTGATTGAATACTTGATATATGCAAGTTGAAAAAAGGGTTTGCATGCAACAAAAATCTGTGAATGAGATATACATTGCCTGTGTATGTTGATAATTCTTATCCTTTGATCTAAAATCTGCTAGGACCTGGAATATAAAAAAAATATTGTTTGTTTAATTTTGAAGTAAGTTTTAAAATTTTAATTAAGTTAAAAATACTTGAATTGGCTCTGGAAACCAAAGAGAACAAGCAAGCCATAGTTTTTGACTAAAATTTAATCTTCATAATTCATTTATTCAAGTTTATAAACTGAAAACTTATACAAAATTTTGATTTTTAAAAGTAGGATCACAAATTTTAGTGCTTAATTGAATGAGAAATTAGAGGTTGAACAGGAATTCAATTTTTAGCGTTTACTGGTGATCTCAGTGGTCTGGGGTGTCGAGGTCATCACTGAAGGTAGAGGAGTGAACGGTGAGGTCGGAAAAAATGGCGGTAGGGCGGTTAAGGCACGGTGGCGGCGGCGGTGATCGATTTAAGTTTATAACCCTAGTTTTATTGGGCTATGAAGAATCGATCATTACGGCATTTATAGTTGATCGAGTGCAATCATGTTTTGGGTACTGGAAGGTGGTGGTTATTCGAAGTCTTCGCTGGAATTTCAGGGGCAACGGTGGACGGAGGCGTGTGAATGTGGCGTTGACAGGTTTGGGGGGATACCTGTTTATCTGTTCCAGGTTTGGGGGGTGACGTTCGATTTTGATCGGGGACGTAGGCTTGCATTCTGGTGATTGAGTTGGGTAGCTGCATCGGTTGCTGATGTGCCAGCGAGGTGATCGGAGGCCGGAGGTGGCTTTGGTGGTGGTGCACATGCACGAGGGAGAGATTGTGTCAGTGTTTTGGTTTGAAGGAGGGGCAACTCAGGTTAAAATTGTTTCAGGGTTTTAAAAAAAAAACAGAACCTGTTCTGGTTTAAATTTTAAAACAAGTTTTAAAATGTAAACTAAAAATTTTAAACTAAGTTTAAATCTGAATTCAAGAAATTTGAATCTGAGTTTGAAATAATTTTTAATTTTAGTTTTAACAACTTTTTTTAAAGTATAAAAAAGAATATTGGTTTTGAATTTAAACTGGAATTTTAATTGTCAACTATAAGTTTTAAAATAAGTTTGAATCTGAGATTTAAAATATGGAATTGGGTTTGAATTTCAGTTTTTAAATAAAATAAGTTTTAAAAATTTAATTTGTTTAACTATTTGAGAAATGGTTAAATAATTTGAGTTTTAAAATGAAGATGAAAAATGTAAGTAAAGCTTTAAAGAATTAAGTTTAAATTTGGAATAAAAGATTCAATCTGTATTTCAGTTTTGAAATTAAGGAAATTTTTGAATTTGAATTTGGCTTTAAATGCTTTATTTAAGTAAGAGATGTTTTATCTTAAAAATAAATAAGTAGGATTTAAATGATTTGGACTCATTAAACTATTAAGTTAATTAATCAAGTAATAAACAAATGATTAAATAAAATAACAATTACTTAGTGAGAGTAATTATAGTAGATAATTAAAGATTGATTTATCAAATATTTAGGGTTAATTACTTTAAAGTAAAATTAATTAATGTGGTAATTAAATCAAGAATAATAAATTAAGGTTAATTAACTTAAAGTGATTAAGAAACCATTATTAACTAAGGAGTAATTAATTATTGTAATTAATTAAATAATATTGATATTTATAGATTAATCGATTAAGGACAATTAATTATAATTAAGATTTAATTAATCAATAATTAGAAGTTTATATATTAAAGTAATTAATTGAGGAATAAGTAATTAAGATTTAATTAATTACAATTACAGGATAATTAATTAATATAATTAATTAAATAAATGATTAACAGATGAAGATGGTTAAGACTTAATTAATTATAGTTAATGATAATTAATCATTGATTTAAAGATTTCAAATAGAAGTAATTATTGTGGGTAATAAATTTATAACCACACGGTTTATTCATCTTAATTAAAGATGTTTGATTGTTATGTGATGGATTGATATATTTGTTATGTGATGTGATGCTATGTAAAGCTTAGTGTTAAGTTGTTATGTCTGTGATGTATATATCGTTATATGAATATGTAAACCCTTGACCCGTAAAACGACATTTGAGTTTCGATGCGACAGGGAGTCGGATTCCAGTTGGTTATCCGAAACCCACATCGAATCATATTAGTGAATTTTTGTGATTGATAATTTACTTTATCTATGAATCTGTGAATATAGATAAGCGTTATGGGTTATACTGCTTATCTTTATGATTGAATCTGTGATGATGATGTTGTGCACTATTGTGTTTAACCCCTGGACCACACTTATACACACACAAATATGGATTGCACGTGGAAATGGGTTAAGTCACAGATTTTGAAATTGTTTTTAAATTTGAATTTTGGAATCCAAAATAGTTTTGGAATTAGAATTGAAGCTTTTGAAAAAAAGGAATTTAAAAAATAAAAGTTATTTGAATAACTTGATTGAGTTTTGAAATTTAAATAATTTGATTTAAATTTGAATTCAATATTTGAAGTTGAATTCTATAATTTGGGAACTAGGGTTTAAAAAGTTATCAAACTTATAAATGGATTTATATGGGGTTTTAAACCATTTTAAAAAGTGATGTTTGGAATTTAAATTTAACCCAAGATTTCAACTTGTATAAATCGGACTTTTCTGAAACGAAAACTGTTGTTTTCAAATAGTAGAAGCTTTCATATAAGAAATGGATTTCCAATGTGTGTTAAAAGGAATTCAAGTTTTGAAATGAAAATGGTTTCCCAAGTTATGAATAAATCTTTGAAACGTGTTTTGAAAGCTATAAATTAAATCTTTAATTTAAAGATTTATTGAGTTAATCCAATTGGAATGGAAGTTGTTTTGAATCTAGGAATAGATCTTTGTGAAACTAGGTGAAACTAGGTGAAACTTTGTGAAATAAATCTTTTGGTTTAAAGATTTAAAATGGTAATTTGTTTAACCATTGAAAGAAAAGTTTTGGATTTTATAAGTTGTGACTTAACTAAAATCCCATATCCATATGTTTGAAAATGTGGCGCTTATTATTCGGTTTAGCCGGGGGAGGACCTTGTGTCATATAGCCCATTCCGGATAGTGATACGACGTTATGGATAGCATTGAAGACCGGTGGTGAAGACCGGATATTTCCGAAAACAAAAGGATAACTCATCGATTGTCTCTGCACTGGCTGATCCCCGGTATAGAGATCTCCATATGTGATGGGAAGTCCGGACGTGATTAGGGATTATCCGAATTTGCAAGGGCTTCTTCGGAAGTGCCTTCGGTTCTGTTCGAACCCGGGACAGACTTGTATGGTTGTATGTCCGACATTACACTTTGAGTTATTAAACTGATCTCTATCAAATACATTTCTGCTTGGTGGCGGAGAATTTATTCTCTTAGCTTAACACCCTTCTCTGAGACGTACGAGCTCAGAGGTTATGTAGTTGATATTTATCAGTGATATATTCCAAATTTGGTAATGTGGCATGCTGAGTGCTGCTGTGTGATGATGATTATTTGTTGATCATTTGTGATCAAAGCATGGCTTTTGTATAAAGCGTAGCTTTGTGGACGAGACTGCATCAGGACCTCACACCCCGGAAATGGTCGAAACAGGAAAGATGCGGCTAGGTTATGAGGGTCGCGCCCTTTAGGGTGTGTCATTCCCTTCTCGTAAAGGGTGGTATCAGGTATGGAGCCCTGGTATTTAACCTATGTGGTTGCTCCAATCTCATTTACTGTGTGGTTGTTGCTTTGAGGCGCCTCGGATAAAGGTCCCAAAGGACCAGGGGATGGCATATTCGTGTAGTAGTTACCTAGTTACAGAGGTAACCCGGCCTTGTGTTGGCAGAGATCTAACCGTAACGTTAGTTTCTCGGGACGTCCCGCCAAAGGCGATCCCTTGTGGCAGTAGGAAGTTCCTTAGCCTGACCATTTGTTGGAAATCCATTCATCCAATACGTGCCTTGTATGGTTTTAGTTGCATTACCTGCCATTCACTTATGGTGGTCACCATTGTTTGGATGGTAGCTATAGTAGGCATAGTTCGGAATGTCTATGCTGGCTAGGATTTATATTGTACTTTCGAAATGGTTTTTTCTGCACTATGCACTAGTAATAATAGCAAAAGAAATTTCTCGTATCAAGCATATTTGACTATCATAAGGAGAAATCTCCTCCAATTCTGCGTTTGCATTGTGTGTGTGGCGGGAGGCCTTATGGTAGTTTCATTTTCTAAAAGGCATTGCGGATTTCAAATTTAAATTCTCTTGTTGTTTTTAAGACCAAATATTTTTGTTTGCTCATACCAGTACCATGACTGACTTGGAGTTTATTGTTCCTTTCCTAAACTCTGGGTGCCCACTATTTTCCCACACGGGCAGTCTAGAGTTGGGTTTTCATATAATCCCGTATTAGGTGTAGATTCTATAGCTTTCAGAATCCTTGGTTTGGTAGCATTTGGAAATCTTTTTCAGTCTTTGGTTGGACGAGACTTGCTTAGATTAGTGCATCGGGATTGGGAGTTCGAGCTATTGCTGGATTGGTGCTTTGGAGATGAAGTTTTTTAGAGTTTGGCATTTGAAGACATTATCTTCCCGCTGCTATTATCTTGTATCATAACTCTGATGTATATTGATGTTCATTGTACCATTCATGTTGTATCAGATATTGTATCAATGTTGTATATTGATATATGCTATTCTTTTTCTTCCGCTGTGTTATTGTACTTAATGTGTTATAAGCTCCGGCGAACCAGATTCGGCGTTTGGATCTGCGGCATTTGAATACGAGTGTTGTATTTGGTGCCGATTTTCGAAGGCTGATTATGGATCGTCACATTCAATTTCTTTTAGCTTTGACTTTTCATTTTGAAATTCACTGTCGACGTTATTTGAACCGTGATTAGCAACTGTTGTTACTGTAACCATATAAGCATGTACATACATACATGTATGTATATATGTGTATGATTTTTATGCCTATTCACTTGGTTGGCTTGATTTCTTGTTGTCAGTGCATATTTGTTTGGTTCTCTGGCATTGTGCTTTGCACTTGAGTTCCATTATACATATACTTGAATTTTGTGAACATGCATATCTATTTGAGTTGCATTATCTATTGGTTCAAGTTACATTGGGATTTGATTTAGTTCATCATGCTCATCCATGCTTGACATGTTGAGTTACTATTTGCACTTCATTTTGATTGCACTTGAGTCATGACTACTGTGTGGCTTAAGGCATTGCCTTAAACTGAACTATTCTGATTGTCACTACATGTATATATGTATACATGTGTGTTCACACATGTATATATGTATGTTAGCTTGTTATATGTGGTTCCATTATGCTTTGCACTCCATTGTTGTTTGGTTGAGTTCAATTATCATTGCATATATATGATACATGTCCGAATGCATGCATATCCTCTATCCTCTTTGAATACTTGCATTTGTACTTGTGTGTTATGGTCTGCACTTCAATATGCAGTCTTGTTTCATATGAATGAAGACTTCATTGATGTTGACCATCTAGTGAACGTGGTATTTTTTGAGGTCTGGTCAGTTCATTGATGTGTCTTCACTTGATCACTGTCACTGTGCTTGTGTGCTTCATTTAAGATCATGTTCAAGTGTTCTCATGCTAGTTTGTATGCATGTATATTAGCATTCTAGTTCAAGCTGCTTTGTTTTCATGTGTGGTCTGGTGGTAACTGCATGTTTTGAGTGCCTACGTATCATTGTGAACTAGTTTTTAATGTTTTGTTCCTTGTTTGAATTTTATTCTCTGATTGATGTTCTTCTTCGAGTTAAAATGCCTCTGACCTATTGTATGTTTGTGAGGTCTGATTGATATTTGTATGGTCCATCATTCTCTAGAGTCTGGTGCACCTTTCTCTGGTTCATGTTGTTATTGATTTGATCGAGACTCTATGAATTGAGTCTAGCTAATGGCTCGGGTTTGACCTTGTGCTCACCTGTCCCTGGAATTTTATCAAGTGTATATCGGCGTGCACGGGCTTATGGCATGTACAGTGATACACTATGCATGTCACAAGTTGTTCGTGTAAGATGAATTCAAAATAAATATAATGACGAACAACCCAAATAACTGAGGCAAATTACATTTTCGAAAACACACATTTTATTGTACACTGCAAAATCATTTCTTTTTCAATTTTACTGCATCGGTGTTTATTTTAAAGGTAACTAGATGTTAGATACAAATTGGAATATAGTTGAAGAACAAATACGAGTGAACAAGTGATATGTAGTGATGTGCAAATGTATTTAACAATTGTATAGTGAAAAATTATGTTGTAATTTGAAATTGTATGGTAATTGAAATTGTGTATATAGAGTGAGAGCTCAAATTTGTATAATTAAAATTGTAATAAAATATTTGTTTGAATAAAATATTTATTTGAATTTAAATTCTATGTTATTTACTTTATTCAATAAATATTTATTTAATTATGTGAAAAATAAAATAGTACAATAACAAGTACATTTAAGTGAATATATATATATATATATGTTTACTATCATCAAACAAAAATCATATACTAGCATATTCAACATAAACTTGTTTTAACTTACAGTCTTTTTAGAAAATGTTTTCCAACTTTAATAATAGAGAACAATAATTTAATTATTGGCTTATTTGTTTATTTAATGATTAATTAATTAGTTAAGGTAATTAGTACTTAATCATGTTAATAATGATTTTTAACTTAAATATTAATTAATTAAATTAACCATGATTTTTTACTTAATTAAAATTAATTATTATTTAGCTATTAATTAAGAACTAATTATTATTTATTTAAGATAATTTTAAATTAATTATTATTCTAAAAGATGTTTCATTTATTTAATCTTTGATTAAAGTTAATTACGTTTTAATAAGGTTTAATCAAGGTTTAATTACTTTTAATTAAAGTTTAATTACTATTTAACAAGGATTTGATTCTAATTTACAAAGGTTTTTAATTTATTTTAAAATCGTTTTGACATTAAGTAATCTGTTTTGTTTTAAACCATTTTCTTTTTTAAGTTTGTTTTTAAATTAAGGGATTTTTGTGTCGCTTACCCTTAAGTAGCCCAATATGATTAGGAAAACTAAATGACATGTATTAGCAAAAGAAAACACCATTCTGCTATTGCAATTAAAGTTGATTGATTGTAATGTGTTGATCCCTTATATACACTTTGTTATGTGATGCCATGTTACTAGATAAGTATAATCAAATTAAAAGCATGATTATGGTCATTAAGCCTCCATTTGATTTTGTAAGGATAAATATTTCCTTTTCTTTTTGAAATGGTTTCAAAGTCATTATATTTTGAACAAGATATATAAAGGATGAGTTGGCAAATGGTTTTATTAAAAATGTTTTAACCAATGGAATTGGTTTTCAATGTTATAAAAAGAAGTTTACAAAGAATTTTCTAAATGATATGTATGTTTATAAAAACAAGTTTTTATAAAGAAATTTATAAAGAAACTTGGGAATTTAGAGGGTGTTTCGGGTAAATGAATTTGAGTTGTTAAGCAATGAAGATTTCATAAATAAAGAAGATTTACAAAATGGATTTGCTTATTAAAGTAAGCTAATTTGATTAAGGTTGATTAAGGAGTTGTTCAAATAGGATTGGTTAATAAAAAAGTTTTATAAATGATTTTGGGTGTTTGTAAAAGAAGTATTAGAAAATGATTTGGATATATATAAAGGAATTTGTAAAAGGTTTGGATATTTATAAGAAACATAAGTAAAAACTTTGGATATTTCTAAAAGCAATTTATAAAATTAATTTTGAATATTCATAATAGGGTTTTACAAATTAATTTGGAAGTTTGGAAAGTATTCTGAAATGGATTTGGATTTCCAGTAAAAGAGATTTCATGAGCGAAATAGATTTGATTAAAAAGAATTTATCGAAAGAAATATAAAGAGAATTTGTGATCTAGGTTTCTCTATACTGACCTTTTAAAAATTGTTGTATGGGGCATCCATTCCATACTTAACACGAGGGAATGATGTTTAGGATTTCCTTACTTCCACTTTAAACAACATTTGTTTAACCCTTTTTAACATTTTTTGGAAGTAAGAAGTTAATCGCAAATGTTTTGTGAATATACTTATGTTAGAGAGATAAGTATATGAATGTTACAGACAAACATTTTGAATAGGGAATTATCAATAAGGATTTATTTGAAGCTTATAGTTAATAAATCTCAAATGGAATTGGTTGTTGTTTGTTTATTTGATAGTTAATAACCGACTATCAAATATGGACCTGTTTAGACTCAGGTGGTATGTCAAGTATGTTTGAGTTCCAAGGTGAGGACTCGATTGCGATGTGCATACTTCCAAAAGAACCGAAACTGAGTTAGCTGGAAGTTATCTCTTAGTTTTAGAAACACCGGTCCACGAATTTATCCAAACCACTCCAAACTAATAGCCGACAATGTTAAAACATATTGAAGTATGTGGAAGAGTTATACTATTCTTCCCGATGGTGGTTCCAAATGGAAGATAGTAATATGGAATGTTCGTTCGATCCCGGAACAACTTGCATGGATGAATGTCGGCATTGTAACTCTGCCTTGAGGGCAACGTTAGTATTCTAAGATGATCTGCTAAGTGAAAGAAGGTAAAAACATGACCTTACGAGCCTCAAAAACTGAGAAATGGAATAAAACGGCTATGTAGCGAAGCTATTTGGTTAGCTACCATTAGCAGCCACCATCCCATTCAAGATGTCCATATTCGAATTGTTTTGCATGCAAACACCATGGTAGTATAAGGCCTTTGTGTCAAAAAGGGATGGGATAGTTTGGTTCACTACGTTAAAGGGGCAGCCGGCTCTTTGTTGCAGGGGTGCAGGACGTTCTTGTCAAACTTTAGTGCATTTTCTAGGGGTGTACCATCGGAAGGTAGTCCTTAGCTTGCCATAATATGGAATCCATTCTCCATTACATGCCATATGGTTTTGATTTTAGAACCTAGTATGCTGGAATTTAATATGGTAACAATTTTAGCTATACTTATATTTTATTTGGAAACCATAGACATTATTATAATATCACTGTATTTTCTATACAAATGTTTTGGTTATCGTAAGGTAAAAACCCATTGGTGTTTACGCGCGGCTTGGTCTTATGAGATGCCTTTGATTTAAAGGTTTTTATAAAGTTAAAGACTTATGCTTTACTAACATTAGACCATGTCTGACCCGGAATTTATTTTCCTTTTTCCCAAACTCTTGGGTGCTCAAATTTTGATGGGCAGCTAAGTAGTTTAGGTTTTTCCATAGATTTATCTTGGAGGAGTTTAGAGCAAGTGGCTTCATCGATAGCTAGTTATTACCTTGTCTTCCGCTGTACTATATGTGTATTGTATCTATTAGGTAGGGATAGGCTGTTATAACTGTCCTAGGCTAGAATTTGTATTAGAATGACTCCGGTGTAACATTTTTGAATATGACTTTGTAAGATATTATATTGAATAGTATATATTGTTCCATTGTGTTGTGGGATTCTACGTTGTTAGTTTCTTCTCTCATATCTTATGTTTCCTTTTCTTTTACCCTTAATGTGTCATCTTTTGGAGTAAGAAAGGCGGAGTATTACATTTGGTATCAAAGCCAGATTGAGTGAACAACTAGGCTTTGGTGGGATAAATTCATTATAGATTGGGTCAGCAGTGCCCTTGAATGAGTCTGTGTGTAATATATATACGAGTGCGCATTTGTTAGTGAATAAAAATGTTTTATATTGTCTTGTTTGACCTATTGAGTGGCTTAAGGATTCTTTTCGATGTGTCTGATCAACGTTATCGATAGGGATTTTCTAAGCACTTGGACAAGTTAATTTAACATAATATTGTTTTAAATTTGGTAAATGAAATAAGTTTACCACGGAATATATTTCTATATATAAAAGGGGATGATTTTCAAAATCTATGTGGCTATCTGTAAGGAGAGTTGGTTAGGAGTTAATAATATTTAAATTATTAGCATTTGGGTTTAACTAGTCATGCTCATCTAATTTTGAGCATTAACTATCATCGGATTTAATAGTAGGTTCCTTTTTCCACCTTGGGTTGGGTAGATAGAATTTTTAGGAACATTAAATCAAACACCTTATGAGCTAAATTTTGCAATTTGACTATAAGGCGTTCGACGATATGTAAGGGTTGAAGATTGAATTTTAATAAAGATGTTTGTTACAAGGAAATCTTTAGATAGTTTTATAAGATGAACTAAGAAGAGATGATTTTATAAATTAGAACTATTAAATGTGTTTTTAAAAAATGAAATGGGTTTTGAGAATGTTAAATCCCGATGGCTTTGATAAATTCAAAATGATTTTGGAAAATAGTAGCAATCTTTATTAAGGATATTAAGATATAGATATTTTAAAATCAAGTTTGAGAGTAAGGTTCCCTTTGGATAGTTCGGGAATAAGTCTTGGTTTGTTTTGTGATGATTAGAATAACCTTCTAAGTGATATTCGAATGTTTGCTTAGGCAGATATGATGGTGCACTCAGTAAATTATTCTATTTATCATTGTACAAGTCGAAACAAGTTCAAATTCGAATGAATCCAAAGCAAGTGTATGATATTGATAAAAACTATTTTTTCTATAAATAATACTATTTCAAGGAGAAATTTGGAAAAAGAAGAAATATTTTTTATTATTAATTAGTTCGAGTGTCTTGGAAATGACTAAAAGTGGGTAATAGATGTGTTCGAATAGAAAACACTTCTCTTGAGTATTGGCCTTCTTAGTAAAGGGGTATATGGTGCAATTTGGTAGCATCTAGTTCCTTGACATCGTTTTGGAGTTACTCAGGCTATATGTATGTTTTCAAAAGGTTTTTTTGAAATAAAAATGTGTATAGTGTTCTTGGATCCCTTAAAGGGAAGAGTTTTCAAAATAAAAAGTTATCTTGATTTGAAAAGTGGATTAATAAATGAAGTTTTAATTAGGTTAAATTTTATAAGGAAATTTAACAAAGTTTGTTTATTTAAAATGTGTCTTTTTATTTTTAACATCTAGGATATGAAGAATTATATGATGTTATTAGGTCGGCTCATAGACGTTTTTACCATAGAAGTGTCGAAGAAAATCAAATGTTTGAATATATTCTTAGGAGGTAGAAGAGTATTATACAAGTTAACAAATTTAAAAATTGGTTTCTTTTCAAGCATGGTAGGAGAGTGTAAGGTAGTTAGATAGCAAGAATCGTTAGATCGGTATGTAGGTTGTATGAAGATCATTTCTACTTTTCATATAATTCTCAATCCTTGATTCGAGTATATGACTGGTGCTGTTTTACACCATTTTGAATAAGGATTTATCACTTGATTTTTTACAGCGAGCATTGGTGAAGGTTCTTACATTGAACCAAAAGCTATCTACTATAGTTTATGGCTATGCAAGGAGAACAGAGGTTTCCAATTAAGAGGCATCGTCAAAGTCCGCACTAGGAAGTCAAGTGAGCGAAACTAGTTCAGAGGTGAAGTTATGTGTTCGAGTGAATGATCAAATATGATTTTACATAGGGGTGATCTATGTACATCTTACGTATTAATGAATAGTTTAAGTTTTTATGGGAATTGGGGTTGTGGTACAATTTCGAGGATGAAATTCTTTTAAGGGGGAAAGAGTGTAATGGCCCAAAATTTTACCGCATTGATTTGTGAATATTTAATCAATTTTAAATATTCATTATACAAATCAAAAAAATATGACTCTTTTAAATAGTAACAAATGATGGTAAAATAGATTTATTACGACCCAGGATTTTGCTACTTTGAAATAAGCTGTTTAAAAATATTTTATATGATCAATAAATAGATTTTTATTACCAAATAAGCCCTTTTTAATTATTTAATTATGATGATAAAATAGTTTTCAAAATTTGTTTACCAATATAGATTGTTCAAAAAAATAAAAATGTGACCGAAAATCATTTTTCGAGAATTCGATTTTTCGACATCAAAAAACATCGTGCGCGTTTGTTTCAATATGCGTACACTTATAAACTAGGGTTTGATAAAATTTGCAAATAACATACATGCATATGCATGTATACATACATGAATACTTAGGATATATACACATAAATGCATGATTTGACCTTAGATGTATGTATATATATTATAAAACCAATGCAAATTCCTTAATTTAAGCGCTTAAGTACAAGGCATGGTGCTAGCATGATTTAAGGAAGGGGGAGGCCATAACCAACGTATGGAACAAGAGGGAGAGGGGAGGGATGGTGCATGCATGTTTCATGGAAACTTAATATTGTTTAATAAAAGGGTAGTTTAATAATTCAACTATTTACCTATACTTATAGATACTCTACCCACTTCTTCATTTCTTTCCCTTAGTTCATTTTCTTTAATTTCCATTTCTACCTCCTTCCTATCTTCATCCATTTCCATGGCTTCTCCGAAAAAAATTCCTAAGAGGAAAACTAGTTTAAACATCTTCAAAACTTGTTTAAAATTACTCCACTTCACCTTGCAAACCCTCCTCTACCAAAAAATATCACCGTATTCCCAAACCAACCTTAGCCAAGCACAAAAAGGCCCTAGGATGAACCATTTTTCAACTCCAAGCATGCAAAAGTCCTATTTTTCTTAAGTTAAAGTAAAGTCCTAGATTACCTTTAAATTGTAGCATAAGTTAGCTTAGTTACGAGAAATTTGGTGAGTAAAGTCCTTATTTTAGTCCAAGTTGCTGACTTTTAAATGCTGTGAAGTTATTTGCAAATAATGTTGTTTTGATGTGTGATGATGTGCAATAACCCTAATTTTGACTAAAATTAGTTAGAACATTTAATTAGATAAATTAAATGAAATAATGTAAATGGTTAAGGGATTGAGGTTTGTATGACCATAAGTTAGCCGTGCCTAATTGATCTATAAGCCAAAGAGAATTAAAATAAAGTAAGTAAGAGGAATAAGAGGAGGAAAAAATAGGAATAATCTAATTTCCTATAACCTTAAACCTTCTTACTTTCACTCCTTATCAATTCTAAACATTTGCAAACAAATCTAAGAACGTTCAAAGCCTGGCCGGCCACCATTAAGGGAAAACAAAAGGAAGATAAGCAAGAATTCAAGTAGGAAGCTTAATCAAATCAATTCAAGAGAAAATCTAAACCTCCTTAAACAACCAGTTAAGGTGAATAATAGATTACATCTCATTTTTGTTGTCTTTGGTTTCTAGATAGAGCCGAATTAATTTTGCATGTAAAATACCTTGATTTGATTGTTTAAATGGATATATAAGCTTGTTGATGATTCATGTTGATTCATATAGATTTTATGATAAGTTTTAATTTGAAAAACCTACTAAATAACATCCTAATGACTTGAGTTTTTGACATAAGGTACAAAACAATACTTTAGAGATGGGTATCAAGTTTCATAATTTTCTAAGTTAATGTGGATTAATTATGAATTTCTAGGTAATAAATTGGCTAAATTGGGTTTAGATTATTTTCGGTAAATATACGATAGTCTTGGGTTTGAAATTTAAACATGTTAGAAAACATATTAACAGTGATTTATAGGAATTTTTGGAGAACTTTCCTAAGCATTTACATTGGATATAAAATTATTTAAGGTGGACTTAAATGTTTTATATGCTTTCAAAAGAAGAAGAGGCTAATTTGCTATGTATTTTAATTGTTAATTACTGAATTCGACATCCCTTTTAGAAAAAGATTTTGAAAAAGAATTGGCAACCAATTATATGTTTACAAATAAGGCAAGTTAGCTTGAAAGATATTACTTTAAAAGGCTAATTATCAGCTTTGCCAAGAATTACTGCTTCTCCATTTACAGCAGCTACCTTTCAATCCCATACTACCGCCTCAACTACGTCGAACCAATACACATGGTACCAATGCCTTGCTACGTAGTGGATTGGAGTTAGACAGAAGGTATAGAGTTGAAACTTGCTTTCAAAGCGGGTAGAAGCTACTGTTTTAACTACGAATCACATATGTTCTATAGGAGGCTTTTGAAGGAGATATAATAGCTTTCGACATAGTCAAATGTGCCTTTTTTAATCAAAAAAGGCTTCCTACTGGGTTGCCGCCGTTTTACTCTAAAATTAAGCTTTCGAAGGGGTTCGAAACCCATGCTGACGCATTCAACCCTTGGAATCAATGCTTTTGAAAGTGTACTTTTTCCTTTAAAACTTTGAAGCCTCTTCTCCATGCTTTCGAAAGGGTTGGTTTTGAAACCATCCACTTTCTTTTACTTAGGAATAATGCTTTTGAAAGCAATGCTCTCACGTCGGTTCTTTTAAGACCTTTTATTCTATTAAAAGAAAAACCTAAAGGTTTCGAAAGAAATGGTTTTAAATGGTTTCAAAGCTATGTTCCAAAAACTTTTACTTAGACCCAATGCTTTCGAAAGGTTGTGTTAAGTAAGGAATTTTAACCCTTTCAAAAATTATATAATGTTGGTTTAGAAGGGGAGGCACCCCAATGTTTTCGAAAGGTTTACACGAGTCTTTAAATGGAAGGTTTCCAATGCTTTGAAAATAAGTTTCTTCTGGGAGGGCATGAAGAGAGATGTAGGCTTATGGGTGAAGCGGCGTTTGAACTGTCAACAGATAAAAGCTGAACATCAGAAACCAAGTGTGTTACCTCAGCCTTTAGATGTTCCATTATGGAAAAGAGATTCTATCTCAAAGGATTTTATAGACACGCTGCCAAGGTCGAATCAAGGAAATTTAAGTATATGGGATATAGTGGATAGATTGACCAAGAGTGCCCATTTTATTCCAGTTAAGTCAGCCAAGACCGGACCTGTTTTGGCTAAATTATTCATGAAGAATATAGTTAGACTGCATGGAATTCCTAATAGTATAATAAGTGATAGAGATTAATTATTCACTAGCAAGTTCTGGAGAAGTTTACAAGAGACTTTAGGAACTAAGCTCAAAATGAGTACCGCTTACCATCTGCAATTGGGAAAACGGAAAGAGTTAACAAAGTCTTAGAAGATTTGTTACAAGCTAGTGTGCAAGATTTTAGTAGATCATGGGAAGATCATCTACACTTAGTCTAGTTTTCATATAACAAGTTATTAGGCTAGTATGGGGACGCACCGTTTGAATCTTTGTATGGAAGGCCATGCAAATCTCCTATTTATTGGTTAAAGACCGGGGATAGGTTAGTTCTTGGTCTAGATTTAGTTGGAGAGGCTACAGGAAAGATTGAGCTCATTCGAGCGAGAATGAAGGAAGCTCAGGCAGAAGAGCTATGTTGATAGAAGACGGAAAGACTTAGACCTCTCAATTAGAGATCGTGCTTTCATCAAGATATCATCGATGAAAGGTGTAATTCTATTTGGAAAATCAAGAAAACTGGCATTAAGGTTCGTTGGACCATTTCCTATTATAGGAAGGATTGGGAAATCGCGTATAGAGTGGAGTTACCAAGTTGCTTGGCAGGAGTCTGTAATGTGTTACATATTTCTCCTCCAAGGAAGTGTATTCGAGATATAGAGACTACTATAGCACCTGCCGTGTTAGATGACTCAGTAGTGGAACCAAATTTGACTACAGCTAGAAAACCAATTCGCAAAGTCATGAGGGATGAGAAGAGGTTAAGGAACAAGACATTCGGATTAGTTAAAGTCCAGCGGAGTGACGACGAGAGTGACTGTACTTTGAAAGCTAAGAGTAGGATTAGAGATACTTATCCTGACTTATTTCATGTTAAGTTTTACCTTTGTAACCGATTGTTATGAGTATCTTATTGTGATTTCGAGGAAGAAATTATTTAAGGAAGGGAGTCTCTAATGACCCTAATTTTGACTAACGTTATTTAGGACATTTAATTAGATAAATTAAATGAAATAATGTAAAAGTTAGAGAATTGAGATTGTTATGATCATAAGGTAGTCGTGCCTAATTAATCTGTAAGCCAAAGAGAATTAAAATGAAGCAAGTAAGAAGAATAAGAGGAGGATAAAATAGGAATAAACTAAGTTATTATACCCTAAACCTTTCTTACTTCACTCCTTATCCATTCTAAACATTTTCAAACAAATCTAAGAATGTTCAAAACTTGGTCGGCCACCATTAAGGGAAACCAAAAGGAAGATAAGTAAGAATTCAACTAGGAAGCTTAATCAAATCAATTAAAGGGCAAATCTCAACCTCCTTAACAACAAGCTAAGGTGAATAATAGATTACATCTCATTTTTATTGCTTTCAGTTTCTAGATGAGATTCGAATTATTTTTGCAAATAAAATGCCATGATTTGATTGTTTAAATGGATATATAAGCTTGTTGATGATTTTTGTTGCTTCATATAGATTTTATGATAAGTTTTGATCTGAAAACCTATTAAATGACATCCTAATGTCTTGTGTTTCTAATATAAGGTCAAAAACATTATTTTCGAGATGGGTTTGAAGATTCATAATTTTCTAAGTTAATGTGGATTTACTATGAATTTTCTAGGAAAGAAATGTTAAATTAGGTTTAGATTATTTTTGACAAATATACGATAGCCATGGTATGAAATTTAAATATGTTGGAAAACATATTTGTTAGCACCAGAATTGGTCACTAACACCCTTGAGTAGTGTTATGTAGAGAGATTAATGAAGAGAGTAAATTAGAACAGAAAAATAGTGTAATTCAATGCAAAAGGAACAACAAAAACGAGAACACCAGATTTATAGTGGTTCGGCGTAATTTCCTATGTTCACTTTAAATAAAATCTTTATTGCTTCCTCAATCACTCGAATACAGATACAATCCATAAACCAATTACTTGAATACAAGTTTGAATTAAAAGGAGGAGAGAGTCAAAAATGGTAGGGTCTCCCCAGTGTTCTCGAAAAAAGGTCCCTTTCATTGTGCCCATCCCCCTCTATTTATAGACGAAGATAGGCTGGACTTCCTTCACGGGCTTAAGGCCGAGGTGACTTGGCCCATATAGGGCGATCACAAGCTGGTTGGTCCATTCTTGCCGAACCATACCTAAATGCCAAAACATGTTGACTGCATCAAACTCGTATATCTTCATGCTAACGATAATATCTTCAACTGTCGTTTTGTAGCCGGGCCAAGGTGTCGGGTAACATTTGCCCTCCAAAGTGTGTCGAAGCAACATGACACACTTTGAATCAGCGAGCATTCCTTGTCTCCAGAAAGAAATCCAGCATGTTTCTTGAATAGTCATTATCCTTCAACTTTATCCTCCCAAGGTGTCATATCCTTCTTTGGTCATCATGATGCTTGGTCGATTCCCAATATTATAAATTCAGGGTTGTAGTTCATCATTGGCAATCCGTATCTGATTCTACAAAGCTAGTAAGCTTCGGCTATCTAATCTAGTCTTTTCTTAATAACCCTAAGTGAAAATTCAATTTCTGTTGATTTCAAGAAGTCAAACTTTTTCGGATGTACACATGCATGTTCGGGTACATGTTCTTGCCATTGGCTCTCGGATGCGTTTTATATTCTCATAGGTCGTCACCAATTCCATCTACTTTAATTGTAATTCAATTACGGTTCCTCTTGTATTTTCTCAGAGCAGTAAGCAAGAGTGAATGAGTACGGCCAGTCACGGACCCATGGGTAGTTCTATAAGCCCATAATGCTATTGGGAGTTCATCCACCCATTTACCTCTAGCCTTTTCAGAACTTCTCTTCAGAATAGACTTTATGATTTTGTTCACAGCTTCAACCTGTCCATTTGCAATTATAATGGATCATGGAAGGTCATAAGGACAGATGACGTTACGGACAATGAAGTTGATTATTTTCTTCATCTTGGTCATGGTTAAAAGTTCTTCAACTGCCCATTCGGTGAAGCAATCAAATGCTATGATGGCGTATTTCGTACCACCTTTAGGATCGGTAAGAAGGTGATGTCAATGCCCTCAAGTGGAAAACTGCTATGGACTAGCCATTTGAGTAATTTCCATCGACGGGGCTCCCGGATTTTTTGCGAACATCTTGCACCTGTCACATTATCTAGCATGATCAACCGCATCGGGATTGATAGTTGGCTAGTAATACCCGTAGCAGAGTATTTTTTTTATCAGGGCTTTCCCCCTGATGTAATCACCATATTATTCTTCATAGACTTCGCTCAAGACTCATTTTTTATCATCATGGGTATACACCGAAGTATGGGAATGGATTAAATCCTTTCTACACATGACTTCTTCTTGGATGATTTGGCATGAAGCTTTGAGGAGGATCCTTCGTTTTTCATTCCTCCGTTCAGTAAGAATTCCTCATTGTAGATAGTCTTTGACATGAGTCAATCATGAGCCCTTTTATGGTTCTTTTTCCAAGATCTAGCCGATCCTCATCCGTTAATGCTAGGAATATTAAGTATTTCAACCGAAACAATGTATATATATTGTGCGTCCCTAAAACTGGCCAGCTTGGCCGGTGATTGGACTCTTTTTACTTTGTTCGCTAAGTATGTGTGTAATGATGTAATACATGAAGTCGGCTAGTAGCTCTTGGACCTGGCCGAGATAAGGAGCAAGATAATACCCCATAGCAAGATCAATTTCCTTAACTTTGCACACTATCAATCAGGAACCACAAAAGATATGTAAAATTTCCACTCCCAATCCTCTAGCAAGTTTGAGGCTGGCGGCCGAGGCTTCATACTAAGCTCGTTGTTTGTTACATGGAAATTGAGTTTCGGGAAGTAGCAGATCAATTGTTCCTTAGGAGTTAGTATCATTAATCCTGCGCCATAACATGGATCATTGGATGCTCCCTCCGCATACCATTTTCATCTATTGGTTAGTTCTCTACTACTTTTTAAGTAGTCATCTGATGTAGTGAACTCGGGTATGTGGTCTGCAAATTTCCGCCTCGGATAGCCTTTCGAGGGAAATAAGTTATATCGAGTTGGCTTTGTTCAGTATTCTATTTAAGTAGTCTTTCAGACATCCCAGGTCGTTGTATGCCCTGTCGCAACGGCTGGTAGGCATAGACATTGATGGTTACTCTAGTCGAATCCTAGAGTCTTGTCATGAGTTATTAAGTCTAATAGCCATGGGCTCTGAATGCTGTAATCGATTATCTGTAAATGGCCAAAGATCAGGCCTAAAATCATGTTGAAGGAAATGTTGAGTAGGGGTCAGCCTCGAATTGCGTGCAGTTGCATAGCTGGATCTAGCTATGAGTTTGCATCTGCTTGTATATTCAAGTAACACACTTTCTATTCAATGCATTCATGATCCTTTACCCATGCTTTGGGTTGGAGTGACAGTCAGTTGCCCACGAGCTTAGGTATCGATTTAATGATTCTATCTCTAGGCATTCTTTCAGTCGTAGCCTTGTGTAGCTATAAGCACTATATATAAGTTTCAATATTGAGCTATCGTAGCCAGTCTTTGGATGACCATGCGTCTGCTCCCAGTCTCGGGTTGAAAATTGCACTACATGGATGGTTGAGTCTCGCCCTAGCTATGTTTATATTCCCACCTAAACACCAAAGACATAGCGCTAATCGGTGAATAGTCGGTTCACATTCATCTTGCTTCTTGCTCATGCCCCCAGGTATGGGGCATATACCGATAAGTAGAAAGGCCAGCCATGCCCACTTTAGCTTTACTCTCTTTCCCGTTGAATCGTGGGATCAGCTCAGTCGATGGGAGAGTGGGTCTTTCCTATCTTGGATTTTATCATCGTTTTTTATTCCAAGAGGAATACTTCGATGCGTCGTCAGTTTTAGGGCATAATTTGGAGACTGGACGGTCATCCACGTCCATTTTGGTTCATGTTCTTTAATCAGATCTCGAGGTAAAGTTGGCTACAAATGCAGTCGGGTCATGCTCATCCAGTTTCATACACCTCCTAATGGATCGAAGGAGGGTACTGGAGAATTTTTGTCCAAATCTTTGTGGTTTAGTCTCCTTTCCACACTCTGGAGGTCTTAATTTTTTAAGGAACATCCGAGTCACATTTGTATGTGCTTGGTGCGGATCGGTATTGAATCTCGATCTGAGTATGATATAGTTGGTTGTTCGTAGCTTTGGATGCCGTTTCGATTAGTTCTGTATTGAGGCCTCCTTGTAGTCATTGCCTTAATTTATAAAGAACGACAAGCTAGAGCCACAGAAAGCTGTCGCATTCAGCTTTTAGTGATTTGTACTTCTATTCCCAGCATTGGTTTGGCCAGGCCACTAGTTGGATGGTCGAACTCCATCCTTAGCAAGTTAATAATCCTCTTGTCGATTTTAGGCCAAAGTTTGCGGAATAGAGAATGGTCGGAATCCACTCGTCTTTTTAACGATGTTTATACACCACTCTGCATTCTGGTGACTTAGTGTTATTCTCCCCCCAGTCGACTTACGTCCAATTTGTGTTCATGCTTTGGTCCATGCTCCGGGGACTTAGAGATTTGTCGAACGGTTTATGCTTTAGTCCATAGTTCGGGACATAGAGATTTTCGTCAATTCATTTATACTTCAGTCCGCACTGTGGGGACTTAGAGTTCTCTAGTCCGCACTCTGGGGACGTAGATTTTTTTAAGTCGTATATACTCTAGTCCGCACTCGGGGGACTTAGTGTCACGACCCGTCTTCCACTAACCAGAAAGACGTATCATGCATTAAGAAAGAAAGGGATAGAAAGAGGAAAGAAAGAAGACAAAGAAGAAACAACACTAGAATCTCAACAGCGGAACGAATAAATTATATTAACGAATAAATTATATTAATAACATAATTATTTACATAATATACATCATCAATCAGAGATACACAGCATATACATCACATATACTAGACAGTTATAAACACATGTCTAGTATTTACAACTTAATACAATCACAACATAGAGAACACACAGTGGAAACTATATATCTATAACACCGAAGCCTCCTACTCCATTGCTCCTCCAACATTCGTCAAAGCTAACCTGAATCCCTTGGCTACTCGTAAAAAATTTGAGTACCCAAGAGTTTAAGAAACAAAGATAAACTCCGGGTCATACATGGGTCTGGTGTGAGTAACAGGTTAAGGTTGCTTAACTTTAAAACCATTTGAAAAGAAAGGTATCACGTAAGACTTCCCACACATAAACATGGAAAAATTTTACCCTACGCTAACCAAAACATTTGATAGGAAATCCGATGATATTATAATAGGTCTAGGGTTTTTAAATAAATAAGAAATAGCCGAAATTGTTACATTCATTAAATTCCAGCTACTAGCCACAAAAGTGGGTAATACAATCAAAACCGTTGGCACTTATTGGATTTTGGATTCCACACAATGGCAGGGCTACTGAAGTACCGCCCGTCACAGTACATGGCCTAGATCACCGTACCGAGGAGTACGCCCGCTCCCCTGCAACACAAGGCCGGAACCATTCCTTACTAAACAGTCCTGAACTTGACAACCCCGCTGCTATTTGCAACCAACTGCCCACACAGCCGAAAATAAAGGTACTTCTTGACAGGGGAAAATCTTGTCCTACTTGGGTATGACCCACTTAACCTTGCTGCACCTCCCCTGTTTTAGCCATTCCCGGTTGATGAGGCTTGAGGCTACGATTACCTTTAGAGAACACATCTCTTATAATGCTCGTCGTCCACCTGACGATGTTCTGAAAGCATTCAATCCATACAAGTTCGTTCCGGGTTCAAACGAAACCGAAGGCATTATCTCGTTACACTCATTTTGGAATCACCCTCAGAGTTAACGACGATAACCCTTGCACTCTGAATCTTCATCTTCACTTGAGATTCACGAACTATCATTAATTTGGATCGATGTGGTTTTCGGATATCCAAATATGGAAACCCGATCCCGGTCTGATCGAAATCCAAAACGTGTCTTTTAGGCGCAAGTTGTTTTAAAGTTTAAAACAATTCAATTCAATATTATCTATATACACACATATAGATAATACACAATATCACAATAGATAATCAATATTATCATCACAACAGATAATTCATATTATCAACTCAAATACAACCATAGCATCCAATTCACACAACATCACTTATCTCATATTTGAGATCTCAAGTATTCAGGGTAATCAGTATCAATCAACATTCATAAGCAATGACTTATTAATCACCATTTTATAATTAATTTAAAAAAATTAAATTATTACTTCTTCCTTAATTAATTTAAAATGAATTAAATTAATTACTCATCCATATAAATCTTGCTTACATATCCATTAATTAATTACAAATTAATCAATTAATTACCCTCAACAAATTACCCTAATTAATCATCTTGATTAATTATCCTTTAATTACATTCAAGTAATTAATCTTTAATTAATTTCACAAATTAATTATTCCAAACCAAATTCAGTGATTAACCTGTAATTACATCATTAATTAATTAATTATAATTAATTACATTAATTCTTAATTAATTACATTACTTAATTCCTTCATTGATTAATTGTTCTTATTAATTAATCCTTAATTACATCATTAATTATTTAAATTAATGGTCCCAAATATTTTTATTAATAATTACCTTATTAAATTAATTATCAATTGTCCATATTGATTAATGACTCTTGATTAATCACATTAAGTAATTAACTTAATAAATTTCATTTCTTAAATATCTTTAGTATAACTTAATAATCAAAACCTAAATTAATTACACTAAGTAATTAATTATTAATTACTTACTTTAAGTAATTATTCAACATACTATTTACATATTAATTACACAAAGTAATTAAATTCCAAAACTCCTCCATTACCCAAATTATTCTTCAATTTAAATTACATCCAGTAATTTATCTTCTTAATTACTTCACTAAGTAATTATTCACTTTTAACTACATTGGGCAATTACTTCTCAAATCAATCAGTGATTAATTTAAATTAATTAAACTTAATTAATCAAAATAAGCTTAATTAATTATAATTAAAAATTAATTTTCTTAGCTACTTTCATTAAGTAATTACACTTAAACAATTCTTAATTGATTATCTTTAAATTAATCAATACAATTAATCATCTTAATTAATCACATTAATTAATTATAAAATAATACTAAGTTAATGACCTTCATTAACCAATAACAAATCTTTAATTACTTTTCTAAAGTAATTAACTTAATTAATCAATATTAATTCTTAATTTATTCATAAAACTCATTAATTAATCTCTAATTATTAAATTAATCAAGTGATAATCAAAAACTTAATTAATTTTTAATTACTTGATTAATAATTTCAAATCATTAATTAAATTAAATCAAATCTAATTTAATTAATTGATTTCTTATTTACAAATTAAATCAATCTTAATTAACTTACTAATCCTTTAATTAATTAAATAAAAATCTTAATTATTTAATTAATTAACCCAAATTATAATTAATTAAACTAATTAATTACAAAACTTAATCACCTTAATCATTTAATGAATTATAAATTATTAAGTTCTAAACAACTTTATGACAAACATTAATCTTATTAATGATTTAAATCATCATTAGCAAAGTATTTTAAAAACAACTTGCTTTTAAATTTCATCTAAATTCCATTTTAAATTAAGATTTAAAATGAAATCAAATTTAAACTTAAACAAGGTTTAAGTATTCAAAACCTTTCAATTTCATTTTTAAATAATTACCTACCTTTCTAAGTAAGTTTAAAAAAATAATTTTACCTCATAATCATTTTAAATAAATTTAAAATATACTTTAAATATTTCAAGTGGTTTTGAAAACATTTAAATTCAAAAACTTATTTTATTTCAAACTAGAATTCAAATCATGCTTTAAATTCAGACGTAAAAACTGAAATTTAATATCCTACCTTAATCCTATATTCAGATTTTAAAAGCAAGTTATAAATATTTTATGATTCATTCTTAATTATAACATTTGAATTCATAAACTTATTTTCTTTTGATAACTTTCAGATTCGAATTCCAATTTTGAATTCCGGTATTCAAATCCAGATTTTAACTTAAATTTGAATCTTGTTTTAAAATCTCATTTTTTTCAGATTTATAAATCACTCTATAAATACTGTACAGGTTTTAGTTTTCAAATAAATTATTTCTGCAAATTTATCTATTTGAAATCTGGAATTCAAATTCATTTGAATTCATAATTTAAACTTGGTTTCAAATTTGGTTCAAACCTTGCATTGCTTTCTTTTTATTTTAATTTTTAAAAACCTGAAACTGTCAGGTTGCAGAAAAGAAAACCTGAAACTAATAAAACTACTCGATCTCAAACACTTTTACTTCGAGTCAACAAGCACCTAACTTCGAGCAAAAACTAAAATGAACCGAGCATTCCCCGAGCGCCATATCTTCACCAACATTTCCAGAAACAAACAAACCCTCTGATGGCCATTGTGCACATGCACAAAGCCTATGGATCATTTCGATCATCCACAATGATCAACCCTAATCCACTATCGACTCCAGAGTCCAATACGAACCTCTGATCATCAGGATAAACTCGAATTCAGAATTGAGTATGCAATCTAAACCTGGAGCAACTTCAAACCTAGCAACACTGAACTTCTCCCAAAACCCCAAACCTGTCAACGGCCAGTTCTTTCCCCTCCGACCATCGTTTTAGTTGAAACCTCGGCCACAACCTCGTCATGGTCCCAGCTACACTTTCCCAAAGCCGCATAACACTCGAATAGCTAAAAAGTCAGAAACGATCGAATTTCCTAATTTGTTTAAAACTAGGGTTACAAAACAATTTCCCACTCCTCTGCTAATTCAAAGATCTATTCATCAATTTGATAATTTTTCTGAAATGCCTGATCACTCTACTCCATACAGAAGGAACTTCAAATCCCCAAATTTCCAAAATCAACAGAATTTCCCAAATTCACCTTTTCAGTTCATCACAGAACTGCTTCCCAAATCGCAATATAAATAATATGATTTCTGATTTAAAAATCTTGTTTCCATATAGGTTTTCAGATCATAATCTTAAATCAATGAATCAAAGAATTTAAGTTTTAAACAATTCATGTTTTCTGGTTCTTTTTGGGTTTCCAGAGAAAGTTGTATTTGTTTTAACTTAATTAAAATTTCAAACTTAAACTTATGATCACATAAACAAATTTGTTTGTAACTTAATTCCTAACAATAAGTAGAATCAAGTGATAAGGAATTAAATAAATAAAAACTTGAATTCTGGGAACAAAGTGATTGCAGTATTACAGTAAAACATGCACACATTCATCAAATGTTCACAAACAATTAAATTTTTTCCAGAGATAAATTAGGCGACCAAAGTTAACTTAATTAATTTTCAATATGTTACTCACCTTATACTCAGAAGAACAGAGCCTCCTAAATTATGAAAGGCTTTTGAATCCTGTTAACACTCATGCATGCAGGCTTGATCTCTTAAATTTTGAAAAAAATGCAGACTTTTAACTCCAGGTTGCTTGCTTTTGAAACTCTGACCAAAATTAGATGCATGCAAGCCTTTAGTCTATAGGTTGCTGAGCTGATGATTTTCCAGAGTTAAAATACATTTGCATGCAGGTCCTTGATATTTTTGGTTTTTGAAAAATGCAGATTTGATTTTATGCAGGAATTGAATTTCAGGTTTGCAAATCATAATTTTGAGCAGATGATTTCAGATATGGTTTGTGAGGGAATTTTGAGTTTTCAGATTTTTGAAGTGTGATGTTTCTCTTTGATTCATTTTAGCTCTAGGTTATGAAAAGAGAATGAGGGAAAAATGAAAACGGTTTAAGGATGAAATTTATTTTAATTCAAAACAAAGAAAAAGATAAAATAAAGCAATGACACTTGTCATGTTTCTTTATTCCTAAATAAACACATATTGATTTAGATTGTTTAATAGTTAACACTTGTCTTTTATTTAATTTAGTTATATTTTTAAATGTAAATGAAGAATTTTACTTAAATTTATTTATACTTATGTAAATTTCTTATTTAAAGAAAATGTAAATGAAATAAATTATGAATTTAAACTTATTCAAATATTTCTAAGAATCTATTAATTTGAATTTCAAATAAAATTCCAAATTCATATTAAACTTTTGAAATCCAAATTAATATCAATTTATTCAATTTAAAATGAAAATTCTATTTTCTTATTTTAATTCTTTTTATATTTATGGGAAAATAATACATTTATTAATATGGCTTGAAAACAACAATTTAACCAATTTTAAATGATTTATAAAAAGATTATAAATCACTTTTATTATTAAATGGATTTAAACCATATGCTATTTTGTAATTTAAACTTATATATAAAATTTCAAATCACATTTACCAAATAGTATTTAATAAGAAATAAAACAAAATTTTATTTAAATTTAAAATTTAAGCTAAGATATAACTTTAAACAATTTAACATTTATTTTAAGTATTTAAAAATTATAAAGTTATTAATTTAAATAGCTTTGAGAAACTTAAAATTAATTTTAAAACATAATTCCCAATTACTAAATATATTATTAGAATTTAAAAACAAAACTTCATTTATTTATTAAATTCCAAAACAAAGATTATCTATAATATCTACAAATATATACACATTATAATTAAGAACATTTATTTAACTTTTAAAAGATAAAAATCACAAATTAAATATTTATTTAATCATATTATTAAACCAATTCATATATTATTAATCAATTATCATCAGATCAATTTAATTTTAAATAAAGATTATTAAATTGATATTGTTAAAAATTCCGGGATATCACATTCCTTCCCCCTTAAAAGAATTTCATCCCCGAAATTTAAAACAAAGGTAATTTAATAATCTATTCAAGATTTTTAATTTCAAAATGCAAGCATATATTAAACATATGCTAACAACCATAGCAATCGATTCAGCCAATCAAACAAATTAACTATCCAAACAAAATTCTGGATAGAGTTTCCTCGAGTTTCCCAAAGTAAACACCGGGATACTCGCTCTATAAAACCCAAACAATCAACACTACTAAGCTACAGAACTCCTACTCATCTAGATCTACAACTGAACAAGACATCAGACTATAAACAAGTCTGACTCAACAACCAAATCTCCCAGAACAGCAGATTCCAAAACCAGAATAGATCATACAGTACTCCCTTAGAGATACGTGAAACACATCGAATCCCAGTTGTCCAAACTGGCAATTCAATCCAGAAAACCAAACACTTATCCAAACAGAACACAGAAGGAATCCAAAACATCTCGGAGCTAGCTTCCCAACCCTACGAAAATTATAGCTCCTAAAAACTGAGAAACTTATCCAAAATCAGATCTTCGACTTCGGATCCATAAAACTCTTCGGACGATCTCGGGCTGCCTACCTCCTACCTGATCAGCTTATTCCTCGCTGATGTCTCAAGAAACAAACTGGACCAAACCTAATCCACCCGAATGATCCTCCACGATCAATCAAGATCAAGAACAACTCCACTCACTACCATCAGAAGAAAACAAACTTCTCCTATCCAGAAAAAAAAAGCAGATGCACTCCCAAACTGCTTCCGCTGCACAACTCTGATCTGGAGTAGAAAAGAATGCTGATGAAGAACACAAGCACATCTGGACAACAAAACCAAGAAGACCTCTGATAACCAAGAAAAAAAATAAGAAGTTCCTCAAATCCTGAGTTGCTTCATCAAACTCCATCTCAAGGAACCAACCTTCAACTGGTTGAACCACCGGTACCACACTTGGAATCCTGGTCGATAAGAAAACTGAATCTCTAGATGCACAAACCTCCGACTTCCCTAAAAACATCCATAAAAATCTCTAACAATCCAAGAGAGTGCTCAATCATTGTAAGTCACTTTTGCGATCAATCCAAACTAAAATCCAAAGGAAACTATTCTCTCTTTACCAATCAGAACAGCTTATGCTAGTCTTGCCAATCCATCGAAGAAATGGATCCACTCTACTGCTTCTGAACTCCACCTCCAGAAAACTGCTAAGCCAGAAAACTCTGCCGACACACAGAACACTACGAGCTGCACTGCTAACACCAATGCCAAAGAATTCTCTATCCAAAGTTCTTCGAGAAACTCAGACTTCAAACCAAACAAAAACACCCTGCTGAACTCAGCCACAATACCGAAGTAGACCTACTTCCTTAAACTTGTTCCCAAGAAATCATCTTCGGAAACATCCATAGTCACAGCATCTCATAACGCAGCTACTACTCCGTGAGGTATCAAGATACCATCACTCGCTTCTGCTCAGCCCACAGATCCAAACTCTACTCATCCAACTTCAAAGATTAACTCCGAACCTTAACATGTTAACTCAGAGATCAATGAAGTCCTACACTACTGCAAAGCTCCCTCGAGAAGGTATTAGGTCTACTGTCTCAACAGATACACTTCCAACCTCAGACATTCAAACTCCAACCAATGGTAGTCGTGTTACACACACCACTACCCCAATCTACCATTATACTCATATTGGAAAACCCGAACAAGTAACCCAACAGATAGGTAGAAATAAATAAGTATATATAAATATCTTAAAGATTACAAATACGCTCTCTCAAGATAGACACCACTCCAGAGCCTAGGTATTCACTCAACCTAATGCTCTGATACCAATTGTCACGACCCGTCTTCCACTAACCAGAAAGACGTATCATGCATTAAGAAAGAAAGGGATAGAAAGAGGAAAGAAATAAGAGAAAGAAGAAACAACACTAGAATCTCAACAGCGGAACGAATAAATTATATTAATAACATAAGTATTTACATAATATACATCATCAGTCAGAGATACACAGCATATACCTCACATATACTAGACAGTTATAAACACCCGTCTAGTATTTACAACTTAATACAATCACAACATAGAGAACACACAGCGGAAACTATATATCTATAACGCCGAAGCCTCCTACTCCACTGCTCCTCCAACATTCGTCAAAGCTAACCTGAATCCCTTGGCTACTCGTAAAAAATTTGAGTACCCAAGAGTTTAAGAAACAAAGATAAACTTCGGGTCAGACATGGGTCGGGTATGAGTAACAGGTTAAGGTTGCTTAACTTTAAAACCTTTTGAAAAGAAAGGTATCACGTAAGACTTCCCACACATAAACATGGAAAAGTTTTTACCTTACGCTAACCAAAACATTTGATAGGAAATCTGATGATATTATAATAGGTCTAGGGTTTTCAAATAAATAAGAAATAGCTGAAATTGTTACATTCATTAAATTCCAACTACTAGCCACAAAAGTGGGTAATACAATCAAAACCGTTGGCACTTATTGGATTTTGGATTCCATACAATGGCAGGGCTACTTGGGTACCTCCCGTCACAGTACGTGGCCTAGATCACCGTACCGAGGAGTACGCCCGCTCCCCTGCAATACAAGGCCGGAACCATTCCTTACTGAACAGTCCCGAACAAGACAACCCCGTAGTTGTTTGCGACCAACTGCCCACACAACCGAAAATAAAGGGACTTTTAGACAGGGGAAAATCTTGTCCGACTTGGGCATGACCCACTTAACCTTGCTGCACCTCCCCTATTTTAGCCATTCCTGGTTGATGAGGCTTGAGGCTATGATTACCTTTGGGGAATACATCTCTTATAATGCTCATCGTCCACCTAACGATGTTCTGAAAGCATTCAATCCATACAAGTTCGTTCCGTGTTCGAACGAAACCGATGGCATTATCTCGTTACACTCATTTTGGAATCACCCTCAGAGTTAACGACGATAACCCTTGCACTCTGAATCTTCATCTTCACTTGAGATTCACGACCTATCGTTAATTTGGATCGATGTGGTTTTCGGATATCCAAATATGGAAACCCGATCCCGATCCCGGTCTCATCGAAATCTAAAACTTGTCTTTTAGGTCCAAGTTGTTTTAAAGTTTAAAACAATTCAATTAAATATTATCTATATACACACAGATAGATAATACACAACATCATAATAGATAATCAATATAATCATCAAAACAGATAATTCATATTTTCAACTCAAATACAACCATAGCATCCAATTCACACAACATCACCTATCTCATATCTGAGATCTCAACTATTCAAGATAATCAGTATCAATCAACATTCATAAGCAATGACTTATCAATCACCATTTTATAATTAATTTAAAACGAATTAAATTAATTACTTCTTCCTTAATTAATTTAAAATAAATTAAATTAATAACTCATCCGTATGAATCTTGCTTACATATCCATTAATTTATCACAAATTAATCAATTAATTACCCTCAACAAATTACCCTAATTGATCATCTTGATTAATTATCCTTTAATTACATTCAAGTAATTAATCTTTAATTAATTTCACAAATTAATTATTCCAAACCAAATTTAGTAATTAACCTGTAATTACATCAATAATTAATTAATTATAATTAATTACATTAATTCTTAATTAATTACATTAATTAATTCCTTCATTGATTAATTGTTCTTGTTAATCAATCCTTAATTACATCATTAATTATTTAAATTAACAATCCCAAATATTTTTATTAATAATTACCCTATTAAATTAATTATCAATTATCCATATTGATTAATGACTCTTGATTAATCACATTAAGTAATTAACTTAATAAATTTCATCTCTTAAATATCTTCAGTATAATTCAATTATCAAAACCTAAATTAATTACACTAAGTAATTAATTTCTAATTACTTACTTTAAGTAATTATTCAACATACTAATTACATATTAATTACATAAAGTAATCAAATTCCAAAACTCCTCCATTACCCAAATTATTCTTCAATTTAATTTACGTCCAGTAATTTATCTTCTTAATTACTTCACTAAGTAATTATTCACTTTTAACTACATTAATCAATTACTTCTCAAATCAATCGGTGATTAATTTAAATTAATTAAACTTAATTAATTAACTTAATTAATCAAAATAAACTTAATTAATTACAATTAGTAATTAATTTTCTTAGTTACTTTCATTAAGTAAGCACACTTAAACAATTCTTAGTTGATTATCTTTAAATTAATTAATACAATTAATCATCTTAATTAATCACATTAATTAATTATAAAATAATACTAAGTCAATGACCTTCATAAACCAATAACAAATCTTTAATTACTTTTCTAAAGTAATTAACTGAATTAATCAATATTAATTCTTAATTTATTTGTAAAAATCATTAATTAATCTTTAATTATTGAATTAGTCAACTGATAATCAAAAAATTAATTAATTTTTAATTACTTGATTAATAAATTCAAATCATTAATTAAATTAAATCAAATCTAATTTAATTAATTGATTTCTTAATTACAAATTAAATCAATCTTAATTAACTTACTAATCATTTAATGAATTAAATAAAACTCTTAATTATTTAATTAATTAACCCAAATTATAAATAATTAAACTAATTAATTATAAAACTTAATCACCTTAATTATTTAATAAATTATATATGATTAAGTTCTAAACAACTTTATGACAAACATTAATCTTATTAATGATTTAAATCATCATTAGCAAAGTATTTTAAAAACAACTTGCTTTTAAATTTCATCTAAATTCCATTTTAAACTAAGATTTAAAATGAAATCAAATTTAAACTTAAACAGGGTTTGAGTATTCAAAACCTTTCAATTTCATTTTTAAAGAATTACCTACCTTTCTAATTAAGTTTAAAAAAATAATTTAACCCCATAATCATTTTAAATAAATTTAAAATATACTTTAAATATTTCAAGTGGTTTTGAAAATTTTAAATTCAAAAACTTATTTTATTTCAAACTAGAATTCAAATTATGCTTTAAAATCAGATTTAAAAACTGAAATTTAAAATCCTACTTAAATCCTATTTTCAGAATTTAAAAGCATGTTATAAATATTTTATGATTCATTCTTAATTATAACATTTGAATTCATAAACTTATTTTCTTTTGAAAACTTTCAGATTCAAATTCCAATTTTGAATTCAGGTATTCAAATCCAGATTTTAACTTAAATTTAAATCTTGTTTTAAAATCTCATTTTTTTCAGATTTATAAATCACTCTATATATACCGTACAGGTTTTAGTTTTTAAATAATTTATTTCTGCAAATTTATCTATTTGAAATCTGGAATTCAAATTCATTTGAATTCATAATTTAAACTTGGTTTCAAATTTGGTTCAAACCTTGCTTTGCTTTCTTTTTAGTTTAAATTTTAAAAACCTGAAACTGTCAGGTTGTAGAAAACAAAACCTGAAACTAATAAAACTACTCGAGCTCGAACACTTTTACTTCGAGTCAACGAGTACCTAACTTCGAGCAAAAATGAAAATACCCCGAGCATTCCCCGAGCACCATATCTTCACCAACATTTCCAGAAAAAACAAACCCTCTGATGGCCATTGTGCACATGCACGAAGCCTATGGACGATTTCGATCATCCACGATGATCAATCCTAATCCACTATCGACTCCAGAGTCCAACACGAACCTCTAATCATCAGGATAAACTCGAATTCAGAGTCGAGTATGCAATCTAAACCTGGTACAACTTCAAACCTAGGAAAACTGAACTTCTCCCAAAACCCCAAACCTGTCAACGACCAGTTCTTCCCCCTCCGACCAACGTTTGAGTTGAAACCTCGGCCACAACCTCGGCATGGTCCCAGCTACACTTTCCCAAAGCCGCATAACACTCGAACAACTAAAAAGTCAGAAATGATCGAATTTCCTAATTTGTTTAAAACTAGGGTTACAGAACAATTTCCCACACCTCTACTACTTCAAAGATCTATTCACCAATTTGATAATTTTTCTTAAATGCCTGATCACTCAGCTCCATATAGAAGGAACTTCAAACCCCCAAATTTCCAAAATCAACAGAATTTCCCAAATTCACCTTTTCAGTTCATCACAGAACTGCTTCCCAAATCCCAATCTAAATAATGTGATTTCTGATTTAAAAATCTTGTTTCCATATAGGTTTTCAGATCATAATCTTAAATCAATGAATCAAAGAATTTAAGTTTGAAGCAAATTCATGTTTTCTGGTTATTTTTGGGTTTGCAGAGAAAGTTGTATTTATTTTAACTTAATTAAAATTTCAAACATAAACTTATGATCACATAAACAAATTTTTTTGTAACTTAATTCCTAAAAATAATTAGAATTAAGTGATAAGGAATTAAATAAATAAAAATTTGAATTCTAGGAACAGAGTGATTATAGTAAAACATGAACACATTCATCAAATGTTCACAAACAATCAAATTTTTTCCAGAGATAAATTAGACAACCAAAGTTAACTTAATTAATTTTCAAATGTTACTCACCTTATACTCAGAAGAACAGAGCCTCCTAAATTATGAAAGGCTTTTGAATCCTGTTAACACTCATGCATGCAGGCTTGATCTCTTAAATTTTGAAAAAACAAATGCAGACTATTAACTTCAGGTTGCTTGCATTTGATACCCTGACCAAAATTAGATGCATGCAGGCCTTTAATCTATAGGTTGCTGAGCTGATGATTTTCCAGAGTTAAAATGCAGTTGCATGCAGGTCCTTGATATTTTTGGTTTTTGAAAAATGCAAATTTGATTTTATGGAGGAATTGAATTTCAGGTTTGCAAATCATAATTATAAGGAGATGATTTCAGATATGGTTTGTGAGTGAATTTTGAGTTTTCAGATTTTTGAAGTGTGATGTTTCTCTTTGATTCATTTTAGCTTTAGGTTATGAAAAGAGAATGAGGGAAAAATGAAAACGGTTTAAGGCTGAAATTTATTTTAATTCAAAACAAAGAAAAAGATAAAATAAAACAATGACACTTGTCATGTTTCTTTATTCCTAAATAAACACATGTTGATTTAGATTGTTTAATAGTTAACACTTGTCTTTTATTTAATTTAGTTATATTTTTAAATGTAAATGAAGAATTTTACATAAATTTATTTATACTTATGTAAATTTCTTATTTAAGAAAAGTGTAAATGAAATAAATTATAAATTAAAATTTATTCAAATATTTCTAAGAATCTATTAATTTGAATTTCAAATAAAACTCCAAATTCATATTAAACTTTTGAAATCCAAATTAATATCAATTTATTCAATTTAAAATGAAAATTCTGTTTTCTTATTTTAATTCTTTTTATATTTATTGGAAAATAATACATTTATTAATATGGCTTGAAAATAACAATTTGACAAATTTTAAGTGATTTATAAAAAGATTATAGATCACTTTTATTATTAAATTAATTTAAACCATATGCTATTTTGTAATTTAAACTTATATATAAAATTTCAAATCACATTTATCAGATAATATTTAATAAGAAATAGAAAAAAAAATTATTTAAATTTAAAAACTAAGCTAAGATATAACTTTAAACAATTTAAAATTTATTTTAAGTATTTAAAAATCATATAGCTATTAATTTAAATAACTTTGAGAAACTTAAAATTAATTTTAAAACATAATTCCCAATTACTAAATATATTATTAAAATTTAAAAACAAAACTTCATTTATTTATTAAATTCCAAAACAAAGATTATCTATGATATATACAAATATATATACACATTATAATTAAAAACATTTATTTAACTTTTAAAAGATAAAAATCACAAATTAAATATTTATTTAATCAGATTATTAAACCAATTCATATATTATTAATCAATTATCATCAAATCAATTTAATTTTAAATAAACATTATTAAATTGATATTGTCAAAATTTCCGGGATATCACAGTTAGAGTACTCTAGTCCGCACTTTGGAGACGTAGAGCTTTTCAAGTCGTTTATACTCTAGTCCGCACTCAGGGACTGAGAGTACTCTAGTTCGCTTCAGGGACTTAGAGGTTTTTAAGTTGTTTATACTCTAGTCCACACTCAAGGGACTTAGAGTACTCTAGTCCGCACTCTGGGGACGTAGAGGTTTTTCAGTCGTTTATACTCTGGTCCGCACCCAAGGGACTTAGAGTACTCTAGTCCGCACTCTGGGGACGTAGAGGTTTTCAAGTCGTTTATACCCTAGTCCGCACTCAGGGGACTGAGAGTACTCTAGTCTGGTTCAGGGACTTAGAGGTTTTTAAGTTGTTTATACTCTAGTCCGCACTCTGGGGACTTAGAGTACTCTAGTCCACACTCTGGGGACGTAGATGTTTTTCAATGGTTTGTACTCTAATCCGCACTAAGTGACTTAGAGTACTCTAGTCCGCACTTTGGGGATGTAGAGGTTTTCAAGTCGTTTATACTCTAGTCCGCACTTACGGGACTTAGAGTACTCTAGTCCGCACTCTGGGGACGTTGAAGTTTTCAAGTCGTTTATACTCTAGTCCGCACTTAGGGGGCTGAGAGTACTCTAGTCCGCACTCTAGGAACTTAGAGGTTTTTAAGTTGTTTATACTCTAGTGCGCACTCAGGAGACTTAGAGCACTCTAGTCCGCACTCTGGGGATGTAGACGTTTTTAAGTCGTTTATACTCTAGTCCACACTTAGGGGACTTAGAGTACTCTAGTCCGCACTCTGAGGACTTAGAGATTTTTGTTGAGAGAAGTTGTATTTCCACTCTTTAATTTGTATTTCATCTACTGTATCAAGGCTAATGTTGTCGAATGAACTATCGAACCACTTTGCTCATGGAATGGGATTCTGCCCCCAGCATGAGGGATGAAACTTGAAAAATGGACAGTCGATTCTCTTCCGCTTGGTGACTGTAGCTCTTCCAATCAAGTCAAGGAAGGAGGTATATGACAGATGGTTGGATCACATCCATTTTGGGTTAGATAGTCAAATCTCACACAATTTGCTTTGTATCTCTTTCTAGAAAATAAAGATAATGGATTATTGAGAGCGATGGTTGACGAGTAGGTAGTCCATCACAACTACTCCAAGTGCGACTTTCGAACAATCTTTTGTGTTCAGAGTAGGATTTGATGTGTAGATGATCAAACCACGTCTTTTGTAGATAGATCCCGACGTCACTGATCTTCAAGAAAGGCATCTGTATTTTGTCGAACTCTTTTGTATGACTTGATTTGAGTGGATGATCGGGCCATACTCATTCCAAGCCTTGCTCAGGTCTCCAAGTCAAATGTGGAGGTCAATGAATGGATGGTCAGTCATGTTGACTTTGTTAGGCTCTAATCGTGATGGGCTTTTCAATCTCTAGTTGTTTGCCCCAAATTAAAGGTACATGGTTGATGATGAGCGATTGAATCATGCTCGTCTAGATGAAACTCCACACGTCCGTTCATGGTTTGCGTGGATTGGTTGGCGGCCAAATCAGAGTACCTGGTCACCTGCATCGTTTTGAAAGAGTTTAATTCAAGTTGGTCGTAGTTCATAGAACAATTGAAATAGAAATAGAAAATGGGAATAATTCAAAGAAGATTGGAATAAATCTCATTGATAAGTGAAGCAACATCGTGTGCTCTCTATTCGACTTTGCCCGTGGCTCCTTTCAAAGGGATGTCGGTCGTCAGCGGTCCAATTGATAATCATAGCCCTTTATTAATAGGCATCGGATGTTCGCTACCCGCCATTCTACAGGACTTCGTACATACTATTGAAGCTTTCCTTCCCAGATCGTCTTTTCGATCACACCTCGGAGATGTTTGTAATCGTCCGTGTTGGGATCAGTGAGCATCTTGGAATATACAACATTCCGTCGATTTTCTTTAGAGTTTGGTGTACTCTCTCGAGGTTGGTTTCCAGTACCACTCAGAGTCACGAGTCTTTAAGTAGAGGTTGTCAATTGAATCTTTCAAATTGAGGTTGATTCTCCTCAAACGTTATCAGTATGATATCCCTTTGAGAATATCGTTTGAGTAGCGGCTGCTTGTCCGTTCCCTTGTTGCCATTCAAAAGCTGCCGCTAGATCCTCAATGCCCTGGTCGATCATGGAATGTAAGGGAAGTGGATAGAATGTTTTTATTAAGTTGAGTTTTGAATTCACTATCCGGAGGTACTGCACTGCGGCTAGGGTTTGGGTCGTAGCCGAAAATTTGAGTTGTACCCAAAAAAAAATTTGAAAATAAGGGTCGAAAATCGGCTTGGATGCCGCTCGACATAGGAACGTGGCTCGGCCTGGATGTTGCTCGGCATACTCTCGCTCGGCATGCACTGGGTCGCTCGGCATACTCTCGCTCGGCATGAATTGGGTCGCTCGGCATTGCACTGGGTCGCTCGGCATACTCTCGCTCGACATGCACTGGGTCGCTTGGCATTGCACTGGGTCGCTCGGCAATGCACTGGGTCGCTCGGCATACTCTCGCTTGGCATGCACTGAGTCGCTCGGCATTGCACTGGGTCCCTCGGCATGCACTGGTTCGCTAGGCATTGCACTGGGTCGCTCGACATACTCTCGCTCGGCATTCCCTTGGTCGCTCGACATACTCTCGCTGGGCATGCACCGGGTCACTTAGCATTGTACAGGGTCGCTTGGCATTGCACTGGGTCGCTCGGCATACTCTCGCTCAGCATGCACTGGGTCGCTCGGCATACTCTCGCTCGGCATTGCACTGGTTCGCTCGGCATACTCTCGCTCGGCATGCACTGGGTCGCTCCGCATACTCTCGCTCGGCATGCATTGGGTCGCTCGGCATTGCACTGGGTCGCTCCGCATGCATTGGGTCACTCGGCATTGCACTTGGTCGCTCGGCATGCTCTCGCTCGGCATGCGCTGGGTCGCTCGATATTGCACTGGGTCGCTCGGCATACTCTCGCTCGGAATGCGCTGGGTCGCTCGGCATTGCACTGGGTCGCTCGGCATACTCTCGCTCGGCATGCACTGGGTCGCTCGGCATTGCACTGTGTCCCTTGGCATACTCTCGCTTGGCATGCGCTGGGTCCCTCGGCATTGCACTGGGTCGCTTGGCATACTCTCGCTCGGCATGCACTGGGTCGCTCGGCATTACACTGGGTCGCTCGGCATTCTCTTGCTCGGTATGCACTGGGTCGCTCGGCATTGCACTGGGTCGCTCGGCATACTCTTGCTCGGCATGCATTAGGTCCCTCGGCATTGCACTGGGTCGCTCGGCATGCACTGGGTCGCTCGACATACACTGGGTCGCTCGGCTTGAATGTGGCTCGACATGGATGTTGCTCGGCATGGAGTGGCTCGGCCTGGGAAGGGAGTGGCTCGGCATATGCCTTTTCGGGGGCTATCGACATACACCTTTTCTGGGGCGATCGGCTAATTGCCTTTAGAGGAGGGCCGACCTTCATTCAAATTGAGTGCAAACTTCAACATCCAATCCCCAGATCTTGCGTACATCAGTGAATCCAATCTATGGCTATCAGCTTCCATTGGATTTCTTTCAAATCTGAGTAGATTAGGAAGTTTTCTGGTAGACAACTGGATCTATCTCACGAATATGGAAATCTACTAGTAGACGATGAGATCCAATCTAGCTGAGAATTCAACTCTCAGTGAAAGCAACAATGTTAGCACCAGAATTGGTCAATAACACATTTGAGTAGAGTTATGTAGAGAGATTAATGAAGAAAGTAAATAAGAACAGAAAAATAGTGTAATTCAATGCAAAAGGAACAACAAAAACGAGAACACCATATTTATAGTGGTTCGACGTAATTGCCTACGTCTACTTTGAATAAAATCTTTATTGCTTCCTCAATCACTTGAATACAGATACAATCCGCAAACCAATCACTTGAATACAAGTTTGAATTAAAAAGAGGAGAGTATCAAAAATGGTAGGGTCTCCCCAGTGTTCTTGAAAAAAGGCCTCTTTTCACTGCCCCCTGCCCCTCTATTTATAGACGAAGATAGGCTGGACTTCCTTCACAGGCTTAAGGCTAAGGTGAGTTGGCCCATATAGGGCGTTCTCAAGCTGGTCGGTCCATCCTTGCCGAGCCATATCTAAATGCTAAAACATGTCGACTGCATCAAACTCGTATATCTTCAGGTTCTTCTTGGTCAGTATCTTGTCTAGTGCTAACGATAATATCTTCAACTGTCGTTTTGTAGCCGGGCCAAGGTGCCGGGTAAAAATATTGAAAGCGATTTATGAGAATATTTAGAGAATTTTCCTATGCATTTTACTACGGGTATAAAATTATTTAAGGTATGAGACTTAAATGTTTTATATGCTTCTAAAAGGAGAAGGGACTAATTTGCTAAATATTTTTAATTGTTAATTACTGATTCGGCAGTGATTTTAGAAAAAGATTTTGAAAATGAATTGGAAGCCGATTATATGTTGACAAATAAGGAAAGTTAGTTGAAAAGATATTACTTTAACAGGCTAATAAACAGTTTTGCAAAGAATTACTGCTACGCCACTTACAGCAGCTACCTCTCGACCCTATACTACCGCCCTAACCAAGTTGAAACCAATACATATAGTATTAATGCCTTGGTACGTAGTGGATTGGAGTTAGGCAAATGGTATAGAGTCGAAACATGCTTTCGAATGGGTAGAAGCTAATGTTTTTTCTACGAATCACCTATATTTATAAATGAAGCTTTTAAAGGAGATATATTAGCTTTAGACTTATTCAAATGTGCCTACATTTTATCAAAAAGGGCTTTTGAAAGGGGTTTCCACCTTTTTACATTAAAATAAAGCTTTCGAAGGGGTTCGAAACCCATGCTGCCGCATTCAACCCTTCGAATCAATGCTCTCAAAAGGGTACTTTTGCCTTTAAACTTTAAAGCCGCTTCTCCATTCTTTTGAAGGGTTGGTTTCAAAACCATCGGCTTCCTTTTACTTAAGAATAATGCTTTCGAAAGGAATGCTTTCTCCCCAAGTCTTTTAAGGCCTTTTTTTTCTATTAAAAGCTAAACCCAAAGGTTTCAAAAGGGATGGTTTTAAATGGATTTGAAGGTATGTTCCATAAACCTTTACTTCGACCCAATGCTTTCGAAAGGTTTTTTCCTAAGTAAGGAATTTCAGTACTTTCGAAAAAGTATATGATGTAGGTTTCGAAGGTGGGGTACTCCAGTCTTTTCGAAAGGTTTATTTGTTCCTTTAAATGGAAGGTTTCCAATTCTTTCAAAATGCAGTTTTTAAGTATTTTGAAAAGAGTATGTTTAAGGTTTTATAAAGCTTTTGAAGGAATGCTTTAAATGATTTCGAAAGGTCTATTTTTAAAGGTTTCGAAAGATATGTTTAGGCCTTTCAGCCTAGTGTTTCAAGGTAAAGTAGTTATCCTATTTTAAAAGGTGTGCTTTCAACGGATTCGAAAGGGGCTGTTTAAAGTTTTTAAATAAGGATTTCAAAGGTGACATCCTGGATTTAATACCTAATGGTTTCTAAGTTGAAAAAGGGCTTCAACTTGTTTTAAATGGATAAATAACACTATTGATTTAGGTTCTCATCAACATTGTTTTGTGTAGGGCATATATTATGGCAAAGATATTTGAGTAAAGCAAAAAGTATATTTTCCTTGTTTAAATATGATTTAAAGGGTTAAATTAATTTGAAAGAAATGTTTTCAAGGAAAATTTGACAGGGTAGTTAAGCCTAAGTAAATGACGAAGATATTGGAGTACAAGACATGATTGGTATAAGGTCGCGCTCTATACTTAAGCTAATAGCCCCTAGCTAACATAAGTCCAAAATTCTAGTCTGTAAGGCTTTATCGTAGGTAAGACTATAACCATGTTACACGTAGAATGGAATATACAAAGAAAGATTGGTTATTGGTGAGCCCACAAAACCATTAGGATCAGTTGACCCTGGAAGAAGAAAGTTAAGGACAGACTGTCCAGGGGTGTGTCTAATAAAAGTTAGATTATTTATTTTGTCTGTAGGCCCGAGTCAGCCAATGGTTAGTAGTTAGCCAAACAAAACTATATTGTTCGGACAGATAGTCCATTGATTACCCGATTTATGTTCATATGTGGTATTTCTATTACTGTTTTAATCAGTTTGATTGCAGGATTCTAATTTGCTAAAGATATATTTTAAAAGGGGTATTAATGAGGGGAAACTCGTTCCGCTAAGCAGCGTGGTCTCACTTGATATCAGTAAACCATGATGTAATAGTATTATTCACACCAAGCTTTATATCTGACTCGAAGTTTATGTTTTCCGTTTAAACTCTTGGGTGCTCAAAATTTAATTTAAGTAGACTAAGAGTTAAGGTTTTCAGGTTTAGAAGGTTGGACAAATAAGCTTCCGATGATGGATAGGAGGTAAAGTTAGCTATGTAGGAGCGCTTTAGTTTTATTTCAGTTGTGATGTATTTATGGAAAACATGTACATTTAGTACTCTGATCATCCAAGGGGCATCTTCATATGTCGCTCTTGACGTAATTTGTAATAATTATATTTGATCAAAACCTGAGGAACATTTTGGGATTATTATCTGAATATGAAACATGGATTTGAAATGAAATCATCAAAGTTGTTTTTAAATATGTATTGATTTTTATTTTATATTCGTGAGCTTCTGATATTACGGATACCATTGACATTACCATATCTTGTCACCGAAAGTTAATACTATAGAAGACTGCAGCTTAACTAGGAAATGTGCATAAGTGCCTCAAGATAAGAGATGTAACATGATGCGATGAATTTATTGTGTATGAGTTGTATTTAGATTGGTTGTAATTTGATGTGCATTAGTGCAATCATAAGTAGGAAATTAACTAGGAAATTTTGTAAAATAATTAGTAAGTTGAAAGCTAGTATCTTAATTATGGTTGTGTTATGATGTGATGATGCATATGAAATGTTGGATATGAAATTTAGTAGAGATAATTCATGTAAATAAAGTTAGTGTTTACTAACTTAAAGCGGCATGGAAATCCTCTTTTATAAAAAGGTTTGAAATGTGGTTTTAAAAAATAATTATTTCAAGTTTAAACCTTTGTTTAGGTTTTCAAAGAAAAAATTTCTTTATGTTTAAAAAGGTTATGTTTTGAAAATTAGAAAAGAAAATTTCAAGTTTTGAAAATTACAGGTCCTTATAGCAATAGTCGCTATACGCGTAGTTCGGAAAGAAATCTAACTATTTTTCCAATCTACACTTGTTTTAACTTAAAATATTTTTAGAAAGTGTTTTCTAACTTTAATTTAGTAAATAGAGAACAATAAGTTAATTATTGGTTTATGTATTTATTTGATGCTTAATTAAATAAGGTAATTAGTACTTAATCATCGTTAATAATGATTTTTAAACTTAAATGTTAATCAATTAAGTTAATCATGTTGTTACTGAATTAAAATTAATTATTATTTAATTATTAATTAATTATTAGTCAATTGTTATTTATTTAAATAATTTTTAATTAATTATTATTTAAAAGGGTTTTATTTGTTTAATATTTGATTAAAGTTAATTATATTTTCATAAGGTTTAATTACTTTTAATTAGAGTTTAACTACTATATAACAAGGATTTGATTCTCATTTACAAAGGTTTTTAATTTATTTTAAACTCGCTTTGAGTTTAAGTAATCAGCTTTGTTTTAAGCTGTTTTCTTTTCAAATTTGTTTTTAACTAAGGGGTTTCTATGTCGCTTACCTTTAAGTAGTCCCATATGATTAGGAGAACTAATGAAATCTATTAGCAGAACGAAACACTATTCTGCTATTACAATTACCTTGGACATTTATTTAAGTTGATTGTTTGTTATGTGTTGATCCCTTATATACATGTCATTATGTGATGCCATCTTAAACTGGATAAGTAAAATCAAATTAAAAGCATCATTGTGGTCATTAAGCCTCTATTTGATTTTGTAAGGATAAATATTTCATTTTCTTTTGAAATGGTTTCAAAGTCATTGTATTTTGAATGAGATATATAAAGATGAGTTAGAAATGGTTTTATTAAAGATGTTTTAACCAATGGAAATGGTTTTCAATGTTATAAAATGAAGTTTAAAAATAGTTTTCTAAATGATGTGTATCTTTATAAAAAGAAGTTTTTATAAAGAGTTTTATAAAGAAAATTGGGAACTTATAAGGTGTTTTGAGTAAATGGATTTGAGTTTTTAAGCAAAGAAGATTTCATAAATAAAGAAGATTTATAAAATGGATTTTCTTATTAAAGGAAGATAATTTGATTATGGTAATTTAGGAAGTTGTTTAAACAGGAAATGTTTATAAAGAAGTTTTATGAATGATTTTGGTGTTTATAAAAGAACTGTTAAAAATGATTTGGATATTCATAAAGGGAGTTTGTAAAAGGTTTGGATATTTATAAGAAATTTATATCAAAAGTTTGGATATATATATAAAAGAAATTTATATAAATGATTTTCAATATTTATAAAAGGGTTTTATAAATGAATTTGAAAGTTTGGAATGTACTTTGAAATGAATTTGGACTTTAAGTAAAAAAGATTTCATGAACGAAATAGATTTGATCAAAAAGGATTTATCGATAGAAATATAAAGAGAATTTGAGATATGGGTTAGAAACTGACCCGTTCCGCACTTAACATCGAGGGTAGTGTTTAGGGTTGTCCTTACTTCCAATTTAAACAACATTTGTTTAATCCTTTTTAACATTATTTGGAAGTAAGAAGTTATTCGCAAATGTTTTGTGAATATACTTATGTTAGAGAGATAACTATATAAATGTTTCATACAAGCATTTTGAAAAGAGATTTATTCAACAAGGATTTGTTTTGAGGCTTAGTGGTTGCTATGGATAAATAAATCTCAAATGGAATTGGTTTTTGTTTGTTCGTTTGATAATTAAATTACCGATAATCGAATCTAGACCTTTTTTGAATCAGGAGATATGTCGGGTATATTTGAGTTCCCCGGTGAGGACTCGATTGCTTAATGCGTACTTCCAAAAGAATCAGAATTGAGTTAGTAGGAGGTCATCGCTTAGTGTTCGAGACATTGGTCCTTGGATTTATCTGAACCAATCCAAACTAATAACAAATGATGTTAAATAATATTGAAGTATGCCATGGAGTTATACTATTCTTCCTCAGGGTGATTCCAAATGAAAGATAGTAATGTCTAATGTTTGTTCGATCCAGGAACAACTTACATGGATGAATGTTGGCATTATATCTCTATCTGGAGGGCAGTGTAGAATTCCAAGATGCTTTGCTAATAGGAAGAAGGTAAAAACGTGGCCTCATGAGCCTCACAAACCGGGAAATGACAAAAACAGGGTATGCAGTAGAGGCATGTGGTCAGCTACCATTTGGAGCCGCCATCCCATTCTAGATTGTCCATATTCGAATTGTTTTGCATGCAAACACCATGGTAATATAAGGCTTCGATGTCAAAAAGGGATGGTGTAATCCGATTCGCCATGTTAAATGGGAAGTCGGCTCTGTGTAGCAGGGGTACAAGAAGTTCTTGTCAGACTCCGGTGCATTTTCTAGAGGTATACCATCGAAAGGTAGTCTCTTACGTTGCCATAGTATGGAATCCATTCTCCAATACGTGCTCTACGGTTTTGATTTTAAAACCTAGTATGCTAGAATTTAATATGGTAACAATTTCTGCTATATTCATATTTTATATGGAAACCATAGACATTACTATAATATCATTAGATTTATATACAAATGTTATGGTTATTGTAAGGAAAACATCCGTCTGTGTTTATGTGTGGCATGGTCTTACGAGATGCCTTTGATTTAAAGGTTTTTATAAAGTTAATGACTTATGCTTTACTCACACAGAACTCATGTCCGACCTAAAGTTTATTTTTCTTTCTCCTAAACTGTTGGGTGCTCAAATTTGGATGGCCAGCCAAGTAGTTTAGGTTTCTCCGCAGATTCATCTTGGAGGAGTTTGGAGCAGGTAGCTTCATCGATAGCTAGTTATTACCTTGTTTTCCGATGTATTATATTTATATTGTATCTATTAGGTAAGATAGGTTGTTATAACCGTCCTAGGCTAGAATTTGTATTATAACGACTCTAATGTAACATTTTTGAAAATGACTTTGTATATTATGTTTAGTAATATATAATGTTCTTTTGCGTTGTGAGATTCTATTTTGTTAGTTTCTTCTCTTTTATCTTATCTTTCATTTTCTTTTACGCTTTATGGCTCGTCTTTCAGACTAAGAAAGTTAGATCATTATATCAGGCTTAGGTGATCGCTCAACCAAAGCTTTAATACCAAATGTGAAGACCAGTTTCTTCCGCCCCTGGAAATCGACACTAATACATCCTCGGTACTCATGTGCCGCAAATCCAAATGTCGGAGAACCAGTTCCTTAAGGTAAAATGAAAATAAGATAGAATAAAATCTTACACAAATGGAATAACATATATTATTTCATTATATAAAATCTTTACAGCGAAAATTTTAAAATAAATTTGTCAGAGTTAAACATGGAAGGTTATAAATATATGTCCTTATAAACACGGAATACAATAGCACACAAGTGTGGTGAATAAGAGATAATAGGCCACTGAAGAATCTTCTAACTTCATGCTTCGATCTCTTCTAGATTGCTCCAAACTAAACCCGACTACTATGCTGCATAGAAAAATAGGGCACCTAGAGTTTAATGAAAGTGAAATAAACTCCGGGCTAGTAATGGGACTAGTGTGAGAAACTCAAAATATAAGTGTTTGAAAACAAAAGGTATCTCATAAGACCACGCCGCACATAAACATGGAATGTGTTTTTACCTTATGATAACCAAAATATTTCTATGTGAAATCTACTAATATTATTTTTAATAACTTTCTTTGAAAAAATGTTTTTCAAATAAACATATTATAATAGACAAAATTGTTACATTATTAAGTTCCAGCATACTAGGTTCTACAATCAAGTCCGAAGGCACTTATTGGAGAATGGATTTCATACCATAACAAGCTAAGGGACTACCTTCCGTATAGTATACCTCTAGTGGGATGAACCTAGGGGCCAGATGCTGGGCACCTAAATCAACACAGGACCGACCTACCACTTCATTAATAATACCAAATACGTTATCATCTCGGTCATTCCCGACCTATCCAAGAGCTCTCTTAGCATATAGAACATACTAGACATATATAGAGTAATCTTGAAAGGTAACGACATCTCGTAAAGGGCACGACCCATAGCCGTAATGCTTCTACCATGTTTTAATCATTTTCAGGGTGCGAGGCTCAAGGAAATGTTTACCTTTCATTGCACAAATTCCACTTTGAATGCTATCACACAACTGATTTCTACAAACGTATAACTCCTAAGCTTGTATGGCTTAGGAAAAGGTTTTTAGCTAAGAGAAGTTGCCTTCTCAGCTACCAAACAGATGATATATTTATAGAGATCAATCAATGCGATTAGAAATGCAATGTCTGGGATCCGTCCATACAAGATTGTCCGGGAATAGGAAAAATCAAAGGAACTCGCCTACCATATCCTCTCGGGAATCATCCTTAGGATTAGTGGTGAGCAGCCTCACATCGAAGATCAAATAAGATACTACTGCCACATGTAAATGATATGGGAAATTTTCCCCAAGGGTCAGTAAGAAGCCCGTCATTCTATTTACTATCATTTCAAGTCTTCACTTCGAAATAAATAAATTGGTTCGAAGTGGCCAAATTATCTTTAAAATACTTAGTTATTCATTTGAAAACATTTATAAAAGATGTGGAAAAGAATTGTTAAGTTTAAATCCATATTTCAAAAGTAATTAAAAGTGCTGGAAAAAGTTCTACGAATAGTGCTGCAAATAGTGTATTCAAAGCTTATTTGATTAAAATGACTTCTAAATTATTTAGAAATCCATTTTTATAACTCAAATCTCTTTTAAAACTTTTAAAATATTTATCCTATATTTTTAAACGATTAAAAATATCATTTTTAAAGAATTTGCGCTTTAGTTTCTGAACTATCGAACCGGTTGAAAACCTGATTTGCTCATATATCAAAATCTACTAAATTAAATCTCGATTTTCTTTCTTTATTTATAATAATAAGAGTTCATAAAATTCTTATTACAAAGAATTCCGACTGAATCCATCGTATAAATGGATTTAAATTTCCATGGCACGAAATCGTGAACTACCGATACACGACGGGCCTATTTTTGACTCAATTTTCATAACTTTTCAAAATTTCACCAAATTAGATTTTAGCGTTTATAAAACATTTATAAACCATTTTAAACCATTTTCAAGAGGTTTAACAATCTCTTATAAACCATTTCATTTATTAAAGGAAAGTGATCTTCTTTATGATTTTCGACATGTATTAAACGCGACTTGGTAACACAACCAAAGAATCATGTAATCAACATTAAAACTTGATGTCAACCATAGTAAACAACCGTAGCAATCATATCACATCATCATATTATATATAAGTATAAATATAGAGTTTCTCACCGTAATCAAAATCTAAATTTCCTACCAACATTTATATCACCACGACTCTTCACTAATCATTGTTAACTTTAATTAAACCCCACAAGACAACTTTATTTCCCTTTCTCAAGTGCTCGGCCATCTTCACATCCACTTGCTTTGCTCTCGGCCATGCCTATATCTATCTTCAAGTGCTCATGGCTTCACTCCCAAACACAATAAAGCTCATGGATATAAGGCCGTATTCCTTCATCACTCATGGCTATACCTCCTAGACGCCACCCCAAGCTCTTAGCCGCACCCTAACCTTCATCAAGACTCACGGCCTCATGCCCTTCCTCAATCTAGCTCATGACCCATGGCATTTAGAAGAGAGGAGAAGTAGTTGAATGGTTTGCAAAGTTGAGTGATATGCATATATAAATATATTTATTTATTTCTTTTATATAGTTTTTCTCTATTATTTTATTTTGGAGAAGGCCATTTAAATGCTTGAGAAAGAAGAAGAAAAATGTGAAGAGTTATGTTAGGAAATATGAAGAGATGTGGAGGTTTTTATGGGGAAAGAAGGGGAGGAAAATATGTAGGTATTATACAAACCTACATCAACCCCTTCATCACCTCCACATGTACGATCACCATCACCTTCTCCTATGTGCTCTCATGATGCATGTACTTAGGTGTAAGAAGGTTGACTTAAGTTTGCTTAAAGGTTAAGGAGATAAGAAAATATCTTAGATATTTTTAGTTATTTATATTTAAATGTGTAAATGGATATGTTTGTATATGTGTTTATGTTCATGTGAATGTGGATATGTTCTTGTATATGTACATGTGCATGTCACCCATAATCCACAATGTTGCACAACTTCTACAGGTTGAATTGTTACGAATTTCGATTTCGATTTTCGATCATATTTTAAATTTTTAATTAATATACATATATTTGCATATAAAGTTTGAAATTAAATTTCTAATCATTATTAAAATGGTCTCATTTGAATTATAAAACCACATAAGTCAATATTGAACAATTGTTTCCAAAAGGGGTTATTATATAGATAAAGGGATACAAATTTTCTTATATTTTCAACTCAATTATATATCTTTACAAAAATATTATAAATAATTTATTATCACTTTATAACTATTTAAATTGAATTATTATCATTTGAAACAATTTTTAGAATAACTAAAATAATTATTAAATTCTTAAATCTCAATTTAAAATCATTAATCAATTATTAAATATAATGGCATCACTCATGATGTCCTAAATACATTTAATTTCCAAGAAATAAAATAAATAATTATATTTCATATTCTTGTTCAATTATAAAAATAAGTGTATGTATACAACTACGTTCACGACGATTTATGATTGTAGAGCTGTTTATCGATAAAATGATTTTCGGTTATTTAGTCGATATATCTTTCCAAAGAAAATATTTTAATGAACATTTTTTTCAAAATAAGTTCATTATCAGTACTCATCACTTAAAACTTGATTATTTTTTGAAAAATAATCCATATTTAATATTAAAAATAAATTAAATATCCCTAATTAAATTGATCACATTTTGGGTCTTTATGGGTTTAATGTTTCCATTTCATCTTCAATCAAAATTGTGGTTTCAAAATAGAAATAAATTTTGAAAAATTAAGATAAAATCAGGGTATGTAAACTAGACCCTTGTCCAACATCTTGTACAACCTATTTCAGTTTTGGTTTGAGTTTTGAATCCTTTTTTGCTTTCTCTCTCTTTCGCGTTATAGGGTTTTGCTGTTAGAAGATGGCTAGTTAATTGTAGTTAATTGCTAAGTGAAATCATAAGAACAAAGTTAGTTTACCTCAAGCTACTACCTCTAAATGAAGGTATATTCACTGTTTGGTTGAATCAGATGAATCTATGGTTGTGTTGTTTTTAATTTTTTATTGGTCGTGTTTTATATTATTCAATTTCTAAACTACTGAAACTCTACCTTTTGATCGCATTTAGTTGATAATTATGCCTATTTATATGGATGCATGCACTCTGAAATCACTCTAGGACGGTCACTCAAGATATAAGATTGAACCACAATCATCAAAGTTTGGCTGGAAGGATTTCTGGAGCTCGAACAGTGTTAGAAAACGTCTCGATTAGTGGACCGTTGGACTTATAGGCACCACCGATGCATCGGTGGGGGATAGTCTAGAGCTTATTCAGCTCTAGATAAAATCCATGTATCCCTTGTTTGTTCTTTCGATCGTCGTTGTGTATTGTTGATGTTTTCTTATGTTGGGTGTATTTGTGTGGGGTTATTATGACATCCATTTCCTCCGGTATACTAATTGTAAAAATAGATGTGGAGACAAAATAAAAGTAGAACTTCATGGACCAAATTGATGTTCTAATATTGTCTGCAGTGTAGTGAAGCTCTTCGGACTTTGATCACTTTGATTCAAAGGATTGAAATCTTCTAAACTTATATCTATCAAAATACTTTCATATAAAGAAGAATTTTTTAACAACCCTATTGTTAATTATCAAATTAATTAAGTTTAGTTATGGATAATAAATTCTAAATTGTGATTTGTGAAATTAAATCAACATTTTTAGAAAAATTGATTTAATTTAATTAAGAAACGATTTTCATTTCTTAAAGAGAATTTCAATTTAAATTTGAAATATTACCAAATCCATTATGTGAATTTGGCATTTTAGATCAAAATATTAATATTTTTTTTGGCAAGGCCGACGGTTTTATAGTGGACCGACCACTTTTATTACATAAGTAATAAGGTTGAAGTACAGGAGTAAGGCAGAGGCACCTTATCTACTAAGTATGAGAAAAATAAACATCTAATACAGCACAGGAGTATGACAGATACGTCACATCTACTAGAAATAAATATCACGGCTATTTCTCCTCCGCTGAGGAAGAAACACCCACTCCCTCATCATCCTTGGAAGAATTCATAGATCCACCCTCAAGAAGTCCAAAAAAGGGTCGAAATAGAGCAGCAAGGGAAGGATCATAACAGTCAATGCCCGGAGAGTAAACAAAAGATCGGTCCCAGGCAGAATCAGCAAGAAGAGTAGAATTCATCGCAGCAAACGAACCATCCATGTCTAGAACCAAGGAATCACCAGATATACTATAATAAAGGCATCGAAGATCCAATAAATCATCAGATATGTATCGAAAATATGAGTTATCCACGGGGTTGTATCTCATGTCAGAACGTCAATCAACCCAACAATGTTCTGACACAGCCCAAACAACATTCGGCAGATAGAGAACCGGTACCGCAGGGGGAACTGGAGGAGCAACACCAGGATCAGGGGAAACAGGATGCACTAAGGAAAGGGATGGACCAGAGACAGCAGCATCCAGAGAGGCCTTGGGAACCCATTTTCTTAGCGGAGGACGAGGCAGAGGGATCTTAGGAGCAGCAGCAGGAACTACAGAGCACACGCAATCATCGTCAATATGTCCAAAAGAATGACAGGAGGAACAAATGTCAGGGACCCAACCATATCGAACGCGAACATCCACCACATGACCAACGGCTAGCTGTACAGGGATAGAGGAGGGAAGAGGCTTATCGGGAGTAATCTCAATCAAGGCTTTGGCGAATACAAGCTTATCACGCGCTACCGTATTAGTGTCAAAACATTTCAATTTTCCAATATTGCACGCAAGCCAATTCAAGCCAAGCAACGGCTGTAAAGAAGATGGAATTTGGGAGAAATAAACCCAAACAGGGATAGAAAAAACTTGCTCACGAACACAAGCTACCGTCGGAGACCAGGGGGTAAGAATAAAAGGTTGTCTGTCAAATAAGGAGGGTTCAGACTCTAGAACACGACTACGTTCCTCAGGGGAGGAGAACAAAAGGTAGTACAAGGAATCAACCAACTTAACTCTAAGACCACCTTGCAGTCTCCAGGCCCTTCGACAAACAGCAGCCACATCATGAAGACGATGTTTAGGGTCCAAAAAGAATCCAACTACGTATCCTGACCAAAAATCCAATCCCGCTTGCATAACACAGGGGGGAGGGATCATACCTCCGTTTTCTTCAATGATTTCAAAATCAACTGGTTCATAAACTCCCGCATTACGGGGCATGGATGTAAAAGGGGAAGACCATGATTTGGGAACTGTTGAACTAGGGGCAGCAGGGCAACACTCCACAACACCAGATGCCGCCTCAGGATTGGGGCTATGGACCACATTGGGAGAAACGACCACATGCAAGCAATCACCAGGCGTTAAAACAGTGAGCACAGGGCCAACATTGGCGTTGGCATTTTGTCCAGCGGATGGAGTGCCATACTCTGAACCAAATTTGTTGCAAGCAAGCGAAGCCATAGGAGCCACTGGACTAGCCACAACATGTACACAGTCCATAACCAACGTCTCCGACACAAGGTGACCCAAATCTAAACTGGGTAAATCAACAACACTTACATTGGAGCTGGTCATTGGGAGGATAATCGATGCTCCAGATTTTGACGTAGTCGTATTCACAGCAGTAAAGCTGGTTGCTACCGCATTAGCATCATTCGAAAGATGGTGGGATGCAGAAGATTGGGGGGGGGGGGCTGATTGATAGCAGAGAGTGGTGGAAATCATGGGACGAGAGGAGGTCGGGACGAGCTCCAACAGCATCAGTCATGGATCTAAAGCAACGGCCAAAGCGCGTTGATGAGGGGGAGGGGAGACGTTGAGAAAAGGTTGGGGATACGGACATGAATTACGAAGATGAAGAAGGACGGGATGACGCCAGAAGCCAGTTCGCCTAATCGCCTGTAGCCATTAATGATTCACGAAAACTTTTACTTTGATAAATTTGAGATTTATTGTAACTACCCGCAAATTTTTCGCTTTGATAAATTTGTTTAATTTTAAAATATTCAAATATAAGCTTTCTTTTACACAGATAATTTGACTTGAAAAGTAAATAATATGGTAATATTATTTTGAATAATTATTTACAAAAATATATACTTTGAGAAAAATATCGACAAAATGGTCGAAAACCGTTTTATCTGTAAACAACTCTATAATTATCAAAAGTCGCGCATGGACCTGGATACATACACTTATTTATCCATATAAACAAGAACATGAAATAAAATTATTTATTTTATTTTTGGGAATAAAATGTATTTATGACATCATCAATGATGGCATCATATTCAATAATTGATTTAATGAGTTTAAATTATGATGTAATGGTTTAAAAGTTATTATAATTATTCCAATAATTTTTTTTAAATAATAATAATTTGTTTTAGTTAGTTATGAGGTGAAAATAAATCATTTCTAATATTGATTTAAAGTTATAAGGAAAATTTGTATTGCTTTATCGATATAACGACACTTTTTGTAAAGAATTGTTTAATATTTATTTATACCGTTTTATAAATCAAATATGATCATTTTAATTAGTTAAAAATGATAAGAACTTAGTTTTCAAATTTTGTTTACATTTATATGCAAATTACTTTATAAGTAAAAAATGGGACCGGGAATCGGCTTCCCAACTTTCAACGGTTTAATGAACGGAAGTTCTTGCAACCATATTTGTATGTCTTATGCACGTGTATAACATACACATGAACACTCTAACATATACATGAACACATATATACATGCAAACATACATATAAACTTATATATACACATTATAAAAGATCTAAGATATTTACACATTAAAAAGCAAATTTCTCCTCACTCTTACACACATCAACTCACGCACATGGCTACATACATGGGGGTTGTTTCGCCGTGCATAGTGATGGAGGAGGAAGTGTGGTGGCGATGAAATGGTGACAAATATGCACATAAGTATCATGATATTTTATTTCACAAATTTGCCTATAAGTACCCTACCTAAACTTCTTCATTTCTTATACTACTCTTTAACGGCTTCCTACCTTAGGAAAATTATGAAGAAAAATTGGCAAAAAGAAAATAAATTTATATAAGTATATATGCATTTTCAATCCACTTAAAAATAAGCTCAAATCCACTCCTTCCCTCACTCATACTCACAACACTACCTCCTACTACTAAGGCCGAGGCCTTCTCCACTTACAAGCACAGGCCAAGCCTATTCAAAAGTCCCAGGCTCGAATCCTTAAGCTTTGATTCAATCATAGCGAAGCTATAGTAAATTTTCATAATGTTAGAAACCAATGAATCTGAGAAACTCTATTTATAAATATATATAAAATGATGATGTGGGATGATTGCTATGGATGTTTACTATGCTTTGATATCAAGTATTGGTTGTTTTAATATAGTGTTTAACTATGTAAACAAGTCACGTTAAATGCATGTCGATATGACACAATGATATCACTTTTCGAATCAAGTTATGGAAGTGATATGGAATAATTAAACCCCTTTGGAATGATTTAAAATGGTTTATAAATGTTTTATAAACACTAAAACCCAATTTGGTGAAGTTTGGACAAGTTATGAAAGTTGATTCAAAAATAGGCGCGTCACGTAATGGCAGTTCGCGATTACACGTTGTAAAAGTTTAAATCCATTTATACATATTCGAAGTTAGAATTCTTTCTAATAAGAATTTTCCAAACCCTTATAATCATAGTTTTCAAACAAGGAAAGAAAATTGAGATTCTTTTAGTAGATTGTGAAATATAAGCAAATCAATTTTTCAAAATAGTAGCGCTTTAGTAGTTCGAAAACCAAAGCAATTGATTCTTTAAATGGGTATTTTTTAAATTCTTTAAAAATATGGAATAAACTTTATAAATATTTTAAAATTATTTAAAAGAGGTTTGAGTTATAAAAATGGATTTCTAAATGCTAGAAAAGTTGTTTGATCAAATAAACATTGAAAACACTATTCGCAGCACTATTCGTAGCACTTTCAATAACTTTTGAAATATGGCTTTAAACTTTAGTATTCCTTCCCAAATATTTTATGAATGTTTCCAAATAAGTAATCAAGTATTTTAAAGATGATTTGGAGGTTTAATAATTTATTTTAAAAAGTTTAAATAAATGATTTAAAGAAAAGCTGTTATCATCAAGTTATTTAATCTTGGCTCTAAAACCCAGTGAGTAGGCTGGATTTTTCTATTCGTTAGATCCGGATGTGTGGTTCTTAAATTAAGAAGATTTTAAGAAGCAACCAGTGCCCTGGCTCACCTGGAATCTTTCCTGGGCAAGGGAAAGATAATGTTGAAATGTTGGAAACAAACAAGTATAAAAGATTTAATTTTTATAATTAATTAATTGCAACTTGGACTGAATAGAGATAATCTTCTTATACTTGGCATTAAATTCGGAGGAGGGACGCATACTAATCATATGAATTTAAACGATGATTCCACCATTATTCGATGAATAGTATAAGTCGAATATGGAAATTAGTTTCAAGTAAAATTAGTATAATTTCTATGGATCTGTTTTACTTGATTATTAACTAATTTGGATTTACCATCTTAGATAACATGGTTTCAAACTATTAAAAAGATATGTGTTGGAAATAAGAAATATTTTTTAAAGATTTAAATAAATGATTTGGAAATATTCTCCTAACTAAAGGATAAAATGATTTGATTTATTCCAAGATTTAAAAAGGTTTTAAGAACCAAAGGATTTGATAAGAGAGGTTTAATGATCCTATGTATACTAAAAAGAAATGGTTTTAAAAGATATATCTCTAAGAAGATATTTTGGATAAAAGGATACAAATTAATGGAATATTAATTACCCACTTAACATCATTTTATCGATAATTGGTTCGGAGAAATAAGGGTTGGATTTGGGTGATTCCTATCCAAAAACCACTTCAAACCAATTTACAAGTTCGAATGTGAAACGTCATTTTATCGATAATTGGTTCGGAGAAACAAGGGTCGGATTTGGGAGATTCCTATCCAAAAACCACTTCAAACCAATTTTACAAGTTCGAAAGTGAAGATATGTTGAAGATAATGAAGTTAAAGGCAGGGATCTTTATAACAGAAGGACCGCTTGTTGATAATTTTGGAGTAGCACCCAAGATAAATAAATAACAGCAGTCCCTTCGTTTTAGGATTTTCATATGCAAGGACTACTTGCTACTAATCCTAGGGATGATGCCTAATAGGATCTAGTAGGAGAGTGCTTTCGGTTTATCCTGTTACCTGAACAACTTTTATGGATGGATGTTTGACATTGCATTTCTATGATAACAGCGCTTTGATCTCTACAAATGTACATCTATTAGTGGTGTAGAAGGTAACCACTCTTATACTTAACATCCTTCTCTGAGATGTATAAGCTCAAAGGTTGTACTTTTTTTGAAATCAATAGTATGCTGTTGGAAATGGCAATATGGTATTTTAAGTGAAACTGTTCTGAGAAAGGTAAATGTTACCTCTAGCCTCACACTCAGGGAATTGTGAAACAAGGGTTGCTTTAAAGCTATGTGGTTTGCAACCATTAGGGTATGATATCACCTTTCTAGATTTATTTTGCATCCGTTATGACGTTAGGTAAAAAAACGCAGTGCATGGTATGAGAGCTCTCAAATAGGTCGGGAACGACCAAGGTGCATATTCGATGCTATCCATACCATCTGTTGGTCTTGGGTTGGCTGGTCTTAATTCATAGAGGACCATATGTGGGTGGCCTCGGTGCATTCCTCTAGAGATGCACTGTACAGGAGGTAGTCCTTTCCCTCACTATTCATTGGAAATCCAAATCTCCAAAAAATGCCTTCGGTTTTAATTGTAAACCTATTATGCTGTCACTTTAACCGATAAAAAAATTTAGCTATTTAAATATGTTTATTTGAAAAGTGTTTTCAAAAAATGCCATTAAAAATAATATCACTGGATTTCGTGTAGAAATGTTTTGGTTATCATAGGTAAAAACTTGTTCTGTGTTTATGTGTGGCGTGGTCTAATGAGATACCCTTTGTTTTCAAATATTCATATTTTGAGTTTCTCAGACCAGTCTCATGACTGACCCGTAGTTTATTATCTTTCCCTTAAAATCGGGGTGCCCTATTTTTTCGAGGAGCCTAATAGTCAGGTTTTTTTGGAGCATTTTGGAAGAGCTCGGAGCATGGAGTTACAATATTCTTTTGAAGTATGTTATCCATTTCCACCACACTCACGTACTATTGTATTCTGCATTTGTATGAACGGATATTTATAATTGTCTATGTTTATTGTAACACTCAAAAATTTTAGTAACATTATTTAAGACATGTAATTAGCTAAATAAAATCAAATAATGTAAGGTGATTAATGGATTGAGATCTGTGATTAATAGGGATAGTCGTGCCATGTTAATGAGTAAATCAAAATGAGATAACATGAAATAAAAAAGATAAGGGTTAGGAAGTAGGCAGGGGCAAAATGGGAACAAGGAAAATCCTTATACACTAAACCTTAAACCCCTTAGCCGTTATTCTCTTATTCATCCTCATTTGAAAATTAAAAACATAGAGGCCAACCACCATTTTAGAGAACTAGAGGAAGAAAAAGCTAAGGAAGAAGATTAATCAAATCATAAGCTATTCAAATCTCAAATCCTTAACCTCAAGCTAAGGTGATTAATGACTACATCTCATTCACTTAAAAAATTCAGGTTTAAATTAAATCCGAAATTTTTTACAAGTTTATGCCATGTTTTTAAATGATTAACTGTGTATATATGCTTGTTGATGACTTAAGTTTGTTCATATAAACTTTATGACATGTTTTGATAAGAAAGCCCTTTTAAATGACATCCAAATGCCTTGCGATTTTAGATTTAGACCAGAAGTGATATTTTAGAGATGGTTTTCAATTTTCGTAATTTTATGAATTATTGTGGATTTTATATAAATTTTCTAGTGTAGAAAATAATTATTTCGGCTATATATTATTTACGGCTAAATAATAATTTATTTAGGTCTGAAATTTACATATGCTAGAAAACATATCGAAACTGATTTCTGGAATATTTGTATTATTTTCCTGGGTGTTTTAATGAATATATAAAATTATTTATGGTATGGGACTTAAATGTTTTATATATTTATAAAAGCAGAATGGGTATTTTATAAAATAAAGTTATTGTTATTTTAAAATCTTAGTGGCACTTTTGAAAGAAAAGAAATTTTGTAATCAACAAAAATTTAACAAACATAGCAGGTTAGTCGAAAAGTTCGCTTTTAAGTTATAGACAAAATTTGCTTATTTTTAGCCTGTTTCGCCACTTTCGGTACTAGGGTTTCTTACCTAGACATTTCGTCATCACTACTTTCGAAACCAATGCACATTGTATTAATATACTTGGTATATAGCAAATTGGATGAAGGCGGAAGGTATAGGTCGAAACGTATGGTTCCGATAGGGTTAAAGCATGCCTTTGTTTCAAAATGAAGTTGCACCTGCTTTGCTTACGACTTGGTTAGCTTTCAAGTAGGTCAAATTGTTTTAAAGAAATGGGTTCGAGTAGATTGCGCTCTTTTGTTTTAAGTAATGCTTTTGAATGGGTCGAAACTCCTAGCTACAGCTTTTCTTACCTTTCGAATTCAATGGTTTCGGAAGGTATACTTTGTTTTAAAAACTTGGCCACTTCTCCAATGCTTTCGGAAGGTTGGTTTCGATACCATCACTTCTTTACTTAGTAATAGCTTTCGAAGGAATGCTTTCGACATTGAGGGGTTTCAGATCCTTTTGCTCTACTTAAAGCCATAACCCAATTGGTTTCGACCGTAATGATTTTCAAAGGTTTCCACATCTTTTAACTGAACCTAAAGGCGTTTGAAAGTTTTAATGTTTTATTGCTTTCAAAAGGGTTTTAAATGAAGGTTTAGAAGGGGTGGTTCCCCAATGGTTTCGAAAGGTTTAGAAAGGTCTAAGAGGATGGGTTTTTCTAACGTTTTCGAAAGGAGTTTTAAAGTGTTTTAAAAGAAAGATGTCTAAGGTTTTAAAGCTTTCAAAAGGGAGGTTTTTCAATTGTTTTGAAAGGTTTCGAAAGGAAGGTTTTGGCAATTTTGCCTAGGTTGAATAAAGTGTTTTACTTGGTTTCGAAAGGGGTACTTTCAAAGGTTTATATTTTTCGTCAACTAAGATTTGGGTAGGAGATATAACTTGGCAAGGTGATTTTGAGTAGTATATGTATTTTCCTTGTGTGAGTTAGATTTAAAGGTTTTTAATTAGTTTGAAATGGTTTTCGAGGAAAATTTTAGGATGGTTTTCATAAGTAAAATGACTTGGATATTAGAATACCATATGAGACTGGTATAGGGTCGCGCCCTATACATTAGCCATTAGCCCCAGCTAATTAAGTCCAAAATTCAAGTGTTTAGGGCTTTGTCACAGGTAAGGATAAAATTATGATTACACATGGAAGGGAATATATGTTTGTACACAGATAGGTTATTGATGGGCCCGCAAAACCATTAGGATCAGGTGGCCCTGAGAGATGTTAAGTTAGGACAGGCCATCCAGAAGAGAAGTATTTAACATATAGTTAAGGACAGACCATCCGAAAGAGGTGTATCTAACAGATGTTAGATTATTTTGTTATATTGTCTGGTAGGCCCGAGTCAGCCAAAGGTTAGTAGTTAGCCAAAAAATAATAGTGTTCGAACAGATAGTCCATTTGTTACCTGATATGTGAATTTACATAAAATGCTTTACAGTTTTAACTAGTTTTGATTGCAAGATTATGATTTGCAAAAGATATGTTTTAAAAGGATATTAGTGAAGGAAAATCCATTTCGGGTCTCACTTAATATCGTATATCCGAGATGTATATTATTATTCTCACCCGGCTTTATGGCTGACTCGAAGTTTATTTCTTTCTTTTTAAACTCTTGGGTGCTCAAAATTGATTTGAGTAGACTGAGGGTTGAGGTTTTACAGGTTTTAGTAGGTTGACGAATAAAGCTTTCGGAGACGAGCAAGTGGCTGACTAGTATCTATTTAGGAGTTTTGTTTTGTTTTGTTTTATTCTGTTGTGTTTTAAGACAGTTATGTCTATATAGTACTCTGGTAAACCAAGTGAGCGTCATCATATGTCTCTCTTGGCGTATTTATGTAATAATTATATTTTATCAATGTTATCCCGCCTTGTGGCAAGGTCGTGACACCAAGAACTTGACTAGAAACCAAGGATGGTTCGTCCTGGAGATCGTTAACGCATAGGTCTGCTATGGATGTCGGTAAAAAAATTTCGAATCCAGATCGAGCTACAATTGATATGACATGACAAGAAAAGCTAATAAATCCAACATTCCATATTTCAAGTCAATCGGAGTTGGTATGCTCAAGATATTGATCGATCACGGTTGAGAAATCCAAACTTGCATCGATCATAACTCAAGATCTACAAGTCCAAATGCCACCAAATTTTCACAGTAGCATACTGGCAACATGAGGAATGTTCACGCCAAATTTCAGCTCAATCGCATCAAATCTTGATCGATTCGAAATTGATTCGTATCGATCACGGACCAACATGCATCGATCATATCTCACAATCCACATGTCCAAATGCTATGAAATTTTCATAGTATCTTACTGGCAACATAAGGAATATTCACGCCAAATTTCAGCTCAATTGGATCAAATCTTGATCGATTCGAAATTGCTTCGTATCGATCACGGACCAACATGCATCGATCATATCTCACAATCCACATGTCCAAATGCTATGAAATTTTCACAGTATCTTACTGGCAACATGAGGAATGTTCACACCAAATTTCAGCTCAATCGGATCAAATCTCGATCGATTCGAAATTGCTTCGTATCAATCACAGACCAACTTGCATTGATCATATCTCACAATCCACCTGTCCAAATGCTATGAAATTTTCATAGTATCTTGCTGGCAACATGAGGAATGTTCATGCCAAATTTCAGCTTAATCAGATCAAATCTTTATTGATTTGAAATTGAGTTCGAATCGATCCCCGAACGGGCCCCAATTTCCTAAGGCCGGGCATGCGGGCCCCTCACGTGCCAGAAGTGATCTCCCGAATTTTCAGCGAAATATCAGCCTCCAGCACTTATAAATAGAGCCCTCTGTCATTCAAAAAAGGGGTTGGAGAATTTTCAGAGTAAAAGAACGCCCGGACTCTGGCACGTTCACTCCAGAACGCCATTACTGCCATTAATCTAGAATTTAAGCTAATTATCTGTTGTACTTCGCTATAAAAAACTTGTAATCTTCAAGTATCAAGCAATAAAGTCATAAAACTTCATAGTGGACGTAGGCCATACGCCGAACCACTTTAAAACTCTGTGTTTCTATGCATTTTCTTATATGTTTATTGGTGTGTTTGTTAGATCTGCTTCATTTTACAAATTTTCTCTTCATTTTATCTCTTCAAACACATCCGAAGAGTGTTGTGCCCAATTTTGGTACAAACACTTTGGTGCTTTCATTGAGAAAAACCCAGTTTTTCTCCCGTTCATTGGATCTACTTTTGATATCGGATTGCATAAATCTAAGGAGAAGATCCAGATGTATTGTTCAACGGTTCCTTCTATTCTATTCAGATTGCCCCAGATCTAAGCGGAACCATATTCATCATGAAGTCCGTACCCATATTTTCGAATCTAGAAAAAATGTTGTTTTTCCTACCTATATTTTCGAATCCAGAAAATATGCTGTTTTTCGTATCCATATTTTCGTATCCATGAAAATATGATGAATTCCGTACCCATATTTTCGAATCTAGAAAATATGCTTTTCTTCGTACCCATATTTTCGAATCCATGAAAATATGATCATTTTCGTACCCATATTTTCGAATCCAGAAAATATGTTGTTCTTCGTACCCATATTTTCGAATCCATGAAAATATGATCATTTTCATATCCATGTTTTCGTATCCAGAAAATGTGATGATTTTCATATCCATGTTTTCGTATCCATGAAAATATGATGAATTCCGTACCCATATTTTCGAATCTAGAAAATATGCTGTTCTTCGTACCCATATTTTCGAATCCATGAAAATATGATCATTTTCGTATCCATGTTTTTGTATCCAGAAAATGTGATGGTTTTCGTATCCATGCTTTCGTATCCAGAAAATTTGGTGATGTTCGTATCCATGCTTTCGTATCCAGTAAATTTGGTGATTTTCGTATCCATGCTTTCGTATCCAGTAAATGTGGTGATTTTCGTATCCATGCTTTCGTATCCAGTAAATGTGGTGATTTTCGTATCCATGCTTTCGAATCCAGTAAATGTGGTGGTTTTCGTATCCATCAGCAGATGGTCTCTCTTCGTATCGATCACCTATTGACTATTTTGTATCCATCGGGGAGCGCTACTTCGTATCCATCCTGGAAGACCTTGTTCGAATCCATCAGGGCTCGTTAGTTCGTGTCCATAAAGGTACTTCGTATCCATCACAGAATCACTATTCGTATCCATCAAGTTAGAGCAAAAAGCGATCGATACGAAAAGTGGTCGATATGAAATTATATCGATATGAAAACCGATCGATACGAAATGATGGGTACGAAGTGCATCTGATGATCGATCCAGCCAGCTGCATTTCGCATCGATACGAACTACGCAGTTCGAATCCACCAAATCACCACACCCAGAAGCCAATATCCATTCATACGAACTGCGAATCATCAGTTCATTTCCAGTGACATCGAGCTCATCGATACGAAATGAAGTCCACTACAATGGAGTCCAACAAATTTCATAACCATTGATGCGAATGAACATTTCGTATCCATCATTTAAAAACAAAATCGGGTACGATCCAAATTTCCTAACCTCAACTTAAATAAAGGAACATTCTGATCGTTCCATGACTGGACAGGAAGTAGGAGATTACAGTAGCAATTTTTGAGTTGCAATCAAGGAATGGGTATTGAATTACTATTCAACTGGTGGTCCTAGAGGCTGGAGAACCTAGCTAATATGCCAAGAACTAGAGTTGATTAATGTATCATGTTCTAAGGTGGACTGCAACTTCCTCCAATTGACCAGCTTTTAAAACTCCTAAACTGACAATTATGGTGCGATGGCTAGTATAACGACTACCCTGCTTTGTCTACTCTGCCAACTCAAAACATAGATGTTCACCACTGAACCATCTTCATTTGCCCGCATCTTAATCATTCCACGTCCATATGACTAAAAGCATGACATACAACTCTAAGAGGACTTCCTAACTATCTTATGCGAGCCTCCTTCCTGGTGAAAATTAGAAATAATCACCAATCTATGAGCCCATCTTAATCTACTCACCATCCAATCGACATTACCAACCGCTCGAACGTTGGGAAATCGGGCATACATCATTAACTAGTATACAACGTCCTGTAGCCTTAAAATGAACTTGATAATGTTGACATTAGTATCTCTCCTAGTCAGGACCCATTCATTGAAATCATCCTACATGCAAAATTTTAGCAAAAATTCAGCATGCTGACTATGTTGGTGTACTATGGAAATTCAACCTTCGATACTATCTCATGAAGGGAAATGGTGCATGGATTACATGAAGAATGGTGAATGCCATCAAATGCAAAATCCATGCTCTAAATCAGGAAGCTCCTCTTCTTTAGATGGCTACCGTGTATGCCAACGCCATAGGGCTGCCTCGGAAAGGATAACTCTAACAATATGTTCGAGCCTTATAAAACGAAGGGCCGAGAATCCCCATCCCTATTAGTCACAAACTTTGGTCAAACTGAGCCACTTGCATTAGACTTCTAACAGAGAAGGGCTAGACTTAAGTGCAATAGCAAGCATACGACGCTGCTTCACACATAAATGAGATTTAATCCGATCTCTTTTGAATTAATTCTATTTCAATTTCGTTTATGTTGCGAAATATGACTGAATTGAATTAAACTACTTGCAAATGATGCAGGTAACCGAGTACTTAAGGATGGGTGCAAAACAACCTCCGTGTACTATGCTCAAATCATTGAGGTATCATCATGACGAGCATGATTCAACCACTCGTCGGCTGCTATATGCACCTGACTTGGGGGCAGGGCATTAAAGCAGAAGAGACTGACAAGGTTGGGACTCCGGTACAAAGTGGATGCAACCTACCATCCACCCATTTTCCTATGCAATTTAATTAGGAGATTTGAGAAAGACTTGTAGTTATATGTCCCAACAATGCACTCTCCATCTCGTACTTGAAGCTCGCCAAAATACTTATGCTTCTTCTTATGTCCAGTAGAATCGGAATCATACCAAGGGTGGACGTGACCGTCCATGCATCCAATCCTGCATTAGACGCTTGTGGTTACTTAATAACACTTGTTTTAAGTGGATATGATTTGACCATTCACTCCCCAGTTTGCGTCTGTGATTCCACAGAACAATCGTACCTTAAATCGACTTCATCAGGAGCCAACCCTCAATTTATAGACATCAACAACCGACTGCTTACTCGCTAATCATCATGAGCCATCGTTCCAACTCTCTTCCTCAACTCGAATGGAAGAGCGCAAAGCGTAAAGTGGACGTGGCTCGACCGTCTACTCTCTAACTCTTGCTCCCAGCTTAAGGGAAAATACACAACTCAAAGTGGACGTAGTTCAGCCATCTTCTCCTCTGCTCGAGCTCAAAGTTTGCCAGAACACTAATCTTACTCCTTGGGCTTGGCAGAACCGGGATCCAAATGAAGATGGATGTGATTCAACCGTCCATAAACTAAATCTCATCCTTCGTTGATAGCAGATAAGTGGAAAGTAATCGAGATCCCATCGATCACTTGCTAAGTGAAACCTTGAGCATGGGGAGAAGTCACCACACCGAAGCCAAAAAAGGATTGATACACGACAATCTTTAACTAACTCCAAACTCCCGGAGTGCGAGTTGGGGCATAAAACTCATAAATGCGGTTTCGAAGAGGGTGGATCCCTTCACCTAACGACTTTGGCCGTATCCTAACCAAGTAAGAGGAGGATGGACCCGTCCATCTAACGACCTCGCTTGTTAACTTAGGGTGGATGTGATCCGACCATCCACGATCCGTATCTTCATTCGACCAGTTGCCATAAATTTTGTTGAACAGTTCCGCATGCACGTCGCAAGGCCAAAAGATGTCAACACTCTATTTAGCGTCACTCAAGCTCCTGGAGAGACGCTCAGACACTACTTAGAGAGATTTCATACTGCATGTGTGGAGATCAGCAATCCGAACGATAACTCCATCCTTATGGCGTTGACTAAGGGGATCGACCCCGATTCTGAGTTTGGAAACTGGTTAGCTGGAAAACCACCTGCATCACTGGACCGTTTCCACGCCAAGGCGGCTCAATTCTTGAGAAGGGAAGATGCGAAACAGTCTAGGAAGCAAACTGATGCAAGGCCAAGCACGGAAGGAATCCAAAGCAATGTCGCAATCAAACAGTCCGGTGAGAGCTCCGGAAAAGTTCTGTTGAACGTTAAAAACAAACAAGCTCGGCGGAGAGAGAGCGTGAATCAAAATAGAAAACGAGATCAAAATCGTGGCCCACGGCACAATAATCCCATGTTTGACAGTTATACTCCTTTGAATACATCACTAGAGAACTTGTATTTACAAACCTTTAATACAATTTAGTACCAAAAACCTGCACCAAAACCGTCGTTAGAGAGGCAAATCCATATGGGAAAATTTTGCAGGTCCCATGAAAGCTACGGGCACAATACGAACGAGTGTCATCACCTACAAGATCTTGTTGAAAAATTGATCAGAGAAAGGAAGCTGGAACAGTTTGTGCTGGTACCACAGCTTAGAAAAGCAGGCCCAGCAAATCAAAACAATTATCCCGATCGACCGAGACAGGAGGATTCCACTTGTCCCCGCGGAGGATTGGTGATAAACGCCGTCAGTGGCGGACCCGCTTTGTCAGGAGCCTGGAACGAAGAGGATCTTCGTCACTGTTACACATGACAGGCTCTATTCAATCTATGAATACTTTGCAATTTCCTTTACATTCTGAAATTTGAATCTGTAATAAGGCACTGACTTTGCCATGTTTTTCCGTTCCAGCAATAAATTACTATCTCTTCAAGCTAGAGCTGTGATTCACCGAATGTAACATTCCACAATCATGACACACGAAGAGCTAAGTTCCATCGAACAATGGAATTTATTCAAATACCGATTGACTATGATACCGCCGGCCACTCACTAAGTGAAACCTCAGCTCGGGGACAAGCCATCACATCAAAGGCTGAACTGGAACGACATACGACAGTCCTACAACAAACTCCAAATTCCCAGATTGCGAATTGGAGTATAAACATCAAATAAATCGTTCCCAGAGTGCGAACGGAGTCCAAATTCCCAGACTGCGAATTGGAGTATAAACATCAAATAAATCGTTCCTAGAGTGCGAACGGACTCCAAATTCCCAGAGTACGAATTGGAGTATAAACATCACATAAATCGTTCCCAGAGTGCGAACAGACTCCAAATTCCCAGAGTGCGAATTGGAGTATAAACATCACATAAATCGTTTCCAGAGTGCGAACGGACTCCAAATTCCCAGAGTGCGAATTGGAGTATAAACATCACATAAATCGTTCCCAGAGTGCGAACGGACTCCAAATTCCCAGAGTGCGAATTGGAGTATAAACATCAAATAAATCGTTCCCATAGTCGAACGAACTCCAAATTCCCAAAGTGCGAATTGGAGTATAAACATCAAATCCATCGTTCACAGAGTGTGAACTGACTCCTAAAAAGCCAAAATAGATGTGACTGACCATCTATCGGTTGACTCTAGATTCCCAGAGCGCGAGTCGGAGTACAAGCATCAATTCCAGGTTCCCGGAGTGCGAACCAAAATGCAAATGCTAAGTCCAGATTCCCAGAGCACGAGTCGTAGTACAAACATCAATTCCAGGTTCCCGGAATACGAACCAAAATGCAAATGCTAACTCCAGATTCCCAGAGCGCGAGTCGGAGTACAAACATCAATTGCAGGTTCCCGGAGCGTGAACCGAATCGTCAATGCTAGCTCCAAGTTCCCAGAGCGTGACATGGGGGCATACTTATCATTAAAAATCGAATGCTCCGACCATCTAGCATAAAGTGGGAACGATATGACCGTTCACGCATCAACACTTATCCCCGGCATGGGACCTATAACATAATCTTATAGGGATGCACTCCAACCTAACAAGACATAATTTCTTCCATGATTCGACAAGGAGATGCAGATTAGAAAAACGGACCTAGCTGAACGTCTTATTCTAAATGGATGTGATTACCCATCCTATCGCAAATGAACGTGACATGACCATTCATCCGCTAACTCTAGCCAATGATCTGGCGGGTTGTGCATGCAACGTGGCCGGATATGACCCAACCATCCGCCAATTAGCTCCTTTCTCCAATTCAGAAGGAGGAACACCAAATTAAAGTTGTCGCAATGTGACCGACTACACTTCGACTTTCGCCATTGACTAGTGCCAGAGGAGTTAATCGAGGAAAATGTGGTTCGACCATTTTCTGCTAAAATTCTTAGTCCCCAGAGTGTGGACAGGGATGTAAATATCAAATAGGTGTGACTAATGGCCCTTCAACTAACTCTCATCTCCGGAGTACGACTACGAGCGTGGACAAATGAATGAATGTGATTCGACCATTCATTCACCAACTCCGACCAAAAGTCGATGGGAGGAATATAAACTCGCTACAGATGCAACTAGACTATCCACAAACTAACTCTACGACTGTGGGCAGAATAACAAATCATTGAAAAGAAGAGAAAGGTGACTCGCTACATCGCTAGCTTAGCGTCCTTTACAACTTAAGGCAATGACTGCAAGGAGGCCTTAATGCCAACCAATTAGAATGATGCGCGAAGTTACGGGGAGCCAATTATATCATACCACCAGATCGACGGGAAATATCGATCTGCACCTTTCATATCATACCAATGGATCGATAGGCAATGAGGTCCTTACATTCTACATTGTGTCGCTAAATCGACGGCCAATGTCGACCCTCTTCAATTACAAATCGATGTGACACGAGCGCCCATTGAATACCTTCGACCACCAGAGGATGGATAGAACCACGAATGAGTGTGACTTGACCATTCATCCTCTGTCGCCTTCCTTCAATCCGCCAGGAAGAGCATGAGACTGGATGAGCATGACCTGACTGCATTTGAGCTGATTTTGTCCGTAGATCTGACGGGAGAACGTAAATCGAAACGGACGTGGTTGATCGCCCAACTCCGAAAGAACGCAATGCGACCATTCATTCTTCGACTCTTACCATGATCCGACTAAATGAGCTATTCACAACGAGTGCAACAGAACTGTCCATGCACCGATTCTTACCCTCTATCCGATAAGGGAAGTATCAATCCTACATTGGATCTTACTAGACGATTCACTCTTTAATTTTTGCCCGGAGTATGACGACATAAGCAACAAAGTGAATGTCGATGAGGCAACGAAGTATTCTACCTAGAGGAAAGAACTAAGAGAGAATGCAGAATATGGCATGGTTCGGCCTTCCATCGGTTAACTCGATATCATGGTTCAATGGGATAGAGTGCGAAATTGAAGCGAACATTATCTACCTTGCTACTTATCGAGATATTCCCCAGACTTGGAGGCATGCACAAGAAATGAGATGAATATAATTTGATCTTTTATCAAACAACTCTAGCTCTTACAACTTGGACTATGGTATAAACATAGTAGAAGCTAGGCTCATTCATTCGCGCAATATATCCATCAATCCAAGACCTAATATTACGTATCCATCGATACGAAGCATACATTCTAACATCTCAAATCGATCCAGGAGAGGATCGATACGAAAGGAAGGACTTAAAACAACCATCGAGCGTTGTTACAACTCAAATTTCACTTCGATCCAGGAGAGGATCGATACAAACTCAATCCAAACAACAACTAAAGAACTTGATGACGACCCGCAAATGTGCAAACATGAATAGGTGTCAGCCTAACATATGTGTATGTATGCCAAACTAACACTCAATTTTCAAAGTTACCAGGAATTGAATGCTTACCTGATGACAATCAAAATGATGAACAACAAATCGCTAGTGCTCACCATGCAGTTACAACAAAGCACTTCATGATCATTGACAATCAACAGTTTGACATCTACGTCACTGAAGATCAACCAAAGGCAAAATCTTTTGACAAAAGATAGCAACTACTCAGCGAATTGGGTAGAACTTTCCAGAATGAAGATGGCAGCTTTTCAAACCACTTCATGTTCACACAAGACGTACTTTGGGGGCAAATGTTATCCTGCCTTTTGGCAAGGTTGTGACACCAAGAACATGACTAGAAACCAAGGATGGTTCGTCCTGGAGATCGTTAACGCATAGGTCTGCTATGGATGTCGGTAAATTTTTTCCGACTTCAGATCGAGCTACAATTGATATGACATGACAAGAAAAGATAATAAAGCCAACATTCCAAATTTCAAGTCAATCAGAGTTGGTATGCTCAATATATTGATCGATCACGATAGAGAAATCCAAACTTGCATCGATCATATCTCAAGATCTATAAGTCCAAATGCCACCAAATTTTCACTGTAGCATACTGGCAACATGTGGAATGCTCGCGCCAAATTTCAGCTCAATCGTATCAAATCTTGATCGATTCGAAATTGCTTCGTATCGATCACGGACCAACATGCATCGATCATATCTCACAATCCACATGTCCAAATGCTATGAAATTTTCACGGAATCTTATTGGCAACATGAGCAATGTTCATGCCAAATTTTAGCTCAATCGGATCAAATCTTGAACGATTCGAAATTGCTTCGTATCAATCACGGACCAACATGTATCGATCATATCTCACAATCCACATGTCCAAATGCTATGAACTTTTCACAGTATCTTACTGGCAACATGAGGAATGTTCACGCCAAATATCAGCTCAATCGGATCAAATCTCTATCGATTCGAAATTGCTTCATATCGATCACGGACCAACTTGCATCGATCATATCTCACAATCCACCTATCCAAATGCTATGAAAATTTCACAGTATTTTACTGGCAACATGAGGAATGTTCATGCCAAATTTCAGCTCAATCAGATCAAATCTTGATCGATTCGAAATTGAGTTCGAATCGATCCCGGAACGGGCCCCAATTTCCTAAGGCCGAGCATGCGGGCTCCCTCACGTGCCAGAAGTGGTCTCCCGAATTTTTGACGAAATATCAGCCTCCAGCACTTATAAATAGAGCCCCTGGTCATTCAGAAAAGGGGTCGGAGAATTTTCAGAGTAAAAGAATGCTCGGACTCTGCCACGTTCACTCCAGAACGCCATTACTACCATTGATCTCGAATTTAAGCTTATTATCTACTGTACTTCACTATAAAAAACTTGTAATCTTCAAGTATCAAGTAATAAAGTGATAAAACTTCATAGTGGACGTAGGCCATACACCGAACCACTCTAAAACTCTGTGTTTCTATGCATTTTCTTATATGTTTATTGGTGTGTTTGTTAGATCTGCTTCATTTTACAAATTTTCTCTTCATTTTATCTCTTCAAACACATCCGAAGAGTGTTGTGCCGAATTTTGGTACAAACAATCAAAACTTGGGAAACAATTATGGGATTATGTAATTTGAATATGAAACATGTATTTTGGAAATGTAGTGTGAAAAAGATGTTTTTGAAATCTGTTATTTTGTTTCATATTCAAATGATCTGATATTATGGATACCATTAATATAGCCGTATTTAGTCGCGGAAGTTAATACTATGGATGACTGCAGCAACTATAGCGTTTAGCTTTGGGCCTCTAGATAGAGGATGTTACAATTAGTATTAGAGCATATGTTTATGAAATACTTTGACTAAAAATGATTTTTGAAAAAATAAACCTAAGGAATTAGAGTTAAGATCGGGGTATGGGATAGCGCCATAGTAACATACTTATATTTGCTATATATAAGTATATGCTATATCCCTATTCTCCTATCTCTATTAGGCTATTCTTCAATATCTCACGAAGCTTGAATACATATATGGACGCTAGAAGAGGTAGAGTTAAACTAGGAGGGGACAACACCACAACTAATGGAAATGCCCGACCTAATACAGGGAGGACTCAAAGTCAGGCTCAAGCTGAGAATGTTGGTGTTGGAGTCCCACAAGTCGATATGGGAGCTATGTATCAGTTTTTTGTAAACATGATGTAAGTTGGAATTGCTGCTGGAGTGGTTGGAGGAAATGTGGCAGGAGGAGTTCAAGAAGCTCCGGTTGTCAACCATTATGCTAACTTGAGTAGAGACAATGCTAGGCTTGGAGGGAAGCCGGTTATTGGAACTGAAGATGCTATAGAAGTGGAGAATTAGCTACTGCACTGTGAAAGGATATTTGCTTACTTAGGGGTCAATGACGAGCAAAAGAGGAGCCTTGCTTTAAGACAGCTACAAGGAGCAGCTTTATTTTGGTGGAATAGTGTGATGATTGGAGTAAATGAAGAGGAGATGACATGTGATGAGTTTAGGAGAAGGTTCCAAGAGAGGTTCATGTCGGTAATGGCACAGTCTGTTTTGATCATAAAGTTTGTTAAGTTAGAATAATGAGAGATGTCTATTTTGGAGTATGCTAGTAGGTTTGAAGAGTTGGCTAGATATGGTTATGTCACAATTGATATAGTGATGCAGATGAATGAAAAGTTCATTAGGGGATTAAAGCCTGAGTTGGCTAGGGCTACCTTACCACATATCAGAGATCCTTGTGATGTGGTAGTGGAGATGGCGTTAAGACATGAAGAGATGCTTGCTTTTTCGGAGAAGAAGAAGGAGAAGGAGGTTTAGGTTGGGCAAGGCCAGAAGATGAATTTTTTTTATAGGAAGGGTGCTTAGAAAGGTGGAGCAGCAAAGAAAGGGAAGCCTGAAGTTGTTTGGTTTAAGTGCGACAAGAAGGGGCATTTTTCCCATGAGTGTCGTAGTGGAAAGGCTAAGAAATTGATCAGGAAAAAGAATATCAGGTGCTCCAATTGCAATTAGATCGACCACTATAAGAATCAATGCAATGAACCCGCTAAGGATTGGAAGGGTAAGGTGTATGCATTAGAGCCTACTACTTCGAAGCCGACAGTGCGGAAGAACGGAAAGACAGTTTTAGGAGTCATGCTTCAGATCCACGATATGTTTGTTAGCATTTTGTTTGATATTGGTCCATCACATTCTTTTATATCTCAATGTTTGGTAGATAAGCTTAACCTTGAATCCACATATTTAGTTACTTTTTTAATAGTTGTAAATCCGATAGGAGGGTATGCGACACTTGGGATGAATTGTGACCACTTAGAATTTGACTTACTAGGTTACACCTTTGTTTGCAGTTTGCATATATTTGACTTTGTAGGGTTTGGAATCATATTGGGTATGGATTGGTTAAGTGATTATGATGCTAGGATATCTTGCCAGGATAGGAAAATATCACTTAGACAATTGGACTGTATTGATCGGATAGTTTATCCCATAGAAAACCCAGGCTATGAGGTGAATGCTTTGCTGGGTGCTATGGAGTTGGAAGATGAGTTGAATCACATTTCCATGGTTAGAGAATTCGTAGATGTCTTCGAGACGGTAATAGGATTGCCACCAAAACAAGGCATCGAGTTTCAGATGATTTAGTGCCTAGAGTAGAATTGGTGAGTAGAGCACTAAGCAGGATGACGCCAACAGAAATGAGGGAATTAAAGGCTTAGCTGGTGGATTTGGAAGGCAAGAGTTTTATAGACTGAGTAGTTCAGCTTAGCGAGCAGCCATAGTGTTTTCTATGAATCCGGACGGAACGTTGAGGTTATGTATCGATAATTGTAAGTTGAACGAGAAGAGGATAAAGAAACGATATCCGTTGGCTAGAATTTACGATTTGTTCGATCGTTTGAGTGGAGCCAAGGTATTTTCACCGTTAGACTTAGAACAGGTTTCCATCAGCTTAGAGTAGCAGAAGATAGTATACCTTTGACGACATATAGAACAAAGTATGGGTCGTGCGAATGGTTAGTTATGCAATTTGGACTCACTAATGCGTTGGCATTCTTTTTGGATTTGATGAATCGGATTTTTCAAGTGCACTTCGATAGGTTCGTGTTGGTTTTCATAGATGATATTCTGATACACTCTAAGGATGAGAAGGAGCACGAATTTTATCTTTGAGTTGTGCTTGAGACGCTATGGTAGCATCAACTAAAGGCAAAGTTTTCGAAGTGCCATTTTTGAAAGAAGAAAGTGAAATTTCTAGGTCATGTAGTCTCAAAGAAAGGGTTGTCTGTTGACCCGACTAAGATTGAAGCTGCTAACAATTGGAAGAGACCAGAAATAGTAACTGAGATAAGGAGTTTCCTTGGATTGGCTGGATATTATCGGAAGTTTATACAAAAAATTTCGCAGATAGCAGCACCGATTACCAAGCTAACGTGAAAGGATGTGAAGTTCTTATGAACCGATAAGTGTGAAGAAGCGTTCCTCGGCTTGAAACACATATTGATCCATGCACCTATATTAGTTGTTCCGGAGGGGAATCAAGACTTGGTAGTTTATACAACTGCGTGTGGTGCTATATTAGGAGTTGTACTAATGCAGGGAGGTAAAATGATTGTCTATGCTTCTAGACAACTTAGACCACATGAGGTTAGATACCCGACACATGACTCGGAGTTAGCTGTAGTTATTTTTCTTTGAAGGTGTGGAGGCATTATCCTTTTGTAGAGAGGTTTGAGCTTTATATAGATCATATGATATCGAAGTACTTGTTCACTCAGAAGAAGCTGAACATGAGACTTAGAGGTGGCTAGAGTTTATTATTGCTTGTGATTTTGGAATTGAGTATACCCTAGGGAAAGGAAACAAGGTTGTAGATGCGCTTAGTAAGAAACATCAGAATGCAGTATTGGACATAATAGCAGAATGGAATGACTTGGAAGCATTGTAGACTTGCAAAGTGCAGTGGATATTCGAGTTTTGGTCAAGTGGAGAATCTGCTATGTTGTCTTGTTTAGATTTCCGATCAGTATTGATTGAGAAGATTGCTTCTAGATAGGAAGAGGTTCCAGTGTAGTTGAAAGGATCAGGAAATTAAGGGATGGAATGAAGGACGATGACTTGAAGGATTTTAGTCTTGACCAAAGAGGGTGGTTGAGAAAGAATGGTAGATTATGTATTCCAGATGTGGGAGACATGCAGAAGGAATTTTTAGAGGAATGCCATTGTTCAAAGTACACTTCATCCAGGAGTAACAGAGATGTATTAAGAAATAAAGAGAAGTTTCTTCTGGAAAGGAATGAAGAGGGATGTTGGCTTATAGGTGAAATAGTGTTTGAAATATCAGTAGGTGAAAACCGAGCATCAGAAGCCAGGTGGGTTGCTTCAGCCATTGGATACTCCGGTATGGAAGTGGGATTCTATACCTATGGATTTCATAGATGGGTTTCCAAGATCTAACAGAGGAAACGAAAATGTATGGGTCAAAGTGGACAAGACGACCAAGAGCGCCCATTTAATTCTCGTTAAATTAGAGAGGATGGAACCTTTATTGGCTAAATTATTTATGAAGAATGTAGTTAGACTTCATGGAATTCCTAGTAGTATTGTTAGTGATAGAGATTCCATATTCACTAGTGAGTTCTGGAAGAGTCTACTGGAAAGTTTAGGAACCAAGCTCAAGATGAGTACCGCTTACCATCCGCTGATAGATAGGCAAACAGAAAGTGCTAACAAGATCTTAGAAGACTTGTTCAGAGCTTGTGTATTAGACTTCAAGGGATCGTGGGAAGGCCATCTACAACTAGTCAAGTTTTCGTATAGCAATAGTTATCAGACTAGTATATGGATGGCATCATTTGAAGCTTTGTATGGAAGACCATGCAAATCTTCCACATGTGGGTTAGAGACCGGAGGTAGATTAGTCCTTGGTCCTGATTTGGTAAGAGACGCAGCAGAAAAGATTGAGCTGGTAAGGGCAAAAATGAAGGAAGTTCAGTCTAGGCAGAAGAACTATGCAGATAGAAGATAGAAAGATTTAGAATTCTTTGTTGGAGAACATATTTTCGTCAAAATATCACTGATGAAAGGTGTTATCAGGTTCGGAAAGACGGGGAATTCAACACCGAGATTCGTAGGACTGTCTCCTATTTTAGAAAGGATTGGTAAACTTGCGTATAGAGTAGAGTTACCGAGTAGTTTGTTAGGAGCCCATGATGTTTTCCATGAATTTCATCTGAGGAAGTGTGTTAGGGATTCAGACACTACTATAGCCCCGACTGTGTTGGAAGATTTAGTAGTGGAACTAAACTTGACTGTAATTAGGAAGCCTGACCGGATAGTCGCGAGAGATGAGAAAAAGTTGAGGAACAAGACAGTTAGATTAGTGAAGGTCTAGTGGAGTGATGATCAGGACTGTACTTGGGAGACAAAGAAAGGATTAGAGACGCTTATCCTAAATTTATTGATGGTATATTTTACCTTTGATTGTTTTGTTGTGTACGTTATTGTAATTTCGAGGACGAAATTCTCTAAGGATGAGAGATTGTAACACCATATATTTTTAGCAACATTATTTATGATATATAATAAATAAATAAAATAATATAATGTAAGGTGATTAATGGATCGAGATTTGTGATTAACAGGGGGTAGCTGCGCCATGTTAATGAGTAAATCAAAATGAGATAACATGAAAGAAAATAGATAAGGGTCATGAAGTAGGCAGCGGCAAAATGGGAACAAGGAAAATCCTTATACCCTAAACCTTAAACCCCTTAGCCGTGTATTTTCTTATTCATCCTCATTCGAAAAATAAAAACACAGATGCCGACAACCATTTTAGAGAACTAGAGGAAGAAAAAGCTAAGGAAGAATATTAATCAAATCAAAAGATATTCAAATCTCAAATCCTTAATCTCAGGCTAAGGTAAATAATGACTACATCTTATTCTCTTAAAAAATTTGGGTTTAAGTTAAATCCGAAGTGTTTTACAAGTTTATGCCATGTTTTTAAATGATTAACTGTGTATACATGCTTGTTGATGACTTATGTTTGTTCATATAGACTTTATGACATGTTTTGATAAGAAAGCCCTATTAAATGACACCAAATACCTTGGGATTTTAGATTTAGATCAGAAGTGATATATTAGAGATGGGTTTCAATTTTCATGATTTTCTAAATTATTATGAATTTTATAAAAATTCAACTATAGAAATAATTATTTGGGTTATAAATTATTTACCACTGTATAATTATTTAGTTGCATCTGAAATTTATATATGTTAGAAAACATATTGAAAATAATTTTGTAGAATTTTTGTAGAATTTTCCTAAGTGTTTTGATGAGTATATAAAATTATTAATGGTATGGGACTTAAATGTTTTATATATTTATAAAAGTAAAAGGGGTACTTTATAAAGTAGAATTATCGTTATTTTTGAAATCTCGACAGCACTTTTGAAAGAAAAGAAATTTAGTAATCAATGAAAATTTGACAACCATGGCAGGTTAGTCAAAAATTATTTCTCCATGTTAAAGACAAAATTTACTTGTTTTTAGCATGTTTCGCCACTTTTGGCACCAGGGGTTCCGACCTAGACGTTTCGCCGTCATTTCTTTCAAAACAATGAGTCGGTATCAACTTACCTGTTACGTAGCGAATTAGATGAAGGTGGAAGGTAAAGGGTCGAAACTTATGGTTTCGATAGGGTTGAAGCATGCCTTTGTTTCAAAAAGAAGTTATGCCTGCTTTTCTTTCGACTTGGTAGCTTTCGACCATGTCAAATTGTTTCAAGAAATAGGTTCAAGTGGGTCACGCTCGTTTGTTTTAAGATGCTTTCGAAGGGGTTTCGAAACCCCTAACTGCTACTTTTCTTACCTTTCGAAGTCAATGGTTTCCGAAGGTATACTTTGTTTTAAAAACTTGGTCACTTCTCCAAAGCTTTCGGAAGGTTGGTTTCAACACCATCACTTCTTTACCTAAGAGTATCTTTCTAAAGGAATGCTTTCGACTTTGAGGGGTTTCATATTCTTTTGTTCTACGTGAAGGCATAATCCAAGTGGTTTTGACAGTAATGGTTTTCAAAGGTCTCCACATGTTTGAATTGAACCCAAAGGCTTTCAAAAGGTTTAATGTTTTATTGCTTTCGAAAGGGTTTTAAATGGAGGTTTCGAGGGGGTAGTTCCCCAATGATTTCGAAAGGTTTTAGAGGAAGTTTTTCCAACAGTTTCAAAAAGTCTATGAGGAAGGGTTTTTCCAATGTTTTCGAAAAGTAGTTTTAAAATGTTTTAAAAGAAAGATGTCTATGGTTTTAAAGCTTTTGAAAGGAAGGTTTTTCAATGGTTTCGAAAGGTTTCTATTAAGGATTTCGAAAGGAAGGTTTTGGCCTTTCGGTCTAGGTTGAATAAAGTGTTTTACTTGGTTTCAAAAGGGGAATTTTCAAAGGTTTATATGTTTTCATCAAACAAGATTTGGGTAAAGTATATATAATATGGGAAAGTGATTTTCAATAAAGCATAGTGTATTTTCCTTTTATGAGTTAGATTTAAAGGTTTAAATCAGTTTGAAAAGGTCTTCGAGAAAATTTTTGGGAAGGTTTCCTTAAGTAAAACGACTCAGATATTGGAACACCAGATGAGACCGGTATTGGGTTGCGCCTTATACATTAGCTATTAGGATCAGCTAATTAATTCCAAAATTCTGGTGTATAGGGATTTATCACAAGTAAGACTAAAATTATGATTACACACGGAATGGGATATATGTTTTCATATAGATAGGTTATTGGTGAGCCCGTAAAATCATTAGGATCAGGTAGCCTTGGGAGATGTTAAGCTAGGGACAGACCATCCAAAAGAGAAGTATTTAACAAATAGTTAAGGACAGACTGTCCAGAAGAGACGTGTCTAACAGATGTTAGATTATTTTTTTATATTGTCTGGTTGGCCCAAGTCAACCAAAGGTTAGTAGCTAGCCAAACAAAACTATAATGTTCGGACAGATAGTTCATTTGTTACCTGATATGTAAGTTTACATAAAATGCTTTACAGATTTAACCAATTTTGGTTGCAAGATTATGATTTTCAAAAGATATGTTTTAAAAGGATAATAGTGAGGGGAAACTCATTCCGCTAAGCGGCATGGTCTCACTTAATATTGTATATTGGAGATGTATGGTATTATTCACACCAGGGTTTATGTCTGACACGAAGTTTATGTTTTTCCCTTAAATTCTCGAGTACTCAAAATTGATTTGGGTAGGCTGAGGGTTGATATTTTACAGGTTTTAGTAGGTTGACGAATAAAGCTTCCGGAGATAAGCAGGTGGCTAACGGATAGCTATTTAGGACTTACTATTTTGTTTTACTTCGATGCATTGTATTTAAGATAGTTATGTCTATATAATACTCTGGTCAACAAGGGGAAATCATCGTATCTCGCTCTTTGCTTATTTATGTAATAATTATATTTTATCAAAACTTGGAAAACGATTTTGGGATTATGTAATTTGAATATGAAACATGTGTTTTGTAAGAGTAATGTGAAAAGATGTTTCTGAAATCTGTTATTTTGTTTCATATTCAAATGCTTCTGATACTATGGATACTCTTAACATAACCATATTTAGTCGCCGAAAGTTAATACTATGGATGACTGCAGCATCTGTAGCATTTACCTTTGTGCAACTAGATAGAGGATGTTACATTAATGTTAAGTTAAACATTGATAAATGTATTTAAAATTTTCCACTTTAAAGATTATATGTTGAAATAATATATGTTATTCCATTCGTGTATGATATTGTTATGTTCTTTTATTTTTTCTACCATTAATTATCCACCCCTCCAGCGCTTGGATCTGCAGCATATGAATAATGAGGATGAACTCATGTTGATTTTCGAGGGTTGAGAAGGCGAGTCGTCACATTTATTGTTTAAAATGATATTTTAATTTAATAAATTATTTTTTAAATGATGAGAATAACTTATATTTCAAAAGTTAAATTTAACTTTATAAATATCTCAACTTAGTAAAAGTGAGAAATCAATCTATATTTTATAACACATTATTTAGTGTAAATGAGTATGTTATAAGCGATAAAATAAAATATAAATTAGCAACAGTTCTCTTGGAAATTAGTAACATTGTCTTGTTGGGTTATTGGGTGTCTTTTTTGGCCCATATAAGTGAAGTTACTAAGGAGAAATATTCCTCACGTTCATTTTTCTTTCTCTCCTAACTTCAGTTCTAAAAATTAAAAATGAGAAAACCATTTGCTCTCAAAACCCTAGCTCAATAATTCCCAAATTCAAGTTGCAATTCAAAGGACTTTTGGTTAAATCTTATAGAAATCAAAAGAGGGTAACGTCCTACACCTTTAGTGAATAAATTAGGGTTAGTAATTTCATTTTTCATCTTTTGGTTGTATTTTCCTCTTTGCAATTTCTAAAAATAACCTAGGTAGTAATCAAGAGAAGCTAAACTGGGTATTAATAATCAATTCAAGTTATAATGGTGAGTTTATCTTAGACTACAATCTCTAAATGCAAGTTTATTCACTGTTTAGTAAATTGGTTGAATCTATGATTGAATTGCTCTCAAATTATTATGTTGTTTGCATCTTTTGAAATTCATTTCTACGTTTCCTGAAACCGTTGTATAATGATCTTCTAAATCATCAAATTGAAGTTGTTTAGTTGCTTGCATGATAGCTAATTTAGTATAGTTGAAGTCTAGGTTCATCTCAATGAATAAAACACCCGCCAATGGATGATCCGGGAGCCACATGCACTGCCTAGGACACAGCCCAGGCGGTGTCACCGGTCCCATCAGACCGGTGCACCGGTTACGGCATGTTGAGCCCCATGTCGCGCTCGTTTCACTGCCCCATCGCTCTGTTGTAACAACCAGGTATTTTCAACCATTCGCATCAGCACATGTCAGACTTGAATTGCTCAAAATACCGCGTTGTAAATAAAATTTGGCAAATCTCAGAATATACAGTAAATAATAATCACAGAGCACAGACACGGAGTAAGAAATGCAGCGAAAGTAAAAGAGATAGTAGTTCATGAAGCTACTATGTAAATATATCAGAGTTACATAAATACAATAGAATAAATAGAGTACAACAGAAGTATCAAGATGATAACCAAGTACAAGATGAATAGGACAACAAACTGAAATAGATAAAACTAGATAAGCAGATAATCTCCAGCGATTCCAATCTCCAGAAAGTGGAATCCAAATCTGTGAATAACTCAGGCTGACCCGAGCGTAAATAAAAATACAAACACTCGAGTCAGGATAATATATACTTATATAATGTAAACCAACTCAAGTGAACTGTAATAAAGTACAAGTAACTTAAAGGATGCTTGGGACTGCCCATCCTCTAAGGATCCGCTAAACTATTTACTATGTAGTAATATTGCGCTATTATAATAATGTCTATAGTAAAATAAACATACTTTTAAATAGCGTTCCGGGCTACCCATATCACCCTTCATACATAATAGTCCCAGTAGTCCATCCAATATCATGCCATCTCCACTCCGGGTGACTGTCATAGGATATCACACGGGCTACGGGAGAAAAATAAACTCGTAGTAAAGGCTCGGTATGGTAGGTGACACGGCACACAAGGCAACGCCAGGGTAGATATACCAATTACGCACACGGGCTGGAGGTAACGTAGTAGCCACATACGCTCACCTCGGAACACACTCCCAATCAAGGATGGCCATCTAATCAATCATTAGTAAGAGTATAGTATCGAAGGAATGTGTCTGATTGGAGGAATGACCCCACTTGGCCCGAGATCGCTCCTGTTTTAGCCACCCTATGCCAACTCACGGGAGTTGGGTCCACGTAATATACCTCAAGAACGTCGCCACCATCCTACTTCATTCTGGAATCTCCACCGCGTACACGGTTGTCAAAGTGGTTTTCGGTATCGACAGAGAGTATCTAGATATCCGATCCCGGTCTCTTTGCCAACCAATCGTTATTATAACCCGTAGTTAAATTTTTAAAATGGTATTTATACTTCAAAAAAGAATATCATTTCAAATCCAAATCTTTTATCAAAATAAAGATTAAATTAATTCCAAACCATTTCGAAAACATCATATCTTTCCAAAACTTCCTGTGAAAGCATTTCAATATATCAAAATATCATATCTTTCCAAAACTTCATTTCAAATCATTTTAATATATCAAAAGATATCATATGTTTCCAAAGCTTCATTCAAATCATTTTACTATATCAAAAATACCATATCTTTCCAAAACTTCATTTCAAATCATTTTAATATATAAAAAGATATCATATCTTTCCAAAGCTTCATTCAAATCGTTTTACTATATCAAAAATATCATATCTTTCCAAAACTTCATTTCAAATAATTGTAATATATCAAAATGTCATATCTTTTCAAAACCACATTTCAAATCATTTTAGTGTATCAAAAAAAATCATATCTTTCCAACTTCATTTCAAATCATTTTAATACACCAAAAATATCATATCTTTTCAAAACCACATTCATTTCAAATAATTATTCATTTTATTCAATTTAAAATACCATTTCAATTTACATTTCAAAATAGTTTATATTTTAAAGATCATTTTAAATCATTAAAATGAAGTTATTATATTTATTAAGTAAATTCTTAAATTTCCAAAATTTTCAACTTCCAAAGTTCATTTATTCACTTAAGTTTATAAAAACAGTGAAAATTCACTTTTCGCGGGATTTAGAAAACGCTACGGAAAGTTACATTCAAAACAGTTCAATTTAACAAAAGACAGCACTTTAAAAATGCTGTAATAGGGTTTACTTAAATTTCAAATAAACTTAGTTAAATTCAACAATTACAGCACTTAAAAAGATTGCTATAATAGCCTTGAATTCAATTTAGCTTTTTAGTTCATTATCATCAACTACAGCATTTACAAATGCTTTAATATCATTTACATTACAATTAATAGCATTTCAAAAATGTAGTTGATTAACTTCAAATATTCAATATAATTTCACAACCAATTGTGTTTTTATTTAAAACATTTTTAACTTATATAATCATACATTTTCACATTTATAAACTGTAACAGCCCGCAAATCCGTACCCCTTGAGTCAACACTATTCTACAACAATCAACTCAAGTTGCACAGAAATACGAACCATTTTGGTTAAAGAAGAAGAGATAGGAGAAAAGAAATCTAAAACAATATCAGAATCTAACCATCGCAGCGGAATAAAATATAATAGATAATATATAAACTTTACTCAACATCAAATATTTCTGTTTACATATATTACATCATCAGAGTACAACAATCACAGCTCACATCAATAACATACAATGAGTACACAACAACTCAAACAGCGGAATATATATATAACAAGTACGACTATACGTATCGTCATCCAGCTCGTCTCCTGAACTCCACAGCATCATATCTTGTATCCTATAATACTCGGTCTGACCCGAGCATTACAGTTAAATAACACCCGAGTCAGTCTGGATTACCAGCGTGAGAAAATCACACCCAATTAATTATTAAAGTTTAAAAATCCTTTGAAAATAAAAGCATCTCGTAAGACCACGCCACAAATAAACATGTCGGGTTTTTACCTTACGATAGCTAAAACAATTTGTATAGAAATCCTCTGATATTATAATAGGGTCTATTTACAAATACTTATAAAATAGCCGAAATTGTTACATGATTAAATTCCAGCTACTAGCCACAGAGTGGGTAATACAAACAAAACTCGTACAAGGCTCGTAGGGAGAATGGATTTCCAACAATGACTAGGCACTGGGGTACCACCTGTCACAGTACGGGGCCTAGATCACCGTACCGAGGATTACTCCCTTCATCCCCTGCAACACAAGGCCGGAACCATTCCTTACTGAACAGTCCCGAACAAGATAAACCCCGTGGTTGGCGCGACCAACCACCCACTAAGCCGAAATATATATAAGAGACATCTAGACAGGGGAATTATCTTGTCCTGCTTGGGCATGACCCACCTAACCTTGCTGCATATCCCCTGATTTTCAGTCATTCCCATTTGATGAGGCTTGAGGCTAAACGTTACCTTTAGAACGTTTTCACTTAGAATGCCCATCGTCCACCTGACGATGTTTCGCAAGCATTCGTCCATACAAGTCCGTCCCGGGTTCGAACGGAACCGAAGGCACTATTCCTACTACATCCATTTTGGAAATATCCTCAGGATTAGTAGCGACTAGCCCTTGCACTTCACTGCTCCATCTTCGACTCTGAACACGTTTTCGCACGAAACGTACAAATCGGATCGAAGTGGTTTTCGAGAAATAAATCTCGATCCCGGTCTCTTCGAAACGATCATCGCAGTTGGCCAATATTGATAGTCGGTTATTTAACTATCAATTAACATTCACAAACATCCATCAACCAATAAATAATTTCCCAAATTATTTATTACCTTCAAAATATCTTTAAGATATATTTCTATTTTCCATCCCTTTGAAAACAGTTTCAAAACCATTCTTCTTTCCAGTATAAACTTTCCCCAAATATTTTCTATCTCCCCTGAAATCACCAAATACAAAACTAGATTTAAAAATAATTTAAAACACTTTACTTAAAAATATATATACTTTTAAGACATTTAAATTAAACTACTTTAATAATTTGTAAAAATACATCTTATATGAATATTTGAAAATAAAGTTACTAAATAAAATATAAAACTAGAATTACACTTTTGAAACAAAATATTAAGTCACTTTTTAAATAATTACTACTATAATAGATTTGAGGAAATACTTACCTTAAAATTTAAATATTAGAAATAATAAATTTTTGAAAACATACCTTTTAAAAACAATTTTCAAACTATTAACTTATATTTAAAAGTTATTTGAAAGCGTACTTAGTGATCCAGGAAGAATTCCAGCTTCAAACATTTAAATCAATTTTCCAAATTGATTTTCAATTTATTCCATTTGAAATAAGTTTATTAAATTACTCAATTTATTTCAAATTTCATTTAATTATGCACTTAATTATTATTGTTATTCCTTTCCATTTGATTTTAAATCTTTTAACTGAAATATACAAATTTCAGCTTTTCCCAACTTCTTCTTTATTATTATATTATTTTTTCAAAAATTTAAATCTTACATTTTAAATAAATGTTTTGTTCTTTAATTAATATTATTGAAGATTGTAATTCAATAACTTCCTGTTTATTCAAATTCCCTTTCTATATTTCACAATTTATTTATTAGAAATTTGAAGTCACATTATTTCTTCTTCAACTCATTCTTAAATTTGTTCAAACTTTCTATAATTATTTCGCTTACAAATTTACTTCCGTTTAATTTCTTTTCAACAATCCAATTCATAAACTTTGGGAATTCATTATAACCGAATATCCAATCAATCCATAACATTCAATATTCCAATATAACTCATCATAGGATATCAAATAATCACAACAGAGAATATTGAATAATTTAAATAAATGTGAGGGGTCCAGTTGGATCCCTCCAACCTGTTTTCCCTGCATCCACAAATGTTAGCACAATACAATATGCCAATTACAAAATATCATACTATATCACATCAATCAATTCAGCCATTCACACAATTATTTAAATTTTATCATTTAAATTTAAATTTAACTGAGTGAGATTAACTCACCTTTGCTTCTATTTGCAACCCATTTCCAAACCAGCTTGTTTCCATTATTTTTGACCTTGTACAAGCATTATAGGATTTATAAATATCTGAAATGATCTATAATGATTTACCATTTAATAAATTATTCTGACCAATAAATTAATTTAGCTAATCATTTTTCTTTAACTAATAATTTAATATTTCCTGGATATTTTCTAAAAGAACGGTAGGCTAAATATATATATATATACACATATATATATTTATTTATTTATTATTATTTTTTTCCATTTTAGAATTTCACATTTATATATTTATAAAATAATCCATATAAACCAAGGGTCTAATGTTCAAATCAAAGCGAACCCTATAAAATTTTCAGTAAATACAAATTTAATTTTCTGTTTACTGCTTGACCTTTTAAATTAAAAATAGAAATCTTATATCTCATTGTAAAACAATTTTCTACTTAACTATACTATTCATACATAAATTATTTAAATTAAAATAAAATCAAAATAGTTTACTGGGAAAAATCTTCACTGTACATTTATTTACATATTCATTTCATTTTTATTTTATTTTTTTACTGTAAAATACCCTTTTGCTATTTTCTGTAACGGCGATAATAACTTCCCTTACATTTAAATATATTCACATATAATTCAACTGTCAAAATCGAAATATGTTTTCTCTGTAACATACATATCTATTTTGTTCGAAAATAAAAAAAAATAGAAATCATACCTACTGCTACAAGCTCGAAACCCACCATGCCTCAAACGAACGAGCACGATCACCAAGCCCAGTCTCGTCGCGACCAACCCGAGAGCATCCAAATCACTAACCCTAGATATGCGACCCACTTCCCATGACGAGCGCGCTCTCCATCGTTCCGTAGTCGCCCCATTTACCATCAACACGCGAACCACGTTGCAAACCCCAAATCGCCATCGCGAGCATCCTCCATGCTAGGCCCCCCCTGTTGTCCAAAGGCACTCGCGAGCCCTAAACACTCTCTTCCCCTATCACCTCTTGCTGCTTGAATTCGAGAACGACACGCCCAGCCCTAAACGAGGCGACTCACACCTACGCCAGCTAGAACAAGCCCCCCTCGCCTCCCTCGCGACTTGCGATTCAATCGCGATTCAATTTTTTTTTTTTTTTAAATGAATTGATTTGGGGTTTTAGAAAGAAAGAGGTTCGGTTTGGCCATTAATCGAACTGGGTTTCAAAAGGAGCATTGGCCATTAATTGAAAACGTTTTCTCTTTTTTTTTTTTTTTCTGAACTTCGATCAAATTGAGTAAAGAGTTTCGGCCATTCTGATTTCTTTAGAACGAAATTAAAACGTGAAGAATGAAGAAGCTCGGCTTAGAAATAAAAAGGGAAAGGAAGTGTACTCGAGAAGCTAAGAAAGAAGGAGGGTACGGCAGTGATTAGATGTAGGATATTTTGAATTAAAACGGATAATTATTCTCGAAACGTTTATATCTCGTACGCCCACACGAAGACTCCAAAAATTATGAAATTTGAAATCCAGCAATAATTAAATATTACGGACTCAATGGAACTGGTCTCGTCGAATTCCGAGACTTTGCCTCGGAAGGCTATTTTTAAATTCAATTTAAACGATACAAATTTCAACACTGAACGAATCACTGCTAATTTTAATTTTACAACTTCTATTATCTTCAGTGTTACCAAAATAAATTTTATAAGCCTTCAAACTGCTTTTTAATAGGCTTAAAACTCCAGATTCAACAATTTATCCAACTTCAAATTATTTAATTTTAATAATTCAATTATCAAATAGATTGTGATATTCGTAATTCAAGTTAAAATTACTCTGTTGAATATTCAAAATCAATTAAATATCCCGATTTTTAATGCTCGGAAATTCTGGGTCGTCACATTCCTCCCCCCTTAAAAGAATTTCGTCCCCGAAATTACTAGTTAGGAAGAATGATTCAATACCCGTTTATTATTTCCCTAAACCAAACAGTTTTCTAACAATTCAACATCTTACCAATTATCTTTTATATAAAAGACTCATTATCTTTCTTACTAACTTCCAAACCTTTCCGTAGATTGCAAACAATCCTATTTGCCCAACCATTCAAGTTTTAATCATAAAACTAATTTTGAATTATCAAAATTTTCTCAAATTTTTTTCTAACTCTCTAAATTTCCGAAAAATTTCGCCAGCGTCTCCTTTGCGCGGCTAGCTCGGTACAACTACAAAATGGCTCTACGGCCTCCCAAATCTCAAAAGAAAACAAAAAGGCCAAGTGGCTCAATCCAAATCCAAATCCCAATCAAATTCTATACCAAATTTAAATACATAACTTTTGTCGAGCATTTCAATTTTTATCTTTTCATATCAAACCCAATTTTCTTTTTCCCTTTATAATACCTGCATACCTTCTTAGCACCCATATCCAAACACAACATCCCAAAATATTTTATCGACTTTCTCACAAAATGTCATTATTTATTCATTCAAATATCAACTAGGAATATATTTGCAATATCAATTACCAATAGAGGATTCACCATTCCTTTCTTAAATTTAGTATAAGCAATTTTTATGCTTCTTCTATTCCTTTTCACTTCACCACTTAAGTTTATATCTATTCCTATTTAATTTAGTTTTCACATTCCATATGAATTTTATTTATTTTCAACTTTGAACATTTAAATTTTATCTTCCATTTATAACTAGTTTATGTCCATATTTTAATTAGCTTTATTTGCTAATTTATTTTAGTTTCAAATTCTAAATAGTTTTGTCGTTAACAAAAATTTTCAAAAATTTCAAAAATTTTCTAACTCCCAAAATTTCTGAAAATTTTTGGCAGAGTCTCCTTTGTACGGAGGAGCTTTTGCAATTTGACAAAAGAGATAAATATATATACATCGACCCACACGGTCGGAAAAACCAAAAACAGTTCATATTTCCTATTTTTATTGCGTAGGCGTACCTTATTTAGCATTTTAAGCAAGCAGCTTATTATTCTTAGCATATAGCACAACCCAAACCAGCCTCACGGCTTCCAGGTACCTGTACTTACTCAATTTAAACTTGTAAGTGTCAAATATAAGAAGTTTAACACATTTCACTAACTTGCAATAGTTAAAACATATAAATTCTAAAAGAAATTCACACCAAACATTTTTCCATAAGCAACTTCTACAATTTCCATGTTAATTCACTGTTTCAATTTATTTATAAATCATTTTTATGCAATTTGAATGGTTTTCAATCCATTCGTATACAACCTCATCAATTTAAAATGGTTTTAATCTCAATCACTTACATTTAATTTATTTTTAAGCAAACTGAGCTCATTTCTAATTCAATTGCTTTCAAAATCAATTTATTTTACTACTCTCACTCATAGAATGTTTAATTACCCCATTTACAACAAACAACAATTTATTCCGTGCAATTTTGACGAGATTTGGATGAATAAATAAGTATTTATATTTTATAACCAATTTAAATTGATTTCACTCTATTTCCAAATTTATTCACAATCCAATTATCCTCACTTCCATTTCGGATTTGAATACATTCACTTGTATTTCATTTATTAACCCAACTAATCCATTCAAAACCATTAACAATTTAGGTTCCATCCACATTACCAATTAAATTTCCTTTTTATCTTAATCCACTCACGATCATTTACTTACTCGACACATTCCATTTAAATTTTATTTACAATCCATTTATTTACATTTCGTTCCAAATTTGTTTATTTCAAACTATTGTATTTAGTCCAAAGACAATTCCAAGCTATTGCATTCAATAATCATTTTTCAACTTTATTTAAACCATATTTCATTCGATACTTATTAATTCCATCATTTATTTATCCAATATAATTAGTTTATCCACATTCACTTAAACCATTTCCATAAACTCGAAACATTCTATTTTCCCTATTGTCTCAAGTTATTTCAATCCCTTAATAATTTTTAAATGGTTTATAATTATTTCTTCTGGAATTTCATTCCATTAATATTATTTATAACTCATCGAATTTTTATTTCGATTAAAATTTATTTTTACCTGATTTAAATCCAATCCACTATTATTAAACTTAATTTTTTAGTCGAATTCAATTCAACTCTTTTCCATCTTTTAGCTTAAGTTTTATTCACTCTAATTTATACTTAAGCTCATTCTCATTTTGCAAATCAGGTTCTCTTTTCAATTTAACTTGATTCCATTCTAATCTAATCCCATTTCAAATTACAAATTTATTTGATTAGTTATTATAAAATTTAACTTCCCAGATTCAACTCATCCAATTTATTACAGTGCCCTTTCCAATTTATTTCCACTTATTCGGATTTTTTATTTGCAATTCATACCATTATTATTTTAATTTGTTAACACTTCAAGTTAAATTTTAATTAATAGTTCAAGTTCTGATTTCCCCATTCACATTTTAACTTACCATCCAATTTATTAACTTACATTGCAATTTGGTTCACAAATCATTTAATTAATTGCAAGGCCACTTTCCATTATATTTTCTTCATCGACAATGTAAGTCGAATTTAATTATAACTTGAGTTTTATTTTCAAACCTCATCATAAACTCACAATTCAATTTCATTAACTAATTTATTATCCAATTAGTTCTCCCATTATTCATAATCCAACATTTGAAATTTTATTTAAAATATCACTCCATTTAATTTTCTTAAGTTCAATATTTATTTTATACTTCAAGTTTGGATCCTCATTTCATTTTTCAATTTATCAAAATATTGATTTTGGGCATTGTATTCCATTTTCAATTTAATTTTAACTCAGATTTATTTAATCCAATTCGATTTCAACTTATTCAATCAGTCTCAATCTCAATCCAATCAAATCTTTATTTCCAAATCCAAGTTAATTCCATTTTCAACTTTTCTTTAAAATTTAAGTTCCAACATTCAAAGCTTATATTCCATTTCTGATTTAAAAATCATCTCAATTTATAAGCTTACAACTTATCTAATCAGAATTTTATACACTCGGCTTTTGTCTTCAAATCATTTTGAAATCTCCAATATCCCAAATCACACCTCTCAAATTTTTAAACCAATCTTGGTTTTATTTCCAACAAATTTCCTTTGGAATTTCAAAAACAACTTGCTTTTCTAAACAAAATCAATTTGGTAGCATTACTTCACTTAGAAATTCGAAAACGAATACTGATGATGCGGCCGTCATCATCATAATTATTTTTCAATAATCCAAGTGATTTCAATGCTATATTACTTTCAAAATCCATTTAAAACAGATTTCCATTCAGAAATATCTTCAAAACAATGCTATCATTTATCTTCAAAACACTTCCAAAATCTCCTTAAATCAAATTTAAGTATAATTCATTTGCATGGTTTATGTTCATACAAATTCTCATTTGGTTTTTATTTCAATTTATAAATTACCTTTATAATTCATATTTACAAATTTCATTTTATCATGAATTTATTTCCGTAAACTTTGTTTATTTACAATTTCTAGTTAAATTTTCATTTAACAATGATAATACTTTAATATTATCATTTCTAACATCCAAGCAACCATATAATAGCTATATAGTTTACCAAAAACTTTCTTCATATCAAAAATATATTTTTGGGTAAAATTATTTCATTTACCCATATTGAAAACAATACCGTGTCGATTGTTCTATTTAAGTGTTTAGAAACCCCTTCGATACAGTTTTCGAGGCTGTGCCGACGAAGGTTCATATACCACTCCATAAACCAATCAACACAATATAAAACCATTTTATATTCACTAACAAATACGCGCTCATATCTATTAATACGCTCAAACTCATTATAGAGTACTACGGACTCTAATTTATGAGTAATTCCCACCAGAGCCAAGGTTATCACCAACCTAAGCTCTGATACCAAGTGTAACAGCCCGCAAATCCGTACCCCTTGAGTCAACACTATTCTACAACAATCAACTCAAGTTGCACAGAAATACGAACCATTTTGGTTAAAGAAGAAGAGATAGGAGAAAAGAAATCTAAAACAATATCAGAATCTAACCATCGCAGCGGAATAAAATATAATAGATAATATATAAACTTTTCTCAACATCAAATATTTCTGTTTACATATATTACATCATCAGAGTACAACAATCACAGCTCACATCAATAACATACAATGAGTACACAACAACTCAAACAGCGGAATATATATATAACAAGTACGACTATACGTATCGTCATCCAGCTCGTCTCCTGAACTCCACAGCATCATATCCTGTATCCTATAATACTCGGTCTGACCCGAGCATTACAGTTAAATAACACCCGAGTCGGTCTGGATTACCAGCGTGAGAAAATCACACCCAATTAATTATTAAAGTTTAAAAATCCTTTGAAAATAAAAGCATCTCGTAAGACCACGCCACAAATAAACATGTCGGGTTTTTACCTTACGATAGCTAAAACAATTTGTATAGAAATCCTCTGATATTATAATAGGGTCTATTTACAAATACTTATAAAATAGCCGAAATTGTTACATGATTAAATTCCAGCTACTAGCCACAGAGTGGGTAATACAAACAAAACTCGTACAAGGCTCGTAGGGAGAATGGATTTCCAACAATGACTAGGCACTGGGGTACCACCTGTCACAGTACGGGGCCTAGATCACCGTACCGAGGATTACTCCCTTCATCCCCTGCAACACAAGGCCGGAACCATTCCTTACTGAACAGTCCCGAACAAGATAAACCCCGTGGTTGGCGCGACCAACCACCCACTAAGCCGAAATATATATAAGAGACATCTAGACAGGGGAATTATCTTGTCCTGCTTGGGCATGACCCACCTAACCTTGCTGCATATCCCCTGATTTTCAGTCATTCCCATTTGATGAGGCTTGAGGCTAAACGTTACCTTTAGAACGTTTTCACTTAGAATGCCCATCGTCCACCTGACGATGTTTCGCAAGCATTCGTCCATACAAGTCCGTCCCGGGTTCGAACGGAACCGAAGGCACTATTCCTACTACATCCATTTTGGAAATATCCTCAGGATTAGTAGCGACTAGCCCTTGCACTTCACTGCTCCATCTTCGACTCTGAACACGTTTTCGCACGAAACGTACAAATCGGATCGAAGTGGTTTTCGAGAAATAAATCTCGATCCCGGTCTCTTCGAAACGATCATCGCAGTTGGCCAATATTGATAGTCGGTTATTTAACTATCAATTAACATTCACAAACATCCATCAACCAATAAATAATTTCCCAAATTATTTATTACCTTCAAAATATCTTTAAGATATATTTCTATTTTCCATCCCTTTGAAAACAGTTTCAAAACCATTCTTCTTTCCAGTATAAACTTTCCCCAAATATTTTCTATCTCCCCTGAAATCACCAAATACAAAACTAGATTTAAAAATAATTTAAAACACTTTACTTAAAAATATATAAACTTTTAAGACATTTAAATTAAACTACTTTAATAATTTGTAAAAATACATCTTATATGAATATTTGAAAATAAAGTTACTAAATAAAATATAAAACTAGAATTACACTTTTGAAACAAAATATTAAGTCACTTTTTAAATAATTACTACTATAATAGATTTGAGGAAATACTTACCTTAAAATTTAAATATTAGAAATAATAAATTTTTGAAAACATACCTTTTAAAAACAATTTTCAAACTATTAACTTATATTTAAAAGTTATTTGAAAGCGTACTTAGTGATCCAGGAAGAATTCCAGCTTCAAACATTTAAATCAATTTTCCAAATTGATTTTCAATTTATTCCATTTGAAATAAGTTTATTAAATTACTCAATTTATTTCAAATTTCATTTAATTATGCACTTAATTATTATTGTTATTCCTTTCCATTTGATTTTAAATCTTTTAACTGAAATATACAAATTTCAGCTTTTCCCAACTTCTTCTTTATTATTATATTATTTTTTTCAAAAATTTAAATCTTACATTTTAAATAAATGTTTTGTTCTTTAATTAATATTATTGAAGATTGTAATTCAATAACTTCCTGTTTATTCAAATTCCCTTTCTATATTTCACAATTTATTTATTAGAAATTTGAAGTCACATTATTTCTTCTTCAACTCATTCTTAAATTTGTTCAAACTTTCTATAATTATTTCGCTTACAAATTTACTTCCGTTTAATTTCTTTTCAACAATCCAATTCATAAACTTTGGGAATTCATTATAACCGAATATCCAATCAATCCATAACATTCAATATTCCAATATAACTCATCATAGGATATCAAATAATCACAACAGAGAATATTGAATAATTTAAATAAATGTGAGGGGTCCAGTTGGATCCCTCCAACCTGTTTTCCCTGCATCCACAAATGTTAGCACAATACAATATGCCAATTCCAAAATATCATACTATATCACATCAATCAATTCAGCCATTCACACAATTATTTAAATTTTATCATTTAAATTTAAATTTAACTGAGTGAGATTAACTCACCTTTGCTTCTATTTGCAACCCATTTCCAAACCAGCTTGTTTCCATTATTTTTGACCTTGTACAAGCATTATAGGATTTATAAATATCTGAAATGATCTATAATGATTTACCATTTAATAAATTATTCTGACCAATAAATTAATTTAGCTAATCATTTTTCTTTAACTAATAATTTAATATTTCCTGGATATTTTCTAAAAGAACGGTAGGCTAAATATATATATATACACATATATATATTTATTTATTTATTATTATTTTTTTCCATTTTAGAATTTCACATTTATATATTTATAAAATAATCCATATAAACCAAGGGTCTAATGTTCAAATCAAAGCGAACCCTATAAAATTTTCAGTAAATACAAATTTAATTTTCTGTTTACTGCTTGACCTTTTAAATTAAAAATAGAAATCTTATATCTCATTGTAAAACAATTTTCTACTTAACTATACTATTCATACATAAATTATTTAAATTAAAATAAAATCAAAATAGTTTACTGGGAAAAATCTTCACTGTACATTTATTTACATATTCATTTCATTTTTATTTTATTTTTTTACTGTAAAATACCCTTTTGCTATTTTCTGTAACGGCGATAATAACTTCCCTTACATTTAAATATATTCACATATAATTCAACTGTCAAAATCGAAATATGTTTTCTCTGTAACATACATATCTATTTTGTTCGAAAATAAAAAAAAATAGAAATCATACCTACTGCTACAAGCTCGAAACCCACCATGCCTCAAACGAACGAGCACGATCACCAAGCCCAGTCTCGTCGCGACCAACCCGAGAGCATCCAAATCACTAACCCTAGATATGCGACCCACTTCCCATGACGAGCGCGCTCTCCATCGTTCCGTAGTCGCCCCATTTGCCATCAACACGCGAACCACGTTGCAAACCCCAAATCGCCATCGCGAGCATCCTCCATGCTAGGCCCCCCCTGTTGTCCAAAGGCACTCGCGAGCCCTAAACACTCTCTTCCCCTATCACCTCTTGCTGCTTGAATTCGAGAACGACACGCCCAGCCCTAAACGAGGCGACTCACACCTACGCCAGCTAGAACAAGCCCCCCTCGCCTCCCTCGCGACTTGCGATTCAATCGCGATTCAATTTTTTTTATTTTTTAAATGAATTGATTTGGGGTTTTAGAAAGAAAGAGGTTCGGTTTGGCCATTAATCGAACTGGGTTTCAAAAGGAGCATTGGCCATTAATTGAAAACGTTTTCTCTTTTTTTTTTTTTTCTGAACTTCGATCAAATTGAGTAAAGAGTTTCGGCCATTCTGATTTCTTTAGAACGAAATTAAAACGTGAAGAATGAAGAAGCTCGGCTTAGAAATAAAAAGGGAAAGGAAGTGTACTCGAGAAGCTAAGAAAGAAGGAGGGTACGGCAGTGATTAGATGTAGGATATTTTGAATTAAAACGGATAATTATTCTCGAAACGTTTATATCTCGTACGCCCACACGAAGACTCCAAAAATTATGAAATTTGAAATCCAGCAATAATTAAATATTACGGACTCAATGGAACTGGTCTCGTCGAATTCCGAGACTTTGCCTCGGAAGGCTATTTTTAAATTCAATTTAAACGATACAAATTTCAACACTGAACGAATCACTGCTAATTTTAATTTTACAACTTCTATTATCTTCAGTGTTACCAAAATAAATTTTATAAGCCTTCAAACTGCTTTTTAATAGGCTTAAAACTCCAGATTCAACAATTTATCCAACTTCAAATTATTTAATTTTAATAATTCAATTATCAAATAGATTGTGATATTCGTAATTCAAGTTAAAATTACTCTGTTGAATATTCAAAATCAATTAAATATCCCGATTTTTAATGCTCGGAAATTCTGGGTCGTCACATTCCTCCCCCCTTAAAAGAATTTCGTCCCCGAAATTACTAGTTAGGAAGAATGATTCAATACCCGTTTATTATTTCCCTAAACCAAACAGTTTTCTAACAATTCAACATCTTACCAATTATCTTTTATATAAAAGACTCATTATCTTTCTTACTAACTTCCAAACCTTTCCGTAGATTGCAAACAATCCTATTTGCCCAACCATTCAAGTTTTAATCATAAAACTAATTTTGAATTATCAAAATTTTCTCAAATTTTTTTCTAACTCTCTAAATTTCCGAAAAATTTCGCCAGCGTCTCCTTTGCGCGGCTAGCTCGGTACAACTACAAAATGGCTCTACGGCCTCCCAAATCTCAAAAGAAAACAAAAAGGCCAAGTGGCTCAATCCAAATCCAAATCCCAATCAAATTCTATACCAAATTTAAATACATAACTTTTGTCGAGCATTTCAATTTTTATCTTTTCATATCAAACCCAATTTTCTTTTTCCCTTTATAATACCTGCATACCTGCTTAGCACCCATATCCAAACACAACATCCCAAAATATTTTATCGACTTTCTCACAAAATGTCATTATTTATTCATTCAAATATCAACTAGGAATATATTTGCAATATCAATTACCAATAGAGGATTCACCATTCCTTTCTTAAATTTAGTATAAGCAATTTTTATGCTTCTTCTATTCCTTTTCACTTCACCACTTAAGTTTATATCTATTCCTATTTAATTTAGTTTTCACATTCCATATGAATTTTATTTATTTTCAACTTTGAACATTTAAATTTTATCTTCCATTTATAACTAGTTTATGTCCATATTTTAATTCGCTTTATTTGCTAATTTATTTTAGTTTCAAATTCTAAATAGTTTTGTCGTTAACAAAAATTTTCAAAAATTTCAAAAATTTTCTAACTCCCAAAATTTCTGAAAATTTTTGGCAGAGTCTCCTTTGTACGGAGGAGCTTTTGCAATTTGACAAAAGAGATAAATATATATACATCGACCCACACGGTCGGAAAAACCAAAAACAGTTCATATTTCCTATTTTTATTGCGTAGGCGTACCTTATTTAGCATTTTAAGCAAGCAGCTTATTATTCTTAGCATATAGCACAACCCAAACCAGCCTCACGGCTTCCAGGTACCTGTACTTACTCAATTTAAACTTGTAAGTGTCAAATATAAGAAGTTTAACACATTTCACTAACTTGCAATAGTTAAAACATATAAATTCTAAAAGAAATTCACACCAAACATTTTTCCATAAGCAACTTCTACAATTTCCATGTTAATTCACTGTTTCAATTTATTTATAAATCATTTTTATGCAATTTGAATGGTTTTCAATCCATTCGTATACAACCTCATCAATTTAAAATGGTTTTAATCTCAATCACTTACATTTAATTTATTTTTAAGCAAACTGAGCTCATTTCTAATTCAATTGCTTTCAAAATCAATTTATTTTACTACTCTCACTCATAGAATGTTTAATTACCCCATTTACAACAAACAACAATTTATTCCGTGCAATTTTGACGAGATTTGGATGAATAAATAAGTATTTATATTTTATAACCAATTTAAATTGATTTCACTCTATTTCCAAATTTATTCACAATCCAATTATCCTCACTTCCATTTCGGATTTGAATACATTCACTTGTATTTCATTTATTAACCCAACTAATCCATTCAAAACCATTAACAATTTAGGTTCCATCCACATTACCAATTAAATTTCCTTTTTATCTTAATCCACTCACGATCATTTACTTACTCGACACATTCCATTTAAATTTTATTTACAATCCATTTATTTACATTTCGTTCCAAATTTGTTTATTTCAAACTATTGTATTTAGTCCAAAGACAATTCCAAGCTATTGCATTCAATAATCATTTTTCAACTTTATTTAAACCATATTTCATTCGATACTTATTAATTCCATCATTTATTTATCCAATATAATTAGTTTATCCACATTCACTTAAACCATTTCCATAAACTCGAAACATTCTATTTTCCCTATTGTCTCAAGTTATTTCAATCCCTTAATAATTTTTAAATGGTTTATAATTATTTCTTCTGGAATTTCATTCCATTAATATTATTTATAACTCATCGAATTTTTATTTCGATTAAAATTTATTTTTACCTGATTTAAATCCAATCCACTATTATTAAACTTAATTTTTTAGTCGAATTCAATTCAACTCTTTTCCATCTTTTAGCTTAAGTTTTATTCACTCTAATTTATACTTAAGCTCATTCTCATTTTGCAAATCAGGTTCTCTTTTCAATTTAACTTGATTCCATTCTAATCTAATCCCATTTCAAATTACAAATTTATTTGATTAGTTATTATAAAATTTAACTTCCCAGATTCAACTCATCCAATTTATTACAGTGCCCTTTCCAATTTATTTCCACTTATTCGGATTTTTTATTTGCAATTCATACCATTATTATTTTAATTTGTTAACACTTCAAGTTAAATTTTAATTAATAGTTCAAGTTCTGATTTCCCCATTCACATTTTAACTTACCATCCAATTTATTAACTTACATTGCAATTTGGTTCACAAATCATTTAATTAATTGCAAGGCCACTTTCCATTATATTTTCTTCATCGACAATGTAAGTCGAATTTAATTATAACTTGAGTTTTATTTTCAAACCTCATCATAAACTCACAATTCAATTTCATTAACTAATTTATTATCCAATTAGTTCTCCCATTATTCATAATCCAACATTTGAAATTTTATTTAAAATATCACTCCATTTAATTTTCTTAAGTTCAATATTTATTTTATACTTCAAGTTTGGATCCTCATTTCATTTTTCAATTTATCAAAATATTGATTTTGGGCATTGTATTCCATTTTCAATTTAATTTTAACTCAGATTTATTTAATCCAATTCGATTTCAACTTATTCAATCAGTCTCAATCTCAATCCAATCAAATCTTTATTTCCAAATCCAAGTTAATTCCATTTTCAACTTTTCTTTAAAATTTAAGTTCCAACATTCAAAGCTTATATTCCATTTCTGATTTAAAAATCATCTCAATTTATAAGCTTACAACTTATCTAATCAGAATTTTATACACTCGGCTTTTGTCTTCAAATCATTTTGAAATCTCCAATATCCCAAATCACACCTCTCAAATTTTTAAACCAATCTTGGTTTTATTTCCAACAAATTTCCTTTGGAATTTCAAAAACAACTTGCTTTTCTAAACAAAATCAATTTGGTAGCATTACTTCACTTAGAAATTCGAAAACGAATACTGATGATGCGGCCGTCATCATCATAATTATTTTTCAATAATCCAAGTGATTTCAATGCTATATTACTTTCAAAATCCATTTAAAACAGATTTCCATTCAGAAATATCTTCAAAACAATGCTATCATTTATCTTCAAAACACTTCCAAAATCTCCTTAAATCAAATTTAAGTATAATTCATTTGCATGGTTTATGTTCATACAAATTCTCATTTGGTTTTTATTTCAATTTATAAATTACCTTTATAATTCATATTTACAAATTTCATTTTATCATGAATTTATTTCCGTAAACTTTGTTTATTTACAATTTCTAGTTAAATTTTCATTTAACAATGATAATACTTTAATATTATCATTTCTAACATCCAAGCAACCATATAATAGCTATATAGTTTACCAAAAACTTTCTTCATATCAAAAATATATTTTTGGGTAAAATTATTTCATTTACCCATATTGAAAACAATACCGTGTCGATTGTTCTATTTAAGTGTTTAGAAACCCCTTCGATACAGTTTTCGAGGCTGTGCCGACGAAGGTTCATATACCACTCCATAAACCAATCAACACAATATAAAACCATTTTATATTCACTAACAAATACGCGCTCATATCTATTAATACGCTCAAACTCATTATAGAGTACTACGGACTCTAATTTATGAGTAATTCCCACCAGAGCCAAGGTTATCACCAACCTAAGCTCTGATACCAAGTGTAACAGCCCGCAAATCCGTACCCCTTGAGTCAACACTATTCTACAACAATCAACTCAAGTTGCACAGAAATACGAACCATTTTGGTTAAAGAAGAAGAGATAGGAGAAAAGAAATCTAAAACAATATCAGAATCTAACCATCGCAGCGGAATAAAATATAATAGATAATATATAAACTTTTCTCAACATCAAATATTTCTGTTTACATATATTACATCATCAGAGTACAACAATCACAGCTCACATCAATAACATACAATGAGTACACAACAACTCAAACAGCGGAATATATATATAACAAGTACGACTATACGTATCGTCATCCAGCTCGTCTCCTGAACTCCACAGCATCATATCCTGTATCCTATAATACTCGGTCTGACCCGAGCATTACAGTTAAATAACACCCGAGTCGGTCTGGATTACCAGCGTGAGAAAATCACACCCAATTAATTATTAAAGTTTAAAAATCCTTTGAAAATAAAAGCATCTCGTAAGACCACGCCACAAATAAACATGTCGGGTTTTTACCTTACGATAGCTAAAACAATTTGTATAGAAATCCTCTGATATTATAATAGGGTCTATTTACAAATACTTATAAAATAGCCGAAATTGTTACATGATTAAATTCCAGCTACTAGCCACAGAGTGGGTAATACAAACAAAACTCGTACAAGGCTCGTAGGGAGAATGGATTTCCAACAATGACTAGGCACTGGGGTACCACCTGTCACAGTACGGGGCCTAGATCACCGTACCGAGGATTACTCCCTTCGTCCCCTGCAACACAAGGCCGGAACCATTCCTTACTGAACAGTCCCGAACAAGATAAACCTCGTGGTTGGCGCGACCAACCACCCACTAAGCCGAAATATATATAAGGGACATCTAGACAGGGGAATTACCTTGTCCTGCTTGGGCATGACCCACCTAACCTTGCTGCATATCCCCTGATTTTCAGTCATTCCCATTTGATGAGGCTTGAGGCTAAACGTTACCTTTAGAACGTTTTCACTTAGAATGCCCATCGTCCACCTGACGATGTTTCGCAAGCATTCGTCCATACAAGTCCGTCCCGGGTTCGAACGGAACCGAAGGCACTATTCCTACTACATCCATTTTGGAAATATCCTCAGGATTAGTAGCGACTAGCCCTTGCACTTCACTGCTCCATCTTCGACTCCGAACACGTTTTCGCACGAAACGTACAAATCGGATCGAAGTGGTTTTCGAGAAATAAATCTCGATCCCGGTCTCTTCGAAACGATCATCGCAGTTGGCCAATATTGATAGTCGGTTATTTAACTATCAATTAACATTCACAAACATCCATCAACCAATAAATAATTTCCCAAATTATTTATTACCTTCAAAATATCTTTAAGATATATTTCTATTTTCCATCCCTTTGAAAACAGTTTCAAAACCATTCTTCTTTCCAGTATAAACTTTCCCCAAATATTTTCTATCTCCCCTGAAATCACCAAATACAAAACTAGATTTAAAAATAATTTAAAACACTTTACTTAAAAATATATATACTTTTAAGACATTTAAATTAAACTACTTTAATAATTTGTAAAAATACATCTTATATGAATATTTGAAAATAAAGTTACTAAATAAAATATAAAACTAGAATTACACTTTTGAAACAAAATATTAAGTCACTTTTTAAATAATTACTACTATAATAGATTTGAGGAAATACTTACCTTAAAATTTAAATATTAGAAATAATAAATTTTTGAAAACATACCTTTTAAAAACAATTTTCAAACTATTAACTTATATTTAAAAGTTATTTGAAAGCATACTTAGTGATCCAGGAAGAATTCCAGCTTCAAACATTTAAATCAATTTTCCAAATTGATTTTCAATTTATTCCATTTGAAATAAGTTTATTAAATTACTCAATTTATTTCAAATTTCATTTAATTATGCACTTAATTATTATTGTTATTCCTTTCCATTTGATTTTAAATCTTTTAACTGAAATATACAAATTTCAGCTTTTCCCAACTTCTTCTTTATTATTATATTTTTTTTTTCAAAAATTTAAATCTTACATTTTAAATAAATGTTTTGTTCTTTAATTAATATTATTGAAGATTGTAATTCAATAACTTCCTGTTTATTCAAATTCCCTTTCTATATTTCACAATTTATTTATTAGAAATTTGAAGTCACATTATTTCTTCTTCAACTCATTCTTAAATTTGTTCAACTTTCTATAATTATTTCGCTTACAAATTTACTTCCGTTTAATTTCTTTTCAACAATCCAATTCATAAACTTTGGGAATTCATTATAACCGAATATCCAATCAATCCATAACATTCAATATTCCAATATAACTCATCATAGGATGTCAAATAATCACAACAGAGAATATTGAATAATTTAAATAAATGTGAGGGGTCCAGTTGGATCCCTCCAACCTGTTTTCCCTGCATCCACAAATGTTAGCACAATACAATATGCCAATTCCAAAATATCATACTACATTACATCAATCAATTCAGCCATTCACACAATTATTTAAATTTTATCATTTAAATTTAAATTTAACTGAGTGAGATTAACTCACCTTTGCTTCTATTTGCAACCCATTTCCAAACCAGCTTGTTTCCATTATTTTTGACCTTGTACAAGCATTATAGGATTCATAAATATCTGAAATGATCTATAATGATTTACCATTTAATAAATTATTCTGACCAATAAATTAATTTAGCTAATCATTTTTCTTTAACTAATAATTTAATATTTCCTGGATATTTTCTAAAAGAACGGTAGGCTAAATATATATATATATATATACATATATATTTATTTATTTATTATTATTTTTTTTCCATTTTAGAATTTCACATTTATATATTTATAAAATAATCCATATAAACCAAGGGTCTAATGTTCAAATCAAAGCGAACCCTATAAAATTTTCAGTAAATACAAATTTAATTTTCTGTTTACTGCTTGACCTTTTAAATTAAAAATAGAAATCTTATATCTCATTGTAAAACAATTTTCTACTTAACTATACTATTCATACATAAATTATTTAAATTAAAATAAAATCAAAATAGTTTACTGGGAAAAATCTTCACTGTACATTTATTTACATATTCATTTCATTTTTATTTTATTTTTTTACTGTAAAATACCCTTTTGCTATTTTCTGTAACGGCGATAATAACTTCCCTTACATTTAAATATATTCACATATAATTCAACTGTCAAAATCGAAATATGTTTTCTCTGTAACATACATATCTATTTTGTTCGAAAATAAAAAAAAATAGAAATCATACCTACTGCTACAAGCTCGAAACCCACCATGCCTCAAACGAACGAGCACGATCACCAAGCCCAGTCTCGTCGTGGCCAACCCGAGAGCATCCAAATCACTAACCCTAGATATGCGACCCACTTCCCATGACGAGCGCGCTCTCCATCGTTCCGTAGTCGCCCCCTTTGCCATCAACACGCGAACCACGTTGCAAACCCCAAATCGCCATCGCGAGCATCCTCCATGCTAGGCCCCCCCTGTTGTCCAAAGGCACTCGCGAGCCCTAAACACTCTCTTCCCCTATCACCTCTTGCTGCTTGAATTCGAGAACGACACGCCCAGCCCTAAACGAGGCGACTCACACCTACGCCAGCTAGAACAAGCCCCCCTCGCCTCCCTCGCGACTTGCGATTCAATCGCGATTCAATTTTTTTTTTTTTTTAAATGAATTGATTTGGGGTTTTAGAAAGAAAGAGGTTCGGTTTGGCCATTAATCGAACTGGGTTTCAAAAGGAGCATCGGCCATTAATTGAAAACGTTTTCTCTTTTTTTTTTTTTCTGAACTTCGATCAAATTGAGTAAAGAGTTTCGGCCATTCTGATTTCTTTAGAACGAAATTAAAACGTGAAGAATGAAGAAGCTCAGCTTAGAAATAAAAAGGGAAAGGAAGTGTACTCGAGAAGCTAAGAAAGAAGGAGGGTACAGCAGTGATTAGATGCAGGATATTTTGAATTAAAACGGATAATTATTCTCGAAACGTTTATATCTCGTACGCCCACACGAAGACTCCAAAAATTATGAAATTTGAAATCCAGCAATAATTAAATATTACGGACTCAATGGAACTGGTCTCGTCGAATTCCGAGACTTTGCCTCGGAAGGCTATTTTTAAATTCAATTTAAACGATACAAATTTCAACACTGAACGAATCACTGCTAATTTTAATTTTACAACTTCTATTATCTTCAGTGTTACCAAAATAAATTTTATAAGCCTTCAAACTGCTTTTTAATAGGCTTAAAACTCCAGATTCAACAATTTATCCAACTTCAAATTATTTAATTTTAATAATTCAATTATCAAATAGATTGTGATATTCGTAATTCAAGTTAAAATTACTCTGTTGAATATTCAAAATCAATTAAATATCCCGATTTTTAATGCTCGGAAATTCTGGGTCGTCACATAAACATTATTTAATTTTCCTTAAGTTCATGATTTTATAAAGTTAAATTTCCATTCAAAAATTAAGATTTAATAATAATTCACTTATTAAATTGCAAAGTTAAATTTTAAATTCATTACATTAAATTTCATCATAACACTTAAGTTCAAATTCTCAAATATTACTTAGTTTTATTTTTATTTTCTTAACTAAAAATTCACTTTTAAGTCAATTTGATAAATTTCCAATTTTAGTTATATTTCAAAATTTCAACTTAATTATTCATTCATTTCACATTTCAACTTTGTTAAAAATCATTAATATAATATAAAATAACTTTAAATTCATTTAAATTCAAATTATCATAAATTTATCATAATTTCGTATTCAATTTAATTTCCAATTATAATTAAATCAAATTTTCCAAAATAACTTACATTCATAATTTTCTAACTTTTTCATTAATTCATTTCACTTGTAATTATTCAGAAAATCAATAATATTTTACAAAAATCCTTTTTAATAATATTTAAATCAAAATATTTTAATATTTACATTTCTAAAATAATTTTAAAATTTTTGGAAAAACATATATTAACTACGGGTCTGTATATAATTTTCTACACCAGGAAAAGTGATACGGCTAATATATCATTTCAACCCATAATTTACAAAAGAAATCCGGGTTTTATCATTTCAAACCCGCAATCCTAAGAAAATGAAACAAATTGAAAATCATTCAGGTCTATCATTTCAGCCCTTAACAATTTTCCCTTATTCTAAAGTCCATTCGGGTATGTATCATTTCAACCCATAGTGATTCTAATCTACAGGGAACTTGTAGTGTGATAAACTGATAAAATATACAGAATAGCATGCAATAACAGAGACATATGATATAATAGGTGTAAATACAGGTGTGAACATCATATGAATATAATATGGCAATTAAAACAGGATGATGTGCATTACAGATTCAAGTGTGATCAGTTTATTACTTATATAAGTATAACTTGTCTAGTGAGATGTACTCACTTGTTCAAAGCTGGAGATTGACACCAAACACACAATACCTAAAAAAATGAAGGCATGACAACACAATAGCGATTCGAGAGTGGAGAGCCAAAGCTATACACCTTGAATTCATTTACATAAAACAATTACAAACAACACAAGATTTCATCCAAAATTTCAATAAACAATGCTAGAAATACTTGTATAAAACAAATCCAAAATCATTGCATTTGCTTTCAACCTCCTATACTTTAGCTACAGGTCTGAAATGTACTATCAAGGGTTAAATTTGGATCTGGTCTTGAGTCTATATGGTCGGCCTAACATGGTTTGGAAGATGGTGCAAGATATAGGTGCTTGGATCTACAACTACAAGGCAACCATCATGACTTCCAAGCCAAAAAGGGTTCGGCCAGGGGGTTCTATGGGTTCGGCCTAGTGCTCTGGTGGTGGTGGGTGGTGTGGCAGTGGGTGGTGGTCAGGTCAGAGCAAGGGGTGGTGGAGGAAATGGTGGCAAAAGTGGTGGAAGTGGTGATGGAGGAAGGGTATGCTCAGCCTAAACTATATGGTGATGGTTTGTGTAAATGGAGGGTGGATCTCTTGCCTAGGGCAGGTCGGCCTGATGAGGTGGTGATCTGGAGGTGGTGGTGGCTGGTTGTGGTGGTGGTGGGGTCGGCCTAGAAGCTGGAGGAGATGGGGCCGGTCACATCTAGTTGAAAGCAAAGGCAAAAATCAATCCAAAAAAACAATGTAAAACAAGAAAAAAGGAGAAAAGATTTACCAAATTTTTGATCAAAGGAGAAAGCTTGGCCGTGCAAAAATTTTTTGTGAGAAGTTTCTTAGTTTTTTTCACGTGAATAAGAGAGAGTTAAAGAAGAATAAAAGAAAAAAATGAACGGCCAAATAAAAAGAATAAATGAAAAGGTGTTGGTTTAAAGTAAAAGGGTGGGAGATAAAAGGTCAAGGAAGATAAAGGGTTTTTAAAACCTTTCACATTTCTTTTAATATTTTGTAAAACATAAAATGGCTGATAATATAAGTGAATAATTTCAGAAATAAAGAAAAATATGAAAAATAAATAAAATAATTTAAATTATATAATTTAAATAAAGAAAATAACAATATATATGAAACTAGTCTTTATAAATTGAAAATAATTCAAGTAAACTTTAGAAAAATTATACTATCACTTAAAAATATTAAAAGGCAAAAATATACATAAAATAACATATTAACACATATTAAAATAAAATATGACAAAAAAAATATAATTTATATAATTTAAAATAGACAAAATTGTTAAATAAATCAAATTACACTCAAAATTAAAATGTACATAACTTTTACAGTTTAACTCCGTTTTTAGCGAACCGAAAAGCAGTGTTCAAGTTATTACATCTATTTTCATAAAAAGAGATCAAATTTAAGATTAAAATAATTTAAATTTGAAGTTTAGAAGTCAGAGTTTGAACAGTTTGACCGGAAATTTACTTTACAGTAAAATAGTTCAAATTATACTGGTTTGAACTATAAATCACTTAATAATCAACATTTATATTTAAAAATGAAATGTTTAAAATAAAACAAATTTGAAATAACTTAAAATAAAAATAAAGTCAATTTTAAAATATAAGCAAAATCTAGGGTTGTTACATTTGTTTGTGCCAAAATTGGTCACAAACCCCAAATATCATGAAAGCATCAGTTTATGAATATAAATCAGCAATATTCAAACACAAATCATAGATCTCAACAAACAACAAGCAGGAATTCAGAAGTAATAAATAAGAACACATGATTTATAGTGGTTCGGCTATCTCCGGCCTACGTCCACTTCAATAGTTTTCCTTTTTATTTATTATCCTTGCTGATTACAATCAATTACAGCGATTATAGTGAAGTAAATCGTTTACAACAGTGATGGTTGCGAGTAGAATTGAATTCGACAGAGTCTGGATGTTGAATGGCAAAAAAGATCCCTTCTCTGTAGGCCTCAGGGTGCTATTTATAGGCGTAGGAGGCTCAGATCTCACTCAAACTTCGGGAGACTTTTTCTGGCACGTGAGTGGGCCTACGCGACCGACCCCGCCAAGTTTCGACTCGATCTGTGATCGATACGAAGTGATTTTGAATCCATCAAGAAATGATCCAATCGAGCTGAAACTTGGCAGGAACATTCCTTACCTTGCACGCAAGGTTCTGTGAAAATTTCATTGCATTCGGATCATCGGTATAGGAGATATGATCGATTCGAAATTGGGTTTTTCACTGGCTGTCGTCTTCGAATCCACTGCTTCGAATGCATCTTGTTCGAATCCATCCAAAGCGCGTGCGCATCGATGACGTGTCGCGAGCTTCCTGGAGCGATCCTAAATTTGTGCCGAGTTGAAGGCTTCTTCTCCTGGAGACGTGGGCACTCTTCACCGTTACTTCCTTGATTCGTGGATCTTCCTCGTTCGCATCCATCCATTCGTGTCTTCCTCCGTATCGATCCCATTGGTGCTTATCGATTCGAAATGATCATGGGGGAATCGATACGAAGTGGTCGTGGAGGATGGATATGAACGAGACCTCACCTGATGGATACGAACGAGGTTCTTACCTGATGGATACGAAGGAAAACTATGTTGCCATCGAGTCAAAGTCCTTCATCCTGCTTTGCCTTCGATCGATACGAACACTATCGAGTCAACTCCATACTGATCGATACGAACGGTATCGATATGAAGTCCTCGCCTTCCGATTGATACGAAGTCCATCGATTCGAACCATCCATGTGCCTTGCCTTCGCTCGATGCAAACTTGATGGAGTCGGACTGACCAAAACCTGATGGGTACGAATCCGATGGATTCGAAGTGATCATCACCTCGACCCCTTGATGGGTTCGAACAGCATGCCTTTTCTACCTTGCATCAATCATAACTCCTTCATACGAACTCCGATTAACCTGAAATTTGAAACATAGCCTTTTCTAATCCTTATCATCATCTCCAAACAATTTCGTCCCGATCGGAGTTCAACCAAATTTCGACGACATCGATCGCCGCCTTGCTTTCAATCGATCTCCAATCCTGATATCCATCATTCCTCGCCAACCTGTTGATATTCCAGCTTTGACCAAAAAGAGAGATAACATTTTCCCCCCAAAACATGCCTTTTTGTAAGAAGGCATGTTTTGAATAGTTCCGATTCCAATATCCAAAGTCCATAGCCATATCGCCAGAGTGTGTCATCCTTGACTACTCCGAGTTGATGTCCAATTCCAAATCCAATAGCCAAAGCCTTAGCCAATCCCTTATCCATCCAAACTCGACAACCGAGTCCTAACCCATCCTTATCCAATAGCCAATAACCGAATCCAGGACCTCTCCTGGTTGATATCCGAATCCATAACCTCTCCGGGCTCTTGCCAAGCGCAATCCACACTTGATGACCTTGGTCCAGTGTCCCTGGGCATTGAGCTAACCTCTCCGGGTTCTTGCCAAGCGTAATCCACACATGATGACCGTGGTCCAGTGTCCCTAGACGTTGTACAAAGCCATGGCTTAAGTCCTAAGCCGAATCCTGGTCTCTTCGGACCCTTGTTGAGCATAGTCCATACTCAACGACCTGAAACAATAATTGATAATATGGGGCCTAAGTCCTAGGCCGAATCCTGGTCACTCCGGACCCTTGCTGAGCATAGTCCATACTCAGCGACCTGAATGAGTCAATTTACCGCGTTCGGGCAAAGTGACTCACCCCTTGCCAGGCATAATCCATACCCGACGACCGTTTATTCAAAAACCAGATAAAAATCCAATCCAAAATCCAAATCCAAAATCCAAAATCCAAAATCGAAAACAATCATCCAAATGAAAATCCAAATCAAAATGCAAGCAAAACCAGGAGCTCAATTCGAACTCCAAAACCAAATCCAAAAAGAAAAGCAGTGTCCAAACCAAAAGCAAAAGATAAATTTCACAAACTATAGCATCACAGTTTATCATCATTCAGAGCATGCCTTGGGGCTATCTCCGTCCCCATACATGTGTAAATGACTTGGTTTCTTGCCAGTAGTTCGCTACTTATTTCACATTATCCTGATCAGTGGATGATCAATCGATCATCATTCTTGGGCCTCCCACGATCGTGGCTTGAGGTAGGCGACGGTTGTCCCTGCTCCGCCGTTGCATTCCGAGTTCCGACATATTGTGGCAACTCTCCATTCCTTACATGCTCCTCGATTATATCCTTTAAGTGCCTGCAGCTGTTGGTGCCATGTCCATCCAAATCATGGAAGAGACAATGCCTTCCTGATGTCCTCTCCCGTTCTGATGGTTCCCTCCTAGCCGGCCTTCGGTAGGGAAGGCGATTCCGAGTATCCTGGTATATCTGCTCCAAGGTCTCGTTTAATCCTGTGTATGTGGAAAACTTCGGATCCTTCCATCGCTTCCTATCTTTTCCAGAATCATCGTCTAACTTCCTTTTTCCTTTGTCCTTATCCGAACCTTTGCTGGATGGTCCTCTCTCCTCAGTTGTATTAACCTTTTTCAACTTTACATCCATCCTTATCATCTTCTTGCCGAAGGAACCTCTCTGCCTCGTGAAAGAACTCATCGAGATCCTGTGGGGGATCTCTTATCAAAGATACTTTGAAATCCGAATCCTCCCTGACTCCTGATACTGCCGCCATCGAAACCATCGATGGATCAGGCCGATCCACCGAGGCAACCGCACCACTGAATCGAGTTAGAAAAGCTCTAAGCGATTCATCCATCCTTTTCTTTACCGATGTCAATGTCATCACGTTCTTCAGCCTCTTGACGTGAACCCGAAACTGTCCCAAAAACCTTTCCACCAATTCCCCCCAAGTCCTAATAGATCCTTCTCCCAACTGCTTAAACCACATTGCAGCTAAGTCCGTCAAGTACAAAGGAAAGCATCGTGCCATTACTTCCTGCGATGCCCCCAACACCTCCATGTGTCTGGTGTACCTTATCAAGTGATCAGTTGGGTCTGCCTTACCATCATACACATCCACGCTAGGTAGCTTGAACTTAGGTGGATTCTGAGCCATCCTTATTTCCCGAGCAAACGGACTCCTATTCACTCCTTCCAAGTCTATGTTGGTCAGACCACCTCGCACAGTTTTTCTAATGATCTCCACTAATCTAATATTGTCTGTTAGGGGTTGCCCCCATCCCCCGAGGGAACTTCGACACATACTCTTCGTGTGGCTCACTAGCAGCAATGTTAGCCCCGGCCTGTTGAATTCCTTCCAAAGGTCCTCATGTGTTGGGTCCTGTGGGCCTGCCCCCAAGCCCTTGTTGATTGCCTTCTGGATCCACATCCCGTCCTCCATTGGGTTCCACAACCCTAGTTCCTTGTCCTGCATCCACCGTGGCTATAGCTGCTCCTAAGTTCTGCATCCCTGCAGCTCTAATTTGCTCAAAGAAAGTCTGCATCATTTCCTGTTGGCTCTTCAACAATCTCTCTTGCAAAGAATTTGCCATAGCTTCCATTTCATCCCGGGTTATGTAGATCGAAGCCTATCCTTCCCCAGCTTCGGAGGATGCTTGTTGACTTCCTTCATGTTGGCTTCTCTCAGCCCTTTGCCTTCTACTATTTTGCCTAGTCATTGTCTTCAAACCCAAAACTCCTTAAAATCTCCAAAACTGCACTTCAAATTCGGTGTAGCGGGTGCTAGTCTTTCTCGATGAAAGCACCAAAGTGTTTGTGCCAAAATTGGTCACAAACCCCAAATATCGTGAAAGCACCAGTGTATGAATATAAATCAGCAATATTCAAACACAAGTCGCAGATCTCAGCAAACAACAAGCAGCAATTCAGAAGCAATAAATAAGAACACACGATTTATAGTGGTTCGGCTATCTCCGGCCTACGTCCACTTCAATAGTTTTCCTTTTTACTGATTATCCTTGCCGATTACAATCAATTACAGCGATTATAGTGAAGTAAATCGTTTACCACAGTGATAGTTGCGAGTAGAATCGAATCCGGCAGAGTCTGGACGTTGAATGGCAAAAAAGATCCCTTCTCTGTAGGCCTCAGGGTGCTACTTATAGGCGTAGGAGGCTCGGATCTCTCTCAAACTTCGGGAGACTTTTTCTGGCACGTGAATGGGCCTACGCGACCGACCCTACCAAGTTTCGACTCGATCTGTGATCGATACGAAGTGATTTCGAATCCATCAAGAAATGATCCAATCGAGCTGAAACTTGGCAGGAACATTCCTTATCTTTCACGCAAGCTGATGTGAAAATTTCATTGCATTTGGATCATCGGTGTAGGAGATATGATCGATTCGAAATTGGGTTTTTCACTGGCTGTCGTCTTCGAATTCACTGCTTCAAATCCATCTTGTTCGAATCCATCCAAAGCGCGTGCGCATCGATGACGTGGCGCGAGCTTCCTGGAGCGATCCTAAATTTGTGCCGAGTTGAAGGCTTCTTCTCCTGGAGACGTAGGCACTCTTCACCATTACTTCCTTGATTCGTGGATCTTCCTCGTTCGCATCCATGACATTGCTCGTTCGCATCCATCCATTCGTGTCTTCCTCCGTATCGATCCCATTGGTGCTTATCGATTCGAAAATGATCATGGGGGCATCGATACGAAGTGGTCGTGGAGGATGGATACGAACGAGACCTCACCTGATGGATACGAACGAGGTTCTTACCTGATGGATACGAAGGAAACCTATGTTGCCATCGAGTCGAAGTCCTTCATCCTGCTTTGCCTTCGATCGATACGAACACTATCGAGTCGACTCCATACCGATCGATACGAACGGTATCGATACGAAGTCCTCGCCTTCCGATCGATACGAAGTCCATCGATTCGAACCATCCCTGTGCCTTGCCTTCGATCGATGCGAACCTGATGGAGTCGAACTGACCAAAACCTGATGGGTACGAATCCGATGGATTCGAAGTGATCATCACCTCGACCCCCTGATGGGTTCGAACAACATGCCTTTTCTACCTTACATCGATCATAACTCCTTCATACAAACTCCGATTAACCTGAAATTTGAAACATAGCCTTTTCTAATCCTTATCATCACCTCCAATCAATTTTGTCCCGATCGAAGTTCAACCAAATTTCGACGACATCGATCGCCGCCTTGCTTTCAATCGATCTCCAATCCCGATATCCATCATTCCTCGCCAACCTATTGATATTCCATCTTTGACCAAAAAGCGGGATAACAACGTTCTCCCCCACTCAAAACTTTTCGTCCCCGAAAAGGAACGAGGTACGGGAAAGCACTGAAAAAGATAGTTTGAAATAAGATTAAGGTAAGATGACAAGAAGATTTGAAATTATACTTGATAACTTTTGTTATAGGTAAGTTTGAAAAGGTGGAGATGATCTTTCCAAGATTCTCCAGAATCAAGAACAGAAGCACGAAAAAGGTGGATTCAAAATGAGTACAAAAGATTATCAAAGATTATAGAAGATTTCTAAACAGAAAGATTATAGAAAGATGCTTATACCAGTTTGTAGCAAGATAAGGATAATGAGGACAACCAAAAGATAGTTTGAAAATCAAAATAAGGAAATAAATTTTAATCATAATGCTTTAAAATCATAATATTTTGAAATCATAACCATTTAGAGATGTTATCATTTGGAAATCATACTACTAAAAATCATAACACTTTTAAAATGATCTTCATTTAAACCATTTTAAATTCAAGGTCAAATAAAATTCATTTAAAAATTGTAGCATTTCTAAGTTCATTCATTCAATTATAAATTTTCCAAAACATTGTATTTTCAAAAAAAACAGCAGTACTTTTAAAGTACTACGGTAGATATATTAGTATTTCAACTAGTTCAATTTCAGAAATATTCATTTGGATATCATTTACTTATGATTTATTAAAAACAAACTTTTATGAATGGAATATCCAAATAAACTATACTTCATTTAATAAGTCAAAAGTTCATTATTTTACCTAACTCTTAATTTAGCAAATAATCTAACACTTTATTTAAAATACCCATTTCATAAATAAGATATTCCTTCAATAAGTTACACATCAAATTTCCATTTGGAAACCAAATTCTTAATTATCTAATTTTAGTGATATTAAATACATTTTTCTATTTAAGCCATAATTATTTATTTTTCAAGACATATCTATTAGATAAATTACATATTTATCATAGCAAGTATAACAACCAAATTTCTTTACAAATTTATTCATTTAGACATCAATTAAACTATGATTCCAAGTTAAACAAAATTTTATTACAGAATGTCCAATTAAAATGTAGTTTTTTTTCTATTCAAAGATACATTATTTATTGTACAACATATTCATTCCAAGAATTAACCTTTATTAAAATTTCTAGGTTAGATTTAAGGTTCTATATTAAATCAAATTTGATTATTAAGTTATTTAAATAAAACTCTTTAAATTCCTCTTTTTCTCTATTTACCTCTGTTAATATTTTATAACTAAAATTTAAGTGTATAACAATTATTATTACCACTCTAATTTTACTTACAGAAACCTTTTTATATTGTACATTATCCAGTTACATATTCATCTTCTGAAAATTAAGGTAAGTTATATTGGAATGGCTGTGTGTTATACAAATAAAACTTTCAAATTCAATTATCTAAAGTTTGAATCATTTATCCAAAAAAATTATTTTTCTTTTCATAATTGAAATTATTCTTCAAGCTAAAATTTAAGAACTAAATTTCTGATTACCTTCAAACCATTTGAAGATAAGTAATTATATATACATAATATGTCAAACCAATTTTAAATCATATATCTATATAAATCAAGTCATATTTTAGAAATTCAAATCAATTAAATTCCCAAAACAAAGCTGTAGAAAGACTACAGAATAGTCTCTTCACTTCGAAACTCGAAAATGAACGTCGATGATGATGCAGTCATCACCGAAGTTATTTTCCAGCGACAAAGAGAAGAGCACTGATTTTAAACTTTAAAATTCTTTGGAAACAAATTTCTATTTGAAAATACTTTAAATAATATATCCTTTTAAAACTTGAAAACACAAGGTTTGAAACCATCAGAAATTAAATTCTCAAATTCTTGATTTAAATTCATTTCAGTTCCCAAATCAATTTATAAACAACTATTTATAAATTCATTTATAGAACTATAAATGATAAATCAAGTATTATCATTTAAAATGATTAGTTTAAATCAATTTATCAAGTTCCATAAATTTACTTATATCAAAATTTATTTCATTAACCAAAATTTTAAAATAATATTGTGTCAGTTTGTTCTGTCAAAGTGTTTTAAAAATCCTATCGATAGCGTTGATTAGACGAATCGATCGGAAACCCAAATCAACATCAATAACTCAAACAACACAATATATAAAACATAGATTTACAAGTATAGTTCAAAATGTTTGGAGATGGTTTAGAAACAAAAGACAAGATTGTTAAACAGAGTAGGGAGATGGATAAGCTTAAATAAACCGCGGGTAACCTTAACTGGGTCAACCTTGACTTAAAGAATAAGATCGATGTGGATTTTCTGGGATAAATCTACATTCAATCTCAAGAGATAGAGTTTGAAATAATAAAGATATTTGCATCTAAACCAAGGATAAAATCTCTGGTGATTCGATGCTAGTTGTAAAGGAGTTTCACCCCTTTACATGAAAATTAGAATATTGGAGAGACCGCCAATTCACTATAAAGATCATTCGAAATGGAGTTATGGGATACTACAGAATCAAAAAAAGACGAATAGTGAGGGACAAGAATGGATTTTGGAACCGCAGGGAACGTTCCAAAATTCAAAAGAAATCGAACAAAAATGAAGAGATTCAAGCTCGAATGAAAGTGATTCTGAAATTAAATTTACCATATATTCTAAGTTTTTCCTCAAAACCTGGCTCTGATACCAACTGTAACAACCAGGTATTTTCAACTATTCGCATCCGCACATGTCAGACTTGAATTGCTCAAAATACCGCGTTGTAAATAAAATTTGGCAAATCTCAGAATATACAGTAAATAATAATCACAGAGCACAGACACAGAGTAAGAAATGCAGCGGAGGTAAAAGAGATAGTAGTTCATGAAGCTACTACGTAAATATATCATAGTTACATAAATACAATAGAATAAATAAAGTACAACAGAAGTATCAATATGATAACCAAGTACAAGCTGAATAGGACAACGGAACTGAAATAGATAAAACTAGATAAGCAGATAATCTCCAGCGATTCCAATCTCCAGAAAGTGGAATCCAAATCTGTGAATAACTCAGGCTGACCCGAGCGTAATAAAAATACAAACACTCGAGTCAGGACAATATATACTTATATAATGTAAACCAACTCAAGTGAACTGTAATAAAGTACAAGTAACTTAAAGGATGCTTGGGACCGCCCATCCTCTAAGGATCCGTTAAACTATTTACTATGAAGTAATATTGCGCTATTATAATAATGTCAATAGTAAAATAAACATACTTTTAAATAGCATTCCGGGATACTCATATCACCCTTCACACATAATAGTCCCAGTATTCCATCCAAATATCATGCCATCTCCACTTTGGGTGACTGTCGGAGGATATCACACGGGCTACGGGAGAAAAACAAACTCGTAGTAAAGGCTCGGTATGGTAGGTGACATGGCACACAAGGTAATGCCAGGGTAGATATACCAATTACGCACACGGGTTGGTGGTAACGTAGCAGCCACATACGCCCACCTCGGAACACATTCCCAATCAAAAGCGGAGGATGGCCATCTAATCATACACCAGCAACAGTATAGTATCGAAGGAATGTGCCCGATCGGAGGAATGACCTCACTTGGCCCGAGTTCGCTCCTGTTTTAGCCACCTTATGCCAACTCACGAGAGTTGGGTCCACGTAATATACCTCAAGAACGTCGCCACCATCCTACTTCATTCTGGAATCTCCACCGTGTACACGGTTGTCAAAGTGTTTTTGGGTATCGACAGAGAGTATGCCAAATATCCGATCCCGGTCTCTTTGCCAACCAATCGTTATTATAACCCGTAGTTAAAATTTTAAAATGGTATTTATACTTCAAACCAGAATATCATTTCAAATCCAAAACTTTATCAAAATAAAGATTAAATTAATTCCAAACCATTTCAAAAACATCATATCTTTCCAAAACTTCTTGTCAAAGCATTTCAATATATCAAAATATCATATCTTTCCAAAACTTCATTTCAAATCATTTTAATATATCAAAAGATATCATATCTTTCCAAAGCTTCATTCAAATCATTTTACTATATCAAAAATATGATATCTTTCCAAAACATCATTTCAAATCATTTTAATATATCAAAAATATCATATCTTTCCAAAGCTTCATTTCAAATCGTTTTAATATATCAAAATATCATATCTTTTCAAAACCACATTTCAAATCATTTTAATATGTCAAAACAAAATCATATCTTTCCAATTTCATTTCAAATCATTTTAATACACCAAAAATATCATATCTTTTCAAAACCACATTCATTTCAAATAGTTATTCATTTTATTCAATTTAAAATACCATTTCAATTTACATTTCAAAACAGTTTATATTTCAAAAATCATTTAAATCATTAAGATGAAGTTATTATATTTAATTATTAAATTATTAAATTTTCAAAATTTTCAACTTGCAAAGTTCATTTATTCACTTAAGTTTATCAAAACAGTGAAAATTCACTTTTCGCAGCATTTAGAAAACGCTACGGAAAGTTACATTCAAAACAGTTTAATTTAATAGAAGACAACATTTTAAAAATGCTGTAATAGGGTTTACTTAAATTTCAAATAAGCTTAGTTAAATTCAACAATTGTAGCACTTAAAAAGATTGCTATAATAGCCTTTAATTCAATTTAGATTTTTAGTTCATTATCATCAACTACAGCATTTACAAATGCTGTAATATCATTTACATTACAATTAATAGCATTTAAAAAATGTAGTTGATTGACTTCAAATATTCAATATAATTTCACAACCAATTATATTTTTATTTAAAACATTTTTAACTTATAAAATCATACATTTTTATATTTATAAACATTATTTAATTTTCCTTAAGTTCATGATTTTATAAAGTTAAATTTCCATTCAAAAATCAAGATTTAATAATAATTCACTTATTAAATTGCAATGTTCAATTTTAAATTCATTACATTAAATTTCAACTTAACAATTAAGTTCAAATTCTCAAATATAACTTAGTTTTGTTTTTATTTACTTAACTAAAAATTCACTTTAAAATCAATTTGATAAATTTCCAATTTTAGTTATATTTCAAAATTTCAACTTAAATATTCATTCATTCACATTTCAACTTTGTTAAAAATCGTTAATATGATATAAAATCACTTTAAATTCGAATTATCATAAATTTATCATAATTTCATATTCAATTTAATTTCCAATTATAATTAAATCAAATTTTCCAAAATAACTTACATTCATAATTTTCTAACTTTTTCATTAATTCATTTCACTTATAATTATTCAGAAAATTAATAATATTTTACAAAAATACTTTTTAATTAGATTTAAATCAAAATATTTTAATATTTACATTTCTAAAATAATTTTAAATTTTTTAGAAAAACATATATTAACTACGGGTCTGTATATAATTTTCTACACTAGGAAAAGTGATACAAGTAATATATCATTTCAACCCGTAATTTACAAAAGAAATCTGGGTTTTATCATTTCAAACCCACAGTCCCAAGTAAATGAAATAAAATGAAAATCATTCAGGCCTATCATTTCAGCCCATAACAATTTTCCCTTATTCTAAAGTCCGTTCGGGTATGTATCATTTCAACCCATAGTGATTCTAATCTACAGAGAACTTACAGTGTGATAAACTGATAAAATATACAGAATAGAATGAAATAACAGTGACATATGATATAACAGGTGTAAATACAGGTGTGAACATCATATGAATATAATATGGCAATTAAAACAGGATGATGTGCATTACAGATTCAAGTGTGATCAGTTTATTACTTATATAAGTATAACTTGTCTAGTAAGATGTACTCACTTGTTCAAAGCTGGAGATTGACACCAAACACGCAATACTGAAAAAAAAAAATGAAGGCACGACAACACAACAGCGATTTGAGAGTGGAGAGCCAAAGCTATACACCTTGAATTCATTTACATAAAACAATTACAAACAACATAAGATTTCATCCAAAATTTCAATAAACCATGCTTGAAATACTTGTATAAAACAAGGCCAAAATCATTGCATTTGCTTTCAACCTCCTATACTTTAGCTACAGGTCTGAAATGTACTATCATGGGTTAAATTTGGATTTGGTCTTGAGTCTATATGGTCGGCCTAACATGGTTTGGAAGATGGTGCAAGATATAGGTGCTTGGATCTACAACTACAAGGCAACCATCATGACTTCCAAGCCAAAAAGGGTTCGGCCAAGGGGTCCTATGGGTTCGGCCTGGTGCTCTGGTGGTGGTGGGTGGTGTGGCAGTGGGTGGTGGTCAGGTCAGAGCAAGGGGTGGTGGAGTAATTGGTGGCAAAGGTGGTGGAAGTGGTGATAGAGGAAGGGTATGCTCAGCCTAAACTATATGGTGATGGTTTGTGTAAATGGAGGGTGGATCTCTTGCCTAAGGCAGGTCGGCCTGATGGGGTGGTGATCTGGAGGTGGTGGTGGCTGGTTGTGGTGGTGGTGGGGTCGGCCTAGCAGCTGGAGGAGATGGGGCCGGTCACATCTAGTTGAAGGCAAAGGCAAAAATCAATAGATAAAAACAATGTAAAACAAGAGAAAAGGAGAAAAGATTTACCAAATTTTTGATCAAAGGAGAAACTTGGTCGTGCAAAAAAAATTTGTGAGAAGTTTCTCAGTTTTTTCCACGTGAATAAGAGAGAGGTACCGCAGAAGAAGAAATAATTAACGGCCAAATAAAAAGTATAATTGAAAAGGTTATGGTTTAAAGTAAAAGGGTTGGAGATAAAAGGTCAAGGAAGATAAATGAGTTTTAAAACCTTTCACATTTCTTTTAATATTTTGTAAAACATAAAATGGCTGATAATATAAGTAAATAATCTAAGAAATAAAGAAAAATAAGAAAAATAAATAAAATAATTTAAATTATATAATTTAAATAAAGAAAAGAACAATATATATGAAACTAGACTTTATAAATTGAAAATAATTCAAATAAACTTTATAAAAATTATACTATCACTTAAAAAATATTAAAAGGCAAAAATATACATAAAATAACATATTAACACATATTAAAATAAAATATGACAAAGAAAATATAATTTATATAATTTAAAATAGACAAAATTGTTAAATAAATCAAATTACACTCAAAATTAAAATGTACATAACTTTTAAAGTTTAACTCCATTTTCAACGAAAAGAAAAGCAGTGTTCAATATATTACATCTATATTCATAAAAAGAGATAAAATTTAAGATTTAAAATAATTTAAATTTGAAGTTTAGAAGTCAGAGTTTGAACGGTTTGACCAGAAATTCACTTTAAAGTAAAATATTCAAATTATACTAGTTTGAACTATAAATCACTTAATAATCAACATTTATATTTAGAAATGAAATGTTTGAAATAAAACAAATTTAAAATAACTTAAAATAAAAATAAAGTCAATTTAAAAATATAAGCAAAATCTAGGGTTGTTACATTTGTTCTCTCGTTTGCTTACCCGATTGTTTCCTTGTTGATATTTCTTGTTTTTGATGTCCTTCTTCATGCCGTGAGATGATTTCAATGTTATTTCTAGATTTTGAATTGCGAATTTGTTTTGGAATGGTTATACCATAGAGTCCGTAACAATGGATTTTCATGTCATGCTATTTTTACTTAATCTTGCAAGAAGAAAGTTATGTTATTTATAAAGGATATTTGAAAGTGTAAATATACATATATAAGTGCATTTTTAAATAATTCGAATTTATTTAATATTTTACCAAATAGTCGATATTTATATAAAGTTAAATAATAATTAGACTATGGATTTTAAATAAAGGAACTTGAAAGTAATATTTTATATAAAGTAGTTTTAGAAAACTATTATATATATATTAAAAATTATATCTAATTACTTGCAAACCTTAAACTCTTATAATAAATATCTTTCACCAAGTAATCACATGTGACTTGTTTTTTAAAATAAAAATATTTTAAGAATCTTAATTCCATAATTTGGGAAGTACTAATATTCGACTTAGTGTTACTGATTGGTTTAAATCCTCTTGAGTAACACTTCATCAAATATTGTACAACTCATTGAATTGAATGTTTGAGTGGTACTTACTAGCATTTAGCGAATATTCAAATTTCACTGGGTAGTATGGGATGCCTTGGTTAATTCGCGTGATTTCTATTAGGAAGTATTTAACACTTTAGAGTTATATTCCATTTTGGTGTGCGTAAGGGCGCTGCTAGGTCCTTAAGAGAATATGATTTAGGTTTTCCAAAAATATCCAAATGGGTGAGATTTCATAGCTTCTAGTAAATACTTGAATTTCCCCAAACGGTATTGGGCGTTTTGGTTAAGTTCTAGTGATTACTGAAAGAGATTGTATTTGACACTTTAGAGTATATTTCCTTTTAGGTATCGGCCGAGGGCCGATATATCCTTAAAAGATATAATTAAGGATTTCTTTGAAATTCTTTTATGTCATGCTTTATATTCTATGATCGTTTGGGTCGGTATGGACAACCTTTGGTGATTGGCTAGTGTTGCTTCATGGTATGACTGAACCTTAGTTTCAAATCGGCATGAGTGGAACTAGTTTGATTCCACGTTATGGATGATTTTTATGATTGGCATGAACGATCTAGGTGATCGATATGGATTGTTTTGGTTTTAAGGATTTTCTAATGTTTCGTGATTTAAATGTTCTTGAGTTTTGTGATATGTTTCGTGTTAAACTATTTTTGTAACTAGTTTACATTTATAGTACCATATACTTTGTGCCATATCTAGTTCTCACCCTATTGGATATTTAGACATAGTCTGACACGAGTGATATGTTAATGCTCGGGTCAGGTTGAGACTTTTTAGGTTACAGGACAGGTAGACTTATGGATATTTGGGAGGGAGATGAACCACTTTGACTTTTAGTTTATCTCTTGTAGGATTTTTTTTGTATTTATTTGACATGTATATTAGAGATAGAGATCTGTACCAGTTGTATATTATGCAAGTTTGGTGTTTTAATTTGTAGACTTATGGTGCGTACTGCATATGAGATCTATTATTCCACAATTATCTGTAAGTACTATTTCATACGTTATACTGTTCTAATTCTTAGAGACCGATATGTTTTCACTTTAAATTGAGAACGTATACATCAAATTTTATTTTAGAGATTCAGTTAAAAGTTACGTATGACATGTCAGTCTTAGTTTAAAGTCATATTCACATTTGGTCATCTTAAAAAAGCCGTATTCTCCATATTATTATATGACATTATTTATAATGTTCTTTAATAATATGGGTATTGTGATGGGGTCGTTACAGTTTGGTATCGAAGCTAAGTCAGAACATTATAACTTATAACATCACAGATCTGAGACCTAGTGAGACTTAGAGTCTTGTCGCCTGGGGTATGTGGTAAATAGTTTTATTAACTATCTAACTAGGAATAAGAATATAAACTGATTATTAGGATAGTCAATTGGGGCATATTTTGATTTAAAATTTTAATTTTCTAATTTGGAAATTGTGATATAAATTTTTTGGAAAATAACGCGTTAAAATCTTTTAGAGTTTAGATTTTTAGATTATTAGGAAAGAAAATTTGAAGAGATAATTGGATTGAATTAATTTAAAGCGAATAATTTTCTTTTAATAAAAAATTTGGGAAATTTGAGTAAATAAGTTTAAGATTTAATAATCTAGGAATAATTAGAGTTGCACAGCGGAATTTTAAGAATATAATTGTTTTACTATGAGTGAATATTTGGTTTTGGTTGATTGGTTGTTGGGAATTGATTGCTTGGTAGTATTTAATTAAAGTGGATGCATAGACGTTAGTGATAATAAAATATATATAACTAAGGAAAACATGTAATTATTTATTGTGTTGACTTGTCTAGAAAATGTTTAAGGATTCTGATCGATATGTGGGACGCCGTGTAATCGGCATGGTTTTCGAAACATCAAACGAGACATTTTGAGATAAGAAATAATTAATTTATAAATTTGAAAAATATTTAAGTTTAGAAAACAAGTTAATTTAACACTTTATCCATCGAATAGATTGTGAGAAGTGGAGAGCATGACGAGGCAATTTTGATATTCTATGTAATTAACTTTGCAGTCAAGTGACGAAATGAATCACTAAAATTTCGTGGCTTGGTATTATTTTATAAGGTGAAATATGATTAAGGAAAATGTTTTAAATTTTTGAATTGGCTTATATAAAAATAAATGGAAGTTAATTGGAAAATGTTGAAAAGAGAATGGTTTAGAAATTTTGAGTTATTATATTTAAAGTATTATTTTAAAAAGAGGTAAATATTTTGGAAATTATATTTTCATGTATATGTAATAAAGTTTGGAAATAAACAGATATTTTGTGAAAAAGTATGTATGTAAGTGTGTATGCGTGTGTGTGTGTGTACACACACACAAATGTGATAGATATTAAAAGTAAGCATTTTGAATGTAAATAATATTTTTGAAGTGATTATCTTGAGTTATATATAGTTATTTTGGAAAGAAAACATTAACTAGAGTTTGAAAATAGTATTAAGAAAATGATTCATGACCGAATATTATTATTTGTGGACTTAAAATATTTTGGGAAAAATATTTGGGGAAATAAAATTTAAAAGGAAATTTTATTTATTAGTATATATGTGTTTTTAAAGTTTTGGTGGTATTATAAAATTATAGTGAAAGTTATTAAAGTGCATTGCAAGAATTATTTTGGATGATGTGTGCAGCCACCGAACCTTAGCAATAACAGAGATTGGTTGCAAGGCCATGTTGACTTTACAGTTAAGATCACAACCAATTGACAAGGTGATTTGCTATAAATATAAGGCTACATAGCGATATTTCATTAATTGATGTTTGTAAAATGTAAATGATATTTTAAGATAAATGTTAAGAAAAATAGTATGTGATAATTTTTGATTTATTGTGTATATAATTTATAATTTAGATGGATGATGAAAATTTTAGAAATTTAAAAAATCAAAAATTAATTGGAAAGGAATTAGATTTTAGAATAATTTATTGAGTTGGCAAAATTCAAATTAAATAAACTTGACTTAAAAATGATAATCTTTTAGAATAAAAATTTTAAGATAATAAAAGATCATCGTTCACATTTTGGGAAATCTTGGGTTTTGAATTGATAAGTAGTAGGAAATTTATGTTATGGATTTCTTTCGTTACGGAAATTTCGAGAATGCAATTTTCTTAAGGGAAAGTAGGTAACAATGCTATTGTTAATTACTTAATTAATTAAGTTATATTATGGATAATTAATTCTAAATTATGATTTGTAAGATTACATTTAGTTTTTGAGAATAGTTGATTTAATTTAATTAAGGACCAAGTTTCATATTTTAAAGAGAATTTCAATTTAAATTTTAAATATTATTGAATTAACTATGTAAATTTGGCATTTCAAAGAAAATTTTCAATATTGAGATTTATTGTTTAAAATGAGATTTCGTAATTAATAATTTATTTTCTCAAAATAATGAGAATAACATATATTTCAAAAGTTAAATATAATTTTATCAAATATCTCAATATGATTAGAAATGAGGATTTTAACTTGTTAATTGGCTTTGGTAAAAGTGAGAAATCAAACTATATTTTACAAAACATTGTTTAGTGTAAATGAGTATGTTATAAATGGTAAAACAAAATATTAACAAAACTTCTCTTGGAAATTAATAACATTATCTTATTGGGTTACACGGTATCCTCTTTGGCTCATATAGGTGAAGTTATTAAGGAGAAACATAACTCACATTCATTTGTCTTTCTATCCTAACTTCGGTTCTAAAAATCAAAAATTAGAAAACCATTTTCTCTCAAAACCGTAGCTCAATAATTCCACATTCAAGTTGCAAATCTAAGGGCTTTTGGTTAAATCTTGTAGAAATCATAAGATTATAAGCTCCTATTCCTTTAATGAATCAATTAGGGTTAGTATTTTAGTTTTCATCTTTTGGCTGTAATCTCCTCTTTGCGATTCCTGAAAATAGCCTAAGTAGTAATCAAAAGAAGCTAATCCGGGTTTTAATCATCAATTCAAGTTATAAAGGTGAGTTTACCTTACACTACTATCATTAGATGCAAGTTTATTCGTCATTTAGTAAATTGGTTGAATATATGATTGAACTGCTCTCAAATTCTTTTTTTGGTTGCATCTTTTGATATCTAATTCTTTATTTGGTAAAAACAGTGTTAAATGATCTTATAAATCATCAATTTGATGTTGTCCGGTTTCTTGCATAGTAGCTAATTTAGTGTAGTTGAAGTCTAGGTTCAACTTAGCGGAAAAAACCCCTCCAATGGACAATCTAGGAGCCACGTGCACTACCAGGAACTTAGCCTCGGAAGTGTCACTAGTCTACCGGTCCTACTAGACCGATGCACCGGTCATGGCCTAGGTTGAGCCCCTGGTCATGCTCATTTCGCCCCCTCCCTCCCCCTCCCCTGATTGTTTCATTCGCCCGTCTGCTTCCCCATTTGTTTCCTTATTGATATTTTCTTGTTTTTGATGTCCTATTTCGTGCCATTTTGTTATTATTTCAATGTTATTTCCAAATTTTGAGTTGTGAATTTTTTTTGGAATTGTTATACCATAGAGTCCATAGCACAACATCAAATCTCCATCGCATGTTTTCAATAAGGATTTTCAAATAGAATGGATTTTCAAGTTGAACCGTTTCTACTTCATCATGTAAATTGAAAGTTATGTTATTTATAAAGGATATTTAAAAGTTTAAATAGATATACTTATTATTATTTATATAATACAAATGATTTTTAAATGTAAATAAAGTTATTTCTAATTAGAGGTTTAAATATTTATATGGTTTTGGGTAAAAGTAAGTACGGATTTTATAAAATACAAGGACGTACATATTTTTTTGGGAATATGGTTTGTTAAATAAATATTGTAGATGGAATTTTAAGATAAATATACATATATATGGGTGAATTTTTGGAATATTTCAAATTTATGTAATATTTTATCATATATTGTATATTTATACAAAATTGAACAATAGTTAAATTCTGGATTTTAAATAAAGGAAATTAAAAGTAATATTTTATACAATGTAATTTTAGAAAACCATTATATATATATATATTAAAAGTTATATCTAATTACTTTCAAATCTTAAACTCTTATAATAATTTCTATCATCTGGTAATCCCATGCGACTTTTTTTTAAATAAAAATGTTATGAGAACCTTAATTCTATAATTTAGGGAATACTAAAATTTGACTTAGTGTTACCTATTGGTTACATGCTCTTGAGTAACATTTCATTGAATATTGTACAACTCATCGAATAGAATGTGTGATTGGAGCATACTAGCCTTTTAAGGAATATTCGAATTTCACCGGGTAGTATGGGGTGCCTTGGTTAAATTTGTATCATTGCTATTAGGAAGTATTTAGCACTTTAGAGTCATATTCTCTTTTGTTTTGCGGCACGTGTCTGCTAGATTCTTAAGAGAATATAATTTAGGTGTTTGTACCAAAAATGGACACAACACTCTTCGGAAGTCTTTGAAGAGATAAAATGAAGAATAGAAAATTAAAAACGTGGAATATCTAACAAAAACTTCAAAGATCAATAAGTAAACGCGCAAACAAGCGATTTAGAGTGGTTCGGCGTTTTGCCTACGTCCACTATGAAGTTTTATGATTTTTATTGATTCTTTTTTGTCGATTACACTTGATTGTAGCAAACAACAGTGGATTACAAATCTGAAATTTTAGTACAACAGCAGTCGGAGGTTACAAAGTTCAATCTGGTAGAGTCTGGGCGCTTGAGAGTCAAAAATCCATTTTCTTTAGGCTATGGGGCTCTATTTATATGTGTAGAAGGCTGATATTTCGCTCAAACTTCGGGAGACTCCTTCTGGCACGTGAGTGGGCCCATGCGATCGATCTCGGGAAGTTTCGACTCGATCGGTGATCGATACGAACTCAATTCGTATCGATCGAGATGATGTCCAATGGAGTCGAAACTTGGTGGGAACATTATTTAACTTGTACGTAATTTCTTGTGAAAATTTCACAGCATTTGGACTTGTGAATCTCGACTTATGATCGATACGAGATGGAGACTTTCGGTTGGCTGTTTGCTTCGAATCCATGACATCATATCGATTCTCTTCGAGTCGATAGTGCACGTGATCATACGGTGACATGGCGCGCACTCCTCGCATCGATCCACATTTCGCTCCGAGTTGGCCGAGTCGTTTCCCTAAACTTTGCCTTCTTTGTATTGATGACCGTTGTACACATCGAATCGATGGAGATACTCTATTTAGCATCGACAGAGGTGGCCTCATTCGCATCCATCGAGCCTGTCCTTGTTCGTATCGATCAAAGATATAACAACTTGATGGATACAAGCAAGAAGCATTATGATGGATTCGAATAGGCGGCGATGCTGCTTGGCTCGATGGATACGAATAACGATTATCCAATGGATATGAAGTATGGCCACCTGATGGATACGAAATAGAGTCAATTGATGGATTCGAATATGATTCTCCAGCCGATGGATACGAAGTAAGTGATAGATGATCGACATGAAGTGAGATCGTCTGATGGATACGAGACCGATCGATGCAAAGTTTATGGGTACGAAGATGTGGCCATTCTAATCGATGCGAGGTCGATGGATTCGAACCGAGGTGTGATGATGGACACGAACCATATCGATATGAACCAAAGTGTACTGATGGACACGAAACTAAGGCCATTTCCTCCAATTTATATCAATCACAACGTGAACATACGAACTCGAATTGACATGAAATTTGGAATGCTGGCTTCCACGGCCTCGCTTGTCGTGTCTTGTCAATTGTAGCCTGATCCGGACTCGGACAAAATCCATCGATATCCATAGCGAATCTATGCATACTCAATATCCGGGACGAATGATCCCTGGTTCCCAATGAGTTTCTAGATATCTCGGCCTTGCCAAAAGGTGCGATAACATTTGCCCCTCAAAGTACGTCTTGTGGAAACATGACGTGCTTTGAAAAGCTGCAGTCTTCATTCTGAACATCTATTGCTTTTTTGCTCAAGGTTGTAACCTTGCATTGCTGTAACTAATTGTCGTATAATAGTGCTTAGCTGTTTGCCACCGCAGTCGTTATTAGATTGATATCCAATTCCTGTGAATGTTAAAAATTGAATATTAGTTCGACATATATGCATAGATGTTGATTTGACTCTCGTTAACATTTCATGGCCACGAGTCGTTGTCAGTTCTCTCGTATCGAATTCCGTATCGATCCTCTCCTGAACCGATGTGAAACTCGAGTTGTAAAAACACTTGATGGTTGTTTTTGGATGTTCCTTCACATCAATCCTCTCATGAATCGATATAGAAGTTTGAAAGGTTGCTCTCGCGTTGATGGACTTTGCATTGATGGATGCGAATTTAGCATTTCGCATCGATGGACATTAGCGACGATGGATACGAAATTAATGTTCATATCGATGGTTACAAGTGTTTGGGGGTTGTGAATCGACGTAGTTCACATCGATGTTGGAGTCGCAAAATTGTCGATACGAATGAAGATTTTGTATCGATGGTGCTCAAAGCCTTCAGAATTGTCTTCATCGCGTTATTCGCATCGATGGAACTTATCGATCATTTCGAATCGATGGGAGCTTGAGCTAATGGATTCGAATAGAGTGTTTGGCTCGATCCGATGGTTGACCTGCAGTGACCGGTCATGTTGACTGAGAGGCGAATCGCCCCTTCCCTTCACACTTGCGCCATATAAATACTCTGGACTTCGACTTTTTTCACTTTTTAGCGTTGCCTTCTTTATCTCCTGCTTTCACATTAATCCACAAGCTTGAGAAAAGAAGTATTGCTTGCCTTCGAATCAATCAAAATCTTTAATCCATAAAACGAACCGTTGCAACTAGGTTATGCATTTTGTGAATTTGACATCTAAACAGTGAGACTCGAATGCTTTGCTATCTTATTTGCTTTTGAGATCGATCTTGATGGAATCTTGGCCGGAGACGGGCCAAAGGCCGAGGATGGAGCATGGCAATGGTGATGAGGCTATATGGGGAAGAAGGTGTGTGGAGAAGGGCGGCTTAACCATCATTTCGCGTCGATCTGGAATATAATTGCTCGAATCGATCAGGATAACTCGACTTCGTGTCAGAGTTCGTATCAATCCTGGAAAGGCCAAGTGAGATGATGATGTTTGCATCGATCGAAGGTGGTTGGAACTCGTATCGGTCTGGAATGATCGATTCGAGGATCTGGCCCATATGATCGATACGAAGTCCTGGTCCAATGATCGGTACGAAAGTTTGGGGCGGCGATCGATGCGAAGCCAAAGGTTTCAATCAATACGAAGCGACATGTCCTGATCGATTAGAGGCTAAGGCTCTCTGGTCGATGCAAGACGCGTTCTCATGATCGATGCGAAATGTATCGATTCGAACACCATCGATACAAACCATATCGATTCGAACCAGATTGAAATGATCGGCGCGAAATGAAGATGCCGTGATAGATACGAAGCAATGGTCTTGAGTGATTGATCCAAGCCTGAATTTTTGATGGATACAAAAATTTTCATAATCGAAAACTTGACTTCAATGAGCTTCAGCCCTGCATGACCGGACTTGACTATAGAACTGCAAATTTGACTGCCTTTCGAAGCTCGTCGATGGAATTCTGACTTAACAAAAATATAATTGTGACGCCCCACCCCTACGCACACAATAACAAAGGTTATTATAAGGAATATCGTCTGCCATTGCAAAGAATAAGGCTTCTTAGAAGCGACCATCTGTAAGTTATGCCTTAGATGAGTATTGATTATATGGATAAGAGTTGTGTAAATTACTCTCAATGATATAAATTCAATCCAAATCTAAAACGAAACTACGGTAGCTAAAGAAAAATACAGAACAACTCATAATAACAACAACACAATTAAGTATAATCACATCAGAACAGAAATATCTGATATATAGCGGAAGATAAGTCTGAATACATGCTACAACGATCGATAGATCACATGAACCAAATATACATATACATATCATCAACATACATGAGATGAGAGTCAACACACCAAAAGTAACACCACGAAATCTAGAAAAAAGATGATGTGAAATCCCAAAAGCTGAAGCGGCAACAGAATCAGAGATAGCGATTATCCTAAAATAACTCGGTCTGACCCGAGTATTACTTAAAAGAAAATAATAAACGGATCAGTCTAATTTAAACTTAGAAATGAATGCATCATAGACAACTTCAAAGCAAAATAATCATAATCTTGAATGAGACTATTCGGCATAAATTATCAACATAGTTTAAATAAAGAAATCTCATTAAACACCATCCAATTCAACTCATTAAACTCCATCAAAATCAACTTTAAAATTCAAAATTGAATTCTAGATAGCAGTACACAAAAGTCTAGAAATCAGAAATACATAACTAGAAAAATCGGCATGAAAGTGGATCGATCCCAGCATATGGCGAGTCTAAGCAACGCCGCACGTGCATCTCATACGGTCGAAGCCTACCAAGTTCTGTCATCATAATATTTGACGCCCAACAAATGACCCGAAGGTCCAACATATGACCCGAAGGTCTAGTACTAGTAATTAACCCGAAGGTCCAACATATGACCCGAAAGCCCAACAAAATCATCAAAATCATCTAACAACAAATCCACAATAATTATTTCATTAACGAGTCCTGAATTAACAGAATTAGTAAAAGCGTGGTTCCATATTCTGCACTTTTGCTAACTCGTTTAAATCTCTTCATCGTTTCCTTGAAAGTGCAAAATTCTGTATTTTATATAAATAAAATTTACGGTTTCAAACGGACAAGTCCGAAATTAAGCGAAGTAAAAGTAAGGGTTCATAGTCCTTAATTTTGCTGAAGCGTTTAAATCGCTTGCTCATTCTTATGAAAGCGCAAACTTTGAAATTTCTAGAAACAATTATATTTTAAAAAGATTAAAAAACACGTGATTAAAACAGCAACATCTATAGCAATTTCGACAAGGAAATTGCGCTTCACAAAACACCGTAAAAACAGATATCAAATCAGCGTTGCGGGATAGCCGCTTGAAATTCACTTTAAATTGACGGTTACTAAAGTCAAAACAACAGTAATTTTTATTCATCAAAAATTCATCAAAACAACACGCTTCAAAAATATATCACTGGAGTGAAAATTCGTTTCAAAACAAAACACCGGTTCAACGTAAATAAAAAGTAGACTGTACTACTATATATGCATCAAAATATAGTACTGCCTGGGAATAAACTTCATGCACGCATGACAGATAATGTTGGTCTGTGTACCATTTCATATATTATAACCTGTGCGTACGTATAAATAAATGAAAGTGTAAAGGACCAGGGTTGTTCACTTTGCACTTATATATTTTATAAAGCAAGGCCTGGGTATTATATGCAATATGCATGCACACACGACACGCAACACAAATTCACAACATACTTGCACCAAAACAGTGTGGACACACCTATACACACTCAAGTAAAAAGAATATAAATAAAGCTACCTGATCCTATTTTTGTTGGATGCAACATACATACACGGAACAAAATTTAAAAGGCTTTGGAAACTACTTCACACACACATGAAACTAAAGTTGATATAAAAACAACACCTTATACGTACAAACTGTAAAAGAAAAAGATGAATTGGAAAGCATTTGCACTTTCATAACAAAAAGGGACAAATTTGTAAAGTGACTTGAACACCTTATATGCACGCATGAACCAATTTATATTCTGACAAATACACTTTCGCGCAAATAATGAAGTTTAAAAATCCTATTTGCATGCATGGATTTAAAATATGGTCTGGGTATATACTTCTTTTCACGTGCAAGTTAAGGTGACTCATGTCTTAAAAATTTCACGCACGCAAGAATGATAATTGCACATTAATTCTGTGCGACATGTTGCACGCACCCACTGAAATCTAGACATGAACCTGGTATACACATTTGCATGCAAAAGTGAATTAAAGATGACCTGTACACATTATATATGCGCACTCACTGAACAAATTTAGAGAAAGGCCTGAGCTAACTTTCGTATCATATTATACACTTGAAATGAGAAATTTATATGATGGGTTCACCCACATACATGTAAAAATAAAATGCACGCATACAACCATTTACAAGTATGTAAATGATGCTTGGACACGCGTATACGAAAATGAAGTGATGAAAATAAATGACTCGGTTTTTATGAAATGCAAACTGAATTCAATACAGAGGCCAAAGCAATATAATTTGCACCCAAAAATGAAACGATGAATAAATTAGAAGCGTGAGTTTTACACTCACATTAGATTTGCTTCAAAAATCAATTAGCAACCAAGATTCAAAAGTAGCAAAAATTGGACCACCATTAATTTGCTTGCAGATCTACAAAATAAACGAACCAAAGAATGAAACGAAAATGTGGAAGTGCTTATAAGAAGTGATGGAACAAAAGAATGTTGCGGCTACTTTTCTTTTCTTATTTTGCACAAGGCAAAGAATATATGTGTGCTGGCAACTTTGTGCTAATCTAGCATTTATGTGGACGTGCATAAATGGAGAAACATGAACAAGCTAGCAATAAATGATGATGGTGAATAATGTGTTCAACTCTAGCTTTTAAAATAAGTGACAGCAAGCATAAAGTGTTCACATTGGCTTCATAAACTTAACTCACAGCAAAACAATAATATTTCAACTTTACTTTTGAATTGGGCCATTTTACATATACACGTGAAGGCCAATTTTGCCACTCATTTCAACATGCACCACTTGAAAGTTCAACTGACTTGTAAATGATTTGCATTATTTTCTTCTTCTTTTTTAAAATCTCAATTTAAAATTTCTATTTTAAATTTTTATTTCGACGGTAATCAACAATCACGTTTGTTACAAACTCCCCCTTATAAAAATTGCATTCCCGTAATTTTCATACCAGAAGTTGTTTATAACACAAATAATTTATCACAACAAAGGTTTAAAATAGAAAAGATGAATTTAGAATTCTCACCCCCACTCGAAGAGGAGAGAAAACCCAGATAAGAACGCACGATGAATTCTTTGGGTTCCCAAGTATAATCTTTGGGGTTTGCAGACCATTGAATTTTCACAAGCGGGACTTCTTTATTCCGAAGGCGTTTAACCTCCGAAGATAGCACACGAATAGGATTTTGCACCATAGAAAAGTCGGGTGAGATCTCAAGATCTTGCAACATATGAGGATCAATAATAGAATCTGAATCTCGAAGGCATCGACGCAGCTAGGATACATGAAATACGTCGTGAATTCCCGAAAACTGAATAGGTAGCGATACACGATAAGCAGTAGGGCCAATGCGTTCCGTAATAGGAAACGGTCCAATATATCGAGAAGCTAATTTCTCAGAGCTACTAAAACGCACCCCTCCCTTCATCGGAGAAACACGAATGAATGAGCGATTGCCTACAAAAAATTCCAAAGGCTTTCTACGATGATCGGCATAATATTTCTGCCTATTCTGAGCCTCCTTCATTCTCTGTCCGATAATATCAACCTTATTAGAATATTCAAGAATATAATCAGGGCCTAGAACTAACTTTTCCCCGGATTCCAACCAACAAGATGGTGATCGACACGGCCTTCCATAAAGGGCTTCGAAAGGAGCCATACCGATACTGGATTGGAAACTATTGTTATAAGAGAATTCAATAAGAGATAAGTGGTCTTTCCAACTGCCACCAAAATCAAGAATACAAGTGCGAAGGAGATCTTCTAAGACTTGATTCACCCTTTCAGTCTAACCATCAGACTATGGATGATAAGTTGTACTGAGATTGAGCTTAGTGCCCAAAGCTTTCTAAAGGCTTTACCAGAAACCACTAGTGAAAAGCGGATCTCTGCCACTAACAATAGAACTAGGAACTCCATGAAGTCGAATGACTTCTTCAATAAAAAGCTTAGCTAACAGAGGAGCAGTCCGATTGGACTTGATAGGAATAAAATGGGCTGATTTGGTTAATCGGTCAACAGTCACCTAAACACTAGTATGGCCCGACCTCGAACGAGGTAGACCATCAATGAAGTCCATAGAAATTTGATCCCATTTCCGTAATGGAATCACAAGAGGCTGCAAAAGACCACTAGGACGCTGGTGTTCTGCTTTAATAAGTGGACAAGTCATGCAATGACTCATATAACTTGCAACATCACGCTTCATGCCCTCCCAAAAGTATAAGCGTTTCATGACAGCATACATTTTACTACTGCCTGGATGGATAGCATACTTAGAACAATGACAGTCCTCAAGAATGTCATTTCTAAGACTAGGAACATTAGGCACGATCAACCTTCCCTTCTTCCAAATACAACCATGAACGTCAATATTGAAATCCTTTAGATCATCACTTCGAGATTCCGATTTACAACTCCAAATAAGATAAGAGAGATCTGGATCTTGTTACTGGGCATCGACAATTTGATCCAACAAACTAGGACAAGCTTCCATGCTAAATAAAAGCACGGGAGAATAAGAAACTGAAGGACGGTCTCTAATATCACAATGAGATAAAGCTTCCAACAAATTCCACTCTGCTAGCATCATGGTAACAACAACCTGTTGCTTGCGACTAAGCGCATCAGCAACTCGATTACCCTTACCAGGGGTATACTGAATATCGAAATCATATGAAGCAAGAAATTCGAGCCAACGCTGTTGTCTCATATTAAGTTCCTTTCGAGTGAATAGATACTTCAGAGATTTATGATCAGTGAAGAGAACAAAACACTCGTCCAATAAATAATGTCACCAAATCTTTAGAGCAAAGACTATAGTGGCTAACTCCAAATCATGGGTAGCATAATGAATCTCGTTAGGCTTTAGTTGTCTAGAAGCATAAGCAACTACTCTATCTTTTTGCATGAGAACAGCACCGAGTCCATAACCACTGGCATCGGTATACACAACGAGATCATGATTCCCTTCGGGAACCACTAAGATATGAGCATGAATAAAGAGATCTTTTAACTTCATGAAAGAAATCTCAAACTTATCAGACCAAATAAAAGGAACAGCTTTTCTCGTGAGAGTGGTAAGTGGTAAGGAAATACGAGAAAAGTCCTTAATGAACCGGCGAAATAACCCGCCAATCCAAGGAAACTACGGATCTCAGTAACGGTGTTGGGCCTCTTCAATTCTGAATAGATTCGATCTTGGAAGGATCGATAGAAATACCATCGGAAGAAACAATATGACCGAGAAAACTCACCTTATTCTCCCAGAAGTGACACTTAGAGAATTTGGCATAAAGGTGATACTGACGAAAAGTGCTCAAAACAATCTCCAAATGCTGAATATGATCGGCTTCAGATTTGGAATAAACTATGAAAACCAAGATGAACTTATCGATATATTCCCGGAATATCTGATTCATAAGTTCTACAAAATACGCTGGAGCGTTCGTCAAACCGAATGGCATAACAAGCCATTCGTAAGAACCATAACAAGTACGGAATGCGGTAAGAGAAATGATATCTTCCGCAAATTGTAAATGATGAAAACCCGTAGCAAGATCGAGTTAGGAGGAAAGCTTAGCGCCACTTAATTGATCGAACATTTTTTCGATCCTAGGTAATGGATACCTACTTTTGATAGTGAGTTCGTTAAGCTTGCGATAATCAATGCAAAGCCTAAGAGTACCATCTGGCATTTTAACAAAGACAACGGCAGCGCCCCAAGGAGATGAGCTAGAACGAATAAATTGCTTGGCTTCCAATTCAGATAATTGTTCCTTGAGTTCCTCATTTTTCTTAGCTGACATCCTCATGGGAGGACGACTGACAAGATGAGCACCAGAGATAAGATCAATACGGAACTCAGTTGCCCTCTTCGGCGGCAAACTCGAAATAGGCTCAAGACATCAGAAAAATCACAAACAACTGGAATATTAGCTATGACATCCTCCGATTCGAAGGAAGAAAAGAGAGCATTCAGAGCACGATCCATATCTTGAAATACAATAGATAACTACTCGGTAGCATCGGGATGCTTGAGATATAAAGTTCTTTCGGGACATAGGATTTGTACCACATAACGAACGAGCCAATCCATACCCAAAATCTATCAAAACCAAGATGATCCATAACATGCAGATTCACATGAAAGGAGAAACCACATAGAATAATCTCAACATCAACACATAACAAACCAAGAGTAGCGGATCCACCAATAGCATTCATAATCCTTAAAGGATCGCAAAGATTAACAACATCCAAAGGAATAACATCAACAAGCTCCTTTGACACAAATGAATGCGATGCACCCGTATCGAAAAGAACTATAATAGAACGGCCATGAAATAAAATAAAACCATCCAAAACAGAAGTAATACCTTTGGGCTTAGAAGAATCACCAGAAGCTTTAGCAACATTAAGCTTTCCAGATTTGAAACCCTTAGGAGCAGTAAAACAATCAGAAACCCAATGACCTTCTTTCTTGCAATAGCGACAAATGCGAGGCTTGGGGCAGCTACGAAGAAGATGATCCAGAGATCCACAATTATAGCATGCCCTCTGAATAAAAGGGGCAATACAAGGCTGAGAACTAGAGGTTGCTTGCTTCTTCTTCTTCTTATTGGAAGAAGAATTAAGCTTATGAAATGGAAACTCTTCTTGTTGGGGTTCTTAGAAACCTCAACCTCATCACCACTATCACGTTCCTTTTCAACAGCCTCTAGGCAAAGAGCTGAATCAATAAGTTCCTCAAAAGAGAGCTTAAGCTGAAGCAAAAGGACTTTCTTCAAATACTTCTTCAAACCATCATCAAAACAAAGATTCTTCTTACGCAGAGTGTTAATGAACTCAACTCCGTATTTGGACAAGGCCTCGAAAAATGCAACATAATCAGAAATAGAGGACTTTCCTTGCTTCAACTCAAGGAAACTATGAGCAAGATTAGCCTTTTCCAATTCAGGAACGAACTTAAGTTCGAAACGTTCCTTAAACTGAATCTACGAGAGAGAGGACTCATCAACTTCCGCAATAAAAAGCTCATACCAATCAAGCACACGCTCTTGCAGCATGCTAGATGCACGAGAACATGATGATGATCAGAAAGATGCATCCGAGAAAATATGTGCTCACAAGCGTGCAACCAAGTCTGAACCTCTAATACACTTTTCGATCCCTTGAAAGGCTTGCCTCCAAGGTGGAAATAGTCACTACACATATGGGCAGACTTTTGAGTAGGAGTTGCGGGAGTAGCAACAGAAGGTTAAGTACCCCGAAATAGCTCCATAAACTGATTAGCTGACATATAGACTCCGTCCGGACGAGAACCACTATACGGACCTGCAAAAGAAAGCTTCCCTCTACCTCTTCCAGCCATAGGCTGAGAGAACACGAGAAGATAAGGATTAGTTAAAACAATACAAGATTGATAAGGAATTTAACAAATGGAATACTACGGAAATATGAAATTTATTCCTAGACATACTCCAACATGTTAAAGAGGATGAAAGTTTAATGACAACGAAGGAATAGATTAGAAAGGCATGAATAAAACCCTCGAATAGTTGTAACACATGTTCCATTCTGCTTCTGTTCTGTGTTTATTATAATTTGTTCTGAATCTCAGCTCTGATACCTAGCTGTGACGCCCCACCTCTATGCTCACAATAACAAAGGTTATTATAAGGAATAACGTCTGTCATTGCGAAGAATAAGGCTTGTTAGAAGCGACCATCTGTAAGTTATGCCTTAGACGAGTATTGATTACATCGATAGGAGTTGTATAAATTACTACCAACGATATAAATTCAATCCAAATCCAAAATGAAATTACAGTGGCTAAAACAAAAATTCAGAACAACTCATAATAACAACAACACAGATAAATATAATCACATCAGAATAGAAATATCAGATATATAGCGGAAGATAAGTCTGGATACATGCTACAACGATCGATAGTTCACATGAACCAAATATACATATACATATCATCAACATACATGAGATGAGAGTCAATACACCAAAAGTAACACCATGAAATCTAGACAAAAGATGATGTAAAATCCCAAAAGCTGAAGCGGCAACAGAGTCAAAGATAGCGATTATCCTAAAATAACTCGATCTGATCCGAGTATTATTTAAAAGAAAATAATAAACGGATCAGTCTAATTTAAACTTAGAAATGAATGCATCGTAAACAACTTCAAAGCAAAATAATCATAGTCTCGAATGAGACTATTTAGCATAAATTATCAACATAGTTTAAATGAAGAAATCTCATTAAACACCATCCAATTCAACTCATTAAACTCCATCAAAATCAACTTTCAAATTCAAAATTGAATTCAAAATAGCAATACACAAAAGTCTAGAAATCAAAAATAGATAACTAGAAAAATCAGCATGAAAGTGGATCGATCCAAGCATAGGGCGAGTCTAAGCCACGCCGCACGTGCATCTCATATGGTCGAAGCCTACAAAGTACTGTCATCATAATATTTGGCGCCCAACAAATGACCCGAAGGTCCAACATATGACCCAAAGGTCTAGTACTGGTAATTGACCCGAAGGTCCAACATATGACCCAAAGGTCCAGCATAGTGGCTCGAAAGCCCAACAAAATCTTCTAACAACAAATCCACAACAATTATTTCAATTAACGAGTCCGGAATTAACCGAATTAGTAAAAACGTGGTTCCATATTCCGTACTTTTGCTAACTCGTTTAAATCTCTTCATTGTTTCCTTGAAAGTGCAAAATTGTGTATTTTATATAAATAGAAATTACGTTCTCAAACGGACAAGTCCGAAATAAAGAGAATCAGTAAAAGTAAGGGTTCATAGTCCTTAATTTTGCTGAAGCGTTTAAATCGCTTCCTACTTCTTTTGAAAGCGCAAACTCTGAAATTTTTAGAAACAATTATATTTTAAAACAATTAAAAAACATGTGATTAAAACAGCAGCATCTATAGCAATTTCGACAAGGAAATTGCGCTTCGCAAAACACCATAAAAACGGATATCAAATCAACGTTGCAGGATGGCCGCTTGAAAATTCATTTTAAATTGAGGGTTACTGAAGTCAAAACAACAGTTATTTTTTATTCGTCAAATATTCATCAAAACAACAGGCTTCAAAAATATATCACCGGAGTGAAAATCTGTTAGAAAAATAACGGCAACAAAATATGTTTCAAAACAAAACACCGGTTCAACGTAAATTACACAGTAGACTGTACTATTATATATGCATCAAAATATATACTGCCTGGGAATAATCTTCATGCACGTATGACAGATAATGATAGTCTGGGCATCATTTCATATATTATAACCTATGCATACATATAAATAAACGAAAGTGTAAAGGACCTGGGTTGTTCACTTTGCACTTTTATATTTTATAAAGCAAAGCCTGGGTACTATATGAAATATGTATGCACACACAGCACCGCAACACAACTTCACAACATACTTGCACCAAAACAGTGTGGACACACCTATACACACTCAAGTAAAAAGAATATAAATAAAGCTACCTGGTCCCATTTTCATTGGATGCAACATACATACACGTAACAAAATTTAAAAGGCTTTGGACACTACTTCACACACACATGAAACTAAAGTTGATAAAAAAAACAACACCTTACATGTACAAACTGTAAAAGAAAACGATGACTTGGCAAGCATTTGCACTTTCATAACAAAAAGGGATAAATTTATAAAGTGACTTGAACACCTTATATGCACGCATAAACCAATTTATATTCTGACAAATACACTTTCGTGCAAATGAAGTTTAAAAATCCTATTTGCACTCATGGATTTAAAATATGGTCTGGGCATATACTTCTTTTCACGTGCAAGTTAAGGTGACTCATGTCTTAAAAATTTCACGCACGCAAGAATGATAATTGCATATGAATTCTGTGCAACATGTTGCACGCACCCATTGAAATCTGGAAATGAATCTGGTATACACATTTGCACGCAAAAGTGAATTAAAGATGACTTATACACATTATATATGCGCACTCACTGAACAAATTTAGAGAAAGGCCTGAGCTAACTTTCGTATCATATTATACACTTGAAATGAGAAATTTATATCATGGGTTTACTCATATACACGTAAAAATAAAATGCACGCATACAACCATTTACAAGTATGTAAATGATGCCTGGACACGCGTACACGAAAAGGAAGTGATGAAAATAAATGACTCAGTTTTTATGAAATGCAAACTGAATTCAATAAAGAGGCCAAAGCAATATAATTTGCACCCAAAAATGAAATGATGAATAAATTAGAAGCGTGTGTTTTACACTCACCTTAGATTTACTACAAAAATCAGTTAGCAACCAAGATTCAAAAGTAGCAAAAATTGGACCACCATTAATTTGCTTGTAGATCTACTGAAGAAAGGAACCAAAGGATGAAACGAAAATGAGGAAGTGTTTATAGGTAGTGATGGAACAAAAAAATGTTGCGGCTACTTTTCTTTTCTCATTTTGTACAAGTCAAAGAATATATGTGTGCTGGCAAGTGGTACTCTAGCATTTATATGGACGTGCATAAATGGAGAAACAAGGAAAAGCTAGTAATAAAATGATGATGGTGAATAATGTGTTCTACTCTTGCTTTTAAAATAAGTGACAGCAAGCATAAAGTGTTCACATTGGTTTCATAAATTCAAATCAATAATATTTCAACTTTGCTTTTGAATTGGACCATTTCACATATACACGTAAAGGCCAATTTTTCCAGTCATTTCAACATGCACCACTTGAAAGTTCATCTGACTTGTAAATGATTTGCATTCTTTTCTTCTTCTTTTTTCAAATCTCAATTTAAAATTTCTATTTTAAATTTTTATTTCGACGGTAATCAAAAATCACGGTTGTTACAATGATGAACTCTAACTTGGATCGGCCGTCAAGAGTCTGGATGGCATGATTGTGACAGTCAGCGATGACGGTCATTCCAGCTGGATTTCGAAGTCTTTCTGTTTGCATATTTTCTCGAACTTTGTTGAATATTATCAAGTACTGCATAGCACTACACTGCACAATACATTCACTCACCACGGGCTCATTATCGTCTAATGATGGTTTATCATGAGTCAGTTAGCTATGGAAACTTCAAGCTCGCAGCCATAAAAAATTCAGAGTTTAACTCCTCTAGGAATCGATATACCGGCCATTGGGGCCGAAGTCATTGACCCTACCCCTGACATAGTACCTGGGGCATCTTTCATTTTCAACCCGACAAATTCTATTTCATCCAATGTGTCTGAAGATATGCTGGGACGAATATGCTTGAGGCATGGCTTGTCAGTGGATAATGTGCTATTACCGGGTCCTAAGATAGGCCGCACTGCCCTACAGAAGGGTATGCCGCATTCAACTGTGATGCATGCACGGCCGGGACACTTTCTCCGTTTAATCAATATATCCAAGAAGTGTTGTCTTTCATTGGAATAGCTTCATCTCAGTTGCATCCGAATGGATATGCCTTGCTGAACAACCTGTTCATCGTATTCGTGGAGCATCTCTATCGACCCACGCTCCCGACTGAGATCATATATCTATTCAACTTCAAGATTCAAACAGATAGCTCATCCTTCACGTTCTTGGAGGCAGTAAGAAATTACCAAGTAGTCACGTGATCTTCGACTATGCTAAGCTACTTCAAGACAGAGTGGTCCCATGTCAAATGCCCTCTGGGATTTGCCAGTCGATGGCTATTCAGACGTGAGTATTGTTATCTTCTCGAATAGCCGATAATGCAATTACAGTTGAAGTCAAACTCATATCTTTTTCTCTTTACAGTGATAACTCGGTGACCTGAAGGCGCTTATTACAGGGAGATAGTTCGGACTCTATAAGAAATCTCGAATGAAGAAAGACACATTGGTTTGGTTCTGACAGGTGGAAATCTAAGAATCCTTGGGCTAATTGAGCGGAAACAAAGTATAAGGCCTGAGGGGACGCTAAAGGCCAGCTCGAAGAAGCGAGTTAAGTGCCAAAAGCCCCGACTTGTCATAACCAAGGAATTTCACTCGGAGAGGACACATACTGGCGATGAACCTCTAGCTGAGCCTTCAGATGCAGCCTTGGATTCCAAAGGAAAAGAAAAGGCAAGGCAGCCGCGTTTAAATGTCCCTGATCTAAGAGATGGAAATCTATGGTTATGTCTCAGCCCGCTTCCAGAATTATAACCTCGGAGACTTCTCCCCCACGAGTGGAAAATCTCTTCGAAGGGCTTGTCGATCTCTCAATTCCGGATGATGTGTCCTTCCAACATGATGTCGAATTGGCAGAACTCCAACACGCCTTAGATTTAAGCGAGTCTCTTCCCACTAGCGTGGTCGACACTTTCGATTGGTCAGGGGGTTGCACATACATACACACTTCACGGCACTACACGATTTCTGACTGTAAGCTTTTCACTTTTGGAAGGTACTAACTCTTTTCTTGCTTTACTTTGCAGATACGATGTCTGGTCATGGCTCTATGCTTGGTAGTCTGTAAACACTCACCGGTCTTCGTCATAATTCGAGTCACGCAGAAGAGAAGGGGATAGGGACTACGACCAGGGATACTCTAGCCAAGAGCGGTATGATAGAGATAGGGGATACGTACACTAATCTCGATCTCGCTCGCCCCCTCTAGAGCTCCTGCACTGCCTTCGGTTCATGTTTCACGGCCTACTAAAACATCATGGCATACGCCGTCTTCTCACGCTTCACGGTCCGACTCTCATCACCGCACCGAAATAGTGGCCCCCTCAACTACTGAACAGGTCCTTACCAAGCCTAACGGGGAAGGAGCGATTAAGCTTGCTCAATTGAAAAGGGATTTCCCCGATATCTGCTTCGATGGCTACATCTTTCCCCCACACTTAAAGAGAATTCTAGCGGAGGCCGAACACTTGCATGGTTATGTTGCAGATATTTTCTTCCATTACAAAGAGTGGTCGAAGCTGTGAGAAAAGCATCAAAAGTGCCTTTTGATCGGGCTGCCATGATCGAAAAAGTGGAGAAAGAGCTTTCACATAAAGACCGGATTATTCAAGTGCTCAAAAATGAAGCCGAGTCTTCCCGAAAATCCGAGATGGAAGCTCCCAAAAAGGCCGATGATGCCCACGCGGCTATGGATAGAATGAGGCAAGAACATTATGCTATGGTGGAGGATATGGGCCATAGAAACACCACTGTCACAGCTGACCAGGACGCAGCCCTGAAAGATCTCAATGAGCTTAAGTCCAAAATTTCTAAAATTATCAAAGGGAAGGATGCTGCGAATATCTCTACACAGGAAGCATGCAATCAGGCGATGGTGCTTCAGAGGGAAAGAGACGCGGCTATGGAAAGAGCCCGCATGGTAGAACTTGAAGTCGATAAGAAGGTCCGGCTGGCGGAAACTAGGCTTGAGGCTGATGTAGAAGAACTCCTCGTCACTTATAATGCCAGTTTGCTGAGACATAGAAATTAGGCTTGGGTCGATGATTACTCAACACATCTCTACAACGCCTGGAACCTTCTGGTCGAAGAGGATAGGGCGGTGCAGTCGGGTGGAGCCTTTGACGAGTTTGAGCTGGAGAACCGCATAGTGGATGAGGATGAAAAGAAGGCTTTACACGACTCTATGATTTCTCATGTAATGGAGAGGCTTGGCACCCAGCACCAGGAAATCGAGAAAAACTCAAGATTTGAGCATCATGTTACAGGCTCTAAGATTATTGATTCATCTCGATTCGAGCCTATTCCAGTGATCGAGCCCTAGCCCATCCCAGCTTACGACTCAGAACAGCCACGTCTGTCTCCTATAAAGGAGCACTCTCAAGAAGTTGTTCAGCCAATTGCGGGTCAAACTGAGGAAGGTACTCTGAACAATCTCATGTATATCCGAAATGAAGAATTTGTTTTGAAGTATGTACTAACAACTTCTCTTCTTTCTTATCCAGTGACTAAAGTTATATTGACAGTGCCTCCTGCAATCCAGGAATCACATCAAGTGCAGGAGGCCATTATCACCGATGCGACCACTACAACAAAGTCATTCCCATTGAAGTAACGCAGATGACCTCACTTTCTTTCGATGAGAAGATGATGAACGAGCTCTTGGGCCGATAGAGTGACCCATTCACGGACTTGTTGTTTGTCATTAATGGACTTGCGCCAGCTTACAGTTGCTCAATGCAGACCACCACAGCCCCCAGCGAAACCCGATCTACTCGCAAGGAAGAAATATTGGCTGAAATTAATGCCGAGTTAGAGGCAGCGACACACGGTGATAGTTCTGGGAGTAGAGCGATGGCGCTCGACCCAACTCCACTTAGGATGATATCTGGGGGCACGCTCGTCGCTACTAGCGTGTCCATTCTGCCCCCATTGTAGACCCGACTCCTCCTACAGAGAGTATTCTTTCAGATTCAAGTTCGAAGGAGGACGTCGATATCATGCCACCGTCAAGGGATGATCCACCGAAGGGTAAAGGCTCGAAGTGAAAGACCATCAATGGTTCCGACGGTTCTATGGCAAAGAAGAAGCCGAAGAAGAAAAAGTAGATAAACCCCTTTGGCGCATTTTTAGTAGTTAGGAATTTTCTTTTGCCTTTCTTTCACAGGCCGTGTATAGATGCAGGCTTGGCCCCTGCTAGTAGGAATTTTTGGAAGAACTTGTATATGATTATTCACATAAAATTAGTTGAAATGAAATTTTGTTTCTTGGTTTTAACATTCATTTCTTTTGTGCTTAAGTGTTGCAATGTTTGAATTTCAGTTTGGTGCACTTGTGGTTTTAACTCTTAAGTTGAATTGGTTTTATCTGCCAAGTCTGAAAATCGTGAACACAAGTCATAACTAGAGATCAAGTTGGACTTAGACATTGTATTTCTACGGTCAGTGATTAATACTTAATCTTTGCCTCCAGTTCCGAGGATAAGTTGTAAAGATCGGCTAGCGATCGTAAATTGTCTGTATTCCTTCGAGTTTAGCATTGTCATATTGATGCTAAAATAAGTGGGAGTCGAGCGATTGAATCATACTTGCTTATGTATAAATAGTCACATCCACACTCCGGGGATCAGCATTTGCATTTCGACGGTCAATCGCGCCTATTGAAGTTTTTAAGTACATGTCCATGCCTTGGGGACATAAGTTAGTTTATGAGTGGTCGTTTGCACTTGAGTTATATTTATACTTTATCCACACTCTAGGGACTTAGGATTATTTATGATCGATAATCTGGTTCGCAGCATGGGAATCCGAAGACTATCGATGTTTGTGATCCAGTTTGCACTCCGGGAACCTGAACTTAGTGCGTTATACCCTAATTCACACTCTGGGAATTTTGGAGCTGGCGTTTACAATATGGTTCGCACTTTGGGAACCTGGAGTTGATGTTTATACTCCAATTCACGCTCTGGAAATTTGGAGTTGCCGAGAGATGGTCAATCACATCTATTTAGGCCTTTTAGGAGTTCGTTCGCACTTTGGGAACGATGGATTTATCAGGATCGTGGATGGTCGGATCACATCCACCCCGAGTTAACAAGCGAGGTCGTTTGATGGACGGGTCCATCCTCCTCGAACTTTGCTATGATACGGTCGAAGTCGTTAGGTGAATGGGTCCACCCTCTTCGGAACCGCATTTATGAGTTTTATACTCCAACTCGCACTTTGGGAGTTTGGAGGTGGCCGACAAATGGTCAGTCACGTTTGTTTGGGCATTTGGATTGCGTTCGCACTTTGGGAACAACAGAATTATCAGTATCACGGATGGTCAATTTACATCCACCCTGATTCGACAAGAAAGGTTGTTAGATGGACGGATCCATCCTTCTTGAACTTGTTTAGGATACGGTCGAAGTCGTTAGGTGGACGGATCCACCCTCTTCGAAACCGTATTTATAAGCTGGTACTCCGGTTCGCGCTCTGGGAACTTGGAGTTAGTCAGAGGACTGTCGTGCGTAGGTTCAATTTAGTCTTTAGTGTGATGGCTTGCCCCAAGCTTGGGTTTTGCATAGTGATTGGCTGGTCGTATCACAGTCACTCGCTATTTGAATAAATTCCATCACATGATGGAACTTAGCTCTTCGTGCATTGTGATAGTTGAATGTCTCATTCGATGAATCACGGCTCTAGCTTGAAGAGATAGCAATTTATTGCTGGAATGGAAAAATATGGCAATGTCAGTGCCTTATTACAAATTTGAATTTTAAAATGCAGAGACAAATTGCAAAAGATTTATAGACTAAATAAATATAGCCTGTCATTTGTAATAGTGGCAAAGATCCTCGTCGTTCTAGGCTCTTGACAAAGTGGGACCGCCACCAACAGCATTTATCACTAATCTTCCACCGGTATGGCCAGGTTCTTCCTGTCTTGCCCTATTAGGCGTATCATTCTGATTTGATGGGACCGCTCCTCCAGACTACGGTGCCTATACAAACTGCTCCAGCTTTCTTTCTCTAATCAACTTTTCCATGAGATCTTGCAAATGACGACATTCATTTGTATTATGGCCATAGCTTTCATGAAACCTACAAAATTTTCCCGTCTGGATTTGCCTTTCCAACGACGGTTTTGGTGCAGGTTTTTTGTACTGAATGGTAGTATAGGTTTGTAAATACATGTTCTTTAGTGATGTATTCAAAGGAGTGTAGTTATCAAACATAGGATTTATGCGCTGCGTGACACGATTTTGATCTTGCTTTCTATTTTGATACACATTCTCCATTTGCTGAGTTTGTTTGTTTTGGAAATTTAACTGAACTTTTCCGGAGCTCTCACAGGACTGTTTGACCGCAACGTTGCTTTGGATCCCGTCCATGCTCGGCCCTGCATCATCTTGCTTCCTAGACTTTTTCGCATCTTCCATTGTTAGGAATTGAGCTGCCTTGGCATAGAAATGGTCCAATGATGCAGGTAGTTTTCCGGCCAACCAGTTACCGAATTAAGAATCGGGGTCAATCCCCTTAGTCAAAGCCATAAGAATGGAGTTATCATTTGGATTGCTGATTTCCACACATGCAGCATGGAATCTCTGTAAGTAGCGTCTGAGTGTCTCTCCAGGAGCTTGAGTGACACTAGATAGAGTGATCTTTTGGCCTTGCGACATGCATGCGGAATTGCTCAACAAATTTAGTGGCCAACTGGTCAAAGGAAGAGATGGATCAAGGTGGCAATCGGGTGAACCACATAGTAGCGATTCCCCCAAGGAAATCGGGAAGCTTCGGCATTTTACTACATCATCAACTCTCGCAGCACTCATCGACCATTCATATTTCAGGATATGTTGATTGGGATCTGAATTCTCTTCATAGACGGGCAAAGTCGGCATCCTGAATCGCCAAGGAGGTTCATCAGTAAGTATATCGTTTGTGAAAGGGGTATGACTCCGAGAGATTCCCCAATCGTCATTAGTAAGACCTTGACTTTCATGAATCATTTGTCGAATCATAGTCGAAATATCCGGCATTTGGACATTCTGCGCGTTGAGCCAAAGTGTGGTCGGGTTTCACATTACAAGGTTGGACCAGATGCTGTCGATGGTCCATGTCTCGCCTCCTTGGCTCATAGTCTTCTGGGACGTATGTTTCAGGAGTACGTCCGTGCTAATGACGGTTCAAGTCTGACTGATTTTGGGCATCGAGCCCTGGTTCAACCGCGACGGTGGTAACACGGTTGTTTGTGGTATATTGTGGAATGGTACCTCCTCTAGAGGAGGGTCCAGTATGAAAGTTGGCAGAGGGGCCAACTCTCAACTGCCCAACGGCCAATGCCAGTTGATGTTCAGTAGCTTGTGCATAACTCTCGTCTAGCCGGGGACGGGTGGATCTATGGTTGTAACCAGAAGAAGCTAAACTTTCGGAGAGGAGTTCGAGGCGCGATCCGTCCTGGATCTTCTACGCCTTTAGTGGTTCAACTGGTCAGTCAGTTCAACATTTGCGTGCAGTTGTTCAGTCAACTGCTGCCGACTCTGGATCAGTTCTTGAAGCAACGTTTGAAACTCTTGCCTCATAACCGGACCTAATGGATCTATGGGTCCAGTAGCGTTTTGGTTGGTTGAAGGCAACTACGTGGGATTTTGTCTATCCCGGCCTTCTTGATCGGTTACATTGGAAGTAGTCCTTGTGCTAACCATGGTGATGGATGAGATCCTTTACTAGACTTTATACAAATCTGAATAGGATGGAAGGATTCTGAATCAAAGATCTGGATCTTCCTCTTATGTTTAGGCAATCCGGTATCGATAGCAGATCCAAGGAGCAGGAGATAATCTGGGTTTTTTCGGTGAAAGCACCAAAGTGTTTGTACCAAAAATGGGCACAACACTCTTCAGAAGTCTTTGAAGAGATAAAATGAAGAATAGAAAAATAAAAACGTGGAATATTTAACAAAAACTTCAAAGATTAATAAGTAAATGCGCAGACACAAGCGATTTAGAGTGGTTCAGCGTTTTGCCTACGTCCATTATGAAGTTTTATGATTTTTATTGATTCTCTTTTGTCGATTACACTTGATTACAAAAAATAACAGTGGATTACAAGTTTGAAATTCAAGTACAACAGCGGTGTAGGAGGTGGCAAAGTTCAATCCGACAGAGTCTGAGGGCTTGAGAGTCAAAGATCCATTTTTTGTAGGCTTTGGGGCTCTATTTATAGGTGTAGGAGGCTGATATTTCTCTCAAACTTCAGGAGACATGTGAGTGAGCTCACGCGATCGATCCTAGGAAGTTTTGACTCGATCTGTGATCGATACAAACTCAATTCGTATCGATCAAGATGATGTCCAAAGGAGTCGAAACTTGGTAGGAACATTCTTTAGCTTGTACGTAATCTCCTGTGAAAATTTTGTAGCATTTGGACTTGTGGATCTTGAGTTATGATCGATATGAGATGGAGTCTTTCGGTTGGCTGTTTGCTTCGAATCCATGGCATCGTATCGATTCTCTTCGAGTCGATAGTGCATGTGATCATACGGTGATGTGGCGCGCACTACTCACATCGATCCACTTTTCGCTCTGAGTTGGCCGAGTCATTTCCCTCAACTTTGCCACGTTCATATCGATGACCGTTGTACATATCGAATTGATGGAGATATTCTATTTCACATCAACAGAGGTAGCCTTAATCGCATCCATCGATCCAGTCCTTGTTCGTATCAATTAAAGATACTACTACTTGATGGATACGAGCAAGCAGTATTATGATGGATTCAAATAGGTGGCGATGCTGCTTGGCTCGATGGATACGAATAACGATTATCCAATGGATACGAAGTATGGCCACCTGATGGATATGAAATAGAGTCAATTCATGGATTCGAATATGATTCTCCAACCGATGGATACGAAGTAAGTGATAGATGGTCGACAAGAAGTGAGATCGTTTGATGGATACGAGACGATCGATGTGAAGTTGATGGATACAAAGATGTGGCCATTCTGATCGATGCGAGGTTAATGGATTCGAACCGAGTTATGATGATGGATACGAACCATATCGATATGAACCAAAGTGTACTGATGGATACGAAACTAAGGCCATTTCCTCCAATTTGCATCGATCATAACTTGAATACACGAACTCGGATTGACTTGAAATTTGGAGTGTTGGCTTCCACAGCCTCGCCTGTCGTGTCTTTTCAATTGTAGCCTGATCGGGACTCAGACAAAATCCATCGATATCCATAGCGAACCTATGTTTGCTAAATATCTGGGACGAATGATCCCTGGTTCCCAATCAGTTTCTTGATATCTCGGCCTTGCCAAAAGGCGGGATACATTAGGTTTTTCAGTAGTATCCGAAATGAGTGTGATTTACTAGCTTCTACTAAATACTTGAATTTCACCAGACGGTATGGGATGTTTTGGTTAAGTTCTACTGATAATAGAAAGCGATAGTATTTGGCACTTTAATGAATATTTCCTTTTAGGGTTCGGTCGAGGGCCGATAAATCCTTAAAAGATATATGTATGAATTTCTTTAAAATTATTTTATGTCATGCTATTTATTCTATTATAATTTGGATCGGTATGGACAATCTCTAGTGATTGGCTAAGGTTGCTTCAGGGTATGGACGATCCTTAGTATCAGATCGGCATAAGTGATACTAGTTTGTTTCCATGGTATGGACGATCGTTATGATCGATATATACGACCTAGGTGATCGATATGGATTTCAAAACCAATCTTATTCCTTTGATAAATGTTTTTACAAGTTTATTTAAAGTTTACAAGTATTATATATATAGGTATCGCGGTGGGGTTGTTACAAGTTTATTTTATGTTTACAAGTATTAAACTTATTTTTGAAATAATCTAAATCCTTTGATAAATGATTTTAACAAATATTTATATATAAATACAAATATATATATATATATATATTAAGTATTACTAGTATAAATGATTAAGAATTGGGAAATGCGGTTTTGGGAAATATAAGCCTAGTTTGATTCTAAGTAAAATGGTTATATACATACATGCATACATACATATATATAGACACACAACCACACACCGAAATGGGGTTGGGAGAGTAATAAGCATGACTTTATATTGTAAATGAATTTATCTATATGTATGGGCTTTTAAAACATGTTTTGTTAACTAAGCATCTTATATGGAAATTTGAGACAACTATGTATATAAGTGCAATTTTGAAACAATTCGAATTCATGGAAGATTTTATCAAATAGTGAATATTCAAATAGTTAATATTTATATAAAGTAAATAAATAATGGAATTTATGGAAAATTATAATGTTTGCTTTCTAAACTATAAACTTAGAAGAGAAAAATGTTTTGAGATCCTTAGTTCTATAATATGGGAAATACTAATAATCGACCTAGTGTTACCAATTGTTTAAATGCGCTCGAGTAACGCTTCATCAAATGTTGTACAACTCATTGACTAGAATGTTTGAGTGGTACTTACTAGCCCATTAGTGAATACTTGAATTTCACCAGGTAGTAGGGATGCCTTAGTCAAATTCTCGTTATTGCAATTAGAAATATTTAACACTTTAGGGTTGTATTCTCTTTTGGTGTTCGGTAGGACTAATGGGTCCTTAAGAGAGTATAGTTTAGGTTTCCCAGTAGTATCCGTAATGAGTGAGGTTTACTAACTTCCAGTAAATACTTGAATTTCACCAAGTGGTATGGGATGTTTTGGTTATGTTCTTGTGATTACTAAAAGTGATTGTATTTGACACTTTGAAGTTTACTATCTTTTGGTTTTTAATGGGACTGATAGATCCTTAAGAGACGTGCTCATGGATTTTTTACAATATATATATATATATATATATATATATATATATATATATATATTGTGAATAATCTAGAGTTTTCGTGTCATGATTGCCAAGATCGTCCTTATTGGTCGAGATTTGGTGTTCCCCGATCCTTGCGATCGTGACAAGATTCTATGTTCCCTGATCATTGTGATTATGATGACATTCTATGCTCCCCAATCCTTGTGATCGTGTCTATATTTTGTGTTTTCGATCTTTGGTATCTGATCAGTACGAGTAATACCACAATTGTTTGTTTGCTATGGTATGGAATTTTGTGTTTGGAATATTGTAGTTTATTTGGTGATTTTGTGTATAGTGACTAATCTGTGTTTGTGAACTAAATATATAACTTTATGCCTTGATATAAATTCCAAGTTAAATTAATTCCATGACTAGTTATATATTGGAATTCTAGATTTACCTATATTTCATTCGTTCTTGTGTTATATCTTGTTCTCGCCTTTTTGGATATTTTGAGATAGTCTGACTCGGGTGTTATTTTAATGCCCAGGTCAAGTCGAGACTTTTTAGGTACAGGATTGGTAGACCTTTGGATGGTAGGGCTAGTAGAGAGAGATAAATCGTTTGGACATTTAGTTTATCTCATGTAGGATTTTACATCTATATATAAATGTATATTTAAGCTATAGATTTGTGTCGGATGAATATTATGTAAGTCCAGTGTTATATTTGATAGACTCTCAATTTTGTATATACGTATAATGTTTATTATTCCGCTATGATTTGTGACTATTGTTTATATGATATACTATTCTAATTCATGGAAACCAGTGTGTTTATTATTTTGAACTAGGACTAAAGACATCAAATTTTATTTGCAGAGATTTAGTAAAATGTAAATATGATGTGTCAGTGTTAGTTTAAAGTGATATTATGTTAGGTCACCCCTAATAGCCGCATTCTCCATATTATTAGACGACATTATTTATAATGTTCTTTAACAATATGGGTATAGCCATGAGGTCATTACAGTTTAGTATCAGAGCTAAGTCAGAAATTATAGCATATAATATCATAGATCTAGACCTTGTGAGACTTAGATCCTCTCCCTTGGGTTGTGTGGTAGATATTTTATTAATTATCTATATAGGGATAGGAATATAAAATTATTATTGGGATAATCATTTAGGACGTATTTTGAATTAAAAATTTAATATAGATAAATTGGAATTTGTGATAATGAAAACCTTGGAAAGTAATATGTTAAAATCTTTTAGAGTTTGGAAATTTATTCTTGGATTATTAAGAATTTAATTTTAAAGAGATAGATTGGAGTGAATTAATTTGGAAAATTTGAGTAAATAACTTTGAGATTTAAATAATCTAGGAATAATCTGAGTTGCACAGCAGAATCTTAGGGATATAATTATGCCGTTTAGAGCAACTATTTAGTTTTGGTTGATTGGTTGTTAGGAATTGGTTGATTTTTTGTTAGGAATTGGTTGCTTGGTTGTATTTATTTATACTTGATGCTTGGATGCTTATGATAATAAAATAAATATAACTAAGGTAAATTTGTGATAATTTATTGTTTTGACTTGTCTAGAAAATGTTTAAGGATTCTAATCGATACGTGGGAGGCCATGTTATCAATAAGAGTTCCTAGACATCGAATGAGGCATTTGGCATAAGAAGATAAAAATTAAGAAAGCGTGAAAAAAAATTTGGAATTAAAAAATATTTCGGGGAAAATTATGTATACTTGTACATACAAACGTAATAAAATTTTAAGCAAATACCTTGGATATAAATAATATTTTGAAAGGAAATATTAATTGGAATTTTAATTATAGTATTAAGTAAATGTTTTGGAACTTGATATTATTATTTGTGAAAGTAAAATTTTTATAGAAAAATATTTGGGAAATAAATTTAAAGGGAAAATTATCTACTAGTATATATGGGTTTTAAGGTTTAGTGGTTTAGAAAATTATAATAGAAGTTATAAAAGTACATTATATATATATATATATATATATATATATAATTTTGGATCGCGTATGCAGCCACCAAACAATAGCAATAAAAGAGATCACTAGCGAGGCGTTTTCACTTCACGATCGACATCGCAGCCAATTGATATAGGGATTTGCTATAAATAGATGGCAAGACAATGTCATTTTATTATTTGATAATTGTAAATTGTGAATGTTTATTTTAAAATATATACTAAGTAAAATAGTATGTGATAACTTTTGGTTTACTATGTATATCATTTTATGGATATTAAATTTTTCAAGTTTAAATAGGAAATATTATTTTAGGAAGATGGAAAATACTTTAGGCTTAAAATAATTTAAAATGATATTTTAGGCATCGAACAAACCGTGAGAAGAGGAGAGTTTGACGAGGCAATGTTGATACTATACGCAATCAACCTTGCAGCCAAGTGATGAAAGGACTCAATAAATTTCGTGCCTCCATATTATTTTATATAATGAGATAAGTTAAGGAAAATGTTTTAATTTTTGGGATTGGTTTATATTAATTTCAAATAGAAGTTGATTGGAAAATTTTAAGGGTTATATAAAGAATAAAGGATAGAGTATCTTGATTATCATTTGAAAAAATTAAGATAAAACTTTTGGTTCTTTTGTGAACAATAAAGGAATTAGATTTAAAGTAATTTCCTAAGTTATTAAAGTTCAAATTAAATAAACTTGAGTTAAAACCGATAAACTTTTAGAATGAAAAATTTAAGATAATAAAAGACCATCTTTTATACTTTGAAGAATTTTGGTTTTGAGTTCATAAATATTAAAAAATTTATAATATGAATCTCTCATTAAGGAAATTGTGGGGATGTAATTTTTTTAAGGCAGAGTCAATAACAACCATTTGATTTGATTTATTTAAGTAATTGTGGTTAATTAATTTTACCCGAGATTCGTGAAATTAAATCTAGTTTTTGAGAATAGTTGATTTGATTTATTTAAGAAATGAGTCTCATTTATTAAGGAGACTTTCTATTTAAATTTGAAAAATCAATTATCTAAGTTTAGCATTTAGGATAAAATGTTAATATTTAGTTTGTTGTTTAGAATGAGATTTTTTTAACAATTAATAATTTACTTTCACTGAAAATAATGAGAATAACTTTAATTTACAAAGGTTATATTTAGTTTTATAAAAATATCTCAATATTACTAGAAATGAGAATTATGATATGTTGGAGCTCTTATTAAATAAAAATAAACAAAATTTACATAAGCTTCAAAATTGCAATATTTGGGTTTTCAAGTGATAGGTGGAATCAATCCGTTATTTAACAAAGTTATTTTAGAGATTATAATTTCTACTAAAGAAGAAAGGTTTACTAAAAAATTGTAATGAGAAAGAGTATATAGGGAATGAAAAATGTGAGACCTTATGTTTTCATGTCAATGGGCTTTAGTACAATCCAAATCCATTTCTGAGGCAAGAAAATAAAACCACTACTTATGTTTTCTCATTCACAATATCTGTTACATACAAAACTCAATAAGATGAAATTAGGGTTCTGTGTCTCCTTTTCATCTTCAATTAAAATAGTAGTTTTAAATAGAAATAAATTTTGGAAAAATAAGATAAAATCAAGGTATGTAAACTAAACCCTGGTCCAACAACCTATACGACTTATTTCAGTTTTGGTTTGAGTTTAGAATCCTTTTTGTGCTTTCTCTCTTTTTTGAGTTCTAGGGTTTCACTGTTATAGGAAGGCCAGTAGATTGCAATTAATTGCTAAGTAAAATCATAAGAACAAGGTGAGATTACTTAACGCTACAATCTCTAAGTGAAAGTATATTCGCTGTATGGTTAAATTGGATGAATCAATGGTTGTGTTGTCCTTAATTTTGTATTGTTCATGTTTTATTTTGTTCAATATCTAAACTGCTGGAACCCTAGCCTTTTGATCAGATTTAGTTGACAATTATGGTTGTTTATATGGATGCATGCATTTTGAAATCACTCTAGGACAATCACTAAAGACATAGGATTGAACCCCGTCATCAAAGTTCGGTAGAGAGGATTTCTTGAGCTGAAATAGCTTTGAGAAATATCCCAACCGATGGACCGATGGGCACCACCCATACAATGGTGGGTGAAAGTCTAGGGCTGATTTAGCTCTACATAGAAAACCATGGTTCTCTTATGGTTCTCTCGTTCGTCACAATGTGTATTGCTGATGTTTTCTTTTGTTTGGTGAGTTTATGTAAGGATTTTCTGGCATTCATTCCCAATGGTTTACAAATTATAAAAATAGATGTGGAGTCAAAATAAAAGTTGAACTTTATGGACTAAATTGTTCTTCTAATATTATGTGCGGTGTAGTGAATTCTCTTGTGCTCTTGGGACTTTGAATCACTTTGATTCAAAGGATTGAAATTTTCTAAACTTATATCTATCAAAATACTTTTATATAAAAAAGAGTTTATTTAATGTTTAAAAGTACTAAACTTACTTGTAAACTAATCACTTCCTTTGATAAATGATTTTAACAAATAGTTTTATATATATATATACATATATATATATATATATATATTATTACTAGTATAAAAGGTTGTGGAATGGGAAATGTCGTTTTGGAAAATATAAGCCTAGTTTAATTCTAAGTAAAAATGGTTACACACACACACACTAAAATGTGGTTGGGAGAGTAGTAAGTATGATTTTATATGATAAATGAATATATATATATATATATATATATATATATGGATTTTTAAAACATGGTTTATTAACTAAGTATCTCATATGGAAATTTGAGACAACTCTGTGTGTAAGTGCAATTTTGAAACAATTCGGATTTATGGAAGATTTTATCAAATAGCGAATATTTATATAAATTTAAATAATAAAGGAATTTGAGGTAAATTATCATGTTTGCTTTCTAAACTATAAACTCAGAAGAGAAAAATGTTTCAAGAGCCTTAGTTCTATAATATGGGAAATACTAATAATCGGCTAAGTATTACTGATTGGTTTAAATGCTTTCGAGTAATACTTCATCGAATATTGTACAACTTATTGAATAGAAGGTTTGAGTGGTACTTACTACCCCATTGGTGAATACTTGAATTTCATCGGGTAGTATGGGATGCCTTGGTTAAATTCTCGTGATTGCTATAGGGAAGTATTAAACACTTTAGGGTCGTATTCTCTTTTTTTTCAGTGGGACCGATAGATATTTAAGAGAATATAGTTTATATTTTTCGGTAGTATCCGTAACGAGTGAGATTTGCTAGCTTCCAGCAAAAACTTGAATTTCACCATGCTGTAAGTGACGTTTTGGTTTAGTTCTTTTGATTGTTAAAACTGATAACATTTGACACTTAAGAGTTTGCTATCTTTTGGTGTTCAGTGGGACTGATAGATCCTTAGGTATACTCATGGATTTTTTTTATAATATATGTGTGTGTATATATATGTATGTATGTATAATTTTAATATTGAATAATCTAGAGTTTTTGATTCATGATTTCCACGAACGTCTTGATCGATCGAGATTTGATGTTCCTCGATTCTGTGTTCCCAACCCTTGTGATCATGTTGAGATCATGTATTCCCTGTCTTTGATACCAGATCGATACGACTGATACCACAATTGTTTGTTTGCCACGATATGGAATTGGTTTCTTTGCATTAGGAATATTGTAATTTATTTAGTAATTTTATATTTAATGACTAATCTGTGTTTGTGACCTAAATATATAACTCCATGCCTTGAGATAAATTCTGAGTTAAATTATTTCCGTGACTTATTATATATTGGAAATCTGGATTTACCTCTATGTCATTTATTCTTTTGTTATATCATGTTATCACCTTTTTGGTTATTTAGAGATAGTCTGACTCGGGTGTTATTTTAATGCTCGGGTCAGGATGAGACTTTTCAAGTTACAGGATAGGTAGACCTTTGGATGGTTGGGCTAGTAGAGAGATAAACCGTTTGGACCTTTAGTTTATCTCAGGTAGGAATTTGTGTCTTTATATGAGATGTATATTAAAGCTAGAGATTTGTATAGACGAATATTATGCGAGTCTAGTGTTATATTTGATAGACCCTCAGTTTTGTATATGTATATGATGTTTATTATTTCACTATGATCTATGACTATCGTTTATATGATATATCGTTCTGATTCTGAGAAACCATTGCGTTTACTACTTTGAACTTAGACTGAACACATCAAATTTTATTTCAGAGATTTAGTAAAATTATGACGTGTCAGTTTAAAGTGATATTCACATTTTATTGCCCTAAATAAGCCATACTCTCCGTATTATTCGATGACATTATTTATAATGTTCTTTAAATAGCAATAGGGTCGTTACATACATTATCATTGAAACTGATGTTAAGGTCGATGCCGAATCATGACGAAGACGTAGAAAATAAAGCGATACCACCTCTTACACTTGTTATTTAGCCACAAAGATGATGCTATTGACACTATCGAAGCCATATATGCCAAAATTAAGCTTGCCGAAGACACAATAGGTGGAGTGGAGCAGCTCACCTCTATAAATATGGACCCATGGTTGCCATTTTTGGGGATGGATTTATCTCATCTCATTTCTTCCATTTTCAACTTTGTAAACCCTAAATCAGTTTTGGGATTTTAAATCCTATTGTATCATTCGAAACTTGTAAACATAAGGAATTCGAAATCAAATAATTGCATAGCATATTGGCTCAATTCAAATTTGTTACTTGTATAATCACTTGACTTCGAATGTTGAATTACACGTACTTGTGACTTGCATAGCTTGTTTGACTCCAACCTTATACTTGCATAACATACTCGACTTTGACTTCGAACGTGCTTATTGACTTAAGCATTGAATTGGATCACATACGATGATTCACATGACTTCGACTTCAATTACAAAACTAAGAATTGATATAGATGCATACTTCAATTTGATAACTTCAACTGGCTTCAATAGGACCTCCTTTTTGAATTTGCTCTTCCTTTCACTCACTTTCGAGGTTAGCTAATTTATTTGTTAGTATTTTGGTGCTTGAAGTGGAGCTTGAACCTCTGAGTCCGTTAAAAACCCAAATGGAACTACCTTAGCTTGCATATCTAAGGCTTAAAGAACTTGCCTAACAAAGCATATCCCATTCCAAGCTAAACAACCTTTAATCGAGACATAATGTTAATCAATCGTGTTAAGATGTCCGAACAAGGATCCTCTAAGCCCATAACAACTAGGCCCACATATCCAATTACTAATTATCCCCCCAGTTTTGCGAAGAACAAGTGTTAAGAATTAGGGCACTACAAATCATGGAAAATAAGAAAAGACAGGAAACATCTTACACCTAGATAAGTGAAGCTTGAATCCATTTCATTTAGGGCTATCACCAATTTTCTCCTGAGGTAAGCAGTGCAAAAGGGATAATGTCTTCTTAAGAATAAGAAAAGAGATTCAACTTAAAGCCAAAGGGACCATTTTCGAAAAATAAATTATAAAGGACTTTGAACGATTCGCCAGAAAGTGGGAAAGCATCCTTAGCCACTCACAAGGACAAAATGGAACTCGGGATTCTTTGAAAAGGAAGCTTGTTATGGAAGCTAACAAACCTACTACAAGCAACAAAAGGGCTAAGCTTCAGGTAAAATGGCTAGACTCTAAATTGCGACTTTCAAAAGATTGTACTCACACCACTACTATTGAAAACATCTATTTCTTGGCCAAAGGTGAGCTTAACTATTGGCCTTCGCAAAAGAGGAGACCTAAGTTTGAAAGGAATCATGGAAAATCATATTATCATTATCACCTTTCAAATGGCTACGAAACCAATCCGTGCAAAATCTTGGAAGGGATGATCATCAATTTTATAAGGCAAGGAAAGCTAAATAAGTTTGTATAAAGAAGTTAAGTCAATCATAAGTAAAGCCAGATTTTTCGAACAAAGTAAACAAATTTTCATGGTCGAGAGGTAAGACTCCTCGAAATGATGAAAAAGCCTAAATCACAACCTAAGATGGTAGTAAAGGGTTAAAGCCTTTGTCATAGCTAACATAGCCTAAACAAAGCATCTCCTAGAGGGAGGACAGAGTAAGCCTTTGGTCCCGTCCGAAAGAGCCTGACAAAAGCACCGACTAAGCCTTCGGTCCCGCCTATGTGGCCTGGCCGGAGTATAAGCCCTTAACTCCATCATCAATGGTCTGGTTAAGGTACCTCCTAGAAGGAGGCCAGAGCAATCCATTGGGCCAATCTGGAAACGGTCTGTCCAAAATTTCTGCAAACCTTCAACCCCTGCCTAAGTGACCTGGTTGGAGTGCATCCTACAGGGAGGATGAGAAAGCCTTTGGCTTGTCCAAAACACAGAACTATGCTTCAATGTCGTTATTAAAGGCCTCACTGAATCGCTTCCTAGAGGGAGGTTAGGTTAGTCTTTGGTCTTGCTTAAATAGCTAACCAAACACGTTGAATAGCAGACCAAATCCGTCACCAAAGACGATGATAAGGGGACAGAGCCAAGTAGTTCTCCCAATCTATCAAAATCAGAGCCAGGTAGGGCTCCCAATCTATCAAAATCAGAGCCAAGTAGCGCTCCCAATCCATTAAATCATAGCCATGTAGTGCTACCAATCTACCAATATCAGAGCCAATTAGTGCTACCACTCTATCAAAATCCGAGCCAAGTAGTGCTCCTTATCAATCTATCTTCCAAAGGAAGGTCTATCAGATATGAGCTATTTATGCTCCCAAGCAAATGCAATTTTTAGCCACCAGATGAGAGATTCTGATCTTATTGCCAGATACGTATTTCTGGTCTTCTTCTCTTATTGCCCGATATGGATTTCTGGTCTTCTTTCACTACTAACGGATATGGATCTTTGGTCTTCTACTATTATTGTCAGGCATGGTTTCTAGTCTTCTTCGATTTCTAGATTAGAATTCAAAGCTTCTTCAAGTAAGTTTTTAATTCAAGTTCGTCTAAAGGGAATCTCCATCACTAAGAAAGCTATTGGATATTTATATCGAGTTCTAAGAAGTTCAATCATGAAGATATTTATTCTCCAAACAAGCAGAAAGTTGATCTATATATCATAAAGCTTAAATATGGAAAAGGGAAATACTTAGAAAAGTGAAATATAACGGTCAAGCAATTTCAAATCAAAATCAGATTTCAATTCACAATTACATACCTTACATCTAAGGTAACATTCACTCAATTACAAATTTATTTACAATCTAATAAACTATATACAAAGTTGCAGGTATAGAAATCAAGCAAAATGAAAAATCTATTTAAAGGCAGATCGTTGTTAAAGCTTAAGGCTTCGTATTGACTTCTCTAAGTACTTAGGAAGTAAAGGATCGGTAATATCATGAATGGCCACATCCAAAAAAAAATTAAGTTTCTTTTATTTTTTCTGAATAAAATTTGCATTGTTGATCGAAGTAATTTGAGTTCTTAAAGCATGCTGGAGAGTCTTGTTACCTCCATGCAAAGTTTAAACCATACTCTTTTACTCTTCAATCTTTTTGTTAAGATCATATTTCTCACGATTAAGTTTTTGAACTTTGCATACGTATCCACTGATACGTTGAGATACCTTCTCATCCCATTTCTTGCTAAAATATTATAAACATTCGAATTTAACTTTTCTGCTCCAATTTTAGATTATGTCATCACTTAAGCGTGGAGGAGAGTTTGATAAATTAGGGAATTCCTGAATCGCCAAAGACCGAGAACTAGTTATTCTACCAAGAGTTGGGGTAGGAAGGCCAACTTCTCCTTCACCTGTAATGAGCTCTAATGACTCCCAATAAACTTGGCTCTTTATTAGATCTAATTCAAGAACACTCATTCTTCGTTGTGGCTGAGCCATCTCAACGTCATCTTTGATTAGAAAACTGGATCCTTAAATCATGTCAGTTCTCTTTTTCAATGTTTGAAGCTCATTTTATTTTACTTTAAGCTGCTCCTCCATGCGAGTAGTCATTTCTTTGTAACTCCTAAACATTGATTTTAATATAAAGTAGTTCCTATGCCACTCCTGCGGCTCAGGGTTACGTGGAAATTGAAAAGTTGAGTCGTCTTTGGATGATTGTTTCTCTTTTCATAGGTTTAACGACACTAATTTTGAGTAACATTATTTAGGATATTTATTTTGTTAAATTAAATTAAATAATGTAATGATTAAGGGATTGATATTTTTTATTAATAAAAGTAAGGGAATTAAAATGAATTAAGTTAGGGTAAGTAAACAAGGGCAATATAGGAATAAGTATGTTCCTATACCATAACCCTCAAACCACATTCATTCTACATGTTCATAAACATAAATCAAGCACTAAAGAGGCTGGCTACCATTAGGCAAGAATAAGAGAAAGATAAGCTAAAGGAAGAAGCTAATCAACACTAATATGTTCTCAAATCTCAACTCATTAATCTCAACCCTAAGGTGAATAATGACTACATCTCATGTTTTATCTTGGTTTCGGTTTTAAGTTGAATCCGAACTATTTTGCAAGGTGTTGCCATGTTTTGATTGTTAGAAATAAATACAAATGCTTTTTGATGATTTATAATGTTTTATATGGATTTAATGATATGTTTTAATGTGAAAACCCTATTAAATGACATCCAAATGCCTTGCGGTTTTAGATCAGAAATGATAATTTAGAGATGTGTTTCAATTTTAGCAATTTTTTTTAATTAATGTGGATTTTGTGTTAATTTTCTAGTAAGGAAAATGGATATGTTGGTTTAAAATAATTTACAGCTAAATTATATATGTATTGGATTTGAAATTATATGTGTTAGAAAACATATTAAAAAAGATTTAAAGGAATTTTTGTAGAATTTTCCTAAGTGTTTTAATAGATATATAAAATTATCTATGGTATTCTACGTAAATGTTTTATATATTTATAGAAGAAGAAGGGGTATTTTGTAAATAATTTAATTTCTTTAATTTAGCCATTTCGACAATACTCTAAGAAAAAAAATTAGAAACTAATCGTGTTTTGATAAACAAGGCAGGTTAGTTGAAAAGAATTAATTTAAAAGGTTAAAAATCAGTTTAAACGTGCTTTTTACATGTTTAGCCACTTTCGGCACCTATGTTTCGACCGAGTACTCCAACCTTCGTCACCACCGAAAGCAATATGCATGGCATCAAAGGCTTGGTGCGCAGCGAATTGGACATAGGCGAAAGTTATGCACTCGAAACAAGGGGTTCTGATGGGGTTGAAGATTTACTTTGCTTTTAATGAAAATGCACCTGCTTTGCTTTTTCTTTCAACTTGGTTGGCATCTGACCGAGTCAAATTGTTTTAAAGGGATGGTTTTGAAAGAGGTTGCGCCTTTTGTTTTAAGTAAATGCTTTCGAAGGAGGTGAAATTCCTAGCTGCCGCATTTTACCTTTCGAAGCAATGCCTTTGAAATAGTTTCTTTGTTTTAAAACCCAAGCCACTTTCCCAACACTTTCGAAGGGTTGGTTTCGACACCATCACTTCTTTACTTGTGAAATAGCTTTCGAAAGAGTGCTTTCGACTTAGTTTTTTATGGCCCTTTGTTTTGTTGAAGGAAAAACCCATAGGTTTCGAAGGGAAAGGTTTTTAAATGGTTCCCAAAGGTTTCCACGGTTTTACTTGAATCCAAATGCTTTCGATAGGTTTGATGTTTACAAAGAATTTAAATGTTTTCGAAAGATCAAAATAAAGATTTTGAAGGTTGATTCCCCAAAGGTTTCGGTTCGCTAAGGCAGTGTTAAGTGTTTTAAAGATAGGATGTCTAAGGTTTTAATGCTTTCGAATGTGATGTTTTTCAATGGATTTGAAAGGCTTTGTTTTGGCCTTTGGCCTATAGTTATAAATCAAAGTGGTTTACTTGGTTTCGAAAGGGATACTTTCAATGGATTCAAAAGGGGTACTTTTAAAGGTTAAATGTTTTAATCAATAAAAATTTGTGTAAGTATGTATAACATAGAAAGGTGATTTGAGTAAAGCATAGAGTATATTTTCCTTGTTTAAAGTATGATTTAAAGGATTAAATCATTTTGAAAGAAAAGATTTTCAAGAAAAATTTATGGGTAGTTAACCTAAGTAAAATGACTCAGATATTGGAATGCCAGATAAGACCGGTATATGGTCGCGCTCTATACATTAACTATTAGCCTCTAGCTAATTTAGTCCAAAATTCTAGTGTGTAGGGCTTTGTCACAGATAAGACTAAAACAATGTTACACACAAAAAGGAATATATAGAGGGAATATGTTTATTAGTGAGCCTGCAAAACCATTAGGATCAGTTGACCTTGGGAGAAGTAAGTTAGAGACACACCATCCAGAAGAGGAGTATCTAACATAAGTTAGATTATTTGTTATTTTGTTTGGTAGGCTTGAGTCTGCCAAAGGTTAGTAGTTAGCCAAACAAAACTACAATGTTCGGACAGATAGTTCATTTGTTAACTAATTTATATGCTTTCATGATATGATATTGTTGTTTTAACCAGTTTTGGTTGCATGATTAAGATTTACAAAAGATATGTTTAGAAGGATATTAGTTGGGGGAAACCAAATTCGCTAAGCTGCGTAGTCTCACTTAATACCAAATAACCGAGATGTGTAGTAGTATTTACAAGAGGCTTTATGTCTGACTAGAATTTTATGTTTTCCCCTTAAAATCTCAGGAGCTCAAAATTGATTTAGGTAGGCTGAGGGTTAACGATTTTCAAGTTTTAGTAGGTGGACGAATAAATCTTTTAAAGATGAGCAGGAGGCTGAAGTTAGCTATTTAGGAGTTTTTTTGTTTGTTTTACTCCGCTGTGTTGTATTAAGTCGGTTATGACTAATTTAGTACTCTGGTTAACCAAGGGGGCATTTCATATGTCGCTCTTAGCGTATTTATGTCATAGTTATATTTGATCTGAACTTGAAAAACATTGGATTATGTAAGCTGGATACGAAACATGTAATCAAAAAAATTATTTTTGAAATATATGATTTTGTTTCATATTCATGTACCTTTGATTTTATGGATACAATTAACATTATCGTATTTGGTCACTGGAAGTTAATACTATGGATGACTACAACATTTATAACGCTTAGCTTTAGGCCTCCAAATAGGGATGTTAAACTTGGTATCAGAGCATAGGTTTATGAGAAAAATTAAACTAAAATGATTTTTTGAAAACATAATCTTAAGGAATTAGAGATAAGATCGTGGTATGGGATAATGTTATAGTAACATACTTGTATTTGCTTTATATAAGTATACACTTTATCTCTATTCTCCCATTACTCTTAGGTTGTTCATCTGTATCTCATGAGGCTTGAATACCGATATGGATGCTAGAAGTGGATGAGTTAACCTTGAAGGTGGATGCACCATAACAAATGAAAATGCCGAACCAAATACCAGGCCAAACCCAAGTCAAGCACAAGCTGAAAATGTGGGTGCTGGTGTCCCGCAAGTTGACATGAGAGCAATGTATCAGTCTTTGTCAATATATTGTAGGCGGGCGTTACTGCTGGAGTAGTTGGAGGAAATGCTGTAGTGGGAATCAGGAAGCTCCGGTGGTCAACGATTATGCTATTTTGAGTAAAGACCATGCTAGGCTGGGTGGAAAGCCATTCATCGGAACTGAAGAAGCTACTAAAGTAGAAAACCGGTTGCTGCATTGTGAGAGAATCTTTGCAGATTTAGGGCCCAACGATGATCAGGAGAGAAGATTCACTTCGAGACAGTTATAAGAGGCAGTGATGTACTGGTGGAATAGCGTTACAATTGGAGTTAGTGAGGAGATGATGACATGGGCTGAGTTTAAGAGCGGGTTCGATGAGAGGTTTATGTCTGAGATTGCGAAGTCTACTCCGCTCAGAAAGTTTTCTGAATTGGGTTAGGGGTATATGATTGTGTTAGAGTATGCAAGGAGGTTTGAGGAGCTAGCAAGATATGGCTATGGTACGATTGGTACTAATACTAAGAGAAAATAGAAGTCCATTAGGGGGTTGAAGCCTGAGTTGGCAAAGGCTACATTACCGCATATCAAGGATCCATGTGATGTTAGTGGAAATGGCTCTGAGGAATGAGGAGATGCTTGCTTTTCTAGAGAGAAACAAGGCAAAGTAAGTCTAGAGGGAGCAGAGTCAAAAGGGAAAGTTTTTCCACAAGAAAGGAGCTCAGAAGGGTGGAGTTGCTAAGAAGGAAAAGGCAGAAGTGGTCTGTTACAAGTGTGATAAGAAGGGACACTATGCTCATGAGTGCCGGACAAGCAAAGGAAAAAAAGCTACGGAGAAGAAAGTGGCAAGGTGTTTCAACTGCAATCAAATTGGGCATTACAAGAACCAATGCAACGAGCATGATAAGGATGGGAAGGGAAAAGTATATGCATTGGAGCCAGCTACCTCGAGGCCAACATCAGAGGAAAAGCTGTGTTGGAAGGTATGCTTCAGATTCATGGTATGTAAGTTAGCATTCTGTTTAATACTAGTGCACACATTCTTTTATCTCTCGTTGTTTGGTAGATAAGCTTAACCTAGAACCTACTTACTTAGTAACTTCATTAAGAGTTGAAAATCCAATAAAAGGGTATGCGGCACTTGGGACAAAGTGTGACTGCCTAGAGTTTGATTTGTAAGGTCATACCTTTGTCCCAATTTGTTGATGTTTGACTCCGTAGGGTTTGGAATTATTTTGGCATGGATTGGTTAAATAAGTATGATGCTAGGATATTTTTCAATGATAGAAAAAATTTCTTAAACACCCTCAATGTAGTGATCGGATTGTATATACCATAGAAAACCCTAGTTGTAAGGTCAATGCTTTGTTGGGTATTGTGGTGGTAGAAGATGAGTTTTCGTGGTTTGAGAATTCGCGGATGTTTTTGAACATGTAGTAGGACTACCACCGAAATGAGACATTGAGTTTAGATAGGTTTAGTACCTGGAGCTGAACTAGTAAATAGACCGCCAAGTAGAATGACACCTACCAAGATGAGGGAGCTAAAGGTGCAGTTGGTGGAGTTGGAAGGAAAGAATTTCATTAGGACTAGTAGTTCGCCTTGGGGAGCAGCCGTAATGTTTTCCACGAAGCCAGGCGGACATTTAGTTTATCTATCGATTATCATAAGTTGAATGAGAAGACGATAAAGAATCGATATCCGTTACCTAGAATTGACGATTTGTTCGACCAGTTGAGTGGAGCCAAAGTATTTTCTCATTTGGATTTTGCAACAAGTTTCCTTCAGCTTAGAGTAGCAAAGGATAGAATTCCTTTGACGGTGTTTAGAACTAGATATGGATCGATGGTCAGCGATGCCATTTGGACTAACTAATGCGTAAGCATTCTTTGTGGATTTGTTGAACCAAATTTTCCAAAAGCACTTGGATAGGTTTGTGCTGGTTTTCATAGATGATATTTTGATATACTCTAGAGATGAAAGGGAGCATGAAGTTCATCTTAGAGTTGAGTTTGAGACATTGAGGCAGCATCAGCTAAAGGCAAAAAATTTGAAGTGTAATTTTTGGAAGAAGGAAGTGAATTTTCTTGGTCACGTTGTCTCGGAGAAGGGGTTATCTATAGATCCTACCAAGATTGAAGTAGTGAATAATTGGAAAAGACCCAAGACAATGATCAAGATAAAGAGTTTTCTTGGATTAGCTGGGTATTATCGAAGATTCATTAAGGATTTTGTCGGATAGCAACACCGATGATCAAGCTAACACAAAAGGATGTGGAGTTTGTTTGGACCGATAAGTGTGAGGAAGCATTCCAGAGCTTTAAACACTTATTGACTCATGCATCTATACTAGTTGTTCCAAAAAGGAATTAGGATTTGGTAGTATATACAAATGCATGCGAAACTGGATTAGAAGTTGTGTTAATGTAAAGAGGTAAAGTGATTGCCTATGCTTCTCGATAGCTTAGACCGCATGAGGTTGGATATCTAACGCATTATTTGGATTTAGCTGCAGTGATATTTGCATTGTAGGTGTGGAGGCATTACCTTTTGGAAGAGAGGTTTGAGCAATATACGGATCGTAAGTCGTTAAAGTTTTGTTCTCTCAGAAGGAGCTGAACATGAGACATCAAAGATGGTTATAGTTTATTGCTGCTTATGACTTTGGAATTGAGTACACACCCGTAAAGGGCAATAAGGTTGTAGACGCACTTAGATGAAAACATCAAAAAGCAGTATTGGTGATGATGGCTAAGTGGAACGATTTGCAAGCATTGACGACTTGCATAGTACAGTGTTGCTCTAAGAGTAGTCCTAGTACTGAGACTGTAGTGTTGTCATGTTTAGAAGTTCGACCGGTGATAATTAAAAGGATTGCTTCTAAACAGATGGAGGATCCAGTATTAGTTGAGTGGATCAAGAAGTTAAGGGATGGAACAGAGAGCGGTGACATGAAGGATTTCAGTCTTGACCATAATGGATGGTTGAGAAAGAAAGGAAGGTTATGTGTTCTGAATGTGGGAGACATTAGGAAGGAAGTCTTGGAGGAATGCCATCGTTCAGAGTCCACCATTCATCCCGGAAGGAACTAAGATATATCAAGATATGAAGAGGAGTTTCTTCTAGAAATCTATGAAAAGGGAAGTAGGCTTATGGGTGAAGCGGTGTTTGAACTACCAATAGGTAAAGGCTGAACATCAGAAGCCAAGTGGGTTACTTCAGCCTTTAGATATTCCAGTATGGAAGTAGGATTCTATTTCTATGGATTTTATAGACGGGTTGCCAAGATCTAATAGAGGAAATGAAAGTATATGCGTGTAATGGATAGGTTAACCAAGAGTGGCCATTTCACTCCAATTAAGTCAATTAGGACGACACCTACTTTGGCTAAGTTGTTTATAAAGAACTTAGGTAGACTACACAGAATTCCTAATAGTATCGTAAGTTATAGAGATTCCTTGTTTACTAGCAAGTTCTAGAAGAGTCTATTAGTTCGTGAGATGATGGTTTTGATGACAACAACCTTAGAATGTATTATCAAATATAAATACTAACATTATAATTTTAGATATATATATATGTATATGTAGGATTTAACAATGCATGTACTAAGAATGAAGACTGTACAGTATAGAGATTCAAGATATCGAGATAGAAGACTCATGAGTATGAAGATTATCAAGAGTTCAAGATTTCAAGGTTAAGTATTTTTATTAGGAATTTTGTTAAAACTCATAGAAAAACACTGGCATCTTAAAATCCAATTTATTCGTGAAATTGAATCCACTTCGAGCCTGTTAAAGGGGATGGAACCCTAAGTAGGATGGAACCTACGAAAAATTTAGTGGAACATTGCTTTGTATCTGCTAACTTTTTATTCAGAATGATTTTTCAAAATTATATCATGTTTTCAAAATGTTTTCAAAATTTTCCTTTTAAAAGATTCAAAACCCTCTATCCTGATTTTAAATAATTTTAGCCTCAAAATTATCTTTAATTTCAAAGTCAAATTACTCCTGATTTTAAACTATCTTTTAAAATAATATATTTAACTTTTAAATATTTATACTTAGATTTAAAATATAAAATTAGAGTTAAATTCAATATATATTATTCTCTATATTTGCTTATGAATTTTAACTATATTTAAGTATATTTATAAAGTTTAAATTAGTTTTAAATATAAGATAAAGTTATTGTCAAAGAAAATCAAAACCTCAAAAATTCTTTGGGACGTCGACTTGCCTATATACCCCTTGTCAACATAGTGTCAATTGAGTTCAAAATTTAAATTTCAAAAGAAGTGTTTATTCGCCATAACTCTTCATGAATGGACATGGCTATTGTTCTTCTGTAAATAGAGGTTAGTTTCAACGAATTTATCATCAGATTTTCTGGTTTTTCACTCCTCTTCTTCTTCCACTTTTCTTAATACATATGCTTATCATTACTCTGCTGAAATCAACATTGAATCTAACTCGATTACTTCTAGTTTGATTCTCCATCACTCTCTCTACAAGATTCTCAGTGCTATTCAGAGTTATAGACTTCTTTGTAATCTATTAAGTGAGAAAAGGTATGATTGTAGCCTTGAAAATCAATCAAGAAAGAAAAGATGTGATTGTAGCCTTGATAAATCAATTGGATAAACTTGTGGCCTGGAAATCAAGTATCTCTACCCAAAGTATCGAAATTCTAGAGGGTGTACCTCGTAGCCTTGAAACCGAGGGTGTAATTGTACAACTACTTTTGAAAGGAAATCCGTACTTGTGTTGCGGGACTGGATGTAGGTAACTCCAAACCAGTATAAAATCTGTGTGTTTTTCCTTTACTGCCTTTATTTTATTTCTGTATCTGTGGTTGTTTCTGTGATCATATCTGTGTCTGTATATTGCATACATCGGTATCTAAACTAACATAAATCGAAAAAGATTTAGTAATTCTTTATTAACACTATTCACCCCCCTCTAATGTTAATCCTAGCCTTAAGATCCGTAATCCGCATTTCTCACAATTATTATCAGAGAAAGGTTTTCAAAGTTTTCATAATCTGAATTTTGAAAAAGTTTTTAAAATGGCTATTTTTGGTGATTTTATTAATATTATTTTCATATGAATATGTCACAGAATCATCATGATATTTTTGTTTGAAACTATATTTAGTTATTTTGAAAAGTCACTTGATTCTTTAAAAGGTTATTTTGTTTTGCAGGAGAAGACTTATGTCTAATGACTGTTGGTTAAAAGATATCAGATAATCATTTACCGGTCAAAAAGAACAAGTGAATATATATTGGAAATCAACAAAGAAATGGGTACCAGATCAATACAAAACTTTTGGTTCTCATCTACAACTTGATTGATACTGTACTTCTCTCCATCTGCTTCGCAATGTCACTGGTTTCGTGTGAATCCGTCAAGAAATGACCAAGTTATGGTCAAATGAAGTTTTGGTGTACAAAGAGAAAAAGAAGGCAAAACTGTCAAAGGTATTCTTCAAATTGCATCCATAGATTTGAATATTTTGTTCCCACTCTTTTTCAGGATTGTAGTTCTTGCTCTCGCGGTCGTTTTTTTGGGTGGATCGTAAAATTCCGATCAAAATTGAGTGAGATGTGACAATTTGAAGTTGGCTATCCAAAACAAAAAAACTGTGTACGGGATCTTCTACATTTCTTCTACTGTTCGGCCTGTTGCATCACAATACCATTCAAATTCGACACCAAACTATTACTAGATCATAGTCCTTACCTTCCTCTTCGATTTGGCGCTGGTTTCATCCAATTCTATTAAGAAACGAAGGAGATATGCCCTCTAGACGTTTGATAGTATATAGAAAAAATGGAAGAAGAAGAAGAGGAGGAGGAGGAATTTTTATGAAAAGTGGTGACCGTTGGGCCTATTTATGGTGGTTGAAGTGTCCATTCATTCAAAATTCGAATTCAAAATTTTGGCGCCAACTTAGTCGATCTACTAAATCATCTGTATCTTTCTCATACGGTCTTCAAATTAAGCAAATGAATATACTACGATGATCAGAAAAACGAGCCCGTCGCAATAGAGCAGATCTCGTTGTTAAATTCCAAAAGATATAAATGTGTGGTTCACGACAATGGAAGAGCAACAAAGTTAGAAAGATGGAGTGCAAAAATTGATACGCTTTACTATTATTTCATCTTTACTGTTGCATTTAGGAATATATACTTATGCATTTAGTTAGGTATAGAAATTTATCTCTTTTTTAAGTTTTGATATTTTGGTCCATATATCGACACACCATAGTATAAATATCGATATATAAGTCTGAATTTTTTTTAAAAAAATGCTCGTTTAAAAAGTGTTTTCTTTCAAACAAAATCTACAACTAATTTATTACAACTATACTAAGCAGAAAAGCATACCTTCATTCATGATTTCAACTTCTCTAATGTTATTTTTACTTCTCATACTCTATTTCTTTTAAGATACTAATTTTGTATCTTTAAGAAATTAATAGAATGAATTTAGAATATTAGAATAAGGTTCTATTATATATTTCTTCAATTAATAAGATTGCACCACATCACATGACCGGAATTTTAGATAGCATTTCTATAATGCTTATTTTCTTCTATAATGTTTTGTAAGTACTGCAAATTCATTTTTATAGAATTTTTATGCTTTAAAATGCTGTAGAGTTTCAGAAACTTTACACAGCATTCGGTAAAAGCTACAGTTTAGTTTTATAAAGTTTTGAATATATTTTATTGCAAAAACTTTTTATAGCATTTTGTAAATGCTGTCTTGATTATGTAAAAATAATATTTAAATTAAGTATTTTTCTCTACTCTTTTTAGAGTTAATTTCTAACTTATATTAGAATGTTTTAAAATTAATTTCATGTTTATATTTTTTAATTAATTAAATTTTTTAAAGCAGGAGGTCTTAATATAACACATGTTTATTTTAGTTTTTCAATCTTTATTATTTTATTTAATATTTCATTATGATATTTTTTTTAAATTGAAAAGATATTTAAACATGTTTCTAAAATATTTAAACCAATAATAATTTAATATTAAGGTTTTAATTAGTAAGATAAGTATTTTGTAAACATGGAAGTTTGGATTCTAGTAACTAAATTAAAATAATTATTTTAAATAAATAAAATAAGTTGGCTATTAATCTTTATAAAAACCATATTTAATCATATGTAGTATAAGTCATTATTCCTTAGCATTTAATTTTGATATTAAGTTTGATTACTACCTTTTCACGATTATGTTATAGTTTTAATACCATTTATTATCTTCAAACTCTTTCTTTACAACTCTTTCAGTCCCATTCATTAGTTTCCTTAACTTAAGTCTAGTAATTGGTGTGTTTTACCTTTGTTTGGTTAAAGTGATTTATAATAAATAGTTTGATATATGTATACATACATATATGACACACACACTCACACACACTTTTATATATATATATATATGTTTGCCAATTAGATATTACTTATCACTCATGTTTATCTTGTAGTCTGAATATCTCTTACCAGAATATATATCATCATATCATTCTGCAAATTATTTTACTTTATTGTCATTTCATTACATATCATTATGCATCCTATTTCATATCACATTTCATTGCATATTACATCATAAATTACAACGCATATCATAATCATTTGCATCACAAGTTGCACTTTATTTTGCATATTATCTCATGCTACATTGCATATGTCATACATTTCATACTGCATTACATAAGTGTATTTTATTTAGGAGGAGTTTGTAGAATTGTCTTACAATATAGGACTATTAGTTTTTGATTTGTTATGTTTGATTGACTTATTTGATTTGATTGACTGACTTGATTAACTTGTTTGACTTGATTAACCTGTTTGACTTGTTTGACTTGATTGACTTGTTTGACCTGTCTGATATGATTGGTTTTGATGAGTGTGTTGAAATATACTTAATAAATAATTTATGTTCTTATATTTGATTTCTAACTATTATAAGTATTATCATAGATTCTTGGTTAGGATAGTTAGTAATTTAGGATTAAGTTTTAATTTTTAGAGTTAAGTGTTGATTATTTATGATAACACTATCATTATAATCACATGTCTATAGTATTAGATTAAGGGGGAGTTATATAGTTTGGAGTTAGTTTTTGTTGATGACAAAGGGGGAGAAATATAAAATAGGGTAATTAGGCATTGATTAAAGGGGAGTTATTAGCTTTAGGGGGAGTTATTAGGATAGAAGTAATATTTTATAAACAAAGGTTGTCATCAGCAAAAAGGGGGAGATTGTTAGTTCGTGAGATGATGGTTTTGATGACAACAACCTTAGAATAGATTATAAAATATAAATACTAACATTATAAGTTTAGATATATATGTATGTATATGTATATGCAGGATTTAACCATGCAGGTACCAACAATGAAGACCGTACAGTATAGAGATTCAAGATATCGAGATAGAAGACTCGTGAGTATCAAGATTATTAAGAGTTCAAGATTTCAAGGTTAAGTATTTTTATTAGGAATTTTGTTAAAACTCATAGAAAAGCACTGGCATCTTAAAATCCAATTTATTCGTGGAATGGAATCCACTTCGATCCTGTTAAAGGGATGGAACCCTAAGTAGGATGGAACCTACGAAAAATCTAGTGGAACATTGTTTTGTATCCACTAAATTTTTATTCAAAATGATTTTTCAAAATTATATCCTGTTTTCAAAATGTTTTCAAAACTTTCCTTTTAAAAGATTCAAAACCCTCTATCCTGATTTTAAATAATTTTAGCCTCAAAATTATCTTTAATTTCAAAGTCAAATTACCCTAATTTTAAACTATCTTTTAAAATAATATATTTAACTTTTGAATATTTATACTTAGATTTAAAATATAAATTAGAGTTAAATTCTATATATATCATTCTCTATATTTACTTATGAATTTTAATTATATTCAAGTATATTTATAAAGTTTAAATTAGTTTTAAATATAAGATAAAGGTTATTTTCAAAGAAAATCAAAACATCAAAAAATGCTTTGGTATGTCGACATGCCTATATACCCCATGTCGACATAGTGTCAGTTGAGTTCAAAATTTAAATTTTAAAAGAAGTGTCTATTCGCCATAACTCTTCACGAATGGACATGGTTGTTGTTCTTCTATAAATAGGAGTTAGTTTCAACGAATTTATCATCAAATTTTCTGGTTTTTCACTCCTCTTCTTCTTCCACTTTTCTTAATACATATTCTTATCATTACTCTACCGAAATCAACATTGAAGCAAACTCGATTACTTCTAGTTTGATTCTCCATCACTCTCTCTACAAGATTCTCAGTGCTATTCAGAGTTATAGACTTCTTTGTAATCTATTAAGCGAGAAAAGGTGAGATTATAGCCTTGAAAATCAATCAAGAAAGAAAAGGTGTGATTGTAGCCTTGGTAAATCAATTGGGTAAATTTGTGGCCCGGAAATCAAGTATCTCTACCCAGAGGATCGAAATTATGGAGGGTGTACCTCGTAGCCTTGAAACCGAGGGTGTAATTGTACAATTGCTTTTGAAAGGAAATCTGTACTTGTGTTGCGGGACTGGATGTAGGGTAACTTCAAACCAGTATAAAATCCGTGTGTTCTTTCCTTTACTGCCTTTATTTTATTTCTGTATCTGTGGTTGTTTCTGTGATCATATATGTGTCTGTATATTGCATACATCGATGTCTAAATTAACATAAATCGAAAAAGTTTTAGTAATTCTTTATTAATACTATTCACCGCCCCCCTCTAGTGTTAATCCTAGCCTTAAGATCTGTAATCCGCATTTCTCAGAGAGTCTACAGGAGATTTTAGGAACAATGCTCAAGATGAGTACCGCTTACCACTCACAGACTGATGCGCAAACAGAAAGAGTTAACAAAGTCTTGGAAGATTTGTTACAAGCTTATGTGTTAGATTTCGGAGGATCATGGAAAGACCATCTATACTTAGTCGAGTTTTCATATAATAATAGTTATCAAGCTAGTATAGGGATTGCGCCATTTGAAGCTTCATACGGAAGGCCATGAGAATCTCTAGTTTGTTGGTTAGAGGCCGTGGATTGGTTGGTTCTTGGTCCGAATTTAGTTAGAGAAGCTGCGGAGAAAATTGAGTTGATTCGGGCTAGGATGAAGGAAGCTCAATCTAGGCGGAAGAGTTATGCTGATAGAAGATGGAAAGACTTAAAATTCTCTGTTGGAGATTATGTTTTCATTAAGCTATCACCGATGAAAGGTGTAATCAAATTTGGAAGATCAGGGAAATTGGCACCGAGATTTGTAGGACTGTTTCTTATTATAGAGAGGATCGGGAGACTCGCATATAGAATGGAGTTACCAAACAGTTTGGAAAAAGTCCACGATGTTTTTCTTATTTCTCATCTAAGGAAGTGCGTTGGAGATTCGGAGACCACTATAGCACCGACTGTGTTAGAGGACTTAGTGGTAAAACCGAGCTTGACTATACTTAAAAAGCCAGTTCGTATAGTTATGAGAGATGAGAAGAGACTAAGGAACAAGACAGTCAGATTAGTTAAAGTCCAGTGAAGCAATGATGAGAGAGACGATACTTGGGAGACTGAGAGCAGGATTAGAGACGTGTGTACTGATTTTTTTGATTGTATGTTTTACCTTTTATATTTATTTGTTGAGTACCTTATCATAATTTCGAGGATGAAATTATTTAAGGAGGGGAGTCTGTAGCAACCCTAATTTTTAATAACATTATTTAGGATATTTAATTAGTTAAATTAAATTAAATAATGTAATGATTAAAGGATTGACACTTGTGATTAATAGAAGGATAGCCGTGCCCATTAAACAAATAAACTAAGGGAATTAAAATGAATTAAGTTGGGGTAAGAAGACAAGGGCAATAAAGGAATAAGTATATTCCTATACAATAAATCTTTAAACCACATTCATTCCACATGCTCATAAACATAAATCAAACACTAAAGAGGGCGGCTACCATTATACAAGAACAAGAGGAAGATAAGCTAAAGGAAGAAGCTAAATCAACACTAATATGTTCTTAAATCTCAACTCATTAAACTCAAAGCTAAGGTGAATAATGACTACATCTCATGTTTTATCTTGTCTTCGGTTTTAACTTGAATCCGAATTATTTTGCAAGGTGTTTCCTTGTTTTGATTATTAGAAATAAATATAAATGCTTGTTGATGATTTATGATGTTTCATATGGATTTAATGATATGTTTTAATGTGAAAACCCTGCTAAATGACATCTACATGAGTTGCAATTTTAGATTTAGTTTAGAAATGATAATTTAGAGATGGTTTTCAATTTTCACAATTTTTGGAATTAGTGTGGATTTTATATTAATTTTATAGTGAGGAAAATGTTTATTTGGGCTTAAAATAATTTATGGCTAAATTATATATGTTCCGGGTTTGAAATTTATATATGTTAGAAAACATATTTGAAATGATTGATTGGAATTTTTTTAGAATTTTCCTAAGTGTTTTAATAGATATATAAAGTTATTTAAGGTGTGGGACATAAATATTTTGTATATTTATAAAAGGAGAAAGGGCATTTTGTAAATAATTTAATTTGTTTAATTTAGAAATTTCGGCAGTACTCTTAGAAAAGAAATTAACAATCAATCATGTTTGGACAAACAAGGTAGATTAGTTGAAAAGAATTACTTTAAAAGGTTAAAAATCAGTTTCAACATGTTTCTTTACATGTTTAGCCACTTTCGGCACCTATGTTTCGACCTAGTACTCCCACATTCATCACCATCGAAACCAATGCGCATGGCACCAAAGGCTTGGTGCAAAGTGAATTGGACATAGGCGCAAGTTATGCAGTCGAAACAAGGGGTTCCGAAGGGGTTGAAGTTTTACTTTGCTTTTAATGAAAATGCACCTGCTTTGCTTTTGCTTCGACTTGGTTGGCTTCTGACTGGGTCAAATTGTTGTAAAGGAAAGGTATCGAAAGAGGTTGCGCCTTTTGTTTTAAGTAAATGCTTTCGAAGGGGGCGAAATTCCTAGTTATCGCATCTTCCCTTTCGAAGCAATACCTTCAAAAGGGTTTCTTTGTTTTGAAACCTAAGTCGCTTCCCCAATGATTTCGAAGGGTTGGTTTCGATATCAACACTTCTTTACTTAGGAAATAGCTTTCGAAAGAGTGTTTTCGACTTAGTTTTTAATAGCCCTTTGTTTTGTTAAAGGTAAATCCCAAAGGTTTAGAAAGAAAAGGTTTTTAAATGGTTTCGAAAGGTTTCAACATGTTTTAATTGAACCCAAACACTTTCGAAAGGTTTGATGTTTACAAAGGATGTTAATGCTTTTGAAAGGTCTAAATAAATGTTTCAAAGGGGTGATTCTCTAAAGGTTTTGAAAGGTCTAAAAGAGAGGATTCTAATGTTTTCGAAAGGCAACGTTAAGTGTTTTAAAAATAGGACGTCCAAGGTTTTATGGCTTTCTAAGTTGATATTTTTAATGGATCCGGAAGGGTATGTTTAGCCTTTTGCCTAAGGTTATAAATTAAAGTGGTTTACTTGGTCTTGAATTGGATACTTTCAATGGATTCGAAAGGAGTACTTTCAAAGTTTAAATGTTTTCATTAACAAAGTTTTGTGTAAAGTATATATAACATGGCAAGATGATTTAAGTTAAGCACAGAGTATATTTTCCTTGTTTAATATATGATTTAAACGATTAAATCATTTTAAAAGAAAAGATTTTCATGGAAAATTTGTGGTAGTTAACCCTAAGTAAAATGACATAGATATTAGAATATTAGATGGGACTGATATAGGGTCGCGCCTTATACATTAGCTATTAGCCCCTAGCTAATTTAGTCCCAAATTTCAGTGTGTAGGGCTTTGTCATAGGCGGGACTAAAATATGTTACATACAGAAAGGAATATACAGAGAGAGAATTGGTTATCGGTGAGCCCACAAAACCATAAGGATCAGTTGACCCTGGAGAAGTAAGGTAGAGACGGACCGTCCGAAAGAGGAGTATCTAACAGAAGTTAGATTACTTGTTATTTTGTCCGGTAGGCCCGAGTCAACCAAAGGTTAGTAGTTCGCCAAACAAAACTATAGTGTACGGACAGATAGTCCATTTGTTACCTGATTTATATGCTTTCATGATATGATATTGTTGTTTTAACCAGTTTTGGTTGCACGATTAAGATTTGCAAAAGATATGTTTAAAAGGATATTAGTGAGAGGAAACCCAACGCGGTATGCGGCGTGGTCTCACTTATTATCAAATGACCGAGATGTATAGTATTGTTCACACCAGGATTTATGTTTGATCCGCAAAGCGGCGTGGTCTCGCTAAGTTTACGTTTTTCCCCATAAACTCTCGGGTGCTCAAAATTGATTTGAGTAGGCTGAGGGTTGAGTTTAGGTTTTAATAGGTGGACGAATAAAGCTTCCGAAGAAGAGCAGGAGGCTGAAGTTAGCTATTTAGGAGTTGTTTGTTTGTTTTGTTCCACTGTGTTGTATTAAGTCAGTTATGCCTACTTAGTACTCTAGTCAACTAAGAAGGCATCTTCATATGTCGCTCTTGGCGTATTTATGTAATGATTATATTTGATCTAAACCTGGGAATTGGGATTATGTAAGCTGGATATGAAACATGTTATCAGGAAAAATTGTTTTTAAAATCTGTGATTTTGTTTCATATGCATGTGCTTCTGATATTATGGATACCATTAACACTACCGTATCTGGTCACCGGAAGTTAATACTATTGATGATTACAGCATCTATAGCGCTTAGCTTCGGGCCTCCAGATAGGGGAAGTTATAATAGACAAGAAACCTTTCCTTAATCTCAATAACTCATGAAACATCTAGAGAATCAGATGTATGCACTAACTGGATCTCATATTAAGAATAAAGGATATAAGAATTAATATGAGAAACAAACTTTTCTATTGATAATAAGCAGATTTTACAGGAAATAAAAAAATTAAGATTACATCGCCACTCTATTTCAAAAACATCTATTTAACATTCAAAGGTTCGAGACTACGGTTTTAGCCCTTTCAAATGACCTAATAAACAACGTAAGTGTAGAATCGAAAGTGTACCGATCCTGGATTTTTACTAAGTTTAAATTGATAATTAATTTAATTTTTGAATAAAAATTGTGAAATTAATCGATAAATTGATTTGGGTTTCTCCAAATTCGAATAAAAATATGTGTTAATTTATATGAATAAAACTTCAATTTCATTTTACTGAAGTAATAAATGTTTTAAAAATCATTTAAATTTAAAACTTATATATATGTGAATATATATGTATATATGCATATATGAGTGGATTTAAATTTATATATATATATATATATATATATATATATTGAATTTGAATATAAATTTTAAGCAAATGTTTAAAAATAATTTGAAATTATAAAAATATATCTATATAATTTATTTGATATGTATATTATGCAAGACAAGACAAAATAATTATGTACAAACAAATAAAGTATAAATAATTTAAAGATATTGAATTTAAAATTATGAAATGGATTTTAAAATTTGTGTAAATATAAATGAATGCAAATGTAAAATAAAAGAAAAGAAACAATACATTCAATTATGAACAAATAAAGATAAGTATGAACAAAAGAAAATATGAATATCTATGAAGGCTAGCAAAAGAAGACAATGTAATGTATTCAAGTTTGAACAAATGTATATAGATAAGTATGTAGACTTGTATAAGAAGACAGATATATATTTAAGTATGAAGACCTAAGGAGAAAATGACAATAATAATTAATGCTAGCACACAAAATAAATATCATTTCATCCGAAATAACATCATCTTAGCCACAAAGTGAGAAAATATGCACTGTCAAAAAACAAAGAAAAAAAAGATCTCTAATCTTATGTTGTACAAAACAAAAATTATGTCACCCTATTGTACAAACAAATAATAATAACCCTGTAAACTTCTTTCCTATATATCAACTTTCTCATTATAGTTCGTTCATTCGAGGCTAAGTAAACCTTAACCAAATACCATCTGAAAACTAAAACAAAAATTCACTTAACAATAATCCAAAACAATACAAAAACCAGAGAATCAAAGAAGAAGGATACAGCTAGGAATTCAACGCCTGGTTCAAAAAGAAGTACTCTGTTCATTTTAAAATCAAGGTGAGTAACATTTTTTTGAAGTTTTAAAGTATGAACCTGTTGCAAACATATCTGTGAATAAGTATGATTGAATATATGTATGAATGCTCTGAGTATTTTGAAGGATGAATGGTGTGCAGGCTGTTGATGTGTATTCTCTGTCTTAGATTTTAACCACAAGTTTTGCTTCAAAAATCATTTACTCTCGATCTACTTGTTGTTTGGATTTAGTGTTAAAACAAAATTTGTTTGTTATAGTATGTATTAAAGTTTAAAAAAAAAGAAATTATTTCAGTTGAAGTAACTTAGAATTTTCTCTGGAAAGCAAAAAAACTGAATACAACTTCCAATAAGTCAAAATTAAAACTTGTTAAATTACGAATTCAGGTATGTAATCTTAATTCGTATACTATAACATGATTTTTAAACTTGAATCATAATTTTTAGGCTTAGGAATGAAGAGCAGTTTGGGTTTGTTTGAACCGTACATTTTTGTCATCACGGTTGATCTCGTTGGTCGGAGGGGTCGAGCTTCCTCCTGGAGGTGGAGGAGTGATCAGGGGTTGCAGGAAAAATAGTGAGAGGGTGTACAGATGAACGTGGCGGCGGCGGAGGCGAGCGTTTGTAATTTCTAAACCTAGTTTTGACGTGGGTTGGTATTTCGTTTCGTTCATCGTCGGTGATCGATCGAGTGCGACGTGGTTCTGGGGGATGGAAGAGGGGAGGTAGACGAGGTCATGGCCAGAGTTGTATAAATTCTGGTGGTCGGAGCTGCGAGAACGAGGCGATGATAGGTTTTGGTTGTGGTGGATCTCGCTGTTTCCAGGTTTGGGTTTTTACTCAAATTCGATTTCGAAGGAATGATGAAGTTTCTGATGGTCGGGGAGTGGAGCATGGAGGATCGTCGACTTGTTCGACGATGCAGCATCAACTGGAGGAGTTCATCGGAGCCGTGCACGTACACCATGCACTAGCATTGGTAATCTGGAATTTGTGTTGTTGGGTAGAAGCAGGGATGGTACGCGAGTTTCACTCGAGTATTACTCGAAGTAATGGGTTGGTTGGGTCGAAGATTTGATAGGTTAGACTCGAAGCAGTTTTAGAGTGGCTCGAGTTATTTGTTATGTTACAGTTTTTAAACCTGTAGCATTTTAAAACTTAAATCTGGGTTTTCAAACTGAAAACCAGGGATTTAATTAAGTTTAAATCCAATTTGAATCTGATCCAAATCAAGGTTGAATCTGAGTTTTGAAAAAAATAAAGTTTTTAAAATTTAAATTTGTTTAACCACCTAAAATATTAGGTGGATTGAATTTTAAGGATAACGATTTAAATTTGTAAGTAAGAGTTTAATCTGGATTCAAATACAGATTTGAATTATTGTGTTGAAATAAAAGAAGTTTTTAAATTTAAAATTGTTCTAAATAGTTTGGATGATGAAGTGACTTTTTAAATTGATTTGAATTTAAAATGAAATTGGGTTTTAAACTCTTTTAAACTTCTATTATAAGATAAATAATTTTTTTTAATTTTTGGCACAAAAGGGTTTTGAAATTATTATAAACTTTGTTAAAGTTAATTTGTTTCCACTTTAAATCTAAAATTTAAAATGAAATTTTAAAAGTAAAATTTTGAAAGTAAATTGTTTTTAAATATCTTGTTAATGATAATTTGATCATTAGTAAGGAAAATTGTTTTATCTTTAAATAAATGAAGATTTAATGATTTGTAATTATTAAATTAATTAAAATAGATAATTGATGATTTGGATTAATTAATTTAATAATTAAAAGTTTAAATCAATCAATTAAGGTTTGAGATAATTAATTTAGGATAAATAAATTGGTGATTAAGGATCATTAATTAAATAAGATTTGAATTTTTAATTAATGATTAGTAATTAATTAATAAATTAATTAAGAACTAATTATGTTACAGTTAACACTTAATGAATTAACTAATTAGGATTAATTAATGAGATATTAGTGGTAAATCAATTTTAATTAATGATGGTTAATGTAAGTAATTTCTTTTCCAAAGTAATTAAAGAATTGTTATTCGTTAATGAAGGTCATTAACTAAGATTATTTAAATAATTAATCAATGTGATTAATTTTAATAATTAATTTAGATTAATTAATTTAATAATAATCATTTGTGGAATTGTTAAGTGTAATTACTTTACAAAAGTAATTAAGAAATTAATTGCTCATTGTAATTAATTGAGTTTAATTTGATTAATTTAAGTTAATTGTCAAATATTGTGTACTGGATTGATATTTCTGATATGTGATTGTGATACTGTGTGATGTGAATTGCTTTGTGCTGAACTGTGATTTGTGATTTGTTTCTATATCACTACAACAAAAATACTCTATTACAACGCCCTTTTTACAACGGGCATTGTCTGCCCGTTGTAATAGTATGCTATTACAACGGTCCATTCAGGCCCGTTGTAATAGATGCCCTATACAACGCCTTTTTTACAATGGCAATGACTGCTTGTTGTAATAGAATGCTATTACAATGGTCCTTCCATGCCCGTTGTAATAGATGCCAATTTTACAACGTTCACAAAATGCCCGTTGTAATAGATACCAATTTTACAATGGTCACAAAATGTCCGTTGTAAGAAGTGCCAATTTTACAACGGGCTAAAAATGCCCGTTGTAGTAGGTGCCAATTTTACAACGGGCTAAAAATACCCGTTGTATTAGGTGAGAATTTTACAACGGTCATAAAATGCTCATTGTAATAAATGTTTGTTGCTAATTTTTGACAACCAATAATTAATAATTACAATACTTTCTTAAAATTAATTTTATTATTTATTAATATTTAATAATTATTCATTATAATATTATATTAATCATATGTTACTAATTACTTATTATAATATTATATTACTAATTACTAATTACTAACCATTAATAATATTAGATTATTTACTAATATTTAATAATTAATCATTAATAATATTATATTAATCATTTATAGCTTATAATAATTAATTGTTATTATTAAATAATCACTAATTAATAATTGTTATACATAATCATTATTCCAACGGGCTTAATTTTACTTTCCAATTATTAGTAAGTAATATCGAGTAATTAATAATAAATATATAATAATTTATAATTAATAATAAATATTAATAATTTATGACTAATAGTTACTATTAATAATTAAAAATTAATAGTATATACATATTAATTATTAACAGTTAATAATTAACATTAAATTTTAATTAATAAATTTGAAGTGACATTTAATAATTAGTTTTTTCTAATTAATAATTACGATTAAATAATTAATTTTCTCAACTTTTTTCATTGGTCGTAAATTTTTCAACTCTGTCTACCGTTGTAATAGATATCAATTGCAACTATTTTCTTCTGCATGTTATAGTAGATGTCAATTTCAACAACTCTTAACCGCTGATCATTGTTGCCTTCAATTAACGTTTATTGATTATTATTAATGTTTAAATAATAATAATTAATTTGGAACATGAAACAATTATCATTAATAATTAACCAGTATGTATGGCACGTCCGTTGGACGTGTGCAAATGAAGATATGTGTTAACTTCATTTTAGTGCAAAATAGCACTGACAAACACACAAAACTCAACGTATTTATTATATGCATAAATTTGATTAATCTGTAAATAGAGAAGGGGAAAAATATAGTGCACAAAATCCTTAATAGGAATAACTAAACTAAATTTTATATGATTCGTTTTTCAACGCTTCGGTATATCATCCTTCATAGTTACAGAGCCCATGCACATCTACAAATGCATACATTCACATATATACTCAATGTCATATGTCACCTTCAGTTCTTGCAGAGACCTCCCACCGCACAACAATGCCACCTTTGACAGAAGACTTCCTCTGTTGATGCAACATTGCACTGCCTGCATTCAGCCTTCAACGTGCTATGCTTTAGCTTCCTATGCAATGGTAAAAATTCCTGTTTGGCCACACAACAACTCTTCTTATTGTTCCTGCCCATGCATCTTTTTCCCTCTACACTGTTTATGCAACAAACCTTCGTTTTATCCTTTCTGTTGGTGGTAAGCTTCAAGTTTGGTTACACACCTATGTAGCCACGTTGTTTTAGTCAACAAATTTAGGCATGCAATGGTTAGGTCACTTTATTGCAAATATCACCACTGCTTCGGATTTCATGTCAGGTCCTTCATTTCAACACTTCTAGACACTTGCCAGAAGGAACATTTCTGGATCAATTATTTGTGAGTTCTTGATATCTACTTTAGATGCGTTACTTAAAGGTGCTTAGTAGATGTGTTATTCTTCCTTACAGTACTACCAAAAGAACTTCTAGCAGGTAATGATACACTTTGGGTGAGCCTTGCATTTGCATTTTTCTTGTTCCCATTTTGCTCTTCCCTGACTTGTTGTGCTTTTGAAGGTCCAACTTTCTACAAAAAGCATAAAGTATTAAAACTGTCTACGCAATTATAACTTTTAGCCGCTTCAAGTATATAATCAAGCAATAGTATAGTAGTATACCTTAGTAGCGATATTAATTTTGGGAGAAACTAAAGTAGTTACTTCATTTACAGGAGAATCAAGTTTTTTGGTTGTAACTAACAAACCCACTTAAGGATCATTATTTGCTGGTAGGACATTAACTTCTAATCACTAACTTCATCTTCCTTCTTTACACTAGAATCTATTTCAAATGTCATTTACTTTGTTTCTAGTACACCATTACTGATCTCTAGCTTAACTACATTAGGAACTTGCATTACACTATTTTCCTTTTTAACTATTGGATTAGTTTATACTTCAAGTTTATTCTTCTGACATTTAACTTGTATTCCATGATCAATTTTGTTTTTTTTTGTACAACATGTTAATGTTATAATAAGTTATTTAATGACCGATGATAAAAAGTTATAAACTTTGATATATTTAGCTTTTAATGACATTGGTTTAGTAAATTAGATCAAAGCATGTAAAAATGTTTAATTGTATCCGTATTTTGTATTTTAAGTTCAAATTAAAAATAACTATATAACATCGGTTTAAAGATGGAACTAACAAATTGAACATGTATTTTGACTCTATGTGAGCATGAAACGTGAAACAGAACTTCAATCAGTATTGCAATTTGGATAAAATGGTTCGGTAAAAAGTTCCAACATGTATGTTAGAATGCGAGATAAATGCATATTACGTTTGTACCCTTAGTTTAGTGGTACTTAAATTACTACAGAAATGTGAGTTGGTTAATATCCAAAGTTGAAATGTTTTACCTATAAATTGTTTGCATTATTAGGGTGTAGATGCATACTGACATCGGTATCCATTCTGTTGAGTAATCCACATTCCTAGTTGTCATCGGAATAAAAATGCACACAAAGGAAAAAAAATTAAATCTAGAAACAGCAAGGAAAATCATACCTCCATTATACAATGAAAAGAATGCATCTCCTGATTAACATAACTGTTGAAATATAATAAATTGTTCGCTTAAATTTACTCGTTTCTGCTTAATACCTACTTTTATGAGATTCGAACATTTGGGTGAAAAACTTACCTGACATTAATGGCCGGAACCGCATCACCTGAACCTATCAAGGACTACCCTAGCACGACCAACCCGCAACCAAATCTGTATCCAACCACTATCCCCTTTCCGGTGCAAAGTTTGCCTTCCTCCACCCTCGGCCTGCATCCAACCCGCCAGAACCACCAACCTCCTCCGTTGCCTAAGCGCACCAATCACCGCTCTCGCCCTAGCCACCTCCGCCTGCCTACATAGGGAATTGAAAATTGAAATTTTTTTTTACCTAAATCTTACAAAAAAGATCCATTCGTGATGAGAAAGGAGAAATTTTCCCCAAGAGAAGATGCGGTTATATCTGATAATGTGGTAACGATCCATTCGTGATGCAGTTATATCTGAGAATGCGGTAAAGATGCGGTTATTAAAACTGCGTGGGGACGTGGCAAGAAAAGGACGAAAATGACCCATAATTGATGCTAGCATTTAAAAGGATAATTTCGTAATTCCAAAAGCTTCAATTGGGAGTATCCTTATTATATATAGATATTAATAATTACTATTCAATAATCAATAATTAATAAATAATAAATAATAATGATTATTAAATAGTTAATAATCAATAATAAGTATTAATGTTTAATAATTAATAATTAACACTAAAAGGTAATAATTAAGAAGTAATAATCAAAATTACTCCAGACCTGTGCTTTTGTTCCGTCCACCCCCCTTTTGCGCCCAAGAATTACTTCTTCCCACTAAAACACAATTCTCTCTTCCGTGAAACCCTTTCCCAAACCTGCCTCTCACGCTCCCAAATTCGCCTCCTATTCCTAGACACTCATTCTCAAAAACCCTATTTCTTAAATCGACAAAGCCAAGACCGCTTCTGGAAGCTCCTCCGCTGCTAGCTCCTCCAGCTACAAGCTCTGTCGCTGCAAGAATAATTATAAATAACAAGACGGTATCATAATTGAGAGACTACTTCAAAAATAATTATAAGTAGGCGGCTATTAGCAACAGGTGAGAGAGGCTGTGATCGATTTGAGAGGATGGTGCAAGTTTCTGGCAACCGAGTGGAATCGAGTTCGACTTCGACTGCTATAGTGATTTGCGTGAAATGATTCGAGGTTATGAGTGGGATTGAAGTGGAGAGATTTCGATTTGGCGATGGATGTAGAGTTCGAATTCCAGCAAGTGATGGGGTGGATTGCAATTTGATGTGGTGTTCGATTGGGGATAGGGTTGTAGTCACTGATTTATGCGAATTGGGGAGTGGCATTGTGTTCTGGGGATAGCATCATTATGCATTAGGCGCGATCCAGATGAATGTACTAAAATGTCTCAAGTACATTTATTTTTCCATCTTGATTTCTTTATAATAGTCTTGAAATACAAATACAAACATAATAATTAATACTGACTTCTGCATTTACACTTTTTTCTTCTTTCGGGAAATTAATGCAGGTTCGTGCAGTGATGGAAAAATACCCACTTACCAGCCAATATTTGCCGAACTATCTTATGGAGAGAGTCAATGTTGGACAAAGCATTTTACGAAGAAGAGGTGAAAAGGTTATGCTTAGCATTTGAACATCATGTATATAGATTGATAAATTTGATGCACGATAGTTTTATATCGATTGATATCAGGTTAAAACCTTAGTAATTATATAACCTCTTAAATGTGCTTTTCATTCACATTTGTGAGACTGTATGTGCATGGTTGTTCCCCTATTTCTTTCTTTCTCTTTCTTTTCCTTTTTTTTATGTTTGTGATTTTTCGCACAAAAAATTAACTTGCAAATTTATTTAGTTTAGTTTTAAGAAGACTCAGACTACATGCTAAATATAATCATTTTAATGAATAATAAAAAGACTATCATTACCATGAATTTATGTTTTAGACATTATTGAAAGAAGTACTTAATTTTCACCTTTTTAACTTCCAATTCCATATTCTGAATCTAAATCAACACTGCTGACAACATTGAATCTCCCCTGTTCAGATACTCCTCTATATTTTGTATATGTTATGTATACTATCACATGGGAATCATGGGTTGTGTTATACCTATTACCTGGGATATTCGGATATTCACTGTAAACTTATCAAATGTTTGTACGATAGTTGATTACAAAGAATTTGTAAACTTAACAAAGAATGGGATATAAAATTTAATGGTCGGATCTGGTTACAGATACATACTTTGTGTTTTTTCAAATGTTAATTCTTGAAAATCAATGTTAACTTACATAAAAACCATATATATATATATATATATATATATATATATATATATGAGTTTGCGTCAGTGAGTCAGATCAAAAACCAATGTTAACTTACAGAAATCTCTATGGTTATCCTTGTTTCTATTTTGTTGTTATCATGTTAATGAAGTGGTTTTCGATAAAACTAGAGTGATTTGGGCTTACACGTATTTCTTTTGTCATGCATGAGTTTACACAGATTTTCTTAGGCACTGGCTTTGAATCGATGCACTTTTGAATTGTTGCAAATTATTGACTTGTTAATATTAATTCCTAAAAGTCGGTTAGTAATGAATTTTAAAATTACATTTCAGTTTTTCGTATGTATGTCGACTTAACAAATGATCACTATGTAAGGTGGTATAGCAGCATTAGTTTATTACTTTATGATGTAGAATGTAGTTTGAGATGGGTACTCCATTGCCAAGTAATGAATTCTAGAATAATTGATTGGGTGGATAATACTGCCTTGCTTGCTTACCATGACTACTTTTTCTGAAATTTCAATTTTTAGCATCTGAATTTGTTACAAAGTTTGAATTATTTCCATTAAATTATAAATAGCTATGTTCATCATCAGTTGTATGCAATCAATTGTATAAATTGAACGTTATATGGTAGAACCTGTTTATACTAAATAACATGGTGCCAAGAATGCATCGAAATGAATTAATAGCTCAGATTCATGTTAGAAACAAAGCAAAAATGTATCAACTACTGTTTCAATGAAGGCATGGCTGTTTATGTTGAGATCATGATATACAATATAGGCAATGATTTTTAGTTACTGAATGGAGATTAGGATTATATCCAGAAGGGATTTATAAAAAAATGCTCAATGTAACCTGTACGGTTCTTTAGAAAAAGTACCTCCGTAAGTGTGTTGAGTGTTCATTTAGCAACAGGGAATACGTTAAAGTTGGGTTAGCTGAGCTAGAAAGATGGTGCTTTGATGCAACTGAAGAGGTTAAAGCATTAAATTGAATCAATTTATTTGGTCTTATGTGTCAGCCTGTTTAATATAATTCAAAATTTTGCAGTATGCTCACTATGAATATTACGATGTTAAGAACTATTAACATTGATTCTAGCGTAAACAACATTTGTGACTTTTTTTAAATATTTATAGATGCTTCTGAAGCTGAAGAATTTTCAGAAGTTGCAACGAAGCCACTTAAGGCTCTACCATATGATACACCAGAGCAGACTTTTGTTGCATTTGAGAAGCCGACTGGGGTTCCAGTTGTTGGAAAATTCTCAAATATTGTGAAGTTCATCGTGAAGGAGGTAACATCATATCTATACTATTTATTTTCTTTTCATTATTATGAGTTTAAGCCATAGTTTACTCTGTATGGAACAATAAATTGAATGTGTCAAGTCTACAATCACAAGGTTTAATTACTTACTGTGATTCATTTCTTATCTGTTTAAATGCTCACTACTCATTTTGATTTTGCTGCAACTGTCTATAAGAACCATTAAAGCATCTAATATATGATAGAACTAGATCATGAATATCTAACTGAAATCTTGATGTTTTATCGAACTTGTGATGTTCTTTGATTGGTGTAGGAAATAATTCTGCTGTGTTGTTTTTTTGTGTGCAGGTGGATCCATCAACGGGAGAAGCAGATGACGATGGCGTGGAAGAGGAACACCATTTAGAAGATTTTGCATGATATTATTAATCGCATCCACAAGTACAGTATCCTTATCTTTAATGCATTTCCATATACAACTATGTACAATAGTTTTATTGGATCATTTATCGTGGACTTTCAAATTAACTATAATATAGATGTGGAACAATGGAAGCACATAGCATATGATTCGATACCCACTTGGGGAACTTTTTCTCATTTACGATGCAGCGATCATGCATACAAGCTTCCTCAACACATATAACTTCATATGGACATGTGTATTAGTAGGCTGTAAGAGTGCAGATCTTATTATGTTCATGCTCAGTTTGCAGCGATAGCAGGCTGGTCCACCAAAAACAGGAAGCTCTTAATCCTGCTGGTGCAGATTAGTTGCAGCAACATAGGTTGCTCCAGTTAGAGCTTCTGTTCAGATGTGGTGTGGTGTCATGCTTCATTCAGCTCAGGTTTTCTGATTCAGTAGGGTAATGGTTTCATCCCAGTCACATACCGCTTTAAAGAATTGGGGGCAGGAACCCAGTCAACACAGATAAGTCATTCAACTCCAACTTAGGAACTAATGCAACAAAACATGATTTGGTGTTCACCTATATTGCGATCATTTTGGATTTAGCTAGCTCTTTCCACCAAAATAGAACGAGTCGTTTGAGATGCTGCCTTCTAAATGGTCAACATGCACTGGTGGAGAAAATAAGTATGACTTCTCTTGTTATTACCAGTTATATATGCCGGTTCACTCCCTGTAAGTTTAACAAATTAAAATTTACAATCATCATCCACAGGTTCACACATAATATGAAAATATACAATTAAATTTGTTAATTAAAAAAATTAGGTGGAATTAATTTGTCGATCTTAAAGTGTTAGATCAATTGTTTTTGTATCTAATGGATAGGTGGAATTAAAATTTACAATCATCATCCACAGGTTCAATTTCATGTTTTCTCAGCTGGAACACCTGGTAGAGTTTGTGACGTGCTTAAAAGTAGAAGCTTCTATAGAAAGGAGATTAAAGTTTTGATCCTTGTATGTGTAACAAGCAAATAATTTGTTTTATACTTTTATTCTTGGTTGCGGTTAGCAATACAGTGTTATAACAGGATGACTCTGATGAAATGCTGAGCAGAGGTTTCGAAAATCAGATATACGATGTCTGTAGTTATCTTTCCCTAGAAATTCAGGTAAGCCGTTTTTACATAACACTTTTTTTTATATAATGTTTTGAAGATCAGATATACGATGTTTATAAGAGCACAATGACTTTTATATAATGCATGATTTTTTTTTTTTTTTTTTTTATTATTATTTTGGTGGATTGTTTTGATATCTTCAACCCTTCCTGATGAAATAATGGAAATGACAAACGAGTTGATGAGTGATCCTATAAGAATACTGGTTAAGCGTGATGAATCAGGTCTGCAGGTAAATAATTTACTATGCTTGTTATATCTTGATATTTGTAGGTGTAGTTTTTTAATTATAATTTACCTTGTTTGTGCGCAGTGTATCAAACAGTTTTTTGTTGATACTAAAAATGAAGACTGGAAGTTTGATACTCTGCTTGATCTTTATGATACGTTCACCATAGGCCAAGCTGTTATTTTCCGCAACACCAAAAGAAAGGTGACATTTAACATAAATACATACATACATATATACATATGTATGTATGTATGTATACATGCATACATAACTCTTGGTTTATTTTAATAACACTTATAAAGAGTCCTTACGAGTTCAGTATAATATTTTGGTTATTATGTTGTAGTATGAATGGTATGTGAATCAGTGATGGTAGGATGGTTTTGTATGTTGATGAGGAAGTGGGTGATTAGATGATGTGGCAGTGCAGTTCCACAATAAGGTCTGGTTTAATGGTGCAGCAGTTCATAGATGAAGAGAGGGGAAGAAAGTGGTGTTCAAGTGCAGAGAAGTTGATGTAGTTTGTTAGTAGACTTGTAGTTGAAGTTTGTTGGTGGACTTGTTGTGTAAGTACTGGTGGGAAGTTATGAAGTATCGGTGGGCAGAGACAGTTTGATGGTTAGTTGAGTAAGATGATGGTGAACAGAGTGGTAATGTAACAAGGCAAAAACTTGTTTGAACTAAAATAGGTGGTGAAAGTTTGGGGGTATATGTATGGTTGTACGTGTCGAGGCAAGATGACTGTGCAGTCGTAATGAAGTTTTGTGGAGGATGGTTAGAATGTATGTAGTGGTTGGCAGATGGCAAGCACAGTGAAGTGGTTGAGGTTGTTATGTAGTAGAATAGCAGCGAACAAGGCAGCAGAAGAAGGGAATGTTTGATTGAAATTTGGGTGGTAGACAGAGGGGATGAACAGGCAAGTAGATATGCTTTGTGGAGTGGTGGGAAGAGGGTGGAGATATGTTGCAGCAATAAGTTAGGATGTAAGGTGAAGGAAGATGGCATTTTGGTTTATGGGGTGGAGTGGTTTTTGGGATGGCTTCATGTGGTTATTTTTTTGGTGGAGCAGGCAGGGGAGTTGATGATTTGTTTGTGGAAGTATGACAATTGAAGGATGGTCAAAAATGTATTGGTATTCAGATGGTCATAAATGTAGTGTATTGGCATAAAGATTTCATCTCTGTGGTATAGTATGATTGTACTTAGAACGTGATATTTGTAGCGGACTGTTATGTGTTAATGCTTTATGTATTTGACATGTAAACTTATCTAAGTTTTTGGAGTGTTAGAATTTCATGACTCTAGTTTTAGTCTTTTTGTATGTGATTTTAATTATTTTACGACAATATTTAGTATTATTATGGATGTATTGCATGGATGCTACTGCAATTTTTTTTAAAATTTGCATTTATTTTGCAACGGGCAATGTGCGTTGTTATATGAGCATCTTACAACGGTCACTGCACATTGTTATATAAGATTTTTACAACGGTCAACACACGTTGTTAAATATGTATTTTACATCGGTCAATACATGTTGTGAAATAGGATACGCAATTAGTATGGTTAATCTATTGCAACGGGTTATGGCCGTTGTAAAAAGGTATACTGCAACGCTTTTTACAACGTGCTTTGCCCGTTGTAAAATGTGGTGGATCTATCACAACGAGGCCTATTACAACAGGCACATGCCCGTTGCAAAAACCATATTACAATGGGCATTGCCCGTTGTAAAAAGATTATTTTGTTGTAGTGTATGTATGTGAAAACCCTTTTTGCCCATAAAACGGCATTTAAATTTCGATGCGACAGGGAGTCAGATTCCAGTTGGTCATCCGGAACCCACATCGAATTGTAATGGTAAATCTTTGTGATTGATAAATTTACTTTATCTATGAATGAAGATAAGCGTTATGGATTATAACGCTTATCGAGATTGAAATGATTGATTCTGCGATAATTGATGATGTTGCACTATTGTGCAAAACCCCAGAACCACACTTATACACACACAAATATGGATTGCACGTGGAAATTGGTTAAGTCACATATTTTTAAAATAGTTTTGAATTTGAATTTTGAATCTAAATAGTTTTGGGAATGGATTGGGATTAAAGTAAAAAGTTTATTTTGAAAAGATATTTCAATGATAAAATTTATTTTTGAGTAACTTGATTACGCCTTGAAGTTTTAATAATTTGATTTAAATTTAAATTCAAAATTTGAAACTGAATTTTATGATTTGAAACTAGGGATTGAAGATGTTATACAAAATATATATGGGTTAAACCATTTTAAATGTATTGATTTGGGAATTTGGATTTAATTCAAGGGTTTTAACTCGTGCAAATATAATTGGATTTTTCTGAAATGAGAACTACTTGTTTTCAAATAATAAAAGCTTTCACATAAGAAATGAACTTCCAATTTGTGTTAAAAGGATTTCAAGTCTAAAATGAAAATGGTTTTCCAAGTTATAAATAAATCTTTGGAAACGGTTTGAAAGCTATAAGTTAAATCTTTGATTTAAAGATTTAATGAGTTAATCCAATTGAAATGGAAATTGTTTTGAAATCCGTAAATGGATCTTTGTGAAATTGAGTGAACTTTGTGAAATAAATCTTTTTGTTTAAAGATTTGAAATGGTAATTTTTTTAAACCATTTGAAAGAAAGTTTTGGATTTTATAAGTTGTGACTTAATTGAAATCCCATATCCATATATTTTTAAATATTGCGCTCATTATTCGGTTTAGCCGAGAGAGGACCTTGTGTCATATAACCCATTCCGAACAGTGATACGGCGTTATGGATTGCATTGAAGACCGGTGTTGATGACCAGGTGTTTGCGAGAACGATAGGTTAACCTATCGATTGTCTCTGCACCGAGTAGCTACGGTATAGAGATTCCCTATGTGATGGAAGTTCGATCGGGATTGTGAATACCCGGATTTGCAAGGGCTTCTTCCTTTATTGGACGAAGTGCCTTCAGTTCTGTTTGAACCCGAAACAGACTTGTATGATTGTATGTCTGACACTAAACTTTGAGATATTAAACTGATTTCTTTTTAATACATATCTGTTGGTGGCGGAGAAATTATTCTCTTAGCTTAACACCCTTTTCTGAGACGTACGAGCTTAGAGGTTATGTAGTTGAAGGTTATCTGTGATATATTCCCAATTTGGTAGTGTGGCATGCTAAGTGCTGCTGTGTGTTGATGATCATTTGTGATCAAAGCATGGCTTTCATATGAAGCATAGCTTTGTGGACGAGACTCCATCAAGACCTCACACCTCAGAAATGGTCGAAACAGGAATGGTGCGGGAAGGTTATAAGGGTCGCGCCCTTTACTGTGTGTTATTCTCTTCTGGTAAAGGGTGATATCATTGTATGGAGCCTAGATATTTACCTATGTGATTGCTTCAATCTCATTTACCGTGTGGTTGTTTCTTTGTGGTTAAGAGGTGCCTCGGATAACGTCCCAAAGGACCAGGGGGATGGCATGCTCGAGTAGTAGTTACCTAGTTACAGAGGTAACCCGACTTATGTTGGCAGAGAGCTGGTTAAGTTCTCGGGACGTCCGGCCAGAGGAGTACCCATGTGGCAGTAGGAATTTCCTTAGCCTGACCATTTGTTGGAAATCCAATCTTCAATACGTGCCTTGTACGGGTTTAGTTGTAGCACCTGCCATTTACTTATGGTGGTCACCACTATTTAGATGGTAGCTTTAGTAGGCATAGTTCGGAATGTCTATGCTGGTTAGGATATATATTATACTTTCGAAATGTTTTCTGCACTATGCACTAATAATAATAATATCAAAGAATTTGTGTATCAAGCATGTTTGACTATCATAAGGAGAAATCTTCTCCAATTCTGTGTTTGCATTGTGTGTGTGGCGGGAGGCTTTATGGTAGTTTCATTTTTCAAAAGCATTTCGGATTTATTTTAAATTCTTTTGTTGTATGTTTTAAAAGATAAACTATTTTTGTTACTCATACCAGTCCCATGACTAACCTGGAGTTTATTGTTCCTTTCCTAAACACTAGGTGCCATAATTTTTCCACACTGGCAGTCTAGAGTTGGGCTTTTTTGATAATCAGGTTTAGTAGATTATCTAGACCTAGTTTTGTGTTCGGATGACTGACCTTGCTTACCTTTGTGCATCGTTATTGGAGTTTGAGCTATTTTTGGATTGGTGATTTGGAGATGGAGTTACAGTTCTGGATTCTATTCCTCTTTCTCTCTTGAAGACCATATTGGAGATATTGTTCCGCTGCTGGTGTTATCATTATCTTTCCGCTGTGTCTTGTATCTCTAATAGTATTGATATCTATTGTATCATTCTGTTGTATCATATTGTATCAGATATTGTATTTGTCATTGTATCAATGTTATATATATATATATATTGATATTCTTTTTCTTCTGTTGTGTTGTGATACTCAATGTGTTATAAGCTCCGGCGAACTGGATTCGACGTTTGGATCTTCGACAATTGAATATGAGTGTCGTATTCGGTGCCTATTTTCAAAGGTCGAGCCAGGGCCGTTATATTTGGTATCAGATCTGAAGGTTGAAACTTTAGCTCAGGAGTATAACACATTAAGTACTCATTAGAGATAGGGTGAAGTATACCCTAGAATGAGTAATCCCTAAGATATCTGTTCGAATGCCTCAGTAAATTCTCTTACTATCCACTGATAGTAAGTATGAGTGCAAGAAGAGGACGAGATAGAGGACAGGGGAGTACCACTACAAATGGTCAATACCCTGCAACAGTGGAAATAACTTTCTCTATCAGTCTTCTTTGATTCGTCTTCCCAATTTCTTTTGATTGCTTCGTACAAGCTACAAGAAGAAGTTTCGGTGTGATGGTGGCCCTACGAATCGTTGTAGAAAATCCTTACTTCGCATCTTTATCGGTTTCTTATCAGCTTTTTGATTTAAACTTTAATGAATTTGAAATTTGGAATTGAAAATTCCAAATAAATTGGTTAACAAATATAAGGCCAAATTTGAATTGTATCAACAAAACGATATTGGTTAAAACCAAATTTGAAATTCTATTGTAATTTCTTGTGTAGATCGAAGTCCAAAGAGGGACAGGTTGGTATATACATCGGGATATTTCAACTTGAATTGAATCATTTGTTCGTTCTTTTGGATCTCGATATATTCTATGATTGGTTAGTTTCCCTTCGAACTAACCAGTGCCCCTGTATATTCGTAGATCTGGTAACCCAAGTATCTGTGAAAAAATTGAATGAGTTTGTTCTTATATCTATTGTTGATATTCTGATTTGGTAAGCCAAATGCAGAATAAATATCCAGTTTGATTTGAAAAGATATTTCTCTATCTTTGTGTATCTATCTTCGTTATTTATCTGCCTGCGAATTTCGGGGACGAAATTATTTAAGGGGGGAATCTGTAACGATCTCGGATTCTTACGAAGTTCAAATTGATAATTAATTTAAGTTTTGAATAAAAATTGTGAAATTAATTGGTAAATTGATTTGGGTTTCTCCAAATTCAAATAAAAATATTTGTTAATTTATATGAATAAAACTTCAATTTCTTTTTATTGAAGTAATAAATGTTTTAAAAATCATTTGAATTTAAAACTTATATATATGTGAATATATATGCATAAGTGCATATATGAGTGGATTTAAATTTATGTATATATTGAATTTGAATATAAGTTTTAAGCAAATGTTTAAAAATAATTTGAAATTATAAAAATATATCTGTGTAATTTATTTGATATGCATATTATGCAAGACAAGACAAAATAATTATGTACAAGCAAATAAAGTATAAATAATGTAAAGATATTGAATTTAAAATTACGAAATGGATTTTAAAAGTTGTGTAAATATAAATGAATGCAAATGTAAAATAAGAGAAAAGAAACAATACATTCAACTTATGAACAAATAAAGATAAGTATGAACAAAAGAAAATATGAATATCTATGAAGGCCTGCAAAAGAAGACAATGTTATATATTCAAGTTTGAACAAATGTATATAATTAAGTGCGTAGGCTTGTATAAGAAGACAGATATATATTCAAGTATGAAGACCTAAGGAGAAAATGATAATAATAATTATGCTAGCACACAAAATAAATATCATTTCAGCCAAAATAACAACATCATCTTAGCCACCAAAGTGAGAAAATCTGCATAGTCAAAGAATAAAGAAAAAAATCTTTGATCTTATATTGTACAAAACAAAAATTATGTCACCCTATTGTACAAACAAATAATAATAACCCTGTAAACTTCTTTCCTATATATCAACTTTCTCACTACAGTTCGTTCATTCGAGGCTAAGTAAACTTGAAGTAAATACCATCCGAAAACTAAAACAAAAATTCACTTAACAATAATCCAAAATAATACAAAAACCAGAGAATCAAAGAAGAAGGATTTAGCTAGGAATTCAAAGCCTGGTTCAAAAAGAAGCACTCTTTTCATTTTAATATCAATGTGAGTAACATTTTTATTTATTTTAAAGTATGAACCTGTTGCAAACATGTCTGTGAATAAGTATGATTGAATATATGTATTAATGCTCTTAGTATTTTGAAGGATGAATGATGTGCAGGCTGTTGATGTGTGTTCTCTGTCTTAGATTTAACCGTAAGTTTTGCTTCAAAAATCATTTGCTGTGATCTACTTGTTGTTTGTATTTAGTGTTAAAACAAAATTTGTTCGTTATAGTATGTATTAAAGTTCAAAAAAAATTATTTCAGTTAAAGTAACTTAGAATTTTCTTTGGAAAGCAAGAAAACTGAATACGACTTCCAATAAGTCAAAATTCAAACTTTTTAAATTACGAATTCAGGTATGTAATCTGAATTCGTATACTATAACATGATTTTTAAAACTTGAATCATAACTTTTAGGCTTACGAATGAGAGTAGTTTGGGTTTGTTTGAATCGTGCATTTTGGCCATCACGGTTGATCTCGTTGGTCGGAGGGGTCGAGCTTGCTCCTGGAGGTGGAGGAGTGATCAGGGGTTGCAGGAAAAATAATGAGATGGTGTATAGATGAACGTGGCGGCGGCGGCGAGCGTTTGTAATTTCTAAACCATGTTTTGACGTGGGTTGGTATTTCGTTTCGTTCGTCATCGGTGATCGATCGAGTGCGACGTGGTTCTGGGGAATGGAAGATGGGAGGTAGACGAGGTCATGGCCGGAGTTTTATAAATTCTGGTGGCCGGAGCTGCGAGAACAAGGCGATGACAGGTTTTGGCTGTGGTGGGTCTCGCTGTTTCCAGGTTTGGGCTTTTACTCAAATTCGATTTCGAGGGAATGATGGAGTTTCTGATGGTCGGGGAGTGGAGCATGGAGGATCGTCGGCTTGATCGACGATGCAGCGTCAACTTGAGGAGTTCGTCGGAACCGTGCATGTACACCATGCACTAGCACTGGTAATCTGGAATTTGTGTTGTTGGGTAGAAGCAGGGATGGTACGCGAGTTTGACTCGAGTTTTACTCGAAGTAATGGGTTGGTTGGCTCGATGATTTGATAGGTTAGACTCGAAGCAGTTTTAGAATGGCTCGAGTTATTTGTTATGTTATAGTTTTTAAACCTGTAACATTTTAAAACTTAAATCTGGGCTTTCAAATTGAAAAACAGAGATTTAGTTAAGTTTAAATCCAAGTTGATTCTGATCCAAATCTAGTTTGAAGCTGAGTTTTGAAAAAATAAAGTTTTTAAATTTAAATTTGTTTAACCACCTAAAATATTAGGTGGATTGAATTTTAAGGATAAAGAATTAAATTTGTAGGTAGGAGTTTAATCTAGATTAAAACACAGATTTGAATTCTTGTGTTGAAATAAAAGAAGTTTTTAAATTTAAAATTGTTCTAAACGGTTTGAATGATAAAGTGACTTTTTAAATTGATTTGAATTTAAAATGAAATTGGGTTTTAAACTCTTTTAAACTTCTATTATAAGATAAATAATTTTTTTTAACTTGTGGAACAAAAGGGTTTTGAAATTGTTATAAACTTTGTTAAAGTTAATTTGTTTCCACTTTAAACCTTAAATTTGGAGTGAAATTTTAGAAGTAAAATTTTGAAAGTAAATTGTTTTTAAATACCTTATTAATGATAATTTGATCATTAATAAGAAAAATGTTTTTATCTTTAAATAAATGAAAATTTAATGATTTGTAATTATTAAATTAATTAAAACGGATAATTAATGATTTGGATTAATTAATTTAATAATTAAAAGTTTAAATCAATCAATTAAGGTTTGAGATAATTAATTTAGGATAAATAAATTGGTGATTAAGGATCATTAATTAAATAAGATTTGAATTTTTAATTAATGATTAGTAATTAATTAATCAATTAATTATGAACTAATTATGTTACAGTGAACACTTAATTAATTAACTAATTAGGATTAATTAATGAGATATTAATGTAACTCAATTTTAATTAATGATGATTAATGTAAATAGTTTCTTTAGCAAAGTAATTAAAGAATTGTTATTAGTTAATAAAGGTCATTAACTAAGATTATTTAAATTATTAATTAATTTGATTAATTTTAATAATTAATTTAGATTAATCAATTTAATCATAATCATTTGTAGAATTGTTAAGTCTAATTACTTTATAAAAGTAATTAAGAATTGTAATTAATTGAGTTTAATTTGATTAATTTAAGTTAATTGTCAAATATTGTGTGCTGCATTGATATTTCTGATATGTGATTGTGATACCGTGTGATGTGAATTGATTTGTGCTGAACTGTGATTTGTGATTTGTTTTTGTATGTATGTGAAAACCCTATTTGCCCGTAAAACGACATTTAAATTTCGATGCGACATGGAGTCCGATTCCAGTTGATTATCCGAAACCCACATCGAATTGTAATGGTAAATCTTTGTGATTGATAAATTTACTTTATCTGTGAATGAAGATAAGCGTTATGGATTATACTGCTTATCGATATTGATATGATTGAATCTGTGATGATTGATGATGTTGCACTAGTGTGTAAAACCCCTGGACCAAACTTATACATACACAAATATGGATTGCCCGTGGAAATTGGTTAAGTCACTTATTTTTGAAATAGTTTTCAATTTGAATTTTGAATCCAAATAGTTTTGGGAATGGATTGGGATTAAAGTAAAAAAAAATTGAAAATAAATTTCAAAGATAAAATTTATTTTTGAGTAACTTGATTATGCCTTGAAGTTTTAATGATTTGATTTAAATTTAAATTCAAAATTTGAAACTGAAATTTTATGGTTTTCCAAGTTATGAATAAATCTTTGGAAACGGTTTGAAAGTTATAAGTTAAATCTTTGATTTAAAGATTTAATGAGTTAATCCAATTGAAATGGAATTTTTTTTGAAATCCGTAAATGGATCTTTGTGAAACTGGGTGAACTTTGTGAAATAAATCTTTTTGTTTAAAAATTTGAAATGGTAATCTGTTTAAACCATTTGAAAGAAAGTTTTGGATTTTATAAGTTGTGAATTAACTGAAATCCCATATCCATATATTTTTAAATATTACGCTCATTATTCTGTTTAGCCGGGAGAGGACCTTGTGTCATATAACCCATTCCGAATAGTGATACGACGTTATGGATTGCATTGAAGACCGGTATTGAAGACCGGGTGTTTGTGAGAAAGATAGGATAACCTATCGATTATCTCTGCACCGAGTAGCTATGGTATAGAGATTCCCTAAGTGATGGGAAGTTCGATCGGGATTGTGAATACCCGGATTTGCAAGGGCTTCTTACTTTATTGGACGAAGTGCCTTCGGTTCTGTTCGAACCAGAAACAGACTTGTATGATTGTATGTCTGACACTGCAATTTGAGATATTAAACTGATTTCTTTCAAATACATATCTGTTGGTGGCGGAGAAAATTTTCTCTTAGCTTAACACCCTTCTCTGAGACGTCCGAGCTCAGAGGTTATGTAGTTGAAGGTTATCTGTGATATATTCCCAATTTGGTAGTGTGGCATGCTAAGTGCTGCTGTGTTTTGATGATCATTTGTTGATCATTTGTGATCAAAGCATGGCTTTCGTGTAAAGTGTAGCTTTGTGGACGAGACTGCATCAGGACCTCACACCTTGGAAATGGTCGAAACAGGAGTGATGTGGCAAGGTTATGAGGGTCGTGTCCTTTAGTGTGTGTCATTCCCTTCTGGTAAAGGATGGTATCATGGTATGGGGCCCAGATATTTACCTATGTGGTTGCTTCAATCTCATTTACTGTGTGGTTGTTGCTTTGTGATTTAGAGGCGCCTCGGATAAACGTCCCAAAGGACCGGGGGATGGCATGCTCGAGTAGTAGTTACCTAGTTACAGAGGTAACCCGGCCTTGTGTTGGCAGAGAGCTGGTTAAGCTCTCGAGACGTCCCGCCAGCAGCGTACCCATGTGGCAGTAGGAAGTTCCTTAGCCTGACCATTTGTTGGAAATCCAATCTTCAATACATGCCTTGTACGGTTTTAGTTGTAGAACCTGCCATTTACTTATAGTGGTCACCACTGTTTAGATGGTAGCTATAGTAGGCATAGTTTGGAATGTCTATGCTGGCTAGGATTTATATTATACTTTCGGAAAGTTTTCTGCACTATGTACTAATAATAATAATATCAAATAATTTGCATATCAAGCATGTTTGACTATCATAAGGAGAAATCTCCTCCAATTCTGCATTTGCATTGTGTATGTGGCGGGAGGCCTTATGGTAGTTTCATTTTTCAAAAAGGATTGCGGATTTATTTTAAATTCTTTTGTTGTCTGTTTTAAAAGATAAACTGTTTTTGTTACTCATACCAGTCCCATGACTGATCTGGAGTTTATTGTTCCTTTCCTAAACTCTAGGTGCCCATAATTTTTTCACATGGGCAGTCTAGAGTTGGGTTTTTCAGATAATCAGGTTTAGTAGATTATCTGGAGCTAGTTCAGTCTTTGGATGACTGACCTTGCTTACCTTTGTGCATCGTTATTGGAGTTCGAGCTATTTCTGGACTGGTGATTTGGATATGGAGTTACTGTTCTGGATTCTATTCCTCTTTCTCTCTTGAAGACCATATTGGAGATATTGTTTCGATGCTGGTGTTATCATTATCTTTCCGCTGTGTCTTGTATCTCTGATAGTATTGATATCTATTGTATCATTATGTTGTATCATATTGTATCAGATATTGTATCTTTCATTGTATCAATGTTGTATATATTGATATATTTTTTCTTCCGCTGTGTTATGATACTCAATGTGTCCAACGAACCAGATTCGACGTTTGGATCTGTGGCATTTGAATATGAGTCTCATATTCGGTGTCGGTTTTCGAAGGTTGAGTCAGGGTCGTTATAAAAGAAGCCCTAATTCCTTCTGAGGTATAAACAGGAGTGAACCGATTATAATCCTATTTCCCAAATTAGGGCTATCACTACCACATATTATTTTTGTGTGATAAGATCAGATTTCACTGAGGAACATATCGCTTTTAATCACCAGAAAGTCAAAGAAGAAATGCATGTAGACTACTTTTACATCTCTAAGGAAGCAATGTCTTGCCAATTGCGAAATTTTGAGAATTGAAGACTGTTCCTTAAAATCTTTTCTTAGCCTGACAAATTTACTCAAGAGATCCCTAAAGACTGGACTGCTTGAGAGATCATTATTTTCTACAACCTACTGAAATTAGACTAAGGATTAGAAAACTGCAATGATAAAATCCATAAGCAGACCAATTTACATATTACGAACGTTCGAGTTCATAAAAGATCTATTTCTTATACATATATTAAACAAATCTCTTTCTATTGTATTTGAGTTTTTCTGGCGGAAGAGACCGAGAAGAAAGTGGGATGGAGGCCATTTTAGGAAGGTTCCAACACACTCTCGGGTGGGGATCAGACCAATATTCGTCCAAACATCTACGATGAAAACGTCTGAGCAAGCCTTCACTAGTTGTCGCCTAAGTATGAGAAATCGAAAAAATTTCACCTATAATAATCATTGTAGAGAAGCTCCACTAAAGAGTTTCTTTCATTAATTAGCATCCAAAAGAGAGTCATCATTTCAGAAGTTTTTTACATAAGTATTTCCCAACGATGATGGGCTTTCTACATCCTAGGACCGACTTCCCTCTCATTGAATATTCTTAGTCTCGATGCACTCTCGGCAAGTTTTTGTATTTTTAGGACAACTTATTGTCGTCCTTCATTTGTCTATTCATTTCCCTATTTAGGCAATCAATGTCTGGTTGTTTCTTCTCGAGCATAACGTCGTAAAGATATTTTGATTTTATCCTTGATTAAAGTAGTTAATGTATTAACTAAAGGTTATATAATAATAGAAAGCATTTGCATAAAGAGATGCATACCTGAGAGAGAGAAACTGAAGATAATGAGATCTTTTCTTTATCTTTGGACATTGCTCCTTGAGAAGCACGGTCCTTTTTGGAAGAACTTTTCCTTGAAGTATCGTGAATTGTAGTAGCCTCTACGCCTTGAGCAGCTAGGTCTGGCTTAGCTTCTCTTGACCTATCCTTAACATCCGATGGCCTAGAAATGTCATTTCCACTGCCTCTGCCATTATCGTCATTGCTATCATCATTGTCCTTGTCGGGCTCATCATTATCATTGACATCTCCATCCCTGTTCTCATTATTATCCTTTTCTTCCTTATCTAACATTGTTTCCACATCAATTAGAGGATTATCAAAAGTCAATAATTTTGCTACATCAACCTCCTCCTCTTTCTTAGATGCTTGAGATCGCTATGACATCTTGTTAAATTTACTCATAAACATTTCATTCAATTCCAGAGGGAGAGAAGGAAAGCCAAAATATGAACACTTACGAGCGTTGTCAACATAAGTGATAAAGAGCGCTTTCTCACGATAATTCTCCATAATGGTATCGTGGGGCGTGCTGAGAAAGTAGGACACCTTTTGTTTCACATCATTAATCACTTCGGTTGACTCTTCTAAAAGAACATTCTTCCTTTTCATATTTTTATTAAGGGATGAGTTCTTTGCTATAAGCTTAGACCCATTCATTTTGACCTCCCTAAGTTCTAGTTCTTAAGCCATTACCATATCATCAGAATTATATTTATCTCTCCTTTCTTTAAGGATTAAAGCTCCTGTTTCCTTCAGGGAGGTGGCTAGATTTTCTTTCTCTTTCACATATTTATCTCTCACTATGGTTAAATCAATAACATAGTTGTTAAGCGAAAGTTCTACAACTTAAGCTTGGATATCTCACTGGATGGTCATGAAGTTCCTTATTGAATTGAGAACAAATGCTTAGCAACCTAAAATGAATAACTGAATTCGAGCCACAACGTTATATGCGAAATATCAAGAATTTAAAAATAATTAAACAAAAAGGAACACACCAACAAGTGTTGCTTAACAAGAGCAAATCGATGGTCTTAAATGTAGGAGGATGGTTGTAGTGGTTCAAGAGCTGCAAAAGAAGGGGATTGGATGTCCAGTTTGAGAAGGTCATCAAATTTGCAAACAGAAGCTAACGATTAGGACTTAGAAGGAAGGGGATCCATTGGTGTAAAGGAAATTCGAGATCCTCATAGATATGCTTCAAGGCTTTAGGAGTGCCTGAAAAAGTAATAAGTAGAAGTGGATCCCAAGAGCATCTACTTCAATCACTTGTTGGGTCCCATCTCGATTTGACTCGTCTCAAGCAGCATCAAGATCGGAGGTTTCAAGATTTGAGGCAATACCAATCAACTCTTCCTCTTCGATAATAACAAAGGCTTGAACATCCCTAATCTTAGGATTCTTACTAAAGGTAAGTGCATAATAGAACTACACTTAGCTTCCTTTTGGAAAGAGTTAATGGACTAGAGATAACACCTTGAGAGATTGAGGTTTAGAAGCCTGAACGAGAGCAAAAGTATTATCTTTCTCCGACAAGCCTTTGGGAGCATCAATAATGGCTTCTTCCTCTGTAGGTGCGGCTATTAAAGCAGATGAACCTAAACCAAAAGAGTAAGCTCATGAGACAATATTATAATAAATTTCGAATGAATACAATGATATCTTACCAAGTCTCCTGGGCTGAACAGGAGAGTTGGATGTGAAGGATTCGAGCTTGCCTATCACCAACAAGCTCTTGCCCCTAGAGTTGTGCTTTATTATCGGAGGCTCTCCCAGAAATTTATAACCGTCCGAAATGATAAAATATTGAAGAAACTTAGCCAGAGTTAATACTCTGAGCCTATTCCCTATTTTGTTGAGTTAAATACGGCACAAATTTTTTATCCTCAAATTGTAATTTCTTAGAGGTGGGACCTGGAAGAGAGAAACCTATTGGCGAAGAATAATAAACCAATATGTATAAGCTGGAAAAAGAAACTTACCAGCGGTATAAAATGTTCCTCTAGTATTAGAGAAGCAATTAACAAAGAAGAATTGAGTCTTCCATCCTCTCGCTTTGTTCAAGCGTTCAAAAATCATAATTTTTGGATGGCGATGGATTCGATACAACTAATGGCCTGGTTAATCGCCAACCTTAGTAGGACCACCTATATGATGAAGAACTTTAGCACTAAGAGATGGGAGTCGAGCCTCTCGGGCTAAGACCTCCAAGCAGGTCAGATATGTGTAAGATTTAGGCAAGAACTGAATCAATGCAATGTTCAGATGCTCCAGGTATCTCAAGAGGAATCCCAGGAAAGGAAAGTATCCTTTATGCCAGATATGTATGGCAGAGAAAGAAAAGTACCCCTCAACCGAGTTATAAATGTTGTTTGAGGGACACGCAGGAATGGCTTCAATGCCGGTGGTTTCAAGATATCTTAGGATAAAGTCCTCCTCGACTTGGGTGGTGATGTATGATGGATTTGAAATATTTTCCACTTTCTTACTAGCTGGAGGAGATGATTTGAGCTCTTTACTAGCCTCCTTAGTGGTTTTCTTGCTGGCTTGTTAGCCTTCCATTTTCCTATTAGGTGATATTATTCCAAACTTAATAAATTACCATAATTTATATTTTATAAAAATTATATACATGCTAATATTAAGTCTAAAGTTGCTGCTTAAGTAATCCACTTATTACCAAAGTGAATAGGTATATATTAATCACAAATGAGACAAATCATTATCAAGAATCACAAAGTCATAGCACAATGGTAAATGCTATCAGTTGACTAATGTCGAGAATAATGAGATTATCGACATTAACAAGTGAGCTCGGTATCAGTTAATGATGTGTTAGTCAAATTAAATAATTTACAACATGTTGAAATAGCAATGTTGTGAGTAGCGGCATCGTGTAAAGCTTCATTTGCGAGGTTAGGGTCAGTAACAAGTAAAAGATCTAGTGGCGTCGATAAGCCCATATCGATAATGTTATAAAACTTATGTCATAAAATACATACAAGCCCCACAACCATGACTGGAGAAGAGGCAATAAGGATACTAACGTTTATGAATAGCGTTGACGCGAACTGGTAAAAAGATAAATAGTGAAACAATTTATAACATTTTAAAGCAATAGTATCAAGAGTTCAATGTCATATAAAGCTCCGTTTGCAACGTTAAAAAAGATCATTAAAAAGTAAAGGAAAACAGTAAGGCTATGACCGTCAAACTAAGTTTATAAGAAAACGTTGAATGAATATTGTTGATAGGAATATTGATAAAGATTTCATCGAGATAAACAGGACGAATATTATCGATGTCTTTTACGATCTCAACAAAGGCTTGCCGAACTTTAACTTTGTCCATAAGATGTGAGATGACTTCAGTGTTATTAATATTAATTAATAGACAAAGAGTGTTGTTGGTACCAATTGTCACGATGAAAAAGTTGTCGTGCCTCAATAAGACAAAACTTTGGCTGTGCTAAAACAACAAAGGTTTCGTTATTGTCGATTGTCACAATAATGTCACAATGTTATTTTAAAACTAGTATACAGTGGATTAGGGTCGCATCTACTCAATTTAGATGCCCAAATGGTAGTAGTATTCATAACTCTGAATGGATCACCACACCTTGCTTTTGTTACTTACAATATGGAAGTCGTTGGCTATTGAGATAACACGGTAATACGAAGGCTTGGCAATTTCATGAATTATAATAACGACGATGAGGGTTGATGTCAATGTGATCAAGTTCGAAGTCGGAGTTGTCCTTATCAAAAATCAAGCTCAAGACAATGACAGTATTTATATCAACGTTAATCAAAAAATTAAATTTGAAGGTCGTACACTGTTGATTAACCAATAAGGAAACCACGCCCAATAGTATCTTGAGTATCAATGTCAATTCAGGTCTAGAATAATGGTGGATTCGAGTTTAATATGTAACATGCCTTGTCATTAAGCTGCAAACCACAAATCTTTGTGATAATATTAATTTATAATCAATAAATTCAAAGATGAACGAGAAATCATAACGTTTAGTAATCACGGATTCGTAATTGCAATCCTTAACGTGTTAGTAATCAAACTAAAATCAACAGGAAAAAACCCTCAAATTAAACTCTAATGGTGATTTTAAACCTAATTGGTCTAATCGGCACATCAAATTATTAGATTGAAATAAAAATCATACTTAAATGATAACCAGTGATTAAGAACTGAAGAAGTTTGGATTCTTTTAAGAAGAATGATAATTTATTACTTGAGCTATTACTTGAAGGTAAAGGAAGAAAAGTGGATGAACCCACCTACTTATATGAAGAGGTAGGCGTGCTAAAGCCATCGGTTCAATTTTAAATAGACGGATGGGATTGATGCAAGAAGACTAAAAGACAGGAAAAGAATGGCGTCGAGACTACTATAATTCTTGTCGAGGAAGTTCGAAGAGATATGACTTTGCAGCCATAATCAAAATCGAAGACATGAAACCAGAAAGCCACTTATAGATCACTGAGAAAGAGATAAAAACCGCATTTCAATAATAACAGATACATATAATGTTGCACGTAACTAAGGAAGTGAAGAGGTCAAATACAATTAACATCAAAAGCCATCAACGAATGTCGAAGTGACCACACTGCACTTCATTGATGTTAAGCTATGATGACATTCCTTTCATGATAAGGAGCCCTACTTCATCCATGTCATATCGTGCTTTGAAGCCATACCACCATCCATATACTGGAAACACTATAACGACTAGCCTTTTGGACCATCGAAAGCCAATACCGAATACATCCACGATATTCAAATGCCGAACATCCAATCGTTGGAAAAGCAGATTGTCGGAGTAAAATAAAAACAAAGAATAGAGAATAGGGACAATAGAATCTCATAGCATAAATGACAATATATAATATAACAAAGACTGTCAAAACTGTCACACCAAAATACAGAGTACATCAGAGTTAAAAGAAAACCTTATCAGCTAAAAAGTTATAAAATCCTGACCTTGCAATTTGCTTATAGGTATTAATAATGCAGTAGAAAGTAAAAATATTATTGCAGGTAAACATCTAGCTCTACTCCATGAGATCCATGTCCCCTCAATGATAACTAGAAAAATACTCGGTCTGACCCATGCATTGAAATAAAATAACACCCAGATCAATCTGGAAAATCAGTGCAAGAAAACTTAAGTAATAAGGCTAACATTTAATAGTCCGCAGGTGCGGCGCAGCGGAAAGGAGGTTTGGGTTCTGGTAAAAAGTCCTAGGTTTGATTCCTACCATGCGCTTTCCAATCCTATATAAATTTACCTAAGGATATGAGGGCTTGGATCAGCGGATGGCTTTACTATACCCTCCTCAGGAGTTTACCGACCCGCCGGGTTCTCCTAGATTTTAGAAATAAAAAGGCTAACATTTAATAATTTTATGAAACCATAATGCTAAATGCGAATCGGGTTTTTGCCTCACTAGAACAACATCCATATATTAGAAAATAAAAACAATTAGAATAACAATCCAAACAAGAAAGTACATACATAGATAACAACAAAATCCAAACTTACGGAATGGACAAATATAATTAGACACTGAGAAGAGCTTTAGATACTTCTCGGTGCAAATTACGGAACCAAATTCAAAGATTTTAATTAAATAAGAAAAGGAATTTCTTAAACAAATGACTTGGAGGGTGCGCTCCCTTACCGAAAGTATACATCTAGAAATATACTTGAGAGCTATGATAGCTTTCGGATAATACCAAACCGGACCCTACCGGACCCTACCAATTGTTACCAAGAATCCGAGTATTTCACATCTCTGAACGCATACCACCGAGTCCAATCTAGAGCAGATGTGAAGATACCATAATGGGAAAAATCCCATATATCTTGGGTTCCACTTGCACTTTGGTTTTTAGTCATTTTCGACAAAGGATGGCAATACTCAAACAAGCAACAAATCGTCTGGAATCGAAGAAAGACAAAAGACGAACAGATCAATTACAAGGTTCAAAATAGAAACAAGGAAAATGAATTTATCCAACATAACTAGGAGGGTGGCTTCCCCTTCGGTTAGTATACCTCTAGATAAAATATACTTGAGTGCACGCGCGTCACTCTAGGGAACTTCTGAGTTGGACCCTGTTAAATACATAGACATCCAAATATAATCACATCAATGCATGCATGTTATTGAATTCCCTAAATAAATGTAAATATATCCTAATGGGTGCGACCCACATGGCTTGGCTAACACTGTACTTTGGTTCTAGTTTTTCTCGGTGTTCGATACCAATGCTTAAAATGAGTGACAAATCATCTTAAAATGAAAAGGCACAACAATGACTAGGAGGATGCACCCCCTTTACACACGTTTTTGTTTTATTCACTTTCGATAAAGGATATCAAAACTCAAAAAGAGAAACACAACACCTTAGAGTGATGAAATACAAAGAAGGTAGTAGAATCAAAATCGAGATTCGATAATCGACTATCGAGAATGACAAAGTTATTTGTGTATGGGAATTAAATCGCATACTACCATCAATAAATGAATCAAAATTTTAGAACATTTGATTCACACTTGTGTTTGATTTTCACTTTTCAGATACTTGTAAAATGCATTAAGAACACTCTTTGAAGTACTCTTTTTAAAGAAAGAAAATTATAACATTAAGTGTGTTAAAACAAGAATAAAAAACGTAGGTCATTAAACGTTGTTTACTATAAACCAAAATAATTTACACTTAGCTTTATTTTAAAATAATTCTATTATAGTTTTTCTCATTTATAAACAAGAATTTATATAAGTAAAACAACATTTGTTATCTCAAAGCATAATAAATCAACTTAAATGCCTATATATATTTAAAACAATGTTAATTTGTCCCAAAGGATAATTTATATACAAATTTATAACTATTTTACTAAATTAATCAATTATCTTTAAAAAATATTGTCAAATTAACTAATTAACTTTAAAACATTTTTATTACATCAGTTAATTTGTTGTAAAATCTTTTATAAATCGGTTAGTTAACTTTTTTAAAACACCATTAGTTAAAATTATTAATTTAATCAAAATATCATTAACTAAATAGGTTAACTAAAATCAAACATCATTAATTGCAACTAGTAACTAAATCCAAGTATCACTTATTAAAATGGTTAACTAAATTTAAAACATCATTAATTATAATTATTAATTAAATCCAAGTATCATTAATTAAAATGTTTAACTAAATTTAAAACATCATTAATTAAAATGATTAATGAAATTCAAATCCCGCTAATTGAAATAATTAAATAATTTTATATATCATTAATTAAAATGATTAACTAAATTCAAACATCATAAATTCAAATGATTGATTAAATTCAAATATCATTTATCAAAATGATTAATGAACTTTAAATATCTATTTTCTGAAAATACAAGCTCAAGTTCAACACATAAATGTTTAGAGAGATGATATTCAACAAGTAACGATATAGGGAAAAATTGTTGTAACAACAATTAAACAATTCAAATAGATGGTCACAAATTATTTTAACTGAACATCAATATAAGAAATAAAAGAATATAAATGAGATGTAGATAACAGTAAATAAATAGTGGCAAGAAACCCTTTTGGGGCTCTCTACAAATGTCCCATGTAAATCATACATATATGTGTATTTTTCGAAGTGTTCCATAGCCACCTGTTCGCTACAATAACACATCGACTTCTTCCTTTTGCCCCTATAACAAAATGGTTATTTATGACATCCGCTACAAGGCAGGAACAAACAAATATATAAATATATATATAGAGTTATATGAATTCCCGAAACGGGAATAACAATTTATCAAACAACAATCAAAACTAACATTCAAATAGGCAATAAATAACTTTTATCTACTACATATATACTAATTGACCAAAAAGGTAAGTTTAATTCACCAAAATTTCAGTAATCGTCGAAGCATTCCGGTTCGAACTAGAATCCATTGAGCATTCGATTTTAGCACAAAATTCTGTTAGCTCCAAGTTCAATCAATCCAATTCCATAGCAAAGAAGACAATCTTACGAGCGTAACACAACTCCCCAAGCTCGATTTCAACCTCATATGAATTAGTTATGGATTTAATAATATTTCAAGTTAAATAATATAATTAATTATCTAATTACATCATTAATCGATACCCTAATCTCGCATGGATAAAAACTGGTTCGTCAACTTCGACAATTCGTCGCCGCCGCCGTGGAAGAACTACGGTCGCTGCTGCATTACTGGAGGTAGCCCCCATCCTCTTCTACCAAACGACACCACCCTTGCCTCCTACCAACGCCTGATCGTTGAGAATCGAACCAAAAATCGTGACACCTTGTAACCCAGATCCACGACGACGTATGCCTCTAACTGTCAATCTACCACTACTGATGACCTTCCCTAGCCATGTCGCACCTTCTTCATGTTAAGGTCGAGGTGCAATTCGGCCTCTAGCTATCTGATCAACCACAGTCATTTATTTGGCCATTTAGGGTTCTTATATTAGAGAATGGAGAGGGATAGATGTTCTTATATAGGATTTTCTCCAACACTATGCCCCTCAAAATTATGTACTCCAATCAAGGCGTGCTCAGTGCCATCCTAACCAAATACCCCTATTCTGAACTCAATGGAACTATTTTCGGAACCAAATTCCAACGTACATAGAATTTAGCTTTTTAAAATCAAGTTATATTATTTTAATTCTCTAAAGTTAACGCTACATGTTTCGAGCTTGCATGACCACACAGTACATCCGGTTGTCACAAAACTCGTCAACGTACAATGATTTATTATTCCGATCCAATGGCAATAATTTTGTCAAAATCCAAGACAGTTCCCCAGAATGCTAATATCACAAATTTACACATCGGTTTATATTTTGATCCAATTATCGATATTTATCTGGTCTATTTGTTATTCCAAATAAATTTACAAATTGAATGCACCAATATTATTTATTGATTAAAGGAGTTAAATAAGCTTATTAAATCCATTTAATTAATATTTAATTCAAAATTCAAATATTTAAATGATCGCTATATTTGAATTTAAGCTATTATATTCTAAAATCCCATTATTTAAATATTTACAATAAATTAAACATTTAAAATTCAATGACCAAAATTTTGGGTTGTTACAAGTGTCGCCACTCACTTATTGTTACTAAAGTAGGCTCATCGACAATAAATTTGGAAGTTATCAACATGGCATTCTGACGACACCGCACTTCACAAGTATGTCGAGACGATTGTTCAACAATGACATCAAAGAATGCAAAGTTATGCCGCTCTTTTTTAATGATCACATCACACATCATCCATATACAGCACATCGAAGACGTTACACATACATATAAGAGGTGTTGACGGTGAAGACCATTGATATCCACGAAGACCTTGATACCCTTTTATGGTTACCATTGTCAAAGACATCCCCCAATCCTAAAGGATATCAACCGCCATGATTAAAGCCACCAATGCCACAGTTTGTAGTTGCGGTCTATCTTTACTAAAAAATTAAAGCGGAATCAAGCCCATAACAACGTTGGAATCGCCAAAACCATTACCGACACTATCATCAAAACTGATGCCATGGCAGATGCTAAAGAATGATGAAGACATAAAAACAAAGCATTACCACCTCTAACACTTGTTATTCTACCATAAAGATGATGTTATTGACATTGTCGAAGCCATATGTGCCAAAGTTAAGCCTACCGAAGAAACAACAGGTGGAATGGAGCTGCTCACCTCTATAAATATGGACCCAGGGGTCCATTTTAGGGGATGGATTTCTCTTATCTCATTTCTTACATTTTAAACTTTGTAAACCCTAAATCAATTTGGGGCTTTTAGACCATATTGTATCATTTGAACCTTCTACACATAAGGAATTGGAAATCAGATAATTGCATAGCATAGCATATTGATTCAATTAAAACTTGTTACTTGTATAATGACTTGACTTCAAATATTTAATTATACGGACTGTGACTTGCATAACATGTTTGACACCGACCTTGTACTGGCATAGCATAATTGACTTTGACTTCGAACTTTATTACTGACTCGAGCATTGACTTTGACCATATATGATGGTTCACATGACTTCGACTTCGATGAAAAAATTAAGAATTGATATAGATGCGTACTTTAATTGGGTAATATCGACTGGCTTCAATAGGGCCTCGTTTTGAATTTGTTCGCCTTTAACTCACTTTGAGATTAGCGAATTCATTCGTTAACACCATCAACTCACCAAACCACTCAAATGACTAAATACAAGATTCATGTGAAGTCAGGGACCCATACTAATCGCTAACCAAGGATTGGTACTGATCTCCACTTCTTGCCCGAATCACCTGCCATTCACACCACGGAATGCTTTAGCAATTATAGAATGACATACACCAAAATCAATGAAATTCTAATTAATGATTCATTATTACGATTTCATTAGTTGTTGTTCCTTATTTTCTTTTCTATATATGTAACTATATCTATACATAGTTTAGTTAGTGTCTATTTTTGTTTTATTCCCTTCTCCTTCATGGATGAATTATCCTTATTTTCACATCTTGGATTTACTTATACAACACATATCACTGTCAAGTGGGAATTTTTCTTGGTATTTTTTTTAGATTCAAAATGGAAAGTGCCCAAATTCAATTATAAACTTGAAAACAAAGATTGGGTTGCGCAATATATACCAAAGAGTATACAATAATGATGTATTTGGTGAATCAATAATGGACGATGGTTTACACACATCCTACCTAAGAAATTCAGTTGAAGTTAACCCCATATGATGCAATCAAATGTTGAGGTTGAGAATACAATGCAATCAAGCATGCACAAGAAATTGAAGAAAGCCTTACAACCTATCTCATGGATCGATATAGATCCTTAGCTATGGATCAGTACTTATCCCTGAATAATGCTTAGGTGGCCACGATCTTCTGCAAGCAACTTCTTCAGGATGTGGGGAACATTGGCATGAACGTGGTAAAGAAATTTTCGATGACTTGGAACTATAAATAGAGGAGGTGGGGCATTGTTTCAAGGATCTTTTGTTTTTCTAACAAATTTTGGTACTTCTTCTATAATCTTATGGATCATCATCGATCCATAAGAACAACCTTTTAAAAACTCAATAGAAATTAAATAACAAAGTTTAAGTGGATGCATGCCAGATTACTCATAGAACAACTATACAAATAACGTGATCTTATTTTCTAATTCTTTCCCTTTTTCTTAAAATTTCCGTACTTATTATTTCATTAGGTGTTTGTGCCAATTTTTGTTGTAAACATTTTAGTGCTTTCACTGAGAAACTCGGATTAATCGACTTTGAAACATGAAATTGGAGACAATGATGAGGCTGTATATTAGGAGAACTACTTGAGAAAGCCAATAACGATGTGGGAGTAGCCAAGAGGTGTTCTCAAGCTCCAATCCCCCTTCTATCTAGTAACCAGATATGAGATGGAGACGATGACGATAGAAATGCAAAACCGAACGATAGCCTGCTAGGAAGAGATGATGGAAGGATTCTTAGAAGAATGGGACAACCTGGAACAGTAGGAGTTTCTACGGATTAGAACCAAAGACCAGAGACTGAGACAAATGCCCTCAGAAATGAAGTGGAACCAAGTAGGCCAATCAATAAAGAAATGCCATGGATTGGCACTGATCCCCAAGCACAAATTGCTACCAACCGCATAGGACTTGGGGATGTGGCTAACTTGAACTTGGACAAAGATGGTACATGTTTAGGAAACAATGTTGAACACCATAACATGAATCGAAATGCAAATGCACGATCAAAGGAATGTATACTAGAGTTTCCTATAGGAACGAAGGGTAGAATGAAAATGTGGAGCAGAGATTTCCGTTAGATGACGATAAGAGAAATGATGAGATAGTCAAACAAGCAATAAGAAGTGGACTGCTAGACAAGCATTTGGACGACGTGATCAGAGACTCATTAACTCCTAATATCCAGTGCGCAAGGAATCCACCCGATTTCAAGCTACCAACACTATATAATGGAAAAACCGATCCAATGGTTCGATATATCCGACATATGGAGGTGTTCGGTTCATTTGAGAAAGTAATAGGATGGTGTTTCCCATTGTATTTGACAGGTTTCACGGCGATATGGTTTAGGCAACTGGAAAACAATTCCACCAGAACATGGACCGAGCTAGTGGATAGATTTATTAGGCAGTTTAGAATTTGTATTTCACATGCAAAGAACATAATGATGTTATCGATCATGAAGATCCATCGTTGGTTCTGATGGTGGCAATTTCAAAGGTTGCTAGTAAAATAGTTTTTAAGAATGCTTAGGAAAGGGATTTACTGATGGATCTCATGGAATTCTATCATGTGACCGAGAGATACCTGCGTCAGAAGGACATTGAAGCTAAAACAACAAAGGTTAATGCTGTGGATAGCGGAGGACTGTCTGGAGAAGGAAATAATAAAGATAAAGGAATGAGAAGGGTCAATGATGGCTTTGGGGGACCAAAGCGGTAGAGAAGGGAACATAAATTCTCTTCTTACATGGAATTGAATGAAACCTCAAAGATGATTTACTTTGACACGGGGGGAAAATCCACTTAAGAAACTATCAAGGAGAGAACCCACTGATCGAGTGAGGAAATTGGGAAGCTGGTGCCTATTCCATGAACTGGATGAGCATGAGACAAATGACTGCAGACATCTCCATGGTATAATTGAGCAGTAGGTTAGGAATAACATGTTACAACAGTACATGAGGATCCAGGCTGCAATGATGCTACAAGAGCAACCATCATTGGTAGTAAATCAAAACGGCAACAGATCTAGGCCTAGGATAGTTATCCCATGATTGGGACGGTAGGGAGTCGGGTTCGATTCCCGCACTTTGCCTTTTATTTTTAATAATTGATGTAATGTAATAGTAAAGCCCTTACTCAGGTATGGGACCTCGATCAGGCCTTTGGCACGCTTTAAGTTGGTACTAGGATGGATTGCTTATTAGGATGGATGTTATGATGTATGTTTGATGTTTGAATTTGAATTCTGTGAATGCTCGATTTCGGAAATCACCTGAACATAATGGCCACTATTCGTTTTGAAACACCAACGGAGATTGGTTGCCTCTTGATGCTGATCTATAGACCGATTAAATGCAGTTTTCCCAACCAAAGAGATAGGGCAACGAACCGTATTTTCGGAGAATAAGTGGATTAGGCTCGTATTAGAGTAAGTCCTCTCATCAGAGAATGAACGAAGGGCTTGCTTAGACGTTAAGTCCCCCATGTTGTGCAAGCAAATTGGACTCAACAAGGATCCGGAGAGATCAACCCTAGATTGGATGTTAAATGATCTAGAGAGCTCAAACACTAGATTGGATGTTAAGCTTTGCGGAGATATCAAACCTAAGATTGAATGTTAAATGGTCTGGAGAGATCGAACCCGTGATTGGATGTTAAATGATCCGAAGGGATCGAAGATTTCAACTAACGGCCCAGGAAGACTGTGGATTTAACTAATGATCCAAAAGATCGAGATTCCTACAAATAATATAGAGAGATTGAGGGTAAATCTAATGACTCAGATAAATCAAAAACAAGACTATGGTTTTGAACACCACTTGACCTAGAAACAATTTGATAGCAATTATCAAACTAAGACACTAATTTTGATACAAGGTTGTTATATCCTAGATGAACATGAGATGATTCAGATTTATGTTATAATGTAAGATATGGCAATTCTAGGAGAAAATGGAATGATTATTTGTGACTAACATTCAAGACAAGTCTCAAGTCCCTGGCTATAATGGTCTGGAACGATCTTTGATTTACAAGTGAATCTGAAAGAACCTAATGATTCACCACAATTGATTATCTAATGGCCAGAAAATTCAACTACTCATGAATAATGGATTTTGATATTTGTTCTTGAGCAAAGCATGCCTTCTATGCACAAGGCATGCTTTCGCAAACAAATGTTATCTAGTTTATGACAAAGCCATATTCGAACGAATCAGATATCGAACAGAAAAATTACTAAGCCGGAATCCAAAGCAATAACAACAAAACTCAAATGTCAGACAAGATCAAGAGGTGAAGCCATCAACTCACCAAGTCACTCAAATGCCAAAATACAAGATTCATGCTAAGTCAGGGATCGATATCGATCCCTGACCATGGATCGACACCGATCACTACTTCTTACCAGAATCACCATGCCATTAATACCAAGGAATGCTTTATCAACTATCAGATGTACACACCATGGATGATGGTTTTCTCACAATTCATAATCCAAACATACGATCCATAAATCAATTGACTTTGTCCATCCTCTAACATATGAAATTCAATTGATGTCAACCCTTTATCAATGAAATCAAATACCAAAGTTGAGAATATAAGGCAACCGAGTATGCGTGAGAATTTGAAGTTAGCTTTATAGTCTATCTTATGAATATATAGTCTATTTAGTGGACGTAGGCTGGAGTATCCGCCGAACCACTATAAAAATTGTGTGTTCTTCTTTTCTACTTCTTGCCCTATTTCTTGAAATAGGCGTTTGTGCTAATTTTCAGTATAAACAGGAGAAATTGTGACGATGTGGTTCACGAGGTTCGCGCTAAGGTCCACTGGGCTCGCGCTAAGGTCCATATCAACTTTTGGTGTATAGGATAGGAAATTTATAGAGCAGTTTTGACTGCATGCTACGCGACCCAAGGATGTGATGTCCTTTTCGAACATATCTCTAGGACCTAAGGGGTCCTTGAAAGGTTTCTAAATCCGGTTTAATGTTGCTATTACTAAAGCACAAATCCAAAGGATGATCTAGTATTTATAGCGTTGATCAAGGTTATTCAACAAAACATGGATTTTGGTAGATGGATAAAGATGGAACAACCTACAACTATAGAGGAGTCACACCAGAGGGCTAACCAGTTTCTTTACTTAAAGGACGTAAATCTAGCTTTAGGAAATGCCAATAATGGACAGTAAAAGGAGGTTATCCAGAGTAATATGGTGGTAAAACAATCCAGAGATGGTACTGGAAATTTGGCAACTAATGTTGGAAACTCTGGTAAACAAAAGAAATGAAATAAAGGACTTGGCGGTAGGCACAATGATAACAAGGAATGCCCGAGGAACATGAAACTGGAAGATTACACTCCTCTAAATGATACATTGGGAAACATATACCTAGCCACTCAAGGAACGAAACAATATAAAAAGCTTCATAGAAGGGAGGCAACCGAGTGGAAATGGTGCTTCGGAAAGCTCTATTGCTTCCATGAAACTCGTGTACACTAACATGAACGAGTGCCAGCATTTGAGGGATCTCATCGAAGAATTGATAAGGAAAAATAAGCTCCAATAATATGTCAAAGAACCACAGGAAGGTTGTCAAGTCCCATGACTCCCGAGGCCCCTAGCCTAAGGGAATTAATTTGAACCAATCAGAGAGAGGCCTAGGCAAATGAATGGAAAGTTTATTATCAATACCATAATTGGAGGGCCTCATCCAGTAGAGAAAAGTTGAAAAGAGATGGAATGGCATGTAAGCTCGTTGAAACATGTACCACAAGAGAGCTACTTTATTGTAGAAGACGAAGCTCCAATAAAGCAGTAGAAGATGATAGCCTACGATATTGTACTTAGAAATAGGGATGCTGATGGAGTCGAAGAATCAACTTTATACCCTTTAGTGGTAGCAGTTGAAATCGGATCGACAACTGTACATATAATTTTGGTACAAACTGGGAGTTTAGTGAACATAATGTTTAGGGGAACGTTCGATCAAATGAAGATCAACATGAATGTAGTTACATCCTGAAAAACAAAGATTTAAGGTTTTACAAACGAAACAAAGTAGCCAACTAGGACATCTGATTTGCCAGTGGAATTAGGCAAAGAAGATCATAGGATAGTCCAAATTCAAAAGTTCGTTATAGTGGATCAATATTAGGCATATAATGCCTTCTTGGACTGATTGGCACTCGTTGGTTTTAGAATAACACTAGCGCCTTAGTGTTTGGTGATGAATTTCCTCATGGAAAACAGTGTTAAAGGGTGAAAAGTGACCATAGCACTGAAAGGGAATGCTACATCGTGGAACTGGGAGAAGTGAAGAAATATGAGAAAGGCAAGAATACGAAGAGAACTCTTCACATTTAGGACTTCGAAAGAATAGCAACCAAAGCCTGGACCCTGGCCCATGGACTATATCTAATTTATTAAGGTTATAGATCCCACGAAGCAGTCGGGAAAAGGGTGATCAACACCGACTAAGCTGATGATGAATGTTATAATTGACATGGATAATCCTACTCGGGTCCTGAAGGTTGGATCTTAGCTTAATGCTAACTTAAGAAATGAATTGGTGAATTTCTTCCAAAGAATATTGGATGTATTTGCCTGCACACATTCAGATATGTATGGGATATTGCTGGAGATAGCCGTTCATGCACTGAATATTGATCCATAGTTCCTACCAGTAAAACAAAAAAGGCACAATTTGGGTTCGGAGTGATCCGTTGTGTTAAAGGAAGAAGTGGACGAGCTAATGGCGATTGGCTTTATCCTTGATGGTTTATACCACGATTGGGTATCCAATCTCAAGTTGGTCAAGAATTCAAATGGGAATATTGACTACTCAGGGGTGCCAAAGCAGTGATCCAAACTCCCAGGTTCTGTCTTGTCTTGTGTCTTGTCCCGCGGGTGGGCAGGTAAGTTTGCCCGAGAGAAGACCCCCAGAATAAGATGTGCCCGTAGGACGGGTTTTCCTTTACCCAGGATTGACAAACTGGTGGATAGGACCGCGGGACATGAATATCTCTCATTCATGGATACTTATTCAGCCTATAAAGAAATTTCGATGCATACATCGAATTAGTGCAATACTAGCTTTATCACGGACTTGGGACTATACTGCTATCACGTTATGCAATTCAGTTTAAAGAACGTCGGAGCTATATACCAAATAACGATGAATTCTATGTTCAAGAATCAAATCGGACGGATGATGGGAGTATATGTAGATGGCATGCTAGTTAAATAATGAGTGTCGCAGAACCATTTAGATGACCTATGAGAGATGTTTGAAGTTTTAAGAAAATACAGAATGAACCAAAATCTGTTAAAACGTTATTTTGGAGTAGCATCGGGAAAGTTTCTATAATTATTGTCAATGCAAGTGTCATCGAGGCTAATTTGGAGAAGATAAATGCCTTGAGGAACGTTACTGGCTATCTATGTTGAAACAACAATAGAGCTTGAGTGTGAAGATTGCTGCTTTGAGTTGTTTCATCTCAAGGATGACAGATAAGTGTATACCCTCTTTTGATGCTCTTAAGAAGGGGAAGAAAAACTTTCAGCGAAATCAAGATTGCCAGAATGCCTTAGAATATTAGTTGAACACATGAAGACACCATCAGTCTTATCCAAAACACTTAACGGGGAGGATTTATTATTTTATTTAGCATTGTCTATTTACGCACTAAGTGCAGTGGTTGTACATGAGGAGGTTATCCAAAGTCCAGTGTTCTATATTAGTAAGCGGTTTACTGGAGCTGAAAAAGTATCCAAAGTGGGAGAAACATTCATATTATTTATGGATCGCATCAAGGAAGTTACAACCATATTTTAGGCTCATTCGATCAAGGTATTAATAGATCAACCTCTAAAGTAGGTATTGTACTAACCCAGGACCTCAAGAAGGTTGCTAGAATAGAAGATTGAATTGAGCCAGTACGATATTAGTTACCATCCGAGGAGAGTAGTAAGCAGGCAGGCACTAACAAACACTATCGCTGAGTTTACCACATGAGATCGTGAAGAAGAAGAGGATGATGCAGTTGGAGCTTCTCATTGGAAGCTATTTGTCGATGATGCTTCAGAATGAATTTAGCTCGGGTTAGGAGTAGTATTTAAAATGCCAAAAGTGTGTTCAACCTATTATGCATTGAAGCTAGAATTTCCTGCAACTAATAACGTAGCTGATTAAAAAGCATAAATAGTAGGATTCATGTATGCAAAGGAACAGGGGATAAAGATGCTACACATTTCAATGATTTGCAACTTGTGGTTTGCCAAATCAGGAAGGAGTATTCGGCCACGGGTGCGAGATAGCATGAGCTTGTTCGGAAGTCGGTGAATCAAAGAAAAGACAGAATGCCTTCTCCTGGAGAAAATAATAGCGCCTTACCTATCGAAAGTGCTGGAACTACTTGAGGACATAGAACATTATACGATAATGCACATCCCTAGAGAGGAAAACACAAAGGCTGATTCATTAGCTAAACTAGCTAGCTCCATAGAAGCATAACTAATGGGGTTGGTTCCGATGGAAGTTCTGACAACTCTAAGTATCGATCAAATGGGCGTCGATTGGATTTTGGAAACCACATAGAAAGATTCATGGATGACCCCAATCAAAGACTATTTAATCAACAGATCTTTCCCAAGAGAAGGAAATGAATAGAAGAAGCTCTTTACGAAAGCATCATGATATGTAATGCAAGACAAAGTGATGTAAAAGAAGGGATTCTCAAATCACCTACTTAAGTGTGTAGCCTAGGATGAGGCTAAGTAGATCATCATGGAAATTCTTGAGGGCAGGTGTGGGAAAACTCTGGTGCAGAAGATACTTTGCTACGGGCTAATGATAAATCTGGATGCCACTGACTATGCCAAATGGCGTGACTGGTGCCACAGTTTCACAAAAATTCCAAGAGCTCTATCGACGGAACATATGCAAATGGCCGGTCCACGGTCGTTTGCAATTTTGGGAATTAACATTATTGGTGTGCTACCGATAGCAAAGGGAGGGGCCAAAAATGTTATCGTTGTAGTGGATTACTTTAGGAAATAGGCTGAAGTGGAACCTCTTTCCATGCAAAGATGGTCATAATGAGGAATATTATTTACAGATTCGCAGTACCTTAGAAGATCATCCTCGACAATGGACCAGTTCGAGAGCACCAAATTCAAAGATTTCTGCAACAAATACATGATTAAGAAGAGCTACTCCATGTTGGAACACATGCAAGCAAACAAGCAAGTGGAAGTAGTGAAAAAGATCATCAAATCCACCTTAAAGAAGTGACTGGCCAGAGGTAAAGGAAATTAGGTTGATGAGCTTCCACTAGAATTATGGACATATAAGACGATACACAAGTCCACAAATTGACATTCGCCTTTTGCTTTGGCTTACGGATCAGAAACGATGATCCCAGTAGAAGTGGAAATCAGTTCTCATCGTAAAAGGAATTTCAACCAAAAGGTGAACAAGGAACTCTTGCTTCAGTCCCTTGATTTTGTTTATGATAAAAGGGAAGAAGCGGAATCAAGGGTAGCTGCTCACCAGAAAAGAGTAGCACGACACCTCAACCCCAAGGTTTGCAACCCACCTTTGAGTTCTAAGGTATAGGGGTGCTTGGCATGAACTAGGAAGGAACCTACGCGATCAATCAAAAGCTTAGAGACAGAACATTCAAGTTAGCAATTGTTGCTGGGAACCCTATCCCACATGCATGGAACTACGATCTGCTGCGGCACTATTACACTTAGTTTTTCTCTATTTTTTTACACAAATAAACTCCCGATGGCACTGGGGGCAATGTAATAAGGAAGGACTAGCCATTTCCCTCATTAGCACATAAAGTCTGCTTGTTGAACCAATGGAACCATGTTCTTATAAGTAAAAAAAATCCCGTGTTGCGTAATTAACAGTACAATCCGGGATGTACACCTCTGGCCTTGGATAATGGATGGAGAGTATGTTCCCAAAGGTTTATCAGATAATTTGGCCATAATTCACTTTAACCTTTAGGAATTTGTCGTCGCTAAGAGATAGGCAATGACAAGAAGTTTTCACTAATCAATCAAGTCTTCAGGAATTTGTAGTTGCCCGAAGATATGCAATGATGATATGGTTTGAAAACTCTACCCTTTAAGAATTTAGAATTGATGGAGGTAGGCGAAGCCAAGAAGGAAAAATCTATCCTTAAGGAATCTGGAGTAGCCCGGAGATAAGCTACGCTAGAAGGAAAATCCAATTCTTTAGGAATATTGCATAGCCCGAAGATAGGCGATGCCGGGAAGGAAAATCTTAACCTTCGGGAATATAGCGTTGTTCATAGATTGGCAGCGTTGAGAAGGAAAAACCATTTTCTTGAAGGATCTTGCATTGTTCGGAGATAGGGGATGCTAGGGAGAAAAACTCTAATCTTCAGGAATTTGTCGTTGCCCAAAGATTGTAATAGTGAGAAGGTTGACAATCTAATCCTTCAAGAATCTGGCATTGCGCGAAGTTGGCTATGTCAGAAAGAAGAACTTTAATCCTTAAGAACATGGCATTGCTCAGATATTGGCAACATCAGGGAAGACAACTGCTTCAGGTGGATCGGTTAATTTGACCCAACTTTTCGGGATCGATAAGGTAACTCGACCCTGACTCATTGGAATCCACCATTTCTCGAAGGTAGGCAACATCAGCATGTAAAAACTATCAGGGTTGGTGGAATTGTTTGGCCCATCTTTCCAGAAAATAACCAACGGATCGAGCAGGTAAATCAATCTTGAAGGGCGGGGATTTGATATTGTCCAAATATAGGCAACGTCAAGGAGAAACTCTTGGAATCGAACCATCAGTGTCCTAGTTTTCAAAGATAGAAACTAGAGTATAGCTAGGTCTTCAACCATGATTGTTATGAGTTTGATTGTTTCCTGAGAATATGCAACTTCATGAAAGGATATTTAGAATTGGATAATTTATGCGCTAGTTTCAAGAGATTGTAAATAGGGATCAGTTAGATTCAACGATAGAGCTAGCAACTTAACGGGACACTCTCGGTCGAGGATACGCAAGGATATTCGTGAAGTCTCGAAAATAAGTATTATCATACTTCCTTGATTTAAGGTAAGGATAGGGGGCACATGTAGCTGGCAATGAAATCGAATAATTTGCCCACACGTTATCTTTATCTCGTCAACGCTTAGAACCTGACATTTAGAATGATAAATCGCGTAAATAGCGATGAACGCATGACATAGTCAAATAAATAGGAAAATTAATATCCCAACTACTGCTCCCTGATAGTTAGGTGTAGCATGGAACCGGGATCATTCACAATCACCAACCGGTCGAAAGGAACTCGACCAAAAATAACCATGAAGCTGGGTAAGTGATGGTTCTGTTTCGCCAAACAGAATAATTTGGCGGCTACAAATAGAGCCAACATCAGAATAAAACCTAAGCTATTGCAGGAATATTATTTATATGCATAGAGTTGTAGTAAATAAGCATATTGCATAAAAACAGATACATACATAATTGTGATATAGGTAGTTATATTATATACACAAGTAGCTACATGTAAGTAGAAATAGCACATAAAGGTGCAGAAAAGTAGATGGAACAAAGATTACAAGACAAAAAGAAATCTTTTTCATTACTTCTTCATTTATATACAAAATTTGTGCAGCTAAAGCGCTCGGCAGGTTCAATGCGGCGGAGGTGCAAAAAGTCATAGCAGGGATACATAAATAATATTAAATAAAAACATGTGCTAATATACTATAAATAAACGTAAAACGTTATATTACATGGTTGAATTTAGTAGAATATTAGAGTATTTTCATTTCTAAAAATATATTAGAAATTAAACTAAATTAATTAATTTCATAATTTTTATAATATATAAATGTTATTTTTCAATTCATTTCTTTTAAAGAAGATATAGCGAAAATAGCAGAATGTAGCGGAAATAACGAGATATAGCAGAAATAGCGGGGCTTAAAATGGAAAGGCTATATTTGGGGCTATATTGCGATAGAGATCTGCTATGAGATATAGTAGGGTTATAGCGGGGTAATAGTAGGGCATTAAGTGCACAGTACAAAACATAGCAGAGAATGCTCCTACACAAACATGGCCTGTTTGACATGAAGAAAAACAAAATGTACAGACTCGGTTACACACAAAAAATATGCTTCCACAAGGACAAATTCCAAGCACCCTTTATTTGGTTTTCCTTTTCTTCCCCCTTTGATTCCGAAATCACTAGGATGTTATCCATGCTTCTTCTCATCTTTACGACACCTCTTAGGGGTCACACGCTAAGATGGATAACCTCTCCACCTATCATGGTATAGCGGTCATCAGATTTTCTAATTGGAGCTTTAGTGAGCTTAGTCTTTGGAGGCCTAATCTTAATCGGGAGAGCTTGGAGGTGTAGCTTATAAGAGCCGAAGATGTTGGCTTTGTGGTGCTAGGCTAGGATTTTACGTTGATTTCTTCGTAGTCAACCTTAAAATTTTCCACCATTATATATGACCCATCATCTCTATATCATTGGCAATCGTGATATCTTCATCCTGGGATTGAGAAATGTCCTTCAGTCCTTGTAGAGTCACGGTCTTTTGAGAGTCAGGACCAGGTCTCGAATAGGAGGGTGGGACCGAAGAGAAAAGTCATGTTTTGATAGAAGTCGACATGACGAAGATTGCTATATGTTCCAAGCGCTGAGTAGCTGACAGCGGAGGTGGGAAATGTTGTTGACGTACAAGTTGACAAATAGAATAGTAAAGGTCATTGATGGATTCACATGAGGACTAAAGTTTTTCAAAGACCGGAGAGATAAGAGATATACTTGAGCCTAGATTTCACACCATAGGTTTGCCGAGTTCCCCCTTTTGGTATCATTGTCCTCGGATCGATCCACAAAGGAGATAATATGGGGCTAAATGGAAGGAAATGATGTAGAAGTTGGAATGGCATGGGTGGTTGTGGAGCAACACCCATGGATGCAGGAATAGTCACCACAGGCTCCTCATATTTCAGAGTAAATGATTTGTGTCGACCTGATGAGCTTGGGCTAGTGCGAGCATGGGAAGCCGCAATAGTGACATCCTCAGCAGTAAGAACGGTATTTCCCTTTGCAAACTTTTGTATATCCTTAGCATCAAGGTACTCGACCATGAGCTGTTTTTCGAAACGTTTTTCCTCAAACACCGCAAGTTGCCCTAACACCTTTTACCAAGCATTAGCAAGAGTCTCGAATATGCATCCCTAACCCACTTCATATTTTTGTATATGATGATGTTAGCATAGAAGGGTTGGAGGTTCATGTTCAGCTCTTCTATCTTCCGAGCCATTTCCTCTTAGAACTCTTTAATTTATCCTTGAGCAACAACAAACTTGATATTAGAAATAAAGTTCTCCGTCGTCAACTATTCCATACCAGCAGCAAGCTTGCGATTCTCTTCTCGTAGCTTTTGTAGTTTGGTCACCTTCTTATTGATAATTTGGTCCTTGACATGAATGGTCTTATTTTTTTTATAAGGGCCAGGTCCCTCCCGGTCACTTGTTTTTTCAGCTTAGCGCCATCTTCATAGGCGAGTTTTAGCTCATTTCGCATCATGATCTCAACAAGATCATGAGCCCTCTTCATCTCCTCCCTTAAGCTATTAGAGCTGGCTTGAATTATAAGGGTCGCGTCTCTCTCTCTCATAGACTACGCTAAGTCCTCCTCCCGGTTCTTGATGACCCATTTGTATGTCTCTTTCTTGGAATCAAAGGACTTGACGTTGGTGTAATTAATTTCATTGACTCTACAGAGGGCATAACACAGCCACTTCCACTGATACCCTTGATTGATATGCTTTTGGATACTCTAAGCATCCTCGTTCATAACTTCTTTTGGAATATCTTCAATGTCCTGATCAAACATTATGAAGTGCAGGAAAAGGATGAGGAATGCAACTAAAAGGAAGAGGAACCGAGGGAGCAGAAATATCTTTAGAGTGTGGAGGAGCAATAGTAATCAAGGATTGGGAAGTAGGAACTCGCCCTTGAGATGAAGATTGAAGTTCATTGTACAGTGGAATGGTGCTAGAAGAAGAATTGTGGCGATCGTGGAACTCTCTCGATTGCTTGGATAGGTCATGGGAAAACTCTTCTTTAGCCTCTCTTTTCTTACTTCTACTCCCTCTCTCTTTCTCTTTCGACCCGTCAGTCATCCTCCACTTCTCAGTCTTTCCTTCTACACCTCTCCTCCTTGGTCCCTCGACTTTGATAGATATAGCGAGGCAAACGAGGGTCAAAGAGTTTGCCCTCTAAATTCACCAGCATTGCACAAGTGGTTTTGATATTGATCATGAGCCATAGAACCTGAAATAAGAAGAGAAATGGTATAAGTGTCAAAATTTCAGATTACGAATGAATGCAAGGATGCTTATCCATGATTCTAGTGATATATGGTGTTAATGACCCCCCTAAGTACTTTATAGACCATATTGTCAAGGAACTAAAGATGTAGTCTTACCAACTTCATCCACAAAACTCCCTGGTGGGAAGCTAAAGTTAGAACCGACTTCATCTAGAAGAGCATCGATAGAGGTATGAAAATCACTCAAGCTAGTGGAAATGTCACCAACATGACGGGTTCAACGCGTTGTCACTCTCAAAGATAACGTAACTTGTTCTCTAGCCCTTTTTGAAGTTTTAACAACAACATGATCCAAACGGGGCAAGTTGGAAAGTTCAAGGCTTTCATAAGTCATCTCACTGAATGATTCACCCTCTTCGGCACTAGCATGATAGTCACTATTGTTATCACTGATGCCTTCCACTTCCTCTTCAACATTGGTGCTTTCCTCTCTCTCTTTATGGCTCGATCACTTTCTTCAGGAATCGGCAATGTTCCAACTCTATCGTCCCTTTCTCTCGGAGCATCATCAACAAAAAGCTCTTTGGCTTCTTTTTCAAAAGGATCCTCTATGTGCATCACACTCAATGGACCTTCAACCATATCCTTTAGATTATCGTCGAAGCCACGAGTACGAATGCTGGTTTGGACTGGTGCTTTGGAGCTACCTAAATGAGTCGGATTGGGGATGGAAACCCTATTTAGGAGAAGCAAACCGCGCTATCAAAGATTCTTATTAGTTATGAGAAAACTAGTGATGCGGAGCTGAAAGATAGCCTCCCTTAATCAACCAAAAGTGCTGGCATGCTCGTCATGTGTGTTTCGAGCTGGAATGCATATGGACAAAAAAAATGCAAGTTAAGCGCTTAGATAGGGTAAATCCAAGCGCAAGTAGAAGGAGGGGAACCCCTTGCCAACCACCAACACCTTTGAAGTCGTGCGGGCATCGTACCAAGAAGTACTCGTTTTTAAAATACTAGCCGCTTGTTGTGAAGAGTCTCAATCACTTTGCACCTACAACAATCCTCAATGATAATATGTCGAGGAGCCTCCTACCTTGCTTGAAATGTAGGAGGTAGGTAAGCTTTGGGAAAGTTGGTGCCTGATTGAAGCGATTTATGAAGAGCACATATACTGAGCTTAAAACAGTGTAATGGTTCAGATGAGTTTGAACCAGAGCCAACCCAAGCTCTTGAAGAATCATCCAAAGGAATGAGAATAATGGTGGCACAAAACCGCCAAGACACATATATCTATGCAAGCTATGAATCCCTGTGGAGGGAGATGTTCTCATTCACCTAAGTAGGATGCCACATCATCCTTAGGGATTCCATGTTGGCAACATATATTCTAAAACAATTTTGTGGAAAGGATGGATGACATTTAATTAGGGAGATCATTTAAGACCCTAAAATAGATATATTCATTCAAATGGGGAGGTTCATTTTTGTAGTGGCATCGCTAGTATGTGTAGGATCGATTTCACCCTAGAGGGGGGGTGAATAGTGTGATAGTGTAAATTATAAAAATTAATCGCGGAAGCTTATTAATTAATTTCAATTCAGATCACAGAATAGCAGCACAGATATCGCAGAATATAAATAACAGAATAAAACAGAACAACACAGAATTTACCCAGCTTCGGCAAAACCCTGCCTACGTGCTGCCCTCAAGGTTTCTACTAGAAATTAGATAGTCCCTCGCTTACACACGTAAACTCGCTATACCCGCTATTGACTAATCTAACTCTACGCTCAAAACCCTGACCACAACTCAACCACCGAGTTGCGAATTCCCAAACTACACACCGTAGTTTGTCCCCTAGTCACACGACTAGAAAATTAAAAATGGTTTAAAAGAAAATACAAATTAAAAACAATTTTAAATTGAAATAACCCTAATTTAAAATAAAACCCTTATTATAATTTTTAAAACCCCTTTTTAACATAAACAAGGCCGGCCCCCTTCACTATCTGTTAGCCCGTTCCTTTATCTCCTTGTGAAAAATGGCGGTCGTTCTTCTCTTTCGTTTCTCTCAGTTCTGAATTTAGGGCTTCGTCCCTGATTTCCAAATTAGGGTTTGTGCAAATTGAAGTCGCCGCTTGATACAGATAGTTGTAGGCTTCGTTTCTCTTCTATTAGCTCACGGCTCTTCGATTTGGATCAAGTTCGTATGTGATTTTTTGGTATGTGTTTTATTCCTTTTTCTCTGCTGATTTTGGCTTTCTCGAACTCGATGCACTTGCCGATGATGTGAATTTGATTTATATAGGGTTTGTAAATCCTATTCTTGCGTTCGTATAAAATAATTTGAATTTGTCAAATTCTTTTGATTGGCCATTTGATTATGCTTGAACGATTGATGATCGAACTGACTTTGTCAACTTCGTATCTTTTGCATTCCTTGGTTGACACGGTTTTGAATTTACTTTCGTGATAACCACGGCTTTGTTGACACGATTTTGATTATTGACTCGTTCAATATTGACTGTGACGATTTTTGGCTTTGTTATGCTTCCATGGCTTCGACATTTTGTAAATTTGCTTCGGCCACTGTCTGCATTCCTGTAGCTTTGTTCTAGCAATCTTGAGCATTGTATCCGTTGCAGTTGCACTTCTAGTCTGCATTTCATATGCTTTGGGTTTCACTGCCTTCTGTCCATGTTGGTACTGACTGTTGTTATGTAGTAATTGACTTGTGCTTAGTTGCATCACTGGTATATGCATATTTGTTCACTTGCAGTTGCACATTGCTGCTTGTAGCACTTGTGTACTTGGTCGAGTTCATTTGCATTCTGCAGTTTTGTTCCATATATGTGTGTTCATTCATTTGTATCAGTTGTTCAGTTTGCACTTGTTCATCTTGTAGTTTGCTTTGGTCTTGAGCATTGCCATGCCATTGAGCATTGTTGTGTCCATATGTATTCAGTGTTTACTTTGAGCATGTTGTAGTGTGTTACCATATTGATGCCTCTGATCATTTGACTGCACATGTTTCAGTGACATTGTGTTCATTTGAGTTGTCTCCACCTTCTGGTATGCTGCAGCTTGGTCTTTGTTGCATCTTTGTGTTGCTGTACTTTATGATGTATTCATGCAGCTTGTTTTCAATATATACTTGAATATTTCAGTCCATGTTCTTCACTGTTAGACGAGCTTGAGTACATGTATTCTTGGCTCACTGATGCATTGTAACTTGAGTTTCACTCACTTGAGTGTTTGTTGCAGTATCTTGTGGTTGCTATGCCTTATTTACCATGTTGTTGCATTGTATTGTTTGTCTCTATGCTTGATGTCTACATGCATGTGGTCTTGCTGCAGTTTGGTCTCATATTCATTCTTTGATCATGTTGGCTATTTGGTCGAGTTCATTTGAGTCAGTGGAGTTGTTTCATTGTATATATCACATGTTTTGTTTCATGTTGGCTTGAGTCTGTTGAAGTTGTATTGGACTTCATTCTGGTTAGCACTTGCATCACCACTGTAACACATATTCAACAATACATGTTGTGCATTTCATTCAGTCTTCATTATGGCCTGTTGCACTGGTTATTATAGTTCGATTTGGGTCGATTAGTTGCTTCAAATTACTGTTGCTTCATTGTAGCTGTGTTGACCATTATGCACTGTAGCTTGCTGTCATGTTCGCTGTCACCTGTGCATTGTTGAGTCACTTGAGTGTGTTGATGGATGTGTGCATCAATGTACATGCTTTTGCCGCTGTTTGATATAGTGTTTTGAACCATTGTTTGCTGTGGCATTGCATTACTGTGCATTGAGCATTGTACTTGCAGTTTGCTGACTTCACGTCGCCTTAACTTGGTTGATGCACTGAGTTGAGTGGTGACTTGACCTTTGCATTTTGTTTATTTTTCTAATTTTCACCTGAGTTGAATCCGGCTTGGATTTGACCTTGTGCTGAATGACATTGTTTTATTGCACTTGAGTTGAACCCGGTTTTTCATTTGGGTTTGACCTGTGCTCGCCTGTCCCTGTAAATCAATCAAGTGTATATATCGGCGTGCACGGCCTTGTGGCATATACAGTAATACACTGTGTATGTCACAAGTTGTTCGTGTATGATGAATTCAAATTTAAATAATGACGAACAACCCAAATAACTGAGGCAAATCACATTTTCAAAATCCATCTTTTATTTTATATTGCAAAAATATCTCTTTTTCAATTTTACTGCGTTAGTGAATATTTTTGCAGATTGCTCAGATGCTGGATTCAAACTGGAATGCAGTTGAAGATCAATACGAGTGTGAGTGATATGTAGTGAGGTGCTGATGTAAAATAGTGATGTAATTAAGTTTGTATCACAGTTGTATAGTGAATAGTGAGAGCTTGAATTTGTATACTATTCAAAATTGTAATAAATATTTGTTTGAATAAAATATTCGTTTGAATTCAAATTCCGTGTTATTTATTTTATTCAGCAAATATTTATTTAATCTGTGAAAAAATAAAATAGTATATTATCAAATACATTTAAACGAATGTATATATGTTTATTATCATCAAACAAAAATCATATAAGCACATATTCAACAATCTCCCCCTTTTGATGATAACAAACATATATTTAAGATTTTGAATATGTTAAATGTATTTGATCATTGATATGCTCTAATTGCTCCCCCTATTTAAATGCTTCCTCTCTACACAAAGCTCCCCCTACATATATGCATACAAATAGAAATATATAAATGAGCCTATATGCAAATGGAAAATTATTTGACCTTTGCTTGATTCTATTTGACAAAATCTTAACTTTTCTCTCCCCCTTTTGTTATCAGCAAAAGAATAATAGTGTTAGAGAAAATAGAGAAAAAGTAATCGATATCAATCCAACATTAAAACTCAATTGAATATAAATATTAAATTTCAATAAAAAATCAAACAAAAATCATAAATATTTTGTTAGGCACATATTCCACTTTTAGAATGATGGAAATGATGTCATCATATAAAACCATACAGTTGTGTCTATTTGTGGTATATTTATATCAGGAATTTGAATATCTACTAACCATGCATAACCGTTAGGACTTTTAAATGAGATTAGTAGTATTCTAATTTTATTTTTTTTAAAAATGAATTCAAGTATCTTCTAACCACGCATAACCGTGAGGACTTTTAAATGGGATTAGAATCAACTTGTTTATTTTAAGAAAAAAAATCAACTTTTGATATGCGTTCCATACATGCATAACCATAAGGACTTTTAAATGAGCATGGAAGCACATAACAAATTCCAAGTAATTCACCCATGCATAACCGTGAGGACTTTTAAATGAGAGTGAATACTTTGGTATTTATTTATTTTATTTTATATTTTTTTATTTTTTTTATTTTTTTTTTAAAAAAAATGTGAAAATGAAAAACGAACGATTCCTGTTTAAAGTACCACATATCGACAAACTATATAGAATTTTGATAAGTGATGGTTGATAGAAATATGATAGGTATAGAGATGGTCATGGAATTTTTACCAACAAAAAGTTTTATAACTCTTGTTTACATTTCTAAAGAAATTTTCTAATTATACTTTCTCGAGTTATAATATATAATCAATATCAACACTCATCACTTTTACAATCACTATTTTTCTTTTCGATAATCATTTGGGAGTCAGATTAGTCATAATAGTCATTTAAAATCAAATTCAAAAATAATTATGAAATTAATTTTTCAAAAATGAATAATCTGAAAATATGGTCAAAAATGATTTCTCCAGGGGTTTTTAAAAGAAAATTTTCTGCTATTTGAAAATTATTTGAAATGAAAAATATGCAGATATTTTCTTTGAAAAACGATGCAGTTACTAAATGTCTCAAAAAATCACGTTTCACTAGTAATTTTTCTATCAACTAGATTACCAGTGTAATCTGCATCTGAATTTCTCACACTCAAAAATTATCATCCATTGAATTTTATAGACCAAAACATGAAGTGTGCATCAAAAATTTCAAACCCAATTTTTTCAGCAATTTAAATGACATTCTTTTGACTTTGAAATGAAGCCGTGTAAATAATCGAAAACCGTGAATATAGAGTCAGCCATATTATAACCAATTGTAATATCCAACAAAACACTATTTTTAATCAAAAATGATATATATGAAGTAATTCAAAGAATTTAGAGATTTTTATAGTGTTTTTGGCATAAGAATATAATTGGCTTAACTATTTTGAATAAATCAGAATCAAAAATCATCATCTTTTCATCAATCTCAATATTGGCTGAATTAATTCAAAATACGGTGCAGATTATCACATTTAATATATCGTTTAAAACATACCATACCTGTTTTACCTTTACGATATTTTTCGTTGTGATTCTGTCACCTTTATACTAGGCTAAGGAACTTAGCTTTGTCGCCCGTTGTGTTTCTGGAACAGCCAAAATCCAGAGAACACTATTGTTGTTCCTTAGCCTGCCACCACACCTACACGGAAAAGGATTTATGTGACCTATTTGTTTTTATAGGTCCATGGTTGTTAGTGGCAGAAAATTTTGAAAAATAATTTTGTGTAGACCCAAAACTATTTATAATTGTTCCCTTCGGCACCCAAATTTGTTTACCTTTGAGAGATTTTATATTTGTGCCTTTTGAAACCCAAATCGGTATAGTTTTCACATGTTTCGGTCTATACCAACAATTATTGTGATCGTGTCCAAATTTTCTACAAATCGTGCACATTGAATTTTCTTGATTAATCTTGTTTTCAACAATTTTCGAACTATTATATCCAAGTCCTTGTTTAACCGTATTAACAGTTTGCTTTCCTAATAGCATATTCAACGATTTTTCACTTTTTGAAAATTTATCTAAAGTCGTTGACAATTGTTGGACTTGTGATTTGAGAGATTCATTTTCGTTTAACAACTGTGTGCACTTTTTAATAGAATTCTCTCTCCTAGTATTTTCATTCTCCTTTAAAATCAGAATTTCATTTTCAAGCGATTTTATTTTAATTTCTGATTTTTTAATTTCTTCATCAAATGTTGGACACTTATCACACTTAGGGATCCTACTTTGATAGGTTTTAACTAATTGATCAAGTTGTTTATTACATTCTATCAAAGTATCTTTTTGAGATTCAAGTTTGGCGTATTTTTCCCTAAGTCGTTCAAAACAACCATTTACTTCATGAAAATATATAAGCAACTCAGAATGGGTAAGTTTTGATACCTCACTTGGCTCGTCATCGTCACTGTCAGTTGTATCACCTCGAAGACACAATTCTGCCTTTTCGCTTTCACTGCCAGTGCTTTGATCATTCTCGTCTATTTCATCCCAAGTGGCTGTAAAACTTTTCTTTTTCTGTTTCTTTCCATGGCTGGATTTAATTTGTGGACAATTGGGCTTGATATGGCCGGGTTTGTTGCAATTATAACAAATAAACTTTTGTTCTTCTGAGTAGTCTAGTGCTTTGGCTATTCTGCTTTTTGCTTTTTGATTTCGAGCTGAATTTCCATGTTTTTGATTCCATTTTTTGAATTTTCTTATTAACAGCTCCAATTCTGCGGCTCCATCATCTTCATCGTTATCATCATCACTTTCGGTTGTTCCTTTAAGAGCTATTGATTTCTTTCGAGTATTTCCACCTTCACGCTCTTCCTTGAATTTCATTTCTAGCTCATAAGTGGTGAGATTTCCGATGAGTTCTTCGACTTTGAGTTGTTTTAAATCTTTCGATTCTTGAATGGCAGTTACTTGTGCTTCAAAGCTTCGTGGAAGGACTCTGAGGATTTTTCGGACTATTTCCAATTCGGTGTATGTTTTTCCGAGAGCTTTTGATTTGTATACGATATTGGAAAGTCGTCCGTACATCTCTTTGACATTTTCTTCTTTCGCCATTGTAAAGTTCTCGTATTCGCTGCTTAGCATGGCAAGGCGAGATTCTTTGACTTGAGATGTTCCTTCGTGAGTCACTTCTAGTATGTGCCATATTTCCTGCGCAGTTAGACAATGTGAGACACGATTAAATTCAAATTGATTTAATGAACAGATAATAGAATTCATAGCTTTGGCATTAGTATTCTGTAATTTATTTTCTAGTTCTGTCCATTGTTCCTTTGGTTTCTCTATTTCCTGATCATCTACAGTTATAGTTGGTATTCTATAACCTGTCTCAACAATATCCCAAGCGTCAATGGTTTTCAAAAAAAAATTCATCCAATTTTTCCAAAAATCATATTCACCATTGAACATTGGTGGTCTAACTATGGATTGACCTTCTGCAAAAGCATTATTAAAAGAAGCCATTTTAAAAATTCAAATTTTTAAACAAAAACTGATTTTTTCAAAAAAATAGAATTTTTAAAACAAATGTTGACTTCTATTCCTAGCTCTGATACCACTTGTAGGATCGATTTCAACCTAGAGGGGGGGTGAATAGGGTGATAGTGTAAATTATAAAAATTAATCGCGGAAGCTTATTAATTAATTTCAATTCAGATCACAGAATAGCAGCACAGATATCGCAGAATATAAATAACAGAATAAAACAGAACAACACAGAATTTACCCAGCTTCGGCAAAACCCTGCCTACGTGCTGCCCCCAAGGTTTCTACTAGAAATTAGATAGTCCCTCGCTTACACACGTAAACTCGCTATACCCGCTATTGACTAATCTAACTCTACGCTCAAAACCCTGACCACAACTCAACCACCGAGTTGCGAATTCCCAAACTACACACCGTAGTTTGTCCCCTAGTCACACGACTAGAAAATTAAAAACGGTTTAAAAGAAAATACAAATTAAAAACAATTTTAAATTGAAATAACCCTAATTTAAAATAAAACCCTTATTATAATTTTTAAAACCCCTTTTTAACATAAACAAGGCCGGCCCCCTTCACTATCTATTAGCCCGTTCCTTTATCTCCTTGTGAAAAATGGCGGTCGTTCTTCTCTTTCGTTTCTCTCAGTTCTGAATTTAGGGCTTCGTCCCTGATTTCCAAATTAGGGTTTGTGCAAATTGAAGTCGCCGCTTGATACAGATAGTTGTAGGCTTCGTTTCTCTTCTATTAGCTCACGGCTCTTCGATTTGGATCAAGTTCGTATGTGATTTTCTGGTATGTGTTTTATTCCTTTTGCTCTGCGGATTTTGGCTTTCTCGAACTCGATGCTCTTGCCGATGATGTGAATTTGATTTATATAGGGTTTGTAAATCCTATTCTTGCGTTTGTATAAAATAATTTGAATTTGTCAAATTCTTTTGATTGGCCGTTTGATTATGCTTGAACGATTGATGATCGAACTGACTTTGTCAACTTCGTATCTTTTGCATTCCTTGGTTGACACGGTTTTGAATTTACTTTCGTGATAACCACGGCTTTGTTGACACGATTTTGATTATTGACTCGTTCAATATTGACTGTGACGATTTTTGGCTTTGTTATGCTTCCATGGCTTCGACATTTTGTAAATTTGCTTCGGCCACTGTTTGCATTCCTGTAGCTTTGTTCTAGCAATCTTGAGCATTGTATCCATTGCAGTTGCACTTCTAGTCTGCATTTCATATGCTCTGGGTTTCACTGCCTTCTGTCCATGTTGGTACTGACTGTTGTTATGTAGTAATTGACTTGTTCTTAGTTGCATCACTGGTATATGCATATTTGTTCACTTGCAGTTGCACATTGCTGCTTGTAGCACTTGTGTACTTGGTCGAGTTCATTTGCACTCTGCAGTTTTGTTCCATATATGTATGTTCATTCATTTGTATCAATTGTTCAGTTTGCACTTGTTCATCTTGTAGTTTGCTTTGGTCTTGAGCATTGCCATGCCATTGAGCATTGTTGTGTCCATATGTATTCAGTGTTTACTTTGAGCATGTTGTAGTGTGTTACCATATTGATGCCTCTGATCATTTGACTGCACATGTTTCAGTGACATTGTGTTCATTTGAGTTGTCTCCACCTTCTGGTATGCTGCAGCTTGGTCTTTGTTGCATCTTTGTGTTGCTGTCCTTTATGATGTATTCATGCAGCTTGTTTTCAATATATACTTGAATATTGCAGTCCATGTTCTTCACTGTTAGACGAGCTTGAGTACATGTATTCTTGGCTCACTGATGCATTGTAACTTGAGTTTCACTCACTTGAGTGTTTGTTGCAGTATCTTGTGGTTGCTATGCCTTGTTTACCATGTTGTTGCATTGTATTGTTTGTCTCTATGCTTGATGTCTACATGCATGTGGTCTTGCTGCAGTTTGGTCTCATATTCATTCTTTGATCATGTTGGCTATTTGGTCGAGTTCATTTGAGTCAGTGGAGTTGTTTCATTGTATATATCACATGTTTTGTTTCATGTTGGCTTGAGTCTGTTGAAGTTGTATTGGACTTCATTCTGGTTAGCACTTGCATCACCACTGTAACACATATTCAACAATACATGCTGTGCATTTCATTCAGTCTTCATTATGGCCTGTTGCACTGGTTATTGTAGTTCGATTTGGGTCGATTAGTTGCTTCAAATTACTGCTGCTTCATTGTAGCTGTGTTGACCATTATGCACTGTAGCTTGCTGTCATGTTCGCTGTCACTTGTGCATTGTTGAGTCACTTGAGTGTGTTGATGGATGTGTGCATCAATGTACATGCTTTTGCCGCTGTTTGATATAGTGTTTTGAACCATTGTTTGCTTTGGCATTGCATTACTGTGCATTGAGCATTGTACTTGCAGTTTGCTGACTTCACGTCGCCTTAACTTGGTTGATGCACTGAGTTGAGTGGTGACTTGACCTTTGCATTTTGTTTATTTTTCTAATTTTCACCTGAGTTGAATCCGGCTTGGATTTGACCTTGTGCTGAATGACATTGTTTTATTGCACTTGAGTTGAACCCGGTTTTTCATTTGGGTTTGACCTGTGCTCGCCTGTCCCTGTAAATCAATCAAGTGTATATATCGGCGTGCACGGCCTTGTGGCATATACAGTTATACACTGTGTATGTCACAAGTTGTTCGTGTATGATGAATTCAAATTTAGATGATGACGAACAACCCAAATAACTGAGGCAAATCATATTTTCAAAATCCATCTTTTATTTTATATTGCAAAAATATCTCTTTTTCAATTTTACTGCGTTAGTGAATATTTTTGCAGATTGCTCAGATGCTGGATTCAAACTGGAATGCAGTTGAAGATAAATACGAGTGTGAGTGATATGTAGTGAGGTGCTGATGTAAAATAGTGATGTAATTAAGTTTGTATCACAGTTGTATAGTGAATAGTGAGAGCTTGAATTTGTATACTATTCAAAATTGTAATAAATATTTGTTTGAATAAAATATTCGTTTGAATTCAAATTCCGTGTTATTTATTTTATTCAGCAAATATTTATTTAATCTGTGAAAAAATAAAATAGTATATTATCAAATACATTTAAACGAATGTATATATGTTTATTATCATCAAACAAAAATCATATAAGCACATATTCAACAGTATGGTCATACCTGGTAATTCGGCCGAGATTGAACCTCCAGGTTGACAAATATAGAAGTGAAGCCTGAGCTGTGGAGGTCCTACCTTCAGAAGGAGTAGACGTACCTTGACCGGACTTCAAGTGCAAGAATCGATGAGCATTTCTAAAAAATAAAACTTGGCATTCAGCATGGCTAGGTACGTGTTATTTTAAATATCAATCCGTGTAACCAGCGACCGAAATCCAAAGGATGATGATATGTGTTGACCAATCAGATTTTGATTATTGACCAGGGTAGGTGAAAGTGTTATTCTGTACAATATTAGTCCCGTGCCCCGCATACGATCAACGGACCATGTGACAACCCGCACCTTTCGATACACCAATCCAACGCCTAGGGTGACTTTCACACTCGTGAGCTGTCGGGGTTTTTATAACATTACAGAGACTAAAGTAACACATATATTCTAAGATATAATACGCTACCAAATTCACAACGGAAGGACCAAAACATAGGATACCGAAAAATATCCAACTTAGAAAATAGCCAAAGCACGCTCTCAAAAAACCATCATGTAGTCCAATAAAAAGCACATAGAAAAAATCACTCCAAGTCTGATATAAGAAAGTTAATTTACCAAAAAGATGGATAGATACATGAAGAGTAAATATGATAAGAAGCAACTCCAAAAATAGGCTTGCCTCGCAAGTATCAAGAATGGGCCAATCACATGCTATCCTATCCACTTATAGTAGGAAAATGAAAGAAAAAGAGTGTGTCAGTCAAAATCCTAGTGAATGAGTATTAGTTTACTGTGTGATGATGATGCACAGTTAATTTTAGCACTATTCTAAATGACATAGGGTGTGCTACAAGTGTTCATGAATTCCTAAGATCCATTACCCATGGGCTCTTGTTTAATACATACCCACACTACAACTTTTGTAAGCCACTACAAGGATTGAACTACACATCGAACCTCATAACTAACAATCGGTCACTGCTCCTAGAGCTACCCAATAAGGAAACACCACCACTAGGCTGTTGTGGAAATAAGTTTCCACTTATATCATCGCAAAATACTACCGTGGAAACTACTCCCCATTAACATCACTGCCACTAGGCGGCTGGAGATCGATTTTCCCCTAACTACGACTACCCACTACAACAATACAGCCATTTTACAACAGGTAATGACTGTTGTAATATGGATTTCGCAACGGGCATGATCTCGTTGTATTAGGCGTCGTTGTAATAGGTCGACCATATTTTACAACGGACAATGCCCGTTGTAATATGGATTTCGCAACGGGCAATGCTCGTTGTAATACATGATATTGCAATGGTTTCTGACCGTTGCAAATTTTAAAAAAATTTACAGCAGCATCGATGCAGTACATCCATACCAATAATGAATAATTTAATGAGTAATAAATATTATCATAAAACAACCAAAATCACATATGAAAAGACTAAAAGCTAGAGTCATACAATTCCAACACATTCCAAAAAGTTAGATAAATTTACATCGACATAGTTCTAATATACACATGACAACTAGTTTCATAACAACCAAATACATAAAGCATTAATACATAAGCATAACAACATACCAGTACTCGGCTCATACCACTGCCTTCGCAACACTTCAACAAACTTCCACCAAAACAGCCATCGGCTACAATATATTGCATCAATAGTTTTACCTACGCTACAGACCACATACTTGCCTTGCCTGTGCGCACATTTACATTGTCAATCATTGAAACTGCTGCTCCCCCCGCATTCGAACAACACAACTAACAGCAACAATTCATGTCACCATCTACACTCTAATAATCACCATACCACAAGCAAACATCAACCATCCAAACTGTTCACCACTATCACCCTGCTACTATCACCCTACTACTATTACCCATACTTCAACCACAACCGGAAATTGTCACCAAAACAAGCTGCTACACCAGACTTCACCGCAAACCACTGCAGCCTCACACTTACCCTAGCCATCCCTCTGCTATAAACTTCCCTGCCATCATCACTTCACAACTACATCTGAACTGTTTGAGTCAACCACGGCTTTTTTAATAATTGGTTCGAGTGGTGCCTTTGGTGGATTGCACGTCGGATACGTCAAATGCGTCGAATGGACCCGAATGTGCCCACCCTGAACCGATTTATATTGTTCAGTTGTTTATATAGTTCAGTTGCAATTTACAAAAAGAATACAAATGCCATGGCACAAAAAATGATTTGATTTGATAATCGAATGATTATAAAGACAACAAAAGACAAGTTGCATTAGTGCAAAAAGGCTATCTTCTTGGATAAACTAGCCAGCTATGGGTGTCGTTGGGTTATTTGGAAAATGCATGTTGGATCGGCTTCAGCTTCACAAACAATGTAGTCAGTGTATTATATGATTTGTTCGTGATATAGGAAAGTTTTTTATTTCTTACTAGGCTAAAAGCAATCTGTTGTATACTCTAAGGGATATCATGAGTTGCAGTTTTTGGTAAAAGGTGAGCTGAAACAATAAGAAACAACTTCATAATAATCAAAAGAAACTGGTTTGATACATGCCTGGCACATATATCCCAAGAGCAAGAATTGCAGCATAATAGTAATCAAAAGAGAAGTTCCACTTGTTTGGCATCCTTATGCAGTATTTTTCAAAGGCCTGTTCAAACCACAAATCATAAACAAAAGCATGAATTCATCACCTAACCGAGAAATGAAATAAAAACTTCTATGTGGCTACGTGAGATTATTTGTTTACCTTAATGAAAGGCAAAGCTAAATAAATTAGTCGAACTTCACTAGTGATGCCACAAGGGTACAATAATAAAAAAGTGTTGTACCTGAACTCATAAACAATATTTGAATCAAATGCATCATTTTTCCAGAATAGTTCACATGATAAACAAACTGTGTAACACGAACCTTAGCCATAATAGCCAAGATGGTGCAAATGCAAGTGCCTCTTTCATGCCAAAGAATGAGTATCTAATTATCTGAAAATGTATGTGAAACAATTGCAATCCTGGTATAAGGTTGTGCATTTACCCATGGCAATATGTCATGGTGGTGATGTATCAAAAACAGTTGTAGGCTTGTAGGTTTAACACTGTATTATACTCCACTTCACACTAAGCCTTAGTTTTGGTCGATGTAATTGACTGGCTAATATTCTTATAGGACCATAACTCTGCCTTATATTGTAAAGCCATAAATTTTAAACAATCACAAGGATGGTGAATCTTCTGTTGATCCTAAACCAAGTGAGGGATATTCCCTAGTTATTTTCAAAAATAGTTTATATGGCACAAACCATAAAGAGATTTTGTTGGATTCATGAATACTTAACAGAACTAAACTATTTTTCGGAAGAGAAAATCATTACCTTGGTAATTGACCAGCTAATAACCAAGGAGCTGGCAAGAAAATGCGATCAGACCTAAAAAATGAACCCCAATATTCATATGTATGAAACATGAATATGCTTATTTGACTTCACATTGCACTAAAATAAATAAAAAATACTTGTGCACCTCTAGGAAACTCTACAGAATCCCCCATGTTACATACAATGTGGAAGAAATCTGTGGTAATGTTGCTGAAACCGAAGATCTCACCAAACCTTCCATTTTAACAAATCAAAATACATCCAACAGAAGTAAAAAAAAAAGTAGTTATGAACTTGAAATTTTGACAAATTCTCACCAATAATCCCATGTAGAATCTTTATATATTTAAATTTTCAATCATTATCATAGGCGAGAAAAATTCACAAAAAGAGAGTACAAATTTCAGTTTTAAACCTCTAAAATTGTTGCAATCTGGGCAAGCTGAAGAGGTTTCTCAACTGCATCATAAACCTCTTGATAGATGGATACCCTCAAAGTTTTAACTGCAAAGTACAAAACTTGTGCCCTGATGAAAATTGAAATATATTAAACCCCAAAGTTCAAATGATGTTACAGATGATTTTGGGTTTAAAGAACGGCGCATACCAGCCGAAAAAGACTATCCAGTTGTAAATGGTGAGATAGATTCTCCGGAGAATTGAGAAGAAACCCGCCATAGAGAGAAGATGAGAATCGAGAAAGGAGTAGTTGACTCAGATTTGTTTGAAGTTATGCTTTTCACCAATTTTGAATCCTGAATTCCTCGATTTCTTCGATCGCGAAGTGGAGAGAAGATAAAATACATAGTGCCCTAGTGCCCTAATTTAGCGAAGTGGAGAGAAGATAAATTTCGTTTGCGTGGGGAGTGAAGTACCCTAATTTCGTAGTCTGGAAAATGAAATACGTAGTCGATCTATTAAAACAGGCATTGGCTAAATGTTGTAAAATATACTTCCATTACAACGGGCAGAAGTTGACCGTTGTAATATCTCTCTATTACAACGGGCAAATAATGCAAGTTGTAAGAAGGACGTTGGATATAGCATCTATTACAATGGTCCAAAAAGAACTGTTGTAATAGCCGTCTATTACAACGGACAGAACTTGCCCGTTGTAAAAAGGATGTTGTAATAGTGTATTTTTGTTGTAGTGACCCTTCTCCTAACTATGCCTAGAGAGGAAGAACCCAAAATACCGACTCGTCGGTGTGTCTCATCATATGCTCTCGCGTTGACCTCTCGATCGTTGTTATGCCTCTTATTGCACACATCGAGATCCTCCATCAGAATTTATCACGTCGTGTCAGAAACAATGCATACTAGGATTCCCATTATGCCGAGCTCGCTCATTTGGTATTATCAGTGCTGCGAAGAACCTCCTTATGAGTGCCATTTGTAAAAAAATCGCCTTGTTAATTAATCGACCCCTAATTAGGTAAACAATATTTACCCAACGCCACAATGGCCTAACGTCCACTCATAGGGAACTAGCTTGCCTACAGCTTCTAATACACATCCAAATACCCTTAAATAGACCCACAAAACGATAGCAACTTATATAATTTTTATCATTAAACAGGGTTGTAGGTCGAAGTTCAGTCTGGGCATTTCAGTTGATAACTGGTTGACCACTAAGGGTGAGGGTTGACGACCTGGTAAAAAATTTGGGGTTCCGTTATTTTTCTGATTTCGATCATTTATTACAGTTTTTGATTTTCTGAAACGTTTGACTATAGATTTACTCATTATGATAATAATCTGACATATGTAGACTTCATAAACTTATAGAATTTTAATTTCAGATGTTTATCTAGGTTCATAAATTTTGGGGTTTACAGATCTTAGGGTTTATAGTTAGATAATCGAAGGGTGTGCTAGCATCAATATTACGTTTAATAATTCATATTGATTTTAAATCTAACCTAGATTACAGGTTTCACTTTAGAGTTTTATAGTTTCTATTTTAAAGTACTAACACCCTAAATCAATTAGAACAGATTAAATCTAGCTATAAGAATCATCTAATTAAATTTTTTCCACTCACCTGATTCTTAAGCTCTTACAACTTGCTTTGCTTGGAAATCGTCTTCCGTGCACTTTCTTCTTTTAGATCTGATTGGTTGTAGTTCTTTTAGTTTGATTTTAGTTTGATTTTGGAGAATTGTTAAGGTTAGAGGAGAGGTTAGATTTGGGCAGAGTTTCGGTGCTGTAAACTTTTCTGGTGATTTTAGAGTCGGAATAGGCTTGAAGATATAGGCATTAGCAATTAGTTTAGGACATTGGATTTAGGATGATGAATATTTATGGTTGTCTCGTACGCTCATCTTAGCTTGGCCACGAAGCAAACTAATCACGATCGTTCAAACACATTACTGGAGCCTTGATTTTACGTTGCCAACGTTCGACTGCTTTCCTTCTTTGGTCGACTACTTACTACCGGTCGACCATCGCCCTTTCTGGGTCGACCGGTCAATATGAAAATATGTGAATATTTTTAAATATTTATTCTATTTTCAATTCTTCTAACGCCTATAACTCCTCCTTTTAACTCTAATTTTGAAATATTATATATGAAAATGGTCTACAAAATCACTATGAATGCAATGGTTGACATTGTTTGAAAATTATATCTTGAAGTTTCGTAGTCAAATTCGGATGTCTATGATTCTTTTTATTTCTGTTCTTGTTTTATTTAAATTTAATTTTCTTTTTAAATTTCCATTAAATTTTCGGGTGTTACATCCTCTCAATGGATTTCGTCCCAAAATCTCAAAGGATGGAAAAAGGTAACTTACACGCAACAGCTGATAGCTACAATCATATACTCATCTATCATTAACAGGCAACCATTGTCCTTATAAATTTCCTAATGCGATAAGTACATACTAGTACGAAGTTGTGCTATGCACACGGATGTTTCTATAGTTTTATGGAAAGTTATAGAAATACATGGGAACCTTGCTATGTACATAGACTTCATTTCGCTTGTTTTTGGGAAAAATATTCATTTTTTGCACATGTTTTACTTATCTGTACACATAGAAAATTGGATTTATTTCAAATATATGTATAGACAATAATGTGACATTAAGTACTCTCATGAAGTTTTTGTTACAGTATACTCTTAATTAGTTTTTGTTACAGTACTAAACGTGTGAATGAAGTTTGTTCTACACTATTAGTATGTGTAGACGCGCAAACGAAAGAAGTTACTTTCCAAACTTCTAGTCGCACTTGTTTTTAGAAATATCTTTAAGTCGGTGGTAATAACAAAACATTAGGTTTTGTTAACAATTCTTATCATAATAAGTCGACCTACATGAGAAAGCAATGGAAACAAATAATATTGATCCTTGGAATATTAGTTTAGAAAAATTTTGGTCAGTTATAGAGTGGGATGAAGAATTTCCATCCATATATACTGCTCTGTGTTGATAGTAATATTACTTAAAGAGCAAAGAGTCACACATCATATTAAATCACGTGTAACCTGAGTAAAGAGCAAACTTGGAATTTAACATTGGTACATTTGAACGTGAAAAAATCTAAGAGAGTTTTTCTAGGACATATCAAAGACATCAAGCTTAGTCCTCATGAATAATAAACAAACAGAAACAGAGATCAAAACACACATACATACATGGATAGCTATATCCTTTATAAGATGCTAAGGATCCGTTTGGTTTCATTTTGTCTTTTGAGTTTTATGTTTTCAACTTGCGCTAAGAAATACAAAGAAATAAGAGAAGAAAATTTATAATTTTTAGCTCTTTTTACGATCAACGGACAACGAAAAAGTTGAATTGTTCTCTGTGCTTTTGTTATCTCTCGAAATACGAAAAACAAAATAAACCAGTTTTCTATTTTGCATGTTAATTTCATTTTTCAAAATTGTTTGTTTTTCAACAATATATACGACGGACGTGTTTGTATATAGACGAAAACACAAAACTAGAAACGACAAGCCAAACGAGGCCTAATGTTTTCATCAATACCTCATCCATTTTGATTATGGTTTTTTGCAAAACAAAAGAAGGTATTTACATGTTAATTTAGCAAATTTCATGTCCTTATAACGCAACGTAAAAGAAATTTTGTAGGCATCAACGTAATTCATTACTAGGAACCAATAAGGAACCCTTTAATATGAGAAACAGTGGTGTTTGTATTTAGCTGTTAGCTCTAAAGCCGAGTCAAAAGTGTCAATTAAAAATAGAAAAGCATGAACCATGTTATTCACAAACCTCATATTATGACTGAATATTATAGAAAACAAACAAAATGTGATTTTGAATTTTAGTAGTTGTTTCAGTGGTTCATATTTGAGATGTAGAAAGCTAATGTTTCATGTCCACAAAATGGGCTAAACCGAACTTTCATGTACACAACCATAAGTAATTTGCAATGTAAATAGATTTAGAAAATGGTATAACCATAGGGTAACCACTATAAAATCGTATGTAAAACGGCGTAGTTAATGAATAGAAAAGTAGGAAATTAAAGTATAAAGAGAATCCTTTTTAAAACATAAGTGAGTCTGGAAGATAAAAAGTTAGTAAAAATGAAAGATGCATTGTGGATTGAGTTAATGATCAATATATTATCTTCAATAAAAGAAGTTAATGAATATGAAAATATGACTTCTTAAACAAAAAGTGTAGAAATCCAAAGACTAAATAAGCAGGATAGCAATGTTTAGTTTAATTCCTTCAACTATTGAGGATGATAATTTCACTGACTCGGTTATTTGTGTACTAACTTCTTCCCAGTAAACATATGGTTTTTTCCAAGGTTCGAAATTCCGTTTTCCGTTTCCGTTTCGTTCATTGATAAATTTTCAAATTTCGGTTCCGTTTCGGAAATTCCGGAAGTTTCGTTTTAATTCCGGTATACGAATTCCGGTTCTTTTTTTACATATAAGTAAAAAAAATACTGAACATGTATCTTAAATTTTTGCTTATGAACAAAACAGTCTAAGCTTATAAATATTTTAAACTGCATCCAAATAAAAAGAATATTAAAGTTTTATATTAACAGTCCAGCTCAAATAAACTACAGCCCACCCTGAATAAGTAAGAAAAAAGAACCAAAAGAAATCACGTGCTTCTTTTACTCATCTTCCTTCCTCTCTGTTTGTGCCCTAGAAATCAAAATCAAAACGCAATCAAAACGCAGGCGATGATTTGAGGAAAATGCGCTTCAATTTGTTTATATTCATTGCTGATGTTCGAAATAGATAAAAGGTTGTTTTTATTTGCTTCAATTCATCTATTGCTTCATGGTTTTCTATCCGATCTTGCTCAAAAATTGATTTTCTTTGCTTCTTTTAACTATCTCGGTCTGAAATCGGAATTTGGTTGAGATTCCGTTCCGGCCAGCCTCGGAACCGGACTGGGACTGCCGGAATTCCAACGTACCGGACGGAATCTTAAACCTTGGTTTTTTCAGTTTATCGTTGTTATATATTCAAAGTTTTGAAATGTTTGGAAGAAGATTGCGTACCCAGTCATGAGTTCTTTACATTCGTGGACATCAAGATTCAGATAAATCTTCATAGCACTTATCGAGCTAAGTTTGAAGGGACGTTCGTCCACTGTGAAAAAGCAAGCATGTAAATGGAGGTGTAAACGAAAATTTATGGTTATAAGCATTTTCATGTGAAATGAAATTTATTGTAAAGTAGTTGCACTTGATAAAATCTTTTTTCACCAATGTCGAATTGAATATAATTGTAATTGGACCATTACTTAATTGGATTTATTTCTGAAAGTGAGTCAGCCTTTTCATTCCATAGTATTACACCATAATATCTGAGAAATGCAAATTACAGATATTCAAAAGGAAATTTCCTTGACTTGTTATTCTAAGACCCATTATTTTGTTTCCAACAAGAGCTTAAGAACCGGACTTGGCATCCGAGAGCATGAGTTAAAGCATCAACCGAGATGAAGATCATTGTTTAGCTAAGATAAGAAGCTAACTTGAGAGCAGCAGTTACTTGAACCAAAAGCATTTCAGTAAATATCAACAATGAACGGCCCAGATATCCCCAGGTCGAGACCAACGGTCGGGATAAACGGAAGATATCCAAGAAGCTATATATAAAAGCATCACATCAGCAGTCCACGTCAAAAATGCAAACAACTAGTTGATGACAAGCATTAAAATCTAAGCTACACATAGCAAGACAGGTCATCAATACAAGAGAAAATACTTGCACCAATGGAAGAACCTTAAATTTGCGATAAATAGATGACCACCTACTGTAATAAAGGGGTTGAAAAACAGAATCTCTGACATTGCATTGTTATTCAGTACTACTTACTTCTTTTAGAAAAGCTTAGCTCAAAAGATCGTTATTGGCGGAATTTTCCATGAATGTACTTGTAAACCAAGCTAAGCAATAAAGCCCAGCTTTAGAGCAGACGTAGGGATCTTGGTCCTGAACCAGTATAAATCTTGTGTTGCTTTTACCTTTGGCATTTATTTCCTATTTACTCTCGGTAGTCTTTCAAATTTCTATATCTTTTCAGAATTAGCTTCCAAAAGTTTTGGAGTGTTAGGTAGGCAAAAAATCCGTCTAACATGTTTGGCGCTAGAAAAAGGGGCCAACCTCCACTCCCTTCCAATCCAGCAAATTCAGCAATTGAAAGCTCTCAATCAATGATGAAGTCAAAAGCATCCTCTCGAAAGATCCCTCGCTCTCCTACTCACGATGAAGGAACAAAAGAATTGCCTGTGATTGATGGAAATTAGACAAACCAAGTAAATCAAGCTATTATTGAAGAAGCGGCTACCCCAATCCTTACCGAAGGTGAATTTCGAAAACGACGTCAAAATTCATTTCTGACATGGCACAAAGATTAGGTAATTATCAAACCGAAGTTAAAAGCACTTTCGCTGAATTAGGAAAAAGGTCCCGGCTATACTTGAAGAGGACGAGTATCCTTTGACATCAGGTTGGAAAAATTGCGAATGACTAAAGAAGCTTAAAGCTGAGTTTATGATAACCAAAGAAGCAAATAAGAAAGCTAAGCCTGCAAAAGCAGCAAGTGCAGGTCCTTCTGAGAGTCCCCCAACTTTAAGTCTTGAAAGGGTTTAGTTCGAAGAAAGGCAGTAGAATAAACTAGAAATTCAAAATGTTGAAACTGAAACTCTACAACTTGGTGGGGATCGATTTAACCCGAGAGGGAGGGTGAATATGGTGATACTGAATATATATAATAATTGCAGCACAGATAATAGTAAAATAACAAAAGTAGAAATAGAACAACACATATATATCTAGCTTCGGCAAAACCCTGCCTACGTGCTGCCCCCAAGGTTTCTACTAGAAATTAAGTAGTTAGAGCTTACATATATAAACTTCCGACACCCGCTAACGACTAACCTAACTCTACGCTCAAAATCCTGCCACAACTCAGCCGTTGAGTTATGAATTCTCAAACTGCGTCCTGTAGTTTGTACACGACTAGAATATTACGCAATTTTAAAAGGAATTCAAAATAAAAACTAAAACCAAAACAATTAAAACCCTAATTAAAAAATAATCCCAAACAAAATAGTAGGCTGGCCCAAAATAACTAAAACATGAGACAAAGGATATCTTCTCTTCTTTTGTATTATCGACCGCTTTGTTTCTTCTCGTTCCTCTTCACAAAATTTAGGGTTGTTGATATTAAGTCGCCGCCTTGAACAAATTGAGCTCGAATCGAATGCTGGTATGCTTTGAATTCACAAATATGATTCGATGCTTCTTCAAGATTCTTGCATACATGCGGTTGCTTTGAGTTTAAATGATAATTTGCTACGTGATATTCGCTCCTTTTTTATTTTCGAATATGTTCGACTTTATGCTCTGATTAATTTCTTAGGCTCGAACTCATTAATGCCAATAATGATTTTTGGATCTAAATTTATAGGGTTCGAACACCTTATATTTTCGTTCGTATAAATGTGTTTGAATATTTCGTGATTTTTTTTCCATTAGATAATTGCTTGAACTATGGTGATTGGACTGATTTGTTCAATAGTTGGTGGATTTGAAATTCCTGAGTCGATTTCGATCTTTTTCCTATGACTTCGGTATCTTAATTTTTGAGATAAAATCCTATTTAATCATATGTTCCATTCTTTCCTAGTAATTTTATAACCGCTATTCCATTCTCTTTAGGCTTGACAATTTCTTTTTGAAACCTGCTCCTTGCTTTGTGTACATTGCTGCTTTATTGTTTTGTAAACTGAACCATTCAAGCTTTGTATATGTGTCATTTTATTTAACTGGAGATGTTCGCCTTGTATTGCCTTCACTGTGCTCATTGCTATTTCGAGCCATCTCATTTACCTAGTCTGGTTGCACTCCATACCTGAACTGATGTGGCCGTAGTTGCATGTACACATGTCTGAATGCTTACATTTTGATCTGGTGAAATCTTTGCATTGTGTTATGCGTTGTGGTCTGCACTTCAGTGTACAGTCTTGTTTCATATTGGTGATGACTAGTTTGTTTGTTAAAGCTTTTCATGTATGAGTTTCTGGAACTATATACATGTGTACGTATATATATGCATATATGTATACATGTGTATATGACACCGGCCTCTGTTGAGTTCATTTGTAGTTGTGAGCACTTTGTTGTGGCTTCATGCCTCGACTCCATTGAAGTTTGGTTGACCTGCTTTCCTCTGGTTATTGTAGTCTGGTTCATCACTGTTTGATGCCCTTACTTGTTCTTGCATTTGTGTTCATCATGTGTTCATTTGTGTGTGTACTGGGTTGTACATTTGTTTGTTGAATGTGTGATTTCATGTCTTCGAAACTGTTCTATGGTTGGCCTAGGTTCTGGTTACTTTTGCACTGCCTTGATTTCAATTTGAGAAGTCTTGCTCTGGTTCAAGCCTAAAATGACTCATGTGTGTCACCATGTAAATACAAACATATGTGTGTGTGTGTATGTATTGAGATGCCTTGTTTTGCTCATTGCTGTTGCATATGAATATACATGCTATTTCATTGAGTTTGGAGTTTGTTGTGAACAACCATGTGTACATCACCTTATACATATGCACTAAGCATGTGGACTTGTATTCAGTTGCATATGTAATTGTGTACATTTTCAGTTGCATATGTTATTTTGGAAGCAGTAGAAGTAAAATAGTATATGTCAATGGTAGTAGTAACAAAAATTTTATTTTAGAAGCGAAATTTATCAATTAAACACTTAGTGCATGGTGGATACGTAATTATGCTATTTTCGAATTAAATCAATTAACATAATCTCATGATTAATTAAGTTAATATTCATAAAAAGGAAACCATAGTGGGGACATCATGGTGAATCTATCTTATTGGATAGCCAGTTCGCAAAAAAAGTTATTTATTGTTATTAACTTCTTATTTATTGACAATCCAATATTCTTTGCTATATAAACCAACAGATAATAGTAGCTATGAATTATTTTGTAGCAGCCATATACTTTAACAAAAAATAGCGACGGCTAGTTGCCAATAAGTAACCAAAATTAAGAGTAGCCATTAATTATTAATAGATTTTTGTTATTTTTTTGGCTATTTATTACGTAATAACAATATTATGTAATAATAACTATTGATTAAGTGATAACAGTGGCAAAAATAACAGTAGTTATTAACTTTAACCAAAATATAACAGTCACTATTAACGAAGTAATGACAAGGTATAAACATGTTTGTATAGCGGGTATATGATACCATTTCAAATGTGCTCCATGCTCCCTCGCATCCTGAAATAGTAGTTAAGCTTAAAACTCGAACAACTATTTTCTTCAAATCCGGTGTTGATCCACCATACAATTTCCACCATGCAACTAAAGAACAAAAAAAGATATGATAAAAATAGTTCTAGCAACGAAAGAAACAAGAACTACAAAAAATACAAATAAATAATTTAAGGAAGCGTGTCATAACAGGATTGAAAGAAGTACCTTTTCTTTATCGTATAGCAGGCTCGTTGCCTGAAGTTCCTTCTTGATTTGGATAAACACCCAACTCTCTAGTGATATTCTCTTGAATGTATGTTTGTTCTTATACGTCTTGAAAAGACAAGAGGAAAATCCATCCATAAATTATTATTGACCCTTAATTTGTTCTCTTTTACTACAATATGCAAAGTGTTCAATAAAACTTGTAGTTTTATTGGTTCTTCAGAGCTGTTTTTCATTCACAGTAAGCCCAGAACTAAAGCATTTTTTAATTACAACGTAATAGTCAATTCTGATAACATTAGTAAGTAATGGGCAAGAGAATATGCAAGTAAAATGCCTAAAATTCAGTAATCATATTCAAATTTGCTTAAAGATTGTAACTGTACCTTCATTGTGAATGTATCAAGTTCTGCTAGAATTGTAACAGTGTAACATTCCTTAGCCTTGAGATAATTTCGTTAATCTAGAAAAAAAAACAGAATAAAAGTAAATTATAAAAGAAAAGCAATAAAATTCCTGAACAAAGCGATAGTCTGACTATATTGACTAAGAGAATGTATGGCGCCATTTGTCACAAATTCAAGGTCGATTTAGGAAAGATGATATTCCAACTAATCATTAAAGCATATTGACTAATCCAAATGTATAACAATCTTGAAGAATGATTATTAGTACATGTATGTATAAAGCATACACTTGAGTATGTTGAATTCTTATAAATTACGTGAATTGGACACATTTATTTCATAACTTCACTATATGAAAGCAATTTTTGGTCTTGCATTGTGTGTTAGTAACTGCCTTGTGTTAGAAAGTGTAACTTTGACTTTGTATTTAAGATAGAATTTTAAAGGGTATCTTGAAAGTGAAAATGCTTAACAGATAAAAATCCCAAACATATCAAAGTAATAATGATTAGTACAGCAAAACCCATAGCATTTTTGTACTCTAATTATGCTTATAGAAAGATGTGAATATGAGCATTCTTTAGCAGTGTTCATTAATTGAAGTAAAAGGTGTCCAAATAATTGATATTTAGGGCATCTACAGGTCCAATATAATAGAATCGTCTTACAAAAAAAATTCAGATGCTATCAAAATCTAATGGCTTCTTTCTTCTGATATTTCATCTAATTGGCTGCACAAAATTTAATGATTGCTAAGTGCATTTTGAAGATTGTTTGTGTTAGGATAGAGAACGGTTTGGTAATTATACAAAATAGCTTAGCATTTAAAGGCGAGGTAGCATGTGCTTGAATATCTTACGTCAAATATATTCCAAAACTCCTCCATTAGAGTTGTGACGATAACCTGAGCATTATTGGCAGCATTTGCAGCAGCAAGGAGCTGAGCAGATGTATCTTCATTCATATCAAATTCATCTTCGAGCTCACACTCCCCAGTTAAAAGTGGTCGCAATAATAGTGGTGCCATACAAGCAGCTACCGCTGATGCTGACATTCGATTTTCAACGGTATGTGCTGCAATAGTGTTCATCATTTTCAAAATCCTGGGATCATCAACTTACATGCATGAGAACAACTGAGATTATAAATTAAAAATTGAAGCAACCAAATTAACAAAAGCGGGATCATGAATAATTGAAGTTTAATTTGCATTTGTTAGTGGATTGATTTTATATTTTAATCTAATACATCTGCATATAGTACATATAACCACAAAGAAGGTTCTAGAATTCATGAGGTTCACAGGGTTCACTTGCCATACATCAAACAGCTTGCATTTAATTTTATAAAGATGTGATCTCCGTTCATAATTACAGCAAAGGTGATATGTTTCCTCTCACCAAGATAGCAAATTAGACTTTCCTCTTTTATCTAATTTTGCATGCACCCATGATCGACAGTATGTGAAACCAAGCAGCATATTAAATACTTAAGGTACAAGTTAGTTATTTCTGAGTTCGGTAGTCACTCGATGATGGTTCAGTATTTAACTTTTTTTTCTCTAGGACCTGAACAGCTGAACTAGTTTTGTTCTTGAATTTGAATTGATAAGCTATATAGATTGCTGGCTCTCCTTCTTAGTTTATTCAACGCTTATACTGAAGTCCAAGCAGTGAGTAAATAAATCAAGAAAGCATTCTGCATGGACTTACAGTAAAAGACATACTACACAAGTGGGAAAGCTAATCAGACAAGCATTTAGACTCAAGTAATTATTCATATGAGAAATGTGAAGATTCACATAAAAATCAAATTTAGGGTATATTTAAAACCTCTGAAGTTGACAATGATTTGGTTCTAGGAATGTCTTTGATATTGCCAAACGCATAGTATTAACACAAGCTACCATGTTTTCCAATCCTGTATCAGTAGCAAAATCGAAACAAAAGATAACATCTTTGCATATTTTTCATGAATAATGGAAACAATGACAAAATATTCGCCGACTGTGAAGTACCAGAGTACCAAATACTTCCAGAAACAGCAAGAAGATTCGACTAAATTAACAAGAATCAATTGATTCCTATTATTTCAGCCATCAGCAAAACTAAATAATTTTTTGCTTCTAATTTCAACAGAAGATTTCATTGATTTATGCAATACTTATATATTAAAACTTGACAAAAAATGCTAACAAAAATCTACCAATTTTTTGAAAGAAAACATGTCGAGGTTTTGAGCATATGATGACAGCGATGATTTAATATGTATGTTTCTTTTCAGTGGGCTTTAAAATTCACAGGATAAAGATGCATTAACACCTCAAAGGTGGGTAGTTAAAAGAACATCAAAAAACAAGTTTTTAGATAAACACCTAAGCAAACAATAAGTTTGCTTACTATATGCTTCCAGCAATGCAGTACAGCAGGACACAGGAACTGGAGATGATGGAAGCTCATGAAGCACATGCTGCATAGAAGGTTATAAATTTTCACTGGAGTCATAAAAGAATAGTTCATCCAAATAGTAAGCATTGCAATAAAAGTGCTGCAGTAGTTCATATTATAATGCTCATATTTACACTCACTTGCAAAACTGAATAGTTTTGCAATTGATTTGCAATTTGCAACTAAGTTTAAAACTGATCTGCAAACAAACTGCAGGTAACATTGTAAACCAAAAACTAATACCCAACGAAAAACAAACTGCAGGTAACATTGTAAACAAAATATCTAACATACACTATTAAGTCATGTAAAGCATGGGAGATTTACCAAATGCAGCACACTTAATGACCCTCCCGATGCTTCTACAAATGCAGCAACAGCTTCGTCGCTAACAAATGAATGTAACAGTTAGTTTGAAAAATACAATCAATATTGATTTACCAAATAATACCAAATCAGTTGCAGAATAAATTAAAGCAATTATGGTTTTTTTTAGTATTTATACCTTTTTACCAATGCATATGTATAGCGGTAGAATAGATGAAATTGCAACCTTCTTGTACCTTTCTCTTAGTTTTAGATATACCTTCATATATAATACATACTAGAAGATAAAATCATAACACATACAAAAATAATCAATGTGTATCTGATACACATTAGAAAAGATTTATCCTTAAAAAACAAGAAGCGTACATCATAGCAGAAATTCTGGGAAATAGTTAAATTTATAACCGATTCATACTTCAGAGGTAAGAGATTCTCATTAGTCATTAAAATTCAATTATAAGTTAACCACATTAGCACCCTATACCACAAGACTTGATAAAAGTTTATGCCAAGTGTTAAACAAAAATAAAGATCTTGAATATTAGCTTGATCCGCAATGCTATTTCACAACTGAACAACATTTCAAAACTATAATAATTTGAGTCCCAACTCCCAGGTGCGTTATACCAAATGCTTCAATTGAATTTTAACAGCACAATTAACAGAAGACAAACCTTCTGGCAAGGCAGCAAGCATTCTTCACATGAGGACTTTAAAAGTTCGCTCGGATCCTTCGTTATATTTTGCTCAGCATGCTGATATTCTTCCGATTCAAGAATATGACAAGACTTGGTGCAATAATGATTGCCACAAGGGAGAGGATTTCCACATAAGCTTTGACATGAGAATGGCATCCTTTTGGAGCAAACCATCTAAAAACAAACTAACTTAAGAATTTTCACAGAGATTTGAATGACAATACCATGTTAGTTTATACCAAATCTGATGAAAATTGATGCAGTCTATTGTTGATCACTTGTTCATGGGGTTTGCTTGATTCAAGGAGAACTTAATGTAGTAGAGTTTCTATTTTCATGTAGTAGTTGTTGTTTTCTAGGAGCACGTGTTTGTTTTTATTATTAATATAATGTACTTTGAGTTTGTGTATGTAATTCATTCTCCTGTTATTCAATAAAAAGCTTCTCTGTTGAATAAAAATTACCCTTCTTACTCACAAATTTGGTATCGGAGCCAGGTTCTTTCTAAGTAGGGCGTTTTTGAGATTAAGTGCTGAAGCATATCTCAAGCAAAGTTGTAGTTGCATCAAAATGGCAAATGGTATGAATGTTCTCAATGTCTCCCATTCTCAATCACTTATCCCGATTTTCAGCGGAGATAATTACGAGTTTTGGGCAATCAAAATGAAGACATTCTTTATTTCACAAAATCTTTGGGATCTCGTAGAGAATGGATATGCGGAAACTGCAGCAGTTGTAAGCGAGCTTCGTAAGAAGGATGCGAAGGCCCTACTTGTTTTACAGCAAGAAGTTACAGAGGTGATCTTTCTGTGGATTTCGAATGCTGTCAAATCGAAGGAGGCATGGACTATCTTGATGGAGGAGTTCCATGGTGATAGCAAAGTAACAACAGTGAAGCTCCAAACTTTTCGAAGGGAATTTGAGACGTTGCTGATGAGAGGTAATTAATCTATTCATGATATCATTTCTAGAGTTATGGTGATTGTCAACCGTATGAAAACTTTGGAGAAAATATTTCTGACCAAAAAGTTGTAGAAAAAGTTTTGAGAAGTCTTCCATCAAAGTTTGATCATGTAGTTACGGCCATTGAGGAGTCTAAAATTTTGGCTACCTATTCTTTGAACGAACTTATGGGTTCCTTTAAGCCCATGAAGACAGGATGAATAGATCTATGGAGAAAAGTACAAAGAGTGCATTTCCATTAAAAGTGGAGGGTACAAGCAGAGAAGATTTTTCTAATAAAAGAAGTGCAGCTCATGGGCGAGGTAGAGGTGGTTCTCGTGGTCGTGGACGAGGCCATGAACGATCTAGCTTTGATAAAAGCAACAAACAAGGAGGAAGAAATAATCAATATGGATATAAAAGCATCCAAAGTGCACACGGTAGTCAAAGGTTTAAAGGAATACAATGTTACTCATGTAAGAAATATGGACATGTTGAAGCATATTGTCCAGAGAAGCAACAACAACCGGCTCATTTTACAGAGGAAAAAGAAGGCGACAACTTGTTCCTTACTTGCCTCGTTGTCAATGATAGTTTGCGTGATATATGGCTACTAGATAGCGGATGCAACAACCATATGGCAGGGAAAGAAGTATGTTCCGCGACATTGATGAATCTGTAAAGTTGCAGGTTTGGCTTGGTGATAATAAAACTGTTGAGATTGAAGGAAAGGGAACGATTGTTTTAAAAAATAAATCAGGTACTGAAAGAACTATTTATGATGTTTATTATATTCCTGATTTAGCACATAACTTGCTAAGTGTTGGTCAGCTAGTGCAGAGAGGTTTTTCAGTTTTATTTGATGATGATGTGTGTGAGATCAAGAAGAAAATTACTAACATGCCTCCTATTAGAATTCATATGATAGAGAAGTGAATGTTCCTGTTAAATATTTCCTGTTTAGATGATCAGTTTGCGTTGGCTGTTCAGTCTAAAGATGATTCAGGACATTGGCATCTATGATTTGGACATTTGCATTTCAATGGTCTGCAACTATTGAGTAGGAAGAGTATAGTTTCAGGTTTTCCTTCTATTGTTTGTCCTGAAGGCGTATGCGAAGGTTGTATTTATGGCAAGCAACACCGCTTATCATTTCCGATTAGAAAAGCTTGGAGAGCAAAAATGCCTCTTGAACTTGTCCATCTGATATATGTGGTCCAACTAAGACTTTATATTTAAATAAGAGTAGATATTTTTTACTCTTCACTAACGATTATACACGTATGAGTTGGGTTTATTTCCTAGCTTATAAATCTGAAGCTTATGAAAAGTTTCAGGAGTTCAAAGCTTTGGCAGAGAAAGAAAGTGGACATGTTCTGAAAGTTCTCCGCACTGATAGAGGAGGAGAGTTCTTATCGGATGAGTTTACTAATTTTTGCAAGAAAAATGGCATCCAAAGGCAGCTAACAGTTAGAAAAACTCCAGAGCAAAATGGTGTTGCCGAAAGGAAGAATCAGACCGTTGTAGAGATGGCGAGAAGCATGCTACGTCAAAAAAGGCCGCCTAATGAATTCTGGGCTGAAGCGGTCTCAACATCCGTGTTTCTTTTCAACTTATCTCCGACGAAGGCTGTTCGAAACAGGACTCCATATGAAGCTTGGTGTAACCGAAAGCCCAATGTAAGCCATTCAAAAATTCTGATCGTTCCAAGCTTGATAAAAAGAGTGAAAAATGTATATTAGTTGGATATAGTAATGAAACTAAAAGTTATCGTTTATATAATCCTAAAACTAAGAAACTAATCATTCGTCGAGATGTTTTAGTTGATGAGAACAATTTTTGGAATTGGGAAGAAGAACATAATCAGGGAATATCAATGGTTATAGACGACGTGGAAGCTGCACAAGCAGATGATATAATTCAGCCATTTCCTAAATGTCGCCAAGGAGTGATTCCGTACAAGAACAAAGCTCACAAAGCAATAATGATGTTAGGTCTACCTTAGACAGCATTTCTTCTCGTCCGTAAAAGTTTAGATCATTACGAGATATTTATCAAATAGGATGCTTTGCTCTTATGGTTTCTGAACCTGTTAGTTATGAAGATGCAGTGGGCCAAGAGGTGTGGGAGCACTCTACGCAGGAGGAGATTAATGCAATTAAAATAAATAAAACGTGGGAACTGGTTGACTTACCTGAAGGAAAAGACGCAATCAGTGTAAGGTGGATATATAAAGTAAAGTACAATGCAGATGGTACTATGCAGAAGTGTAAAGCAAGGCTTGTTGCTAAAGGTTATGCTCAAAAGCGAGGTATTGACTTTTTAGATACATTTTCTACTGTAGCAAGATTTGAAACTGTTAGAATTATTTTGGGTTTAGTAGCACAGAATAAATGGCATGTATTTCACTTTGATGTAAAATCGGCTTTTCTTAATGGTTATTTGGAAGAGGATGCTTATATTAAACAACCACAAGGCGTTGTTATCGAAGGAAGCGAGGAGAAAGTTTACAAGCTAAACAAGGCGTTATATGGACTGAAATAATCCCCCAGAGCATGGTATAGTCGACTTGATTCATATCTTTGTAAAGAAGGATTTCGTCGCGGCGATAGTGAGCCAACCTTGTATGTTAAAGCGAAAACTGATGGTGATATTTTGATTGTATGTGTATATGTGGATGTCATAATATACACAGGAACATCTAATGTTCTTATCAAGGAGTTTAAGGAAAGTATGATGTCTGAATTTGAGATGTCGGATTTAGGTCTGCTACATTATTTTCTCGGTCTTCAAGTTCTGCAAACAAAAAAGGGAATCTTCATCAATCAGGAGAAGTATGCATTGGAGTTATTAAAGAAGTTTAATATGTTAACTTGCAAGACCTTTGTGACTCCTATGAATACAAGTGAGAAGTTAACAATGAACGATGGGACTGCAAAGGCGGATGAGACTTATTTTCGAAGATTAGTTGGTGGTTTATTGTATCTAACTCATTCGCGCCCGGATATAATGTTCCCTGTCAACTTAGTTTCAAGATTTATGCATTGTCCCTCTGTCCATCACCTAGGAGATGCAAAGAGGATTCTCTGATACATCCGTGCTACAACTAACTATGGCATTTGGTATAAACATGTTCCTGATATGAAACTGTATGGGTTTACTGATAGTGACTGGGCTAGTAGTCTTGATGATAGAAGAAGCACAAGTGGATTTATGTTTAGTTTAGGTTCGAGTGCTGTAGCGTGGAGTTTGAAGAAATAATCAAAAGTTTCGCTATCATCTTCAGAAGCTGAATACATTGCAGTATCAGCAACAACTTGTCAAGCTATTTGGATGCGACGGATTTTGGAAGACTTGCACAATAGTCAGGAAGCGACAACAGAAATTTACTGCGATAATATGTCTATAATTTCGATGGCGAAAAATCTCGTTTTTCATGGAAGAACGAAGCACATTGAACTACGACATCATTTTATTCGAGACATAATAGTTGTAGGTATGGTACCAATGAAGTACTTTTCAACAAATGATCAAGTAGCTGATGGATTTACAAAGGCTTTGGCATATTCAAAGTTTATGAAGTTCAGATCAAGTCTCAATGTTGGGAGTTTTTACATCAAGGGGAAGTGATGAAAATTGATGCAGTCTATTGTTGATGACTTGTTCATGGGGTTTGCTTGATTCAAAGAGAAGTTAATGTAGTAGAGTTTCTATTTTCATGTAGTAGTTGCTGTTTTCTAGGAGCACGTGTTTGTTTTTATTGTTAATATAATGTACTTTGAGTTTGTGTATGTAATTCATTCTCCTGCTATTCAATAAAAAAGTTCTCCGTTGAATAAAAATTACCCTTCTTACTCACAAAATCATCCACTCTCAATTATAGCCAAAACTCTTATGCTTTTGTACAAAGTTCGTTTGTTGGATGTTTATATTGTACACCACATTTCTACTTAATTAGTTAATGTAGCTTGGAACAACTGGCAATTGACTTACGAGGATATAAGTACAATGGACGTACTTACATTTATTCTGTTAACATTTAAAGAGATGACAAACTTACAGGACGGTCCTCACCGATGTGTTGGCCATGGCATGGTATCCAAATAACTTCCGGACAAGGAGGGCAATCTGATCCAGGAACACATTCAATTGATTTATCATTTTTCTTTTTCTTTGGTTTAACAGTAAATTCAGGATTCGGAGGAGGTATCGGACCATGACACCTAAAAGTACATTGAAATGTAAGGATAAAGATTCTTGATAAAAAAATATAAATATAGTGGAAACAACATGTTTGCATACCTCTGCTTACATGTATGGCCGCATGCAAGTTCCTCTCCACAAAACATTTTGCTTGGTGGGCAAGCTCCATAATGACATTTATGGGTCTAGCATAGAAAAAAGGTCAAATATCTGATAGATGTCTGGAAACTGTTATGGAAGTAGATATTATACATTATCATCAACAAAGCCCATGTGCACTAATTGTCTCAAATAGAAAATTAATTATCAATACAATCCAATAAAAAGAGAGGATATTTGTACATATATATTTCTTATAAATTTAACTATTAAGGACATCACACTTTATATAAATAAAGGTACAATGCTCATAGTTAACGTATGAAGGTCGCATTTAGAAAAAGTTTAAATATTAAGTACAACGCATTGTGCTACTTTGACATTACAATATTTTGGTAAAATGTTATATAATGTTACCTTTTCCTTATTACATATAAAACTAAACGTGTCATCTTTTTCACAACTAAAATTTGATTTTGTTCTGAGAAAAATAAAAATAAAACAATACTATGGTGTCAATCTCATCGCACCTTGGTCCTTAACATTCTAATTATCAATCATTACCGTGTATGCATCATCAAGAAGAAAATTATCTCTATTACCAAATGGAAAATTCTTGCATACCTAAACTAATGCAGATATCCAACGAGATAAAACAAAATATTGCACAACATTTTAAAAAAAATTCTAGAATTAGGTGATAAGACGAACATCAATATAAGTTCAATATCGACCCAAAGCTGAGAAACATACCCTAAACTCTTCGCTTTCTCCACTTGATTGCTCGTTTCCCAACTAACTATATCATCACTGCCTTTTCCTGCATCTTTTGAAAGTTATCGATTCTCCTTCCTTATTATCTTGAATCGACAAGTCATCATCTTTCCCTTCTTTCTGCAATTTATGAAATCATCGTTGTGTGTAAAATTAGGGTTTGTAAGCATAGCAGGTTTAAATTTGGAGCTTTAAGAGGTAGTGTTTGATAAAAGTGGTACATGAAGGATCAGAGAGGCGCTGTACATTACTATGAATGCTGTATAATTTTGTCTTCCTTCATTGCCAAGAAATTAGGTGGTAGATGGCGGATAACCCTAAAACAGCTGAAAGAGGAAACGTTGAAAGAACAAAACATTTTTCCTTGGAAATAGGTTAAGTGATAACAGAAGGTAAAATTACAATTCTATCCATACTACATTTAATTATTTACAAAATTACCAGAATTGGTAACGGTAATAACTGTGACAAATGTTAGTAACGGAAATAACCGTTAGAAATTGGTAACAGTTATAACAGTTATAAATTGAAAGCGGAAAAGTGTTACAAAATGGCATGTTTGGTGTAGTGAGTGATGGACACTTATCACACTTAGGGCTCTTGTTTTGATAGTTTTTAACCAACTGATCAAACTGTTTATTTAATTCTATCAAACTATCTCTTTATGATTCAGTTTTAGCATACTCCTCCCTAGGTCTTTCAAAACTGTCATTTACTTCATGAAAATATATAAGTAATTCTGAATGAGTAAGTTTTGATACCTCGCTTGGCTCATCATCATTACTGTCATTTGTTTCTCCTTGAAAACAAAAATTTTCTTTTTCACTCTCACCGCTAGTGCTTTTATCAACTTCATCAGTTTCGTCCCAAGTAGGTGTAAAACTTCTCCTTTTCAGTTTCTTTCCTCGGCTGAGTCAATTCTGAGGACAATTTGACTTGATATGACCGGGCTTATTGCAGTTGTGATAGATAATCTCTTGCTCTTCTGAGTTGTTTAGAACTTTGACTATTCTGCTTTTCAGTAATTGATTTAAAGCTGGATTTCCATACTAGTGATTCCACCTTTTGAATTTCTTTATTATCAGTGCCAGTTCTGCTGCACCATCATCATCATCTTCACTATCAGTTGTTCCTTTAAGAGCTATTGATTTCTTTCGAGTATCACCTCCTTCACGTTCTGCCTTGAATTTCATTTCTATCTCATCAGTGGTGAGATTTCCAATAAGTTCATCAACCTTAACTTGTTCTAAATCCTTTATTTCTTGAATGGCAATAACTTTCGCTTTACAATTTCGTGGAAGGACTCTGAGGATTTTTCAGACTATTTCCAATTCTGTATGTTTTTCCGAGATCTTTTGATTTGTATACAAGATTAGAAATTCGTCCATACATCTCTTTGACATTTTCATCCTTGGTCATTCCTCGCATTCTCTACTAAGCATGGCAAGGCGAGATTCCCTGACTTAGGAGGTTCCTTCATGAGTCACTTCAAGTATATGCCAAATTTCTTGCGCAGTTAGACAATGTGAGACATGATTAAATTCAATTTGATCTATTGAACAAATAATAGAACTTATAGCTTTAGCATTAGCATTCTACAGTTTATTTTTAAGATTTGTCCATTGATCCATCGATTTTTCAATTTCTTGATTATCTACCACTATAGTTGGTGTCCTATATCCCATCTCAATAATACCCCATGCATCTATGGTTTTCAAAAAAAATTCATTCTATTTTTCCAATAAGCATATTCACCGTTGAACATAGGTGGTCTAACTACAGACTTACCCTCAGCAAAAGCATTATTAAAAGAAGCCATTTAAAAAAAATCAAATTTTTAAAAACAAAAATTGCTTTTTGAGAAATTATTTTTTTTAAAAAATAGTTTTTGTTCCTAGCTCTGATACCACTTGTAGGATCGATTTTATCCTAGAGGAGGGTGAATAAGGTGGTGCTAATAATAATAAAAATTAATGTAGAAATATATATATATATATATATATATATATAATTGCAGCACAGATAATAGCAGAATAATAAAAGAAATAATAGAACAACACAGATTTACCCAACTTAGGCAAAATCCTTCCTACATGCTGCCCTAAGGTTTCTACTAGAAATGAAGTAGTCAGACACTTACACATGTAAATTTGCGACACCCGCTAACACTAACCTAACTCTACACTCAAAACCCTATCACAACTCAGCCACTGAGTTGCGAATTCTCAAAATATGCCCCGTAGTTTATACCTAGTCACACGACTGGAATATTACACAATTTTAAAAGGAATTCAAAAAAACTAAAACTAAAAAAATTAAAACCCTAATTAAAAAATTAAGCCCAAACAATATAGGAGGCCAGCCCAAAATAATTAAAACTTGAGACAAAGGATATCTCCCCTTCTTTTGTATTATCAGCCGCTTTGTTTCTTCTCCTTTGTCTTCAAAAAATTTAGGCTTTCTGATTTTAAGTCACTGCCTTGAACAAATTGAGCTCGAATCGAATACTGGTACGCTATGAATTCGCAAATATGATTCGTTGCTTCTTTAAGATTCTTACGTACATGCAGATGCTTTGAGTTCGAATGATAATTTGGTATGCGATATTCGCCCCTTTTTTATTTTCGAATATATTCGACTTTATGCTCTGATTAATTACTTAGGCTCGAACTCGTTAATGCCAATGATGATTTTTAGGTCAAAATTTATAGGGTTCGAACACCCTATATTTTCATTCGTATAAATGTGTTTGAATATTTCATGATTTTACTTGGCCATTAGATAATTTCTTGAACTATGGCGATTGCACTGACTTGTTCAATAGTTAGTGGATTTGAGATTCTTGAGTCGGTTTCGTTCTTTTTCCGATGACTTCGGTATTTTAATTTTTGAGATAAAATCTAGATTAATCATATGTTCCATTCTTTGTTGGCAATTTTAGAGCTGCTATTCCATTCTCTTTCGGCTTGATAACTTCTTTTTCAAACCTGCTTCTTGCTTTGTGTACACTGTTGCTTCATTGTTTTGTGAACTAAACCATTCAAGATTTGTATATTTGTCATTTTATTTAACTTGAGATGTTCGCCTTGTATTGTCTTCACTGTGCTCATTGCTATTTCGAGCCATCTCATTTACCTGGTCTGGTTGCACTCCATACCTGAACTAATGTTGCTGTAGCTGCACGTACACATGTCTGAATGCTTACATTTTGGTCTGGTGAAATCTTTGCATTGTGTTGTGTGTTGTGATCTGCACTTTGGTGTACAGTTTTATTTCATATTGGTGATGACTAGTTTTTTTGTTAAAGCTTTTCACGTGTGAGTTTCTGAAACTATATACATGTATACATATTTATATATATACACACACATATATGTAACATGTGTATATGACACTGGTCTCTATTCAGTTTATTTGGAGTTATGAGCACTTTGTTGTGGCTTTATGCCTCGACTCCATTGAAGTTTGGTTGACCTGATTTCCTCTGGTTATTGTAGTCTGGTTCTTCACTGTTTGATGCTCTTACTTGTTCTTGCATTTGCATTGTGTTCATTTGTGTGTGCACTGGGTTGTACATTTGTTTGTTGAATGTATGGTTTCATGTCTTCGAAACTGTGCTATAGTTGGCCTCGGTTCTGGTTACATGTGCACTACCCTGATTTTGATTTGAGACGTCTTGCTCTTGTTCATGCCTGAAATGGTTCATGTGTGTCACCATATATATACATACATATGTATGTGTGTGTAAATATGTATTAAGATGCCATGTTTTGCTCATTACTGTTGCATATGAATATACATGTTATTTCTTTGAATCTGAAGCTTGTTGCATATGACCAACCATGTGTACATCACCTTATACATGTGCACTGAGCACGTGGACTTTTATTCAGTTGCATATGTAATTGTGTACATTTTCATGTTCATTTATTTGAACTGGGTTACCTTGATGACCCATTGCTTGATGACCTTTCCTGGCTTTGTTTCACTTGAGTTTGCAGTAGGTTTTGGTTCCACATACTCTGATCTGGTCTGGATTCTTTGATGACCTTGTCTGGTCAGGTTGCTATATTTGGTTGATTTTCCTTTTGCATTTGAGTCTGTTTCCATTTGCATTCATGTTGCTTCGCACTGCACATGTTGTTTTGCATTATGGTTTTGCTTGTGTTCATTGTATACATCTCTGGTCTGCATATCTTGTGTTCTCTTCTGGTGCTTTTTTTTCACAGGTGGTTTAGGTTCATTAATGTGTTGAGCCTGATCTTCATTACTATGTGGTCTAGTCATAGTCATATGATCATGTTGAACTGCTTGTCCTACTGCCTTTAGTTTGACCACTTGAACTCGTAAGCCTGACCATTGCTTGTGTACTTTCATTGATGAACTGGTTTTGTTTTTTATTTTGGATTGCACCTGTGTTGAATCCGGCCTTGGCTTGGGTTTGACCTTATGCTAACCTGTCCTTGTAGTTCTAACACACAAATGTATATCGATGTGCACGGCTTTATGACATATACAGTGATACACTGTGCATGTCATAAGTTGTTCGTGTAGATGAATTCAAAAGAAATAAATGATGAACAACCCAAATAACTGAGGTAAATAATTTTTTCAAAACATATACTTCATTGTACAATACAAAAATATTTCTTTTTCAATTTTACTACGTCAGTGTTTACTTTGTGGATAATTCAGATGTAGGATACAAGCTGGAATAGAGTTGAAGATCAAATACGAGTGATTGAGTAATATGTAGTGAGATGATAAATTATAAAATGAAATTTGTAATGTAATCGAAAATGTAATGTAATTAAAAAATGTATATATGTAGTGAGAGCTCAGATTTGTACTATTTGGATTTGTAATATAATATTTCTTTGAATAAAATATTTGTTTGAATATGAATTCTATATTAGTTATTTAATTCATCAAATATTTATTTAATTATGTAAAAGATAAAATAGTACAATAACAAATACATTTAAACGAATATGTATATATATGTTTATTATCATCAAACAAAAATCATATGCTAGCATATTCCACAGGATCGAGGAATAGAAGCCTTATTAATAAAATTATCAAAGCAAGTACAAAAGCTACAAGAGGATCGATCTAGCCTTAGTGCCGAGATGAAGCTTTGAAAGGTTCAGCCTTTCTCCTGAGAAATTATAAGAGCCTCTATACCTTCGGGATTTAGGATCCCAAAACATTCTTATGATGGATCGTCCGATGCTGAGGATCACATTGTTTTGTGTGAAACCCAGATTCAAGCTATTCGAGCTTCATATGAGATTAAATGCATATTATTGCCCGCGACATTTAGTGTGCCTGCCTTGATATGGTTCCAAAACTATCCACCGAATTCTATTAGATTTTGGGAACAGCTGACTATGAAGTTCTAAACACAATTATTCGGCTCAAAAGATACCAAAACAGGACCGAGCCTACTCGTTGACTTTAGACAATGGAGAGGAAAGTATCTAAAGGACTATTGTATAAGATTTAATGACATAGGTACCCGATGCAAGGGCATGATGGACGAGGCCAAGCCGGTTGCTATGACCTTATGGTTATGGAGGAATACTTATTCTAGGATGATCTACTAAAGAAAGAATGAAAATCCTTGAATGAGTTCTTTTTCTGAGCTTGAGGAGAAAATTGAATCGAAGAATCTAATGGGGTTGTCAGAAAGAATGCAGAATGGACTGGAGAAAATAGGATGATCACCTCGGCTAAAAGGTTTAAGAGAGAATTTTAGGTGGAGAAAGCTTATCCCTTGGCTCATTCTTATGCCCAAGTATGCGCAACGACTCAAGATCATATTATGTACCCTTTGAGAAGAGGTAAAGAGCCGGAAGTTAACCGAGGGGGAAAGCAATGCAGCTACCATCAGCAGAATGGTCATAGCACCGAAGATTGTCAATTTTTGAAATCTTTCATTAACAACCTAGTCAAAGAAGGAAAGCTAAATGAGTTCCTGAAAAATGGTAATACTCAGGAAGCCTCCACTCCAATAGGAAACGAAAGTGTACAGCCTCAAGCACCAACTCCGAGGTCTTTACTAGCCTTTAAAATTTTTGTTAGAATCATCTTGGGAGGACCCTACATTGCCGAGGAAACTAATGGTAGCTGGAAGAGATATGTTAATGAAGTCAAAGATGGAGACACCATGGTATGTGGCATGAAAAGGTTCGAGAAGAAGTAGAAAGTTAGCCAGAAACTACATTTGGCGACTTTGATAAGCGGTGCGTTTGCCACCCTCAACAATGACCTACTTATAATTATGGCCCAAATTGGACTTTCGAAGGTTTCAAAAATAATTGTGGATACCGGAGCCTCGGTTAACATCATCTTTAAGCATACTTTCAATAAGATGTGATTACCTGAAAACACACTCAAATCCAGCCAAGCTCCCATATATGGGTTCAAAGATCATTGAGTCATTCCTCTTAAAGAATGAAATTTGATTATCAAAGTTGGAAGTGGCCCTTATTATAGGATCTTTGAAACCACTTTTGTCACTATGGACATTTCTTTGGTGTATAACGCCTTCTTCGAGAGGGCAGCTCTTCATGCCATAGATCGATACATATCTACTAAGCACTAACTCTTGAAATTTCCCACCGAGAAAGGTGAATGGCTTGTAAGGGGAGATCAGTGGATTTCTAGACAATTGTACTATGCAAGCCTAAACATGATCAATAAAGGAAAAACTTCATCTTATGAAAGTAATGTCAAAGTAAGCTAACCCACTTTTGTCAAAGTTAAGGAAACAGTTAATACGCTGAGTTCTAAATCTATAAGAAGCCATAAGAAACCTTTAAGAATTCCCCCAGGGCAAGAAGATTCCATTGTCGGAGAATTAATTTACATATCAAGTTATCAAAAATAATACAATAAGGTAGAACGGGGAAAAGTAGTAAGTCTTTTGGGCGAAAGAGGAAGATTATTCATGTTGTACAAGAAGCCTCGAGAGAAGAAGAAATTTAGCTTGATCTTGATTAGAGATAAGAGACCGATACGGCTTTAACAACCGAGATATTAAAAGATGTGTGCCTCGACGTAAATGACAAGTCTAAGACAGTTAAGATAGATACTTATTTCCCTCCTTCTGTCCAAGATGAGCTAATTTCCTTCCTTAAGAATAACCAAGATGCATTTACTTGGACTCCTGACGACATCTTAGGAATTGACCCCTCAGTCGTCTGCCATTGTTTAAATATAGATTCGAAGTTTACTCCCATAAGGAAAAAGAGAAGGTCTTTGGACAAGGACTGTTATATGTCTTTACAAGAAGAAACCAAGAGGCTATTGAAAAATAATTTCATCTAAGATGTCTATAATCCGAAGTGGATCGCTAATCCGGTACTTGTAAAAAATTCAAATGGATAATGGAGGAATTGCGTTGACTTTACAGATTTAAATAAAGCTTGCCCGAAGGATTGCTTCTCTTTACCAAGAATCGACCAATTAGTACATGCTACAAGTGGGCATCAATTGCTGTCATTTTTGGATGCCTATTTTGAGTATAATCATATACCAATGTTTAAGCGTGATTAGGAGTATTAAAGATTCATCACTAACATGGGTTTGTTCTGCTATAAGGTAATGACCTTAGGTCCTAAGAATGCAGGGGCAACATATGAGAGGTTAGTCCGCCAAATGTTTACTAAACAAATAGATTGGAACATGGAGGTGTATGTTGACGATGTATGTTGGTTAAATCTAAGCAGTCGGAAAGTCATGTTTCAAATCTAGCCGAGACTTTTGATGTACTTCGAAAGTATCAGATGAAGCTAAACCCTCAGAAGTGTACTTTTGGTGTACAATCCGAGAAATTCTTAGGTTTTACAGTAAATGATAGAGATATAGAGATAAATCCAAATCAGATAAAAACTATAACCAATATGAAAGCTCTAACTAATGGAAAAGTAATAATGAGTTTGAATGAAAAGATCGTTGCTTTAAATAGATTCATAAGTCGATTGACCGACAAGTGTATTCCTTTTTTAACCTCTTAAAGAAGAATGCTATTGTCAAATGGATAGACGGATGCTAGAAAGAATTCGAAGCTCTACAAAAGCATCTAAGTTCTCCCCATGTGTTGTCAAAACCAATAGACGGGGAAACCATATTCCTTTATTTAACTGCCTCAGATCAGGCCATAAGTTTAGCCTTAGTGAGAGATGATAATAGGATCCAGAAGCCTGTATGTTACGTAAGTAAAAGGCTAGGTCCAACCGAGAAGCACTACTCTGTAACTGAAAAGCTCGCCTATAGTTTGGTATTCAAAGCAAGAAAACTTCGGCCATACTTCCAGGCCCATCCTATTAAAGTCCTTACGGATCAACCGCTTCAAAAAGTTTTTAGTAAACTAGATACTGCTGGGAGGTTAATCAAGTGGGTAATAGAGCTTAGCTAGTATAAGATATCGTTTGAGCAAATGACAGTAATCAAAGGTCAAGCGCTGGCTGACTTCATCACCGAATGCACTAGTTTCGAAACCAAAGCTGAAAAAGGAGACAGCAAGAACAAACAATTCTCTTGACAACTTTATATTGAAGGTCCCTCAAATGAACAAGGGGCATGTGCTAGTTATATCTTGGTAACTCCAAACAACCATCGAATTTACTGCACAATTAAGCTCGCCTTCTCAGCAACCAATAATGAAGCCCTGTATGAATCCTTAATCGCTAGATTAAGAATGTTTATTTCTATCAAGATCTCAGCTGAGATTTGAATATACGATCCCTAAATAGTTGTCAATCAAGTTCTTGGTCACTATCAGCTAGATCGGCCCAAGCAAATTAGTTGCTCCAACCCAATAAATTAACAATAGTGTAAAAATTAATGCAGCATGCTAAGATTTGAACCCAGTTTCCCCAATCAACACAAGGTGATGTTACCACCAAACCACAAAGTAATATTATCATGATACAAAATATTTTTATCATAATAAACTGCTAAACTCATGACCACCTCTGACCATTGCCTCTGCCCGAGCGACTGCCTTAGGGTCGGGCCTGACTATCAGACCCGAGACCCGATGTTAGCTCTTTATATTAAGCACGTAATGCAGCTGTTAACTGGATTTTTAACCAAGCATAAATCAACAAGAGTTAGAACGTCGAGACAAAGACGAAATAACTTGAAATCTTAGAAGCACGCCTAGATTGGGAATAGAAACAACCCAAAGAAGTTTCAACGTAAATGTGACAATCATGAGAAGACGGTGCCAACACGATGAGGTTGATGATAACTTCACACACTTCTATATTTCTCCCTCGAATTTTGCATGAGCCCTTCTTTGCCTATTTCATGTGTGCTCAAGAGATATCAAATAATTCTAAACAACCGATTATCAGAATTGAGGAATCAGCCATTAGAACAGAAGAATAAAACAAATGATGAAGGAACTATCACCAATATCAAGCAATGACCCATAGAGATAGCATGGGAGAACTCAAAATCATGCAAAAAGAATCAACTCGCTTGGTTTTAACCATAGAGGTCTGTGCCTACATGTTGCATTAACTCAGATGGGTTCACGACATCATGCACTATCTCGAGCCCCTATCTGGACTGTACTCCAACTCTTATACTAACCCAATAAGACTGTTACCCCTATAAATGCAAACCGTAGAGCAACCATATGCATATTTATTTATGTGTATACGCATATAATTACATGTGTGTACATATGACGCAGCGGATTAACAAACTTTGACGTGCTATTAATGTTTGATACAAATTGACGCAAAATTTCTTCCTCACGAAATGATTCATGTCAAGTAAAACAAGATAAATGCCCAAATCCGTTGATTAATCGAGATACCGGATTCTAGCTATCTTCAACACGTTGATCACGCACGATTCCACGTTAGAAGATCTACGATTCTTCGACGTTGATCTCGCACACGAGATTCCGCGAATCGGCTTCAAGTTCGTTGATTCGAGCGCACTCGAATAATCGAAGATGGAAGAAGAAGGAGATCACACTCAACTTCAACAAAAGTGGCACAAAGCACACAAACAAATTTTATTCAAAATCAACTCTTTTTTACAATGACGACACACCCGTATTTATAGAAGTTTACAACATCACACATATGCGACTCAACCATCACACGACTCACGACCTACGACCTAAGAATAAACGACTTAAGAATTTATAGCAACACGTTACAACATTACGCGACCTAACAACAAAGCACTTCAACAAAAACGGCTTCAGCGACCTATCACATGAGCGACTTAAAAGAACTGAGCGACATAAGATCTGGACGACCTAGCGGCATAAGAAGTAACAGCATGTGTGAGCGACCTAAGAAGAATGCGTTGGAGAGCGACTTATCAAATGCGACATATAGTTAGCTCGCCCGTGTTAGGTCGTAACTCGCTTAAATTGCTGGAGCGATCTAAAAAGAATGCGCTGGAGAGCGACTTATCAAATACGACATACAGTTAGCTCGCCCGTGTTAGGTCGTAGCTCGCTAGTGTGCGACCTAAGGCATAGCTCGCATAACTCGCTGGCGGCATCTGAAGGCAGGCGCGATTCAAGGTTTAGGTCGCTAGGTTGTAGCTCGTTAGTGAGCGACCTAAGGCTTAAGGCATGGTGTGCTGCATCATCCTCCCCTGGTTGCAAAGAATTCGTCCCCGAATTCACACTTTCCTCTTCCTCGACAAGCTTGTGCTCATGATACGGAATCAAATGTTTGACGATGAAAACGTCAGTAGTATGAATATGATCCGGCGATCTCAACTGATACGCATTCTCATTAATCTTCTTCACGATCTCCAAAGGACCAATCTATCTAGCAGCTAACTTGTTGTAAGTTCCAACAGGAAATCGATCCTTGGTCAACATTGCATATACAAAATCACCCTCTTTGAAGTCCACACTCCTTCGCTTCTTATCTGCTAGTTGCTTATACTTCTCATTTGACTTAAGCAATCATTCATGAACAATCCTGTGACACTCCTTCAACCCATTCACGAAATCACAAGCTCGTTTAACAACCCCTTTCTGACGTGGAATTGCCGACAAATCCAACGGTCCCTTCGAAATGGCTGAATATACTACTTGAAATGGACTGAATCCAGTACTTCGATTAACAGCATGATTATGTGCGAATTCTGCCTGACACAAGTTCACATCCCAGCTCTTCAAACTATCCTTCACAAGACATCTTAACAAGTTTCCCAAAGATCCGTTCACCACTTCCGTTTCCCATCCGTTTGTGGATGATAGGCGCTACTAAAATTCAGTTTAGTCCCAACCATCTTCCACAGACTCAACCAAAAATGACTTAGAAATCGAGTATCCCGGTCAAAAACAATGGTCTCAGGTCATGTAGTCGATAAACCTCTTTAAAGAACAATTGAGCAACACGGGCTGCATCGGCGGTCTTTTTACAAGCTATTAAATGTGCCATCTTCGAAAATCTATCCACTACAACATATATAGAATCATTCCCTCGTTGAGTTCTTGGAAAACCCAAAAAAAAATCCATGCTAACATCAACCCATGGTCTAGTAGGCACGGGCAATGGCATATACAATCCTGCATTCGTAGCTATCCCTTTGGAAACTTGACATATGTGACATCACTGCACAAATCTTTCAACTTCTTTCCTCATGGAAGGCCAAAAATATGATTGAGAAATTAAATGCAAGGTACGATCTCTTCCTACATGACCTTCTTCATGCAATTCCTTCACAATTTTCATTCGCAAACTGCACTCTGGTATACAGAACTGATTTCCTTTGAATAGAAAACCATCTACCAACACAAACTCATCCGTCTTTCCTTTCTCGACTTCATCTACAATCTTAGCAAAGTAAGGATCCTCAACAAACAATTCTGGAAATACATCAAACCCCGTCACTTCAACTCTCATCGTAGTCAACAAATGATTTCTTCTACTCAATGCGTCTGCCATGTGATTTGTAACTCCCGACTTATGCTTTAGAACAAATGTAAATTGTTGCAAGTATGCGATCCATGAAGCATGTCTGGCTGCAATCTTATCCTGCCCTTGCAAATGTTTCCATGCTTCATGGTCAGTATACAACACAAACTCTTTATAAAACAATTAGTGTCTCCAATGCTTTATGGCTTGGACAATAGCATAGAACTCCAAGTCATAAGTACTATATCTTGTCTTGGCTCCAGAAAGTTTCTCACAAAAATAAGCAATTGGACGCCCATTTTAACTTAACACTCCCCCAATTCCAACTTTAGACGCATCAGTATTCAACTCAAAGAGTGACTGAAAGTCCGGGTATCTAAGAACCAGTGTTGTAGTCAAAAGTGTCTTGATCTGTTGGAAAGAAGAATCAGCCTCTTCAGCCCACACAAACTACTTTCCTTTCATACAATCTGTCACTGGTGCTATCACGCTACTGAAATATGGAATAAACCTTCGGTAGAATGATGCTAAACCATGGAAACTTCTTACTTCGGTTATAGTCCTGGGTTGTGGCCAATCCTTGATTGCTTCAACTTTACCTTGATCCACATGAATACCTTCCTTGGACAACACATGTCCCAAGAACAAAATACTGTGTGTCATGAACATGCACTTCTTTGTTGCCACGTAAAATTGCTTCTGACGAAGTATCATCAACACTTCCTGCAAGTGTTGTAGATGTTCTTCTGTGCGTCCGTTGTATATCAATATATCATCAAAGTATACCACCACGAACTTTCCAATAAACGGTCGAAAGATCTGATTCATCACTCGCATAAAAGTACTAGGTGCATTCGAAAGACCAAATGGCATGACCAGCCATTCATACAACCCCTCCCGTGTCCTGAAGGCTGTCTTCCATTCATCCCCTGGTCGAATTCGAATCTGATGATACCCACTCTTTAGATCAATCTTTGAAAAGGTAGTGGCTCCACTCAACTGATCTAACAAGTCATCCAATCTTGGCATCAGAAATCTGTACCTCACTGTAATCTTGTTTAGTGCTCGACTATCTGCACACATTCTCCAAGTTCCGTCCTTCTTTGGTACTAACAAGGCTGGTATTTCACAAGGACTTAAACTTTCTTGTACGCGCCCTAGTTCAAGTAACTCCTCCACCTGCCTTCTCAACTCTTCGTGCTCCTTTGGACTCGTCCTATAATGTGGTCTATGTGGTAACACAGCTCCCGAAACAAGATCAATTTGATGTTGTATGTCTCTCAACGGTAGTAATTCTTTTGGTAATTCTTCAGGAAATACATCTTCAAATTCCTTCAACACTGGCTTAACTTCCTCAGGAATTTCAACCGTTTCACTACTTTCACGTCCAATCAACAGAAATACTTCAGGCCCATCCTCTACTTCTTTGACAAACTCCTTCAAAGATAACAGAGTCCTTAGTTTCTCAATTTCCTCCAACTTGCTTTCACTTTTTTGTCGCTTTTTAGGAACTAAAGTGATTCTAGTGCCATTGAACATGAAACTATAGCAGTTAGTCCTACCATCGTGTTGCACGACTCTATCAAATTGCCACGGTCTTCCCAACAACAAATGACATACATTCATATCTACCACGTCACACCAAATTTCATCCTTATACTTCTTTCCGATGGAAAAAGTTACGCAAGCTCTTCGACTAACCTTCACTTCCCCACCTTTCATCAACCAAGCCAATTTGTAGGGTTTGGGGTACTTCTCTGTCTTTAACGCTAACTTCTTTACAGCTTCTATAGAGATGATGTTATCGCAACTTCCTACATCGATAACAAACTTACAAACCTTTCCCAAAATAGTGCGCGTCGACTGAAAAATATTACTCCTCAACCAACTAGTCTCCTCTTCCTGCTTGGCGTCAAGCAAGATCTCCTCATCATCAAAGAATATCCCTCGTCTCCCGTCAGTAATTCTTCTTCCTCCTCAACTTGTGGTGAATTGGAACATTCTATTTCTGCATCCTCTTCCTCAAGCTCAGCAACCATCGTTCGCTTCATAGGCCTCGGGCATTCATTGCTCTTATGACCAAACTCCTGACAATTATAACACCTGAAATTGCTGTTGACCTTGGTCTTAGCAACTTCATTGATAACCGGTTTACTAACAGCCTTGGAAACATTAGTATTGCTACTAACCCCTTTCACCTGATTGATCGAACTTGTAAGTGCACCACCTTCTCTTCTATCTTGCTTCTCCCAAGCTAGAGCCTTCGGTGTGCTTTAGCAACGGATCTTGGATTAAACATATTTACCATATCTTGAATTTGCATTCTCAATCCTCCAACAAATCTAGATGTCAACTATTCCTCTATTTCCATGATATCGTTTCTAGCAATCAGTTGATAAAACTCATCTGCATAATCATTTACCGACTTTGTCCCTTGTCTCAAATTCTGTAAGCGCTGATACATAAGAGACTGATAATTATAAGGTAAGAAAATAGCCTTCATCAACTTCTTCATCTTTTTCCATGAAACAATCTTCGATTTTCCCATTCTTTCCCGCGTAAGCTTAGTTTGTTGCCACCATGCCATAGCTCTTCCCCTCAACCATGTAGCAACCAACTTAACTCTACGATGCTCGGGCACTTCCTTAAAGTCAAAAATTTCTTCAACATTTGATAACCAATCCAGAAACTCTTCCGCTATCATTCCCTCTTTGAATTCTGGAATCTCTGTTTTCATCCCCAACTCCCATCGACGATCATCTTCAAAATCTCTATTTCGACTTCGTCCTTGGCCATGGTTTCGACAAAAGCTACTATTACCATCACTGAATTCCTCCAAATCTGACGTATGTCGATGTCGATTCTGACCATCAATATTTCTGCTACCATGCACGTCTCTTTCTCCCAAAACTGAAGGTGAAACTCTGTTTCCACTATGGTGCGAAACTGGTGAAGTTCTCCTTTGACTTTGATTCATGTCTCTCATCAACTTCTCTAACTTTCCAATACCTTCATCGAACTTTTCATTGATACGCTGCTTTATCTGCTCAGCTTCTTGTCTTCTATATACATCTTCAACATTTTGAAATCGATTAGCACGTCTCGGAGGCATGATCTTCAAACAATCTCTTTCTGATCTAACTTTGATATAGTTCGACTTAACTCGGCTTGCACTAGGACTTAGCTCGGCTCGGCCTAACTTGGTTTTGACCTAGCTTAGCTCGGCTTCGACTTACTGATTCGGCCTTGGATCTTACTTAGCTTCAACTTAGCTCTTCAAGCTCTTCAAGCTCTGATACCAAACTGACGCAGCGGATTAACAAACTTTGATGTGCTATTAATGTTTGACACAAATTGACACAAAATTTCTTCCTCACGAAATGATTCGTGTCAAGTAAAACAAGATAAATGCCCAAATCCGTTGATCTCTCGAGATACCGGATTTTAGCTATCTTCAACACGTTGATCGCACACGATTCCGCGTTAGAAGATCTACGATTCTTCGACGTTAATCTCGCGCACGAGATTCCATGAATTGACTTCAAGTTTGTTGATTCGAGCGCACTCGAATAACCGAAGATGGAAGAAGAAGGAGATCACACTCAACTTCAACAAAAGTGGCACAAAGCACATAAATAAATTTTATTCAAAATCAACTCTTTTTTACAATGACGACAAGCCCGTATTTATAGAAGTTTACAACACCACACTTATGCGACTCAACCATCACACGACTCAGGACTCACGACCTACGACCTAAGAACAAACGACTTAAGAATTTACAGCAACACGTTACAACATTACGCGACCTAACAACAAAGCACTTCAACAGAAACGGCTTGAGCGACCTATCACATGAGCGAGTTAAAATAACCGAGCAGCATAAGATCTGGACGACCTAGCGGCATAAGAAGTAACAGCATGTGTGAGCGACCTAAGAAGAATGCGCTGGAGAGCGACTTATCAAATGCGACATATAGTTAACTCGCCCGTGTTAGGTCGTAACTCGCTTAACTCGCTGGAGCGACCTAAAAAGAATGCGCTGCAGAGCGACTTATCAAATACGACATATAGTTAGCTCGCCCGTGTTAGTTCGTAACTCGCTAGTGTGCGACCTAAGGCATAGCTCGCATAACTCGCCGACGGCATCTGAATGGAGGCGCGATTCAAGGCTTAGGTCGCTAGGTCGTAGCTCGTTAGTGAGCGACCTAAGGCATGGTGCGCCGCATCAACATATGCTTAATATTCTATTTTATATTGATTTTATACTGGATGTGTGTTATAGCTAAGGAACTATTTGAATGAAACGTACACAAGGACTACATATTGCAAAAAATGTCAAACTCTTTGAGAGAGTATAGATGCCTTGTAGGGAAAGGTGTGGTAAAAGCTCAAATGCTGGGCGAGGAAAAAAAATAAAATGACTTGCTAAGTTATAGCCTTTAAACTTGACTGATCATGAATGGAGTGAATTCATAACGAATTGAATTTCGGTAAAATTTCAAATAAGTTGCAATCATCTATAAATTTAATAACAAAACATATGTATTTTAGAAATGAACATATTGTTATCACTAATGAGTATAAGCATTAGAAAAAAAAGCGGGAAATTATCTCCAAGTATTTTGAAAGAAAAAATTATGTGATGATTTCTGGTGTTGTAGGCCAAAAGTGTTTTAATGAAGAAAGTAAGGGAAAAACTCGTTCAACCACAGATGATGAGTCGGCGACGTTAGGCAAGATTGGAGCAAAAATCAGTAAATATGCATTTTTGTACTTCTGTAGTTAATGTTTTTTGATCAATACATACATTTGTCAAAAGATCAATAAATCATTTTATCAATTAAATGTTGCAGAAGAAAGAAAAGCAAGATTAAGAAACAACTAGAGTCCTCTTGTGGATTGAAGGGCGCTTAACCAAGGATGGAAATCCAACAAATAAAGCTGTTGAAAAATGGTACGAAAACACAATATTTATAACTTGAAGTAAGATAGAAGCAATACTAGTTCCAAAATAGCATGTTGATATTTTTTATCATAGGCTAAAAGAAAAAATGTAATATTAGTTAAATTATTTATGTAGAACCCTTCATATTTTTCATGCATAACAATCTTCTGATGTTCTCCAGAAAAAAAATACAACATTTTAATAGCTTACAGTCAAAAATTCCAAGACAATCACTCAAAGATGATGCCTTTTCAAATGTTCTAGGTGAGGACCGACCCGGTAAAGTAAAACGGCTTGGACTGAGGTTACAATGTCAAAATTAAAAGCTCAAGCACGCATATACTAATAAAATGATGCTTGGACTAGAAGAAAATAAGAGGGAACTTCAGGCTAAAGCAGATACACTTTTGCAGGTAAGCAATAGAAGTTTTTTCTCCGCACTTTTGCATAATTTACTAAAATCCATGGTCTAATTTGTTAATTTGATCATGCTTACGACAGTCAAATCATTAAGCTGATGATACACACTCTCATAAGCTTGATAATTCCATGGTAAACGTGAGTGCAAATATGTTCTATTGTATTTATATTATTTCCATCTGGTGAGCTAGTTTAATTTATTTTAAAGTACAAGTAGTCAAATGATGCTGAAAACCATAGCTATGAAAAAGTTGGAACGATTATTTCATATGATCCAGTAATCAGAACTAAATGCAAATTGATGAGCTGGTATAAGAAAGCGAAGTAGTGGCCGAAGGTGTAATTGTTTTCACAAATCCTTGTGATTTGGTTCACTTCGAATCTCTAGGACTTGATGCTTGGAAAGTGTCTGTTGATTATGCTAAGGATGAAGAAGCCTACTTGTGGTGAAGTACCGATGAATTTAAATTTGTTGGAGACGCTGTAGGCTCTACTGTTGCTTGGAGCAAGGAGTTCATCAATTTAGGTCTTTCTTAATCATCAGATAGCAATTTAGTTTCATTATAAAGTAGTTTGAATTAGAATGTTTGATTTAGTTTTTCAGTTTAAAATGTTTGTAATGTTTTGAAGTTTCAGATGTTCAGTTTTCAATTTAGTTCACTTACCTTTGCAGGTAAGTACTAGAATGTTTTGAAGTTTGTAATAATCAGATAGAAATTTAGTTTTCAATTATTTGTTCATGGCTTGTCTGTTTTGATTGATTCATCTCATAAAGGTGGTATTGAATAGCATCAATTTCCATTGTTTGCATATTCAAATGTTTACCTAATGTAATGGAATTGTGACGGAGTGCATCCATTTGTTACTTGTAGACATCAGGGAGAAGGTAATTTCTTACAACTTGCATATTTTTTACACTATTATATAAACCAGCTCTGTGATAGAAGTTAGTGAAAATATGCTCATTTTTGAGTTACAGGGTTTGGGGGCTCTAACAAAGTTACAAAATGAGCAACTAATAGAGAAGAGTGCAAAGCCTGCCATCCGTTTTGGGAAATGAATGCATTTATTCAAAAAGCTTGGCCATGAGGTAATATTTGATTTTACCTTAGGTAGTAATAAAGCTTACATTGTATGTATTTTAAATAAAACCAGTAAACAAATGATATTATTAGATGTGTGTAATAAGTATGTTAAAATCCTTTTCAATACCTAGATAATTATTGTCAAACGGATACCAAGACCCTATGGCACATTGTATAATGGTTGTTTACTCTAACTCACTCAAATGCTAGATTGATTGATTAGAAAACTGGTAAGTTTTTGATTGCCGACTTCTTTTCAGTAAAAATAAAATAAAATCAATTTACACTTGGAATGTAAAGTATATATGTTCTAAAGTATGTATGTTCTGTCTGCTTTGCTATTAATTGGATTTTTATTATTATTCAGTGTGCAACATTGCCTACTAGCAATTTGTGTCAAATTGGATGCTTAACAGGGTTATAGAATTCAATGCCACTTACCGGATGGTTAGCTACTCGTTAACTCGAATGTTTTTTTTTATTGATGAAAGAGTGGTCCTCTTAAGAGGAGAGCACTCTGAATTTTATTTACTATAAAAGCAAAAGCCGTACAAGTGTTTGATGGAGAATATATATTACAAATATGTAAGGATCGTCACTCCGATTAAAAGATTTTGAATTGAAATACTGGAATGAAATTTTATTGATTTATGAAACAATTTGATACAGAAAGAAGATAATCTTTGTTACACAATGCTTGCTGTATATATATGCAGTGTTATATGCTAAAGTGGGCTTTTAGATCAACAGCCTGTATCTATTATGTTTCTTTGTAAATAGAGCTTGAATAAGAGCCATTGAGATTTGACTGAACGGTTGTGATGCTTGAGATCTGCTGTGACTTTTATATACTTATCTTATCGTAACTTGTCTCATTCTCTTAGATCCCCCTCAAAGCCAATGTCGGTTAGGGTTTGCTTGAGAGAAATGAGATCGGTTTCCTCCGAAAATTCATGAAGGAAACTTGACGAATTAGAGTCGATCTTAGATATGATAGCTTTCTCCTTCTCTTATCTGTCTTCAGATGAGTTGAAGGCAGCGACTTGAGCAGAGAGTAAGGAGAAACCGAGGGAGATGTTGCGAATGACTTCAAGTTGAGGTTTTTTGAGATATTTATCTTCGTCAAGCTCTTGAATAGCCTCCGGTATGTACACTGGAACTTGAGATCTTTGATTGATGTCAGCAACATCAATGTTTAGTTCTCGTCTGAATTTCATGAAGCTTTGTCTTGAAAGAGGCTTAGTGAGCACATCAGCCTTTTGGTAAGTTGAAGGTATGTAATTTACCCTAATTTTATCTTTCATGACATGTTATCTAATAAAATAAAGATCAAGTTTCATATGTTTGGTCCGAGAGTGTAGAACAGGATTGGTGGTAAGTGATAATGCACTAATGTTGTCACACCAAATTGTTGCCTCGCTGTTAGTATTAATTTGTAATTCACGTAGTAGCGATTCTATCCACATGATTTCTGATGCTGTACTGGCAATGCTTCTGTACTCAGCTTCGGTACTTGATCTAGATACTGTTAAATGTTTTTTGCACACCAAGATACTGAATTCTTCCCTAGAAAAATGCAATAACCAGTATTAGATTTCCTATCATCATAATTAGTGGCCCAATCTGAGTCTGCATAGGCATTAATATTCAGTGATTTGCTTGATTGCATAATTAGGCTTTGATCCAGTGTACCCCTGAGATGTCTTAGAATACGTTTAGCTGCTTTCCAGTGTTCGTCGAACGGTCTTTGCATAAACTAACTAACTTTATTCACACTAAAAGAAATGTCCGGTCATGTTATAGTGGCACACTGTAGTGCATCAACCATGCTTCTGTATGCTTGTCATTGGATATGAATTCACCTTTTTGCTTTGATAGATGCAAGTTACTTGTCATAGGTGCAGGCAGTGGATTTGCTTTGTCCATGTTGGCTCTTACTAAAATCTTTGTGATATATTTCTTTTGATTCAACAACATTTCATTGTTTGATAGTCTTTTAACTTCAATTCCGAGAAAGTAGTTTAAATTTCCCAAGTCTTTGATTTAAAATTCCCAGTGTAGACACTATACAGTCTTTTCAATTTCTGACTTGTTGTTGCCTGCAATAATAAAATCATCAACATAGATCAGTACATATATAATAATATCATTTGAAAATTTAAGAAATAAAGAATTGTCTGATTTTATTGAATTGTATCCAAGCTTGGCAAATGTTGATTTTAGCTTTTCGAACCACACTATTGTTGCTTGCTTGAGTCCATAGCTAGCTTTGTTTAGTCTGCACACAAGATTTTCATTGCCTTTCTCAGTGAAGCCTTGTGGCTGTTGAAAGTGCGGTGTGTATACAATTATATGTGCTAATATAGTATACACGGATCGTGTAATATGGATTACAATACAAATGCGGAAATAGATGATAATAGCATTGTAAATAGAAAATAGAAAAATCACACCAGAGATTTTTATACTGGTTCGGAGCACCGTCCTACGTCCAGTCCCAGACTTCTATCTGGATTTTCACTATTAACTACCTCGCTTCACCCGGAGGAACAGGTTTACAACACCCGAACAACCGAACGGGATTTCACGCCTCTAATATACTGAGGACTTCAACACTTGCCTCTTACAACACAGAGGACTTCAACAAAAGAACAAATACAATTGTTGTTGACAACTTGTGTTCTTGAAAACACGGATTTGTCACTAGCAGTACACCCTTCCTATAATCTTATCCTCAAAGTATGCGATATGATGTTTTGAAAAGATTAAGGAAAGTATATTATTGAATCAAAGGATATGAAATAGTTTCAAAGATTCAATAAATAATTTAGAGCTTTTATAATACAGAATTGAGATCAGAGATTAGATTAAAAGAATATATGAAATCGTTATGCTTAATCAACGAATTGGATTAGTTTATATAGACAAGAATGGTTGTAACTCTTTGCCATTAAGAGATATGATCTTTGGTGAAAGATTAAGAGATGCAACCTTTGGAGAAGAGAAGTGTCTTTTGAAAAAATTGCTTTCTGTTCAAAAACGGTCGACAGGCTAAAAAGTGACCAGTAGACAGGAATTCAAAATATATATACGTTATGTGCATGTGTGCACGTTCACTGTGCAATTTACACAGGAACGGTCGACCGCACCTATATTGACCGGTCGACCGGTGCCTGTTAAATTGCACATTGAATTGTGCAACTGCATGCAACTTATAAATTATTCATATATATATTGATTCCCTTGATATGCATTATTATTTGAGGATAGATTTTAACAAATTTATTACTATTACAACAACAAATAATCAACCTATAATCTAGAGTACCATATATAGCTCTAATGACCTTGTTTTTGTCGATCGCCTTGTTTGTCAGAAATCAATCGCCTTATTTGTCAGAAATCAAAACTTTCATAAAGCTTGTGACTCAACATTCTCCCCCTTTTTGATTGATGACAATATATATATCTGCAAATCTGAATCTCCCCCTGAGTATGTGATTTCTTTCCTGCAAGCAATTGTTAGCCCTTTCTCCCCCTTTGTCATCGACAAAAAGGAGTAACAGATTACTAGAATATGATATGCGTAGAATGAATATGATAAGCATAGAAAAATAAATCATTAACACATCAAAGACATAACAGAGTTTACTACAGAACATAATGTTAATTGAAAAGCATAAATAACGACACTATTTAGTACAAGTGTCGAAGAATGTTTTTAAAGAGCTAAAACATAATGGAATCTAGGATGAAGCAGATCGAATCTCCTCTTCATCATCATCATCGTCGTCATCATCATCATCTTCATCTTCTTCCTCTTCATCATTGTTCCCTCTAGACGATTCGCCTTCATCAGATGAAGTCCATGTGAAAACTGGAGCAGCAGGACGTTTTCCTGGATCTTGTGCTTGAACAGAGGTGGATGAGGAACATGATATAGCGTCCCATAGCATACCGAAGAACGACTTGACCTTATTGAAGCGCTTATCAATTTTAGAGTCCATACGCTTGAGACGAGATTCAAGCAGAAATTGATTACGCGCAATGGTTTCAAGAGATTCTTTTGTTGATGACTTTGATCTTAAAAGTTTCACCTCATCGGGACGAGGTCGAGAGGAAGTTGCTCTTTGTTTTCTCGGTCCTCGTTGTTGCCATTCTTCAAAAGGCATAATCTCAAGATAAGGTGGAGGAAGCTTCATTCTTTTGATGGTTATGGAATCAATGCATTTTGGTGTTGAAGTTGCAGAATCAGGAGGATTAACCCCACAAGCTAACAAAAGTCTCATGATATATTCATTATAGAAGAAATGAGGCCGGGTTGAATTATTTACCTTGAGAATTTCATCAAAAAGCATGTGAACCCAATTGATTTGGATTTCACCATAGATAGCATAGAGTGCCTTGAAGTTTTCTTTGTACACTGCATCATAATTTCCAAGTCTAGGAAAAAGAGAATGCATCAAGACTCGATGAAGTAACCTTGCTGTCGGTCGAAGTCCAATAGACTTAGTGCCATCACTATTGTCTTCTATAAACTGATGACTTGTACTATTTCGAGTGAAAACTTCGCAGAAGGTAGATGAAAATTCTTCGCCTCGATTTGGTATACCAAGTATAGAAGCAATTCTAGCATGAGTAAGAAAAATTTGTTTTCCACAGACCATAGACCAGATGACGCCGTTTGGATTATCAGGTTGATATTCATCAAGATTCATGTTGGTGTAAAATAATTTAATCATTAAATGATTTATCTCCACACTATTTGCCGAAAAATCTATCAATGGAGTAATGTTGGCATTATCGGCTAACCTCCGAACTCCGTAAGCCGTGAAATCATCAAATTTGATGAAAGATCCTGGATGAAACTTGTAATTTGTCATTTGATTCCATCGTGTTACAGCAATTGGAGTTTGAAGCCATTTTTTGACGGAGATGGTAAGAGATGAAGTTTCAGAGGTTGCTCCTTTCTTTGATTTCTTTTGAGGAGGAGCCATTGTTGGATGATTTGTGATTTGGGAATTGAAGAATGGGAACTAGGGTTTGTGATTTGGGGTAAGAGAATAGTTTGAGTAGAGAGTGAATGAGGGTAGAGGGTAAAGTAACGTATAGGGTTATATATAAAAAAAAACTGAAAAATGCGTAACCGGTCGACCTACAACTTTTGGCCGGTCGACCGTTTTCAACCAGAGAGCAAACGGTCGACCGGCAATAATATGGGCGGTCGACCGGTCCTGGTCTGTTGTGCATATAGGATTCTTTTTCAAGTTTTTTATTATATATCAACCTATATATATATATATATATTATATTTTATACATAATACAAAATATAACCATCATTACACAAGAGATAGATAAATATATAACAACTATATATAAATCTAATGAGAAAGTTCGTCATTAGAATTATCGTTGTTTCCTTCAATACGATTCGACCATGGACTCCATTGTTTCTGAGCTCCTTCATTCTTTTCATAGTTCCGATCCCATGAGTTAGGACTTTTAGATGTTGATGGCCTAGACGGCATTGGTTCATGCACGTCATGTTTGTTGGAACCGCAGAAAAATGTTGCCAACTTTTCTAAAACAGACAATCGTGCCGATGTCCGTTGTTGCTCGTGATAAAGTTGACTTTGCCCGTAATGGAGTTGTCTCTGAAGGTCTATCTGATGTTTTTGGTAGTGGTGTATCTCATCAATTTGAGCTTTGGTTCGAGGAGAATAGAATAGTGTCCTTTTAACTCGTTTTGAATTTGGAGTTTTATCAGACATATAAGAGCATTGATGATGACAGCTTGATTTTTGTTTTGGAGTAGTAGGAGAATAATATTCGTCCGACTCAGAGCTTGTAATAGAAATGTGAGATTCTTGCGCACATTTGTCACAAATATGAGCCATAGTGTAAGTTGAATATAGTATTATGGTTAGATAAGAAGTAAAGATGAACAAAATAAAAAAATTTTGCAAGCTTATATATAAGTTTCTTATATATAATCTTATGGATGTGAGTTAATGATAACTTTTAACCACGAAAATATAAGCAGAAATTTTATTGTAAATCTAAAAATAGCTTTGTTTTTAAAACTGAATTTATAAAATGAGTAAATAGAATTTAACCATTAAATAAAGCAGTGGCTAATATTTAATATAAAAAAAATAGGTTAAGTAAAAGATACGGTTACTAGGAGAAAAGACATTAGTTTAGTTTAAACAAAAAAATTATAATTAAAGAGAATAACCAAAAGAGAAGGTGTACATTAGTAATTGCTTAGTCAAGATTTTTTCTTGAAATTAAACCAAGCTCTCTTCGTAATCTAATAAAATTAGATTCGAGCAGCGGCTTAGTAAAAATGTCCGCTAATTGATTGTCAGTATGGACATATTCAAGACATATATTTCTTTTTTCAATATTATCTCGAAGAAAATGATGACGGATATCAATGTGTTTAGTTCGAGAGTGATTCACTGGATTTTTAGAAAGATTTATAGCACTTGTGTTATCACAGTATATAATAGAATTTGATAAATGAATATCAAAATCTTGAAGTGTTTGTTGCATATATAGTACTTGAGTACAAGCGAGAGCCGCTGATATATATTCAGCTTCACATGTTGATAGTGAAACACAATTCTGTTTCTTACTAAACCAAGAGACAAGTGATTTTCCAATAAAATGGCATGTACCACTTGTACTTTTTCTATCTGTTCGTGAGCCACCGAAATCAGCATCACTATATGATACTAATTCAAATGGACATTCTTTTGGATAGAAAAGACCAAAATCTTTGGTATTATTAAGATAACAAATTATACGTTTCACTGCTCGTAAATGTGATTCCTTTGGATCGGCTTGAAAACGAGCACATAAACAAACACTCATTAATATATCTGGACGACTAGCTGTAAGATAAAGAAGAGAACCAATCATGCTTCGATATAATTTCTGGTCAACATTCTTACCACTTTCATCTTTTTCAAGATGTGTAGTTGTACTCATAGGAGTTGGTTTACCAGATGTATTTTGTAATCCGAAGCGTTTGATAAGATTTTCACAGTATTTTTCTTGATTGATAAAAATACCGTTTGAAAGTTGTTTGATTTGAAGTCCAAGAAAATAAGATAGTTCTCCCATATGAGACATTTCGAATTCTTTGGTCATAATACTCGCAAATTCCTTGCAGAGTTTATCGTTTGTTGAACCAAAGATGATATCGTCTACATATATTTGGATAACCAGAATATCTTTTCGAGAATGTTTAATAAACAAAGTTTGATCGACTTTGCCTATTTCAAATCCTGAATTAATAAGATAGCTACGTAATCGTTCATACCAAGCACGAGGTGCTTGTTTTAAACCATACAGAGCTTTCTTAAGTTTGAACACATGGTTAGGATATTTTTCATGTACGAACAAAGGAGGTTGTTCGACATAGACATTCTCTTTGATAAATCCATTGAGAAAAGCACTTTTGACATCCATCTGATAAAGTTTGAAATTATGATGACAAGCAAAAGATAATAGAATTCTAATAGCTTCTAATCGAGCGACTGGTGCAAAAGTTTCTTCATAATCGATACCTTCTTCCTGATTGTATCCTTGTGCTACTAATCTTGCTTTATTTTTGATGATATTTCCTTGTTCGTCAGCCTTATTTTTATAGACCCATTTAGTACCAATTACTGACTGATCAGTTGGTCTCGGAACAAGTTCCCAAACGTTATTGCGCTCAAACTGATTTAGTTCTTCCTGCATGGCAATGATCCAGTAATCATCTGTAGCAGCTTCTTTTGGATTCTTAGGTTCGATATTTGAGAGAAAAGCGACATGACCCATTTGATTGAGTTGACTCCTTGTTCTGACATGTGATGTTATTTCACCTATTATATTTTGGGCCGGATGGTCTCTTAATATTCTTGGTGGTGATTGTAATTCACATATTTGAGGAGTATTCTCAATAATTACTTCTGAGTCAGAATCAGTATTTGAGATGATTGGATTATCAATGACTATTGATTCGTCATCATCTGATATTGTGTGAGGATGCTGATAGATTCATCAAAAGAGACATGAAGTGATTCTTCAATAGTTTTGGTTCGTTTATTAAGTATCCGATAGGCCTTACTTCGTTCCGAATAACCGACAAATATTCCTTCATCGGCTTTTGGATCGAATTTTCCAAGCTGGTCTTTCGTATTTAAAATAAAGCACTTGGAACCAAAAACTTTGAAGTATGAGATTTTGGGCTTTCTTTTGTTAAACAATTCATAAGGAGTATTCTTGGTAAGAGGTCTTATGGACACACGATATAAAACATAACAGGCAGTTGCGACAGCTTCTGCCCAGAAATGTTTTGGTAAGGTGGTTCCATTCAATAATGTTCTTGCACATTCTTGTAAAGTTCGGTTCTTTCGTTCTACTACTCCGTTCTGTTGTGGTGTTCTGGGAAACGAAAAATTATGATATATACCTTTCTTTGTACAAAAATGTTCAAATTCATTATTTTCAAACTCTCCGCCATGATCACTTCTTATATTTTTAACTTTAATCCCTTTTGATTTTTGAATTCTTTTGACGAAAGATTTGAAATGATCGAAAGTATCACTTTTATTTTTTAAGAAAATTGTCCATGTATAACGAGAGAAATCATCAACAATTACAAGCACATATTGACTGTGATTTATTGATTGAACTCTAGTAGGTCCAAATAAATCCATGTGCAGTAACTCAAGTGGTTGTAATGTTGATATGACTTTCTTGGATTTAAACGATGATTTGGTCAATTTTCCTAATTGACATGCATCACAAATGTTGTTAACTTTAAAACTCATTTTGGGTAGTCCTCTAACTAGATTGTTTTTGGCTAGCTTGTCAATAGTTCTGAAGTTTATATGACAGAAACGTTTGTGCCATAGCCATGGATCATTGTCATTAGCCACAAGACACATATCTGAATTATGATTAATATTCATATTTAGAATATATATATTTCTGTCTCTATAACCTTCAAAAACCAAATTATGGTCTTTATCTAAAATACTACACTTATTATTTGAAAAAGAAATTATAAAACCCTTGTCACATAACTGACTAATACTAAGTAAATTGTGTTTTAAATTTCTAACTAGCATGACATTAGTAATAAGAGGTAAGTTAGATGTACCGCAATTGCTCACATCGCCTTTTCCGATGATATAACCTTTTGAATTGTCTCCAAAAGTGACTGAGCCACCATCTGAGTATTTAATATTTGTTAATAAGCTCTTGTCTCCCGTCATATGCTTTGAGCAACCACTGTCCAATATCCACTTCCCTCTTTTCTTCAGTGGGGCCTGCAAAAAATAGAATTAAGTTCATGGTACCCACTTTTTATAGGGTCCTAAGAGTTAGGTCTTAGGAGTCCAAACCCATTTGGGTCCGGTATCCCCTTTATATATATAATTAATATTAAAATGTACATTATTCATGAATTGCTGAATGTATTTGTTCCTAATCAAATTATTATTTGTTTTAGGAACCCATATTTTGATAGTCTTGACATTTCTCTTTTGAAATTTCACAACTGGTTTTGGTTTGAAATATAATAAACTAAGATTTTTCTTAGCTTCAGTTTTTTGTACTTTCTTCTTCCTTTTATTTCTAAGATGTTTCTTAGTTTCATGTTTGTTATATCCCAAACCTTGTTTATCTGAAATAGATTGTGAACTTTCAATGATTTTAGTCAAATTTTCTCGACCTTTGTTAAAGTTAGAAACATTTTGAGTAATGTCATCAAACTTTGTTTGTAAACTAGCTTTTTCTAGGTCTAGAATTTTGACTTTTGCTTTAAGTTCATGATTTTCAGTAGTGAGAGCGTTATTTTTCTCCTTTTGAGCTTCTATTTCTTGACTCAAAAGAGATATTTGAGAGTCAACATTAGATGATGATTCTTGAATATTTTCAAGTTCTTCTTCTAATATTTTCTTCTCATCTTTTAACATATCTCGTTCAAACTCTGCTCTACTTAAATCTGTTTTGACTACTTTTAATTGACGTTTTATGTCTTTATATTTGACTATCAATTCAGCATTAATATCAAGTAATTCATCAAATGTAGGAATTTGTACCTCATCTTCTGTTGCCATAAAACAAACATTAGCTTGTTCATTCTCCAAATCACTTTCACTTTCTGATGAAGATGACTCTGAATCATCCCATGTTACTGAGAAGGCTCGTTTCTTTGATTTGTCCTTCTTATATTTGAATTTGTCATTTTCTGACTTTTTCTTTTGTTCTGGACAATCCTTCTGCATGTGTCCCTTTTTATGGCAGTTGAAACATTCTATAGCAGATGAAGATGGTTTATTTGATCCAGGTTTCCTTTTATTGTAGCGACTGGCTTTTCAATATTTTAGGAATTTTTTGAAACCTTTAGCAATGAACGCCAAATCTTCATCTTCAGAATCTGATTCATTTTCATCTTTCTCAACATGAAATGCTACATTTTTCTTTTCTTCTTTCTGTTCTTTTCTAGCCTGCAAATTTGCTTCATAGGACATTAAATTTCCTATCAATTCATCTGGCTTCATGACGGAAAGGTCATTAGCTTCTTCAATTGCTAATACTTTTCCTTCCCATTCATTAGTCAGAGAATGTAGGACTGTTGAAACAACATCAAAATCAGAATACTTTTGTCCTAACCCAATAAGTGCATGGTGAATAGTTTGAAACCGTGAATACATGTCATTGATTGTTTCATTTGGTTTCATTTTGAAATTTTGAAATTGACTTTTCAGCATGGCTATTTTGGCTTGTTTAACCTTGTTAGTACCTTCATGAGTGATTTTTAGCGTTTGCCAAATTTGATATGCAGTAGTGCAGATACTAACACGGTTATATTCATTTTGGTCTAATGCACAGAACAACATATTTATTGCTCTTGCATTTACGGCTGCTGCCGTTTTCTCAGCCACAGTCCATTCTGAATAATCAGTTGTTGGATTCACTATTTCTCTTTGAGTAGCATTCCAAGCATCATAGCTACTTGATTGCATAAAGAATGACATACGTGTTGCCCAATAACTATAGTTAAGACCATTGAAAAATGGAGGTCTTTGTGTCGATTGCCCTTCTGTGTAAGTGGTGTTTTGAGTGCTAGTACTTGCGTTATTTGCCATATTACAAGAATATATCAAATAACTGTGTTATGGTTATATGATGACCGTGCTCTGATACCAAATGAAAGTGCGGTGTGTATACAATTATATGTGCTAATATAGTATACACGGATCGTGTAATATGGATTACAATACAAATGCGGAAATAGATGATAATAGCATTGTAAATAGAAAATAGAAAAATCACACCAGAGATTTTTATACTGGTTCGGAGCACCGTCCTACGTCCAGTCCCAGACTTCTATCTGGATTTTCACTATTAACTACCTCGCTTCACCCGGAGGAACAGGTTTACAACACCCGAACAACCGAATGGGATTTCACGCCTCTAATATACTGAGGACTTCAACACTTGCCTCTTACAACACAGAGGACTTCAACAAAAGAACAAATACAATTGTTGTTGACAACTTGTGTTCTTGAAAACACGTATTTGTCACTAGCAGTACACCCTTCCTATAATCTTATCCTCAAAGTATGCGATATGATGTTTTGAAAAGATTAAGGAAAGTATATTATTGAATCAAAGGATATGAAATAGTTTCAAAGATTCAATAAATAATTTAGAGCTTTTATAATACAGAATTGAGATCAGAGATTAGATTAAAAGAATATATGAAATCGTTATGCTTAATCAACGAATTGGATTAGTTTATATAGACAAGAATGGTTGTAACTCTTTGCCATTAAGAGATATGATCTTTGGTGAAAGATTAAGAGATGCAACCTTTGGAGAAGAGAAGTGTCTTTTGAAAAAATTGCTTTCTGTTCAAAAACGGTCGACAGGCTAAAAAGTGATCAGTAGACAGGAATTCAAAATATATATACGTTATGTGCATGTGTGCACGTTCACTGTGCAATTTACACAGGAACGGCCGACCGCACCTATATTGACCGGTCGACCGGTGCCTGTTAAATTGCACATTGAATTGTGCAACTGCATGCAACTTATAAATTATTCGTATATATATTGATTCCCTTGATATGCATGATTATTTGAGGATAGATTTTAACAAATTTATTACTATTACAACAACAAATAATCAACCTATAATCTAGAGTACCATATATAGCTCTAATGACCTTGTTTTTGTCGATCGCCTTGTTTGTCAGAAATCAATCGCCTTATTTGTCAGAAATCAAAACTTTCATAAAGCTTGTGACTCAACAGCTGTTCCATGTATACCTCCTCCTGCAAGATACCATGGAGAAAAGCATTATTAACATCTAGTTGTCTAATAGTCCCGTTCTTGTGCAAAGCAATAGTTAAAATAATCCTAATGGTTGAGGGTTTTACAACAGGAGAAAATGTTTCATTGAAGTCAAATCCATTCTGTTGTGAATGCCCTTTTGCCACTAGTCTTGCTTTGTACTTAAGAACTATACCATCTGAATTCCTTTTAATTATGTATGTCCACTTGCATCCAATTATATTTTTTTGTATTGGTAAGGGTACAAGATGCCAGATTTTGTTCTTCATTAATGCATTATACTCTTCCTTCATGGCTGCTGTCCAATTAGTATCTTGTACTGCTTGTTGATAAGTACTAGGCTCAGTGCAGTCTGACACAACACTATAGATTTTTGGTTTAAATATGCCACTCTTGGCTCCTGTTATCATGTGATGTCCAGTGTTTACAGGTTGAGCAGATTGATCACTGTTGTCTTCAGTGACACCTTGTTGTGTATTGAATGATGCAATATCATTCAATATTCGACATGTGTCAGAATGTTGACTGGTGCTGGATAGAGAAAGATCACTAGATCTTTCAGAAATGTTGCCTTGCTCTTGCCCTGTTTCACTTGTTGACTTAAAGAGATTAGTACTGAGACTATCTCTCCCCTCACTATCAGTAGTGCAATTAGAAGCTAACTCTTCAAAAAAGAGTGTTATTGGAGGTAATGAGTATTTAGCATTTTATATTTTATCAGATGTCTTGATTGCTACATTACTAAAAGGAAATTCTTTTTCATTAAAGATTACATGTCTTGATATGTATATTCTTCCCTTCCTATCAAGACACTTGAACCCCTTTTTTTTGATGCATAACCTAAGAATTTATAGGGTTGAGACCTAAATTCTTACTTATTCTTATTGTATTGTCTTAAGTAGGGAAAGCGTAGACATCCAAATATCTTTAAGTTTTGATAGTCTGGCTTGACTTTAGTTAGTATTTCCAATGGAGTTTTATAGTTCAGTACCTTTGTGAGTAGTCTATTGATCAAATAGCCTGCTGTGAAGAAAGCATCAGGCCGAATTTTAGTGGAGTGATGCCTGAGCCAATAAAGTCAAGACAGTTTCTTCAATATGTCTATGTTTTCTTTCTATAAGACCATTTTGTTCAGAGGTGTAAGGACATGTAGTCCTTTGTGTGATTCCCATTTTTTGAAAATAATCTTTCAATGATAGGAATTCTTTTCCACCATCTATTTGAATAATTTTTACCTGACAGCCTGTATGTCTTTCTGTATTGCCTACAAACTGTATTACTGCATTGTTAGTCTCAGACTTTGCCTTTAAGAAATATATCCATACATGTTTTCAGTATGCATCAATGAATGAGATATAATATTTATGACCATATTCACTACATATTGGGGCCGGACCCCATAGATCAGTAGCAATTAGTTCTAATGGTTTATGATAAACAGTCTCAGAGTCTGGAAATGAAAGCTTATGACTTTTACCCATTTGAAAAAATGTACAATTATAAGAAATTGGAATTTTATCAACAGAGATGTCACTGTAATTATTTACAACATGCTTTAAAATTTTTATACTGGGGTGACCCAATTTACAGTGCCAAGTATCAAGACTTTTACTACTATCATCAGTTTTAAATTCAGAGATATGACACCAATTTTCCTTATGATCATCATGTCTTGAATTTGCAACATCAAATTTGTACAATCCCTTATGTTCCTTACCCTACAAGAGAGTTTCCCTTGTTAGTATGTCTTTTACAAAGCAATGATTTGGATAAAACTCAAAGTAAACAATATTGACTTTGGCAAACTATGACACACTCATTAAATTCTTTTTAATAAATGGGACTCTCAATAAATTGTTGAGATAAAGTTGTCTTATACCTCTTAAGCTTGCATTACCAGTGTGAGAAATGTGAATTGGTTTACCATTTCCTAAATATACTAATTGTGTACCTTTGTATTCCTTGTTGCCAAGATTTAAGTTGCTCAGGATGTTAGTTACATGATTGGCAGCCCCTGAGTCAGGATACCAACTATCATCGTGTATGTCTTCAATCATGGCTTTGTCATCACTTCCTTTTTTAGTCTTGACTTCTGTTTGAGTATTGACCAAGTTTGCACTAGGATTTGAAGCTTTTGAACTGTTACTGCTTTGTTGAGATGGAATGAAATTAGCATCAAATCTGAAATAACATTTATTTGCCGTATGCCCATGTTTTTCACATATTTGGCATCTTGGTCTATTGTTATAACTCTGCATGCCTCCTCTGCCTCTGGGCCTATTGTACAGACCACCCCTTTGATTATTGTTATGTTGATTTCTTGCTACATTGTTACTTTCTTTATTTATGTTTCTGCTGTTAGCAATGTAATTGATAGAGTATTCTGAGTTGGTTGACTTCTTTTGCTCTAATCTGCCCTCATGAGAAAGAAGTATTGAGTGTACATATTGTAGTGATGGTAATACTTCATTAGAAGATATTACTACCGCCACTGACTCATATTCTTATCAAGACCATTTAATATAGATAGGACTCGCTCTGTGCCAGATACTTTGTGTCCAGCTGAAGCAAGTTGATCACATATTGTTTTAGCTCTTGATAGATATTCTCTCATGTTTAGATTGTCCTTTAAGTGATGCAATTGTCTTTTGTACTGCATGATTCTTGTAGCAGATTAAGAACTGAACACTTTTTCAATAGTATGCCATATCTCATGTGTTGTTTTGCATCCAACAAGTTGTGGTAACAGATTTGCACTAATAGATAATAACAACCATGAACTGATCAAGCTATCTTGTCTCTGATGTGTTATGTAATCTTTATTGCTTATAAGTTTTCCATCTTGATCTGCAGTGAATTTGGGTGGAACACTTATGGTTCCAAGAAAATAATCTTCAATTCCATATCCTCTGATTGCAGTTTCAATTTGGAATTTTCACAGCAAGTAATTTGATTCTTTCAATTGGACAGTGAATGCTTGACTCTGTGGCTTAATGATGGAATTCATGAGTTCTTGAGTGATATTAGATTGAGTCTGAGCAGTTCTTGGAGTGGTTCTTGGTACAGAGGTTGATGATACAGCAGCATCCTCTTCAGCTACGATGATAAAATTGAATCAAGAATCAAGAATAAGGATAAGTGGGATATACAGGTGAAAATGATGAACAGATTTCTCTGATTCACCTTTCTGTCTGATACGAATCAGGTAATTTCTGTTATTGATGAACTTCTTTGATGAGAACAGATGCAGCCAGTTGGGTGGTGAGTGACGAGTGCTGACACCTCCTAACTTGGCACGACACAGTGATCAAATGATAAGAACAGTGATGAATTCTTGAATCTCAAGTGATGATCTCTGATCTGATGAGATCCAAACATGCAGCCTATTCTCAGATGATGAGATTGTTTTTGATGAGGGTATGGCAGGGCACAACGTTGTAAAGCGAGTTTTGGCTCTGATACCATAAAAGATTTTGAATTGAAATATTGAAATGAAAACTTCATTGATTTATGAAATAGTTTATACAGAAAGAAGATATCTTTGTTACACAATGCTTGCTGTATATATATGTAGTGTTATATGCTAAAGTGAGCTTTCAGATCAACAGCCCTAATCCATTATGTTCCTTTGTAAATAGATCTTGAATAAGAGCCATTGAGATTTGATTGAACGGTTGTGATGCTTGAGATCTGCTGTGACTTTTATATACTTATCTTACCGTAACTTATCTCATTCTCTTACACTGATGATCAACAAAAGGCATAGATAAGAACTAGCAAGACATAAAAATTACAATTTAAGTTAATGTAAAAGGTCAGCAACTAGAGAGTGCTTATGGCAAGATGGATTGTGTACTGTTGCATGGAATAGCTGTTGTTGCATGAAGTTTTATGCTCTGTGTCAGGAGTTGATGCTGTTAAAGATCGCGAATCACACTGATGAAGTGTACAGACTTCATTGTGTATAGAAAAGCAAGAGGGAATGGATAGCATGCAAGAGCTGCAACCAGGAAAGAACTGTTGCTTGCCTTTTGGAGTGTACAGGCTTCATTATGGCTTGAATGTATTAAATACATAATGCATAATAGAAGTTGAAGAAGCCAAGCATTTTGAAGGAGAAATTGCTTATGTTAGGTAACTTCAGTAGGGTTCCCTGAAGATTTCCTGTGTGAGGTAGGAGACTATGACAAGGTGATCTGGTGCGATGTGGCAGACAAGCATTCAAGTCAGAGAGGCACCCTACGAGAAACAAACTTGCGTGGATTATTGCAAGGTACAGTGCTCTCAACGGACAAGCGTGCAGGTCAGGATGCAGTTGATGGGATGCACGAGCAGAATGGAAATGTGATGATCTGCTCTGACTTGAAAGTACTACAGGAGGAATTCTGACATGTCAGAGGAAAAGCTGGCTGAGAGAGCTAGTTGATGAGCTGCTTGTTGGAGATCCGCTTCTATAGATGCAAGCAAACCACAAGCTGAGGCGCTGGCGAGATTGAAGTCGGAAGAATTATTTGTCGATGACTGGAGCTCAGATGATGATTGTGGCAAACGACGATCTGAGGTGTGTTGATGGCCTGAAGAAAAAAAATCTACTGTATGTTAACTCGATGCTTACATCATTGTTATTGCTGTGTCAATTTTTTCTGCACATGCACACCTTTACATGGAAGTGTAGGTTATTTGAAACTGAAGTAGAATTCGATCTATTCTTTCTATATTGCAACCTGTCACTACATATGTTCATAGATATCTCAATTAATTACTCTAATGAATTTGATTGGTCTTAAAACAATATTCATTATGCATATGATACATTTAAAGTGATTACACATGACCGACATGTTAGCACGTACAAAAGCTCTTTGTGCAATTTCATGTATATTTGACATCTATGTTTACCAGTTAATCTTAAATTAGTCAGTACAAGTATTGTGTTTCAATTTGTTATGCATTTAAGCTAATCTTTATTGGCTTTCCGTATTTGTAATTTCAGCGCTAATTAGAAACAACAAAGCTGGAATTGCTGCTTTCGGCATATCCAATGGTTATGCTGCACTTAGAGATGCATTGGGTTTTGAGGATGCTCGATTCCAAAGGTAAGAAAGCTTGATGCATTAATCATCTCTATGTCAAACATTGTTTCATTGTCCATCTTTCATCTTATTGAGAAGCATATTCATATTTCTCCAAAATGTTTCATTTAAATATGAAAAATCTGCTGCCAAAACCTTTGCAGAAAAGCATTGAACCTAACCAAGTACCTACTCCAGGAAAATAATTCAGAATGTACCAACATAAACAAACTGGGGTTCCCGCGTCTAATGGTGCGTCTGATGTCAAGTGAGGAGTCCAATGTGTGAGAAGAAGCTCTTATGTCTCTCCTCCAGCTCACATATTTCTTGCTAATTTAAGTTACTGCTTTACAAATCCAAACAAGGCGGAAAACTAAGAAGCTTGGGGTAGTTATCAATCTTGGGTCAACATCAGGTCCTTACCCAATTTGTGGCGATCCAATCTATTCGGCTAGTAAAGGTTTAAACCAAAGGCGCAACATTTAGAATTTAGCCAGAAGGACAGAAGCGCGTTTTTCCAATTTCCTGACTTCGGCAGCTTCTTCTGCCTTAGTCCAAGCTTACCCTATCCATTATCTACCTTCACCTACTGCTTGTCCTAGTCATCGCCGTCTAAGCAATCGTCGTCCGAAGTTATCATCATCCAAGCCCCCACCGCCCAAGCCCCTCTCTTGTCGATGTTTAAATTGAATTGAATCTTTTACATTGTCGGCGTCGATTTTCCAAAATCGAGAAAGCTTAACTTGACGCCTCAATCCAAACCATTGTCAGAAATAACTCAACCTTTGAATTCAAGAGGTACAAATTCAAGATTTAAGAAACGAATGGAAAAGCAGAATCTACAAAAAGAAGAAAAATGTCCAAAAATTACCATGAATTTCAAATGATATTTGGATATAACATTTCTATATTTGAAACACAATAGATTGTATTTAATATGCTAAATGGTAAACTAATATAGCATTTGTACTTTGAAATATGGTACTATTATCTAAATATGCATAATGGTAGTTGGATATAGCATAAGCATATTCCAATTGAACAAGGATTAAAAAATATGTAAAATGATACTTGAATTTAGCATAAGTATATTTAAAATAAACTAGCATGGATAGAATATACAAAATGAAATAATTATTTCTAAAGAGAACTACCATAAATAGAATATGCAAAATGATAGCTAAATATAGCATTGTATTTTTTAATGTAACTTTTAATCACAAAGTTCACTACCATATTTATGATACGTAAAATAATAGTTTAACGTAACATTTGAGTTATGTAATCCACTATCATGTTTAAAATAGGCAAAATGTTAACTTAATGTCGCATTTTAATTATGAAGTCCAATATTAAGATTACAATATGCAAAATGGGATATAATGTAACATTTTAATCACAAAATCTACTATCATGTATATGATATGCAAAATGATAGTATAATGTAGCATTTTAATTATGAAGTCCACTATTACGTTTAAAATATGCAAAATGATAGTTGGAGATAGCATTTTACATATGAAGTCCAATATCAAAGTTACAATTTGCAAAATGATATTTAATGTAGCATTTTAATCACAAAGTCCACTAGCATATTTAAGTATACAAAATGATAGTCTAACATAGCATTTGAGTTATGAAGTACAATGTCATGTTTACAATATGCAAAATGATAATTTAATATAGCATTATAATTATGAAGTCCAATATCATGATTACAATATTCAAAATGAGATTTAATGTATTATTTTAATTACAGAGTCCACTAGCATATTTAAGGTATGCAAAATGATAGTTTAACATGGCATTTGAGTTATGAAGTCCACTATCATGTTTACAATATGGAAAATGATATTTTAATAAAGCATTTAAACTAAAAAGTCCACAAAAATATTTAGGATATGCAAAATGATCGTTTAATGTAGTGTTATAGTTACGAAGTTCACTATCATGTGTAAAATATTCAAAATGATATTTTGATGTAGCATTTTAAGTTCAAATTCAACTATCAGGTTGTAACATCCCCCTATTTGAAGGTCCAAAACTAACGGCAACGGATGCTGTAGTCATACATAGTTATTAATCATCGAAGACCAAATACGACGGTGTTAGATTCATTGATACACAGAAAAAAATGAATATGGAAAAAAATGAACTTCAAACAAATTCACATTCTACATCAAAACATTTTCAATTCATTACATAATCTCATGTTCGCAAACCACGTTCAAAGAAAACATATTTATTATAACATACGCCCAGAGCTACATATGAAGATGCCCCTCGGGATGATCAGAGTATATGCAGGCAATATAACAATTTTGCCATTACAATCAACACGGCGGAATCAAAAGAAAGAGAACTCTAAATAGCTATCACGCCTCCTGCATGTCTTCGAAAGTTTATTCATCATAGAGGTACCTGAAAACCTTAACTCTCAAACTATTCAAAATCAACTGAGTATCCGAGAGTTTAAAGGGAAAACATAAACTTCGAGTCAGACATAAAGCCTGGAATAAATATTAATCTACCATCTCAAATCATCTAGACATCTAGTGAGACCATGCCGCTTAGCGGAATGGGTTTCCCCTCACTAGTATCCCAAAACCTTTATAAATCCATATACTATGCTGTTGCATCCATAATGGTTGAGACGATTCAAAATAAGATAACATGATGATATGCAAAACAATTGAATTAATTCTGGATTACCCATCCCCATTCAATTTGGACTATCTGTCTCAATTATAGTTACTAGGATTGCTATTAACCTATTAGTTTTCATGGGCTGACTAATAACCAGTTAAACATTTATGGACTCCCCGTCCAATTACATAGTTTTCATGAGATCAATATGAACCTATTGGTAACTCCAATATTACGCTTATCCTAGTTTTCATGGGTAGACTAGGAACCTATTGGTAACCCCAATATCCTTTCTGTTTACCCTAGTTTTCAAGGTTTGACTAGGAACCTATTGAGTTCTGTTAATATTTCATCCGGATATAGTTTTCATAGGATAATTACAAACCTACTGACCCTGCCAGTATTCAATCATAGTTTTCATGGGCTTACTATGAACCCAGCTATCTGTCGTCTTCCTTTACACATAGTTTTTATGGGCTAACTATAAACCTATCTATCTAACATCTTCTCTTATGCATAGTTTTCATGGGCTAACTATGAACCTATTGGCCCCTGCCAATATTATACAAATTTTATGTGCTTACTGTGAACCTATTAGCCTCTTTCAATATCTTTCCTTTATATTTGAGCATTCTATATTCTAGTCTTTCTGACCTTCTGGATGCAGTTCTACTCATTTAGGAGTTTTTTAAATTTATACTCACTACTGGGTTAGCCTAACTGGTTCTTCTTCCCTTTACCCCAAATGCAGTTATGGGTCCATTATAAAGTGAAAATGTTCATATTAGAAGAAGTAATATAAAACATAGCAATACTACTCTATGGTTTAATATAAAACTTGGTTAATTTGTTAACCTATTTCTTTATCAAAGATAGCTTCTTCTTAAAATCACTATCAAAACTCCTTTAATATAGCCATGGATTTTTCCTTTAAAAATAGAGTTTGGGAATAAAACCTTTCCATACCTTCAAAACTTTGCTTTCGACTTCATAGGATAACCTCCTTCGAAAGCTCTTAAAAACATTAGGCTCCTACTTTATAATACTTTAAATTCTACCTTACGGAACCTTTCGAGTATATTAAAGTATTAGCATTTAACTTTAGAAGTTTTAGCTTCGAAACCATTTGAAAGTACCCCTTTCGACACTTATGGAAGTAGCCCTTCCGAAACCATTGAAAGTACCCCTTTCGAAAGCATTGGATTTATACTTAAAACATAATTTGGGTCAAAGTAAATATAGTCAAAAACATCTTTTTCGAAACCAACTTTATCATTTATGAAACATTGGGGAACCATGATGGCTTTGGCGCCATCTCGTTCGAAAGCATAAAACAACTGGGCAAAACATAAGAAGGTTGATGTCGAACCCCTTTCAAAACCATCACCTTCTAAACCCTAAACCCTTTCAAGTGGCTTGAACTTAGAAAACAAAACACCTTTCGAGAGCATTGATATCTTTAATACCATCGGAAGGTTATAAAACTACAGCAGGGTATTGATTAGGTCGGAACCCCCTTCTTTCAAAACATTCTGTTATAAGTGAGGAATCCAGTCAAAAAGAATTATAAGTTAATGGAAACTCCATTCAAAACCCCCTAAAACCTTTTTCGAAACCTTATTCTTCGACCCTGTTGAAGGCTTAAATCAAAACAAAGGCAGGCGCTTATTTTTAAAACAAACTAAGGATTCGACCCCTTCGGAAGCTATACTTTCGACACTCTACCTTCCGCCTATCTCCAATCCACTACATACCATCATGGTGATACCATTTTTATTGGTTTCGGCATAGTTGGTTTCGATAAGGATGAAGGCAGAAGCTAATGTGTCGAAAGGCGCTTTCCTAAGTTAGCGGAACCACTTTTCTGAGCAAAACCATGTTTAACCCTTATTTAGGTAAACTTTTTTTCAATTAACTTGCTACGTGTCGACATTAGATTGGTTTCCTTAACTTTTTCAAATTCTTTTTCCAAAATAACCGCCACTAATCCAGATCTAAACCATGGTTAAGTTAATCAAACTATCCCTTCCAATTTTTGCATAGAAGTCCCTCTTCTAAAACAGTTTATTTTGCATGGTAAATCACTTTGGAAAAATCCTTCAAAATTCTAGAAATTCACTTTAATTATGTTGTCTAACATATTAAAATTCCATACCCAATTTCTCAATATATTTTCCAAAATAAATTATAAACCCAAATAACTATATTTTCCTATGAAAATACATAATTATCTTTCGTAGCTTGGAAAATTCTCAAAATTGAAACCTAATTCCAAAATCATGTTTCTCATAACATAATTTTTTTTATAGCATTTGAACATCATTTAATCTCGGTTGTGATCTAAAACCGTGCTAAATCTGTTATAAATACCTTGTTAAATCACGTAAATCATGAATTAAGCATATCATCATCCAATATATCATAAAACGAATTTATTCCTTAAATATGAAAATATATGGTTTACAACCAAAATAAAGATGGAATCATTGCTATCAATAAGGAGATTGGGTTGACATTGATTTCCCCTAATCTTAATTTTCTAGCTTTAATTTGAATTTCTCTTGATCTCTGTCTTTTTATTTTTATTTGCATTTTAAAATGACGTGAAAGGGAAGTAAGAAGGTGAGAACGAAATATATATAACGGTGGAAGCAAGGGGCGGCAATTCCCAATATACCCTTATGTGACTAAATTAGCCAAAACCCATTCTTAAGCCCATTATTTAGTTCGTTAGGCACTACCCTTATTTAATTAATTCAAGTCTCTATCCCCTTATCGCTTACATTTATATTATTCTATTTAGTTTATCTAATTAAATCTCCTGAATAATGTTATCAAAAATTAGATGTAATATAGGCTTCCTTTAAAGAATTTCATCCTTGAAATACAGTAAGGACTAAATATCAAACATAGGAATCTTCTGTAATGACTCCTAACAACCATACTGTCTACTTAACTAGGAAATATCTATATAAATCTAATATAGACATACCCTCAAAGTAGATCAGGTTAAGTATCTCGAATTCTATCCTCTGTTTTCTAAGTAAAGTCTTTCTCGTTGTCGCTCCACTAAACGTTCACCGACTTGACTGTCTTGTTCCTCAGTCTTTTCTCACCTTTCGCAACAACTTGAACTGGTTGTTTAACAAAAGTCAAATCAGGCTCTACTTCCAAGTCCTCTAACTCTGTCTAAGGAATGGTGGCCTTTGGATCATGCATATACTTGCGAAGATTAGACACATGAAACACATTATGGACACCTTCCATATTTCTCGGCAACTCAACTCTGTACCGGAGCTTTCCAATCCTCTCTATAATCTGGAGTGGACCAACATATCTCGGGGTCGACTTTCCTGACTTTCCAAACTGTACCACACCCTTAATAAGTGATACTTTAGTGGAAACTCTGTCTTCCACTGAGAACTCTAGGTCTTTTTATGCCTCATATCTACATAACTCTTCTGTCTGAATTGATCTTCCTTCAATTGTTCTCGGATTAACTCAATCTTCTCTAATGCCTCCATTACCCAATCTTGACATAAACCAATCTGTCTCTAGTCTCCAACCAACATGCATGGGGTTTACATGGCCTTCCATACAAAGCTTCAAAAGGCGTCATTCCTATACTAGTCTGGTAACTATTATTGCAGAAAAACTCAACCAAATGTAGGAGATCCATCCAACATCCACCAAAATCCAATACACAAGCTCTCAACAAATCTTCGAGCACTTTATTGACTCTCTTGGTCTTCCAATCCGTCTATGGATGATATGCGGTACTCATCTTGAACTTAGTGCCTAATGCATCCTGTAGACTTTTCCAGAATTCACTAGTGAATAAAGAATCTCTATCGCTGACTATGCTACTAGGAGCTCCATGAAGTCTAACTATGTTCTTCATGAACAACTTTGCCAAAACTGGTGCCGTCCTGGTTGACTTTACTGGAATGAAATGGGCACTCTTGTTCAACCTATCCACAGTGACTAATATACTTTCATTTCCTCTCCTTGATCTTGGAAACCCATCTATAAAATCCATGGATATCGAATTCCATTTCCATACTGGAATATCTAGAGGCTAAAGTAACCCACTCAGCTTCTGATGTTCGGCCTTCACTTATTGACAGTCTACACACTGCCTAACCCACAATCCAACATCCCTCTTCATGACTTTCTAATAGAAGCTTCTCTTCATATTTTGATACATCTTGGTCCCTCTAGGATGAATAGTAAACTTGGATCAATGACATTCCTCAAGAACTTCTCTTCTCAAGTTCTCCACATCTGGAACACATAATCGTCTCTTCTTTCTTAACCATCGTCTCTGGTCAAGACGAAAATCTTTCAAATCATTGACCATATTTCCAACCTCAAGCCATCTGATCCTCTCGGCTAATAATTGATCCTCCTTCTGTTTAGAAGCAATTCTTCTGATCAACCCTAGGCGAACTTCTAAACAAGACAACATGACAGTACTATGACTAGAACTAGCAGTCGATCTTAATTACACACCACAACTGGGCAAAGCTTCTAGATCTTTCCATTCTGCCAACATAGCTAACAAAACATTATGATGTCTTTCATTGAGAGCATCTGCTGCTTTATTACCTTTCCCTGGTGTATACTATATACCAAAATCATAATCAGTCAAAAGTTCCAGCCACCTCTGCTGTCGCGTATTCAACTTCTTCTGAGAGAATAGATATCTTAAAGACTTATGATCGGTATACAACTCAAATCTCTCCGCCTAAAGATAATGCTTCCAAATATTCCAGGAAAATATCACCGCGGCCAACTCTAAATCATGAGTAGGATATCTTACTTCGTGCAGTCTAAGCTGCCTAGATGCATAAGCAATGACTTTGCCCTTTTGCATCAACACTGCTCCCAATCCAATCCCGCATGCATCTATGTATATTACCAACCCTTGATTACCATCTGGAAATACCAACACTGCAGCATTGGTCAACAAATGCTTTAACTTAAGGAATGCATCCTCACATTTGTAGGACCAAACAAACTTCACTTCCTTCCCGGTAAGCTTAGTCAAAGGCGCTGCTATCTGTGAGAAATCCTTGATAAATTTCAAGTAATAGTAAGTAAGTCCATGAAAAATTCTAATCTCGGTCACCATCTCTGGTCTCTTCCAATTGTTCATAGCTTTGATCTTATGTGGATCGACCGACAATCCCTTCTCTAAAACCACATGACTAAGAAACTTAACCTCCTTCTTCCAAAAATGACACTTGGAAACCTTTGCCTTTAGCTGATTCTGCCTCAGCGTTTCTAGCATAACTTTAAAATGATCTTCATGCTCTTTCTTATTCTTAGAGTATACCAAAATATCATCTATAAAAACCAACACAAATCTATCCAAATACTCTCGGAAGACTTGAATCATCCAATCCACAAAGAAAGCAGGTGCATTCGTCAATCCAAATGGCATCACTAACCACTCATACGAATCATATCTAGTTCGAAATGCAGTCAAAGGAGCGATATCCTCTCTCACTCTCAGCTGATGGAACCCCATTGCCAAATCCAATTGAGAAAACACTTTGACTCCACTCACTGATCAAACAGATCATCAATTCTCGGCAAAGGATACGTATTATTTATCGTATTTTCGTTCAGCTTACGATAGTCGTTACACATGCTCAACTATCCATCAGGTTTCTTCATGAATACCACGACCGCTCCCTAAGGCAAACTGCTTGGTCTAATAAAATTCTTTTCTTCGAGATCCACCAGCTGCACCTTCAGTTCCTTCATCTCTGTCGGTGTCATCCTACTAGGTGGTCTACTTACAAGTTCAGCTTTTGGCATAAGTTCTATCTGAAACTCAATAGCTAGTTTCGGTGGTAGCTGTATGACTGGCTCAAAAACATCTGCAATTTCTCTTACAAACCGAACCTGACTTACTCTTCACCCACTTCCATTGCACTTAACAAAACACAACAACTCTGGCCAGAATTCTCTACTAAGAATATAATCCGATTATGACTACCTAGGTGTCTCAAATATATCTTCCCATCCTGGCAGAATATCCTGGCCACATACCCCCTTAACCAATCCATACCCAAAACGATTTTGAAATCTATAAAATCGTACACATACAAAGTGCATGCAAACTTATGACCTAATAAATCAAGTTCTAACTGGTCACATCTTATCCCCAGAGTTGCATACCCTCCTATTGGATTTGCAACCCTTAAGGAAGTAATAAGGTACATGGGCTCTAAGCATAACCTATCAACCAAACACTGGGATATAAATGAATGTGATGCCCTGGTATCAAAAAGTATCCTAACTGGTATACTCTAGATCAAAAACATACCTTCCATCGTAGCCTTTCCTTTATCAACAACAGTAGGCTTAGTTGATGTTCCAACAACAAAAACCTTTCTCATGTCTACCCCAGCTGGCTCTGGACATTGGTTCTTGCAGCTCCCCACTTGATCATAGTTAAAGCACTATACATTCTTCTTGTCTGCAGCCTTCTTTCCCTTACCTAACCGGAACTCATTAGCATAATGACCTTTCTTGTCACATTTATAGCACACTAAATTATCCTTTGCCTTCTTGGCAGCATCCCCTTTCTGGGCTTCCTTCTTCTTCAACACTTTTCTCTTATTTCCCTGAGGACCCTGGGATTCAATTGGCTTTTCTCTAGGTGAAATAGCAAGCATCTCTTCACGGTGAATGGCCATCTCCACCACCACATTAGAAGGATCTCGGATATGGGTCATAGTCATCCTAGCAAGCTCAGGTCTCAATCCTCAAATGAACCTCTCATTCCTTCTCACATCAGTGTCTACCAAAGCATATTCATATCGAGACAGTTCATTAAACTTAGCAACATACTTGACCACCGACATCTCTCCTTGAACCAGATCCATAAACTTTCTCATCAATGCAGACTTAGCAGCTTCAGACAAAAACTTCTGCTCCTTCTCCTGAAATCAGCCCAAGTTAGCTCTTCCTCCAATACCTTGGTGGTAACACTATTCCACCAATGAAGCGCTTCCCTTTGCAGCTGTCTAGAAGCCAACCTTCTCTTTTTCCCATCATCCAAGCCTAGATCAGTACATATCCTCTTACAACTCAATAGCCAATTCTTTTCTTCAACAGCATCCTCCATTCCAACAAACGGCTATCCATCCAAACTGATGTAGTCTATGCTTAGCTTAGCATAGTTACTCCCAATTGGAGTCACAGGATTAGCTCCTCCAACATTATCCGTAAATCCATCTTGCAAAAGATTGGCCAACAACAGATATACCCTTCTTGCATCTACTAGCAGATTTCCAGTACCTACATTGGCTTCAGCGTTTGGATTAGCATTAGTATGTCGACCCTGGGTCCTCCTGGTATTTGAGCGAGCATTTCCGTTAGTTGTGGTACTTCCTCCACCAAGATTTCATCTTTCGTTTCCTGCTTCCATATCTTCTTTCTCGTAAATCTGCATATGAGCCTTAGTAAGATATAGAAGAACAGTCTAAGAGAGGGGGGAATATGTACTTATAGGGATAGTCCCGCTAAAGTCCCTATTAAGTGTCAAAATACACTAAACATCCTTACCAAAAAAATTATGTAAATTAGGTCCCTAAAATTAAATTACTGAATCATTGCATACATTTTTGCAATTATTCGGTGAATAATTTTAGAAATTTATGCGATTATATACAAAAATTTCTGCAATTATTCACTAAAATTTACGGAAAAAAATTTCTGTTATTATTCACCAAAAAATTACGGACATTTCTGCAATTTTTTCAAAATATTGCGGAAATTCTGCAATTATTCACCAAAAAATTATAGAAATTTCTATAATCATTCACTGAATAATTACAGATATTTATGCAATTTTTGGATATAATTGCATAAATGTCTGCAATTATTCACTGAATAATTGTATAAATGTATGCAATTATTCTGTAACTTGATTTTAAAAACCTAATTTATAATCTTTTTTTTGGGAGGAGTTTTCGTGTATTAAGTTTGATTTTACAGACCTTAGCCTAATATTCCCTATATATGTCTATATATCAAATACAAGTATGTTACTATAGCATTAACCAAAACCCCGATCATATTTTCAAATTCATTGGATTATGTTTGAAAAACGTTTAGGTTTAACTTTCTTTTAAAGTTTTAAAAACCTATGCTCTGATACCAACTTGTAACATCCTCCTGTTTGGACATCCAAAACTAACGGCTATGGATGTTGCAGTTATCCATAGTTATTAATCCACGACGATCAAATACGGCGGCGTTAGATTCATTGATACACAGAAATTAGTGATATTCCATGATTCAAAACTATTAGATTGCATGTAGATTTTCATACGAGTAGACCAATAATTATAGTTCAAACCATTAAAAAATGGAGGTCGTGCGGTGGATTGACCTTTAATAAAACTAGTGTTAGTGGTAGTGCTGGTGTTATTTTCCATATTAGCAAGAGATCAGATAACTTTGTAACGGTTATAAGAAACACTGATCTGATACCAAATGAAATTCTGTATGGATCGATAAATATGGAATATATATTAAAATAAGTTCGGAAGCAGTTAAAAGTAGTAAAGTAAATAAAAGTAAGCACGCCAGGAATTTTTATACTGGTTCGAACTCCCGTTCTATGTCCAGTGCTAGACTAACTTCTAGCTTTAACTAACAATACCCTCACTTAACCCAGAGGAATAGGTCTGAGCAGTAGAACAGACAACTGAGCAACAGAACATGATTTTTGCCTCAGCCGCCGAATAGGATTTTCCCTTGCCTGAGCAGCAGAACATGACATAACAGAATATAAAAGTAGTAGACTTAATGTGTTCTTGATAACACTGATCTGTCTTAAAGATTACAAACTTCCTATAATCAATTCCTCAAGAATATAAAGAGTATGTGAAGATTTGAAAGGAAGAATATTTCTAAGAATCAAAGTATATGAAATATAATTCAAAGATTCAAAATAATGAAGAGTATGAATGCACTAGAATAATCATAAGAGAAGATAGAAAGAATTAGAATCAGAAATCGGTGATTATGAAGTATGTGATAACACTTATATATAGTTTTCAGAGAGTTGCAACTCTTAATGAAGAGTTTCAGCCAAGAGAGGCATCTTTTCACGAAGTGCAACTCTTCATGGAAGAAGATGTCCATTCAGAATTTTGACAGTTAAAGCCGGATCGGTTGACTGGTCGATTTCCATCAGTCGATTGAATTTGAATATATAAAAAATTTGATCGTTTTAAAATTTGAAAAAGTGTACACTATTGTGCATATGCACAGTCAGTCGATTGGGCATGCATAGCCAGTCGACTGGTTGTGCATATATTGCACATTGAACTCTGTTTTTTAAGAAAAATGGAAAGCTAGAAAACTTGAGCATTGATTTTAACATATGTCTAAGACTCTACACACATAATAATTACTTTAAGCATAGAGTTGTAGTCTTGATCCTCTGATGTCTTCTTTTTGTCATGCATGAGTGCATATTTTTCTTTAGCTTCTGAACCGTCTTGTCATGAATCAAAAACTAGTAATTCAACAAAATTTAAACTTCAAACAAATTCACATTCCATATCAAAACATTTCCAATTCATTACATAATCTCATGTTCGCAAATCACGTTCAAAGAAAAATATTTATTATAATATACGCCCAGAGCGACATATAAAGATGCCCCCTGGGATGATCAGAGTATATACAGGCAATATAACAACTTTGTCATTACAATCAATATAGCGGAATCAAAAGAAAGGGGGCTCTAAATAGCTATCATGTCTCTTGCACATCTTTGGAAGTTTATTCGTCTTAGAGGTACCTGAAAATCCCAACTCTCAAACTACTCAAAATCAATTAAGTACCTGAGATTTAAGGGGAAAACACAAACTTCGAGTCAGACATAAAGCCTGGTATGAATAATACTCTACCATCTCAAACCAATTAGATATCTAGTGAGACCACGCCACATATCGACACAGGTTTCCCTTTACTAATATCTCAAAACCTTTATAAAACCATACATTGTGCTCATGCATTCACAATGTTTAATACAATTCAAAAGAGTATAATATGATGATATGCAAAACAATTGAATTAATTCTGGATTACCCATCCCCACTCAATTTAGACTATCTATCTCAGTTATAGTTTCTAGGATTACTATTAACTTATTAGTTTTCATGGGCTGACTAATAACCGGTTAAACATTTGAGGACTCCCTGTCCAATTACGTAGTTTTCATGGGATCACTAAGAACCTATTGGTAACTCCAATATTACTCTTATCCTAGTTTTCATGGGTTGACTAGGAACCTATTGACTTCTGTCAATATTTCATCCGGATAAAGTTTTCATGGGCTAATTACATACCTACTGGCCCTGCTAGTATCCAATCATAGTTTTCATGAGCTTACTATGAACCTGTCTATCTGTCATCTTCCTTTACACATAGTTTTCATGGGCTAACTATGAACTTGTCTATCTGACATCTTGTCTTATACATAGTTTTCATTAGCCAACTATGAACCTATTTGCCCCCACCAATATCGTACGGTTTTCATGGGCATACTGTGACCTATTAGCCCTTGCCAATATCTTTTCTTTATATTTTAGCATTCTATATTCCGGTCTCATGGATGCAATTCTACTCATTCAGGAGTTTGTTCAATTTATATTCACTACTGGGTTAACCTAACTCGTTCTCCTACCTTTTATCCTCAAAAGGCAGTTATGGGTCCATTATAAAGTAATATATTCATATTAGAAGAAGCAATATAAAACATAGCAATACAACTCCTGTGGGTTTAATATACAACTTGGTTAATCCCCTTATCCTATTTCTTTATCAAAGATAGCTTCTTCTTAAATCATTATAAAAACTCCTTTAAATAAGCTATGGGTTTTTCCTTTAAAAATAGACTTTGGGTCATAAAACTTTTCGATACCTTCAAAACCTAGCTTTCGACTTTATAGGATAACCTCCTTCGAAAGCTCTTAAAAACATTAGGCTCCTGCCTCATAATACTTTAAATTCTAACTTTCAAAACCTTTCAAATATATTAAAGTATTAATATTTAACTTTAGAAGCTTTAGCTTCGAAACCATTTGCAAGTACCCCTTTCGACACTTATTGAAGTACCCCTTCTAAAACCATTAAAAGTACCTCTTCCGAAAGCATTGGTTTATACTTAAAGCATAATTTGGGTCAAAGTGAACATAATCGAAAACATCTATTTCGAAACCATCTTTATCATTTATAAAACATTAGGGAACCATGATGGCATTAGCACCATCTCTTTCCAAAGCATAAAACATCTTGTAAAACATAAGAAGGTTGGTGTCGAAACCCCTTTCAAAACCATCACCTTCGAAACCCTTAACCCCTTTCGAAAGCTTTAGGAAGTGGCTTGAACATAGAAAACAAAACACCTTTCGATAGCATTAATATTTTCAATACCATCGAAAGGTTATAAAACGAGAACAGGGTATCGACTAGGTCGGAACCCTCTTCTTTCAGAACATTCTATTATAAGTGAGGAACCCAGTCGAAAGAAATTATAAGTCAATGGAAACCCCTTTCAAAACCCTTTAAAACCTCTTTCAAAACCCTATGCTTCGACCCTATCGAAGGCTTAAATCAAAACAAAGGCAGACGCTTATCATTTAAAAAAAACCAAGGTTTCTTCCCCTTCGGATGATATGTTTTGACACTCTACCTTCCGCCTATCTCCAATACACTACATACCATCACGGCGATACCATGTATATTAGTTTTGGCGTAGTTGGTTTCGACAAGGATGAAGGCGGAAGCTACCATGTTGAAAGGCGCTTTCCTAAGTAGGCGGAACCACTTTTCTGAGCAAAACCATGTTTAACCCTTGTTTATGTAAACTTTTCTTCGGCTAACCTGCCAAATGTCGACACTAGATTGGTTGCGTTAACTTTTTCAAATTCTTTTTCAAAAATAACCGCCACTAATCCAGATCTAAACCATGGTTCAGTTAATCAAACCAGCCTTTCCAATTTTTGCAAAGAATTCCCTCTTCTAAAACAATTGTTTTTTGCATAGAAAATCACTTTGGAAAAATCCTTGAAAATTCCAAAAATTCACTTTAATGATGTTATCTAACATATCAAAATTTCAGACCAATTTCTCGATATATTTTCTAATATAAATTATAAACCCAAATAACCATATTTTCCTTTGAAAATTCATAATAATCTTACCATAGCTTGAAAAATTCTCCAAATTGAAACCTAACTCCAAAATCATGTTTCTCATAACACAGAATTTTCATATCGCATTGAAACATTATTTAATCTTGGTTTAGATCTAAAACCATGCTAAATCTCTTTTAAACCTTGTATAAATCAAATAAATCATGAATCAAGCATATCATCATCCAATATACCATAAAAACAATTTTATCCCTTAAATAAGTAAATGTATGATTTACAAACAAAATAGAGTTGGAATTATTATTCATCTTGCTCTTGATAAGGCGATTGGGTTGAGATTGATTTCCTTTAAACTTGATTTCTAGCTTTAATTTGAATTTCTCTTGATCTCTTAATGGCCGGCTGTTCTATATATTTTTGTTTGTGTTTTAAAATGATGTGAATGGGAAGTAAGAGAATGGAAATGAAATATATAAAGGTGGAAGCTAGGGGCGGTAATTCCCAATATACCCTTATGTGACTAAATTAACCAAAACCCATTCTTAAGTCCACTACTTAGTTCATCAGGCATGACCCTTATTTAACTAATTCAAGTCTCAATCCCCTTATCACTTACATTTACATTATTCTACTTAATTTATCTAATTAAATCATTTGAATAATGTTATCAAAAATTAGGGGCATTACACATGTCATAGGCTCGGTCAAAGGCTCGATCATGGCATAGGTAATGGGATCAGTCACGGGCTCGATGACAGACTCAGTCACTAATATATATTGTTTAATCGAGCGTACCATTGAATGAAAAAGAAAACTAGATGTGAACCCTAATCGAGTACGCATGGATGCAAAATCCATCCTGACGCCAAACCTAATTAGGTATATATGAATGCAAAAGCAAACCGAATGTCAAATATAATCCAATACATATGAATGCAATAGCTAACCGGATGCTAAGCCTAATCGGGTATGTATGGATGCAAAAGCTAACTAAATGCCAAGCCTAATCGGGTATATATGGAACCAAACTTTACCTATGATATATTGGTAACCGAACGTGCTATCAAATGTAATAGTTAATCGAATTCTAAGCCTAATCGGGTACGTATGGTTGCAAAAGCTAACAGAATGTCAAGCCTAATCGTGTGTATATGAAATCAATCTATAACCAAGATATATTTTTTAACCGAGCATACCATTGAATGCAAAAGCTAACCGAATGCCGAGCCTAATTGGGTAAATATATACGCAAAAGCTAACCGGATGCCAAGCCTAATCAAGTACATATGAAACCAATCTATATCCGAGATATATTGTTTAACCAAGCGTACAATTCAATGTAAAAGCTAATCGAATGCCATGCCTAATCAAGTATGTCTGACTCCAAAAGCTAACCGGATGCGAAGTCTAATCGGGTACCCTATGGATACAAAAGTAAACCAGAATCGGGTATGCATGGATGTTGTTTGCGCCAAAATTGGTCACAAATCCTAGAAGTAGTGAAAGCACTAGTGTTTACACACAAATCCTCAATATCCAAACACAGATCTCGGATCTAGGTTATGTAGAAAGCAAAAATGAATAAATAACAAAATTAAAAATAAAAGAAAGTAAGAAAGAACACAAGGTATATAGTGGTTTCGCTATCTTCGGCCTATGTCCACTTAGAATTGATTATTTTATTCCTTTATGTACTATGAGTACAGTTACAAGCCTTTAAAAATCAATCAACAAAAATGGAAGAGTTTAGCCTTAAAGAGAAGAAGAAGTTCCCCTTTTTAATTGTCATGGAGTCGCTACATATAGGAGTAGATCTGGAGAAATCTGCCTCAAATCTAGAATACCCTTTCCCATGCACAAGTGGGCCCACATGATCGATCCAAGGTGGTTTTGGATCAATCCCCGTTCAATCCATATCAATATCGTATCGATCAGGAATCGCTTCGATTTGGCTGGGAAAGGGTGCCAAGTCCATGCTCTCCAAATTTCATGAAATTCCAGTGTGTAGTTCATGAGTATTAATCCATCCATAAATTGAGCATATGAAATTCGATTAACCTGAAATTCAAATTCTAGCTTCACTGAACCTTGTTTATTATTCCCGATCGATCCCACCTTGATTGGAGCTTGTCCAATTTTGACGCTATCAATCATAGCCTTGTTTCCAATTGATCATACGAATATTGATCCATCCATAACTCGAGCATATGAACTTCGATTGACCTAAAATTCAAAGTGTAGCCTCATTGTACCTTGTTTATCATTCCCGATCAATCCCACCTTGATTGGAGCTTGGTCCAATTTTGATGGTATCGATCATAGTCTTGTTTCCAGTCGATCATATGAATATTGATCCATCTATAACTCGAGCATATGAACTCTGATTGATCTAAAATTCGAAGTGTAGCCTTATTGAATCTTGTTTTTCATTCCCAATTGATCGCATATTGATTGGAGCTTGGTCTTATTTTGACGGTATCGATCATAGCCTGGTTTCCAATCGATCATACAAATATTGATCCATCCATAACTCGAGCACATGAACTCCAATTGACCTGAAATTCGAAGTGTATCCTTACCGAACCTTGTTTAATATTCCCCATTGATCCCACCTTGAGTGGAGCTTAGTCCAATTTTGACGGTACCGATCATAGCCTTGTTTCCAATCAATCTCCAATCCTGGTATCCATCCTTTTTATCCAATTTGTTTATATCTAGGCCTTGACCAAAAGGCGTGGTAACATTTGCCCCCCAAAATATGCCTTGCAGTAGGAAGTAGTGTTTTGAATAGCTTTAAATCTGACATCCAAAGTCCATATTCCATCCATAGCCACATCTTCTGATCCATAATCAAATCCATTAACAAGCCATTTTATCCAAGTGCAATAGCCATATTCTTATCCAAATTCGCGACTACTCTGAGTTGACATCCGATTCTGAATCAGTAACCAAATCTTTAGCCAATTCCATATCTAGTAACCAAATCCATGACCTCTCTGGGTCAGTATCCAAACCCAAGACCGCTCCCGGCCCTTAACCAAATCCGGGACCGCTCCGAGTTCATGCCCATATTATTAGTTGTTCATAGAAAATATCTGAATCCATATTGTTTTCGAGTTCATGCTAAGCGTAATCCACACTCAATGACGTGTTATAATAAATGATAGATAATATAGGGCCTAAGTACTAGGTCGAATCCTAGTCTCTCCAGATCCTTACCAATCATAGTCTATACTCGACCACTTGAAATAAGTCGATTCGCCACGTTCGAATGAAGCAACTTACCCCTTGCCAGGCATAACCCATACCTGACGACCTCTTACAAAAAACCAAATAAAAACCCAATCAAAATCCAATCCGAAATCAAGATCCAAACCAAGGTCCAAACTAAAAAACTAGCATCCAAGCCAAATCCAAACAAGAAAATCAACAAAACCAAGAGTCCAAACCAAACTCCAAAACCAAACTGGAAAAAGAAAATGTCCAAACCAGAAAGAAAAAGCAGATTTCACAAACAAGGACATCATGGTTTATCATCATCTCAGAGCATGCTTAGGAGCTATCATCATCCCCATACATGAGTAAGTGACTTAGTCGTCTTCCTAGAGTATGCTACTTATTACATAACATCCTAATCAGTTGATGACCAATCGACCATCATTCTTGGGCCTTGTATCATCGTTATTTGAGGTAGACAGTGGCTGCTCCTATTCCACCGCCACATTCCGAGTCTCGACGTACTGCCGCAACTGACCACTCCTTACATGCTCCTCGATTATATCCTTTAGATGCCTGCAGCAGTTAGTATCATGCCTGTCCAGGTCATGAAAGAGACAGTGCCTTCCCGATGCCCACTCGTGTTCCGGGGGTTCCCTCCTTACCGGCCTTCTGTAAGGAAGGCAATCTCGAGTTTCCATGTAAATCCTTTCTAATGTCTCATTCAGTCCTGTGTAAGTGGAGAATTTTGGTTCTTCCTAGCACTTCCTTGCCCTGCCAGAATCGCTATCCGACTTTCTCTTCCCTTTATCATTATCCTTACCCGAACTTTCACCGAATGGTCCTCCATCCTTGACCATGTTTACTTCCTTTGGTTTTGTGTCCAAACTTGCATCCTCCTGCCGAAGGAATCTTTCGGCCTCATGAAAGAATTCCTTGAGATCCATTGCTGGATCCCGTATCAATGATACCTTGAAATCCGAGTTGTCTCTGACTCCCGACAGTGCCGCCATTGGGACCACTGATGGATCCGACCGATTCACCAAAGAAATTGCCACATTAACCGGGTTAGGGAGTTCCTAAGTGACTCTCATGTCTTTTGTTTCACCGACGTCAGTATCATCATTTCGTCGGCCTCTTGATATGAGCCTGAAACTACTTTAAAAATCTATCCACCAATTCTGTCCATGTCCTAATCAATCCCTTTTCCAACTGCCTGAACTATATAGTAGCTATATCCGTCAAATACAAGGGGAAACATTGCGCAATAACCTCCTCCGATGCCCCTAGCACTTCCGTCTGTCTTTTATACCTCATCAAGTGGTCAGTAGGATCCGTTCGACTGTTGTATACTTCCAGAGTAGGCAGCTTGAATTCTGCTGGATTCCTAGCCATTCTGATGTTATAGGTAAATGTACTCTTGTTTACTCCTTCCAAATCCCTGTTTACTAGGCCGCCACGCATTGTTCGCCTGATAATTTCAGCCAATCCGATGTTGTCCACCAAGGATTGTCCCCCGTCTTCATTTCCTATCCGCTCCCTAAGTCCTTGAGGGAATTCTGGTACGTACTCCTTGTCACGCACTCCTGTATTCCTGTTGGCGCTGGGCTGTGCAGCGTCTCCTTGCATTCTTCCATCTAGCGTTACACAGGAGTGTGCCTTCAAGTCTAGATCCATCTAGATTGACAGCTGTGTGTTGACTGGGGGATGCTCCCTGCTGAACTGCTCTATCTAATTGCCTGTTGAGTCCCTCTGACTAGCTTCATGGATCGGTACACCAAAAGCTCCTGCTGCTCCTGTCTGTCCAAACTGCCTTAGATGGTTCTGCAGCATCTCCTCCTATCTCTTCATCAAATACTCCTGCATGGAATCCATCATGGTTTGCATCTCATCTCTAGTTATGTAGATGGATGCCTGATCTGATCCAGCTCTAGAGAAAGACTCGTGAATTTCCTTTTGGTTGCTCCTTTTGGTCACTTGTATCCTTGTTGATGGCCTAACCATGGTTCTCTCCTTGGTCCCGATCCTTCAGCTTTCCAAATCTGAACTCCAACTCCGGTATAGCGGGTGCTAGCCTTCTCAGTGAATGCACCAAAGTATTTGTGTCAAAATTGATCACAAACCCCAAAAGTAGTGAAAGCACCAGTGTTTACACAAAAATCCTCAATATCCAAATACAGATTTCAGATCCAGGTAATGTAGAGAGAAAAAATGAGGAAATAACAAAATTAAAAATGAAAGAAAGCAAGAAAGAACACAAGGTTTATAGTGGTTCGGCTATCTTCGGCCTATGTCCACTTGGAATTGATTCTTTTATTCCTTTTTATACTGTGAGTACAGTTACAAGCCTTTGAAAATCAATCAACAAAAATGCAGAGTTTCACCTCAATGAGAAGAAGAAGGACCCCCTTTTAGTTGCCACAGAGTCGCTATTTATAGGAGTGGATTTGGAAAAATCTGCCCCAAAACTCGGAATACCCTTTCTCATGGTAAGGTGGGCCTACATGATCGATCCAAGATGGTTTGAGATTGATCCCCGATCGATCCATATCAATTTCGTATCGATCAGGAATCGCTTTGATTTGACTAGGATCGATCACAGTGAAAAATAATAGTGCCAAGTCCTTGCTCCCCGAATTTCATGAGATTCCAGCGTGTAGTTTGTGAGATATGATCGATCCAAGTTTGAGATTGCAAGTGAAGGTTGATGAATTCATATCCATCAATTCGTATCCATCGTATGATATCCATCATTTGATATCCATCAGCTAGTATCCATCATTTCATATCCATCAGCTGGTATCCATCATTTCGTATCCATCAGCTGGTATCCATCATTTTATATCCATCAGTTGGTATCCTTTATTTGGCATCAATCAGCTGGTATCCAACATTTTGTATCCATCGGCTGGTATCCATCATTTCATATCCATCACTGGTATCCATCACATCATATCCATTATTTCGAATCCATTAGCTGGTATCCATCATTTTGCATCCATCAACTGGTATCCATCATTTTGTATCCATTAGCGGGTATCCATCATTTCGTACCCATCAGCTAGTTCCATCATTCCATATCCATCAGCTGGTATCCATCATTTCATATCCATTTGTTGGTATCCATCAGCGGGTATCTATAGCGATGGATACGAGAGTATCAATACAGGCCAGTTTTTCGTGAATATTGATCTATCCATAACTTGAGCTTATGAACTCCGATTGACCTGAAATTCAAAGTGTAGCCTCACTGAACCTTGTTTATAATTCTCGATCGATCCCACCTTGATTGGAGCTTGGTCCAATTTTGATGGTATCGATCATAGCCTTGTTTCCAATCGATCATACAAATATTGATCCATCCATAACTCGAGCATATGAACTCCGATTGACCAAAAATTCAAAGTGTAGCCTCGTTGAACCTTGTTTATCATTCCCAATCGATCCCACCTTAATTGGAGTTTGATCCACTTTTGACGGCATCGATCATAGCCTTGTTTCCAATCGATCATACGAATATTGATCCATCCATAACTCGAGCATATAAACTCCGATTGACCTGAAATTCAATGTGTAGCCTCACTAAACCTTGTTTATCATTCCGGATTGATTCCACCTTGATTGGAGCTTGGTCCATTTTTGATGGTATCGATCATAGCCTTGTTTCCAATCGATCATATGAATATTGATCCATCCATAACTCGAGCATATGAACTCCAATTGACCTAAGATTTTAAGTGCAGTCTTACTAAACCTTGTTAATCATTCTTGTCTCACCTTGATTGAAGCTTGGTCTAATTTTGATAGTATCGATCGTAGCCTTGTTTCCAATCGATCTCCAATCCTGATATCCATCCCTTTTAGCCAATTTATTAATATCCCGGCTTTGACCAAAAGGCGGGGTAACATTTGCAAAAGCAAATAGAATGTCAAACCTAACCTAATGTCTAATAGCATGCTTATGATATGTCGAATGATATTTTTATGTAGCATTTTAAATATGAAGTCCACTAGCATGATTAGGAAATGTAAAATGATAATTTAATGCAGCATTTTTGTACAAGGTCAAGTAGTATATTTGTGATATGTGAAATGGTAGTTCCATATGATAATTTAACTATGAAATTCACTAGAGTGTTTATAACATGAAAAGTGATAGTTTAATGATACATTTTTTAACAAAGACTACTGGTATGTTTATGATATCTAAAATGATACTCTGTTGTGGCATTTTAGCTATGAAGTCCACTAGCATGTTTATAATATGCAAAGTGATAGTTTAATGTAACATAGCAATTACAAGGTTTAGTAGCATTTATAAGATACTTGAAATGATAGTTTGATGTGACATTTAAGTATGAGTCAATTTTCATATTTCTAGAATGATGAACTTCTAGATAATTGCAAAAGTATGAAAGTTTGTAATGCAACTTTAATTTACACTACAGTATGTTTATTCCTATTACTTTCAATTATACTAAAATGCTTATACAACTAGTATAATGCAAAAACTTGATGTTCAATATTTGTACTATGAAAATCATTAACAACATATACTGTTGAGTACTTAGAAATGTTCAAAAATATTAAATACACCTGTATATTCCAAAATATTTATGAATAATACAAATAGTTAACTATTAACATAAAATGCTATATACATATAGCATTACACTTTAACAAAATTAGCAACAACTTAAAGCTTACCAGAAATACAATTAACATCAAATACACCATCTAAAACTAATAAGAGCAACATTCAACATCAGATACAAAATAATAAAACAATAAAAGACTAAATTGCATAATATACACAGAAATGCTAGTTTCATATATCATAATTATATGAAAGATACAATAATCACAAGTAGAAATTAAAAAATGATCAAAAAACAATACCAATGATCAATAATTCCAGTACATGTCAAACCTCTAGTTAAGATGTAACGAAACGGGTTTTGCCCGCTCGAAAATCGACATCCATACTTCAAATCGTATTCGAATGCCGTAGATTCGACCATTCAAATCCGATTCGCCGGAGCTTATAACAACATTAAGTAAATAACACAGCGGAAATAAAGAATAATACATTGATATACAGCTTTGATACAATATCTGATACAACAGATGAATAGATATCAATATACATCAGAGTAATGATACAATAGAATAGCAGTGGAAAGCAAAATAGATAACAACAGCAGCGGATAATCTCCATCTCCAAAGCTCCAATCCAGCAATAGCTCGAACTCCCATAGATAAGCAAGTGCAGTCCATATCCAAAGACTGAACTAGCTCTAGATAAAATCTACTGAACCTAAGTATCTGAAAAAACCCAACTCTAGACCGCTCGTGTAGAAAATAATGAGCACCCAAAGTTTAGGAAAGGAACAATAAACTCCGAATCAGTCATGGGACTGGTGTGAGCAACAAAAACTGTTTTATCTTTAAAACAAACAACAAAAGATTTAAAGTCCATTCGCAATGCTTTTTGAAAAATGAGACTACCATAAGACCTCCCACCACACACACAATGCAAACGCAGACTTGGAGGAGATTTCTTCTTATGATAGTCAAAGATGCTTAATACGCAGAAAATTTCTTTGATATTATTATAAGTGCACGGTGCAGAAAAGCATTTCGAAAGTAGAATATAAATCTTAGCCAGCATAGGCATTCCGTACTTATGCCTACTATAGCTACTATGTTCAATAGCAGGTTACCGCCACATTCCATAGCAGGTAATACAACTAAAACCGTACAAGGCTCGTATTGTTTCTTTGGATTTCCAACAAATGGTCAGGCCAAGGAACTTCCCATTGCCACATGAGAACGCCTCTGGAAGGACATCCCCGAGAACCTAACCGGATCTCTGCCAACACAAGGCCGGGTTACCCCTAACTGGGTAACTACTAACACGAGTATGCCATCCCCCGGTCCTTTAGGACCTTTAACCGAGCGCTCGATAACCAACATCACACTATAGTAAATAGAGTGTTTTCCACATGAGTAAGTATCTGGGCTCCATACCATGATACCACCCCTTTCCAGAAGGAAATGAACATACCCTAAAGGGGCGCTACCCCCTAATAACCTTGCCGCATCTTTCCTGTTTTGACCATTCCGGGGTGTGAGGCTCGACGAAGTCTCGTCCACAAAGCCACGCTTTGGTACAAAGCCACGCTTTGGGTCAACAAATGATCAAAGTAATGATCACAAAGATAAATGATCAAACAAACGATCATATCACAAATGATCAAACAATGATCATTTCACAGCAACACTTAGCATGTCACATTACCAAATTGGGAATATATCGCTGATAACCTTCAACTACATAACCTCTGAGCTCGTACGTCTCAGAGAAGGGTGTTAAGCTAGGAGAATAAATTCTCCGCCACCAACAGAAATGTATTTGAAAGAAATCTGCTTTATATCTCAAATTGTAATGTCAGACACACAATCCATACAAGTCTGTTCCGGGTTCGAACAGAACCGAAGGCACTTCCAAAAAAGCCCTTGAAATCCAGATATTTACTAATTACGTTCGGACTTCCCATCACATATGGAGTCTCTATACCGGGGACCAGTCGATGCAAAGACATTCGACGAGTTGTCCTTACGTTTTCGAAAATATCCGGTCTTCATCACCGGTCTTCAAATGATATCCATATTGACGTACCACATATTCGGAATGGGATATATGACACAAAGGTCCTCTCCCGGCTAAACCGAATAGTGAGCGCAATATTTAAAAACATATGGATATTGGGAATTCAATTAAGCCACAACTTAAAACCCAAACCTTTCTTTCAAATGGTTTAAATCAATTACCATTTCAAATCTTTAAACAAAAAGATTTATTTCACAAAGATCAATTCATAAATTTCCAAAACAATTTCATTTTGATAGGATTAACTCGTTAAATCTTTAAATCAAAGATTTAACTTATAGCTTTCAAACCGTTTCTATAACTTGGAAATCATTTTCATTTTAAACTAGAAATCTTTTTAACACAAATTGGAAGTTCATTACTTATGTGAAAGCTTTTATTATTTGAAAACAAACAGTTTTCGTTTCAGAAAAATCCAATTATATTTACCTGAGTTAAAGTTCTTAATTCATATTCATATTCCCAATTAATACATTTTAAAATGATTCAACCCATATATAACTGGTATAACATTTTTAATCCCTAGTTTCAAATTATAGAATTCAGTTTCAAATTTTGAATTTAAATTTAAATCAAAGTATTCCAATACTTAATCCAGTTATTCAAAATAAATTTCCATCTTTGAAATTCCATTTCAATTGCTTTTCACTTTAAACCCACTCCATTTCCAAAACATTTGAATTCAAATATTCAAATTTATAAATTATTTCAAAATCTATGACTTAATTGATTTCCCCGTGAAATCCATATTGGTGTGTGTATAGTGTGGTCCAGGGGTTTAATACAATAGTGCAACATCATTCAATCATCACAGATCAAAGCACAGAAATATAGTTGATAAGCGATATAAACTATAACGCTCATCGTCCATTCAGAGATTCACAGATGATATATATCACAGATAAATAAGTCACACGGCTCAAATCAAAACAAAACATCACATATCAGGGGTATCAAACAATACTGTCATCCAATAGAATGCCCACATTCATATGTAAGATCAGTTTATTATTTTTATTTTTTTTATTTTTTGTATTCAAATCAGATTTAATTACTTATGAATTATTAATCCTGGTAAATTAATATTAATTAATTGCAAATCATTTTGATTAATTCTTTCTTAAATCATTAATTAACCATTTATAAATAATTAATCAATCAACCCTTTAATTATAATTCACCAATCTTTAATTATTAAATAACTAATCTTTAATTATTTAATTCACCATTTATCTTTAATTAATTAATTAATTACCATTTTATAAATTCCCCTTAATTAGTTACAAACAATTGATTATCCTTAAGTTGATTTTCGGATTTATTAATACTACAAACCAATTTGATTAATTATCCAATTCCGATGTATTAATTACAAATCTTTTGATATAAATTAATTTATTAAATGCTTTAATTAATTAAATTATTCTTAATCAATCATATTAATCAAATTGACCTTTGAACCAATTATATAATTAATTAACTTCTTAATTAATTATTTAAAGAAATTTTCTCTTTAATTACTTATTATTAAGCAATCATTTCATAATAACAAATCATTAATTACCGATTTATCTTTATCATTGATTTAATCAAAATATCCAAATTTTATTACAATTAGTAACTAGCCCCTTAATTGCTTTCATTAAGTAATTAACAATTTACAATTGACTTAATTAATAAATCTAATTTGTTATCAAAATATATCACATTAATTTTGTTACTTAATAATTCATAGTTAATTATCCAATTCCTTAACTTACTTCTTAATTAACTTAAATCCAAATCATTAATTAATTTAACTTAAAATTTTGATGAACTATAAATCGTTCAAAACTTAATTATTTTTGAGATAAAAGATTTTTTTTTTTATAATTGATTCAATTATCATTACAAACACTTTTTGAAAACATCTTGTTTTCAAATTCACTTTTAAATTCCATTACAAATTAAAAGGATTTGAAATAACTTCAAATTTAACTTTGCAATTTTTCATCTATTTTAAATTCAAAATTTTCCTCATACAACAAGAGTTCGACCCGAGTTCCCTGAGAAACAGCCCATACAAACAAAACAGGTTATCAACCTGTAGCCAACCAAACAAGCCCAAACCCAAGTTACTTCTCCTCCCCCAAAACCTGATGCCCATCAATGCTTCAACATGCACGGTGCACGTGCACCGTGCCGCCTTCACCTCCGGCCCTCTGCCGGTCATCGAGACAAGTCGACGAACCTCCCCACATCAGTCTCCGGTCATCGAAACTTCGAACACCCCTGAGAATCGAATTTTTACATTCGAGCCCAAACCTGGAAACACACCAAGCACATAAACCCAAAACTCTCAACGTTGCCGTTCGCCCAACCTCGACCACCTGAACACGCGAAACTCCGGTCATAGCTTCATCGACGTCTGCTCCACCATTCCCCCAACCCACGACGAACTCGGTCACCTGAGGACGATGCACGAATCGAAACTCCCATCACGCTTAAAACTAGGTTTAAGAAAAAGAATCGCTTGCCGCCGCTGCCACGAGCAACTGCCGACCCTCTCACCATTTTTCTCTAACACCCCGTAGCCTCCTCTATCGCCACTAGAAACCCCGAAACCCCTAACGTCTCCGACCACTGGAAATCTCCCAAAATCCCATTTTGTTCAAAGTTGAACTGTGCTTTAACCCTTTATCTAAAAATCAAAATTTTTACTTTAAGAATCATATTTTCTTATAAGAATTCAGTTTGTAACCCTTAATTCAAGAATTAAGAAGTTCGAAATTTGACAAATTTAAAGTCTTGGTCTATTCTTTTAATTTACAGAGATAATACTAGGTTGTTTTGACTTGAATAAAATTTTAATCTTAAGCATATGCTATAACAAGCAATCTTTGTTTTAATACTATGTCAAAACATTGGGTAAATCAAGTGGAAATGATTTTTGAACTCAAATCTTATGTTCAGAATAGTAGACAGAGGACAATTTCATCATCACCTTGTACAGAACTTCCAACATTCAAGATAAACAGAGAATTCATATAAATATAAATACCAACCTACATATTCACAAACATATATATATATATATATATATATATATATATATATATATATATACACAACTAATCTTTTTTCCAAATTGGTTTAAAATAGTGTTACTCACCAGTTTGAAAAAGAACAGAGGAAAACATAGCATACATGACAAAACATACAGACATGCAAGCATTATCTCAACATAATTTCAAGCATGATCACATATATAAAGCAAACACTATGGAAAGTTTGCTCATAAACAAAACAAACAGATTAAGGGGGAAGATTTTGCTCACATTGTTTTCAGAGAAAGAATGAACAGGCATGAATTTTTAGCTAACTGGAGATCTTCTTTTAATCTCTGAGTTGTAGTTGCTTCAGGTTGTAGCTTTGATTTTATTTTAATTTTTTTCTCTTTTCCAGGCTTTCATTGTTGAGATTTTTGATGGACGAATAGAAATGAAGTTGATGTATATGAGAATGAGTTTACAGGGACATCACTTTGTATAGGGTATATATTATTTTGTACAACATAGGACAGAGATACATTTCAATATGGAGGCTGAAGATCTTTGGTAGGCTAGAGGTATGTTGTTTGTCTCGGCTGCATATTTTCCTTTGTGCTGAAAAGATGTTGTGATGGCTTGCATTTAATTACATGAGTATTTTATATCTCACTTTACTTTTGTTTTGTACTTGAATATACCTTTGTTTGCTTGACTTCAGCTGATCTCTTTGTTTTGGTGGCTGAGATCTTTGTCTTGCTTTACAAGTTTATACTTTAGCTTTGTTTTTAAGTGTACATGCATATTTAATTCTTTCTTTAACTTAAAATTTTAAATTCAAATCCAATATATGCACATATACATATATATTCACATGTACATATATAAAGTTCAAATTCAAATTTAATTTCTAAGGCATTTAAAATTTGGTCCCAATTCAAATTTAACACATATATATTTCTCAATAGATTCATATTTTAACTAATATTTCATATTGATTTCCAATTAATTCCACAATTTTATTAAAAAATTAAATTAATTATAAATTTACACTCGATTAAAATCCGGGATCGTTACAGAAGACCAACATCGTGTTAGAACTCCATCATGTTCACAAAAAGGCGGTGTTAGAACTCCATCATATTGCTGCTTTAGTCGCACTTTGAAGTTTTGCTCTATGAATTCGCTATTAGTAGAATGAGATGAAAAGAGATTTTTCAGTTAAGTGTTGAACAATAGCCATGAATTTTTATGCTTTTGCATATATTTTTTGTATGAACCTTTAGATTATCATAGGCTCTTTTTGTATTTTTTTGCTTTACCATTAAAATCACCCGATGCATTTGTTAAATTTTGGTGATACAAAATCACAAATAGAAGGAAACAAATATGTAAAAGAAAGAAAGAGAAAATTTTGTTTCTCATAATTAATAGGCATATTTGGTTAGTTATTTCTCTCACTAATTGGCTAATCAATTTATTTTTTGCCATATAATATTAACTTAGGTATTAAGTAATTGATGATATATATAGACCCTAGAAGAAAAAGTGGAAAAGTGTAGAAAAGTATTTGGTGTTTCTCTCTTCTTCTATCTTTGTTCTTCTTCTTTGAACAATAAGAAGCCATTGTTATAGAGATCAAGACTCCCTCTCAATTAGGTTACTGATTCTATTTTTTGTTTATTTACTTATGTTCGGTGGGTTAATTGTAAATAATTATTTTGTGAGAATCAACAGAAATGGTTGTTGGTTTGAATCTATATGTTGCTCTCTTGATTTCTTTGTGTTTTAGATCCATCTTCACTCACTGTTTATCTTCAAAAATTATTATTTTCATCCAATATTATCCCTTTATACTTGGATGATATAAGATTCTGGAATTAGTTTCCATAACAATTTTATCCTTTGTTAGGTTTTGCGCAACAAAAATCCTAACAGTATTCTTTTACTTCCAAGAATATTTAATTTGGTGTTGTTTATGTAGGGCTTGATAAGGCTCAACTTGGATTAGTTGTTGAAATGCCTTATTCATGTTTATCAAAGTTAGATATTTGATGTTTATCAACTGCTATAGTTAAATGTAAACTTGCAAGTTTATATAAATATATGGGCAAATGTAAGAGTGTAGTTAAATATAATGTCTCACGCTCTAATATGTTCAAGTAAGATCAGATACAACTAAATGTAATGGTACCTTTAATTATTCTAAATAATAGTACCTTGATAGGGATTGAAGAGGTCAGGACTAGCCTACTTGAACTTTGATATTCGATATGTCCTAGTTGAAAAATTGAGTTAAAGGTTGTTAGAACACAAAAATGCATAATGAACTATTCAAATCAGTAATTGTTAACTAGGTTTTTAACCCAATAGAATTCAATAGGAGTTAGAACAACCACGTCAAGTCAAAACAACTCAAGAATCAACCAAAAGGACCAAAAAAAGAAGTTAAGAAACACCCAAGAGAGAAAAATACAAAAACAGGCTAATGGGATGGAATTCATGGATTACTAGTGATCCATAATGTCTGCTCATGGATCGTCCAAACTTCTTGAATCACGAACCAATAAATTTTCTAGGGACGTCTACCAAGTTTCATTATACTCCAAGCAAGCTAGTTCGAGAAGTGAGCATGCATCTAATTCCAGCCATAGCTTAATCCAACCTGTACATCAATTACCATCAAAACAAGGCAACTAGTTACCAAATTTCATGGAAGGCAACTACATAAAGCAAGGAAAGAAACCCAAATAAAACGATATGAAAATACCCTAAGTACATGGATGGCTAGTGATCGATGCCCTGTGGATTTCTAGTGATCCATTAGGTTAAATTAGGTCGTTATGAGATTTTTGGAGCATCTTTGTATCATCAAGTGTACGCTTCAGGCAAAGCGGCTTAGCCCAATAGCTCTCCAACCCCTACAAATATAGTCCTACTTGTAACATAACAAGATCTTGGGGACTGGCTGTCGGAACCCTGTAGAGCTTATTCTTCACCCTTTTCCTCCCACACAATAGTCATCTAGGAGTTCATTGAGATTCTCCATTGAACTCTGTTACGTATGACTTGATCTAACTTAGAAGATTAAATCATATTGTAATCCAATTCACCTTGTAACAGTAGTTAATTATATAAAGCGAACGTAGGCTTCACTAACAGCCAAACCACTATAAAAATCTTCTTGTTTTTTACTATTTTCACTCTTTTTATATTTGCTTGCTATATTATTGCTCAGTAAGAACAGGACAGGTGCTTTCACACTCAATCTAGAGTGTTGATCCATTTTTAGGTTAACATTTTGGTGCTTTAACTCAAGCTTAGATCTAGCTATCTACATTGGATCAAATAGGTTCAACGGTTAGATCCTCAATCTCTGCTTAGAAAATTTGCTACTAAGAATCAATGGCATCGGGAAGAAAGAGAACTAGCTTTGGATGATCCATAGGAGCTACCATTGCTGGAGAAGAAACAAACACTCAACAAGTTGAAGTCAACAACCCCAACAATCTGCTGTTAGGAGTTAACTCTGGAGATCAGATTCCATATCCTCCACGTAGCATGAGCCTATGACTAAAGGATCATTGAACAAGATGGCTGATGAAATTAACCGAAAAGTGGTAAACAGTCAAAATTCTCTTATGGATAAGGTATATGCTCTTTTAGCACTCCAGTCACTGACTACTCCCAGAATGGTGCCTAAAGCCTTGGCTGTTACGGAGGAATGGCATTCTTTTATTTTAGGCTTTAACAAAAGAAACAAAAGAGAAAAGCAAAAGGAGGTAGTGGGCAGAGTTCTAAGAATAATGATGGAAGAAAACGTTAACACTCCACCTACCGCCAAAGTACCTACTGCAAATTTGAACTTAGAAGTGAAAACTCCATGGGAAAACGTACTAGTGGCAGATGCTGACTCTAAGGAAGACAAACGACTTAGGGAAGCTGAACTTAACTCGGACGATCAAACTCCACCTATAAGACTAACCGTCTACCAGTGGACCTGTGTAGGAGTGGCTCACCCAAAGACTGGAGAGCCTAGGCTTCAGCCAGCCAATCAAGACCGTTTGCAAAGACAAACACTTACAACTATTGACAGATGACCTGCAAATGAACGGACAAATGACCCACACATTGCAGACATGGTCAGATGCTTGATGGAAGAAAGCAATGGTAGAAAGGATGATGATTGGGGTTCCGTTCTGAGCTAAACTCCCTTCACTAATAGTATCCTGAGGGCATAATACCATAAGAAATTCACCACGCAACCAGCTATGCCCTCTTGAGATGGAATTACTGACCCTTAACAGCACTTATACAAGTTCATTTGGAATATGGATAGTGCAAGGGCAACGTATATAGTTCGTTGCTGATGTTTCCCCATCTATCTAGAGGGAGTCAACTCTATATGGTTTACCAGGCTCCCTTGGTAATCTATCTTAACCTTTAGCAAGCTAGCTAGGAAGTGCTTGGAATAATTTAGATTGCACGCAGCTCAACCAAAGGACATGATATCTCTCTTCGGTTACTTCCAAGGACCCAACGAATCATTAAATCGTTCATGAACCACTTTAACACAACCATCACCGAAGTGAGTAGCCCATATAAGGATATGATTTTCATAGCCTTAATCTACTCAATCCATCCAAAGATAGATTTGGGGAAATGGACTAAAGGAAGCAACCAATCATCATGAAACAATTCAATTGAAAGGCCAGCTATAGTTAATATTGGAAGAGGCAAATACGTTAGAAGGTAAAATACCAATATGCGACCAAATGAATCGATTTAAAGTAATATGACTGTCATTCAAAACGGTAGGAATTCTAAAGTAACTGCTTGGAAATATGGGGACCACAAAAGGAATAACCAGCATCAGAATACTGGCAAGGGCAACAGAGGTAGAAAGAAACTCAAAGGTTTGAATGGAGAATACACTCCGTTAAACGACTGCTTGAAGAATATATACCTAGAAACTTAGGGAACAGAAGATACCCGAAGCCACCTCAAAAGGAAGAGTCTGAACAACAAAGGAAGTCAGGGAAGTTCATTCGCTTCCATGAAACCCATGGCCATAACACAAAAAAGTGTCGCCATTTGAAGAACGTGATCGAAGAACTGCTTAGACAAAACAAGCTCCTACAGTATGTGAAGAAGCCTCGAAATTCTTATCAGCCAACCGAACATCATGCTCCTAACACCCAAGGAAAGCAATCTGGATTGAGCAGGGAGGGATCCAAACAAGTTGAATAGAGGCTTGTCATCAATAGCATTTCTGGGGGACCTCATCCGACACAACAAAGTTAGGGCAAGACGGAAAGATATGCTAGTTCACTCAAACATGCTCCAAAGGAAACTTGCTTTGCAATCGAAGATGGGGCCCCTACTAAACAGCAGAGTATTCTCAATGATGACGTTGTGTTCCGAAACCAGGATAGTGAAGGAATAAATGCTCCAACTTTAGATCCAATGGCGGTGACAATAGGAATCAGGCACGTTGTTGTGCGATGAGTGTTGGTCGATATCGGAGGATGAGTAAACATTCTGTGTTGACATATGTTTGACCAAATGAAGCTTAACATGAAGGATGTCTCTACATGCTGAACCAAGATCCAAGGTTTCACCGACCATCCACTACAAACCAGCTGGCATAATCAATCTGCCTACTGAACTCAAAACATGAGATCAGAGTGTGGTTCTCACCAAAACCTTTATGATAATTGACGAGAAGTCGGCTTATAATGCATTCTTAGGAATGCAGGCCCTTGCTGATTTTCGAATTATCTTGGCATAATGGTGTCTCACTATGAAATTCCCCATAAAATTCGGAGTTGGAATGATAAAGGAGACCAGAGCATCATAAGGAAATGCTACGTTGCTGAATTATGGGAAATAAGGAGAAAGAGAAGGAGAAGAATGTGGAGAGAACTCTCCATATTCGCAAACCATCAGCATAACAACTATAGAACTGCCCTTGGTTTAGGGACCACAACATATTCAATATGACTACGGACCTTAGAAAGAAGAGTTTAGGGGTAGAACGGGCAGCACCTATAGAGATTACGGTGTCTGCCATTATGGACATGGATGATTTGACCAGGGTATTGAAAATAGGATCACACCTTGGAACCAAGACACGACAAAAATTAGTCAAGTTTCTTCACGCCAATTTGGACATGTTCTCTTAGACGCATTTCGATATGTGTGGGATATCGCCAATGATAGCATGTCACACACTTTATATTGATCGTAAGTACGCTCTAATGAGGCAGAAGAGGTGCACCCTGTCTGCTGCACTAAGGGTGGAAGTGAATAAGCTGTTGGAAAACGGCTTCATCTGCGATGCAACTTACCCTATATAGATATCAAATTCGGTTTTAGTAAAGAAGTCCAATGGGAAGCGGCATACTTGCATTTATTACTCGGATTTAAATAAAGCCTGCCCAAAGGATAGCTTCCCATTGCCCAAAAACAATCAGCTTGTTAATGCCACGGCGGGCTACGAGCTGCAATCGTTTATAGACGCCTACTCAGGATACAACTAAATCATGATGCATGAACCCGACTAAGAGAATACTAGTTTCATTACCGACCTTGGATTATATGAGCCATTCCCTTCAGACTAAAGAACGCAGGGGGCAACCTACCAATGACTAGTAAACACAATGTTCAAAGATCAGATCGGGAAGACGATGGAAGTATATGTGAAAAACATGCTCGTCAAATCACACGTATCAGAGAATCAACTGGACAACCTAGTAGAAATGTTCAGGATATTGCGAAAGTATGGAATGAAGCCAACCCATTGAAATGCTCCATCGGCTTCACTTCTGGAAAATTCCTTGGTTTCATTATGAATGCAAGGGGCATTGAAGCTAATCCAGAAAAAATTACAGCTTTAAGGAATGTCAAATCCTCTACAACCAAAAGGGAATTACAAAGTCTAAATGGAAAAATCACAGCGCTAAGTCGATTCAACTCCCGTGTGACTGACAAATGCATACCATTCTTTGATGCATTAAAAAAGGAAGAGAAGAATTTCAAATGGAACAAAACTTGCCAGACAGCCTTAGAAGAATTACTCCATCATACGGAAACCCCACCGGTCTTATCTAAGCCGATAAATAGGGAAGATTCGTTCGTTTACCTCGCTGTACCGACTCATGCTCTAAGTGCAGCATTGGTATGCGTAGAGGCTATGTTCCAACGACTCGTCTATTATATAAGTAAGCGATTCATCGGAGCTGAACAGAATTACCCGAAATTGGAAAAACTCACCTATTGCTTGCTGATCTTGTCAAGGAGCTGCTACCATACTTCTAGGCTCATCTCATCAAGGGATTGACATATGAACCTCTAAAATAGGTGGTGCATCGCTTGGAGACATCAGGTCGACTTCTGAAATGGAATATCGAATTTAGCCAATACGAAATCACCTGTCACCTGTGAAGAGCTACCATTGGACAAACTCTGGCAGATTTCATCATCGAAGTTACCGAGTGGGTTGGTGAAGAAGAAAGCATTTTGGACGTGGTGCTATAATGAAAGTAGTTTGTCGATATTGCATCAAATGGATTCTGCTTAGGAGCAGGGATGCTACTCTAAACCTCCTAAGGATGATCTATTTGCTATGCTCTCAAACTGGAATTTCCTACCACCAACAATGAAGTAGAATACAAGGCTTTGATCGAAGGATTTAAAATCATTAAAGAATTAGGAATAAAAGTTGTGCATATCTATAATGATTCTCAAATAATCATCTGTCAAGTGAAAGGAGAGTACCAGGTAAGGGGCAACCTCACCCTCTACTTGCCAAAAGCATGGAAATTGTTGTAGGACATCGAGCTATACACTTTAAGTCATATTCCGAGGGAACAGAATATGTAAGCAGATCACCTACCCAAACTAGCCAGTTCTGGAGAGACTCTGTGAATGGGACTAGCCCAGTCAAAATGCTTACATCCCCAGCATAGATGATATGGATATCAACTGGATTATGGAATTGTAGAGAAAGAACAATCATGAATAATGTCGATCAAATATTACTTCATCGAAGGTACACTCCCCAAGGATCGGAACAAGCGAAAGAAGTTACTCGGGAAAGTTCCACGGTTCATCTTATAGGTTGGAATTATTTACAGAAGGGGATTCTCTACCCTTATTCATATGTGTAACTAATAACGAAGCCAAAACAATACCCAGGGAAGTCCATGAAGGTGATTGTGGAAACCACATTATTGGGCAGACTTTAGCAAAACTGGTCCTCCGATATGGCTATTCTAGCGATCCATCGACTGTGACGCAGCAGACTACGCCAGGAGATGTATGCAATGCTAAAAGTTTCCCAAAATATATGGAACTCCATCCATGGAACTTACTCCAATGGTTGGTCGATGGCCGTTTTCAGTTTGGGGAATTGACCTAATCAGTGTCCCCCAATCGCTAAAGGGGGCAAAATATGCTATCACGTTATTGATTACTTTACAGAATGGACCAAAGCAAAACTGCTATTACCACTAAGAAGGTGATTAACTTTGTCACTAAAAATATTGTTTGCAGGTTTGGGGTGTTGCAGAAAATGATCATAGATAATGATGCTCAATTTGAAAACGCTGAATTCAAGGACTTTTACAAGCCTTTTAGAATTAAAAGGAGTTTCTATGCACTAGTACACCTTCAAGAAAATAGGCAAGTGGAAGCGGTAAGCAAAATCATCAAGTCCACCATCAAAAAATGGCTAATGAAAGTGAAAGGAAACTAGGTTGATGAGCTCCCACTTGCACTATGAGCTTATCGAACGACGCACAAGTTGGCAACTAGACACTCGCTGTTCACCCTAGATACGGATCTAGAGCAATGATATCGGTTGAATTGGAAGCCCAAGCCCCCACTTATCGGAAATGACATTTCAATCAAAAGGAGCACGAGCAGCTCCTGCTCGGGTGACTAGATCTGATTAACGATAAACGAGATGAAGCCGAGCTAAGGACCATGGCTCACCAGAAAAGGGTAACATGGCACTTCAACTCCAAGGTCCGCAACAGTACTTTCGAAATGGGAGATCTTGTCCTGAAATGGATCTATTCGGCTATAGAAACATTAAAACCAAACTTGGAAGGGCCTTACTCAATTGGGAAATAGCTCGAAGATGACACTTTCAAGCTAACCACACTCGATGGAATTTAGATTCCCCGTGCTTGGAATAGCGACTCGCTTCGGCGTTACTTTATTTGGCTTTTACATATATATTCCTATTTTCACAACTAAGCCGCCCGACAACACTGAGGCATTGTAAATAGGCAAAATTAGCTCTACTTTTTGTTTTATCAATGAAATCCCTTTAGTTTCTTGAACCAATAAAAACATGTTCATGTAAATTACTAACCAGATCGCGTAAATAAACTGACTCAAGAATCATTCATTGGCTTCTTGGGAGAGTGAAAACACGCCCAAGTACATTATACTTACTTGTCGGGTCAGCGAAAGTAAACCAACTCAAAAGTCATTCATTAGCTGCTTAAGGAAGTGAAACCACACCCAAGTATGCCCCACCTACTCGCCAAGTCGAGGAAAGTAGATTGACCTGAAATTAAAAGTCATGCATTTTGTAAGCTGCACACTCTCAAAAAGTTGCACATTTCATAAGCCTCACACTCTCAAAAGCCGCACATTTCCTAAGTCGCGCACTCTCAAAACATCGTGTATTTTGTAAGACGCACACTTTCAAAAGACATGCATTTTGTAAGCCATGCACGCTATCAGAAGCCATGCATTTCATAACCCATGCAGTCTCAAGAAACTATGCATTTCGTAAGCCATGCACTCTAAAAACTGGTGCATTAAGCGCAAGCATTACTTGATGTTGCTCCAGCACCAGTGATAAACCATTAATATCTTGTAAATACCGATATTTTCCTAAACAACACCGAAAAAATCGTCTATTGTAGGACTAACAAGCATCCACTCCTACTATTAAAAGTAATTGATATGAATCCAGCAATGTCGCATAACTAGAAATTAGCAAAGAATTTCAATTAGTGACCGACAAAATCCTTGGAGTCGAGACACTCGAGTCATAAGTTTCCAAAGATAGGAACCACAAAGTAGATTCGGCTACAGACATCCAAGGAATCACATAGATCAACGATCATTTATCAAGTGTTCGAAGAAAACAACCACATAAACTAGGGGCATACGTATACCAATATTTAGTTGAAAAGAAAACTACTCCACAGTCCCATTTCTCCAAACAAATAATTTTGATAGTCATAGCAGATCTAGTTATAAAACTAGAAAAATGCATACATAATGCGTGAAATCACGGAAATAAAGGCATCGTATACCAATGAAACACAACACAGCAATGTGAAATGTAGAAATTGCAGAACAAGTAGTCGTGCCATACATACACATAAGTAGTACAAAAACAAGCTAAGCACATGATAAATAAGGAGGAACATAGAAGAGAAGATAGTAGACACATTAATCTTTTCATTTCTTAAAAAAAAATTGTACAAAGTCAAAATGTGGGGGGCCATACCCACACAATATCGACCAACAAAAAGGAAAGTATAGATGCTACAAAAACGAAAGTAATAAATGCAGACTCTGCACTTAATATAATACATGTCAAACAAATTAGAATGTTCCAATATCCGGCTCCACTATCACTCGAGCCTATCAGTGTTTCTTTCCACCTCTTCGCTTCCCGCCTTTTGTTGGAAGTTCTTCTTCCTCTTACCGTCCCGACCAGGAGTTGTATCGCTACCAGAGATAACAACTATAGGCTTCGTGTCCATGTCTCCTCCTTGTTCTTTGACCCCCTCGAAAGACTCCCCTTAGTCTTGCGCTTCCGACACTTGCGAGAGCTCTTCGAAGACTTTCTTTCCTCAACCTTTTCCCTCTTAACTTCCACCATCTACTATTCATTTTTACTTAACTGACTAGTTTGGTCTATCTGCTCTTGAAAGTCAACTGCTGCTAAATCGCCCTCTAGTGATATGAAAGGGTCGTCCAGGCCATGCACTGTAGTGATCTTCTCAGACTCCGGTCCTGGATGCGAGCTAAACATAGGCGTAGTAACCAAAGCAGCCATACAAACAAGCATTGAAGTAGTTGAAATGGAAGTAAGCCCTGAGGCTGGAGAAATTGGCGTTTCGATGGCAAAGAAGACAGACTTATAAGATCAAAAAGGAAAGAATCAAATTTATCTTGTTCTTGCGGGGTGAGCTGATAATCCTCAAACTCGAGAGAAATATGGAAGTTGCCTGCATCAGAAGTGTAACCGCGAATCTCAACCTCATATTCCCCACCGTTTCCTTCTCTGGATGGTTGCATGACTTGGGCGAACTTTTTTGACCTCCGAAGGCTTCGAACATACCAACTGAAGGGGTAGACAACAAAGCAACACTGGTTGAAGATGGAATAATTCCCGTCTGATCATGAGGCTGCTTGGACATTTTTCCAGGCCAAGAATTGAAAGGCTCTGATAGTACTTTAGTAGCTGTAATTGCGGTAGCATTGGTGGGTTCTCGCTATCTTTTCACCCTAATAAACTCTCGACCCTCTACCAAAGCCTTCTTTGATTCTTCGTTAAGACATGAAGCCTCCAACTCTTGTTCAGTGTACGCATCTCCGTCTCCTCCGAAACAGGCCAGGAATTCTTCCTAAACCATAACAAGAGTATGCGGGAATTTGGGACCTATATAATATAGGCTGCCCTGATGCAACAGGGAGTTGACGTAGAGTTTCAAGATATTGTCATCCATCTTCTCCATCTTCCTTTCAAAGATATCCTGCAACTCCAAGTAATCCGCTGTCATGGTGGCTTTCTCAACTTCAACTTTGCTCTTTTTCGGGTCAAGTTGTGCAACTCCTTTCTGAAGCAAAGCAATCACTTGGGCATAGTCAGAGATGATCTTACCATGGGATTCCACCATTCTCGTATAATTAGAAATTGTCCTTTTATGAGCTTCAATTGTTTTATCATGACCAGCAATAGTTTTCTTTTGAGATTTGATGACATCGTCTCCAGTTTCAATCTCTTCTTTCAACTTGACCATATAAGCATAGGCCTTCTTGATTTCGTCTTTGAACATGATCTCAATTTTGCATGATCCTCTTTCATTTCCTTCGGAAAACTAGCGTGGCTCTTACTCTCTCGAATGGTTTCATCCCTCTCCTTTGTCAATTGATCAATTTTGGCATCATGTTCCATCAACATCCTCTTGTAATCATCCTTTTCTAACTAAGAAGAAAGGATCTTTTGACAGTTGTTACGATTTGTATTTTCCAGCTGCTTACAAAATTTCTCCTATCCTTCAGCTTGATCCAAGTCGCTCTTAATCGCCTGGAGATGGGGCAATAAGAAACCTTACGGATTGGATGTCGATCATGATCGAATTTAATTCCCATTGGAAACCATCCAGGAAGCGCCACTTCAAGCTTAGGTGGACTGGATTGGAGAATATAAGCAGGCCTCTTATGGGGGCATGAAGAATCGAAAGCAGGCTACATGGGTTGAGGGAGTTTTGGTCAATGGAGCAACTTAAACAGTAGAAGTCAAAGCTTCAATTCCAACAGAGACCGGAGCCAGGGAAAATGCTTGGTGCCCGAAAGGATGAGAACAACGATCTACCTTCAACTTTTTAGGTGGCTCTTTCCAATCATGGAGAGTCTTCCTCTTCTTATAGCTACCCCTATAAACTCTGCCTCCGTCCTTATCATCTCAACGACGGACTTCCTCTTCTTAATCTTTTCTCCTTTTCCATTCTTCCATAGTTTCTCGAGGCTGATGGCAGCTTGAAATCAATCTTGACCTATGTTGTGCTTTTGTAAATTGTTCAAGGTCTTCATGATCCCATGACCTCCCATAGTACCTAATATAAAAAATAATGAACTTTAGCAATAGAACATGAGCTCAAATAATGCTTATATGAGTGTATGTGACCCTAGTGAAATGAGTAACGTGTCGTAGGTGGCCTAAAAGGACTTCACTAAATAGATCGGGAAGGGACTATAGTAGGAGTCAGGCTAACTCTAGGCACAGCATTGTCGGGGTCAAAAGACAATCACTTGAACTTGTAATCATCTCCTATGAGTTCATCGATGTCCATATAAATGTTTCTCAAGTCCCCGTAGTTGATGTCAGTTTCCTTAGGCGGAAAACGGCGAAGACGTTCGGCTATTGGGTGAGGATCTTTAGCAATAATCTATTGGGGAGGCGAATCTAGTAGAATAGGATTTATTCCTAAAGTTTCATCGCATGATACGAAGTTTCCTTCACTGAAACTTGCTTCAAATTCTTTATCATTAGAAGAGAAATCATAGCTACCCTAGCTCTTAATTTCACCCTCCTTTTTTGTGATCACCATGGCCTTGCCTTCTCGATGCTTGAACTCCACTTTCCCCTCTTCCAGGATCGAGGGCATCCTAATCAGGCAACTGGCTCCAGCCTTAACGATTTTTCCTTTATGAATTTTTCAGTTAATCCACTAGATGGACCTTCTCTGTTTGGTAGACCAGAATCTTCAGAATCATGCGATGAAGAAGTGGAGCATGTTTGAATCCTAGAACGGGAAGGAGATGGAACTTCAATGGCGACGACATATCTCTTGGGATGCAGCTACCCGTACTAAAGCCAATTATCATCCGTTAGTAACGACTTGACTGATCTCTCTCTACCGTTTATGTAACACCCCATATTTTTAGAACATTATTTAGGATATTTAATTGTTTAAATAAAATAAAATAAAACAATGTAAGTTGATTAGGGGATTGAAATTGGAGATTAATAAAGGGTAGCCATGCCATGTTAGTGTGTAAATCAAAACAAGATAATATGAAATAAAATAGACAAAGGATATAAGTAAGGGAAAAATAGGAAAAAAGGGGCTTCCTAATACCCAAAGCCCCTAATCGTGTATCATCAATTTCATTTTTTTAGAAAAATCAAAACTAAGTAGAGACCGACCACCATTTTCAAGAGCAAGAGAAAGAAAGATAAAGAGGAAGCTTAATCAACATCAATTTCATTTCAAATCTCAAATTCTTTAATCTCAAGCTAAGGTGAATAATGACTACAACTCTTATTTCTTAATTTTGTTCAATTTTAAGGAAATCCGAATTTATCTTACATAATTTAGCCATGGTTTTAAGAGACAAAATGTTTATATATGCTTGTTGATGATTTATGTGTATCCGGATAGATTTTTGATATGTTTTGATGTGAAAACCTTATTTAATGACATCCAAATACCTTGCGATTTTAGATATAGATAAGAAATGACGTTTTAGAGATGGCTTTCAATTTTCATACTTTTTTGAATTAATGTGGATTTTATATTAATTTTCTAGTGAAGAAAATGATTTATTGGCTCACAATAATTTACGGTCAAATTATAAATAATTTGGGTCTAAAATTTATATATGTTAGAAAAAGTATTAGCAAGGATTTTCTGGAATTTTTGTATAATTTTCCGAAGTGTTTCGAGGAATATATAAAATAATATAAGGTATGAGACATAAATGTTTTATATATTTATAAAAGGAGAGGCGTATTTTGTAAAATAAAATTATTGTTTATTTCTGAAATCTTGGTAGAACTTCTGAAAAATAAATTTAGTAACCTATAAAAATTTGATAAACGGAGTAGGTTAGTTGAAAAGTGTTTCTCTTCTCAGTTAAAATAAAATTTACATGTTTTTAGCATGTTCCGCCAATTTCGGTACCAGGGGTTCCGACCTAGACGTTTCTCCACTATTACTTTCTAAACCAATGCGCATGGTATCTATAAGTTTTGGTACGTAGCGAATTGGATAGAGGTGGAAGGTATAGGATCGAAACATAGGGTTCCGAAGGGATCGATGCATGCCTTTGTTTTAAAATGCTGTAGCGCCTGCTTTGCTTTAAGAGTTAGCTTTCGACTGGATTGGCTTCTGACCTAGTCAAATGATATCAAAGGAATAGTTTTGAGTGGGCAGCGCTCTTTTGTTTTAAGAAATACTTTCAAAGTGATCGAAACCCCTTGTCGCTGCTTTTTCTAACTTTCGAAGTCAATGGTTTCGGAAGGTATACTTTGTTTTTAAACATGTCCACTTCTCCAATACTTTCGAAAGTTGGTTTCGACGTCATTACTTCTTTGCTTAGAAATTCTTTCAAAAGATAGGCTTCTGACTTAAATGGTTTTAATGACCCTTTTTCTCTGTTGAAGTATAACCCAAACGCTTTCATAGGATTTACAGGTTTTAGGAGGTTGACGACTTAAATGGTTTAAAGCTTCCAAAAAAGAGCAGGTGGCAGACGGATAGCTAATTAGGAGTTTCCATTTTGTTTTGTTTATTTTGCTGTATTGTATTTAAGGCAGTTATGTCTATATATAAGTATATGCTATATCTTTTATTCTCCTATCTCTCTTAGGCTATTCTTCTGTATCTCATGAGGCTTGAATAAGAATATGGACGCAAGAAGACGTAGAGTTAACCTAGGAGGGGACAGCACGACCACCAATGGAAATGCCCGACCCAATGAGAGAAGAAATCAAGGTCCGGCTCAAGCAGAAAATGCTGATGTGTGATCCCACTAGTGGATATGGGAGTTTTGTATCAGTTTTTCGTGAAATGATGCAAGTTGGAATTGCTGGTGGAGTTGTTGGAGCAAATGCCATAGAAGGAGTTCAGGAAGCTCTGGTTGTCAACCATTATGCTAATTTGAGTAGAGATTATGCAAGGCTTAGAGGGAAGCCGTTTATTGGACCTGAAGATGCTATAGAAGTGGAGAACTAGTTGTTACACTGTGAAAGGATCTTTACGAACATGGGGCTCAATGATGAGCGGAAGAGGAGGCTTGCTTCGTGACAGCTTCAAGGAGCGGCTTTATTTTGGTAGAATAGTGTAACAGTTGGTGTGGATGAGGATACAATGACATAGGCAGAGTTTAAGAGGAGGTTCCATGAGAGGTTCATGTCGGTGATGGCATAGTCTATTTTGATCCGAATGTTTGCTGAGCTAGAGCAAGGAGAATTGGCCATTTTGGAGTATGCTAGTAGGTTTGAAGAGTTGGTTAGGTATGGTTATTCCATTGTTTGTACAGTGATGAAAGGGAATGAAAAGTTCATCAGAGGATTGAAGCCTGAGTTGGCTAGGGCTACCTTACCACATATCAGAGTTCCTATGATATGGTAGTGGAGATGGCGTTAAGACATGAAGAGATGCTTGCTTGTTTGGAGAAAAAGAAGGGGAAGGAGGTCCAGGTTGGGAAAGGTCAGCAGAGGAAGTTCTTTCAAAAGAAGAGTGCTTAGAAAGGTGGAGCGGCAAAGAAAGGGAAGTTTGAAGTGGTTTGTTTTAAGTGTGACAAGAAGGGAGTCGTACTGGAAAAGCTAAGGAAGTTGTAACATTCCCTATCTAGAGGCCCAAAGCTAAGCGCTACAGATGCTGCAGACATCCATAGTATCTTGGCAACTAGATAAGGTTATGTTAATGGTATCCATAATATCAAAAGCATTCAAAATCACAGATTCCAAAAAATAACATTTTCACTGGATACATTTCAAAACATATGTTTCACATTCAAATTACACAATCCTATAATCGTTTCTAAGGTTTAGATAAAATAGAGTTATTACATAAATACTCTAAGAGCTACATATGACGATGCTCCCTTGGTTGACTAGAGCACTACATATGCATAACTGTTTTTAATACAACACAGCGGAATAAAACAATACAAAATAGCAACTCCTAAATCGCTATCCATCAGCCACCTGCTCGTCTCTGGAAGCTATATTTGTCAACCTACAAAACCTATAAAACCTTAACCCTTAACTTATTAAAATAAATTTTAAACCCCCGAGAGTTTAAGGGGAAAAACATAAACTTCAAGTCAGACATAAAGCCTAGCGTGAATAATCTACACATCTCGGTTGGTTGATATTAAGTGAGACCACGCTGCTTAGCGAAACGGGTTTCCCCTCACTAATATCCTTTTAAAACATATCATTTGCGATCATAATTATGCAACCAAAACTGGTTAAAACTGTAAAGTATTATTATGTAAGCATATTTATCAGGTAACAAATGAACTATTTGTTCGAACAATATAGTTTTGTTTGGCTAACTACTAGCCTTTGGCTGACTCAGGCCTACTAGACAGTATAACAAAATAATCTAACATCTATTAAACAAACCTCTTTTGGACGGTCTATCTTTAACTATTTGTTTAATACTTCTCTGCTGGATGGTCTGTCCCTAACTCAACATCTTCCAGGATCACCTGATCCTAACGGTTTTGTGGGCTCACCAATAACATGTCTGTATACTAATATATATTCTCTTCTGTGTATAATCATAATTTTGGTCTTACTTGAGGCAAATCCCTAAACACTGGAATTTTGGATATATTAGATGGGACTAATAGCTAATGTATAGGGAGTGACCATATACCAGTCTCATCTGGTATTCTAACATCTGAGTCATTTTACTTAGGGAAACCTTCCCATAAATTTTCCTTAAAAACCTTTTCAAACAGATTTAAAATATTTAAATCTAACTCATAGTTGGAAAACACATATACTCAATGCTTTACTCAAAATCGTCTTGCTATGTTACATATATACTTTACTCAAACCTTAGTTGATGAAAATATTTAAACCTTTGAAAGTACCGCTTTCGAATCCATTGAAAGCACCCCTTTCTAAGCCATTGAAAGTGCCTCTTTCAAAACAACGTAAAACCCTTTATTTCACCTAGGCCGAAAGGCCAAAACCTTCCTTTCAAAACCATTCTCAAAACCTTTCAAAACCTTTGAAAAACTTTTCTATTGAAAGCTATAAAACCTTAGACGCCATATCTCAAAAACACTTTAATACTGCCTTTCGAAACCATTGAAAAAACCTTCCTTTTAGCCCTTTCGAAATAGTTAGAAAAATATGCTTTTGAACCTTTTGGAAACCATTAGGGAACCATCCCTTAAAAACCTTTCTTTAAAACATTTTGAAAGCATCAAAACTTTCATAAACAACAACCTTTCGAAAGCACTTGGGTTCAATTTAAAACATGTGGGAAAAAAATCCTTCGAAACTATTTAAACCATCTCCTTCAAAATCATTTGGGTTATACTTCAATCAGGGCAAAAGGGTCATTAAAACCATTTAATTCAAAAGCCTATTTTTCGGAAGAATTCTTAAGCAAAGAAGTGATGGTGTCAAAATCACCGTTCCGAAAGCAGTGGAGAAGTAGACAAGTTTAGAAACAAAGTATACATTCCAAAACCATTAACCTAAAAAGATAGGAAAAGAGGCAGCTAGGGGTTTCGACACCTTCGAAAGCATTTCTTAAAACAAAAGAGAGCAACCCATTCAGAACCATTCCTTTACAATCATTTGACCAGGTCAGAAGCTAACCCATCATAAAGCTAACCCTACGAAAGCTAAGGAGATGCTACTTCATTTCAAAACAAAGGCATCCATAAACCCTTTCAAAACGCTACGTTTCATTCCTATACCTTCTGCCTCTATCCAATTCACTGTGTACCAAATGAATTGATACCATGCACTTTAATTTTGAAAGAAATAGTGGCGAAATGTCTAGGTTGGAAGCCCTGGTGCCAAAAATGGCGGAACATGCTAAAAACATATAAATTTTGTTTTTAACTTAAAAGTGAAACACTTTTCAACTTACCTGCCTTGTTTGTTAAAATCTTCTTGGTTGCAAATTTTCCTTTCTAAAAGCACTGCCAAAATTTCAAAAATAAATGCTTTAATTTATTTACAAATGCCCCTTCTCCATTTATAAATATATAACACATTTACATTGCATACCTTAAATAATTTCATATATTCATCAAGATACTTAGAAAATTTCTATAAAAATTCCAAAAAATAAAATTCAATATGTTTTCTAACATATATTAATTTAAAACCCAATTAATTAATTAATTATCCGTAAATAATTTAAAACCCAAATAATCATTTTCTTCACTAGAAAATTTATATCAAATCCACATTAATTTAGAAAATTATGAAAATTGAAACCCATCTCTAAAATATCATTGTTTGTCTATATCTAAAATCGTAAGGCATTTGGATGTCATTCTATACGGTATTCATATCAAAACATGTCATAAAATCTATATGAACAAACACAAATCATCAACAAGTATACATAAACGTTTAATCCATTAAAACATGGCATAATCATGCAAAACACTTTAGATTCAACTTAAAACCGAAAATGTTAAAGAAAATGAGATGTATTCATTATTCACCTTAGCTTTATGATTTTGGGTGTGAGATTTGGTCTTGATTAAGTAATTTGATTCTTCTCTTGAATCCTCGCTTTTATCTTCTTCCTCTTGCTAATGGTGACTGGCCTTAGAAATGTTTTTGCTTGAGAAAATATGAAATGAACATGTGTTTTGATTTCCTAAGGGTTCAGGGTATAAGAATATCCTTATCCCTATTTTGTCCTTACCTATTTTATTCTATGTTATCTCATTTAGATTTACTCATTAACATGGCAAGGCTACCCCTATTAAATCATAAATCTCAATGCATTAATCTACTTACATTATTTTATTTTATTTAGCTAGTAAATATCCTAAACAACGTTACTAAATATATAGGGTGTTACAAAAGTGATATGGAAGAAGATTATTAGGTGCTTCAATTGTGATTAGATTGGCCACTATAAACATCAATGCAAAGAGCCCGCTAAGGATAATGCATTGGAGCCTGCTACTTCGAAGTCAACAGTGCAAGAGAAAGGAAAGGCGGTTTTGGGAGGTACACTTCAGATTCATGATATGTTTGTTAGTGTTCTTTTGATACTGGGGCATCACATTCTTTTATATCTCGATGTTTGGTAGATAAGCTTAACATAGAGAGCTCATATTTAGTTACCTCCATAAGGGTTGCAAATTCGATAGGAGGGTATGCGACACTTGGGGTGAAGTGTGACCACTTAGAGTTTGATTTGTTAGGTCATACCTTTGTCTGTTGGTTACATATGTTCGACTTTGTAGAGATTGGAATTATATTGGGTATGGATTGGTTAAGTATGATGCTAGGATATTTTTCGATGATAGGAAAATATCACTTAGATGCCCCGACTGTAGTGATCAGATAGTTTACACCGTAGAAAACCCTGGTTGTGAGGTGAATGCTTTGTTAGGTGTTGTGGAGTCAGAAGACGAGTTGAATAGAGTTTTCATAGTTAGAGAATTCACAGATGTCATTGAGCCGGTAGTAGGATTACCGTCGAAACGAGCCATCGAGTTTTGGGTAGATTTGGTGCCTGGTGTAGAACCGGTAAGTAGTTCGCCAAACTAGATGACACCCATAGAGATGAGGGAGTTGAAAGTGTAGTTGGTGGATTTGGAAGGCAAGAATTTTATTAGACCGAGTAGTTCACCATGGGGAGCAGCTTTAGTTTTTGCTAGTAAGCCGGACAGATCATTAAGGCTATGTATCGATTATCGTAAGTGGAATGAGAGGATGATAAGGAATCGATATCCATTGCCTAGAATTGATGATTTTTTCGATCAACTGAGTGGAGCTAAGGTATTCTCTTAATTGGATTTGGCGATTGGTTTTCATCAGTTTAGAGTAGCAGAGGATAATATACCTTTGACGGTGTTTAGGATTCGATATGGATCATATGTATGGTTAGTTATGCCACTTGGACTGACTAATGTGCTGGCATTCTCTGTGGATTTAATGAACCGTATTTTCAGAGAGCACTTGAATAAATTCATGTTGGCGTTCATAGATGATATTTCGATATACTCTAAGGATGAGGAAGAGCATGAAGTTCATCTTAGAGTAGTTCTTGAGACTTTTAGAGAATGTCATTTCTGCAAGAAGGAGGTGAAGTTTCTTGGTCATGTAGTTTCAGAAAGAGGGTTGTTAGTCGATCGAACTAACATAAAAGTAGTGAATAGTTGGAAGAGACCGGAAACATTGAGTGAGATAAGAAGTTTACTTGGATTGGCTAGATATTATGGGAGGTTTATAAAGGATTTTTCGCAGATAGCAGCACCAATGACCAAGCTAACGTGCAAGGATGTAAAGTATGTATGGACCGATAGGTGCGAGGAAGCATTCCAGAGCTTGAAACACTTATTGACCCATGCACCTGTATTAGTTGTTTCGGAAGGGAATCAAGATTTGGTAGTTTATACAGATGCGTATGGAACCGGATTAGGCGCAGTGTTAACGTAGAAAGGCAAAGTGATTGCCTATTCTTTTGGATAGCTTAGACCACATGATATAAGATAACCAACTCATGGCTTGGAGTTGGTTGTGGTTATTTTTTCTTTAAAGGTGTGGAGATGTTACCTTTTGGGAGAGAGTTTTGAGCTTTATACGGATCATAAGTCGTTGAAGTACTTGTTCTCTCAGAGGGAGTTGAACATGAGACAGCAAAGCTACTTAGAGCTTTTAGCCGCTTATGACTTTGGAATTGAGTACACACTAGGGAAGGCAACAAGGTTGGAGATACGCTTAGTAGGAAGCATCAGAATGCAGTGTTGGCTATGATATCAGAGTGAAAAGACTTGGAAGTTTGTTGACTTGTGAAGTGCTGTGGAGATTCGAGGCTGGATTTAGAGGAGAAGCCGCTATGTTATCTTGTTTAGATGTCTGACTGGCATTGATTGAGAAGATATATTCTAAACAGGAAGAGGATCCAATGTTAGCTGAAAGGATCAGGAAGTTAAGGGATGGAATGGAGAGCGATGACTTGAAAGATTTTAGTTTTGACCAAAGTAGGTGGTTGAGAAAGAAGGGTAGATTATGTGTTCCATATGTAGGAGACATAAGGAAGGAAGTTCTGGAGGAATTCCATCATTTGAAGTTCACTATTTATCTAGAAGGAACAAAGATTTATCAGGATATGAAGAGAAGTTTCTTCTAGGAAGGAATGAAGAGGGATGTAGGCTTATGGGTAAAGCAGTGTTTGAACTGTCAGCAAGTGAAAGCCAAGCAACCGAAGCCATATGGGTTGCTTTAGCCGTTGGATATTCGGGTATGGAATTGGGATTATATTTATATGGATTTCATAGATGGGTTGTCGAGATGTAATAGAGGAAATGAAAGTATATGGGTCATAGTGGACAGATTGGCTAAGAGTGCCCATTTCATTCCCGTTAAGTCAAATGGTACTGCACCTGTACTGGATAAATTATTTATGAAGAATGTAGTTAGACTGCACGGAGTTTCTAGTAGTATTATTAGTGATAGAGATTCCTTATTCACTAGCGAATTCTGGAAGATTCTACAAGAGAGTTTAGGAACAAAGCTCCAGATAAGTACTGCTTACCATCCGCAGACAGATGGACAAACGGAAAGAGTTAACAAGTTCTTGAAAGACTTGTTAAGAGCTTGTGTACTGGACTTCGGGAGATCATGCGAAGACCATCTACATCTAGTCAAGTTTTCGTATAATGATATTTGTCAGACTATTATAGGGATGACACCGTTTGAAGCTCTGTATGGGAGACAACACAAGTCTCATGCATGTTGGTTAGAGACCATAGATAGATTAGTCCTTTGTCCCGAATTGGTTAGAGAAGCTACAAAGAAGATTGAGTTGATAAGGGCGAAAATGAAGGAAGCTCAATAGGCAGAAGAGCTATGCAGATAGAAGATGGAAAGATATAGAGTTCTCTATTGGAGATCATGTGATTTTTAAGGTTTCACCGATGAAGGGCATGATTAGATTTGGAAGATCAGGAAATTTGGCATCGAGATTTGTTGGACCCTTTCCTATTATTGAAAGGAACGGGAAACTCGCACATAGAATTGAGTTACCAAGTAGTTTGGCAGGAATCTGTGGTGTTTTCCATATTTCTCATCTTAGAAAGTGTGTTAGAGACCCGTAGACTACTATAGCACCGACAATGTTAGTTTACTTAGTAGCAGTACCGGACTTAACTATAGTTAGAAAGCCGATTAGCGAAGGTCCGATGAAGTGTCGACGATAGAGACTTAGGAGCCTGAGAACAGAATTAGAGACGCTCATCCTGATTTTTTTAATGGTATGTTTCACCTTTTATTTTTTGATGTGTACCTTATCGTAATTTCGAGGATGAAATTCTTTAAGGAGGGGAGATTGTAACACCCCATATTTTTAGTAACATTGTTTATGATATTTAATTAGTTATATTATAAAATAATGTAAGTTGATTAGGGGATTGAGATTTGTTATTAATAAGGGGTAGTCATGCGATGCTAATGTGTAAATCAAAGTTAGATAAAATGAAATAAAAAGACAAAGGATATAAGTAAGGGCAAAAAAGGAAGAGGGGCTTCCTAATTCCTAAAGCCCTTGGCCATGTAACATCACTTCAATTTCATTTACAAAAATCAAAACTAAGAGGAGGCCGATCACCATTTTCAAGAGCAAGAGAAAGAAAGATAAAGGGGAAGCTTAGTCAACATAAAATTCATTTCAAATCTCAAACTCTTTAATCTTAAGCTAAGGTGAATAATGCCTACATCTCTTATTTCTATGTTTTTTATTTTAACAAAATTTGAATTTATCTTGCATAGTTTAGCCATGATTTTGAAGGAAAAAATGTTTATATATGCTTGTTGATGATTTATGCTTATTCATATAGATTTTTTGAAATGTTTTGATGTGAAAACAGTATTTAATGACATCCAAACACCCTGCGACTTTAGATTTGGATCAGAAATGAAATTTTAGAGATGGGTTTTAATTTTCATAATTTTCTAAATTAATGTGGATTTTATATTAATTTTCTAGTGAAGAAAATGATTTATTGGGTTATAAATAATTTATGGTTAAATTATAAATAATTTGGATCTGAAATTTATATATATTAGAAAACATATTAAAAAGGATTTTCTGGAATTTTTGTAAAATTTTTCAAAGTGCTTTGATGAATATATGAAATTATTTAAGGTATGAGACTTAAATGTTTTATATATTTATGAAAGGAGAAGGGGTATTTTGTAAAATAAAATTATTGTTTATTTCGAAAATCTTGGCACCTCTTTTAAAGACGAAATTTAGCAACCAATGAAAATTTGATAAACAGAGCAGGTTATTTGAAAAGTGTTTCTCTTTTAAGTTAAAAACAAAATTCACATGTTTTTAGCATGTTCTGCCACTTTCGGTACTAGGGGTTCCGACCTAGACGTTTCGCCACTATTGCTTTCAAAACCAATGCGCATGGTATCAATACATTTGGTACATTGCAAATTGGATAAAGTCGGAAAGTATAGGATCGAAACATAGGGTTCCAAAGGGGTCAAAGGATGCCTTTGTTTTAAAATGAAGTAGCGCCTGGTTTGCTTTTGAAGAGTTAGCTTTCGAATGGGTTGGCTTCCGACCTGATCAAATGATTTCAAAGGAATGGTTTCGAATGGGTTGCGCTCTTTTGTTTTAAGAAATGTTTTCGAAGGGGTCGAAATCCCTAGTTACCGCCTTTTCTACCTTTCAAAGTTAATGGTTTTGGAAGGTATACTTTGTTTTTAAACTTTGCCACTTCTCCAATGCTTTCGGAAGGGTTTATAAGGGGTGGTTCCCCAATGGTTTCAATAGGTTCGAAAGGGTATTTTTCTAACTGTTTCGTAAGGGCTAAAAGGAAGGTTTTTCCAATGGTTTCGAAAGGCATTTTTAAATTGTTTTAAAATAAGATGTCTAAGGTTTCATAGCTTTCGAAGGAAAGGTTTTTCAGGGGTTTCAAATGGTTTTGAGAGTGGTTTCAAAATGATGGTTTTGGCCATTCGGCCTTGGTGAAATATAGGGTTTTACTTTGGCTTGAATGAGGTGTTTTCAATGGTTTAGAAAGGGGTACTTTCAATGGATTCGAGATAGGTACTTTCAGAGGTTTAAATGTTTTCATCAACTAAGGTTTAAGTAATTCTATATATAACATTCCAAGGTGATTTTGAGTAAAGTATGGAATATATGTGTTTTCCTTATGTGAGTTGGATTTAAAGGTTTAAATCAATTTGAAAAGGTTTTCAAGGAAAAATTTATAGGAAGGTTTCTCTAAGACAATGACACAGATATTAGAATACCATATAGGACTAGTTTAGGGTCGCGCCCTATACATAGCTATTAGCCCCAAATAATTTAGTCCAAAATTCAAATATGTAGGGCTTTGTCATAGATAAGACTAAAATATTAATTACACACAGAAGGGGATATGTTTGTATACAAATAGGTTATTGGTGAGCCCACAAAACCATTAGGGTCAAGTGAGACTAAAAGATGTTAACTTTGGGACAGACCATCCAGAAGAGAAGTATTTAATTGATAGTTAAGGACAAACCATCTAGAAGAGGTATATCTAGCAGATGTTAGATTATTTTGTTATATTGTCTGGTAGGCCCAAGTTAGCCAAAGGTTAATAGTTAGCTAAACAAAACTATAATGTTCGGACGGATAGTTCATTTATTACCTGATATGTATGTTTACATAATAATGCTTTACAGTTTTAACCAGTTTTGGTTGCAGGACTATGATTAGAAAAGAAATGTTTAAAAGGATATTAGTGAGGGAAAACCCATTCCATTAAGCGACATGGTCTCATTTAATATCAAACAACCGAGATGTATAGTATTATTCACACCATGGCTGACTCGAAGTTTATGTTTTTTCTCTTAAACTCTCGGGTGCTCAAAATTGATTTGAGTAGGCTAGGTTTTGAGGATTTACAGGTTTTAGTAAGTTGACAAATTAAGCTTTTGGAAAAGAGCAAGTGGTAGACAGATAGTTATTTACGAGTTGCTTTTTTGTTTTATTTATTCCGCCGTGTTGTATTTAAGACAGTTATGTCTATATAGTACTCTGGTCAACCAGGGGGCATCATCATGTGTTTCTCTTGGTGTATTTATGTAATAATTATATTTTATCTGAACCTGAGAAGCGGTTATGGGATTATGTAATTTGAATGTGAAACATATGTTTTGAAATGTAATTAGTAAAAATGTTATTTTTGAAATCTGTTATTTCGTTTCATATTCAAATGCTTGTGCTAGTATGGATACCATTAATATAATCGTATTTAGTCATCGAAAGTTAATAATACGGATGACTACAGCATCTGTATCGCTTAGCTTTGGGCCTCTAGTTAGGGGATGTTACGGTCCATGGCCTTTAGAGTATGAAAGGTTGGATCAACCGATGGATCTTTGTTTGGCCTCAGAATAACTACAAGAGGTATTCGATGTAACAACCCCTAATTGGAAGCCCAAAACTAACGGCTATGAATGTTACAGTCATCCATAGTTATTAATCTTTGACGATCAAATACAGTTGTGTTAGATTCATCGATACACAGAAACACATGAATATGGAAATTTTTAAAACTTCAAATAAGATCACATTCCATTTCAAAACATTTCCAATTCATTACATAATCCCACACTTGTAAACCAGGTTCAGAGAAAATATATTTATTACAACATATTCCAAGAGCGACATATGAAGATGCCCTCTTGGATGATCGAGTATATACAAGCAATATAACAACTTTGTCTTTACAAACAACACAGCGGAGTCGGATAAAAGGGAACTCTAAATAGCTATCATGCCCCCTGCACGTCTACGGAAGATTTATCGCCTAATGAGGTACTTGAAAGCCGCAACTCTCAAACTACTCAAAGTCAATTAAGTACCCGAGATTTTAAGGGGAAAACATAAACTTCGGGTCAGATATAAAGCCTGGTATGATTAATAATCTACAATTTCAAATCATTTAGATATTTAGCGAGACCACGTCACTTAGCGGAACGGGTTTTCCCCTCACTAGAATCTCAAAACCTTTATAAAACCATATACCATGCTCCTGCATCCACAATGGTTGAAATATAGTCATTTCAAAATATTATGATGATATGCAAACTAGTTAAAACATTCTTGATTTCTCATCCTCTGTTTAATTGACTCCCTGTCATATTTGTAGTTTCTAGGGTCAATATTAACCTATTAGCTTTCATGGGCTTACTAATAACATGTATTTAACTTTTGGACTCCCGGTCCCATTTCATAGTTTTAATGGGTGCACTATTAACCTATTGTCCCTTACCAATTAACTTAACACTACCACTCCTATGGGTTTAATTGATTCATGGGTTCCCCTGAACCTATTGATTACTCTAATAACTTCTCCCTTACCCTAATTTTCATGGGTTGACTAGGAATCTATTAACAACTGTCAATAACTTAATCCAAATATAGTTTTCATCTGTGCACTACAAACCAATTGGCCCCCGCCAACTACTTCTTATGACATAGTTTTCATCGAATCACTATGAACCTATAGGTAAATCCAATAACTTCCTAATCATAGTTTTCATGGGATCACTATGAACTTGTCTCCCTGACAACTTCCATATTTAGGCATCTTATATTCTGGTCTCCCTGACCTCTTGGATGCAATTCTACTCATCCATGAGTTTGATCAATTTATAATCACTACAGGATTCACCTAGCTGATTCTTCTTTCCTTTATCCCTAAAATACAGTTATGGGTCCATTATAATGTGAATATATTTATATTTGAAGATGCAGACATAATTACAGAACAATACCACTCATGTGGATTTAATGTCTTTGAAACAGTTTTCATATAAAACATGGTCAATCCCTTTAACCTATAATTTTATCAACGAAAGCTTCTTCTTAAAATTATTTCAAAAATCCTTTAATTTAGCCATGGGTTTTTCCTTTAAAGATGAATTTGGGTTATAAAACCTTTCGAAATCTTGCTTTCGACTTCCTTGGATACCCTTCTTCGAAGCATAAAAATATATTCTCAAAACATTAGGTCCATGCCCTTTGAACACTTTGAAACTTTGTTTGAAACTTTTCGAATGTATTAAAGCATTAGCATTTAATCATTTACAAGCGTATCTTCAAAACCGGTTGAAAGTACGCCTTTCGAAACCATTGGAAGTAAGCCTTCCAAAATCATTAAAAGTCCCCCTATCAAAAGCATTGAGTTTATACTTAAAAATATTATTTGGGTCAAAGTGAAAAAAGGCGAAAGCATACCTTTTGAAACCATCCTTTATCATATAAAATATTAAGGAAAACAAGATGGCGTCGGCACCATCCCTTTTGAAAGCTTCAAACCATTTAAATAAAACATTGAAGTATGGCATCGAAACCCCTTTCAAAGCTATTACCTTCGAAACCCTTGGACCTTTTCGAAAGAATTTAGGAAGAGGCTTAAAACATTTTAAAAAAAAATACTACCTTTCGAAAGCATTTATGACTTCAATACCATCGAAAGGCTAGAGAGTGGCAGCAGCTTTGACTAGGTCCGAAAACCTTCTTTCAAAAGCATTATTTCATAAGTAAGGAACCCATTCGAAAACAATCATAATTTGACGGAAACCCCTTAGAAAACTTTAAAAACCTCTTTCGAAAACATATGCTTCGACTCCTTCGAAGGCTTAAATTAAACAAAGGAAGGCGCTTCTCTTTTTAAAACAAACCAAGGTATCGACTCCTTTGAAAGCCATGCTTTCGACACCTAGCCTTCCATCTTTCTCCAATCCACCACGTATCATCTTTATGATACCTTATGTATTGGTTTAGGCTTAGAAGGTTTCGACTGTCTTGAAGGCAAAAGCTCCATGTCGAAAGGTACTTCTAAAGAATGCGAAACCACTTTTCTGAGTAAATCTATTTTAGTACTAATTAAAGCGAACCTTTTTCTAACTAATTCACCATGTGTAAACACCAGATTATTGACTTAACTTTTTAAATTCTTTACTAAAATAAATGCCTCTAATTTCGTATCTAAACCATGGTTACGTTATTCAAATAAGCGCATTCATTAAGCAAAATCAATACTGCAAAGAAGACCCTCTTCTTAAATAATTTAATTTTCATAACAATTCACTTTGGAAAAATCCCCAAAAATTCTAGAAATTCACTTTAATCATGTAATCTAATATATCAAAAGTTTAGATCCAAATTCTTAATATATTTTCCAAAATAAATTTATAAACCCAAATAATCATATTTTCCTTTGAAAATTCATAACAATCTTTAAATAATTTGGAAAATTATCAAAATTAAAACCTAACTCCAAAATAATATTTTACTTAACATAAGATTTTTCCACAACATGTAAACATCAACATAAAACGGTTTTACCCTAAAACCGCGAGAAATCATATTTAGAAATCCTTGTTTAAATCAAATAAGTTATGATACAAGCATATCATCATCTGAAGCATCATAAAAACAAATTTACCCTTAAATCCGAAAACATATGATTGCAAAATAAAATAGAGATGGAATTATTATTCACTTTGATTTAGATAAGGAGATTGGATTGAGATTGATTTCCCCTGCGCTTGAATCTCTAGCTTTTAAATTAATTTCTCTTCTCTTTGATTATGGTCAGCTCCTCCTAATATTGCTTATGTTTTGAAAATGACGTGAATGGGAATGAAATGGTAGGAACGAAAATATATAGGTGTTAAGGGTTATGTGCGTCAAATACCCAGTATACCCTTATGTAGACTTATTAACCTAACAACCACTCTTAAGCCCATTTAATAATTTTTGAAGCACAGACTTAATTGGATTTATTCAAATCTCAACCACTTTATCACTTAACATTTATATTATTCTATTTAACCTATCTAATTAAATATCCTGAATAATGTTATCAAAAAATAGTGGTGTTACAGGCTCCCTTCCTTAAAGAATTTCGTCCTCAAAATTCAGCAAGGACTAAGTACTAAACATAGCAATCATTTGTAACGATTTCTAACAACCATACTAGTCTTCCTGACTAGGAATTATCTATATAAACCTAAGATAGACATACCCTCAAAGCATATCAGGATTAGTATCTTGAATCCAATCTTCCATCTCCCAAGTACAGTCCTTCTCGTTGTCGCTCCACTGAACTTTCACCAACTTGACTGTGTTGTTCCTCAATCTTTTCTCATCTCTCACTACAACCCGAACTAGCTGTCTAGCAAACGTAAATTAAACTCTACTACTAGATCTCACATACTAGCGAAGATGAGACACATGAAATACATTATGGATACCTGTCATACTACTTGGCAACTCTACTCTACATGCGAGCTTTCCAATCCTCTCTATAATCTGAAATGGACCAACATATCTCTGTGCCCATTTCCCTAACTTTATGAACTTTACCACTCCCTCCATTGGTGATACCTTAACGAAAAACCTATCTCCAACTGAGAACTCTAGGTCTTTACACCTCTTATCTGCGTAACTCTTCGTCCTGGATGGATCTTCCTTCATCCTTTCTCGGATCAACTCAATCTTCTTTGACACCTTCCTAGCCAAATTTGGACCTAAGACCAATCTATCTCAAGTCTCCAACCAAGATACTGGCGATTTGCATGGCCTTCCATACAAAGCTTCAAAAGGTGCCATTACTATACTAGTCTGATAACTATTATTATAGGAAAACTCAACCAAATGTAGATGATCCTCCAAAAATCCAACACACAAGCTCTCAACAAATCCTCAAGTACCTTATTGACTCTCTTTGTCTACCCATCTGTCTAGGGTGATATGCAGTACTTATCTTGAGCTTAGTGCCTAACACATCATGTAGACTCTTCCAGAATTCGCTAGTGAATAAAGCATCTCTATCACAGACTATGCTACAAGGAATCCCATGTAGTCTAACTTCATTCTTCATGAACAACTTAGCCAAAACAGGTGCATCCTGGTTGACTTAACTAGAATTAAGTGGGCACTCTTTGTCAATCTATCCACTATGATCAATATACTTTCATTTTCTCTATTTGACCTTGGCAACCCTTCTATAAAATCCATGGATATCGAATCCCATTTCTACACTGGAATCTCTAGAGGCTAAAGCAATCCACTTGACTTCGAATGTTCGTCCTTCACATGTTCACAGTTTGCACACTGCCTAACCCACAAACCAACATCCCTCTTTATGCTTTCCTAATAGAAGTTTCTCTTCATATCTTGATACATCTTGGTCCCTTAGGGTGAATCGTAAACTTGTATCGATGACACTTCTCAAGAACTTCTTTGCTCAAGTTCTCAACATTTGGAACGCATAATCACCCTTCTTTCTCAACCATCCTCTCTAGTCAAGACAAAAACCTTATGAATCATCGATATCAGTTCCAACCTCAAGCCTTTTAATCCTCTCTGCTAATACTGGATCCTCTTTGTGCTTAGAAGCAATTCACTCGATCAAGACTGGTCGAACTTCTAAACATGACAATATGGCAGTACTCTGGATAGAATAGCAGTCGATCTTAGCTGCACACCACAACTGGCCAAAGCTTCTACATCCTTCCATTCTGCCAACATTGCCTATAGAACATTCTGGTGTTTTCTGCTTAGAGCATCCGCTACTTTATTACCATTCCATATGGTATAATTTATACCAAAATAATAAGCAGCCAAAAACGCTAACCACATCTCCTGTCTCATATTTAGCCCTTTCCGAGAGAATAAGTATTTTAAAGACTTAAGATCGGTATATAACTCAAATCTCTCCCCCAAGAGATGATGCCTCCAAATCTTCAAGGCAAAAATCACCACAGCCAACTCCAAGTCATGAGTAGAATATCTTTCTTTGGACGGTCCGCCAAGATGCATAGGCAATATCTTTACCCTTTTGCAACTATACTGCTCCAAATCCAGTTCCACATGCATCAGTATACACTAACCCTTAGTTTCCATCTGTAACTACTAACACTGCTGCATTAGTCAACAAACGCTTTAACTTAAGGAATGCTTCCGCACATTTGTCAAACCAAACATACTTCACCTTCTTTCTAGTAAGCTTAGTCAAAGGCGCTACTATCCGCGTGAAATCCTTAATAAATCTCTGGTAATAGCCGGCAAGTACAAGAAAACTTCTATTCTTGGTCACCGTCTCTGGTCACTTCCAATTGTTCATAGCTTCAATCTTATATAGATCGACTGACAACCTTTTCTCTAAAGCTATATGACCAATAAACTTAACCTCTTTCTTCCAAAATGACACTTGGAAACTTCGTCTTTAGCTGATTCTGCTTTAGCATCTCAAGCACAACTCTAAGATGATCATATACTCTCTTTTATCCTTAGAGTACTCCAAAATGTCATCTATAAACACTAACATGAATCTGTCCAAATACATTTGGAAGACTCGGTTCATCAAATCCACGAAGAAAGCAGATGCATTCGTCAACCCGAATGGCATTACTAACCATTTATACGAACTATACCTAGTTCGAAATGCTACCAAAGGAATGTTGTCCTTTTCCATTCTTAACTGATGGAAGCCTATCACCAAATCCAACTAGGAAAACACTGTTGCTACACTCAACTGGTCAGACAAGTCATGTAACACCCCTCGCTTTAATGACAAATAAAATCGATTGAATTAACATAATTGCAAAACGGTGAAAAATATAAACGTCAAATATATGCATTTAAAAAAATTAAGAGGTTATAAAGATGTATGCAACCAATGAGTGTGTGATTAACTGACGCATCAATCAATCAAAAGAGGAATTAATTAAGAGACATATAGGCGTCAATTATTTAGAGAATATGTCACTTTTATAACGTTAATTAATTAAGAGATATTTTAATAAAGGGAAATGTATGTGGGAAATAAATTAAATGATAACATACACATATTAATTTATAATTGACGCGATCAATTAATTGAGAAATTAATTAAGGACATTAAGTAAGCGTCAATTATGAAAGAGGGAAACTTATATGTCAATTAATTGGGTAATGAATTGGAGGTTTAAACATGTACAACTAATAAATGTGTGACCGAGTGATACATAGAAATTAATTTGAATATCGATTAAAATGGGAAAATGTGTCAATTAATTAATTGGCAATTAGCTGAGCTTTTAAAATGGATGTCAATTAATCGAAGAATATGTCATTTTTACAATAGCTAATAACGTAAACTAATTAGAAGAAAATGCAAATTATAGGATTATTTGTTTCCAAGTTTAAAAAAAGTAGAACGCGTACAAAAATCAAATAAAGTAATTAGGTTTATAATGAAGGTAAATTAATAAGAATAAATTAAAAAGTATAACTTTTATATGCATTCAATTAATAGAGGTATTAATTGACATGTTCAAATAGGTAAGAAAATTATAATGTATGAGAATCGATTAATATTGGATATATGTATGTATGTATGTATGATTTAAGTAATTGGATAGTTAATGGGAGAATCTTATTTAGAAGGAAACGTGAATTAATAGGGTCGTATAATAAAGGAACAAATGAATAACGATGGAGGGTCATACGTTATAAGCTACTGTAAATAAATCAAGTTCTGATGGTGAGGATTGTTTTTAGGGTTAACTGGATGGTTCCTAGTTGTTCACTGCACATATTAATTGAACGTAACTTAACCCTATCCCATACTATTTTCTCTGAATCAGCTGTTGTCGTTTACAACAAACTCCACTTCTCTTCTCCCTCTTCCTTTCTGCTCTGTTAATCAAATCTCTCTCCAAACTAAAAATAACATTAAGCAAGGAAATACATACAAATAAATCAGAGAATTGCACAAGCAAATTAGGAAATTTACAACGAATCAAAAGGGGAAAAGCGGAAAAAAGCATAGCAAATTATAAAGGATAGAGATTAAAGCTAAGGACGACGTGCGGGTGGATTTAAATTATATATCTTTTAAATTTATAATACATTATGTTAGATTCCCTTTAATATTTTAATTTATCATTTATTTCAGTAATTAGTTCTGTTGAAAACCGTAAATTGTATATGAGAGCTTGTATATAATTATTATTTATATAGAAAAGGAAGATAGTAATCCAATTAAATATAAATAATGTTAGGCTTGATAGCTAGAGAAAGGCATAAGCCTAAAAGTAAAAAATTTACATTTATTATAAAGTTGAAATTTAGACTGTAAATGTTAGTTTCTTTTTATTCCTTTTTACGCGAATAAAATAGTAAAAGAGAAGAATTCGCAAATATGGACTAAAATAGAAAAATAGTAGATTTACGGAAATTGGATGTAAAATAAGAAAAACTAAAATAAAAGGAGAAAAATAGAAATTTATAGTAAATTGTACTAAAATGGGTAAAATAAATAAAAAGGGAAAAATTTAATAATTTGATTAGGAAGTTACTGATAGATTAGTTGGTTGTTGGTTCAAAAAAGAGTACATTTTCATATTTTTAATATTTAAAGGATAACGATAAACGTAATTGTAAGAACAAAAGAAAGAAAAAGGGAATTGGTGTAAAATAGACACACTACTTTATTTTGCACTACCAAAAAGTAAAGAAATATCTTGCATTTACGGATTATGGTTTATAGCATTATTTAGTATTAAAACATGAAAATGGATTTTTAGTACAGTTTTTGTAACCAAACAAATAGAATAGAACTACTTCCTAGAATATAAGAAAATTAAGTGAAGAATTAAAGGACGTAAAGAAGAAATCAATTTAATTATTAGACAAGAATAAAAGTAATGTAACCAGCTCTGCATTTACTACGTAGATAGTAGAATAAAAGCAAAGCAGTTATTATGATAAGTAAATTTATGACAGTCGGATGTAGGCCCAAGACTAGATTGTTATATAACATAAGAGAATTAAAGAGAATTCATTATCATAATAAAAGAAAACAGACTAGAATTGAAAAGAGACATCTGTAATTATATTTAAAATATATAGATTATAAAAGAATATAGAAGTGAAAATTGTAAGTAGAATTATAAAATAGGTTATAATCAAACAAAAAGAACAGAAAAGCTTATTTTAAGACTTAGATTAAGTTAATAAGCAAAGAGAGTGGAAGTAACAGAAGAGGGTTATTTTAAAACTTATACTAAGTTAATAAGCAAACATAGAAACAGGGCCCATACGAACAACATTCCCTTTCAGTCAGGAACTGATGGTCTCACAATAACTAGGTGAGGCCGGGACAAGCTTATGCTGATTAGGGTAAATAAGTAGCTAACAGAGTAAGAAAAGAAAACTAAACGAAAAATAAAAGATTAGACTTAGGTTATAATTAAAAAGTAAGATGCGTTTGAAGCAGCCCAAAGGATGAAGAGCCTAACGAAGCAGCTCATCATAGATTTTTAACACAGAAGAAGCACATCCAACTTAGATAGATTGGGCTAGAGAAAGTACGAGACTTCAACGGGACGTGTGGGTACTCTAGAATGGCCCTCTAGAGTAGGCCTATCGAAGCAGTCCCCGAAAGGCAGCTCTGTAGGTGTTCCATCAAGAGAGTACACCTTGACTACTTTTGCATGGAAGGACCATTGAGGTAGCCAAAAGGGTTGATGTTTAGAGTAGGATATTCATATGACACCGTGCTCTAACTTGCGAGTAGGTTTTAGTGGGCAGGACCCAAAAAGATAGTCACATGGAGATATCTAGCCAACATCAAACCAAGAAGCTAATTCAGGAATGACTAAAGTTAAACCAAAAGGCTAATGATTCTTTCACTATCGAGACATTGGATGAGAGGCACAACCAATTGGATGTTTAGATTGTTTGCAGTAAGGCACAACCACTTAGCTCTTTAAAGGTCTTTCGATTAGTTGAGGGATGGCTTCGTGGGGCTATAGTCACGATAAGAAAAGAGAGACCAAGTAGAATATCTGTATTGTAGGTCTAACGAAGCAGTCCTTTATAGATATAGAAAATCCCCGACCGAGTTCCATATAAGGTAGAACTTGTTAAGCGGGATTCAGGGAGTAGACAGAACGATTATGTATAGTCCTCAAGGTATGCATTGGGTGGTATATTGTGGATGTCCGAGCATTAGTATAGGCTAGTGCGGGCGCAGTTTTGCGTTTTCATAGCAAATGACAGAACACATGTATTGTAGGCATTAGAAAGCTCTCTTTTGCAGATGTAGTAACAGAACGCTGTAGGAGCAAGACGATGGAGTCCTTTTCAAGGAGGATACGGAAGATACTATGGGTAGTACCTAGGACCGAGGCGGTCATTGGGCATATAGCTACATATGTATTAGTTATTAGGTTTTAATCTGCTAGGGAGTAGATGAGTATGATACACACGGTGGCGAGAGTAGTATAAACCCAATAACCTAATATAATAGAAAATGAAAAAAGGGTATATGTAGAATTAACCTAGAAGTGTATAATTTGTCCAATCACCAGAACTTTAGTTCCGACCCCCTCCTCATAACATTCTATAGGTTAGGTAGATGGCAAAGACTCTCCATCTTTGAGACACAGGTTTAGAAAGTGTTATTATATATGTGAGTATTTACTTACTATTGTATTTTAGTCAGTTCCACTGTGGGATATTTATTTGAGCTCTAATATATTTGTCTTTGCCTATTTTCAGGATACCAAATACCCAACTCGGGCTTCAACGGGCCTGAATTAGCATTTTTGTGAAAAATTCAGGCCCACTGGAATTCGGATTGTTACATTTAGCATCAGAGCGTAGGTTTAGGCTTCCTGAATAATAGAGAGTGAAAATATTTGTATTTTTGTAAAATATAAATATATTATATTATATATACCTATATACATGGAAAAACCCACTTTAAGGGAAATGACGTATAGGAAGATTTTGAGTAATAGTTTTGTATATCAATATTAGAATTGTGGGAATCCTGGAGTTATAGGCCCTAGAGTGGTAAAGTATGAGATGTATAATAGATTCGGTACAAATGTGGAATTCCATATGTTAATGTTTGGAAGTTGATAGTTCTTTCAGATTAGGGGTGAGGCAGTAGTGCCATAGAATACATAGAAGCATAAGAGAGAAAATGGATTAGGAACATATAAATTGGATTGAGAAGAATGACTTTGCGGGAATGTTTAGGAAAGTATAAGAAAGTTAAGAACCCACTTGAGTTTAGCCCAATAATTAAACTTTTAATAGTTTAAAAAAAGAGATTTAGAGAGTTTTCAAGTTTTAAACTTGAAAGTTTATAGTTTTAAATATGTACTGGTTTAAACATAGAAAATTGTGTGAAAACAATTTTTGAAAGAAAAAGAGACATTTTTGAGATTTGAAAAATTGAAGAAAAAAACATTTAACATATTTGAAAAGTACATATTTGGTTTTGTAAAAAAAAATAAGTTGTTAAAATTTTGGAAATAGAGTAGATGTTTGGAGGAAGTTTAGTAATTGACATCTAATAATAGGTGATTGCACTAGTGTAGTAAGAACTCAAATAAATTAAATAGAGAAAAGAATCATTGTAGATAAAATGTAAATTTAACATGCTTTGATTCATTAGAATGAAGGAGTAATGGCATTGGTTTCTATGGATCAACCACATTATAAATAAAGACGTTATGTTGAAATTATAAGGAAAGTAAACATAGCGAAAGAGATGTACAAAATATGGAAAACGCTGTATTTTGTACTATCTATTTCAAAGCAGAAATAAAACAAAAACTCCTTGTTATTTCACACAAAACACACATCCTCCTTTCTGGTATTCATAGAAAATTTTAGTGTTGACAGCTTCTCTTAGGAGAAATAATTCTAATGCATTAAAGTATGAAGTCTCTAGGTAGAAAGTGCAGTAATAAGAGACCGTGCTGTTGGGAATAATAATAGTTATACTATAGAGAATATAATTGGAGAGGCTAAGCAAGGGAAAATAAATGTTTTCCCTTGTTATGCGCAATTAATTATGTGTTGTTAGAAAATCCACCTTGAACGAAGAGTATGAGCTGTTATGATGATAATAGAGGAATAATTGTTCTTATCTACTCCAGTTTTTATGATTTAAAATTATGAAGAAAAAAAATAAGAAAATAAAAGAAGAGAGTGTAACTAAAAGGAAATCAGCAATTTAAAGAAAGCAACCAAAGACAACAACTAAAAGAAATGAGAACTGTAAAAGAAAAAAAATTGAAAAGGAATTTTTCTTATGTAAACCGTGTATAGGAAAAATATAGGGATTTTTGTAGAATAGTAGCATAAGTCCCAAGTACAGAGAATAAGGTGCACAGGAGTAAAATGAAAAATGTGAAGTTTTTTCGTTTTCCACCTTCTTTATAACATAAGAAATCGAATTTGAAAAATTAAAATTTTCTAAAATTCAAAAATTAAAAGTTGTGTGGTAAATTTGGACATAAAATTCGTTGAACTATGCCCCCATTCAGTAGGAGTGTGAGAAAAATTGGACGAAAAGTGTTTTGAGTATTCAAAAGATTGTACTCATATAGAAATTGCAAGTATATTTAGGATATGTGCATCATGTTTTAAAAGGAATTTCAAAAGAAAAAGCATTCATATAGGAGATACCGCTTAGAAATTCCTATGCATACATATGTTTTATGATGTATTGCACTTTGCACTATGCACGAATTGTTGCAAAATTGGTTGTACACTAAATGATTGTTAGTGTAGAATGGATGCACGAATGTTTGCATGATTGAACCCTCATCAAATTTCACGGACGAAATTTCCAAAGGGGGGAGAATGTAACATGCGCTTTAATAACAAATAAAATCAATTGAATTAACATAATTGCAAAACAGAGAAAAATATATATGTCAAATATATGCATTTAAAAAATTAAGAGGTTACATAGTTGTATGCAACCAATGGGTGTGTGATTAATTGATGCGTCAATCAATTACAAGAGGAATTAATTAAGAGAGATAGAGGCTTCAGTTAGTCATAGAATATGTCACTTTTATAAAATTAATTAATTAAGAGATCTTTTAATAAAGGGAAATGTATGTGGAGAATAAATTAAATGATAACATACATATATTAATTTATAATTGACGCAATCAATTAATTGAAAAACTAGTTAAAGACATTAAGTAAGCGTCAATTAATAAAAGAGGAAAACTTATATGTCAATTAGTTGGGTAGTGAATTGGCTTTTAAATATGTACAACCAATAAATGTGTGATTGAGTGACGTAGAGGAATTAATTTGAATATCGATTAAAATGGGCAAACATGTCAATTAATTGATTGGCAATTAGTTAGGCATTTTAAAAGGGGTGTCAATTAATAAAAGAATATGTCATTTTTACAATAGCTAATAATGTAAATTTATTAGCCAGAAGAAAACACCAGTTATTAGATTACTTGTTTCCAAGTTAAAAAATAATAGAAACGTGTACAAAAATGAAATAAAGTAATTAGGTTTAAGATGAAGGTATATTAATAAGAATAATTAAAAGGTATAACTTTCATATGCATTCAATTAATAGAGGAATTAATTGACGTGTTCAAATAGGTAAGAAATTATAACGTATAAGAACAATTAATACTAGATATATATACACACGCATGATCTAATTAATTGGATAGTTAATGGGAGAATCTTGTTTAGAAAGAAACGTAAGCTATTAGGGTCATATTACAAAGGAATAAATGAATAATGTTGGAGAGTTATATGTTATAAGCCAACGTAAGCAAATCAAGTTCTGATGGTGAGGATTGATTTTAGGGTTAATCGGATGGTTCCTAGTTGTTCACTGCACCTATAAATTGAACGTAACTTAACCTTAGCCCATATTATTTTCTCTGAGTCAGCTGCTGTCGTTTACAGTAAACTCCTCTTCTCCCTCTTCCCTTCTTCTCTGTTAATAGAATTCTCTCAGAACTAAAAATAAAATTATGTAAGGAAATACATACAAACAAATCAGAGAATTGCATAAACAAATCAGGGAATTTACAACGAATCAAAAAGGGGAAAAAGCGGAGAAAAACATAGAAAATTAAAAGGGATAGATATTGAAGCTAAGGACGACATGTGAGTGGATTTAAATTATATATCTTTTACGTTTATGATATATTATCCTTAGATTCCATTTAATATTTTAATCCAGCATTTATTCATTAGTTAGTTCTATTAAAAATTGTAAATTGTATAAGAGAGCTTATATTTAAATATTATTTATATAGCAAAGGAAGATAGTAGTCCAATTAAATATGAATAATGTTAGGCTTGACAGTTAGAGAAATGCATAAGACTGAAAGTAAGAAATTTATAGTTATTTACATCTATTTTAAAGTTGAAATTTAGCTTGTAAATGTTAGCTTCTTTTTATTTCTTTTTATGCGAATAAAATAGTTAAAGAGAAGAATTCACAAATATAAACTAAATAGAAAAACACTAGGTTTATAGAAATTAGAAGTAAAATAAGAAAAACTGAAATAAAAAGAGAAAAATAGAAATTTACAGTAAATTGTGCTAAAATGGGAAAAATAAATAAAAAGGGGAAAATTTATTAACTTGATTGGGAAGTTCGTGATAGATTAGTTAATTGGTTTAGAAAAGAGAATACATTTCCACAGTTTAATATTTAAAGGGTAACGATAAAAGTAATTGCAAAAAGAAAAAAAGAAAAAGGGAATTAGTGTAAAATAGAGACATTACTGTATTTTGCACTACCCAAAAAATAAAGAAATAATAAAAGAAATATCTTGCAGTTACGAATTATTATTTAGAACATTAGTTAGTATCAAAACATGGAAATTAATTTTTAGCACAGTTTTTGTAATCAACCAAATAGAATAGAACTACTTCCTAGTATATAAGAAAATAAAGTGAAGAATTAAAGGAAGTTAATAAGAAACCAAGTTAATTATTAAACAAGACTAGAAGTAAGGTAACCAGATCTGCATTTACTGCACAGATAATAGAATAAAAGCAAAGCAGTTATTATGATAAATAAATTTTTGGCAGTCGGACGTTGGCCCAGGACTAGATTATCGTATAACATAAGAGAATTAAAGAGAATTCAATATCATAATAAAAGAAAACAGACTAGAATAGAAAAGAGACACTTGTAATTATATTTATAATATATAGATTATGAAAGAATATAGTAGGGACAATTGTTAGCAGAAATATAACATAGCTTATAACCAAACAAAAAGAACAGAAAAGGCTTACTTTAAGACTTAAATTAAGTTAAAAAGCAAATAGAGCGGAAGTAACAGAAGTGGGTTATTTTAAAACTTACACTAAGTTAATAACCAAACATAGAAACAGGGCCCATAACAACAACATTCCCTTTCAGTCAGGAACTGATGATCTCATAATAGCTAAGCAAGGCTGGGACAAGCTTATGCTGATTATGGTAAATAAGTTGCCAACAGAGTAAGAAAAATAAACTAAATGCAATATAAAAGATTAGACTTAGAGTATCATAAAAGAGTAAGATGTGTTTGAAGAAACCCAAAGGATGAAGAGCCTAACGAAGTAGTTCATCACAGATTTTTAACCTAGAAGAAGCACGTCCAACTTATATATTTTAGGCTAGAGGAAGTACGAGACTTCAGTGGGACGTGAGAATACTCTACGATGTCCTACTGGGGTAGGCCTAACGAAGCAATCCCTCGGAGGCAGGTCTTTAGGTGTTCCATCAAGAGAGTATGCCTTGACTGCTTTTGCATGGCAGGACCATTGTTGGCAGTCAAAAGGGTTGATGTTTGGAGTAGGATATTCGTATGACGTCGTACTCTAATTTGCAAGTAGGTTTTAGCGTGCGGGACCCAATAGAATAGTCGCATGCGGATATCAGGCCAGCATCAAACCAAGAAGCGAGTTTGAGAAAGTAGAGTAAAACCCAAAAGGCCAATGAATTTTTTACTACCGAAACATTGGATGAGAGGCACAGCCAATTGGACGTTTAGATTATTTGCAGTAGGGCACAGCCACTTAGCTCTTTAAAAGTCTTTCGATTAGTTGAGGGTTGGCTGCATGAGGCCATAACCACGATAAGAAAAGAGACAGACCATGTTGAGTATCTATATTGTTGGCCTAACAAAGCAGTCCTTTATAGATATAGGAAATCCCCAACTGAGTTCCATACAAGGTAGAACTTGCTAAGCGAGATTCAAGGAGTAGGCAGAATGATTACGTGTAGTCCTCAAGGTATGAACTGGATGGTAAATTGTGGATGTCCGAGCATTAGTATAGGATAATGCAGATGCAGTTTTACGTTTTCATAGCAGATGACGGAACATCTATGTTATAGGCCACATGAAGCTGTCTTTTATAGATGTAGTCATAGAACGCTCTGGGAGCATGACGATGAAGTCCTTTTCGAGGAGGATACGAAAGGTACTATGGGTAGTACCTAGTACAGCAGTGGTCATTTGGCATATACCTAGATATATATTAGTTATTAGGTTTTAATCTACTAGGGAGTAGATGGGTACGATTCACGCATGGAGGCGAGAGTAGTATAAACCCAATAAACCTAATATAATAGAAAATGGAAATAAATTGGTATATGTAGAATTAAGCCTAGAAGTGTGTAATTTGTCCATTCACCAGAACTTTAGTTCTGACCCCTCCTTATAACATCCTATAGGTTAGGTAGATGGAAGAGACTTTCCAGCTTTGAGACACTAGTTTAGAAAGTGTTATTATATTGGTGAGTATTTACTTGCTATTATATTTTAGTCAGTTCCGCTATGCCATATTTATTTGAGCTCTGATATATTTGTCTTTGCATACTTGCAGGATATGAAATACCCAACTCGGGCTTCAGTGGGCTTGGATTTTAGCATTTTTGCAAAAAATCTGGGCCCATTGGAATTCAGGTTGTTTCATGCCATCCATTCTTGGCAAAGGATACTTATTCTTTATCTTCCTCTCGTTTAACTTATGATAGTCGATACACATTCTTAATGACCCATCTGGTTTCTTCACGAATACCGTGGTCGCTCTCGAAGGAGAACAACTTAGTCTAACAAAATTCCTTCCTTCTAGATCCACTAACCGAATCTTTAATTTCTTCATCACAATTGGTGTTATCCAGCTAGGTGGTCTACTCACAGGTTCAGCTTCTGGCACAAGAACTATTCAAAACTCACCAGCTTGTTTCGGTGGAAGCCCTATGACTGGCACAAACACATCTGCAAACTCTTTGGCGACTCTAACCTAACTTAGCACTTCTCTCTCTTCCATTTTTTCACTTAACAAAGCACAACTACTCCGGTCATAATTCTCTACTGAGAATATAATTCGGTTATGACTATCTAGGTGTCTTAGTGATATCTCTCCATGCTGGCAAAATAACTTGGCCTCATACCTTCTCAACCAATCCATGCACAAAATGATTCTGAAATCTACGAAATCAAAAATATACAGACTGCATGCAAACATATGACCTAACAAGTCAAGTTCTAACTGGTCACATCTCATCCTCAGAGTTGCATACCCTCCTATTAGATTTGAACCCTTAAGGAAGTAACAAGGATGTGGGTTCTAACCATAACCTATCCACCAAGTACTATGATATAAATGAATGTGATGCAACGGTATCAAATAGTATCCAAACTGGTATACTTTGAATCAAAAACGTACCTTCCACCATATTCTTTCCTTTATCAGCTGCAGTAGGCTTAGCTGATGATCCAACAGCAAAGACCTTTCCTTTGTCCGTCCTAACTGGATTTAGACACTGGTTCTTATAATGCCCAACTTGATCATAGTTAAAGCACTTCACATTCTTCTTATCAACAGCCTTCTTCCCTTTGCCTGTCTGACACTCATGAGCATAATGACCCTTCTTGTCACACTTAAAGCACACTAAATCAACCTTTGCCTTCTTGGCAACATCCCCTTTCTGGGCTCCCTTCTTCTTAAAATTTTTTTGCTTCTTTCCTTGAGGATCGTGGGATTCAACTGGCTTCTCTCTAGTACAAATAGCCAGCATCTCTTTATGGCGAATGGCCATCGCCACCGCCACATTGCAAGTTTCTCGGATATGGGTCATGGTCTTTCTAGCAAGCTCAGGTCTCAATCCTTGAATGAAACTCTCATTCCTTCTGATGCATATGTCTATAGTGGAATAACCATATCGAAACAGCTCATCAAACCTAGCAGCATACTCGATTACTGACATCTCTCCCTGAATTAGATCCATGAACTTCCTCATCAACGCTGATTAGCAACCTCAAATAGAAACCTCTACTCAAACCTTCTTTTGAAATCTACCCAAGTCATCTCTTCCTCTGGAATTTCGACAGTCACACTATTCCACCAGAGAAATGCCGCCCTTTGTAACTACCTAGAGGCCAACTACTATTTTTTCCATCATCCAAGCCAAGATCAGTAAAGATCTTCTCACAGCGCAATAGCCAATTCTCAACCTCAACAGCATCCTCTGTTCCAACAAACGGCTTTCCACCCGTACTGATGTAGTCTCTACTCAATTTAGCATAGTTATACCCAACTAGAGCCACATGATTAGCTCCTCCAACATTACCAGCAAACCAGCTTGCAAAAGAATGGCTAACAACTGATACGCCATCCCCGCATCTACTGATGGATTTCCAGCACCAACATTGGCCTCATCATTATGGTTAGCATTCGCCTATCGACCGTGGTTCCTCCTGGTATTAGGTCGAGCATTTCCATTGTTTGTGGTGCTTCATCTACGTAGAATTCCTCTTTTATTTCATGCTTCCATATCCTATTTCTCATAAATCTACATATGAGCCTTAGTAAGATACAGAAGAACGGTCTAAGAGAGAAGAGAACACGTACTTATATATATATATCTATATATATATATATTTATCAAATACAAGTACGTTACTATAGCGTTAATCCAAACTCCGATCTTCTTTTCAAATTGATTGGATTTTGTTTGAAAATCTTTTACGTTTAAATTTCTTTTAAAGCTTCATGAACCAATGCTCTGATACCAACTTGTAACGCCTCCCTGCCTGGAGGCCCAAAACTAACGACTACTGATGCTATAATCATTCATAGTTATTAATCCTCGACGACCAAACACGGCGGTGTTAGATTCATTGATACAGAGAAACACATGAATATAGAAAATTTTAAAACTTCCAATAAGATCACATTCCATTTCAAAACATTTCCAATTCATTATGTAATCCCACAATCGTAAATTAGGTTCAGAGAAAATATAATTATTATAACATACGCTAAGAGCGACATACGAAGAAGCCTCATTGGATGGATAGAGTATATACAGGCAATATAACAACATTGTCATTACAAATAGCATAGCGAAATCAGATAAAAGAAACTCTAAATAGTTATCATGTCTCCTGCACATCTCCAGAAGCTTTATTCATCTAATGAGGTACCTAAAAATCTTAACTCTCAAACTACTAAAAATCAATTGAGTACCCTAGAGTTTAAGGGGAAACCATAAAATTTGAATCAAACATAAAGCGTGGTATGAATAGTAATCTACCATCTCAAATTATTTAGATATCTAGTGAGACCATGTCGCTTAGCGGAATGGGTTTTTCCCTCACTAGAATCTCAAAACCTTAACAAGCCATATATTGTGCTCCTGCATCCACAATGGTTGAAACATAGTCGTTTCAAAATATTATGATGATATGCAGACTAGTTACAACATTCTGGATTTCTCATCCTCTGTTTAATTGAATCCCTATCATATTTATAATTTCTAGGGTCACTATTAACCTATTAGTTTTCATGGGCTTACTAATAACCCTTTTTTAACTTCTGGACTCTTAGTCCCATTTCACAGTTTTAATGGGTGCACCATGAACCTATTGACCCTTGCCAATTAACATAACTCTACCACTTCTGTGGTTTAATTCATTCATGGGTTCCCTTGAACCTATTGGTTACTCCAATAACTTCTCCCTTATCTAATTTTCAAGGGCTGACAAGGAAGCTATTGACAATTGTCAATAACTTAATCTGGATATAGTTTTTGTGGGTGCACTACAAACCAATTGGCCCCTGCCAACCACTCTTTATAACAAAATTTTCATGGATCACTATGAACCTATTAGTTTCTCCAATATTTTCCTAACCATAGTTTTCATGGGATCACTATGAAACTGTCTCCCTGACAACTTCCATATATAGATATCATATATTCTAGTCTCCATGATCTCTTGGATTCAATTCTACACATCTGTGAGTCTAATCAATTTATATTCACTAATGGGTTAATCTAGCTTGTTTTTTTACCCTTTATCATAAAAATACAATTATGGGTCTATTATAATGTGAATATATTTATTTTGAGGAAGCAAACATAATTACAAAACAATACCACTCCTATGGGTTTAATGTCCTTGAAACACTTTTCATATAAAACATGGTTAATCCCTTTAACTTATAATCTAATCAAGGAAAGCTTCTTAAAATCATTTCAAAACTCCTTTAATTTAGCCATGGGTTTTTCCTTTAAAGATGAGTTTGGGTTATAAAACCATTCAAAACCTTGCTTTCGACTTCCTTGGATACACTCATTCGACAGCATAAAAACGTATTTTCCAAAAGTTAGGCCCCTGCCCTTCGAACATTTTTAAAACCTTCTTTCAAAAGCTTTTGAAAGTATAAAAGCATTAGCATTTAATAGTTTAGAAGCATAGCTTCGAAACTAGTTGAAAGTACCTCTTTCGAAACCATTGGAAGTAACTCTTTCGAAATAGTTGAAAGTCCCCCTTTCGAAAGCATTGGGTTTATGCTTAAGAATATTATTTGGGTCAAAATGAATATAGGCGAAAGCATCCCTTTCGAAATCATCCTTTATCATATAAAAATATTAAGGAAAACATGATGCATCGGCACCATCCCTTTCGAAAGCATCAAACCATTTAAACAAAACATTGAAGGATAGGATTGAAACCCCTTTCGAAGCTATTGCCTTCAAAACCCTTGGACCTTTTTAAAAGCATTTAGGAAGAGGCTTAAAACAACTTTTAAACACAAACACCATCTTTTGAAACATTAATGACTTCAATACCATCGAAAGGCCAAAGAGCGGCAACAGGCTTTGGCTAGGTCAGAACCCCTTCTTTCAAAAGCATATTTCATAAGTAAGGAACCCATTCGAAAGCAATAATAAGTTGATGGCAACCCCTTCGAAAGCTTTAAAAACCTCTTTCCAAAAAAAATGCTTCGACTCCTTCGAAGGGTTAAATTAAACAAAGGCAGTCACTTCTCATTTTAAAACAAACCAATGCATCGACTCCTTCGGAAGCCATGCTTTCTACACCTGTCCTTCTGCCTTTCTCCAATCTACTACTTATCGTCTTTGTGATACCTTGTGTATTGGTTTCGGCTTAGTAGGTTTTGACTGGGTTGAAGGCAAAAGATCCATGTCGAAAAGTACTTCTTAAGAAAGCGAAACCAACTTTTCTATGTAAATCTATTTTAGTACTAACTGAAGCAAACCTTTTTCTAACTAATCCGCCATGTGTAAACAACAGATTGTTGCCTTAACTTTTTAAATTCTTTACTAAAATAACTGTCGCTAATTTCAGATCTAAACCATGGTTACGTTAATCGAATAAGCCCATTTATTAAGCAAAATCAATGTTGGAAAGAAGTCCCTCTTCTTAAACAATTTAATTTGCATAGCAAATCACTTTGGAAAAATCCTCAAAAATTTCAAATATTCACTTTAATCAAGTTATCTAGCATATCAAAATTTTAGACCCAAGTTCTTAATATATTTTTAAAATAAATTTATAAACCCAAATAACCATATTTTTCTTTGAAAGTTTGTAACAATCTTTTCATAGCTTGGAAAATTATCAAAATTAAAACCTAACTCCAAAATCATGTTTCACATAACATAAAAAATTTCCATGGCATGTAAACATCAACATAAACTAGTTTTACCCTAATACCGTGAGAAATCATATTTAAACATCCCTATTTAATTCAAATAAATTATGATTCAAGTATATCATCATCAGCGTAAAAAAGAATTTACCCTTAAATCCGAAAACATATGATTGCAAAACAAAATAGAGATGGAATTGTTATTCACCTTGATTTAGATAAGGAGATTGTACTGAGATTGATTACCCTAAGCTTGAATCTCTAGCTTTTGATTTAGTTTCTCTTCTCTTTGATTATGGCCGCCTCCTCTTAATATTTTTGCTTATGTTTCAGAATGGCGTGAATGAGAATGAAATGGTAGGAACGAAAATATATAGGAGTTAAGGGTTATATGTAGCTAATACCTAGTATACCCTTATGTAGATTTATTAACCTAACAAACCACTCTTAAGCCCATTTAATTATTTGTTAAGAACGACCTTAATTAGATTTATTCAAATCTCACCCCCTTATCACTTAAAATTTACATTATTCTATTTAATTTATCTAATTAAATCTTCTGAATAATGTTATCAAAAAATAATCGTGTTACAGGCTCCCTTCCTTAAAGAATTTTGTCCTCGAAATTCAGTAAGGACTAAGTACTAAACATAGCAATCACCTGTAATGACTCCCAACAACCATGCTAGTCTTCATGACTAGGAATTATCTATATAAACCTTATATAGACATACCCTCAAAGAAGATAACGATAAGTATCTCGAATCATGTCCTCTATCTCCCAAGCACAGTCCTTCTCATTGCCACTCCACTAAACTTTCACCAACTTGATTGTCTTGTTCCTCAATAATTTCTCATCTCTTGCTACAACCCGAAGTGGTTGTGTGATAACCCGGATTTTTGGCATCTGACAATTGGATAATTTACTAGTTTTATTCAGTTGAACAGCTAAATTCTAGTAATTGGGATATCAGGATGTGTAAATGAAGTTGAAAATATAATAAAAATGGGATTTTAATATCTGGATAAATATTGGTAATCTCCTAATATAATTACTTAAAATTTATATATTTAATTTGTGTTTGTTTAACATATATTTTTGAGTTGATTTTAAATTTGAATTAATATTGATTTATATAAATAAATGGATTGAAATTCTAATTTGAATTTGAATTTGGTCTGAATTTGAAACTTGAATTTAAAATTTAAATGAATACCTCAGTAAAATAATTTGGATTTTAAAATAATATATATAGGCAATTTATTTAATGTATATTTGGTGCAAAACATTTTCTTTAAAATTAGAAAGATATAATTTAAAAATTGTATAAAAATATAAATAAATAAAAACAAGTATAATCTAAGAACATATAATACATAAATATATTAACATAAGGAGTATTAATAATTATTTCTTAAAAACATTTGAAAACATAAAAAAAAACATGAGTAATAAGTAAATGAGTTAAAGATTTAAGCACAAAATACTTATATTCTAACAAGTGTAGTAAACTTAATTCATGAAATTACAAGTGTTTGCTTAAATTAACATGTGTAGACTAACAATTAACAAGTGGCACAACTTAAAATTTCTTTTACAATTTAATTATAAATAAAAGAAAGAGAAAACTGGCTATTTTTTTTCAGTTCAAAGTTTAAACCTTTTACTCATCTTCAAACTCAAATCTGGAAAGAAGAACCTGAGAAGAACTCAAACCTGTTAACAGAGAAGATCAAACCATTCCAACAAGATCAAAGCTTGCTAACAACTTTAAACCAGAAGAAAATAAAGAGGAGTAATAAAATTTTCAAAATCCTGGACCTGTAGCAGATCATGCAGTTAAATTTCAGATTACAGCAAAAACTTCCAAACTCCTCTCCTCAACTGAATCTAATGTGAGTAAACAATTATCTGTTTTAATTTGCGCTTGTGACTAAAAATTGTAGTTATGTTTGCATGGGTAGATTAAGTGTTCGTATGTATATATTGATACGTTTTAATCACTGCATGCCAGTATAAATGAATATATAAGTCTTTGTTTGAATAACAGACACATACACATTCAAACAATTAAAATCCTCCTCTATGCCCAATTTTAGGTTAAGATCCTCTAAGTTAAATTGATAGTAACAGCAAGAATTTATTTTTAAGAACACTTTTAAGCTTAATTAACAAATAAGTTTAAGGAAATTGATAAAGTCACTGTGGAAATCTTTTCCCATCAGAAAAGCAAAGGTCAAAATTTCAAGTTTTGATATGATATCTCGATTCGAGCTATGAATTGATGATTTTTTGTGATAGAATTCAGATTTTTAGTGGATATTTGGGAAGATATTTGGAAATGATCGACGTCCAGTTTTGAGGCTTTCACTGGTGAAGTAGTCATCGAATAGGGTTGGCCTTTGGTCAAGGGGTGGTTGCATAGTATGAGAGCTTGGAAAAAATCAGTGGTGATTTTACAGATCATCGGGGTAATCTGTAGAGGAGGATTTAGGGTTTGGGGGCTTTATCTTTTGTGGTGACTGTTTTCGGCAATCGCCGGCATAGAAGGCAATCGGACTGGGTCACGATGGTCCAGAGGGGTAGCGCAAGGTGTGGTGGTCGCATCGGTGGGTGTGGCAACGTTCTGGTCAACGGAGGAGAGGGTATGGGTGATGTGGCGAGATCTGTAAGAATGTTCGATTAGGGGATCAATTTGAGTTACCAGGTCGAATTCTCGATCGAGAAAGTGAGAGGACATGGTGGTGGTGTAGTGCGACAAGGAGGTTAAGGTGGACTTGCGAGCATCGTTGGTTGGTCAGTCGACGATGAAGGAACAGTGTGCACGTGCACACGATTCTTAGTGTATCGGTCATGATCAGGTTCCAAGAAGAAGAAAAATTTAGGGAGGAAGTGAAGAAGTTTTCTTCGGGTTGATATCGGGAACGTGGCGTGATTGACTCGAAGGGTTGAAGAGAGGACGTGGATTCGCGTTGATGCAGGAATAACTCGTTGATTTTGGTTGTTTTGCTTAAGAATCTGTTAGGCACGGTTATTGTTTGATAAGTTTAGCTGTTTGTTTTTTAAAAAAAAAGGGTAATGTAAAAATATGGAACAGATTTATAAAGCATAAGGTACAAAGTTTTAAAGCAAACAACAATAAGTTTCCTAAGTTCAAATATTTATCAATTACTAAGTAAAATGTTTTAAAATTTTTGTTTAAAGGTAATTATTATAATAGGTAAAATTCCTATATGTTTTAAAGGTGATTTAAATGATGTATTAAAGATGGTTAATTAATGTAATTAGTTAAAGAATTAATTAATTAATTTAATTAATTAAAGGGTAAATAAATTTGTGAAATCAATTTAAGAGATTGATTTATTAATGAGATTTATTAATTAAATTAGTAATTAAAGGATAAATTTGTTAAGGGTTAATTAATTTATGATAATTAAACAATGTGATCGGGTTTGCTACATTACATCATGATAGGGGGGTTCTCGCTTTGCGTTAGGTAGCGAACGGGAATTAAGGATTAATTACTTAGTGTAATTAATTAAAGGATAAATTGATTAAATAAATAATTAATTAAGGGTTGATTTGTTTAATAAAATTAACCAAGGGTTAGCTAATTAAAGAGTGTGATTAATTAAAGGATAACTAATCAATGTAATCATCGGATAATTAATTTGGGTAATTAATTAAGATGGTAATTTAAGGATAAGTAATGTAATGGGTTTAAGAATAATTAATTTGTGCAATTAATTTGAAGGAAAATTACTTAATTTAATCAAAGAATGAATAATCATGGATGATTAATCAAGATGAATAATAAAGGGATGATTAATTAATTGGATATAATAAATTAATGTTAAATAAGCAAGATTTATAAGTAATAAGTAATTAATTTAATTCATTTGTAGTTAATTAAATTAATTGGGAATGGTATGACTAATTTATCTTGCTTATGAATGATTGAAACATATTTGAATGCCTTGGATTATTTGTTATCCCTGATATGTGATTGTGATGTTTTGTAATATGATATGTTGGGTTGAACAGATATAATGTGGTTATCTTTGATGAATTGCCGTGTAAATGTGACATCCAGTATTTAAATTTAATCACTTGAATAACTTAGGATAAGATAGTATTGAATTCGAAGAGACTGGAGTCGGGTATTAGTAAATACGCGAAACCACTTCGATTTGTAACCTATAATAAATCTATATAAATTTGATATGTGAAATCAATAGGCTGGAATGATATGGTCCTTTGAAACTAAGTATGGGTACTTAGGTACTGATTTATGAAATAAGTGTTGAGCATAACAAGTAGCGAACTCGTAATGAAGTACGAGTTACCCAGGGTTTTCTTTTATGGTTGAACTTAGTATTTCAAATAATATGGGTTTACTCACGCTGGTTTCCAGCCTGACCCGGGTGTTACTTTGATGTAATGCTCGGGTCAGACCGGGTATTACAGATTTTCAGGTAAGGACGTTCTAGAGCTCAAGAGGCGAGCTAGATGGCAGGAACGTATGGAGCATATACTGCTGTATATATTATAGTTGTCTTGGACATGTTGTTTTAAAATGTCCAGTGTATTGAAATGGTTGTAACTCTGATGTATAAAAATATAATTGTATTGATGCTGTTCTTCTTTGTAAAACCGTTATTTATGTTATGTTATATTTTGATCCGCTGCGAATGTGAGGTTTCTGTGACTTGTTTCTGTTTCTTCTTCTTTCTTTTTTTTTCTTCTTTTCCTAACTATCTGAAAGTTTCGGGATCAGAATTTCCAAATCGTTACATTTGGTATCAGAGAAGAAGGTTAAGCGAGAACCTTGGCTCTGGTGGAATTACTCATTAGAATAGGGTCAATAGTACCCTAGAATGAGTTGATTGAATATATATGTGAGAGCGTACTGTTATTTTCTTATGTAAAGATTTTAAATGATTTTATATAAGAATATATTTTTTGATATATAAAGCGATATTTCTTTCTAATAAATATTAAGGTAATTTGGTTGTTAAATTATTTGAATTAAATTAAGTGGTAATAGAAAAACAACCAAATTGAAATTAGGTAAAGATAAGTTTGAAATGGATTCAAACTGAAATTAAAATCTTGAGTTTAGGGAAAGAGTTTCAGAATAAGGTAATAATAAATTAGTTTTCAGGTATGATAGTCTGGGTTATTATCATAAATAATTGTCGTGTTTAATAATAAGATGTGTATTAATGAGTAAGCAAAAATGAAATGTTTATGGGGGTAACCTTTAAATAAGTATGACATGTAAATTGAAGTGGGTTTCAAACTATGAAGTTTTGAATTCTAAATTTAAACATTTGAAAATTGTTTTCAAAATGTTAAAGGAAATAATATTATTCAAACTATTTTGAATGTAATCTTATTTTAGAATAAGAAGTTGTTTGAAAATTTTAAAGAAAAATTGTTTTGAATTAAAACCAAAGGTGGTTTAAATTTTAAAATTTGGCTTGGTGGGCGAAGGAATAAATGTGTATATATGTGAGGAATATACATAATATCAAAGATGGTTTGAAATAAACACTAAATGTTGAGTTTTAAATTTGGAATGAGATGTGAAAACCCAAAGTGATAAGTTTTTGAACTTATAGATGGGAATGTATTTTGAAATTTGAATGGGAATTCAAATTGTGTAAATTTGACTGAATTAAGTAAATTGAATTTAACTTTAAAGAAGTTAAATAAGTTTGAATGAACAACCTGAATTGGAAATTTCAAGATGAAATCGGGATTTAACTTGGAAAGTTAAATGGTTAATTTGATTTGGGAGTTTGTGTGATCTCAAAATGGGCTTGAGATCTGGAATTTGAAAATGGATGGATGTTTTAAAATAATTTGAATGATACCATCCTGTTGTTATTAATAATCTTTAAGCTGAAATTGTATTTGTTTAAATAAATGAGAAATGAAGTGTGGTACTATATCCATTATTGAGATAAAAGGAAAATCACACTTTAATTTGAAATTAAGGATAAGGAATTACTCTGAACTGAAAATTTGAATAATTACACTTGTGAATTAAAATTGTTTAAGGAACTAGTTTTAAACTGGAAGATAAAATTGAATAATAAATTAAAATTTTAAGATAAAATGGTTTTGAACTCTTATTTGAACTTTGGAAAAAGTTAAGTAAAGATAACTTAAAATGGAATTTTGAGAATTTGACTCAAAATTAAATTGTCTAAAGATTTGGGTTATTGATTGAAAAATAAAGGTTAATTTGATTTAAGGGGTTGAACCAACATTTTGGAATTTAACTCGAAATTATATAATTTGAGATGGGTTAAAATTGAGATTTAAATTACATTAGTTCAAATTGAATTTAGTTTTAATTGAAGATGGATAGGTATTAAATTCAAATGGAAATTTTGAATTGAATTAATTTGAAATAAAATCAAGGATTTAATGAGTTCAAATTCAAATAGGAATTGGGATTAATTCCTTGACATTGAAATGATTTGAAATTGAAGTAGATTCAATTTGAAATTCGTCTAAATTAATCTGAATAATTTGGAATTGTTATTAAAATTGAATGGGTTTAAAATTCAACTGGAATTTGATTTGATATTGGGAGGGAATTGAGAATTAATTCAACTTGAATTGGATTAAATCAATTTCAATGGAAATTGAAGTTATTTAAATTGGAATTGAGTCTATTTAAATGGAAGTGTAAATTTAAATTGAATTGATAAAAATGGAGGTTGGGAATTGAACAGTTTTGACTTTGGACTATTTGCAAAATAAATTGTTTTAATATAAATCTATTTTCCAAAAATTTTACTATACAACTTTTCTTTTTAAAAGATAAACTATTTTATACTTGTTTTACAATTATTTTTGGAACTATTTAATAATTTTTCAACTATTTTACTAACTAATTACTATTTTCAACTACTAATTACTATTTTATAGCTATTTTGCAATTATTTAAAATTTCTATAACTATTTTCCAATTATTTTACAATTAGTTAACTATTTTACAGCTATTTTGCAAACTAATAATTATTTTTCATCTATGTAGGATCGATTTCACCCTAGAGGGGAGGTGAATAGGGTGATAGTATTAATTATAAAAATTAATCGCATAAGCTTATAAAATAATTCCAACACAGATCACAGAACATAGCAGCACAGATAATAGCAGAATAATAAATGCAGAAATAGAACGACACAGAATTTACCCAGCTTCGGCAAAACCCTGCCTACGTGTTGCCCCCAAGGTTTCTACTAGAAATTAGATAGTCCCTCGCTTACACACGTAAACTCGCGACACCCGCTATCGACTAAATCTAACTCTACGCTCAAAACCCTGCCACAACTCAGCCACTAAGTTGCGAATTCTCAAGCTACGCCACGTAGCTTGTCCCCTAGTCACACGACTAGAAAATTAAAACGGTTTAAAAAAGAAAATACAATTAGAAACAATTTAAAACAAAATAACCCTAATTTTAATTAAAAGCCCTTAAAAAAACCGGCCCCTTTAATTTATTTGACCCGTCTCCTTTTGTTTGCTTCGTTCGTTTATGGTGGCCGTTCCTCTTTGCAACTTAATTAGGGCTTCGTCCCTTCGATCCCGTGCTCTTAAATTAGGGCTTTCAAATTGAAGTCGCCGCTTTTGATTAGCTCGTTTCTCTGATTAGCTCGTTTCTCTGATTAGCTCTCGGCCCTTCAATTTGGATCGAGTTCGTCTATGATTTCGGTATGTATTTTTCTTCTTATGCTTTGCTGGTTTGATGCGTACTTGAACTCGATGAATATGCCGATGATGATCTTAGGGTTTATATAGGATTCAAATTCCTATTTTTGCGTTCGTATAAAATCATTTGAATTTGTCAATAATTCACCTCGGCCACTCGATTAATTTCTGATGTTGATGATTTTACTGACTCGATCAAATTCGAATAATTGATGCTTACTTGGTTGACACGGTTTTGATTCAATTCCATGATGACCACGGCTTCGACTCTGTTCCTTTTTCTGTTGACTTATTTGATTAAAAAACAGTGTTGACTTGGTTTGTCTATCGCGGTTTTGAACACTTGATTAGCTCGCGATGTTGATTTTGTTTATGCTCGAATTCGTTCAGTAACACACGGTTTTGACTTTGCACTGCAGTTGTCTTCGACTGTAAACTTGAGTTTGTGATGTAATAAATATTGGTCTTGTTCGACTTTTGCCATGCTATTCACTGTGAACTTTGGTGAAGTGGTTCGACTCTGGCCATCTGATTCTGTGGTTATGACTTGTTCATTGAATTTCTTTGTAACTTTATTCAAACTTCTTCACTGTCATTTTGATCGATTTGTTCATCATTGACTTACTGGCAATTTTTGAATTGCTACCGAACCATGGCTTCAACTGAGAATTTTCGATTTCCCACAACACTTTGAAACTGCTCCTTGACTTGTTCATTAGTTGATGTATTCGAATGTTTTCTGTTGTATGTCTGGTGTAGTTGCATTGTATGGTGCTGTTGCATTGTACGGTTCCTTTTGAACTCTGATTGGATGCACTTTGGTATTGTGGTCTTGAAGTATGGTTGCACTATTGTTTTGTTTGAAGTGATTCTGGTGTGAAATGTTGCATGTTTGGTTACATTGAATCGTTGTCTGCATTACTTGATATTTTTGGTTTGAGTTGATATTTCATGTGTACTGAATGTTGTTCAAGTGCTTTCACATGTGGTCTGGTGGGTTCCTTTCATCGGCTTGTTGAGTTACCCTGATCTTGTGCACCTTTGTTCATGGATTGTTGTGTGTACACATTTGTTTGGTCTTGCTATTTCATTGATCGGGTTTTGTTCTTGTATCATTAGAAGTCTTGTTGCACCTGCATGTGTTGAGTACATTTATGTGTATCTTCATGTATGTTGGCTGAGCGTCTGGTTTGATGTCTATTTGCATTCATGTTGTGTATCCACTTTGTCTCTTATCTGTTCATGTCTTATTATTTGTTGTGAAGCCAGATCATTTGAACTTCATGTGCCTTGATATTGGCTGTGACGAACTTGTACATCTCCAGTCATGCTTGAAGTCGTAGCCTGTACAACTGCCCTGTGTTGAATCCAGCTAATAGCTTGGATTTGACCTTGTGTTCGTGTTGTGATTTTATTTATATTGCATTTGAGTTGAACCTGTCTTTTTATTTGGGTTTGACCTTGTGCTCACCTGTCCGTGTAGCATTATCAAGTGTATATCGGTGTGCACGGCCTTGTGGCATGTACAGTGATACACTGTGCACGTCACATTGTTCGTGTGTGATGAATTCAAACATAAATGATGACGAACAACCCAAATAACTAAGGTAAATAATATTTTCAAAATCTATATTTTATTTTATATTGCAAAAATATTTCTTTTTCAATTTTACTGCGTTAGTGAATATTTTTGAAGATTGCTCAAATGCTGGATTCTAACTGGGATGAAGTTGAAGATCAATACGAGTGTGAGTGATATGTAGTGAGGTGATGATATGTAAAAAATGAATTGTGATGTAATCATAAATGTATTATAAATGAAATTGAATTTGTATAGTTATAGTGAGAGCTTGAAATTGTACAATTCAAAATTATAATAAATATTTGTTTGAATAAAATTTTCGTCTGAATTCAAATTCCGTGTTATTTAATTTTATTCAGCAAATATTTATTTAATCTATGAAAAATAAAATAGTACATTAATAAATACATTTAAATGAATATATATATATATATATATATGTTTGTTATCATCAAACAAAAATCATACAAGCGCATATTCAACAATCTCCCCCTTTTGATGATAACAAACATATATTTAAGATTTTGAATATATTAAATGTATTTGATCATTGATATGCTCTAATTGCTCCCCTTATTTAAATGCTTCCTCTCTACACAATTCTCCCCCTACATATATGCATAAAAATAAAAATATGCAAATAAGCCTAGATGCAAATAGAAAATTATTTGACCTTTGCTTGATTTTATTTGACAAAATCTTAACTTTTCTCTCCCCCTTTTGTTATCAGCAAAAGAATAATAGTGTTAGAGAAAATAGAGATAAAGTGATCGGTATTAATCCAACATTAAAACTCAATTGAATATAAATATTAAATTTCAATAAAAAATCAAACAAAAATCATAAATATTTTGTTAGGCGCATATTCCACTTTTAGAATGATGGGGATGATGTCATCATATAAAACCATACAGTTGTGTCTATTTGTGGTATATTTATATCAGGAATTTGAATATCTACTAACCATGCATAACCGTTAGGAATTTTAAGTGAGATTAGCAGTATTCCAATTTTATTTAAAAAAAAATGAATTCAAGTATCTTTTAACCACGCATAACCGTGAGGACTTTTAAATGGGATTAGAATCAACTTGTTTATTTTAAAAATCAACTTTGTTATGTGTTCCATACATACATAACCGTGAGGACTTTTAAATGAGCATGGAAGCACATAACAAATTCCAAGTAATTCACCCATGCATAACCCTGAGGACTTTTAAATGAGAGTGAATACTTTGGTATTTATTATTATTATTATTATTATTATTTACTATATAATTTTTTTGTTATTTCAAAAAAATAATGTAAAAATGAAAAACGAACGATTCTTGTTTAAAGTACCACATATCAACAAACTATATAGAATTTTGATGAGTGATGGTCGTTAGAAATATGATAGATATAGAGATGGTCATGGAATTATTACCAACAAAAAGTTTTATAACTCTTGTTTAAATTTCTAAAGAAATTTTCTAATTATACTTTCTTGAGTTATAATATATGATCAATATCAACACTCATCACTTTTTCAATCACTATTTATCTTTTTAGAAAATTATTAGGGATCAGATTAGTCAAAATAGTCATTTAAAATTAAATTCAAAAATAATTATGAAATCAATTTTTCAAAATGACTAATCTGAAAATATGGTCAAAAATGATTTTCTCGAGGGGGTTTTATAAGAAAATTTTCTGCTATTTGAAAATTATCTGAAATGAAGAATATGCAGATATTTTCTTTGAAAAACGATGCAGTTACTACATGTCTCAAAAATCACGTTCAACTAGTAATTTTTCTATCAACTAGATTACCAGTGTAATCTGCATCTGAATTTCTCTTTCACTCAAAATCATCATTAATTGAATTTGATTGACCAAACCATGAAGTGTGCACCAAAAATTTCAAACTCAATTTTAACAGCAATTTAAATGACATTCTTTTGAAATTGAATTGAAGCCGTGTAAATAATCAAAAAAAACCATGAATGTAGAGTTAGCCTATTATAACCAAATGTATCATCCAACAAAACACTATTTTTAATCCAAATTAATGTATATGAAATAATTCAAAGAATCTAGAGAATTTTATAGTGTTTTTGGCATAAGAATATAATTGGCCAACTATTTTGAATAAGTCAGAATCATCATCTTTTCATCATCACATTATTGGCTGATTTTAATTCAAAATATGGTGCAGATTATCACATTTAATATATCGTTCAAATAAATATACCTTTACCTGCTTTTACCTATACGATATTTTTCATTGTTGTCCGTTGTGATTCTGTCACCTTTATACTAGGCTAAGGAACTTTGCTTTGTCGCCCGTTGTGTTTCTGGAACAGCCAAAAATCCAGAGAACACTGTTGTTATTCCTTAGCCTGCCACCACACCTACACGTTGAAAGATTTTTGTGACCTATTTGTTTTTATAATTCCATGATTGTTAGTGGCAGAATATTTTGAAAAACAATTTTGTAAAGACCCAAAATTGTTTATAATTATTCCCTTCGGCACCCAAATTTGTTTAACTTTGAGAGATTTTGTATTTGTGCCTTTCGGAACACAAATTGGTATAGTTTTCACATGTTTGGGTCTATACCAACAATTTTTGTGATTGTGTCCATATTTTCTACAAATCGTGCACATTGAATTTTCTTGATTAATCTTGTTTTCCAATTTTAAATTGATTATATCCAAGTCCTTTTCTAACCGTATTAACAGTTTACTTTCCTAATAGCCTATTCAACGATTTTTCACTTTTTGAAAATTTATCTAAAGTCGTTGACAATTGTTGGACTTGTGTTTTGAGAGATTCATTTTTGTTTAACAATTGTGTGCACTTTTTAATAGAATTCTCTCTCCTAGTATTTTCACTTTCTTTTAAAATAAGAATTCCATTTTCAAGTGATTTCATTTTAATTTCTGATTTTTTAATTTCTTCTTCAAATGTAGGACACTCATCACACTTAGGGATCCTACTTTGATAGGTTTTAACTAATTGATCATGTTGTTCGTTTAATTCTATCAAAGTAACTTTTTGTGATTCAAGTTTAGCATATTTCTCCCTAAGTCGTTCAAAACAGCCATTTACTTCGTGGAAATAAATAAGTAATTCAAAGTGAGTGAGTTTTGATACCTCGCTTGGTTCATCATCGTCGCTATCAGTTATATTTCCATGAAGGCACATATCTGCTTTCTCACTCTCACTGCTAGTACTTTGATTATCTTCATCACTTGTATTCCACGTGGCTGTAGCATTTCTCCGTTTTGATTTCTTTTCAAAATCGCGTTGAAATCGGGGATAATTGGGCTTAATATCACTGGGTTTGTTGCAAATGATCCCGTGTTCTTCCGAATTGCCAAGCGCTTTGATTATTCTGCTTTTTAATTTTTGACTTAGAGCTGGATTTCCGTATTTGTGATTCCATCTTTTGAATTTCTTCATTATTAATGCCAGCTCAGCTGCTCCATCATCATCATCCTCATCACAACTACTTTTTACCAATCCTGTTAAGCACATTTCTTTAACTGAGTCGGTTGTGGAGGACTTCTCATTGCTGTCGACTTTTGCACCATATATTGCATTTAAAGTATTCCAGATTTCCTGTGCATTTTCACAATGAGAGATGAAATTAAAATTATCTTGATTAATATAAGAATATAATATATGCATAGCAAGAACTTTAATCGAGATAATTTTCTTATCTGTTATATCACACCCGTTTTCAATAATATCCCAACATTTAATATTAACAGATTTTAAATAAAATTCCATTTCCAATTTCCAATTCAAAAAATCTGTTCCATCGAAAATAGAAGGAATAATATTGGAACGACCCTCAACAAAAATATTATTAAAAGAAGCCATTTTTAAAAATTCAAATTTTTAAAACAAAAACCGATTTTTGAAACACGAATTTTTAAAACAAAAATTGACTTCTATTCCTAGCTCTGATACCACTTGTAGGATCGATTTCACCCTAGAGGGGGGTGAATAGGGTGATAGTATTAATTATAAAAATTAATCGTGGAAGCTTATAAAATAATTCCAACACAGATCACAAAACAATAGCACCACAGATAATAGCAGAATAATAAAAGCAGAAATAGAACGACACAGAATTTACCCAGCTTCGGCAAAACCCGGCCTACGTGCTGCCCCCAAGGTTTCTACTAGAAATTAGATAGTCCCTCGCTTACACACGTAAACTCGCGACACCCGCTATCAACTAAATCTAACTCTACGCTCAAAACCCTACCACAACTCAGCCACTGAGTTGCGAATTCTCAAGCTATGCCACGTAGCTTGTCCCCTAGTCACACGACTAGAAAATTAAAACGGTTTAAAAAAGAAAATACAATTAAAAACAATTAAAAGCAAAATAACCCTAATTTTAATTAAAATCCCTTAAAAAACCGGCCCCTTTAATTTATTTGACCCGTCTCCTTTTGTTTGCTTCGTTCGTTTATGGTGGTCGTTCCTCTTTGCAACTTAATTAGGGCTTCATCCCTTCGATCCCGTGCTCTTAAATTAGGGCTTTCAAATCGAATTCGCCGCTTTTGATTAGCTCGTTTCTCTGATTAGCTCGTTTCTCTTATTAGCTCTCGGCTCTTCAATTTGGATCGAGTTCGTCTATGATTTCGGTATGTATTTTTCTTCTTTTGCTTTGCTGGTTTGATGCTTACTTGAACTCGATGAATATGCCGATGATGATCTTAGGGTTTATATAGGATCCGAATTCCTATTTTTGCGTTCGTATAAAATCATTTTAATTTGTCAATAATTCACCTCGGCCACTCGATTAATTTCTGATGTTGATGATTTTACTGACTCGATCAAATTCAAATAATTGATGTTTGCTTGGTTGACACGGTTTCGATTCAATTCCGTGATGACCACGGCTTCGACTCTGTTCCTTTTTCTGTTGACTTATTTGATTAAAAAACAGTGTTGACTTGGTTTGCCTATCGCGGTTTTGAACACTTGATTAGCTTGCGATGTAGATTTTGTTTATGCTCGAATTCATTTAGTAACACACGGTTTTGACTTTGCACTGCAGTTGTGTTCGAATGTAAACTTGATTTTGTGATGTAATAAATATCGGTCTTGTTCGACTTTTTCCATGCTATTCACTGTGAACTTTGGTGAAGTGGTTCGACTCTGGCCATCTGATTGTCTGGTTATGACTTGTTCATTGAATTTCTTTGTAACTTTATTCAAACTGCTTCACTGTCATTTTGATCGATTGGTTCATCATTGACTTACTGGCAATTTTTGAATTGCTACTGAACCATGGCTTCAAGTGGTAATTTTCGATTTCCCACTACATTTTGAAACTGCTCCTTGACTTGTTCATTAGTTGATGTATTCGAATGTTTTCTATTGTATGTCTAGTGTAGTTGCATTGTATGGTGCTGTTGCATTGTACGGTTCCTTTTGAAGTTTGATTGGATGCACTTTGGTATTGTGGTCTTGAAGTATGGTTGCACTGTTGTTTTGTTTGAAGTGATTCTGGTGTGAAATGTTGCAGGTTTGGTTATATTGAATCGTTGTCTGCATTACTTGATATTTTTGGTTTGAGTTGATATTTCATGTGTACTGAATGTTGTTCAAGTGCTTTCACATGTGGTCTGGTGGGTTCCTTTCACCGGCTTGTTGAGTTACCCTGATCCTGTGCACCTTTGTTCATGGTTTGTTATGTGTACACATTTGTTTGGTCTTGCTGTTTCATTGATCGGGTTTTGTTCTTGTATCATTAGAAGTCTTGTTGCAACTGCATGTGTTGAGTACATTTATGTGTATCTTAATGTATGTTGGCCGAGCGTCTGGTTTGATGTCTATTTGCATTCATGTTGTGTATCCACTTTGTCTCTTATCTGTTCATGTCTTATTATTTGTTGTGAAGCCAGATCATTTGAACTTCATGTGCCTTGATATTGGCTGTGACGAACTTGTACATCTCCAGTCATGCTTGAAGTCGTAGCCTGTACAGCTGCCCTATGTTGAATCCAGCTAATAGCTTGGATTTGACCTTGTGTTCGTGTTGTGATTTTATTTATATTGCGTTTGAGTTGAACATGTCTTTTTATTTGGGTTTGACCTTGTGCTCACCTGTCCCTGTAGCATTATCAAGTGTATATCGGTGTGCACGGCCTTGTGGCATGTACAGTGATACACTGTGCACGTCACATTGTTCGTGTGTGATGAATTGAAATATAAATGATGACGAACAACCCAAATAACTGAGGCAAATAATATTTTCAAAATCTATATTTTATTTTATACTGCAAGAATATTTCTTTTTCAATTTTACTGCGTTAGTGAATATTTTTGCAGATTGCTCAGATGCTGGATTCTAACTGGGATGAAGTTGAAGATCAATACGAGCGTGAGTGATATGTAGTGAGGTAATGATATGTAAAAAATGAATTGTGATGCAATCAGAAATGTATTATAACTGAAATTGAATTTGTATAGTTATAGTGAGAGCTTGAAATTGTACTATTCAAAATTGTAATAAATAGTTGTTTGAATTAAATTTTCGTCTGAATTCAAATTCCGTGTTATTTAATTTTATTCAGCAAATATTTATTTAATCTATGAAAAATAAAATAGTACATTAACAAATACATTTAAATGAATATATATATGTTTATTATCATCAAACAAAAATCATATAAGCGCATATTCAACAATCTCCCCCTTTTGATGATAACAAACATATATTTAAGATTTTGAATATATTAAATGTATTTGATCATTGATATGCTCTAATTGCTCCCCTTATTTAAATGCTTCCTCTCTACACAATTCTCCCCCTACATATATGCATACAAATAAAAATATGCAAATATGCCTAGATGCAAATAGAAAATTATTTGACCTTTGCTTGATTTTATTTGACAAAATCTTAACTTTTCTCTACCCCTTTTGTTATCAGCAAAAGAATAATAGTGTTAGAGAAAATAGAGATAAAGTGATCGGTATTAATCCAACATTAAAACTCAATTGAATATAAATATTAAATTTCAATAAAAAATCAAACAAAAATCATAAATATTCTGTTAGGCGCATATTCCACTTTTAGAATGATGGGGATGATGTCATCATATAAAACCATACAGTTGTGTCTATTTGTGGTATATTTATATCAGGAATTTGAATATCTACTAACCATGCATAACCGTTAGGACTTTTAAATGAGATTAGTAGTATTCCAATTTTATTTTAAAAAAAATGAATTCAAGTATCTTCTAACCATGCATAACCGTGAGGACTTTTAAATGGGATTAGAATCAACTTGTTCATTTTAAAAATCAACTTTTGATATGTGTTCCATACATGCATAACCGTGAGGACTTTTAAATGAGCATGGAAGCACATAACAAATTCCAAGTAATTCACCCATGCATAACCGTGAGGACTTTTAAATGAGAGTGAATACTTTGGTATTTATTATTATTATTATTATTATTATTATTATTATTTACTATGTAATTTTTTTGTTATTTCAAAAAAAAATGTAAAAATGAAAAACGAACAATTCCTGCTTAAAGTGCCACATATCAACAAACTATATAGAATTTTGATGAGTGATGGTCGTTAGAAATATGTAGATATAGAGATGGTCATGGAATTTTTACCAACAAAAAGTTTTATAACTCTTGTTTAAATTTCTAAAGAAATTTTCTAATTATACTTTCTTGAGTTATAATATATGATCAATATCAACACTCATCACCTTTTCAATCACTATTTATCTTTTCAAAAAATTATTAGGGAGTCAGATTAGTCAAAATAGTCATTTAAAATCAAATTCAAAAATAATTATGAAATCAATTTTTCAAAATGACTAATCTGAAAATATGGTCAAAAATGATTTTCTCGAGGGGGTTTATAAGAAAATTTTCTGCTATTTGAAAATTATTTGAAATGAAGAATATGCAGATATTTTCTTTGAAAAACGATGCAGTTACTACATGTCTAAAAAATCACGTTCAACTAGTAATTTTTCTATCAACTAGATTACCAGTGTAATCTGCATCTGAATTTCTCTTTCACTCAAAATCATCATTAATTAAATTTGATTGAACAAACCATGAAGTATGAACCAAAAACTTCAAACTCAATTTTAACAGCAATGTAAATGACATTCTTTTGAAATTGAATTGAAGCCGTGTAAATAATCAAAAAAACCGTGAATATGGGGTTAGCCTATTATAACCAAATGTATCATCCAACAAAACACTATTTTTAAACCAAATTAATATATATGAAATAATTCAAAGAATCTAGAGAATTTTATAGTGTTTTTGGCATAAGAATATAATTGGCCAACTGTTTTGAATAAGTCAGAATCATCATCTTTTCATCATCACATTATTGGCTGATTTTAATTCAGAATATGGTGCAGATTATCACATTTAATATATCGTTCAAATAAATATACCTTTACCTGCTTTTACCTATACGATATTTTTCATTGTTGTCCGTTGTGATTCTGTCACCTTTATACTAGGCTAAGGAACTTTGCTTTGTCGCCCGTTGTGTTTCTGGAACAGCCAAAAATCCAGAGAACACTGTTGTTATTCCTTAGCCTGCCACCACACCTACACGTTGAAAGATTTTTGTGACCTATTTGTTTTTATAGGTCCATGATTGTTAGTGGCAGAATATTTTGAAAAACAATTTTGTAAAGACCCAAAACTGTTTATAATTGTTCCCTTCGGCACCCAAATTTGTTCAACTTTGAGAGATTTTGTATTTGTGCCTTTCGGAACCCAAATTGGTATAGTTTTTACATGTTTGGGTCTATACCAACAATTATTATGATTGTGTCCATATTTTCTACAAATTGTGCACATTGAATTTTCTTGATTAATCTTGTTTTCAACAATTTTAAATTGATTATATCCAAGTCCTTTTCTAACCGTATTAACAGTTTGCTTTCCTAATAGCATATTCAACGATTTTTCACTTTTTGAAAATTTATCTAAAGTCGTTGACCATTGTTGGACTTGTGTTTTGAGAGATTCATTTTTGTTTAACAATTGTGTGCACTTTTTAATAGAATTCTCTCTCCTAGTATTTTCACTTTCTTTTAAAATCAGAATTTCATTTTCAAGTGATTTCATTTTAATTTCTGATTTTTTAATTTCTTCTTCAAATGTTGGACACTTATCACACTTAGGGATCCTACTTTGATAGGTTTTAACTAATTGGTCAAGTTGTTCGTTTAATTCTATCAAAGTAAATTTTTGCGATTCAAGTTTAGCATATTTCTCCCTAAGTAGTTCAAAACAGCCATTTACTTCGTGGAAATAAATAAGTAATTCAGAGTGAGTGAGTTTTGATACCTCGCTTGGTTCATCATCGTCGCTATCAGTTATATTTCCATGTAGGCACATATCTTCTTTCCCACTCTCGCTGCTAGTACTTTGATTATCTTCATCACTTGTATTCCACGTGGCTATAGCATTTGTCCATTTTGATTTCTTTTCAAAATCGCGTTGAAATCGGGGATAATTGGGCTTGATATCACTGGGTTTGTTGCAAATGATCCCGTGTTCTTTCGAGTTGCCTAGCGCTTTGATTATTCTGCTTTTTAATTTTTGACTTAGAGCTGGATTTCCGTATTTGTGGTTCCATCTTTTGAATTTCTTCATTATTAATGCCAGCTCAGCTGCTCCAACATCATCATCCTTATCACAACTACTTTTTACCAATTTTGTTAAGCACGTTTCTTTAACTGAGTCGGTTGTGGAGGACTTCTCATTGCTGTCGACTTTTGCACCATATATTGCATTTGAAGTATTCCAGATTTCCTGTGCATTTTCACAATGAGAGATGAAATTAAAATTATCTTGATTAATATAAGAATATAATATATGCATAGAAAGAGCATTAATCGAGATAATTTTCTTATCTGTTATATCACACCCGTTCTCAATAATATCCCAACATTTAATATTAACAGATTTTAAATAAAATTCCATTTCCAATTTCCAATTCAAAAAATCTGTTCCATCGAAAATAGAAGGAATAATATTGGAACGACCCTCAACAAAAATATTATTAAAAGAAGCCATTTTTAAAAATTCAAATTTTTAAAACACAAACCGATTTTTGAAACACGAATTTTTAAAACAAAAATTGACTTCTATTCCTAGCTCTGATACCACTTGTAGGATCGATTTCACCCTAGAGGGGGGTGAATAGGGTGATAGTATTAATTATACAAATTAATCGTGGAAGCTTATAAAATAATTCCAACACAGATCACAGAACAATAGCACCACAGATAATAGCAGAATAATAAATGCAGAAATAGAACGACACAAAATTTACCCAACTTCGGCAAAACCCTGCCTACGTGCTGCCCCTAAGGTTTCTACTAGAAATTAGATAGTCCCTCGCTTACACACGTAAACTCGCGACAACCGCTATTGACTAAATCTAACTCTACGCTCAAAACCCTACCACAACTCAGCCACTGAGTTGCGAATTCTCAAGCTACGCCATGTAGCTTGTCCCCTAGTCACACGACTAGAAAATTAAAACGGTTTAAAAAAGAAAATACAATTAAAAACAATTTAAAACAAAATAACCCTAATTTTAATTAAAATCCCCTAAAAAAACAGGCCCCTTTAATTTATTTGACCCGTCTCCTTTTGTTTGCTTCGTTCGTTTATGGTGGTCGTTCCTCTTTGCAACTTAATTAGGGCTTCATCCCTTCGATCCCGTGCTCTTAAATTAGGGCTTTCAAATTGAAGTCGCCGCTTTTGATTAGCTCGTTTCTCTGATTAGCTCGTTTCTCTTATTAGCTCTCGGCTCTTCAATTTGGATCGAGTTCGTCTATGATTTCGGTATGTATTTTTCTTCTTTTGCTCTACTGGTTTGATGCTTACTTGAACTCGATGAATATGTCGATGATGATCTTAGGGTTTATATAGGATTCGAATTCCTATTTTTGTGTTCGTATAAAATCATTTGAATTTGTCAATAATTCACCTCGGCCACTCGATTGATTTCTGATGTTGATGATTTTACCGACTCGATCAAATTCGAATAATTGATGCTTGCTTGGTTGACACGGTTTTGATTCAATTCCGTGATGACCACGGCTTCGACTCTGTTCCTTTTTCTGTTGACTTATTTGATTAAAAAACAGTGTTGACTTGGTTTGTCTATCGCGGTTTTGAACACTTGATTAGCTTGCGATGTAGATTTTGTTTATGCTCGAATTCGTTTAGTAACACACGGTTTTGACTTTGCACTGCAGTTGTCTTCGACTGTAAACTTGATTTTGTGATGTAATAAATATTGGTCTTGTTCGACTTTTTCCATGCTATTCACTGTGAACTTTGGTGAAGTGGTTCGACTCTGGCCATCTGATTGTCTGGTTATGACTTGTTCATTGAATTTCTTTGTAACTTTATTCAAACTGCTTCACTGTCATTTTGATCGATTGGTTCATCATTGACTTACTGGCAAATTTTGAATTGCTACTAAACCATGGCTTCAACTGATAATTTTCGATTTCCCACTACACTTTGAAACTGCTCCTTGACTTGTTCATTAGTTGATGTATTCGAATGTTTTCTATTGTATGTCTGGTGTAGTTGCATTGTACGGTGTTGTTGCATTGTACGGTTCCTTTTGAAGTCTGATTGAGTGCACTTTGGTATTGTGGTCTTGAAGTATGGTTGCATTGTTGTTTTGTTTGAAGTGATTCTGGTGTGAAATGTTGCATGTTTGGTTACATTGAATCGTTGTCTGCATTACTTGATATTTTTGGTTTGAGTTGATATTTCATGTGTACTGAATGTTGTTCAAGTGCTTTCACATGTGGTCTGGTGGGTTCCTTTCACCGGCTTATTGAGTTACCCTGATCTTGTGCACCTTTGTTCATGGTTTGTTGTGTGTACACATTTGTTTGGTCTTGCTGTTTCATTGATCGGGTTTTGTTCTTGTATCATTAGAAGTCTTGTTACACCTACATGTGTTGAGTACATTTATGTGTATCTTCATCTATGTTGGCTGAGCGTCTGGTTTGATGTCTATGTGCATTCATGTTGTGTATCCACTTTGTCTCTTATCTGTTCATGTCTTATTATTTGTTGTGAAGCCAGATCATTTGAACTTCATGTGCCTTGATATTGGCTGTGAAGAACTTGTACATCTCCAGTCATGCTTGAAGTCATAGCCTGTACAACTGCCCTGTGTTGAATCCAGCTAATAGCTTGGATTTGACCTTGTGTTCGTGTTGTGATTTTATTTATATTGCATTTGAGTTGAACCTGTCTTTTATTTGGGTTTGACCTTGTGCTCACCTGTCCCTGTAGCATTATCAAGTGTATATCGGTGTGCACGGCCTTGTGGCATGTACAGTGATACACTGTGCATGTCACATTGTTCGTGTGTGATGAATTCAAATATAAATGATGATGAACAACCCAAATAACCGAGGCAAATAATATTTTCAAAATCTATATTTTATTTTATATTGCAAAAATATTTCTTTTTCAATTTTACTGCGTTAGTGAATATTTTTGCAGATTGCTCAGATGCTGGATTCTAACTGGGATGAAGTTGAAGATCAATACGAGTGTGAGTGATATGTAGTGAGGTAATGATATGTAATAAATGAATTGTGATGTAATCAGAAATGTATTATAACTGAAATTGAATTTGTATAGTTATAGTGAGAGCTTGAAATTGTACTATTCAAAATTGTGATAAATATTTGTTTGAATAAAATTTTCGTTTGAATTCAAATTCCGTGTTATTTAATTTTATTTAGCAAATATTTATTTAATCTATGAAAAATAAAATAGTACATTAACAAATACATTTAAATGAATATATATATATATATGTTTATTATCATCAAACAAAAATCATATAAGCGTATATTCAACAAGCAACTTGTCTATTCTTAGAATTTTCAAGTTATTTTCTAAATATAAACTGGTCAGGAGTTCAAACTGTTACTGATTAAATACCCAACCGAGGCAATAATTGAAGTGATAATCTGAACGTGGATTAAGGCAAATGTGAATAAGTGAATAAAATCAAAGTGAGGATGAATAGAAAGGAAATTGATTTGGCTAATAATCAATCATGTTAAATATGTAGGATGTACGTATATTATTCTATTCGCATAGTGATTTGATCCAGATTCGAGCATAGAATTTCGAGATAGTATATCGATCCGAGTTGGGATTTTTTCACTCGATTTTCGATGGCGAACCAGGATATGGATTGTTGATTGGTTCTGGATATTCTCTACCATAGCTAGGCTATGCAAGGAGAATGACGGTTTCTGATCAAGAAATCAGAACTGAGTCCGCACTAGAAAGTCGGGTGGACGATACTAGTTCGGAAGGGAAATTGTGTGATCAAGTGAGCGATCAGATTGATATTGCGTACGAATGATATGTGTACATCATACGGATTGGAATGAAATTGATATTGAAAGTTTGTGGATAAGAACTGTGAAAAGGTTTTTGAAGTGGAAAATATATTTTGTGAAATATATGATGAAATAAAATAGAAATTGGATATTTCTATGGTAGAAATTTACTTTATGGAAGTAAGTAATATAGTTAATGACTTTATAGAGTAATCAAATTTGAATATTTGATTTGGAATAAACAAAGTTATATATCTTTGTTTATGAGATAAATCTCCCATTGTTGAATCTAAGCCGGAAGAAAGGGTTTTGAAAAATATTTGAAGTATAAAAAGGGTTTTTACAAGTTTGAAATGATCCTAAAAATTTTCAAGGTTATATATATCTATATATATATATACGTATAAAGGATCTTATGAGAATGATTTCGGAAAAGGTTTTGGGAACCTATGAATTTGGAAAAGGCTTTTTGAGTTTTAGGTAAAATCAATTTTGGAATGTGGAAAGCCTAGTTTGAGAATTATCGATTTTGAGAAAGGAGATTTATATGAGATTCATACTAGGTGTATGATTTGGAAGATACTATATGTGTATAGTATAAAGTGTTTTGAAAATGGCTCTGGAGAAAAAGGTGCTCCCTTGGGATGAACTTCTCAGGAGTAGCATAGGTTGGTACTGCCTTGAGCCTCTAAGGGGGAGGTTCTAAAGTTGATCATGTGAGGAGTCCGGACAAACTAGTTCCTGAGGATTATTGGGTAGCGAAAGTCGAGGGCGCTGATGCCTATAGAGGCATTTGGGTTATGCTGTGACGACAACATAAATCGATGTCGCTGCAATCTACTATGTGGACCATAGAAATCCTATGGGGGTGAGTGTCAACAGTCTACGTTTGATTTTACTGGGAAGACAACGTAACATCGGTAGGCTGCGATCGATGGTCAAGTGGAGTGGAGAAGTTTCATTCTTTTGGCAGCGAAATTCGAGGGCGCTGAGGCCTACAGTTATATGGGTTTTTGCTGTGACCGCAACGTAACCCCAATTATAGTTGCGATCTGTAACAGGTTCCATTGTGTAATCGAGGGGCACGGAGGCCTACAATTATCTATGGATTTTGTCGGGATGACAACGTAACCATCGGGTTAACTGTGACCATGGATGGGGGTGATGATTTCCAGAGCATTCTCACCAAAGATATTTCCTCTATTTTCAAAAATGTTTTCAAAATTTTTAATAAAATTATTTTCCAAGTATTTTCACTGGGTGTTGAAAACGGGTCTGCTAAGTACTTATAGATTTTCAGTCATACGCCTGATCAACGTATGACCGAATTTCTATGAGCACAAGGATGGACTGGTAGAAACATCGAGTTATAAAATGTATTTTTATTAAAAATATTTTATAATATAATGTAGAATTTAAAAGTGTTTTAAAAGTGTTTCAAAGAATAATTTTTATAATAATAAGCATTTTAATAAATTCTGGCTTTGTTCCTTTTCGAGGACGAAAAGATTCTAGGGGGAGGAATGTGACAACCCGGATTTTAGACATCTGGCAATTGGATAATTTACTGATTTTATTCAGTTGAACAGCTAAATTCTGGTAATAGGATATCTGGATGTGTAAATGAATTTGAAAATATAATAAAAATGGGATTTTAATATCTGGATAAATATTGGTAATCTCCTAATATAACTACTTAAAATTTATATATTGAATTTGTGTTTGTTTAACATATATTTTTGAGTTGATTTTAAATTCGAATTAATATGTATGTAAATAAATGGATTGAAATCCTAATCTGAATTTGAATTTGGTTTGAATTTGAAACTTGAATTTAAAATTTAAATGAACAGCTTAGTAAAATAATTTGGATTTTAAAATAATATATATAGGTAATTTATTTAATGTATACTTGGTGTAAAACATTTTCTTTAAAATTAGATTGATATAATTTAAAAATTGTATAAAAATATAAATAAATAAAAACAAGTATAATCTAAGAACATATAATACATAAATATATTAACATAAGGAGTATTAATAATTATTTCTTTAAAACATTTGAAAATATAAAAAAAACATGAGTGATAAATAAATGAGTTAAATATTTAAGCACAAAATACTTATATTCTAACAAGTGTAGTAAACTTAATTCATGAAATTACAAGTGTTTGCTTAAATTAAAATGTGTAGGCTAATAATTAACAAGTGGCACAACTTAAAATTTCTTTTACAATTTAATTATAAATAAAAGAAAGAGAAAACTGGCTATTTTTTTTCAGTTCAAAGTTTAAACCTTTTACTCATCTTCAAACTCAAATCTGGAAAGAAGAACCCGCGAAGAACTCAAACCTGTAAACATAGAAGATCAAACCATTTCAACAAGATCAAAGCTTTCTAACAACTTCAAACTAGAAGAAAATAAAGAGGAGCAATAAAATTTTCAAAATCCAGGACCTGTAGCAGATCATGCAGTCAAATTTCAGATTATAGCAAAAACTTCCAAACTCCTCTCTTCGACTGAATCTAATATGAGTAAACAATCATTTGTTTTAATTTGTGCTTGTGATTAAAAATGTAGTTATGTTTGCATGGACAGATTAAGTGTTTGTATGTATATATTGATAAGTTTTAATCATATCATGCCAGTATAAATGAATATATAAGTCTCTATTTGAATAACAGACACATACACATTCAAACAATTCAATTCCTCCCCTATGCCCAATTTTAGGTTAAGATCCTCTGAGTTGAATTGTTAGTAACAACAAGAATTTATTTTTAAGGAAACTTTTAAGCTTAATTAACAAATAAGTTTAAGGAAATCGATAAAATCACTGTAGAAATCTTTTCCCATCAGAAAATCAAATGTCAAGATTTCAAGTTTTGATTTGATATCTGGATTCGAGCTATGAATTGATGAATTTTTGTGATAGAATTCAGATTTTTAAGTGGATATTTGGGAAGATATTTGGAAATGATCGACATCTAGTTCTGAGGCTTTCACTGGCGAAGTAGTCATCGAATAGGGTTGGCCTTTGGTCAAGGGATAGGTGCATAGTATGGGAGCTTGGAAAAAATCAGTGGTGATTTTTCAGATCATCGGGGTAATCTGAAGAGGAGGATTTAAGGTTTGGGGTTTTATCCTTTGCGGTGACTGTTTTTGGCAATCGCCGGCAAAGAAGGCAATCATACTGGGTTGTGATGGTCCAGAGGGGTAGTGCAAGGTGTGGTGGTCGCATCGGTGGGTGTGGCAACATTCTAGTCAACGGAGGAGAGGGTATGTGTGATGTGGCGAGATCTGTAAGAGTGTGCGATTAGGGGATCAATTTGAGTTACCAGGTTGAATTCTCGATCGAGAAAGTGAGAGGCCATGGTGGTGGTGCAGTGTGGCAAGGAGGTTAAAGTGGACTTATGAGCAACGTTGGTTGGTCAGTCGGCGATGAAGGAACAGTGTGCACGTGCACACGATTCTTAGTGTATCGGTCATGATCAGGTTTCAGGAAGAAGAAAAATTTAGGGAGGAAGTGAAGAAGTTTTCTTCGAGTTGATATCGGGAATGTTGTGTGATTGACTCGAAAGGTTGAAGAAAGGAGGTGGATTCGCGTTGATGTAGGAATAACTCGATGATTTTGGTAGTTTTTCTTAAGAATCTGTTAGGCACGGTTATTGTTTGATAAGTTTAGCTGTTTTTTTTTAAAAAAAAAGGGTAATGTAAAAATATGGAACAGATTTATAAAGCATAAGGCACAAAGTTTCAAAGAAAACAACGATACGTTTCCTAATCTTAAGTATTTATCAATTACTAAGCAAAATGTTTTAAACTTTTTGTTTAAAGGTAATTATTATAATAGGTAAAATTCCTATATGTTTCAAAGGTGATTTAAATGATGTATTAAAGATGGTTAATTAATGTAATTAGTTAAAGAATTAATTAATTTAATTAATTAAAGGGTAAATAAATTTGTGAAATCAATTTAAGAGATTGATTTATTAATGAGATTTATTAATTAAATTAGTAATTAAAGAATAAATTTGTTAAGGGTTAATTAATTGAGGATAATTAACCAATGTGATCGGGTTTGCTACATTACAGCATGATAGGGGGTTCTCGCCTTGCGTTAGGTGGCGAACGGGAATTAAGGATTAATTACTTAGTGTAATTAATTAAAGGATAAATTGATTAAAGAATTAATTAATTAAGGGTTGAATTATTTAAGAAATTTAACCAAGGGCTAGCTAACTAAAGAGTGTGATTAATTAAAGAATAAGTAATCAATGTAACCGTCGGATAATTAATTTGGGTAATTAATTAAGATCGTAATTTAAGGATAAATAATGTGATGGGTTTAAGAATAATTAATTTGTGTAATTAATTTAAAGGAAAATTACTTAATTTAATCAAAGAATGAATAATCAAGGATGATTAATCAAGATGAATAATTAAGGGATGATTAACTAATTGGATATAATAAATTAATGTTAAGTAAGCAAGATTTATAAGTAATAAGTAATTAATTTAATTCATTGGTATTTAATTAAATTAACTGGGACCGGTATGACTAATTTATCTTACTTATGAATGATTGAAAGATATTTGAATGCTTTGGATTATTTGTTATCCCTGATATGTGATTGTGATGCTTTGTGAAATGGAATGTTTTGTAATATGATATGTTGGGTTGAACAGACATAATGTGGTTATCTTTGATGAATTGCTGCGTAAATGTGACATCCAGTATTTAAATTTAATCACTTGAATAACTTGGGATAAGATAGTATTGAATTCGAAGAGACTGGAGTCGGGTATTAGTAAATACCCGAAACCACTTTGATTTGTAGCCTATAATAAATCTATATAGATTTGATATGTGAAATCAATAGGCTGGAATGATATGGTCCTTTGAAACTAAGTATGGGTACTTAGGTACTGATTTGTGAAAGAAGTGTTGAGCATAACAAGTAGCGAACTCGTAATGAAGTACGAGCTACCCAGGGTTTTCTTTTATGGTTGAACTTAGTATTTCAAATAATATGGGTTTACTCACGCTGGTTTCCAGCCTGACCTGGGTGTTACTTTGATGTAATACTCGGGTCAGACCGAGTATTACAGATTTTCAGGTAAGGACGTTTTAGAGCTCAGGAAGCGAGCTACATGGCAGGAACATATGGAGCATATACCGCTGTATATATTATAGTTGTCTTGGACATGTTGTTTTAAAATATCCAGTGTATTGAAATGGTTGTAACTCTGATGTATAAAAATATAATTGTACTGATGTTGTTCTTCTTTGTAAAACCGTTATTTATGTTATATTATATTTTGATCCGCTGCGAATGTGAGGTTTCTGTGACTTGTTTCTATTTCTTCTTCTTTCTATTTTTTCTTTTCCTAACTATCTGGAAGTTTCGGGATCGGAATTTCCGAGTCGTTACAGTTTGTCTAGCAAAAGTCAAATTGGGCTCTACTACTAGATCTTCCAACCCTGTTGGAGGAATAGTGGCATCTGGATCATGCACATACTTGCGAAGATGAGACACATGAAATACATTATGGACACCTGCCATACTGCTTGGCAACACTGCTCTATACGTGAGCTTTCCAATCCTTTCTATAATTTGGAATGGACCAACATATCACGCGCCCGTTTCCTTGACTTTCCAAACTGTGCCACTCCCTTCATCGGTGAAACCTTAATGAAAGCCCAATCCCCATCTGAGACTCTTTGTCTTTACGCCTCTTATGTGGGTAACTTTTCTTTCTGACTTGAGCTTTCTTCATCTTTTCTTGGATCAACTCAATCTTCTATGATGCCTCCCTAACCAAATCTAGAAGTAAGACCAATCTGTCTCAAGTCTTCAACTAACATACTGGTGATTTGCATGGCGTTCCAAAAAAAGATTCAAAAGGCGCTTTTCCTATACTAGTTTGATAACTACTATTATAGGAAAACTCAACCAAATGTATGTGATCCCCCCAAGATCCATCAAATCCAACACACAAGCTCTCAACAAATCCTCGAGTACTGTATTGACTCTCTCTATTTGCCATCTGTCTGAGGGTGATATGCAGTACTCATCTTGAGCTTAATGCCTAACACATCCTATAGACTCTTTCAGAATTTGCTGGTGAATAAAGCATCTACGTCACTGACTATGCTACTAAGAATCCCATGTGGTCTAACTATGTTCTTCATGAACAACTTAGCCAAAAGAGATGTCGTCCTGATTGACTTAACTAGAATGAACTAGACACTCTTGGTCAATCTGTTCACTATGACCCATGTACTTTCATTTCCTTTGTTTAACCTTGGCAATCCATCTATAAAATCCATGGATATCGAATCTCATTTCCACACTGGAATATCTAGAGGCTAAAGCAATCCACTCGGCTTCTGATGTTCGGCCTTCACTTGGTGACAGTTTGCACACAGCCTAACCTACAAGCCAACATCCATCTTTATGCCTTCCTAATAGAAGCTTCTCTTCATATCTTGACACATCTTGGTCCCTCTCGGATGAATCATAAATATGGATCAATGACACTCCCCAAGAACTTCTTTTCTTAAGTTCTCAACATCTGGAACACATAATCACCCCTTCTTTCTCAGCCATCCTCTCTGGTCAAGATAAAAACCTTTTAAATCATCGACCTTAGTTCCAACCTTAAACTTTTTAATCCTCTCGTCTTATACTAGATCCTCTTTCTACTTTTCACTCGATCAACAATAGTCGAACTTCTAAACAGGAAAATATAGCAGAGTTCTGACTAGAACTAATAGTCGATCTTAATTGCACACCACAACAGGCCAAAGCTTTTGATCCTTCCATTCTGCCAACATATCCAACACCACATTCTGGTGTCTTCTGCTAAAAGCATCCAGTACTTTATTACCTTTCCTTGGGGTATATTCTATACCAAAACCATAAGCACCCAAAAACTCTAGCGACCTCTGCTGTCTCATATTTGGCTCTTTCTGAGAGAATAATTACCTTAAAGGCTTGTGATCGGTATACAACTCAAATCTATCCCCCGGTAGATAATGCCTCCAAATCTTCAAGGAAAAAATCACCGCAGCCAACTCCAAGTCATGAGTATGATATCTTACTTCATGCAGTCTAAGCTGCCTAAATGCATAGGAAATCACTTTACCCATCTGCAATAATATTGCTCCCAATCTAGTTCCACATACATCAGTATATTCCACTAAACCTTGGTTTCCATCTGGAACTACTAACACTAGTGCATTGGTCAACAAACGCTTTAACTTAAGGAATGCTTCCTCACATTTGTCGGACCAAACAAACTTCACCTCCTTTTTGGTAAGCTTTGTCAAAGGCATTGCTATCCACGAGAAATCCTTAATAAATCTCTGGTAATAGCTAGAAAGTCCAAGAAATTTTTTTAATCTCAGTCGCCGTCTCTGGTCTCTTTCAATTGTTCACAGCTTCAATCTTGTCTGGATCGACTGACAACCCTTTCTCTGAAACAATGTGACCATGAAAGTTAACCTCTTTCTTTTAAAAGTAACACTTGGAAAACTTCGCCTTTAGCTGATTCTGCCTCAGGGTCTCAAGCACAACTCTGAGATGATCATCATGCTCTTTTTCATCCTTAGAGTACACAAAAATGTCATCTATAAACACTAACATAAATCTGTCCAAATACTCTCGTAAGAGTTGGTTCATCAAATCCACTAAGAAAGAGGTGTGTCCGTCAACTCGAATGGCATTACTAACCATTCATATGAACCATATCTAGTTCGAAATGCTATTAAAGGAATGATGTTCTCTTCCACTCTTAACTGATGGAAGCCTGTCGCCAAATCCAATTGGGAAACACTCTGGCTCCACTCAACTGATCAAAAGGTCATCTATTCTCAGCAAATGATACTTATTCCTTATCATCCTCTCGTTCAAATTATGATAGTTGATATATTCTTAACGATCCATCTGGTTTCTTCACGAATACCGTGGCCACTCTCCATTGAGAACTACTTGATCTAACAAAATTCCTTCCATCTAGATCCACTAGCTGCACTTTTACGTCCTTCATCTTAGTTGGTGTCATCCTTCTAGGTGGTCTACTCAAAGGTTCAGTTCCTGGAACAAGATCTATCCGAAACACAACAGCTCATTTCGGTGATAGTCATGTGACTGGCTCAAACACATTTGCAAATTCTTTTGCTACTCGAACTTGACTTAGCACTTCTCCCACTTCCATTGCACTTAACAAAGCACCACTACTCCAGTCATAATTCTCTATTGAGAATATAATTCAATTAAGACTACCAGCATGTCTTAATGACATCTCCTTATCCTGGCAAAATATCGTGGCTTTGAACTGGGACAAGTTAGTTTGAAGTTGCAGCATGATTTTATGGTTTCTTTAAGCCTCGATAATCATAGAAGACAGACATTTATCTCCCTTCTTGAATGGGAGGAAATATCTCATCTCATCGAAGCTTGGGGCATGATTGCATGTCATCATAAATAAAACATGAGATAAGTCAAAATTGCATATCCGTTAGGATGAATCTGAAATGGAGCAATTCCTAAATTCAAAAGAGTTTATCTCAAGAAATGATTGAAGGAAGGCACTGCACCAATCAAGCACATGTACCGATGGCAGGCGGTGTACCTGGAAGGTGGCATAAGTGCAAACTCGTTTTTCAATGGAAAGCGTACGTCATCATCTGAGATGCTATGCTATAAAAAAATGTTGTGCAGGACTTTAGCAGAAATTATAGCTGAAGCCCTCTCCAAACGGTTGAGTAAAACTCTAAATTTTAGATGTGATCGATCTATAACTGGACCAAACTTGCAAGATCTCTAATTTTTAATAACATTATTCAAAAGATTTAATTAGATAAATTAAATAACAAAATGAAAATATTAAAGTGATAAGGTGATTGAGATTTGCATAAATACTTAAAGGCCATGCTTAATTAAATAAATGGGCTTCATATGTGAATCAATTAACGCAAGGGTATCAGGGTAATTGTCACCTACACATCTATTACCCATATATACTCACGTTTCATTTCCTATTAATGTCATTTTGCAAAATGGAAATATAAACATAAATCAAAGAGGAGCTGGCTATTACTAGGAGAAAAGTGGAGAAATTAAATCTAAAGCTAAGGATTCATGATAGGAGAAATTAATCTCAAATCAGATCTCAAGTTCCTTATCCCAATCAAGGTGAATAATAAGATCTTCCCTATTTTTTTCTATGATCATTTGTTTTTAGGTTTAAGATTAAATCCGTTTTAGTGATGATTTGGATGATGATATGCGTGGACTATAATGTTTTTGATTTAAACAAGATTATTTAAATATGATTTTATGTGGTTTTAAGGGTAAAACCGATTAAAATTAATTTCTAATGCCATGAGAAAATTTAATGTCAAGTAAAACAAGATTTTGGAGTTAGGTTCCAATATTTGTAATTTTCCAAGCTATGGAAAATTTAATATGAATAATAGGTTCAAGAAATTAATTTCAGTTATTTTTTGAAGAATTTGGGTCTGTAATTTTTATATTTAGATTAAATATTAAGACTGAATTTCTTAAACTTTTGGTGATTTTTCCAAAGTAATTTCCTATGGAAATAAAACTATTTTAGATAAAGGACTTAAATTGTTTTATCGTTTTTGTTTAATGGAAGGGCTTATTTGTTCAAATTAATCCTTGTTTTGATCTAAAATTATACGACGGTTATTTTTGTAAAGAATTTGAAAAGATATGGCAACTAATCACATGTTCACAATTAGGCAAGTTAGTTAGATAGTGTTTACTTTGATTGACTATAAGTTAGTTTTACCTAAAAAAGTGGGTTCCACCTCTTTAAGAAGCACCTTTCGACCTTATGCTTCTGCCTTCAATCAGGTCGAAACCAATTAAGCCAAAGCCAATACACAAGATATCACTAGTATGGTACATAGTGGATTAGAAAATAAAGGGCGGAAGGCATGGTGTCGAAACCATTGCTTCCGATAAGGGTCGAAACCTTTCTTTTACTTTCAAAAAATAATCACCTGCCCTATTTTAATAAAAGCTTTCAAAGGAGTCGAAATACATGCTTTCGAAAGGGCCTGCTAAAATGGATTTCGAATGGGGTTGCCACTTTTCTTTTCGGTTAAGAGTAGCTTTTGAAGAGACCTTGTCTTTTTAACTAATGCTTTCGAAAAAGATGGTTCCGACCTAGTAGAGAACCTATAGTCGTTCTTTTAGCCTTTCGAATGTATTAAAGTCATTAATGCTTTCGAAGGGTAGCCTTTGATTTGTAAATATAAGCCACTTCCTAAAGCTATCGAAAGGTGTTTCGAAGCTAACCTTAAAACCTTTACTTATATGGTTTAAGCTTTCGAAAGGATGGCACCGAAGCCATCAAGTTTTCCCCAAACACTTTTATATGATAAATAATGGTTTCTAAAGGGGTACTTTCGTATGTATTCACTTTAACCCAAAAGATATTTTAAAGATAGACCCAATAGTTTTGAAAGAGGTACTTTCAATGGTTTCGAAAAGAAAACTTTCACATGGTTTCGAAGCTATGCTTCTACGATTGAATGGTTTCACTTTAATGCATTCGAGAGGTTTCAAAAGAAAGGTTTTAAAGTGTTTCGAAAGGCAGACGCCTAGTAGTTTGAAAAGAAGCTTTTAGTGCTTTCGAAAGGAAGTTTCTAATAGTTTCTAAAGTAAAGGTTTAAAGGTTTTGAATGCCTTAGTTTTCAAAACAAAGATCCCAGTTTCAATTTTTAAGGAAAATCCTGGCATGATAAAAGAGTTTTGAAATGATTTATGTATGGAGTTTTTGAAGAAATTTTCCTTGATTAATAGGTTAAAGGGATTAACTAAGATTTATATAAAATGGTTTCAAGGATAATAAACTACTGGTGTTGGTATTGTATGTTAATATGTGTACTTCTTCAGATATACATATATTCAAATTGTAATGGACTCATGACTGTATTTTGGAGAAAAGGGGCAGAATAACCAGCTAGGTTGACCCAGTAGTGAATAAAATTTGAATTAACTCCTGAATGAGTAGAATTGCATTAGGGAGGTCAGATAGACCAAAATGTAGGATGCTTAAAAAGTGACATTGTCGGATAAACAGGTTTATAGTAAACCCATGAAAACTATGTCTAGGAAAAGTTATTGGCAGGTGCCAATAGGTTCATAAACCCACGAAAACTGTGATTAGAAAGAGTTATTGGCAGAGGCCAATAGGTTTGTAGTGAACCCATGAAAACTATATCTGGATTAAGTTATTGACAGATGTCAACAGGTTTCTAGTCAACCCATAAAAAATTGGATAAAAGGGAAGTTATTGGAGTTACCAATAAGTTCAAGGAGAACACATGTAATAATGAATTTATTGGAAGGGAATAATAGGTTCTTAGTGATCCCATGAAAACTATGAAACTGGACAGGAAGTCCACAAGTATTAAACAGGTTAATAGTTAGCCGATGAAAATTAATAGGTTAATACTGACCTTAGAAACTACAAATGAGACAATTAGTCAAAAATGTATGGGGATGGAAATCCAGAATTGATTTTTTTTATTTGCATATCATCATACTATTTTTGTTATATTTTAACCATTGTGGATGCAGGAGCACAATATATGGTTTTATAAAGTTTTAAGATACTAGTGAGGGGAAATCCTATTCCGTTAAGCGACGTGCTCTTACTAGATATCTAAATGGTTTGGGAAAGGCTTTATGTCTGATCGAAGTTTATGTTTTTCCCTTAAACTCTCGGGTGCTCAATTGATTTTGCGTATTTTGACAGTTGAGGCTTTTAGGTACCTCTTTAGACGAATAAGCTTCCGACGACGTACAGAAGGCATGATACCTATTTAGAGTTCTCTTTCATTTTGATTCCGCTATGTTGTTGTTGTAAGGTAAAGTTGTTCAATTTCCTAGTTATATACTCTGATCATCCAAGGGGGCATCTTCATATGTCGCTCTTGGCGTATGTTGTAATAATTCTGTTTTCTTTGAACGTGGTTCTCGTATTGGGATTATGTAATGAATTTGAAATTGCTTTGAAATGGAATGAGAATATTGTTTGTTGATATTCAAATTTTCCATATCCATGTGTTCCTATTATATCAATGTATCTAACATTACCGTATTTGGTCGTCGAGCATTAATAACTATGGATGACTGTAGTATCCGTAGCCGTTAGTTTTGGGCTTCCAAGTAAGGGATGTTACAAGTTGGTTTCAGAGCATAGGTTTATGAAACTTAAAAGAAATTTAAAACTTAAAAGATTTTCAAACATAATCCAATGAATCAGAAAATAAGTTCGGGGTTTGGGTTAACGTTATAGTAACGTACTTGTATTTGATATATATATATATATAAGTACGTATTCCCCTCTCTCTTAGACCATTCTTATGTATCTTACTAAGGCTTATATGCAAATTTATAACAAATAAGATATAGAGGCAGGAAACGAAAGAGGAAATCTCGGTGGAGGAAGCACCACAATCAACGGAAATGTTAGATCCACCAGGAAGAACCCGGGTCGACAGGTTAATGCTAATCAAAATAAAGATGCCAACGTGGGTATTGGAAATCCACCAGTGGATATGGGGGCAATATGTCATTTTTTTCATCAATATGATGAAATTAGAAGCTGCTGCCGGTGTTGCTGGAAATGTTGGAGGAGCTAATCTTATGGCTCCAGTTTGGAATAATTATGCTAAGCTAAGAAAAAACTATACCAGTCTTGGTGGGAAGCCATTTATGGGGATGGAGAATGCCATATGTAGAGAATTGGTTGTTGCATTATAAGCATATCCTTGCTGATTTGAGTTTAGATGATGAGCAGAAGAGGAGGCTAGCCTCTAGGTAGTTGTGAGGGTCAGCACTTCATTGGTGGAAACAGTGTTATTGTCGGAGTTCCAGAAGAGGAATTAACTTAGGATGATTTTATAAGGCGATTTGAGCAAAGATTTATGTCTAAGGTTGCCAAATTAGTGCTGCTAAGGAAGTTTTTGGATCTGCAGCAGGGACGATGTCAGTTGTTGAGTATGCCACTAAGTTTGACGAGTTGTCCCATTGTGGATATAATACCATAGATACTGTCATAAAAAAGAATGAGAGTTTCATTAGGGGATTGAGGCCTGGGATTGCCAAGGCGACCATGCCTCATCTCCGTGATCCTAGTAATGTAGTGACGAAGATGGAAATTTTCCATGAGGAGATGCTTGCTATTTGTTCTAGAGAAAAGCCTGTTGAAATCCAGGGTTCTCAAGGAAAGAAAAGAAAGTTCTTTAAAAAGAAGGGATCCCAGAAGGAAGATGCCGCCATGAAGTCAATGACCGATTTAGTTTGCTTCAAGTGTGACATGAAGGGTCATCATGCGTATGAGTGCCGGTTTGGCAAGCGGAAGTAGGCTGCAAATAAGAAGAATGTGAAGTGCTTCAACTGTGATCAAATTAGGCATTATAAGAAGCGGTTTCCATAGCCAGTTAGGGCAGACAGAGGAAAGGTTTTTGCTATTGGACCAGTATCAGCTAGGCCTACAACAGTTTAAAAAGGGAAGACTATGATGGAAGTTATGCTTTCGATTCAGAGTATACCAGTTAAGATACTATTTGATACCGGTGCATCACATTCATTTATATCTCTGTGTTTGTTTGATAGATTATGCTTAGAACCCACCTACCTTGTTACTTCCTTATGGGTTGTGAATCCAATGGGAGAGTATGCAACTCTAGGGATGAGATGTTAGCAGTTAAAACTTGATTTGTTAGGTCATAAGTTTGCATGCAGTATGTACATTCTTAATTTCATTGATTTCGGAATCATTTTGGGTATGGATTGGTTAAGTATGTATGAGGATAGGATATTTTGCCAGCATGGGAAAATATCACTAAGACACCATGATAGACATAACCGAATCATATTCTCAGTGGAGAATTCTAACCGCAGTAGTTATGCTTTGTTAATTACTATAGATGTGGAAGAACAGTTAAGTAAGGTTTTAATATCAAGAGAGTTTGCAGATGTCTTTGAGCCGGTTACAGGATCATCGTCGAAACGAGCTACTAAATTTCGGATAGTTCTCATGACGGGAGATGAACCTATAAGTAAGCTACCTAGCAGGATGACATTAATAGAGATGAAGGAATTGAAGGAGCAGCTAGTGGATCTAGAGGGGAGGAATTTCATTAAACTAAGTAGTTTGCTTTGGGGAGCGATCGCGTTGTTTGCGAAGAAACCAGATGGGTCATTAAGGATGTGTATTGACTATCATAAGTTGAACGAGAGGACGTTTAAAAATAAGTATCCTTTGCTGTGAATTGATGATCTATTTGATTAGTTGTGTGGAGCCAGAGTGTTTTTCCAATTGGATTTGGCAAAATGTTTCCATCAGTTAAGGATGGTAGAGAAAAGTATTCCTTTGATAGCATTTCAAACTCGGTATGGTTTGTGTGAATGGTTAGTAATTTCATTTGGCTTAACGAATGCACATGCTTCTTCATGGATTTCATGAATCAAGTGTTCCAAGAGTACTTGGATAGGTTTGTGTTGGTGTTTATTGAGGACATTTTAGTGTACTCTAAAGATGAAGGAAGCATGAGGATCATCTTTGAGTGGTGCTTGAGATGTTGAGGCACCATCAGCTGAAAGCGAAATTTTCCAAATGTCATTTTTGGAAGAAAAACGTTAACTTTCTTGGTCATGTGGGTTCAGAGAAGGGCTTTTCAGTCGTTCCAGGTAAGATCGAAGCTATTAATAATTGAAAGAGACCAGAGACGGTGACTGAGATTAGAAGTTTTCTTGGACTTGCTAGTTATTACTGTAGATTCATCAAGGGTTTCTCGTGGATAGTGACACCTTTGACAAAGTTAACCGGGAAGGATGTGAAGTTTGTCTGATCAGAAAAATGTGAGGAAGCATTCCGTAATTTAAAGCGTTTGTTGACCAATGCCTCCATATAGTAGTTCCAAAGGGAAACCAAGGGTTGGTGGTGTATACCGATGCATGCGGAACTAGATTAGGGTTGTGCTGATGTAGAAGGTTAAAGTGATTGTCTATGCTTCACGATAGCTTAGACAACATGAAGTGAGATATTCCACTGATGATTTAGAGTTAGCTGTGGTGAACTTAGCATTGAAGATTTGGAGACATTATCTCTTAAGCGAGAGATTTGAGCTATACACAGATCATAAGTCATTAACATACTTATTCTCTTAGAAGGAGTTGAATATGAGATAGCATAGGTGGCTGGAGTTTTTCGCTACTTATGATTTTGGTGTAAAGTATACTACTGGGAAAGGAAATAAAGTAGTGGATGCTCTTAGTAGAAGACATCAGAATGTGGTATTAGCTATGTTGGCAGAATGGAAGGATTTGGAAGTTTTAACTACTTGTAGTGTGCAGTTAAGATCGACTGCTAGTTCTAGTAAAAATACCGCCATGTTTTCCTGCTGGAAGTTCAATCAGTGTTGATCGAGAGGATAGCTTCTATGCAGAAGAAGGATCCATTATTAGATGAGTGAGAGAATTAGAAGGCTTGAGATTATGAACTGAGATCGATGATATAAAAGATTTTATTCATGACCAGAGAGGGTGGTTGAGAAGAAGGGACGGTTGTGTGTTCTAAATGTCGAGGACTTAAGAAAATAAGTTCTTGAAGAATGTCATCAATCTAAGTTTACGATTCATCCTAGACGGACTAATATGTATCAAGATATGAAAAGGAGTTTCTATTGGGAAGGTATAAAGAGGGATGTTGGCTTGTGGTTAGGTAGTGTGCAAACAGTCAACAAGTGAAGGTCGAATATCAAAAGTCGATCGAGTAGGTTGCTTCAACCTTTAGAGATTCCAGCTTGGAAATGGGATTCGGTATCCATGGATTTTACAGAAGGGTTGCTAAGGTAAAATAGAGGAAATGAAAGTATATGGCTTATAGTGGAAAGGTTGACCAAGAGCGCCCATTTCATTCCAGTAAAGTCAACCAGGACGGCACCTGTTTTAGCTGAGTTGTTCATGTGGTTAGACTACATGGAGTTCTTAGTAGTATAATCATTGACAAAGATGCTTTTTTACGAGTGAATTCTGGAAGAATCTATAAGAAGTGTTAGGTACGAAGCTTAGTATGAGTACTGCATAACACTCTCAGACGGATGGGTATACAGGGAGAGTTAATAAGGTACCCAAGGATTTACTGAGAGCTTGTGCATTGGACTTTGGTGGATCTTGGAAAAATCATCTATATTTGAATGAGTTTTCCTATAATAGTAATTATTAGACTATTATATGTATGGCGCCTTTTGACGCTTTGTATGGAAGGTCATGCAAATCACCAGCATATTGGCTGGAGATCGGAGAAAGATTAGTCTTAGGTCCAAATTTGGTTAGAGGGGCGTCAGAGAAGATTGAGTTTATCTGAAAAAGGATGAAGGAAACTCAATCCAAACAGAAGAGTTACGCAGATAAGAGGCGTAAATACCTAAAATTCTCAGTTGGAATAAGGTTTTCATTAAAGATTCACCGACGAAAGGTGTGGTACAAATCGGAAAGTCAGGGAAGCTGGCACCGAGATATGGTGGTCCGTTCCAGATTGTAGAGAGGATTGGAAAGTTCGCTTATAGAGTAGAGGTTCTGAGCAGTATCATAGGTTTCCATAATGTATTTCATCTATCTCATCTTCGCAAGTATGTGCATGATCCAGAAGCTACTATTTCTCCTACAGGGTTGGAAGATTTGATAGTAGAGCCAATTTGATTTTTGTTCGATAACCATTTTGGGTCGTAGCGAGAGATGAAAAAAGATTGAGGAACAAGACAGTCAAGTCGATGAAAGTTCAGTGGAGTGACAAAGACAAGGACTTTACTTTGGAGACAGAAGACAAGATAAGAGACACTTATCCTGACTAGCTTTGAGGGTATGTCTTTATTAGATTTAAATAGATAGTTGCTAGTCGAGCAGACTAATATGATTGTTAGGAGTTGTTAGAGATGATTGTTATATTTAGTATATAGTCCTTACTGAATTTTGAGGACGAAATTCTAGAAGGAGGGGAGCTTGTAATACCCCTAATTTTTAATTACATTGTTTAGAAGATTTAATTACATAAATTAAATGGAATAATGAAAATCTTAAAGTGATAAGGATTAAGATTGAATAAGTACTAAGAGGTCATGCTTAATTAAAAAAATGGGCTTCATATGTTATTCAATTAACGCAAGGGTATTAGGGTAATTTCCGCCTACACATCCATTACCCATGTATACTCACGTTTCATTTCCCATTCATGTCATTTTGCAAAAATAAAATACAAACATAAATCAAAGAGGAGCCAACCATTATTAGGAGAAAAGAGTAGAAATTAAATCTAAAGCTAAGGATTCAAGCTAGGGGAAATTTATCTCAAATCAAACCCAAGTTCCTTATCCTAATCATGGTGAATAATAATCTAGATCGTCTCTATTTTGTTTTTTATAATCATTTGTTTCGGATTTATGGTTAAATCCGTTTCAATGATGATTTGGATGATATATGCTTGTATTATAATATGTTTGATTTAAATAAGATTGTTTAAATATGATTTTACACAGTTTTAACTTAAAATTGATTAAAATTAATTTCTAATGCCATGAGAAAATTTTATGCCATGTAAAATATGATTTTGGAGTTGGGTTTCTATTTCGTAATTTTCCAAGCTATGGAAAATTTAATATGAATTTTCAAGGGAAAATACGAATAATTGGGTTTAGAAATTAGTTTCGATTATTTTACGAAGAATTTGGGTCTGGAATTTTTATATTTTAAATAACATATCAATAATGAATTTCTGTAATTTTTCGGTATTTTCCCTAAGTACTTTCCTTTGGAAATAAAATTATTTTAGATGAAGGACTTAATTACTTTAATGGTTTTGTTCAATGGAAAGGATTATTTGTTAAAATTAATCCTTGTTTAGATCTAAAACTATGCAATAGTTATCTTTGTAAAGAATTTGAAAACATGTAGCAACCAATCATATATTTACAAGTAGGCAGGTTAGTTAGAAAGTGTTTACTTTAATTGGCATTAAATCAGTTTTACCCAGAAAAGTGGGTTCCGCCTCTTTCAGAAGCACCTTTCGACCTTATGCTTCTGCCTTTAATCAAGTCGAAACCAACCAAGCCAAAGCCAATACACAAGGTATCACTATTATTGTACGTAGTGGATTGAAAAAAAAGGTGGTAGGCATGATGTGGAAACCATTGCTTTCGATAGGGGTTGAAACCTATGTTTTACTTTCAAAAGATAAGCACCTGCCTTGTTTTAATAAAATGTTTCGAAGGAGTCGAATCATATTCTTTCGAAAGGGTCTGCTAAAATGGCTTTCGAAGGGGGTTGCCGCTTTTCTTTTTGGTTAAAAGTAGCTTTCGAATGAGACATTGTGTTTTGAACCCAATGTTTTCGAAAGAGATGGTTCCGACCTAGTCGAGACCCTGCTCCGATTCCTTTATCCTTTCAAATGTATTGAAGTCATCAATGCTTTCGAAGTGTAGCCTTTGTTTTATAAATATGAGTTACTTCCTAAAGCTTTCGAAAGGGGTTTCGAAGCTAACCTTCAAACGTTTTACTTATATGGTTTAAGAATTTGAAAGGATGGCTCCAAAGCCATTAAGTTTTTCTCCAAAAACTTTAATTTGATAAATAATTGAGACGGCCCGACTTTCTCACTACAGAAAATCGCATCATCTTGAAGAAAGAAAGGGATAGAAAAGAGAAAAGAAAGATAAGAAAGAAGAAACAACATCAGAATCTCAACAGCGGAACGAATAAATTATATTAATAACATAAATATTACATAGTTTACAACCATTTATCATAGTTGCACAGATTACACATCATATACTAGACAGTTATAAACACCTGTCTAGTTATACAACTCAATACAATACAAGGAAACTACTCCGAGAAACCAACACAGCGGAACACTGTATATCCACACGCAGAAGCCTCCTGCTCCATTACTCCTCCAGAATTCATCAAAGCTAACTTGAATCCTTTGGCTACTCGTAAAAATTTGAGTACCCAAGAGTTTAAGAAAACAGAAGATAAACTCCAGGTCAGACATGGGTCTGGTGTGAGTAACTGGTTAAGGTTGCTTAACTTTCAAAATCCTTTGAAAACAAAAGGTATCACGTAAGACTTCCCACACATAAACATGGAAAAGTTTTCACCTTAAGCTAACCAAAACATTTGATAGGAAATCCAGTGATATTATATTAGGTCTAGGGTTTTCAAGTAAATAGAAAATAGCCGAAATTGTTACATTATTAAATTCCAGCTACTAGCCACAAAAGTGGGTGATACAATCAAAACCGATGGCACTTATTGGATTTTGGATTCCATACAATGGCAGGACTACTGGGGTACCGCCAGTCACCGTACGTGGCCTAGATCAACGTACCGAGGAGCCACCCTAACTCCCCTGCAACACAAGGCCGGAACCATTCCTTACTGGACAGTCCCGAACAAGACAACCCCGACAGTTGGAGCTCACAACTGTCCACACAGCCGAAATAAAAAGGACCACTAGACAGGGGAAAATCTCGTCCTACTTGGGCATGACCCACTTAGCCTTACTGCACCTCCCCTGTTTTAGCCATTCCCGTTGATGAGGCTTGAGGCTATGATTACCTTTAATCAGAACACATCACTTAGAATGCTCATCGTCCACCTGATGATGTCCTGAAAGCATTCAATCCATAAAAGTTCGTTCCGGATCCGAACGAAACTGAAGGCATTATCTCGTTACACTCATTTTGGGTTCACCCTCTGAGTTAACGACGATAACCCTTGCACTCTGAATCTTCATCTTCACTTGAGATTCACGACCTATCCTTAATTTGGATCGATGTGGTTTTCAGATACCCAAATATGGAAACTCGATCCCGGTCTCATCGAAATCCAAAACGTGTCTTTTAAGGCCAAGTTGTTTTAAGGTTTAAAACAAATTCAATTCAATTATCTATATACACACAGATAGATAACTCACAAATCACAATAGATGATCAACATTATTATCATAAACAAATGATCCACATTATCATTATAAACAGATAATCCATACTATCATCAAAATAGATAATCCATATTATCATCACAATACAACCAAAGCATTCATATCATACCGCATTACTTATCTCATTTCTGAGATCACAAAGCATTCAAGGCAATCAATATCATTCATCCATTTATAAGCAAAGATTTACTTAATCACAATATAATTAATTTAAAATGAATTAAATTAATTACTTCCATCTCTAATTAATTTAAAGTGAATTAAATTAATTACTTCATCTTTAATTAATTTAAAATAAAATAAATTAATCATTATAAATCTTGCTTATCTAACCATTAATCAAGTCAATTAATTAAGCATTCAAATTAATCACCTTAATTAATCATCCTTGATTAATTATCCTTTAATTACATTCATGTAATTATCCTTAATTAATTTTACAAATTAATTATTCTTAACCAAAAACAGTAATTAACCTTTAATTACTTCAGTTAATTAATTAACTATAATTAATTACATTAATCCTTAATTAATTACATTAATTAATTACCTTTAATCACTCATCATTGATTAATTAATCTTAATTAATTAATCCTTAATTACATCATTAATTGTATTAGTTAATGATCCCTAATTACATTTTTAATTAATTTCTTTATTTAAATTAATTACAATAAGTAATTAACCATAATTATTAATCACTCCAGATTAATCACATCTAGTAATTAACTAACCTTAATTACTTCATTAAATAAATTAATTTTTCCTAATTAATTATCTTAATTAATTCCTTGATTAATTACACAAAGTAATTTAATCCAAATTACTTCCATTCTTAAATCATCTTCAATTAATCACATCCTGTAATTACCAATTAATTACTTCTCTAAGTAATTCCAATCCATTAATTACATTAAGTAATTATTATCAAATCATCAAGTGTTTAAAATTAATTAAACTTAATTAATTAATTCAAACTAATCTCATTAAACTCAATTAATTACATTAAATAATTAATTCCTCAATTACTTCCATTAAGTAATTACACATAAACAATTCACAACTGATTATCTTTATATTAATTAATCTAATTAATTATTAAAATTAATCACATTAATTAATTATTTAATAATCCTAATTAATGACCTTCATTAACCATTCTTTAATTACTTCCTTAAGTAATTAACTTAGATTAACCATTGTTAATTATAATTTAATTTATCTTTAATTAGCCACTAATTAATCCCTAAATATTTAATTAATTAAGTGTTAACTGTAACTTAATTAATCCTTAATTACTTGATTAATTAACCTTGATTATAACTTAATTGCTTAATTAATAAATCTTTAATCATTAATTAATAATTTTTAATGATCTTTAATTACAAATTGATTAATCAATTATTTATTAATCTCTAATCATTAATTAATTAAATTAACTAATTATTCCTAAATTACCTCATTAATTTAATTAATTTCAAATCATTAATTAAATCAAAATTTTCAAATCATTAATTTAATTAATTTTAAATAGCTTTGAAAAACTTAATATTAAATTAAATCAAAATTTCCAAATTATTAATATATATATATATATATTAGAATTTTAAATCAAGATTCATTTATTAAATTTGAACCAAGATTATTTATTTAATAACTTTGAAAAGCTTTATATTAAATAAAAACAAATTTCCAAATTACTAAAAATATTAGAATTAGAAAATATGCTTTATTTATTAAATTTAAAATAAAGCTAATCCTTTTACAATATAAACTATATATTCATATTATAAATAGAAACCAATTTATTAGTTTTAAAAGATAAAATCTACCAATTAAATATTTATTAAAGAAGATTTTTAAATCAATTCAAATTTTATTAACAAAAATTATCAAATCAATTCAATTTTAATACAGATTATTAAATTGATATTGTCAAAAGTTCCGGGATATTACAATTCTCCCCCATTAAAAGAATTTCGTCCCCGAAATTTAAAACAAAGGTAATTAATAATCTAAGTAAAGATTTAATTTTTAAACACAAACATATATCAAATATATGCTAACAGCCATAGCAACCAATTTATCTAATCAAACAAATCAAACTATCCAGACGAAATCTTGGATAGAATTTCCTCGAGTTTCCCAAGTATATATATATATATATATATATATATATATATATATATATATATATATATATATATATATATATATATATACCGGGATACTCGTTCTACAGGATCCAAACAATCATAACTACTAAACTACAGAGCTTCTATTCATCTATATCTACAACACTAGACATGATATCAGACTACAGACAAGTCTGACTCAACAACCAAAACTCCCGAACTGCTGGTTTCAAAACTAGAGATAGATCATACACATATTCCCTCAGAGATACGTGAAACTCATCGAATCCTAGTTATCCAAACTAGCAATTCAATCATGTAGACCAAACACTTTTCCCTACAAGAATACAGAAAAGATCCAAAACACCACGGAGCTAGCTTTCCAGTCATACCTAAAACTTATAGCTTCATTAGATCGAAGAAAACTTATCCAAAATCAAATCTCTGACTCCGAAATCCAAATTCCTCCTTCTTTTATCCACAAAAATCTCCGGACGATCTTGGGCTGCCTACACCTTTACTGATCAGCTCAATCCTTGTTGATGTCTCTAGAAACAAACAAAACGAATCAACTCAACAAAATGATCTCCTCAAGATCAACCAAAATCAAGAACTCAAACTCTACTCCTCAAATATTAGAAGACTAAACTCACTTCTCCTGTCCGGAAAAGAAAATCAGATGCACTCCCAAACTGCTTCCGCTGCACAACTCTGATCTGGAATAGAAGAAAATGCTGATGACGAACACGAGCACGGACTGGACAACACATTCTCGAAATATGGTTCAACAGATCCATGAAGAAAACTCAGAAATTTCTCCAAAACCCTGAGCTTCTTCCTCAAACTCTAAGAACCATCCTTCTACTAAGTTGAACCACCGGTAGCACTCTTGGAATCCCAATCGATAAGGAAATTCAATCTCCAAATGCAGACTAACCTCTGACTTCTCTGAAGACATCCGGAAAAACTCTGATAACTCAAGAGAACACTAAACTATCGCAAGTCTCTTTTGCGATTCAATCCAGACCATATCCAAGGAAAACTGTTCTCCCTTTACCAAACAGAATAGCTTACACTTATCCAGCCAATCCATCGAAGAAACGGGTCCACTCTGCTACTTCTGAACCCCTCCTTCAAAAACTGCTAAGCCAGAAGACTCCCTGCCGACACACAGAACACCCCAAGTTGCACTGCTGCCACAGATGCCAAAGATCTCCTAATACAAAGCTCTTCGAGAAACTCGGATCTCAAATCAAACAGAAACACCATGCTGAACACAGCCACAACACCGATGCAGACCTACTTCCTTAAATTTGTTCCAAAGAAAACATCTTCGGAAACATCCATAGTCACTGCATCTCATCACATAGCTACTGCTTCCTAAGGTATCAAGATACCATCACTACTTCTGCCTAACGGACAGATCCAAACTCTACTCATCCAAACTTCTAAAATAGATTTTGAACCTTAACAGGTTTCCTTCATAGATCGATGAAATCCGTACACCACTGCAAAACTCACTCGAGACGGTATTAGGTCTACAGTCTCGACAGATACATTTCCAACCTCAAACATTCAAACTCCAACGAATGATAGTCGTGTTACACACACCACTATCTTATCTACATTTATCTTATATTGGAAAACCTGAATAGGTAACCCAACAGATAGGTAGAAATATATATATATATATATATATATATATATATCAAAATTACAAATGCGCTCTTTTAAGATAGACACCACTCCAGAGCCTAGGTGTTCGCTCAACCTAGCGCTCTGATAATAAACGAGATGACCCGGCTTTCTCACTACAAAAAATCACATCATCTTGAAGAAATAAAGGGATAGAAAAGAGAAAAGAAAGAGAAGAAAGAAGAAACAACATTAGAATCTCAATAGCGGAATGAATAAATTATATTAATAACATAAATATTACATAGTTTACAACCATTTATCAGAGTTACACAGATTACACATCATATACTAGACAGTTATAAACACCTGTCTAGTTATACAACTCAATACAATACAAGGAAACTACTCAGAGAAACCAACACAGCGGAACACTATATATCTACACGCAGAAGCCTCCTGCTCCATTACTCCTCCAGAATTCATCAAAGCTAACCTGAATCCCTTGGCTACTCGTAAAAATTTGAGTACCCAACTGGAAACGATTGCTAATAACCTGTAGACTAAGGAGCAAAAGGAGGAATCCGCCCGAGGAGGGGCTCGCGTCTGATTAGCTAGTTGCTGAGGCAATAGTTTACCAAGGCGATGATCAGTAGCTGGTCCGAGAGGATGATCAGCCACACTGGGACTGAGACACGGCCCAGACTCCTACAGGAGGAAGTAGTGGGGAATTTTCCACAATGGGCGAAAGCCTGATGGAGCAATGTCGCGTGGAGGTAGAAGGCTCATGGGTCATGAACTACTTTTCTCAGAGAAGAAGCAATGACGGTATCTTAGGAATAAGGATCGGCTAACTCTGTGCCAGCAGCCGCGGTAAGACAGAAGATGCAAGCGTTATCTGGAATGATTGGGCGTAAAGCGTCTGTAAGAGTTTAAGAAAACAGAAGATAACTCTGGGTCAGACATGGGTCTGGTGTGGGTAACAGGTTAAGGTTGCTTAACTTTCAAAATCCTTTGAAAACAAAAGGTATCACGTAAGACTTTCCACACATAAACATGGAAAAAAAATTACCTTACGCTAACCAAAACATTTAATAGGAAATCCAGTGATATTATAATAGGTCTAGGGTTTTCATGTAAATAGAAAATAGCCGAAATTGTTACATTATTAAATTCCAGCTACTAGCCACAAAAGTGGGTAATACAATCAAAACCGATGGCACTTATTGGATTTTGGATTCCATACAATGGCAGGGCAACTGGGGTACCGCACGCCATAGTACGCGGCCTAGATCAACGTACCGAGGAGCCACCTTAACTCCCCTGCAACACAAGGCCGGAACCATCTCTTACTCGACAATCCCGAACAAGACAACCCCGACAGTTGGAGCTCACAAGTGTCCACACAGCCGAAATAAAAGGGACCTCTAGACAGGGGAAAATCTCGTCCTACTTGGGCATGACCCACTTAGCCTTGCTGCACCTCCCCTGTTTTAGCCATTCCCGGTTGATGAGGCTTGAGGCTATGATTACCTTTAATCAGAATACATCACTTAGAATGCTCATCGTCCACCTGACGATGTTCTGAAGCATTCAATCCATAAAAGTTCGTTCGGGGTTCGAACAAAACCGAAGGCATTATCTCGTTACACTCATTTTGGAATCCCCTTTTGAGTTAACGACGATAACCCTTGCACTCTGAATCTCCATCTTCACTTGAGATTCACGACCAATCGTTAATTTGGATCGATGTGGTTTTCGGATACCCAAATATGGAAACCCGATTCCGATCTCATCAAAATCCAAAACGTGTCTTTTAAGGCCAAGTTATTTTAAGGTTTAAAACAAATTCAATTCAATTATCTATATACACATAGATAGATAACTCACAAATCACAATAGATAATCAACATTATTATCATAAACAGATGATCCACATTATCATTATAAACAGATAATCCATACTATCATCAAAATAGATAATCCATATTATCATCACAATACCACCAAAGCATTCATATCATACCGCATTACTTATCTCATTTATGAGATCACAAAGCATTCAAGGCAATCAATATCATTCATCCATTCATAAGCAAAGATTTACTTAATCACAATATTATTGATTTAAAATGAATTAAATTAATTACTTCCATCTCTAACTAATCTAAAGTGAATTAAATTAATTACTTCATCTTTAATTAATTTAAAATAAATTAAATTAATTATTATAAATCTTGCTTATCTAACCACTAATCAAGTCAATTAATTAAGCATTCAAATTAATCACCTTAATTAATCACCCTTGATTAATTATCCTTTAATTACATTCATGTAATTATCCTTAATTAATTTCACAAATTAGTTATTCTTAACCAAAAACAGTAATTAACCTTTAATTACTTCAATTAATTACTATAATTAATTACATTAATCCTTAATTAATTACATTAATTAATTACCTTTAATCACTTATCATTGATTAATTAATCTTAATTAATTAATCCTTAATTACATCATTAATTGTATTAATTAATGATCCCTAATTACATTTTTAATTAATTTCTTTATTTAAATTAATTACAATAAGTAATTAAACATAATTATTAATCACTCTAGATTAATCACATCCAGTAATTAACTAACCTTAATTACTTAATTAAATAAATTAATTATTCCTAATTAATTATCTTAATTAATCCCTTGATTAATTTCACAAAGTAATTTAATCCAAATTACTTCCATTCTTAAATCATCTTCAATTAATTACATCCTGTAATTACCAATTAATTACTTCTCTAAGTAATTCCAATCCATTAATTACATTAAGTAATTATTATCAAATCATCAAGTGTTTAAAATTAATTAAACTTAATTAATTAGTTCAAACTAATCCCATTAAACTCAGTTAATTGCGTTAAGTAATTAATTCCTCAATTACTTCCATTAAGTAATTACACTTAAACAATTCACAACTGATTATCTTTATATTAATTAATCTAATTAATTATTAAAAATTAATCACATTAACTAATTATTTAATAATCCTAGTTAATGACCTTCATTAACCATTCTTTAATTACTTCTTTAAGTAATTAACTTAGATTTTGTTAATTATAATTTAATTTATCTTTAATTATCCATTAATTAATCTCTAATTATTTAATTAATTAAGTGTTAACTGTAACTTAATTAATCCTTAATTACTTGATTAATTAACCTTGATTATAACTTAATTGCTTAATTAACAAATCTTCAATCATTAATTAATAATTTTTAATGATCTTTAATTACAAATTGATTAACCCTTAATCAACTATTTATTAATCTCTAATCATTAATTAATTAATTAACTAATTATTCCTAAATTACCTCATTAATTTAATTAATTTCAATCATTAATCTTAATTAGATTTTAAGATAAAAACATTCTTTATTATGACTAAATTGTCATTAACAAAATATTTGAAACCACTTTAATTTTGAACTTACTTTAAAATTTCATTTTAAATATGAGATTTAAAATGAAGACAATTTAACTTAAACAAAGTTTTAAATAATTTAAAAACCTTTTTAAATTACATGATAAAGAAATGCTTGTCGTATAAAAGAAGTTTACAAGAGTTTAATCCAAATTCATTTTTAAATTCAATGATTTAAATATACATTTTAACATACAAATTTGTTTAAATCTTTCAAAATTTAAAATTTCTTTTATTTCAAAAACTGAAATACATATTTAAATCTTTAATTTCCAAAATTAAACTTCACTTTAAAACTTGCTCATATTTTTAAAACTTCATTTTTTATAAATTTAAACTACTTAACCATTTTTAATGTAGTTAACAATTCAAGTTTAAAACTTTATTTTTATATTTTTATATTTATTTAAAACTGAGATTTTAAATTTAAACTTGAATTCTAAAATTTCAAACTTGAATTTAAAACTTAGTTTAAACTCTAGCTTTACCTTTATAAGCTTCAGTTTTTAAAATTTTAAACAACATTACAAGTTACTGTGAAAAACCTGTAACATCTTTAAACCCAAGGTCAACCCCAAAATGCTTCGAGTTCAATGCCCATCCTCCCCGAGCCAACTACCCCACAACTTCGAGTCAAAATAGAGATTTACTCGAGTGTCCTTCTCTGCTTTCAAAACCCATCCAAACATCATCAGACAACTCACTTCACCGTGCATATGCACGGTGACTCTGGCCACCATTGATCATCAACGATGATCGCAACACACTAGAAATCCACTCTGCAAACCACCACGATCATCAATTCGTGTCCATCACCCAGAAATCAAAATCGATCACCAATTTCCAAACCTGGAACAAATTGATCATCACCAACCCCAAAACCTGAAAATGCTTCGCCAACCCAAATCCAATCACCGTGAGCCCTAGAACATCGGCATTGACTTCAACTACGGCCAAGCTACCACTACCTAAAGAATTGAAGCACTCGATCAACAACTCAAGCCGTGGTGATCAATATTCTAAACACAGCTAAAACTAGGGTTCTAAAAGAAATCTCATAGCTGCATCTTCCCCGATGATTTTCATCACCAACAAATATTTTTCCTAGCTTCTCTGATCACCCCTCCATCTTCATGCAGAAACCCATCCCCTCCAGATACATAGATCACTAAAAACACTCAAAAGTTCATTTTTAGTTCAAACAGGAACTGTACATTCATCCCTAAATTAAAAATTATGATTCTTGATTTAAAAATCATGTTTTAGTTGATGTTTTCAATCTATAATACCGAATTTATAAATTATACAGTATGAATTTTGATTTATATCAACATGCATTGATGTTTAAATACATCCAGAGACCATCAAGTTTGAATTTGACTTGATTAAAAATTTTAAACAATAATCTAAGTCAATCAAACAACATTTGTTTAATAATCAGACCCTAACAATAACTAAATTAAGTGGTCAGGGATTTAAATGAAAAAGTGAGACTGGGAACAAGCAGAGCACATAATTCATATACACAGCATGCATACACATAAAAATTCACATCATACATTTACTTAAAAACACATGCAGTACTTATTCATATCAACATACAAGCATGCAACCAATTTTTAAACTTTAAATTTTAAAGAGTAACTCACTGATTTATAAGAAGGCAGAGCCTCAGATTGAAAAGCTTTTGAATTTGCTGAAGACTAAATGTTTTTGCCTCTTTGATTTTAAAAGCTGCTTGCACGCTTCCAGACTTTAGAAAAGATTTCAATTTTTCTCTTGTTTTCAGGCGGCATGTAGAGCCAATTACCAGCTTGCAGAAAAAAATGATGCAGGCTTGGTTTAAAACTAAAATTGCTTTGGGTTTTGAAGATGTGCAGATTTGCTTTTTGACCATGAACTATAGGTTTTGCATATTTAAACTGAAGATTTGTTTACAGGAATTTGGTCTTTGATATGAGGAGTTTAAATTTGAGTTTGTATGTTTCAGGTTTGTTTTGAGTCCATGCCTTAAATTTCTTAACTTTGATTTTAAAAAAAAAAAGAAATTGAAGAGGAGGCATTTTTATAAGATGAAAGTATGATTTAATAGAAGTAAAAGAAAATACAAATTTGAAAATGACACTTGTAAAAAATTTTAACATGTGTCAATTTAGGATGCTTAACACTTAACACTTGTTATATGATGCTTAGGAAAACAGCACATGTCTTAAAAATGTGGTTAGTATTTAATTTAAATGTTAATATATAGGTTATGCCTAATTGATTAGTTAATTAGTATTTTAAATGTATCGAAAAAAATTTTAAAAGAAATAAAAACAGATTATACCTATAAATAAAAGCTTATGCATATAAAAATCAAAATAATTAAAAATCTATACTTTGGATTTTAAAACTTTATATTCAAATTCAAATAAAATTTTAAAATCTAATATTTAAAAATCAATTTATATATACAAATTAAATTTGGAATAACAATGCTATTTTTATTAGAAATCTAATTGTAGAACAATAAATTATTAATATTGTTTTTAGAAATAACTCATTATCAAATTAAATAATTATAAAGAAATTATGTCTTTATTAATAAATTACTTATTTTATTAAGCTATATTTTAAAAAGAAAACAAACCTTTTTGTTAATTAATTTAAATTTAAAACTTAAGCTAAAATCATTTTAAACATTTAAACATCTTTCTTAACAATTTAAAAAAACATATACTTATTTATTTAAATAGCTTTAAAAAACTTAATGTTAAATTAAATCAAAAATTCCAAATTTTTTAATACATGTATTAGAATTTTAAATCAAGATTCATTTATTAAATTTGAACCAAGATTATTTATTTAATAACTTTGAAAAGCTTTATATTAAATAAAAACAAATTTCCAAATTACTAAAAATATTAGAATTAGAAAGTATGCTTTATTTATTAAATTTAAAATAAAGCTAATCCTTTTACAATATAAACTATATATCCATATTATAAATAAAAACCAATTTATTAGTTTTAAAAGATAAAATCTACCAATTAAATATTTATTAAAGAAGATTTTTAAATCAATTCAAATTTTATTAACAAAAATTATCAAATCAATTCAATTTTAATACAGATTATAAATTGATATTGTCAAAAATTCCGGGATATTACAATAATGGTTTTGAAAAGGCTACTTTCGTTATTATTCACTTTTACCCAAAAGATATTTTAAAGATAAACTCAATGGTTTCGAAGGGAATACTTTCAATGGTTTCAAAAGTGGTACTTTTATATGGTTTCGGAGCTATGCTTCTCTGATTGAATGGTTTCACTTTAATGCATTCGAGAGGTTTCGAAAGAAAGGTTTTAAAGTGTTTAGAAAGGCAGATGCCTTGTGTTTTGAAAAGAAGATTTTAGTGCTTTCGAAAGGAAGTTTCCAATAGTTTCGAAAGTGAAGGTTTAAAGGTTCGAATGCCTTAGTTTTCAAAACAAAGAACCCAATCTCAATTTTTAAAGGAAAACCATGGCATAATAAAAGAGTTTTGAAATGATTTAAGTATCGAGTTTTTGAAGAAGTTTTCCTTGATTAATAGGTTAAAGGGATTAACCAAGTGTTACATAAAATGATTTCAAGGATAATAAACCACTAATGTTAGTATTATATGTTAATATGTTTATTTCTTCACATATACATTTATTCACATTGTAATGCACCCATAACTTTATTTTGGGGAAATAGGGCAGAATAACCAGCTAGGTTGATCCAGTAGTGAATACAATTTGAATTAACTCCTGAATGAGTAGAATTGCATCCAGAAGGTCAGATAGACCAGAAAGTAGGATGCTTAAATAGTGAAGTTGTCAGATAGACAGGTTCATAGTAAACCCTATATTTAGGAAAAGTTATTGGTTGGTGCCAGTAACTTCGTAATAAACCCATGAAAACTATTTAGAAAGAGTTATTGGCAGGGTCCAATTGGTTTGTAGTGAACCCATGAAAACTATATTCGGATTAAGTTATTGACAGATGTCAATGGTTTCCTAGCCAACCCATGAAAACTAGGATAAGAGGGAAGTTATCGGAGTTACCAATAGGTTCAGGGTGAACCCGTGAAATAATGAAGTTATTGGGAGGGGCCAATAGGTTCTTAGTGATTCCATGAAAACTATAAAACTGGACAGGAAGTCCACAAGTGTTAAACAAGTTAATAGTCAGCCCATAAACACTATTAGATTAATAGTGATCCTAAAAACTATAAATGAGACAATTACACAAAAATGTACGGGGATGGAAAATCCAGAATTGATTTACTTGTTTGCATATCATCATACAATCTTTTCTATATTTTAACCATTGTGGATGAAGGAGCACATTATATGGTTTTATAAAGTTTTAGCATACAAGTGAGGGAAAAACCCATTCTGCTAAGCGGTTTTGTCTCACTAGATATCTAAATGGTTTTAGATGCAGATTATTATTCATAAAAGGCTTTATTTCTGACTCAAAGTTTATATTTTCCCCTTAAACTCTTAGGTGCTCAATTTATTTTGAGTAGTTTGAGAGTTGAGGCTTTCAAGTACCTCTTTAGACGAATAAGCTTCTGAAGACGTGCAGGAGATATGATAGCGATTTAGAATTCTCTTTCATTTTGATTCCGCTGTGTTGTGTAAGGAAAAGTTGTTTAATTGCCTAGTTACATACTTTGATCTTCCAAGGGGCAACTTCAAATGTCGCTCTTGGCATATGTTGTAATAATTATATTTTCTTTGAACATGATTCTCTTATTAGGATTATGTAATGAATTTGAAATTACTTTGAAATGGAATGAGTAAATTGTTTGTTGATTTTAAAATTTTCCATATCCATATGTTTTCGTTTTATCAATGTATCTAACATCACCATATTTGGTCGCTGTGGATTAATAAATGTGGATGACTACAACATCCATAGCTATTAGTTTTGGGCCACCAAGTAGGGGATGTTACAAAACGGTACCAGGTTACCATATTCAGTCGGTGGTGCTAAAGAAGTAGGCGCTACTGGAACCATTTACGAAGGCATAACAAATGCAGGGTTCAACTTCTGAGAGTTCCATGCTTCCTTCACTAGATTTATGTTGGAAAGACAGGTGCTTCATTCTATATAATATAACTTGTATCCAACGCGGTCAGGTGATTCTATTCATAACTAGAAATTCCTCTATGATTGACACTTGAATTCCAAAAACAAGTTGGCTTGTGCTAACTCGTCGAATTTCAAGCGTTAACTGGGGCAAGTGTAGTGTGCTATTTATGTGAGATGGGCTAGGTTTCCTGAACACTATGAACGCTTTACTATGTGTAGATAAGTCACTTGCAGCGGAAAAAGGAAAAAAGCTTTTCATATCGTTCATTAAAGTTATACCTCCTACACTTACCTGTTATCAACCAACAATTGACAATGTATCCGTTGTCCAAAGCGACACGAAATGCCCTTCCTATTCCAAGTACACCGACTATGCAATAACATGACCAATCCAAAATGAGAAACTATTGATCGATGGGTCCGATCGAGTAGAAAATTCTCAGCATAATCAATTTAGTTCTTTGGAAAGTGATAGCAGCATGAGCTGCATAGAAGATGCTACCTTAAGCTATTATCACCTCCCAATAAAACCAAAATCAATCCGCAAGACGCCGTGCCGGGATCGATAGTGTAACTAAGTGCAAGTTAATTCTGACTCTGTGGATGAAGATAGCAAAACATGTCAAGCACCGGGGCAAAACCCTAGCTTTATTCCATAAAAAATTCAAGATTCAATTTACCAGCTTCTTTCACATAGTCACAATTGGCTCGAATTTTTCACTATATTCGACACCAACACAACTTCACCACCAATCACTAATAATACACCAAAATCCACACCACTAACCTCAATTCAAAGGCTTATGCAGTCTATTTCAACTCGCTGGCGATCCAAGCGGGGAAAGATCGGTGGCGATTCGGGCAGGTAACATTTCAGATGCTAGGGATTGGTTCGAGGTGACGGAGAAGTTAAGTGAGGTCGGCAGCAGAGAGCTTTGATGATGGAGATCACTGACAGCAGGGGTAAGGACGAGTTTAGGTTTGTTCGTGGGTTCACAATGAAAGTATCCCAGTTCACAAAATGAGAGTGAAATAAGGAAGGTTCGGCTGGAATGAAGTTAAATAAGAGATTTGGTGAAAAAATCGACTAAGTCCACAGATCGCTAGCGATCCATAAGCCATGGATCGCTGGCGTTCCATGTAGTTGCAATTGGTTTTCTCCAAACTCGCCAAGCATGATCGAAGTGTTTTTTGCAAGCATCTAGAAAGTTATGGGATCGAAATTGATTTATTGTTACGAGCAACGACGATTCACATCGAAAACTCAATAGACGGCTGAATAGCCAAAGTCAAATTCACATGGTAGCCTCGACACATGTAACGTTCGGGATTTTTCGTTGACGAAAACCGACATCAATACGTCCACTGTATCAACTGCCGAGCAATCGAAAGCTGAAAAACCGTACCGTTAGGGTTTTAGAAAAAGAAAAGGTAGAAGAAGATAGAAAAAGACAGAACATAGAAAGGAACAGAAAGAAAGAACAGAACAACATCAGAATCTCACAATTCGCAGCGGAACAACATATAATAAATAAATGAATAATCTTTAAACAAAGAACTATATCAGTTATTACATTACATTACATCATCAGAGTGTACAACAACAACAAACAACAAACAGCGGAAAAGAAATACTATATACTAGTGAATACGCCATGCCATCCAGCTTGCCTCCAGCAACTCCTGAATTCCAGAATATCTTGATAAACCTGTCTCTTGACTGCCCGTGTGGAAATTGGTGGGCACCCAGAGTTTAGGAAGGAAAACAATAAACTCCGAGTCAGTCATGTGACTGGTGTGAGAACTCAAAACAGTTTATTTATCTTTAAAATCAAAATAGAGGAATATTTTTAAAGTCAAATTGCAATGCTTTTTAAAATGAGACTACCATAAGGCCTCCCGCACACACACACAATGCAAACGCAGAATCGGAGGAGATTTCTCCTTATGATAGTCAAAGATGCTTGATACGCATTAAAAAGAAACATTTGATATTATTACTAGTGCATAGTGAGGAAAACATTTCAAAAGTAGAATATTAATCTTAGCCAGCATAGACATTTCGAACTATGCCTACTATAGCTACCATCTAAACAGTGGTGACCACCATAAGTAAATGGCAGGTTCTACAACTAAAACCATACAGGGTTTCGTATTAGGAATTGGATTTCCAACAAATGGTCAGGCCAAGGAACTTCCCATTGCCACATGGAAACGCCTCTGGAATGACGTCCCGAGAACCAAACTGGATCTCTGCCAACACAAGGCCGGGTTACCCCTAACTGGGTAACTACTGACACAAATATGTCATCCCCCGATCGTAACCGATCTATCCGAGGATCCTCGATTTCCAACAACCACAAAATATGCAGCAACAACATAGGTTAAATATCTGGGCTCCATACCATGATACCACCTCTATCCAGAAGGAATGACATACACTAAAGGGGCGCTACCCCCTAATAACCTTGCCGCATCCTTCCTGTTTTGACCATTTCCGGGGTGTGAGGTCCGACGAAGTCTCGTCCACAAAGCCACACTTTATACAAAAGCCGTGCTTTGGGTCAATCAAATGATCATAGAAATGATCACCAAGATAAATGATCAAATAAATGATCCTATCACAAATGATCAAACAATGATCATTTCACAGCAACACTCAGCATGCCACACTACCAAATTGGGAGTATATCACTAATAACCTTCAACTACATAACCTCTGAGCTCGTATGTCTCAAAGAAGGGTGTTAAGCTAAGAGAATAAATTCTCCGCCACCAACAGAAATATATTTGAAAGAAATTAGCTTTATATCTTAATTTGTAATGTCAGACATACAATCCATACATGTCTGTTCCGGGATCGAACAGAACCGAAGGCACTTACAAAGAAGTCCTTGCAATCCGGATATTCACTAATCACGACCGGACTTCCCGTCACTAAGGGTGATAAAACCTCTATATCGGAGATCAGCCGATGTAGAGTAACTCGACGGTAATCCTTCCGTTTTCGCAAATACCCGGTCTTCAACACCGGTCATCAAATGCAATCCATAACGACGTATCACATATTCAGAATCGGTTATACGACCCCAAGGTCCTTTCCCGGCTAACCCGAATAGTGAGCGTTTATTCAAAAATAAGTGTGGCATTCAAATTCAAACAAATCACAACAAATACCTATTTAAAGGTAAATATTGATAGTCGGATTATTTAACTATCAATAGGCATGCTCAACATCACCAAATTCCAAATAATTTCCCAAATTATTTACTTTCCAAAATATCTTTACTAGATATAAAATTTCCCACATTTCAAACATTTGAAAACAATTTTTTTCAAATCACTTTTCCTTACTCGGAAATACTTTCATTTCAAAATGGTTCATTTAAACCAATTTAAATAAATCTCTACCGATTTACTTTATATTTACGTTTCAAATCCGTAAATTTATTCCCACACTTTAAAAATAAATCAACGTTATTTTTAAACAAATTTCACTTTCTTTTATAAATTCCATAATGAATTTATAATTCCTAAATATCTATGAATATACGATTTCAAATCAATTTCTAATATTCATTTTCAATTTATCTTTAAAAGATAAAATCTCAAAATATTCAGTTCATATTGGAAAACATTTCCATACTTATTTAATAATAAGTAATTCACAAATCCATTCATTTTCAATACTTAGAAAATATTCAATATACTTAATATCGAAATTAAATATATTATTTCATTCTTTAAGGAAAACATTCACTTAACACAATTCATTTGGGTCAAAACGAATGTTGCGTAAAACATCGTTACTACGACCCAAAATCACTAGCATAGGGATTCGAAATTTAGATAGATATATAAATCCCAATACTATACAAAAACATTTCCTTTCGGAAATCATTTACTATAACAACAGTGTTATAGTCCACCATTTCCTTCTTTCTCGAAAACGTCTATTTCAACAACAATGTTGAAATCTATGGTTTCGATTCATAATACATTTTAAAACATCTTTAAAATAATTAACTTCATTCTATAATATTCATTTTGCCAAACATGACCATTTTATTCAATAAGGTATTCACTGTCCAAAATCGTGAATATATTTCCTTTAATAAACTTTAATATTCAATTTATCAAATTCAATCGATCTCGAGTTTATAAACAATGTTTATAAATTCCATTTCTATTTATAAGCTTCGATTTATAAATCTCATTATTAACAAATTCCATTTATATCCCATTTAAATGCCAAAATCCGATTTATAAGATAATTACTTATAAATCTTCTATTTTACAAAATCTATTCATTTTATAACTTCACAATTTATAAATCTATAAATTGCGTTCACTTATGAAATCCATTTTTTTCTCATTTTTAACACTTATAAAAACTCGTTTTATAATGCCAGTATTTTTAATTTATAAATATCAATTTTATAAATCTTTTATATAAACCGTTTATAATAAGTCAAAATTCCCAATTAAACCATTTTATAAATTAATCACTATTTATTTCAAAAATCTTAATTTGGTTATATTTTACAAAAATTATAACTTTTATAACATTAAACTTATAGCGTTGATTTATTTAAAATAAATCAATTCAAAATTTTAATAAAACGTATACTTTCAAAAATCACTTTAAAAATTCCTTTAAAACCAAAATTCATTATTTTAAAACTTCAAAAATGGATCCGATGATGCAACAGCACCAAATAGTCAATAATGACATCCAAATATCATATATCGATATGATAATCAACAAATATCAAAATATCTGTAAATAAATCAATACAGTTGAGGAATCCAGTTGGATCCTTCCAACCTGCTTCCCCGCATCCAAAAACATTAGCACAATACCAATTCCGCTCCAGTACAGAATTATCGCGGTATATGGGATATAAAATATTATCCGCTTAATAGACGGTGCAATAGGGTCTCATCCGCTATAAAATGCGGGAAATCAACAACTGCAATATATATATATATATATATGCCAATATATATATATATATATATATATATATATATATTGCTATTACATACAATACCAATTTCACTGTTTATGAAATATTCGCGGTATATGTTTTTAAATAAATAACATCCGCTTACTAACGGCGCATAATGTCTATTTTAACAATCAATGGATAACAATCATCATTCAACATTTTATCAACAATTTTAAATCTAACTATTTAAAATAAAAATCGAAACCAATTCGATTGAGTGAGAAGTTCTCACCTTGATTTCAATTTCGTTTTAGCGATTTATTTCGAATAAAATTAAACGGACGTTTAATTTTACCCGAAATTTTCACTAACTCCAAACGACTCCAATCCAATTCCATAGCGTAGTGCTCGTCCATACGATTCCAACGCAACTGGTTTCGCGCGTTTTCGACCTCGTATGAAAAAGTTATGATTTTTAAAAGTTTACACGAATTTATAACTATAAAATTACAACATTATTTATATTTTTATAACCTAAATAGATCCAAGCCGTTAGATCTCCAACCCCTTCATCCAGGCCGTAGAACGCACCTTCCTTCTCCCCTTTCTTTCACGTACAGGAACAAAATGCAAGAGAACCCATAGCCACTTGAACTAGGGTTTAATTTCGCAACCACCTCGTCGACATCCACCACGATCAGAAGCTTCCACCTTGAAGAGCATCACGTCCTCTACCTTCGGCCACCCCCTTGTGAAGCTCGGCCATCTCCTTCTCATCGAATGTCGTGCGCAACTGGCCACGAACGCGGCTACCTTGATGAAGATCCGTAGCTCCAAATGCGATCTCCACCGTTGAAAACGTAGTTCTCATCGCCCTCTACCATATTGCAGTTGATACTTTTTGCTAATTCTCGATGGACTGAGAGATTTAGAGGGAAGAAAATGAACAAATTCCGGCCATAGGTCCTGTAGGTGGCGGCTGGAGCTTTGAAATTAGGGTTAGGGTTTTAATTTTTGCAAATTTATGAAGAGAGGGGGCTTTTATAGAAAATTTACGCGACACTATTCATCCTGGATTTTTCGAACTCCAAACGAAGCGTGCCGGTTGGCGTTTCTAAGGTTTACCCCGCGTTCCAAACACAATGGAACGTGTTTCAGGAGCTAATTCGGTCATCTGTGCGAGTTATGGCAATAAACGTTCGATTTAAAATGAAACCGATTAAACCGATTTCTAGGCGTTTTCGCTTGCCCCGGACAAACGGTAAATCCGATTGACACGAAATTTGAAATCATACAATAATATCACATTACGGATCCGATGAAACTGGTTTCGTCAAATTCCGAGACTTTTTGAAAAATGGCTATTTTAATTCGCCAAATTAATATTAAAACAATTTCGATGCGTTTCGAGCTGCCACGATCAAACGATAACTCCGATTACTACGAAAATTGAAATCCAATAATAACTAACTATTACGGATCCAATGAAACTAGTTTCGTCCAATTCTGAGACTGTTCGAAAATTGGCTATTTTACAGTCGATAATTAAATTTTAAAATATTCAATTTTCATAAATTAACTTTTAATTCAATTTTAAAAGTTCTAAAATATCGTTATAACTCCAACATGATTAAATAAAATTTTAAAAATCATTTTCAATCATATTTAACCCAATTTTCAATTATTTCCATAATTTAACATATTAAATTATCGATTAAATTATCAAATTAAATCCAATATTCGAAAAATAAATTATTCGACTTATTAATTTCACTTTTTAATATTTAAAATTAATTAAATGTACAAATTTTAATTAATAGAAATTCTGGGTCGTTACATACTTCCCCCCTTAAAAGAATTTCGTCCTCGAAATTACCAAGTAAGAAAAAGTTACAGAATTCATTAACTCTCCAAAATCCATAGTTAAATTCCTTACAATAACTTACTAAGTTTTCAAATCATACTTAGTTATCTTTCGAAACCAAACTATATCATCTAACTTTCAATTCCACAATCAAAGTTATAGTTTTCACAAATTTCCCAAATTTTGTCAAAAACATTCTAACGCCTTAAATTTTCGAAAAAATTCGCCAAAGTCTCCTTTGAACGGCTCGATCCGAAAAAAATGACAGTGTATATATCACAAATATACATCTCATCAAGTGATGAGGCATCCCGCAGGGAAAAAGTGTAAAAGTACGGTATGTAATCCGAGATATGTACCTTATTATATTATTAGCGAGCGTATACGGCTAATATAGCGCAAAAGCGAGCTCCAAATGCGAAGCAAACGCAATCCGCACCTACTAAACACTCAACAACAACATGAGAATCATGCATATATGAAAATAGTATCAATATACAACATATAGCAACACAACAACTACATGTGCCAACATAGCAAATGCAACAAAACAACAAATGCAAACATCAACCAACTATCATCCATAACCAAATCAATATTCATTCATATTCTCATTAATATTCAATGAATTGGTTTTCCAATTGATTCATTAACATTGGAATTTACTAGCATTCATTCATATTCAATTTCAATTAGTTTGCATCTACTAATTTATATTCAACTTATTTCACTTCCAAATCAAATTCAATTCTATTCAAATTTATTTACTTCTAATTTGAATACAATTACATAGCTTGAAATTTCATTAATACTTAATGAATTACATACAATCAATCCACAATCAAATAACAACCAATGTTTATTCAATACAACCAAATTTATTCACTTTATTCAACATCACTTAAGTTATATTTCATTCCAAACACCTTTTGTTTAATTTAACTTAAGTTTTCACTTATAAATCCAATTCAATTTATTTAACTTTCCTTTTGTTAAATTTCAAATCACATGTCTTTGATGACAACTCAAATTTATTTCAACTTGGATTTTATTGATTTACTTATACTTCCTTTAATTTAACTTCATCCTTTAAGTTAAATTTATTCTATCAAAATTCAATCTGTATAAGTTATCAACTCATTTATCATTCCCATAAATATTTTAAATAGGATTCCAGAGTCCTTTCAAATCTTTCAAACCATTTTTTTTGAAATCAATTCAAATTACCTTCTGAATTTCCAAAACCAAATCCAAATTTTCCAAACAACTTTCTTTTAAACAATTTGGCAGCAATCCCTCTTTTGGAAACCCGAAAATGAACACCGATGATGTCATGATCATCATCGGAATTATTTTCCAGCGACCGAAAAGAGTTTAGAGCTTTAATTTCTCCAAAATAATTTTTCCAAAATATCAAATCCTTTCAAAACACTTCTCTGGAATTTCATTTCAGATTATAAATCACATTTATAAATCTTTTCCTTATATAATTTCACTTCTTGTATATAAGATTATTTCACAATTGTAAATTACATTAATTTTAACTCCATACTTATAATTCAATTGCTTATACAATTCATTCTTTTACAGCTTTTGTTTTTATTTAACTTATTCAACAACCAAACAATCAATTCATATACACTTTAATAATTCTGAAAAATTATTTCCTTTATATATAAAATATAATCGAGGTAAAATTATTTCATTTACCCAATTTAAAACAATACTGTGTCGAATTGTTCTATTCAAGTGTTTAGAGATCCCTATCAACAACGTTAATTACTCGTGTTGACCAAAATCCATATACCACTCAACAAACCAATCATCACAATATAAAACAATCTATATTCACTAACAAATACGCGCTCGTATCTATTATTACACTCAAACTTATTCTAGAGTACTGCTGACTCTATCTCTAATGAGTAACACCCAACAGAGCCATGGTTGTCGCTTAACCATAAGCTCTGATACCAAATGTAACGTTCGGGATTTTTCGTTGACGAAAACCGACATCAATACATCCACCGTATCAACTGCCGAGCAATCGAAAGCCGAAAAACCGTACCGCTAGGGTTTTAGAAACAGAAAAGGTAGAAGAAGATAGAAAAAGACAGAACATAGAACGGAACAGAAAGAAATAACAGAACAATATCAGAATCTCACAATTCGCAGCGGAACAACATATAATAAATAAATGAATAATCTTTAAACAAAGAACTATATCAGTTATTACATTACATTACATCATCAGAGTGTACAACAACAACAAACAACAAACAGCGGAAAAGAAATACTATATACTAGTGAATACGCCATGCCATCCAGCTTGCCTCCAGCAACTCCTGAATTCCAGAATATCTTGATAAACCTGTCTCTTGACTGCCCGTGTGGAAATTGGTGGGCACCCAGAGTTTAGGAAGGAAAACAATAAACTCCGAGTCAGTCATGTGACTGGTGTGAGAACTCAAAACAGTTTATTTATCTTTAAAATCAAAATAGAGGAATATTTTTAAAGTCAAATTGCAATGCTTTTTAAAATGAGACTACCATAAGGCCTCCCGTGCACACACACAATGCAAACGCAGAATCGGAGGAGATTTCTCCTTATGATAGTCAAAGATGCTTGATACGCATTAAAAAGAATGATATTATTACTAGTGCATAGTGAGGAAAACATTTCAAAAGTAGAACATTAATCTTAGCCACCATAGACATTTCGAACTATGCCTACTATAGCTACCATCTAAACAGTGGTGACCACCATAAGTAAATGGCAGATTCTACAACTAAAACCGTACAGGGTTTCGTATTGGGAATTGGATTTCCAACAAATGGTCAGGCCAAGGAACTTCCCATTACCACATGGAAACGCCTCTGGAATGACGTCTCGAGAACCAAACCGGATCTCTGCCAACACAAGGTCGGGTTACCCCTAACTGGGTAACTACTGACACGAATATGTCATCCCCCGATCGTAACCGATATATCCGAGGATCCGCGATTTCCAACAACCACAAAATATGCAGCAACAACATAGGTTAAATATCTGGGCTCCATACCATGATACCACCTCTATCCAGAAGGAATGACATACACTAAAGGGGCGCTACCCCCTAATAACCTTGCCGCATCCTTCCTGTTTTGACCATTTCCGGGGTGTGAGGTCCGACGAAGTCTCGTCCACAAAGCCACACTTTATACAAAAGCCGTGCTTTGGGTCAATCAAATGATCATAGAAATGATCACCAAGATAAATGATCAAATAAATGATCCTATCACAAATGATCAAACAATGATCATTTCACAGCAACACTCAGTATGCCACACTACCAAATTGGGAGTATATCACTAATAACCTTCAACTATATAACCTCTGAGCTCGTACGTCTCAAAGAAGGGTGTTAAGCTAAGAGAATAAATTCTCCGCCACCAACAGAAATATATTTGAAAGAAATCAGCTTTATATCTCAATTTGTAATGTCAGACATACAATCCATACAAGTCTGTTCCGGGATCGAACAGAACCGAAGACACTTACAAAGAAGTCCTTGCAATCCGGATATTCACTAATCACGACCGGACTTCCCGTCACTAAGGGTGATAAAACCTCTATATCGGAGATCAGCCGATGTAGAGTAACTCGACGGTAATCCTTCCGTTTTCGCAAATACCCGGTCTTCAACACCGGTCATCAAACGCAATCCATAACGACGTATCACATATTCAAAATGGGTTATACGACCCCAAGGTCCTTTTCCGGCTAACCCGAATAGTGAGCGTTTATTCAAAAATAAGTGTGGCATTCAAATTCAAACAAATCACAACAAATACCTATTTAAAGGTAAATATTAATGGTCGGATTATTTAACTATCAATAGGCATGCTCAACATCACCAAATTCGAAATAATTTCCCAAATTATTTACTTTCCAAAATATCTTTACTAGATATAAAATTTCCCACACTTCAAACATTTGAAAACAATTTTTTTCAAATCACTTTTCCTTACTCGGAAATACTTTCATTTCAAAATGGTTCATTTAAACCAATTTAAATAAATCTCTACCGATTTACTTTATATTTACGTTCCAAACCCGTAAATTTATTCCCACACTTTAAAAATAAATCAATGTTTATTTTTAAACAAATTTCACTGTCTTTTATAAATTCCATAATGAATTTATAATTCCTAAATATCTATGAATATACGATTTCAAATCGATTTCTAATATTCATTTTCAATTTATCTTTAAAAGATAAAATCTCAAAATATTCAGTTCATATTGGAAAACATTTCCATACTTATTTAATAATAAGTAATTCACAAATCCATTCATTTTCAATACTTAGAAAATATTCAATATACTTAATATCGAAATTAAATATATTATTTCGTTCTTTAAGGAAAACATTCACTTAACACAATTCATTTGGGTCAAAACGAATGTTGCGTAAAACATCGTTACTACGACCCAAAATCACTAGCATAGGGATTCGAAATTTAGATAGATATATAAATCCCAATACTATACAAAAACATTTCCTTTCGGAAATCATTTACTATAACAACAGTGTTATAGTTCACCATTTCCTTCTTTCTCGAAAACGTCTATTTCAGCAACAATGTTGAAATCTATGGTTTCGATTCATAATACATTTTAAAACATCTTTAAAATAATTAACTTCATTCTATAATATTCATTTTTCCAAACATGACCATTTTATTCAATAAGGTATTCACTGTCCAAAATCGTGAATATATTTCCTTTAATAAAATTTAATATTCAATTTATCAAATTCAATCGATCTTGAGTTTATAAACAATGTTTATAAATTCCATTTCTATTTATAAGCTTCGATTTATAAATCTCATTATTAACAAATTCCATTTATATCCCATTCAAATGCCAAAATCCGATTTATAAGATAATTACTTATAAATCTTCTATTTTACAAAATCTATTCATTTTATAACTTCACAATTTATAAATCTATAAATTGCGCTCACTTATGAAATCCATTTTCTTCTCATTTTTAACACTTATAAAAACTCGTTTTATAATTCCAGTATTTTTAATTTATAAATATCAATTTTATAAATCTTTTATATAAACCGTTTATAATAATTCAAAATTCCTAATTAAAGCATTTTATAAATTAATCACTATTTATTTCAAAAATCTTAATTTGGTTATATTTTACAAAAATTATAACTTTTATAACATTAAACTTATAACGTTAATTTATTTAAAATAAATCAATTCAAAATTTTAATAAAACGTATACTTTCAAAAATCACTTTAAAAATTCCTTTAAAAACCAAAAATCATTATTTTAAAACTTCAAAAATGGATCTGATGATGCAACAGCACCAAATAGTCAATAACGACATCCAAATATCATATATCGATATCATAATCAACAAATATCAAAATATCTGTAAATAAATCAATATAGTAGAGGAATCTAGTTGGATCCCTCCAACCTGCTTCCCTGCATCCAAAGACATTAGCACAATACCAATTCCGCTCTAGTACGGAATTATCGCGGTATATGGGATTTATAAAATATTATCCGCTTAATAGACGGTGCAATAGGGTCTCATCCGCTATAAAATGCGGGAAATCAACAACTGCAATATATACATATGCCAATATATATATATATATATATATATATATATATATATATATATATATATATTGCTATTATATACAATACCAATTTCACTGTTTATGAAATATTCGCGGTATATGTTTTTAAATAAATAACATCCGCTTACTAACGGCGCATAATGTCTATTTTAACAATCAATGGATAACAATCATCATTCAACATTTTATCAACAATTTTAAATCTAACTATTTAAAATAAATATCGAAACCGATTCGATTGAGTGAGAAGTTCTCACCTTGATTTCAATTTCGTTTTAGCGATTTATTTCGAATAAAATTAAACGGACGTTTAATTTTACCCGAAATTTTCACTAACTCCAAATGACTCTAATCCAATTCCATAGCGTAGTGCTCGTCCATACGATTCCAACGCAACTGGTTTCGTGCGTTTTCGACCTCGGATGAAAAAGTTATGATTTTTAGAAGTTTACACGAATTTATAACTATAAAATTACAACATTATTTATATTTTTATAACCTAAATAGATCCAAGCCGTTAGATCTCCAACCCCTTCATCCAGGCCGTAGAACGCACCTTCCTTCTCCCCTTTCTTTCACGTACAGGAACAAAATGCAAGAGAACCCATAGCCACTTGAACTAGGGTTTAATTTCGCAACCACCTCGTCGACATCCACCACGATCAGAAGCTTCCACCTTGAAGAGCATCACGTCCTCTACCTTCGGCCACCCCCTTGTGAAGCTCGGCCATCTCCTGCTCATTGAATGTCGTGCGCAGCTGGCCACGAATGCGGCTACCTTGATGAAGATCCGTAGCTCCAAATGCGATCTCCACCGTTGAAAACGTAGTTCTCATCGCCCTCTACCATATTGTAGTTGGCACTTTTTGCTAATTCTCGATGGACTGAGAGATTCAGAGGGAAGAAAATGAGCAAATTTCGACTATAGGTTCTGTAGGTGGCAGCTGGAGTTTTGAAATTTGGGTTAGGGTTTTAATTTTTGCAAATTTATGAAGAGAGGGGGCTTTTATAGAAAATTTACGCGACACTATTCATCCCGGATTTTTCGAACTCCAAACGAAGCGTGTCGGTTGGCGCTTCTAAGGTTTACCCCACGTTCCAAACACAATGGAACGTGTTTCGGGAGCTAATTCGGTCATCTGTGCGAGTTATGGCAATAAACGTTCGATTTAAAATGAAACCGATTAAACCGATTTCTAGGCGTTTTCGCTTGCCCCGGACAAACGGTAAATCCGATTGACACGAAATTTGAAACCATAAAATAATATCACATTACGGATCCGATGAAACTAGTTTCGTCGAATTTTGAGATTTTTTGAAAAATGGCTATTTTAATTCGCCAAATTAGTATTAAAACAATTTCGATGCGTTTCGAGCTGCCACGATCAAACGATAACTCCGATTGCTACGAAAATTGAAATCCAATAATAACTAACTATTGCGGATCCAATGGAACTAGTTTCGTCCAATTCTGAGACTGTTCAAAAATTGGCTATTTTACAGTCGATAATTAAATATTAAAATATTCAATTTTCATAAATTAACTTTTAGTTCAGTTTTAAAAGTTCTAAAATATCGTTATAACTCCAACATGATTAAATAAAATTTTACAAATCATTTTCAATCATATTTAACCCAATTTTCAATTATTTCCATAATTTAACATATTAAATTATCGATTAAATTATCAAATTAAATCCAATATTCGAAAAATAAATTATTCGACTTATTAATTTCACTTGTTAATATTTAAAGTTAATTAAATATACAAATTTTAATTAATAGAAATTCTGGGTCGTTACAACACATTAGATCAAATTTCATAAAATGGGAACTCAAAAGCAGTTACTTCCAGAGCACACTTTGATTCTAACGAATGAATACTCTATGGGGAAAATATTAACCAGGTTTTTAATCCAACAGAATTCAATAGGAGTTAGAACATCCATGTCAAGACAAAACAACCCAAGAATCATCCAAAAGGACTAGGAGAAGAAGTTCAGAAAGACTCAAGAGGAAAAATGCAAAAATAGGCTAAGGGGATGGATCATTAGTGATTCATCACCCATGGGTCGCTAGTGATCCATAACGTCTGCTCATGGATTGTCTAAAATTCTTGCATCACGAACCAATATCTTTTCTAGGGATGTCTGCTAATTTTCATCGTAGTCCAAGCAAGCTAGTTTGAGAAGTGACATTAATCTGATTCCAGCCATAGGTCAATCCAACCTATACATGAATCACCATCAAAACAAGGCAACTTGTTACCAAATTACATGGATGGAAACTACATAAAGCAAGGAAAGCAACCCAAATGAAATGATCCGAAAGTACCCTAAGTACATCGATCGCTAGCGATCCATGCCTTATGGATCGCTAGCGACCTATCAGGTTCAATCAGATTGTTATGAGATTTTTGGAGTATCTTTGTACCATTAAGTGGGCTTTTGGCAAAGCAACCTAGCCCAATAGCTCTCCAATCTCTATAAAAATAATCCCACTTGCAACATAAACAGGATCTTAGAGACTAGCTGCTAGAACTCTACATAGTTTATTCTTCACTCTTCTCCTTCCACACAGTAGTCATCTGGGGGTTCAATGTGATTCTCCAGTTAATTTTGGTACTTGTGACTTGATTTAACTTAGAAGATTCAATCATATTGTAATCTGATTCAACTTGTAACAGCAGCAGTTAATAGAAAGTCGTAAAATGGATGTAGGCTTCATTAACAGCCGAACCACTACAAAAGTCTTCTTGTCTTTTTACTATTTCCGCTCTTTTTACATTTTTTATATTATTGCTACGTAAGAACATGGCTAGTGCTTTCACACTCAATCTACGATGTTGATCCATTTTTTGGGTTAACAATAATAAAACATCCTTAGTAGAATATTTTACAATATCTCTTACTTTATTAAATGTGATGTACTTTACAGTATCAAACAAAGATCGTTAAATGCAAAATAATTTACAATATTATTAGAACTTTTTTGTTTGGAACAAAAAGTTACAACATTAAGTTAAAGTTGTTAAACATTTTTTTTAATAATATTTATTGTTTGTTATCTTTATTTAGATCATTAATAATACCATATAAGAGTTATAAAGCATACTTAAAACAATATTATTAGTATATTGTTGAAATATGAGAATTAACAACATTAACCAAAAGTTGTTAAATATAATGTTTGTTACAATGTAAAATAAACGTTGTCCTAAATATAAATTGTGATAACATTATGCAGATGTTGTAAAATAAAACATAAATATAATTTACAACTGCTTTTTATTGTCATTTCACTTTGAATTTACAATGTTTGATAAATATCGTTGAACACTATAAACATATAGTGCTTAAAAAATGCTTTTTTATTTGCATATTTCAATAACATTACATATATGTTATAAACAATAACTATAATATAATGTAAAAAAGTCATTGTTAAAAATTGCTTTCTACGATAGTTCAAACAAACTTTGTAGATAACCTTTATTGTATAAAGAATTTTATTTAGAAAACTCTATTACAACATTTTTCTTAACAGATGGTATGAAAGGTCTACCATTTTTACACCGCTTTGGTGAACTGTTGAAGAATCAATGTTGTAAAATAGAATTTTGTTGTAGTGGGATTACAATGGAAACACTAATCTTTTCTTTACCAATATTAGTTTATGTACAACTCAAATAGTGGAGGCCATACCCGCACAATGCCGGCTTGTTTGGACACTGTACCACAAAAAGAAAAAACAAAGTGCAGACTCTGTTCTTATACAGACTCAAACAACGCAAAAGACATATACCAAAAGACCACAAGTACCCTGCTCCACTGATGCTCGAGCCCATCACGACTTCTTTCCATATTTCCCTCCTTTGTTTCCTTTGCATTAGCAGATCTGGATCTTTTACTTGCTTTCCAGGCCAGGGGTAGTGCTGCCCTCCATGGGTGTGAACCTGCTCCTGTAATAGGGCCAAAACCCTCAAATCCTCTATTAGCGGAGCTTCCATCCTTTGACATCCAAAGCGTGGTAGTTGTCGGAGTCTTGCACTTCACTACTTCCTTCTTCTTATTCATTTGGATCTCCTTCCTCTCATTTTTCGGTCTCTCTACCATGGTTGAATTGTCTGTCGATCCTGACACTAGTAATCACTACATTTTCATCTATGGATGCAGAGACATCCTCTAGATTTTGTAGTGCTTCAATCTACTGAGAATCGGGCCTAGGCTGGGAGTTGGAAATGAGGATCATACAAGATGCCCCTACAGAGACAGTGGTAGAGGCCATGAAAATAGCAGCGTGCCTTGAACCTTGAGAGACTAGAGGCCGAAATGGTAGGGCCGGCTAATCTAAAATTAGGGAGGCATAGTTGTACGGTTTAGTAATGAATTTCAGAGTTAACCAAAGCAATTAGAACACCAAAGAGATGAGAGAAATACCTAAGCCAGGATTCTGAGTCTAGTCACAAACATTAACTTTGAAGTCTCCCTCGCCAGTCCACATCTCGGAGGGTCGTGCAATAACTGGAGGAGTGAGTGGTCCACCTAAGGCTTTAGAGGATATATGGACATGAGTAGCTTTGGAGGTAATAGTTATGGACGTTAGAATCATTGTTGTTTGCTCTTGGGAAGTAGGAATAAGTGTCTCACCCTAACCCAAAGAGCTTAGGCCAGCATGAGCTTTGGTTGCAGCATCGACAGCTTCTTTCTCCCTCTCTTCTTGAAGCATTTCCTTACTAGCCATTAGGAAATCTATGTCCTCGAAATTCAGATAAGCAGCCATTAACTCCTCCTCTAAATGGATATCCTTGGCTTGCTATGATCTAATTAGAACTTTTTTCCAGACTATGGCGAGAGTCCAAGGATAACTGTCACCAAGCCATTTCAAGCTGCCATTGTTCATACTAGTATAGAGGTGGAGCATGCTAGCATCCATCTAGCTTATCGCATTATCGTACTCTTTTTGAAGCTCCAATAACTCCAATTGTGTGCATAGATGATCGATCTCCTCCGCCAGTTTGTTGGATGAATCTTTTTCTTTTTCTTTGGCCAATCTGGTGTTCTCCTCGAGGAGGCGGGTGAGTTTTGTGGACTATTCGGCAATACCAGTAGCTTGACCAACACTAGTTTGGTCTCGTTATTTAATAGCGCTTTCCACTTTGGTAACCTTCTCTTTCAGTTTTCCTGAATCCCGACGAGCTTCTTTAAGCTGATTATTGATTACGAGAAGCGTTCTATCATGAAGCCAGTTTTCTTTAGTCAATAGATTGTCGCTGGCAGCCTTTCCCTTTAAGGTTACATCTCTTTCAGCCTTGAGTTGGGCTAACTTGTTATCGCGATCTTTGATCTCTCTATTATGCTCTTCCTTTTCAGCCTCGAATGAAAGAATCTCTTAGTAATTAGCACGATACACGTCCAACGGGGTCTGTACTAAATGATACCAATCACACCCAGCTTCTAGATCCTTAAGGACTATCTCAAGATTGCTAAGGGAAGCAGCCAAATTGATAGGCTTTATGTTCTTATCAAACTTAACTCCTTTCAATAACAGGTGTGCATAAGTAGCTTGGAGGATAGGTGGGTGTAACATCCCCTATCTAGAGACCCAAAATTAAGCGTTACACATGCTGAAGCCGTTTATAGTATTAGCCTCCAACGACTAAATACGACTATGTTAATGGTATCAATATATCAAAAGAACTTGAATATAAAACAAAACATAAATTTTCAAAATCACATATTACTTCATTGCATTTTCCATATAATATTTGTTCCACATTCATATCGCATAACCCAAAACATTTACCCAAGCACAGATTAAATATTGTTATTACAAATTACATCGAGAGCGGTATATGAAGATGCCCCCTCAATTGATCAGAGTCAAATGGTCCTAATACATCATAACACAGCGGAAAATCATCTAAACATAAATAAAAGCAGCAAATCCTAAATAGCTATCCGTTGCCTCCTGCATCCATCGGTAGTTTATTCGTCAACTTCTTAAACTTGAAAAGATCCTTAACCTCTCAACCTACTCAAATTAATTTGAGCTCCCAAGATTTTTAGGAGAAAACATAAAATTCGAGTCAGACATAAAGCTTGGTATTAATAATACTATACATCCCGGTTTATTTATGTTAAGTGAGACCACGCCGCTTAGTGGAACTGGTTTCCTCTCACTAATATCTTTTTTGAACATATCTTTACAAATCTTTTCATATAACCATATAGTACGCTCCTACGTCCATAATGGTTAAATACTACAAAATAAACATTATGTAAACATACATAAACATCGGGAAAGAATGAACTATCTGCTCAAACACAAATAACTTTTAACAATTGGCTGACTCGGGCCTACCAGACAACATAATCAAAATTAACCTAACATCTACAAGATATTCATATTTAGGATTATCTATCCTTATCAATCTATTTAATATTTCCCATTAGCACGATCTGACCTAAACTATCTATTAAATTTCTCACTTCTGGATGGAATGTCCCTAACTTAATCATCTCCCAAGTCCTCCCGAACCTAATGGTTTTCCGGGTTAACCAATAATCTATCTGTATGCAAAATATATTCCTTCCAGTGTGTACTCATAATTTTAGTCTACCCGTGACCAAGCCCAACACACTGGAATTTTGGACAACAATTAACTAGGGCTATAAGCTAATGTATAGTGTGCGACCCACACTACTCCTATATGGTTTTCCAAAGTCTGAGTCATTTATACTTAAGGATCCCCTCCCATACTTTTCCTTGAAAACAATTTCAAAAGATTTAAACCATCAAATCAAACTTCAAAGAAGGAAAAGAAGTAAGTCTTTATACTTTGCTCAAATCATATTACCATGTTAGATATATATCCTTTACTCAAAACTTATTTGATGAAAATACTTTACCATTTGGAAGAACCTCTTTCCATACTATGAAATATCTTATTAAAAATCAATGTTTAAACCTTTCAAAATCATCTCTAAAACATTTCGAATTCATTCAAAGTAATCCTTTCAGAAGCTATAGACTTTAGATGACCTTCTTTAAAATCATATTAAATCATTGCCTTATAAAAACCTATGGAAAACCTTCCTTAGAAAACCTTCCGAAAACATTTATTTGAAATAAAACCCTTCAGATACATAAAAAGGTTTAAAACGAAAACCTTCCGAAGGTATACTGGGTTCAACTTAAAACAATGTGGAAACCTTCTTTTAAAACCTTTTGTCTTTATATAAATAACCTTTAAAAAGCCTTTGGTAATATTTCACAAAACAAGGGTAGCCACCTAAGTCAAAAGCTTCCTCCGAAAGCATTGGAGAAACAACTAGTTTTAAAAACAGGGAAACCTTTCGATTGGGTCGGAAAGTTCAAAGTAAAACCTTTATAAAAAGCAGTAGAAACCCTTTGGCTATGTCGAAGGGTTTCAAAACAAAGAAATGGCGATAGCAGCTACAACCTATCGACTACATCGGAAGTTTTAAAAGTCTTTTCTTTTAAATAACTTGACCTGGCCGGAAGTGACCAAGTCGAAAGCTCAAATTCGAAAGCAAAGTAGGTGAAATCTTTTCACTTATAAGACAATTATATTTCAACCTTTTAGGCCATCAACCTTTCGGGTTAAAACCTTTCATCTATATTCAATTCATTACTACGAATTACTTGATTCCTTATGCATTGAACTTTGACCTTATCGAAAGCTAACCGACTGAGACAAAAGGTATGGGGTAGAAGGTGTACTGCCGTATGGGCAGAAACATGGAAAAAGAGTTATTTTTTTTCAGACTTAAAAAGGAAACTTTTCAACTAACTTGCCTTTGTTTGTCAAATTTTCATTGGTTAATAAAATAATTTTCAGAATTTTGCTGCCGCAATTACCAGAATTATATATCATTTTATTTTGCAAAATGCCCCTTCTCCTTTATAAAACATTTAAGTCCCATAACTTGAATAATTTTATATATCTCTCATATGACGTAGGAAAATTTTGGAAAAATTCCAGAAAATGTATTTTAATATATTGCCTAACATATTAAAATCTCAAACCCAAATACTTATTATTTCAGCCGAAAATAATTTAAAACCTAATAAGCAATTTCCTTCATTTGAAATTTATATAAAATCCATAATAAATTAGAAAATATGAAAATCAAAATTCATCTCTAAAATATTATTCCATGCCTATATTTAAATTTCCAAGGTTTTCGGATGTCATTAAATAGGGTTTTCATGTTAAACATTATCATAAAGCACGAATAAACATTTATAATTTCATCAGCAACAAACATATATATCTTAAAACATAAAACATGGAAATATTATAGCAAAAGCATTTCGGATCTAAACATAAAACCAAAAACTAAAAGTATTAGGGATGTAGTAATTATTCACCTTAGCTTTAGAGATTATAGATGAGATATTGAGTGTTGATTTCTTCTTTCCTCTTGAATCTTAGCTTTACTTCTCCTCTTGAGATTGGAAATGGTGTTTGGCCTTAGAAATTTTCGTTTTTAATGAAATGAGAATAATGAACGTGAATTACCCATTTCCTAAGGGGTTAGGGTGTAAGGTTTAGCTATTTTCCAAAATACCCTTCTCATTTCCCAACACACTACCTAGTGTTATTTCATTTTAGTTGACACCTTTAATATGGCATGGCTACCTCTAACTAATCAAATCTTAATCTGTCAATCTTCACATTATTTAATTTAATTTAACTAATTAAATATCTTAAATAAGGTTACAAAATTATAGGGTGTTATAGACTGCCCACCTTAAAGAATTTCGTCCTCAAAATTACGATAAGGTACATAACATAACAATCAAAGGTAACACATACCATCAAATAAATCATGGTAAGAGTCTCTAATCCTGCTCTCCACTTCCCAAGTACAATCTGTAGCATCATTACTCCACTGATTTTTTTCTAAATTTATTGTCTTGCTTCTCAACTTCTTCTCATCTCTTGCAACAATCTAAATCGGCTTCCTAACTATAGTCAAATCCATTCTACTACAAAGTCTTTTAATATCGTATGTTATAGTAGTCTCCGGATCTCTAACATATTTCCGAATATGAGAAACATAGAAAACATTATGGGCTCTAGCCAAATTATTCAGTAACTCCACTTTATAAGTGAGTTTCCCAATTCTCTCAACAATACAAAGTGGACTAATGAACCTAGGTGCCAGCTTCCCTGATTTCCTAAATTAGATTGCACCTTTCATTGGTGAAATTTTAATAAACATATAATCTCCAACAGAAAATTCAAAATCCTTCCTTTTGTCTGCATAACTTTTCTACCTAGACCGAGCTTCCTTCATCTTAGCCAGAACGTAGCTTCCTTCACTAAATTAGGACAAAGAACTAATCTATCCCCAATCTCTAACCAACATACGGGAGATTTGCAACGTCTTTCATATAATACTTCAAACGGTGTCATCCCCATACTAGTCTGATAACTATGTTATATGAGAAGTCGACTAGATGAAGATGGTCTTCCCAAGATCCCTCAAAATCTAATATACAAGCTCTTAACAAATATTCCAAGATTTTGTTAACTCTTTCCGTTTGCCCCTTTGTCTATGGATGGTAAGCGGTATTCCTATTGAGCTTGGTTCCTAACGCTTCATGTAGACTTTCCAGAACTCAGTAGTAAATAAAGAATCTCTATCATTGACAATATTACTAGGAATCTCGTGTATTCTAAACACATTCTTCATGAATAACTTCGCTAAATCGGGTGTCGTTCTTGTTGACTTTACTGGAGTAAAATGGGCACTCATAGTTAGTCTATCTACTATAACCCATATGCTTTCGCTTCCCCTCCTAGATCTCGGTAACCCATCAATAAAATTATAGAGATTGAATCCCATTTCCATAACAGAACCTCTAACGGTTGAAGCAATCACTTGGCTTCTGGTGTTCAGCCTTTGCATGTTGGCAATTCAAGCACTGCTTAACACATAATCCAATATTTCGCTTCATACCTTTCTAGAAGAAATTTCTCTTCGTGTCTTGATACATCTTTGTTTCTCCTGGGTGGATAGTGAACTTCGAACGATGGTACTCATCCAATACCTCCTTCCTTTTCTCAACCACCCATTATGGTCAAAATTTAAATCCTTTAGGTCATCACTCTCCATTCTCCCCTCGATCTTCTAATCCGCTCAGCCAATACTAGAAAGTCCTCTTGCTTATAAGCTATCATCTCAATCATTACTGGTCAGAATTCTAAACAAGACAATATAGTGCTTCCTGCACTCGATCCTACCTCGAACCTAAACCGCATGTTATAAGCCGATAATGCCTCCAAGTCTTTCCTCTTAGTGATCATAGCCGATACTACATTCTGATGTTTTCGACTGAGTGCTTTCGCTACCTTGTTTCCTTTTTTGGGTGATCGTAGGCAGTAATGAACTCCAACCATCTCTGTTGTCTCATATTCAGCTCCTTTTAAGAGAAAAAATACTTCAATGACTTATGGTCAGTATATAACTCAAATCGCTCTCCCAATAGATAATGCATCTGTACCTTTAAAGCAAATATAACGATAGCTAACTCCAAGTCATGCGTTGGATTCTAACCTCATGTAGTCTAAGCTGTCTTGGAGTGTAAGAAATTACTTTAACCCTTTGCATCAACACAGCTCCCATTCCAGTTCCACACGCATCTTTATAGACAACTTAATCTCGATTCCCCTCCAGAACTACTAACACCGATGCTTGGGTCAATAAGCATTCCATGCTTTGGAATGCTTCTTCACACTTATCGGTCCACATGAACTTCATATCCTTTCGCGTAAGGTTAGTCATCGATGCTTCCATCCGTGAAAAATCTATTATAAATCTCTGATAATATCCCGTCAATCCAAAGAAACTCTTTATCTCGGTCATTGTCTTGGGTCTCTTCCAATTGTTCACCACACTTCAGACTTAGTCGGATGTACAGACAACCCTTTCTTAGAGATGACATGACCAAGGAACTTCCCTTCCTTCTTCCAAAAATTACACTTCGTAAACTTAGCCTTCAACTTATGCTCCCTCGACGTCTCAAGCATGACTCTAATACAGACTTCATGCTCCTTTTCGTCCTTAGAGTATATCAAAATGTCACAATGAAAACCAACACAAACCTATCCAATGTTCTCAAAAAATCCCATTCATCAGATTTACAAAGAATGCCAGTACACTAGTTAGTCCGGGTGGCATAACTAACCGTTCGTACGATCCATATCTCGTTCTAAACGCCGTTAAAGGAATGTTATCCTTTGCCACTCTAAGCTGATGAAATTCCGTCACCAAATCTAGCTGAAAAAAAACCTTTTCCCCACTCAACTGATCGAACAAATCTTCAACTCTCAGCAATGGATATTGGTTCTTTACCATTTTCTCATTCAACTTACAATAATCGATACATAGCCTTAATGATCCATCCGGCTTCTTAGCAAATATAGCGGTTGCTCCCTATGGCGAACTACTCGTCCTAATAAAACTTTTGCCTTCTAGATCTACTAACTGCACCTTCAACTCTTTCATCTCTATAGGTGTCATTCTACTCGACGGCCTACTCACCGGTTCAGCTCTAGGCACTAAATCGATTTGAAACTTAATAGCCCGTTTTGGTGGCAGTCCAACGACTGGTTCAAACACATTGGCAAATTCTCTAACTACAAATACCCGATGTAACTCATCCTCCAACTCCATAGAACCCAGTAAAGCATTCACCTCACTACTAGGGTTCTCTGCGGCATAAATTATCCGATTACTACAATCCGGATGACGAAGTGATATTTCCTATCCTGGAAAAATATCCTAGCACCATATCTACTTAGCAAATCCATCCCCAGGATAATCCCAAATCCCACAAAGTCAAATAAATGCAAACAACAATCAAAGGTATGGCCTAACAAATCAAATTTTAGATGGTCACACCTCATCCCAAGTGTTGCATAACCTCCTATCGGATTAACAACCCCTAAGAAAGTAACTAAGTAGTAGGGTTCTAGGTTATGTCTATCTACCAAACATCGAGAAATAAAAGAATGGGATGCCCCAATATCAAATAGGACATGAACAGACATACCGTGGATTTGTAGTGAGCCTCCTAAAATAGCTTTTCTCTTTTCCTAAGCAACTGATTTTTCGTTTGTGGACTCCAAGGCATAAACTTGCCCCTTCCCTTCCTTTGGCGGCTTTAGGCACTTGTTCCTGAAAATATCCACTTGATCACAATTAAAGCATTTAACATTCTTCTTCCCACTAGCTTATTTTCCTTTTCTCTTAGTGGCTCGACACTCATTGTCACAGTGTCCTTTCTTGTTGCAGTTGTAACAAACCACTTCAGCTTTACTCTTCTTTTGTGCCCCTTCTTTATGATCTATATTCTTCTGGAAAAATTTCCTCTTTCTGAGGCTCTCCAGTCTGAGCCACTTCCACTTTCTTCCTTAGGCAAGCCAATGCTTCTTCTTGCCTTAATACCATCTCAACAACAACATCACTAAGGTCTCTTAAATGTGGCAAAGTAGCACTTATCAGTTCTGGCCTTAATCCACTGATGTACTTCTCATTTCTACTCATAACGGTATCAAACAATGCATACTCATATTGGGCTAGTTCCTCGAACTTCCTAGTATACTCCAACACACTCATATCTCGTTGCTCCAGTTCTCCAAATCTCCTTACCAATGCAGCCTACGCCATACCGGACACGAATCTCTTCGAAAACCTTCTTCTGAATTCCTCCCAAGTAATGGTCTCTCCATCAACTCCGGCGGTGACAGTGTTCCACCAAAACAATGCAGTAGCCGATTCTCTAATTCAATCACATTCTCGATACCAACGAACGGCTTCCCTTGGAGCTTAATGTAATCTCTACTCAAATTGGCATACTAATTGACCACAGGAATTTCTTGAGCTCCTCCTCCCATAGTATTTCCTCCAACAACACCTGCTGCTACTCTAACTTGCACCATATTCACAAATATTTGATACATTGCCACCATGTCAACTTGGGAACTCCTGCACTAGCATTTTCAGCTTGTGCCTGACAAGACCTCTCCTTGCGTTTGGTCGGGCATATCCATTGGTAGTGGTGATGTATCCTTCAACGTTCACTCGGCTTCTTCTTCCCTCCATATATGTATTCAAACTTCGTGAGATACAGATGAAATAACCTGACTAAGATAGGAATCTAAAGATAGAGCGTGTACTTACACACACACACAAATACGTTATTATAGCATTATCCCATACCCCGATCCTAACTCTACTTCCTCTGGATTATGTTTTCAATCATCATATTTAGTTAAAGTATTTCATAAACCATGCTCTTATACCAAGCTGTAACATCTCCTATTTAGAGGCGTAAAACTAAGCGCTGATGCTACAATCATCTATAGTTTTAGCTTCCAGCGATTAAATACGGCTATGTTAATGGTATTAATAATATCAGAAGCACTTAAATATGAAACAAAACACAAATTTTCGAAATCACATATTACTTCATTACATTTCCATATTAAATTTGTTCCATATTCACGCCGCATAACCCAAAACGTTTACCCAAGCACATATTAAATATAGTTATTACAAATTAAGTTGAGAGCGGTATATGAAGATACCCCTTTGATTGACCAGAGTCAAATAGTCATATAAGATCTAATACATTATAACACAGTAGAAAATCATCTAAACATAAATAAAAGCAACAAATCCTAAATAGCTATCCATTGCCTCCTGCATCCTTCGGTAGCTTATTTGTCAACTTCTTAAACTTGAAAATAACCTTAACCTCTTAACTTACTCAAATTAATTTTGAGCACCCGAGAGTTTAAGGGGAAAACATAAACTTCGAGTCAAACATAAAGCCTAGTATGAACAATATTGTACATCCCAGTTTAGTTATGCTAAGTGAGACCATGTCACTTAGCGGAATGGGTTTCCTCTCACTAACATCTTTTTAAAACATATCTTTACAAATCCTTTCATATAACCATATACTATGCTCCAACATCCATAATGGTTAAGTAATACAAAATATACATTATGTAAACATACATAAACATTAGGTAAGAATGTACTATCTATTCAAACACAAATAACTTTTAATAATTGGCCGAATCGGTCCTATAAGACAAAATAATCAAAATTAACCTAACATCTATTAGATATTCATATTTAGGATTATTCCTTTTAGTCGGTCCCTAACTTAATCATGTCCCAGGTCCTTCCGAGCCTAATGGTTTTCCGGGCTAACCTATAACGTATCTATATACGACATATATTCCTCTCAGTGTGTACTCATAATTTTAGCCTACCTATGACCAAGTCCTGCACACTGTAATTTCGAACAACAATTGGCTGGGGCTACAAGATAATGTATAGGGTGCAACCCTATACTAGTCCCGTCTAGTTTTCTAATAACTGAGTCATTTATACATGCGGATCCCTCCGTAAATTTCCTCGAAAACAATTTCAAAATGATTTAAACCATTAAATCAAACTTCAAACAAGAAAAGAATAAGTCTTTATACTTAATCAAATCATATTACCATATTAGATATATATCCTTTACTCAAAACTTGGTTGCTGAAAATACTTTACCATTTGAAAGAACCACTTTCCATACTTTGAAATATCTTATTGAAAATCAATGTTTAAACCTTTCAAAATCATCTCTAAAACCTTTCAAATTCATTCAAAGCAATCCTTTAGGAAGCTATAGACTTTAGACGTCCTTATTTAAAATCATATTAAATCATTGCCTTAGAAAAAACCTTTGGAAAACCTTCCATCGAAATTCTTCCGAAAACATTTAATAAACCATTTGAAATAGTACCCTTCGGATACATAAAACCTTTTAAAACAGAAACCTTTCAAGGTATACTAGGCTCAACTTAAAACAATCTAGAACCTTCTTTTAAAACCTTTTGTCTTTATACAAACAACCTTTCAAAAATAATAAATAACCTTTAGAAAGCCTTTGGTTATATTTCACAAAACAAGGGTGACCACCTAAGTCAAAAGCTTCCCTCCGAAAGCATTAGAGAAACGGCTAGTTTTAAAAATAGGGAAACCTTTCGACTGGGTCGTAAGGTTCAAAGTAAAACCTTTATAAAAAGTAGTAGAAACCATTCGGCTATGTCGAAAGGTTTCAAAACAAAGTAATGGTGGTAGAAGCTACAACCTATCAACTACATTGAAAGTTTTAAAGTCTTTTCTTTTAAATTACTTGACCTAGCCGGAAGTGACCAAGTCGAAAGCTCAAATTCGAAAGCAAAGCAAGCGAAAGCTTTTCACTTATAAGATAATTATATTTCAACCTTTTAGGCCATCAGCCTTTCAGCTTTATTCAATTCATTACATACCAGTTAATTGATATCTTATGCATTGAATTTTGTTTTTATCGAATGCTAACCCTTCAACTGAGACGAAACGTCTGGGGCGGAAGGTATACTGCCGTATGGGTTGAAACATGAAAAAAGAGTTATTTTTGTTTTTAGACTTAAAAAGGAAACTTTTCAGCTAACCTACCTTTGTTTGTCAAATTTTCATTGGTTAATAAAATACTTTTCATAATTTTGCTACCGCAATTACCAGAATTTATAAATCATTTTACTTTGCAAAATGCCTCTTCCCCTTTATAAATATATAAAACATTCAAGTTTCATACCTTAAATAATTTTATATATCCCTCATGCGACTTAGGAAAATTCTAGAAAAATTCCAGAAAATATATTTTAATATATTGCCTAACATATTAAAATCTCAAACACAAAAACTTATTATTTCAGCCGAAAATAATTTAAAACCCAATAAATAATTTTTCATTTGAAATTCATATAAAATCCATAATAAATTAGAAAATTATGAAAATCAAAATTTGTCTCTAAAATATTATTCCAAACTTATATTTTAATTTCCAAGGTATTCAGATGTCATTAAATAGGGTTTTCATGTTAAACATTGTCATAAAGCATGAATAAACATTTATAATTTCATCAATAAAAAACATATATATCTTAAAACATCAAACATGGAAATATTATAGCAAAAGCATTTCGGATCTAAACATAAATTCGAAAACTAAAAGTATTAGGGATGTAGTAATTATTCACCTTAGCGTTAGAGATTATAGATGAGATTTTGAGTGTTGATTTAGTTGATTTCTTCTTTCCTCTTGAATCTTAGCTTTACTTCTCCTCTTGAGATTGGAAATGGTGGTTGGCCCTAGAAATTTTCGTTTTTATTAAAATGAGAATAATGAACGTGAGTTGCCCATTTCCTAAGGGTTTAGGTGTAAGGTTTTGTTATTTCCCAAAATGCCCTTCTCATTTCCTAACACACTACCTAGTGTTATTTTATTTTTTAACCCATTTAATATGGCATGGCCACCTCTAACTAATCAAATCTCAACCTGTCAATCTTCGCATTATTTAATTTAATTTAACTAATTAAATATCTTAAATAAGGTTATAAAATATATAGGGTCTTATAGACTGCCCACATTAAAGAATTTCGTCCTCGAAATTACGATAAGGTACATAACATAACAATCAATGGTAAAACATACCATCAAATAAATCTAGGTAAGAGTCTCTAATCCTGCTCTCCACTTCCCAAGTACAATCCCTAGCATCATTACTCCACTGAATTTTTACTAAATTGAATGTCTTGCTCCTCAACTTCTTCTCATCTCTTGCCACAATCTGAATCGGCTTCCTAACCATAGTCAAATCCGGTTCTACTACTAAATCTTCTAATACTGTATGTTATAGTAGTCTCTAGGTCTCTAACACATTTCCAAGTATGAAAAACATGGAAAACATTATGGACTCCAGCCAAATCATTCGGTAACTCCAATTTTTAAGTGAGTTTCTCGTTTCTCTCCATAATACAAAATGGACCAATGAACCTTGGTGCCAACTTCCCTGACCTCCCAAATCAGATTACACCTTTTATTGGTAAAACTTTGACAAGTATATAATCTCCGACATAAAATCCCAAATCCTTCCTTTTGTCTGCATAACTTTTTTGCCTAGACCGTGCTTCCTTCATCCTAGCCCGAATCAACTAAATGTTCTTCGCAGCTTCCTTCACTAAATTCGGACCAAGAACTAATCTATCCCCGACCTCTAACCAACATATAGGAGATTTGCAACGTCTTCCATATAATACTTCAAACGGTGCCATCCCGATACTAGTCTGATAACTATTGTTATATGAGAAGTCGACTAGATGAAGATGGTCTTTCCAAGATCCCCCAATATCTAATATACAAGCTCTTAACAAATCTTCCAAGATTTTGTTAACTCTTTCCGTTTGCCCATTTGTTTGTGGATGGTAAGCGGTACTCAAGTTGAGCTTGGTTCCTAACACTTCATGTAGACTTTCCAGAACTCACTAATAAATGAAGAATGTTTATCACTAAAAATATTACTAGGAATCTCGTGAATTCTAACCACATTCTTAATGAATAACTTCGCTAAATTGGGGTCATTCTAGTTGACTTTACCATAGTAAAATGGGCACTCTTAGTGAGTCTATCTACTATAACCCATATGCTTTCGTTTCCCCTTCTAGATCTCGGCAACCCATTAATAAAATCATGGAGATTGAATCCCATCTCCATAGCAGAACCTCTAACGGTTGAAGCAATACACTTCGCTTATGGTGTTCAGCCTTTGCCTGTTGGAAATTCAAGCACTTCTTAACATATAATCCAATATCCCGCTTCATACCTTCCCAGAAGAAAATTATCTTCATGTCTTGATACATATTTGTTCCTCCTGGGTGGATAGTGAACATAGAATGATGGTACTCATCCAATACCTCCTTCCTTATGTTTTCTACATTCGAAACACATAACCTTCCTTTCTTTCTCAACTACCCATTATGGTCAAGATTGAAATCCTTTAGGTCATCACTCTCCGTTCCTTCCCTTGATCTTCTAATATGCTCAGCCGATACTGGATCCTCCTCTTGCTTAAAAGCAATCTTCTCAATCATTACTGGTCGGACTTCTAAACAAGACAATATAGTGCTTCCTGCACTCGATCCTACCTCAAACCTGAATCGCATGTTATAAGACGATAATGCCTCCAAGTCTTTCCACTCAGCGATCATAGCCGATACTACATTGTGATGTTTTCGATTGAGTGCATCCACTACCTTGTTTCCTTTTTTGGGTGATCATAGGCAGTAATGAACTCCAACCATCTCTGCTATCTCATATTCAGCTCCTTCTGAGAGAACAAATACTTCAACTACTTATGGTCAGTATATAACTCCAATCGCTTTTCCAAAAGATAATGCCTCTACATTTTTAAAGCAAATATAACGACAGCTAACTCCAAGTCATGCGTTGGATACCTAACCGCATGTGGTCTAAGCTGTCTAGAAGTGTATTAAAATTCATAATAAATCGGAAAATTATGGAAATCAAAAACCATCACTAAAATATTATTCCAGACCTATATTTAAATATCTAAGGTATTCGGATGTCATTAAGTAGGGTTTTCATGTTAAACATTATCATGAAACATGAATAAACATTTTTAATTTCATAAACAACAAACATATATATCTTAAAACGTCAAATATGGCAATAATATAGCAAAAGCATTTCGGTTCTGAACATAAAACCAAAAACTAAAAGTATTAGGGATGTAGTGATTATTCACTTTAGCTTTTGAGATTATAGGTGAGATTTTGAGTGTTTATTTAATTGATTTCTTCTTTCCTCTTGAATCTTAACTTTACTTCTACTCTTGAAATGGTGGTCGGCCTTAGAAATTTTTGTTTTTAATAAAATGAGAATAATGAACGTCAATTACCCATTTCCTAAGGGTTTAGGGTATAAGGTTTTTCTATTTCCTAAAATACCCTTCTCATTTCCTAGCACACACTACATAGTGTTGTTTCATTTTACTTAAACCCTTTAACGTGGCATAGCTCCTCTAACTAATCAAATCCCAACCTACTAATCTTCACATTATTTAATTTGATTTAACTAATTAAATATCACAAACAAGGTTATAAAATATATGGGGTGTTACAGCGGGCCTAGTAGAAGTATGAACTTCTCCCTTCGACTAGAAGAAGTAAAGCCAGTTGTAGTAGTTATCGCCCAATAAGTTGGGATTTCCTACACAGCGATAGTCTAAGCCTCGATACATGGAGGAGTAATGGATTGTGAGGTCCTACCGTAATCATGAGAATCCTTATGGCGCTTTGTGTGTATCGCCAATGGCATCACCTTTGTTGTCTCTCCTTCTCTTCTCTCCCCTTTCATGCTCTCTCTCTCTAAATTATGCACCTCATCATCCTTCCTTTTCTTGCTTTCCTCATATAGATCGTGATGGGAGTGATGGCCAAATCTGAATTTTGATCCTTGTAAGAGCTAGTACTTTGGCGCAGTTGGTGGTATAATCTACGACCCATGGTAGCTGAAACAAAAAAGTTGAATGATGTTAATACTTGAACCCTGGGACTAAACTTAATGCAAAATGAGTGTCTGTTATCCTAAATTGAAATGTGTAATGTCGATGTCCCCCTATATACTCTACCAACCGTATCGGCGTGGTTTAAGGATATGAGTCTTTCCACCTTCTCTTATGAAAGCGTTGGAAGAAATGTTGTTATATGAGCCTATCTCGCCTATCATCTTGCTAACTGAGAAATCTCTTAATTCATTTATGTCGATGGAATCATCTTTGAGATCTTTGAAAGTTGACGTATCTCCATTGGGGGTCCCAGTAGCTTGACCTTCGATGGACTATGGGGCTTCAATAGTTGGTTACTTTTGAGGAAGAGAAATCAGATGCTCGGGGATCAATGCCTCAGTGGTCAATAAATCCGAAGAAGGAATGTTAGGAAGGTTGGGGCTCATCCTCGATGATTCGTCGAAAGAAACATATCCTCCTCCTCGATGACATGAAAATCATTGTCATTCTCATCATCTAAGACCTCTACCTCCTCTACAACCATTGGTTGCTTCCTATCTCTCCTATGAGCCGGCCCATATTCCTCCGAGATCGTGGGCATCCTATCCCTGTTATTCTCGTGACCGAGGACATCATCTTGCATGGGCTCATTAACCCCTATCCCAATAGCCTCTTCCTTGTAGTCCCTCATAGGCTCATAAGCCTCTACACTTGTTGATTCTACTTCATGCTCATCGCTTGATCCACTCTCTTCCTCTTTCTCTTGAGAACCCTCAGCAGAGCCACGAGTGGAAGTAGTGAAATATGTGCACGATCTAGAGCCGCTCTTCGTCGAAGCTTCAATGTAAGTTATTCTTCCCAATGCAAGCAGTTCATATTATTGTAAATTTTTGTTCATCAAAAGTAACTTGACGTAACGATGGATCATTCTAACGGCTTTCAAGTCTTCAAGCATCTTCTTGTGCTCCAATCTTTTGTCCCACGTTGTAATACCATTAAGGGAATAGGAATATAGAGATTCCAATATAGGAGGAATTGACAGAGAGGAACTCACTTCCTTTCAACCAAAAGTGATTGAATCCTTCTGGACGACAAACGAAGAACTATTCGCTTTTTAACATGGAATGTTTATTGTGGAGTTTCTTCATCACCTTGCATCTACTCTAGGCCTAGATGATTACAAAGGATGGGCTCTTGAACTTAAGAAGATATGTAAGTTCATGGAATTAGGGAGGGCATTCAAACCTTTGCATGAATAAAACATATAAAAAACTCAATCAAGCAAGTCCATTTAGGTGTACATGAAATGACATAAGCCCGATTTCTCCTAGGAAACTCCTTAGGATGGAATTAAAAGGCAAGAGGCGCCATTGAGACACATATATCGACTACAAGTAATGAAACCAGGTGAGGGATGATGTGACACCCCTAATTTTTGATAACATTATTCAGAAGATTTAATTAGATAAATTAAATAGAATAATGTAAATGTTAAGTGATAAGGGGATTGGGACATGAATTAATTTAGTTAAGGCCGAACCTAATAAAATAATTAATGGGCTTAAGAATGGTTTTTGGGTTAATCAAATTACATATGGTATATTTGAAATTTTTCGTCCATAAACTTTACCCTTAGATATTTTTGTTCCTACCATTTTACTACCCATTCATGTCACTTTGAAAACAAAATTCAAAAGTTTAAAGAAAGGCCGGCCACTAAAAGATAAGGGATCCAACTAAAAGCTAGAGAATCAAGCTTAGGGGAAATCAATCTTAATCCAATCTCCTTGCCTTAATCAAGGTGAATAGTAATTCTATCTCTATTTTTTTGAGTCAAATGTTTCGAATTTAAGGGTAAATTTATTTTTGTGGTGAATTGGATGATGATATGCTAGAATATTAATTTGTTGAATTTAAACATGATTGTTTAAAGGAAATTCTACATGGTTTTAGGGTAAAAACGATATATGTTGATGTTTAAATACCATGGAAAAATTTTATGTTATGTAAGACATGATTTTGGAGTTGGGTTTTAATTTTAATAATTTGCCAAGCTATGGAAAGATTGATATGAATTTTCAAAGAAAAATATGGCTATTTGGGTTTATAAATTTATTTTGGAAAATATATTAAGAATTTGGGTCTAGAATTTTGATATGTTAGATAACATGATTAAAATGAATTTTTGAAATTTTTAAGGATTTTTCCAAAGTGATTTGCTATGCAAATTAAATTATTTTAGAAGAGGGACTTCTTTGGAAAATTGGTTTTGCTTAATGAAAGGGATTATTTGATTAACTTAACCATGCTTAGATCTAGAATTAGTGGCAGTTATTTTAGTAAATAATTTGAAAAGGTTAAGGAAATCAATTTGAGTTAACATGTGGTATGTTAGTTAGAGAAAAGTTTACTTTAAGTAGTATTAAACCAGGTTGGCTTAGAAAAGTTGGTTCGGCCTTCTTTGGAAGTACCTTTCGACAAAGAGCTTCCACCTTCAACCCAGTCAAAACCTACAAAGCCGAAACCAATACACATGGTATCACAAAGATGGAACGCAGTGGTTTCGAGAAAGGCGAAAGGTTAGGTGTCAAAAGCATTGCTCTGAAGGGGTCGCTACCTTGGTTTTTTTTTCAAAATGAGAAGCGCCTACTTTTTTTGCTTTAGCCTTCGAAGAAGTTGGGGCATATGGTTTTGAAAGAGGTTTTAAAAGATTTTGAAAGGGTTTCCATTAACATAAGTTTTCTTTCGAAGGGGTTCCTTTACTTATGAAAGAATGTTTTGAAAGAAGGGGTTCCGACCTAGTCGAAGCCCTACTGCTGTTCTTTAGCCTTTCGAAGGTATTTGAAGTCGTCAATGCTTTTGAAAGGTGGTGTTTGTTTTAAAGATGTTTTAAGTCACTTCCTAAAGGCATTCGAAAGGGTCCAAGGATTTCGAAGGCATTGGCTTCGAACCTTCAATGTTTGGTTTATATGGTTTAAGCTTTCGAAAGAGATGGTGCCGATGCCATCATATTTTCCCTAATAATTTTATATGATAAAGGATGGTTTCGAAAGAGATGCTTTCACCTATATTGACTTTGACCCAAATAATATTTTAAGTATAAACCCAAGGCATTTGAAAGGGGGACTTTGAAAAGGAGTACTTTCTTTTGGTTTCAAAGCTATGCTTCTAAATGATTAAATGTCAATAGTTTAATACAATCGAAAGGTTTCTAAATGATGGTTTTAAAGTATTAAAAAGACAAAAGCCTAATGTTCTGAAGGTAGATTTTAAGGCTTTCGAAGGAGGTCATCCTATGAAGTCGAATCGAAGGTTTCGAAAGGTTTTATAACCCAAACTCTATTTTAAAAAGAGAAACCCATGGCTAAATTAAAAGATTTTTGTAATAGTTTTGAGAAGAAGCTTTCCTTGATTAAATAATAGGTTAAAGGGATTAACCATGTTTTGTATTAAACCCAAAGGAGTGGTACTGTTTTGAAATTATGTTTGCTTCTAAAAAATGAATATACTCACATTATAATTGACCCATAACTATATTTGGTGATAAAGGATAGAAGAACCGGCTAGGTTAACCTAGTAGTGAGTATAAATTGATCAAACTCCTGGATGAGTAGATTTGCATCCAAGAGGTCAGGGAGACCAAAACATAGGACGCTTAAATATGAACGTTGTCAGGGAGACAGGTTCATAGTGATCCCATGAAAGCTATGGTTGGGAAGTTATTGGTGTTACCAATAGGTTCATAGTGATCCCATGAAAACTATGTTATAAAGAGTGGTTGGTAGAGGCCAATTGGTTCATAGTGATCCCATGAAAACTATATCCAGATTAAGTTATTGACAGATGTCAATAGGTTCCTAGTCGACCAATGAAAACTAGGATAAGAAGAAAAGATTTTGGCAGGGGACAATAGGTTCCCAGCCAACCCATGAAAACTATGATAAGGGAGAAGTTATTGGAGAAACCAACAGGTTTAGGGGACCTATGAATCAACTAAACCCACAGAAGTGGAAGTGTTAAGTTAATTGGCAGGAGCCAATAGGTTCCTAGTGCGCCCATGAAAACAATGAAATAAGATAGGGAGTCCATCTATTATATAAATGTTATTAGCGAGCCCATGAAAACTAATAGGTTAATAGTGAACCTAGAAACTAGAATATGACAAGGAGTCAATTAAACAGAGGATGGGAAATCGAGTATGTTTTAAATGCTTGCATATTATCATAATATTTTGAAATGACTAGGTTTTTAACCATGGCGGATGCAGGAACATGGTATATGGTTTTATAAAGATTTTGGGATACTAATGAGAGGAAAACCCATTCCGTTAAGCGGCTTGGTCTCACTTGATATCTAAATGATTTGAGACGGTAGATTATTATTCATGCCAGGCTTTATGTCTGACACGAATTATATATTTTCCCCTTAAACTCTCAGGTACTCAATTGATTTTGCGTTGTTTGAGAGTTGGGATATTCAGGTACCTTATTAGACGAATAAAGCTTCCGAAGAAGTGCGGGAGGCATGATAGCTATATAGAGTTTTCTTTTACTTGATTCTGCTATGTTGTTTGTAATGGAAAATTTGTTATATTTCCTATATATATAATCTAATCATCCAAGGGGGCATCTTCATATGTCACTCTTGGCGTATATTGTAATAAATATATTTCTTTAACATGATTTGCGATTGTATGATTATGTAATGTATTGGAAATATTTTGAAATGGAATGTGATTTTGTTTGAAGTTTAAAAATTATTCCATACTCATGTGTATCTGTGTATCAATGAATCTAACACCACCATATTTGGTCGCCAATGATTAATAACTATAGATGATTACAGCATCCATAGCCATTAGTTTTGAGCCCCAAAATAAGAGGATGTTAATGATGATGTGCAAATTCATTTTTCCTAGTAGGCGAACATCTTCTACGAGGATGAAGCATTGTAGGAAAATGTTAGCGAGCATCCTCTCGGTCAAAATGGTGGATATCTGTTTCGACGATTCAGTTATGATTAACCCTGGAGGCAACGAGCGCAGAATGTGATCATGAGAACTATTTGGATCTCGGATATAGAGGTTTTAGGTTGGGTTGTTTCAACCAGGACAGATGGTGAATCTTGAGCAGTAGTGATGCACCCTTAAAGGAGTAGATGATCCCTTGCTAGACTTATGGCGAGCTGATCCTCGAGTCATTCTAAGATAGCAAAACATGGATTCAACATAGTTAGGTAAAATTTAGCTTGAAATAGAACTACTCATGTGACCAACACTTGGAATTCAAAGGAAGCCAACGTGTGTTGACCAAGTGAATTCTAAGTGTTAACCGAGGCAAATGCAGTGTTTTATCCATATAGAATGTGTCCAACATCCCAAACGCTACGAACGAACCATCTGATATAGATAGCTAACTCATATTTGAAAAATAATCCATTTTGTCCTTTAAATTTATCTTTCCATACTTACCCATATCAACGGTAGATAATGGATCTGTTGTCCAGAGTGACGCGGAATGCATTTCTTTTTAGGATTACTAGAAGTGCAGCTGTGGAAAGAAGAAGCGATGGGATCATCCAATATGCTCAAAAATCAAAATTAATCGTTACATTAGAGTCTATCCAATGATTGAATTCCTCCAATCTCACTATAGTGAACGATCAAAAGTGGAAAATCAAGCTTTTTTTCCAAAATCATACATGTTTGACCAAGTCGAAACCCAAGTTCACGGCTCTTTCACCGACCAAACCCATGTGATATTGATTGTCCTTCACCATGTCTGAAATCAACCAGGCCTCAACCATCTCGTCCACCCTATCATGTGAGCATGCCGTTAAAACCCAACTTAGATCAAATAAAGTTGAGTTAGGTTTCAACAAATTTGCGTCCGGTATCTCAAGAGGCGATCATGGAGCAAGCGATGAAGCTGGATGCTGGCTTGTTGTTGGAGGAGACATTGATAGGCAAAGACACCATGAGAGCAGGTCGGTGGTGATGGGAGGAGGCAGTTGAATAAGGTCGGCAATGGAAGGTTAGGCTATAGGGTTTGGGAACTCGGAAGCTAAGAAGTAAAAGTAAGGAACTCTAAGTTATCAAGTTAAACTTGTAAGAGAAAGTGGCCAAAAAAATTTCTATGTGGACAAGTCGATACCAATATTAAAGGTCAGTACGGACATTCCATCATTAATCTAAAGTCGACCAAACTCACTACAGTAAACCAATTCTATTCTATGAAGCTACACATGAATTCCGATATCCAAATTATATAGCCAACATCAAGATAAGAAGTTCTAGTCCATATCCAAATTATATAGCCAACATCAAGAAAAGAAGTTCTAGTCCAAGTCCATACAGACAACGAATAGAATTCGATCAATTTGAGCAAAACAAATGCCATGTCTTGAGACGATACTGAAGCAATTAACTGGAATTCATAGGATAGCACTTTGGGACTTGTCTCATTCCAAAGCACGCTTTATTTTCAGTGAAAGCATACTCCGGTGGGAAATTGTTAACTCGGTTTTTTTACTAAGAAGAAATCCGTAGGAGTTAGAACGTCGAGACGAAGGCAAAACGACTTGAAATATTGGAAGCACACCTAGATTGGGAACAGAAACAATTTAGAGAAGTTTCAACATAGATAGGACAAGAAAAACAAGTTGGTGCTGACATGATGAAGTTGGTGATGACTTCACACACTTCCATATTTCTCTTTTAAAATTGGCATGACCCCATCTTTGCCTATTTTATGTATGCCCAAGAGATATCAAAGGATTCAGAATAACTGATTGCCAAAATTAAGGAGTCATCAGTCAGAGCAGTGGAATAAACCAAATAATAAATCACTATCACCAATATCAAGCAATGCTTCATAGGGATAGCAAGGGATAACTCAAAATCATGTACGATGAAGCATGCAAAAAGAATCAACCCACCTGGGTTTACCCACGGATATCAACACCGAGCTGAGAGGTCGGTACTGACATGTGGTGTTAGCTTAGATGGGTTCATGACTTCATGCACTATCTCGGGCCTCTATCTAAATTATAGTCCAACTCTTATCCTAGCCTAATACATCCGCTAACTCTATAAATACAAACTATACATCAACCAAGAGAGGATCAAGATTATGTTGTTGCTAAGCAAGAACTCTGTCTTTTCTTCAACTATTTCCTCTAAACCAGTCACCACGACAGCAACTGTGGACATTTCAAAGACTTAGAATTTGTCTAGCCCATGTACCTATGACTAATTCCAACTCAAACATTTGTAATCTCATAAAAAAAAGATCAAACAACTATTAAGTGGACTTGGCTTAGTTAATAGCTGAACCACTTTTTTACTGTTTTATATTATTTTTGCCTTATTCTAACAGGGACGTGCTTTCACATACTCGCATCGGGAGTTGATCCATTTTTTAGGTTAAGAACAACTACTTGGAGCTTTTGAGAGTTATAACATAGAAAGCATCCGTCGAGATAGAAATCCTAGGGCTGATGTATTAGTAAAATATGCAAGCTCAAGGAAAGTAAAGGAGTTCTATTTCATCCCAATGAGATCCTAGAGAAACCTAGCATACAGATACTGGAGAAATTATTGGTTATAACATGTGCTTAAGCTGCCCGATGTAAATCCAACACTAGTAATAACTGAAGAAAATTGGATGTTACCATATACTCGATATCTGACTGAGGATATTCTACCCTCGAATGGTGCCGATGTAAGACAGATTCTCCAAGGTTTAGCATTATAGATGGAGTACTCTATAGAATGGGATTCTCAACTTTGTAGTCTAGGTGTGTGTTATTCGGCCTTTTGACCGACTAACTTCAGGCTAACTGGACAAGTTGGACTCGACTATTATGGAGACAAGGAGCACAAAGACATAATCCTAAGATCTTGATACCAAGTGCAAATAAGACAGTAAATTGAAGGAAAACCATCCCAAAATATTCAAAGTCATAAAATCACTAGGTGAGGAATCATCATCGATCCCATACCTAGGGCAAGAACAACTCAAGTACTAAAGCCCATTAATTGTGGGATCGGTACTGATCCCTTCCCTAGGATTAGTAGCAACCCCCAAATATTAATCCAAAGTGACCCCTGCTCCTTCCACTCACTATTGATGATGCCAAAAGCCTTTTCTAAATTCCCTTCTTATGATTCTACGCAATTCTCTATCGATCCCTATAAGTACTAAAGTCAAAAACTACATTCTTCCATAGATCCTATTTGGGTTTAAAAAACACCTAAGCAACGATGTAAATCAACCTTGGAATCACGAAGTCAATAAGAAGACGAACTAGTCCAAAAATTTGCTAAGTGTCCCTGCCTATGTACATGGATCGATACCAATCCCCCTTACAGAGGTCGATATCAATCCACAACCCTAGGGGATATGAAGTAAAGATTTTTTTAGTCAACTTGGTCTTGGTGGCGAGGTTCTATAGTGAAATATCAGTAAGATATTTCGCCATTTAACGTTATAAATACATGGGCAATGCTTCATTCTAAGGATCTTTATGCTGCTGCTACCACAAAATCCATTGTACTCTAGGATCCCTGTAACGACACACGTTTGACATATAGAAGGAGTGTAAAATATTTTTATTTTATTCTTTTGAGGTCTATGACTCTAAGATTTTGGAAAGTGACTGTTAGGGACATTTTCCACATAAATGATTTTCGTCAAATCTCCGTGTGACCATTTTGACCCTGAAAATCTTGTTTGAACTATAAATTTTGATAGGACCACTTCCATTGCTTTAGGTTGATGATTTCTCATTCCATGGAGTGGTCATAATAGAAAAAGGGACTTGTCGTTTGAAAGTTATGACAGTTTTAATTTTTCACTGCTGCTGGCCAGTTTTAGTAGGTAATTAACTAAGCCCATACTTTGGCCCATTAACCCACTTCAAATTTGTGCTAACAGGAGGCTAGATAAACCGACCCAGGTCGTTTCTTTCTTTCTCGAATAGATCAGAACCTCCATTATCACTAATCTCATCAAAAATCACATCTTTTCCTTACTAATCTTAGTAAAATCATTGACTATATAGGAGATTAGAATATAGAAGTTAGAGATTTTCATTTCCATTGATCTTGATCTTTCTTCCTTGTTACCTACTTTAGATCTAAGGAAGAAAATGGGTGTTTTAGGTATTTGGTGAGTGGTTGTTAACCTCTCACACATTTATACCTGCTTTTATAGTTAAAATGGTGGTTTTACATGTTTTTGATCTAAAAGGGGCTTTCTAACTTTAACCACCGGTGCATATTTGTTTATGGACAGAAATATGATATTTTCAAATGATTTTCGAAGTGGGTTTTGAAATTTAATTTCCAATGCTCACATGCTAGTGTAATTTCCATCATTTATATGCATATGTTAATATAAAACTTAGATTCACTACAACAGTTTATGGGTTTCATAGCGTTTGAAAAACGCTATAACAGGCTACCATAGCATTTCAGAGAACGCCGTGGAACCACAAGCTATGGTAGGTCGGCAGCATTACATAGCAGGAAGGAAAACGCTGTAATATCTAATAGCGTTTACAAAAGCGCATAGCGTTTGCAACCTACCATGGCGTTTTTTCTTTATTATTAAACTTAAACGCTATAGGGAATATAATCCTTCATTTAACTTATATAGCGTTTTCGAGCACATTTTATAGCGTTTCATCAAACCATGTTATAGCGTTACAATGTTTTTCGATAGCATTTCTTGTCATGCTTGTATAGCGTTTTGATTTTCTATTATAGCGTTTTTGATTCTATTATAGCGTTTTTGATGCATAAATCTTACATCTCATATAGAGTTGCGATAGTGTTTGATGAATCAATAGCATTTTTCAAACGCTATTCTATATAATATTAATTTTCAACATTTGTTTCAATTTTCATTTTATTATATTATATATATATATATGCACACAGATAGATATATGTATACACATTACACACACACACACATATATATATATATTAAAATGTGGATCCCAAAAATAACAAATCGAGAAGATGACAACAACTATATGTAACAATGATGACGTTGCAGTGAATTCTAATTTGGAAACACATAATCAAACCAGTGGAAAAGTTTCAAATAATTCTGCTAATATTTCAAATACTACAAGACATGGTCGCATGATAATAGTTCAAAATAGTCTAACAAATGAACACAAATACTACAAGACATGGTCACATGATAATAGCTCAAAATAGTCTAACAAATGGACACAAATACTCAGTTATGGAGACGATGATACGGAAATGGCTGCTGCAGAAGATTCTTGCAAGTATCTAAACATTGCTCCAGGTTGCTTCAGTGTTAACCAAGTTCCTGCATTAAATGACAAAGTAGACAATGACAGTTCTAGGTTGAATATACTAAATTTGTAGACAATAAATGACAAAGTAGACAATGACTTGTAGGCAATGGAGTAAATGACTTGGAGGCCTAACATAAAAATCTATCATTATTATTGTCTAACTTTGTTTGCATCATGAATATCATATTAATACATATACTAACCCACCTACCATTTATGAATTTGCAGATGAAATTGGAAGTACAAAATGGATGTTGATTATGTTTACGCTCCACCCTCTTCCTATTACGCCTTGTATGCTTGTTAGCTGTTACTGTATTTTTTGTTCAACTTTCTTATTATCAAAAGCTAACGAAATCTTATCTTGAATATTTGTATTCTGTCTCTGTTAGTTGTGTATTCGTTTTGCGTAGCAACTGTATTTCTGTTCAAATATTTGTTTGTTCCATTTGCATTTATGTTTAATTTGCATATATGTTTCATTATCTGTTTAATCCACCAAACTGCATTTGTGTGTTCAATTTGTTCCATTATCGGTTTCATTTGTGTGTTCCATTATCACACTTCACCCAAATACCATCTCTCCATCAACAACCTATCATTCACAGTGCAGCACCCCTTTCCTCACTTCCCTGTAGTTCATCAAACACACCCATACTCACTTCACCTAATATCTCCACCTGCCTTCATAATACACAACACCACCAGAGCCGCTTCTTCTCAAACACACCTGCAAACATTCTCTTCACCTCTACAAATAAACAACCAAATTTACCAACCTCCTCACAGCCTTACTGCCTTAGCCAAACACAGTCACAGTCCTTCATTTCTTCCTCACCATCACCAATATAACACAGCAGCCGCCATTGATACCACTTCATCAACAGCTACAGCCAACTACGCAGTGACAGTCTAACTACTGCAACCCTGTTCTACTTCTTTGGCCTTCAAAACAACTTACATAGTTCCACTTCTGACAACATAGTTACTTCACTGCACATATACCCCAACCACCTGAACAGTACAAACATCATTTCCTTCTCCATATCCACATAGATGTTGTCCAAACATCATTTCCACAAGCATCGACCATCGCCTTCAAAACCACAATCGCAAACATCAGTCTCCAATTATTCAAACCCATCACCCTCTCTGACCAATCAAAAACCCACATTCTCATCCAAACCCAAATCGTCGAGAATCGCCTCTGACAACATCTTCCTACAAATCGTGAACCACTCACCAACTCAGCCATAAACTGCAGCAGTACAACCTGACCACCCCATCACACTCACCAACTCAGCCACTACACACCACCTCAACATTTCATTTCCTCTTCACCAACAAACCAGCCTTGTCCACACTTCCATATCACAAAACCTCCTTAACCTCTACACATAAACCACTTGCCTTACTGCAATCATACCCGCTTACCTGTCCACATTACAGTTACAAATGAACACATCAATCCCCTTCTCTACATTACAGTTTCCACTCTACACTATTGCATATTGCACTTTAATTTCCTCTACAACAAACTGACAATACCATCACTTGCACTACTACAACAAAAACCATTCATCATCGCACCCCTGCTTGCCATCACTGCTCCTCCTTCCTCAACCCATACATCATTACAACTTGCTCCATCCCTCACTGTAATACAACATCTAGAGTTAACTCCATCTTTTGATTTCTTGTCATGCAACATTGTGCCTAGTAGACTTTCTCCAACATTTTTCTCGACATGCATTACATCTACATTATGACGTATTGTAAGTTCCTATAAAAATCAATAATGGAACAATTTAGTTGTATGATTCCATAATGTTAGTCTAATAGAATAAAATAAAATGTATGCACTAACCACCCAATATGGCAACTGAAAAAAGATGGACTTTTTTTCCACCTTAATAGCTCCATTCTCACGGGATCTTTATCCTCATCATCTTCATTTTTCTTGCTATGCTTAATTCTTCTTTTATTTCCTATTTTATTTTTCTCATTAAATTTTTTACCTTTTCTGTTATTCTTTTTTTGGTTCTTCTTTGCATTTCCAAAATTATTCGGAAAATCTTTTAAAATGATAGAAATTTTTCTCCCAGTTAGAATCCTAGGTCTACACCCTTCCTCCACGGTGTTATCAAACAAGGCCTTCGGTTTTCTCAAAGGTTTTGAAGGAGATAGAAATCTTCTATGGCCCATATAGACGGTCTTTCTACTGTGGTTTAGCCATCGATGATGAGTGTTGACACCGCATAATGGACAAGCCTTTTTACCTTTTACACAGCATCCAGCAAGATTACCATATGCCGGAAAGTCATTTATTGTCCAAAGAAAAATTGTTTCATATTAAAGATTGATTGACTATATGCATCATAAACCTCAACTCCGGTATTCCATAAATGACATAAATCTTCTACTAATGGCGCTAAAAATACATCAATGTCATTTCCTGGTTGCTTCGGACCAGGAATTAACAATGTTAACATAATATTATCTTTCTTCATGCATAACATAGGCGAAAGATTATATGTCACGAGCATTGCAGGCCAACAACTATATTTGGAACTTAACATAGAAAATGGATTGAAGCCATCTGCTGCAAGGCCAAGCCTAAGATTGCATGGATTTGTTGAAATTGATTTGAATTTCTCATCCACTACATTCCATGTTATAGAATCTACCGGATGTCGCATTTTTCCATCGGTGCTTTTGTTATTGAAATGCCACCGTAAATCTTCCGCCATCCTTTTGGATCTAAACATTCTCCTAAACCTCGGAATTATTGGAAAATAACGCAACACTTTAACTGGAATGCCATGCATAATCTCCTTTGTCCGTTGATTTACTTTCCACCTCGAAAATCCATATTTTGGACAATTATTCAAATCTTTATATTCATTCCTAAAAAGACAACAGTCGTTCTCACATGCATGATCTTCTCGAAACCCATGTCAAATATTTTAAGGAATTTCTTTAATTCATATAATGACTTGGGAAGTACGTTATTTTTTGGCAAAAACAATTGCTGCACATTTAGAAGCTTATAGAAACCATTATCAGACAATCCAGTCTCACATTTACGATTATACAAGGCAAAGATAGCAGATAACTTTGTTTGATCCTTGCAACTAGGATACAATGGGGTCCCTGCATCTTCCAAATTTTTGTGTAATTCATCCTCTCGTCTCTGTGCATCATCTTCACCTTTATCATCATCAAAGAAAGTATGATTAATAAAATCTTCATCTTCATAGATAATGGCTTTAAGCAAATCATACGCATCACCCGGCTTTGTATTTTTGCTTTTATTTATTCGCTCGTCATGATTGTACCACTCACCGTCCATGTACTTAGGATCCATTCCTCTTATAATCAAATGCTCGACAATAACTTCTCCATGAAGACGAGTAAGATTTCTACAATCTACACAAGGACATAATTTTTTTTCCATATTTTGCAGCTTTAGCTTTGCATCGTTTACAAAATTCCAAGCTACTTGCTCGTATTCTTTAGTGGTTCTACAATAATAATAAAAAACAAATAATAACCTTAGATATTAAAATATGTTTTAAATTCAATATTATACTTAAGTACCATATAATTACCTGTTTAGACGTACCCAGTCTTTATCCATCATTTCTTGTCTTTTCAAATGGAAAAAAGTATCAGATTTACGAACAGTAAACACTCTTGACACTGATTCTAAATCAAATTTGATGAAAGCAAGTCACCAAATCATGATGATCAACTGTATTAAAAGTTCATAAACAAATTTTAATCTCTATATTGACAAATATATACACATGAACCTAGCACATATACATATGGCTATTCGAAAAAGCTACATATGCGTGTTATCCTTAACCCATGTACCCTTAGTTAAAGAAAAAAGAAATAGTTTATAGAAAAAATAGATGAAACACATATGCCTTTAAGTATCGAATTAAAGTTAAGAGGAAAAAACAATTGAAATGATCAGTAGAAACCAAAAACCAGTGCTAGCAAGTAGGGATAAACAAGACACATATATGTTCAAAACACAAGACAAGGGACTTGGTTATATGGTGTACCATCATAAAAAAAATTCATGAAACATACGTGTTTATAATAATGCTAATATTGTGTACATGTTTTCAAAATTTAAGATTAGTATAGGAAAAAGATTCTTTAGAAACCAATTATTCCTTTAATACTAAGTCTTGCATCATAAATATACTTCTGTAATGACAAACCCCACAAACAACACATATACTGTACTTCCCTACCTCTGTTCACAATGGACAAGGATACAATTTTTTATTTCTTAAAAGACTATACATTGATTTTTGAAATGAAAACTTGATATAAAATCAATTGTATGAGGAATAGGTGTTACAATTATCATTCTTAAAGAGTATAACATCTTCATTAAGTGCTGATTATCATACCAGTACTTAATTTATTCAGACAATGTGCTTAAATTTGGTACAACACCAGTGTAGTATCTCGTCAACACATTAACTTAATTCATTCAGACGTTGTGCTTGGAATTTGGTATAACACCAGTGTAGAAGCTCGATAATAAATAACATTAGTGTAGTAGCCCATCAGACATTTCATACCAGTGCAGTAGCTCAGGGACATCTATTAAATAAACAACCAATGTGTTGGACCTATAATTCCAATAGGGACTAAACTCTGATAATATTTGTAACAATCTGCATTTGTAAACATAGATACTGTACTTAATCTCCATAATCATGGTTTAGTTAATTCCAATAATTCAGCTTATGATCACATTTTATTTTCCTACTATTCATTTCTTTTTCCATAAGTTAATAGATGTCATGTCAGTATAGTGCTTTACCCTTCTAATGTTTACTTCTTTTATTTCACAGCTTCTTTTTGTCTCAGTTAAAGTAATAAAATAGAAGACAGCTTTGTAAAATGAATTGAACAGATCAATTAAGGGTTCTTTTTATTGCAGTGTACAATGCACTACAACGTGGACCAAATCTGATAAATTATTTTGTTCTTATCTGACTCTTTAGTACACAATATATTAAAAACCATTCAATTTAATGAAACCAAAAAATGCGCATGAACTGAAAGCAAATATCATATTTTTAAACTTATATTTAAGTGTTCCATCATACATCGTCAAATGCTGGATTTTTAAACATAATTTGAATTGCTTTGTCTAATAAAGACAAATATGAGGAGGTGAGCAATTTTGGGTTTCAGGAGCTAAACCCTACCAACCCTTCCTCATTTCAAAAGCAGCATAAAGTATGCTCATTCTATACTTTAAACTTTAAATACTTTATATTTCCACAGTTTTACAATTAATGAGTTTTAGTCCATGATTTGAAACAATTCCACCCTTCTCTCTGATTTTTTGGCTATTTAAAGACGACTAAACAAATTTGAAATATGTATGTTATGGGTTTCACTAGGCTTTTCTTTTCTGAAAGCAAAGGTTTTAGTTTTCTGAAAATAAGAAATTGTAGCTTGTAAAGAAAAGAAATAGAAAATCCTAGAGAGAAATGAAAACAAGCAAACAAATACAAAAAAGTAGACCAAAGCCTGTTTGAAAGAAAAAGGAGAAGCTTATCATTTATCATCTCCTTTCTTCACTTTAATATGAAGCTTTCTTGTAAGTAATTATTCTATTTTCTGAACAAATCATCAAGAAAATTCTCATATTCTTAAAATATGTTATACCAGAGTATTTAAAATTCATTCTGTAATGCGTGGGGAATTAGTTAAATACTTCCCTACTACTAATTTAATATTACAAAATCAAGTGCACTCGTGTTACCATGCCTCATTCTAGTTATCAATGATATAGCACCATCAGTCTTCTGTAGAATACACGCACGCCCTCTACATTTTTTGCAAGTTTATATTTGTATTATTAATGGTAATCGTATGTCAAACAATGTGCATGTATGTTGAACTACGAGCGTCATGCCAATACACACTAAAGAATGAAGAAACAATAATTTCATACATCAGAGTGACCGATGAACTTGAAGAAGAAATACTTACAATATCAGATATTGCACCTTAAAGATATTTAAGTGCAAAATTACAACGACCTAAGAATACTGGACATATCACTTGAAAAATTAACCCACAACCATTGTTGTGTTCTAAGTCTATCTCTACTGTGAATTATCAAAACTCCATGGTAAGATAGCCTTTTATCCAACTCCATCAATGATTTTTTTTTCTGTATTGGTTTGTGTTACAAATTTATATTTAGGACCCCCAAAAATGTATGCATCTATGTCATCAGTGGTGAAACTAGAATTTTTACGATAGGCGGATTCATATAAATGATCAACTCTATTTCAATTTTTTTTCTAAATTAAATTGAATTAATATAAATTATATTTAAAAGATTGGGTACAAAAACATTGATCACATACAATATTCCCACTACACATACTTATCTCGGCTGCAGCTGACCAGGTACACACACTATTCACAGACACATACTTTCAAACACCTAACACGCAGGGAAAAACAAGGCACAATAGCTCTGGTAATACACACACAATTTACTATGGATTGGCTAAAGAACAAATATAGTCTAACAAAATCTTCAAGTAATGATGTAAACAAGCAATTACAGAATTCAGTGATGTAACTAGCATCACAGACCAATAATATTTGAATTAAAATAAAATGAAGAATAATGTACTAGTATTAATTTTTGATACACATGTACAAAATTCAATAAATCAGACACAAACAAAATGAAGAATAGTAATATCTCTCATCGAAGTTTGTGTACAATTTCTAGAGACACTTGTTCACACAGCTATCAGTTCACACAGAATATATTACTTCTGGAATCATTGTTTACCTCTGGATATTACTGATTCATTTGGGATTTTTGGATTTCTGGAATTTCTGGAGACGCTTGTTTACACAGCTATCAATTCACATAGCTATCAGTTGGTTTGGGATTTCTGGAATCTCTATTTACTTCTGGATATTGCTGAATCACACAGAATAATTCGATCGACGTCAAAGGTATTTGGACCGGCTGGGATTTCTGTTTACTTCTGAATCGGTTGGATGACAGCGATTAATTTTTTTTGGAGATGATAAAGTAAAAGGAAGTATATGCAGGAGCTTGGAGGAGAGGAAGTGAAAGCAATATTCCTGCACAATTTTTTGTTTCCCGCCTGCAAATCTACACATAGCGTTGTACAGAATATATTTACAAATAGCATTGTACAATATTTACAAAGAGCGTACTAGGCCCTAGCTTGCATAGCGGACCAAAGGTGATATGCGGAAACGCTATAGATTGATGCTATCAAACGTCCCTTTTTTGTAGTGATTTAAGAATAAAACTAGATTAATCCTTATATTCTCATGTATTGTATGGATGAATGGATGCGTATGCATGATTATCTATGACTGTATGTGATGTTTTGATGTTGTTTGCTAATGTTTTGGATGTTATGTAGACAAGTCAAGAGATTGGGGAAATTCTTAGGCTGAGTTGGTTGCAATTATACGAAATTTGGTAGAGGAGCTCTAGAGAATAAGGGGAGCCTACATGTTAAGTTGCATCCTCAAAATCTCTAAGGATTAAATTCGGCCCTAAATTATGAGGCTTGATTTGTAACTCAATTTTTGTGGTAGCTCCTATGGTTTGGTAATTGGCATGGATGGATAAAGCTTGGCTTGATGAGTTATTCCATAGCATGTAAGGATATTGGCTAAGATAGAAGTTGGTGAAGAATTAGTGCTTGACTTAGCGACGAATTAAGATTATTCGTCTTGAGTTGGTGATGAGTCAAGGGCTTAAGTTAGTGATGGATTAAAGCTTTAGTTAGCGACAAATTAAGCTTTAAGTTGGTGATGAGTCAATAAATTAAGTTGATGACAAGTCAAGGTCTAAAGTTGGCGATGAATTGGGGCTTGGGTTGGCGCCGAATTAAGGGCTTAATTCGGCCCCTGAATTTAGGGGGTTGGTCCAGGGAATGTGAAACTTCCAGGAACTGTTGTAGTGGTTCTTTAGATCGTGCTAGAGGTGTTGGCTCGTTTGCAAAATGAGAGATGGTGATGTAACAGCATGATGAATGTTAGTGTTTTCGGATGGTAATTCGACGTGGAGTTGAGTTAGGTTTCGAAGAAGATGGCTCGATGTAGAAAGGAGTTGTAGAATAGGGAATGTAGAATGTGTCCTTAAGGACAACAACTCGATGAAGAAAGGAGTCATTGAGTGGGAAAATGTAGAACGGTTTCTCCAAGAAAATGGAAGCTATTTGGAGTGGAAGAGAGGGTCAGATATGCATATTAAAGGATCATTGATACTCGGAGTATTCTCTTTTATACCCAACATAGGGGTACCATAAGGACGTTGATAGTTAGTGAGGACTAGCTACCTCAGATTGGAAGAATGGATCCATGTACCCTGGACCGGAAGAATGGGTCTAGTACTAGATTTTGGTTAAAGAAGCATAATTGAAAACCAGGATTTCCATTAATCCCTGGCAAATGAATGGTCATATGAGATATCATATATCCAGAGTACGGTGAGTGGTAGCTAGGATTTTTTGATGGACGCTATGGTTGCTTTGGTTTCTTTCCCCACAATCTATCACTCTAGGGTAGTTAATGGAGATAGTATTGGAGATACTGATACCTGGACAATTGTTATCACACTTTTTTGTATTACACCCTAAGGACACTTAGAGTAGCATATTATGTTGTTAGGCACTAACTCTTTGGTTGCGGGGACAGGTCAGGTACGATTCATATACCTTCTTCCTTACTATATCAACTTGTATAGTATTTTGAGATTAATTTATCGATCACACCAGACTATTGTCTGGCTTAAGGTTTTATGCTTTTTTCCTTATTATCTTTGTGCTCTTAAATGAGTACATTAGATAGTAGGTCTATGAGCGACGTAGTAGCTGTGCAGAGGACGAGCAAGCGGGAGCTATCTCGCATTATGTATGGATTTCATTCATTATTATATTATGAAAAACTATGGAGCCTTGACAGTGTTCACTTGTTATTAGTACTATGAGACAATTATTTGAGTTTATTTCCTAAGTATAAAATCTATTTTATGATGTTTAACTCTGTGTATCTATACTATGTTATTTGAATCAATTAGTTATTATTGTCCCTCCTGTTTTATATTTGTGACATTATATCTTATTCCATGTGTTATGTGATATAATATAGGTTTTGTGATGTTTTGTTTCAATTTTAAAACTTGATGGTCATTCTGCATCGATCGGCGCAACAATAGTGCACCATCTTATGTATATTGGGTGCCGATGGTGTAGGGCGGTCTTCTCATTTGGTATCAGAGCCTAGGTTGCATTGTTTAACCTAAGGGATGCCATGATTCAGTAGAGATAGGGAAGGAGTTCTCACCCTGGACTGAATTAAGAGAGTATATACATACGAGAGCACATATTTGTTATAAATTTTGATTTTCAAAACTATATAGTAGTATATATAGTATATAAGTCGCATGCGCACTCGAGTACTGCTAACAAAGTTTTCTTTTTTGAAAAAACATTGTCTGGAACTCTATCTCTGGAGTTGAACAAGAAGCGGGTTCTGGGGTTGCAAATCCTGACTTGCCAGCTATGTTCAACACGATGACGATGAACATGCTTCAAAATGTCCAAGCGGCTGTTACGAATGTTGTTATTGGTGGTGGTTCTCAGGTGCAAGCGCCGAGGGCATACATCGCTAAGCTATGCAAAGATTACTCTACTTTGGAAGGCAAAACATTTCTTGAGGTGGAGTCTGCCATCAAAGTGTAGGATTTGTTGCACACCTACAAGTGTATTTTTGGTGATATGGAGATTGATGATGCCTTGACAAGGAGGTTGGCCTCTAGACAGCTTCAAGGGCGGGCAGTCCATGAATAGGTTGGATGATATCACCGCCACTACACCCAAGGATATCGGTACAAGGCCAAGTTTGAGGAGAAGTTCATTCCGGCTGCTCGAAAATCAATATTATTCAGGAGATTCATTGATTTAAAGCAAGGAGATATGTTTGTTACTAATTACATTGCTGAGTTCGATGCTCTATAGAAGTGTGGGATGTCCTTCATCGACACTCCATTAAAAAAGAACGAGAAATTTATCATTGGTTTGGATGAGTATTTAGGGGAGAAGCTAGTAAACTACATCGATGGGCCATTTGAGAGACTCGTTGAAAAAGCTCTTCACCGCAAAAATTTATACCCCCAAGTCCAAATCAGCTGCTGTTGTTAAAGAAGAGCCTAAACCACAATTGAGCGGAGGAGACAAGAAGAAGTGGTCTGGATAAAGGAAGCAATCTCAGGGGAAGAATAAGGGGAAGGATGCTCAAAAGAAGGGTAAATGATATCCAATTTTCTATGGTTAAGGGGAAAAGATTCACATGTCAATGGGAAGAAGAGGTGTTACAATTGAGGCAAGCCAGGGCATATACTAGAGAATTTTCCAAAACCATTGCAGCAAAAACAGGTTGTGAGGGCATATGCTTTAGACATTGTTTAGACTACGTTGAGTGTTCCCTCGACAAAAGAGAAAGGGAAGGGCGTTGCCATTCAAGGTATGCTTTCCCTTTGTGATGTCCCATATGTGTTTTATTCAATACCAAGGATTCACATTCCTTTATATCTAGTGACCTAGTAAATAGACAAGGATTGAAATCCGGAATAGTTGACTGACCGTTGATTGTGACGAACCCTGTAGGAGGCTCCACCAACCTATGTATGGTTTTTCAAGGTTTGGTCTGAACGAGTCATGGTTGCTCTTTTTATGATTGTTTTGTTCTTAATTTCATTAGGTTTGGGATTATCTTGGAAATGGATTGGCTAAAGAAGTAAGCGGCAATAGTGGGTTGCGAGAAATTGTGACAATTGGAGCTGTCAAAGGCGAACGGTAGTGATTAGCTACCTACCAGAGGATGGGGCTATAGTCAGCTATCTATGTTCGCTTGAGATTCCACGAGATAATTTGTCATCTGTGCCTATCGTAGAGTGTATTCAGACTTATTTGAGGAAGTAACCATATTACCACCGTAAAGAGAGATCGAGTTTCATATAGACTTAACGATGGATGCTAGACCTATAGTTATGCAATTGAGGCGTATGGCACATAGAGAGTAGAAAGAGTTAGAGGTGTAAGTGAATGACCCATTTAGAAGAGACTTCATTCGTAGGAGCATATCCAAGTGGGGTGAACTCGTAATATTCACCACAAAGGGAGATGGCCCTCTGAGGTTGTGTGTAGATTATGGTGAGCTAAATAACATGACGAAGAAGAATACGTATCCACTCCCACATATGATGACTTATTCGATTAGCTCCATGGTACGAAGGTGTTCCCCAACTGGATTTGGTGACGGGATTTCACTAGTTGAGTATAGAAAAGGAGAGTATGTCAATCACCGTGTTTCGTATGCCTTTTGGTTTCTATGAGTGGTTCGTTATGCCTTTTGGGAAAACCAATGCTTTGACATACTTTGTTGATCTCATGAAATGCGTCTTAGAGATCAGCTCAACAAGTTTGTACTTATGTTCATGGATGACATCCTCATCTATTCCGGATAGAGGAGGAGCATAAGGTGTACTTGAGGATTGTGCTCAAAGTATAACGGAAGCATATGTTGAAAGCAAAGTTTTTAAAATGTCACTTCTGAAGAAGGGAAGTGAGACTCTTCGGTTATGTCATCTCTGAGCGGGTATTGCAGTCGATCCTACCAAGGTAGCAGCAGTTCAAGATTGCAGCCAACCCAAGAATTTTACCAATATGAGGAGTTCCTTAGGACTGGCGAGATATTATAGATGCTTTATTAAGGACTTCTCGAAGGTAACCGCTCCGTTGACCAATTTGACAAAGAAAAATCAGAATTTTATTTAGAATGCGAGATGTGAGCAGGCATTTGTGAGTCTGAAGGAAAGGCTGACGAGTGCACCTGTATTAACCATTTCAAGCAGGAATGAGGACCATACAATATACACAAATGCTTTGGTACTAGATTAGGTGCGGTATTGATGTAGAAAGGAAATTTTGTTGCCAATGCTCGTCGATAACTGAAGCCGCACGAGAGGAAGTATCCAACTCATGATTTGGAGTTGCCAGCAATAGTTTTTGCTTTGATAATTTAGAGGCGTTATTGATTAGGGAAAGGTTCGAGTTGTTCATGAACCACGAGTCCTTGAAGTACCTTTTCTCCATAAGGATCTTAACTTTCGACAGCAGTGACGGTTGGAATTCTTAGCCTCCTATGACTTTAGCTTTTCCTATACACTCGGTAAGGGGAATGCAGTCGCTGATGCATTGAGTAAAAGACATGCCAGTTTGAGGGCGATGTTCCTAGAGTGGAAATAGTTGGGGTATATCACTGGTTATGATTTCAGATTTCATTGCGATTTAGAGCTAGAAATGTTGGTTAATTTGACAATCAGGCCTACTTTGATTAAGCAGATCAATACAGTCAGAAGCGAAATGCTATATTGGCTCAGATCATGGCTAAAATAGAAGGAGTAGAGTTAGAGGATATAAAGAAATATGGACTCTAATGAGAAGATTGGCTCCATAAGGACGGGAATTATTCATTCTCGATGTAGACAGATTACGAGACAAGGTGTTACGAAAGTGGCACCATTCTAACTTGACCATACATCCCAGCGGTAACAAGATGTACCATAATATGAGGCAACCTACTATTAGGAAGGGATGAAGAAGGACACTGAGACATTCATCTCGAAGTGTATGAACTGCCAGTTTGTAAAGGTAGAGCGAAAGAAACCGAGTGGCTTAATGCAACTGCTTGAATTTCCCAAGTGGAAGTTGAAACAAGTATCAATGGATTTCATTGATGGACTGCCAAGTACTTATGTAGGATACAACAACATCTGGGTCGTAGTCGATCAATTGAGTAAGCATGCTAGATTTACACCCATCCAGTCAAGCAGAACGACAGCCAACCTAGCTGATTTGTATGTGAAATGGATTGTACAATTCCATGGTTTTATGAAAAGCATTGTGAGAAAGCAAGACCTATTGTTTACCAGTGGGTTTTGGAAGAACTTACAGGAGGCGTTGGGTATCGAGCTACATATTAGTACAGCTTATCACCTAAAACAGATGGGTAAACTGATATAGTGAATCATATACTGGAGGATCTCTTACGAGCTTGCATTCTCCACTTTGGAGGCTCATTGGGTGATCACTTGCATTTGTTAGAGTTCACATACAATAATAGGTATCGGTATAATATCGGTATGGCACCATATGAAGCATTGTATGGTCGAACATGTAATTCCCTTTTATGTTGGTGGAAAGCAGGCAAGAAGCTGGTACTCGGGCCAGACATGATTAGGGAAACCTCAGAGAAGATAGAGATCATTCGGCAATGAATGAAAGTTGCATAGCATAAGAAGAAGGGTTACGCTGATAAAAGACATAGCGATCTAGAATTTTCTGCGGGCGATATATAGTATTTATGAAAATTTCTCCTTTGAAGAATGTTACTCAATTCGGTAGCAAGGGGAAGTTGGCACCGAGATTTGTGGTTCCTTTTACAATAGCAGAGAGGATTGGGAACCTAGCATATAAGGTCAATTTACCTCCGAAGATGGAAGATGTGCACAATGTCTTCCATATTTCTCATATGCAGAAGTTTGTGCACGAATCAGCCGTGAGGATTGCAATGATTAACTAGATGTTATTGAGATTGAACCAGAAGCTTCGAGACCTTATATACCGTTTCATATTATCGGACGCGATACAGAACAACTTAAGAGGAAGACGGTGGAGTTAGTGAAGGTTCAACGGAGTGAAAGTGAAGGTGATTGCACATGGGTGAGTGATGAGAGTATGAGAGTCACACATCCAGAGCTCTTCATATGATGAGGCCTATTGTTTATCGTATTTACGTTCACTTTCAATATCATTTAAGGTAAATTAGAATCCTACGTGCTAGGATAGGGTTACATATATTATTGATTGCATGGTTGCATATTTGTTATGTTTAATGATACATATGATTGTTAGGCATGGATGGTAACTATGATTGATTGCCTGTGTTTGTTTGGGGATTTCTAGGGCAAAATTTTGAAAGGAAGAGAGTGCAATAACCAATGTTTTAAATATCAGAGGATCATAAATTATTTTTATTTTATTTATATAAGGTTGTATGACTAAAAGATTTTGGAAAATGACACTTAGGGACATTTTCTACATCTATGATCTTTTCCGAATTTCCATGTGACAATTTTGACCCTGAATATCTTTTTAGAATAAAACTTTTGATAGGAGCCGAACTGGGGTCTCAAACCACTTCCATTACTTCAGGATGATGGTTTTTCATTTCGTGGGGTGGTCAAAATATAAAAGGGACTTCTCATTTGAAATTTATGAAAATTTGGGCAGCTATTGGACAGTTTTAGCGCGTAATTAACGTGCTTAGGCCGCTAACCCGCTTCAGGACTTATGCTAATAGGAGGCTGGGAAAACTAGCCTACGTCATTTCTTTCTTCCCCAAAATTGATCTAGACCTCCATAGCCTTAATCTCATTAAAAATCACATCTTTTCCTTGTTAATCTTTTTCAAATCTTGGATATGAGATTAGAATATAGAAGCTAGAGATTTTCATTTTTATTGATTTAAGTCTTTATTCCTTATAGTCTACTTTAGATCGAAAGAAAAAAAATTGGTATTTTAGGTATTTAGTGAGTGGTTCTTGACTTCTTACTCATCTATACTTGTTTATGCAGTTAAAATAGTTGTTATTACATGTTTTTGGTCTAAAAAGGGTTTTCTAACTTTAACCACTTGTTCATGTATGTTTATGATCAAAAATATGTGATTTTCAAATGAATTTAGTAATGGGTACTGAAATCTAATTGCTCATGCCCACATGCTAGTGTAATTTCCATTATTTACATGCATATGCTAATGTAAAACTTAATTTAAGAATAAAACTAGTTTGATCCTTATATTCTCATGTATTGTATGGATGAATGGATGCATATACATGATTATCAATGATTGAATGTTATTCTTTGATGTCGTTTGCTAGTTTTCGGATGTTAGGTAGATAGGTTGAGAGATAAGGATAAATCGAAGGCTAAGTTGGTTGAAATTGGATCCCCAGATTCTCTAAGGATTAAATTCAGCCCCGAATTAAGAGGTTTTATTCGGCAACGAATTCATATGGTATCTCTTATGGTTTGATTGTTGGCATGGACGAATAGAACTTGCCTAGATGAGTTGTTCCATAGCACGGTGAAGTAAATTGGCTAAGTATAGAAGGTGGTAACGAATTAAAGCTTGAGTTGGAAACGAATTAAGATTTAAGTTGGTGATGAGTCAAGGGCATAAGTTTGTGACGAATAAAGCTTCAGTTGGCAACAAATTAAGACTTAAGTTGGTGATGAGTCAAGGATTTGAGTTGATGACGAGTTAAGCGCTAAAGCCGGCAACGAATTATGCCTCGGGTTGGTGATGAATTAAGGGCTTAATTCAGCCCTAAATTTAGGGAGTTGGTCTAGGGAATGTGAAACTTTTGGGAACTATAGTAGATGTTCTATAGATCGTGCTAGAGGTGTTGACTCATTTGCATGATGATTGATGGCAATGTAACATCATGATGAAAGTTAGAGTTTTCGTATGGTAACTCGATGTTGAATTGAGTTAGGTTTTAGAGATGACAGCTCGATGTAGAAAGGAGTCATAGAATGAGGAATGTAGAATGGTTCCTTAAGGACAATGGAGTCGTTGAGTGGGGGAATGTAGAATGATTCCCCCAAGATGATGGAAGCTAGTTGGAGCAAAAGAGAGGGCTTGGATACACGTACTAAGGGATCGTTGGTAATCCGATTTTTTTCTTTTATAATCAAAGCTGAGGTATTGTAAGGACGCTCATAGGTGGTGAAGAATGGCTACTCAAGATCGAAAGAATAGATCCGTGTAACCTGGACCGAAAGAATGGGTCTATTACCAGCTTTAGGGTAAAGAGAGTACAAATGAAAATTTGGATTTTCAATAGTACATGGCATAAGAATGTTTATATGAGATCATATATCCAGATTACATTGAGTGACAGTGAGGATTTTTGATGGATGCTATGGTTGCTTTGGTTTCTTTCCTCACAATCTATCGCTTTAGGATAGTCATTGGAGATAGATATTGGAGATAAGGATGCCTGGACACCCATTATTATGCTTTGTTGTATTACACATTTATGACACTTAGAGCAGCATATTATGTTGCTATTTGCTAACTCTTTAGTTGCAGGGATAGGTCAAGTATGATTCATATACCTTGTTCTGTACTATATCGACTTGTATAGTATTTTTAGATTCATTTACCACTCACACCAGACTTTTGTCTAACTCGAGGTTTTATTCTTTACTTCTTATTATCTCAGTGCTCTTAATGGAGTATACTAGATAGCAGGTCTAGATGCAATGCAGTAGCTGTGCAGAGGACAAACTAGAGGGAGATATCTCATGTATATATGGATTTCTATGCTTATTCCGCTCTACAACACTGTGGAGCCTTGGTAGTGTTCCATTATTATTAGTAGTATGAGATAGTTATTCGAGTTTATTTTCGTAATATAAACTCTATTTTATGATGTATAATTCTGTGTATTCATACTCTGATATTTGAATCACTTAGTTATTACTATCTATCATGTTTTATATCTTTGATATTATATTTCATTCCATGCATAGTGAGATATACTACAAGTTCTATGTTGTTTCATTTTTAACCTTGATGGCCATCCTGCATCTTCTAGCACGATAGCAGCGCACTATTTTATGTGTAATGGGTGTCTATGACGTAGGGTGGTTGTCTCAATCCCTACCAATCCCTTCTACTTGTAATCATAAACACTAGTGTAGAAGCAATAAAATCATTCTAGTGGGCATAGGCCAAGATTACTAAACCACTATAAATTTATGTGTGCTTGTTTTACTCAATTTTCATTTGCTTTCTTGATTTAATCTCTACTCACTTACTGTTTTAGGTTTTTGTGCCATTTTTGGTTCAAATATTTTGGTGCTTTCATTGAGAGCTTGATTCTCGGGCTATTTGAATCCTTGTCTCCTATTGGATTACCTATAATCCAAGGAAGAGATCTAATTCCTTTTCAACTACTTTCCATGCTATTCTAATTTGCATAAATTTCAGAAGAAGTTATCTTCAATAACCCTCAGGAAAGACAAAGTCATTGCCTCCTCAAAAGCTACTGATGAAATAGAGAATGCTAACTATCACATCCTGGTTAAAGATGCACAACAAGAAACTGTTAATGTCCAAAATCCTAGGATTGATTTTGATCGTGACGAAAGAGCTCAGGATAGCCATGTAGAGTTGAACCAGCAAATCTAAGAGAATAGAAACTTGATGAGCCAGCTTACTACTCATCGTAGGAAGATTAGGAAAGAGCCAACTTCTCCTTACTCAGAATCAGAAAATTCCTCATTATCAGATCATTTTCGAAGGAGCGAAATCTCAAAGGATGGAAGCATATGAAGAAGGAACCTCTAAGCGGGAATATGCGATCGAACCTCATCAAGGCACAGAGGTCGGTACAGATTCCATCAAGGGGTCAGCACCGAACCCACTCAACAAATGGTCGGCCTTAGAGCTGGTGATAATGTGCAGCATGGGTGCACCGTGACTAACTAGGGCGGTGGAGGTTAGGAATTTACCATTGAGTTGTCCAAGGAATGAATGTGAAGCTGCTGGACAAACGGTTATTCTGAAGTTGGGAGAACTAGATCATGAAGCATGAACCGGGACCGTTTACTAGGCCAACCATAAGAAATAGATTACAACTACCACAACCCAATAGGTTCTCAAGAGCCAAAATTGGCTAAGACGGTGAGACAACTTATGAGAGAAAGTCAAGGCTAAGAGTATCTATAGAGATTCAATATTCCAACCACAATCGGCATATTCAAGTAGCACTGACCCTCGATAGCACTTTATAAAGTATGAGTAGCGCATGGATTCTGTCATGGCCACAGATGTTGTCAAGTGTAGACGCTTTCCTATTTTCCTAGAAGGAGTAGCAACCATGTGGTTTACTCAACTACCACCAATGTCCATCTCATCATTTGATCAACTGGCGAGGAAATTTTCAAGCAATTCAGAATGCATGTGACTCGCCCTAAGGATGCAATTTCGTTGTCTAATTTATTTCAAGGATTAGGAGAGTCACTCAAGGACTTTTCCCAAAGATTCAATACCCCTGTGACTGAGGTGGGAAACACTCATGAGAACATACTCTTGATGGCTCTAATCTAGGAGATCCACCCCAATACAGACATTGGTGAATGGTTATCAAGAAAGCCTCTTGCTACTCTGGATCATTTTTACAATAAGGCCAACTAATACATACACAAGAAGGAGACTAATCTGACTAGAAGAAGGAATGAAACAGGTTATCAGGCCAAAGCAGTGCAAAGCAACATTGTTGTGAAACAGTCTAGAGCGAATTTGTAACATCCCTGAATTTTATCCTGAATAATTTGATGATTAATTTAATTTTTTAAAATTAAATTGTGAATCTTTTTATGAATTAATTAAAATTTCTGGGATAAATAAATATTTTATATTATAAATAGAATTATAAAGTTTTAAGATTTATAAAAGATAGGTTTTGTTATTTATTTATATTTATAAGTTTAGTTTAAATTAAATCTTGGAATTAAAATTCAAAAAAAAATCTTATAAATATATTAGGTTTGAAAACATTATATTTTAAATTAATAAAGATTTGTTTTCCACATTATATTAAATAGTTATTTTGAATGAGAACATATAAACAAGAATAAAACACTAAATATAAATATTTATTAGTAGTGTATAATTTAATTTCAAACCATTTTTTCTTTAATTTGTATAAGTATTAAATAATTGTTTTTAACATTTAACCCATAATTAGTATAAATTGGAATTAAACCATTTTAAAATAGGATTCCTAACATAAGTTTGTAAAGTAAAAATAAGATAGGATTTAAAAACATAAACATGATTTGCAAATAAAAATAATACATAAATGTATGAGTGGAAAATAAATATGAATATATTTATGTACTAAACTACATTTGTAAATATAAAGATTAAATAAATTTAAAGGTTTGAACTATAAATTTTAAATTAAATTGAATATAGGGGTTTAAACAAAATATATAAATTAATTTGAAGTAAGGGTTTAAAACTAAATTTTAAAAGTTAATTGAACTAAAGGACTTAAACATAAATTTCTTTGTTTTAAACAAATGTAAGTATCTTGTTATGAAAATTAAGCAAGTGTGATAAATCAACATGGAAAAATTAACAAGTGGCAACAAATAAAATTTCTTTTAATTTAAAATGTATAAAACATACATAAGAAAAACAAAGCAAATCAAACTAAAATTTGGAAACTCTTTGCAAAGCAAAATCCGTTTCAACCTGGAAATCAAAGTCAGAGAAGAAAATCAAAGCAAGAATGAAATCAACCAGGAAATTAAACAACCTCTTATAAGTTCAAAATCTGAAGCATTCCAAAACAAAAACATTAACAATCAAGTTCAGGCTCAAAAAGAAATTCCTCTCTGTTTCTTCCTGTACAACCAAAAGGTGAGCAAACTTTACCTTCTTTAATTTGAGATGCCTATAAGTAACTCCACAATCTAAACGTTTAAATATATTGTTATGTTGCCTGCTTATCTCTGAAACTTAGTTTGTTTGTGAGTAAACAACCTGTTCAAGATTTAAGTTAAAATTAATTGGTGTATGTGTGATCTATGAATTAAACAGTGTTGGGTTTGAGTATTCTTTCAGATTTAACTCTGTTATATATATAGATTTGTCTGTGCATTACTTGTTCTTTGTTTTGGGTTTTAGGGTAGAAAATTAACATGAAATTCAAACATCACCTCATTTAATTATCATTAGACTTTGAAGTTTAAACAAAACAAGTTTGTTTATACTTGATTTAAGCCTTGAAATAGTTCCTAGTAACATAGAGTTGTGAAGCATCTACAAAAATTTAGTTTACATGAAAAACTTAACTTCATGATAAATTCGAATGTCTTGAAACTCTAATTTAATTATATAACTTGAATTGTTATCTGAAGATAGGATTTTAAATCAAAGATGGTAATTTTTCAATGGGTTTGCAAAGAGAAATTGGCAGATGAACTGGAAATGGTTTTCGACCAATTGCCGGCGAGATGATGAACAGGAGGTGCCGGGGTTGCTAGGGAAGGTGGAGGAACCTACGGTGGTGGTAGGAAAAATGGTCGGGGTGGCCTCGACCACTGTGGTGACGGCGGCGCAAGGTTTAAGTTTGTAAACCTAGTTTTAGGAAGGTCAGTGTTTTGGGATCGCCGTGGCCACGTTCGTGCGTCGAGTGGCACAAGGCTTTGGGAGATGATGGCTCGGTGGTTGACAAAGCTATGGCTGAAAGTTCGAGTCGACTGGTGGTCGGAGTCACGGCAACGAGGATTTTCTTTGGTCGCTGTTTTGGTCGTGATGGCTCGAGCTATGCTCGTTTTTGAGTGACGACGTGATAGAGATGCTAGTCGATCGGGTTTCGACTTCGAGATCGATAGCGACTTGCTGGAGGTCTCGCCGATCATCGGAGCGCCGTCAAAGGCCGATGCACATACACGGCGTGTCGTTCTGGGGAAGTTTATTTGGGTTCTGGTTGTAGAGGTTTGGTCTCGAGACATTCTCGAGTGACTCGAGTATCAGGCACGAAGTAGATGTGGTTTTGACTCGAAGTCACCTAGAAGGTGTCTCGGGAATATTAGCTACGGGTTTTAAAACCTGTAAGTTTTATAAGACTTAAATCTGGATTTTTTTAAAATATAAAATAGATATTTAAACTAAGTTTAAATCAAAATTTAGTTTGGGTTCGAATAAAGTTTGAATCTCAGTTTTAAATATAAGATAAAAATTTTAAATTAAATTATTATAACAACTTTAAAAGGTTTAAATAGTTGGGATTTAAAAAGTAAAGCTTTAAATAAAAATAGAGATTTAAACTTAATTTTAAATCTGGATTCAAATATAAATCTAAATCTTAGTTTTTGAAATAAAAGAAATTTTTTAAAATTAAATTGTTTTAAATAACTTGAATGATAAAGTGATTTTTAAATTGATTTGAATTTAAAATAAAATTGGGTTTTAAATCCTTTTAACTTCTATTATAAGCTAAATAATTCTTTAACTTGAGAATTTAAAAAGGATTTTGAAATTGTTTTAACTTTATTAAAGATAAATTGGTATTCATCTTAAAGCTTGAAATTTAAAATGAAATTTTAAAGGTAAATTTGAAATAAATGTTTTCAAACATATTTGTGAGTGATAAATAAAATCATTAGTAAGAATAAGTTTTCTTTAAAGTTAATGAAACTTATTGATTTGTAATTCATAAATTATTAAGTTAATTAGAATGGTTAATTAATGTTTGAATTAATTAATGAGTATTAATGGTTAATCAATTTTAATTAATAATGATTAATGTAAGTATATTCTTTAGAAAAGTAATTAAAGAATTGTTATTAGTTAATGAAGGTCATTAACTAAGATTATTTGAATATTAATTAATGTGATTAGTTTTAAAAATTAATTAGATTAATTAATTAATGATAATCATTTATGAATTGTGTAAGTGTAACTACTTTATGGTAAGTAATTAAAGTTTAATTCCTTAAAATAATTAATTTAACGGTTAGTTAATTATGTAATTGGTTTAGAGTTCAATTTTAAGAATAATTTATTAATTAAGAATAATTAATTAAGTATTTGATTAATTAATTTATATCAAAAGATTTGTAATTAACTAATCAGGATTGGATAATTAATTCATAAGTAATTAATTTAATTGGAAATTAATTGAATTAATTAGGATTAAACGATTAATTAATCTTACCTATAAATGATTATTGAATGCTTGTCCTTGCTTATGAATGTTTGCCTTGTATGAATTGCCTTAAATTGATTGATCTGTGATATTCTGTTCCGTGAATGGAGTTGTGTGTAATTTATTCATTTATTTATTTATTCATCTGTGATACATTTATCTATGAATCTATAAATGAAGATAAGCGTTATAGATTATACCGCTTATCGATATTTCTGTGTTTTGATCTGTGATCATTGAATAATGTTGCACTATTGTGTTAAACCCCTGGGCTACACCATACACACACAAATATGGATTTCACGAGGAAATCGGATAAGTCACGGATATTTGAATTTAATATTTTGAAATGGTTTTAAAGTTAAATTTTGAATCCAGATAACTTTAGAAATGGAATTGGGTTTTCTGAAACGGAAACAAGTAGTTTCAAATAATAATTATGATGAAAAGATTTCAAATTTGAAATTGAATGGTTTTGAAAGTTAAAATTGAATCTTTGGGAATTGTTTTAAAAAGCTATGAATTAATCTTTGTCAAAGATTGGTGAACCTTGTTTAAAATTGGAAGACGCCTTAAAGTGAATATTTTGTTTAAAAGATTTAAATATGGAAAATTGTTTAAACGATTGAAGGTTTTTGAAATGAATCTTTTTATTTAAAAAGATTTATAAATGGTAATTTGTTTAACCAATTGAAACAAAAGCTTTGGATTTTTAAGTTGTGACTTAACTGCAATCCCATATCCATATGTTTTTAAATATTGCGCTCATTATTCGGTTTAGCCGGGAGAGGACCATGTGTCATATAATCCATTTCGAATGATGATACGGCGTTATGGATAGCATTTGAAGACCGGTGGTGAAGACCGGGTATTTGCGAGAATGATAGGATGACCTATCGATTGTCTCTGCACCGAGTAGCTACGGTATAGAGATTTCCTAAGTGATGGAAAGTCCGATCGGGATTGTGGATTCTCGGATTTGCAAGGACTTCTTTGGAAGTGCCTTCGGTTCTGTTCGAACCCGGAACATACTTGTATGGATGTGTGTCTGACATTACACTTTAAAATGTAAAACTGGTTTCTATCAAACACATTTCTATTTGGTGGCGGAGATTTATTCTCTTAGCTTAACACCCTTCTCTGAGACGTACGAGATCAGAGGTTATGTAATTGATGGTTACCAGTGATACATTCCCAATTTGATAATGTGGAATATGAAGTGTTGCTGATCATTTGTTGATCAAAGCATTGCTTTTGTGAAAAGCGTAGCTTTGTGGACGAGACTTCGTCGAACTTCACAACCCGGAATGGTCGAAACAGGAAGAATACAGCAAGGTTATTTGGGGGTAGCGCCCCCTAAGGGTATGTTCATTTCCTTCTAGATAGAGGTGATATCATGGTATGGAGCCCAGATATTTAATCTATATGGTTACTGCAAATACATTACTTTGTAGTTGTTGGTATCGAGCGCTCGGATAAAAGTCGATTACGACTGGGGAATGGCATACTCATGTCAGTAGTTACCTAGTTACATAGGTAACCCGGCCTTGTGTCGGCAGAGATCCGGTTAGGTTCTTGGGGCGTCCCTCCAGATGCGTACCCATGTGGCCCAGGAAGTTCCTTAGCCTGACCATTTGTTGAAAATGCATTCTCAAATACGCGCCTTGTACGGTTTTAGTTGTAGAACCTGCCATCTAGCATAGTAGCTATAGTAGGCATACTATAATGGTACGTATGCTGGCTAAGATTAATATTATACTTTCTAAATGTTTCCCACTATGCACTAATAATAATATTCAATGGTTTTTGAGTATCAAGCATGTTTGACTATCATAAGGAGAAATCTTCCCCAAGTGTGTGATTGCATTGTGTGTGTGGCAGGAGGCCTTATTGTAGTTTCATTTTCCAAAAGCATTGCGGATTTCAAATTTTAAATTCTTTTGTTTGTTTTTAAGATTAAAAATGTTTCTGTTTGCTCATACCAGTCCCATGACTGACCCGGAGTTTATTATTCCCTTCCTAAACTCTGGGTGTCCACTATTTTCCACACGGGCAGTCTAGAGTATGGTTTTTCAGATAGTAGATATAGATATCGATTTGGAAGCTTTTAGCTTTCTCTTTGGAATTCTTGGAGTCTTCGAATTCACGGACTGGACTTGCTTAGCTTGGTGCAACGTAATGGTGGTTTGAGCTAGTGGTTTGGAGTTATAGCTTTGGAGCGTTGGATTGGAGTTATCTCTTGGCTATTTGTTTTCCGCTGCTATATCATATTGTTATTCTGCTATAGCATTGTTATCTTGTATCTCTGATATTGATTCATATTGTATCATTGTTGTATCGAATGTTATATATCAATGATATTCATTTTTCTTCCGCTGTGTTATTATTACTTAATTGTGTTATAAGCTCCGACGAACCAGATTCGACGTCTGGATCTGCGGCATTGGAATACGAGTGTCGTATTCGGTGCCGATTTTTGAAGGTCGAGTTTCGGTCCGTCACATTTGGTATCGGAGCTGAAGGTTGAAACTTATCTCAGGAGTGTAACACATTAAGTAACTCATTAGAGATAGGGTGAAGTATACCCTAGAATGAGTATATCCCTAAGATATCCGTCTGTATGCCTCAGTAAATTCTCTTACTATACACTGATAGTGAGTATGAGTGCAAGAAGAGGACGAGATAGGGGACAGGGGAGTACCACTACAAATGGTCGATACCCTGCAATAGCGGAAACAATCTTTCTCTATGAATCTCCTTTGATTCATCTTTTCAATTCTTTGATGATTCCTGGTAGCTCCACGAAGAAGCTTTGATTTGGCATCGGACACAAACTCCATATGGGTCAGAATTGTTTGTTTGGATGAATTGTTGTTTGCTTTGGTTGCTATGGTTGATAGATATATTTTGGTTGTTTAAACTAAAAGTTTTGGATTGTACCCATATATTTGTTTATTCTGTTGGGTCCAGATATATTCTACGAGTGGTTAGTTATCCCTTCGAACTAACCAATACATCTGTATATTTCATAAATCTGGATGACCCGAGTATCCTGATTCGTTCTTGTATCTATTACTGATATTCTGATTTGGGAAGCCAAATGTAGAATAGATATTCAGTTTGATGTGGTGATTCTTCTCTCTATCTTTCTATATTTCTTTTTGGTCTCCCTACTTTCAAATTTGGAGGACGAAATTTTCTTAAGGGAGGAGTCTGTAACATCTCTAATTTTATCCAGAATAATTTGATGATTAATATAATTTTTTAAAATTAAATTGTGAATCTATTTGTGAATTAATTAGAAATTTCTGGGATAAATAAATATTTTAGATTATAAATAGAATTATAAAGTTTTAAGATTTATAAAAGATAGGTTTTGTTATTTATTTATATTTATAAGTTTAGTTTAAATTAAATCTTGGAATTAAAATTCAAAAATTAAAAATCTTGTAAATATATTGGGTTTAAAAACATTATGTTTTAAATTAATAAAGATTTGTTTTCCAAATTATATTAAATAGATATTTTGAATGAGAACATATAAACAAGAATAAAACATTAATTATAAATATTTATTAGTAATGTATAATTTAATTTCAAACCATTTTTTCTTTAATTTGCATAAGTATTAAATAATTGTTTTTAACATTTAAACCCATAATTAGTATAAATTGGAATTAAACCATTTTAAAATAGGATTCCTAATATAAGTTTGTAAAGTGAAAATAAGATAGGATTTAAAAACATAAACATGATTTGAAAATAAAAATAATATATAAATGTATGAGTGGAAAATAAATATGAATATATTTATGTACTAAACTAAATTTAAGTTTAAATATAAAATGTATTACATAAACATTTGTAAATATAAAGATTAAATAATTTTAAAGGTTTGAACTATAAATTTTAAATTAAATTGAATATAGGGGTTTAAACAAAATATATAAATGAATTTGAAGTAAGGGTTTAAAACTAAATTTTAAAAGTTAATTGAACTAAAGGACTTAAACATAAATTTCTTTGTTTTAAACAAATGTAAGTATCTTGTTATGAAAATTAAGCAAGTGTGATAAATCAACATGGAAAAATTAACAAGTGGAAACAAATAAAATTACTTTTAATTTAAAATGTATAAAACATACATATGAAAAACAAATAAAATAGATTTAAGAAACAATCAGAGCAAATCAACTAAAATCCGGAAACTCTTTGCAAAGCAAAATCTGTTTCAACCTGGAAATCAAAGTCAGAGAAGAAAATCAAAGAAAGAATGAAACCAACGAGGAAATTGAACAAGCTCTTGCAAGTTCAAAATTTGAAGCATTCCAAAACAAAAACTTCAACAATCAAGTTCAGGCTCAAAAAGAAATTCCTCTCTGTTTCTTCCTGTACAACCAAAAGGTGAGCAAACTTCACCTTCTTTAATTTGAGATGCCTGTAAGTAACTCCACAATCTAAATGGTTTAAATATATTGTTCTGTTGCCTGCTTATCTCTGAAACTTAGTTTGTTTGTGAGTAAACAACCTATTTAAGATTTAAGTTAAAATTAATTGTTGTATGTGTGATCTATGAATTAAATAGTGCTGGGTTTGAGTATTCTCTCAGATTCAACTCTGTTATATATATAAATTTGTCTGTGTATTACTTGTTCTTTGTTTTGGGTTTCAGGGTAGAAAATTAACACGAAATTCAAACATCACCTCATTTAATTATTGTTAGACTTTGAAGTTTAAACAAAACAAGTTTGTTTATACTTGATTTAAGCCTTGAAATAGTTCCTAGTAAGATAGAGTTGTGAAGCATCTGCATAAAATTAGTTTACAGGAAAAACTTAACTTCATGATAAATTCGAATGTCTTGAAACTCGAATTTAATTATATAGATTGAATTGTTTTCTGAAGGTAGGATTTTTAAATCAAAGATGGTAATTTTTCAACAGGTGTGCAAAGAGAAATTGGCAGATGAACTGGAAATGTTTTTCGACCAATTGCCGACGAGATGATGAACAGGAGGTGTCGGGGTTGCTAAGGGAGGTGGAGAAACCTACGGTGGTGGTAGGAAAAATGGTCGGGGGTGTCCTCGACCACTGTGGTGACGGCGGCGCAAGGTTTAAGTTTGTAAACCTAGTTTTAGGAAGGTCAGTGTTTTGGGATCGCCATGGCCACGTTCGTGCGTCGAGTGGCACAGGCTTTGGGAGATGATGGCTCGGTGGTTGACGAAGCTATGGCTGAAAGTTCGAGTCGACTGTTGGTCGGAGTCACGGTGATGAGGCTTTTCTTTGGTCGCTGTTTTGGTCGTGATGGCTCGAGCTATACTCGTTTTTGAGTGACGACGTGATTGAGATGCTAGTCGATCGGGGTTCGACTACGAGATCGATCGCGACTTGCTGGAGGTCTCGCCGATCATCGGAGCGCCGTCGAAGGCTGGTGCACGTACACGGCGTGTCGTTCTGGGGAAATTAGTTTGGGTTCTGGTTGCAGAGGTTTGGTCTCGAGACATTCTCGAGTGATTCGAGTATCAGGCTCGAAGTAGATGTGGTTTTGACTCGAAGTCATCTGAAAGGTGTCTCGGGTATATTAGCTACAGGTTTTAAAACCTGTAAGTTCTATAAGACTTAAATCTGGAATTTTTTTAAATATAAAATAGATACTTAAACTAAGTTTAAATCAAAATTTAGTTTAGGTTCGAATAAAGTTTGAATCTCAATTTTAAATATAAGATAAAGTTTTTAAATTAAATTATTATAACAACTTTAAAAGGTTTAAATAGTTGGGATTCAAAAAGTAAAGCTTTAAATAAAAATAGAGATTTAAACTTAATTTTAAATCTGGATTCAAATATAAATCTGAATCTTAGTTTTTGAAATAATAGAAATTTTTTAAAATTAAATTGTTTTAAATAATTTGAATGATAAAGTGATTTTTAAATTGATTTGAATTTAAAATGAAATCGGGTTTTAAATCCTTTTAACTTCTATTATAAGGTAAATAATTCTTTAACTTGAGAATTTAAAAAGGATTTTGAAATTGTTTTAACTTTATTAAAGATAAATTGGTATTCATCTTAAAGCTTGAAATTTAAAATGAAATTTTAAAGGTAAATTTGAAATAAATGTTTTCAAACATATTTGTGAGTGATAAATAAAATCATTCATAAGAATAAGTTTTCTTTAAAGTTAATGAAACTTATTGATTTGTAATTGATAAATTATTAAGTTAATTAGAATGGTTAATTAATGTTTGGATTAATTAATCAATATTAATGGTTAATCAATTTTAATTAATAATGATTAATGCAAGTAATTTCTTTAGAAAAGTAATTAAAGAATTGTTATTAGTTAATGAAGGTCATTAACTAAGATTATTTGAATATTTAATTAATGTGATTATTTTTAACAATTAATTAGATTAATTAATTAATGATAATCATTTATGAAATTGTGTAAGTGTAATTACTTTATGGTAAGCAATTAAAGTTTAATTCCTTAAAATAATTAATTTAGGGGTTATTTAATTATGTAATTGGTTTAGAGGTTAATTTTAAGAATAATTTATTAATTAAGAATAATTAATTAAAGTATTTGATTAATTAATTTATATCAAATGATTTGTAATTAATTAATCAGGATTGGATAATTAATTCATAAGTAATTAATTTAATTGGAAATTAATTGAATTAATTAGGATTAAACGATTAATTAATCTAACATATAAATGATTATTGAATGCTTGACCTTGCTTATGAATGTTTGCCTTGTATGAATTGCCTTGAATTGATTGATTTGTGATATTATGTTCTGTGAATTGAGCTGTGTGTAATTTATTCATTTATTTATTTATTCATCTGTGATACATTTTTCTGTGAATCTGTAAATGAAGATAAGCATCATAGATTATACCGCTTATCGATATTACTGTGTTTTGATCTGTGATGATTGAATACTGTTGCACTATTGTGTTAAACCCCTGGACTACACCATACACACACAAATATGGATTTCATGAGGAAATCAGATAAGTCACAGATATTTGAATTTAATATTTTGAAATGGTTTTAAAGTTGAATTTTGAATCCAGATAACTTTAGAAATGGAATTGGGTTTTCTGAAACGGAAACAAGTAGTTTCAAATAATAATTATGATGAAAAGATTTCAAATTTGAAATTGAATGGTTTTGAAAGTTAAAATTGAATCTTTGGGAATTGTTTTAAAAAGCTATGAATGAGTCTTTGTCAAAGATTGGTGAACCATGTTTAAAATTGGAAGAGGCCTTAAAGTGAATCCTTTGTTTAAAAGATTTAAATGTGGAAACTTGTTTAAAGCATTGAAGGTTTTTGAAATGAATCTTTTTATTTAAAAAGATTTATAAATGGTAATTTGTTTAACCATTTGAAAGAAAAGCTTTGGATTTTTAAGTTGTGACTTAACTGAAATCCCATATCCATATGTTTTTAAATATTGCGCTCATTATTCGGTTTAGCCGGAAGAGGACCTTGTGTCATATAACCCATTTCGAATAATGATACGGCGTTATGGATAGCATTTGAAGGCCGGTGGTGAAGACAGGGTATTTGCGAGAACGATAGGATGACCTATCGATTGTCTCTGCACCGAGTAGCTACGGTATAGAGATTCCCTAAGTGATGGGAAGTCCGATCGGGATTGTGGATTCCCGGATTTGCAAGGACTTCTTTGGAAGTGCTTTTGGTTCTGTTCGAACCCGGAACAAACTTGTATGGATGTGTGTCTGACATTACACTTTGAAATGTAAAACCGGTTTCTATCAAATACATTTCTGTTTGGTGGCGGAGATTTATTCTCTTAACTTAACACCCTTCTCTGAGACGTACGAGCTTAGAGGTTATGTAGTTGATGGTTACCAGTGATACATTCCTAATTTGATAATGTGGCATATGAAGTGCTGCTGATCATTTGTTGATCAAAGCATGGCTTTTGTGAAAAGCATAGCTTTGTGGACGAGACTTCGTCGAACTTCACAACCCGGAATGGTCGAAACAGGAAGAATGCAGCAAGGTTATTTAGGGGTTGTGCCCCCTGAGGGTATGTTCATTTTCTTCTGGATAGAGGTGATATCATGGTATGAAGCCCAGATATTTAACCTATGTGGTTACTGCAAATACATTACTTTGTGGTTGTTGGTATCGAGCGCTCGGATAAAGGTCGGTTACGACCGGGGGATGGCATACTCGTGTCAGTAGTTACCTAGTTACATAGGTAACCCGCCCTTGTGTTGGCAGAGATCCGGTTAGGCTCTCGGGGCATCCCTTTTGAGGCGTACCCATGTGGCCCAGGAAGTTCCTTAGCCTGACCATTTGTTGGAAATCCATTCTCCAATACGCGCCTTGCACGGTTTTAGTTGCAGAACCTGCCATCTAACATGGTAGCTATAGTAGGCATACTATAATGGTATGTATGCTGGCTAAGATTAATATTATGCTTTCAAAATGTTTCCCACTATGCACTAATAATAATATTCAATGGTTTTCGAGTATCAAGCATGTTTGACTATCATAAGGAGAAATCTTCCCTAAGTGTGCGATTGCACTGTGTGTGTGGCGGGAGGCCTTATGGTAGTTTCATTTTCCAAAAGCATTGCGGATTTCAAATTTTAAATTCTTTTATTTGTTTTAAAGATTAAAACTGTTTCTGTTTGCTCATACCAGTCTCATGACTGACCCGGAGTTTATTGTTCCCTTCCAAAACTCTGGGTGCCCACTATTTTCCACACGGGCAGTCTAGAGTTTGGTTTTTCAGAGTGTAGATATAGATATCGATTTGGTAGCTTTTAGCTTTCTCTTTGGAATTCTTGGAGTCTTCGGATTCACAGACTGGACTTGCTTAGCTTGGTGCAACGTGATGGTGGTTTGAGCTAGTGGTTTGGAGTTATAGCTTTGGAGCATTGGATTGGAGTTATCTTTTGGCTATTTTTTTTCCGCTGCTATATCATATTGTTATTCCGCTGTAGCATTGTTATCTTGTATCTCTGATATTGATTCATATTTAATCATTGTTGTATCGAATGTTATCAATGATATTCATTTTTCTTCCGTTGTGTTATTATTACTTAATTGTGTTATAAGCTCCGGCGAACCAGATTCGACGTTTGGATCTGCGGCATTGGAATACGAGTGTCGTATTCGATGCCGATTTTCGAAGGTCAAGTTTCGGTCCATCACAGAATTCTGGGAACGTTAAGCTAAATATGAAAAATAAGAGTAGGAGTCTGAACAAGAGTCGTAGCAGGGCTCCAGACGAGAATTCGGATTCTAGAAGATGACTGAAAATCCCGAGATTTGAAACATACGCCCCACTAAATGACTCGGTTAAAAATATTTACTTGCTACTCTCGACTCAGAGTTAGGATAGGAAACTAGCCCCGAGAAAGTCAATTTAGAACCAAAGAAAGTCCGAAAAGTTCTATAGATTTCACAAGACATGGTCATGATATGAATGAGTGTAGGCACCTCCATGATATGATCGACGAGATGATCTAAAAGAAAACGTTCCAACAATTTGTGAAAGATCCACAAGATGGCAGGCAGGGGACATCCGACCCCCAACGAGGATAGACTGCTTCTGGTGCCGACGAACCTGGGCGGCTTGAAAGGAGATTGATTATAAACTAGACCACTGACGGTCATCTTCCAGCCGAGAAAACTAGGGAGAGTGGAGTAGCAAGCAAATGATGACATTTCATCCTCTAATAAAATTTATTCTTATTTTCTGAGAACTATCTAATAAGATGGATTCTATTATTTTTTGTTTTCAATAAAGTTGCTTTCCAGTTATGCAACTTTGCTTTGCATGCTATATGAGTCGTGAAACATGACCGACTCGAATGAAATTGCATGTGAATAATGTAGGTGTATAGGTACCTAGAATTAGGTGCCAACCAAATCTCTATGGCCTATCACCAAAATTGTGGAGCTATACCAAGACGAGCATGATTCGATCGCTCATCGGCCAACTCTTTCCCCTGACATAGGGGTAAGAATGTAATCCAAAGTGGATGTGACTCGACCATACACTCTCAAGCCTATACCCAGAGTTTTCCAGAACACCTATGCCTTGCCTAGAGCTCAAATGGCTTAGAAACTAATCTAAAGTCGATTTGACATGACCGTCCACTCAATAACTCTTACCCTTGACCCAAAAAGGGGAGTATAAATCACAAAAGGACGTGATCCGACCATCCATCGATGAATTCGAAATGAATGTCACCTGACCATCCATCACCTAGCTCTTACAGTTAAGGACAAGGGGAATATAAATCACAAAAGGATGTGACTTGACCGTCCAATACAAGATGAATGTGACTTGACAATCCATCAACTAATTCTGCCCCACGATTCGACGAAAGGAGTATAAAACCATCCAGAACACAACTTGACTATCCAACTCAAGGTGGATGTGACTTGATCCTTTAGAGGGAGTAGAAACTTAGGATGGGCATGACCCGACTACCCATTCGCTAACTCAGATGGTAGATCCAATAGGAATAGTATAACTTCATGAGGACAAGGTTCGACTGTCCATGCACAAACTCCGTTAACCCAAGACTGAGGGCAGGAGTACATTCGCCTAAAAGCTAAATACGATAGCTTAACACTATGGCTCGTTCCTAATGTTTGATACAACATAAGGCTACAACTAAAAGGATGCCTTAGGATGGAACAATCAAAATCGCTCGATCATTAGCTCGTGACTTGAATCCACGTCGTCATGGCCAGCCTCATCCTTATCGTCTACTATTTCATCTTCCTCAACGTCATCCTGTGCTTCCTCAACCACCTAAATGGGGACTGAGGGCACAAAAGGACTGGTGTGACCTGATTCTGGTTGTATTGTGGTCACTCATAATTTCTTCATAAGCATCCCCGACTTGGTCAGTACCACAACCCATTATGGAAGTTGGTACCAAGTTCTACTCATAAAAAATCAAAAAAAAACTTAGGATTACAATTCCATGGAACTTGGCAATGACCTATAGGCATATGGACATGCTTAAAAGCCAATGGAAAAGGTATGTGCATGGACATGTGAATGCATATGCATACTCGACGTGCAATTTCCTAGATCGATGGAAATTGAATTCTTAACTAGGATTTTCAGAAAAGAAACTGGTTCAGATAACTGAGGCCTACTAGTTCGATCAAATAGTTCAATGGAATCGAGCATGGATAATTATTAAGATAATACATTTCAACAGTAGAATGTCAAATATGGAACAAGCATCGCAATAAATATTTAGATATACAAATTTTCATAAAAAGAAACTTGACGAAAGGGCAATGACCATTCGAGACACAAAGTGGAATCCTTTACAACGATCCTAACTCATCTCAATTCAAAGCACATCATGTTTGAAACTTGACATGCTTTGGCGAGGCATGTGTAATCTGGCCATTTGACCCAACTATATTCAGGATGACTAGACAAGTTCGACTCGACGATTATAGAGGCAAGCACTCAGAGCGATGACCTTAGTGTGCAACCAAGACCACAAATTAGAGGCAAACCATCCAAAGAAATTCCAAAGTCAGAAAATCACTAGGTGAGGGATCATCACTGATCCCACACCTAGGGCAAGACCAACTCAAGTGCTGAGTCCTACTAAGTATGGGATTAGTATCAATCCCCTCCCTATGAATCGGTATCGATCCTCAAATGATCATTCAAAGTGACCCCCTCTTTGCACTCACTACTAATGATGCCAAGAGCTTGTTTTAAGTTCCCTTCCTATGATTCTATGCAATTCTCTATCGATCCCCTGAGTACTAGATTCAGCAACTCCATTCTTTCATGGATCCTATTCAGACTCATAAAACACCTAAGCGACTATGTAAATCAACCTTATAACTATGAAGTTAACAAGAAGATGAACCAGTGCAAAAAATTGCTAAGTGTCCCTGCTTGTGCATAAGGATCGGTATATATCCCCCTTATAGGGGTCGATGCCGACCACCGATCCTAGGAGATATGAAGTTGATATTTTTTGGGCAACCCAGTCTTGGCGATGAGATTCTATAGGTGAAATATTACTGATATATTTGGTCGTTTACCTCTATAAATACGTGGGTTATGCTTCATTATAAGGATCTTTACGCGGTTGCTTCATACAAACTCCATTATACTATAGGATCCCTGCCGATCCCTCCTATTTGTAATCACAAAAATAGTGCAAAAGCTACAAAATCATTCAAGCGGGTGTAGGCCAAGATTTTCAAACCACTATAAATCTTTGTGTGCTTGTTTTTACTCGATTTTCATTTGCTTTCTTCATTTAATCACTACTCACTCTTTTGGGTGTTTGTGCCATTTTTGGTTCAAACAGTGTGTAGACAATAGTTGTTGAAAGAAACCCACGATAGAATTTGTTGAGACCATTGTGGTGGCCAAAATTTAGCAAATAAAATACTTTGGCAAGGTTTCTATTGGCCACCACTAAATCAAGACACATTGGACTATGCAAGAAAATGTGATAACTGCCAATTTTTTGCAAAAGTGCCAAAAGCTCCTCCTAGCAAGCTCACTCCAATGATGAGTCCATGGCCCTTTGATATCTGAGGCATTGATCTTATTGGCTCCCTTCCAACTGCTAAAGGAGGGGAAAGATATGCCATAGTGACGATTAATTACTTTATAAAATGGGTTGAGGCCGAACCTTTAGCTACCATGAACTCCAATCAAGTTATAAAGTTCATGATGAAGAACGTTGTATCTAGATTCAGTATTCTGCATAAGATCATTATGGATAATGACATTTAGATTGGAGCCAAGAGTTTGCAGAGTATTGCGGAGATCATGATATCATCAAGATTTTTTCTGCAGTAGTCTATCCACAAGCAAATGGGGCTGTGGAGGCAGCAAACAAAATCAAGGCTTGTTTGAAAAAATGGTTGAACAAGGCCAAAGGAAATTGGGAAAAAATAATGGCCTTGCGTTTTATGGGTTTATAAAACAAGCTACAAAACTCAATAGGACATACTCCATTCTTTCTAGCTTAGGGCTCTGAGACCATGCTCCCTGTCGAGTTAGAAATTGTCTATCACCGAAGATATGATTATAATACACAGCAGAACATAGATCTCTGAGAGAAGTCATTGGATTTGTTGCCCAAACTCTGGAACCAAGCTGCTTTGAGGACTAAAGAGTATATTCGGAAGAAGACCTGATACTACAATCAGAGGGTTTGAACTAGAAAGTTTTAGAAAGGAGACCTATTGTTTGGAAAATAGTGCCAAACACAAAGGATCCAGCAGATGGACCTTCTGGCCCAAATTGGGAAGGATCCCTAGTAATTTATGATGTTATCCATCTGAGAACATATAGATTAAAGAAGCCAAATGGTAATGTAATACCTTGGACTTGGAATGCTGAACATTTGAAATATTATCATAACATGGGGATGCTACCTAAATAAAAGTTTTATCATAAGTTCGAGACAATAATCAACCTCTTAGCTGGGATTTAGGTATGTCACGCTAGACTTCAAATGTTTTAGTCGTGATCATTAACGTAACCAAGTAATATCATGAAACTTTCAAAAAATGCATCGAAATGTTTTAGCCATGACATTTCTCTAATCAAGTACCATCATGCGAATTTCAAAGCCATGCGTTCACCTCTAGGCAAGTAAATGATTTTACCTCTCGGCAATTACTTGATTTTTCCCCCGGGGAAGTAAATGATTTCATCTCTTGACAATTACTTGATTTTTCCCACAAGTAATTAAATTACTTCACCTCTCAGCAATTACTCGGTTTCACCTCCAAGCAAAGTACCAAAATAAAAATTAACTTTTAGTCATGATCTTATTATGCCATGTAAGAAATAAACCCTTGCTAACCTTTTTATTTCAACCTAAGAAGCATAGTTGTTAGCTATGCTTAAATAGTACTATATATTGGATAGATTCTTAATAAGATTAGAAAGTTGGGTAGAATCCCAATAACAGTAAGCCATGGTCAAATAATGCCATGCATTAGGTAGATTCAATAATATTTGAAAGTTAGATAGAATCCCAATAATAATGAGCCAAGGTCAAGTAGTACATGCTTTGGTAGATTTCAATAAGATTAGAATGTTGGGTATAATCCCAATAACAGTGAGCCATGGTCAAGTAGTACCTTGCATTAGGTAGATTCCCAATAAGATTACAATGTTGGGTATAATCCCAATAATAGTGAGCCACAGTCAAGTAGTAACATACATTAGGTAGATTCCCAATAAGACGAGAAAGTTGGGTACAATTTCAATAATAGTGGGTCATTGTCTAGTAGTACCATGCATTAGGTAGATTCCCAATAAGATTAGAAAGTTGGGTAGAATCACAATAACGGTAAGCCATGGTCAAGTAGTACCACGCATTAGCTATATTCCCAATAAGATTAGAAAGTTAGATGGAATTCAAATAATAGTGAGCCATGGTCAAGTAGTACCATGCATTGGGTAGTTCCTCTATAATAGTGAGCCATGACTGATAGTGTGGTACAAAGTGTGAGTCATGGAAAAGATGTCCATGCCAAACGCACTTAGTGAGCCACATCCAAAGTGTTATGCAAAAGAGTGAGCCATGACCAAATCGTGTCATGCAAAGAGTGAGCCATGGTCGAATAGTACAATGCATGGTGCTATATACTAAGCCATGTTCTTATAGTAATGTGAAAATATTGGAATTATACCACTGCTAATAGTTTTCAAACCTGATACCTATGTAATACCATATCTAGATGATTGAAGCATGCAATCTGTGACACCCCTAATTTCAATTAACATTATTCAAGAGATTTAATCAGATAAATTATATAGAATAATGTGATGTGTACTGTGATAAGTAATTGAGATTTGATAACCCACATGGTCGAGTCATAATTAACTAACAAATTAATTAATAAGATTGTCTTGTGACTTGATAATAATAAAAGATGTGAGAGGGATAGTTTAGGAATAGAAATCCTTCACGCGTTAAACCCTCCTTCTCCACTATCATTCTCACTTTCACAAACCTTAAGCACTCAAAAAGAACAAAAAAATGCCATCCATTTCTAAGGGGAAAATCATGAAATCAAGTAGGAGATTCAAGAGCAAAGTTAGGGAAAACCAAAGCACTCATCAAATCTCAATTCTATTATCAAATCAAGGTGAATAATGATAAACCATCTCATTTTTAAATCTATTTTGTTTAGAATCTTGGTTGTGATTATTCATATGTTGTTATTATATGTTATGTTGATTTTATCCATGTTTGGATTGAATGATGATTTATGGAAACCATATGAAATTATTTATATGGGTTTTAAGGGTAAGAATCTAAGATTTTATCTCCAAATGATTGATTTTTGATATGTTAAGCAAAATATTATTTTGGAGATGGGTTTTTATTTTCATAATTTTCCAAAATAATGAGAATATTTGATGAATTTCCTAAGGTGGAAATGGAGTTTCGGTTTAGTATAAATAAACATGGAATTTGGCCCTAAAAATTTTATGTAGCAAAATAAATGTTATTTTTGAATTTCTATGGATTTTTGGGATTTTTCTTAAGTAATTTCAAATTAAAATGAATTTATTAGGCTAGATGAGCAATTTCAGGTTTAATTAATTATGAATATTAATTAATTATGTTTTGAATCTTGGAAATGATATGAGGTACTGATTTCTGAATAATTTGTAAAAGATGTTTATTTCCAATAGAAATTGGACAGGAATCATGATTTAGCGAAAAGTAATTACTTTTAGTAGTAATAAAACAGTTTTAGGTAGAATTACGATATTGTCATGTCGCCTACACCCTCTCCGCACCTATAAAAGGACGCATTACATGAGTGTTGAAGTCATGATGGAAGGAAACATAGGATAGTTTCTTTGGTAACTATGTGATGGCTCCTTGTGGGCCGAAGTCAACTTTGTTGATGACATCGGACTAATGGCAACGACTCATCGTAATTCCTATCAAAAAGTTTAAGGGTTTACTGATGATGTTGACAACGTCGAACGTCTTTGCCATTATTTTAAAGCATGCCGCATTTCATCTCTTCACATGTTTTCCAAAACTAATGTGATAACACCGCTTTTAATGACTTCGAATATATGTAATGACTTTGACTTCGACCCTATATAGAAAGTGGCATAATAGCCAAAGCAGTTTAAGAAAAAAAGCTTTATAGCATCATTAAAGGTCTTAGGTGTTGACATGCCTCAAGGTCGAAGACTTTGTATCCTCATGTCGATGTCGTTTGGCCATGACGCTGCTCTTTATCCCTTTAATGCCGAAGAGGCTTGTTTTCGAAGCTAAGTAAAACTGTTTTAAAGAGGTGAGGAGGCCTATGTTTTGAAAGAAGGTCGAAGACCCCATTTCTCTTTGCAGTCAACCATGAAATCATATAAAAGTTTTAAGTTGAGATTTAGACCCATATGAAGGTCGAAGAGGTTGACGCGAGTATTAAACCCTATTTTTTAAAATGGGCAAAGAGCCTAAGTTTTTATGATGATGTCGTTAATGACTTCGACGCCAATAGGTTTAAACTATTTAAAGGGCTACATATTTCCCTGTTTTAAATGTGGATTAAGGAAATTACTCGTACATCAATATGAATATGGTTTCAAAGATTTTAATTATGAAATTTCCTAACTTTTGAGTTAAAGATTCCCAAAGAAAATATTGCTTAAGATTAATTAAATGGAAACGGTTAAATGCTGGATGATATATATGTACTCTTATGTTCACTTGATCAGTTAGTATGTAAGATCATTAGTGTCATACTCATATCATTTATGACCCATAACTGTATTTTAGAGAGCTAAGGAAAGAATAACTGGCTAGGTTGGCCGAGTAGTGAGTATAAATAGAATTAACCTATGGGTGAGTAGAACTGCATCTAAGAGATCACATAGATCTAAAGTATAGGATGCCCAGAACTAATCAAAACATTATTGGTTTAGGGTAATTATTGGAAGGGGACCAATAGGTTCATAGTCATCCCATAAAAATATTATTTCATGAGAAATGGTATTGGAAGGGTCCAATAGGCTCCTAATTATCCCATGAAAACTATGTCCGGATGATGCTATCAATAGAAAACAATAAGTTCATAGTGATTCCATGAAAACTATGATTTGAGAAATGTTATTGGAAAACCCAATAGGTTCATAGTGAGCCCATGAAAACCCAATAGGTTCATAGTGAGCCCACGAAAAGTATGACAGGTTGTCCCGAAGGATTGAGATAGGTTATTATTTAGTCCATGAAAACTAACAGGTTAATAGTGACTGTACGAAAACTATGAATCTGGACAAATTGTTAGATAAATTTTGGGAATGGGTAATCCAGTGTGCATTTCATATTTGCATATCATTAAGTTATTATTATTATGGTTTAACCATTGTGGATGTAGGAGTGTAGTATATGTTTAATATAATTTGGTAAAGATACTACTGAGGGGAAAACCCGTCTCTCTCAACGGCATAGTCTCACTAGATATCTATTTGGTTCTAGATGGTAGGTTATTAATCGCACCGGATTTTTTGTCCGACTTGAAGTTTATATTTTCTCCTTAAACTCTCGGGTGCTCAAAAATTAATTTGAGTAAGTTGAGAGTAAGGGTTTTTCAGGTTTCCTATTAGGATGAATAAGCTTTCGGAGATGTGCATGAGGCATTCTAGCTATGTAGGATGTGACGACTGCTCCATACCGCCAGCACACCAATGACCTAAAAGAGCATTGTAACTGTGTCGGGCTAATATGGAACGATCATCAAGGTTGAATTTCAAAGTAAAAAACCTGATGCATATCTCACAGCGCATGGATAAAATATAATATAGAAAATATACAATAGAATGTAGTGAGTCATAACAAATGAGAGTAAAATCTCCAATAAATCATGAGTTATGGTACAAATGTCATAATATCTTAGTACAATATTTCCTAACAATATCCCTCAGAGTACAAAGAAACAGATAGCGAAAACTACAAATATAGAGTAATACACCATTGCTTCTCTAAGCTCGTTTTCGTGTACGAGCTACGACTCCAAACTTGTCATCTAGTCTACTCATTTAAGAACACCAAAGATGATAAGAGGAAACATAAAACTTTGGGTCAGACAACCGTCTGGTGTGAGGGTAAATGACTATCAAAAGTTATATTACAAAATATAGCACTAGACAGGTACAATAACCATACCTGACTTATCCCTGTGACCAAAGAGTTAGCATATAATGATAAGATATAATATGCTACTCAAATAAATGACAATAGGATACTGTAACAGAATAGGATAAAAGAATCTAAGCAGCCTCCACCATTGACCTATTCCCAACCCCTGCTCCAGTATTCCTATAGATGATAGCCAACCCAAAAGAAATAATAACATAGCAACCATATCATTTGACAACCAAAACCTAGCTATCGTCTTCTAAAGCCTTGAATATATGATAACTCGTATGGCCTTGTCCTCGCTTGCCAGGGACCAGTGGAAATCTCGGTTCTCGATTGTGTTCCCCCATACTTTCTAGTCGAAAACCCTGCATAGTTGTCTTCTATAGTACCACCATACTGTCTGACACTAGACTCTCTCGGATCGGTCCGAACAAACATGGCTAGCGCTACCAGTCCTTTGGTGCCCCTGCATATAGTACCTCTGCATGAACACAACCAGAACACTCCGAGTTATTATCGATTCCTTGGCACTCATAAATCTTCAGAGCTTTCACAAATCTAATTAATTCCCTATCATGAGTCTTGCTAGTCAACCCAGTCCATTATACCACAGTCTCATTCCATCCCGAGCTGTCTATCACCTCTATCGATCCTACTCATTATCCGAGCCCCTAACCGAAGAGCCGAAACTTCGTCTTATTATAACTTCCAAATCGTAGAAGCAATCAACGAGCCACAACTTCCAGCATGATCCACTACAAACACAGAGTCTCTGCCCTAGATTGCACATCCAATAAAGCTAATAATTCGGATCGGTACCGACCCGATTCAAGTTGATCAGTGCCGATCCAAATACTTAGCCATTTTTGGCTCCACTTCTCTTTCATCCTCTAATGCAATCCCTCTAGATGCCGTAGACCTTTAGCCATCCCTCTAGGAGTGAATACTCCATGGAAAGGTGTGGCAATGGTCGTCTCTAACTCTAAGGATAATATGTAGCTTGAATAGACTTGAATTGAATGTCAATGCACAAAATATCAAAAGAGAAGTTCAGTTCACCAATTGACGAATGGAGAGCATAGACTTCAACTAGCGAACCAATACCATTGGTAGAGACAAACACTTGGTGTAGCTACTGATAGTTGACATGAAGACTACCGAACCAATGAGGCATGCATAGCGGACATGGTCAGGTGCTTGGTGGAAGAAAGTAAGGGTAGGAAAGATGAAGACTAGGGTTTCGCATCAAGCTGAACTCCATTCATGAAAAACATTTTAAAGGAAGAATATCCAAAGAAATTCACCATACCCACCATACCATCCTATGACGGAACAAAGGATCCTAAGCCACACTTGTACAAATATAGTTGGCATATGGACGTAGCCAGGGGCGACGGATGATGTTTGCTGCAGATGTTTCCTACCTTCTTAGAAGGGATCGCTTCAATATGGTTTACAAGACTCCCAACAAGATCCATCTCCGCCTTTGATGAGTTGCAAGGAAATTCATGGAACAATTTAGACTACACATGGCTCAGCCAAAAGACATAATGTCTCTATCTAGCTTCTTCCAAGGACCCAACGAGTTATTGAAATCCTTTATGAATTGGTTTAATACCGTAGCCATTAAAGTGAGCAATCCTAATAAGGATATAGTTTTCATGGCCTTGCTCTCGGCTATCCATCCGAGCATGGACTTCGGAAAGTGGATCAAAATGATAACCCGCCACCATGAAGGAATTTAACCGAAAAGAAATTTAGTTTCTAAGATTGGAAGTGGCAAACACTTTGGAATGCAAATCCACCAACTTACAACAAAAGGAGTCAATTCAGGGTAATATGGCAATCAACCAGGAAGGAAACGGTACTAGGGCAACCACAAGAAACGTAGGGCAAGATGGAAATCAACAAAGAAAGAACTAGAATCAGAATTCTAGTAGGCGTGATGGGGGTGGAAAGCGTATCAGAAATCCAAGGCTTGAGGAATATACGTCGTTGAATGAAAGTTTAGAGAACATCTACCTTGCAATCCAAGGAACCGAGCGATATAAGAAGCCGACTCCAAAAGAAGAATATGAATTTCAAAAGAAATCAAGGAAATTATGTCACTTCCATGAAATACATAGGCACAACACAAATGAGTAAAGATATCATAAAGACTTGATTAAAGAATTGATCATGAACAACAGGTTCCAGTAGTAGGTGAAGATGTTGCAGAACCACGACCAACCTATTGGACTTTAGGTTCCGAGTACTTAAAAAAATCAACTTGGATCTAGTGGAGAAGGATCCAGATGGATGGAATAGAGACTTGTTATCAGCACTATTTTTGGAGGACCTCACCAGTGAAGAAGAGCTGGGGCGAGATGAAGTAATATGCAAGTTCATCGAAGCATGCTCTGAAGGACACTTGCTTTGCAGTCGAGGATGGAACCCCAGCTAAGTAACGAAGAACACTCAATGATGGCAAAGTGCATTTAAACCGAGACACTAAAGGAATAGAAGCAACAACTCTAGACTTGATGGTGATAACCATTGGGATCGGACTGGCAGTTGTGTGTCAGGTGTTGGTGGATAATGGAAGTTCGGTTAACATCTTATTCCGACACACTTCCGACCAGATGAAGATCAACATGAAGGATGTATCGGCATATTGTCTCTAGATTCATAGGTGAACCAAAACAGCCGGTCGAGATGATCGACTTACCTATGGAACTTGGTGAAGGAGAGCGAAGGGTGGTTCTTATCCAGACCTTCATAATAGTCGATGAGATGTTAGTCTATAATGCTTTCTTCGATCGACTGGCCCTTGCAGACTTTAGAATCGCTTTGGCTCAATGTTTCCTCACCATGAAATTCCCAATGGAAAATGAAGTCGGAGTGATAAAGAGAGTCTAAAGAGCTATAAGAGAATGGTATATCGTTGAATTGCATGAAATGAAAAGGAAAGATAAGGGAAAGAATATAGGGAAGCTCTTCATATTTTCAAACTATCAACATAGCAATTATAGATCCGCCCTTGGCTTGGGGATCATAACCGACTCAACATGGCTTTAGACCCTAGGAAGAAGATTCCAAAAGAATTGGGGGAAGCACCTACAGAGACTATGGTGTTTGTCCCTGTCGATATGGATGACCCAACTCGAGTCTTAAAGATAGAGTCACAACTTGGAATCAAAAATCAATAGTAATTGATCAAATTTCTTCATGCCAACCTAGATGTGTTCATTTTAATGCATTCCGACGTGTGCTAGATATCACTGGAGATAGCATGCCACACACTTAATATCGATCCCAGGTACTCTCCAGTGAGGTAGAAAATACCCAGTCTGGGTCCAGAGTGATCTGTTGCATTAAAGGAAGAAGTGGATAAGCTATTGGCTAATGGTTTTATCCGTGATACAACCTATCGTGAGTGAGTGTCGAATCCAGATTTGGTTAAGAAGTCCAATGGGAAGTGGCGAACTTGTGTTGATTTGTCAGACCTAAACAAAGCCCGCCCAAGGGATAGCTTCCTGTTACCCAGGATTGACCAACTTGCAGATGGAACTGCAGGCCATGAAAGACAATCATTCATGGATGCCTGCTAAGGATCCAACCAGATTATAATGCAAAAACCTGATCAAGATAATACTTGCATCATCACTGACCTGGGATTATATTGCTACCGGTAATGCCATTCAGCCTGAATAATGCTTGGGCTACTTATCAACGATTGGTGAATACAATGTTTAAGAATTAGGATGAACAATGGAAGTCTACGTGGATGACATGCTAGTCAAATCATGTGTGCCAGGAAATCACTTGGAAAACCTCTCAAAAATGTTTGAGATTCTTCGAAAATATGGAATAAAGTTTAACCCGCTGAAGTGCTCTTTCGATGTAGCTTCTGGGAAATTTCTAGGTTTCATCGTGAATCCTAGAGGCAATGAATCTAATCTTGAGCAGATCACTGCCCTATGGAATGTCACATCCCCTATAACCAAAAGGAAATTGCAAATTTTAAATGGAAAGGTTGTGGCATTGATCTGATTTATTTCTAAAGTAATAGACAAATGTATACAATTATTTGACGCATTAAAAAAGGGTAAGAAGAACTGCAAATGGAATCTGGCATGCCAGACCGCCTTTGAGGAATTATTGCGGTATATGGAGACCCCACCGGTTCTGTCCAAACCGGTAGATGGGGAAGACCTACTAATTTATCTAACCATGTCATCTCACGCCCTAAGCGTGGCACTGGTATGTAAAGAAGCTAGGATCCAGCAACCCATTTACTACATCAGTAAGCGATTCAATGGAGCCAAGAAGAACTATCCGAAGTTGGAAAAGCTAGCCTATTGCCTTTGATCTCATCAAGGAATTTACACTTATGCTTCTAGGCTCACCTAATCAAAGAGTTGATGGTCAACCTTTGAAATAGGTATTATGTCACCCAAAGAAATCGGGGTGACTTCTTAAATGGAACATTGAGTTGAATTAGTACGACATCACTTATCACCCCAGATGGGCGATCAACAGACATGCATTGGCTGATTTCATCACTGGGTTCATGATACGAGATGGTGAAGAAGAGAACACTCCAAAAGTAGTGTCACAGAGGAAATTTTTTGTCGATTGTACATCAAATGATTTCTGTTCAGGAGCGAGGGTTGTACTCAAAACTCTCAAAGGATGATCGGTTTGTTATGCCCTAAAGTTGGAATTCCTTGCTATGCTAATAATGAAGCGGAGTACAAGGCGTTAATATCAGGATTGAAAATCGTTAATGGATTAGAATAAAAGTTATGCATATCTACAGTGATTCTCAATGGGTTGTTTGACAAGCGAAAGGGGAATACCAGGTAAAGGGAGCGAACCTCGCTCCTTACTTGTCAAAGGCATGGGAATTTCTAAATGACATTGAACACTACACTATAAGTCATATTTCGAGAGAACGGTATATGAAAGTGGAATATTTAGCCAAATTGACATGTTCCGGAGAAGCTCAATTGATAGGATTAGTTCCAGTCGAAACATCGACAGCTCCCAGCATAGATGAAATGGACATCAATTGGATTCTGGAGACCACAGAGAAATAAGAATCATGGATGCCACCGATCAAAGATTACCTGCTCAAAGGAACAGTCCCCTGGGACTGAACAAGCGGAAGAATCTTCTTCTAAAGGTGTCGCAATTTGTAATACAAGATGGAGTGTTGTAAAAGAGAGGATTCTCCAGTCCTTACTTAGATGTGTAACCAGCCGTGAAACTAAGAGGATCCGCAGGGAAGTTCATGAAGGCAGCTACGGAGATCACACTATGGGCAGAAACTAGCAAAGAAAGTCCTCCGTTATGGATATTTCAGGCCATTCATCAACCAAGATGTGGCAGACTACACTAGACATTAGGATCAGTGCTAGAGATTTGCTAAGATCACAAGAACCCCAACCATAGAGCTTATGCAAATGGTCAGATCATGGCAGTTTTCAATCTGGGGAATTAATCTAATTGACGTGTTACCGACAAATAAAAGAGGAGCTAAATATGCAATTGTCGTAGTTGAGTATTTTTACCAAATGGCCGAAGTAGAACGGCTGGCCACCATCACTACTGAGAAAGTAACTAAGTTTGTTACAAAAAACATTATTTGCAAGTTTGGACTAACATAGAAATCATCACGGAGAATAGAACTCAGTTTGAGAGTGATAAATTCAAGAACTTTTGTAAGAACTACTGGATTGAGAAGAGCTTTTCCATGGTGGCGTACCCATAAGTAAGCGATCAAGTAGAGGTAGTGAACAAAATCATCAAATCCATCATCAAGAACCGGCTGATAAAAGCTAAAGGAAATTGGATTGATGAACTTCCACTTGCACTATGGACTTATAGAACAACTCAAAAATCTACGATTGGGTACTCACCATTCGTCTAGGCTTATGGCCCAAAAGCAATTATTCTAGTGGAAAGTCCTCTCTCATCAAAGACGACACTTCAACCAAAGTGAGAACGAGTTGCTCCTGCTTGAATCACTTGATCTAGTCAATGAGAAGTAGAAGGAAGCTAAGCTATGAACCGCTGCTCATCAGAAGAAAGTGGCAAGACACTTCGACGCCAAAGTTTGCAATTGTACCTTCAAAGTGGGGGATTTCATCCTAAACAGATCTGTCCTGCTGCGGGAACATTCGATCTGAATTAGGAAGGACACTACGTTATTGTCAAGAAACTTATAGATGGAACTTTCAAGCTCACAACGGTCGATAGAATCCAGATTCTCTATGCTTGGAATAGCAATTCATTGCAGCACTATTTTATTTGAATTTTTACTATGCATTTCCTACTTCTGCGAATAAGCCATCTAAGGACACCAGGAGCATTTAAATAGGCTAGATTTTCCTTTCTCTTTATTTTATCAATAAAATCATTTTGGCTCCTTGAACCAATGGAACCGTGTTCATGTAATTAACCTGCTAAGTCGATAGGGTTAGATCGGCTCAAGATTCATTCGTTCGCTGCTTGGACAGGTGAAACCGCATCCAAGTATGCACCTCCCACATGCTTCTTAAACCAAAGGAACTACCACCTTTGCCACTCTTACCCGATCGGGACAAACTCTTCTTCTTCTTAGTCACTACCTTGCATGAGTCAGTCTCTTCAGACCCACCGTTTGGCTTATGTATATATTTTAGCTTACCAGTTTTGATGGTGAATGGGAGGATACTGGTCTTGGCAACATCTGACTCCGCCTTGACTTTTTCCTCCTCTCTCTTCCACTTGAATCCACTCTGCCATCGGCTTATATCCAGTAGGATCAGTAGCACCAACTACATGAATGTTCTCCTCCTATGACCCAACAAGGTTCTCCAACCCTTCCAAGGCTGCAATCTGTTGAGCATTGGATCCGAGCCAGGAGGCAGAAGGTTGGAGCGCAGCAGTTGAACTTGTGAATCAGTAGCGGAGGCAGTGAAAATTGCTTCAGTTCATGCACTTTTAGAAGAAGGAGGCAAAGGCAAAACGTCAACTGGACGTAAGTGTTCATGGAGAGAATGGTGCATCTTAATAACAGATTCAAGTGTGAGATTGACCTGCTGGAGCGTAGGAGAAACAAGAGAAATACCTGAAGTGGGACTTCTTGGTATGACATCGATCTTGTACTATCTGATTGCTGGTAGCAACCCAATTGCTGAAACAGGGAAATGAGGCTTGTATAGTGCGGTTGAAGAAGGGATGATCGTCATTGGTGCTCCAGGCTGTGAGACAGGTACTTTATGTTGACTCGAAGAGCCTGAGCATGCATGAGCAACAACAGCTTTGGCATCCTCCTCCCCAAGAATTGCCATTCCAGCAGCAAGCTCATCGATCTCCTCCACACTATGATACTGCACCATCAACTTGATTTCAGAATGATTACGTCCAGCATGATGCAATACCTCTTCCCATGCATCAACGAGAGTGGTGAGATAGCCACTCCCTAACCGCTTTAGATCCCTATGCATGATCATGCTCGCATAGAAATGTTAGAGAGCTTGGTTGAGATCTTCCCTCTCTTTGGCCCTTTTCTCATTTTCAGAAATTTTGGTCTTCTTGATATCACTAAGCTCACATTGGCAGATGACAAGCTCTATGTCATTTGCAAGCTTGTCAAATGATAGAGTGTTAATCTTTTTGGCGAACCCTTTATTCTCCTCGTGGAACTTTTGTACTTCCTTATGGAGCCGATCGAGTTCGAACATCTATTCGGACAGGGCTTAGTCTCTAGCCTTTATGATTTTAGCCTTCTCTTCGGCTTGATTCTTGTAGCTTTCAATTTCAGGATGAGCGACCTGATGAGTGACCTTAAGATTATTTCTTATTACTATCATTGTGTTTATATGAGCATTTCTCATCTCTTCTATGAAACTATCAGTACTTTCCTTCTATTTGATAGCCTAATCCCTTTCTCTAGTCACCTTGATTAAGTCGGCATCTTGCTCTTTAATCGCCGCCTCATGCTTATGCTCTCCTTCTCGAGCGAGTCCATCTATGTGTAGTTGATTTTGTTGATATTAGAAAAAGCTTTGCATAATCGCTACCATCCGAAAATAAAATCAACATCGCTTTTCAACGCCTCAATTTTTTTCACCACGCTTTCTATGGTGATGATTTTGATATCATGGTCGAATTTTAATCCATGCAAGTACAAGAATGGAAAAGCAGCTTGGAAGCAGGATAACCAGGTGGAAATGCGAGTGTTGAGGTAGTTTAAGAAGGAATAGGAGTAGTAACGGTTGTAATGGTCTATGATGAAGGAATATCTTTGGTAATAGCATTTTGAACTTCAAAGTGTGGAGGAATGATAGAAGTAGTAGTTCTGTGGGGCTCGGAGGAATCTTTTAAGGGTATTTATGAGTCTCACGGGAGGAATCTCCCCAAAAATCCCTTTTTCTCTTCCCTCTTTTTTCTTTAGCATCGAGAGTTCTCTCTTAGCTCTACGAGCTTCCTCATGCTCGTGCTTTTTTCTTCTTAGCCTCTCTTTATCTGTTTCGTAGTAGTGGGGGCAAGGGTCAGGAATGTTCCTCCCATAGCCACTCGAGCTACGATGGAGTGCGCCGAATCTATCATGAGCCTACACCTAAAACAAGAAAAAGTGTATAAATGCTAGAGTTACACAAATTAAAGAGTATGTGGAGATGAACGTCCGTGATCCTAGAGTGAAGTGTGTAACACCGATGACCCTTTATGTAACCTACAAACTGGTTGGGCATGGTTTTAAAATCAGAGTGTTGCTACCTTCACTTATGAATGCCCTGGAAGATATAATATTTGTGAGTCGATCTCTTCTATCATTTCAGTAATTGAAATGTCTCTGCGTTCATTCAGATGAATGGAACATCCCTCATGAAGTCAGAAGTTTAATGCAAGCCTGACATACATCCCTATAGTTTGATCTCCAGTGGAAAGTGGGGTCTCAACAGCTGGTTCTTTTGGTGGAGGAGAAGTACCAAGATCCGGACTAAATGTTTCATTGACCAAAAGCTCTGGAGATGGAAGGTCAGGAAGTCCGGGGATCATTTCCAATGATTCATCCCTAGATCCACTCTCTCATCCTTAGTGACTTGAAGTTCGCTACTGTTCTCATCGTTGGAGATCTCACCTTCCTCCAAAACCACGGGTTGTTTTCTTTTTCTTCTATTAACCATCTCGTCCCCCCCTCGAATGGTGGGAATTCCCCCACTATCTCCCTCACGACCATGGGCATCATCCTTCACAGGCTCATTGACCCCAGTTTCGACATCCACTCCCTCTTCATTATCTCCCAAAGGCTCTCGGTCTCCCTGTCGACAGCTTCATCCTCATGGTCGTCACCAGATTTACATCCATCGCCCAATCCACCTTCTTCCTCTTCCTCTTGAGGACCCTTGTTAGAGCCACAGGTGGACGCGGTGGAATAGGTGCAGACCTAGAGATGCTCCATGAAGAGACTATGGTATCAGATACTCTTTCCAAAGCAAGAAAGCCATACTCTAACAAGTTTTCATTTGTCAAGAGGATGTCTACGGAATGTTTGCTCGTTCTAATAGCTTTTAATGTTCAAGCATCTTCTTATGCTCTGACCTCTTTTCTCTCATTGGGAAACATGTGAGAAATATGCTTAAATATGGAGTAAAGAAGTTTCATTATGAAGAGCATTTATAGAAAAGGACTCGCTTCCTTTCAACCAGAGGTGATTGAATCTTTCGAATAGTGGACGAAGAAATATTCAATCTTAAACATCGAACGCATGTTATGGAGGTTCTAAATAACCTTGCACCTGGTTCAGGCCTTGATTATAACAATGGAGGATCAGTCATGCCTCCTCTTGAATTTAAGAATATAAATAAGCTCTCTAAAATGCAAAGGACGCTCAAATCGTTGCATGAACAAAATGTACACTAAACTTGGCAACACAAACCCATTCGGGTGAACTTGAAATGGCGCAAGTCCAATTTCCCTTAGGAAATCTCTTAAGAAAGAATTAAAAGGTGGAAAGGCACCGTTGAGACATATGTACCGACTGCAAATTGTAAAATTGGGCAAGGGACGATGAGCAAGTTAATTCCTTATCGACAAACGGACATCTTCCGTAGGAATTCCATGTTGTAAACAGTCATTATAAAGCATCATTTCATTCATAATGGTAAGCGCCTGTTCTAGCAGATTAGTTAGAATCGGTCCTAGTGGTATCTGGGGCAGAACAGTGGGATCAGCTAGCACTCTTTAACTCTCAGATCTGGAAGTTGAAGGTTGGTTGGTCTCAACTGGAACAAATGAAGAAGCCGAAGCAGTGGTAGAGGCACCCTCGGTGTTGATGGTCCTTTACCGGATTTGCAATGAGCCAACTGGTGAGTCATTCTAGACAGGAGAAATTGGCGTTCAACACAGTCGGTTGAAATTTATTTTTGAATATAAATACCCATGTGCCAATACTTAGAGTTTAACATAAATTAATATGTATCGACCTATCGAATTCTGAGTGTTGACCGGGCAAATGTAGTATGTTATTTATATGAGATGAGTCAAATGTCCTGAACACTACGAATGAACCATCCAGTGTAGATAGCTTGCTCACATTTGAGAAAAGCTATATCGTCCTTTGAAATTATCTTCTCCACACTTACCTGTTACCGATCTACGATCGACAATGGATATGTTGTCCAAAGTGACACGAAGGGCCTTCTCTCTTCAGGATCAATGGGTTGCAATATGGAGAATGGTCATTGTGTCTAAACTCAAAACGAATTGACATGATAAGATTTGTCTATGGATGAGCTTTAATCGATTTCATAAGCAAGGCAATCAAGTTTGGAGAATCGAGTTTAATTCAAGAATGAGTGTGTTCCATTTAAGTAAAGTCTAAGTTCAACATTCAAACATACACATGATGACATAATTGTCTCGCACCAAACTGAGATTGGTCAAGGCATCCGCAAACTCCTCAACCATCATCATTGTATAATTCAACCACCCTTCAGTATGAAGTAAAGTCGACTTCGCTTAGGGCTTTAAAGAGTTTTGATCTAAAAATTACGGGTGACAAACTTGATGGCTACAATGGTTCTAGGTGACGGCGGAAGATTGATGAGGCAGAAGCAGGTGGTGGTCCAACAGAAGTAGGTAAACGATGAAATCGAACCGGCAGTGTAGATCAAATCGATGTTGGGACAAATAGCTATAGGGTTTGAGAACTCGAAAAGTAGGTATGAATAAGTGAATGGGAGTATAGGTCAACTTTGTTTTATAAAGAAAAATTACAAAATTTCAATAACTACACATGTCGGTACCGATATTTCATACTTTATGAAACTAGACCATACCTTCCATGGTGTACCTATACGACTACATGAGACTGCTTGTAAATTTCTATACTGAAAACAGCTCCAAGAACCGAAGTTTTGGTCCAAATTAAAGTGACTAACAATTAAAAATCAGTCAGTTAGAGTCAAATGGGAGTAACGTCTTGAAATGACACTTGAACGGTTAAACAGATTCATGTGTTAAATAATCTAGGACTTATCACATTCCAGGGCACACTTTGTTTTCAATGAAAGCATACTCTTGGGGGAAAATGATAAATGGGTTTTTAACCATGTAGAAATTATTTGGAGTTAAAATGTTGAGACGAAGATGAAACGACTCGAAATCTTAGAAGCACGCCTAAATAAGCTAGATAAACATTTCCAAAAGGTCGCATGCAAAATGGAGCAAGCATTGAAAGTCGGTACCGACATGAAGAGGTCGGTGATGACTTCTCATACCTCCATATTTTCCAACCAAACTTTGTAGAGGCTCTTCTTTACCTATTTTATGTATACCCAAGCAATATCAACGGATTTAAAACATATAAATACCTAGGTTGAAGAGTTAGTGGTGAGGATTATAGAATAAACAAAGTGATGAAGGAACCATCACCAATATTAACCAAATATCCAAACAAACTACATGGAACAACTCCAAATCAAGTAGCAAGACAAGGAAAAAGAGCTCGACCTCTCTGGAGTTAACCACAGAGGTCGATACCGACATGAGAAGTCGGTAATGACATCTCTGGTTAATCCAGATGAAGCCAAGGCTTCAAACACTCTTACGGGACGACTGCTAGGTTCTGCTCAACCCCTTCATTTGGCCCAATGCGACTGCTACCACTATAAATGAAATCCGTAGAGTAACTAACAAAAGATTTGGTTTCTACCATTACTATGTGGAAGCTCTACCATTTCTTCAACTCTCTCTACTTAATACCCTTATTTAATATTAATTTAAATGCTTTTCTAGCAAAAAAATTCATAGAAATAGCAACCACTTGGGAAAATCCCCAAAACCACTAAAAATAAGAATTTATATATTCTTTCATATATGAAAATTTCTAGGTCGAAATAATTATTTAATTATTAAGAATAATTAAAACCTAAAATAAATAATACTTTCTCCATAGAAAATTCATAAAATATTCATCTTAGCTTGGAAAATTATGAAATTAAAACCCTATCTCCAAATAATGTTTTACACAACATAATGGAAAATCAAATCAATTGGAGATCAAAAAGTTAGGTTTCACCTTTGAAACCAATCATAATAATTCCATAGAATTTCCATAAATCATTATTTTATCCAAACAACGACTATACATCCATAACATGGCATAAAAAATCAAGATCAATTCGAAAATTACCTATAACCGAATTCAAACATAGACAATAGAGATGGTTAACTATTATTCACCTTAGATTGGATAGAAGATTGCGATTTGATGGAGTTCAGCTTTCATAGTCTTTGCCCTTTGAATCCTCTTTGGTTATGTTCTCTTCTTCACTTTAGAAATGGTCGGCCTCTAAGTATTTTCTTTTGATTGTTTGTGAATGTAAAATTAGAATGAACAAAGAGGGTGGCTTAAGGGATGAAATAAAGTTCTATCCTAGTTTGGCCCTCTCTTATTCTTTTGTTTTATAAGTTTTAAAACAATTTATAAGTTTTAAAACAATCTTACTTGTTGATTAATTAAGGCCCAACTTATTTAATTATCAAATTGCATTCACCTTATCCCACTACATTATTCTATTCAATCTATCCAATTAAATCTCTTGAATAATGTTAAAATAAAATTAGGGATGTTACAATGACCTACACTTGTATGTAGGGTACATCTTCCAGGTGTAACTCTTGCCTTTCCCACTGACCGCTAAGGATTGATAACATTCTTGACTTATGCACAACATTGGGCCTTTATTTGGTATAATTCAGTTGACATGCTATCATAGTGCCATTCTTTGCTCATCAACTAATTTGGATTGCCTACAGTAATCAAGGCAATACTGTAAGGGAGTGCGAATTAAGGATCTTAAGGCTAATTTAACACTAGAGGAGGGGTGAATAGTGTTTAATGGATTCTAAGACTTATATGGACTAATTTAAAAATTATGATAAAAAAATGCAGAACTTAATCATAGAATAATCACAGAATCAAACACAGATGCAGAAAGTAAATAAAAAGCAGTAAAAGGAAAGAACACATGGGATTTTATACTGGTTCGGAGTTACCCTACATCTAATCATGTACTAAGGCAAGCAACTCATACAGATTTTTATTATACCAATGTAGAGATTACAATCCTCAATTTCTAAAGGCCTTGAGGTACTCTCCTGTCTCTCGAGTCCGAGACAAACTCTCTTGATTACGAGACACAAGATCACCTAATTGATTTCCAGGCACAACCACACCTTATAGAGAGACTCGATAAACTTTTGATAACAAATTGATCCTATAACTCTAAATAACACTTTGATCTTAGAGAGAGAGCATAGAATCAAACAAGAATGAGATTCTAATTTGATTCACTTGAGAATTTGGTAGAATTTCACCACGATCTTAAAAACATGTAAATTTTAGAATATGGATTTATGGAGAAGAAGGAGTGAAGAAAATAAGAAAATAGTTAGTTAAAAAATTCGTTCTTGAAGGCTATTTATAGAGTAGTAATGGTCATAACCATTCATGAAGAGATTTAAACGAATAGATACTTCTTTTAAAAATTGAAACTTTTGAATTCAACAACCACCATGTCGACATGGGGTATCCCATGATGTTGACATCCTTAGTTAAAAAACAATATAAAATTTGTTTTGAAATGGTATTGAAAGGAAACAAGATGAAATGATTCTGGAGTAAAATAAACTAATTTTCTTATGTTTTAAAATAAAGAAGAGTAGAAAAATATAATTTTTAGAATGTATATATAAATTTGATTTTAAATCTCAAATGTGTGTGTGTGTGCATTATAAAAAATATTTAAAAATCAGAAGATAGTTTTTAAAAACAAACGAAGTTTAAAATAAGAGTTTATTTTAAAAACAAAAATAAAGATTACTTTAAGGCTAAAACATTTTGAAAAGTAATTTTCAAAAATCATTTTGAAAACCATTTTGAAGTAGTTTGACAAGCTTCTTCCTGCAGAATATCTCATCACATCAGAACTCGAGAACTTGTACAAAACCAGGATGTTCGTGGGTTTGTAAGCCACTTGTCATAGGTTAGTAAGCTACATGTCGTGGGTTTGTAAGCCCCTAAGAAGGTATAATGGGTTCCATCCAAAATGAAATTTGAAATGAAGATTTCCATGCTATTATGAAGTTTTAACATAACTAGACACTTATCTTGAAATCTTGATCTTGATACTCATGAGTCTTCAAACTTGATTTCTTCATTCTTGATCTTTATACTGTACAGTCTTCAATAATCAGTACTTGCCTTATATATATCCTGCATAATAACATTCAGATATATCTAGACAATAGTGTTAGTATATAAGTTATAATAAAATAAGTTACAAAGGTTGTTGTCATCAAAACCACTATCTCCAGTTCCTAAGAAATACCTCATTTTCTATTTTATTGAAGCATACCACCTTTTTCTATTGGAGTATTCCTTTATTTATAAGCAATCTAATACTTTCCATGGGTTGTATAGTTAGACATGTCTCACATCAGTATAATTTATACACAAATGCTGGTAGTCATTTACGGTGGGCAGACTTCTATCATGTTATACTACTGACCTCACATTCCAACCTATTCTAATGACTATGTCATTTTTTTCATTTAACCGCGTATTAACTTTCAAAGTTCACACCCATCATAAACACGCATTTGAGGCTGTGTACATATATTAGAGTGTGTGTGTGTATGTGTGTGTATCTCCTTTCATTCTTGTTTATTTACTTTGCCTCTATTGTCGACTATTGATAACATTTCTTTACTTTTCTACACATTTGATTTTTATTTAAATTAGAGTCATTTACTGCTCCCTTTTAAACATCTTTTCTTATTCCCTTTCTCATTTACTTAACATTGTTAGCCAAAATCCACTTGTTTTACTTTTTAGCTAATGTCTCCTCTTAATTGTCTATTTAGACTTATTGCTTCCATACCTATATAATTGTACCTTCTTTGTTTACTATTTGTTTTCCACACCATCTTAAATTACATACTTAAGGTTTCCCATTTAAATTGTTGTTGTTGTTTCTACTCACATTACTTAAGTTATATTTTAAGGATTTTCATACCTTAATACATTAGAATTACTTCTTTCCTCAAAGGAAGTTGTTAGTACTATAATTCTCTATGAATTAATTAAATATCACTTGTGTTATGTGTGAAATAGCAAGAATTTTTTTTATTTTATATTGGAATAGGCGGTACAAAATATGGTGTTTCTCTCATTTTGTACATATTTTCCTTTTTGTTTACAATCCTTGTTACCTCAAACACTACAATTTTATTTGTATTCTAGGCAATTTATAAAGATTCACATAGTTGCACAAATCATTCCAACATATTAAAATATTGTCTAATCTCAATTTAATTTATCATCAATTCTAATTTTTATATTCAACAATATATACGAATTAATCAAATCTAGAATCCCAATATGTATATGGTCTATCATGTTTACGAGTTTTCATAACATATAAGCATAATTCCCATAATCTTTATGCGTATATAATTTATTATCTAATTCATTATTTACATTAATTCATTATGCCTCTACAATATATTACCCAAATCGAGATTTGTATCTAATTATTACGCACTATAATTAAATATCCAAATCGATTTGTAAATAGGCATAAATGAAATAGATCACAATGATGTAAATCTAATCTTATTACAAAACATATAATTTTCCTACTCACCTTTTCAAGCATTCCCAAATCTCCAGATCTATTCCCTATTATCGATGTTTCCACTTAGACTCCCTATTTAGATTCACATATGACATATACACACACATCTATTAGAATTTTGGATTAGAAAGGAGATATTTAGGTTGATTGCAATTTCTAATCCAAATTTACAGTTTACCTTGGTTGTAGAAACTTGATTTGAACCTATTTTCTATCTCTACCATCTTCTACAATCCTTCAGTGGTGTATACGTGCAAACTAAACTATTTCTATGAATTTAGAGTTTTGGAGGAGAAGAAAAAATGGCAAAGCTTCCGCGTCTGTTAAAAAATTATAAGTTGAAAGTAAGGGTTTAGGTCTATATTTATAAGGGTTTAAACCTATGTCAATTGTTCAACTAAACCATTTTAAATCCAGGGCGTTTGTGCCTTAATTTATTGTTGCAATTATCAAATCATGGGTCAACAGCTTCATACCCTAGGTCGACTCCTATTGGTCGACCTAGGTATATCTTAGATCGACCTGTGATTTGTTTCCCATGTTAATTTGACAGTGTGTTGTTGTTGTTAATTTTCTTTCTTTTTAGCTGACTGTGTTAATTTGTTTCCCACTTCTTCACCCGAGATAATTTACTTGCACTATGTATACATTTCGTGAGATTTGACTTCCACTAACATTCATTAAATGATTTATTTCCTTAATAACGTATATAATTATTTCTGCCTCTAAACTTCAAACGTTAATAATTTTTTTGTTTGAACTCTGATCGGACAACTTTATATCTAAAAGCTGATTAGAAAATCACTACAAACCCAATGATGCAAGTTCCGTAGCCAATTCTGAAGTTTTCAGAATTTCTATTTTTAATACTATAATTTATTTATTAAATTCTTTTTAATTTATTAGCGTAAAATCATGGGGTATTACAATCAGGCACTAAAGCACCAGTTTCCAAAGATGGAAACTAGCGCACGGTTAAATTTTAAATTACCATGTTTGTGGCTTGATAGAATTTGTTAGGACGAGGATAAATAATGATAGTCGAAGGATACTCTTGATCAACTCGTGGAGATAAGTGAGACCAAGAGCGGATACCTAAAAATAGGCATGGCGTATGAAGAACAAGTTCTTGGAGATAAGAACTAATGTACGACTAGGATTTTCACGACTGCTCTTGCAGTCTAACAGGACATGTTCATTCGAGAATAAGCGAGGATAGTCAACGAATGCTTTCGATCAATGCTCGAAGATAGTGAGATCAAAATTGGATACCCGAAAATAGGTACAGTCGGACTTCTCCAGTCTAGGATCAGGACCTAGAGAGTAGAATCAGACCAAGGACAATCTAATATTTTTCCCATGTTATTAACCTTCGACTGATGCCCAAAGACCGGCAAGGTCAAGGGATGATGACTCAATTCTAGCATTTGGAATGCCAAGTCCGGGAGATAAGGCTGGAGAAAAGGCTTGGTGTATGGTAGAATTACAAAAAAGTATGACTCTACTCATGGCCTAACGGGACACATTTGACTGAGGTCGAGTGGTGAAAATTAACGGATAATATCGGTCATGCTCGGTTATTGGCAAGATCGGATATATCAGGATATAAATATCCAAATCGGTATTTCTCGAAGATTGGAAATAGCACGGAACATGATCTATTTATATCTTGTTACTGCTCTAAGGAGAATCGACCAAAGGTAAACTGGAATAACCACGAAGTTGGTACAATATTAGTTTGTTTAGCCAAATGGAAACACTTAGCAATAATAAATAGAATTGAGTAGGAGAATGTTACTAAAGAAATCGTAGGAATTTTGCTTATATGTAAGGAGATACTGTAAGTAAAAGCATTGCACAGGCACAATCATGTATAATATAGATGAATTGCGGTACAAGCAATTTTATTATATATGCAGGAAATTGTGTATAGGCAGGAATACATATAAAATGCAGAGATGTAAATGAGATAAAGAATGAAAAATAAAAAATAATCTTTTATTGCATTCATTTTATGTACATTAATTATGAGGGCTGATCCCGCACAAGCATGGCCTATATACAAAAGGAAAACAAAATGGTACAATAAAAGAGACAGGATGTGTCTCATCATTACTAAAGGCTAAATGGAAAGCTTACTTCTTTAGTGCCTTCTTCTTCTTACCCTTACCTCCTTTATCACCTGAACCATCATGAGGTCTCTTTTGGCCCTTATCGCCCTTGGGTTTCCCCTATGTATGCTGCCTTTGGTGGGAGTGGTGTCTCCTTTGGTGCTAGTGATCGTAGGATCATTGGGTTGGTCAATAAGGAGCTAGAATGTCTCTGTAAAGGCCTCGATGTTGTTGTCCTTATAAGGCTTAATGATAGAAAGGATTCTTGGAGAAAGCTTTGGTTCTTCGATGCCGGTTGGTTTTTCAAGTCCAGGTTTGATTTTGATTTTTGCTTTGGAAACATTGAACTCTCCATATAGAAATAGGACCAGTTAGTCCCAAGGCGCTTGTAATGGTAATGTATTCCCCCAGGGACTGTGAAGTGTCATCCAATCCCTTTAGAGCTATGATCTTTTCTGAATCAGGACTAGGAATGGAGTTGAAGGGAAGGCTTGGAATGATCTGTCTTGTAGTAATGGAAGCTGGCTTAGTAGAAATTGCAACAAGGCCCAAGCCTTATGTAATTGGTGGTGGACGAGGTAGAAGAGATGGATGGCCGGTGAATTCATAAACGAAGAAGTAAAAATTAGTAATAGTCTTTGGCAAGAACTGAAGGATCTCGAATACGGGAGAGGCAAGATATATACCTTTACCAGTTATGGTTTCCTTAGCACGAGATACAGTGATTTCACCTCTTCTGTAGCCTATATAATGGGTTGAATAATGGAAATAGGAATGTAGAAGGTGATTGCTATAAAAAATAGAACGATAGTTTGGGTAGCCTCGGAGTTGGCCCTCTTGGATGTTGGAATCTTCATTGCAAGCACTTGGATTTTAGGAGATGATGATTTTGCATGGCCCGATGCACTTGGACTAGCAGGAACTTTAATGGTAGCTTCAGCAGTTGTGGCATCCTCTATAACTAGGATCACCTTTCCATCCTCTAGTTTTAGAATGTATTCGACATCAATATGTTTATATTTTAATTCATCTTTAGTAAGCCTTCAGCGAATGCCTCCATGTGACGTACAACCTCTTCAAATGCATTGGAAAAAGTGATGGAATAAGTGTTTCCTAACCACTTCAGCTTCTTGAATTGGAGGACGTTAGCAAAGAACTACTGAAGGGTGAAATTCAAGTATTTTTTCCCTTGGCCACCTTCTCCTTTAACTCAATTAGCTTATTCATGGTTGTAGCACGATCAACCCGAGCCTCCATTTTCTCTGTTTTTCCAACAACAAGGAGAACTCAAGCTTTTTGATTTTAGCTTTGAGTTTTTGGATGTCTGCTTCCTTGTTCTAAAGAGCCTTGTCTTTTTCTAAGAGGGTTACGTTCGTGGTTGCGAGATGCGTCTTGAGATGGACATTTTTTTCGTGAGTCGTTTTTAGATAGTTTTTCATCGCAATCTCAGCCTGATTATGACCGGTTCTCATCTCTTCAACCAAACCTTTAGCGTTCTTCACTGTTGTCTGAGCTGTATCTCTTTCCTCCACGGCTTTGGCTAATTCCTTCTTATATTCATCTATGATTTTTTTCATAGCTCTTCTTCTCCAACTCAAACAATTAGATATCGGTTTAGTGAATTCTGTTAACATCAGAGAGGGCGAAGGCGAGCTTTTTCCATTCAAACCCTTGGTTTATTAGCTCTAATGACCTCCAGCTCTACAGTTAGCCTCTTCCCTTGGAATATCTTTCAAGTCACATCAAATTTGACTCCAGTCAGGCAGAGGTTTAGGAATGTTGCCTACATTCTGCATTGAGGTGGTGGAGGTGGATCTGGATGAATAGAGACCTCATTCGATTGAGGGGGTAAAGTAACAGTGGTGGTTAGAGAGCGATGGTAGAGATTGAGATCGAGATAGGGCAAGGCCAGAAGAAGAATCATAGGGTCATGGGAGTCCTTGTACCTTTACTTTCAATCTCTTTCTACCTAACAGTCTGCTTTTGCTTAACACCCTCTATCTTTTCTCCATGCCTTTTCTTCATCCGTCTCTTTTTTTTTTGTAAGAGCTAGAGCAAGAAGGATATGGTTTAGGATTCTATCTCCTTTTTTAGGAGACGCTAATATGAAGTTAGCTAAATCGGTCCATCGTACGTGAAATGAAAGAAAGGATCATATTAGTTTCATAAGAATAGAATATGGGTGAATGCAAGGTGTGAGTGAAGTATATGGAGTGTTATTGATGTCCTAGGTACTCTATGAACCATTTCAAAAGGTAGCAAAGATGGAGTTTCGCCTTCTTTAGCTAGGATGCCCTTAAATGGGAAGCTAAATCTAGGGGAGCACTCCTTGAGAAGATCATTGATAATAATGTCAAGATCACCTTCATCACCTTAAAGACAATAATCCAGGAGAGTCCTCGTCATTGTTATCCTCTTCATCACCTTCTTCTTCTTGTTTCTTTTCTCCTTCTTCTTCTTTTTCCTCACCTCCTTCAAGAATTATTTCCATTTCAACTCTTTATTCCCCTTCCACTTGCACTACACTGATAATGTTTACTTATGTTGCTCTATTAAAAGACTCACCGATGTTTGATGTGCCAAATAGGCCTCCAACACCACTTTGGATATCTTAGCTGGAGCTATGAATGGGAAGGAAGCATAATAGACATCTTGGAACTACTTGTTCGAACTTTGATAGGAACGACAAAACATTCAGGATGTAGAACGCCACATTGGCGAAGATTTTCATTCATCAATAAGTAGGTGGTGGTGCAGAATAGAATGTTTATTCTCTTTAGAGTTTATAGAGTCTCGAAGTATGCTTTATTTATGTCTTGAGTAGGGATATCTGTAAAGAAAATGGATGACAAGTTAAACATTCGGACAATGAGAATCCAAGTATAGGGAAGAATGGAAAGGGAGAAGTCTTACTTCCAAATAGCCAGGGCCGATTGAAGGCATATGGACATCGGACGTAGATGTATACGTTCTTGAAATATGATAGTTTGTTGTGAAGTGGCTCAATCACTTTGCATCGATGCTAAGATTCTATGATCATGAGAGATGGTGATTTGCTCCACTGTTTGAAGCTTAGGACATGTGTTAGCTCCCCGACGGTTGGACGTCGCTGAAATTGATTCATGAATAGGATGTATAGAGAACACATGAAGGCTTAGACATTGGGGTGGACTTAAGTAGGAGTGAGCCTAAGCTCCTGGATGAATATACAGAGAAATGGTTTGAAGGACGATACATCGTCGCCTTGGCATATGTACCTGTTGCAAGCTATAAAACCCAGTGGAGAATTATGTACCCATTGTTTAAATGTCGAGAGTAGGACATCGCTCTTTGGAATTCCATGCTGAAAGCATATATCCCAGAGCGACTTGGCAGTCAGAACTGTCAGCATTTGTTCGGGAGGATTATCTAGAACTCTTAGGGCAACTTGTTCATTTAGAGGATGGGGTTGGTCTTGGATTGGAGCTACTGGAACTATCATCGCTACAGCTTTGCGTTAATTGAGTATTTGGTTCCTGAAGGCATGGACGTTGAATCTTGAGCCATAGTAGACTCGGCTTCGGGAGGCGTTGATGGCCCAATACTAATATTAAAATGAGGTGAATGACATGCCATTTTGGATAGGAAAAATCGACGTTGAATATTTTGGAATTCTTTTTATAGACCCGCATAATTGACGCTCAGAACCAAACGGATGTCGACGTGTGTTGACCAATTGGATTATGAACACCAATCGGGCAATTGGAAGTAACAATCTATACAATGGTAATCCTCTATCTCACGCACAACGAATGGACCACCATGCATAGATAGCCTGCACATGCTAGAAAATAAGCCCCGCCGTACAATGGAACTGAGTGACGGATCTTACTCGTTATCATTGGATAATCGATAATGGAACCGCTGCTCGGAGCGACGTGGAGCATTCTTGTGTAGGAACATAGGAAGTGCGGTGATTGGAAATGTTATGCAATAGAATTATTTGAATGCCAAAGTGCATTCGATGCAATAGTTCTTTGGAAAGAACCGTCTTATTGGGACGTAAAGTGGAAACTTGTGTGTTGCGAAAGAGTATTTATACATTTCAAATGGTGAAGTACTTTTGACGATTGCAAAACAAGGTAAACTCGAAGTAGGGCAGATGTGAAACTGAAGCCAACATGGGATGTGTATGAGGAAATCTCAATACACTGAAGACGGTATTAGCTTCAGGTCGGGGTTGAGTCCAACCCTGGAGGAGTTCAAGTTTTGCAATACTTAAGACTTTGAATGAAGACCTACCATTAAGTTAGGGTACCCTAAACATTCACCGACCATAGGTGAACTCCGGCAAGGCCAATGGCGAATCAATACCACCACCATGGCGATAACCATAGATAACCCTCCTTTTAAATTTTTAATTAGGATCTGAATCTAGGCATGTGGTCGAGGTCGAGATCTTTTGATGATGTAATGGATGTTGAAGTGAAGATCTAGTGATGGCAATAGCTAGGAGGCAATGACGACAGCTTCTGCAGGCCAACTGTGAGTGGACTTGGCTTGAGGAATTAAATTTCAAGAAATTGATACTAGGAAGAGTAAAAAAACAAAGGAATTGTGAGAGTATGGTTTGGAATTTTTCTAAGTGTTGAAATATATAATGCTTGAATCAGCTTTTCAATTCAGTACCGAGCTGTTTAATTCGGTACCGACGTGAATCTTGGATCCAAAGTAAGAAGGAAAAGAGAGGAAGGGAAAAGGAAAGTATATGTACCTGTCTGTGGCGTGGAACGATTTTTAGAGTGTAGATCTTGACCGTAGTATGGAGGGTAGTATTGCTGCTATTTAAAGCAATTGAACGGACATACATGAAATAAAGATGACACTTTGAAGCAACTTCTGGATCATCAACAGACTTGCATGGATAATGATATTCACTTGTCTTGTCCCAAAGCACATTTTGTTTCCAATTGAAGCATACTTTAAAGGGAAGTGTTATCGGGCTTTTGGACTAAGTGGCTTTTAAATGAATTTGGACATTAGAATGAAGGAGTGGTTTAAGAACTTGGAGGCATGCTCGAAAGAACAATGGAGAAAGACGCAAAGGGTTAGAATGCAATTGCGTTAAGTAAAGTGGTTGGTACCGACCTCTTAAAAGGTCGGTGCCGATATGATTTTATGCACTGTGAAGGATTTTGGAGCAATGACCTATGGATGGCTGGCTAGAGAGATTATCCTAAGACCAATTTCTGTAGGAGTAGCTGAACAACTTCATAGAGCTCTAAAGAAAAGGGCAAGTATAGAAGGTGTTGAACCTCTTGGCAATGACTTGGTTTCTAAGGTAAAAGTGCTCGAACTTTATGGATCAAAGCAAGAAGACAAATTAGAAGAAATAGCACAACTAGAAATCAATAAATAGAATCAGTACCGAGATGATTTTATTAGTCAAGAGAATTAGTCTCCACTCCTACATTCTTGGATCTGGAGTTAGACTTGGTATTTCGATATTTGACGATTTCGTTGGGTGATCTCTTTATAAATAGAAAACATATGACGACTCAAAAAAGGCTTTTGGCACTTCATCTTCTTCACTCTCTCTACAAGACCTAGTCACAAAAGAAGCTATCTTTTGTTGTTAGAACCATGAATCCCCTATACTTGTGACAAAAACTTTATATAATAACATTAAACTGGACGTAGGCCTTAGATTTGCCAAACCACTATAAAAATTCTCACATTTCTTGCTATATTTTATCATTTATAGCTAGACTTTCACTTAAATTCGGATTTGAGGTGTCGTGCCACATTTTAGCGCAACATTAATTAATTATTTAACATTTTAGTTAATTTCATTTTGTTCATTTTAAACGTTTTAATTTAATATGTGCATTATAACATTTATAATTATACACATATATCATGTATACATGTATTATTCTACTTATTAACTAAAATTTAATTAATTAATTTAATTAAAGTAATTTTAGTAATTGTAATTAATTTCAAAAATTATATATATTTATAACCTTAACATCTTAAGATAATGTTACATATATCAATATATATGTTATTTAATTTAATCAATTGACTTTTAATTAATTATTTAATTTATTAATCTAACTAATAATTTTCGAAAATAGTTTTTTTATTTCCAAAACAATTTTGAAATTTATTTTATAACATTTGTAAAATCATTATTTTTTAAATTTAGCCTTTTATATTTAAAATTTTATTTTTATTTATTTTAAATTTAATGTTTTAAATTTAAAATTCTATTTTAATTTCAAAATGGATTTTGAAAATAAGCCCAAGGCCCAAATCAATTAGGGCATATTGGAGATAACCTTTGGGCTTAGCTCATCTTTTCGGGCCAGGCCAGTAGCTAGGGCAGATTACCTGGTTACCAAACCTCACTTTAGACACTACTTTTCTAGATACCCTACTATATGAGTAGGCTTTAATATGTTATCTCTAATACCACTAATCTAAACTGCATATGCTATTTGGCTCTGATACCATTGTTGAAACTAATGCAACAAGCAGTGGTTTAATTGCGTAAATTAAAAAAAAAATTCTACTTCGATCTTATTGGGCATGAAGTCTAAATTCATTAAGATTTTATCTGAATTTATTCTAAATAAAATTAGTATGTTATTTTATTTACAATAAAGTTTTATTATATTGATAGCATTATTAGTATATAGTATAATACGAGTATCATATACATATTTGTGTATACATGCACATGCAACGGTATACATGATTTAACATGCCCGTGAATAGATGGTGTGATTTACACCGCAATGGACAAATTAGCCCCTTCATATACATGTGCGTCGTCTAATATATGTGTATAATTATATATATATGTATGTATGTATGTATATATGTATACATATAGTTAATATTATAATAAAGTAATTGTATTTTAACATAAATAAATATAAGTTCAAATACAAATTTAAACTTAAAATTATAAATCTTAGATATAGATCTGCATAGCTAATATATAGTAAATTCAAATTTAAACTAATGTATTGATTTTAAACACACACACACACACACATATATATAATAGTTTAAAACTTGGGAAAAATATAATTTTTTATTTGACTTATATATAAATAGTTATATATGTGTGCAAAGAAGCAATATTTAATTTTTTTACATATAATATATATATTAATGTAAATAATTAATTAAAATATATATACATTCTACCACAAATAAAAAAATTATTCATTTGAATTTTACAGTTTAAGAATTATTTTTCTAATTTTGATTTCCATACGAAAATCATTATTAAAAAAATTAATTTTATTGAAAGCTTAAACAAACATAGACAAAATTTTATTAAATATATATTTACATATTACATAAATTTTACAGATCTATAGATAGTGGAAAAGTTAGTTTTCTATTTAAAACAAATTGGACGAAATGTGTGTGTATTTCTAAATCAAACTAGCATTAAAAATTATTGAATAAGTTATCTGCGAAATTAAAATATCATTGTCGAATGATATATATTATTATATGTATATATATATATATGTATGTATGTATGTATGTTTGTATATACACATAATATTTTTTCTATTTAACACACATATACATGCAATCCATCTAATGTTAACGAACAAGCATGTATGAATTCGTGATAATATACACATAAATAAAGCAACATGCTAGCATAATAGATAACACACACACACATATATATATATATATATATATATATATATGTACGTATGTATGTATATGATATAAATTGGATTGTTACCTAGTCCAAAACCTAGATGAAATACTTTGAGATGTTGAATCTGGTTTCCCCTTGAATTAGAACCCAAGCCTTCAGATAGACATACCAATTTAAATGCAGAAACCATCGACCTTCGAATTTGATTTAATTTTTGTATTTGAAAACTTGAAAATGAGGAGGAGGGTTAGAGTAAGGGTCGACAAAATCAGGTCTTAGGAGAAGCAAAATAAAAATAAAGTAGGGTTTGGAGATGAATAAATAGGCATGATCCTAAGGAGTGAAAAGGGGATATAGATCCATCTTTTTCTCTTACCAAATCACCTCTTTTGAATCAAAATTCCACCTCGTAACTCCTTGGCCAGCAAACTTAGGCTTTTACATGGGCCTCAAAACAACTTCAAACCCGATCAATAAAGAATGCATTTAAACCTAATCCAAATGTACATCGATATCGTATATCAGTACGTGTGTTTATAAATATCATATACACACTATTTAGTACTAATCAACACAAATCAATAAAATTTTATAATTAAAATTTCATAAATATTAATTAATTTATAACAATTATAATTAATTAAACCAAGTGGAAATAGAAGTATTCAACATTAGGTTGTGTGACTCTTAGGTGTAAATTCGGTCTGAGATTGATATCAAACAGTTCGAATATTAACGTCCACACCTCACTTAGCACGTGATGTGACATTATGACCAAATTTATTACTTGTGTAGCTTCAGTAAAATCCAATTTTACTTTATTTAAGTGTTTTCTGATGGTGACAATTACCTATACTAATTCTTTACGTCAAAACTATATCACATTAGGACTTATGGAATTTGGTAACTGTCAAATTTCCAATATCGTCCATATTCAACTTTATAATCCAAACACAAAGTCGTTGGTTCAATAGTAACAATTATTATTAACCGAAGTACTTTGGCTAGAGACTTTGACTTTGAGTTGACTTTACTTGACCATGATATTGTATAGTTAAAGCGTTTAGCGGTAAATGTGCAAAAAGTTATAGCGGGATTTGGCGACGATATAGCGGAAAATAGCAAAGGTGTGAAAGCTATATTAGATATAAAACCAAATATTTAATGTTAATTTATTCTCATTCACACATTATTTGTGTAGGAAAAAGAAATATTGTTTAATCTTATATAGCAAAACCGAAGAATATTATGATTTACGCAGACTAGATTTGGTGTCTGCAATAGATTTCTAACTTATATTGAGCACTTATGCCTTAAAATTAGGTCTTTATCCTACATTTTTTGATTTGTTTTAAAAATGAACAAGTCAGATCAACCTTTTTATCTTAATGTTGCTAAAGAGGGTGTTAAAAATTCTTGATTTAACACGTGCAGAAGAAAATGGTGAGGATTAAAGCGGACCTATTGTTTAATAGCGCTAAATTGAAACAACACAGCAGTCGAATAGCGCTATGTGCCATAGCGGGGACTTTATAGGGCTTTGGCTGCATAGTCGTGATATTAACCTCATATAGCTGAGAAGACGAATACTCTCTTGAATAGCGCTTCACTTCTAATGCTTCCATTTGATCCAAGCATAGTCGTTCGATGGACACATGCCACGATTTAACAATAATCAAGTGGAGTTTTTACTCTAAAGCTTGATAGTATCTCCAAGTTGAAGAAATTGAGTAATATTGTCACGTCGATATTTTCTATTTGACCTTAGTTATATTAAGCAACAAAAAACTATCGAGCGAGTAATTTAACAGTTGTCCAATAACTATCAGTAATTCAATAGCTGTCCAGTAAGTATCAGTACGTAATCCCTTGGTGCCTTTAGCAGCCATAAGTTATACAATGTCCAACATATGGAGAGCGTTATGTACTCACGTCTCAATGAATGTATTCCAGTCTCGATACATCTTGACTATGAATATTAAAACAATATGTTTTGTATTGTGATAAATCACTCATTATTACAACATTTTGTAACTACCATTAGAAAACATATCATTTATGGATTTTCTATTAAATATATTTTAGTTAAATTAATTAATTAATATAACAGATTATATCAAGTATATAATAGAAAAAACACATTTTATTTCAAGCAATACTGGTTAGTTGGATATATGTTACAATTATATATTGCCCTATGGCATACCGCTAACTTCATCAAAAAAATGTATCTGAAGCGTCACCAGCGCTACACTTAATCAACGTGTCCTCATCGGTAACAGCTCGTGCAAGCATCGAAGATCATCTACTATCACGGTAATATCTAGTATGGTATGAACTGCACTAGCATTGACATTGGTCGAGTAACGGACAGTTCGTTTAGAATTTTTGATGGATCATGACGGCATTTTGACGCATGCGTGATTATAAAGAGAAATGTGAAAAATGAAAGATGAAAGTTGTGAATGAGTGAACAGTATCAGACTAGCGTCTAATATAGATGCTGATGTTGAGGCACTTATGGAATAAGCGCCTAGAAGCAGACGCTTGTTTGAAAAATGCTCGGTCTTCAGACGTTTGTTAAACAAGGGTCTGAACTCCAAAACTGTTGGAAAACCAACACGTTACATAATGAAACAAAACATAATATTGGAGCAAAAATTGTTCTAATACCACAACATAGATTTGACAACAGATTTAAAACTTAGTGATTCATTTTGTGTGCTGCTACTGAAACCCAATTTTTTCAGCTACCATAACTAAAAACCATCGTAATAATTTAAATTCCGTAATATTGTCACATCGATATTTTCTATTTGACCTTAGTTATATTAAGCAACATAAAACTATCGAGCGAGCAATTTAACATCTATCCAATAACTATTAGTAATTCAATAGTTCTCCGGTAAGTATCAGTGCGTAACCCCTTGGTGCCTTTAGCAGCCATAAGTAATACATTGTCCAACATCTTGAGAGCGTTATGTACTCACGTCTCAATGAATGTATTTCAGTCTCGATACATCTTGATTATGAATAGTAAAACAATATGTTTTGTATTGTGACAAATCATTTATTATTACAACACTTTGTAACTACTATTAGATAACATATCATTTATGGATTTTCTATTAAATATATTTTAGTTAAATTAATTAATTAATATAACATATTATATCAAGTATATAATAGAAAAAAACACCTTTAATTTCAAGCAACACTGGTTATTGAGTTGATATATGTTACAACTATATAATTTTCCTAAGGCATACCGCTAACTTCTTCAAAAAAATGTATTTGAAGTGTTACTAGCACTACATTCAATCAGTGTATCCTCGTCGGTAGCAGCTCGTGCAAGCATCGAAGATAGTCTACTGTCACAGTAATATGTAGTATGGTATGAACTGCACTAGGGTTGACATTAGTTGAGTAATGGACAGTTCATTTAGCAATTTTGACGGATCGTGACGGCATTTTGACGCATGCGTGATTAAAAAGAGAAATGTGAAAAATGAGAGATCAAAGTTGTGAATGAGTGAACAACATCAAACTAGCGTCTAATATAGATGTTGATGTTGAGGCACTTATGGAATAAGCACCTAGAAGCAGACGCTTGTTTGAAAAACGCCCAGTCTTTAGGTGTTTGTTAAACAAAGGTCTGAAGTCCAAAACTGTTGGACAACCAACACGTTACATAATGAAACAAAACATGATATTGGAGCAAAATTGTTCAAATACCACAACATAGATTTGACAACAAATTTAAAACTCAGTGATTCTTTTTGTGTGTTGCTATTGAAACCCAGTTTTTTTTTGTCGGCTACCATAACTAAAGACCATCTAATAATTTAAATTTCATGCTTCTTAACACAAAGTGTAATTTTTTTTCATTAACTAGGCATCCAAGCATACTCTTTTCCTTAACCTTAAATCAAACCAAAATGCATCTATTTCTGCTACAATCGTCAAGATAAAGTTTGGCCGTTCATCTCAATCAAATTTCAGTCACGCATGAAACGTAAACTAATTTCTTTGATCATCACAATTAGTAATATCAACTAAATCTTTGTGAACATCACAATTAAGATTATACACTAAATCTTCACCTTTCTTCCTCTATTGGGTAAAAAACGAGGTTTTTTTAAGCTCTAAGGTTTGAATTTTTGAGACAAAATAGGTCAAAAGAGATGCAAAAGTACGACTATTTAGTATTTAGTAAAATAATAGAATATGATGGATGGAAGTACATAGAATAAATGAGGAATTAATTTAAACGACAAAAATTGTATATTTTTAACCTCAAGGACACGATCTCAATATTTTAACCACAAAAACAAATATTCTCGTAAAAATTAATCATAAGGACAAATATTTTTTCAAATTATCCGTAAGGACAAACATTTTTTCAAAACTGCTGCGATAACTACAAACTGATACCTAAAAACTGCTATTAATAACTAAAAACTGGTGCATAAAGAATGTTGTTCTTTATGCTAAAACACTGATATCTAATAATAAAATAACAATGGTCCTGAAATGATAAACAACTGAGAGCGAATTAGCACCAGCCTTCTTTTTTAACAAAAAGTAGTCGGTATTCTTCCCACCTACCCACTCGTCTCTCTCACCAACTTTCAAACCAAACACGACGGTGGATATAATCAATCCAAGCTTCATTCATAGTAAACCCTAAACCAATAATTTATGGCGTTTTCTTCTTTTCTTTCTTCACCTCCCCCATCAGTCAACGCCAACCGCTCGTCATCCTTCATTCTCAGTGGCTGCAGCGACGCTATCCCGTTTTCAACTATCATTTCAGCCCAACTACCGAGATCAACTGTTAAAAGGATTTCGTGTCGGATCTCTGCGACTTCATCTGGTAATTCCTTGATGGATCCTGCTGCTCCGAAGATGAAGGCAGATTCCAGCTCCGATTTGGGTTTGAAAAGGGGGAGTGTGATTGTAGATGTTGATCTTGGGAATAGGAGCTATCCAATTTATATTGGATCTGGATTGCTTGATCAGCCCAATCTTTTGCAGAGGTAGGTAAACTAATGCTAAAGCGTTTTTATTTTTTGGGAAATCAACTCTTTTCTAGAGTGATACTCTCCGCACCAAGATTTCCACTGAAAATTTGGGTTATTTTCAGTGAAAAACATGGTGCGGATAGCATCACTGCCTTTTGTGCTGCCGAGTCCTAGGCTATCATAGTTGCATTGTTTTTAGATAGACTTGTTGTGGAATGTAATAATTTTGTGAATATGTCATCATGCACTTATACCTATCTGAACCTTGAACGTAGACACTCCTTAATCGCCAAAAATGTTGTAGAAACATATAGCTTAAAGAGACGGTGAAGCAAGTTAACTATCTAAGTGCAGAAAAATCATTTTCTAACAATATGCAACTATACACTATTTTTCTTTGGAAAACCCTGAGGACGTATTGTTTTCCACATTCAATATAGTACCTGCTTCCTGCAAATCCAATGCAGTTTTACTACCAAATTAAAGTTATTCCAAAAGATGAACTTTTATTTGTTTGATTCCTTCAAAATACACATAGCTAACCAAACAGCACTGGCTGAGCAAACAGGAGCGACCTCATGTGGCTCAGAGGGGTCAGCTGATCCACTGGAGTTGGAAATGTTCATTACAAGACCTAAATTTACCACTCATAATACTTCTATGACTGATGGTTTGGAAAAAATTGCATTTCCTTTTGGCCGATGAAAATTGACTTGACTTCAAGTTCATAAAAGAAAACAAACTTTAGCCTTAGACTGTTATTTCTTTTGCAAGTTGTTTTTTTAAAAACGTAAAATCAAACTGGCTATTAAGCTTCCTAATCTTATTTTAAGAACATAAAAAAGGTTTGGTCGGTTTTGTTGGTTAATTGGTTGAATTTGGTTTCAATTTTCGTATTTATTTGGTTTTTTTTGGTCGGTTTTGGTTTCCAATATTTTAATGCAGAATCAACCAATTAAACTGAATAAAAAACTTAAATTATATTAATAGACCATAATTATTAATATCAATATTATCAATACATTATTATTTCAAAAATATTCATTTTTTTAATTCATGTTGTTATTTTTAAAAGATGATAAGATTGATTATCGCATTATTAAATAAGTATAAACTCAATCAATTGTTTCAGTCTCATGTTATGTTAACAATCAGACCATCTAGCTCATTCAAAAACTGACCAATTAACCCAGCCAAACCAGATGAATTGTTTCATTTTGGTTGGTTCGGTTTTGAAATATATTGGTTTGATTTGGCTTGGTTTTTGCTTGTTGAATGGTTTATTTGATTTTCATACGTTTAGTCGGTTTCAAACTGGACCAATATTTTTGCTTATCCGTAGTTCTTTGTCTTGTTAATTTCGAATGTGAAAAATAGAATGGATCGGTTGTCATAATTTTCCACACAATTAAACCGTGTTAAGGCATTTCAATTTTCCGTATGCATCTAATGATTCTTTTTTTGTTTCCATTACCTTTTAATTCCCTCGTGTACATGAATAAGGATGCTTAACTTAGCTTTATATATACAATAAAATGAGTATACATGTTATTGTTTAGTGGAAGTATTTGAATTATTTTTCAAGATACTTTGTTTTTATCAAATAAGAGCTGAAAGAAGAAATGTGAGGTATATGTTATGGAAATAGTAGTGCTTTGCAGAACCTTTTATCAACGGATCTTTGTCACCCAAATCACAAAGAGATAACTTGGATTGAAAACAAGACGGAATTGAAATCAAAACGCAATAACATAAGATATTCCATCCAACCGTCCACTTTATTGATTCACCAAAATTTTGTTTACAACTAATAGAACAAAGCTAAAATAAACAAAATAACATTGAATCAATAACCAAATTGATAAAGGAACCACATATCTACATGGCTAAAATTGTTGGAGAAGAGAACAAAGATGAAGAAAAATAATCAGCAAATAGATTTTTCACCACACTTTTACATTCTCTTCTAGTCTCTATTTATATAATCAATTATTTAATGTCCAAGTTAATGTTAGATGGCAAAAAATAATTTGATTAGCCAATTAGAGAGAGAAATAAACATACTCAAATATGCCTATTAATTAGGGGAAACAAAATCTTCTCTTTCTTTCTTTTGCATATTTATTTCGCTCTATTTGTGATTTTGTATCACCAAAATTTAACGGTATCCACTTGTTTACAAGTTTCTTCTGTCTACTTTAACTTTATTCGTGGTACTCGCAACAGTCGAAATAGCATTCTTTATTATTTTAAAAGTCGATTCCGTAGTCGTCCCATTACGAGGAATATTCGACTTTTGCATATTCGTCCCATTCCGTAGGCGCCTAGGCGAATATGCAAAAAATATTGTGAGGAATATTTGACTTTTGCATATTTGCTTAGAGCAGTGGAAACAATTTTTAAGTTCGCGAACTTTGTTTGAAGCAGTAAAGCAAATCTTATTTCAGCGTTTTGATATTTTTTACTTCTGCACAGGCTAGCATAATTTTTCCGCTTAAATTTACTTAACGTTAGGTGGGGTGAAGATGAGTGCTAATTGGTTAATGCTTTTAGTTTCCTAATTTTTTTATTTCATTTTATTTTATTTTTGAACAAGTTAAGGGTTGGACTGTTATTTTGCTCCTAAACATGCTTTTTGTGACTAGAGTGGAAAGGTATTTATTGAAAGTCACTTAGAACTTGATATTTTACCAGTAAAAATTGTGACAGGTTAAAAATTGACTCTATATTTATTTATTTTTATTTTTTATTTTAAGGTAAACCAAATTTGGCTGTTGGTCAACATAGGTTGACTTTGCAGCTAAACTGGTGATCATCAAATATGCAAAATAAAAATTGTTATAAAATGCTTACAGTCTATGGATACTTGCTGACCTCTGTTTGAAAAAAATCATTTTAGCTATGCAAATCAATCCTGCCTCAGTCGATGTATTTTGTAGTTTTGCCCTATTTCTCCGTAATTACAGCTTGTGTGTGCGTATGGTGTGTCTTGTTATCTGATTCATTTTTTGTTCTAAAACTGAAAACTTCTTACCTGAGGTATGCTAAATGTTCATGTTGGGTATGTATTGTCTTGTTAGGCATGTAAAAGGGAAGAGAGTTCTAGTTGTGACAAACACTACAGTCGCTCCTTTGTATCTCCAGAAAGTGATAAATGCTCTAACATATGAAAATCCAAATGTCTCGGTTGAGAGTGTGATACTTCCTGATGGTGAGCAGTACAAGAACATGGTAATACTTTCATGAAATCTACTTTCTTTAACTTATGCACTGCACTTGCTTGTTCGAAACCGCATTATATCATGTTAAAAAATATTTTCCAATAGAAAAGATAAAAACTTAGATAAAAATTTAAATTCATGTTATCCACCATTATAGTTTTACAAATAAAAATACAAGTTAAGCTGCCTGGTGAACCCTTTTTGTGGGAGATTCTAAAGAACCTTGCCTAAGCTATTGCTTTCTGTTTCTGCAGGAAACACTGATGAAGGTATTTGACAAAGCTATAGAGAGTAGGCTTGATCGGCGTTCAACATTCGTGGCTCTAGGTGGGGGAGTGATAGGTGATATGTGTGGATTCGCTGCTGCTGCTTTTCTTCGCGGTGTCAATTTCATTCAAATTCCAACAACTCTGATGGCTCAGGTATATTCTACTTGGATGGATGGCTTTAAAAGGTGACTTATTTCTTTTTGAAAGTAGAAAAAAAAAGCCAATTTTAATATGAGAAAATAAACATGTTTAATGTAATTTTTCAAAAATATTGAAAAGTAAACATTTTAACGGAACTAAAGAATATTTTGATAAACTGATGTACAAAGTATCAGACCTGTTGAAATCAGATGAGTATTTTAATAAAAGAAAAAAGTGCTTTTCCATTTTGTTGCCAAATATACTAGTAGTTTTGTTATTTTAAGCATCTGAAATATTATACCTGGACAACGATCAACTGCTCTAGTAATTTATCAAAGCAAGAGTACTCTTTCTATCACATGTGTTTAAAAAAAATGTAATGGCTTGCCAGAATGCACCTATGTATGGTGATCTACACAGAAAAGAGTGTCCTTGCTCTGGGAATACCAAAGTAGGTGATTATTATCTATTATAGTCAGCATTCATTGTAAATATATCAACTTTACATTCAGGTCGATTCATCAGTGGGAGGGAAAACAGGAATAAATCATCCACTAGGGAAAAACTTAATCGGCGCATTTTACCAACCACAATGTGTTCTTATAGACACCAACACTTTGAACACATTACCCGATAGAGAACTAGCTTCAGGAATCGCAGAGGTAGTTAAGTACGGACTTATCAGAGATGCAGATTTCTTCGAATGGCAAGAAAAGAACATGGATGTACTTTTAGCTAGGGACCCGAATGCCTTGGCATATGCCATCAAGAAATCATGTGAAAATAAGGCAGAGGTCGTTTCCTTGGATGAGAAAGAAAGCGGAGTTAGGGCTACCCTTAATTTAGGGCACACATTTGGCCATGCAATAGAAAATGGAATTGGGTACGGGCAATGGCTCCATGGTGAAGCTGTAGCCGCTGGTACAGTTATGGCTGTTGATATGTCGAAAAGGCTTGGATGGATTGATGACACCATTGTCGGCCGTGTGTGTGGAATTTTACAGCGTGCGAATCTGCCCACTGCTCCACCTGAGAGTATGACTGTTGAAAGGTTTAAATCGATTATGGCTGTGGACAAAAAGGTGGCTGATGGTTTGCTTCGGCTCATACTTCTGAAAGGGCCTTTGGGAAACTGCGTTTTTACTGGAGATTTTGATGATGATGCCCTTGAGCAAACGCTGAATGCTTTCTGCAATGGTCGATGAGTACTAATGAAAGTCCAAGGTTAGGTGGTAAATTATTAAGTTTATGTTTTTAATATTGAATATGGTGATTTTTATTATACTGGTGCACAGTTTGTGCTGTTGATTTACTTCTCAAATTTGTAACTAGCTTATTGACGGGTACTATTAAATGATTCTGGCGTTGGAGTATATAGTTTGGATGGATACAGTTTCAAGAAATAAAGAATGATTTTGATGAATTGAAAAGGGATCGTTGCTTATCTTGTCTCTGGTGAAACCTGCGTATTATTTGTAGTACCGGAAACTTCTTCGTGCTAAACCGCATCCCTCTATTTGATGATTAGTTGCCTGTATCGTCCATGTATTACAACCAACCAAATCACAGTTCCAACTGCTACAATCGCATTTCCAACTACTACAATCGCATAACTGTGGTTCGTTTAATTATATTATTTCAAAGGAAAAAAAATATTGTTTAGGTTTTCTTATTTTTTATTTTAGTTAAATACAAAGTGATAATAGCATTGAAAATTTTTCAAATCAAAATAAATAAATTGAAGGAGATATTTATGGGGAGATTAACATTGAAGAGATTTAAAACCATGTTAAAATCATATTTTTTGTTTAACTTCACGCAATTTGATTTTGTAAGTAACAAACAAACTTCACAGTCGGTTTGAAAATAATGAGATTTCAGAGTCGGTTTGAAAATAATGAGAAGGCTTGTTAGCACCAACTCTAAAACCTTTTAGTAAAGGTGTAAGTGGCAACTCCCTGGTGAGGTAGGTTCTAATGGGGCTGATAACTCTGATGATTAATTGATAATTAGGCATGTGAGCCAGTAGTTTAAAATTTCGTAATTAATTCGCGTTTATATCCAAAAGGATATAAAAAGCAGAAGTGGATAGTCGATATCCATGAAAATATCCATTCTGTGTAAATTTAAATTACTTTTTTCTATGCTGTTAAAATCATTAAATCAAATATTTACGTAAAATGTAAACTCCAGTTATTAAAAAAAAACTCGTTTATTCGAGTTTTTGGTAGAATTATTATATTTAACATTTCACAAATTAGTATAAATGCATTTAGTCATTCAATGTTTTCAAGTAGGTGAGGAGTAAATGCTAGAAATGACAGTATGGTCGGCTGGTCGGGTTTTAGATGCTTTAGATTCATTCTGGGTTTGTTAAACCTTGTCACTGTCACATTCTCATATTGGAGGACTGAATTATTATCCACATCCAACGCTCTTATGGATTATTCGGCTTGTCATAAGATAGGGTGGAGCTTTTGTTGTGCCAGCACCGACAGCTGCACTAGCTGACATAATGGAAAATGTCAAAAGAACAAAAAGACAAAAAGGACAAAAAATAAAAAATAAAAAAAATAAAAATAAATCTAGAATTTGATATTAGACCCTATGTGATTTTTCCCAGCCCATACATAAGAAAAGAATTTAGAGGCTTTGGTCTGTTTTTATTTATTTTCTAAAGGAATTTTTTAGTAGCTTCAGGTCCAACAGCTTTTAACATTTTACAATGAGTGTTTATTTACATGAAAATATTCTCAAGAATAAATTTTTTGCTTCTTTTTACAATATAGGACAACCCGTTAATATTTTTTCCAAGAATAAAAGCGTTCAAATTTGTGTTCGAGTCCTAACTGCCGCGCTCTTTGTTCTTGTTCTTCTCCAAATTTGCACGATCAAAATTTAATTCTCTTCTACATTTCTCTCCATTCTCGTGCACAAATTTGTTCCTCTTATTGATTTTAACACTAGTTTCTATTTTCATGCCCGAATTTCTTTATCCTTCTCCATTCTCTTCTTCATCCTTCTTCAATGAAGTCTGTTTGAGTATTTGTTTTATTATCGGTTTGAATATCAATTTTTAGGTATCAGTTTTACTATTAGTATGTATCATTTTTTTGTATTGTTTTATTTGTTTTGGTTTTTACTTGTATAAAGAAAATTATTATACTAGAATATAATGACAATAGAATATAATGACAATATGTAGCAAACATTTTTTTATTGATGTTTTTTTGCAGCGGTGAAATATGCTTATTGTTCTTTTTATGCTAATACTATAAATCATATTCCTAATTTTGATAAGCTTATTGTTGATGCTACTGTTGAAGATGTTATTAAGCTACCTAAGGAGAAACATGGTGCTGGTAGATCTTCTATCAAACACAATAGAGGATTTGCATACTTTCGAAATAAGCAAAATAGATGTCGTGTATGCAAGCAATTTGGTCAAAATAAGCATATTTGTTAAGTTTTTAAGAACATATGATTTGTTTTTCATGTTGTTATGAATTATACTTAGTTGTATGACATTTTTTTGTAATTGAACCTGGTTATAAGAGTATTTTTTTTGAGAGATGTGTGATCCTCTAATAAAAGAGGAGAGCACACATGAAGCTATATATATAACATATAAAATGGTGCTGCCAACATGCCTGGCAGGTGATAAGTCTATGAACTAGAAAAAATAAAGAAATAAATACCCCTCTAATGAGCTCCGGTAAGACCACCACCCATTACACCGTAATACCGAGCTTTGGTAAGACCACCGCCCAATAATAGGGTATTAAAGGTTTCTAGAAAACTGAACAAGAATAAAAAAACCAGAGATACTAAAGTACAATACCATCAAAAAGTGACTCTATGAAACTGCCTAAGAAGAGAAGAGGTAATCTCAAATAAGAGATGATCCATAAAGAAGAACTCCAAGAGATGGACGAAAAAGAAGAACTCCACTCTGAAGACACGGGATAACAAAAAGAAATGCCGGACGCAATCAGAACCCCTGGGAATGGCTATCCTGCAAACCTGTACAAAGATGCTAGCTATCCTGCAAACCTGACAAGAGAAACTAGCAACCTACCTAAACCAAACCTGTAACAAGGCTAGTAAACCATATTAGTATGAATCACATATATGTATATAAATAGAATTTATGTACATATATGTGAGAATAAAAACAAAAGTGAAAAATAAATCAAGGATAAGCTAGAACCAATAACTAACAATTCTAAAGGTAAAGGAAATATGAACCAAACTAAAAAAGGTAAACAAATAAGAAAACTAGGACTAAAAAATAAAAAATAAAAACATTACTAGAAACAACTTTAAGGACCTACAATATGAAGAAAATTATTATGCATCATGTGAACATCATTAAATTAGAAAAGGAATTAATATAAATATTATTAGTGTCAAAATTATTAATGTTATGTTTGAATATATTAATATTATTTCTAACCTTGTTAACATATTCCTTAAAGCAATTATTTTTGGCCAATTTATATTTATGATTTGATACCCAATTTAAGAAAAAAGATGAAATTAAAAAATATCAAATTATTATAATGAATATTGTTGTTATTAAAAATTCTTTGATTTCTCTCAAACCAAATGTACCAACAAGATATAGTGAGTATAGTATCAAGCAAGTATCTAATATCCTTATTAAACTTAAATCTAAAAGAGTTCCAATAGAAAAAACAATCAGTAACTCTAGAACTAATTTTAAACTCAAAAATATTAAGGGTATTTAAAAGAATAAAATGAGTATCCATGCATTCGTAATAAATAAGATTAATATCTTCAAAATATGTGTTACAAAAATAACATTTATTATCAATGTTAATATTTTTCTTTTTTAAAAATTCTATAGTGTTTAATTTACCGTGAATGATGAGCCACATGTGGATTTTAGATTTTGGAGGAGCGTTTGACTTCCAAATAAATTTAAAACAATTGTCAGATACACCCGAAAAGTTAATAAATTTGTAAAAGGAATAAGTAGAATATTTCTTACTTTTATCCCACTCCCAACTGATATAATCATTATCGTTGTCAATATTATAAAGATTTAGCTTAGCATAAAGCAAATTAAGCTGTTTAAGGGTTGAGCCTACTAAAATTCTATTAAAATTGAAAATCCAAGGAAGGTCATTTTCGGAATTAAAAATATCAGAAATAAGTGCAAATTTAAAGTTACAAATATCATACAAATCTTTGAACTCATTCTTTAGAGGAGTAGCGGAAATCCAACTATCGTGCCAAAAAGATGTATTATTATCTGAATGAACAATAATATTAACACCTAAGTTGAAAATATCACTACATTTTAAGATGGATTTCCAAAAATAAGATAGTTTACGAGAAATCGAAGGACTAATTTGATAGAGATTATTACTACCATTGTAGTAAAATTTAGATATAATCTCCTTCCAAATGGCATTATCATTAGTATCTTTGAATTTCCATAACCATTTACCAAGAAGAGACAAGTTCGTATTGCGTAAATTAATGACTCTTAAACCACCCTCTTTTTTGGACTTACAGACAGTTTCCCAATTTACTAAACATTTTATGCAACTGTTTGGATTCTCACCACTCCAAAGGTAATCTCTTCTAATTTTATCTATCACCCAATCAGGAAAAAGATGCATAGACATCCAATAGATAGGAAGAGCTGATAAAACAGAATTAATTAAAACCAGTCTATCTACTCTAGATAAGAATCTCACATTCCAGTTAGTAATCCTATTTTTGATTTTATCAATGATTATTAACCAATCATCGTGCTTAAGTTTAGTAGGTCTGATAACAAAACCAAGGTAGTCGAATGGAAAATTCATAGTTTTACAATTTAAAGTATTAGCAACTAAATTTTCAACTTTATCAAAATCGTTTAAAACTAAAACAGAACTTTTATCAAAGTTTATTTTTAAACCCGATAAAAGTTCAAAACTATAAAGAATAAACTTGAGAGCAATAATTTGTCTAGGAAGATGAGAGGAAAAGAGCAAAGTATCATCTGCAAATTGAAGGACAGATAAAGCATAATTCGAAATATCATTACCTATATTACCCAATGAACAATTATTGAGAGCATTTTTAATAATCATAGAAAAACATCAATGGCTAAATTAAATTGAAGGGGCGATAAAGGGTCCCCTTGCCTTAAACCTCCCTTAGATTGGATTTTATTACCTAAAATACCATTTACCATAATACTAGAGTTACCAGTTTTAAGCAAAATCATGATCGAGTTAATCCATCTATTACTAAAGCCTCTAGCATGAAAAATATCTATAAGAAAATCCCAATCAACAGAATCAAAAGCCTTGGCAAAGTCTAATTTTAAAATAGCACAAGTAATATTATTCTTACAACAATGATTAATGTATTCTTGAACAACTGCCATACCATCTGTGATATTTCTACCTTTTATGAAAGCTGATTGTGAACAGTCAATTGGGTCATTCATTTTTATACTGAGTCTATTAGCTAAAACTTTAGAAATAATTTTAACTGTGCAGTTAATCAAAGAAATGGGTCTAAAATCTTTTAAAGTATTAGCACCTATTTTTGTGTGTAATAAAATAACATTAGCAGAATTAAATCTACCTATAAAATTCATTAAACATACTAATTAAACCCAATTTTATGACATCCCAAAAGGTTTTATAGAAGAAAATTGGAAAACTATCTGCACCCGCGGATTTATCACCCGGTAAATCAAAGATGGCTTTACGGATTTCCTCTTCAGTAAAAGGAAAATCTAAATCAAAAAGATTAATATTAGAGACAGTCGGATAAAGATCGTTCCATCTAACACTAATTCTATGCTTGTTTTTATTACCAAAAATATCTTTATAATAATCTGTGAAAGCCTTATTGAGGTCTCTTTGATCAACTAATTTCACATTATTAACTAAAATGGAGTTAATTGTATTACTACGTTGCTTGTTTTTATTACCAAAAATATCTTTATAATAATCTGTGAAAGCCTTATTGAGGTCTCTTTGATCAACTAATTTCACATTATTAACTAAAATGGAGTTAATTGTATTACTACGTTTTCTAGTATTATCCATATTATGAAAAAATTTGGTGTTATTATCACTTTCATTGCCCATTGAATTTTAGATCTTTGTTTCCACATAACTTCCTCTTTTTCAAGAATAAAGTTAAGCTCCTCTTTTAAGTTATTGAGAACATTCCGCTCACCTAGACTTAAATGTCTAGTTTATTCTAATTTATTAAGCTTAAGCATCTCATTAAGAATATTTTATTTTTTAATTTTAATGTTACCAAAATTATTTTTATTCCAATATTTAAGGAAAATCATAAGTTTTCTAAGTTTTAGAACAAAAGCTTTAGCTGAATTATCTCTAAATTTGATATTATAAAAACTCATAGACAACCATTTATTGATAATTAAATTTGAAAAGCACGGATCTAAAAGCCATATTTTTCAAATTTAAAAGATCCACAAATAACTCTATGACGATCGCACGTGAGGATAATGGGACAATGGTCTGAAAGAGTGTAAGGCAAACCAGACACTCTACAGATAGAAAATTTATCCTCAATTTCATCGCTAACGAAAAACCTATCTAAGAGAGCAAAGGAGGGAGATTCCCTATTATTAGACCAAGTAAATTCTCTATTAGAAAGAGGAATTTCAATCAAATTAGAATTAATAATAAATTGATCAAATTCCTTCATAGCAGAATAATCTCCTTCACGAGGAGAAAGCTCCCCAAAAAAAAGAGTAATGTTAAAATCACCCCCCAAAATCCAAGATCTGGGAGCTAATGATCTAAACTCGAGGCATTCATTCCAAAGAATCCGTTTATCTAATTTAGAGTTAGCCCATAAACATTAGATATATTTAAAAAGGAATTGTGAGATAGATTAATTAAAATAATGTGTAAAGAGTGCTGTTTGTAAATACACTGAAGTAATTTAAAATGATTATCCCTCCAACCAATCATTAAAGCCCCAGAAGAGCCCAAAGAAGGTAAAAAACCCATTTTCTAAAATAATAACCACCTAGTCTTCTGAAAAAAGAATATCAAGACAATCTATTTTAGTCTCTTGAAGGAGAGTAATGTCAATAGATTAGTCTTTAAATTTTAAAGATTCTAACATTATCACATTTATTAAGCCATTCAAACCTCTCATGTTCCAACTAATGATCCTCATATACCAATAGATCTACCCCTTTCAAGTTCCTTACATCTAATATACTCGCAATCTACCTCAATATCAGAAAAAATGAAAACAGTGTCTCTAGCTAGCTGACTAAATTCAGGAGATGACAAATTACCTAATGCATAAGATAAAAAAGAACTACCCAAACTAGAAAGTGTACCTAAGCCTGAAATAGAAGCGCCGCTAACAATACTCGAATCAGGACACTCACCTGAGGACCGGGGATGGTTACCCAGAAGCCTAACACTACGACGAACAAAACCACAAGAAGCCACGACCTTCTTACGTTTACCACTCTTCGATGAAGAAGGAAGAGAATCATAATTGCTGACAACAGTGAGAGCATCACTCAATGACAGATGAGAAGGATCACTATCAACTCCAAGCTTCTCCAAAGAAAAAGTGTCTCCAAGATTAGCTGAACTATCAATAAAAACTCCTAAACCTAACACTGCGTTATGGCCCAGCAACAAATCATCCATACTGTCAACAACATATTTCTTCACTTCAGAACAACCAACATACTTTCTGTTTTCAGGAGAAAACAAATTCTGTACGACCGCAATTTGCAAACTTTGTGCATCATGCACACCAAAGTCCAAATGATTAACAGACATGATTTCATCAATAAAAAAATGTTCCTCCATCACTGGTTCCAATACTTCATCAACGTGAATAGCTGATGATAAAAACCATTCATGAATATCACCTAATTGCCGCAACAAACAGCCACCTTCAGGATCAAAATCCACCATGTCTGGAGTCTCATCAAGCAATACCATAAACTTGTCTATCCAGTTACTAAAATCTAAACTGTCAATGCTAAACATGGATGCGGTTACCGAAGGCAAATCATTCTCCAATGTCATCTGACTCAATTCGTTAACAAAACTCTCATTATATTTGGGAAATAGGTCAATACTACTACAAATATCAGAATCATTAACAGGGTCAGAATCCAGCTCCAAAAAACTGCTTATTACAAACTGAAAAGAACCGTCTTTCACAACACAGTCAACAGCAGGATCATCGCAAACAATATCCATATTAGAATTACCATCTGACTTAGCATTGATATCTGAAAAAGCCTCAATATCCAGACAAGCAAATCTATTTGCCGTTGAAACCTCAAAAATTTCCAAACTAAGAGAAGATTTACCTTTTTTGGATTTTGCTTGAATGAAACCACTGCTTGAGTCAAAATTTATGCCCGTAAACTTAGAGGCAGAATATTCGACATTACAAGAAACAACATCTGGATCGAATAAGATAGGATCGAAAGATGATAATCCATCACTTCTTTCATTTTCGAACACAGTTCCATCCTTATATATAACGAAATTTCCTCTGGAGAGACAGAATAATCAATGATTTTCTCTGGACAAACAGAACTGTCTTGAAATCCCTTTCCAATATTAGGCGAATTAACACTGTTGAAATGAGTTAAAAGATCCTCTAAAAACTTAAGTCCCTCGTATCTTTGATGCCAGAGATGATCTAATAAAATACCTTTCAAAAGAATAAATTTCAACACAAATCTGAAGCCATGTTCAACCAACTGAGAAGAAGAGACATCATGATTAGAAGAGATTTCCATTTTGCCAAAGTAAAGTTCTGGATTGCCAAACTTAGCTTCGTAACCCATACCAATATTTGGAGAATTAACGATATTAAAGTGACATAGCATATCCTCAAGATATTGAATTCCCTCAGATCTATTCCGCTGAAGGAAATCAAGAAGAATCCTTTTTAATAACATGATTTTTAAAACGAATTGAAAACCATGCTCTACAAGAGTATCTGAAGAAACAGGAAGACCAGAATTAATCGAACATATGTTCCTCTTGTGCCCAAATTTCCCACAGGTAAAATAACGAATTGGGTCTCGGCATTGAGATGCAAAGTGATTGTAATCTCCACATCTATAACAGAAATTCTTGTTAAATTTTGAGTCAATCCAATTCTTGTTTGACTGCAGGGATTCAGAATCACTGGCTGGAAGATGATCTTTAACCACTTGTGCATAGGAACGATGATGTGAAGAAACACGATTCAGGTTGCGATCGATGGTATCCACTTGAGCAAGATTACAGAACGAAGATGAATTGAGAGAATTTTGAGAGAGGAGATAGGAAGCTGACGCCATTGAATTTTTTTTCTTTTATTTTTTTATTTTTATTTTTTTAGTTATAAGAGTATATTGATTTTAGCACATTTTAACATAACATTGATTTAGTATTTGTAATAGAACTTTGTTATATAGTATCATTTGTAGTTTCAATTTCAGTATCACTTTTGTAGATAAAGTAGTATCAGTTTTAATATTTGTTTATTTGTGAGTTATATAGTATCGTTCGTGGTTTCATTATCAATTTTGTAGTATAGCCAGTATCAGTTTTATTGTTTATTTATTTGTAGTTATATAGTATCATTTATAGCTTCGATCTCAGTTTTTTAGTGTAACCAGTATCAGTTTTATTATTTATTTATAGTAAGTCGCACTTACATTGTCACAAAAGAGATATATTTATAGAGTACCAGTTGTACGTTCAGTATCAGTTTTGTAGTATGGCCGGTATTAGTTTTATTATTTATTTGTTTTCTTGATTAAGTTGGGCATTAGTTTTCTGTAATATGATTATATCGTTCTGTAATGTGATTTTATAATGTATCCGGTTAACTTTTACATCCATATATACCTTATTAGGTTGTAGTATCATTTGATCATTTTGTATTATCATTTCGTAATATTTTTTTAGATGTGAAGTTGTGCTTCCAGGTAGCTTTTACATCAATACGTATCCGACTAAATTTGACGTCCAGTTAGCTTTTGCACCAATACGCACCTAATTAGGTTGATATCCATTTAGCTTTTCCATTTATACATACCCGAATAGGTTTGGCATCCAATTAACTTTTGCATTCGAAGGTGTGCGTGGTTATACAATATACCTTGAGTATAGATTGACTTCCATCTGTACCCGGTTAGGTATGTATCATGGCCCATTTTTCCATACCCTTTGAATCGAAAATAAACCACACATGTCCAACTTAAATTGCATGAAATTATGTAACATGAAGGGTAATAAAGAAAATAAGACAGAACAGAATCTCACACGAATGGAATAACATATAATTTTGAACAGATATTTTCACAGCGGTAACTTTTAATTACATATATCAAAGTCTAACCTAAATTCAGCTTGGACAGTTATAAACATATGCCCTTACAAATTGCTGACAAACATCAAACTAAAACTAACAAACCATAGCGGATAATAGAATAGGTCCATACCTAGATGAATATCTCTAGCTCTCCTCTAGAAACTCCAACCATCTTTGACAAATCCTGAAACTATTTGGATCTGACCCGAGTATTGAAAATAGCCGGATCAGCTAGATAAACCAACGTGAGAAAAACTCAATAATAAATGACAGTGTCATATATCATCCTTTGAATAAAAATCCTTTGAAATAAAGAGTATCTCATAAGACCACACCCACACATAAACACAGATGGATTTTTACCTTATGATAACTAAAATACTGTTATATATCAAAACGTTTGATATTGTTTCTAATGACATCTCTTTGAAAACATTTGCAAATAAACTTATTAATCTTATCCGAAATGGTTACCCATACAACATTTCGTGGCTATTCATTATGCCAATACAAACAAAACCATAGGGTCTTACTGGAGAATGGATTTCCATAAAAATGACCAGGTGAAGGATCTACCTTCCGAATAGGTATACCTCTAGATGGATGCCCCGAGGAACAGCACAAAGAAACCTCTGCCAACACAAGACCAACCTACCTCTGTAACTAGATAGTATCGAAGATGTTATCCCCCGGTCGTTACCGACCTTTAACCGAGCGCTCGTTTCCATACACCACATTAATTTACCTCCCAAAAGTCATAGCGGGAAGAAATATATCTGTGAGAAATACAGATTACGGATCTTAAGGCTAGAATTAACATTAGAGGGAGGGGGGGTGTGAATAGTGTTTACAAAGAATTACTAAATCCTTTTGAGTTTATGTTAATTTAAACATAGATGTGTGCAATATACAGACACAGATATGATCACAGAAACAAACACAGATGCAGAAATAAAATAAAAAGCAGTAAAGGAAAGAACACACCGGATTTTATACTGGTTCGGAGTTACCCTACATCCAGTCCCGCAACACAAGTACAGATTTCCTTTCAAAAGAAATCTTTACAGTTACACCCTCGATTTCAAGGCTACGAGGTACACCCTCCAGAATCACAATCCCCTAGGTAGAGATACTTGATTTTCCGGGCTACAGGTTCACCCACTTGATTTTACGGGCAACAAATTCACCCAATTGATTTTCAAGGCTACAATCACACCTTTTCTCGCTAAGTTGATTACAAAAGCCTTATAACTCTGAATAGCACTGAGGATCTTGTAGAGATAGCGATAGAGAATAAAACTACAAATGATCGAGTTTAATTCAATGTGAATTTTGACAGAGTAATGATAAGAATTTTTATTAAGAAAAGTGGAAGAAGAAGTGGAGTGAAAAACCAGAAAAATCTAATGTAAAATTCGTTGAAACTGACCCCTATTTATTGTAGAACAACAGTCATGTCCATTCGTGAAGAGTTATAGCGAATAGACACTTCTTTTGAAATTGAAATTTTAAACTCAACTGACACCATGTCGACCTGATCACCATGAGTATGTCGACATCCCTAAGCATTTTTTGATGATTTGATTTTCTTTGAAAATAACCTTTATGTTATATTAAAACTATTTTAAACTTTATAAATATACTTGACAATAGTTAAAATTCATAAATAAATATAGATAATAATATATATAGAATTTAACTATAATTTTATATTTAAATCTAAGTATAAATATTAAAAGTTAAATATACTATATTAAAAGATAGTTTAAAATCAGGAGTGATTTGACTTTGAAATTAGAGACGATTTTGAGGCTAAAATTATTTAAAATCAGGATAGATGTTTTTGATGCTTTTAAAAGGAAGGTTTTGAAATCATTTTGAAAACAAAATATAATTTTGAAAAATCATTTTGAATAAAAGGTTAGCGGATACAAAACAATGTTCCATTAGATTTTTCGTAGGTTCCATCCTACTTAGCGTTCCATCTCTTTAACAGGCTCGAAGTGGATTCCATTCCACGAATAAATTGGATTTTAAGATGCCTGTGCTTTTCTAGGAGTTTTAACAAAATTTTCTAATTAAAGAATAAATTACTTTAATTCTTGAACTCTTGATAATCTTGATACTCATGAGTCTTCAATCTTGATATCTTGAATCTCTATACCGTACGGTCTTCATTCTCGATACCTACATGGTTAATTCCAGCATATACATATATATCTAAACTTATAATGTTAGTATTTACATTTTATAATCCATTCTAAGGTTGTTGTCATCAAAACCATCATCTCATGGACTAACAATCTCCCCCTTTTGATGATGACAACCTTTGTTTATAAAATATTACTTCTATCCTAATAACTCCCATAAAACTAATAACTCCCCCTTAATCTATGCCTAACTACCATATTTTATACTTCTCCTCCTTTTTCATCAACAAAAACCAACTCTCCCTCATTCTTGGACTAAAGTACCTGCATTGATAAACTATACAAAGAAATATATAATAGATAGATTAAGAAATAATTATACTTATGAACGTGATAATTTAATCAAAGACTATATACATTTCAATGTATATTTACATGTTTCAAACATCGAACTAAATTAAGAAATCAATCCACACCAAGTATCATTCTAAACCAAATCAAATCAATTCAAACAAACAATTCAAACAAAGTAATAAAATTTAAACGTTATGAGGAACTTCCACCCATCCTTCTTCTCCAAAGATAGGGTCTGCTTTAATAGCATCCCAATTTTCATTGTCATTAATGAGAGAGACATGAGGACGTGCTTCTTTATCATCCTTGTGTAGGGAGGAAATCATCCATCGTATTTCATCGAAATGCCTTTCTTGCTCCTTGATCATCTGCATTTGACTCAATTCTAAGTGACGCTGGTTACAGAGAATGAACGAGAGAATATTCTTTAATGAATTAAGAGTTTCTTCAAGATTTTCGGATAAATTGTGAGTTGGATTATCCATTTTGAATTTGTGAAAGAAATGAAGGATTAAAAGATAAGAAATAATTTTCAGTGAAAAATTCTGGAAGAAATAGGTATATATAGGTGTAGAAATTTGTTTGAAATGAATAGACATATGGTAGTTATTCAAATTTCAAATCCAAAATGAATTGTCATTTTTGACCAGTACATGTCGACATGGTCATAGGGGGTATGACGACATGGGTTAGTGAAAAAATATGACTAATTAGATTTTGTGAATAATTGTGTGTGACTATATATTTATATATATATATATTTATATAATATACTGACATTTATTCTGAAGATAAGATAAGCTAGATAACGGAAAGGAAATTTCATTTCATTGCATACTAAGATGATACAATGATTAAACATACGAAACTACATGAACTCTCGAATTAAAACAAGCTAAAACACATAAAACAAAATACGAAAAGATAACACTAGTTAGAGGATGATGATGATGATGATGAAGAAAGTCCAAGTTTCTTGTTGACTTTGGAAATGAACTTGTTCGTCTTGGATGAAGTTTTGTCCAACTTCCTACTAACGGATCGTTTAAGAATCCGTTGATTCTCAACAATCGTCTTTTGGTTCTTGAGAAGGGTTTTGGTGGATGGATTAGGAGGATAGTTGACGCTTTCCAAAGAGGTTTTACCTTCTTCTTCTTCAATTTCCATTTCATCCCCTTCTTCTTCTTCGTCCTCTTCTTCTTCTTCTTCTTCTTCTTCCATTTCCTCATGAGCCAAACACTCTTCCTTTTTGGCAAGGGTCTCATAGGGTTGAAAAACAAATGGAATTTTCATAAGCGAAATGTGGGAATGATTGAAAACTTTTCTAGAAATAAATTCTTCGCCTTTGAAATCCACTCCAAAATAGTTGAAAATCCGAGTGAGATAAATTCCATGATACAAAGTATTCTCACCCATTTCAAGATTTTTAGGATGAAGTTCGTCCAAAATAACTTGCGCCCAATTTATGTCATAATTTCCAAAAATAGCAAAAAGTGCTTTGCAAACTTTTGAAGTAGGATTGTTAAAATTCCCCGATCTTGGGGTCAAAGTATGTTGCAAAAGAAGATTGACAATTCTTGTCTTTGGTCGAAAATTTCGATTTTTGAATTCAAAATTATCATTCCCTTCAAAAATATGATGAAATGTCTCACAATCATTTTCATCGATTTTAAAATTAGAAAGATCCATTCCCGTACACTTGCAATTGAGAATGGTACCCAAAAGATCACAATTCAAAACAATTCTAGTGCCTTTGACACTACTCCAAATTTCATCCTCATTTCCATTATAAATCCACAATTTAAATTAGCATAGAAAATTTTGACAAGATTTGGATAGCAAACAAAATCATTTTGAGAAGCATCAATAAGACTAAGAACTCCATTGTTTGCAAAAAGAGAATCAAGCTCATAAGAAGGAAAATCTTGAAAAATAGCAAACTTTCCGGGATGGACTTTGGCTTAATTAGCATAATTGATGTATGATTTTATTGCCTCCGGATCGTTGAAGAGTTGCTCTTTTATTTTTCTGGAAATTCTCATGGTGGAGGGGTTGCTTGAAGAAGCCATTAAAGTAGAGAGTAGAGAGCTTGAAGTTTTGAAGAAGGAGAGTTTGAATTTGAAAACGAGAGTGAAAAGATATGATAAAAAATAGTGGATAAATAGATTCTCAAAGGACATATTCTCTGGGCAAAAGGTAGCTTTTTAGAGAATTGAATGAAGTGAAAAGATGGTGGGAAATTCAAACATTTGAATTCAAATTTTGAAATTCAAATTCTGGTACCCATGTCGACATCATGATAGGGACCATGTCGACATGTGCCAGTGAATTTTTGTGAATTATTTTTCTTAAATTCTCTAATAAATTTATGTACTTTATTATATATTTCTGAAATATAATTGGACTAATAGTATATTTCAGAAAGTATTATTATACTATTAAAAATAATAATATAAAATAAATAAAAATAATAAAATAATAAAAAATAGAAAATAAAAATTTTAAAATTCAAACAACACGCCAATTCAAAATCAATTAATCAAGCAATCAAAATATTTAATTCTAAGCAAGCAATTTCAATCAATTATATTGTAAATGTGTACCTTTTTCTGAGTCCGTTTCTCTGAATTCGTCGAAGTCATGAACTGCCGTGAAACACAAATTTGAATTATCTGTTTTTTGATCATCATCACTTAAGGACGAGTATGAGTCATCTAGAGTAGCAATAAATGCACGTTTCCGTTTCTTTGTTGGATCATTATTCATAGGAGGATTTTGCCTATCTGGATACGGACAGTCTCTTTTGATATGGCCTGGTTCATCACAGTTTTAGCATTTGACATTATTTGGTACTACATTATGATTTCCAGAGTTCTTATAGTTGTTTCTCTTGAGATTATTCATCTTTCTATGTTCCAGGACTTTCCTAAAATTTCTGGTCATTAAGGCTATTTCTTCATCATTATCGCTGTTTGAATCTGATCCATCAGTCAATGCATTGAATGCCATTGATTTCTTTCCAGATGCTTTGCTTTCTCTTCTCCTGGTCATTTGAAATTCATACGACATTAGATTTCTAATTAATTCTTCTATCTTTAAAGTACTGATGTCATTTGCCTCTTCGATAGCAAGTGTCTTTTGATCCCATTCTGGAGTAAGAGAATTACAAATTTTTCTGACTTGATCTTCTTCAGAAAATTCCTTTCCCAAAGATATTAGAGAATGCACAATATCCTGAAATCTACTATACATATCTAAAATAGACTCATTAGAATTCACTTTAAATAATTGAAACTGATTTGTGAGCATGGAAATTTTGGTCTGTTTAACTTTGCTTGTTCCTTCGTCAGTAACTTGCAAAGTTTTTCAGATTTTATATGCAGACTTACAAACTGACACTCTATTGAATTCATTTCTATCTAGTGAAAAAAACAAAATATTCATTTCCTTAGAATTATTTTATGCAACAGTCTTTTGCTCAGCAGTCCACTGTGCAAAATCAGTTGTGGGTTCAGAATATTCAGTTTGTGTAATATTCCATGTGTCTAATCGTATAGATTGTAAATATATTTTCATCCTACATGCACAATACGCATAGTTACTTCCATTAAAAAGTGGTGGTCTAACAGTAAACTGACTTTCTACAAATGAACTAGTGACAGGGATACTAGTTTTAGTAACAATACCAGTGTTGGTAGCCATTTTGAAATTTTTTCAAAAATCAGATTATGAAACTTTGAAAACCTTGCTCTGATATCAATTGTGAGAAATGCGGATTACGGATCTTAAGGCTAGAATTAACACTAGAGGCAGGGTGAATAGTGTTTATAAAGAATTACTAAATCTTTTTGAGTTTATGTTAATTTAAACACAGATGTGTGCAATATACAGACACAGATATGATCACATAAACAAACACAGATGCAGAAATAAAATAAAAAAAGTAAAGGAAAGAACACACCGGATTTTATATTGGTTCGGAGTTACCCTACATTCAATCCCGCAACACAAGTACAGATTTCCTTTCAAAAGCAATCTTTAAAATTACACCCTCGATTTCAAGGCTACGAGGTACACCCTCCAGAATCACAATCCTCTGGGTAGAGCTACAAGTTCACCCACTTGATTTTACGGGCAATAAGTTCACCCAATTGATTTTCATGGCTACAGTCACACCTTTTCTCACTAAGTTGATTACAAAAGTCCTATAACTCTGAATAGCACTGAGGATCTTGTTGAGATAGTGATAAAGAATCAAACTATGAATGATCGAGTTTAATTCAATGTATATTTCGGCAGGGTAATGATAAGAATTTTTATTAAGAAAAGTGAAAGAAGAAGAGGAGTGGAAAACCAGAAAATCTAATGTAAAATTCGTTGAAACTGACCCTTATTTATAGTAGAACAACAGTCATGTCCATTCGTGAAGAGTTGTGGCGAATGGACACTTCTTTTGAAGTTGAAATTTTGAACTCAACTGACACCATGTCGACATGGTCACCATGAGTATGTCGACATCCCAAAGCATTTTTTGATGATTTGATTTTCTTTGAAAATAACCTTTATCTTATATTAAAACTATTTTAAACTTTATATATATATATATATATATATACTTGACTATAGTTAAAATTCATAAGTAAATATGGATAATAATATATATAGAATTTAACTATAGTTTTATATTTAAATCTAAGTATAAATATTAAAAGTTAAATATATTATATTAAAAGATAGTTTAAAATCAGGAGTGATTTGACTTGGAGATTAAAGATGATTTTGAGGCTAAAATTGTTTAAAATCAAGATAGATGTTTTTGATGCTTTTAAAAGGAAGGTTTTAAAATCATTTTGAAAACAAGATATAATTTTGAAAAATCATTTTGAATAAAAGGTTAGCGGATACAAAACAATGTTCCACTAGATTTTTCGTAGGTTCCATCCTACTTAGCGTTCCATCCCTTTAACAGGCTCGAAGTGGATTTCATTCCACGAATAAATTGGATTTTAAGATGCCAGTGCTTTTCTAGGAGTTTTAACAAAATTTTCTAATTAAAGAATAAATTATTTGAATTCTTGAACTCTTGATAATCTTGATACTCATGAGTCTTCAATCTTGATATCTTGAATCTCTATACTGTACAGTCTTCATTCTCGATACCTGCATGGTTAATTCCAACATATACATACATATCTAAACTTATAATGTTAGTATTTATGTTTTATAATCTATTCTAAGGCCGTTGTCATCAAAACCATCATCTCATGGACTAACAATATCTAGAAGGGAATGACCATACCCTACTTGGGAATGACACACTTAATCTTGCCGCATCTAATCCTGTTTCGGTCATTTCTGGTTTGATGAGGCTTGAGGCAACGATTACCTTTTCATACAGCACATATCACATCTTTGAATGCCACATTGCCATTCCATTAACTACTAATTGCCTTCTACTAAAATACGACCCTTGAGCTCGTACATCTCAAGGAGGGTGTTAAGCTAAAAGAAGTTGCCTTCTTCGCCACCACTGATGTACGTTTGTAAAAACCAATGTACGTAATCTTTAGAAATGCAATGCCAGACAAATATCCATACAAGTTGTCCAGGAACAAGACAAACCGAAGGCACTCTCCTACTACCACTAGTACGAGTAATCCTTACACCCGAAAAATCTCCACCACGAGGAGACCACTGCTATAAATAACTCTATAAAGGGAGCTAGCTAGAGCATATTCAACAAGCAGTCTTCATGCTATGAAGATCCACGGTCTTCAATAATCATCATCTTCAACATGTCTTCACATACGAACGTATATATTGGTTCGAAGTGGTTTTCGGATAGGAATCACCCAAATCCGGCCCTGCTTCCTTCGAAATCCAATTACCGATAAAAAGTGAATATTAGTATATAGGATTTATTAAGTCCCTTTTCACTTTAATTCCTTTCGGCTGATTTTGAAATCTCTTTATTTTGACTTAGGATAATTCGAAGTAATTCCTTCTTTTGCTTTGGAAATTATCTCAAATTTTCACACTTGACTCTCGATCCAAATTCCATAACTTTTTAGGCGGGCCAAAAGCAATGTTATTCAAGACATCGTTTACGATAAACCCTAAACCAATCTTAGCAAACATTTTTAGTAAATATGATCATAGAAATCATTCATTTTGGAGATTGCTTAAATTTTGGATAATACCAATCTTCTTTTATTTTGGAAACTCAATACGATCTTTTTATTTAAGAGCATCCGGGCTTTCCTTTCGATCTGTTCCACCCCTCGCCTAAGAAAAGAAAACATAGACCAGGTAAGTTCAGGGTACTTGTTGTCCATCCCTAACCTTAGTTAAACGCCTTATTTATCTTCTCAGATCCCATAGGCGGGACAAATGTACTAGTCGTTTCCTCATACTTAGTTATCCACTTTATTTTGGAATTGTTTATAAAGATTCCAAATTATCTTTCAAACGCTTACCTTCCCTTTTAAAAACATTCACAATTGATTCTGTGAAAAATGGTTATATTTAAACTCATATTCCAAAAGTTATAGAATTCACAGCGTAAAAGTGCCGCGAAAAGTGCTATATAAGTTTATTTTATTTAAACAACTTTTAAACATTCGATAATTCATTTTTTCCAATCCAAATCTCCTTTAAATCATTTAAATAGATTTATCAAATTTATTCCGTATTTTTTCATAATTAAAAACGTTCATTTAAACAAATTTCCTGTTATGATCACTTAACTGCACTAAAGCGATTTTTCTAGAAAATTGTTTTAGACTTAATTCAAAATTACAAGACGAAATCTTGATTTTCTTTTTTCACTTCAAAGATATGGATAAAATAGTCAGGATTTTTCTTATCTCGAAGAATTTCGAGCTATATTTCACTCTATACATTCATTTGAACTTTTCGGCGCGAAATCGCGAAATACCGTTGCGTAACGCGTCTAGTTTTAACTTATTTTTCAATACTTGAAATAACCTATTCAAATTGGATTTTATCACTTACAAAATCATTACAAATCATTTTAAATCTATATTTTCACTTTTTAAATTATTTAAAATTATTTTCTCTACCATATTATAATATTGCTTTATTCCTATTATTTTAATATTAATTTTTAATTTTTAATTTCAACTCAATTTCAATTCTATCTTCAAAAATTAAACACATTTAAAACTTATATTTTAAATATAATTTCAATTTAAACTTTAATTCATCCTTATTCTCAACTTTAGTTTCAAAATTGATTTCAATTTCAATTTCACTATTCATCTCAATTTCAATTTCAATTTCAATTTAACTATACTTTTCAAACCCATTTCACTTTATATTTCAAATTCTCTTTTATTTTAACTTTAATTTCCCTTCTAATTGAAAAAAGACTTATTTTTCAAAGTATATCATATCACTAAAATATGGTCTTATTAACAAAGAGATTATTAAATCAAAATGAACATAATCGAGTTAACATTTGTCACTAACATAATTATGGCCCATACATAAGATAACATGATAAATAATAACAACCATAAATATTTGCTACTTATTAAAACATAACACAAACATAACCGAACATCCATAGCAACATTTTAAAGGGGTGTATACTTGCATATGTCATAAGATAATAATTATAGCAAAATCAAAATATGATCTTTTAAAAGTAGTGAGAATTTTATCCCTTTTAACCAAATTGATTAACTTCCTACCAACATTCAAATCACAACAACACTTCACCTAAATTATTACTAAACTCAACCAAAACTTGCCCAATTCAACTCCTTCTTGATCCTTACTTTCGGCCATTGCTTCTACTTTTGCTTTGATCTCGGCCATGCCTCCTCACTTCCATATTTCTTATGACCAAGCGCCATTAAAGAAGAGAAGAAGAAGACATGAATTAAGAAGAGGTTAGAGAGTAACAAGTGGATTACTTCTTAAGCACTCCTGTAACGACCCTGAATTTGGCCCTGTTTATTTTAATAAATATTTAATCTAATTAAATAAATTGTAAACTGATCATTTTAAAATGAATAAATCTTTTGAAATAGTTGCCACTTATTTATATAAATTAGTATTTTTTGAAAAGGAAATTTGATTTAAAAATTTAAAATAAACCTCTTAATAATATTTAAAAAAAATTATCTTATATAATTAAATTAAAATGCTTACCTTGTTAAAATCTGATAAATAAATATATATGGATGATAATGTTTAAATTAAAATCAAATTCTATCAATATAAAATATGAGTATAAAGCATAAATATAAGTAAGTCAAACTTATGAATCTAATTTAATTATTGATAGTTAAAATACAAATATAAATAAGTAAACTTATGAATCTAATTTAAATATGGATAGTTAAAATATAAAATATAAATATTAAATGTAAGTCAAACATATGAATATAATTTAAATATTGATAGTTAACATACAAAATAGAATTAAAATAAATAAGCAAGCATACAACATAGATTTAAAATTGGTAAGAACAAAGTATAAAAACACAAGTGTATAAACAACTATAACAATGTATAAAGTGAAATACAAAATACAGAATAAAATTTAGGAACAAAATATAAAATAAAATAAGACAAACATTTGCATATGAATCAAGCAAGAAATAATAAAATAAATGTTAACATACAACATAAACTTAAAATTTAAAGTACAAATGTATAAAGCTAAAATAAGCCCAAAGTATAACATGATACCAGACACATATGTACATGAATGATTCAAGCTAGTACAAATAAGTATTTGGTGGTTAGCTAGAATTTAATAAAATAATCATCTCTAAACAAATTATCTTCATATATAAAATATTCATATACAAGCCAAGTTGGCCTGCAAAGTGGTAGTTAACAAAACAAATGATTTTATACAAAACATATTTTCTTATGCAAGCCAAAATGTCTAACTAAAATATATACATTTGCATACAAAATATATTTATGCAGTAAACATGATAATAATTATGCAAACATATTAAGAAGTCTTGGAATTTATTGCCATCAGCTCAGCATACATTTTGTTATTTCAAATATTAGAAAAATCTGATCAAGTTAAAAACAAATGCAGAAAACAACAGTTCCAGTTAATACCTTCTTTTATACACCTGTGTTCCCCTTTATATATATTCATCTTGCCATTTCAAGTTCGTTCAGTAATAACCTGTGAAAAGAAAGAAGAAAAAGGAGAAGCAAGCTCAGGATTTAAATTCAAAACAAAAACAGAAAGCACTCAAACAAATTCAGGGCAGATTCAAAGGCAGTTTCAACTACAGCTTTCAAAACTTCAAGGTGTTCTTTGTTCACAAGATTTCCAGGTGAGTAAAGATCAAGTTTTAAAATTTTAAGTTTAATTAAAATCAGTTTAGGATATTTATTGATAATGTGGTATTTTGTATATTCATTATCTTTGAATATAATTCTGTTGCCCTGCATATTACTCTTCACTGTTATGGATCAAGGTTGATTTTGTTTCTAATTTAAATTTGTTTTCAACTGAATCATTGTAAAATTTTCTTTCTTTTTTTCAATCAAACAAGATGTTAAAACTCAAGATTATATTAATTCAAGATTGATGAAAGTTTGATGAAAATTTAATGAAAATTGACTGTTGTATAATATTAATTCAAGATTATATCTTGAAGTATTACTGCAAATCATGATTTATAAAACAAAAACAAAGATTTTTAATTAAGTATTTTAAGAGCAGTTTGAAATTTAAATAAGTTTGCATTCTTCTCAATTCCTGACAATTGAATCATTAATAAATATTGAAATTTGTGTTGAATCAAGTTTAAGTACCTGTGATTTCGTAAAAATTATCAGAAGAATTTTCTAATGAGTAAATTTTTGAAACAAGATCGATTTAGGGTTTTCGTCGATCTTTTGAACTTGTCTGTTGACGTGACGAGTTCGTCATCTATGTATGATCGAGTGTCACGAGGTTCAAGGGGATGGAAGAGGAGCGTGTTGTCGTTGTGTGGGCGAAGTTTTGGCGTCTCTGGTGGCTTGAACGGCGACAGCGAGGCGTTTTACTGGAAGGGTTGGTTACAGTTTTTTTTAGCGAAATGCTAAATTTTCGAATTTGAATTTTCGTTAGCAATTTGTGATGGGATTTCGAATCTAGGGTAGATTTGTGACTTGACGATGATGTTGGTGATCGCCAGAGGACGGTCGTGCCATCGTGCACATGTAAGGCATAGGATTTGGTGTCATCGTCGTGATGGATGCGGGTCGCGGGTGTTACTCGAGCAATTGGGATGATTTCTTTGGGTTAATCTTCGATTTCGAGTGAGAAGCCTAATGTTTTTTTACTTAGTTTAAAATTTAACTTACAGATGAAAAAGAAAAAGAAGAAAAAAAAGGGGAAGAAGAAGGGTTGTGTGGAGATGGGGTGTGTGGCTCGGGGAATCTGCCGTGCAACGCGATATGTTACTCGAGTTAGAGCAAAGGGAGTCTCGGGTTGTTATTTTAAAACTACAGTATATAAAAAAATGATGAAGTTAAGTAATTTGTTCTCAACCAAGTTTTTATCATTTTACTAACCAAAGGTTTAACTATTAAGTCAAAATATCATACAAGTCTTAATTATTTTAGTTAATACTTTAACGATGTTGTAAACACTTAATTATTATTTTAATTAAGCAATTAATTTAAGTATAAAATTTAATTAACAGTAAAGTTTGTAGTTAATGATGATTTGATTTTCATAAAATGTTAACTAAATTGAACGGTAATAAATTAATTATCTTAGGAAGCAATTAAGAATAATTACTTTTTAATTGTAATTAGTGATGGATTAATTGATGATTAAGTAATAAATGAAATTATAATCAACTACTTAAGTTAATTAATGAATGGTTAATAGTTAATTAATTAAGTAATTTAATTAAGAATTAATAAATGATTAATCAAGTAATTATCAGTAAATAAATGGGTAATTAAGTTTTATTAATAATTAAGGTTATTAGTTAATGATTAAGGAATAGTTAATTAAGTAATTAAGGTTAAATAAATTGATTAGGAAGTAATTAATTAAATAATGTGAAATAAATACTTATGTAATTAAGTAATTAATAATTGATTAATTAAGCTATTAGTGGTAAATAAATGAGTAATTAAGTTTTATTAATTAATAATTTTAAGGTTATGAATTAATAATTAAGGTAATTAATTAAGTAATTAAGATTTAATAATGGATTAAGGAATAATTAATCTAATAATTTGAAATGGAATAAGTAATTAATTGATAATAAATCAATGATTAATTAAACAGGGTTAAGAGATAAATTCTTAAGTAATTGATTTAAATTAAATTAATTACAATAAGACTCAAAGATGACTGCTTATGGATTGTTGTGTAAGTAGAATATCTGATTGTGTTATTTATTTAGTGATATTATGTGAATATTTCTGTGATATGCTCTTGATATATCCATGATGATTGTGTATGATTTATCTGTGATAAACGATATGTGAATTAAATCACTGAATTAAACTGTTTAAGTTAATTAGACAACTTAGCCTCAAAAATGGCGTTTGGATTTCGATGAGACGGGGATCGAGTGTCATTTATGATTATCCAAAAACCACATCGATCCAAATTAAACGATAGGTCGTGAAATCTCAAGTGGAGATTGAGATGGTGTTTTCAGAATGCAAGGGTTATCGTTGTTGACTCTGAGGGTGATTCCGAAATGAGTGCAACGAGATAATGCCTTCGGTTTCGTTCGAACCCGGAATGAACTTGTATGGATTGAATGCTTTCAGCACATCGTCAGGCAGACAATGAGCATTCTAAGAGATATGTTCTGTAAAGGTAATCTTAGCCTCAAGCCTCATCAACCGGGAATGGCTAAAACAGGGGAGGTGCAGCAAGGTTAGGTGGGTCATGCCCAAGCAGGACGAGATATACCCCTGTTTAGATGTCCCTTTATTTTCGGCTGTGTGGGCAGTTGATTGCAACAACTGCCGGGGTTATCTTGTTCAGGACTGTTCAGTAAGGAATGGTTTCGGCCTTGTGTTGCAGGGGAGTTAGGGTGGCTCCTCGGTACAGTGATCTTGGCCACATACTGTGACGGCCAGTAGACCTGCCATTGATGGAAATCTATTTCCCTATGAGACCCTACGGTTTTGATTTTTATTACCCACTTTTGTGGCCAGTAGCTGGAATTTAATCATGGAACAATTTCGGCTATTTTCTATTTACTTGAAAACCCTAGACCTATTATAATATCACAGAATTTCCTATAAAATGTTTTGGTTAGCGTAAGGTAAAAACTTACCCGTGTTTATGTGTGGGGAGTCTTACGTGATACCTTTATTTTCAAATATTTTTCAAAGTTAAACAATTTAAACCGTTTACTCATACCAGACACATGTCTGATCCGGAGTTTATGTTTTTCTTTTTCATAAACTCTTGGGTACTCAAATTTTTATGAGTAGCCAAGTGATAGGTTTTGGACTTTGAGTTTCTGAAGGAGCTTGGAGAAGGAGTTCCAGGCGTATGTAGCTACCTATCTAGTTCTGCTGTGTAGTTGATGTATGATGTATCTCTGATGTATATAGTGAGAGATACGTATATGACTGTCATGTGTATTGATATTGTATAACTCTGATATATGTAAAAACTATGTAATAGTTATGTGATGTATTATATTTTGTTCCGTTCCGCTATGAGATTCTGATGTTGTCGTTCTTTCTTTCTATTCTTTTCTACTTCTATCCCTTTCTTTCTTAATGATGATACATCTTTCTGTGAGTAGAAGGGCGGGTCATCACAGTTGGTATCAGAGCGCTAGGTTGAGCGAATACCTAGGCTCTTGAGTAATTTCTTTCTTGAGAGAGCGTATTTGTAATTTTCATATGTACATATATTTATTTCTACCTATTTGTTGGGTTACTTGTTTGGGTTTTCCAATATAAGTTATAAAGGTAGATAGGGTAGTGGTATGAGTAACACGACTACCAATGGTTGGAGTTTGAATGTTTGAGGTTGGAAGTGTATCTATCGAGACTGTAGACCTATTACCATTTCGAGTGAGCTTTGGTGGTGTAAGGATTTCATCGATCTCTGAAGGAAACCTGTTAAGGTTCGGAGTTCATCTTTGAAGTGTAAGTTGGGATGAGCTAGAATTTGGATCTGTCGGTTGGACGGAAGCAAGTCATGATATCTTGATACCTCTGGATGTAGTAGATGTATGATGAGACACAGTGACTATGGATGTCTCCGAAGATGTTTATTTGGAACAAGTTAAGGAAGTGTATCTGCTTCGGTGTTGGGGCTAAGTTTAGTAGGGTGTTCCTATTTGGTTCGAGGTCCGAGTTTCTCGAAGAGCTCTGGATAGGATGTCTTCGGGCATCTGGGTCAGCATTGTAACTCGAAGTGTTCTGTGTGCCGTCGAGAAGATTTTCTGGCTTGGCAGTTTTTCTTGAGGTAATTTCAGAAGTAGCAGAGTAGATCCATTTCTTGGATGGATTGGATTGATAAGCATAAGGCTATTCTGGATTGTGATGAGAGAACAGTTTCTTTGAAAACTGATTTGGGTAGGATTGCCAGAATGTCGTGTGATAATTCTGGAATTCACTTGAGAAGTCTTTTGCATGGAGTTGAGATTTCTCAAGAGAAGGTTGAAGATATCGATGTGGTCCAAGATTTTTCCCTGATGTATTTGAGGAAGTTAAGTGTTTGCCTCCGCATCGATAGATAGAGTTTCGCATTGATTTGATTCCAGGTGCAGTGCCAGTGATTCAGCCTAGTAAAAGGATGGCTCCTAGGAAGAGAGAAGAGTTAGTTAAGCAGATTCAGGATCTTTTGGAGAAGGGATTGATTAGGTTCAGTTTTTCTTGTTGGGGTTCTGCTACGGTGTTTGTCGCTAAATCGGATGGATCGGTAAGGTTCTGTGGGGATTATCGAGAATTGATAAGTTGTTCTGGTATTCATTGATAATATTTTGGTCTTTTCTAAGTCTGAAGAAGAGCTTGGCAGCATTTGAGGATAGTGTTGGAAACACTGAGGAGGCATGTTTTAAAGCAAAGTTCTCTGAATACCATTTTGGAAATCGGGAGTTATATTTTTAGGGCACATTGTTTCTGGTGAAGGTATATCTGTAGATCCAGCGAAGGTCGAGACTATTCTGGAATGGAAGCAACCGAAGTCACCGACACGAGTTCGCATTTTTCCTAAGATTAGCTAGCTACTACAGGAAGTTTATCAAGGATTATTCCAAGATTTCTTCACACCTGACTAAGTTGACAAGGAAAGAAGCTAAATTCAAATGGACATTCCAGTGTGAAGAAGCTTTTCAGGAGTTGAAGGCGAGGTTAACCAGTGCACCAGTGCTCGCTATTACGGATGGCAAATTTAAAGTTTTTACAGATGCTTGTATAGTTGGTCTGGGAGCAGTGTTGATGTAGAATGGAAGAGTATTTGCGTATGCAAGTCGGCAATTAAAACCACATGGAAGGAACTACGCTACGCACGATCTTGAATTGTTAGCCATTGTTTTTGCTTTGAAGATTTGGAGACATTATCTCTTGGGAGAGAAGTTTGAGTTATTCACGGATCACAAACCATTGAAAATACTTTTTCTCTCAAAAGGAATCTTAATTTGAGGCAGCAGCGATGGGTCGAGTTTCTGGCATCCTATGATTTGGATATTCTTTATACCCCAGGAAAGGCAAATTTTAGTGGCTGATGCTATTAGCAGGAATGCAGTTTTGTCTCTTTTGGAAATTGTTCCATCTCTCCAGGGAAGAATTGTAAGCAAGCAAATGGAGGATTAATCTTTTGAGGAACTGATTCTTGGAACTAAGGATGGTCGGTATTCTGATTTCAATGTGGATGATCAAGGGGTTTTGAGGATTAATGGTCGTTTGTGCCTAATATAGATGGATTGAGGCAAGAAATCTTACTTGGATGTCATTGCCCCAAACTGAATATTCACCCAGGAATTTCCAAGATGTATAAAGATATGAGAAGAATTTTCGGGTGACCGAGCATGAAGAGGGATGTAGCTGCTTTTGTTAATGATTGTGCTATTTGTCAGCAAGTGAAAGGAGATCAACAGAAGTTAGCGGGTTTTGTTGCAGCCTTTGGAAATCCCAGAATGGAAATGGAAGATGATTTTGATGGATTTCATCGGCGGTTTTCCTAGAACCAAGAAAGGAAACGATGGTATATGAGTTATTATGGATCGATTAACTAAGAGTGCTCATTTTATACCAGTTAAGGCAACCCGTACTGCAGTTTTTATGGCCGAGATTTTCTCGAGGGAGATAGTCAGATTTGCATGGTATTCCTGTTAGTATAGTAAGTGATCGTGATCCTATTTTTTCTAGCAAATTCTGGAAGGCTCTGCAATCAGCTATGGGAACAAGTTTGAGATTGAGTTCAAACTATTATCTTCAGACCGATAGACGGACGGAGAGACTGAATCGTATTCTAAAGGATATGCTGCGAACTTGTGTTTTGGATTTTGGTGGATCGTGGGAGGACCATCTTCATTTCATAGAATTCTCCTATAATATTAGTTACCAAGCGAGTATTAGGATGGCTCCTTATGAAGCTTTGTATGGAAGACCGTGTAGATCCCCATCCTGTTGAATAGAGTCGGAAGATCATCTTGTGTTTGGACCAGTTTTGCTTCGAGAAGTTTCTGCTAAATTTGAGCTTATCAAAAGAAGAATAAGAGCTGTTCGGGATCGTCGAAAGAAGTATGCGGTTAAGAGATGAAGAAAATTGGAATTTGAGATTGGAGATTTTGTTTTTGTCAAGGTTTTCTGATTAAAGGAGCTATTTGATTCGGAAAGACAGGAAACTTGCCCGAGATATATTGGACCATTTTGAGTATTGGGAAAGAGTTGGTGCTGTAGCTTTTAGAGAATTGAACTGCTAGGATGGATGTTTGGAATTCATAATGTATCCCATCTAAGGAAGTTTGTTCGTGATCCATCATCGGTTATCGAACCAATAGTTCAGGAAGATTTGGAGGTTGAGCCGAGTTTGACTGTGGTCAGGGATCCAGTTCGGATTGTTGATCAAGTCGAGAGGCAACTCAGGAGTAAGTAGTGAAGCTTGTCAAGTGCAGTGGAGCGAGGATCCCAGGGATTGCACACGGGAAACTCTGGATAGTTTTGGGAAAACTTATTCGGATTTGTGTTCGGATAGCTAGTGATGTTTGTTAGGATAAACTGTTTGATTGTTTGCTAATGTATGAATGATATGCATGTTTGAATGGTTGGTATAACAGCTTTTGAATTATCTTTGTTTTAAATTTCGAGGACAAAATTCTTTTAAGGGGGGAGGAATGTAACGACCCTGGATTTTGGCCCTGTTTATTTAAATAAATATTTAATCTGATTAAATAAAATGTAAACTGATCATTTTAAAATGAATAAATCTTTTGAAATAGTTGCCATTTATTTATATAAATTTGTATTTTTTGAAAAGGAAATTTGATTTAAAAAATTAAAATAAACCTATCAATAATATTTAAAATAAAATTTATCTTATATAATTAAATTAAAATGCTTACCTTGTTAACATCTGATAAATAAATATATATGGATGATAATGTTTAAATTAAAATCAAGTTCTATCAATATAAAATATGAGTATAAAACATAAATATAAGTAAGTCAAACTTATGAATCTAATTTAATTATTGATAGATAAAATACAAATATAAATAAGTAAACTTATGAATCTAATTTAAATATGGATAGTTAAAATATAAAATATAAATATTAAATATAAGTCAAACATATGAATATAATTTAAATATTGATAGTTAACATACAAAATATAATTAAAATAAATAAGCAAGCATACAACATAGATTTAAAATTGGTAAGAACAAAGTATAAAAACACAAGTGTATAAACAAATATAACAGTGTATAAAGTGAAATACAAAATACAAAATAAATTTTAGGAACAAAATATAAAATAAAATAAGACAAACATTTTCATATAAATCAAGCAAGAAATAATAAAATAAATATTAACATACAACATAAACTGAAAATTTAAAGTACAAATGTATAAAGCTAAAATAAGCACAAAGTATAACATGATACCAGACACTTATGTACATGAATGATTCAAGCTAGTACAAATAAGTATTTGGTGGTTAGCTAGAAGTTAATAAAATAAACATCTCTAAACAAATTACCTTCATATATAAAATCTTCATATACAAGCAAGTTGGCCTGCAAAGTGGTAGTTAACAAAACAAATGATTTTATACAAAACATATCTTCTTATGCAAGCCAAAATGCCTAACTAAAATATATACATTTGCATACAAAATATCTTTATGCAGTAAACATGATAATAATTTTGTAAACATATTAAGAAGCCTTGGCATTTATTGCCATCAGCTCAGCATACATTTTGTCATTTCAGATATTATAAAAATATGATCAAGTTAAAAATAAATGCAGAAAACAACAGTTCCAGTTAATACCTTCTTTTATACACCTATGTTCCCCTTTATATATATTCATCTTGCCACTTCAAGTTCGTTCAGTAATAACCTGTGAAAAAGAAAAGAAAAAGGAGAAGCAAGCTCATGATTTAAATTCAAAAAAAAAACAGAAAGCACTCAAACAAATTCAGGACAGATTCAAAGGCAGTTTTCAACTGCAGCTTTCAAAACTTCAAGGTGTTCTTTGTTCACAAGATTTCCAGGTGAGTAAACATCAAGTTTTAAAATTTTAAGTTTAATTAAAATCAGTTCAGGATATTTATTGATCATGTGGTATTGTATGTTCATTATATTTGAATATAATTCTGTTGCTCTGCATATTGCTCTTCACTGTTATGGATCAAGGTTGATTTTCTTTCTAATTTAAATTTGTTTTCAACTGAATCATTGTAAAGTTTTTTTTTTCAATCAAACAAGATGTTAAAACTCAAATAAGATTTTCGAAGTCGATTAATTATGTTATTGAGACATTACTACAGGAAATCCTGTTTTACAGGTTTCAAATGAAAATTTGATGAAAATTGACTGTTGTATAATATTAATTCAAGATTATATCTTGAAGTATTACTGCAAATCATGATTTATAAAACAAAAACAAAGATTTTTAATTAAGTATTTCAAGAGCAGTTTGAAATTTAAATAAGTATGCAGTCTTCTCAATTCCTGACTATTGAATCATTAATAAATATTGAAATTTGTGTTGAATCAAGTTTAAGTACCTGTGATTTCATAAAAATTATCAGAAGAATTTTCTATTGAGTAAATTTTTGAAACAAGATCGATTTAGGGTTTTCGTCGAGCTTTTGAACTTGTCTGTTGACGTGACGAGTTCGTCATCTATGTATGATCGAGTGTCACGAGGTTCAAGGGGATGGAAGAGGAGCGTGTTGTCGTCTTGTGGGCGAAGTTTTGGCGTCTCTGGTGGCTTGAACGGCGACGGTGAGGCGTTTTACTGGAAGAGTTGGCTACAGTTTTTTTTGGCGAAATGCTAAATTTTCGAATTCGAATTTTTCTAAGCAATTTGTGATTGGATTTCGAATCTAGGGTAGATTTTTGACTTGACGATGATGTTGGTGATCGCCAGAGGACCGTCGTGCCGTCGTGCACGTGTACGGCATGAGATTTGGTGTCAGCGTCGTGATGGATGTAGGTCGCGAGTGTTACTCGAGCAAGTGGGATGATTTCTTTAGGTTAATCTTCGATTTCGAGTGAGAAGCCTGATGTTTTTTTTTACTTAGTTTAAAACTTAACTTACAGATGAAAAAGAAAACGAAGAAAAAAAAGTGGAAGAAGAAGGATTGCGTGGAGATGAGGTGTGTGGCTCGGAGAATCTGCCGTGCAACGCAATGTGTTACTCGAGTTAGAGCAAAGGGAGTCTCGCGTTGTTATTTTAAAACTGCAGTATATAAAAAAAACGATGAAGTTAAGTAATTTGTTCTCAACCAAGTTTTAAGCATTTTACTAAATAAAGGTTTAACTGTTAAGTCAAAATTTTATACAATTCTTAATTATTTTAGTTAATACTTTAACGATGTTGTAAACACTTAATTATTATTTTAATTAAGCAATTAATTTAAGTATAAAATTTAATTAACAGTAAAGTTTGTAGTTAATAATGATTTGATTTTCAGAGTTTAAAGAAGAGCTTTAAAATGTTAACTAAATTGAATAGTAATAAATTAATTATCTTAGGAAGCAATTAAGAATAATTACTTTTTAATTATAATTAGTGGTGGATTAATTGATGATTAAGTAATAAATGAAATTGTAATCAACTACTTAAGTTAATTAATGAATGGTTAATAGTTAATTAATTAAGTAATTTAATTAAGAATTAATAAATGATTAATAAAGTAGTTAGCAGTAAATAAATGGGTAATTAAGTTTTATTAATAATTAAGGTTATTAGTTAATGATTAAGGAATAGTTAATTAAGTAATTAAGGTTAAATAAATTGATTAGGAAGTAATTAACTAAATAATGTGAAATAAATACTTAAGTAATTAAGTAATTAATAATTGATTAATTAAGCAATTAGTGGTAAATAAATGAGTAATTAAGTTTTATTACTTAATAATTAATGTTATGAATTAATAACTATGGTAATTAATTAAGTAATTAAGATTTAATAATGGATTAAGGAATGATTAATCCAATAATTTGAAATGGAATAAGTAATTAATTGATAATAAATTAATGATTAATTAAACAAGGTTAAGAGATAAATTCTCAAGTAATTGATTTAAATTAAATTAATTACAATAAGACTCAAAGATGACTGCTTATGGATTGTTGTGTAAGTAGAATATCTGATTGTGATATTTATTTAGTGATATTCTGTGAATATTTCTTTGATATGCTCTTGATATATCCATGATGATTGTGTATGATTTATTTGTGATAAATGCTATGTGAATTAAATCATTGAATTAAACTGTTTAAGTTAATTAGACAACTTGGCCTCAAAAATGGCGTTTGGATTTCGATGAGACGGGGATCGGGTGTCATTTATGATTATCCGAAAATCACATCGATCCAAATTAAACGATAGGTCGTGAAATCTCAAGTGGAGATCGAGATGGTGTTTTCAGAATGCAAGGGTTATCGTCGTTGACTCTGAGGGTGATTCCAAAATGAGTGCAACGAGATAATGCCTTCGGTTTCGTACGAACCCGGAATGAACTTGTATGGATTGAATGCTTTCAACACATCGTCAGGCGGACGATGAGCTTTCTAAGAGATATGTTCTATAAAGGTAATCGCAGCCTCAAGCCTCATCAACCGGGAATGGATAAAACAGGGGAGGTGCAGCAAGGTTAGGTGGGTCATGCCCAAGCAGGACGAGATATACCCCTGTCTAGATGTCCCGTTATTTTCGGCTATGTGGGCAGTTGATTGCAACAACTGCCGGGGTTATCTTATTTGGAACTATTCAGTAAGGAATGGTTCCGGCCTTGTGTTGCAGGGGTGTTAGGATGGCTCCTCGGTACGGTGATCTAGGCCACATACTGTGACGGGCGGTACCCCAGTAGCCCTGCCATTGATGGAAATCCATTTTCCCTACGAGACCCTACGGTTTTGATTTTTATTACCCACTTTTGTGGCTAGTAGCTGGAATTTAATCATGGAACAATTTCGGCTATTTTCTATACTTGGAAACCCTAGACCTATTATAATATCACAGAATTTTCTATAAAATGTTTTGGTTAGCGTAAGGTAAAAACTTACCCGTGTTTATGTGTGGGGAGTCTTACGTGATACCTTTATTTTCAAATGTTTTTCAAAGTTAAACAATTTAAACCGTTTACTCATACCAGACCAATGTCTGACCCGGGTTTATATTTTTGTTTTTCATAAACTCTTGGGTACTCAAATTTTTATTAGTAGCCAAGTGATAGGTTTTGGACTTTGAGTTTCTAAAGGAGCTTGGAGCAGGAGTTCCAAATGTATGTAGCTACCTATCTAGTTCCGCTTTGTAGTTGATGTATGCTGTATCTCTGATGTATATAGTGACAGATATGTATATGACTGTCATGTGTATTGATATTGTATAACTCTGATATATGTAAAAACTATGTAATAGTTATGTGATGTATTATATTTTGTTCCGTTCCGCTGTGAGATTCTGATGTTGTCGTTCTTTCTTTCTATTCTTTTCTATTTCTATCCATTTCTTTCTTAATGATGATACGTCTTTCTGTGAGTAGAAGGGAGGGTCGTCACAACTCCACTATTTTAACCCTTCTACCTTTTTTAAAGAGAGAAGCCATTAATAAGCAAAAGAAAGCTCAAAAATAAAGAAGAAGAAGAATGAGAAATGTGAAGAAAATGAGAAGAATGGTTGGGTGTTTATAGGAAAAGTAAGGAGTGGTAAAATACAAAACTAACCTTTACAAAATTACTAAAATATCATTACTTTATCTTACTTTTTCAACACTTACCATCACTTTATCACATCATTACTTTATGTCTTAATCACTTAATATTTAAGTAAAGAAAAGTGAAAATTTGGTTGGATTTGATGTGACATGTTTTGTCCTTTTGTGTTTACTTTTGCTAATTGTTTTCTAAACTTGTTTAGTAAAAGTAAACTTGATTAGTGAATTCAATAATGCTTACACTATTTGAATATTGTACATATATAAGAAAATAAAGGTGCGACAACGTTGCGACAGCTTTTAATCGACAAAACGTTCATTTTCGATAAAGTTTTTACGGTCACATTTTGACGTTTTAGATAAACTATTCATTTATGTAAACCAAATTCAAAATGAACTTTTTTACTTCTTTAAATAAATTACAACGTGTCTCTTTATATTTTAAAGTCATATTTAATTAATATCAAAATCTTTAATTTTACAGTGTATGTAAAACTGACAAAATGCGACGAATTTTAGTTATTTTTGTAAAACGATTATTAACATACTTTTGAATCTTTTAATATACTTTTATTATCTTTATTAGACGTTTTAAATAAGATTTAACTTTTCAAATAAATATTTAAATCCATTTATTTAAACCTTTATTTATTTTTAACAAAACTTAACTTTTGTTGATTTGTTCTAAAATCCCAATTTATACTTTTTAATTTGTTAACTATAAGAATAGATAATTATTTATTATATATAACATACTTATTTATGTTTTAAATTCTTTTTAAATTTAGAAATGAACAAAATCTCTCATTTTCGAAGTAGTAAAATTACGGTCGTTGCATTCTCCCATACTTAAAAGCATTCGTCCTCGTAATGAAAGTTAGATAAAGGAATCTATCTCATACTCATATCGTCAAATAATTTGACTTATTTATACTGGTGATGGAAAAGAAGAAGGTCGATATCAACACTAAAATAAATGATGTCAAACATATGTACAGAGATTCCCTACGCTAACTTGGGTACTTATCATGTACTTAAGGTTATATATACATACATCAATTTGGACTTCTATCATACCCATCCTAGTGCATACTGCATACTTAAGATAATACATCCAACTTCCAAAAAAGACTATACATCCAAAAACCAAACTAATACAATATCTATATAATTGAATACATCCATATAACTCATACCCTGACCTGAGCATGTACCTCACCTGAGGTCTGTATATATACACATATCAAAACATAAGTCTAACCCTTATCTTTTAGTGTCTAATATTTAAGATAACTATCCAGCTACTATGTAGATAGATCCAAAACATCATACTATATGTGATATTTGATTTTATCTATTATTTGAATCCATAACTTTACCTCCGAACTAGTATCGATCCCCCGATTTTCTAGTGCGGACTTTGATCATACTTCTTGATCACAAACCATTGCTTTCCTTGCATAGCTCTCAACTTTGATAGAAAACTTGAGCACATAATTACATACTCTCATCAATGTTCGTCGTAGAGAATCGAGTGATAAATCCTTTTTCGGATTGGTGTAAACATCCCAAAGTTCTGTACTCAAATCTTAGATCAAATTTTATGTGCTAAAATAATCTACGTATAACTTATGTACTTATTCACATTCATTTTACCTAATACATTTTTTTTAAAAATTCCTATTAGTCCAAGTTTATTTCACTTACTTTCTTCTAAATCCATTATTACTTAAGCATACAAATATGACTTAAACTTGTATAATATACCTCTACTTCCTAAGAGTATATATACATATCCCCAAACTTCAAACCGTTATTACTTCAATTAGCGTGTTTAACAAATGTGGAATTATATTATTATCTCAAACTAATTAGTTATAAAACTTAATCCTTAGTTTTCTTTACCTGAGGTCTCAATTAAGCTAATATTATTTGTCTTATATTAATAAGACAACTTTACTAAGTGTACATCTTTTTCTTACCAATCTTAACTTATTTACCTGTCCATTTTCTAAATCAAATTTCTTAACCTTAAATCCATCAAATACTTTATAGTCCAATTATGAAATTTAATTCATATGGTATTTGTCATTTAAAAATTTTCATCCAACAATCAACCTACTAACCATTTTATTCAAAACCATCCACTTCTATTCTTACTTTATTTTGAATTACAAATGTTGTGCTAAATGTATCACTAGTTCCAAGTTTATATTAGGATGATATTTCTTATAACTCTTGTTCCTAAATTTCACTTTGATTTTAACCTAATCAAAGTGTCTAAATTTCAAATTATTTTAACTGCTTTATAATTTATAGAACTTACCCTTTCATATTATATTTACCTAAAAATCTCAATGTCGGCTTATATTTTCCTATCTTATTGATAAGAATTTTTCTGTGCATTTTCTTTTTACTTTCTCTAACTACAACTTCTAGCTTCAATATTATCTTCAAATATCTTATAGTCAAATTGTGAATTTTACTTCACAAGATATTTGTACTTAGCTTTTTACATCAATCAATTTTGATGATCATTAAACCATTATTTCTTAATAATCAAATGTATAGGGAGATATGATTAAAGTTTTAAATTTTAGCTTTCAACTAATTGATTTTATATGAAATATCTTAATGTCAAATCGTGCAATTCTAATCACAAGATATTCATACTTTAGTTTCGCTAAGCTAAATTACAAACAATCCTTGGTTTCTAACCAAAAATAATAATATCCCCTTTGATATTTAAAATATAAACCCAAGGTAAAATTATTTCATTTATCATCTTTTGAAACAAAACCATTTTTATAAAATTACAAAATAGCACTAATATATAATACACTCAAACTCATTCTAGGGTATTGCTAACCCTATCTCTAATGAGTTACTCATCCTAAGATATTACTAATTCCATCTCTGATGAGACTTTACCCATAACAAAGCCAAGGTTCTCACTTAACATTCAGCTCAAATACCAAATGTCATGAACCATTTTTCCATACCCTTTGAATCGACAATAAACCACACATATCCAACTCAAATTGCACGAAAATACGGAACATGAAGGGTAATGAAGAAAATATGACAGAATAGAATCTCACATGAATGGAATAACATGTAATATTGAACAAATATTTTTATAGCGGAAACTTTTAAATATATATATCAGAGTCTAACCTAAATTCAGCTTGGACAATTATAAACATTTGCCCTTACAAATTGCTGACAAACATCAAACTAAAACTAACAAACACAGCGGATAATAGAATATGTCCATACGTAGAAGAATATCTCTAGCTCTCCTTTGGAAACTCTAACCATCTTTGACAAATCCTGAAACTACTCAGATCTGACCCAAGTATTGAAAATACCTGGATCAGGCTTGATAAACCAGTGTGAGAAAAACTTAATAATAAATTACAGTGTCATATATCCGCCTTTGAATAAAAATCCTTTGAAAATAAAGAGTATCTCATAATACCATACCTAGACATAAACATAGACGGGTTTTTACCTTATAGTAACTAAAATACTTTTATATATCAAAACATTTGACATTATTTCTAATGATATCTCTTTGAAAACATTTGCAAATAAACTTATTAATCTTATCCGAAATGGTTACCATAGCATTTTGAAGCTATTCATTATGCTAATACAAACAAAACCACAGGCACTTATTGGCAAATGGATTTCCATACTATAGGATCGATTTCGCCCTAGAGGGGGGGTGAATAGGGTGATACTGTTAATTATAAAAATTAATTGCGGAAGCTTGTAAAATTATTTCAACATAGATAAATCAAAATTATAGCAACACAGATAATAGCAGAATAATAAATGCAGAAATAGAACGACACAGAATTTACCCAGCTTCAGCAAAATCCTGCGTACGTGTTGCCCCCAAGGTTTCTACTAGAAATTAAGTAGTCACACGCTTACACACGTAAACTCGCGACACCCGCTACTGACTAACCTAACTCTACGCTCAAAACTCTGCCACTGAGTTGCGAATTCTCAAACTACGCCAGCTAGTTTGTCCCCTAGTCACACGACTAGTAATTACAACGTTTAAAAGAGAAATACAAATTTTAAAAACAATTTAAAAACAAAAGAGTTAACACAAAGCTCTTAATTAAAAAAAGCCCAAAACTAGGCCAGCCCTAAAATAAGCAAGTGATTAACTCCTTTTTCTTTCTTTATACGGCCGGCTTTGCTCTGTGAAAAAAATGGCTCGTTCCTTTGTTCCTTCTTCGTTCCAAATTAGGGCTTCGTGATTTTTCGAAGCTGCCGATTTTGTAGATCAATCAAGTTGATACTTGCGTGAGGATTTGTTGATCGATCGTCTCTTGAGATGCTTTTGGCTGCTTCTATTTGATTGAGTTCGACTTTGATTTGGTATGTGATTTGTTCCTTTTTGCTTTTCTGTTATGCTTGCTTGAACTCGATTGATGATTCGAGTTATTGCTTTATTGTTGTCAGTTATTCTCGAACTCAAATACCTTTTCGACCGGTGATGATTTTGGTTTTTATATAGATTCGAATTCCTAAATTTTTGTTCATCTGATAGTTTGCTTGACTTCGTCTCGGCCACTCGATTATGTTTTGATGTTGATGATTTATCTGACTTTGTCAATTGCATATAATTGTTACTTGATACTCATGTTCCTGATTCATGACTTGGTCAATTTACTTGGCCACCATGGTTTTGAATCTGTACTGTTTGATCTTTGGTCCTTTTGAATTGTTTTAGAACCGTATATTTTGTTTCCTTGATTAACACGGCTTTGAATTGATTGTGATTGATTCCTTGCTCTAAAAAACCACTGTTTTTTTTATTTGGTTTCTTTTTTACCTCGGTCAATTGATTTGTGTAAGGCTGTGAGCTTGTTCGATTTTTGTATCGGTTATTGATTCCTTCTTGCTTCGGCCTTGACTTTGGTATTTTCTCCATTGGCATCGGCTCTTGATAACTTTGAGATGAAACTGTTGATTTCGGGACTAGATTGAATTCCTTGTGATTTTTGCATCACTGCACCCTGTACTTTTGAAGCTCGATTCTCAGGTCGACACTTCTATTTTGTTGCACTGTGTTTGACATGGTCTTGTAGCACTTCTCTGCACATTGTTGCGTTATATCTGATATTGAATTATTTCGAGTGAATGCTTTGTGATTTGTGGTCTAGGTGATTTGTGGTCTAGGTAGCATTTAAAATTGTTATACTCGAGCTATTTTGGTGTGCAATGATTTGTGTACTTGTCCCTGCATACATGTAGTTTACTGTATCATGAGTTTGTGGTTAACTTCATTCTTTGTGCTTGTTAGAAACTGATACTTGCATTTGCACTTGATCACTGTGTATCACTGCAAACTGCATGTTGTATTTTTAGTGCTTGGTTTTGTGATATGATATGCTGGTGGCTTCACCTGATATTGTCACAGACCACTTGGTCACTGTTGCATACATGTTGAACTCGTTCCTGCTATTGCAGTTCCATCTGGTTCATTTTGATTTGGTTTGTTGTGTCATTGTATTGGCTTTGCTGTATGGTCAGTGGTGCACTGTGCCTTGTACTTGTAGTCTGTTTCATTGAGTTTGATCATTCATTGTAGCTTGTCTGCACTTATATTTGCAGTGTGTATATACATGTGTGATTATACATGTATATAGTATGTTGTATATGTAGTTGACTTGAGAACTTTTGTGTTGTAGCTGTCTTGACCGTTTGAGGCAGTTTGCATATTTGTTTCATGTACACTCTGATTGGTGTTGCTGCATTGAATTTGACTTGAGAACTTTTGTGTTGTGCTTTTGTTTGGTGCACATCCTTGACCTGTTGCAGTGTTCATTCTAGCTTGTAACTGTGCCAAGTTGCTATTTCATTAAGTTTGGTCATTTATATACTTCATGTATACTTCCAGTTGTGCTTGCCTTGGAGTTTCAGACCTGTAGCATTATGTTGTATCTGTTTTTGCTCGTTTGATTTTTTGCTGCCTTCATGTACATGCTGAGTCTCGTTGACATCGTCTGATATGCATTTACTTGATTGTCTGAATTGACTGTATAACCTTTCACTTGAGACTGTATGTAGCTTGCATGGCCTTTGTTGTATACTTGCTATGCACTGAGGTTGCTCCCGACCATTTTATTGCATTTGGATTTGTTTTTCGAATTACACCTGAGTTGAATCCAACTTGTAGCTTGGATTTGACCTTTTGCTGATATTGTGACATTATTTTTATTGCACTTGAGTTGAACCCGGCGTTTTGGGTTTGACCTGTGCTCACATGTCCCTGTAATTCTATCAAGTGTATATATCGGTATGCACGGCCTTGTGGTATATACAGTGATACACTGTGTATGTCACAAGCTGTTCGTGTATGATGAATTCAAAATTAAATGATGACGAATAACCCAAATAACTGAGGCAAATATTTTTTTCCACATCCATATTTTATTTTATACTGCAAAAATATTTCCTTTTCAATTTTACTACATCAATATTTATTTTTGCAGATTGCTCAGATGCTGGATACAATTTGAAGTGAAGTTGAAGATAAAATACGAGTTGACTGAATGAGTGATATGTATTGAGGTCAAATGTAAATGTGAATCGTGATGTAATTCAAATTGTACTGTAATTGACATTGTATATATATAGTGAGAGCTTGAAATTTGTACAACCAAAGATTGTGATAAACATTTGTTGGAATAAAATTTCTGTTTGAATTCAAATTCTGTGTTATTTATTTTGATTCAACAAATATTTATTTAATCTATGAAAAAAATAAAATAGTACACTAATAAATACATTTAAATATATATATATATATATATGTTTATTATCATCAAACAAAAATCATATAATTGCATATTCAACACATACTAATGACCAAGTGAAGGATCTACCTTCCGAATGGGTACATCTGTAGATGGATGCCCCGAGGAATTGCGCAAATGAAACTCTTCTTGAAAGTGTGCTATGGATCGTGTAATATTGATATATGATAATATAGAGTATAGTGATGATAGAAATATAGTAAATAGTGCGAAATATAAAAGCAGTATAATGAAATGACACTGGAGATTTTTATACTGGTTCAGAGCACCGTCCTACGTCCAGTCCTAGACTCCTTCTGGAATTTCACTAAAACAACAACCCTCACTTAACCCGGAGGAACAAGTCTATACAACCCCTGAGCAACCGGACCTAAGCAGCAGAATAGGATTTCGCCTCGGCAGCCGAAGAAAATTTCACACGACTGAGCAGTAGTACAGGTCTTTAACAAATACATAAGATTGTATTGACTTTATGTGTTCCAATAAAATGGATTTTTCACTTGCAGTACACCCTTCCTATAATCTTCTCCTCGAGTAGAAATATATATATATTTGAAGTTTATGAAGAATAGAAAGGTGTAATATTGCTTTAATGCCGAATAATTGAAAGTATAACTGCAAATAAATTCAAGAGAGTTAGAAAAGAAAATTCAGTTATTTGGAATCAAGTTAAAGTATGTATTTATAGAGGGTAGAAAGCAGTGATTGTTGATGAAGAGTTTTGATTGAAATGTTGCATCCAAATCTTTTCGTAGAGGTTCGTAACTCTTCACAAATAGTCGTGTCTTTTCAAAAAATAGCTGTTGTAAAAATTCAGCCAAATGAACCTCTGCGTCAGTCGATTGAATATTCAAACAAAATTTTAAATATATATTTGTATATTTGTGCACCTATGCATGTTGCACGGAAATTTCTGGGTCATTCAACTGACCTGGCAATATCTGTGCAATTTGCATAGCTTACACATGTATATTAATACATATATATATATATATATATATATATGTATATATAATGATTATAACTTTAAACACTTTTATAATACATACATACATATATATATATATATATATATATATTATATGTATTTGGAAATAAAACGATTTAATATATAAGCTAATATATACGTAAACAAGGAGAGATTTTAACAAAATTAACCTAAGACTCAAAATAATAATAATCGATGCATCGATTTTGAAGTCTTATCTTCTTACAGTATATATTCTCTTTTTGTCATAGCAGTCATCAAATCTGTATATCATAGTGATAGCTTTGTGTCATGAATCAAAACCAAGTCTCAACATTCTCCCCCTTTTTGATTGATGACAACCTGTAAATAGATATAGATTTCGACCTGTATATATAATATAAATACTTACTCCCCCTAAATCTTTGACACTCTATATCCTGCATTCTTAACATTATTAATAATATTTCTCCCCCTTTGTCGTCGACAAAAAGGAATATAAAAGTATGAAGCCATAATGTCATAGATATTATGAAGGAAACGATCATTCATACATTAAAAATACCATAAACAAGGGTCTTGAAATAATACTAAAAAGAACGACTATTTAATACAAGCCATAAATTAAAGACTAATGTTTACATAATATAAAATAACAACTTATGCCGTTCTTTGCTTACCCCTATCATCATGCAATGTTTGACCACCACTATCGCCTCCATCTCCACCATCTTCTCTACTACTTCTTGCTCATCGGAAGAGGAAGACCTAGTGAAGATGGGTTGCTTACCCAATCACCTAGTGTAGCTGTCGAAGTATCGGATGAACATGAGATAGCTTGCCATAACTTCGTAAAAAATCCTTTAACCTTATCAATCTTTTTGTCAACTTTAGTGATATGAGATTGAAGAATTTGTTGGTTATGGCATATCATAGAAATCGACTCGTGTGGAGAAGGCCCGGATTAGGAATCAAAATTTCTTCTTGTTGACGACTAGTTGATCTTTGGCGAGATGGACGGTGAGATGCTTCACCTTCTTGTTGTTGTGGTTGATCTTGAGTTAATTATCGTTGAGTCCATTCTTCACAAGCAATGATAGGAGGTGGTCGAGCAACCTGTAGCTTCATTATTGCTATAGTACGAGAGTTTAAATACCCAATAGTAGAAACCGGTGAGCCAGGTTCCGGAATCTCACATGCCTTTACCAGTCGCATAATATACTCATCGTAGTAGATGACATTCATTCGACCATTATTGAAGCTTAAGAATTCATCAAGAATTAGTCGTAGCTAATTGACTTTAATATTTTCGAAGATAGCATACAAGGCTTTAAAGTTATGTTCAAAAACAAGTTCATAAATCTCAGTTCGCGGAGTTAAGGTTTTCATTAACGCACGGTGTATAATTCTTGCTTTTGGTCTTAAGGACAAGGACTTGAGTTGGTGCATGCCGTCTTCTAAAAATAAATGACTTATATGGTCACAAACGACCATATCACAATCAATATTGCCCAATTCTATGCCATCATTTTCAGATCTTAAATGTGAGCCATTCGATCTAAGGAGAAAAAGATGGGTTTTCCACAAACTAGACTCCATACACAATCTTCTTGGTTTTGAACGGTTTGGTGACCCAAGTTAAGATTAGCATAGAATAGTGTGACCATATTTGATTAATTTTGTGCTTATTTTTGTCAATATTGAATAAAGATTCCAAATTGCTCCTACGAGCCAATTCTTGTATACGGTATGAAGAAAAATCGGCAAACTTTACAAAGGAACCTTCAAAGATGTGAGAATCTTGGATTCTCCTCCATCTTCTAATTGCGGTATCATCGAATAGCCATTGTTGAATTTGCTCATTTGGAGGTGGTTGAGAATATGAAGATGCTTGTCCTTTTCTCTTAGGAGCCATTAATTTGATTGTATGGAGGTTAAAAATTGAGTTTTTGAAGAGCTAGGGTTTTGGAAAAGTTGAAAATCTGAAATGAGAGTGGCGAGAGAAGGGGAAAGTGAAGGTTAAAAGGTGGAAAGTGAGTTGGTAGGGGCAGTAATTATGCTCAGATTCACGAATCAGTCGACTGAATCAGCGGTTCGGTCGACTAAACCCGAAATTTAAAATTTTCGAACTTCTGATTCAGTCAACTGAATGCCTGATTCAGTTGATTGAATCTGGGACACACACACAGACACACACACACACACACACACACACATATGTCATCTTTTGGTCCAGTCGACTGAGCCACTGTGGCAGTCCATTGACCCTGCGTTTTTAAATTTTTTTTGCTTCAGTGCCAATCGACTGGCCCCCTGGTTCAGTCGACTGACCTGGGTGAATTTCTACAATCAATTTTTCTTAAGTAAATTTTTATATATTTTCATACTTATGAACATTGTAAGTTTATTTTTGAATATTAGAACAAGTATATGTGTTGATAATATGAGGAAGAAGAAATGAATTATTCCCAAAAAAATTGTACATACTTTAGTCGAATTATTCGAAAAAAAATAAACAAACAATAACAACTACTCTTATTTTGAAGGGCTAGGAGTTTTGTAGCGCTGTAGTTGTTTGCGACGTACATTCGATGCTTCATTTCGATCATGAATTTGGTGAGACCGGTGGTCGCGGCGGAGATGAAGTAAAAGGTCATCAAATAGGTGAAACGGCGTGTTCGTCTATTGGATGTGATGAAGCACCGCAAAACTTCGTATCAATGTGCTCGATAATTCCTAGATGTCTCGAGTTGATCTTTTGCTCGTAATGTATTTCACGTTGAAGATCATCGATTCTTGTTGATAGTGATGCAAATCATCTATTTTTTTAGTGTTTGGAGATACGTCAATCATTTTCTTCCCTTTCTTTTTCTCCGGAGTATATCCAGTATGATCATGATAGGTGGAAGTTGGTGTAGCATGATGGACGGGAGTTTTTGGTGAATCGATAGAGGCTAGAATTTCAATGGAGTCAGTTGATGAAGAAGTTGACATATTGATAGATACTTTGTATTTCTGTTTAGTTTTGTATGAATAACATAGAATAGACATATCTATTTATAGCCTAATGTTAAGAAAAAGAAGGTTGAAGTGAATGACTTGTCTTGATTTTAGCCATATAAATGGGATGTTAGTTAGGAAAAGTGTGCTATTTCGTTGCTTTTTTGTTATTTGATTTATCTTATGTAAATGTAATATGCATAAAAGCAGTAAAGTACATTTATAAAGATGAGTGTTGTACATAATTTAGTGTATAATTGCCACCATATAATAGAGTCTCCAACCTAGACTGTAATAGAAATAATCAATAGTTCGGGTGGTTAAGACATCTGGGCTATTCACAAAGCTCATAGGTTCGAGTCTTAGCATGGTCAGAAATATGAATTTTTGTAAAAAAAAATTATTTTTGAGTTTTTAGTCAAAATTTCATATTTTATTATTTATATATCTTTGATTGACATTATACCGAGTTCTCAACGTAATTTTATCAAAGGATTCTCTAACAATATTTAGTAAAAATAACAGCTAATTGATTATCTGATGGAACATAGTCTAAATTTATCACTTATTTTTCAATATTATCACGTAGAAAGTGATGTCTAATATCTATGTGTTTAGTTCTTGAGTGGTTTACTTGATTTTTGGATAGATTTATTGCACTATAATTATCGTAGTAAATTGTTGATTTGATAAATTAACTCCAAAATCTTTAAGTGGATGTTGCATATAAATTACTTGTGCGCAAGCTAGTGCCGTAGAAATATATTCTGCTTCACAAGTTGATAGTGGGACATAGTTTTGCTTCTTGCTAAACCATGATATTAATGATTTACCAATGAAGTGACACATACCGCTTGTACTTTTTCTATCTATTCGTGATCCTCCAAAATCAGTATCGCTGTATGATACTAACTCGAACGAGCACTCTTTTGGTTAGAAAACTTCGAAATCCATAGTATTACTAAGACAACGTATTACTCGTTTTATGGCTCGCAAATGTGATTCTTTGGATCAGCTTGAAATCGTGCACATAGACATACTCATCATCATATCTGGTCTACTCGCTATTAGATAAAGTAGTGATCCTATCATACTACGATATAGTTTTTGGTCTACACTTTTGCCATTTTCATCTTTATCAAGATGTGCTGTTGTGCTCATAGGTGTTGGTTTAGCAGAAGTGTTTTCCATTCCGAAACATTTGATAAGATTATTACAGTATTTTTCTTGATTAATAAATATTCCATTTGAAACTTGTTTTATTTGAAGACCTAGAAAATACGATAATTCTCCAACATGCGACATTTCAAATTCTCTAGTCATTATTTCAGAAAATTCTTTACATAATTTATTATTAGGTGAACCAAATATAATATCATATACATATATTTGAACTATCAAAATATCATTTTTAGAATATTTTATAAATAAAGTTTGATCTACTTTTTCTATTTCGAATCCTGGTTCAACTTTATAGCTTTTAAGGCATTCATACCAAGCATGTGATGCTTGTTTTAAACCACATAAAGCTTTCTTAAGTTTATAGACACAATCTGGATATTTTTCATGAATGAATAAAGGAGGTTGTTCAACAAAAACATTTTCTTTAATATAACCATTTAAAAATGCACTTTTAACATCCATTTGATGGAGTTTAAAGTTACTAAAACATGCGTAAGCCAGTAAGATTCGTATTGCTTCTAGTCTAGCGATCAGAGCAAACATTTCTTCGTAGTCTATTCCTTCTTCCTGGTTATATCCTTGTGCTACTAGTCTTGCTTTGTTTCTAGTTATATTTCTTAATTCATCTGCTTTATTTTTATAAACCCATTTAGTTCCTATAACCGTCTAATTGGTCGGTCTGGGTACTAGTTCTGAAACTTTATTTCGTTCAAATTGATTTAGTTCTTTTTGCATAGCAATAATCCAATTTTCATCGGATGATGCTTCCTTAGTATTTTTAGGTTCTATAGTAGAGAGAAAAGCTACATTGCCCATTAAATTTAGTTGATTTCTAGTTCGAACGTTTGAATTTACTTCTCCAATTATATTTTCTGTAGGATGATTTCATAAATTTTTCGAGAAGGTCTTGTTGTATTAGTAATATTTCTATTTTCTAATTTATTAACAATGTTTTCATCTTCTTTAGAATTATAAACAATATCTTCATCTTCTCTCGAATTGTTTACTATTATATACGTTTTATTATTAAGTAAATCATCATCATTATTTGTTTTTGAAATAGAGTTCTCATCAAAAGATATATGAAGTGACTCTTCGATAGTATGATTCGTTTATTAAAAATTCGACAAGCTTTGCTTCGATTCGAATATCCAAGTAAATATACCTTCGTCACATTTTGAATATAATTTGCCAAGCTGATCTTTGGTATTTAATATAAAACATTTTGATCCAAATATTTTAAAATAAGACATGTTTGGTTTTCTACCGTTAAAAAGTTCATAAGGTGTATTCTTGGTGAAAGGTTTAATGGAAACATGATTCAATACATAACAGGCAGTTGCAACAGCTTCCGCCCAAAAATGTTTTGGTAATGTGCTTTCATTTAGTAAAGTTCTTACACATTCTTATAGAGTTCGATTCTTTCATTCTACAATTTCATTTTGTTGTGGAGTTATAGGAAACGAAAAATTATGAAATATTCCTTTTTTTTAAATAATTATCAAACTGTTCGTTTTCAAATTCACCTCCGTGATCACTTTTAATATTTTTAATTCTAGTACCTTTAAAATTTTAATTTGTTTAACAAACGTTTTATAACTTTCAAAGGTACCACTTTTATTTTTCATAAAGATAGTCCATGAATATTTAGAAAAATCATCAACTATTACAAATACATATTTATTATGATTTATGGATTGAATTGGGTAGGTCCAAATAAATTCATATGAAGTAATTCAAGCGGTTGCAATGTCAAAATGACTTTCATAGATTTAAACGCGGATGCAGTTAATTATCTTAATTGACATGAGTCACATATATTACTAACTTTAAAATTCATCTTTGGCAATCCTTTTACGAGATTATTTTTAGAAATTTTATTTATATTTTTGAAGTTGATATGATAGAATCGTTTGTGCCATATCTAGGGATCATTTTCTTTGGCTATTAAACACATGTCAGAGTTATGATTAACTTTCATATTCAAAATGTAAATGTTTTTATCTCTATTTCCTTCGAAAATAAGATTTTGATTTTGATCATAGATGCTACATTTATTTTCAGAGAAGGATATTTTTAAATCTTTATCGCATAATTGACTTATACTTAATAGATTATGTTTTAGATTCCTAACTAATAAAATGTTTGTAATAAGAGGTAAATTAGATGTACCGTAATTTCTCACATTGCCTTTGCGGATGGTATAGCCCTTGGAATTATCTTCAAAAGTGACAGAACCTTCATCTGAGTATGTAATATTTATCAGCATATCTTTGTCTCCTGTCATGTGTTTTGAGCAACCACTGTCGAATATCCATTTTCCTCTTTTCTTGAGTGAGACCTACAAAAAATATGAGATAACGTTGGTACCCACTTTTTTAGTAGGGTCCTAAGAGTTATGTCTTAGGAAACCAAACCTAAGTGGATTTAGTATTCCTTTTATAAATATAATTTTTTATTATTATGAACATTTTCTATGAATGAACTAATATACTTTTTCCTTATTAACTTGTTATTAGTTTTAGGTACCCCTATATTTATAGTTTTAGAAACTAGTCTTTTTGAAGACGTGGATGTTTTTAGACTTAACTTTGTTTAAATTACTAGATTGTGAATTTGTAACGACCCGTAGATTTCAACAATTTAACTTGTTTATTTAGTGGGATTTTTGTAATTTATTTTGAAGAAATAATAAAGGTGATAGAAAAAAAATATTAAAATGAAGGCTAAAATAAATTACGTAAATGGTGACTTAAAACCTATTTATAGAAATTTAAATAAAATCCAAATGAATTAAGTAGAAAAAGGATTCTTACCTGGATATAAAATTTAATATGAGAAATTAATGAAATATTAAATTGAGAGTTGAAGACAGTAGCCCCATCTTTAGATGGCATGCTAGAGTTTGGAATCCACTAACCTCACAAAAACTGAACTTCCTTCTTTGGAAAGTCCTACGTAATGCACTCATGAAAAAGGATAAAGTGTGTAGGAAAGGTTATAATGTTGACTTGAAGTGTGCATACTGCAATAAATTAATTGAGGATGGAGCTCATCTCTTTTTTGACTGTTTGGTAACAAATAGCATCTGGAAAGCTAGTCTTTTCAGTTGTGGTTTTTCTGAGCTGATATTACATGGTGATGCTGAATGGAACAGAGTGTTTAGAAGAACTAGATGGAAGAATACTACTACATATAAGCTGTTACTGATACTCAAAGTGTTTGTGCAAGTGATATGGGAAAAGAGAAATGCTCGGGTCTTTGAAAATAATATGAAGCTTGAAAGTGCTTTGATAAACACAATCATTTCTAAGGTCAAGGAAAAGTCTGATCATCACATTGCATATGGCTCTCTGGATTAAGGCCTTGTTTTTTCTTTCTCTAGCATTTGTTTTTGTCTTTTTTTGTTTTCAGTCTGTCTTTCTTCTTTTCTTAATCTTCCCTGTTTCTCCTTGTGAGCTCTAGTATGTTAGTGCTCTTTTTTATTTGTGTTTTTGGTTAATAAATATGGTAAGGGTCCATTTAACCCTGCTTGCTATTCAAAAAAAAAAGAAATATTAAATTGATTTAATGCAATAAAAGAGTGTAAACGGTAATTGGAATAATTTAAGGAATCATGTTAGTGCAAGTTAATAATTTACTATTTGAATGAAATTCCAATTCAATAAAAGCATTTAAATGTTATGATTTGATTTTTAATGGAATATGAGAAAAGAGAAAAATGTAAGGATTTGATTAATATATATGTTATTTATTCAGGGTTTTGAATAAAAAATGGGAATCTAATTGTAATTAATGGTAATAATGTTGGTATTAGCTAATAAATTAAATTTCAATGCAATACCAATAAATGAATGGAATGAAATGAATGTATGAAAATGTATACTAGGTTATTTATCAAATAGAAGGAAAGATGAATAAATATCGAATTGGTTATATTAATTTTAGGTTAATGGTAATTGTATAAAATCAGTACAAGATAATGAATTGCAAATTTTAGGTTTATAATAAAGTGTGAATGGAAATCTGATTGGTTATATTAATTTGATGGAATTCAAATTTGGTGGGAAAGGTAAATGGATATTTAGTAATAAATTTAAAAGGACTTAAAAATGGAGTTTATGTAATTAATAGATATAACGGATAAGGATATACTTATAAATGAAGGATTAAGAGTTTTACCACAACTATTATGAGTTATGTACTTAGTTCCTTCAATTAAATCGGAAACCATTGCAATAATTATAAATTAAATGTTACGATAAATAAATTTAGGTAATAATGGAAAATAACGGAACAAATTCTTCATTTAATGATGGTTAGTGTATATAAAGAATGGAAGTAAAGCTTTATAAATTGATTTGAATCTATAATTTAATGAAAGGAGTAATTGGAATGATATGGATTAAATGTTTGAAGTTTACGTAAATGTTAATTTAGATGAAAGGGTAGGCATTTTTGTAATAGAGTATGAATCTATTGTTAAGTTTATTTATAAAAAGGCATTTGGGTAAATGAAAGGGTGCAAAAGTAAGTTTGTCAGTATATTGAATTAATGTATGAAAATAGGTTTAATCGAAATAAATGAAAATTTAACATCTAAATATTACGTTAATAGGGATTTAAGTGTAATCGAAGAATATTAGGATAATAATTTTTGAATCTAACATTAAACCCATCTATTTGTAATATATGAATGGAATAACCATTGATTTCTTTGATTTAATATAGATTATTAGAAAGTTAATTTACGATTTGTAAATTTAATGAAATTAAGGATTTATATTGAAATTTATAAATTTACCTTCTTTAATTTGACATCTAAACTTGTTTTAAATTTTGTTAATGATTAAGAAATTTTAAGAGTGATAAAATGGGTCAAATTCTAGAATCTAAATATAAAATTTGTTTAATTTATTTATTTTAAATTCAATTAATATAAAAATAGCCATTTTTGTAACGGACTCTGATTTCGAGGAAACTAGTTTCATCGGATCCGTAACAGTGAATTATTATAGGGTTTCAAATTTCGTAGCGATCGGACTTGTCATTTGATCGTACGAATGCGAAACGCCTTGAAATCGATTTAATTAAAATCAATTTGAAATCAATTTGAAAATATTGATTTCAACATAACTTCTTCATACGATCGAATTTGGACGTGAAACTTTTTCCATCGCGTTCAAAATATTTTAAAATACCTATTTGGATATATAGGTTTAACAAATTTCGTTCTGGGTCAGAACGGGCTTTTTGGGCCACGTTAGCGTTGGTACGTTTGTTTACCCAATCCATCTATTCAAATTCTGACCTGCCTATATAAACTCAGTTGTAAACTCTAGCCTCCATCTATTCTCATTTTCTGTACATTCATTTCCTCAGCTCCTCTCTTTCCAATGGATGCAAAAATTCTAGATTTAAACAAAATCAAAATCAACTTTAAAAATTCGAAGGCCTCAGAAAAATTCCGAAAAAATATATATCGAAGATTTCGTCGATACGAATCTGCGTCTGCTGTTTGTTTTCCAAGACGGTGACCGGATTTACCAGAAATCGCGGTCAAACCTTGAAATTTCGAAACCCATATGGTCGATTTGGGGCTTTTTGATTTAGGTTTCAATTAGAGAAATTGGGATATGGGTTTTGGAGAGGGAGGCTTGTGGAGTAGAATGGTGGTGGCCGTTTCGCCTAGAATCGAAAGGGGTGGCTGGTAATTGGGTTTTAGAGTTCGGCAAACCCTAGATTTGGTGGCCGCGGCCGGTTGATGGAGGCGAACGGAGGAGGACTGCGGGTTAGAGGGCGTCGTCACGAGGCTAACGGCGGTGACGGCTCGTCGAATAGGGGTCCAGGGCGTTCGTGATTCTCGGTCAAAGCACGGTCAATGGAGGCATGCAGTTCGTTTCCAGTAGGAAGAAGGGCGCGTTTCCTGTTGTGTGGGAGAACGTTGGGGAGTGACGTGGAAGGATGTTATTGGTGAGCGTTATTTTATTTTATTTTATTCTTAATTTCGATTTCAAATCGTTTAACGAGGATAACTTCCTCATACAAACTCCGTTTCACACGATTTTTTTTTGTTAGGGTCGAAATTAAATTCCAGATCTTTTGACGCTGGTTTGGACAGATTTGGAGACCGTCGAATTTTTGGGTTTAAATCGGATTTAAATTCGATTTAAATTCAAAAGGTGAGTGTTTTAACCCACTCACAACTTCTAAGTTATCTTATGTTTGTTAAATTGATTTTGGATATGAGTAGAAATTTATTTATGACTGTTTTTGGCATGTTTTATTCGTTATCTCTGTTAAATCGCATTTATTTAATTTGACTGTTAATTAATTTTATAAATTGCATATAAATTTGACAGTTAAATTTATTTACTTGCATAAAACTGCTAGTTAAACAGTTATTAAATTTATTTTGAATATAAACTGTTAGTTAATGACTGTCATTTATTTCCTGTTATATTGCATATGCTATATATTGATGTTGTTTAAATTGACGATGATTGAATTAAATTGGTTGATGATTTATATTGGGTGAATGGATGATGTGTTCTATCTTATATAATCTGCAAGTTATCATGCATTTCTTTTCATTCGGGATTGCGGTTTGAAATGATATATAACTACATTTTTATTTTTAAATTGCGGATTGAAATGATAAACATCCGTATCACTTGACCATAGGGTAGAAAATTTTATACATGCACCGCGGTATATATATATAAAAATATTTTGAATTGATTTTCTATGGTTTTGTAAAGTTATATATATATATGGTTTATGGGATATTGATTTGGTTATTGATAAAGGTTATTATCTATATAGTAATTTCCGATTTTTAAGCTTTGTATAAATTTGATTTGAAGTTTAAAATAAAGTTTGATTTTAAGATCAAATAAGATTAAGGATTTATTTAAAATTTAATTTCTGGAGTTTCGTTGACTTAAATGAGAATAAGGTTGGAAGATGAATATTAAGTTGAATTGGAATTAAATAAAAAGTTAGAATTTTTAAAGGATATGATTTTATAACTTGATGTTTGTGTAGAGTGATCTAAATGAATATCAGGTTGATTTAAATGAATATATAATAAATTGAAATATTTTCCAGTTATGTGAAGTTAAAGGGTTTTCTTAAATTATATTGAATTCATTAAGTAAATATTTCAAGTCTAATTAATAAGTAATTGAATTTAATATATATGGGATTGTCAAATGAGTTTGTTTTGAAATGGTGAAATATTTAAAGCTTTGAAACATAAGAATTGAAATGGTATTTGGAAGTTTAAATCGATATTTGAAAATTGATTTGTGAAATCTAAAGAAGCTATTGTGTTTTATAAAGTAATTGAATATTTAACCATTTAAGGGATGGAAATTTGTTTCAAGTTATGATTTTCAAGGTAGTATGATTTGAAAATATTATATTAAGGAGTTTTGATTTCTAAATATTTTACTTTGAAAACCCCATGATTTTGGAAAAGAATATATATTGGAAAATAAAATGACATTATATGATTTTGGGTCTAAATGATATCGTATTGATTTGGGGTTTTAAAAATATAAATAATATCGTATTTATATGGGTTTAAAATGGATATTTTATTCTGGTTTTAAAGTTTAAATTATTTTAAATGACCGCAGTGTTATAATAACGTTTGGTTGTTAAAGAGACCGAAATCGGAAGTTGTCATACTCTCTGCCAACTCTGAAAACCACTTTAACAACCGTGTACGCGGTAGAGATTCCAGAATGAAGTAGGTTGGTGGTGGCGTTTCCTGTAAGGTAAATACGTGGATCCGACTCCCGTGAGTTGGCATAAGGTGGCTAAAACAGGAGCGATCAACGGGCCAATGAGGTTATTCCTCTGATCGAACGCACTCCTTCGATATTATACTATGACTTTTGGATCAATTCGGTGGCCACTTTACTTTTGATTTTGGGGGTGTTGGTCGAGGTGGGCGGCAGCTGCGCGCTGCGCGTTTCCATCAGCCCGGAAGCGTAATTGGTATATCTACCCTGGCATTGCCTAGTTGTGCCGTGTCACCTACCCTAGCGCGCCTTCTACGAGTTTCTATTTGTGTCGTACCTATGGAGTATCCTCTGGTAGCTTCCCGATCAGGAGGTATTACGGTACTGTATAGACTGTTGGCATTATTTGTGTTAAGGGCTATATGGGTAACCCCTTAACCCTATTAAAAAGTAAGTTTATTTTACAATTAGAAACTATTATATTAGCGCAATATACTACATAGTAAATAGTTTAACGGATCCTTAGGAGATGTAAATCCCGATCATCTTTTAAGTTACTGTATTCATATTTATTTCTGTTAATTTAACTCATATAAGATCTTTTAGTTGTGACTCGAGTGTTTTTGTCTTTTCAAATTCGCTCGGGTCAGTCCTAGCGTTTCAGGATTTGAAGATTTTATTCTGGAGAACGAAGATGAAGATTTGTAGTACTATTATCTACTATATTATTCCACTACACCATTTAATTCCGCTGCATTTATTATTATTCTCTGGTATGTGTACTCTGATATGTATTGTATAAAAATAATCATAGGTTTTGTAAAACAGCTTCATGAACTGTATATTTGATTGTTATATTTTATCCTTCCGCTGTGAGATTCTATTTTTTTTATTTCTTTCTTGTTTTTCTTATCTACCCCATAACAATCCGCCCTTCCGTATGGTTTGAATTGGCACGTGTGTCAATTTAAATCGTGCGAAAAGGTAGGACGTTACAGAATTCTTGACTTTCTTCTTATAACCTAAACCATTTTTATTGTTAACAAGTTGTGAATTCTTAATAATTCTAGATAAAATTTCTCTTTCTTTATTAAAATTCAAAACATTTTTAATGATTCCTTCTAGTTTGGTCTTTAGACTTGAATTTTCTAGTTCTACCATTTTAATATTAGTTTTTAAAACATGATTTTTAGAAACAAGAACATCATTCTGTTCTTTTTGAGTTTCAATTTCTTGACTCAATAATGTAAGTTGAGAATTAACATTTGAAAGAGTTTCTTGAGTTTTCTCAAGTTCTTCTTTCAATATTTTCTTCTTGTCTTTAAACATATCTGTTTCAAATTCTGCCTTGTTTCGATTTTCTACAGCCTTTTTATATTTTCTTTTGAGACTTTTTAAAGTATCTAATAATTCATAATTTATCTCTATCATATCATCAAAAGTTAAATCACTAACCTCATTAGCTTTGGCCATAAAGCATACGTTGGCTTGTTCATTATCGCTGTCACTCTCACTTCCAGAAGAAGAGGAGGAATCTGAATCATCCCATGTAACTGAAAAGGCTTTTCTTTTGAATTTTTCCTTCCTTTTATTTTGATATTCTTTCTTTTGATCTGGACAGTCCTTCTGTATATGCCCCTTTTTGTGTCAGTTAAAGCACTCCACAACTGATGAAGACGGTGGTTTATTGCCATTTGAGCTTCTCTTGTCATTATTTCAGTTTCCTTTTCTATACTTTAAGAATTTCTTGAAGTTTTTTGCAATAAAGACTAGGTCGTCTTTGTCTAAATCTGATTCTTCTTGTTCTGCATGGAATGATATATTCTTTTTATCTTGAGCTTGAACTCTTTAGCCTGCAAATTCACTCTATAGGACATTAGATTTCCTATTATCTCTTCCAAAGTTATTTTGGAAATATCGTTCGCTTCTTCAATAGCGAGAACTTTTCTTTCCCATTCTTCCATTAAAGAGTTAAAGATTCTGGATACAATATCAAAGTCTGAATAATTTTTTCCTAGTCCTACTAATGAATGGTAGATATCCTAAAATCTTGAATACATATCATTTATAGATTCATTTTCTTTCATCCTAAAGTTTTGAAACTGAGTTTTGAGCATGGATATTTTGCTTTGTTTGACCTTGTTAGTACATTCGTGTGTAACTTTGAGTGTATGCCATATTTCATATGCAGTATTGCACATGCTAACATGGTTAAACTCATTTTATCTGAGGCACAAAACAACATATTCATGGCTTTTTCATTAGCTATGGCATCTAGTTTCTGTGTATTTGACCAAGTAGAATACTCTTCAGTAGGAATAATATATTGTGTCTGAGTTATATTCCGTGAATCAAAACCATTTGCTTGCATATATATTCTCATTCATGTGGCCCAATAGTTACAATTCATGTCATTAAATAGTGGTGGACGTGCAGTGGATTGTCCTTCAATGAAGCTAGTGTTAATGCTAGGGTTAGTGTTAGTTTCCATATTACTAGATTATTAGATAACTGTGTTACGGTTATATGATGACCTTGCTCTGATACCAAATAAAAGTGTGCTATGAATCGTGTAATATGGATATATGATAATACAGAGTAAAGAGACGATTGTAATACAGTAAATAGTGCAGAATATAAAAGCAGTATAATAAAATGACACTAGAGATTTTTATACGGGTTCGGAGCACCATCCTACGTCCATCCCAGACTCCTTAAACAACAACGCTCACTTAGCCCAGAGAAATAGGTCTATACAACCCCTGAGCAACCGACTAAGGACCAGAGCAGCAGAAAAGAATTTCACCTCAACGGCCGAAGAGGACTTCACATGCCTGAGCAGCGGAACATTACTTCAACAAATACAAATGATTGTATTGACTTTGTATGTTCTAATAACATGAATTTGTCACTTGTAGTACACCCTTATATAATCTCCTCGAGTATAAATATATATATTTGAAGTTTATGAAGAATAGAAAGGTATAATATTGCTTTAATGTAGAATAATTGAAAGTATAATTGCAAATAGATTCAAGAGAGTTAGATAAGAAAATTTGGTTATTTGGAATCAAGTTAGAGTATGTATATATAGAGGTTAGAAAACAGCAACTATTGATGAAGAATTTCGATTGAAGTGTTGCGTCTAAACCTTTTCGTAGAGGTTCGTAACTCTTCACAAATAATCGTGTATTTTCAAAAAATAGCTGCGTAGAAATTCAGTCAACTGAACATTTCGGTCAGTCGACTGAATATTCAAATAAATTTTTAAATATATATTTGTATATCTATACACCTGTGCATGTTGCACAGAAATTTCTAGATCAGTCGACTGAGCCTCTGGGTCAGTCGACTGACCAGGCAATATTTGTGCAATTGCACAGTTTACACAGGTATAATATATATATATATATATTATATAATGATTCCAACTTTAAACACTTTTATAATATATATTTTATATGCTTATATATGTATAAATTATTTGAAAATAAAATGATTTAATATATATAAGCTATTATATATGTAAACGATGAGAGTTTTTAGCAAAATTGACCTAAGACTCAAAAACAAAATAATATAATTGATGCACCGGTTTTGAAGTCTTGTCTCCTTGTAGTATATATTCTCTTTTCGTCATAGCAATCGTCAAATCTGTATATCGTAGTGATAGCTTTGTGTCACGAATCAAAACCAAGTCTCAGCATTGCCAACACAAGACCGGCCTACCTCTGTAACTAGATTGTACCGAATATGTCATCCCCTTGTCATTACCTAACTTTAACCGAGCGCTCGTTTTCCATATACCACATTAATTTACATCCCAAACGTCATAGGGGAAAGAAATATATCTAGAATGGAATGACCATACCCTACTTGGGAATAACCCACTTAGCCTTGCCGCATCTAATCATGTTTCGGTCATTTCCGGTTTGATGAGACTTGAGGCAACGATTACCTTTTCACATAGCACATATTACATCCATGTTGCCATTTCCGTTAACTACTAGCTGCATTTCATAAAAATACGACCTTTGAGCTCGTAGGTCTCAAGGAGGGTGTTAAGCTAAAAGAAGTTGCCTTCTCCGCTACCACTGATGTACGTTTGTAAAAACCAATGTACGTAATCTTTAGAAATGCAATGTCAGACAAACATCCATACAAGTTGTCCTGTAACATGACAAACCGAAGGCACTCTCCTACTACCACTAGTAGCGAGTAGTCCTTGCAATCCAAAAAATCTCCACCATGAGGAGACCACTACTATAAATAACTCTATAATGAGAGCCACCAAAGCATGTTCAACAAGTAGTCTTTATGCTATGAAGATCCATGGTCTTCAATAATCATCATCTTCAACATGTCTTCACATTCGAACGTATATATTGGTTCGAAGTGGTTTTCGGATAGAAATCACCCAAATTCGACACCGGTTCCTTCGAAATCCAATTATCGATAAAAACTGAATATGAGTATATAGGATTTATTAAGTCTCTTTCACTTTAATTCTTTTCGACTGATTTCAAAATCTCTTTATTTTGACTTAGGATAATTCGAAGTAATTCATTCTTTTGCTTTGGAAAATATCTCAAATTTTCACACTTAACTCTCGATCCAAATTCCTTAACTTTTTAGGCGGGTCAAAAACAATGTTATTCAAGACATCGTTTACGAAAAACCCTAAATCAATCTTAGCAACATATTTGAGCAAAATTGGATCATAGAATTCATTCATTTTGGAGATTGCTTTAATTTTGGATAATACAAATCTTCTTTTTTTTTTGGCAAGGCCAGCCGGTTTTATAGTGGACCGTCCACTTTTTATTACGAACGTAATAAAAATTGAAGTACAGGAGCAAGGTATAAGCACCTTAACTACTAAAGGAAATAGAAAATACAGCACAGGTACATGACAGCAATGTCACGATAACTAAAATAACATATAAACCTAGCACTCCTCCTTGGAGGGAGAATCACCAACAACTGAAGTCACCAAAGCAGAGCTCAAAGGGGCAGACCCAGAAAGACCAGCAAAAGGGCGGAAACGGAGAGCAAGTCTAGGGTCATAAACCACATCATCAGAACAGTAGATAAACGATCGATCCCAGGAAGGGTCAGCAAGCATGATAGAATTAGAAGTTGCATCCAAACCGTCCATATCAAGAACTATAGAATCACCAGATTGTTTGTAGCGTAGACATCGAAGATCTAGTTGATTATCAGAAACAAACCGAAAGAAGGATTCATTTTCCGGGTTATACCTCATATCAGAAATGGGATCAATCCAACACCCTTCAGCCTCATCCCATGCTACCGGAGGTAGCAGCGAGGTAGGGTCAGGAGCAACAAGTGGGATGACAGGAGCAGCACCAGGAACCACAGAACCAGGCGGAGAAACAGGCAAAACAAGGGGCAAAAAAGGATCACTCAGAACTGGCATCGCAGCCACAGGTGCAGGATAAGGGTGAGGGGGCGGGACTTTGGGAACCCAGATCCTACGACGGGGGCGCGGCAATGGTAACTTAGGAGCAGCCGCAGATGCAACAGTATGATGGCAATCACTAGTAAGGTGTCCAAAAGAGTGACAGTAGGTACAAATATCTGGAACCCAACCATAACGAACCCTGACTTCCACAATATGGCCGACAGCTAGCTGAACAGGAATAGAAGTAGGGAGAGGCTTAGAGGGGGAAATTTCGATAAGAGCCTTCGCATACATCAACTTATCACGGTCCACGGTGTTAGAGTCAAAACATTTCAGCTTACCAACATTACAAGCTAACCAATTCAATCCAATAAGAGGCTGAAGGACTGAGGGAATGTGAGAAAAATATACCCAAACAGGAATAGAACAAACTTGCTCACGAGCACACGCCGCAGTAGGAGACCAGGGGGTAACAATAAAAGGCCTTCCATCAACGATAGAAGGCTCAGCTTCCAAAACAAGCCGTCGATCCTCAGAAGAGGAAAACTTAAGGTAATACATCGTATCAATTAGTTTCACATGCAAATTTCCACGAATCTTCCATGCCCTGCGCAGAACCATCGCCGCATTTGTTAGCCGGCAATGCGGATCCAGAAAAAAACCGACCAAATAGTCAGACCAAAATTCCACACCGGCTTGCAAAACACAAGGGGGAGGAATCATCACTCCATCTACCTCAACCAATTCAAATTCAATCGGGATGTAGGCACCAGCATTACGGGGCAAGGACGAGAAAAGTGAAGACCACGATTTTGTGGGTTGTTTCGTAGCATTAGTATCACGGCTTTCATCAACTGTAGGAACAGTGGGAAGTTTTGCATCAGTGCAAATAACAGTGACAGTAGGATCAGATTTCTCAGGGGAATAAACACAAACACTAGGTGTGCCAAGTCCACAACAAGAAATATGAGCAGAAGCACACCCCTGAGCTTGGTCAGACACTCCAACTACCCCACTAGAAACGTGTTCACCAAACAAGGAATTCTTTCCCACTGGACTGCTCAACTCAAGCTGGCTACCAAGAACTTGCGCACACGCAACAGAGGGAGGCACAACAGCACGCAAGGACTCACACGCAACCACAACAGAGGGGCGAACTGGTGAAGCTAGCAAAGGAGGAAACTCGGAAGGCGAGTGGAGGGCAGGGGGACGCACAGACATTAGCAATAACGGCTTGAAAAAACGGCCAGACTTTTATTTTGGAAACTCAATATGATCTTTTTATTTAAGAGCATCGGGCTTTCCTTTCGATCTATTCCACCCCTGCCTAAGAAAAGAAAACATAGGTCAGGTAAGTTCAGGACACTGGTTGCTCCATCTCTAACCTTAGTTAAATACCATATTTTATCTTCTCAAATCTCACAGGCGGGGCAAATGGACTAGTCGTTTCCGCATACTTAGTTATCCACTTTATTTTGGAATTGCTTATAAAGATTTTGAATTATCTTTCAAACGCTTATCTTCCCTTTTAAAACATTCACAATTGATTCTGCGAAAAATCATTATATTTAAACTCATATTTCAAAAGTTATAGATTTCGCGGCATAAAAGCGCTACGAAAAGCGCTATATAAGCTTATTTGATACAAACAACTTTTAAACGTTCGATAATTCATTTTTTTCAATCCATATCTCCTTTAAATCATTTAAATAGATTTATCAAATTTATTCTGTATTTTTTTATAATTAAAAACGTTCATTTAAACAAATCTCCTGTTATGATTACGTAAGTGCACTAGCGCGACTTTTCTGGAAAATTGTTTTGGAATTAATTCAAAATCTACAACAAAAAATCTTGATTTTCTTTCTTCGTTTCAAAGATATGGATATAATAGTCCAGAATTTTCTTAACTCGAAGAATTTCGAGCTATATTTCACTCTATACACTCATTTGAACTTTTCTGCGCGAAATCGCGAAATACCGTTGCGCGACACGTCTTGTTTTAACTTATTTTTCATTACTTGAAATAATCTATTCAAATTGGATTTTATAAATTATAAAATCATTAAAAATCATTTTAAATCAATATTTTCACTTTCTAAAGTATTTAAAATATATTTTCACTATTACGATATTATAATATTGTTTTATACCTATTATTTTAATATTAAATTTTAATTTCCAATTTCAACTCAATTTCAATTATAACTTCAAATTAAACATATTTAAAACTTAGATTTCAAATCTAATTTCAATTTAAACTTCAATTCATCCTTATTCTCAACTTCAAATTTTCAAAATCGATATAAATTTCAATTTCACTATTCATCTCAATTTCAGTTTCAATTTAACTATCCTTTTCAAACCCATTACATTTTATATTTCAAATTCTCTTTTATTTTAACTTTAATTTCACTTCTAATTGAAAAGAGACTTATTTTTGCAAAATATCTCATGTCACTAAAGTATGGTCTTATTAATAAAGGGATTATTAAATCAAAATGAACATAATCGAGTTAACATTTGTTACTAACATGATTATGGTCCATACATAAGCTAACATGATAAATAATCACGACTATAAACATTTGCTACTTATTCAAACATAACACAAACATAACCGAACATGCATAGATAATTATTGATTATATATAACATATTTATTTAAGTATTAAATTCCTTATAAGTTTAGAAATAAACAAAATCTCTCATTTTCAAAGAAGAGAAATCACGGGTCGTTACAGTATGGCATTCAATTAGCTTTTGCATCAATATGTACCTGATTAGGTTTGACATCTGGTTAATTTTTGCGTCAGTACGTACTCGCTTAGGTTTGAAATTCGGTTAGCTTTTGCAATAATACATTCCCGCTTAGGTTTAGCATCCGGTTAACTTTTGCATTTCGTGGTATGCTCGGTTAAACAATATATTTCAGGTATAAATTGGTTTTCATATGTACTTGTTAGTAAATTTCTTTGCTAATCAAATATGTAAGGCAAGTCAAAGCTAGTTTAAGTAAGCTTGCGAATTATCTGGGTTTGATTAGCAATTTGAATTCAATCGATTTAAATATAGAAAGGGTTTTTTTAATTTTAAACCTAAGGTTATATGAACTGGACACTTATGAATTATCTGGGTCTGATTGGCAATTTGAATTCAAATATTCTCATGACTTAGGAATTCTTGCATTTGAATTCAAAATTTAATTGCAAATCTATTCTTAATGATTAACAGAAATTTGATGACAAATAAAATTTTAATAACTATCATAGACTCAAAAACTTTCTAAAAATTCGATAATTAATCGGGGATTTGATAATAGCTAAAGACTCGACAATTGGTTATAGGCTCACCAACTAGTTATAAACTCAACAATTAATTAGAGACTCGCTAACTTATTTAAGACTCGATAACTAGTTATGGGATCGCTAACTTGTTGTAAATTCGGCAACTAGCTAGTGGCTCGATAACTAGCTATGAGTCCTATAACTACTTAGTGAATCATTATCTTATTACAATCTCGACAACCTTTAGAGAATTGTTAACTAGCTACAAACTCGATATATCTTATAAATTTGATATACTATCATGAAAAAGAATCTTCAACTGATTACGACCTCACTAACTGTCTATGAGTCCGACGTCCTGTTATAAACCCAATAACTAGTTGTAAGCTCGATATCTTGTTATGAAATCGATAACTAATTAAAAACCTTAAAATAGTTATGAATTCACTAACTATTTATGAGTTCGACACCTTATCATGAACTCGATAACTAGTCATGAAGTTCGGCATCTTGTTATGAACTTACTAACTAATTAAGGATTCTTCAACTAGCTATATACTCACTAAATACTTATCAGTTCAACATCAGGTTATCTATTTGTTTAGATCTCTGCTTAAAGAACTAAATTTTATTTGATATTTTTAAGTATTTTAGACTTTCATAAGACATATGATTCTTCCCTAATTTCTACATGATATTTCTTGATAAGAAGGGCTCTATATCCTCTCCTGCTTTAGAGAAAGGAGACTATGTACTCATTCAGTCTTCTATAACTACTCAAGATGAGGTTGGCACTATTCTTTAGCAATTCGGGATTACCAATGTAGAAGCTAAGGTGGCAGGACCATCCAGAAGGATAGACAATCCTCCGGAAAGTTTCTGTCACTTCAATTATATCTGGCATTTAGGATATCTTCCTTTCCCATAATACCTGGTAAAATTCATGGATCGTTGGGAAGTACTCCAATACAATTACTGCCTAACCCTTATACATATCTAACCTGACTTGAGATGCTAGCTAAGGAAGCTGACCTCCCACTCGATGCTAAAACTCTTCATTCATTAGTAAATCTTGTTAAAGTAAGGAAACAACCAACCGGTACCATATATCGCCTTCTTCTTTATCCAAGCCATTAATTTGATTAACAAAACCAAGGATTGGGACAAACAGTTCTTTTATATCAAGAGTCATATCCCTAGAATCAAGGGATCCTTCTCTACCCCTAGTAAGTCTTGTTCTTTTCTCTCTATTACTTATGCTATTTTTTTCTCTCCTCTAATGGCTATTTTTTTCTTCAAAATCTGCTTCTAAAGGGATGAATTCTTCTCTCGCTAGTACAATTAGTGCCTTAAGCCTGACTACTATTGGAGATAGGTTTAAACTCCTAACCAAATTAAGTTGCGAAAGTATTCCTTGATTCTAAAGAATCATAAAATGCTCAAAGAGCCTCTAATGATTAAGAAGGATGCTTATAGGAAACAAGCTTTGGTTGTTATCAACCAAAATGCCTTTTTTGTATATTCTCCCATTCAGCATGATTCTTTTGGTAATCTCTTACTACGATTTGATAGAATTTCTATAATATCATCTTATGGTTCCTTCTTTGTTTAGGTTCAACTCTCATCGTCCTAATTGCTAGGTCGAAGAAAGCTAAAGCTCCTACCTCCTCCTCAGTTGCAACTGCAAAAGCTACTACCATTGTTGACTCTATCGCCGACGCCTTTAAGGCTATTGTGAGTAGCAAAAGAAAAAAGTATTCTGACAATTTGTTTAGTGTTTCTACTCCTCCTGGTTAAAAAGGCCAAACTTGGAGAAGATTAGTCGCTTGCCGTTATTACCAAGGAAGCAAATGCAGCTATGGCCATAATCAACCAAGACTCCTGTCTTATTTATTTAGGCATGCCAGGATAGGATCTTTAGGACCAAACAGAAGTTGCTCACACCCCGATCCCTGTTATAGACATCATGAATCGCTCATCCATAACTATTTTTCAACGTTTGTACTAGGAGTTAGGCATGAATCCTTGTCCTCTTAAATCTTGCCTTATGAAGCTTCGAATTATCCATCCCTTCAGATATCGATGATTTTGTTCACTCAATCATCTTGTCCCCTTTTTGGCTTCTCTAATGCCATTACTGCCTTTTACCTTTTTTAGGGACCATCTCTACATTCTCTTTCAACGGCTTCTTGAAGTATGTATCTCTATATGTCTAGCTAACAAAATTTTTAGCTCCATATATCTTTACTTATCATAATTTTATATATTCTAGGTAGCCAAGCACATGTTCATCCTTCAACAAGCCTTCCATGAATCTATTAACCAAGTTCTAAATTTCAAAGAGCAGATTTCATCACTAACAGAGAGAGTTAGGTTCCTTAAGTACCAAATCTTTGAAGCCACGGAAAAGAGATATGAGGTAATTACTAAAAAGAATAAACTTGCCTTTGATTTAGATGAAGAGAGAAAAGTTATCTTAGCGGCCGAAGAGAGGGAGAAATATCTGAAAAGGAGCTTGAGCAGGTCAAAATCGAGAATACTCAAATAACTGCACAAGTTACAACTTTGAAGGATGGTCTAGAAAGCAAGGAGGCTGCCTTATTTATACAAATAACGCCATTAAGTATTCCAAAAAGAAGGTTTCTTTTTTTATAGACCAAGCCCATCCTCAAATAAAGAAACAGTGCTATCAGGAGGCCCTCTCTATCGTGTATTTCGATAATATAGACCATTATCCGAAATTGGATTGTCCTTCATTACTAGCATTAAAAAACAAGTTTAAAAGCATGTTTGAACTTAAATTTGGGAGATTTCCTAGGTCATTGCAAGACGAATATTCAGAAGACGAAGCCATCAAGCCTTGGGAATTACTATCTTTTGACGATCCTCTGCCTGACGATAACGGGGATGAGGATGATAGCTGGAATGGTAATAAAGATGAAAACGATATCGATGAAGATGTATAATGACGATGATGGTAATGTTTTTGGAAAGGATGAGGGTGATGGTAACGAAGACCCTAAGGGGCCAGGAAGTGGCAGAAATGAGTCAAGTGGCCATGACTTGGACCATCTTCTTCTTCTTATGATACAAATGTTCCCGATCTTCTCGAGCTTCATAATACTTCTTAGAAAGACATCTTAGCAACGGATGCCCAGGCTACCAGCAAAGAACTGGGCAAGGATAAAATTTGGGTTTCTTCCTCACAAGCTCCCATGGTACAAGTATAAAGTTTACTATCTTTAAATGCTTATAATTGTCTGATAGCCTTAGTTAATAAATTCACTATTTCAGCTAAGGAAGGGAAACAAATATAACTTTGAAATTTTACACGAAAAGAGTGAGAAGGAGGTGCTGTGATTAAATAAAGAAATAACAAAATTAGTTGAAGACCACAACAGCCTATCTGAAAAGAATAGGAGCCTTCTCATTTATGTCAAACGATTAAAAGATTTCAAAGAGAAATTAGTATCCTTGCTCTTGAAAAGATCTCGCCTTCAGCGAGAATGAGTTTCAAAGGAGAATGCAGAGTTGACAAAACTATTTTGGATGCTTATTGAAGATAGGGACACTTTAGTGGAATTCCTTTATAAAGTCTAAACTAAGAATTTTTTACTAACTTTTCCTTCCCGTGGAAGGAGAGTGGGGGTTTACTTAGGCATCTTCGTAATAGGTATTTGAATGATCATAGGACCGATCCACATTCCCTAGAATGCTGGAATCTTCCCAAGATCGTGACTGTCCCACTTTCTTCCCGTAATCTTTCTTCAGAGAAGGTCAAGTTCAATAAAGAGAAATTTATCTCTGAATTTTACAAAGGGTCCATATTTTATGAACTTGAGTAATTTTATTTATGTACCTTGTAGTCCATATAATCTTTATGAATTTCAGCATTCTTATTCCTTTATGGCTTAGTTTATTTTTCTTTAAATGCACAATTTAAGGGACCATTTAGCACTTCTATTTTAAAAGAACTTTTAAAGTAAATTAGTCAAGTTGAAAAAGGATTTCAAGGAGAAAACACTAATTCTCAAAACCTCTCGATTAGAAAAATACTGATTTCTTAAGGATCTTCAAGAAGATACATGCAACCCCCCACATATATTTTGACTTCTTAGGTGATGAAAAAGATAATTTACTCCAAGTGATCCAATCAAACTATGCTAAACTGTTATATGGAGACTCAAGCCCTCATGTCATGGGATGGAAATATTGCTAATTCATACTCCTTATGGATTTAATATTCCTTTTGACTCTTCTTTCTCTACGTTCGTGGGTTCATTTAAAAAAGGTTCGGACTGCCATTCGCAAAATCGAGGATTGCATGTGTAGGACTTGAGTAGTTGATGTAATTTTGAACTCATTTATGTTTGTAAGACTTTGCTATTATTAATGAAAGAATACATTTTTCCCATGTGTTTATTTCTCTTTTACATACTCTTATTAAGAGTGCCAACTAATGCTTGCACCCAACGGTCCTAACTTCTCTTCTCGACTGGATAAACTAATGGCCAGATTAATCTTAGACATTTGGAAGCGCTCTTCTTAAGATGCCTTAATTATACCATTTCAGGACAACTCAAGAGCATGTAAATGGTATAATAAATACTATAAGTTAAGGTCAACATTAAGTAGCATGAATGAAATAATCTCGAGTTTAGAGGAGAAAATCAAAGAGAAAGACAAGGAGATTAAAGAGTTGGAAGATACCATAGACACAATTGGTCGACCTGAACCCCCAGACTCAAGGATAGAGGTTGATGCAGAAATTGCTCGACTGCACCAGAAAATTGAGGACCTTGAAGTTCATCTGTTAAAGAGTCAAGTATCATACCAATCTTAAGAGATTATGCTAGTAGGGGCAAAATCCAACCTTCCCGCTCCTACTCCCATAAGGACAGCTAGGTTACAATCCTCAGCCAGCGAAAAGAAATTTTCTTCCTTGTAAAACCCATATCCAAGCTTGGATGATGGAGAATTGCAAGATTGTGTCGAGAATATAAATACAAATACACCCAATTTCTAAAAGGAAAAAGGGATGAACAGGTTTTGAAATGTCTTAATAACTATCAAAGTCAGGTCAAAGAATTGGGAAGCGAAAATATGCTTTTGAGAAGAAGATTAAAATTTTAAAGGGGGCAAATAAACCGCTCAAACATGCATTAAAGATTCAAATTGGATCTGCCAATGATACAAATATTATCCGAAAGAAGAAGGAAACTTAAAGAGCTTCTATATGTGGCGATTCGTCATATTACCCAACCCTCCTCTGTCGTTGATGTTTTAAAGGGGCAAGTGCAGGACCTTAAATATCAATTGAAGATAATCGAAGTGATATTGCTTGAGAACTCCCTATTGAGGTAGATTACTTGCTCGAGATAATAATGGCTTTTGGCTTAAAAATCAATTATTCCTTCTTGGGTGAAAAATGAAGGCTGAGAAGAGCAGTAAAGACTGGATACAGACGTTAACAACACTTCTTTTTATATGGGTGTGTTGACCATCTCAAGAATATATGAGGCCTTTATAGGGATATGCCAGATATGGAAAGTCCTTTATAGGAATATGTCGGATTTTGAAAGTCCTTTATAGGAAAATGCTAGAGGTCGGATATTCGAGCCCTCCTATCGCCAAAATGTTAGCAAATTTCTTTACTAACCAAATATGCAAGGCAAGTCAAAGCTTGTTTGAATAACCTATTAAGTGGCCTTATGCAAGTTTACGCATAATGCAAGTCCAAGTTCAAGTCTAAATCCAAAGATGAGTCATATGCATGTCCATTGTTCAAATCTAAGTCCAAAGATAACCCATATGCATGTTTGTTGTCTCAAATAGTCAATTAAGCAAGTACATGAGTAGTATGTTATGAAAAATTGAATATACAAGTCCCTATGTGCAAAAAGTTACAAGAGTACAATCGGCTAAAAAAAAATCCTTAATTTGATTTAGGGCTTACAACTTTATAATTTTGGAAAATAGAGTAGAGTCAATAGCCCCCACTTAGGTGTAGACATGGGCCAATGTATAGAGATGTCAATCATGTGGGATGATCGACACGTGGTAGGACTTTGAATCGAAGGGTTCCGATGACAACATGCATCTTGATGAAACGTTGGCATTTCATTATTGAGATTCGACATCACTTGCTTACACAAGTACGATAACGTAATCTCCTTTATAGAAACTCGATGTCTTCTATATCTTTAAAGTTGCGGTATCCCTTGCTGCTTGTAAAAGCTCAAAACACTTTGCTAGTGTTGATGTGCGATGTCATTTATCAATGTATGCTCTAAAATAATTACTGTGGAAAAGGATTGATAATAGTTGATGCATCATTGGCTTGTTATTCATAGAAACTCAATATGCTCCACTTGTGGTTAGATGCTCGACATCCTTTAGTAGTGCGAAATCTTTCCTTTGCTATATAATCAACAAGGTTTTGTATTGTGAAGGCTTAACATCTCTTGTTCTTCCAAGTTTGTTGTAGCACGACGTCTCTAAACATTTACTAGTTCAACATCTTCATCCTCTTACAAGTTCGATACCCTTCTTTATTAGTGTTCAACATCACCTTCTACTTGTTAAATGCTCGACAACACTTGCTGTGGTAGAAGCTCATTACCCCTTCACCGCTTTTTAATCACTTGAATGTTCAACATCCTTATAAACTTGATACCTCAATGTTATTAGATGTTTGATTCCTTTATAGACTCGACATCCTTTTGCTTGATAATTTTACCTTCTTTGAGCTTAACATCTCTTGTTATTGATATGTCCTTTTAAGACGCTCAATACATATATTTGTAGTAACTATACCCGATTAGGTTTGGATTCAATCATTTTTTACACCAATACGTACCTGATTAGGTTTAGAATCCTTTAATCTTTTACATTCATATGTACCCGATTAAGTTTGGCATCCGATTAGCTTTTGCATTCGAAGGTATACTCGCTTATAAATATATCTTGAGTATACATTGGTTTCCATCTGTACCCAAGTATGGCTTTAGTTAGCTTTTGCTTCAATATGTACCCAATTAGGTTTGACATCCGGTTAGCTTTTGCACCAATACATACCCGATCAGGTTTGACATTCGATTAGCTTTTGCAAACATACATACCTGATTAGGTTTGGCATTCGGTTCGCTTTTGCATTCTGTGGTATGCTTGGTTACACAATATATCTCGAGTATAGATTGGATTTCATCTGTATCTATTTAGGTTTGGCATTCGGTTAGCTTTTACATCAATACATACCCAATTAGATTTGGCATCCAGTTAGTTTTTGCACTAATACATACCCAAGTAGGTTTGGCACCTGGTATCTTTTGTGTTTGATGGTATCCTTGGTTAAATAATATATCTCGTGTACAGATTGGTTTCCATTTGTACCTGATTAGGTTTGGCATCCAGTTAGCATTTGCATCAATATGTATCCTATTAGGTTTAGCATTAGGTTAGTTTTGCACCAATAAGTACCCGATTAGGTTTGGCATCTGTTAACCTTTGGCATCCATACATACCCGATTAAGTTTGACATCCTGTTATCTTTTGCATCAATAGGTAACCAATTAGGTTTGACATTCAACTAGCTTTTGTATCAATTTATACCTGACTGGGTTTGACATTCAATTAAATTTTGCAACAATACGTACCCGATTAGGTTTGGCATCCTATTAGCTTTTGCATCCAGTCTTATGCTTGATTAAACAATATATCTCATGTATAGATTGGTTTACATTTATACTAAATTAATTGATGTATAATATGATTTTTTACCTGTTGCTATTTTTGCATTAATTGAAGCTTGCTAAGCAAGATAAGATGATCAACTATGTTGTCAATAGCTAGAAGATATAGGTGGCATGGCAAGTAGTGAGTTATTATGTGGTGATGTGAGTTAGTTTGCTCAATATTAGTTTTATAGTATTGGTTTTTGCATACTATTAGAACCAATTTTAGGTGTTAGTATCATTTTTGGCACGATATTAGTATCAGTTTCAAGTATTACAAAGTATGGTATGATTTTTGCATGTTATTCGTATCTGTATACGTTTCAGGAATAAAAAAATATGGTATCGATTTTTGCATTCTATTAGTACTAGTATTATTTTTAGGTATAAGAAAAATATAGTATTATTTCTTGGATAATATTAGTATTAGTTTCAGTTATAACAAAATATAATATCAGTTTGAGGTATAGGAAAATATGGTATCAAGTTTTGCATATTATTAGTACTAGTTTCTGTTATAACTGGAAATAAAATATAGTCATAACATAGTATCACATGCAGATAAAGTTAAACAAATCTAACGTTTACAACGTTAGAAATAAGATCACTATTTTTACAACAATTGACAAAATTTCAACAAGTGTTTATTTCTGCATTAAAACAAAGCTAATTTCAATTAATTCTAACGCAACGTTACAAATGCATATTAGTTGAATTGAACATCAAAGTAATTTTTACAACAAATTTAATTCTTTCCATTTTCTTTTTCTTCCAGTCTTGACATGAAATTAGATAAATTCCAACAATGATCATTATTTGTCAATATCTCTAACATTACACATGTTCAGGTTATATCTTGATCGGTATTTGGCATTTGTTCAGTGATATGATAAATATCATGAAATATATTTCATAATCAACCATGTTTAAAGAAAAATATATTATTTGTATCAGTCTGCATCACTTGTAGTATCAGGTATGTAACAAATACATAACAGTGTATTTAAGAGATAATGGTGCAAACAGGTCATATGCTTTAAAATGAAATAATTTACAATTTTAGTATCAATATTAGCATCAGTTTTAATGCCTGTAGGTATCATTTTTAAGATCAACGATAATTATTTTATTTCTGTTTTAATTATATACAGTTTTAGTACTAGTTTTTACATCTATAGGTATCAATTTTTATGCATACAGATATTAGTTTGTGCGTCTGTAGGTATCGGTTTTGATCTTAAGCAAATGTTTAATGAAATGAAAGAAAATTGCTTGTGTACCGATCGATTTAATTCAATGTACTAGGCATAGAAAGATGTATAGTACTTTATATAAAAGATTATAATGCAAACGTATAAACAGTTCTAAACATTAAATAACTACCATTTCAGTATTACTATTAGTTTTAGTTCTAGGTCAATTTTCTTGTCAGTTGGTATCATTTTTAACAGAAAAAATTATATATTTGATACTGGTAATGATATCATAAGACATCAAACATTTGATCATAATATATTATAATATTATGCATTTCCATCTCCATACAGCAGGGACCAATTTCAACCTATAAAGAATTACGTAATCTCCTTCCACAAATTTGAAAATAAGGGTACATATACAAACTATTATATAATATAATTCGAGCAATAATAAAAATCACCCGAGTCGGAAACATGGTGTTGACTTCCATTAACATAGCAGAAGAAGCCATTACAGTCCATATTTCTTCTTCTTCTTAGCCACTCTCCTTCCTCTCTTGTTCTATCTTTATGACAGTTAATCTTCTCCTTAGTTGACATATCTTTAGCTGTGATTTTGTTATCGACACTCAGACATTTTCTTTCTTCTTCGACTGAGCTTTGATTCTATTGTTAGTGTGAGATTCGTGGGATGATCTGCATGAAATTGAAGAGATTTGGTTTGGGTTTTGGGTTTGTATTTGGGTGTAATTTAAAGAGGGTTTAGGGAGGAAAGCTATAAACTGGTTCGGGTGGAGTTGGGTTTGGAGTTGAAGGGTGAGTTGGAAACTAAAGGAGAGTGTCAAATGGAAGGAAATAAAAAGGTAAGGAAAATGATTTATTTCATAATAGGCTTTGGGTCCGTCCTTCCAGAATAAAAAGGTGCGTGGCCTTGTGCTTAATTTATTAAGATAATTTGTACTTCAATTGTTTTCCCAAATTCTTTTAAGATTGTCTATTAACTGAGATACATTGGTCCTTTTATACAAAAGAAAGATATCTTAAGTAATACTAGTATAAATTGCAATGTATGTGCATCTAATAACTAGATATGTTTATTTTTTTGATAGAAAATTAATAGATGAATGTTTTTTTTTAAATGCAAAAGCTTTGGTCACAACACTTGTATTTCAAACCATATTATTGGTGGTGTCAGTTGCTAATTGATAGTGAAATTCCATTGGTGAGTGGTTGGAAAGGAGATGGTGGTGGAGGTTGCAACCGATGGTGAGATTCCATTGATGGACGAGGATATTTTTGAAATTTCAAAAAGATACCATGTAAATTCTATTCAATGAATTCTCTTTTTTATTAGTAGAGAAGGGATGTTAAATATAAATAGCTGTAAGCATATGGTGGTAAGGAAAATTAATAAAAACAAAGTTTTAGTTATAGTTCAAAGACATATGTAGTCATACACTTTGCATTACTGTGCAAGTTAATATTGTCCAAATACTAAAATGCTTATCGAATAAAATAATAAAGTTTCTATCTAGTCACTAATGCTTAAATAGACTGGCAAATTGTTATTATTGTAATTAAAGATATTATGAAATCTCAAGAATACATAATGGATTGAAGTGAGTTCTCAAATCCCAATCCGAGTCGATCAAAGTCCCGATGCTTTCAAGAGCGGAACATGGTATTATCTATGTCGATGAGTCAATGGAATAAGCCTTGACGGTCTGAAATCGACATAGGTATATCGGACTTAGATCCTTAACTCGTCTAATTGTCATAAATGCCTTTAGCATTTGAGTTTTGCTATCTACAACTGTTTTAGAATGACTCTATTGGGTATTCCTCAATAATTGGTGGGGTTGATTTTTTATTTTTTATATTTGAATCATGGACTCCATCACATATTAATTAACCAATAATGCGACAAGCATGGAGTGCAGTCACATAAGAGAGATTTTTGCTGGCAAATTTGTTAATGTTTGACCAGTTAGTAATAAACTTTTTAGTTTACTAAGTGTTATTAAATTTGCTTTTTTATATAAAAATTATTATTCATATAGATATATGATTTTAGTTCTAATCTATCAATGATATAAATTTCTACTTCTTATGATATCATAAGAATTATGGTTCAAAGAAAAACTACAAACTGAAAAATGCATATTTTAATTGAAAAGAAAAATAATTTTTGAATTGAAAAAAGAAAGCCTCACAATGAGATTTTAAAGATCATGGATTCGAACTCTTGAGACAGCAAAATAAGTGTTCTCCTTAAATTTAGTACCACTCATATTCTCAACAATTTAAAAAGAAAGCCACAAGTATTTATCTAAAAGAGATACAGTTTTTTTTCCTTTTTGTTTTATATTTGTTTTAAAGGAAAAGGCATAGTCTAAATCCTAAAGTGTATTTTTGAAATCAACATATACAAATTTAAATAAAAGATGTATCTTTATAAGAAGTATGGTTTCTAATGGAAGAATGCAAATTTCAATCTAAATACTTTAATTCTTTAAAAAAAATATTTCTCGAGACCATCTAGCTCGCGAGTGTCCTCATCCTCGCAAGTGTCTCTATTGCAAGCAAGAGGGACACATGATTTCTACTTGCCTTAAGAGGATGAAGGATGCTCGTTCTGGTAATCTGAATGTGGCAAAGGCTTCTGGTAGTGCTTTGAAGTCTCAAGGTAGGGCGTCACAGCTTGGTACCAAACTGTGACACCCCACCTCGAGACCCACATTAACAAAGAGAATTACTTAGTAATTCTGTCTGCTAATGTGGAGAATAGGGCTGGCTAAGGGGGACCATCATAGTCTTGCATTAGATAAGAGCTAAGTACGTTGATATTTATAGTCCGTTTTTCCTTCCAATTTTATCGGATATCCTCTACAAACACTTTCATATATCCATAACTAACAATATTTTAGTTTTCAAAGACAAATGTTTTTAGATATCTAAAACATACTATTTTATAAGCATATTCGAATATTTTTGAATCCATGAATAGGGATACAAGCATGCATTTGAGATGTTTGTAGATAGTGAATGCATAATAGAATGTGGTTTTTAATTTTGGATATACTATTGGACTAGTTTGCATCATAGTACTACTAGTATTATTGAAGGTAATAAGAAATATTAAAATGGAACATGAACCACGTCTTAATAATAACTAGAAAAGTGTATTATCAAATTTTACTGCATTTTGGTTAAAACATCGATCTTACTTAATCACTTAGACATATGCACTACATCAAAATCTTTATAACTTTTTAACATTAAAAATTGATTTTCTATAAAAGTTTATCTTACTTACAGTTCCACAAAGGAAAAAAATCTTCATTCCTAATAAGAAGATGTTTATTTTCAAAAGAGAGAGTACTTTATTTAAGCAAAGGATATATTTTTCCATTTCTGTGGAAAGAGGGCTTTCTGCAAGAAGGAATATAATCTTCCTTTGATTGAGGATATGCCTATATTTTCAAAAGAGGAACAATCTAAAAGAATAAATTGTTCCTTTTTGAGGAAGAAATATTTTTTAAAAGCAATTTCTTTAAATAAAAGATATTCATCTTAAAAGCAATTACATCTTCCTACTAACTACACATGGACCAAATATTTTAATATAAACTTATTGCTAATATCAAGGGACTGCAAATGATGTTAAATAAAGGGGACTATTAATCCTAGCTCATATATATATATATATGTATGTATGTATGTATGTGTGTGTGTGTGAGTGCACATATGTATATTTGTGTGCATGTATATATGTGATAACTAAAGTTAAAACAAAAAAGGAAAAAATTTGAACATTAGTGTAACACCTTGTAAAATCAACCTTAATTAAATAAGTAAATTAAGAGAAATTCACTTAACTAAAGTAGGGATAAAAATGGAAATTTTTCAAAAGTTGGAATTTGGCACGAAAGTTATCCTATTGCATTCATGGCAAAATTATGATCTATTTCCATATATAATATACTGGAAATGGGGCTCAAACGAAGGAGTTATGAACATTTGAAGTTTTTAAATTTAAATAAATTTAGTTCGAATTCAAATTAAAATGAGTATTTAAATTTAGGTTTTGAATTTCAAAAATTAACTGTTGAATACTTGTGAGTTAAGTAAGCGTTAAATTAAATAGTTAATGTTAAAAGTTAATTAGGAAATAATAATCAATAATGAAAATAAACAAATCACTTCTAAAAAAATAGTGCGTTAGACCTGTCCGACCCTCAGAGATTGACCAGTCTATAGGGGGCGGTCAACCGCTATACATGGTGGTAGCTAGGGTTTTCGATGGTTAAATGCTCCATATTTATCAGTTTTCAACCTAATTTCATCGTAAGTTCTGGTACGTTTCAACCTCTATAAATTGAACCATACCCGCTCTTTTTTAATTTACAAGTATTGTGGATACATCAACAAAGCTTTGTCAGTGCATCTCTTCTTAAATTCAAAAAACACCATTAGGTTTTCAGGTAAGAAATTCTATATACCTGTCTTTGTTTATTATTTAATTTCTAAACCTCTTCTCCTCCAACGTTTCTAAATCTAATATACATATACATATATATACATACATACACACACACACGCGCACACAAATCCCTTTTTGTATATATCAAAAAGAAAAGATCTGATATAGTTTTTCTATTTTAGTAGTTGAATAATATAGTTTGGATTTACTATATGCCTTGAGGAGTTTGGGATTACGAAAACATCATCTTAAAAATCCCCAAAATTCCCCGAAAGAGAAATGTCAATTCTTAGGATTGGAATCCTAATTGATTTGTGTTAAAAGAATAGAGTTTTATGGATTTTGCCGTTTATGTATTCTACCTTCTATTCCACTTCTTATTCTTCTTCTCCAGTTCTGAATAAAGGATTTAATTAAGAAATGGCATGTAAAGGATGAATCTTTATTCTTAATTTACACTGTCTATTTTTATAAAATTTTCTAAAATTTCTCCTATCTAAACTCATGTAAAAGAAGTCGAATAGAGCATATAATTGATAAAATTGTAAGTTTTCGTTTTAGGTTTATTCCATTGTTTTAAAATAAGATAAGTTGGCTTTAGATTCTATATATAAGTCTATTTGTTGCAATTCTGGATATGAGTATTGAATCCTTGTTCTGAATATTAGATCCCCTGTTATGGATGTTAGAATTCAGACATTATTCGTAAAATGGAAGAAAAGGGAAAGACTTGTATTACTATGATTAAAAAGTAACTGAGATTTAACTTTATTTAGAGCACAATCTCCGCGCTTAGAATAATAAATTTGTATTTATTTATATATTAATTATCATAATAAATTTATAATTATAACGTATTAATTGCATAGTTAATTGGTAATAATTGTCCTTAAATCCCCTTTAGGAAAGTAACTGATATTGGAGGTTTAAAACGAAGATTTCTTATAAGGCCTTAACTATATATCAGTGCGATGAGTATTATATATATATAGTGGAATTTAAATTATGGTTAAGTCATAGTAACGCGAAGTCAGTTAAAAAGGGTACATAAAAGTTTGCCCAACTAATTTGGCTACTAGCAGTGTGACCATGGGCTAATGTGTGATATCGCCTATGATAAATAACTACGATGAGTGAGGTTAGTCCCAATTATGTAACCGTAAATCTGTCCAGCTAATCTAGCTACCAGTAACGATAGATAGTCGGGCTAACATGAGACGTCACCATGGGCATGTGTTATAAAGCGAAGTACCTGCTTCGGGGTTTTAAGGTATTAAATGGTTGTTTGAGGACCTTCTAGTTTTCCCCAAATGAAGTATTAAATGGTCGGGATTGGATTTAAGCACGGTTAAGGATATTTCAGAAAGGTTCGCTTTAATATGAAGTATTAAGTGATCGAAGAGATTTCAGTGCATTGTCAGGTAGATAGATACCTGTATGGAGTCCGCCTTGAAAATAGGTATTAAATGATGGGGACCTACCTTAGTTAAAGTCTTAAATAATCAAAATCTGCCAATTTTCTATAAAAGGTATTTAGTGGCTTGGGTTCTATCTCTCGCATTGTTAGATATTTATGACGGTTATGGGTTATAGGATTAAAAAACTTGCTTCAGGAATGAAAGGTATTAAGTATTTGTCTAAGGACCAGCCTCCTTTCCTTAAATGAAATATTAAATGGTTTAGTTACGTATGATATATTCTTATTTAAATTGTACTAGCCAAGTACTGCAATAGTAAGGCTCGCGATTTGTCTTCACCAAACACTTGTTGTTTCGACTCCCTCCTTATTACAGCATAGGTTAGAGAAAGAGTTGGTGATGCTTGAAGATGGCAAGAGTGAAGCTTGTGGCAGTTACTATCTTTTTGTGTCATTTTCTATTGTACCCTTGAAAGGTATTTTTGAACAAAATGTTGTAATGATTTGCATTATGTAATGTTTTATAACATTTGAAATGATTTGAAATAAATAGATACTATTATTGTTATTATATTTTATTCCTTCCGATGTGAGTTCTAAAAAAATAGATAAAAAGCTTTATTTTGTTATTCTTACAAACCAACAGCCAGCTTTAGAATGAGTCTAATTATCGACAGGCCCTTTCTGGGTCGAAATTTAGGCCTGTTCCAGAGTAAGTTGTCACATGGTATCTGAGCTTAGGTTACCGATCAACGGGATAAAGTAGACATATGAGTGGCATATTTGTTATTTTTGAAAATATTTTTCAAAAACCTTACTATAAATACACGCATTTATTTTGAATTTATGCTTGACTCTATACATTCCGACCATAGAAGTAGTTCCTACCATACTTCGAAAGGGTGGGCGAAGCAACATTGAGTTGGAAAAATAAATAGAGTTAAATCTTTATTGGACCTAGACTTCCTTATCATTATGGACCCTATAGGCATATTAAATAATAGGTATAGGAATCGTAAAAGGAAAGGCAGTAACATCAAAAATTTAATAGGTAATGAATAAGAAATAAGTGAGGATTTACAGGAAATTAAATTGATTAACGAGGCCATTAAGGTTATTATGGGAAGATAGATAAGAAGCTAAATAGGTAAAGTTGAATAAAAGATAAATGTCTTTTGGAAACATCCATTAAGATAGCAAACAAGTAATACGGATAAAATGACATCTATGAGAGTAGTAAATATAATTGTTAGGTAACAGCTAGATGTTATAAGGCATAGTATTCGTATGGAAGAAAGAATACAGTGGTGAAAAAAGCTTACGTAAGAAGGTAAACTTTAATCACCATAAGAAGATAAACAGATTAAATGATTATATGGGGAGTCCAAACGGAAGAACAATTAAAGCCAATTTTTAATATCCAACCCTTGAGAAAAAAGTGGCAGAGAGATTTTCGAAAACTACTTGAAAGTTTTGAATAAGATTTTTCAAAATATTATTAAGTGAAATCTTATGTATTGTAAGTTAAATTTTTTTGATAGAAAGTGATTTTTGATAGCTTAAGAAATATACTACCATTTGTAAAAAGTTTAGAAAGAAGTGGTGAAATTTTTTAAAAACAAAATGGAGGATGATTTTTAATTACTTAAAAAGTTGAAAAAAAGAGAAGGTTCCCATTTGTTAACTTCTCAATTTAAAATTTGTTGAATTACAAGTTTCAACTTATGGATTCCTCTTTTTTGGATTCTTTTAATTTTATGATTTCTTTTACTTTATATTGGAAGCTGTTATTTTAAAAAGATCAAGGAAATTTGGAGATTTATAATTTACAAATAGTTGAGCTAGAAAGATCAAGGTTAAAAGGATTTTTCATTCTTAAAGTTCTTAGTTTTAATTATTAAACCAAAAGTTTTTACTCCAAAGATTTTAATAAGGGAATTTTCTTTTGTGCATGATTTTTCCCACCTTATAAAATTAGAGTTTCTCTTCCATTAATTCTTTTGAAAGGGTGTAAAAATAGAAAGGACATTTGATCAATATAGGATGGAACTATGAATTATAATCTTGTAATAAATGATATAGAAGAGGAGTAATAAGAATAAGATAAGAGTTACCTTTGTCTACACCATTTTTCCATCGTTTAAAGTTATAAAAACGTATCTTTGACAATTGAAAGGACCAGAATGATGATTAAAAAAAGAATTAATTATTTTTGGAAAAGCAATTGTGTAAGATGAGAATCTTATATATGCATTTTTTTAATTCAAATATAACTTGTTTGAATAAGAATATTATTGGCACTGATAAGAAAATGAATGCATTGGACTTCAAGAGTTTTGAACAAAGTTACAAAAAGTACTTTTCCAAATAACGGTAAATTTTGAGTAATAGGGTAATAGATATTAATCTACATTTTCGAGTGATATACTATTATTTTAAAATGATAATTGAGGAAAAACTATTATTTTGGAAATGATAATTCATGTGAGTAGAAAACTCTTTGGAATAATAAATGTTTAATTTATTATTTTAGGATGATAATTTAGCTTTGAATGTTTGTGTTAGAGATCCCATTTTAGAAAGGAGTAAGCCTTTATTTTAGTAAGTCATAGAAACGGGAAGTTTTCTATAGTTCCTTTTTGAAAAATAATTAGTCTTTGAATGATATGAATTGAAAGACTATTTTCTAAAGATATAAATATTTGTTGAAGAAAGTTTAGAACTATAAATTATTCTGCTCCTATTTAGGAATTTTTTTAATTCTTGGTAAAAGTTTCTAAGTTCATATTTTTAAAGAATGAAATTTTGAGTTTGGTACTTCATGTTTGTGAAATTTTAGGTTTTACAAAAAATGAAGTAATAAATGCTGATTTTGAAATAAGTTTATATTATAAAAATAGTTTATTTAAAATTATTTTGTATGATTACTAAAATTCTAGTTTTATAAAAAAATAGTCTTTGTGGAGTAGATAGGGGTCAAACCTAGGTACGGTAGACATAGGTTTTTAGGGTATGAATAAAATTGGAATAGAGTGAACAACCTAATCTGGAAATTTGAAATCAGTCCTAAACCTCTATTTGAAGAAGTTGGTAAAGTGTAAAGATATTTCAGATCTATGGTTGGGTTGTAAATTATCCTGCCCCAGATACCATTTAGTAACTTTCTATGTTTTAATTTATTTAGAGCAGTTTCCGTGGGATTTCCATAAATTATCCAATTGGAAAATATGTATAAAAGTGCATTGTTTGAAGTAACAAGGAATAAACTAAAAAGGAAAGAGATGTGTGAGAGATGGATATCCTTTTCCTGGTATACACTCTCTATTTCAAAGAAATAATTCCTTGTAATTTCAAACAAAGAAAAATGTCATTTGTGGTTAATTTATGAGAAATTATTATGGTAATCTTTTTAGAAGAATAGCTTCGATAAATTATAATATGAAAATGAGTATTTTAGTTGTAGAAATTAGCAGTTAGAAATATATGCATGTATAGCCATGCATAAGGACTAGAATATATATATATATATATATATATATATATATATATATATATAGCATAGATTACGACTACATGCGTATTAGTTAGTAATTATCGAATTATGATTTATGGGCATTACTTAAAAATTTAACAGGCAATAAATTTGTAATTAACAAGAGGAAAAAGGAAGTAAATGGGGGCTGATATGGCATTTATGGAAGGAAGAAATTTGTGTAAAGAATGAATTTTGGAAACTCGAAGAAGGTTAAAGGGACTGAAAGAAGGATTAACAATGGTCCAATTTGATAGTATTGATCAAGTGCTATGAATATTAATTGGAGCAATGGATGGACCACATTTATTAAAATTCGAAAAGGAAAATTAAGGAAAATGGATAATAGTGAATGACATATTAAAATAGCCATCTTAACTTAGTAGGACGTATTAGGACCTCAACCCATTTGCATTAGTCGATAATAAATGGCTGCTTCTAGCAAAATTTTATTTCAGAGTTCTTGGATTGTAGTCGCTAGTTGTCTCCCCTAACTATTGGAAAAGTGTATGATGTGGCGTAAGATATATCCCTATTTTATTTCTGTGTTGACTTTATGAATGGGATTAAACAACTTGATAAATATGTACACATTGAGAAGCAAATTGAATATGGAAATTTTATTAGGACACTTAACTAGCGATAAACCATAAGTAATACTGGGAGTTAATGAGGAAATTAAGTTAGCAACCTAAAGTAAATGAATGTTTCAATCTCAAAACTTTAGAATTTTGGGAAAAATATAATTTACTTCACAAACTGTCACTATTCAAGGAAAAGATAATATTGATGGGAATGTAAAGAGAATTTCCTACTGATTAAGGATGAGGAAGAAGGTAACAAGAATTTTCAGTTAGAATCAATAAATCCACATCATTTCTAACACAGCTTTATGGAGTTGTGATTTGCTTTGTTAGTGATAAGGACCCTTAGTCTACTAAAAAATTTGTAGGGGTTTTCTGGTAGCTTTAGGAACTATCTTTAGGAACTTTGTTCAAGCTGAGCATCCCTTACCAATTGAAGACTAACGAACAAACTGAAGGAATGAATAGGAACTTTGAGGGTTTATTGAGAGCTTGCATCTTGGATTTTGGAGGACATTTGGAGCAGCACTGACCCTTAGTAGAATTCGCATAAGTAGTAGTCATCAATAGATGATTGATATGACACCCTTGAAGTACTTTTTGGAAGGCTATACCGATCGCCAATTTATGGATGGGAAACCACCAACATATTCTACTCGAACCAGATTTGAATTGCGAGATTAAGGAAAGTTAGAGTTGATTAGGAAGCATGTAAAGGTCATAAGATTTTGATAATTGGAAAAGTTTGCATCAGATTTATTGGAATTTTCCCAATATTAGGAAAAATAAGAAAACTTTTATATTGTTGGAGTCCATAACTTTTTGCAGGTTTTTATTTGAGGAAATACTTTCATAGCATAACAACTACGATGGACCCTAATCAATTGGGGAATTTTGAGATGGAGCCACTGACATCCCTTACTACTATTGGCATTGTGCACAGAAATAAGAAGCTATGAAACAAAGAAATTAGATTAGTCCAAGTACAATGAGGAGAAAATCCAGTGGAAGACATGAGAACTTCTTATCCTAAGTCATTCTCTGGTAATTTTTCTCTCCAAAATTAGGAGTTTGGTTGCACCATGATTGCTAGATTGGATGGTAAGAGATGGTTGCTATACCTTTTCACCATCACTTATCACTCATATAATAGTTTTATGCATGTTTAGCGTATTTGCAAAACACGATTACACACTCACATTGGGATTGAGCTCATTATTAGCATGTCTACATTACATAATCATATTGCACTTTGGTTGAGTAGATAGTTAAGTAGATAACTTGGTTGTATAACATGGATATTATTACGTTTTACATTGTTCGCCCCTTGAAAGATTTTAGGACGAAATCCATTTTAAGAGGGTGAGAATGTGACATCCCTAAAATCAAACTTAATTAAACAAGTAAATTAAGAGAAATTCAATTAATTAGGGTAGGGATAAAATTGGAAATTTTATAGAAGTTTGAATTTGACTATGAAAGTTATTCCATTTCACTCGTTATAAAGTTCCGATCAATTTTCATATATAATGTGTTGAAAACGGAGCTCAAAAAAATATATGAGCATTTGAAGTTTTCAGATTTAATTTAATTTAGCTCGAATTCAAATTCAAATGAGTATTTAAATTTAGAGTTTGAATTTCAAAAATTAACAGTAGAATTACTTCGGGTTACATAAACTTTAAGTTAAACAGTTAACGCTAATAGTTAATTTGGGAATAAGATAATCAGACAATGGAAACAAACAAAACACTTCCAAAATAATAGGGCGGTCGACCAGTACGAAAAACCAGTTGACCTCTAGTGGTCGACCAGTCTATAAGGGGTGGTCGACCATAGCATATGGTGGCGGATAGGGTTTTTTGATGATTAAATGCTCTAAATTTATCCATTTTCAACCGAGTTTCATCCTACGGTTCTGATGTGCTTCAACCTCTATAAATAAAACCCTACCCTCTCCATTTTCATTTATAGATATTTTGGGAACATTAATAAAGCCTTGTCAGTTCATCTCTTCTTAGATTCAGAAAACACCATTAGGGTTTTTGGTAAGAAATTATATGTACCTATTTTGTTTATTATTTAATTTCTAAACTCTTCTCATCTAACCTTTCTGAATCTAATATATATACACAAATCACTTGTTGTATATGTCAAAAAGAAGACATCTGAAGGATATTATAATGGACGTTACAAATCTAAAGAGAAGTAAATCTAAAGAAAAGTGTATATAGTAGTCTGCCTAGCTAATCTGGCTATTAGTAGTGTGACCTTGGGGCTGATATGAGACATCATCTAAGATAAGTTACTATGATGACGAGAGGTTAGTCCCAATTCTGTAATGCTAAATCTGCCTAGTTAATCTAGCTACCAGTAACTACAGATAATCGGGCTAATGTGAGACATCACCGTAGGTACGGGTGATAAAGAAAAGGACCTGCTTTAGAGTTTTAAGGTATTAAGTGGTTGTTTGATGGCCAGCATCTTTTTCCCAAAGGAATTATTAAATGGTCGAGATTCGGTTTATGCACATTAAGGGTACCTCGAAAAGGTCTGGTTCGATAGGAAGTTTCAAGTGGCTGAAGAGATTTTCGTGCAATGTAAGTTTGATAGATACCCATGTGAAGTCCGCCTTGGGAGTATGTATTAAATGATGGGGACCTACCTCAAATGAGGTCTTAAATGGTCATAGTCTACCTATTTTCCCTTAAAAGGTATTAAGTTGCTTGGGTTATATCTCTCGCATTGTTAGATATTATGACGTTGGTTATGCGTTATGGGATTGGGAAACCTGCTTCGGGAATGGGAGGTATTAAGTGGTTGATTGAGGACCTACCTCCTTTCCTTATATAAAGAATCAAACGGTTTAATTACATAAGACACGTTATTATTTAAATTATACTACCCTAATACTGAAATAGTGAGGTTCGAGATTTCTATTCATCTGCCACCTATTGTTCTGACTCTCTCCTAATTACAACATAGGTTAGAGAAGGAGTTGGTGATGCTTGAAGATGGCGAGAGTGAAGCTTATGGAAGTTATTATCTATCATTTTGTGTTATTTTCTATTGTACCCATGAAACGTATTTTTGAACAAAGTGTTGCAACGTTGACAGTATGTAATGTTGATGACATTTGACATGATATGAAATAAGTGGGTATTGTTATTTTTAAACTGTAACTAATTTGACAGTATGTAAATAAGTGGATATCATTTTGTGTTACTTTTAAGGACAAAATGCAAAATGATTAGTTTCTAAGGCCTAAAAACCTATGAAATTATGTCCTTGAAAGAAATTGGACTGCTGACTTTGTTCTTAAAAGTAATTATTCTGCTGACTTTGGCCTCAAAATTAATTTCTGTAGATGTGTGTCCTAGAAATTAATTAGACTGCAAAGTTTGTCCTTCTAGTGAAATGCCCCTAAAATATAATAGCCAGTATAGATATAAAAAAGTCGAGACAGTACTAGCAATATGAAATAATTATCAGAGTATAAGATCCATACTGTTATACAATACAATAAAAGAGTTTATACAACCTATACATAAACTCAACTGATAAACTGTAACTAATAATAGTAGGTCAAGCACTGTCAAGGCTCCACAGCGTCATACAGTAGAATATACAATAACAAACTCAAATATAAGTATGAGTAAAAACATCACCTCTTGCTAGTCCATCTGCAGAACTCCATTTGACATTTACACCTGCTCTCTAGTTTACTCATTTAAGAGTACCTGAGATAATAAGAAGCAAAACATAAAACCTCATGTCTGAAAAAAATCTCATGTAAGCAATAAAAAATCTCAAAATACTATAAAAGTCGATATAGTATATGGAATAGAGGGTACACAAATCATACCTGACCTGGCCCTACAACTAAAGAGTCAACATATAATATCGATAGTATGCTACTCTATAACATCAAAAAAGGGTACTCCATACTCAGTAAACTTTTGGGGTGCCTAGGCATCTCCATCCACAATACCTACTCCATACTAAATAAAGTCAGGGTGTCTAGGTATCCCTATGCACAATACCTATCTCGCGTGACATCCGTAGGGTGACAGGTGGCTAGTGAAGCAACCATAAAGAACATAACATCCATCAAACAATACAAACTATCACCTAGTGTGCCCTAGATATATGATAGCTCGTATGACCCCAAGCCAGGGACTAATGGTAATTCCGGTTCTCTTCGTACTTTCGTATCTCGTAGCCTAAAACTAGATACATGTATTGTTATCCAAAGCTGGACACTAGACCCAAAGCCACGTGTACAGGGTATACGGATCCTCGCTACCAATACATGGGCAACCCTACTATAAAATTCCCATGCTTCGAGTACAATAGAAAAATCTTCGAGTAATCAATGATCCCTTAGCACATGCACATCCATCTTAACCCTATTAGCTCAATACAATTTCCACTATCTAGAATTCCCTCACTTTCCTCTACTCTGTAACTCCCACCACAAGGCTCTTCGGTACCTACTCCCTACTCGAGTCATAAATTGAAGATAGAAAGTTTCTAATCTTCAGTTCCTACTACCCCCCATGAGTTGCAAACTAAAGATATAAGGATTTTCATCATGTTATACATAGTCATCCTCCCATGATGCGAATGACCCAACACCACCAATATGATCTATAGAGTCCTGAAACTTTCAACCTCGGAATCTAGTCCATACACCATCGAGTCATAATCCAAAGTACCAACTGTCAGGTTGAAACGCCACATCATCGCCTTATCATCTAAATTTCTTATCGTACAGTAATCACATCAAGACTCTAAGTTGGTCATATGAACAAACCATCAAATCACACACCATAAAATCTCCTCAGCATCTAAGCAAAGGATCAGCCAAATCGCCAATGAATCACCTTGATGGACATTGACCAATCTATAGTAGTTAATACCAACCACCTTGGTCTTGTATTTAACCAAAATAGATAGGTACAAACCAAACGAAAATGTCCAACATCCACCCTAAAGTCCAAAGCCTCATCATCCACCTTCAGACCCATCAGCACATATCCTAAAACTACACCATAACTTATCTTTCTAGTTAGGTTTTCATGTGTACAAAACCCCAGCGTACAAGATATTCCCCTAACTCCCGATCACTGCTAATCGGTGTTTTCAACCAAAAATAACCAAACAAGCCAAACAACCGAACAAGCAACCATGCAACCAACAACTATACATATATCCAAAATAGCATCCGTACAACACGTATAATACATCCATATAAACCAATGGGGAAATCATATCAAAAATAGTCCAAATCTAATAATTCCTAACAGTGACAAGTCGTGGAAAATATGTGATATTTGATGTAAATAATTTTAGAATACTTTTATTTTCTTTTGTAAAATCTAGTGGGAGTACAAGTATAGGAAAATCATATTTTAAAATCAAAAATCATTCCAGAACGTCGATCTACTACTATACAACAATGATATTATGGTGAGAGATAATATCACTCACCTTAACAATACTATCCAAAACACTGTCGAAATGTTGTTCTCTCCGTCACGAGCACAATGCAAGAAACCGCATTAAAGACGGACCTCATATGCAAAAGATATGGCCAATATAAGAACCGAGATTATCTGTTAATTTAATAATTAACCCTTAATTACTTTAATTACTGCTAATCCCTCTTCTCATACATCTTGCCTGTATGTGCACATCATCTTAACCCATTCATGCGTGCACTTATTTAGAGTGATACAGAGCTACACTCCACAAAATTGAGTGTCGTCTACGCCATCGGTCCCTTCTTCGAAATGCTTGGTCCATCGATACTAAGATCATGGACTTTGACGCTTCCTATCAAATCATATTAACGGACCACCTGTTCGCTATCCAAAAAGTCGTGCCTACTATTTGAGGATTGGATCCAAGATCGATGGCACATGGAGATGTTATTCAACAAGAGTAACTCAATGGTATTCTCTGATCCACCTTTCGCCACCTAAATCTTCAAGGATCTCAAACCCTAATCAGCCATGGATAGGTCAATCTTAGCCAATCACCATGGCATGCCACATCAAGCTATAGGCGTGTAGCTCTCCTTGCCACGATCTCAACGAATCTAGTCTCATGAGTTTTGGTTGAGTAAATCACTTGATCTAGATTCTTGAAGGAGATTGAGAGGGCGGCCATTAATCTTGAGATGTAACAATGAATGAAATGAGATTAGAGGGAAAGAATATTTGGTTTAAAATTATATTAATATCATATTCTATTTGTTTATTCTCCTAAATAAATGGTCATACGTTTTGAGTCCATACGATCACATGACGCATCCAATCGCCACGAAACCCATCTGCACATATCATCTTATTTTTCTAGATCCAACAATATAAATTTCATGGCCATCTGAAACTATGCCCAGGGATGTTAATTTCGCACATTTGAAGATCATTTCGGCCATCGAACCATCATATCTTCGTATATAGCGATCCTTATTCTCATTTTAATTTAGAATGTCAATCTAAACTCAACGGAAGTGGTCTCAAGTCCTGATTCAGCCATGTGCAAAAAGTCATATTTTCGGGCCTACATTTAATTAGCGATTGAATATTTAAATCAATTATTTAAATATCATATCCTTAAAAATGCAAATCATTACATTCTCCCCTCCTTATAAAGATTTTGTTCTCGAAATCACGAAGCAAAGAGAACGTCTTCTAACCCATAGGCCCTTAAAAGCCCCTCAGATTATGAAAAAATTCGGCAGCATCTCCTTTGCGCGGCTAGGTCTGGGAAAAATTCCAACACAAAAAAGATGTATATACATTATATATTTAAACATTCTAGATCATATATAGCTGTCATCTCATAAAAATATGTTATTTCGAACCATAACTATCCCGCTTTCTTAACAATCATAGAAGCATAGGCTATCATCTCAAATGCTAACAATCCAACATCAAACATGCATACATGAGATCAAATATCAAAAAGTAACGTCCATGTCTATCCTAGCATGTAGAATACTAAACTATCAGGTATAGAACATTGAATATGATATCCAATATGAAAGCTGACATTAAAAAGAAAATCTCACCAAATGAAGAGCTCTGGATAAGCGGTCCTCGTGCTCTTCTTGGTCTCCCATATACTATCGCCTTCACTTTCATTTCACTGAATCTCTACTACTCCATAGCCCTCCTCCTAACCTGTTCGTATAACATCTATTGTTATGAATAGGCCTATGAGGTCTTAAAGTCCTTACTTCAGTCTCAATATCATATAATCAATTCAATGTCAAATTCCCAAATGCCTCTTGTAAGTTCTCCCAAAATTCACTATCAAACAACAAGTTTCGACCACTTACAATGCTCTTGCGGTACAATGGAACACACTATGCATCCCACATATAACTGGACAAATACAGATGTCGTTCTGCTGGATACAAATCTAGCATTCTTCATCAATCGACCGACTGTGACCACTACTCATATCACACTATCCTCAGCCATCGGCAATCCATCTTTGCAATCTGTAGATATCTGTTACATTACTCAAGAACAGACAATCTCTCATTCCTACAGATTCAACAATCTCGGTCGAGTCTGCACTGAATCACCTCTACATATACTACTTGTTTCTCTAGTGTAATCATGATCTCTACTAGTCTATCCTAATGCCTCTGACTAGTATCAATCCGTTAAATCAAAGAAGGTCTGATGGTTAAACTAGCCATCATCTTTGTCTATAGCTCACCGAGTTCTAAAGTCATAACCAGTGATAAGCTCGAGCAATGCCCAACTGGGAACATTGCTCCTAAACTGGTATATCTCCTACTCAAAGCACTAACAAATATATTTCCTTTACAAAGGTATAGGAAATGTAAAAGTCATAGGAGGCTAAGAGCTCTAACCATAGCTGCTGGAAAAGGTTGAGATCCTTCTTGAAAAGCGATACTCCACTGATATGGTATTACCAAATAGCTTGAATCCCTCTCCTTATAGTTAGCGCCTCCAAACCTCTAAAGCGAACTCCAAATCAAGAGTCGATGCATCCATTCATGCGATTCCTATTGTCTAATAACATGCAACAACTTCACCTTTCCCAGCCAATACCGTACCCAGTTAAGTACCACAGACATGTGTGTACTACTGCTTCCTCATTCCATTCGGAATGACTAGCATTGTTTCACTAGTCAACCTCTCGGCCAGATTCACTAACGCATGTCCACACCTCGCGTCTTAAATAAAAGTCTGATGCTCTCTCATCAAATAGGTCAACGATGCTGCTATCTTGGGCCTATTCAAATTCTGGACTGTCGTAACAATAGGATCTACAACGATGTCCTATTCTAAAACAATATGACCTAAGCATCTCACTTCCCTCCTCTAGAAGTGATATTCAAAAATCTCATCATTAATCGGTGTCCTCTCAGCACCTATCATACAATCATCAATCGTGCCTTATGCTCTTCTTTCGTTTATGAGTAGATAAAGATATCATCAATAAACATAAGCACAAATCAACTCAGTAGCGTATGAAATGCTATAATCGGTACTTTCTATGTAAATACTCTTAGTTGGTGAAATCACCACAAGATCCAATTTGAGAACTTCCTCGCACACTATAGAGCTAAATGAACAAGCATTAAGAAGTTAGACTGGATACCTATTTGTCATCTCATTCAGTTCACGACAACCAACAAATAACCCTAAAGAGCCATCCGTCCTAGTGGTGAACACTATATGTGCATTCTATCCCAATATACTCCTTCGAATGAACCATCATCTCAGTAGGTCATTCGCTCACACCTTTAGTCCTCTATGCTCTTTAGATATCATATGCCTTAAAGGCACAACTACTGGTCGAGCTCCTCTGACCAGATCGATATGAATTCAATCCCTATATGGTGGTAATACGGTTACCTTATCAAATATGGTCAGACGCTCTCTAACTGTAGGCACAAATGACAACTCATCATGTGAAATATTGAGCGAATATGGAAAAAATAACCATAACTCCACCCTCTACAGGTAGCCAATCACTACTGTTTGCTCCTCCACAACCCTAATCATCACCAAAGGCCTCTCACAATCCAGACTATTCCACACCCCCTTCAGCCAGTCCATTCCAAACCATATTACTGAACTCAACTAAACCCCAAAAAAAATCAATAACAAACAAAAAAAACATCCGTGACTCAATCAGACAAAGTCTCGACAAGCCATGGATATGCTGGTTGAGCCCTAAGTATATCCGTCATAATTAAAGGTCGGTTAACCATTTCGAGTCTCAACCCAACATCTCCACCAAATCTAGTTATGAAGGGAAATGAAACCTCAATGTCAAATAAAATACATATGGAAATGCCATAAGGGGAAAGCATACCTGAAATAGTAATGCCATTTCCTTTCTTTTTCATCGATGAAGCACTCGACGAAATTGGAACGACGTCAATACATATGCTTCCAAAGTTTATGCCTACTCAGCTGGTTTGAGACAACCCTTCTACACTAGGTATAGGCTCTCTCATCATGAAGCCTTCTCGATCAACTTCTTGAAGCTCTCGTCAATTAGACCAATCAATCACTTCCCAAAATGATCACTCAACCCAATATTAAACTTTTCATTCATTCTGTATAGGGTATCATCAGAAAATATACCGTACTTCGATAGCATATTGAACTCGGCCACATACTCCGACACAGTTGCATCATCTTACTTCAAATTGGCAAACTCACTAACCAACACCGATTTCGGAAAAGTCGAGATAAATCTTCTTTGAAGTGAACTATGAACTAATCCTAAGTAAATCGACATTCAAGAATCAAAGCTATAAGTACTCCACTAGTTCGTTATTCATCCTTGGAGTTATCCAGAAGTTAACTTCTATATCATTACGTCGTTTAATTCTAAGTCATCAAAGTTCTTCTCGCAAGTAACCATCCAATCTTACCTTTCCATAGCCAACTCTGTTCCAAGGAGTGTTCTTCCTTCTAAACTTCCATAGTCTTTATACTGCTCAGCAAAGTCGACTCTAACCATTTGCACTTAAAAGCCATAACATCTAGAACAACTTGGGCATTTAAAGAAATGATTTGCACCATCTCTGCGAACATATCATATCAGTCAGGGTTAATGACACTAATCCTGCCCAATTCTCAAATTTAAAGATAGAGTCAATAGTAGTATTTCTCGCACGCTAGATCATTCCAACTCGAATAATAAGATTGATCAATCTCTCATAAAGAAAACTGCATCAATGGTACTCGTGTGTGCAATACAACTATATATACTATATACTGCTATATAGGTTTAAAAACCACTATAACAAATATAAACTCTGTCGTATATATACACACATACACTCTAGATCTAGTCTAAGGAAATAACTCCTACCCTATCTCTACTGGATCATGGTATCAAATCAGATTACTATATAACCTATATTCTAATACCAAATGCTACGACCGCCCTGCACCTATGATGCAGAATAGTTGTCAAAAGAAAGAAAATAAGTAAATATGTTGAAATAAAAGAGAATAGAATGAAAAAGAAGAAAAAGAAAACATCAAATAATCACATAACTTGTCATATATCTCACATCGCATCAGATAAAATATAACAACTAACATAGATATAAAACAGTCGTGATAGTAGTAACAATGTGAAGTAATTATTAGAGTATATGATCCATGGAGTTATACAATATAGTAAAAGAGTTTATACTACCGATACATAAACTCAATTAATAAACTGTCTCTAATAATAGTAGGTCAAACACTGTCAAGGGTCCACTGTGTCATATGGTAGGACATACAATAATAAACTCAAATATATGTATGAGTAAACGTCACCTCCTGCTAGTCCATCTGTAGGTTTCCATATGTCATCCATATATGCTCTCTAGTCTACTCATTTAAGAGCATCTGATATAATAAGAAGTAAAGCACAAGACCTCGGGTCAGATAATAGTCTCATGTGAGCGATAAACAATCTCAAAATACTATAAAAGTCGATGTAGTATAAGAATAAAGGGTACACGAATCATACTCGACATGTCCGTGCAACCAAAGCATCAACACATAAAATCGGTAATATGATACTCTATAACATCAAAAAAGGATACTCTATATTTGAGAAACTATCGAGGTGCCTAGGTATCTCCATCCATAATGCCTACTCCATACTAAATAAAATTGAGGTGTCTAGGTATCCCTGTGCACTATACATACCTCATTTGACAACTCTAGGATGACAGATGGCTAGTGAAGCAACCATAAAAAACATAACATCCATCAAACAATACTAACTATCACCTACTGTGCTCTAAATATATGATGACTCATACAACTCCTAAGCTAAGGACTAGTGGTAATATCGATTCTCCGTCGTACTCTCATATCTTGCAGCCCAAAGCTGGATACATGTCTCGTGGCCCAAAGTAGGATACTAGACCCAAAGCCATAGGTCTAGGGTATACAGATCCTCACTACCAATCCATAGGCATTCCCACTATACAATACCCCTACTTCGAGTACAATAGAAAACTCTCAAAGTCATCAACGATCTTTTAGCACATGCACATCCATATGAGCCCTACAAGCTCAATAAAATTTCCACTATTTTGGACCCCCTCACATTCCTTCACTCCATGACTCCCACCATGAGCCTCTTCGATATCTACTCCCTACTCAAGTCATAAACCAAAGATAAGGAGTGTCTAATTTTCAGTAAATACTACCCCTATGAGTCACAAACTGAAGATACAAGGCTTTTAATCTCGTTGTACATTGCCATCCTCCCAAGATGTGAACGAGCCAATGCCTCCAACATGATATGCAGATTCCTGAAACTATCAACCTCGGAACCAACCCCATACATCGTCGAGTCATAATCCATAGTACCAACTCTCATGTCGAAGTGCCACATAATCTCCTCATCATCTAAATCGCTCATTGTAGAGCAACCACGTCGTAGGGAAATCATGAATAAACCATTAAATCGTGCACCATAAAATCTCCTCAAGGTCCAAGCCAAAGATCGGCCAAATCTCTAATCAATAATAGTGATGGATATTGAGTACTTTACAGTGTCAATACCAACCACTGTAGCCTTGTACTTAACCAAAACAGATAAGTACAAACTAAACGAAAATATTTGGCATCCATCTTGAAGTCGTAAGCTTCATCTTCCAGCTTCAGATCCATCGGCATGTATCCTGACACTATAATACAACTTACCTCACTCGCTAGGCTTATGTTTGTACAAAACCCTAACGTACAAGATATTCCCCTAACACCTGAACATCGCTAATCGGCATTTTCAACCCAAAATAGCCAAATAAGCCAAATAGCCAAATAAGAAACCATGCAACCAAAAGCCACACATACATCCAAAATAGCATCCATACAACATGTATTATACATCTATATCAACTAAAGGTGAAATCATATCAAAAATATCCGAACTTTAATAATTTTGTAACAATGTCACATCGATGGAAAATATGTGATATTTAATATAAATCATTTTAGAATACATTCATTTTCTTTTATAAAAATATAGTAGGAGTATAAGTATAGGAAAATCACATTTTAAAATCAAAAATCATTTCAAAACATCGATCTAATACTATGTGACCAATCATGGTATGGTGAGAGATAATATACCTACCTCAAGAAATGCTATTAAAATCACGGCTAAATGTTGATCTCCCCATCATGTGTGAATGTAAGTAACCACATCCAAAATGGACCTTGTGTGGAACAGATATGGCCAATATAAGAATCGAGATTATCGATTAAATAGATAATAATAATTAACCCTTAATTACTTTATTGTTGTTAATCCCTCTCTCCACATCTTGCATGTACATGCATACATCTCAACCCATTTATGCATGCACTAATTTGGAGTGATATGAAGCTATGCTCTGCGAAATCGGGTGCCATTTGCGCCATTAGTCTCCTTTTCGTATGCTCGATCCATCAATACAAAGATCACAGAATTCAACATCTCCCATCAGATCGTGTCAATGGACCACCTGCTCGCTATCCTAAAAGTCGTGCATACTATTCACAAATTGGATCCAAGATTGATCACATAGGAAGATGCTATTCGATAAGAGAAACACAATGGTATTCTCCGATCCGCCTATTGTATCCTAAAGCTTTGGGAATCTCAAATCCTAATTGGCCATGGATGGGTCGATCTCGACCAATCACTATCGCATGCTACATAGAAGCTATAGGCACGTAGCTCTCCTCGCTACGATCTCAAGAATCAAGTCTCGTTCTTTTTAGTCGAGTGAATCACTCGATCTAGATTTTGAAGGAGAATGAGAGGGCGGCCATTAATCTTGAGATGTAGTAGTGAATATGAAATGAGGTTAGAGGTAAAGAATATTTGGTTTAAGTTTATATTAATATTATATTCCACTTATTTATTCTCTCATATAAATGGTTGTACGTTTCGAATCCGTATAATACATGACATGTCCGATCGTCATGATACTCGTTTGCGTATATTACCTTATTTTTTGGATCCAACGGTACAAATTTCATCGCCATGTGGGACTGTGCCTTGGGATGCTGATTTTGCGTATTTCGAGATCGTTTCAGCTATCGAATCATCCGATCTTCAAATATAGCGATCCTTATACTCATTTTAATTCGCAACATCAATCTAAACTCAACGTAATTAGTCTCGATTACTGATTCGATCGTATGCCAAAAATCATATATTTGGGCCTTTATTTGATTAAAGATTAAATAACTAAATCAATTATTTAAATCTCCGATCGTTAAAATTGGAGGTCGTTGCATGTGTGGTGAATGGCGATTTGTAGACTATATTACAAATCCTAATGCATTAATTTTTTAGTTTTAACCATACAGTTTTATGCTTCTTCATTAATCTTCCAATAAAAAAACTCTACTTATTCCATATTTTATATGTTTTATTTTCCTTGAAGACTTTACCACTAAAGATAAGATCACGAAAGAGGTATTTTTCTTTTTGTTTTTTTTATATTTGCGTTTCTAATTGGTAAGTTAGCTTGTGAAAATTCATTTTATTAGTTATTATCATCCACCCGTAACTAAATGTTGAAGAGCGATAAAGTTATATATTTGACATATCCATAAGAAATGAGCTACAGTTGTAATTGTTATCAAATCAACATTTCTTATTTGATAAATTAAGTGAAAATAAAAACGATGAAACTATATATACAGAAAATTTTGGGAAAGTAATATAAATGATTAGATAACTAAAGAAACAATGAATATAGTATAAAAAATAAGAAAATAATAAAGATGCACATTATATGAATTTCTCGGTTTTTATAAGGATGTATTATTGTTTCTATTAAATAGAATATCTCAGTAAACGGATTATAATCTATAAACTATATGTAATCAGTCATTAATAGTATTTTGGAATTATTTACCCAAACATTTGGATACTTAACAACAATATAACATAGTATAATATCATTTATAGCATGTTCTAAATATGTAAAAAAAATATCAATATTGTCATGATATTTTAAAATATCTTGATCGATACTTGATTGATATGTACTCGATATGGATATTAGCTGTGAGACACGCGGATTACGGATCTTAAGGCTAGGATTAACACTAGAGGGGTGTGAATAGTGTTTTAAGGAATTACTAATTCTTTTTGAGTTTATATTAATTTGAACACAAATGTATGCAATATTCAGACACAGATATGATCATAGAATCAAACACAGATGCAGAAATAAAGTAAAAGCAATAAAGGAAAGAACACACCGGATTTTGTACTGGTTCGGAGTTACCCTACATCCAGTCCCGCAACGCAAGTACAAATTTCCTTTCAAAATCAATTCTTACAATTAAACCCTCGATTTCAAGGCCATGAGGTACACCACTCCAGACTCACAATCAGCTGGGTAGAGATACTTGATTTTACGGGCAACTAGTTTACCCAATTGACTTTTCAGGCTACAATCACACCTTTTCTCGCTTGATTGATTTCACAGGCTACAATCACACCTTTTCTCACTCAGTTAATTACAAAGAAGCCTATAACTCTGAATAGCACTGGGATCTTGTTGAGATAGTGATAGAGAATCAAACCAGAGATGATCTAGTTAGTTTCAATGGTGATTTCGGCAGAGAAATTATAAAAATATATGTAAAGAAATGTGAAATAAGAAGAGGAGTGAAATCAGAGAAAATATGTATATAAATTCGTTTAAAAAAGCCCCTATTTATAATAGAACAACAGCCATGTCTATTCGTGAAAGGATATGACGAATAGATACTTCCTTTGAAATTCAAAATTTTGAAATAAACTGCCACCATGTCGGCAAGGGTATCATGGGGTTGTCGACAGGCCTATGTAATTTTTGGTAATTTATTTTTCTTTGAAAATAACTTCTATCTCGTATTAAAGCTATTTTAAACTTTATAAATATACTTAACTATAGTTAAAATACATAAATAAGTACAGAGAATAATAATTTGGTATATATAAAATTTTACTGTAATTTTATATTTAAATCTAAGTATAAATATTAAAAGTTAAATATATTAAAAGATAGTTTAAAACCAAGGATAATTTAATTTTGAAGATAACGATCATTTTGAGGCTAAAAGTATTTTAAAACCAGGATAGATGTTTTTGATTCTTTTAAAAGGAAGATTTTGAAATCATTTTGAAAACAAGATATAATTTTGTGAAACATTTGAATAAAAGTTAGTGGATAAAAAGCAATGTTCCACTAAATTTTTCGTTGGTTCCATCCTACATAGGGTTCGATCCCTTTAACAGGCTCGAAGTGGATTCCATTCCACGAATTAAATGGATTTTAAGATGTCAGTGCTTTTCTAGGAGTTTTAACAAAATTCCTAACTAAATTACTTATATTGAAATCTTAGTACTCATGAGTCTCCAATCTTGATATCTTCAGTCTTGAATCTCTATACTGTACAGTCTTCGTTCTTGGTACCTGCATGGTTAAATCCTGCATATACATATATATATCTAAACTATAATGTTGGTATTTATATTTTATAATCTTATTCTATGGTTGTTGTCATCAAAACCATCTTCTCAGGGACTAACAATCTTCCCCTTTTTGACGATGGCAACCTTTGTTTATAAAATATTACTTCTATCCAAATAACTCCCTCTAAAACTAATAACTCCCTCTTAATCTATGCCTAACTATCATATTTTATAGTTTTCCCCCTTTGTCATCAACAAAAAAAACTATCTCCAAACTATATAACTCCCCTTATTCTAATACTATATGACATGTGATTAGAATGATAATGTTATCATAAATAATCAACACTTAATTCTAAAACTAAAACTTAGTCCTTAATTACTAACTATCCTAACTAAGAATCCATATATGATAATATTTATAATAGTGATAATGTGAGAATTCAAATATAGGAGCACAAATCATTTATTAATTATATATTGTTATGTTTACATTTGCGTAGAAAACATAAGTAAAATCATATAATGATAAGAAAGAGAGAAAAGAAACTAATGTGTATTTATACATATTATGTTTTGCACACTAATTATCAATCCACACCAAACCAAATCAATCAATCCAAGCAATCAATTCAAATCAAACAATGCAATCAAATAAAATCAAACATTACGAGGAACTTCCACCCATCCCTCTTCTCCAAATATAGGGTCTGCTTTAATGGCATCCCAATCTTCATTTTCATTGGTGAGAGAGACCGGAGGATGTGCTTTATTATCATCTTTGTGCAGAGAAGAAATCATCCATCGTATCGTATCGAAATGCTTTTCCTGCTTCTTGATCATTTGCATTTGACTCAACTCTAAGTCTCGCTGATTACAAAGAATTAAAGAAAGAATATTTTTGAAAGAGTTAAGGGTTTCTTCAAGGTTCTCGGTCAAACGATGAATTGGATTAGCCATATTTGAGTTCGTGAGAAGAAATAAAGATAAAGTAGATAATAAATAATTTTGAGTGATGAAATCTAGAAGTAATATGTATTTATAGGTGTAGAAATTCGTTTGAAATGAATAGACACAAGGTAGTTATTCAAATTTCAAATTTAAAGTGAAAAGTCATTTCTGACCAGTACTTGTCGACATGGTCTAGGGGGTTGTCGACAGGGGTTAGTTAATTTTGATGACTCACTTTGATTTTGTGAATAATTGTGTGTGTGTGTATATATATTTATATAATATGCTAACATTTATTCTGGAGATAGAATAAGCTAGATAACAGAAAAGTAATTCAATTTCACTTCATAATAGAACGATACAATGATTAAACATTAAGAACTACACGAACACTCAAATCAAAACAGACTAAAACTAATACAACATGACATGAAAAGGTAGAACTAGTTAGAGGATAACGAAGATGAAGATAATCCAAGCTTCTTGCTGAATTTGGAGAAAAACTTGTTCATCTTGGATGACATTTTATCCAATTTCTTACTAACAGACCGTTTAAGTGTCCGTTGATTCTCAACAATGATCTTTTGATTTTTGAGTAAGGTTTTGTTGTTTGGATTAGAGGGATAGTCAATACTTTCCAAGGATGTTTTGCTTTCTTCTTCTTCTTCTTCTATTTCCATTTCATCCCTTTCTTCTTCTTCCTCCTCCTCCTCTTCCATCTCCTCATGAGCCAAATGCTCTTCCTTTTCAGCAAGAGTTTCATATGGTTGAAAAACATATGGAATTTTCATAAGAGAAATGTTTGGTTGATTAAAAACTTTTCTTGAAAAAATTTCTTCTCCTTTGAAATCTACTCCAAAATAATTAAAACTTCGAGTGAGATAGATTCCATGATACAAAGTGTTTTTACCCATTTCAAGATTTTTGGGACGAAATTCATCCAAAATAACTTGCGTCCAATTAATATTATAATTTCCAAAAATATCAAAAAGTGCTTTGCAAACTTTTGGAGTTGAATTGTTAAAACTCTCCGATCTTGGGGTCAAAGTATGTTGTAAAAGAAGGTTAACAATTCTAGCTTTTGGTCGAAAGTTTCAATTTATGAATTCAAAGTTATTATTTCCTTCGAAAATGTGATGAAATGTCTCACGATCATTTTCATCGATATTATCCATTCCCGTGCTCTTGCATTTGAGAATGGTACCCAAAAGATCACAATTTAAAATGATTCTAGTGCCTTTGACACTACTCCAAATTTCATCGTCATTTCCATTACAAAAACCATGGTTGAGATTTGCATAGAAAATTTTAACAAGATTTGGATAACAAAAAAATCATTTTATGAAGCATCAACAAGACTAAGAACTTGGTTGTTTGCAAAAAGAAATCGATTTCATAAGTAGAGAAATCTTAAAATAAAGCAAACTTCTCGGGATGGACTTTTCCATAGTTAGCATAGTTGATATATGCTTTTATAGCCTCCGGATCATTGAAAAGTTGCTCTTTTATCTTTCTGGAAATTCTCATTGTAGAAGGGTTGCTTGAAAAAGCCATTAGTGTAGAGAGTAGAGAGCTTGGTATTTTGAAATAAGAGTTTGAATTTGAAAATGAAAGTGAAAAGTTGTGATAAGAGATAGTGAATAAATAGGTTCTCAAAGGACATGTTCTCTGGTCAAAGGGTGACTTTTCAAAGACTTGAATGAAGTGAAAAGATGGAGGGAAATTCAACATTATGAATTCAAATTTGAATTTCAAATTTATGTATCATTGTCGACAACGTGGGGGGGGGGCTTGTCGACAGGTGTCTTTGAATTTTCATGATTTATTTCTCTTAAGTATTCTAATATAAATATATATATATATATATATATATATTATTTTTAATGTCTACCTATATATCTAGAATATTACTGGAACTATAGTATATTCCATAAAATATTATGATACTATTAAAAAATAAAAATAAAAATAATAAAATAATAGTAAAAAGAATAAAAATTTTAAAATTCAAACAATACACCAATTCAAAATCAACCAATTAAGCACCCAATTCTAAGCATGCAATTTCAACCAATGTATTGTAAACGTGAACCTTTTTCTGAGTCCTTTTCCCCGAATTCGTCGGAGTTGTAAACTGCCCTGAAACACATATTTGAATTATCTGTCTTCTGATCATCTTCGCTTGAAGATGAGTCTGAGTCATCTAGAGTAGTAGTAAATGAACGTTTTCATTTCTTTGCGGAATCATTGTTTATAGGAAGATTTTTCCTATTTGGATGCGGACAATCTCTTTTGATATGTCCTGGTTCGTCACCGTTGAAACATTTGATATAGTTTTACACTACATTTTGATGACTAGAGTTCTTATAGTTGTTTCTCTTGAGATTATTCATCTTTCTGTATTTCAGGGATTTCTAAAAGTTCTTGGTCATAAAGGCTATCTCTTCATCATTATCCTTGTTTGAGTCTGATCCATCGATCAATGCATTGAATGCAATTGATTTCTTTTTAGATGCTTTGCTTTCTCTTCTCCCAATCATTTGGACTTCAAACGACATTAGATTTCCAATTAATTCTTCTATCTTTAAGGTACTGATGTCATTTGCCTCTTCGATCGCAAGTATCTTTTGATCCTATTCTGGAGTAAGAGAATTTAAGATTTTTCTGACTTGATCTTCTTCCGAAAATACCTTTCCCAAGGATATTAGAGAATGCATAATATTCTAAAATCTACTTTATATCTGAAATAGACTCATTAGAATTCATTTTAAATAATTGAAATTGATTTGTGAGCATGGAAATTTTGGTCTTTTTAACTTTGCTTGTTCCTTCATGAGTAATGTGCAAAGTTTTCCAAATTTCATATGCAGACTTACAAACTGACACTCTATTAAATTCATTCCTATCAAGTGAACAAAACAAAATATTCATAGCTTTAAAGTTGTTTTGTGCAACGGTCTTTTGCTCAGCAGCCCACTGAGCAAAATCATTTGTGGGTTCAAAATATTCAGTCTGTGTGATATTCCAAGTGTCTTGTCCGATAGATTTTAAATATATTTTCATCTTACATGCATAATATGCATAGTTACTGTCATTAAAAAGTGGTGGTCTGATAGTAGACTGACCTTCTACAAATGAACTAGTGACAGGGATAATAGAACCAGTGTTGGTAGTATTAACAGTACCAGTGTTGGTAACCATTTTGAAATTTTTTCAAAATTCAGATTATGAAACTTTGAAAACCTTGCTCTGATACCAAATGTGAGAAATGCGAATTACGGATCTTAAGGCTAGGATTAACACTAGGGGTTGAATAGTGTTTTAAGGAATTACTAATTCTTTTTTAGTTTATTTTAATTTGAACACAAATGTATGCAATATTCAGACACAGATATGATCACAGAATCAAATGCAGATATAGAAATAAAGTAAAAGCAATAAAGGAAAGAACATATCAGATTTTATACTGCTTCAGAGTTACCCTACATCTAGTCCTGCAACACTAGTATGGATTTCCTTTCAAAATCAATTCTTACAATTACACCCTCGACTTCAAGGCCATGAGGTACACCACTCCAGATTCACAATCATATGGGTAGAGATACTTGATTTTACGGGCAACTAGTTCGCCCAATTGATTTTTCAGGCTAAAATCATACCTTTTCTCGCTTGATTGATTTCACAGGCTACAATCACACCTTTTCTCACTCAGTTAATTACAAAGAAGCCTATAACTATGAATAGCATTGGGATCTTGTTGAGATAGTGATAGAGAATCAAACCAGAGATGATCTAGTTAGATTCAATGGTGATTTCGACAGAGTAATGATAAAAATGTATGTAAAGAAGTGTGGAAGAAGAAGAGGAGTGAAATCAGAGAATACATGTATATAAATTCCTTTAAAACAGCCCCTATTTATAGTAGAACAACAGCCATGTCCATTCATGAAAGGATATGACGAATAGATACTTCCTTTGAAATTCATAATTTTGAAATAAACTGCCACCTTGTCGACAAGGGTATCTTGGGGTTGTCGACGTGCCTATGTAATTTTTGGTAATCTGTTTTTCTTTGAAAATAACTTCTACCTTGTATTAAAGCAATTTTAAACTTAATAAATATACTTAACTATAGTTAAAATACATAAATAAGTACAGAGAATAATATTTTGGTATATATAAAATTTTACAATAATTTTATATTTAAATCTAAGTATAAATATTAAAAGTTTAATATATTAAAAGATAGTTTAAAACTAAGGATAATTTAATTTTGACGATAAAGATCATATTGAGGTTAAAAGTATTTTAAAACCAGGATAGATGTTTTTGATTCTTTTAAAAGGAAAATTTTGAAATCATTTTGAAAACAAAATATATTTTGTAAAACATTTGAATAAAAGTTAGTGGATACAAAATAATGTTCCACTAGATTTTTCGTAGGTTCCATCCTACTTAGGGTTCCATCCCTTTAACAGGCTCGAAGTGGATTCCATTCCACGAATAAAATGGATTTTAAGATGTCAGTGCTTTTCTAGGAGTTTTAACAAAATACCTAACTAAATTTCTCATATTGAAATCTTGAACTCTTGATAATCTTTATACTCACGATTCTTCAATCTTGATATCTTCAGTCTTGAATCTCTACACTGTACAGTCTTCATTCTTTGTACCTGCATATATATATATAAACTATAATGTTAGTATTTATATTTTATAATCTTATTCTAAGGTTGTCGTCATCAAAACCATCTTCTCAAGGACTAACATTAACTACTTAAGGTTAGTATCATGGTCAACTCAAGTCAACTCAAAGTTAAAATCTATGACTAGAGTAGTTTGATTAATAATAATTGTTATTATAGAACCAAAGACTTTTTATTTTGATCACAAAGTTGAATATGGATGATATTTGAATTTTGACCATTACCAAATTCCATAAATCCAAGTAATATAGTTTTGACGAAGAGAATTGGTGCAAATAAAAGTAACAATAGGGTAATGCTGAACAAAGTAAAATTGGATTCTATTGAAACTAAGTAAGTAAGAAAATTTGGCCAAAATGCCACATCACTTGCTAAGCAACATGTAAATGTTAGTATTCGAATAATTCGATATTAATCGCTGATCAAATTTACACCTAACGAGTCACACAACCAAAACAACGAATATTCCTTTGACCAAACATTTAATTAATTTTTAATTGTGGTAAATTAATTAATATTTATGAAATATTTTATAGAGTTAAGGGTATGCCTTAGGGGCAATTATAACGACCCTAACTCGACCTTCGAAAATCGGCACCCGTACTTCACTTGTTCTCGAATGTCGCAGATTCAAACGTCGAATCTGGTTCGCCGATGCTTATAACACATTAATTATAACAACATAGCGGAAGAAAATGAATATAGCATTGATACAACAATGAATACAATATCCATGTATGATACAATACTGACCACCCAAATATATCAGAGCATAAATGCAATGCTACAGCGAAATCCAAAACACCAGCAGCGGAACAACAGATGAATATGATATCATAACTTGAACTTCTAACAGAGAACTCCAACATTTTCATCTCCATATCAAATGCTCCAATCCAAAGCTAGCTCGAACCCCCATCAAGTTAAGCAAACTCGATCCAAATGCGATTGCCAATGTCCAAAGATTGAATGCTATCAAACCTACACCTACTATTTGATTATCTGAAAAACCCAACTCTAGACCGCCCGTGTGGAAAATTGTGAGCACCCAGAGTTTAGGAAGGGAACAATAAACTCCAGGTCAGTCATTGGACTGTATGATTAAAAAACAGTTTATCTTTAAAACAAACAACAAAAGAATTTAAAACATTGAAAACCGTAATGCTTTTTTAGAAAATGAAACTGCCATAAGGCCTCCCGCCACACACACAATGCAAGTGCACACTTGGAGAAGATTTCTCCTTATGATAGTCAAAAATGCTTGATACGTGAAAACCATTTGATATTATTATTAGTGCATAGTGCAGAAAACATTTCGAAAGTATAATATTAATCTTAGCCAGCATAGGTACCATTATACTATGCCTACTATAACTACCACCTGAGGTGGCAAGTTATACAATTGCAATCGTAAAGGGCTCATATTGGATGATTGGATTTCCAACAAATGGTCAGGCAAAGGAACTTCCTGGGCCACATGGGAAGGCCTCTGGAGGGACTCCCCGAGAACCTACCTGGCTCTCTGCCAACACAAGGCCGGTTTACCCCCTTCCCGGGGTAACACCTAAGATATGCCATCCCTGGTCGTTTGCGACCTATATCCGAGAGCTCTCAACCACGAAGCAACATCACACAGTAATAAATTTGCAGTGTCCACATGAGTTAAGTATCTAGACTCCATACCATGATACACCATTTTCTAGAAGGAATGGACATACCCTAGGGGCACGACCCCTGCAACCTTGCCGCATCTTTTCTGTTTCGACCATTTTTGGGGTGTAAGGTCCTGATGCAGTCTCGTCCACAAAGCTACGCTTTTCACAAAAGCCATGCTTTGATCAACAAATGATCAGCAGCACTTCGTATGTCACATCACCAAATTGGGAATGTATTAATAGTAACCATCAGCTATATAACCTCTGAGCTCATACGTCTCAGAGAAGGGTGTTAAGCTAAGAGAATAAATCTCCGCCACCAAACAGAGATGTATTTGATAGAAATCGTCTTTAGATCTCAAAGTGTAATGTCAGACACACATCCATACAAGTCTGTTCCGGGTTCGAATAGAATCGAAGGCACTTCCAAAGAAGCCCTTGCAATCCGGGTATTCACAATCCCGATCGAACTCCCCATCACATATGGAGACTTCTATACTGTCAGTCTTCAAATTTAATCCATAACGTCGTATCATTATTAGGAATGAGTTATATGAAACAAGGTCCTCTCCCGGCTAAACCGAATAACGAGCGCAATATTTAAAAACATATGGATTTTGGTATTTCAGTTAAGTCACAACCCAAAATTTTTCTTTTAAATGGTTTAAACAAATTACCATTTCAAATCTTTAAACAAAAAGATTTACTTCACGAAGTTCACCCATCTTTCACAAAGATTCATTCACAAATTTCAAAATAATTTCCATTTCAAATCTTTTATGGAAAGGATACAATTTTAAGATCCCTTTTCAATTTGAAAACAAAGCATACCAATCTTTAACAAAGATTCGTTTATATTCTTTGAAAAAAATTTCCCTTTCAAATTGGATAAACTCATCCAATCTTTAAATCAAAGATTTAATTCATAGCTTTCAAAACCATTTCACTTTAAATCATTTAAAATCCTCTTCAGTTTCAAAATGAAGTTCAACCATCTTTCATAAAGATTCATTCAAAGCTTTCAAAACAATTTCATTTCAATTTGAAATCTTTTTAACCCAAATTGGAAAACTTTTCTTTATATGAAAGTTATTATTATTTGAAAACAAATAGTTTTCGTTTCAGAAAAATCCGATTTCATTTGGACAAGTTAAAGCCCTTGCGTTAAATTCAAATTTCTAAAATAATACTTTTAAAAAAATGGTTTAAAACCCATATAAACACATTTATAATTTGTATAACCCCTTTTAAACCATTTTTCCAAACATAGAATTCAATTTTTGAATTTTGAATTCAAATTTAAATCAAATTATTTAAAATTCAAAACTGTTATCAAGTTATTCAAAATAACTTTTATATTTAAAATTTCCTTTTAAAAAACTTTTCATATTTAACCCAATTCCATTTCCAAAACTATCTTGGATTCAAAATTCAATCTAAAAACCATTTCAAAATCTATGACTTAACCAATTTCCTCGTGCAGTCCATGTTTGTGTGTGTATAGTGTAGACCAGGGGTTTTACACAATAGTGCAACAACATCAATCATCACAAATTTAAGCATAGCAATTATAGATAAGCGGTATATCTCTATAACGCTTATCTTCCATACACAAATTCATAGATAAATAATATACATTTATCATAGATAAAACAAATTACATTTATCACAGCTTGAACTAAAACAATTCAAATCACAAAGCATCACACTGTAGAGATATCAAACAATTTCAAGCATTCAATACAATTCAAACATCCATAAGTAAAGTTAAATAATCATCTGATTTATTGAAACCAGATTTATCACTAATCCAGGTTAATTAATTAATCACAACCCATCTCAACTTATTAATCTTTAATCATTTAATTAATTCACCTTAATTAGTAATTTAATTAACCTTTAATTATTAATTAATCAACTTAAATTAATCTATTAATTAACATTTAGATATTAAATAATTAGCCCCTAATTATTTAATTGCCCTTACATTAATTACAATAATTAATTAACCCTTAATTAATTACCATTTAATTAATAAAATTACAATAAGTGATTATCCTTAATTCTTTCATTAATTAATTAAATTTAAATTTAATTAATTAACCTCAGATTAATTAATCACCTTAATTAATTATCCTTAATTACTTTTGTCGAGTAATTTCCCTTTAAGCAATTAATTACCCTTAATTACTGATCATAAATTAATTAGCTACTAACAAATTAATGGATCTTTAATTAATACTTAATTAAACTCTGATTAAGTAATTATCATTTAAATTTCAAAATTAATAATCCTTTAATCCTAAGATAACCCATTTATCTTTAATTAATCCCATACAATTTTAACTTAAACCTTTTTAAGTCAATTTATAATCAAAACTATTATTTCAAGATGAACCATTTTATCTTTGAAAATCTTATTTTATATATTCTTGAAATAGATTATCATCAACATATGAATCCACTTAATATTTTCAAGTTAATGACGAATCAACAACATCATTTAGGATAAACTATTATCTCTTAAATCAGATTCTTAATTTATTAAAAAAATTTCAAAATAAATTCAAGATAAAAAACTTAATAAATTTAAGTTAAATAACTATACAACTTTCATTGATCCAAAATTTAAATAAACTTTTATTATGTAAAAGAAATTTGTTTAAGAATAAAATTTTAAAACTTGTTTTATACAAAATTCAAAACTAATTTTTTTAAAAGCTTTAAACCCGAGTCTTTTCTCATTTAACCCGAGCCAAAACCCTTGTCGTTTTCTTCTTCACCCTGCTTTGAGACACTCGCCATTTTTTACGAGCCCGCCTCCGAGAACCTTTGCTTCTTCCCTAAATGTTCAAATCACCAGATACATACAGTTCTGTGTGTACGTGCACGAACGTTCCGGAGAAGTCCAGTTGACTTCGCCGTCACCAACATGTCGACGATCCCTCACTCGTAAGCTCCGACCACCCAACTTTACAATATCACCTAAAAATTGAAATTTAAGCTTATCGATAACAACCTGGAACGAAACAGCTCATCAAAACCTCCTCGCTACACCAACCAAGATCGTTAGAGGCCACGTGAACCCTACCAGAACTACGACACTAGCCCACGTCTCGTTTCCACCCGGACCGATCATCTCCGGTGCCTCGTCACCATCACACGAATTCGAGAAACGACTTCAACCTATTCCAGTCCTTAAACCCTACTATCTGAAATGCCAGCATACATCTGACCACATAGAATCCCATCATAAGTGGGGTGTGAGGCTCGCGAGGCTACGATCAATTTCTTCAAAATCCACGCTTTGATCATAATAGGTTACACTTTGAATGCCACACTGCCATTCCTTTGATCATTATTTGACTCCCACAAGCAAAAGCTAAAAGAAGTTTCCTTCTCCACCACCAAGCAGATGTACATTTGTCAAAATCAAATATTATGTCTCAGAAATGCAATGTCATATATTCTTCCATACAAGTTCTTTCTGGGACTGAACGAAACCGAAGCCACTCTCCTACTACCACTAGTAGCGAGTAGTCCTTGCAATCTAAGAAATCTCCACAATGAGGAGACCACTGCTATAAATAACTCTAAAATGGGGGCTACCCAGAGCATGTTCAAAACGTAGTTCTCACGCTATGAAGATCCACGGTCTTCAACAATCATCATCTGCAACAAGTCTTCACATTCGAACGTATACATTGGTCGAAATGGTTTTCAGATAGGAATCACCCGAATCCGACTCTAGTTCCTTCAAAGCCAATCATCGCTTAAAAAGATGTTAAGTTCATAAGGGGATATCAATCATCAATCATTTACTTCATCTTTTATTCAAACCAAATATCTTTCTTTGATATATTCTTTTCAATTTATTCCATTTTCTTTTCAAATGTATATCGAATCATTAAGCCTCATTTATCAAATCATTTGATTTATTTAATCCTTTCTTAAATCTTGGAATGATCCTAAATCATTTTCTCTTTTACTTAGAAAAACCTTTCCAAATCATTCTTTTAATCTCAACTAAAGATTTCTTATATTCGAGTTATAACTTTTAACTTAGGGAAAATATTCCCAAATCATTCATTAAATCTTAATCAAAGATTTGTTTCTTAACTTCAAATCATATTCTTTCAAATTGAAGATTTTCATAACCGAGTACTACTGCCACTTTAAATATGGTAAATTTCACCTCCAGGACTAATGGCAAGTAATCCTACATTATGAAGATCTTTGTCTTCAAAGATCTTTGTCTTTAATAAATTTTATTTTGAAAATTAGTTTTAAGGGATTTTCGGATAGGAATCATCCAAATCCGATCCCGGTTCCTTCATGCTAATCATTGAAAAAAAGATGTTAATTTCATATGGGGTTTCAAAAATTAGTTTGAAGTGATTTTCAGATAGGAATCACCCAAATTTGATCCTGGTTCTTCGGATAGGAATCACCCAAATCCAATCCTGGCTCCTTCGTACTAATCATGGATAAAAGATGTTAAGTGGTTGGTTAACATTCAAAGAATTTATTTCTTTTCTCTTATCTTGGAAAAACTTAAATAGGTCTTTTAGAGCATCTGGGCTTTCCTTTCGATCTATTCCACCCCTCGCTTAAAAAGAGAAAACATAGGCCAGATAAGTTCAGGGCACTGGTTGCTCCATCCCTAACCTTAGTTAAACACTTTTTTTTATCTTTATAGATCTCACAGGCGGGACAAATGTACTAGTTGTTTTCATATACTCAGTTTGTTATTACATTCAATATTCTTCACTTTTTGTTTAAGTGGTATAAAAAATTCATCTTAACCATTTATTCATACTCTTATTAAAACTTCCAAATCACCATCCAAAACACTTATTTATTCTTTTAAAATATTTCACAAAAGATTTAGGAAATAATTGTTAAGTTTAAAATTACCTTTCAAAAGTTATTTCCAACTACTGCGAAAAATGTTGCAAATAGCGTTTTAAATGTTGTATTCTTCAAAACGACTTTTATATCATTTAGAAATCCATATTTTCGACTTAAATCTCTTTTAGTACATTTTAAAAGACTGTTAGGATTTATTTCATATTTTTAAAATATTTAAAATATCAATTTTAATCTTTGGTCACTTTACCGCAAAAGCGCGATTTTTTTTTGGAAAATTCATTTTGGACATATTTAAAATATACAAGATGAAATTTTGATTTTCTTTCTTTATGTCTTTAAACATATTTAAATATTTATAAAACATTTCTAACTCATTTTAAAACTATTTCCAAAAGGTTTAAGCATTGCATATGCACCATTTTATTTTCAAAAGGAAAGTGATTTCCTTTGTGCTTATCGACGTGTATTAACGTGACTTGATAAAAAAATTTAACAATCATATCAAACAATCAACACTTGATGATCAAAGCATATATAAGCATCCACAGAAATCATAACACGACATCAAATATGTATTTATGTAAATAGAGATGTTAAATAGAGTTTCTCACCACAAACCAAAGCGATTAACAACCTACCAACATTCTAATCAACCAACACTTTACTAATTAATTCCTTCTCCATTAAACACTAGCAAACGACACCCTCTCCCTTCCAATAGCTTGGCCGAGGCTTGAGATGAAGGTCAACCGAAAATATAGAGAAGAAGCAGTAGAGCTTTGAACTTGAATTCCCAAGATTTAGATCCGAAAAATAGGTCATCTTCTCTCTTGTTTTTTACTCTCTTACTCTCAAAATATGAAAAATTTGCTAACTAAAAAGTTGTTAAAAATTATTTTCTATTAAATTTTAAAAAAAGAATCACTAGATTTTGATTATATTTTAGGAAGATATGATAGAATGAAGAAGAGATAGCGTCGGAATGACAAAAATGAAGCCCGAAAATGCACTTCAAAGAATTGAGTTTCTGGTATAGCAAACCTCAAAATTAAAAAAAGTGATCAACATAAAAATTGTAGCCACTGGAATTTAATATATTTTTCAAAAAATAGAATTTCTTAAAATGGATAGGTTTTGATCAAGGTTTGATCCAAATAAATTGGCATATTCTCTAACTTAAAAACCAGGTCAGAAAATGAACTTGAAAGAAGTGAATTTTTGATATGGTTAGCTTTAGAATGAGACAAAGTGGTCAGCATAAAAGTTGTAGCCGCTGGAAAAATACATGATTTAAAAAAAAAGAATTTTGTATTTTGGTTATGTTTTGAAGAAGTTATGGCTGAGTGAAGAAGAGGTAAAATATGGAAAAAAGAGGAGTTTGATTTGAAGAGAATAAACACTGATTTCTTTTGAATATTTTGTAAATATTTTGACATTATTTCTTTCTAATTTTTTCTGTGGCTTGGACGCCATTAAAAGGAAGAGGAAGAAGATGAAGAAGCCCGAGAAAAGAAGAAAAAAATGTAAACGATAGTGAGAAGAAGGTGGATATTTATAGAAAAAGAAAGAAGTGGTAAATTTACCAAAATAAGCTCTTACCAAATTACCAAACTAACATTACTTCAACGTAAAGCAATCTCCACTTTTTCAATACTTAATATCATCTTTCACGTTATTACTTTATGTCTTAGGAACTTGAAGATTAAGTAAAGAATATCATAATTATGTTGGCTTTGATTTGATGTGATTTGATGTTTACTTTTTCTTAGTTTTGTTAATTCTTACTTACTTTTACTAATGACTTCTAGAAGTTTTATAATCTTATTTAGTAAAAAAAAAATATTTAGTGAATTAATTAATACTTACACTATTTGAAAATATGTTTCTGTATAAGAAAATAAAGGTGCGACGACGATGCGACAACTTTTAATCGACAAAACGTTGATTTTCGACAAAATGTTTTACGGTCACATTTTGACGTGTTAGTTAAACTATTTATTTATGTAAACCAAATTTAAAAATAAATTTGTGTAATGCTATTTAAAAATATAAACACTCATAAATAAATTAAAATAATTTATTTAACCATTGAAACTTACTTTTCTAAAATCAGCATTTTGTAACTTTTGTCGATATAGGCAAATGTTATTATTTTTGTGTATACTTCTCTTTCCAAATCCTATCTAGTTTTGTTTGAATCATATAACCTTACTTGTTTTACATTTAAAATCACTTAAATATTATATTTTAAAGTGGTCAAATTCTGGGTCGTTACATTTCTTTTACAAAATATTTTGGAATGTTTTAAATTTTGATTTAATTAGTATTTTTCTTATTTCTATAGTGGAAAATTGCAATTAGGAAGATTAAATATTGCAAATGTTATTTTATTGCACAAAAAAGTAGGTGCTAATAATTTAAAGGATTTAAGACCTATTTCCTTAATTAATTGTTCCGTTAAAATTATTTCAAAAGTTTAGCTAATAGACTTAGTAAAAGAATGAATGATCTAATTGACTATTTACAAACTGCTTTCATTAAGAGGAGAAATATCACTGACGGTATGGTTGTTGTTTAAGAATACATTAATCACTGTTGTAAGAATAATATCACTTGTGCGATTTTAAAAATGGACTTTGCGAAAGTTTTTGGTTCGGTGGATTGGGATTTTTGTTGTTGTTTTGTTACATGCTAGAGGTTTCAGTCATAAATAGATTAGCTGGATTATGTCTTTACTTAAAACTAGCAACTCTAATATTATGGTTAATGGTTTTTTAGGTAGTAAAATTCAATCTAAACGAGGATTAAGGCAAGGTGATCCTTTATCGCATCTTTTATTTAACTTAGCCGCACATGTTTTCACTAGGATAAATAAAAAAGCGGTTGAAAATGGAGCTTTGGGGAGTGTTGGTTGCGAAATCTCGTGAAACGGTCTTTCTATCCTTCAATTTGCAGATGATACCTTGCTGTTTACCTCCCATTTGCCTAATCAAATTATTACCCTTAAATTTATTTTATATAGTTTTGAACTTTTATCAGGTTTTGAAAATAAATATTGAAAAAAGTTTGGTTTTAGTTTTAAATGATTTAGAAAAGGTTGAAAATTTAATCGCTAACATGCTTAATTGTAAAACCATGAATTTTCCATTTGATTATCTTGATTATTTGATTAGACCAACTATATCGTGATGATTGATTTATTATCACTGATAAAAATAAAAATAGGATTTCTAATTGAAATGGGAGATTTTTATCGAGAGCGGGTAGATTAGTTCTTATAAACTATGTTTTATCAGCTATCTCAATCTATTAGATGTCTATGCATCTTTTTCCAGAATAGACGATTAAAAAAAATTGATAAAATAAGAAGGGACTTCTTATAGAGTAGGGAAAACCCTAATAGTAGTATTAAATGTTTATTTAATTGGGAAACTATTTCTAAATCCGAAACGGAAGGTGGTTTAGGTGTCATTGATTTGCATAACATGAATTTGTCTTTGTTAGGTAAATTGTTATGGAAATTTAAGGATAATAATAACAATCTTATTTGAAAAGAAATTATTACTAATATTACTATAATGATAGTTATAACTTACATCAAATTACTGCTACGGTTACTTGTAAATTGTCTAATTTTTGGAAATCAATTTTAAAATGTCATGTTAATCTAGGTACCAATACAATACTTCATTCAAGAAATGATACTTCTTTTAGACATGGCGTTGGATTTCCATTATCCTTCTTAGGATATAATTTAAAGATCTTTAATAATTTGTAATTTTAATAATGCTTTAATTATAAATGTTTTTTCTCCCGAAAATGATCCACCTTGGAATTTTAGTTTTTAATACAATTTTAGCAGGTGCTACTCCTAGCTTTCTTTACTTTATGCTTGATTGAGTCTTTATAATATCGATAATGAAAATGATCATTTCAGTTGGGAAAGGGATAAGAGTAAGAAATATACTTCTAATTCTTTTTATAAATTCTTAACTTCTCGGGTGTAGTTAATAACTCTTTTAAATATTTTTGGAAAAAATGCTCCTCCTAAATCTAAAATTCATTTGTGGGTAATCATGCACAGAAAACTAAATACTACAGAATTTTTAAAAAGAAAAAAAAATGAAAATTGATAATAAATGTTATTTTTGTAATTTGCATTATGAAGATATTAAACATGTATACTATGATTGCTTAGATACTTCATTTTGAATAACACTCTCAAAATCTTTAACTTTAGTCTTACAACTAAAATTTCTGATTGTGATCACTTTTGGAATATCTTTATATTTAAGTTTAAAATGGAAAATATATTTTTACTTGACACTTTATTCATTATAATTTGTTGGTATATTTGGTTTGAGAGAAATCAGATAATTTTTAATAATAATAATAGTCATTTTAACAAACTGATTTTTATAATTTCTTCATTTTGTTTTAATTGGATTTCAAATCCAAAATATAAATTGGCTAAAAATAATCATTTCCAACAATACCTTAATAAGGTTAGTAATAATATTAAGTTATTTAAGCATAAAAAAGATATTTTCGACATTAATAACTTTAGCATTAACATTTTTTCCAAACTTTAATGATGATTTCACTTTGTGTCATAACATCCTTTTGTTCAAAGGACCATATGGATGAGTTTTGATTTGCTTTAGTGATTGCTTTAGTTTTAATTTGTTTTAGTTTATAGATCTTTAACTTCTTTTGATCATGGATTCTTTTTAGTCTACTTTTCTAAATTTTAATGCATTCTATCCTATTAACATAGCTTTTGTTTCTTTACTTTTATTTAATTAATACATATATATATGTATATAAATTTCATTTATACACATATATGCGTATTATTCTTATATTCTTCTAGTTCCTTTTACAGATACTGGTTTTGGCAAGAAATGATGTTAGATTCTTTTTACAGGTTCGCAGGATTGCTGAGGGTGGGTTTGCTGTTTGCAGTGAGGAGTTCTTCTCAGTTCTTCTATAGCTACGTTATGGAGTTCTACTCTCTGGTGAATCCACTTTTTAACGAGGCGCTCTCTCCGGTTCTATCGACTCTACAGAGTGACGCTTTCCAGTCCAGATCTTTCACATTTCCATTTCTTCCGAGTCTACAGCGTGGTGTTTCCTTCTAAGATGAAGCTGGCTTCTATCTTTGGCACTGAGATGCTCCATTGTTTCTGCTAGTACTTTAACATCTCAATACCAGGTGGTGGCCTTGTCGGAGCTCGATATTGGGGTATAATGGGCTATGGCCTTGCTAGAGCTCATTCTAAGGGTACTAGAGTTATTTTCTCTGTATTTGTACTATAATTAGCTACCTAGCAGGCATGTTAGCAGCACCTTATCTTCTGTGATATGTACATATTTACATGTGTGCTCTCCTCTATTTTAGAGGATCACACATTTTTTTCCAAAAAATAAAAATTGATCGGCTTGCTCTAGGCAGTAGACATGGATTAAGGACTAATCGTTTGGGCGGGGATTAACCGACACTAGACGTTTTTGGTACTATACACAAAAGTCGCTATATTACTCATATATTTAATGCCTATAATTATGTTTTTTAAGTTTGAAGGCATAGATGCATGTAACTTAAATGAAGTTATATGTCATTGAGCATACTTTATTTCACAACTGTAAATTTTATGTATTTTTTATTGTAAAACCACCTGTAAATTATATGGCATGTTTAATATTTTTTAACTACATGTTAATTTATAGCATGCGTGTCTTGTAATATTTTTTTATTCATCACGTAACCAAGTACCTTATAATATTTTTTATTTATCATGTAACCAAGTTTCTATAAACAATGTCTATATTCAAGAACAATGATGACGATAATAGATATGTAAGTATACAACAAATATTATTTTTGTAAAGAATGCATGTGAAACAAAATAGTATGTATCATCAATAACACTAGATAAAAGTCACATAACATGCTAACAAAAAGGCAAAAGCACCACAAATTCCACAAAATAAGCACACAACACAACAAAACGAAGCATATTTACCACCTTTACAAAAATTTGTTCTAACTACTACAAGTTTGTGTGTTAAAGCTTCGTAAAATATGCAATAAACAATAAAATACAACATATAAGTCATCAACTGTCAAATAGAGCATCATGCTCAATTACTAAACTCACATCTCTATCTTCATCTGACTCAAAGTCATCATCTTCTGAAAACATCATTGTCTAAGTGGTTAAGTGATTCGGCTTTGGTGCGAGAGGTCACATGTTCGAAACTTGTATAGTGTGATTCTAACGTTTATTGACACGTGATATATTGTCCCAATAACATGTTGTACATAAAGAACCATTTCAAAAAAAAGTCAACATCTCCTTCTTCTTCCTCTTTAGATGACTTTTCCGATTCAAGTTCTTCCTTATCCACTTCACATTCCTATTGCTTCTTCTAGGTTCAAGCATTCCATCTGGTGCCACTTGGTCAAGTGCCCCCCATGTTGCTACATTTTCCAAATCATTCTCATCATCAACCCCATTAACCGGCCAATGTTGAGCTTTATTACTATCATCCACTAGAAGAATATCCTTATCATTATTTGTTCTTTTCTTCTTGTAGAGAAGCTTTAAGTTGAACTGAACATAAACTAAGTAGTTCAAATTAACCGAATCAAGCCTATTCCTCGTTTTGGTATGCATCTAGATTGGAAAGGACATAAATTAGCATATTTTTAAACAACGAACAATGGTTGCAATAGAATAGTTTATGTAGCTCTATGCTAGTTAGCTTGTTTCTTGTAGAGAACTGCTGTTAATTTTTTCAACCTATTATGTAACTAATGCAACTTTAAGTTACCATTATTTAACTTACTGTTTCTAACTAACTTATATAAGCAACAATGAGTAAATTAAGTCAATCTAAAATAATGTCACTTATATACATACATACATACATATATGTATATGTATATATGTGTGTATATATATGTATATATATATATATATATATATATGTATATATGTGTGTGTGTGTGTGTATGTATATGTATATATGTATATATATATATATATATATATATATATGTGTGTGTGTGTGTATGTTTATATATATGTGTGTATGTGTATAGTCAAGCTAGTTTAAGGCTTAAAGAAGTTCCTAACTAAAATTATAAAGTATACAGCAGTATGTAAATTTTCCAGTGTGTAAATTGTAAAATCTAGCTAATTTAAGTAATTTAAGCAAGAGTTAGTAAGCAACAGTTAGTAATTTAAGCAACAGTTAGTAAGTAACAGTAGACCAATTTGCCCACAATATCTAAACTAAGCTATCGTTTCAGACTATATTTAGTGGATTTTGAGGATTATATATAGTACCTTAAAAAAATTTGAGTTACCATTATTTAACTTACTGTTTCTAACTAACTTATATAAACAACAATGAGTAAATTAAGTCAATCTAAAATAATGTCACTTATATACATACATACATATATGTATATATGTATATATGTATATATATATGTATATATATGTATATATATATGTATATGTATATATATATATGTATATATATATATATGTATATGTATATGTTTATATATGTGTGTGTATAGTCAAGCTAGTTTAAGGCTTAAAGAAGCTCCTAACTAAAATTATAAAGTATACAGCAGTATGTAAATTTTCCAGTGTGTAAATTGTAAAATCTAGCTAATTTAAATAATTTAAGCAACAGTTAGTAATTTAAGTAATTTAAGCAACAGTTAGTAAGTAACAGTATACCAATTTGCCCACAATATCTAAACTAAGCTATCGTTTCAGACTATATTTAGTGGATTTTGAGGATTATATATAGTACCTTAAAAAAATTTGCAAACAACCTACCCCTTCAAATGTATTCCAAGTCCTCTCACAGCTCGAAGAACTTGTGGTTAAAGAGAGAACTTTAATTGCAGTCTTCTTTAAGTGTGGTGCATTATCGCCATAATTACTCCACCAAGCACCTCAAATAAGGATAATACACACACATATATATTAGTAACCAAAATAACCACAAAACAAAAGAAAAAAAAATTGATATCATTTTGTTCTTTACCTGGTTTAGAAGTGTTTGCATTGTTTGATAAGCATTTTCAGCTTGCTTGCTTCCAAACATACCCTCCATATTTTTAAACTTTGGTAGCTCTTCATCGGTTATAGTACATTGAGTGTCAGTGTCATCCGAAATTTTTTTTATCCACAATTATGATAATTGCATCCATGCATAATGCATTATCTCCTATTTTAGTCTTATTCCTTATGAAATAATCAGGATTAAGCATATATCCTGCTAAATGCAGATGGGAATGTAGTCATCCTTTGGACTTCGACTCAATAATATCCAAATTGGATTGTAATTCATTTCAACACCCTTAAATATTTCATCTTTGATCTCTTTCTTTGCCACTACAAGTTCTCCATACACCTATGGCGTTGAAGGCCTATCGCTATCAACAAGATGAAGAACTTTTACTAATGGTCAAAACACAAGAAAACAAGAATTTACTGACTTCCAAAATGAAATGCTAACTACTATGGCATATGCCACTTTTCCTCTTGTTGTCTTAGAATGTGAATTTTGGCTCCAATCTTCAAAAGCAGACATAACTCCCAACTGCACTTTTTTTCTCCATTAAGCTTCACAAAGTAAGGTACGTGTCCGCAAAAAATGTCACCTCCAGTCGAATTATGTCTCGTTTGCTTCTCATCTTTCTCATCATGCTTAAGTAGAGTAATGGGAATATATAAAGATGGTCAAATTTCTTGCCTTATCAATTGCGTTCTCGAACTTAGGAAGTTTACCTATTGCCTCTAGCATTAAATTTATGGTATGCATAGCACAAGAAGTTGAAAAAAAAAAAAATTAGGTCTCTTAAATTCCATCAATTTTGCAGCAGACATATTGTTAGAAGCATTATCAGTCATAACCACAACACCTTTCTGGCCCCACATCTTCAATGCACTTATCCACATACTCGAATATGTAATTTCCTGTATGGGAAGCACCGGATTCTTCCCTTGAAGAAATGAAGGAAATCCCCTCTCTACAATGCATACATAAGTTCATAATGCTTCTTCATTTTCGATCACTCCAAGCATCGGTCATGATCGAACAACCAAACATATTCTTCATGTTTTTTCAAAGAATATTCAACTCTCTGAACCTCTGCTTTCAAACACGGCCCACCTAATCGATATCTACTCGGCGCACATAATCCTGGACTAAATTGTTCAACAGACTCTAACATTATCATGAAACAATCATTTTGAATGGCATTAAAAGGAATACCACTCTCAATGACCCAACGAGCAATATATTATTGTTCATCCAACACCTTGTTATTGTCCGACATATACACCATGTTAGCTTGTCTTATAAACTTTGTATTATCGATGCTAGGTTGTGCATTAACCTCATTGAACTTCCCTATAAGTCTGTAATTAGTTTGCTTCTTAGATCTAATTTCTTCATCTTCCATACCTTCTGATGGTGAATCCACATCGGACTTCTGATGTTGAATCCACAGTAGACTTTGAAGCAACATTTCTTATTTCAAGCTAATCATGCTTCTTTTGTGTTTTTTCCCTTTTTACATTGTCTAACACCTCTCTACATAAATATTGCGCTTCCACACTAGCTTTATCACATGCTTTCACATTCCCTGTCCCATCGGTTACATGGCATTTTAACCAATATATGCCTTTAGAATATTTCTTTTGATAGAATATACATTGAAGTTTGTAAAGACTAATAGGACCATATAACTCTCCAATTTCCACCCTACATCTGTAGATGAGCGCTTCAATGCTTTAGCAATATCAGTAGCTTCGACATCACGTATATTAATATTAGAAGCTCCAGAAGATGCAGCCAAGGTATACATATGCATAAAAAAAGCTTAGATTTTGAAACAAATAAAATACATATACATTCATAAAAGGAAAATCCAACAAATAAACAAGTTTTATACTCAGGTTTAATCGATAAAAAGTTACTAACATGCACTAACTAATGTATTTTCAAGACGAGTTATGGAAGCTACTAGGTGAACTTCATTAGTTTGATGTTAATACAATATCATGATGCATGCATTTTCAATCATATGCAAATATGCAGTATATTAACTATAACATTCAAATTGCAGGAACTCCTGCAATGGCGTCAAGTGTTGTGTTGATGCAATCAAACTATCAAAATTCTATATCCATGTACATGAGAAACTGGGTGTACCAACATCCTAAAAAAACCTAAACTTTGGTTTAATGCTATACCAACAACCTCAAAATTGGGCGTACCAATCGCGTTAAAACATGGAATAATGAACAGAACATAAAAATTCAGAAACATTAAATGAGTTCGTTTTTCAACAACCAAACACAAAAGGTGCTAGCTTCAATCTAATGTTGTAGTAGCTTCAACCAAACCCAAAAGACTAGTGATAATTTATTAGTAAAATGAAATATAAAGTTTAACGTTACTAATAAGAACATCTACTATGATTTTTCCTAATAAACTACCACTTAAAACTTGCAAAAAATGACAACTCCAAAAATATTTTCTAAAAGTGACAAGCTTACCGGACCTAAATATACTGATTGGTTAAGAGAATTTAAAATAGCATTGACTTAAGAGCGTCTTTGGACAACTGTTACATGTGAACCTAAAGAACAACTCATTGATGCCGTGGACCCCAAACTATGACTTACTTATGAAAAATGGATGTTAGGACTAGAGATCGTCTAAGATTTCATGTTGTTTATGTTAGATAAGCATTGTAAAGGCAGCACGATTTGTCCATGAGATATTTAATAGTCTTAATGTCCTGTTTGGTGAACCATCATGTTCCGCAAAGGTACGAGGCTACAAAGAAGCTAGGTACGAGGCTACAAAGAAGCTGTTCAATACCAAAATGAACAAAGGATAGAAAGCGGACAATTATGTGCTGATGTTGAAGGGCTATATTAGTACGCTTTCGTAGTTGGACCTATGGATAAGAAATGAATTACAAGTTAATTTGATCCTTGGTTCTCTAACTCCTTAGTATGACCATTCATACTAAATTATAATGAACTAATTAAATGTGAATCTCGTGGAGCTCTTTAGTATGTTGAATATCGGCTGAGTTTGCATCAAAGGATCAATGGACTATACTTGTTGTTAAGGGTAGTGCATTATCTTCGAAGAGTTTGAAGAAGCCAAAAAAGGAAAGGTAAGAAAGATAAGAAAAGTAAGAAGACCGATGGCAAGGGTGAATGCACTACTACCACAAGCAAGATCATTGGAAATTGAGTTGTCCTGACTACTTGAAGATTGTTAGAGAAAAGAAGCAGAATGGTTCCGTGGCTCCATCGACTACATTTATGACTCAAAATTGTTTTGTAATCAATAAAATATCATGGGTCTTAGATACTGGATTTGGAACTCATATTTGTAATTTATTACAGGGACTTAGAAACTGGCATCACATGACAAAAGAAGAGATGAGGCTCCAAGTTGATGATAGATTTAATTATTGTGGATACAACAGTGAGGAGACATTCATTTAGTTTTGCCTAGTGAAGTAGTATTAATATTAAATGATTGCTATTTTGTAACGGACTTTATTTGTGGGATTATTTCTTTTTATAGATTGTTTGAGACTGGATATATATTTCATTGTGCAAATAACATTATGAGCATTAGTTTGGATGGAAATAAAGTCTATAATGGTATTCTTGAAAATGACATTTATGCGATTAATACTAATTATGCGTATTCTATGAATAATTCTTTAAACAATATAAACGATTGTTATCTTTGGCATTGTAGGTCAGATCATATTAGTGGAAAAAAACTTCACAAATTGAAACTAAAGGTTTTCTATCGTTAATTGATTCTGAATCAGTTAACGTGTATGAGTTGTGATTCAAAGGTATAATGACCAAACACCCCTTTAGTGAGAGCAATGAATGAGTTAATGATCTCTTAGTGTTAGTGCATAGTGATGTATGTGGCTCGATGCCTGTAATTACTAGAAATAATAGTTGTTACTTTGTTACATTCATCGATAATTTTCTGAGACTAGATAGTGTATCTTATGAAGAATAAATCCGATGTCTATGAGAAATTTGTTAAATACAAAAATGTAGTAGAAAACCAAATGGCCCGTAAGTTTAAAATTCTTCGATCAAATCGAGGAGATGAGTACGTTGGATAAGATTTCTAACAATACTTAAAAGACAATGTGATTATCTCTCAGGTTACTCAACCATATACTCCGTGGCACAATAGTGTGTTGGAGAGAAGAAATTGAACCCTATTATATCTGGATTATTCCATGATGAGTAAGGTTGAGCTATCTCTGTCCTACTGAGGATATGCGCTTGAAACCATAGCTCATACGTTCAATTTGTTGTCTACCAAATTTGTGCCTAAAACTCCATATTTGATGTGTTATGGTAAGAAACCCCAACTCAAATATTTGAATGTGTGGGGTTGTCTGTCATAAGTTAAGAACGTTGGCTTGGATAAACTAAAGGCAAGATCGGTATTATGTAAATTTATTGGATATCTTAAAACTCGATGGGATATATATTCTGCAATATCGAGGAACAAAAAGTTATTGTTTCTCAACATGCCGTCTTTTTAGAAAATGAGTTTCTATCAAATGAAATTAACAACGAAGTTGTATATTTAGATAAGATCCAAGAAATTAACACTGGGGTTGGAGTAGTGGGATAACAGAGTTCAGCCGTAGATGAAACACACAACCTATTATAAGGTTTAGTAGGGAATCTAACGCACTAGAGAGATACTATGGTTTTCTCGTGGATGGCAAAAAAGAGGACCGTGTCTTAGAATATAATACTCCTCCCTCCTTCCAACAAGTACTATAAAATAAATACCACACTCTAGCTTGGAGCAATGAATCTGCAATGGATTCCATGTATGAAAACAAAGTATGGACTTTGTCAGATGTACCTAAAGGGACAAAACTCAATGGCTGCAAGTGAATTTTCGAGAAAAATCTAAATGAAGATGGAGAAGTGGAGACTTATATTATAAGACTAGTTGCGAAAGGATTTCATCACATTCAAGATGTTGGTTATGATAAGACCTTTTTGCCGTAGCTATGGTTAAGTCCATTCGGATTATGCTAGCCATCGCTGCATTCTATGACTATGAAATATGAAAATTTGATGTAAAGATGGCATTTCAAAATGATGATTTAGAAGAAACCATCTATATGTCATAGCCTGAAGGTTTTTTAGTTAATCAGAGTGAAGGCGAGGCTTACAAGTTGTTAACGTCCATATATGAACTTAAACAAGCTTCAAGGAGTTAGAACAAGTATTTCGGTAAGGTAATCAAACAGTTTGTTTTTTACCAAAACACAGAGGAAGCATGCGTATAATAGGGCAACGCTATCGTATTCTCAGTGCTTTATATCGATGACCAATTATTGATTAGCAATGATACTTTTTTGTTACAATCGGTGAAAGCTTGGTTTTCCTAGAATTTCTCCACGACTGGTTTGGGAGAAGCAACTGATATTCTAGGTATAAATATGTACAGAGATAGATCTAAGTGGCTGTTGAGATTGTCCCACTCCCTACATATAGGTACCACAATGAAGAGGTTCAGTATGGAGAATTACAAGTGTGGAAATGTTCTAACACAATTTAGATTCATCCTTTCTAGGAAGGACGCCCCTCATACCGATGAGGAGAAAAAGCGATGAAGAGGATCCTCAGCCATGGGGTCCATAATGTATACTATGCAATGTGCTAGACTAGATGTGGCATATGCATTAGGATGCATAAGCTAATACCAACCTAATCTTGGAGAAAATATTGGATAGCCATAAAATGTGCACTGAAGTATTTAAGAAATGATAGAGTTAGGGGTACACCCTAAGGGAAATTATATAATTTGTTACATACATCTAACTCGATAACCAATCTTGTTCAAAATAAAAGGTGTTTTCTATTTATTATGTACATGATACAATGTAATTTATTAATTAATTAATTTAGTTAAAACAATATCTAATAGAAAATTAACAAATGGTGTGTTTGTGTTAACAATTACAAATAGATGTAATCATGACTATTGTATCATAATATTATAAAACACATCATTTTGAATATTCCTAGTTAAGATCCATTGAGATTGGATATCAATGTATCCATTGAGACTAGAGTAAGTGATATTTTTCAAATGTTGGGTGGTGTATTAATCATGACTGCTAGAGGCACCTAGAGATTACGTACTAATAGTTGTTGGATAACTATGGAGCAACTATCGATAGTTTTCTATTGGTTAATATAACTAAGGTCAAACAGAAAATATTGATGTGACCGATTACACAGTTCTTTTGACTTTAGAATACTGCCGATCTTCAATATGAAAGTTCTGTTTTTATTATAGTCAAAATCATGGCATGACGTCCATCGAGTGACTATAGTTAAGTCAAGCGGATGTATTGGAAGTGAAGCACTATTTAAGAGATGATTCGTCTTCTCGGTTATATGTTGTTAGTATCACTGCTAACTCAAGTCAACTCAAAGCCAAAGTTTCTAGCCGGAGCATTTTGGTTAATAACAATTGTTATTATTGAACCAAGGACTTTGTGTTTAGATATAGAATTGAATATGAACAATATTGGAATTTTGGCCATTACCAAATTCCATGATTTCAAAGTATATAGTTTTGACAGGAAGAATTGGTGTAAATAATAGTCGCGACTGGGTAATGCTTAATAAAGCAAAATTAGATTTTACTAAAACCAAGTAAGAAATAAATTTGGCCAAAATATCACACTGTCTGCTTACTGATGTGTGAACACTAATATTCGAATAGTTCGATATTAATTGCCGACCAAATTTACATCCGACGAGTCACACAACCGAAAATGATGAATTCTCCTTTGACCAAATGATTTAATTAAGTTATATTTGTTAAAAACTGATTAAATGAAATATTATGCTTGAAATATTATTTATAAAATGTATTATGATTTGATGAATACATATTATTAAATTTATTTATAATAGCTATAAATATATCAATCGATATACGATATCGATAAGCATTAAATTAGATTTAATTGCGTGATATTTTTATTTATGCTTAAATAGGTTTAAGCCCATCATAGGGTCGATAATTTTAGCAATAACATGGGTTAGGGGAGGCTCATGTTATGGTGAGATTGACTTGATTTGGATGGTTCAGATTAAAAGAGATTGAGTAAAAGATGTGATTTTTAATTCTGTCCTTTCATTCCTCTATTTAAGCATCTCTTCCTACATTTGATTAGGATCTTTTTGGAGCCTCCGTCTTATTCCTTTTCTAGTTTACCTTTATCCTCCTTCTCCCTAGTCTCCCAAGTTTAAATCAAATCAGTATAGCTGCTACCCGATAGTTGGTGGTCAATGGTTCATGGACTATCACTCTGTTGGACTGAAAATCATTTCTAAGAGCATATAAAATGGTTTTAAGGATGCTTAAGGGCTCTGGCTGCAAGGTACATTTCTAATATAATTACAAACATTAATTATAACTGTAATGTTCAAATATCTATATATAGTACTGTTAGTTAACGACGATAGAATATTCAGATATATTATCACAAATTAAGTTGGTTATATATATAAGTATATATGATTATATTTTTTTATGATAATCTATTAATGTATAACATGGCTCAAAATAAAAAAAAACAATTTTTCATTATTTAATTAATTCAATATATATTCATATATTTGTATGGTTTATATTCAAATACTATATTATACATGTGTAAAATATGAAAATAAAATTTCATATATGATGTTTAATAAATATAATATTTTGGAAAACAATAAAATATATATTTATTTATATATTATTTTTAAATAATAATCAAATCAATTTAAAATATAAATAATTATATAAATTTATATATCTATAAAAAAATTATATTTTATAAAATTTTATTGATGGATATTAAGCTCATGCCAGAATGTAAAAATACATTTTTTTATTTTTAAATATTTAAGTTAAAAAACAATTATTTATAATTGAATTTCAAAATCATTTTAAATTATAAAATTATCTGTTAAAATTTCATGTAAATTTTTTTGGAAAGTTTAAATTTAATTTAGTTTTAAAAATGACATTTTTTATTTTAAATAATTTTATACTCTGTTATTAATATATATATATATATAATTTAGTAAATTTAAAAATATAGTCTATGCATAAAACCTGTTCGATACATATATTTAAATGAAAATACATTTTATAACTTTATTTAAATTAATATATTTTTTATTATACATATTTATGTATAAGTATTTAACGTATTATTTTATATGTATATAAACATATACATATATATAATCTATGTATTTGTATAAGTATCATTTACGATAATATAGCAAAAAATATTATTTATTGTTAAATAATATAAACATCTTTATATAGTATATATATTGCTAAAATTATATATTAAAATTCATATATAAATATTTATATGTTTATACAAAATTATAAACAAAACAAATTTTAATTTATTTATATATATTTTTTGAAATATTTTTTAAAGAGCAAATACACACATGCACATACATTTGGAGAATACATTTAGATATTGAATGAGCTAACAACAACGTTGTGATATAAATCCCAACTTCTATATATAGGCATGTTATATCTTTTACGGACAGATACCTTACACATGTACACATTTATATATGTGTATGTGATGCACACATATATTTAATATAACATTAAATTAAATAATAAAATATCACTTTATAAATTTAAATAAAATGAAAGATTTTATTTAAATAACAATTAGAAATGTTCTAAATAAATTAGATTTCGTAGGCTTAATAAAGATCAAATAAAGGGAATATTTTCGAAATTCATTCATAACTTCTGCTGTAGGTTGGCTCAGTTCTAACAGTGGCATCGGAGCCCAATAGCATATGCAGTCTAAATTAGTCATGTTAGGGTTAATTGTTAAGCTCAAAACCAAGGTAGTAGGGGTGTCTAGAAAGATAGTATCTAAGATTAGGTATGGATAATAAAATACACTGCCCTAGTTGGCTATTAGCCTGGCCTGAAGAGATATGCGAGCACAAAGGTTGCATAATAGAAGAGATCCAATTTGAATTGGGCCTTGCGCTAATTTTTAATTTTTCTTGTAAATTCAAATAAAAGATTTTAAGTTTTAATGTTAAATCTAAAATAAGATATAAATATATTATAAAAGTTATAATATAATAAAAAATTTCAAAATATTTGAAAAATATAATACATATTAATTTGAAGAATTTTAATTTTTTAATAAGAATACTAAAATAAAGTAATTAAATAAGTTAATTAATTAATGTGTATATGTATTATATATTAAGATATATGTTATGTTGTTTTAAATTGTTTAAAATAACATAAGTATACATGAGCATATATGATGTGTATTTTGAAATTAATAAAATTTATTAAAATACTTTTACTAAATAAATTAATCAAAAGGTTAACTAATTAAATAATGTATACATAATATGATATATGTAATACTATAAAGTTTACTATGTATTATACATACTAAATATAAATGTTATATTAAGATAATATAAATTAACTAGAACGTTAACTAATTAAAATTGATTACATATGATTTAATTAATATAATATTATACGTACGACTATTACATAAGTAATACAAAATATAAAAGTTATATAACATAAAACTTATATAATATGAATGTATAAATTAAACGTGTGATATTAAAGAAACCCAAATACACTAAAGGAATAAATACATATGAAAATGTACGTATACCGTGATTTCTAATGTGTTCGACACTTGAATAACCAAAGCAATTCATAAGAATTACATTATTTTATAAGTCGATATCACTCAATATAATATGTTGAAGATATGAATCTTCAATACAAAGTTGCCCTCTACCATATTATTAATAAATTACTTGCATACTCCTTAGTTGTTGAGCAAACTCAAGCTTGGGATGTTATGTGTAGTATTATTAATATATTGAATGGACAAGGTAAGATAACTATATGTATTTGTTAAGCAAACTTAAGGTACACTTAGGCCATCGCGATATGGTACCTACGAATTAATAATTTCATTTCGATTTGTTGAGAAAACTTAAGGTCAAAGTGAAATTGGAGCAAGGTACCAAGGGTATGCGTTGTATACGATACAACTAATAAGAAGTTATCCATCATCCGCGAAGGTATGACTCATTGAAAAAACTTAAGGTCAGTTTCCAAGACGGACGAGTCCTAACATCCACTAGTGAAGTTGAAAGACTTCTATATTTTGACTTAGGGTTTGGTGAAACATAAACGACTAGTCCGAGCCTTATTAGAAAAATGAAATGATAACATTTAACCTTTCTAATATTGTAAGAACATATGTTATATGATGTCATAATAATCTTTGATAAATTTGTGCATTTAATATGATTGATAAAATGCTATCAGTGAAAATATTAAATTGAACCGAATTAACGATTGACAAATAGGAATATAACGTATACTTACTAGTAAATGCTTGTTGCATGTTAACGTTTCAACTCCCATGCAAGCACCTAATTTTACAACCACTAAATATGTTCAAAATTTGGTCGCTTATGTATTTATTTGACCGACACCGTGTACTGCATTCCATAAGTTCCAAGCTCAAAAGCAATACAAGACTATGAATATTTGATCCATATACAATCGCATGTAAATGTTATATGGTGAACGATCATAGTTTGTAATGTACAATATTTCAATGAAATTAGTTCATCCGAAATTAGAAAATAAGCCATAGTGTGAGACCGAGTATACAATTTGATCGATTACAATAAAAAATCATATTATGTTAAATATAACACAAGACCAAAACTACAATATAGATCAGAGAACTCGATTAATGAAATATCAGTGTGATCAATTTACGTAAAGTGTATCATAATTATGTCCGTAAATGTTACACATAATCAAAAGCATTTTTGTAAAGAGTTCATTATGATATTGTAGTAAGAGATTCCTTTTAAATGGTTCGACCACTTAGAAAGAAAAATACAAAAGTAGATGTGATTTAAGGTACGTCAGGATAAAGAGAGTGAATAGTCACTTCCACTTCGTAAAGAAAATTTGAAAATGAGAATTGCTTTAGTAATAATTGATATTTAACAATGGAATGAGAAATGCGATTTCCACTCTAAAATGAATTTCTGTAGAAAATTATTTTCTATGAGATTTATTTCTTTGAGTTCAAGATATTTAATCAAAGAACTCTCTGCTGTAAGCTATCTGTAGTATATGAAATAAATAATATATATTAAGAGATTGATGGACCTTTGAATTTCGTATGCTATTATAGAAATGACGGAAATAGTGGAAGCATGCTATATAGCATTTATTGGTTGCATCAAATTTTGAAAATTATTTTCATAAAATATACTTAACGTTATTTATGAAGTCATGACTATTTTTAATGTTGACTAAAAAAATAGATATAGTTATATTTTAGTATGAATATTATGAATATTCGTAATGAAATGGAACTATAAAGTGGTATTTGTTTTCATAACAAAAGTGATGCATTGGAAAATACCGAAGTATCTAAAATTATTTACAATTATTTAGAATTATAGAATAAGTCATAGTTTGGGAAATAATTTATTATTATATGATTATGAATCATATGTTACTAGTTACTTATATCTCAAACAATTAAGGGCTGTCCACCCATTTTGTGGGAGCGTCATAAGAATTAATGAACTCTTTGGATTGACACATATAAGATGCAATTGCAAGTTTATAAATATCAAAATGGTCCCACCTACTTTATTATATTCACCGATGAGTTATCACTAACATGGACATATGTATTTAATACACATGTATTATGTCTATAATAAGCTCATAAAATATAAAAATGGAAGTAAATAAAACAAAATGCAATATAAAATAAAATTGATTTGAATTGATTGAATATGTGAGTATATTAGAAAGAGTTTCGAACGTACCTAAAAATGAATAAATATTCAACCCCAAATATCACTCCTCCCTATATTACATAATGAATTATTGATAAGGAGTATCAAACTTTGTTGGACAAAGCACGATTAATGATGAGTGAACTTAAGTTTAATTATTTCAATCAGGTGTGTACTTTAGAGTAGTACACAAGGTTAAAATTAATATCATCCAAAGAATAACTTAAAAATCACACAAGATGTGGTTTATTGGAAACCCCTATATATCCTAGGCCAAGGAGGTAGCAGGTTATGCGAGTCAAAAAACTGCACGTAGTAATTGTACGTAAGGGATCTTGTATGAATCATCCCAAGAGAACTTTGGGAATGATGGTCAATAGATGAATGATTTACGTTATGAACATAAATATATTATGAACTAATGCAAAGTCAATTTTATACAAGTCAATTCATAAAATTTTTATGAATGTATGTTCCATTGCATTGAGAAATAATTATTGTTTCAAGAAATACCAATATCATAGCGAAGGAATTTCCTTTAAAAAAAATTATTGGTATAAAATGGATTTGGATATGAACCAAGAATAAAAATGATTACAAGGAATGAAATGAGGTTGATAAAATCTAAATGAACATAAATACATTAGCGTCAAGTATTCTTGTACATTAAAGAGAAACTGCGAGTTTCTTATCAATGTCAAGAATAAATAACCCTTGGTTGTTTAATTAATCCATTAAGAGTATTGGCTCTATAATATGATATGATGCGCAAATTCAAAATAGATTCCATGTACAATATCAAAATGTGATTTTTATAGTTATATCGGAAGGGTTATGATCCACTGGCCACCAATGTGTCTTCAAGAGGAATCCAAATGCACTGGGAATATAGTGAGCCACACGGATAAGAAAATCACCATGAATTTTAATTGTTGAAATTAACGTAACAAATTCATCATTCGATGTGCTCACGCTTGTTTGATTTTACTCACAAAATTATCGCCTAGTATGACTTTATATTTTGGTATATATGTGTTGATTCACAAATTTTTAAATATAGATTTAGACTAGACTATTTTTACATAACAACTAGAGTATCTCGCAGTCAGTGGGAGAGATATTGAGTTTAAGGGTTTTTCGAATATGATCCAAGAACGGATACGAAAGTATCATTAAGAAAAGCATCAAAATTGAATAGGTGTTTTGATAGGAATATCAAATGGTTTGGTTATCAGTCAAAATACAGAGGAAGTGTACGCTTATAAGAAAGAATAGTCAAAGGTACACAGATATTTCTAAATCATACGTTAACAACACATTACTGATTATTAACAATGTACTTGTGTTAGAATCATTTTTAGTTGTTTTAATACTCAATGTTGGATTTGTAAATAATGTCTTTTATAGTAAGTATAAAAGATATCGGAAATGTCGCGGACGATATGCAAGGACATCTTATTAAAATGTTTAATATGAAACATATAAGATGGATTCCTAATGCATTGGTAATAGGAATTATCGTACATGTTGTCTACGATATCATGATTTGTTTATGTATATGGTACATGAGGCGAATATCAAACCCAAATTGATATCATTAAATGATTGTTTGAGGTGTTCTTGTGCATTTATGAAATACTAGAGAATTACTTACAGAAACCACGAACTCCTTATAAATGTGTGTTTGGACTCAAACTTCATAGGTGGTATTGAGTACAGTATGTCAATAATATATTCAAGTTAAGAATCTTTAAGTTAGAAATGTTCCAAATAGAAGAGATTATGGCTGATTCAAAGAAATTGCAAAATACATTGACTTAAATTGCGCTACAATAAAAGCAATGTGTATATATATAATAAATGCATAAATTTATAACAGAGCCAAAGGTAGTTTCAAATGTTGAGAATCCTTTAACATTGTTATATGATAATTTCACGATATAGTTCATAGTAGAACTTAGAGCTTATTAAAAGTCGAGAGACATACTTTGAATTATTTCATATGATAAAACAATTCCGTGTATGATTTTCCGAGAGCTTTTGATTTGTATACGATGTTGCAAAGCCGTCCATACATCTCTATAACATTTTCTTCTTTGGCCATTATAAAATTCTCGTATTCTCTACTCATCATGGAAAGACGAGATTCCTTGACTTGAGATGTTCCTTCGTGAGTCGCTTCGAGTGTATGCCATATTTCTTGCGCAGTTAGCAATGTGAGACACGATTAAATTCAACCTGATCTAATGAACAAATAATCGAATTCATAGCTTTGGCATTAGTAATCTGTAACTTATTTTCTAGATCTGTCCATTGATCCTTCGGTTTATTTATTTCCTGATTATTTACAATTATAGTTGGTGCTCTATACCCTATCTCAACAATATCTCAAGCGTCAATGGTTTTCAGAAAAATTTCCATCATATTTTTCCAATAAGCATATTCACCATTGAATATTGGTGGTCTAACTATGGATTGACCCTCAGCAAAAGCTTTATTAAAAGAAGCCATTTTAAAAATTCAAATTTTTAAAAACAAAAATTGGTTTTTGAAAAAAAATCGAATTTTAAAAAAAAATTGACTTCTATTCCTAGCTCTGATACCACTTGTCGGATCGATTTCACCCTAGAAGGGGGATGAATAGGGTGATACTATTAATTATAAAAATTGATTGCGGAAGTTTATATAAAATATTTTCAACATAGATATATCAGAATTATAGCAGCATAGATAATCGCAGAATAATAAATGCAGAAATAGAACGACACAGAATTTACCCAGCTTCGGCAAAACCTGCCTACGTGCTGCCCCCAAGGTTTCTACTAGAAATTAAGAAGTCAGATGCTTACACACGTAAACTCCCGACACCCTCTATCGACTAGCCTTAACTCTATGCTCAAAACTCTGCCACAACTCATCCACTGAGTTGCGAATTCTCAAAATACGCCATGTAGTTTGTCCCCTAGTCACACAACTAGAATTTACAACGGTTTTACAGAAGAATTTAAATTTAAAACAAATTTAAAATAATCAAAACCCTATTTGAAAAATTAAGCCCAAATATGATTGTTTACAATAAAGGTCGGCCCCCTTTTTATTTATTTCTTTATCGGCCTGGTTCCCTTGTGAAAAATGGTGGCTTTCTCATTCGTTCCTCTCTGATTAAAAATTAGGACTTTGAAATGCCGGCTTTAAATTGGTCGATCGAATTGGGATTTCGCTCTCTTTCTCTGTCGATCGATCGTCTCTTCACTTGGCTCACGGCTCCTTCGAAGATCGAGTTCGATCTTGCTCCGGTGTGTAATTTTTGCTTTTACTTCTTTTGATTTTGCGTACTTGAACTCGATGGATTTGAAAGCCGATGATGATAATGTTTATATACGGTTTGAATCCCAATTTTCTCGTTCGTCTGATAATTGTTTGATTTCGTCAATACAATGCTCGGCCATTCGATCTTCGTTTGGATACTTGAGACTTATCAATTTCGTATTTTTATGATTTCTTGATTGACACGGTGTTGATTTTGATTTCTTGGCTACCACGGTGTTGATTTTGGTTTGAACTTCGGCTTTGATAAAACTGTAGCATTTTCAATTCTCGGCCATTTTGGCATTTTTGATAATCTGGTTCTTCTCTGTGTCTTCATCACTGATTTGGTTTGAAACTACCTGCGGCCTTATTTTTGGTTTGAAACTTCGGCTTCTCTGTTTACTGCCTCTGGTCATTGCATGTGGCTTTGAGTTGACTTTGCATTTCCTTTGTGTACTTACTTCGGCCATTATGTCTTTGACCTGTAGCTTGAACTTGTTACACATATATTTACACATATAAAAAATACGCTTCATTTGTTCACTGAACTGTTGTATCACTTTTTTGATGATGCTTTGACTGTTGAACTTGGTTTGGATTTGTGGTCTTGTGTCATAGTTTGTATTCTCTGGTTTGATGAAGTTTCATGTTGCCACCTCTAGTTTACCTTGAACTTTAACTGTGCTCGAGTCCGGTTCATGTTGTATTGTGAATAGTGTTTCCAGTCATTATTTCTGGTTTAAGTAGTTCGCATTGATTTCCACTTGTATACATACATACAGTTATGTGTGTATATAGGTGTGTCAGCACAGGTGTATGCATTTATCTTTTGCACTGTGTATTTGGTAGCCTCGAGCCTTTGTGACATTTGCAGTTTGATTATGCAGTTTTGGGTTTCATGTACATTGTCACTGCATACATGTTTGCATATCAACTTGTTGAAGTCACTTTTTCTTGTATCACACATCTCTGGTCTTTTCTTCATGTATGCACTGCCTGTGTGTAGTTTGCACTGTGCATTCGAACTTGATTCTGTAACCTTCATCACGTGTACACTTTGATAATCATGCTGCCAGCCATGTGTATATATGCACATGTTCTATTTTACTGGCATTGAATCAGATCTTTTGGGTCTGGTCTTTGATGATGCTTGACTACTTGTATATTGATATTGAGCCACTGTTTCACTGTTTTATGTACTTTGTCCATGTTATACTGTTCTTTGATCAAAACTGCCACTTGATGCCTGGTGCCTGGTCTTTGATGTATCGAGTTGCATCACTGGTCTTTGCATTTGTTTTCATTTACTTCGAGACAGTTTCTGTTGTAAGTGCATTTGTAGCTTAGCTCTTGTTTGGTTTTTGGTGCACATGCTTGCTTCCCTAACCTGTTGCACTATAAGCTTCATGTGTACTTCTGGTTAGCATATTTAGCTTGGTTGTCTTGAGTACATTTGTATATAAGATACTTTGACTGTTGAGGCAGTGGCATTGATATTTGAATCTTCATTTTCTCTTCATTATTGAGGCCATACTTTTGTTGGATATTGAACTTTGTTGATGAACTTGAAACTGTAATTCTGCTTCCATATCTGACAAGCTACATTTTATTCTTGTGTCCGTCATCTTTTAATTTTTATTTTCACTTGAACTTCATCTTGATTTTTGGAATTACACCTGTGTTGAATCCAGCTTTAAAGCTCGGGTTTGACCTTGTGCTCGTTTGTGATTTCACTTGAGTTGAACCCGACTTTGATTTGGGTTTGACCTTGTTCTCACCTGTCCCTGTAATTTTATCAAGTGTATATATCGATGTGCATGGCCTTGTGGCATGTACAGTGATACACTGTGCATGTCACAAGCTGTTCGTGTATGATGAATTCGAATTTAAATGATGACGAACAACCCAAATAACTGAGGAAAATAGTATTTTCAAAATCCACATTTTATTTTATACTGCAAAAATATTTCCTTTTCAATTTTACTGCGTCAATATTTATTTTTGCAGATTGCTCAGATGCTGGATTCAATTTGGAGTGAAGTTGAAGATAAAATACGAGTTGAATGAATGAGTGATATTTAGTGAGGTCAAATGTAAATGTGAATCATGATGTAACCAAAATTGTACTGTAATTGAAATTGTATATACATAGTGAGAGCTTGAAATATGTTCCATTCAAAAATTGTAATAAATATTTATTTGAATAAAATATCCGTTTGAATTCAAATTCAGTGTTATTTATTTTATTCATCAAATGTTTATCTAATCTGTGAAAATAAAATAGTATATTAACAAATACATTTAAATGAATATATATATATATACATGTTTATTATCATCAAACAAAAATCATATACTCGCATATTCAACAGATGTTGCTGGATATTTTCAAGTTTTCACTTGTTTTTTGTTTTCATGAAGAGAGAAGAAAGAAGAAAAGAAAATTACCACATCTTGGGATATTGGGAACCATACTTGTTTAAGTATGGGTTTCTCATGAGGGAGTTGGGGCCTTAGGGCTCCCAAATTTGTGCTTTTCTGAGAGAAGGGAAGTCATGCATAACCACCACACGTGCACGCCGCCGTCGCAGTCCGACCGACCGAACCGGGACGGGTACATGTCAAATGATAATAATTTTTTTAGATAGAAATGGTCTGAATTTTTTCCCGTTATGTATGAAGAATTTAAACAAAGCAAGACACTGGAAAGAGCGCCGTTATTAACTGTTCTTAATCGAACGGATACGAAATTCAAACGGGTGCGACCGTTGATAACGGTTCAGAACTGAACGGACGCAACCGTAGATGAATAGACACCTCCTCATCTCTATTTATAGGTCGGTCAGAATTGTTGTTCAGAACACAGAAAAAATATTCTTCTTCTTCTTCCCACGCAAATTTCAACGCCATTAGAGTGTTACAGAACAATCTCATATCAATTGATTTGTAATGCCTGCAAGTGTTGTAAATCCAGTCAAATTTGTCACGCATGTGCGACGTTGCCGATTGAATTTCATTTCTTCGCTCTGTTCTACCTATGTATCTTGTATCATTTCAAAATTAGAAAAAAGTGTTCTTGACCAGATCAAACCGTACAAATTTTGAATCTGCCTATGTTGTTCCAAGATTTCATTGAATCCTGAAAATCGATAGTTAGGCAACCAATTTGTACCTGCTGGGTTGAGCTATTATTGAAAAGAATCTATTCCATAGATCTTTGAAGTCAGAAGTATGGCATTGTTTTCGTCGGATTCGATTCAAACCACAAATTTCCCAACATTTTCAGATAATAGACTTCGGCCATGGAAGGTTCGAGCGCCCTGCAAGTCATGAATCAACATTTAACTCGATTGGAGCACTTTGATGGAGACAATTTTACTCGTTGGCAAGAGATAATGAAATTCTTCCTGATCACCGTAAAGTTGTTCTACATTTTGCAAGATGGCTTGAAAGTAATACCCGATGAAACTGACAAAGATGACGATGTTCTAAAGGCGAAACATGCAAAGTGCAAAGAGGATGATTTTCTATGTAGTGGGCACATTCTGAATGCATTGTCTGCTCCTGTCTACAATGCACATAGAACTTTGGAAACTACAAACGCACTTTAAACTGCACTTTTAACGACCCACTATTTTGGACCATTCAAATCGATAATAAAACTACACATGTCGGACTTGAATAATTTAAAACAGTAGATTGTAATATAATTTGAAGAAAATAAAATCAATCATAGAATCACAGACACAAATAAATCAGAATAACTCGCAGCGAAAATAAAATAACTATAGTAGTTCATGAAGCTACTACAACACAGTCTCAAACACAGCTTCAAAACAAGTACAAAATCTAGAGTCTAAAAAGTAAATACAACGGAAATCCCAAATGCATAAATGTCCACTAGTACATAAGCCGAATAGCAATATTGAATGGAAATAGATAACAGCTAGGTAGATGGATGATCTCCATCAAATCCTCTGGCTCCAGAACGTGAAATCCAAAGCTGATACTTAGGTTGACCCGAGTGTAAAGAAAAATAAAAAACACTCGAGTCAGGACATACATACTTATACAATGTAAACAAACTCAAGTGAACTGTAATATAAATGCACAAGTAACTTAAAGGATGTTTGAGACCGCCCATCCTTTAAGGATCCGTCTAACTATTTACTATTTAGTAATATACACTATTATAATAATGTCTACAGTAAAGTGTGATATACTTAAAAATAGTGTTAAGGAGTTACTCAATATCCCCCTTAACACATTTTATAGTGCCTATAGTCTATACAGTACCGTCGTGCCTCCAGATCCGGAGGCTACCACAAATACTCCATAGGTATGACACAAATCAAACTCGTACAAGGCACGCTAGGGTAGGTGACACGGCACAACTAGGCAATGCCAGGGTGGATATACCAATTGCACTTCCGGACCAGTGGTAACGCATAACAGCCACTATCGCCCACCTCAAGCCACACTCCTAAAATCAAAGGTGAGCACCAATTAATCACAAAGTAAAAGAATGGAATATGAAGAAGTATGTCCGATAAGAGGAGTGACCTCATTAGCCCGTCGATTGCTCCTGTTTTAGCCACCTTATGTCAACTCACGGAGTCGGGTCCATGTTCATACCTTAAAGGACGTCGCCACCATCCTACTTCATTCTAGAATCTCCACCGCGTATACGTTTGTTAAAGTGGTTTTCAGAGTTGGCAGAGAGTATGAAAACTTTCGATCCCTATCTCTTTAACAACCAATCGTTATTATAACCCATGGATATTTATTTCAAAATCATTTATACTTCAAAAAACAAAATATCATATCCATTTCAAAACTATGTCAATATGATATTATTTCCATTTAAAAACCAAATCAATATGATATCCTTTTCAAATAAAACCTAAATTTCATATCATTGAATATTTCCTTCAATTTATTTGAACTAAAAACACCCTTTAAAATCATCTTAAACCAAAACCATGATATAAAGTCATATCCTTCAGTCTTCAACTTCAATACGTTTCAAATCAACATATTTAAAGTTGATTCTTAATTTATACAATTTCAAATAAATTCATTTCCAAAACCGTAGTACTTTCAAAGCTATAATAACTCTGAAACCAAATACTTTGAAACCATAATGCTTTGAAATCATAACACTTGAAATGTTATCATTTGGAAATCATAATACTTAGAAAATCTTAACACCTTTAAAACAATATTCATTACTAAAGTTGTAGCATTTTCTAAGTTCATTCGTTCAATGATAACAATTTTAAAAACATTGTATTTTCAGAAACAACAGCATTTAGAAAATGTTACAGTAGATATAGTAGTATTTCAAAAATATTGTCATCTTCAGAAATAGCAGCACTTATAAAGCGTTACAGTAGGTTTTTTGGTATTTTAAAAACAGTTCAATTTCAGAAACATCAGCACTTATAAAGTGTTACAGTAGATAAAATTAGTATTTCAAAAATAGTTCAATTTCAAAAACACCAGCACTTATAAAGTGTTACAGTAGATAAAACTAGTATTTCAAAACAGTTCAATTTCAAAAACAGCAGCACTTATAAAGTGCTACAGTAGATAAAATTAGTATTTCGAAAACAGTTCAATTTCAGAAATGTAGCACTTAGCAAATGCTACCTTAAAATCACAGCATTTTGAAAATGCTTCCAATACAAATTCCAGATTTATTACAACATTTCAGAAATATTAAAACCTCAATTTTAGCCATTTTAACTTATAAACATATCTCAATTTTAGCCAATATCTCTTTATATTTTATATCATTAAATCAAATCTTTAAGCTAAAATTTCATATATTTTAAAAATTCAGAATACTCAATAAACTTTTAGGAAAATATTATATTAAAAATTAACCATGGATCTATATAATATTTTCTAACCTACGTAAAGTGATACGGATATGTACCATTTCAATACATAATTTAAAAAAAAATCCGGGTTCTATCATTTCAAACCCACAATCCTAAGTAAAGTAAAATAAAAATCGCTTGAGCCTATCATTTCATCTCATAATGACTTTTCCTTATTCTAATGTCCGTTCGGGTATGTATCATTTCGACGCATAGTGATTCTATTCTACAGGGAACGTGTAGTGTAAGAAACAGTAAATGAAAAAAAGTATAGCATAATATAACATATCAGATGATGTAACAGATTTATAAGCAGATTTTAACATCATATAATCATATCATAGGCATATATGAACTTAACAACATAGAATATCAATTACTACTTACCCACTTGTCATTGTTTCACAATTATATAAGTACGAAGGTCGAGAGTAATAAACTCACCTTCTAGAGCTGGAGTTAACAATTCAAGACACACGAATAAACTTCGGAAAGCATGGCAAAGCAGGACTTAGGTTTGAGTGGATGATAAGCCAGGATTCAGATCTTGCAACAACAAAATATACAACATATATAAATCTATATGTTCAACACATATATATAAATAAATAATGAAACAAAATGAAGAAAACATTGGTTTAATCAATAAGTAGGCTCGGTCACAACATACTAGGCTTGACCATCCTCAAAATATGGCTTGGCCATCATTGTTTAGGGCACATACACTCGGCTATGACCAAAAATAAGGCACGGCTAGGGACTGAACTGAAGTGATGGTGTGGAAAAAGTCAAGTGAAGGCAAAAGGTCAAGGATGTGATGAGGTTTGGGTTCGGCCATGAGCTAAAGTGGCTCGGTCTGGGACCATGCTTGGTCAGCTCAGGTCTGGTGGTGCGACAAGGGGTCAGGTCTGGTCATGGAAAGGGCTAGAGGAGGCGAAAGTGGTGGATGGTGGCCGAGGCTAAAGGAAGAGGAAGGGGTGATCAATAGTGCTCGGCTAGGGTTTTCTTGCAATATTGTGATGGGGTTTGGATCTATTGGTCATGTCTAGGCATAGGGGAGGCGCTGAGGTGGTGCTGGCCGACCATGGTGGTGGTGGAGGAGGAGACGTGGTCAGCTAGAGCATGTGGCCGAGCTTGCTAAAGGAGGAACAAACAAAAGAAAAGGAGAAAAAGAAGAAAGAGGAGATCATGACTTATTGGTTTTATTTTCTTTTGTTCAGGAAGTTGCAAATGAGAGAGAGATGAGAATAAATTTTGTACGTGAATGGAAAAAAGAAGCGGCGGCTAGGGTTAATAATGCACAGCTAGTAAAATGAAGAGGCTAGAAAAGGAAAAGTCATAAATTAAAGGAAAAGCAAACATATGTCTCTTGAATTTCCTAAGCCCAAAATCAAACAAAAATCAAATAAAAGGTCCAACGGGATAGAAAATAAAATATGAAATAGAAATAGAAATGAACATAGGAAATAGAAAATAAAATACAGAAAATAATTGCGTGTAAAACACTGAATTTTGTCAAATTTAAAAAGTATAAAGAGAATTTTTACGAAACGAAAAGCAGAACCAATATCAGATCAAATATAGTTTCCAAGAAAAAGATTTGAAATTTAAAATTCAAATTTAAAATTTTCAACTGAAATCAAAGTTTGACCACTGTTGACCAAAATATAAACTTTTCTGAAAATATTTATTTTGGTGTATTTGGAAAATAATTTATAAAAAAATCCAAAATTACATTGGAAAATTCCAAAATATCAAATTTAAATGATTTAAATCAAAGTTTTCAATTAAATTGAATTAAAAATATTTATAAAGTTTATGGGTTGTTACACTCTCCCCCACTCAAAACTTTTCGCCCTCGAAAAGGAACGAGACACGAAAACAAGGAAAGATAAGATAGAAAGCAAATAGTACCTGAAACAAACAATTCCAGATTTGAAGCACGAATTCTCTCATCTGCCTCCCAGGTACAATCCCGATCATCCATACTCCACTACACTTTGACCAGGTCGACAGATTTCCTTCTCAGCTGCTTCGTACCTCTATCGATAGTATGAAGTGGCTTCCTCTTGATAGTAAGGTTAGGCTCAATATCCAACTCTCGAGAGAAGACGGCTGGACAATCAAAGATGGATCATGTAGATATCGACGAAGATGCGAAACATGGAATACATTATGTACTCTAGAAAACTTCTCTGGCAAATCCGGACGATAAGCTAAAGAACCAGTCCTCTCCGAGATGCGGAAAGAACCAACAAACCTAGGAGCTAGCTTCACTCATCTTCCCCTCTTTCCCAAATTATTAATAAATTTATTCCACTTAATATATCTTATCGTATATATTAAGTATGTTTACTCCTATCATAACTACTCAAGTTTATTTATAAATTCCTTTACCGCCATTTTATATTTTTTCAATTACATGTCCAACTTCTGAATAATTTGGTAAGTTATATTGGAATGCAATTTAGTATTATACAAAGAAAATTTTCTCGATTCAATTATTTATCCAAATTTTTTTACTTCAGTCGACAATTGAAATTATCCGTAAATCATAAATTTCAGAAATTAAATCTCCGCTTTAACTCAAACAATTAAGAGATAATTACACACACACACACACTATATATATCAGATCAAATCAAATTTAAAATCATATACTTATATATATTAAATCAAACCATACTTAAGAAATTTAAATCAAATTTTCTTCCTCTTTTTATATATCTTAAATCAAACAAATTTAAATCAAACAAAAGTGTTGCAGAGCTACGAGTTGGTCTCTCCTCTTCGAAACTCGAAAATGAATGTCGATGATGCGACCACCATCACTGAAATTATTTTCCACTGACATAAGGGAAGAGAATAGATTTAAACATTAAAATTTATACTCAAACATACCTTTAAAATATACATTTTAAAACATTAAACCAATGTTTGAAATCACCAGAATTTAATTTCAAATCCATAATTTAAATTTATTTAAATTCCAAATCAGTTTATAAACTTACAATTTTATTTATTTATATATTGTGTCACTAATTATTGGTTTTCAAAACAATAAATGAAATCACAAATTATCATTTCAATAACCAATTCAGTTCTCAATAAACCATTTCAATTTCCATATATTTCAAAGCTTTAAATATTCCATAATTTCAAAACTGAATTTCTGCTAATTCTACACACACAGATATATATATATATATATATATATATATATATATATATATATCAAATTTAATTTTACTATAATTTAGTTTTGAAGTATTTACTTAATAAGTCCAATATCATTTAATTAAAACTTTTAAACTTCAAATAGCTTAATATTACTTTAATTTATTTAAACTTGATATATTTAATTAAAACACCTTAAACCAAATCAAGTTATAAAATCATATCCTTTAAAATCTCAAATTTAATAAATTTCAAATCAAATATATTCACATCTATTAAAATAAATTTCAACAGATAATATAAATCCATAAAAGTGTTATATATATAAATCATATAAAATTTTTCATATACCACATTTGAAAAAAATTGTGTCAGTTTGTTCTGTTAAAGTATTTTGGAAATCCTATCGATATCGTTGATCAGACGAATCGATCGGAATCCCAAATCAACATCAACAGCCCAAACAACACAACATACAAAACAATTTAATGTTAATACAAATATACTCCTTCACTTGATGATTCCAGAATGGGTTTCAAAAATAAGGATAGAATTCCAATTTGGGAGATTCTAATCAAAAGAATTCAAAGATGAAATGAGATGGATAAAGGATTAAGATAAGATTAAGATAGAAGACTGAAAATATACCTGATAACGGTTGTTACAGGTGAATTCAATGAGATGGAGATGATCTTTCCAAGATCACCCATAATCAAGAACACAAGCACGATGAAGACCCTTGGGAATCTGATTCACTCTTTCCGTTTGACCGTCGGTCTACGGATGGTAAGCAGTGCTCAGACTCAGACGAGTACCCAAAGATTCCTGAAAAGCTTTCCAAAACTGACTGGTAAAGATGGAATCTCTATGAGGATGAACACTCTCTCTCATGTAGATCTCAGCCAAACGAGAAGCAAAACGGGTAGACTTGACCGAAAAGAAATGAGCTGACTTGGTCAATCTATCCACACTGAAAGAAAAAGAAGAAAGACTAACATTGATCACAGCGATTCAACTAGATCAACAGAAACTCCATTACTAGAAACAATATGCCCCAGGAATCAGACTTCATCCTTCCAGAAAGGGCATTCCGAGAATTTAGCCTTCAATTGATGATTTCTAAGAGTCTCCAGAACAAAGCTAAAATTAACAAAGAAAGCAAAAGCGGGATAATAACAAAGATACCAGAAGGCCTGCCCTTCTGTTGAGTGGGACAATGATAATTAGGAATAAAAGACAAGATTAAACCAGAATAGAAATCCTAATCAAGGAATTTAATTAACAAGATCGATAACGAAAGGAAAGGAGTTAAAAAAATTTGGTTTCAAAACAAGAAAGGTTTATATCAATATAATCTTTGAAAATCTTTTAAAATCGTTTGAAAATCGTTTTATACTTCAAAATATGTTCTCTCGCAAAGAAATGATTCTAAGATTGATTTTACTCATTCTAGGGTATTTCTACCTTATATCTAATGAGTTTTTGCTCCACAGGCTAAGGTTTGCCTAAAACCAAAGCCCTGATACCAAATGTAATGACCCACTATTTTGGACCATTCAAATCGACAATTAAAACCACACATATCTGACTTGAATAATTCAAAACAGTAGATTGTAATATAATTTGGAGCAAATAAAACCAATCAAGAACCACAGACACAGATAAATCGGAATAACTCACAGCAGAAATAAAATAACCATAGTAGTTTATAAAGCTACTACAACATAGTCTAAATTATAGTTTCAAAACAAGTACAATATCCAGAGTCTGAGAAGTAAATACAGCAGAAATCCCAAATGCATAAATGTCCACTAGTACATAAGCTGAATAGAAATACTGAATGGAAATAGATAACAGCTAGGTAGATGGATAATCTCCATCAAATCCTCTAGCTCTAGAAGGTGAAATCCAAAGCTAATACTCAGACTGACCCGAGTGTAAGGCAAAACACAAAACACTCGAGTCAGGACATACATACTTATACAATGTAAACCAACTCAAGTGAACTGTAATATAAATGCACAAGTAACTTAAAGGATGCTTGGGACCGCCCATCCTTTAAGGATCCCATAAACTATTTACTATGTAGTAGTATACACTATTATAATAATGTCTACAGTAAAGTATAATATACTTAAAAATAGCGTTAAGGAGTTACCGAATATCCAACTTAATACATTTTATAGTGCCAATAGTCCATACACTACCTTCGTACCTCCAAATTGGGAGGCTATCACAAATACTCCATTGGTATGACACAAAATCAAACTCGTACAAGGCCGCTAGGGTAGGTGACAGGGCACAACTAGGCAATCCCATGGTAGATATAACAATTGCACTTCCGGACCGGTGGTAACGCGTAGCAGCCACTACCACCCATCTCGAGCCACACTCCAAAAATCAAACTTGCTCACCAATCAATCACAAAGTAATAGAATGGCATACGAAGAAGTGTGTCCGATAAGAGGAGCGACCTCATTTGCCCGTCGATTGCTCCTATTTTAGCCACCTTATGACAACTCACTGGAGTCGGGTCCACTTTCACACCACAAAGGACATCGCCACCATCCTACTTCATTCTGGAATCTCCACCGTGTACACTTGTTAAAGTGGTTTTCCGAATTGGCAGACAGTATGACAAATTCTGATCCCGGTCTCTTTAACAACCAACTGTTATTATAACCCATGGATATTTATTTCAAAATCATTTATACTTTAAAAACCAAAATATCGTATCCATTTCAAAACTTTGTCAATACGATATCATTTCCATTTAAAAACCAAATCAATATGATATCCTTTTCAAATAAAACCTAAATTTCAATTCACCAAATATTTTCTTCAATTTATTTAAACTTGAAATACTCTTTAAAATCATCTTAAATCAAAACCATGATATAAAGCCATATCCTTCAATCTTTAATTTCAATAAGTTTCAAATCAACATATTTAAAGTCAATTCTTAATTTAATACAATTTCTAATTAACTCATTTCCGAAATCATAGTACTTTCAAAGCTATAACAACTCTGAAACCAAATACTTTGAAACCATAATACTTTAAAATCATAACATTTGAAATGTTATCATTTGAAAATCATAATACTTAGAAAATATTAACACCCTTAAAAAAATATTCATTACTAAAGTTGTTGCATTTTCTAAGTTCATTCGTTCAATTATAACAATTTCAAAAACATTGTATTTTCAAAAACAGCAGCACTTAGAAAACGTTACAGTAGTTATAGTAGTATTTCAAAAATATTGCCATCTTCAAAAACAGCGACACTTATAAAGTGTTATATCATATATTTTAGTATTTCAAAAACAGTTTAATTTCAGAAACAACAGCACTTACAAAAGTGTTACGGTAGATAAAATTAGTATTTCAAAAAAAATTCAATTTCAGAAACAGCAACACTTATAAAGTGCTACAGTGGATAAAATTAGTATTTCAAAATTGTTCAATTTCAGAAACAGCGGCACTTATAAAGTGCTACAGTAGATAAAATTAGTATTTCAAAAACAGTTTGATTTCAGAAATGGTAGCACTTGGCAAATGCTACCTTAAAATCACGGCATTTTGAAAATGCTTCCAATACAAATTCCAAATTTATCATAACATTTCAGAAACATTAAAACTTCAATTTTAGCCATTTTAACTTATAAAACATATCTCACGCTTCAGAAAATATTCATTTGGATATCATTTAACTAATTATTAAATAAAGTAAAATTTTATAAATAAAATATCCAAATTAACTATAATTCATTTGTTAAGTCCGCAGTACACTATTTTACTGAACTTTTATTTTAACAGATAACTTAACATTCTATTTTAGAATACCCATTTCATAAATAAGATATTCATTTTCGAAGTTAAACTCAACATTTCCATTTGAAAACTAAATTGTCAATTATCAAGTTAAGTCAAACTTTAAGATACATTTTACCATCTAAATCATGATTATTTATTTTGCAAAACATATCCATTTCATAAAATTAAATCTATTGCAATCACTAGGTTAGATTTAAAATTCCATATTAAATCAAATTTAATTATTAAGTTACTTATCATCAATAAAGATCTTTATATTACAATTTAAAACCAGCTATTGACTTATAAAAATTTTAACTTATAGAAAACCAATATCTCCTTATATTTTATATCATTAAATCAAATCTTTAAGCTAAAATTTCATATATTTTAAAAATTGAAATACTCAATAAATTTTTAGGAAAATATTATATTAAAAATTAATCATGGTTCTGTAAATATTTTCTAACCTAGGTCAAGTGATACGGATATGTATCATTTCAATCCATAGTTTAAAAGAAAAATCCGGGTTCTATCATTTCAAACCTGCAATTCCAAGTCAAATTAAATAAAATAAAAATCTCTTGAGCCTATCATTTCAGCTCATAACGATTTTTCCTTATTCTAATGTCCATTCTGGTATGTATCATTTCAACCCAGAGTGATTCTATTCTACAGGGAACTTGTAGTGTGAGAAATAGTAAATGAATAAATAATATAGCATAATATAACATATCAGATGATGTAACAGATTTATAAGCAGAATTTAACATCATATAATCATATCACTGGCATATATAAACTTATCAACATAGCATATCAATTACTACATATCCACTTGCCATCGTTTCATAGTTATATAAGTATGAAGGTCGGGAGTGATAAACTCGCCTTCTAGAGCTGGAGTTAACAATTCAAGACACCCGAATAAACTTCGGAAAGCACGGCAAAGCACGACTTAGATTTGAGCAGATAATGAGCTAAGATTCAGATCTTGTAACAACAAAATATACAACATATATAAATCTATATGTTCAACACACACACACATATATATATATATATATATATAAATCAAAAATGAAACAAAGTGAAGAAAACATTGGTTTAAACAATAAGTGGGCTCGGCCATAACACACTAGGCTTGACCATCCTCACAACATGGCTCGGCCATCATTGTTTAGAGCACATACACTCGGCTATGACTAGAAATAAGGCATTCCTAGGGACTGAACTGAAGTGATGGTATGGCAAAAGTCAAGTGAAGGCAAAAGGTCAAGGATATGATAAGGTTTGGGTTTGGCCTAAGGCTAAAATGGCGCGGCATGAGCTAAAGTGGCTCGGTTTGGGTCCATGCTTGGTTAGGTCAGGTCTGGTGGTGCGGCAAGGTGTTAGGTCTAGTCATGGCAAGGGCTGGAGGAGGTGGAATTGGAGGATGGTGGCCGAGGCTAAAGGAAGAGGAATAGGTGATCAAAAGTGCTCGGCTAGGGTTTGCATGCAATATTGTGATAGGGTTTGGATCTATTGGTCACGACTAGGCATCGGGGAGGTGATTAGGTGGTGCTAGCCGATTATGGTGGTGGTGGTGGGGGGATATGTGGTGGGCTAGAGCATGTGGCCGAGCTTGCTAAAGGATGAACAAACAAAAGAAAACGAGAAAAAGGAAAAAGAAGAAAGAGGAGACCATGACTTACTGGTTTTATTTTCTTTTGTTCAGGAAGTTGCAAATGAGAGAGAGATGAGAATAAATTTTGTATGTGAATGGCAAAAATAAGAGGCGGCTAGGGTTAGAAATGCACGACTAGGAAAATGAAGAGGCTAGAAAAGGAAAATCCATGAATTAAAGGAAAAGAAAACATATGCCTGTTGAATTTTCTAACCCCAAAATCAAATAAAAATCAAATAAAAGGTCCAACAGAATAGAAAGTAGAAAATAAAATATATAAAATAGAAACGAACATAGGAAATAGAAAATAAAATACAGAAAATAATTGCGTGTAAAACATTGAATTTTATCAAATTTAAAAAGTATAAAACAGAATTTTACGAAACGAAAAGTAGAACCAATATCAGAATCAAATACAGTTTCCAAGAAAAAATTAGAAACTTGAAATTCATATTTAAAACTTCAACTGAAAGTCAAAGTTTGATCACAGTTGACCAAAATATAAAAAATTTAAAATTATGTATTTTATTGTATTTGGAAAATAATTTATAAACAAAATCCAAAATTACATTGGAAAATTCCAAAATTTCAAATTTATATGATTTAAATCAAAGTTTTCAATTAAATTAAATTAAAAATATTTATAAAATTTATGGGTTGTTACAGCACTAGAAAGAAAATATCGCATATCCGAGGCGAGTAAAAAAATTCTTTATTTGCAATTTTATGGATTTCAAAATGGATGCCAATAAGTCCATAGTTAGACAAGTAAACAAAATTCTACTGTTAGTGAATCAACTTAAGGATGCTGAAATAAATCTCCCTGAATCTTTTGTTATTGGATTTATAATTTCAAGACTTTCTAATTCTTGGAAAGATCATAAGAAAAAAAAGAAAACATGCAGAAACGGATTATGATTTAAACGGTTTGCAGCATTATCTTCGTATTGAAGAGGACTCTCGTAAATACGAAATAAATGATAATCTACAAACTTAGTCCCATTCTAAGGAAAATATTGTTCAAATTACCGACAAGCTAAAGCCTAAGAATGAGACATAGTTTAAGAAGGTAAATTCCAACAACAAAAATAAAGTTGCATGTTACTACTATAACAAGCCCGGCCACTATGCCCAAGACTGCCATCAGCGGAAGAAACAACAAAAGGTGAATGTGGTCGAAGACTTGCTTGTGTCTAAGTGCAAGAGGCAAACTCCATTAGTGAAAATGATAATGATTGGTGGTTTGATACTGGAGCAACCATTCACATTTGCAAAGACTGTATTCTATATAAGACTTATGAAGAAAATAATTGAGAAGCTGACATGGTTACTGGGGCAAATAAGGTTCCAAGCAAAGTTTTGGAAAAAGGCACCATAGAACTTACATTTACTTCTGGAAAAGTTCTTACATTAGTTAATGTATTTTAAGTACCTGATGTGTGTAAGAATTTGGTCTCTAGATGCCTTCTTAACAAAGGAGGATTCAAGATAGTGTTTGAGTCTGATAAGTTAGTGTTGTCTTCATTAGATAGGGATACTCTTGTAAGGCATGGTTAAGTTGAATCTAATAAAGAAATCTTCTATTTATATTATTGATTCTGTTAGTTTATGGCATGATAGACTAGGACATGTTAATTATAATTGCCTTAAAAATATGCATAAACTAGGATTAATTTCTTATTGTGATTTCGATACTATCTCTAAATGTGAAATATGTGTTCAAGCAAAAATACACCAAAAATCCTTTTAATCTATAGAAAGGAAAACTGGCTTGCTTAATTCAGTATATAGTGATGTGGGTGACTTAAAAAATCATATCACTTATGATGGTAACCAATACTATATAACATTTATTGATGATTATACTAGATATGCATATGTGTATCTAATGAAAACTAAAGATGAGGCCTTTGATAAATTTAAAATTTACAAAGCAGGGGTCGAAACACAATTAGGAGTTAAAATAAAAGTATTACTTTCAGATCGAGGTGGTGAATATTTCTCAAATGGATTCACCTTATTTTGTAAACAACACGGTTTAGTTACCAATGCACTTCCCCATATACACCACAACAAAATGGTGTTCCTGAAAGGAAAAACAGAACTTTAGTAGAAATGGTCAATGCCATGCTCATAAGTTCAAGCTTACCTTATAACCTATGGGGTGATTCTATGCTATCTACATGTTATATCTTAAATAGATTACCACTTAAAACGAATAATGTTTCCCCTTATGAATTATGGTTTAATAGGAAACCTAATCTTACAAGACTTAAAGTTTGAGCTTGTTTAGCATATGATAGAAAACCAGATCCTAAACGACCAAAGTTAGGTAATACGGTATTTAAATATGTTTTCATAGGATATTCACTTAATAGTATAACTTATAGATTCCTAATTCTTGACACCTTAGAAGTTACCAAATTCGTAGGTGTAGAATTCTTTGAAAGTCAAACTTTTGAGATTCCATCGAGATCATCTAGTCAGAACCTAATATGATTGATGATATCAATGACGATGACTATACTCCTGCTCAAAACAGCAAGGAAGTATCAGCACCAGATAATAGTACTGAACAATGGAGAAGTAAAAGAGTGAGAATAGAGAAGGACTATGGTCCTGACTTCATTACATATCTTATAGAAGGCAGTAAGGACGAAGTACTTAATGTGACTAGATATGTCATGAACGTTGATGATGACTCCAAAATTTATTCTGATGCTATGAGTTCTAGATTCAATATTCTAGAAAGAAGCTATTAATGATGAAATGAAATCCATATTGTTAAACCAAACTTGGGTTTTAACCGACATACCTCTTGGTGCTAAATCTATAGATGTAAATGGATATTTAAGAAAAATTTGAATACAAACGGAACCATCGATAAGTTTAATGCCAGATTAGTTGATAAGGGATGTAAGCACAGACATGGAGTAGATTATTTTGATACATATGCTTCAGTTGATCGCATATCTTCTATACACTATTTAATAGCACTTGTATCAATTCACAAATTGGTCGTACATCAAATGGATGTAAAGACTGCATCACTAAATGGAGATTTAGAAGAAGAGATATATATGGAACAACCTGAAGGTTTCAAATCCCCATGCCAAAAAAAGAAAGTTGCAAATTAGTATAGTCTCTTTATGGCCGGAAGCAAGCTCCCATGGAATGGCATGAGAAGTTTGATAAAATAGCATTGTCATACGGACTTATTATTAATGATGCTATGCTGATAAATGAATTTATAGCAAATCGGACAACAATGATTATGTTATAATATGTTTATAAGTTGATTTCATGCTAATAATTGGTTCAAATATATCCTATATGAATGAAACTAAGAAGTTTCTATCTTTTAAATTTGATATGAAAGATCTAAGAGAAGCTGACGTAATTCTAGGAATTAAAATTATTAGGAAAGAGAGGGAGTTATTGCAAACACAATCTCATTACATTGAGAAGTTCCTCCAAAACTATAGTAATTATAATGACAAACCAGCACCTACTCCTCTTGATCCTAGTACTAAATTAGAAAAGAATGCAGGACGTACCATTTCTCAACTTGAGTATTGCACTATTATTGGGAGTCTTATATATGTTATGCATTGCACTAGACCAGACATAGCACATGCTATAAGCATGTTATGTCGATTTCCGAGTAATCCAGGTTTTGAACATGGGAAAACTATTTCTAGAGTTTTATCTTGTTTGAAAGGAACCGTTACCCATGGTTTATCTTATAAAGATATCCTGTTATAAGAGAAGGATATAGTGATGCAACCTGGAACAATGTAGAATCCAAATCCAAGTCTATGACTGGATGGATCTTTACATTAGGAGGTGCTGCTGTATCTTGGGTTTTCAAAACAACAAACATGTATATCTGACTCAACAATGTTGTCAGAGTTGATTGCAATAGAAGATGCTTGTAAGGAAGCAGAATGGCTTAGGAATTTATTAATAGAAATCCCGTTATGGAAAAAGCCATCTCCAGGAGTCTTGATTAACTATGATAATCAGGCTACAATATATAATTTCCCTAATAAGACATATAATGGGAAGTCTATACATATGAGTCTAAGACACCAAATGATAAGATAGTTACTCAAAAGTGGAGTAATAACCGTTGATTATATATAAACGAAGAAAAACTTGACTGAACCACTCACAAAGAGTCTTCCAAAGGCAATGGTTTCTGCAAAATCAAAGGAAATGGGATTAAGGTCTGTGAATGAAAATTGATCATCCTTAATAGAAACCCAACTTATGTTTTGAAAAGGACAGACAAAGTTCAAAGGGTACCAACAAGTAAAGAGTGATTATGGAACACTAAATCAATAATCCCATAATATTTAATGTTGGATTCTGCAAGAACAAAGGATGGATGGTATATCCTTAATAAGTCTAGTTACCTTAAAAAGGTGTATAACAGAAACACCTTAAGAGACTTGCCTATCTGAGTATGGAAATCAGGTCATTCCTAAGAAAGTAAGACCACTCTCTGACGTAGACTCATGAACCCAGAATCAAAAGCACATGGCCATTAATGTGGTTAGAAATACAAAACACTTTATCTAAGAAAATCAACATGTGTGATTGTTCCGGTTTTATTATAAGGGATACTTGGTTCAAGATTCGTTCACCATAGAATTTCGCTAAAGCTTTGAATGGTTTATACTAAGTAACGTTCAAATTTAAAAGATATCATTTATTTATGTGTTGGTTTTCACAATGATGCAATAATTGATCTTTGAACTACGTTTGGCTTGATCCCACTTGGATTCATAGGCAATCACTCAAGTGATGCAGCTATTCCTATTTTTAAACTTAAAATGTTTTAAATTATCAAAACTTAAAAATAGAGGGACAATGTTGGATATTTTCAAGTTTTTCCTTGTTTTTTGTTTTCATGAAAAGAGAAGGAATGAAGAGGGAAGAAAGAAGAAAAGAAATGTCCCACATCTTGGGATATTGGAAACCATACTTGTTTAATTATATGTTTCTCATGACGGAGTTGGAGTCTTGGGGCTCCTAAATGTTTACTTTGTTGAGAGAAGATAAGTCATGCATAACCACCGCACACGCGCGCTCCGCCTCCGCCGACCGAACTAGGCCGGAACGGGTACGAGTCAAATGATAATATTTTTTTGAAAACAGAAATGGGCCGGATTTCAGCCCGTTATGTACCCAAAATTTAAACAAAGCAGGACATTGGAAAGAGCTTCGTTGTTAACGGTTCTTAATTGAACAGATGCGAAATTCAAACGGATGCGACTATTGTTAATGGTTCAAAACCGAACATACGCAACCTTGGATGAACAGACACCTCCTCATATCTATATATAGGTCGGTCAGAATTATTGTTCAGAACACAAAAAATCAAATATTCTTCTTATTGTTCCAACGCAAATCTGCATCGCCATTATAGTGTTACAGAACACTCTCGTATCAACTGATTTGTAATGCCTACAAGGTGTTGCAAATCTAGTAAAATTTGTCACTTCTGTGCGACATTGCAGACTGCATTTCATTTCTTCACTCTGTTCTGCCTCCATATCTTGCATCATTTCAAAATCAAAATAAAGTGTTCTTGACCAGATCAAAACCGTACAAATTTTAAATCTGCTTACGCTGTTCTAAGACTTCATTGAATCCTGAAAGTCTATAGTTCGATAACCTGTTTGTAACTGGTGGGTTGAGCTATTGTCTGAAAGAATCTATTCCATAGATCCTTGAAGTCAGAAGTATGGTATTGTATTCGTCGGATTTGACTCAAACCACAAATTTTCCAACAGCTGTCACGATAAAATAGCTACTTCAATCACTGATTTGTTCCATAAGGATTGCTTCCGCATGAGATGGCTTTCACACCTATTGATTTTGAGGGTTCCGCAACAGTTGATGGCTTCCGCGCTTATTAGTTTAAGAAGCTTCCGCAAGTATTGGGTGTTTGGTGACTTTCGATGGGTTGCTTCCGCAGTCATTAATTTATGGCCTCCGCAATTGATGGTTTGAGATGCCTTCGCAACTGTTTGCTTGCCGCCGCAAGAGTTGAGTGTCGAAGCCTGGTAGGAAGGATCATTGCGGAACCCCTAATTCAGCAGTACTTCTGATCTGCCCGTACCACTGCTTTTTTTCCTTTCGTTGATGTTTAGCAGCTGAGGGGATTGAACGATGAGTTCCTTTTTGCTGTTGATTAATTCAAGGCTTCCACGACCATTGATTTCAGTGCCACTTTGTTTAGTGACGTAAGGGATGAGATTGATGTGAGGGTGCTCCTTCCGTTGCTGTAGAAGCTGATGCTCGTGGCTAAAACCTGATAGGACAGTTCAAAATCGTGCCCACTGTTCTTTAATAAAGTCACTTTTTATACGTATAAATATAATAACTTCAGGTATATGACTTTGTTTTCTTTTCTACATGCTATAAAACCCAGTGTAGGTAAGAATTTAAATAATTGCAAGATCAATTTCAAAATGCTTCAACTATTCTTTGATTTTAAAAATAAAATAAAAAGTTTCAAATAGTACGGTTTTATGAGCATTCATTTATCTAAATGTTAATTTTCGCAGCCTTAAAAACACGAATGTCATATATCTAACTGGTCGATGAGGCATGTAATTTCGAGCATGGCTTTCAAAGGATTATAATTAAAAGGTTTGGAGATATGCAGTTTTGTATATGCGAATTTCTCAAATGAATATAATCATTTGCACAAGCTTCGGATGTGTATCACTAATTTTGACCATATATATGTGTGTGTGTGTGTATGTGTGTGTGTATACACACAGTTTTAAACATAAAATAATTTATATATAAGTGATGAAAAACATATCCATTTTATACATGTATCGTCTTTAAACGTATATGGCAAGTTTTCATGTTTGATTTTGAATACATAAATATCAATTTATAAAAAAACTTCAGTTTCATATATTTCAAATACATGTCAATCTTTTCAAAAAGCAAGTCAATTTTTAAATGAATAAGGTTTCTTATAGGTATGGATTCAAATAAGCATATAAAACTTTAAACATATGGTGTGTATACCTATAGTTCCAAATGAGTCAATGTTCATGTATGCTAGCTTTTTTAAAGTAAATATGTATCATCATTTTCACGATGTGAGATTTTAGATGTGAATTTGTCGAGTAAGTGTAACGACCCAACTTCCTATCTCCAGGAAATCGCATCGCTAATAAGAAAGAAAGGGATAGAGAACAGAAAGAAAGAGAAGAAGAAGAAAACAACACATAAGAATCTAAACAGCGGAACGAATAAATTATATTAATAACATAAAATATTTACATAGTTTACAACCACTATCAGAGTACACAGATAATACAACACATACTAGACAGTTATAAACACCTGTCTAGTATTTACAACATAATACAATCTCAGAGACAATCACAGAACACACAACGGAATACTAATATCTAACGCAGAAGCCTCCTGCTCCATTGCTCCTCCAATACTCGTCAAAGCTAACCCGAATCCTAACCCGAATCCCTTGGCTACTCGTAAAAATTTGAGTACCCAAGAGTCTATGAAAAACAAAAATAAACTCCGGGTCAGACATGGGTCTGGTGTGAGTAACAGGTTAAAGTTGCTTAACTTTCAAAAACCTTTGAAAAGAAAGGTATCACGTAAGACTTCCCACACATAAACATGGAAAAGTTTTTACCTTACGCTAACCAAAACATTTGATAGGAAATCCGATGATATTATAATAGTGTCTAGGGTTTTCAAATAAATATGAAATAGCCGAAATTGTTACATCTATTAAATTCCAGCTACTAGCCACAAACGTGGGTAATACAATCAAAACCGTTGGCACTTATTGGATTTTGGATTCCATACAATGGCAGGGCTACTGGGGTACCGCCCGTCACAGTACGTGGCCTAGATCACCGTACCAAGGAGCCACCCTAACTCCCCTGCAACACAAGGCCGGACCCGTTCCTTACTGAACAGTTCCAAACAAGACACTCCCGGCAGTTGTCGCGATTCAACCGCCCCACACAACCGAATATAAAGGGACTTCTAGACAGGGGTAAATCTTGCTCTCAAGTGGGGGCTACCCACGAAGCCTTGCTGCACCTCCCCTGTTTTAGCCATTCCCGGTTGATGAGGCATGAGGTTACGATTACCTTTATAGGATACATCACTTAGAATGCTCATCTTCCGCCGACGATGTTCTGAAAGCATTCAATCCATACAAGTTCGTTCCGGGTTCGAACGAAACCGAAGGCACTATCTCGTTGCACTCATTATTGGAATCACCCTCAGAGTCAACGACCATAGCCCTTGCACTCTAATTCACCATCTCGAATTCATAAGCACTATTCTGTCAAACTCATTACGGAATCACCCACAGAGTTATACTGACATATAGCCCTTACACCTCGAGTCTTCACTTGCTCCACTTAGATTAACGACCTAACGTTATTTGGAATCGATGTGGTTTTCGGATATCTAAATATGGAAACCCGATCCCCGTCTCATCGAAATCCAAAGCGTGTCTTTTAGGTCCAAGTTGTTTTAAGTTTAAAACTATTTAATTCTAATTATTTATATACACACGGATAGATACTTCACACCATCATAATAGATAATCAACAATATTATCATAAGCAAGTAATCTATATTATCATCATAACTTGATAATCTACATTATCATCATCCATAGATAACTCATATCACCATCACAATGCAACCAATGCATCCATAACACACAACACTATTTATCTCATGTCTGAGATTCAAACCATTCAGGGCAAACCATATCATCCATTCATAAGCAAAGATCTATAATCACACCATCTATAATTAATTTAAAATGAACTAAATTAATTACTTCTATCTCTAATTAATTTAAAGTGAATTAAATTAATTACTTATTCTTTAATTAATTTAAAATGAATTAAATTAATTACTTCCTTATTTTAAATATTGCTTACTTAACACTTAATTGATTTCCAATCAATCAAATAATTATCCTCAAATTAATCACCTTAATTAATCACCCTTGATTAATTATCCCTTAATTACATTCAAGTATTATCTTTAATTAATTCTACAAATTAATTATCCTTAACCAAAATCAGTAATTAACCTTTAATTACTTCCTTAATTAATTACAATTAATCACATTAGTCCTTAATTAATTACATCAATTAATTACTTCCTTAATTACTTCTAAATTAATTACGTTTAACAATTAATTATATCTATTAATCAATCTTGATTAATCTCATTAGTGATTAATTACTCTTAATTAATTACATTACTTAATTATTTCAAATAACTTAATTAATGCTTAAATTAATTACACTAAGTAATTAATTATTAATTACTTCACAAACAAATTACCTTTAATTACACATAGTAATTAATTCAAAAACTCTTCCATACTTCAATAATTACCCCCAGTAATTTACTTATCTTAATTAATTCTCTAAGTAATTATTTTTCACTAATTACTTATCAGCCTATTCAATGATTATTCTAAATTAATTAAACTTAATTAATTAATTTAATCTAATCTAATTAATAAATTGATTACAATGAGTAATTAATATCTTTAATTATTTACATAAAGTAATCATACTTAATTAAATTTCATAATTGATTATTTAAATTAGTAATCCAATTAATTATCAAAATTAATTTCATTAATCAATAAATAATCACATGTTAATGACCATCATTAACAAATTCTTAATTACCTTTCTTAAGTAATTAACTTAAATTAATTGATATTAATTACAAATTAATTAACCTTAATTAATTTCAAATCTTTAATTAATTAAACAAATTAATTAATTTCATTATTTAAATTACCTTACTAATTTAATGAAACAAATATCATTAAATCTTAAATTTACTTTTAAAAATAAAACATTTCTTATTCATGATTACTTTACCATATATAAAGTAACTTAAAACAATTTAACTTAAAATTGTTTTCAAATTACATTTTAAATTTAAAATTTAAAAATGAAATCAAACTTAACTTAAATAAAGTGTTAAAAACATTTTAAAATCTTTTTAAAACTTATGCTAAAGATTTTCTTATTTTATAAAAGAAGTTAAAGAAATTTAAACCCAAATTCATTTCAAAATACAATCATATGTATATATGTTTTTAAGTTGTTTAAAACATTTAAAATATTTAAAACTCTTTTCTTTTCAAAACCTGATTCAAATTTGATTCTTGTTTCCAGATTTGAATTTATGTTTAAATCTCCTATTTTGATTTAAAAGCTTTAACTTCAAATTTAATTATCTAACCTTTTCCTTCTTTTAAATGTTGCTTAAATATTTTAATTTTAAAAGTTTAAATTAAAAATTTAAGTCTGGATTCAAATCTCATTTGAATTCCAATTTTAAATTTGATTTAAATTCTGTTTTCAAAACCCTGCATTTAGATTTTAAAAATCAATTTTGAATTGAAAACACAGGTTTTCAAAAACCTGTAAACAGAAGAAAGAACACCCGAGTCTCCCTCCATTTTACTTCGAGTCGCAAACAAGATAACTTCGAGCAATATACGAATTCACTCGAGTATAACTCGAGTATAAACTACAGCAAATCCCAAACTTCCCTGATACTTCCCTCTGCTCCGTGCATGTGCACGGAGGTCTTGGCCACCTCCGGCCACCACCCAGGCAATGAACAAATCGCCGATCAACTCTGAATCATGTCACGACTAACTGATCTTCACCATCTTCTCGAAATCAGATTCGAGCAAATAAACCCAAAACTGGAACCCAAATCAAAACCTGGCAACATCAGCGACCATACGCCCAAACCTGGAAACAAACTCATTTCCTCAACTCCGACCATCATGTCAAATTCAACCCTGGCCATATCAACATCAATGCCCCAGCTTCCAATTCCCTGAATCCTGATTCACTCGACCACTTGGAGAGACTGCGACGACCAAAATTCCTCCACTGCCCAAAACTAGGTTAACAGATCATGTCAACCTCCCATCGCCTCCACTGCACACTATACATCTTCCTGACATTCTTGCCACACCCCTTGATCATCCCACTACCACCTCCATGAACCCCAAACTCTCCAATCAACTTGACTAACACAGATTGACCAGAACTCATTATCAGTTCAAATAAGTACTGCAATCCCAATCCCTAACTAAACAATATGATTTTAGTTTTAAAAATCATTATTTTGTTTAAGTTTTCAGATTATAACAATGTATTTATAATTTTTAATGTTTGAGTTTCATCTTTATTTAACATACTATGAAGTTTTACAGTTTACAGAGACATCTCTCAATTTAATTTTACTTAAATAAATTTCTAAACTAAACTATGTTATGATTAACACATTTGCTTTAAGACTTAATCCCTAACAAAATTTAAACAAGAACAAGAAGATTTTATTTTTATTTTTAAAGGAATCTGGACCTAGAAGCAATACAAATACATGCACAACAATATTTCCTACATACACAAAATTCACTGATAAATGCAGTCATAACATATTTGTTTTAGGGAAGATCAGGCAACAAAATATTCACTTAAATTTTGAAAACTGTTATGTTACTCACCTGTGATTTCATGAAAGACAGAGCACAAATTTTGGAAAGCTTTTGTTTTGAATTTCAAAAATCAGTGCCTTGCTTTAAAACTGGAAATTTCTTTGCCTCAAATCTTCAAATGCTAATGAAACTTAGCTACTTGCTGTTGATACTTGCATGCAGGCTTCAGGTTTAAAGGATGCAGACAATCATGTTTTTGATATGAATTCAGGTTGCAGGCTATGTACAGGAATTGTAATGCTTTGAAAATGTGCAGATTTGCTTTAAAATTAAACAGGGTAGGGAATATGATTTTGATATGAGGATTTGAAAAAAAGATTTGCAGAGGATTTCAGACTTAAAGGTATGCATCTGATTGAGTTGAAGAAGAATGCATATGCTATTTTCTGGTTTGCTTAGAATTTTTTTACTGTTTTGAAATATGTAATTGTTTCAGTTGAGATTTATCTTTGGAAATGAAGATTGGAAAAAGATAGGAATGAAGGAAATATGTTTTTATACAAGTATGAATGATTTATTTTAAAAATCAAAAGAAAAATTAAAATGAAAAGGACACTTGTATAAAGAGAAGACACTTGTCAAATAAGAAGATTAATTGTTTACACTTGTTCTATGCACATATTACTTATTATTTTTAATTTAAAGATAAATAAAAATCCTCTTTTCTTTATTAAATACATATATAGCAGTTCCATAAATAAATGTGTATATATTTCTTTTTTAAAGAAAATAAAGTGAAACAATTTATATGAAAATGAAAACTTATTTACAAGATTCATATAGGTTTATTCATTTGAATTTCAAAATGAATTCAAATTCAAATGCTATTTACATTTAAAATCCAATTTTAAAACTAATTTATATTAACATATTTAATTTGACCATAATAATTTTGTCTTTTAAAACATATCTACATTTATACATTTATTGTTATTAGAAAATAACATATTTATAAATTTTAAATCATTTATAAAAGAAATCATAAATTACATATCTTATTTATCTTAATTAAAAGAATTAATATATAAAGAGTATCTTAAATTTTCATATAAATCCAAATTATAATTAATAAGCTATATTTAAAACAAATAAAATAAACTTTTATTTATCTTATTAAAATTCAAACTATATTTAAAATACAATTATACAATTTAAAACAATTACTTTAAGTACTTTAACCAATTAGTTATTTATTAAATAAAATAATAATCTTTAAATTATCAAATGAATATTAGAATTTTAAAAACCAAATTTTATTTGTTTATTTAACTTCAAATCAAACTTATCCATTCACAATATATATATAAATATATATACATACATTATAAATAGGAAAACAATTATTAGCTTTTAAAAGATAAAACTCATCAATAACACATTTATTTAATTAGATTATTAAATCAAGTAAATTTTTATTAAAATTTTATCGAATCAATTTAATTTTAAATACAGATTATTAAATTGATATTGCTAAAATTTTCGGGATATCCCATTCCTCCCCCCTTAAAAGAATTTCGTCCCCGAAATTTAAAAGCAAAAGTAATTTAATAACCCATTCAAATTTAAATTTTAAATCACAAACATACATCAATCCTATGCTAACAACCATAGCAACCAATCTATTTAATCAAACAAATTTAATTATCCAGATAAAATTCTGGATAAATTTTCTCGAGTTTCCCCAAGTATATATATATATATATATATATATATATATATACCTGAATACTCGCCCTACAGAATACAAACAATCTAAACTACGAAGCTACAGAGCTTCTACTCATCTAGATCTATAGAACTAGACAAGATATCAGACTACAGACGAGTCTGACTCAACCACTAAACCTTCTTGAACAGCTGGTTCCACTTCCAGAGATAACTCATACACGTACTCCCTCAGAGATACGTGAATCTCATCGAATCCCAGTTATCCAAACTGGCAATTCAACTCTTGAAAACCAACACTAATCCAACCAAAACACAGAAGAGATCCAAAACAAAACTCCGACTTCGAAATCCAAATTCCTTCGTCTCTTATCCATAAAACTCTTCGGATGATCCTGGGCTGCCTACATCCAAACCGATCAGCTCAACTCTTGCTGATTCCTCTAAAATCAATCTAGATCAAAAACATCCCAACACAACGATCTTCTCAAGATCAATCCAAAACCGGATACACAATTTCACTCTTCAAACCTCAGAAGAATAAACTCACTTCTGCTATTCAGAAAAGACAAAACAGAAGCATTCCCAAACTGCTTCCGCTGCACAACTCTGATCTGGTACAGAAGACACTGCTGATGAAGAATATGAGCACAAACTGGACATCACTTCCCAGAAATATGGCTCAACATATCCAAGAAAACTCAGAAGTTCCACCATCCTGAGCTGCCTCACCCAACTCTATCTCTAAGAATCATCCTTTTTCTACTAGCTGATCCACCTGTAGCACTCCTGGAATCCAGTCAATAAGAAAACTCAATCTCCAGATGTAGAAAAACCTCTGTCTTCTTAGAAGGCAACCAAAAATTCTTCAATACCTCAAAAGAACACTCAACCTATCGCAAGCCGCTTTTGCGATCAATAGAGACCCATTCCAAAGAAAATTGTTCTCTCTTTACCAAACAGAACAGCTTACTCTTAATTAGCCAATCCAATAAAGTATTGGGTCCACTCTGCTGCTTCTGAACCCTACCTTCAGATACTACCCAGCCAGCCAACTTCTGCCAACACAGACACTCCGAGATGCACTGCTGACTCCAATGCCAAAACCTCCTTAGCTGAAGTTCTTCGAGAAACTCGGCCCTCAAAACCAACCACCACATCCTGCTGAACCCAGCCACAACATCGAAGCAAACACACTTCCTAACTTGTTCCAAAGAAAACATCTTCGGAAATATCCATATTCACTGCATCTCATCACGCAGCTACTACTTCCTGAGGTATCAAAATACCATCACACACTTCTGCCAACCAACAGATCCATACTCAACTCATCCATCTTCAAAGATAAACTCTGAACCTTTACAGGTTACCTTCAGAGATCGATGAAATCTCTACACTCTGCACAACCCACTCGAGATGGTATTAGGTCTACAGTCTCGACAAACACACTTCCAACCTTAAACATTCAAATTCCAACCAATGGTAGTAATCGTGTTACACACACCACTACCTTATCTACCCTTATAACTTATATTGGAAAACCTGAACAGGTAACCCAATAGATAGGTAGAAATAATAATTATATATATATAGATATATATCAAATACTACAAATACGCTCTCTCAAGATAGACACCACTTCAGAACACTAGGTATTCACTCAACCTAATGCTCTGATACCTCTGATACCACTGTAACGACCCAACTTCCTATATCTAGGAAATCGCATCGCTAATAAGAAAGAAAGGGATAGAGAATAGAAAGAAAGAGAAGAAGAAGAAAACAACACATCAGAATCTAAACAGCGGAACGAATAAATTATATTAATAACATAAAATATTTACATAGTTTACAACCACTATCAGAGTACACAGATAATACAACACATACTAGACAGTTATAAACACCTGTCTAGTATTTACAACATAATACAATCTCAGAGACAATCACAGAACACACAACGGAATACTAATTCTAACGCAGAAGCCTCCCGCTCCATTGCTCCTCCAATACTCGTCAAAGCTAACCCGAATCCTAACCTGAATCCCTTGGCTACTCGTAAAAATTTGAGTACCCAAGAGTTTATGAAAAAAAAAAATAAACTCCGGGTCAGACATGGGTCTGGTGTGAGTAACAGGTTAAAGTTGCTTAACTTTCAAAAACCTTTGAAAAGAAAGGTATCACGTAAGACTTCCCACACATAAACATGGAAAAGTTTTTACCTTACGCTAACCAAAACATTTGATAGGAAATCCGATGATATTATAATAGTGTCTAGGGTTTTCAAATAAATATGAAATAGCCGAAATTGTTACATCTATTAAATTCCAGCTACTAGCCACAAAAGTGGGTAATACAATCAAAACCGTTGGCACTTATTGGATTTTGGATTCCATACAATGGCAGGGCTACTGGGGTATCGCCCGTCACAGTACGTGGCCTAGATCACCGTACCGAGGAGCCACCCTAACTCCCCTGCAACACAAGGCCGGACCCGTTCCTTACTGAACAGTTCCGAACAAGACAACCCCGGCAGTTGTCGCGATTCAACCCCCCACACAGCCGAATATAAAGGGACTTCTAGACAGGGATAAATCTTGCTCTCAAGTGGAGGCTACCCACGAAGCCTTGCTGCACCTCCCCTGTTTTAGCCATTCCCGGTTGATGAGGCTTGAAGTTACGATTACCTTTATAGGATACATCACTTAGAATGCTCATCGTCCGCCAGATGATGTTCTGAAAGCATTCAATCCATACAAGTTCGTTTCGGGTTCGAACGAAACCGAAGGCACTATCTCATTGCACTCATTATTGGAATCACCCTCAGAGTCAACGACCATAGCCCTTGCACTCTGATTCACCATCTTGAATCCATAAGCACTATTCCGTCAAACTCATTACAGAATCACCCACAGAGTTATACTGACGTATAGCCCTTACACCTCGAGTCTTCACTTGCTCCACTTAGATTAACGACCTAACGTTATTTGGAATCGATGTGGTTTTCGGATATCTAAATATGAAAACCCGATCCTGGTCTCATCGAAATCCAAAGCGTGTCTTTTAGGTCCAAGTTGTTTTAAGTTTAAAACTATTTAATTCTAATTATCTATATACACACAGATAGATACTTCACATCATCATAATAGATAATCAACAATATTATCATAAGCAAGTAATCTACATTATCATCATAACTTGATAATCTACATTATCATCATCCATAGATAACTCATATCACCATCACAATGCAACCAATGCATCCATAACACACAACACTATTTATCTCATGTCTGAGATTCAAACCATTCAGGGCAAACCATATCATCCATTCATAAGCAAAGATCTATAATCACACCATCTATAATTAATTTAAAATGAATTAAATTAATTACTTCTATCTCTAATTAATTTAAAGTGAATTAAATTAATTACTTATTCTTTAATTAATTTAAAATGAATTAAATTAATTACTTCCTCATTTTAAATATTGCTTACTTAACACTTAATTGATTTCCAATCAATCAAATAATTATCCTCAAATTAATCACCTTAATTAATCACCCTTGATTAATTATCCCTTAATTACATTCAAGTATTATCTTTAATTAATTCTACAAATTAATTATCCTTAACCAAAATCAGTAATTAACCTTTAATTACTTCCTTAATTAATTATAATTAATCACATTAGTCCTTAATTAATTACATCAATTAATTACTTCCTTAATTACTTCGAAATTAATTACATTTAATAATTAATTATATCTATTAATCAATCTTGATTAATCTCATTAGTGATTAATTACTCTTAATTAATTACATTACTTAATTATTTCAAATAACTTAATTAATGCTTAAATTAATTAAACTAAGTAATTAATTATTAATTACTTCACAAAGAAATTACCTTTAATTACACATAGTTATTAATTCAAAAACTTTTCCATACTTCAATAATTACCCCCAGTAATTTACTTATCTTAATTACTTCTCTAAGTAATTATTTTTCACTAATTACTTATCAGCCTATTCAATGATTATTCTAAATTAATTAAACTTAATTAATTAATTTAATCTAATCTAATTAATAAATTAATTACAATGAGTAATTAATATCTTTAATTATTTACATAAAGTAATCATTCTTAATTAAATTTCATAATTGATTATTTAAATTAATTAATCCAATTAATTATCAAAATTAATTTCATTAATCAATAAATAATCACATGTTAATGACCATCATTAACACATTCTTAATTACCTTGCTTAAGTAATTAACTTAAATTAATTGATATTAATTACAAATTTAATTAACCTTAATTAATTTCAAATCTTTAATTAATTAAACAAATTAATTAATTTCATTATTTAAATTACCTTACTAATTTAATGAAACAAATATCATTAAATCTTAAATTTACTTTTAAAAATAAAACATTTCTTATTCATGATTACTTTACCATAAATAAAGTAACTTAAAACAATTTAACTTAAAATTGTTTTCAAATTACATTTTAAATTTAAAATTTAAAAATGAAATCAAACTTAACTTAAATAAAGTATTAAAAACATTTTAAAATCTTTTTAAAACTTATGCTAAAGATTTTCTTATTTTATAAAAGAAGTTAAAGAAATTTAAATCCAAATTCATTTCAAAATACAATCATATGTATATATGTTTTTAAGTTGTTTAAAACATTTAAAATATTTAAAACTCTTTTCTTTTCAAAACCTGATTCAAATTTGATTCTTGTTTCCAGATTTGAATTTATGTTTAAATCTCCTATTTTGATTTAAAAGCTTTAACTTCAAATTTAATTATCTAACCTTTTCCTTCTTTTAAATGTTGCTTAAATATTTTAATTTTAAAAGTTTAAATTAAAAATTTAAGTCTGGATTCAAATCTCATTTGAATTCCAATTTTAAATTTGATTTAAATTCTGTTTTCAAAACCCTGCATTTAGATTTTAAAAATCGATTTTGAATTGAAAACACAGGTTTTCAAAAACCTGTAAACAGAAGAAAGAACACCCGAGTCTCCTTCCATTTTACTTCGAGTCGCAAACAAGATAACTTCGAGCAATATACGAATTCACTCGAGTATAACTCGAGTATAAACTACAGCAAATCCCAAACTTCCCTGATACTTCCCTCTGCTCCGTGTATGTGCACGGAGGTCTTGGCCACCTCCGGCCACCACCCAGGCAATGAACAAATCACCGATCAACTCTGAATCATGTCACGACCAACTGATCTTCACCATCTTCTCGAAATCAGATTCGAGCAAATAAACCCAAAACTGGAACCCAAATCAAAACCTGGCAACAGCAGCGACCATACGCCCAAACCTGGAAACAAACTCGTTTCCTCAACTCTGACCACCATGTCAAATTCAACCCTGGCCATATCAACATCAATGCCCCAGCTTCCAATTCCCTGAATCCTGATTCACTCGACCACTTGGAGAGACTGCGACGACCAAAATTCCTCCACTGCCCAAAACTAGGTTAACAGATCATGTCAACCTCTCATCGCCTCCACCTCACATTATACATCTTCCTGACATTTTTGCCACACCCCCTGATCATCCCACTGCCACCTCCATGAACCCCAAACTCTCCAATCAACTTGACTAACACAGATTGACCAGAACTCATTATCATTTCAAATAAGTACTGCAATCTTAATCCCTAACTAAACAATATGGTTTTAGTTTTAAAAATCATTATTTTGTTTAAGTTTTCAGATAATAACAATGTATTTATAATTTTTAATGTTTGAGTTTCATCTTTATTTAACATACTATGAAGTTTTACGGTTTACAGAGACATCTCTCAATTTAATTTTACTTAAATAAATTTCTAAACTAAACTATATTATGATTAACACATTTGCTTCAAGACTTAATCCCTAACAAAATTTAAACAAGAACAAGAAGATTTTATTTTTATTTTTAAAGGAATCTGGACCTAGAAGCAATACAAATACATGCACAACAATATTTCCTACATACACAAAATTCACTGATAAATGCAGTCATAACATATTTGTTTTAGGGAAGATCAGGCAACAAAATATTCATTAAATTTTGAAAACTGTTATGTTACTCACCTGTGATTTCATGAAAGACAGAGCACAAATTTTGGAAAGCTTTTGTTTTGAATTTCAAAAATCAGTGCCTTTCTTTAAAAATGGAAATTTCTTTGCCTCAAATCTTCAAATGCTAATGAAACTTAGCTACTTGCTGTTGATACTTGCATGCAGGCTTCAGGTTTAAAGGATGCAGACAATCATGTTTTTGATATGAATTCAGGTTGCAGGCTATGTACAGGAATTGTAATGCTTTGAAAATGTGCAGATTTGCTTTAAAATTAAACAGGGTAGGGAATATGATTTTGATATGAGGATTTGAAAAAAAGATTTGCAGAGGATTTCAGACTTAAAGGTATGCATCTGATTGAGTTGAAGAAGAATGCATATGCTATTTTCTGGTTTGCTTAGAATTTTTTACAGTTTTGAAATATGTAATTGTTTCAGCTGAGATTTATCTTTGGAAATGAAGATTAGAAAAAGATGGGAATGAAGGAAATATATTTTTATACAAGTATGAATCATTTATTTTAAAAATCAAAAGAAAAATTAAAATGAAAAGGACACTTGTATAAAGAGATAACACTTGTCAAATAAGAAGATTAATTGTTTACACTTGTTCTATGCACATATTACTTATTATTTTTAATTTAAAGATAAATAAAAATCCTCTTTTCTTTATTAAATACTTATATAGTAGTTCCATAAATAAATGTATATATATTTCTTTTTTAAAGAAAATGAAGTGAAACAATTTATATAAAAATGAAAACTTATTTACAAGATTCATATAGGTTTATTCATTTGAATTTCAAAATGAATTCAAATTCAAATGCTATTTACATTTAAAATCCAATTTTAAAACTAATTTATATTAACATATTTAATTTGACCATAATAATTTTGTCTTTTAAAACATATCTACATTTATACATTTATTGTTATTAGAAAATAACATATTTATAAATTTTAAATCATTTATAAAAGAAATCATAAATTACATATCTTATTTATCTTAATTAAAAGAATTAATATATAAAGAGTATCTTAAATTTTCATATAAATCCAAATTATAATTAATAAGCTATATTTAAAACAAATAAAATAAACTTTTATTTATCTTATTAAAATTTAAACTATGTTTAAAATACAATTATACAATTTAAAACAATTACTTTAAGTATTTTAACCAATTAGTTATTTATTAAATAAAATAATAATCTTCAAATTATCAAATGAATATTAGAATTTTAAAAACCATATTTTATTTGTTTATTTAACTTCAAATCAAACTTATCCATTCACAATATATATATATATATATATATATATATATATATACATACATTATAAATAGGAAAACAATTATTAGCTTTTAAAAGATAAAATTCATCAATAACACATTTATTTAATTAGATTATTAAATCAAGTAAATTTTTATTAAAATTTTATCATATCAATTTAATTTTAAATACAGATTATTAAATTGATATTGCTAAAATTTTCGGGATATCGCAGTATGTATATGGTTTCAAGTGTGTGTGTGCACACACACATGTATATGTAATTTTGAGTATATACGTGCCTTTTAGAGCGCATTTTCAAGCATGTATAATCCTAAATATAACAAGTTTCATGTATAAAAACATAGAGACTGTTGAATATATATATATATATATATATATATGAACAAAATATTATGATATATAAATAAACTTTTGAATTTATGAGAATTTCTAGTTTTGAATGTATAAGAGTGTTAAGGGAAGTTAACTGTTTAAATGAAATGATTCAATGTATATGAGATTTTGAATATGAATAGATTTCAAAGGAGCACGGTTTCATGACAAATGAAGTTCTATATGAACTGAATGAAGAACTTTTATTGAATGAATATCAACAGAGAATTTTTACAGAAAAGCAGAAAATAGAATTCAATACAATGGTAATGTACAAGGCTGATATATATAGATACAAAGTTTCGTCTTTGGGCTAAGTATACTAACGGCCCAGTTCGCTATAACTTGATAATACTGTATACTGAGCATTCTGCCGTTGAGATTTATGTGAAAGGTTGAGATTGCTTTGAGTATCACATGCGGTCTGATATATCCTTACTTGCTTCATTACATTATATCTCATATTCACTTTACTTCTCTTAACTCCCCCCCTCAAACCGATCTAGGGTTACGGAGAAAGTCACGATATCTTCAATTCTTCTCAAAATTAGTAATGGAAACCTCAGATCTGAGTAGTTGTGCTGGTGTAGATGTTATTGAGAGCACGTAATCCATAGATCTGTTATCGGCTCTTCAGATTTGTTGACTTCAGATCAGATCTGATGTCGATTTGAGATATGTAGTTGATTTTATCATCAAAGTGCCTCCGATCTTCATTATTTCTTCAGAGTGAAGGTTAGGAGGGATTTATGATGAATCTGTGACAGTGAGCAATGAATACATGAGAAAGATGATGTCTTGAGTACATAATAGCAGAGGCAATGTTGACAACTGTGATGGTGAGCAATGAATTCATGAAAAAGATGACGCCTTGAGTACTGGTAGCAGAAGCAATGTTGACGAGAGACTAGGGGCATATTTCTTCGGATCTGGAATTCAAGTCTCTGCTTTTATTTCTTCAGATCTGGAATTCAAGTCTCTGCTTTTTCTTTCTTGAATCTTCATATCTGTCCTCGTTCTGGTAAAAAAATTACTTGATAAGGCTTTAGCTAGGATGTCTGCACGTTGGTAGGTTGAAGGTACGTGATTTACTTGTAAATTTTCCTTTAATACTTGCTCACGTACAAAGTATAAGTCGATTTCTATATGCTTGGTTCTTGCATGTAGTATAGGATTTGCCGTGAGTGATACAGCACTTAGGTTGTCACACCATATGATCGGTTTGATATTAGTGTTGACTTTCAATTCACCCAGTAATGACTGTATCCACATAATTTCTGCAGTTGCAGCTGCAACACTTCTATATTCGGCCTCCGTGCTGGATCTAGATACTGTGGGTTATTTCTTAGAACACCATGATATTAGATTATTCCCCATGTAAATGCAAAAGCCTGCTGTTGATCTTCTATCATCTGGATCACTTGCCCAGTCTGCATCTGCATAACTTGTTATGTTGAGAGTGTTGCATGCTTTTAGAGTTAAGCTATAATTTACTGTCCCTTTGAGATATCGCAAAATTCTCTTGACTGCCTTCTAGTGCTCATCAAGGGGATTCTGCATAAATTGACACACTTTATTAACACTAAAACAAATATCTGGTCTTGTTATGGTTATATAATGCAGTGCACCAACAATGCTTCTATATTGTTTATTATTCAGTATAGGTTCTCCTTTGTTTTTGGAGAAGTGTTGATTAGTAATCATAGGTGTAGGTAGATGGTTAGCTTCATTCATCTTTGCTTTGACTAGAAGATCTATAATATATTTCCTTTGGCTCAGAAAAATTTCTGAGTCTGATTTTGTTACTTCAATACCCATGAAATAATTCAGATCTCCAAGGTCTTTGATTGAAAATTGTTTATCCAAGTATTGGATAATGTTGCTAACCTCTGCCTCATCATTACCTGTAACAATTAATCAACAACATAGATTAGAATCTAAACAGTGATATCAGCACTTCTTTTAACAAAAAGAGAATTATCTGATTTGGTAGGTTGATAATTTAATTTAGATAATGTGATTTTCAGCTTATCAGACCATACTCTGGGTGCCTGCTTTAGACCATATATAGCCTTATTTTAACTTGCAGACATAGTTTTTGTCTTGCTCATATCCTAGAGGTTGCTCCATGTAAACTTCTTCACTCAGATCACCATTTAAAAAGGCATTATTAACGTCAAGTTGTCTTACTCTCCTGTGTTTATGTAGAGCCAGTGTGAGTATGATTCTAATTGTGGTTGGCTTTACAACTGGAGAAATTGTTTCATTAAAGTCAAACCCTTGTTGTTGAGTGTAGCCTTTTGCTACTAGTCTGGCCTTGTATTTTGAAATGGATCCATCTAGATTTCTTTTAAGTTTTACGTCCATTTGCAACCCACTATGTTTTTATTTTCTGGTGGTGGAACTAGACTCCATATCTTGTTTCTCATGAGTGCACTGTATTCATTATCCATGGCAACTTTCCATGTTTTGTCTTTAACTGCTTGATTGAATGTAACTGGTTCCTTTGATGTTGTGGATATAGTAGTGACAGTATATGCTTTAGGTTTGAATATTCCACTCTTTGCCCTGGTAATCATATGATGTCCACTTCTGATCTGTGGTTCACTATGAGATGACTCAGTATTTCTATCCGCCATGTTATCTGATTCTTGTTGCCGATCAGTATTTTGTGTTTGACTTGATGCAGTATTGGGAGATTGATCTATGAGTTCAGAGAACTCTGCCTGACCTGGTTCAGTGAACAAAGTGCGTTGTGGAGCAGAGTTATCTGAATTTGCCTCAGTTTCTTCATGACTCTTGTCACTTGAGCATAAAGGTATTGGAGGTAGTGATACTCTGGGATTATAAACTTTCTTGGTTGTTTTTGTACTTGCATCAGAATAAGGAAACACACATTCATTGAATACCACATGTCTACTAATGTATATTTTACCATTACTGTCAAGACACTTATATCCTTTTTGCTTTGTGGCATACCCTAAGAAGGTACAGGGTGTAGACCTGAAATTTAGTTTATGAGAGTTATATGATCTAGTATAAGGAAAGCATAGACAACCAAAGGTCTTTAACTTTTGATTGTCTGGTTTTGTATTAAATAAGACTTCAATTGGTGCTTTACCCTTCAATGCTTTAGCTGGTAATCTATTAAATAGATACACAGCAGTATTGAAGGTGTCTGGCCAAAATTTTAGTGGCAGAGATGCCTGAGCTAGAAGAATTAATCCAGACTCGACAATATGTCTATGCTTTCTCTCTATTAGACCATTTTGCTCAGAAGTATAGGGGCAAGTCATTCTATGAACTATTCCTTTTCTGATAAAATAACTACTAAGAGGTTTGAATTCACCACCTCCATCAGTCTGAACAATTTTAACTTGATGATTAACTTGCTTTTCTATTTGTGTAATGAAGTTTATTACAACATTATGAGTTTCAGATTTTGACCTTAGGAAATAAATCCAAGTGTATCTAGAATAAGCATCTATAAAAGAGATATAATAATTGTAACCATAATCAGAATTGATAGGTGCTGGCCCCCAAAGGTCAGTAGCTATCAATTCCAGTGGTTTTGTATATTTAGTCAGTGAGTCAGAAGAAGGAAGTTTGTGACTTTTACCCATTTGGAAATATGTGCAAATATATGGTAAATTGATATTTTCAACAGAGATTTTATTTTCTTCCAAGATTTTCTTCACAACATTAACATTGGGATGTCCTAACTTGTAATGCCATACATCAAATTTGCTCAATCTAACATTGGATTGAACTGTTTCAGAAAAATTACAACATTTTTCAGAATCTCTTGAGTCTACAGAATTAAATCTGTATAGACCTCTGACTGCTTCACCCTGCAAAGGAATTTCTCTAGTCAGTATGTCTCTAACTAAACAATATGTAGGATAAAATTCAAAATAAACATTGTTATCACTTGCAAACTGTGATACACTCATGAGATTCTTTTTAATTTTTGGAACTCTTAATAAGTTATTGAGGTAAAGTTTTCTTTTACCTTTGATGCAAGCAATACCAGTGTGTGATATCTTTATAGACTCACCATTTCCCATGTGAATGGAACTATTACCTTTATACTCTTTATTGCCCAAGTTTAGATTACCCAAATTGTTAGTGATATGATTGGTTGCACCTGAGTCTAGGTACCAGCTTTCATCGTTGATATGTTCGGGTCTGGCTGATTCATTCAGATGACACATGTTTGAGTTTTCTCCTAAATTGCCTGAATTAGGTTGAATTTGTGCCATATTTGCACTTGAATTACCACTTCTCTGTGTATTAACTATTTGCTTTGGTGTGAAGTTTGTATTGAATCTAAAATAACATCTCATAGTTATAAGACCAAGCTTTTCACAAATCTGACATCTTGGTCTTGAATTGTTATTCCATCTGCCTCTACCTCTAGACCTATTTGACTGACCCCCTCTCTGAAAGACTTGTGCTCCTCTGTTGTTATTGACTTGACTTTTATTTTTTGAATTGGCTGCATAGTTGATAGATAGATCTGATTCTTGTGGTTTACTGTGATCAATTCTCCCTTCATGAGCCAGTAATGTTGAATTGACATATTGCATAGATGGTAAGGTTTATTTAGAAGATATTACAGCCACTACGACTTTGTATTCTTCATTTAGACCACTGAGAACAGTCAATATCTGTTCTGTTTCAGACACCTTATGACCTGCTGCCTCCAACAAGTCACATGTTGTTTTGACTTCTGAGAGATATTCTCTCATTGATAGATTTTCTTTCTTGATATTCTGCAATTGTCTCTTATAATGCATGGTTTTAGCTGCAGACTGAGAACTGAATATCTGTTGTATGGTAGTCCAGATTTCATTTGATGTTTTGCATCCTACTAATTGAGGTAGCAGATTAGTACTAATTGAGGATAATAGCCAAGAACTTATCAAGCTGTCTTGTCTCTGATATTTGATATATTATGGATTTATGATTTGGATGTTTTCTTGATTAGGAATGTGCTCTGGTGGAGATGTTTGTGTCCCAAGAATGAAGCCATCCAATCCATAGCCTCTGATTGCTGTACCAATCTGAAATTTCCAAAGAAGATAATTATCTTCATCTAAGTGTACAGTGATTAGCTGACTATGCAGATTGATTGTCTTGATTAAATTCTCTACTGCATTTGGTTGCCGATTGTCTCCACCATTGTCTGAAGTTTCAGACCCTTCACTGGCCATGATGAAATTTCTTCAAGACAAGAAAGTACTCAGGAAATGCAGGACAAGAAAGTACTCAGGAAATGCAAGAAAGAACTCAGAGGATGATAAGCAGGTTTGATGCATCCAAGAAGTTAGGTGATGATACTAATCTGATGATTTCTTGGCAAGGCACTTACTCTTTTATGACTTTGTGGTATTTTCTTGCTTTTTGAATTTGATTTTCTTGATTTTGAAATTTTTTGCAACGCTTTCACCTAAGTTTGAGGGACCTGTTGCAGCCGGAATTACACAATTCTTTGGCACAGCACTTGTCTTCTTGAAATATTCAGATGAATTCAGAAACTTAGATGATGATGTTTAATCTGATGAGTTATGGAGATTAGATGATGAATTCTGATGATCTACAGTTTTTCCTTTTTCAATTGTTCTTAAGCAAAGTTTTGAAAGTGGCTCTGATACCAAAATGAAGTTCTATATGAACTGAATGAAGAATTTTTATTGAATGAATATCAACAGAGAATTTTTACAGAAAAGCAGAAAATAGAATTCGATACAATGGTAATGTACAAGGCTGATATATATAGATACAAAGTTTCGTCTTTGGGCTAAGTATACTAACGGCACAGTCCGCTATAACTTGATAATACTGTATACTGAGCATTCTGCCGTTGAGATTTATGTGAAAGGTTGAGATTGCTTTGAGTATCACATGCGGTCTAATATATCCTTACTTGCTTCATTACATTATATCTCATATTCACTTTACTTCTCTTAACTATGATACGATTCAATGTTTTAAAAAAATGCAGTAGCCCTATTTTGAACCTTGGGAACATATGGTTTTGCATATAACTTATTTCGGCTGTATTAAGCTCTTAGAAATATAATTCCAAACATATCGATTCCATGTATATATGAAAATCCCAAATATGATCAATTCCCAAAATCTGTTTGTAAAAATTTCCTATGAATTATAGCTCTAAATATGTAGGTTTTGAATAAAGATGGTATGAAAGGTATAAGCATGATTCTGGGAGTGTGTGTATAAGTTTATAAATAAAGATGGCAAGGATGTATGATTTCAAAAGTATGTACTTTATAGAAGTTTCATAGAAAACAAATGCTTTGAATTTGAAATATAAATTAGCTTCATATGTTAGAGTTTTCAAAAGGTATATAAATATTTTGCAATATAATAGAACTCAAAAACATGCATATTCGATTCTGCAAAATGATTTTTATAACAATTCTATGAGATTAAAGTAGATATATGATTTTGAGTAATAATTTTCAAAATACCAGGAGTTTTAAAATAAACATAAGCCTATCTGTTTTCAATTCAACATATAAGCGAATTTTCTGAGTTCCGAGTGCGTATTAGTTTTGAGTATGTTAAGTTTTTAAGCATATAAAGGTCTATATACGTGCGAATGTTTGGTTTCAAACAATCATATGAGCTTAAGCACATATGCATGCATGTTTGATTACAAGAATATGTGTGTTTATAAAACATATAGGTTGTAAAGGGATACACATAAGGTATGATATATATATGTACAAAGTTTAAATGTATTAGCTTTGAATATCTCTTTTCGTATAATGTTTTAAAAGCGTGGAGCTTAAGTAGTTAATTTTAGGCTTATACTGCTTTCGAATATGTACATATTTAATTTCAGCAATATAAATGCTCTATTTCAGTCGTATTACAGCTTTGAGTATGTATCGATTTATATATACAAGCATGGTTTCAGATATACAGAAGTATCGAATATACAGTTTTGAGTGAAAGAAAATATTTTCTCAAGTTTTTGAGTATTCAACCTCCAGGCTTTATATAGAAATGATCTTGTATATGTTGACTTCTTGAATACCCAGCTTTTTAAATATGGCAGTTTTTAAGAACATCAAGTGTAGATATATGGGTTTTATATGTGAATTTGAAAAAATAAGATACTTCTTTATATGTACTAATTTTGATTTATAAGCATATTGTTTGATATGCAAGACTTTAAGGCATATATGAACTGCAAATGGATCCATGCACTCAGACTTCAAAAGTTTTAGTTTCCAAATATAAACAAGTCCATGGTTTTGGATATGACATGATGCTCCAAATCCATATTTGGTCTCAAGAAATATATGATATTTTATATATATGGTTTTAAGGAAGATTAACATACATCAAACCTTGAGTAGATAAAGTTTTGGATATATGACTTTGAATACAATAAAATTCTTGAACATATGTAGCTTCATACAGTAGTTTTATATATAGTCTTGTACGTGTATACAGTTTTGCATATGCATGATTCCAGGATCATTTAGTTTTAAATACATACCACTAGAGCTTTTAATCCCATAAACTTTCTAACAAGCACAAAGAGTTTTATATAAATTTAATATCTAAGTATATATTTTTCGAAACATGTGGATCCCAACACCTACAATTTCAAGTATATATTGGTTTCACACTTGCATAAAGTTCGGTACGCTTGGGATTTAAAGGCACATGGGTTTTCAAAAAATGCACACTTTCGAATGTTATATTTCATACATAGATAATTCCAAAAGTCCACAAGGATGATTTTGAAAATATGTTAATTTTTGGGAAAACATAAAGGTTTTGTGTACAATATGTTTTTGAAGGAGTACGAATTTCAAAAATGCACATGGGCCTTCCTATAGTTTACATTTGATTCCAAGTGGTATGCATAGTTTTTTGAAAAATAAACTATTAAGTATGACAAATTTTCAAAAGAGACCGATTTCCAAAACCATGTGCATGAAGAGGCCAATTTTGAAAACTATTTGCAGATATAGGCTAGTTTTGGCCAGCTCAGCAATGAGCTGGCCTTGTTTTTTCAAAAAATATGAAGGGGCGCATTTCAGAAATGCGCCCCTTTTAATTTGCACCGGCGCATCTGCAAAATGCGCCAGTGCAAATCTTTCTGTCCAAACCTGAACAGCAAACTATATTCAAATACACAAAATCGAAATTCAAATGCACAATCTTAAATGATAGCAAACGTTTATCAATATGCAAGCCAACAAATAAAACTACCATTAAATAAATTCCAGCATAACATAATTAAAATTCGATTACATTCGAATTAAAGCAGATGTTATAGTTCGATTACAAAAGCAAATTGATAGTAAACTAAAAATAGGAGTACTCATGGTTGAATTAGATCGTCTTGAGTAGGTGGGGGTTGAGAAGGTCCAGCAGGTTGCGATTGGTGTGTATCCTACCTTCTTTTAGTTCTTCGCTCTTTAGTCTGCATAGCTTGTTCGAAAGAGCTTGGCCGTGTTAATCGATTTCTAAAAAGGAGTGTGTCAATAAGTTTCTTCAAATCAAGACACCGTGGTTGGACTTCTCGTTCGGGTACTCTACCATGTCCGATACCATCTAACCCTCCTCCTACCATCTCTAGTACATCGACCTACAAGTTGTAGTTATTTATTCAAAATTAGAAATATAATTCAAGTGAACAAACTAAAAATATCACGATAATGTGAAGATTTACCACATCTCACTCAAGCGGTGCACGAGCGGTGTATGCTCGTTCGTGAGAAGTCCGATCTGCAATAATGAATCTTCGAGTAATCGACCTATACTAAGTCATGTATCTAGAAATAGGAATCATAGGAAACTGTTGGTGTACGATACAGTTATGTCTATTGTTCCACTGGACGATAGCAAACTCCAAATCCGGCTTTGGTTTGCATGGATCAGGTGTGTGTTTCTGAAGACCGAACTGTCGCATCACTCGGTCAGGATTATACATTTCTACATTTTGCATGCATATGATAGGTGTCTTACAAAGCCAACTATGCATCCCACTTAGACATATCTGCGGAAGATCGACTAGCACATCCTGTGTGTACGAATTCCATATAATAGCTTCATCTGTTAACATGTCGAGCTGGTCGCGATAGTAAGTGGCCACCTGCTTTGGAGACTCAACCCAACTCCTTGAACCAAACCACCTATACAAATAGTTAAAAAATTAGAGTTTTATTAGTACAAAAATACACACATGTAAATGTAGTTGGAAATTCACTACCTTGCACTATAAGGCAATGTTCTGTCGATTTTCACGGATGAAGTCACATTTGGACGACCAATGGGAAGATGTGTCCATGCCCAAATCTGTAAAATAAATTAAAATTTTGAATACTTTAGAATTAAATATTACATATCAGTTTATAGCAAATATATCTATGCATATTGTACTTGTAAAAGCGAGAGACAACCAGCTATCGATTTAGATTTCATGAGTGCAACATTTGTTAACTCGTTATATAATGTTGCCAATATAGCATTGCCCCAAGAATATCGTGCACACTCATCCAGATTTCGCAAAAACAATAACCAAAAAAGGTTTAGTCATCCATTAGAATGATCGAGAAATAGACGACAAGATATCAAATGTAGAATAACAGCTCTCGCATGATATTCAATTTCTTCATCTGAAGCATCCGATGATGGCTCATCTACAACATATCACGAAGCCATGTCAACTTAACTGCTGCACCTCTTATCTCACTCTGAGGTGGAACCACACCTAAACACTGTTGACAAATATCTTCGTAATTACTTAGCTGTCTGATTGTAACAGGATTTCCTTCTACTGTAACACCAAGAAGATAACTAACATCTGCTAATGTGATGGTAATTTCACCTGTAGGGAAATGGAAAGTTAAAGTCTCTGGTCTCCATCTATCTACCAATGAAGTAATTAGTGCATGATCTATTTTGAAAAAACCCAATCTAGATATTTCTCTGAATCTCGCTCTTTGTAATGCAAGTTGAACTCTTGGAGTATTAGACTTGATTAATTTTAATTTTCTTGAATGATCATGACACTCAAGTGGCTCATCACTCTACACATTCATAAACAAACACTTGCATCAAAATCATAAACAAACACTTGCATAAACAAACACTCAATGGTAATTTTATTTTTCTTGAAAAATACCTGCATCAAGTTCCTATCATTGCTTCGATGTTCGTGCTGAAGATACAAAACACTTGCATTCACGGGACCGGGTACCAACTCTTTAAGAAAACAATGTTCAAGTGTGAATGTAATTGAATGTAAATATAAACAAATTGATGTAAATGAATGTAATTGCTTTGATGTAAATGCTTTGATGTAAATGAATGTACTTGCTTCAATGTTCATTTTGATGGTGCAAAACTAAATTGATAAATAAAAGGACAAATTGATAAAATTCCAAATTGATAAACAAAGGTGTATACTTTTGAATTGAAGATTATACCTCTAACTTGAGAAGATGATGATGATCCTTTCATTATTCAACAGATTTGACGAAGAAATAACTAAAATTGATGTTGGATTTTAGAATTTAGTAGATTTGGAGTTTTAGGGATTTTATGGGTTTAAGAGAAACAGAATTCTTGATGGACCACTCGCTTAACTGCTGAATAAGTATTTCCTTTGTTTGAAATTGCATTCCCACTTGAAAACCAGAATCAACACATTCTGAGGTAAAAACATCTCTAATAGGAGTTACATTTTCAATCAATGATGCCGCCATAATTTTCGCAGTACATAAGTCATCTGTCAAAGGCATCTCAAATTCCATATGTTCATCGTTATCATCGTCATCTTCTTCTTCCCCCAAAGATGCTTCGTTATTTTCATTTTCTTTCTCATGATTAATTTCAAACTCTAGTGCTTCATTGTTAACTTCCATATTATCCATCCATGACATGTCATTATCCATTGAAGCAATTTACATACTATCTATACGCGGTAAACTACGATCTCCATCATCGTTGTTAACCTCTCTAGCATTTGTAGGAACGGAGTGTAAAAATTGATCATTTGCCAATCTAGAGCTTGAACCACCCGGATGCACCGTAAAACTGTGAAAAAAGAGAGTATGAGATCAAAACGCTATAAATTTCAACTACTCGAATGTAAATACTTTAAGAAATTACTTACTTTGTATTCACACAAGTAGGAAATACTGGACTTGGATTGCTCTGATAAGGATAACTTGAAATAGTACCAAGAATTTGAGTAGAATGTTGGTTCAAATTAGTGGTATTTGCATCTTAAAAATGTCTCAACTCCTCTTTTATTACAAATAATTCGATCACTTTCATATTAACGGAAAACAGAGCATTGACATCTTCATCATCATTTACGTCGATAGCAGAAGATCGAGAATCAGTAACCCACTTACTTACTAGTTTTACATCATATTCTTGTGAATTAATTTTTGTAACCTTATACACCTTTTCTTTTAGTTCATGATAGGAGCAAAAAAATTTAACCTTTGAATCTTTTTGTTTACCACTAACATATACCGGTGTATTGTTTTCTTTTATAGCCAATTTTCCATCAAAGTAGCAAATTATAGGGATGAAATCTAACATACTTCTGAAAAAAGAAAACATTATTAATTTTAGAACAATCAATTACTACACAAATACTAATGAAATAATAAAACATAAAAATGAAAGGATGGACATGTGAAAGTTAGAATATGAAAATACCCAAAAATTGAGCCAGGGTTTGAGCTTTTACCTTCAAATTGATGCCAAGTAGCTGATAGAAGTAATCCGACTAGTAATTCTTGTATATTATGGAGATTTTAAGTAGACATTGATCAATTTTTTAGCTGAATGGAAGAGAGGTTCGGAATTGGATTTTGGAGGTTTTGAGCAAAAACAGTGAGTTGGTCTAAGTAGCCTTTTGCTTTCTGTTTTGTGCAGAAAGATTTGCACTGGCGCATTTTGCAGATGTGCCAGATCAAATTAAAAGGGGCGCATTTCTAAAATGCACCCCGTTATATTTAAAAAAAACAAGGCTAGCTCAGCGATGAGCTGACCAAAACTAGCCTATATCTGCAAATAGTTTCAAAACTGGCCTCTTTATGCAAATGGTTTTGAAAATCGGTCTCTTTTGAAAATTTGTCCTATTAAGTATATACAGTTTTGGGATAAATCGCTTTTTATGTATGTTAGCTTATGAGAAACATAATTTTAAGTAAATATGGAGCTTTCAAAAATAATACATGAATTCAGATAAAGTTCAAGTAAAGTGCAGGTAATTCTTGACCAAGTTTTAAATGAATACCAAATTCTAGAAGAAAAATATGTACATGACATCATGTTTCCAAGTTTAGGAATGGGTACGTGGAGTTACGTAGGAAATAATCATTAAGGATTTTAGAACAAGTTGAAAGACTCTAAGCAATGGGTCTATGCTACAAGCAACGAATAACTCCAACTACATCGGAATATAGCAGGTAACATTAGTTGATCAAGAGAATTTAAGGACTCCACAAGTATATCCTTGGATATTAATTTTCATATATACAAATGTATATAATATCGTATATTCAAATTCTTTTAACTTAAATTTTGTAATACCAGTATATTTCTTTGTATATAAGGCTTTAATTCTTGAGATGATACTATATTCCTTCAAAAAAAATTGTTTTACCTTAAGGGGATTTAAGGGGATTCTATCATTTATAGAATCTATCAATTCATGAATTATGACTTTCCAAAATCATAGACAAGATGTTTCTTTTTACTAAGCAAAACCCGATGAGGTATAATTCTATGACTTATAAGTGTGGTGGTATACACCCGTATATAGTTTATTCAAATGATTTTACCATAATCCATCTTTAAGAGAAATATCCATCGAAGAAAGTTAGACTGAGCGGTCCATATAATTATCTACTTCAAAAAAGAATTTATGAAATCTTTGAACTATGAACTATTAAAATTTATTGAACTTATGTAACGAACAAGGACTAAAGTTTTTGAAATAAAAAGCAAAAGTTGTTTTGTAGTGGTGATAAACTGAATACAATTAACGCGACCCTATTTTGTCGCCAGAAATTAATACTATAGATGACAACAGCATCTATAGCGGATAATTTTGGACCTTAAAATGGGGAACATTACAAACTATACTTTTCAAACTATTTTTACCAAGGTCCATTTGCACTGCTACTGCTCCGATCAAAAAAGTCTACTTTCGATTAAAGAACTATTGATTGAAGAATCATGGCCGCTAAGCCCTCTAGTTAAAGATCAGATTTTTTTTTTCCTATAAGGATTTAAGTGCTATACAAGATTCTTTTTGCAAACATCGAAAAGGAAGGCTGTTGTCCACTCAAAACAACCATCGAAGAATTCATCGAGAGCAGAGATCACGAGCGGCCAGAATAATTTAGCAAATTAGACAAAGCAGAAGAATTTTGAAAGGGGTTACTTTTATTCTAGATAAAAGAAGTTATTCTTAAGGAAAGATTGTTACAAGATCTTCGTAGTCGAGAAGACCAAAGAATAAAGAACCATCAACTAGATGACCAATAAATCAAGATAAAATAAGGAAGCAACCCAAGCACTTGGAAGCAAAGCCGTAATTCTAGATCTACACATATAATTTGAAAAGAGAAAGTGAGATTAAATATCAGTAAAAAGCATCTTGGATTACAACTACATCACAACATGACTTGGATTCTAAGACATTCGTAATTCCGATGCAGAGCATCTATTATGATTATGGAATCTTATCAATAAGAACAAAAAAGTCAACTACCGATAAAATCCTAAGGGTCAATGAAAGGAAAATCACCCCCAAAAGACATGAATTCACAAAATGGAGAGATCCAAACTTTTATTAAATTGGTCAAGAACTACTTTTCACATTTTAGGAATGTCAAGCCATTACAAGATGAATTCTCTATGCATAATAAACTGTGTCTTTGCCAAAGTTAAGATATCAAATAGTCAAGTAGGATTCCAAGTATTGATAAAAGATTTTGAGATGCAATGATCACAAATTCAAAGAAGACTATATTGAAATTAGATTGGATACTCCGAATTTATGCTTGGAATAATCTCACCAAAAATCTACCGACTACTCTAACGAGAAGGTAATAAGATATGCAAAAGGAGACACAAAACATTTGTAACCATGTTCCCAACAGTGGATGAATAAAGCGCCTTTTAAGTAAATCTACTTGGTTGGGAGTAAAATTCTCCTTAAACATGGAAACTAACTTAAATGATCATAAACCTTTGTCCATTCCAAGATGGCCAGATGAAAGCACCTCCTAGAGGAAGGTCAAAGTAATCCTTTATCCATGCCATATTATGGCTAGGTTAAAGTATCTGCAAACCCTTGATCACGCTATGCTATGGCCAAATCAAGACGCCCCCTAAAGGGGGGACGGAGTGAGCCCTTGGCCACGCCACACTATGGCTAGTTCAAGGCATCGACTAGCCTTCAGTCCCACCTATAAGGTCTGGCTGGAGAACCTCCTAGTGGGAAGATGGAGTAAGGCCTTGATCCCGCTATGGCACGGCCTGGTCTAGGCCCTGGACCAGCCTTTAGTCCTGCCTATAAGGCCTGGCTGGAGTGCTTCCTAGAGGGAGGTCGGATAAATCCTTTGGTCATGCTTGTGAATTAAGCTAACCAAGCGCACCGGACAACAATGGACAAGGACGTCCAAGCCTAAGGAGTGGCACAAATAGCATTAACAATATACGAAGCCTAAAGAATGGTGCATATCGAAAGAATCAGATACCTAGAATCAGAAAGGTAACACAAAGAAAAAGAATCGAATAATCAAAGTCCAAAGAGTGGTGCATAATAAAAGGCTCAGATGAGAATTTCTGAACTTTCATTATTCAGATAATGTTTTCAAAACATTCCTTCTTATTACCAAGAATGGATATCTGGTCTTCTATTATTTCTGGAGGATAATTCCCAGACTACTTTCATTATTAGAGATGAATTTATGGCTTTCAGCTAGTTTCCAAAAGATGATTTCTAGACTTCACTTATCAATACCCGAGTCTGGGTTTCGGATCTTCTATTATGAATTTTTGGTCTTCCATTATATCCAGAAGATGATTTCCAGAATTCATGAATCAATACACGAATCTAGTTTTCAGGTCTTCTACTATTGGTTTCTGGACTTCACACATTAATACCCAAATCTAGGTTTTGGGTCTCCTATTATTGATTTCAAGACTTCTATTATGGACTTCTAGTATTCTACTAACTTCCAGATGATAATTTCTGGATCTCTCTTACTAATACCTAAATCTAAGTCACAGGTCTTCTACTATTAATTTCTGGACTTCACTTATCAATACCCGAATTTGGGTTTTAGGTCATTTATTATTACCAAAGTTGGATTTCTAATCCTCCATTATTCCCAAATGATGAATTCTGAATCTCTCTTATTAATAACCAAATTCGAGTTTTGGGGCTTCTTTTATTATGGATTTTTGAACTTCCATTACTTCTAGAAGATAATTTCTCAATCTCCCTCATTAATATCCAAATTTGGGCTTCGAGTCTTGTACCATTGTTTCCAAGAGATAGTTTTGGACTTCCAAAAGAAAATTTCAAAAAATTCTATCACTAATATCAGAATTAAACTCCTAGATCCTTATTGTCAAAAAGGATTTAATGATGTAAATTAATGAAAAGAAATGTTATTAACTTTGCACTTTGTAGCGAAATGGGATTGAACGGGAATTCTTAGATTTTTGTCCAAAAGAACAAAAGCTTCTTCCATATAAAAGGGGAGGCTAAATGTTAACGATAAAATTCACTGAAGAATGGAAGTATGAAAGAAGGCTTTCGAAGGCACCAGAAGAAGGGTTCCACAAGTGTTGAAAGAAGGCTTCTAAAGGCATCGAAAGGAAAACTCCGCAAGTATTGAAAGATGACTTCCGAAGTCCCCGAAAGAAAGGTTCCACAAGTGCTGAAAGAAGGCTTCTGAAGCCGTCGAAAGGAAGATTCCGCCATTATTGAAAGAAGGCTTCTAAAGGAATCGAATGGAAGGTTCCCCAAGGGTTGAAAGAAGGATTCTGAAGGCATCGAAAGGAAGATTCTGCAAGTGTTAACGTGGAACTTCCACAAGCATCAAAGGCACTTCTCCTTTCGCATGCCCCATCCATTGATTGAGGCTTCCGCATCTTTTGACCGTGGGTGCTTCCGCACTTGCTGATTTGGGGATGTTCCCACATTTATTATTGTGAGGGCTGCCGCAAGTGTTGAGTTGGACTGACTCAAACATTGACTATGCCTTCTGTAACCATTGAAGAAGGTGCTTTCGTCAGGGGCAAAAGGGATTACGCAAATATTAAAGGGGCTCCGAAAGAGTTGGTTTCGTTCCTCCATCAATGCAAGTCCTCCATATGACTTCCATCCGCATATCATTTGTCTACGGAGGCACCAAAGACTAATAACAACAATGTGGTACCCACAAGGATACTAACAATGTTGAAGCCACCATTATGCCTTATCAAGATAGCATGCCATCAAATTTATGAAGAATATTGACAAAAAGCATGTTGTAGATCAGTAATCGAAGTAATATTTTGTGATTATCGATGCTGCACCACATATATATATAAGGTATTGAAGATCAAGTAAAGAGAGAAAGATTAGAGCCATCCACAAAGAAAAATTCAAGGGGAATCAGCTCATTTTTCTTCACAAAACTTCCAAAGCCTTCACGTTCCTTCACAACTTCTATAGAGCTATTAGTCCCACATCGCTAGTTGGAGCAAGCATGTCCGCACCCTACCTCTATAAATGTAAATGTACCCCCTTCATGAAAAAGGACTTTAATTTCTTTCTTTCTCTCGTATTGCTCCTTTTGTAATAGAATTAAAATATGAATAAAGAGGATGGCTTGAGTATATTCGAATTTTATATATTTTATTATTTTGCATCTATGAATTTAAATTTAAATGATTTCGTAATTTATTACAAACCTCAAGGGAATTTGTAGAACTCTTACGAATAAGCAATATTGCACACTCATTTGGGGTGTTAATTATTTTTATCGTTAACATCAAAAATAAAAAAATCGTATATTTTAAATTATTTTATATAGTTTTATTAATATATATATAAAATTTAATAAATAAATAATAACTGGTTTATGCGCAAGACCATTTCAATAAATATATTTAAATAAAAAATATTTATCATTTTATTTATATTAATTTATGTGTGTATATATATTATACATATTTATTTAGATAATCAGGAAGTTTTTGACTTGTTATTACCTGGTTTTGACTCTGACTTGTTCGATTCTTGTTATCACATTGGCATTTAAACTTGATATGTTCAGTTTGAATTCCCAGCGACATTGACTTTGTTTTTACTATCTTCGTTCCATACTTGGAGTCTTCACTTGGTTGTTATGTACTTGGACCTCTTTTTGCCTTTGTTGTTCTGATTTTATTACATAGTATCGTATGCATGTGTGCCTCTGAGTTTAAGCTTGCATTGTCTTCGATGTTGCCTGACCATATGCATGCTTCGAGCCTTTGTTTCACTGGTGGTTGTTTTTCATTGAGTTGTATTCATGTGAGTTTATCTGGTTGTGTTCATGGAGTCTGGTTGTATTCTCTGGTTTACCACTTTGTTGTTTGCTTCTGAACTTATGAACTCTGGTAGCTGTAGTATCACGTGGACTTGTATTGTAACTGTTATGTGTCATATTGCTTCGAGGCAAATCATCTTGTTCATGTTCCCAGGTATGCACTTTGCATTTCATGTGCTTGCATTTGAACTTGACTGTGCACTCTGCGCTTGTATTCAGTTGAACTGTTGTGGTGTTGATATCGGACTGTATTTCATGTATGTAGTCTATTGCACTTTTGAATGCTGGTCATTTCCATTTGTATACATACATACATTTATGTATGTATATATGTGTGTTGTTACAGTCCTCTCTGTTGTATATCATCATGCTTGTTGCTCTTTGTAATTGTAGTTTGGTTTGAGTTGAGTTGCATCCCTGATGATCTTCATGTTTTGTGCACTGCATATATATGTGTGTGTGTGTGTGTGTGTGTGTATCTATATATATATGTATGTGTGTGTATATATATATATGTATGTATATGTATATGTATATGTATATGTATATGTATATGTATATGTATATGTATACATATGTGTATATACAAATGTGTGTGAGTATATGTTTGGCTATTTCTTTGTGTAGCCTTCAATTGGTCATCATTTCTTGGTATTTTGCTGTGTTCTTATTAGGTTGTATTTACTTCCTGATCAATTCCTTGTTCGCTGGTCTGTTGCATTTTAAGCTTTGAACTGTAGTCATCTTTGTTCTTGTGCATTTGTGTCTTCGTGTTGACTGATATGGTGTAGTTTGACCTATTCATTTGGACTTGTGCACTTGGGTCTGTCTGTTGTATGAGTACAGTTGATTTGGGTCTGGTTCTGGTTAACATTTTATGTATGCTGTTATGTGAACCCTTGACTATTGAGGCACCGTTCTCATGTGTACACATTGAATTTTTGGTCGAGGCTCGTTTTATGTTTTTGTAATGCACCTGAGTTGAATCCAGCTTCGACTCGGGTTTGACCTTGTGCTCACATGTCCCTACCGTTTTATCAAGTGTATATCGGTGTGCACGGCTTTATGGCCTGTACAGTGATACACTGTGCATGTCTTATTTGTGTAGATGAATTCAAAATAAATGATGACAAACAACCCAAATAACCGAGGCAAATAACATCTTCAAAATACACATTTTATTTTACCATACAAAATATTTATTTTTCAATTTTACTGCCTTAGTGTTTATTTTGCAGGTAATTCAAATGCTGGATACAAATTGGAATACAGTTGAAGAACAATTATGAGTGAACGAGTGATATGTAGTAAGGTGCTAATGTAAATGATAATTGTATAGTGAAAAATTATGTTGTAATTAAAATTGTATTGTGATTTAAATTTTGTATGTATAGTGAGAGCACAAGTTTTGTACTATTCAAAAATTGTAATAAAATATTTGTTTGAATAAAATATTTGTTTGAATTTAAATTCTGTGTTATTTATTTTATTCAGCAAATATTTTTTTAATTGTGTGAAAATAAAATAGTACAATAAAAAATACATTTAAATGAATATATATATGTTTATCATCATCAAACAAAAATCATATACTAGCATATTCAACAGTTATTCATTATATACAGGAATGGCGACCTCCTTATGAAGGGTATACAGATTCAAGCTTTCAACGTGATATAGATGATAGTAAATCTCTGTCTAGTTATGACTTTATGCTTAACCGTGGAGTCATTAGTTGAAAAATTCCAATTAAGAAATGGTAGCTAATTCCATGATGGAGAGCCAGTCATCACCCTCAATGAAGCAAGCTAAAGAAGCAGTCTGGATGCACAAGGTTTTGAGGGAACTCGGAGTAATTCTCGATATCGAAAATCCTATATCATTGTTCTATGATAACAATGTGGCGATGCAGATCGCAAAGAATCCCAGAGTACACAAGAAGTCGCGGCATATTCTTTGGAAGTTCCACATGATTAGATAATTCGTTGAGAAAAAAGTGGTTGTGATGCAAAAGGTATATATTAAGAACAACATAGCAGATCCATTCACTAAAGGTCTAGCCCAATCTATTTAAATGCAAGTGGGAGATTAATAGAGTTAAGGGTATGCCCTAGGGATAATTCTATAATTTATTATAAATTAATTATCACTATAATCAATTCTCGTTCATAATAAAGGTGTTTTTCTTTATATTATATATTTATTATAATGTGTTATAAATAACTAAATATTTAATTGAATATATTTAATATAAATCCATAAATGGTGTGTTTGTGATAGTAATTACAAATAATTGAAATCATGTGTTTAATCATAATATAATGAACACATCATTTTAAATGTTCCTAGTCAAGATGCATCGAGAGGGGACAGGAGTACGTAATGCTCTCTAAATGTTGGACAGTGTACTACTTATAACTACTTGGGCACCTAGGGGTTACATACTGATAGTTATTAGATAACTATGGAATAACTCATTTGGTTTTTTTTGTTAATACAACTAAGTTCAAATAGAATTCATTTACACAGTTCTCTCAACTTGAGAACATCGTCGATCTTCAATATGAAAGCTTTTCAATGATTATGGTAAAATCCTGGCACGACATCCATCGAGTGAAAATAATGGATTTGAAACACTATTCATGAGAGGATTCGTCTCCTCAGTTATGTGCAGTTAGTATCACTGTCAACTCAAGTCAAATCGAAGTCAAAATCTCTATTCAGAATAGTTTGGTTCATAATGCTCTTATTAAACCAATGACTTTGTGTGTGGGCCATAAAGTTGGGTATGGACGATATAAGAATTTTGACCATTACCAAATTCCATATGTCCAAAGTGATATAGTTTTAATGAAGAGAATTGGGAAAATAAAAGTCACTACCATGTGACTTTAACAAAGTTAAATTATATTTTATCGAAACTAAGTATGCGGTAATTTAGGACAAAATGTCACACCATCTGCTAAGTGACATGTAAACATTAACGTTCGAATAGTTTCCTGACTAAATTTACACCAGCGAGCCATACAGCGAAACCATGAATATTCTTTGACCAAAGCAATTTGAATAATTTTTAATTATTATAAATTAATTAAATTAATTAATATTTACGAAATAGTAATTATAAAATTTGATTTTGATTTGATGAACAAATATTGTTAAATGTATTTATAATAAGTATAAATATATTAATCACTATAAGATATCGACAAGCGTTAAATTGGATTTAATTGCAAAATATTTGTTCGAGCTTTAAACAGGTTTAAAGCCCATATGGAGGCTTTAATTTGGGTCCAATAAGGGTAACAGGTGGTTAGATGATGGGCTAGATAGTTAAAGGTTGGATGGCTAAGATAGAAGAAAATTGGTAAGAGATGGTGTAGGATCTTGATCCTAAAATATCTCTAAATTTTCTTCTATATAAACATCTCGACCTGCATTTTTTTAAGAACTTTTGGAGCCTCTATATACCCTCTCTTCATGCTGAACTCTCTCCTCCATCTCTCTAATTTTCTAAGTTCAAATCACACCGAATCAAGTGCTATTCGATAGCTGGTGGTCGACGATTTAGGAACTAGCACTCTTCTAAATTAGAAATCAGTTCAAAGATTAGACCTCAACATTTCGAGGTGTACTTACAAGCTTTGGCTATAAGGTATATTTCTAACATGTTTATAAACATTAATCTATTTTATAATGTTAATTTCATATATTATATTGTTAGTTAGGTGACAATTCAACATATAAATATAGTGTCATAATTTGATTGGTTGCATATATATACATACTTTTTTTAAATAAAATTTCATGTAGATACACCTATATGCAGCACGACTTAACATTAAAAAACAATTTTTCTTATTTTAAACAATTTAATATATAATATATATAGTTTATAATTTAAATACTACTTCATACTTATGTAAAATATAGAAATATAATTTTATACACAATGTTTAATAGGTATATTATTTTCGACAGGAATAAAATATTTTCTATATTTGTATATTATTTTTGATAATATTTGAATCAATTAATCATATAAATAATTATATAAATACATATATGTATTATGAATTATGTTTTATAATATATAAAATTAGATTAATACATTTTATAATTTTGTCTTAAAATAGAAACATTTTTTATATTTTAAAATATTTAAATAAAAAAGAAAGTTTTTAAATAAAATTTAAATTATTATAATTTATATAATTATATAATAAATTTTCAAATCACAAAATTATCATCTAGAATTTTACTTGATCAAAATTTAGTTGTGTGAGTATTATTATTAGTTTTATAAATTTTCATACAGATATTTATTATAAATTTTTTTAAATTTAAAATATAAAAACGGTTCTATGCACATGACCAGGCAGTTATATATTAAGTATAAATTATTTTATGATTTTATTGTATTAAATTTTATATATGGTTTAAAACATATTTATATAATTATAAACATATATATTGTCAGTATTGCATACATATGTCTACATCTACAATTATTTAAATAAAAATTATAGTTTATATATATGTATATTTTAATATTTAATATATATATATATATATAAACATACATTTGGATAATATAATTGTGCATTGGATGAGCTAACGTATCCACAGCAATGTAAATCCCAGCATTTATACTTGTGCATGTTATACCTTGCACAGATTGATATGTTACACACGTACACACACATATACGTGTATATGATACACGTATATGTACAATACAACATAAATTAAATAATACTATATCATTTTATAACTCTAAATAAAATAAATATTTTATATAAAATAAAATCAACAATGCTCTAAATAATTAGACTTCATAAGCCCAGCAAACATTCAAAATGGTTTAAAAAAATTAAAATTCAATTATTACTTTTGTTGTGGGCTGGCCCGATTTTAACACAAACTACACCATATCTCTATGTAACAAGTGTGATGAATAACCGAAAAAATATTACCAAAACTCCCATATCAGACAGTATCAATAATCTGTTAATTCAAATTGCTCATTACATAGGAATAAAAATACATATATAACAATCAAAATAATTTTATAAAAATATATACTATATTTGAAAGCATAATTAATAATAATATTATAATAATGATATATTTTAATTTAAATAATATAAAGTGTTATCTAATTAAATATATAAACACCCTAGAATTCCTTTGTAAATCCATAACGTAAGTTTTATAATCATTAGTAAGCATTATAAGAACATTTTATAATTTAAAATAAAAATTTACTATCATTATAGTTTTCCACTTAAATAATAATATTATTAAACTACTTCATTTAACTATTGAATATTTCAAAATAGATTGTAAAAACAACTATTACTTATAATAATCATTTCAAAATTTTCTATAATTAAATATTATTATTTTAATTTTTTCTATAATTATCCAAATCAATTTTCTTTTATTCCTTAACCATAAAATAATTTTTCCAAAAAATTAGATTATATTCAAAATTCATGAAATATACTTCAAAATTCATAAAATAATAATTAGAAATCATTTCTTAATTTACTAAAAATTTATAAAAATTTAAACAATTAATATACCTAATTATCATAATTCATTTTAATATATTATCGCCTTTATTAATATTATTAATACCAAATTTAAATCAATATTTCTCCAAATTAATATCAAAATCTTTCAATACACGATCTATATCAATTAAATACATAAAATATCAAACATTATAATTAATATAAATTAATATATAAATATCTTTTAATTTAAGAACCGAACCATTGCTCCATCGCTCGACTGCAAGAAGTTGATCAGTTGGAGTTGAACATATCGACCAGTAGAGTCTTCAGTAATGCAATTTCCAATGCCTGAATTGATTCATTTAGGCATCTTATCCTTTACTTTTATCTCCTTAATTTCTTTTACTCCCATCTCCTTCTATCATACAACCATACATTCATATTCCGTCCAAACATTAATTCATACATTATCAAACAATCATCAATTTATCTAATATCATTACATTCAAAAAGACACAGGGAGAATGTTATGTTACAGTATTGGTTCATACGAATGCATAGACAACCATTCATTATTTAGACATCATAAAATCATTATAAACATAAAAGTGAGCAAAATTATTCACCTTTGATTGGTGAATCATAATTGCATTCTTAGATCCTTCCTACTGCTTTCCTATCTCTTACTATAAGTTTCCCCTTTCTTTAATTTGATGATCAAAGCTTAATTTCACTAGCTAATTCGGTATGGGAGACGTCAAGCAGCCTTTGAATTTAATTGTAAGAATTTATAGAAGTTATTTGATTTAATTTTGAAATTTAAAGTGATAGGGTTCGGATGGCCTTTTTTATTTTCTAAGTAAGTGCTTAGTTTAGTGTGTTTTATATTTGGAGATGAAGACTCTAGAAAAAGAGTAGTCTGGAGATGGTGAATTTAAGAAAGTAGGGTTTGATTAGGTTAAGTAATTTAAGAGATATTGGGCTTTGTTTTGTTAGCAAATTACCTTATTCTTTTATTTTATTTTCTAACTTTAGTTCATGAAATAAATTACATTTCCAAGCACACTTTCACATCAAAATCTCTACATTAAATCTCTAAAAGTCTTTTTAACAATTTCATAAAATTATTTTCCGTAGTTTATTTATTTAATTAAATCCTTTTCTAATTAAATTTAAACTTCTTTAATAATATACTTTCTTTCGTCAAAATAATCTAAAACTTATATGATATAATTTAATTTAACATTAAATAAATAATTTATATTTTCATATTTTAAATTATTCAAATAAATTATTAAATCATTTTTTTCATATTAAATTCTTATTATTTTAATAAAATATTTCACATCCAAGTTTCCAAATCATCTCCATAATTCATATAAATTAATTCAAATCACGATTAATTCATTAATTATTATTATAAAATTGTTAGCTTATTACTTCTAAACAATTGGTTGTTACAGACTCATCCCCTTAAGAAAATTGCGCCCTTAGAATTCCTTCTTAGGGAAAATTTATAACTAGCTAGCTAAATTCCAGCTCATCTACACCATTTATAATCCACACCCAAATGCAAAACAATTAATTACCAAAACCAACTCATATTGCTCTATCTTCACTATTATGGATTCGCACGTATAGTGATCTGCATCGACCCGATAAGTACGTAAATAGAGCAACACAAAATTAGTAATTAGAACTTTCATCGGTGGCGTACAAGACTAAGATTTTACCTTCCTTGCCCATTGCTCAAAATTATGGGCTATGAGTTTGTATAAACTCATTAGGAGGATTCTAGTACTTGCACAAGAAATTAAAATATTCTCTATATGTTGAAACTTCCAGGATGCTAACGGGAAATCTCCATGGGATGAAATATATCTTGAAAACCTTTAACACTTAAAGCATTATAGGTCATCGTATTAGTTTTCAACCAAATTCTTTTATATTTTATAAATATCAAATACTTTATTTATATCCAAGACTATCAATACATTAGCTTATAATTTACGTCTTCAAAAATATTAAATTTCAAATTTAGTTCCAAAACTTATAATTTACTTAATTCCTTCTATTTGTGAAAAGCTCATTTCAAACTATATTTGATATTTATCCTTACATTAATCACAAATTTCAAAATGCTTCCATTAATATCTAAATCACTTTTACTTGATTAAATTCTTTTTAAAAATACAATTCTTTAAAATTTCCACTTTACAAATAATATAAATATTTCTTTCCAAAATAGGCCTTCTAATGAATAACTTTATTAAATATTATAAACTTTATAATCTTTAAAGTAATTTTGTTACAAAAGCTTATTTCATAAAATATTTCTTTTCTATTTACAAGAAGATTCAAAAAATCTAGTTACTAGTCAACTTTATAAATTTTATTTCGAAATATCCATTTCGAAATCTAGAATTGGTAAGGCTTATCTACTAGTAGTAGATGATGCACACAAAACAAAAGTGAGGTTTTCTTTTCTTTGAATGAAACATTCCATTATTTCAAACTTCATTTTTAATTTCAATGCCTGTCTTTATTAAAAGAATCATTCTCTAAACCAATTACTCATAAATCACTTTTATAAATCGTCTTAATAAAATGTTTTGTGACATTTATCAATAATAACAATAATACACAACTCCTTTGAAAAATTATTTTAATCTCAAAGCATTCAATTCACAAAATTATATTTTACTAAAATACTTCTTGTTTACAATAATCAAAATATTCAAAATCGATAATTTATTCCAATATAGGTAAACTAAAATTTTATTATAACTTTCTTTTGATTTCGAAACACATAAAAATATAAATTCAATTTCATACTATATATCAATACAATCATAATTTAATAATCCATATAAGCTATTCTAATCACACATAATCATTCAAAAACACCATTCAGTCAATTATACTATCATGTAAATATATTTGTGTGTGTATGTGTGTGTGTGTGTATATATATATATATATCATATTTATGGTATGGCGTTTCCTTACCATTAATTTCATAGTAACTACGTTTGCCAAATGGCTGCAATGTTAACCATGCGATCAACACTGTCGTGCCAACGACCATAACTGTCTCCTAAAGTTTTATAACTGCAATAGTGCAATCATCGTTTAAAATATCTATAATCATGAAATATCTTTCAAAATAATAATTTAACCCAATCATATAATACACACTTTAATATCAAACCACTTTATACATTTTATCAAAATAATATATAAATACTCCTTCAAAAATTTCTACTTTATTTTCAAACATACTTTCCACAAATTATTACAAATACTTTCCTTAAAACATCGATTTTCAAAATAATAAACTTTTCCTAAGTCATTACTTTTAGTGTTACTTGCAATATTTAATCCTTTGAGATTTTATAGAAAATTAAAATTTCTTCTTTTCCCAAAATCTTGTGTCCAAATGTCTCATCCTAGTGTGTAGGAATCTCTGTCGATAACAGAGCATTGACTAGAATTCTTAAAGCACTCAATGGATAGATTAACACCAATCCATTTCAAAAATTGTTCAAATATTTTATTCATATATCTTATATAAAAATTATACTTTATAAAATAATCATTTACTCATAATATAACTTTAATCAAATTCCACTTTTATAAACTCATATTATATCAAAAGATTTGCTACTAAAAACATTTTCGTACTTTTGTACAACATTTTCCTAATACTCTCTTTATGTGTATGTAAATCAAAATCATAAGATTTTAATGTAAAATATATACTTTCTTCAGTTGAAACATTTACAAATTCTTTTATAAAAAATAAAAATAAACCACTTTCCATAATGCAAACATCATACATTATCAAGCAAGCATCCAAATTTAAAATTACTTCACAAACTTTTAACAATGATGTATACATATAGAAAAACATGTTATAAATTAAATTTTCAAAATTTCTAGTGGTTACTTCGCTGCTAATGACACCGCAATAACTTAATACCAATATTTACAAATTTAAAACAAGTAATAATCAACTAACCTATTATAACTATAAACAAATATCTAATGTGCTCAACAAAACACAACCTATTTGTTTCCACTACGCACTCTAATCACTAACAGATCAGAATACAATACTTTATGCCAAGCCACCATAGGTCAATTGTTTTATACTTCATACTTAATAGACAGTTGTAAAATATTATGTTTACAAAATACAGATTTGTTCCCAAATGATTACCCTAGTAATCACCAAATAATAAGTAATGTGTGTGTATGTGTATATGTGTATATGTGTGTGCACTCCTATTATCTCTTACCATAGGCTAACCACCTAATACACCCAAGGGGACAGGGAATCCAACTCTCATCTAAGTCCATGACCCATTTATTATATATATAATGTATTGTTTTGAACGTTACTCTAATACCAATTTGTAACACTCCCACCTCTATACTCATGCTACCTAAGAGTATGACTAAGTAATATTGTTGGATAATATGGAGAATGAGGCGACACGGGTTACATGTGTGAATATTCTCTTAGACTACACCGGTACACATCTTATATCAACTCACCATAAAGGTACATGATCTCGGTACAAAGAAATAAACATATGTGCCTCCAGGACAGAACAATACATAATGTATAAATAGTATCAAAGAGAACACATAGTCAATATACACAATGACAATATATAATAGAAAAATGTACATATATTCAATGTATGCATCGATATGCACAATCTTTAATACATCCAATACCTGAATCCTAAATACATCTCAATAGTATATAATGATATTATATAATAATGCCCTAGCCTCCGTCTATGCCTAATATCCACAAACTGATCTTCATATCCGTAAACCTGAAATGTTTCAGACTGACACAAGTAGTATTTAAATAACACACGGGTTAGTCTATATTTATAATGGTATAATGGTGATAACATAAGCAGTGTCAAAATATCCCAAAATAACATCCGTTGCAAAACCATGCAGAAAGTGTCATCACCCATATATAAATGAAGTCAATAAGAAATCATGAAAACCATATCAAATGGGTGAATCATTCATATATACATACATATATAAGAAATTATCAAGTAATAAAGCTAACATAATAATGCCTAAAATAGATAAAATAGGCATTCCCGGGTCTATTAATATAGTAGCATCACCTGCCTATGATAATAATGGCATACCCCGCCTATATAAAAATATCATATACATAATAAATCAAATCTAGTAGTGATGGGAATTGACTATACGATAGACACAAGTTCCCAAGTAGAGTCATATCATAATGTATGGGCTACTCCACGCATATCTACATTTAGGTGAGGTGTGTAAATAGTATGTACTTATCTATCACTCTATGTAGAACCAGATAGGAGACCGATAGCTGACCTCATCCTCCAGGAACCTTGGGCTACCCATCCAGATCCATTTCTATAGTCTTCAGTTACCTTTTTGGTAATCATGACAATATCTACCTAATGTTCTCGTCAATGCGAGGACTCTTAGACACGATCCCCAATCACACTTTTATGGTAACAGACTAGTAGCTTAAGTGACAAAAAGGGGCTAGGATTACCCACCTTAAAGGCTAACTATCCTTCACTAAATTCCACTAATATATAATAAAAGTGTCATAGATCTAGGGTGTGACCCCATAATCAGGCTGCTAGGGTAAACATTGGCCTAATTTGGTTCTTGCTAACTCTAAGCCATATCTAGGAGAACTTCATGATAGACAAATAGATAATATATATGTTTGTGTATATGTGTACACCCCCTCATAACTCAACATCCATGAGTTTTATCAACCCTTAGCATCACCTCACGTACGTATAAACCATTATCCACGTTCCCGTCCTATAAGTGTCTTTTACTCACACTGAATAACAGAATAAGTATCACATTGGCATCCCATACCACTGTGTGTTACTAGTTCATTTATTCAATGCTCACAAACTACACTCAAACCACATAATATCACTATGCAACAAATCTGATGAATAACAATAAAAGTGTTACCGAAAGTCACATACCAAATAACATCAATAATTCGTTTATTCAAATTTCTCATTACAAAAAAATGAAAATACATATATAACAATCAAAATAATTTTATAATATATCTACATTTGAAAGCATAAATAATAATTTTATAAAATAAATCTATTTTTAATTTAAATAATATAGAATGTTATCCAAATAAGTATTAAAACATCATATAATTCCTTTGAAATCCATAATATAAGTTTCATAATCATTAGCAAACATGATAAGAACATTTGATAATTTATAATAAAAACTTACTAAATCTTTATCATCTTCCACTTAAAAACAATATTGTTAAATTACTTCATTGAATTATTGCCTAACCATAGCTCGAAAATATAAAATTTTAATCATAACAAGCATTTCAAAAAAATTTATAATTAAATATTATAATTTTTAAAAAATTTATAGTTATCCAAATCAATTTTATTTTACTCCTAAAGCATAAATTAATTTGTCCAAAACATTAGATTATTCGAAATTAATAAAATATACATTGAAATTAATAAAATATTAACTAGAAATCATTTTTTAATTTACTAAAGTTTCATAAGACATTTAAATAATTGATAAACTCAATTGTCATAATTCATTTTAATATATTATAACCTTTATTAATTTATTAATACCAAATTTAAATAAATATTTCTCCAATTGAATATTACAATCTTTTAATACATGATCTATATTAACTAAATACATATAATATTAAACATTATCATTAATATAAACTAATATATATAAAAAATTGTCTAAGTGCCGATCGGTCGACCGGTTGAACTTGAGGGGGTTGACTAGCCGAGCTTCCAATGACGCGATTTACAGTGCTTGAATTGATTTATTCGGCTCATCTTCTTCTCCTTTACTCCAATCTCCTTATGCCATACAACCATACACTCATATTGCATCCAAAAATTAATTCATACATTATTAAACAATCATCAGTTTATCCAATATCATCAAATTCAAGAAGATAGAGCAAGAATGTTATGTTATAGTATAGGGTGATATGAATTCACAGACAACCATTTCATCATTTCTAGACATCATAAAATCATTAGAAACATAGAAGTGAGTGAAATTACTCTCTTTTGATTGATGAATCGCAATTACACTCTTACCTTCTTCCTGGTCCCCTCTTATCTCTTGCTGTAAGTTTCCCTTTTCTTTAATTCGATGATCAAAGCTTGATTCCACAAGCTAATTCGATATGGAAGATATTAAGAAGCTTGCGAATTTAATTGTAAGAATTTATGGAATTTATTTGATTTTAATTTGACTTTTAAAGTGATAGGGTTTGGATGAGATTTTTGATTTTCTAAAGTAGATAAAAGTTTACGTTTAGGGTATATTTATCTTTGGAGATGAAGACTCCAAAAAAAGAATAGTCTGGAGATGGATAATTTAAGGCACTAGGTTTTAGATTAGGTTGAGTAAAGGTTTGGGACTAAGAGATATTGGGCTTTGCTTTGGTAGCAAATTACCTTCTTGTTTTATTTTCTTGTCTAACTTTAGTTCTTGAAATAAATTACATTTATAAGCCCCACTTTCAAACCAAAATCTCTACACTAAATTTCTAACAAATCATTTAACAATTTCATAAAATTATTTTCCATAATATAATTATTTAATTAAATTATTATATTTAAATCCTTTGCTAATTAAATTCAAAGTTCTTTAATAAAATACTTTCTTTCATCAAAATAATCTAAAACTTATAAGATTTAATAACATTAAATAATTAGTTTAAATTTTCATATTTCAAATTATTCAAATAAATTATTAAATCAATTTTTCATATTAAATTCTTAATATTTTAATAAAATATTTCCCATCTAATTTTCCAAATCATCTTTATAATTTATATTAATCATTTGAAATCACAATTAATTCGTTAATTATTATTATTATTATTAAAGTATTAACTTATTACTTCTCGACAGTGGATTGTTACAGCTTATTTTCATCAAGTCGGGATTTTATGTGCACCTTGAAATGAAAGAACATAATTATTACAAAAAAATATGTTTGCGCATTGTAAAAGTACGAAAACACAAAACTAGACCTAGTGCAAACCAGAGTTTATTTTTGCAATAAGTCTTTAGAAGGGTCAGAAGTTCAAAAAAACATTTCTTTCGAGCCTAAAAGAAATTTATCCGACAAAAAGTAGTATTCTAGAAAATGATAAATCAGATCAATCGAGAAAATTACTAATATGGAGAGGAATTTGAACCGGATTAATTGTGAAAGAGACCAAAGGTCTAAAATGATTCGAGAATAAGAATCGCATATTAATTTTTACATATTGGAATCATTAGTTCAACATACGAATAATTTATATCAATGCAGGCTATAGATTTTGAGATTAATTGTTTGACTTTAGTTGATGATACATAAAATGGATATTGAGGTTACAATGTTCAAAATGAGCAAATAGAATTTCAATGTTAATAGTGATATAGTCATCCTTTATTTGAACTTGTCATATTAAAATATAAAATAACAATCTTGTTTTTGAAAAATTCAATTAAAGTTTCATTTTTACTATTAAATCATATACTTTAATGTTTTTCCAGTAATTTCACATTATTGCAAATATTGACAAACACTGTTGCTTCTGCAAAGTTGCACTTATTTAAGCTTAGAGATAGCGACAGTCAACCTAACAGATTTGGATTGAATTGATGGATCTTGGGTCTAGTTAGAATGAGTTTTTATATCCGAACTTTACATTTCAAACCTAAACTCAACTTGGGGTTTGGTTTGAATCAATTTAAGTGGGGTAACTAAGCTAATTGATGTGTACGTTTTATCATTTTTTAGGTCTTTCATACTGGGATGTTGTTAACAAGATTTCTTGTCAACATCCCAAAGTAATGTCAAGAAAGATGGATAGACTTGCTTAAACAGTGGATGCAGTACCCTTAAAAACTGCCTTTCTTATATAGCTTTATTTGTTGTAATTCTTGTATCAGACCTTTCGACGTTGTCGAAAGGTATAGAATTTGGATAAAGTAACCTTTCGACACCAATGAGCTAATATGAGATCTCCTTTGAAGGCCTTTCTTTGAATAGATTAAGATTTCCTGAGTTAAGTCTTTTAAAGGTAGTTTTCAATCTAGACAAAGGCTAAGGTGATAGCCTTTGTTTGCGGCAAAAGTGGTCACTAACCCTAAAAGTAGCGAAAGCACCAGTGTTCACACTCGAATTCTTAGTATCCAGTCGTAGATCTAAGATCCAGATGATGTAGAGAGTAAAAATTAAGAAATAACAAACTTAAAATGAAAGAAAGTAAAAGAAGTCACAAGATTTATAGTGATTCGACTATCTCCGACCTACATCCACTTTAAATTGATCCTTTTATTTCATTTATACTGAGATTACAGTTACAAACCTTTGAAAACCATTAACCAAAATGACAAAGTTTCGCCTGGGAAAGAAGATCCCCTTATAGCCTTCATGGAGTAGCTATTTATAGGAGTAGATCTGAAAATATTTGCCCTAAAACTTGGAATACCCGTTCTCATGCACAGGTGGGTCAACATGATCGATCTAGAGTGGTTTGGGATCAATCCCCAATCGATCCATATGGATTTCGTATCGATCGAGAATCACTCTAAACGGGCTAAGATCGATCATGGTGAAAGATGATAATGCAAAGTCCTTGCTCTCCAAATTTCATGAAATTCCGGTGTGTAGTTTATGAGATATTTTCGATCCAAGTTTCAATTGTCTAGTGTTGGCTGATGATTCGTGTCCATGATTCATATCCATCACGATCTGAGTCTTCGTATCCATCATCCCATGTCCATAGCTTTTGCATCGATAGGGTTCTCACGTTGTGATCCATGTTTCCCTTCGTATTGATCGATACAAACTCGAACGATACGAAAATGGCTCCTGAATCTTCCGTATCCATGCAGAGCTTTGTTCTTGTATCGATCCATGCATGCCATCCTTCGTGTCGGTCCTTGAATGCCTGCTGCCTTTCGTATCCATCCTATACACCTATCTTCGTATCGACCCCGAGTGTCCTGGTGAAGCATATGACTTCATATCTATCAAGTCCAAATCCATCCAAGTCTTGCTTCCTTCGTACCGATCCAAGATTTGATAGATATGAAGCGTGCCAACATGCCTTATCATATCCATCCAATCGATGCGCATTGCATCGATACGAAACCCATCTATCCAAAGTAAACAACCATGCCTACTTAGATCGATACGAAAGTATCGATACAAACAGATTTTCCATGAATATTGATCCATCCATAACTTGAGCATAAACTCCGAGTGGCCTAAAATTTGAAAGGTAACCTCACTTAGCCTTGTTTATCATTCTATATCCATTCTACCTTGATTGGAGCTTTGTCTAATTTTGACTATATCGATCATAGCCTTATTTCAAATCGATCTTGAATCCTGATATCCATCATTTTTAGCCAATTTGTTGATATCCCGGCCTTGTCCAAAAGCCAGGTAACAGCTTTCCTTGGGTTTAGGCTGAAAGTCTATGTGAGTGGATTGTGTAGAATATGTATGCAAGTATAAGCAACTAAATATATGATATATCTATTATAACTTGATAGATGATAATAGCAAAGTAAATGAAAATAATCACACCAGGATTTTATACTGGTTCGGATCTCCCGTCCTACGTCCAGTCCCGAAGGTCCTCTTCAGAATTTCCTTTCAACTAACCCTCACTTGACCTAGAGAAACAGGTTTACAATAGCAGAGAATGTGTTCTATAACATGGATATTGACTATTAAGTACAAATGCTTCCAACATATATATCTATCTAGATAATATTGAATGAGGGTTCTGAAAATATGGAAGTGTTAAATATAGGTATTTGATTGCTAGAGATCAGATATAAATTAGAGTATAAGAGTTAAGAGCGTAAGAGAGTAAGGTTGAATCTTCTCTTGAATTCCCGATTCTATTTATAGTTGTAGAGAGATCCTTTGTGTAGTTGCATCTGTTAGTAAGTGCTCTAAGGTTGCTTCTCATGGTGATGAAGAGTTGCAGTGAAGAGGAGCGAATATGTGTTTTTAAATGTGATAGTTGGTCTTTGAATTTACAGAGCCGAGTTCAAAATCAGACGTCTGGAAAATGTTTCGGACGTCCGGCCTTCATATATTTTTTGTATATGGTTGCATTTCAGACGTCTGAGTTCATTAACCAGACGTCTGATTCTTTCTGAATTTCGAACCAGAGTAATGAATCAGACGTCTCGCTAGTGCACCCAGATGTCTGGATTTGTGCATGTTGCTTTTTCTGTGCCTGTGTCATTCCTCTTCCAATTCTATCGACTCGTAGCCTCTAGATATTTCTTTTGAGTCATGCTCTTGTCCCTTTACTTTATCAATTACCTGTAAATACAAATATATATCCATATTCGATTTCCATTGTATAGTTGTTATCATCGAAACCATAGAATTGATTTCCTAATAATCTCCCCCTTTTTGATGATGAGAACTATTCAATGTACTTATAGAAAGATTATAAATCTCCCCTGAATATGTGCTGATTTTTAATGTTTTATGATAATAATTATATCTCTCCCCCTTTGGCATTATCAAAAAGAATAATAAAATTGAAGCCAATCGTCAAACAAAAAGAACGTTTCACTAATAACTTGAAGTGAGATTACACATAGATTTGTACAAAAATTGATTTTAAAAAAAACCTTAAATCTATTATTCCCAAAATCTATGGTTCCTTTGGAGAAGCTTTATTTTGATCATCTTCCTTTGGTTCTTCTTTTTCAGAAGTGCTAGTCTTTGTAGGAGATGTCAATGCTTCCTTGAGAGGTTCATCCTCAGAGAGTTCGGAATGTTTTGCAGGAGGAGAAGGTACTAGGGTTGGCTAATCTTCATAAGGTGGTGTTGGACTACGAACCCGTTGTAGTACTTCTTTAAGAACTGACAAGGCAGTGGAAAGGGATTCCTCAAATGTGGCTAGGCATGTAGCAAATGATGTTTCGAAGTTGTCAATTCACTTAGCCAAAAGTAACTGGTTTTGAGATAGAATTTTTTGGTTTCGAAGAGTGAGATATCGAACACTTTCATTTGGATTTGTATCCATTCGAGTCTCCATAATTTCATCTTGTCTCAGATAATCAAATGGTGCGGGAAGAGGAGGAGTGGCTTCTCGATGTTGTTCCTCCTCTTGGGATGGATCAATGTGTGGTTGAGGAGGAGGCTCAACCCTTCTAGATTGACGATTGTGCGTCCAATCTTCGAAGGATATGAATTCTGAAGGGATTTCGGGTAGGTGCATCAGGGAGAAGAATTTGGTGGATGCATATTTAGGCGAGATTTCTTCGAATGTCGATAAGTAAAATGGAATGTTATGTGCACAAAGAAGTCTCATAATATAAATTGGATAAATAATTGACAGCCTTGATCGAATTCGAAAATGCTTTAGCTCGTCGAAGATGAATTTGGCCCAATTTACTCTTGTTCCACTAAATAGAGCATATAGGGCTTTATGCTCTAATTCAATGATTTACTCGTGACTTCCCATTCGTGGAACGATTGTGTTAATTATCATTCGAGTTAGGAGTCGAGCTTTTGGACGTAGAAATTTGGAAGCAAATTTTGGCATTTCGTCTTCCCAAATTTGATGAGTTATATTGTTCCGTGGCTTGAAGTGCATATCCAGAATGTTGTATAAATCTTCCCCTACGTCAGAGCATCCAAGGGTTCAAACTATTATGCCTGGAGTTAATCTAATCATGTTCCCATACACGCTAGACCAGAGCCAGTTATCCTCATTTTCAATGCTCCACACTAAAGTACTGTCTAGATTTGCATAGAATAAAAAAATGGATAATTGGTCTATTTGGACATCATTAGAAGTAAAAGAAATTAGGGTTTCTAAGCCGGCATTTTCACATAGCTCATCTAAATCATACGTAGGGAACTTAAGGAGATTATAGAATGGGCCTATGTGGAGTTTTTTTTGAATATCTTCATACCTTTTAATGGAATATGGTGCTCTATTCATCCACCTTTCGATTTGATCATCGGAGCACACCTGAGGATTTGAAGATAAGGTAGGTTGATCCTGTTTTCGTTTTGATATTTCGGAATTTTTTGTTCTAGGAGGCATTGTGATTCGATCTTCGCGTAAAAAGTTGAATAGTTGGAAAAAAATCGCTAATGGTGAAATGTCAGATGAAAATTTTAAGATAAAAGTGAAAAAAATGACGTTATCTAGGTAAATTTTTAGAGCCGATTGGATTTCAGACGTCTGGATTGGAAATCATACGTCTGGTTTGCCCTAAATTGAGTACAGTAGAAATTTTCAGACGTCTGAATTGATCGAATTTGTAAAATTTGGTGAGGCAGAGAGTTTTATCAGACGTTTGGGTATGAAAACCAGACGTCTGGTTTGGTTTATTTTTGAAAATATTTCGAGGCAGAGAAATAAGTCAGACATTGGATCTTACTTCAGACGTCTGAAATGCTCTAATATTTATTTAGAGCCGACAAAACAAAGTTTCAGACGTCTGGGGGTGTATCAGACGTTTGACATATGCACAGTGCTTTATTTTTAAACGTATATCATTGTGTCAGATGTCTGAAGGCATTACTCAGACGTCTGAAATAAGCAGTGCGGCTGAAAATAGCGTAAAATTGATGGCCTTTGGATCAAATTTTCCAAAGTTATCTTTTGCATTAAGCATAAAACATTTTGAACCGAAAGTTTTAAAGTATGATACTTTAGGTTTTTTACCAAAAAATATTTCAAAACAAGTTTGTTTTGTCATAGGATGTATGGTTACTCAATTTAATACATAACAAGCTGTGGCAATAGCTTCAGCCCAAAAGTGTTTTGGTAGACCACTACTATTTAGTAATGTTCGTGCACATTCTTGTAATGTACGATTTTTCCTTTCCACAACACCATTCTGTTGAGGTGTGCGAGGAAATGAAAATTTATGGGTTATTCCTTTCTTATTACAAAAATTAGTAAAAAGATCGTTTTCGAATTCTCCTCCGTGATCACTTCGTATATTTTTAATTTTTAAGTTCATTTGTGTTTTAATCCTTTTAGCAAATATCTTAAACATACCAAAAGTGTCACTTTTATGTTTTAAAAACAAAGTCCATGTATATCTTGAGAAATCATCAACTATGACGAAAACATATTTGTTGTGATTTATAGATCGTATTTATGTTGGTCCAAATAAATCTAAATGTAATAATTCTAATGGTTGTTTTGTAGAAATATTATTTTTAGATTTAAAAGAGCTTTTCTTTAGTTTTCCAATTTGATAATCGTCACATAAATTTTCTACTTTGTAATTTATTTTAGGTAAACCTCTAACTAGTTCATATGTTGCCAATTTATTAATATTCTTAAAATTGATATGACAAAATCGTTTATGCCATAACCATGGATCATCATGTTTGGCGGTTAAACATAAATTTGAATTTTTATTTATATTCATGTTTAATACATAAATATTTTTGTTTATAAAACCTTTAAAAATAAGTTATTTATTATTATCTAAAATATTACATCTATCCTTTTGAAAGCCTTTATCACATAATTGACTAATACATAGTAAATTGTGTTTTAAATTTTCTACTAATAAAACATTTGTAATAATAGGAGAGCTGGATATACCAGAATTGATGACTTCTCCAATGCCCATGACATATCCTTTTGAGTTACCTTCAATGGTTACCGTTCCACTATCAGTGTATGTTATATTTGATAACATTTTTGAATTTTCGGTCATATGCTTGGAGCAACCGCTATCTAGTATCCATTTCTCCTTATTTTTTATTTTGGTGCCTGCAAAATAAAAGATGTTTTAATCGGTACCCATATATTTTGTTAGGGTCCTAATTGTTAGAAGAAGGTAGCCACACCCGAGATGGTTTGATACCTTTATAAATATAATTTTTATTATAAACTACATTCTCTAAGTAATTATTAATAAACTTTTGTCTAATCAAATTTTTTTTAGGAATCCAATCTTCATATTTTTGGCATTCAATTTAGACTTATGTAAATTTTTAGTTTTTATATAACTAGTATTTTTAGCATCATTTCCTTTTTGTTTAGACGAATTTTTAAATCCTATTCCATTTCTATTGCTTGATGGTTTTGAAATTTTGATAAGATTTTCCAAATCTTGTTTTCCTTTATTAAATTTTGACACATTATTTGTAATTTTATCTAATTTTTCTTTTAATTCTATATTTTCAATTTTCAATAATTCAATACTGTTTTTAAAGTCAACATTTTCTTTTAACAAATTATCCTTCACTATTTTAGTGTTTTCAAAATCAATAGTAATAGCTTCACTTTCTATAAAATTATTTTTGATTTTTTCTTGAGATAATTCAAGTTCTTCTTCTAGAATAATTCTTTAATCTTTAACATTCCTACTTCAATCTATTTATTTTGACTAAATATTCTTTGTTCAATTTTTTAATTTGTCTAAATTTATCATCTAATTCCATGCTAAGTTCTAATAGTTCATCATAGCTAACTTCAGGACATACCTCTTCGATTTGTGCCATAAAACATACATTAGCTTGGTCTCCGTCACTATCGCTATCACTTTCAGACGATGATGAATCTGAGTCATTCCATGTTACTTTGAAAGCCTTTTTCTTTTTGAATTTTTCAAATTTGTTCTTCTTTTTATCATTGTTGAGTATTGGGCAATCCTTCTTCATATGTCTGTATTGATCACATTCATAACACTTGATTTGAGATAGGTTTGTTGTGTTGGTCTTCCCTTCTTTTTGGAATTTGGTCATCTTTCTAAATTTCTTGAATCTGCTATAATTCTTGGCAATGAAGACTATTTCTTCTTCATCTAAATCAGAGTCATCATTCTTTGTTGCTGGGAATGTTATGTTCTTTTTCTCCGAATTTAGTTCTTTTTGTGCCTGCAAATTAGCTTCATAGGACATTAAATTTCCTATCAACTCTTTAACTTTGAGAGTGGAGAGATTATTAGCTTCTTCAATAGCTAATACCTTCCTTCCCAATCTGATGTTAAAGAGTTGAGTATTCGAGAAACTAAATCAAAATCAGTCAATTTGACTCCTAATGCCATAAGATCATGTTGGATAGTTTGAAATCTAGAATACATGTCAACAATAGTTTCATTTTGCTTCATTTTGAATGACGAAAATTGGTTTTGCAAAATTGAAATCTTAGTTTGTTTGACCTTTGTTGTACATTCGTGTGTAATTTGTAAGGTACGCCAAATGTCAAATGCAGTAGTGCATAACATGACACGTGAAAATTCATTTTTGTCTAGAGAACAAAATAAAACATTCATAGCTTCAGCATTGTTTGAAGCTAAGGTCTTTTGTGCATCGGTCCAGTGTTCATAGCAGTAGTATGTGCTTCATATTTATCTTGTGTGGCTGACCAAATTTCTAGACCATTAGCTTCCATAAAAATTCTCATACGTGTTGACCAATATGCATAGTTAGATACATTAAAAAGTGGGGGTCGTGTTGTGGATTGTCCTTCTTGAAAGATACTTGCCATATAAAAGTGATTCAAAAACATGTTACTGTTCTTTGACCAAAACCTTGCTTTGATACCAATTGAAAGTCTATGTCAGTGGATCGTGTAGAATATATATGCAAGTATAAGAAACTAACTATATGATATATCTGTTATAACTTGATAGATGATAATAGCAAAGTAAATGAAAATAATCACAACAGGATTTTATACTGGTTCAGACCTCCCGTCCTACATCCAGTCCCGAAGCTCCCCTTCGGAATTTCCTTTCAACTAACCCTCACTTGACCTCGAGGAATATGTTTACAATAGCACAATTTCTTTGTCAAGAATGTGTTATATAACACGGATGTTGACTATTAAGTACAAATGCTTCCAATATATATATATATATATATATATATATATATATATATATAGAGAGAGAGAGAGAGAGAGAGAATATTGAATGAGGAGTTCTGAATATATGGAAGTATTAAATACAGGTATTTGATTGCTAGAGATCATATATAAATTAGAGTATAAGAGTTATGAGCGTAAGAGAGTAAGGTTGAATCTTCTCTTGAATTCCCGATTCTACTTATAGTGGTAGAGAGATCCTTTGTGTAGTTGCATATGTTAGTAAGTGCTCTAAGGTCGCTTCTCATGGTGATGAAGAGTTGCAGTGAAGAGGAGCGAACGTATCTTTTCAAATGTGATAGTTGGTCTTTGAATTTACAGAGCTGAGTTCAAAATCAGACATCTGGAAAATGTTTCAGACGTCTGGCCTTCATATATTTTTTGTATATTGTTGCGTTTTAGATGTCTGAGTTCATTAACCAGACGTCTGGTTCTTTCTGAATTTCGAACTAGAGTAGTCAATCAGACGTCTGGCTAGTGCACCTAGACATCTGGATTTGTGCATGTTGCCTTTTCTATGCCTGTGTCATTCCTCTTCCAATTCTATCGACTCGTAGCCTCTTGATATTTCTTTTGAGTCTTGTTCTTGTCTCTTTACTATATCAATTACATGTAAATATAAATATATACGTGTATTCGATTTCCATTGTATAGTTGTTATCATCGAAACCATAGAATTGATTTCCTAACATAGGCAAAAAATCATATACTTTAATGCATATAAGCATGTTTTGAATTTGTCGAATGGTTTGGACCACAAAGCTAATGACTTTGGAAGGTTGCAGCGAACGTTTGGTTTGTGACCTTAAAGTTGATTACTTCGAAAGGATATAAAGATCCTTGGATCGGATGTGTTGTCTATCTTGTCGACAAGAACCTTTCGATGAAGTTAAACCTGGAAAACAGAGATTAACCCAACAAAGGTTTTAACAAATAGTAAAGTAATTAACCAAGCTCAAGACTTCCCACTTTATCCAAGAAAAACTTCATTTTAATATATTCCTAAATCATTACCTAATTTAGGTTACAATCCTTTGTTTAATAAGAATAAAAGTTTTGAATGAGAGAAAAAGGATCCAAAAAACATTACCCCTTGGGTCTTATTTATAAGTGCAGGTGGCCGCCCTTCCGACTCCATGCTCTCGATAAGTTCGAAAGGTTCTCCCTTTATATGCAGTTATGAACCTTTCGACCTCATCGAAAGGCTTGTCCTTTATATACCATTATGAACCTTTCCACATTGTCGAAAGGTCTACCTTACTTTATGCCCTCATGAACCTTTCGACTTTGTCGAAGGATTTGCCTTCTCTTGAATGTAATGAACCCTTTGAATTTGTCGGAATGTCTTCTCTTCACTTGAATGTTATGAATCCTTCGACTTTTTCGGAAGGTTTGCTCTTCACTTGAATGTTGCCAAGAGCTATGCTTCCCTTCAATGTTTTCGAAAGGTTGTCATACTTTGCCGACTTCTGAGTGTTGCTTCCTTCATAGAACCTTTTGACACTGTCGAAAGATATACTAGATGTGCCTTAACTAGTTCGAAAGGCTTGCTATGCTTTCGAAAAAGTTACCATGGGGCCGCTAGTACTTGCTTTGACTTCTTCAACTTCTTCGAAAGATAAGAACTCCCTTGATACTAAGAGATGGAACCTTTCGACCCCTTCGAAAGGTTTGAAGCTGTTAAACTCTGATGATGCACCCCTTCGACTCCTTCGAAAGGTTTGGTCTGAGGTTCTCTTCCTTAGTCTTTGTTGAGTGACCTTTCATCTCAGTCGAAAGATGGATTTTTTGGAGTAACAGATGTGCTTTTCAAGTTTGATGGGTCTTTATGGTACTATTTATCATCCGAGCTGAGACTCATCAGATTTTGATCTTTATGGTTTTGTTTCTATCGAATTTGGAAATTTGATTCTGATTGCTAATCTTGTTTGAGTTTCACAGTTGAAATGCAAATTGTTAGCATTTAATGCAAATGTTTAACTTTGTACTTTGAAATAATTAATGCAAATATCTAGTCAGTGCTGTTTGCAGTTTAAAGCAAGCATGCAAATATTTCTGTTCACTTGTGTTTTGAGTGTACTTTAGAGTGTACATTCAAAATGTTTTCCTTGAAACACACTTTTAAATAAATTACTCAAAATTTTAATTAGTTAGTGAAATTTGCACTTTATAATGGTAATCAAACCATATTCATTTAGAATAAGAGCAATGTCATCAAGGGCTCCCTTATGGAGAATATTTATATTGTAACGACCTATATTTTATATGTTTTTAACTCACATTAAAAATATTAAATTAATATGATTAATTAGATGATTGATAATGAATTAATATTAGTCAAAAGACTTATGGTAAATATAGATTAACTAAATATAAGTGAGATATAAGTTAAAGGAATAAAGGGTTGAACATAAGGATTTATTATTAATGGACGGTCGAAGCTCATTCACCCTCAAATGACATCCCAATTTGTTCCCCTTCAATCTTATTATTCTCATTGTCTAAGAATAAAATAGAAGATTGAAGGATCAATAATAACATCCCTATAATATGCAGTTGAAATTAAGTGAATATGTAGAAGAAAGCAACTATCGCAAGGTAAGAGTTTGAAGAACTTAGAGAAACCTTTATCTTTGTGTTATGTGAGTAATATTACCTCAATGCAAATTTAACAATTAAATAATTTAGTTTTGAATATGAATGATAATCATAAGTGTTATCTATAATGAATTTATGAATTATGATGCCATCATAAGTGTTAACTAAGTTTTGTGCTTAGAAACACTTAATTCAAATTCAAAATGATAATGCTTTGATTTTCAAAAGTGGATTTCCATGGAAATGAATGAATATAGAGTTGGCAGTAACTAAGTAACATTATATTTTTTTCATAGTAGCATTTTATGAATTGTAGCATTAGTTTTTTTAGGTAAAGTATGTTTACCTTAGATTACAATGCTATTATGTAGTAGCATATTATGAATTGTAATGATTTTTAGACAAATTAGATGTGTATATTAGCTCATATAGCTATTATACCGTAGCTTTTTTAAATGAACACGTATATATATAATTCTACCTTATAGTAACATTTTATTATTATTTTTAACATTGATATCATTTTTATTTTATTTAAAAAAATTATAATGCTATAACGAATAGGAATTTTTCTTAGTAGAGATAGTGGGGTTGACTAGGCTCATACTAGGTTTATTGAGAAAGGAAAAAAGGATAGTATGCATAAGCTTATACTCCCACATAAAAGAGAGTAGTATTTTGTATTACTGAATCTCGAAAGGCAAAATATATCATTTAATTTTTGATTCTAACTTGTAGAACATTTTATGTTTAAATGTTACCACATAGTAACATTTTTTAATATACCAAATTAAAAAGGAAAAACATAACATTTCTTTTTTGTTTCTACCTCATAGTAGAATTTATGTTTAAGTACTACTTAGTATAGTAATTTGAATTAATAAATGAACATGGTTTTTTATGATTGTTAGCTCGGTTTCCAATAAGCAAAGAGAAAGGGAAGCAGAAGAAAACGATGGCATAAAAGACAGAACTACCGGACCAGATGTTTGGTTCGGCATCCACTAAAATGCCGAACCAAATATGTGGTCCAGCATCCTGATATGTGGACCAAACATTTGGTCCGGTACATAAGCGCACCGAACCAGATAAGGAAAAATACCCAGACCAGGCAAGCTCCATGACCCAAACGCCGATCCAAATGCTCTTGCTCAAATGCCAAACGAGATTCAGAAAGTTTTAACTTCCTCCTCCATACTTCACAACTCCACTTATAAACAATGGAGCTTCTCAACAACAAAGGGGATGGAATTTGAGAGAAAAGTGGGAAAACTCTACTGAGACTCAATCACTCTAGCTACTTCAAGTTTTTACTCTTTCCGAACAAACTTGTATTCGTAACCAAATCGAAGTAAGAATAATAAGATGGACAGTGGATGTAAGCACATTTTGGCCAAACCACTATAAAACCCTATGTAATTTTCTTTCCTTAATTGTTTTTCGACTTATGAGCCTGTGAATTGTTCTATAACTGCAAAAATTATCCCTTAACGTGTTGGAACATTGAAAACTCCAAATCAATCGACCAAAACATGACCTAGCTAAAATCGAACTTAGAGTTGTTTGTCTAATTTTTATGCAAACATTTTTGGTGTTTTCACTGAGACCGGCGTGGAGAGCCGAACTCTTCTTCCACCCTCCTTCCAAACCTTAACTCAACATTAGAACATGGCTCCCTCTAGGCGCAACACTGATAAGGGTAAGAGCACGACTATTGCGAATACACTCAATCCCATCCAAGAAGATTAAGAAAACCCAGCTACCCATCCTCAACCTCTAGACTCAGCTGTCACCTTATAATACTTAGATAGGGTTGTGAATGAGTTGACTGATGGCTTCGCTGCCCAACAAAAAGCTTTAGTGGACCAACTCATGACACGCTTGAGAGGCACGAAGGAATCCACTCACAACATTGAATCTCGAGGTGAGTCTCAATCTGGAGAGTCGCGTAAACGGAACAGATTCCCTACAAATGAAGAATTCTTTCAAGAAGATACAAAAACTCGAAGCCAAGCCAGGACTCAGCCCAAAGCCGATCTTGAAAGAGCATCAAGAGCTGGGCCCAGTCAAGGCGCACCGGGCAAGGACCAACTGTGGCTGACCCAGTCATGATTCGAGCCAACCATCTCTAATCCAGCCTCAACCAAGGTTCCAAACGTCATCAATATCAAATGGAAGCCCCCACTTCTCTTAGGTTTTCCCAGAATCCCCGGAGAGGATGACATGCCTCTTCAGGGAATATCACAAGCGTGAATAACTCGAAAGCGGGATAGAGGAAAAGGGTGTCCAGCCCCTTCACCAGGGACATAGAAGCAAAAGCCACTCCTCGAGAATGGAAGATGCCTATTATGGATCCATTCAAAGGCACGTCCGACCCAATCATCTACTTGCAGCGCTATACCCAGCACATGCTCATGAATGAAGCAACAGAGGGTGTTCTGTGCAAATATTTTCCGTTGTTCTTGTCAGACTTAGCAACCACATGGTTTTATCGCCTGCCTCATGGCTCCATTATCTCTTGGGAAATGTTAAAAGAAAAGTTCATGAGTCGTTTGTATGTCCAGGAACAGCCCAAGGATGCATATTCTTTATCAGACGTAAAACAAAAGGTAGGAAAACCGCTGTAGCAATATCTTACCCATTCTAACGCTACCGCAATGCAAAATGTCGATGAAAGGCGTACACTGATGGCATTGTGCAGAGGCATACACCTAGATTCATTGCTCGCAAGAAGATTGATGAAGAAAAAGCCTCTAACTCTTCAAGATTTCTTTCATAAAGTTGGAAAGTACATAAGATTGGAGGACGCCGCGGCTCACCGTTATAGCGAGCAACCCACAAAAGCTTCTAGCATCCACGGAAACACGGGTGCCCCACTCTGAAGGGAAGGGAAAAAACCGAACAACGAAGGAAAGAATGGCCACCAAGGCAGCTCTAGAACTGAAAAAGGCAATAAACAATGATATAGGCCTGGACCAAGATTCGATTCATACACTCCTCTAAATGACACTATGGAGAACATTTACATGGCTACTCAATATGAGTTGAAATAAAAACGCAACCCGTACAAAAAAGAGTCAGAAGCCACAATTAGAACATGAAATTATTATCGCTTCCACGAGTCTCATGGGCATAACACCGAAGAATACCAGCATTTGCGGGATCTCGTTAAGGAATATATCCAAAAAAAGAAATTGGAATGATAATTGAAGAAAGAGTGCAACTCTCCCACGCCGGTCCATGAAGGATATGGGCAACACCTATAAGGGAAGAACAAGGAAGAAGCAAGTATGAGCCGCTCCAACTAAGAGTAGATAACTAGCCACACCATATCTGGAGGCCTACATATAGCCGATGGAAGTTAGACCAAAATGGAGAGGTAAGGGAGATCCTTGAAAGACAAGGAAGAATATGTTCGTTCCGTAACTGAAGGACGCATCGCTAAATGGACGGATAAGGTCAAAATTACCTTTACAATGAAGATTTGGTTGGAAAGAAATATATGCACCCCGATCCTATGGTTATCTCTGCCTAGATCGAAACGGTGGAGGTGTTCCACATCACATTTAAGGGACAAGCCTTGGCCGATTTCATAGCTGAGTTCACAATGCGAGATGAGGAGGCTGCGGCAAGGGTTGAGGAACCTATCAAATGGAATATGTTCGTTGATGGAGCATCGAACAAGCTTGGCTCAGGGGCAGGTGTCATAATAGTCACACCCTGAGGAAGGAAATTAAGCTATGCATTGAGACTAGAGTTTACTGAAACCAATAACGAAGCTGAATAGGAGGCAATAATAGCCGGCTTAGAAATCATTAAAAAAATAGGAGTTAAGTCGATAGGTATACTCAGTGATTCATAACTGATTGTTAACCAGATCCTTGGAGAATTCCAGACTCATGGACAAAGCTTGCATCCTACCTCAAAAGGCAAAAACCCTGTAACGATCCTGGTTTTGAGTCAAATTTAATTTAGTAATTAATATAAATTTTTTGGATTAAATTGAATTTTTCAAATTAAATAAAACATATGTCTGTTTATTTATATAAATAAATTATAACTTTAAATTTGAATTTGAAATACAAAAATAAATATATTGAAAAATATATTGAATTTGAAAGCATTATATTTTCAATTAATAAAAAACCTGTTTTCTAATTATATTAAATAGGCATTTTGATTTAGAAGTATGATTTAAATTTAATATAATAAAAAGGGTATTTAAGGATTAAAATCTAATATATATGTTAATATATATATAAATATTTATTAGTGTATAATTTAGTTTTAAATCATTTTCTTAAGATAATATAAATATATATATAGATTGTAAATAAAGGATTTAATTTGAAAATTCAACTATAGATTTTTTATACACAAATTGGAATTGTTAACTTTATTTCAAGGAACTAATGTATATGAATATTTATTAATGTATAATTTGTTTTTAAAATCATTTTTCTTTAAAAAAGTTATGTAAGTATAATTTATATATATATACACACACACACAATATTTAAGTTTAAATTATGTTCTTTCTTTTAAAAATACTTATGAACTAAGTTATAAATATATACATTAGTTTTAAACCATTCTCTTTTGAATTGTATATATAAATAAAACAAAGGTAATGTATTTATTAATAGTGAATATAATATAAAGAATTGTCAGTATTAAGAACATGATTTACATGTGTTCAAATTTTAACATATAGTTTAAACAAGTGTTAAGGTTTTAAATTATGTAAAGACAAGTGTAGCCATTTTATTTTCTTAATTAACAAGTGTCATTTGTCTTTTATTTACAAATTAATTAATAAAATGTAAAACAAGCATATATATACATCTATACTTCCCTTCTCATTTTCTTTTCTTCAAATTGATTTTAAAAACCAAAACCAGATCAAAAGAAAAAGTAAACAAATCCTCACAGATTTTTCAAATCTGAAAACAAAATCAAAAGCAATTCACTTAGTATCAAGTTCAGATACAACTACAATTCAATTCTAAGCAAACTAAATAAAAGAACTGAACAATCAAAATAATTGAACCTAAAGCATATCAACCTGGAAACTAATTCAACTCGGATCTGAAAGCAATTCATTCAAATCAAAAGCCTGTTTTCAAATGCAACCTGGAAATAAGATCCAGATCAAATTAAGTTCAAACAACATATAATTTTCTGGAATCAAAACCTTGAAAAGCAAAGTAAAGATTAAAGCAAGCACAACTCAATATACATCAGTTCCAGATCAGGCATGGAGTGGGTTTAGATTAACTTAAACATAGGATCAACCTTCAAGTTTTCAGTTTGGAATCAGTAAATCAAATATTCCAGGTTCTCTGCTTCTTTGTTTTTCCCAGGTGAGTAATGAAAGTGTATAGGATCGTGTAATATGGAATATATTTAAATCTAAATGTGGAAACAGATGATAATAGCAAAGTAAATGGAAATAAGTAAAATAGAACAAGCACACCAGGAATTTTTATACTGGTTCGAACTTCCCGATCTACGTCCAGTCCCAGACTCCTTCTGGAATTTCAACTACAATAACCCTCACTTAACCTGGAGAAACAGGTATATACAGTCTGAGCAGCAGAACAGACACTTGAGCAACTAAACAAGATTTCGCCTCAACAGCAGAAGAGGACTTCACCAATACAAAATAATATCTGACACTGTGTGTTCTTGACAACACTGATTTGTCACTGATAGTACAAACCTCCTATAATCAAATCCTCAAGTATATGAAGTGTATGTGAAGATATGAAGAGAAGGTAATGCTAAGAATCGAAGATTATGAAAGTTATTTGTAGATTCAAAGCAGTAAAAATGTATGTTCACTGTTTGAATGCAAATATTAAAGAACAAGAAGAATATAAGAAACTTAGAATGAATTTCGGTCATTATGAAGTGTTTGGGAGTATCTATATATAATAGTTGAAGAGTTGCTGCCATTGGTGAAGGGTTCTGACAAAGAGGAGCACCTATTTCCGTTCAGAGAAGAGTTGCATCCTTTTGGAGAAGAAGATGTCTTTTCGAAAATATGGCAGTTGGTCTCGGGTCACTCGACAGGTCGTTTATGGTCAATCGACTGACTATGCAAAAGATTTAAAAAAAATAAACAGTGCACATGTATATGTACACAGTCATTCGACTGGATGGTTATGGTCAGTCGACTAGCTGTGACATTTTTACATAATATGCTTCTTCTTTGATTGTTTATGTGAAATACGAAGTGCGGACTACTTGACGATAGATTTTAACAAATTTCTAAGACACAATCATACATATTAGATAGTGAAAACTTAGATTAAAAGTCTTGATATAACCATAGTCCGTTTTCTTTTTGTCGTGAATTCTCTTTTTCTTCTAACTTGCTTTGTCATGAATCAAAACTAGTGATTCAACATTCTCCCCCTTTTTTATTGATGACAAACCTGTATATATATAAAAATCCTAGAGAACAAATATAAAAACTCCCCCTGAATATATTATAATTCTTGTACCTGCATAAAGATGATTAGAACAATTCTTCTCCCCCTTTGTCATCGACAAAAAGGAGATATTGCAATACAAAGTGGAGAAATAAATATCAAAGAGAGACTATTTAGTACAAGCCTCAAAAGATAAATAATTACCAAGTTTCAATATATTCAGATTAACAATAAAGTTATAGATAACAAATTAATTCATACCCAACTCACTCACCAAAAGACCTACTCATCAAGATCCCAATTGTATTCTCCCGCTGGTGCGGGCTTTTTCCTGGTCTAGAAGCGCCTTAAGCAGCACTGCCTGCTCCACTTGTGCTGCTACTAGTATGCTCCTCGGATGTAGACCATGTAAATCGAGGTGTGGGCGTTTTCCTTAGGCGACAGACGTGGCAGCAATTGAGGAGGAATATGATAATGCATCCCATAATGTAGAAAAGAAACCTTTGATTTTATCGAGTTTCTTATCCATTTTCTTGAGTCTAGAATCCAAAATAAGTTGATTGCGGGAAAGAATTTCTATGGATTCATGGGTGCTAGAGGAAGTAGCTAAGAAAATATCTCCTTCTTTTTGTTGCACTACAGGTTCTCTAATTGTAGGACCTCCAGATTGTTGTTGTTGAGCCTGTTGATTCTTCCAATCTTCGAATGAAGTAATAGGTAGAAGAAGTCGTATAATATATTCTCCAAAGTATATAACATGCATATTCCCATGTGTGGAGGTGAGAAATTCATCCATAATACGATGCAACCAATTAACGCGTATATTTCCCCATGTAGCATAAAGAGCTTTGAAATTTTTCGGATAAATTAATTCGTATGATCCGGTTCGGGGAAGAATGGATCGCATAAGCGTCTTGTGAAAAATTCTTGCTTTAGGACGAAGAAGGTTAGAACGCAATTCAATCATGTCGTCACCCATGAACATATGACTTATTCTATCTCTTTTTCTTGGATTACATTCGACATCATTTAAATCTATTCCTTCATTCGGAGATTGAAGAATATGTGCCGTTCTATCAAGGGAAAAGAAGACTTGTTGTCCACATACCAAACTCCACACACAATTATTTGGATTCGGTGTGTGACGGCCCAAAATTTTCAACGTTTGAAATTGAAATATTCAATTGGTTTCAAATATCTGAATCATTAATTTAAGCTTGAATTTCAATTTTAACTCTGAATTTAGCAATTTAATTATCAAATTTAATTATAGAAATTTTGGTAAAATTGTAAATCTTCAATTTTCAACTTATTAAAAATAATTTGATGGTTTAGAAAATTCATATTGATAATACTGAAGATAATAGAAGCTTTAGATTGAATTTGGAAATGAATTATTCAGTTTTGAAATTTTATCGGTTAAATCGATATTTAAAAATAGCCTTCCGAGGCACAGTCTCGGAATTTGACAAAACCAGCTCCATTGGATCCGTAATATTTTATTATTATCGGATTTCAATTTTCGTAGTGTTTGAAGTGATCGTTTGACCGTACGATAAGCAAACGCGTTGAAATTTAAATCGAAAATTCAATTTAATAACTGGATCCAAAATGTTATCTTCTCCATACAATCGAATTTGGACCCGGAACCTTTTCCTTGCGTTCGGAATAGGGCAATAACATTATAAACGTCAAGGCGGCACGCTTAGATTGGAGTTCGAAATTTTATGTTGTATTTTCGAGATGATTTGAATTTAAAATTTTTGAACTTAAAATTGAATTTATGTATATATCTCTATTTATATTTTATTGACAAAATCAACACGTGGGTGTTTCTTCAAACATGCATCACTTTTTTTTACACGCGTATTCAAAATAAGATGAAAAACGAAAACCCTTATCTTCGTTCAAAATAAAAGAAAAAAACAAACGAATCTCGTTCCTTTCCCCTTAAACTAAAATATCAGAGCGAAGACGATTTTAATGGCCAAACCCCTGTCGTTTGAATAAAAATCAAATTGTGCTCGTTTTCAACAATGGCCGCATTCTTTCCTCAAACCAAAATCGAATCGCATTCGATTTGGAGAAAAAAAGAGGATCGATTGCCTCGTTCCCAATTTCGTTCAAATCAATGGCCGAGGGGACTCGTCTTGACTTCGAATTGGTGATTAGCGAGGGCAGTGCTCGTCGTTCGTCGTGCAGGTTTGTGGTGAGGTCGTGGTAGCGGCGAGGGGGGTCTCGAGGTCGGCAAGGCTGAGGGGGAAGCGCGCGCGCGTGGAGTGCTGGGCTAGGGTTCGTTCGAGCGGTGAGGTGAATCGCGAGGAGGCTCGCATGTGGCTTCGAACTAGAACGTGATGGCGTTGGCGAGGCGCGGCATTTCGCGGAGTATGGTGCTCGGCGATCACGATTGTCAGGTCGTGATTCGTTCGCGACCAAGTGATGTGGGAGGCAAAGTCGAATTCGATCAATTTGGATTTCGACGTTGGCATTGCGAGCAACTGGAAGGCAGGCTAGGGTTTTGAGTTGATGAGCATTTGATCGCGAAGGCAGTGAGGTAATAACTTTAATTTTATTTTAAATTTACATAGGCTGTATAATTAACAAAAGAAAATAATGTTTTAATTTACATTCAGGTTAGAAAACAATATGAACAGGATTTTATTTTTTACAGTAAAGTAATTTTTTTTACTATGTTGTTTATATAAAATAAGAAAATAAGTACACAAATATGTATTTGTTCAAATTACTAATTATTTTAAATAATGTAATATGTGATTTATCTGTTAATAAACTTATTAAATTATTTTTAATCAATAAGGATATTTTATAAAATAAAGGTTGGATTTGATTTAGGTTTAAATTTAATTTTAGTTAAATACATTTATTAAAAGAAATTAGTTAAAATATAATTATCAATTTAGAATTAATCACTAGATTTTTATTAAAAAGAAAATTTATCTACAAATTAATGATTAGTTTAAATAAGTTCTTATTAACGTATAAAAAATAAGTTACTGTAATAGTTCTTATGTAAACAGTAAAGGGGTTTTATTAAGGTATAAGATAAATTTTTTTTAACTTGATAAAATCTACATGCATGTTCTATTTTAAAGACAATAAAAATATCCTTGTTTTAAATTAATATGGAAATTAATTTGTTTGATAAGCTTATTTAAAAATACTTTTAAAGGAAATTTAGTTTTAAATTTAATGTTTGATTAAGCAAAGATTTTAATTAAAAGGGAAGTTAGCTTTAAATCAAATTGTTAGTTTATTAAAATTATATAAAAGGAAATTAGTTTAAAACTAAAGTATTAGTTAATTTAATTATTAATGGTAAGAGATTATTCAATTAATTCAAATATTTTATTAAAAGGAAATTTGTTTGAAATTAAATTGTTGAGATAAAATAAAACTTTATAAAATAAAAATGAATTGTTCGATCATTTCAAATATTAATCAATTATATAAATTATTTTACAAGGTCAAAAGACATGAAAACGAGTCAAGAAGGATTGGAAATGGATTGCAAAACAAAGTCAAAGGTGAGATCCTCTCACTCAATCGAAATTTCTAGTTTAATTTCAATAGTTAAATTTAAAATTGATTGATTGTGTGTTTGGATAATTAATTTGTTATTAGTTATATTAGTTTAGACCCCATTGCGCCGCATAATAGCGGAGGTTATTATATTAAACCCATATACCGCGATATTCCACCTCGAAGTGGAATTGGTATTATATATCTATTTGGAGTTGTTGATTTCCCGCATTATATAGCGGTTGAGACCTTATTGCGCCGCATAATTGCGGATAATATTTTATAAATCCCATATACCGCGATATTCCACCTTGAAGTGGAATGGGTATTTAATTGTTGTGCTAACATCTACGGATGCGGGGAAACAAGTTGGAGGGATCCAACTGGAATCCTCAAATATTTAATTTGTTGCATATGTTGTGTGTGGATTATTTTTAATTCGTGTGAATGTTTGTGATTGAAACCGTGAAGGCTGTAATTCAGCCAAATATATTTTTGGTATCGTAGGACACCAGAAATATGAAATTGGATTTTTGGAAATTAAAGTCGAAAAGCCTAGACCGTTACAATTAAAGTTGATTTTTTATAATCCGATCAAATTAATTTAAAAAAAATATGGGAAATATTTTCAATAAAGGAATTTCGAGAATGTTGTTTAATAGTTGAAGAATTTATTTAAGATACGGATTTTAAGTATTTGAAAGAGATAAAAGAATTTATTTCAAAAGGAAATAAATTTAGAAATTAAATTTGGTATTTAATTTGAAGTTGAAATTAATTTTAGAAATCGATTCGGGAACCAATTTGGGGTTAGAATAAATCTTAGAAATCGATTTGGAAATTTGGTTAGGTGTTTTGGAAATAACTTGTAAAATCAATTTGAAATTGATTTGATATTGGAAAATTAATTTGGGAAATCAAATTGGAATTTGATTTTGTATCTGAAATAAACTGGAAATCAATTTGGAATTTGATTGGGTTTGAAGATGATATTTGGGAATCAATTTAAAATTCGTATATCAGTTGATTTTTGGAAATGTAAATTCACAATGGGAATTTATAAAAGAAAGGGAAATTATTTAAAAATAAATATTGGTTTATTTTTAAAGTGTGGAAAGGAATTTACAAATTGGAATGTAAATTAAAATAAAACGAGAAGGTTTATTAATTTATTGGAATGGACCACTTTGTAATGGGAAAAGAATTTTTTTCCCTGGAAAGCCGAGTATATTTTTAAAATTGCTTTTGAAATAAAATTAAAAGTTTTAGATTTGGTTTTAAAATAATATTGTTGGAGAAATTAGTTTTGGAAATTGTTTAAAGCAAAATTTTATTTAATTAATTATATAAGGATTATTTAAAAGATTAAATTGATTTTTGATTTAGAAAATAGTTAATTAAATATTTATGCTCTATCTACTAATTTTATTTTAAAATTAGTTTTTGGACTTGAATTTTGTATGAGATATTAGTATAATATTTTTCATAACTAATATTTAAGCAAATATTTTAAAATAGTTTATTTTAAATGTTTCCAAGTATATTTTGAATAAGTATTTTATATTATTTGAAAATATTTGAAATCGGCAGATTTTCAGTGGAAATGAATAAATGTTTGGAAATTGATCTGAAATTTATTTTGAAAGGATTGAAGGGTGAAATTTAATATTGCGAAGATATATTGAAAATAATAATAATTGGGGGAAAATTATTTGAAATCCAGCAACTGTTGTGAATTATTGACTGATAGTTAAATAACCGACTATCAATATTGGCCTTAATCGGCATTTGAATTTCGATGCGATCGGGAGTCGAATTCCAACTAGATATTCGAAACCCACATCGAACCTTTGTGATTGTGATGGATCTTTTGTTTAAAAGATCGAAGTGAAATTGTTGTGATTTGTTTGAATCTGAATGTAACACTTATTTTTTAAATAAGCGCTCGTTATTCGGATTAGCCGGGAGAGGACCTTGTGTCATAAAACCCATTTCGAATAACGATACGATGAAATGGGATTGCATTTGAAGATAGTGTTGATGACCGGGTATTTTCGAAAGCGAAAGGATACCTGTCGAATGTCTTTGCACCGGGTTGCTCCGGTATCGAGATTTTATCACCCTTTGTGATGGGGATTCCGGACGTGATTAGTGAATATCCGGATTTGCAAGGGCTTCTTTAGAAGTGCCTTCGGTTCCGTTCGATCCCGGAACGGACTTGTATGGATGTGTGTCTGATGTTACACTTTGAGATGTAAAGCTGGTTTCTATCAAATACATTTCTGTTGGTGGCAGAGAATTTATTCTCTTAGCTTAACACCCTTCTCTGAGACGTACGAGCTAAGAGGTTATGTAATTGATGGTTACTAGTGATACATTCCCAATTTGGTAATGTGGCATGCGAAGTGCTGCTGATTATTTGTTGATCGAAGCATGGCTTTTGTGAAAAACGTAGCTTTGTGTACGAGACGTCGTCGAACCTCACACCCCGGAATGGTCGAAACAGGAAGGATGCGGCAAGGTTATAAGGGGTAGCGCCCCTTAGGGTATGTGCATTTCCTTCTAGATAGAAGTGGTATCATGGTATGGATCCCAGATACTTAACTTATGTGAATGTCGCAAATATATATTACTTTGTGATTGTTGTTGTTGAGGATCCTTGCATAAAGGTTGTTTACAACCGGGGGATGGCATACTCGTGTAGTAGTTACCTATTTTTGCAGAGGTAACCCGGCCTTGTGTTGGCAGAGATCTGGTTAGGTTCTCGGGACGTCCATCCAGAGGTGTACCCATGTGGCAATAGAAAGTTCCTTAGCCTGACCATTTGTTGGAAATCCAATCACCAATATGTGCCTTGTACGGTTTTACTTGTATAATCTGCCATCTAATATGGTAGCTATAGTAGGCATACTATAATGGTACGTATGCTGGCTAAGATTAATATTATACTTGCAAATGTTTTTCCACTATGCACTATTAATAATATCTAAAGAGTTTTCTCGTAGTAAGAATATCTGACTACCATAAGGAGAAATCTCCTCCAATTCTGCACTTGCACTGTGTGTGTGGCGGGAGGCCTTATGGTAGTTTCATTTTCCAAAAAGCATTGCGGATTTCTTTTAAAATCTTTTGTTTTCCTTTTATTAAAGAATAACTCTTTTTAAGATCTCACACGAGTCCCATGACTGACCTGGAGTTTATTGTTCCTTTTCTAAACTCATAGTGCCCATAATCTTCCACACGGGCAGCCTAAAGTCAGGTTTCAGTTATTCGGGAGCGAAATTAGAAAAGAGTTGCTGTGGAGATCAGGGGTTGAAACTGGATGGCAAGACGTATATCTTACTATGTAGTATCCGTTGTGTGTGGTTTGTGCAAATCAGTTTTCATATAGTCAAGTTATAATAACTGTCAGTGATGTATGATGTCGTTGTAAACTCTGATGTCCTATTGTATTAAAAGTGATGAGTCTTTGATTTAAAGATTTTTTATTTATCTATTATATATTGTTCCGCTGCGAAATGTGAGATTCTGTTATTGTTTCTGTTCTTCTTCTATCTTCTTCTTCTTTAACCCTAACGGTTCGGTTTTCCGGCATTTGACTGTGCGACATTTGATACAGTGGACATATAGATGCCGACTTTCGGGCGTCATAAAATCGGGTTGTTACAAATGTGGTATCAGAGCATTTGGTTAAGCGACAACCTTGGCTCTGTTGGGTGTTACTCATTAGAGATAGAGTCAGTAGTACTCTAGAATGAGTTTGAGTGTAATAATAAATATGAGTGCGTATTTGTTTGTGAATATAAAATTGTTTTATATTGTGATGATTGGTTTGTTGAGTGGTATATGGGTTCTGGTCGGTATAGTCCATACAACTCTATCGATAGGAATCTCTAAACACTCATACAGAACAATTCGACACGATATTGTTTTAAAATTAGGGTAAATGAAATAATTTTAACCAAACTATTTTCGTATATGAAGGAAATAATTTTTCGTAAATTATTATAGTAGTATATGGCTGCTTGTTTGTTAGGAAGTGATAATATTAAATTATTATCATTGGAAATTGAACAAGAAATTGAAACCATAATCAAAAGTTTAGAAATAAAAATCCATATACAAATGAGATTTATAAATATAAATTGTATATGTAAATGTAATTTATAATTTGAAATAGAATTCCAGAGAAGTTTTTGGAAATGTTTTTGAAAGGATTTGGAATTTTGGAAATTGACTCCTTTTGAGTTCGAAAATGATTTTCAAAGGTTTTGGAAAAGTATTTTGAAGGGATGAAAACTCTAAACTCTTTTAGGTCATTGGGAAATAACTTCGGTGATGACTGTAGCATCATCGATGTTCATTTTCGGGATTCCAAAAGAGGGATTACTACCAAATTGTTTTAAATGAAAATTGTTTATCAAACTGGTTTGGATTTTCGAATTTAAAGAATAATTTGAATTGATTTCTAAAATGATTTTGAAAGGTTGAAAAGACTCTGGAATGTTACATAAAATAGTTATGGAATATCATTAAGTTGATAACTTGTAAAGTTTGAAGTTGTTAAAATAAAAATATAACTTAAAAAGAAGTTAGAAAAAGGTAGGTGTGGGAATAAAAATAAGTTAGAAGGAAAAATTTAAATCAAGTGGAATTGAAAATGAAAATTTAATAAAATAATTAAGATTGAAATTTAAGTCAAATAAAATGATGATATGGATTTAAAATGAAATTGAAATTTAAGATTTGAGTTAATTTGTTTGAAGGTGAATTTGAGAAGTCTTATCGACTAAATGGTTGGAATAAAATTTATTAAGATGGAAAAATAAAATTGTGGATGAATGAATAAATTTACAATTGCAATTAAATGAAAGAGAAATTGAATGTTGAAATTCATTTTGAATTTGTAAGCAAAAGAATAGAATTGGAATTGAATTTGATTGTGATAAACAAAGCGAAGTATTAAAATAAAATTAGCAAGTGAAACTAAGTAATGAATGACCAAATGGATAAGGTTTAAAAATGAATTGAATCTAATATTTATAGATGAAGGTAAAAATAAATTCATATGGGATTTGAAATCCAGTTTAAATGTAAGTGGTTGTAAACCAAAATAGTGAATTGAATTGTGTTTGGGAACGAACAAAAGAATAAAACAGGAATTGAAATTGAATATTGAGAACCAATTTGAATTGTGTGAAATCAAGTGAAGTTGTAAAACTAGTTCGAAGTGAACTACAGATAATAAAGGTAAAAAAAGGGTTGTGGTGAAATAAATTAGAACTTGTAATGAATTAGTAAAAGAAACTAATTTAAAATAGTAACCTGAATCAGTTGTGAATGAAAGATGATTGATAAAATTCAATATTCAGAAGATAAATTGAATCCAAATAGAATTGAAATAGTAAGTTGAATTCAAGTAAAAATTGAAAATGTAAGATTGAATGAAAATGGATATATAAATTCAATAGTGACTAAAAATAGTATAAGAAGTATATATTGAAAATTTTGTAATGGAATGTGTAAAATGATATTTGAATGTTGTAATGGATATTATGATTGGCAGGATATACAGGTGTATTAAAGAAAAGGGAAATTGGGATTTGATTTTCGAAGATAAAATTGAATTGCTCGACAAAAAGGTACGAATTTGAATTTCAGTATGGAATTTGATGATCTTCTTATCTATCCGCTTGGCTTTTTCTTTTCTTTTTGAAATCTGGGGGCCGTGGTGCCATTTTTGTAGTCGTATCGAGCTAGCCGCGCAAAGGAGACGCTGGGGAAATTTTTTGAAAATTTAGGGAGTTGGAAAAATTTTGAAAGTTTAAAATTTAAATTCGAATTGCTAAGAAAACAATGTTGTTTGGAATCTTTGATTAATTTTGGGAAGATAATTGAAGCGATAATGGGTTGTTAAATAAAAAGGATTTGTTTTGGAAAGTTGATAAAACTATTTGGTTTTGGGTAAATAGTAAACGGGTTAAGGTCCATTCTTCTTAACTAGTAATTTCGGGACGAAATTCTTTTAAAGGGGGAAGGATGTGACGACCCAAAATTTTCAACGTTTGAAATTGAAATATTCAATTGATTTCAAATATCTGAATCGTTAATTTAAGCTTGAATTTAAATTTTAACTCTGAATTTAGCAATTTAATTATCAAATTTAATTATAGAAATTTGGGTAAAATTGTAAATCTTCAATTTTCAGCTTATTAAAAATAATTTGATGGCTTACAAAATTCATATTGATAATACTGAAGATAATAGAAGCTTCAGAATTGAATTTGGAAATGAATTATTCGGTTTTGAAATTTTATCGGTTAAATCGGTATTTAAAAATAGCCTTCCGAGGCACAGTCTCGGAATTTGACAAAACCAGCTCCATTGGATCTGTAATATTTTACTATTATCATATTTCAATTTTCGTAGTGTTTGGAGTGGTCGTTTGACCGTACGATAAGCAAACGCGCTGAAATTTAAATCGGAAATTCAATTTAATAACTGGATCCAAAATGCTATCTTCTCCATACGATCGAATTTGGACCCGGAACCTTTTCCATTGCGTTCGGAATAGGGCTATAACAATCTAAACCCCTGGCGGCACGCTTAGATAGGAGTTCGAAATTTTATGTTGTATTGTCGAGACGATTTGAATTTAAACTTTAATTTGAACTTAAAATTGAATTTATGTATATATCTCTATTTATATTTTATTGACAAAGTCAACACGTGGGTGTTTCTTCAACAACGCGTCACTTTTTTTACACGCGTATTCAAAATAAGATAAAAACCGAAAATCCTTATCTTCGTTCAAAATAAAAGGAAAAAAAAACAAACGAATCTCGTTCCTTTCCCCCTTAAACTAAAATATCAGAGTGAAGAATATTTTAATGGCCAAACCCCTGTCGTTTGAATAAAAATCAAATTGTGCTCGTTTTCAACAATGGTCGCGTTCTTTCCTCAAACCGAAATCGAATCGCATTTGATTTGGGGAAAAAAAGGAGGATCGATTGCCTGGTTCCCAATTTCGTTCAAATCAATGGCTGAAGGGACTCGTCTTCACTTCGAATTGGTGATTAGCGAGGGCAGTGCTCGTCGTTGGTCGCGTGGGTTTGTGGTGAGGTCGTGGTAGCGACGAGGGGGGTCTCGAGGTCGGCAAGGCTGAGGGGGACGCGCGCGCGTGGATTGCTGGGCTAGGGTTCGTTTGAGCAGTGAGGTGAATCGCGAGGAGGCTCGCATGTGGCTTCGAACCAAAATGTGATGGCGTTGGCGTGGCACGGCATTCCGCGGAGTATGGTGCTCGGCGATAGAGATTGTCAGGACGTGATTCGTTCGCGACCAAGTGAAGTGGGAGGCAAAGTCGAATTCGATCAATTTGGATTTCGACGTTGGCATTGCGAGCAACTGGAAGGCAGGCTAGGGTTTCGAGTTAATAAGCATTTGATCGCGAAGGCAGTGAGGTAATAACTTTAATTTTATTTTAAATTTACATAGGTTGTATAATTAACAAAAGAAAATAATGTTTTAATTTACGTTCAGGTTAGAAAACAATATGAACAGGATTTTATTTATTACAGTAAAGTAAAAAAAAAATTACTGTGTTGTTCATATAAAATAAGAAAATAAGTACATAAATATGTATTTGTTCAAATTACTAATTATTTTAAATAATGTAATATGTGATTTATCTGTTAATAAACTTATTAAATTATTTTTAATCAATAAGGATATTTTATAAAATAAAGGTTGGATTTGATTTTGGTTTAAATTTAGTTTTAGTTAAATACATTTATTAAAAGAAATTAATTAAAATATAATTATCAATTTAGAATTAATCACTAGATTTTTATTAAAAAGAAAATTTGTTTACAAATTAATGATTAGTTTAAATAAATTCTCATTAACGTATAAAAATAAGTTATTGTAATAGTTCTTATGTAAATAGTAAAGGGGTTTTATTAAGGTATAAGATAATTTTGTTTTTAACTTGATAAAATCTACATGCATGTTCTATTTTAAAGACAATAAAAATATCCTTGTTTTAAATCAATATGGAAATTAATTTGTTTGATAAGCTTATTTAAAAATACTTTTAAAGGAAATTTAGTTTTAAATTTAATGTTTGGTTAAAAAAAGATTTTAATTAAAAGGGAAGTTAGCTTTAAATCAAATTGTTAGTTTATTAAAATTATATAAAAGGAAATTAGTTTAAAACTAAAGTATTAGTTAATTTAATATTAATGGTAAGAGATTTTTCAATTAATTCAAATATTTTATTAAAACGAAATTTGTTTGAAATTAAATTGTTGAGATAAAATAAAACATTATAAAATAAAAATGAATTGTTCGATCATTTCAAATATTAATCAATTATATAAATTATTTTACAAGGTCAAAAGACATGAAAACGAGTCAAGAAGGAATGGAAATGGATTGCGAAATAAAGTCAAAGGTGAGATCTTCTCGCTCAATCGAAATTTCTACTTTAATTTCAATAGTTAAATTTAAAATTGATTGATTGTGTGTTTGGATAATTAATTTATTATTAGTTATATTAGTTTAGACCCCATTGCGCCGCATAATAGCGGAGGTTATCATATTAAACCCAAATACCGCGATATTCCTCCTCGATGTGGAATTGGTATTATGTATGTATTTGGAGTTGTCGATTTCCCGCATTATATAGCGGATGAGACCCTATTGCGCCGCATAACGGATGCAGGGAAACAGGTTGGAGGGATCCAACTGGAATCCTCAAATATTTAATTTGTTGCATATGTTGTGTGTGGATTATTTTTAATTCGTGTGAATGTTTGTGATTGAAACCGTGAAGGCTGTAATTCAGCCAAATATATTTTTGGTATCGTAGGACACCAGAAATATGAAATTGGATTTTTGGAAATTAAAGTAGAAAAGCCTAGACCGTTACAATTAAAGTAATTAAAGTTGATTTTTTATAATCCGATCGAATTAATTTAAAAAAATATGGGAAATATTTTCAATAAAGGAATTTCGAGAATGTTGTTTAATAGTTGAAGAATTTATTTAAGATACGGATTTTAAGTATTTGAAAGAGATAAAAGAATTTATTTCAAAAGGAAATAAATTTAGAAATTAAATTTGGTATTTAATTTGAAGTTGAAATTAATTTTAGAAATCGATTCGGGAATCAATTTGGAGTTAGAATAAATCTTAGAAATCGATTTGGAAATTTGGTTAGGTGTTTTGGAAATAACTTGTAAAATCAATTTGAAATTGATTTGATATTGGAAAATTAATTTGGGAAATCAAATTGGAATTTGATTTTGTATTTGAAATAAACTGGAAATCAATTTGGAATTTGATTGGGTTTGAAGATGATATTTGGGAATCAATTTAAAATTCGTATATCAGTTGATTTTTGGAAATGTAAATTCACAATGGGAATTTATAAAAGAAAGGGAAATTGTTTAAAAATAAATATTGGTTTATTTTTAAAGTGTCGAAAGGAATTTACAAATTGGAATGTAAATTAAAATAAATCAAGAAGATTTATTAATTTATTGGAATGGACCACTTTGTAATGGGAAAAGAATTTTTTCCCTGTAAAGCCGAGTATATTTTTAAAATAACTTTTGAAATAAAATTAAAAGTTTTAGATTTGGTTTTAAAATAATATTGTTGGAGAAATTAGTTTTGGAAATTGTTTAAAGTATAATTTTATTTAATTTATTATATAAGGATTATTTAAAAGATTAAATTGATTTTTGATTTAGAAAATAGTTAATTAAATATTTATACTCTATCTACTAATTTTATTTTAAAATTAGTTTTTGGACTTGAATTTTGTATGAGATATTAGTATAGTATTTTTCATAACTAATATTTAAGCAAATATTTTAAAATAGTTTATTTTAAATGTTTCCAAGTATATTTTGAATAAGTATTTTTATATTATTTTAAAATATTTGAAATCGGCAGATTTTCAGTGGAAATAGATAAATGTTTGGAAATTGATCTGAAAATTATTTTCAAAGGATTGAAGGGTGAAATTTTATATTGCGAAGATATATAGAAAATAATAATAATTGGGGGAAAATTATATGAAATCCAGCAACTGTTGTGAATTATTGATTGATAGTTAAATAACCGACTATCAATATTGGCCTTAATCGGCATTTGAATTTCGATGCAACTGGCAGTGGAATTCTAACTGGATATTCGAAACCCACGTCGAACCTTTGTGATTGTGATGGATCTTTTATTTAAAAGATCAAAGTGAAATTGTTGTGATTTGTTTGAATCTGAATGTAACACTAATTTTTTAAATAAGCGCTCGTTATTCGGATTAGCCGGGAGAGGACCTTGTGTCATAAAACCCATTCTGAATAACGATACGACGAAATGGGATTGCATTTGAAGATGGTGTTGAAGACCGTGTATTTTCGAAAGCGAAAAGATACCTGTCAAATGTCTCTACACCGGGTTGCTTCGGTATAGAGATTTTATCGCCCTTTGTGATGGGGATTCCGGACGTGATTAGTGAATATCCGGATTTGCAAGGGCTTCTTTGGAAGTGCCTTCGGTTCCGTTCGATCCCGGAACGGACTTGTATGGATGTGTGTCTGATGTTACACTTTGAGATGTAAAGCTGGTTTCTATCAAATACATTTCTGTTGGTGGCGGAGAATTTATTCTCTTAGCTTAACGCCCTTCTCTGATACGTACGAGCTCAGAGGTTAGGTAGTTGATGGTTACTAGTGATACATTCCAAATTTGGTAATGTGGCATGCGAAGTGCTTCTGATCATTTGTTGATCGAAGCATGGCTTTTGTGAAAAGCGTAGCTTTGTGTATGAGACTTCGTCGAACCTCACACCCCGTAATGGTCAAAACAGGAAGGATGCGGCAAGGTTATAGGGGGTAGCGCCCCTTAGGGTATGTGCATTTCCTTCTGGATAGAAGTGGTATCATGGTATGGAGCCCAGATACTTAACTTATGTGAATGTCGCAAATATATATTACTTTGTGATTGTTGTTATTGTGGATCCTCGGATAAAGGTTGTTTACAACCGGGGGATGGCATACTCGTGTAGTAGTTACCTATTTTCGCAGAGGTAACCCGGCCTTGTGTTGGCAGAGATCCAGTTTGGTTCTCGGGACGTCCATCCAGAGGTGTACCCATGTGGCAATAGGAAGTTCCTTAGCCTGACCATTTGTTGGAAATCCAATCACCAATACGTGCCTTGTACGGTTTTAGTTGTATAACCAGCCATCTAATATGGTAGCTATAGTAGGCATACTATAATGGTACGTATGCTGGCTAAGATTAATATTATACTTGCAAATGTTTTTCCACTATGCACTATTAATAATATCAAAAGAGTTTTCTCGTAGTAAGCATATTTGACTATCATAAGGAGAAATCTTTTTCAATTCTGCGTTCGTATTGTGTGTGTGGCGGGAGGCCTTATGGTAGTTTCATTTTCCAAAAAGCATTGCGGATTTCTTTTAAAATCTTTTGTTTTCCTTTTATTAAAGAATAACTGTGTTTAAGATCTCACACCAGTCCCCTGACTGCTCTGGAGTTTATTGTTCCCTTTCTAAACTCTGGGTGCCCATAATCTTCCACACGGGCAGCCTAGAGTCAGGTTTCAGTTATTCGGGAGCGAAGTTAGAAAAGAGTTGTTGTGGAGATCAGGAGTTGAAGCTGGATGGCAAGACGTATATCTTACTATGTAGTATCCGTTATGTGTGGTTTATGCAAATCAGTTTTCATATAGTCAAGTTATAATAACTGTCAGTGATGTATGATGTCGTTGTAAACTCTGATGTTGTATTGTATTAACAGTGATGAGTCTTTGATTTAAAGATTATTTATTTATCTTTTATATCTTGTTCCACTGCAAAATGTGAGATTCTGTTACTGTTTCTATTCTTCTTCTGTCTTCTTCTATCTTCTTCTTTAACCCTAACGGTTCGGTTTTTCGGCATTCGACTGTGCGACATTTGATACAGTGGACGTATAAATGTCGACTTTCGGGCATCGTAAAATCGGGTCGTTACACGGTGGTTGTTGGTGACCAAGATTTAAATTTGCGAAGAAATTTTTTACCATAAGATGATTAATATTGTGGCGGTTTGCATTGTAGTCAAGGAGTGACTCTAAACCACATCTTCACGTTAATTCTTGAAGAGAGTAAGCACCAAAATCAGAATAAACCATGAAGGAGCCTTCAAAAATCCTAGAGTTCTTCTTCTTCTCGCATCGTTCAATTGCAATTGCATCATATAGCCAACGAGCAACGTGAGTATCAACAAAGGATGAAGAGCCTTGTTTTGAGCGTTTAGATCTAGGAGGAGCCATTAATTTGGTGTTTTTTGAGGATTTTGTGAAAAAATGGGGGCTAGGGTTTTGGAGGTAGTAAAAATGAAGAAGGTAAAGTGAATAGATGGTGAAAAAAGGTTTAAAAAGACACAAGAGAACCCCTTTTTGTACAGCCAGTTGACTGGTTGGGGTAGGTCAGTCGACTGGTTGATAACCGGAGAGTTTTTTACTCTGTAATCAGTCGACTGACCCATATGACTCAGTCGACTGGTTGACATCCCGAGAGATTTTTCACCCTGTAAACAGTCGACTGGTTTTAAAAATCAGTCGACTGACTGTAGATATGAAATGCAGTGAAGCTTAAAAATAAAATTTTATTAAAAAATGCATATACATAATCGAAATCCAAGTAAGCAAGAACAATAGTATACAAGAAAAGATGATTATTTAGGATTTTTTGGAGAGCATTCATGTGGTTCGACCTTGGTGTTCTCAACATAAGGTTGTAAAGGAGATCAATAATTTTGGCGTTTCCAAGAGTTTGGAGATGCCGAAGGTTGATGTGGATTTTGCTCCCATTGATTCCATCCGGATGAGTTTGGTTGACAAGATGTTGAAGGTTCAACAACATCATGCTTAGATGATTTTCCATAGAATTTAAGGGCAATACATTCTATAAGGCTAAAGCGACTGGAATTCATCCTTTGTTCATAATACATTTCTCTTTGTAGATTGATTTTATCCTTTTGATAATGATGGATTTCATCAATTTTTTTCTTTTGTTTTTAGAGAAACAAACAATGATCTTCGAGACTTCTTAGGTTTTGGAGAAAATCCGGTGTGATATAGAGTTGGTTCATGCATAGGGGTAGGAGTTGGCAAGGATGGAGTAGAGCTGCTAGAGGATGTTGGAGTAGCAAAGGACAATTTGGAGTTGGAGGAGTCGTAGGAGTCATGAGAGGCCATTGAGAAACTTGAAGTCCAAAGTTTTGAAAAAAAATTGTAAGGATGATTAAAAAATTGAAAGGAATGCAGATTTATAGATGAATTTGAGCAGTGATTGAGTGGTTAGAGACAGCAGAACATTAATAGCCAGAGAGGAAAAACCGATACAAGGAATGGATGAAAATTGATTGAAAGATGAATGGTTAAGAACGAATGAAGAATAAGACTCAGCAGGAAAACATACATAGAATAACTGGTAAGATATTGAACTACCAGCTAGGAGACGCGAGTTCGAGCTCCAGCAGCTATGTATTTAATTTTTTGAACGAAAATTTGCAAAATAATTAAAACCAAACTTCTAGTTGAAACAAGAAATAATCATAGCTTAATTGGTAAGAAGCAATTGTAATACAATAAAGGAGAGGTCATGGGTTCAAGTCTCTCTAGAGTCATAAATTTTTTTTTAATTTAATTTGATAAAATTTGAGTGAGTGTGTGTGTGTATTATCAAGTTGTGTTATGAAAAACTTCAAATACAAATAGTATATACATATATAATTTATAAATGTTTAAAAGACACAATTCCAAGTTCTCGTCTTAAATTGATGAAAGTGTTTTCATTTAAAGGTTTTGTAAAAATATCTGCCAATTGTTTATTAGAGGAAATAAATTCTAGATTTATCAAATCCTTTTCAATATTATCATGAAGAAAATGATGACGAATGTCAATGTGTTTTGTTCGTGAGTGATTAACAGGATTTTTAGATAAATTAATAGCACTAGAATTATCACAGTAAATAGTTGACTTAGATAAATTAAAACCAAAATCTTGTAGAGTTTGTTGCATATAGATAACTTGAGCACATGCCAGAGCTGCAGAAATATATTCTGCTTCACATGTCGATAATGAAACACGGTTTTGCTTTCTATTAAACCAAGATAAAGAGACCGTCCAATGAAATGGCAAGTCCCACTTGTACTTTTTCTATCTGTTTGGCTTCCTCCAAAATCAGCGTCACTATAGGACACTAATTCAAAAGGACATTCCTTCGAATAAAATAGTCCAAAGTCCTTGGTTTTATTAAGATACCGTAGTATGCGTTTCACTGCTCGTAAATGTGATTCTTTGGGATCTGCTCGAAATCGTGCACACAAACAGACACTCATCATTATGTCAGGTCTACTAGCTGTTAAATATAATAATGATCCAATCATACTTCGATATAATTTTTGATCAATACTTTTGCCACTTTCATCTTTATCAAGATGTATGGTTGTACTCATAGGAGTTGGTTTGGTAGAAGTATTTTCCATACCAAAGCGTTTAATTAGATTGTTACAATACTTTTCTTGATTAATAAAAATACCATTTTCTAGTTGTTTTATTTGTAAGCCAAAAAATAATTTAACTCTCCCATATGTGACATTTCAAATTCTTTAGTCATTATTTTAGAAAAATCTTGACAAAGTCTTTCACTTGTAGATCCAAAAATAATATCATCAACATATATTTGAACGACTAGAATATCCTGTTTATTTCTTTTAATAAAAAGAGTTTGATCAACCTTTTCAATTTTAAAACAAGAATCTATTAAATATCTTCTAAGACGATCGTACCAAGCACGGGGCACTTGTTTCAAACCATATAAAGCCTTTTTAGGCTTATAGACATGGCTAGGAAATTATTCGTATATGAATAATGGAGGTTGTTCAACATAAACATTTTCTTTTATAAAACCATTTAAAAAAGCACTTTTGACATCCATTTGATATAATTTAAAGTTATGAAAACATGCAAATGCTAGTAAGATTCGTATTGCTTCTAGTCTAGCGACTGGAGCAAACGTTTCTTCATAGTCAATTCCTTCTTCTTGATTATATCCTTGAGCAACTAATCTGGCTTTATTTTTAGTAATATTTCCTTGTTCATCTGCTTTATTTTTGAAAACCCATTTTGTACCAATAACTGATTGACCACTAGGCCATGGAACTAAATCCCAAACGTCATTTCTTTCGAATTGGTTTAGCTCTTCTTGCATAGCGATTAACCAATTTTCATCGGTAGATGCTTCTTTAATATTTTTAGGTTCAATATTAGAAAGAAAAGCTACATGGCCCATTTGATTTAATTGACTTCTTGTTCTAACAGATGAATTGAGTTCTCCAACAACATTAACAGAAGGATGATCTCTTAATATTCTAGGTGGAGATCTTAATTCATTGTTATTGTGATCAATGTTTTCATTATTTTCAACATTTGAAATTTCTGTGTTTGTAATATTATCAGGGATTTCTTCATCATCTCTTATACTTGGGATTTGTTTAAAATTTTCATCGAAAGATACATGGAGTGTTTCTTCGATGATATTTGTTCTTTTATTATAAATTCGATAAGCTTTGCTTCGATTCGAATATCCTAAAAAGATTCCTTCATCGGATTTTGGATCGAATTTACCAAGCTGATCTTTTGTGTTTAAAACAAAACATTTTGAACCAAAAACTTTAAAGTAAGAAATATTTGGTTTTCATCCATTAAAAAGTTCATAAGGAGTATTCTTAGTTAGTGGTCGAATAGAAACACGATTCAAAACATAACAAGCTGTTGCAACTACTTCAGGCCAGAAATGTTTTGGTAACGTACTTCCATTTAAAAAAGTCCTTGCACATTCTTGTAAGGTTCTATTTTTACGTTCTACAACACCATTTTGTTGTGGAGTTCTAGGAAACCAAAAATTATGGAATATTCCCTTTTTCTTACAAAAATGTTCAAAGGCTTCGTTTTCGAATTCACCTCCATGACCACTTCTTATGTTTTTGATTTTCAAACCTTTAAAATTTTGAATTCTTTTGACAAAAGTTTTGAAATTATCAAAGGTGTCACTTTTATTTTTCATAAAGATAATCCAATTATATCTGGAAAAAACATCAACAATAACAAACACATATCTACTATGATTAATGGATTGTACTTGTGTTGGTCCAAATAAATCCATACGTAGTAATTCAAGTGGTTGTAAAGTTGAAATGACCTTTTTATATTTAAAAAATGACTTAGTTAACTTTCCTAACTGACATGCATCACAAATATGATCAATTTTAAAATCCATTTTTGGTCGACCTTTCACTAAATCATTTTTAGAGAGCTTGTTTATAGTTTTGAAGTTAATATGACAGAATCGTTTGTGCCATAACCAAGGATCATTTTCTTTGGCTATTAAGCACGTATCTGAATTATGATTTATTTTCATATTTAGAACATAGATATTTCTGTCTCTATTTCCTTCAAAGATAAGATTTTGATTTTGATCAAAAATACTACATTTGTTCAGAAAAAGTGATTTTGAATCCTTTGTCACACAATTGGCTGATACTAAGTAAATTATGTTTTAAATTTTTGACAAGTAAAACATTTGAAATAAGAGGTAAATTTGAAATACCGTTGTTGCGCCTTTGGGGTTGTCTCCAAATGTGACGGAGCCTCCATCTGAGTAAGTAATATTTGATAGCATACTTTTGTCTCCTGCCATATGTTTTGAGAAATCACTATCGAGTATCCATTTTCCTATTTTCTTGAGTGGGACCTTCAAAAAAATATGAGATAATATTGGTACCCACTTTAATAGGGTCCTAAGAGTTAAATCTTAGGAAGCCAAACCCAAGAGGGCTTAGTATCCCATTTAAAAATGTAATCTTTGTTTTTATGAACAGTTTCAAAAAAGGTGTTTATATGTTTCTTCCTAATCAAATTGTTGTTTGTTTTAGGAACCCAGATTTTTATACTTTTTGGGTTAGAATTCCTTTTTGTCTGTTTAATAAGAGGATTAATATTTCCCCTAATTTTCTTTCTAGGTGAAATTGTTGTTTTCTTAACATATCCTAATCCTTTTCTACTTGAATCAGATTAAGAGCTATCAATAATTTTAGATAAAGTTTCTCTTCCTTTATTAAAATTTGAAACATTTTTGGTGATGCTTTCTAAATTAGCTTTGAAACTACTATTATCCAACTCTATCAATTTTACCTTAGTTTTTAGTTCATGATTTTCAAAAACAAGAGCATTATTCTTCTCTTTTTGAGTTTCAATTTCATGACTCAAAAGAGTATGTTGAGAATTTATATTAGAGAATGATTCTTGTAATTATTCAAGTTCTTCCTCTAGTATTTTCGTCTCATCTTTAAGCATATCTCTTTCAAATTCTGCTTTGTTTTGATGTTTACGAGTCTCCTTATATTTTCTTTTGAGATTTTTCAGAGTATCAACTAGCTCCGAATTTATTTCTGTTATATCATCAAAAGTAAAATCACTAACTTTGTTTTCAGTAGCCATGAAGCAGACATTTGCTTGCTCGTTTTCACTTTCACTACTGTTATCTGATGAAGAAGTATTTGAATCATCCCATGTTACGGAGAATGCTTTCTTTTTCTTCTCTTTTCTGCTCTTGTTGAAGTATTTTTTTCTTTACTTCTGGACATTCTTTCTGGATAGGACCTTTCTTATGGAAATTAAAGCATTCTAGAATTGAAGATGATGATTTGTTTGGAAAGTTCCTTTTCCATTATTTCTGTTGTTTTTCCTGAATTTCAAGGACTTTTTGAAATTTTTGGCAATAAATGCTAGATCTTCTTCATCCGAATCTTCATCTTTTTCTTCTTCAGCATGGAAAGCTATGTTCTTTTTGTCCTGTGCTTGTACTCGTTTTGACTGCAAATTCACTTCATAGGACATTAGATTTCATATTAACTCTTCAGGTTTTATGGTAGAGAGGTCATTAGCTTCTTCAATAGCCAAGACTTTTCTTTCCCATTCATCCGTTAAAGAGTTTAGGATTTTTTATATAATATCAAAATTAATGTACTTTTCTCCTAATCCTAATAGTGAATGATAGATATCTTGAAATCTAGAGTACATATCATTGATGGATTCATCTTGTTTCATTCTAAAGTTTTGAAACTGATTTTTGAGCATGGAGATATTTCTTTGTTTAACTTTGTTAGTTCCTTCATGAGTGATTTTAAGACTCTAAATTTCATAAGCAGTTTGACACATGCTAACACGATTAAATTCATATCTATCCAGTGCATAGAATAACATGTTCATAGCTTTAGCATTTGTAGTAGCATTTAATTTTTGTGTGTTTGACCAAGGGGAGTATTCTCCTGTAGGAAGAGTGTATTCATTTTATGTAATATTCCATGATTCAAAGCTATTTGATTGCATATAGATTCTCATATGAGTTTCCCAATAATTATAGTTCAGACCATTGAAAAATGGAGGTCGTGCAGTGGATCGACCTTCAATAAAAACTAGTGTTAGTGGTAGTGTGGGTGTTGTTTTCCATATTAGCAAAATATCAGATAACTGTGTAACGGTTATAAGATTCCTTGCTCTGATACTAAATGAAAGTGTGTAGGATCGTGTAATATGGAATGTATTTAAATCTAAATGTGGAAACAGATGATAATAGCAAAGTAAATGGAAATAAGTAAAATAGAACAAGCACACCAGGAATTTTTATACTGGTTTGAACTTCCCATTCTACGTCCAGTCCAAGACTCCTTCTGGAATTTCAACTACGGTAACCCTCACTTAACCCAGAGGAACAAGTATATACAGTCTGAGCAGCAGAACAGACACTTGAGCAACTGAACAGGATTTCGCCTCAGCAGCAGAAGAGAACTTCACTAATACAAAATAATATCTGACACTATGTGTTCTTGATAACACTGATTTGTCACTGATAGTACAAACCTCCTATAATCAAATCCTCAAGTATATGAAGTGTATGTGAAGATATGAAGAGAAGGTAATGCTAAGAATCGAAGATTATGAAAGTTATTTGTAGATTCAAAGCAGTAAAAACGTATGTTCATTGTTTGAATGCAAATATTAAAGCATAAAAAGAATATAAGAAAGTTAGAATGAATTTCGATCAATATGAAGTGTTCGGGAGTATCCATATATAATAGTTGAAGAGTTACTGCCATTGGTGAAGGGTTCTGAAGAAGAGGAGCATCTATTTCCGTCCAGAGAAGAGTTGCATCCTTTCGGAGAAGAAGATGTCTTTTCGAAAATATGACATTTGGTCTCGGGTCAGTTGACTGGTCGTTTATGGTCAGTCGACTGACTATGCAAAAGATTTTAAAAAAAATAAACAGTGACTTGTATATGTACACGGTCAGTCGACTGGATGGTTATGGTCAATCGACTAGCTATGACATTTTTACATAGTATGCTTCAGTTTGATTGTTTATGTGAAATATGAAGTGCGACCTACTTGAGGATTGATTTTAACAAATTCCTAGACTCAATCATACATAATAGATAGTGAAAACATAGATTAAAAGTCTTGATATAGCCATAGTCCATTTTCTTTTTGTTGTGAATTCTCTTTTTCTTCTAGCGTGCTCTGTCATGAATCAAAACTAGTGATTCAACAAGCAAAACATCATTTTTTTTAAAAATCTTGATATGGTTATATTTTGATGAATGAATGAAGTAGTGTTATAATGTGTTTGCTAGAATAGAAATCTGTTTATATATATGTATGTATATATATGTATGTGTATATATATGTATGTATATATATTACTATGCATGTGAGAGAAATAGGCAGAATTGCCTCTGTTATGCTAACAGGTCATAAAACTTGTTCAAAAACAAAAATCTGTCTATCTAATTCTTTCTAGATTATAAGTCATAAATGAAACATGTTTATATTATCAAGATCTAAGCAAAAATAATTTTCCAAGTGAATACATTAGGAATTTATTTAGAAAATAGAAAATTACAGTGGAAATGGTTCAAAATCAGAAAAATTGATAATCCGGATTTCCAGTTTTGACTGTGCATATGGAATCGAAATTAGAAACGATGAATTTTCATAATGAAGTCAACATTTTTAATTGGGTATTGGATGTGGAATTTGGGTTTGAATAGAATCACGTTTTTCGTCAATTCCCGATGATCAATGTGAAATCGAGCTTCGGGGTTGATGTCAGAGGAAGTTCAGGTGATGGAGTTTACCGAAAAAATGGTCACTGATTTTTTAGATGATCGTTGAAGTTAATCGACGAGGTTGTAGGTTTAAGGGCGTATTTTTGTCGGTAACGTTCTCGAATCGATTTCACCGTCGAGGGATGATCGGGGGTGACCGGTTCGGGGAGGATCAAGGCTAGAAGTCAAGGCGAAGCTTTAGTGTAGTTCGCGTGGCCTCTGGTGATCTTGGTTGATAGAATGAAGTGGTTTCTGGTAACTAGGTTCATTCCAGATTGGGTGAGCTCGAGCTTGATTTCGATTTCAAGCTCAGATCAAAACCTGGGTGGTCAGGATCGATGGAGGAGGCCCGCAATGACTTGTTGGCAACGACGATGGTGATCGTAGTGGCTTCGGCGACTCATGCACGTGTATGCAAACCTGTACATGACTGGGTTGTTTTGTGAATTGGGAAAGATGAAGTATTCTCAGGTTTAAACTCGATAAATCCTAGTGTTTGACTCGAAGTTTATAAAGTAGAAATGAAACTCGGGCTTTGTCTCGAGATTCCTTCGGGTTGAGATCGGGTTTGAAGTTAAGTGTAAAAAGAAAGTTTTTAAACTTTTTAACAAAATCTAGTTTTACTTAATACAATTTTGTTAAAACTACTTCTGTTATAAATAATGAATGTTTACCTAAGTTTTAAATTTGCTAAAGGTTTTTAAATAAAAATTATTTCAAATTAATTAAGTTTTGAGTGTTTAACCTATATAACCTTTATTTTAAAAGTTTATTTTAAATAAACTTTATATTGTAATTAATTAAAGATGAATTACTTTCATTATATAAAACATTAATTTAACTTAAAGTTTTAAGTTAATAATGAATTTATTTTAAAGATTATATAAAAAACTTAAATGATGATTTTTGTAATTATTTAAGATAAATGAGTTATCTTAAGATCAAAGGATCATTAATTTGAAATTTAATAATAATTACTAAATCAAAGCTTAATTAAGTATTAAGTAAAGATAATTAATTGACTAAGAGCTAATTGATTAATGTAATTAAGTAAAGGTTAATCAATGTAGGTAACTAAAGGGTAATTAATTACTTAAAGTTAAGTGAAAGAAATTAAGAAAATTGACAATTAATCAAATGATTAAAGGATAACTACGCAATTGATTTGTGATTTATTAATATAAGTGATTAGGATACTCACTTATTATAATTAATTAAGGATAATTAATTAAATGGTAATTAATTATGGGTTAATTAATTAATGAAATTAATTAAGGATAATTATTCAAAGGTTAATTAAATAATTAAAGGTTAATTATTTAGTGATTAAAGGTTGATTGATTTATTAATTAAGGTTGATTAATAAATAATTAAAGATTAGTTAATTTACTAAATATTAATTAATAAATGATTAAAGGATAATTATTAAAGGTTTGTAATTAATTAATGTTAATTAACCAGGATTATTAATTTATTCATAGGTAATTAATCTGATTAAATTAATCAGATAATTAATTGATTGTACTTATGGATGTTTGAATTGTATTGAATGCTTTGAATTGTTTGATATCCCTGATGTGTGATGTTCTTGAGCTGTGATCTGTGAATTATTTATATGCGATGTATTTACATATTTTTCTGTGAATCTGTGAACGAAGATAAGCTTTATAGGATTATACCGCTTATCGATATTGTTGTGCTTGGATTTATGATGATTGATGATATCGTATTATTGTGTATAAAACCCCTGGACTACACCATACACACACAAATATGGGTTTCATGAGGATTTGGTTAACTCATGGATATTTGAATTTAATATTATTTTATCCAAAATAATGAAATGGTTTTAAATTTGAATTTTGAATCCAAAATGGTTTGGAAATGTAATTGGGTCAAATATGAAAACTTTTGAAAAGAAAGTTTTGAAAATTACTATGAATATAATATAACTTGTTAAAGTTTTGAAATTTAAATAGTTGAGTTCTATGAATATATGTTATAATTTTGGAAATTATGGTTTGGAAAGGTTATACAATGATATATATGGATTTTTAAAACCATTTTTTAAGTATTTTAAAAGTATTATTTTGGGAATTTAAATTTAACCAAAGTTTATATTTTAAAGGCTATAACTTGTGCATATTTAATCGGATTTTTCCAAAATGCAAAATATTTGTTTTCAAATGATAATGGCTTTCATATAATGAAAGAACTTACGGTTTTTTTTTTTTGAAATATTTCAAGTTTGAAATGGAAATAGTTTTGAAAACTATGAATAAATCTTTGTGAAAGATTGTTGAACCTTGGTTTCAAATTAAAGAGGATTTTAAAAGGGTGAATCTTTTGGTTTAAAAGATTAAAAGTGGAAATTTGTTTAACCATTTGGAAGAAAAGTTTTGGGCTAAAAGTTGTGACTTAACTAAGATCTCATATATCCATATGCTTTTAAAATTAAGCGCTCATTATTCGGTTTAACCGGGAGAGGACTATATGTCATATAACCCATTCCGAATAGTAATACGACTTAATGGATAGCATTTGAAGACCGGTGGTAAAGACCGTGTATTTTTAAGAACGAAAGGATTACCTGTCGAATGTCTCTGCACTGAGTCGCGCCGTTATAGAGATCTCCATATGTGATGGGGAGTCTGATCGGGATTGTGAGTACCCGAATTGCAAGGGCTTCTTTGAAGTGCCTTTGGTTCTGTTCGAACCCGAAACAGACTTGTATGGATGTATGTCTGACGTTACACTTTGAGATGTAAAGATGGTTTCTATCAAATACATTTCTATTTAGTGGCGGAGAATTTATTCTCTTAGCTTAACACCTTTCTCTGAGACGTACAAGCTCAGAGGTTATGTAGTTGATGGTTACTAGCGATACATTCCCAATTTGGTAATGTGGCATGCTGAGTGCTACTGATCATTTGTTGATCAAAGCATGGCTTTTGTGAAAAGCGTAGCTTTGTGGACGAGACCTCATCAGGACCTCACAAACCAAAATGGTCGAAACAGGAAGGGTGCGGCAAGGTTATTAGGGGTAGCCCCCCTTAGGGTATGTCCATTTCCTTCTGGATAAAAAGTGGTATCATGGTATGGAGCCCAGGTACTTAACTTATGTGGTTGCTACAAATTTATTGCTTTGTGGTTGTTATTGTTGGGGCCTCAGATAAAGGTCGGTTATGACCGGGGGATGGCATACTCGTGTCAGTAGTTACCTAGTTATAGAGGTAACCTGGCCTTGTGTTGGCAGAAAGCTGGTTAAGTTCTCGGGGCATCCCCCAAAGGCGTACCCATGTGGCCCAGGAAGTTCCTTAGCCTGACCATTTGTTGGAAATCCAATCACCAATACGTGCTTGGTACGGTTTTAGTTGTAGAACCTGCCGTTTAACATGGTAACTATAGTAGGCATACTCTAACGGTACATATGCTGGCTAAGATTAATATTATACTTGCAATGTTTTCTGCACTATGCACTAATAATAATATCAAATGGTTTTCGCGTATCAAGCATGTTTGTCTATCATAAGAAGAAATATCCCCCAAATGTGTGATTGCATTATGTATGTACCGGGAGGCCTTATGATAGTTTCATTTTCTAAAAAGCATAGCGAATTTCTTTTAAATTCTTTTTGTTTGATTTTTTCCAAATAAACTGTTTTCGTTTGCTCATACCAGTCCCATGACTGATCTGGAGTTTTTTGTTCCCTTTCTAAACTCTGGGTGCCTACAATTTTCCACACGGGCAGCCTAAAGTCAGATTTTAGATAATTAGCTAGTAGATGTAGATTCGATAGCCTTCATCTTTCTATTTAGAAATCTTTGAAGTCTTTGGTCTTTGAAGCCGTTTGGATTTGGTGATCGCATTGTGTTTCATTCTACATCGCACTTGCTTAGTTCAACGTGATGATGGTGGTTCTCGCTTGAAGTATTGAGCTTTGGCATTTGGAGTTGCAGTTATTGTGCACTTTTGGAAGGCCATTTGGTGCTATATTTCCGCTGCTATTGTTCCGCTGCTGTATCTTGTCTCTAATATTGATATTCTATTGTATTATTACTGTATCGAATATTGTGTATCAATGAAAATTTATTTTTTCTTCCGCTGTGTTGTTGTACTTAATGTGACGCGAATCGAATTTCGACGTTTGAATCTGCGGCATTCGAATACGGGTGAAGTATGGATGTCGATTTTCGAGCGCAAGATTTCGGGTCGTGACAACCCACCTTAATGAGCTAGACTACTATGTAATAAAACACATCCTACGAGGGGAAAATCAAGAGGCTGATGCCCTCTGCAAAGCGGCTAGTACAAGAACCGAGCCAATGTCGAGGGCAACCCCCGTCATGAGACAGTCTATGACGAGTTTCGAGTCTCTGCAAATCACAATCACCGTAGACAAGGAGGAGACATGGATGACCCCATCATCAGATACTTGCAAGAAGGAACTTTACCAGCAAATCGGAAAATATTCAGGAAAATCCAAAGGAAGGCATCCCGCTACACCATCAAGAATGGCAAACTGTACCGTCGTGGCTTTTCTAACCCACCACTAAGATGTATCGCCAGGAATGAAGCAAAAGATATCCTTAATAACATTCATCAAGGGAGTTGCGGCGATCACAACGGAGGGCAAACTCTTGCTAGAAAGATTCTACGCTATGGATACTTTTGGCTGACACTGAACAAGGACGCTACCGAGTTTGCTAAGAAGTGTGACAAATTCCAAAGATTTGCCAAAATCCTGAGATTACCACCTATCGATTTAATCTAGATGGTCAACCCCTGGAGCTTTGCGATCTGGGTAATTGATTTGATTGGGGATCTCCCCATGGGTCGAGGAGGAGAAAAATACGCTATAGTGGTAGTATTTCGCCAAATGGGTGGAAGTGGAGCATTTGAACAAAATTTCATCTACCAAAGTGATAAACTTCCTAATACGTAACATCCTATGCTGGTATGGGGTATCGCAGAAGATCATATCAAATAATGGGCTCCAATTCGACAGTGAAGAATTCTCTAGTTGGTGCTATGAACATGGGATTGCCCGAAGCTTCTCGGCTGAAGCATATCCCTAAGTAAATGGACAGGTCGAAGAAGTAAACAAGGTGTTGAAAATATTAATCAAGAAGAAGTTAGAAAAGTCCAAGGGAGCATGGGTCGATGAACTACCAACTGTTGTGTGGGTCTACCAAACTTCTTACAAGACTGCAACAGGGCGCATGCCATTCGCAGCAGCATACGAAGCAGAGGCCATGCTTCCCGTCGAAATAGTCGTTCCCTCGCATCGAAGAATGCATTACGATCCAAAAGAAAACAAGGATCTCTTAAACATATCACTAGACCTGATCGAGAAAAAAAAGAAACGATGTCGCCCTCAAATTTGGCGCTCATAGACAGAAGGTGGCAAGGTAATCAACTCTAAGGTGAAGCCTCGAGCGCTGCAAGAGGAGGACTTGGTACTCAAGCGAGTCTTCCTACGATCAGGAGTACTGGATCCGATTTGGGAAGGGTCGTTTGTCATTCATAAGGATCTTCATAATGGAACTTACGTCTAGTCAATGGTAGATTAAGAGATGTTTAGGAAAGCATGGAATCTCCAACATCTCCGTCGCTATTTCTCTTGAGCTGTAAAGAAATGTGTACTAAATGAAACAATAAAAGAAAGACAGTGGACGTAGGCATATTTCAGCCGAACCACTATAAAATTTGGTGTCTCACATTACTTGTCTTATTTGAACATTTTTTCATTTAATTATTTATCTGATGACTATTCCTACTATGAGCAGCAGTGAAAGTAAGATAGCCACGATAAGAGGCACGAAACAAGCCTTGGCAGTTCATTACTAACGATCGGCACCCCTAAGCCGGCAATGATGAACCGATCATAAGCCATACATTAGGCCTGATTTATAGCCTAGGCAGCTCATCATTAGCATTCGGCTCGCCGGCAACTGCGAACCGAGTGTAAACCACTTGATTAAGGCATGGCTGTGGCTATGGGTAGTTCACACATGACGATCGGCATTACGCACGTCGGCAATGATAAATCGAATAATACTCACGACATAAGCATTAACCCGAGTAGTTGTCATTCGTGATCATCCTTGAATATAACAATGCGTTTATGGTTTTCTGCATCTCTGAAAAAAATAAAGGTTAACCGAGTCGTAAACAGTTCACAAGTAGACAAAACAGACTATGAAAATCACACATCGCAAAAGTCATTCTAGATAAACATGCAAAAGACATAAATTAAACATCACACATTAGAAATCTTTATGTACAAAGCTTTTTTTCTATATATACATAAATACTAAATAGCCATACATCCTTCTAAACCATATAATAGCCATACATCCTTCTAAACCACATATAGAAAGTGAAATGAAAATTTCCTCAACTAAGGAGGAGGAACATCCTTGCCTCTCGACCCGCTTCCACCAGCCATGTCCTTCGAGAGCTTGGATTGCTAGAGAGACTCGCCTTCCTTTCGCGAAGGCTCAACTTGCCCTGAAGACGTCCATGCACGATGCAAGTATGAAGAATCACAGGTTTTGCAATCCAGAATAGGTAATAGTACAGTTAAAGTTAAAAGACGAGATACTTGTGGTGATGTGACATGGATAACCAAGCCCCTCGAGATCCAAGCCATCCTCATCATCCTCATCCTCTCCTGGCATCTCATACCCCTTGGTGATGGCCTTGGTCTCCTCCATTATGAACTAGCAGTTCACCATCCTAACGTCATACACAGCTCCTTCTTCTTGCGCGATTGCAGCCTTAGTCTCCTCAGTAAGCCGGGCATGATATCCTTCCATCACTTGAGGATAATCATCCATCCACTAAAGGTTCCTATATTTCCAGAACATGTAATAAGTATCCTTCATCATTTGGTTACTGTATCACAAAAGTCGGTGGATTTGTCAACTTCGGTCTTGAGAGACACCACCTTGTTCATGTATTGTTCCTTGTCCCATCTCAGCTGGGCCTGCTCCGCCTTCAAATTATCAATCTTAGCCTGGTACGAGTCTTTTTCCTTTTTCCACTCGTTCCGAGACTTCTTTATCTCAACTAAGGCCTCTTCTGATTTATTTACTTTGCCCTTGAGGGAGAGGTTCCACTGCAGATCCTTCTGCTGAACCTCATGTACTAGCTGATAGTCATGTCAATCTGATTCTTGCATAAATTGACGGCCTCTCTCGTTGCTACTTCCTCGGCCTTCGTTATCTCGGATGTGCGGGATGCCTTGACAGCCTCTAAATTAGCCTCTTTCTCCCTCCAAATGTGAACCCTCCTCATAGTCCGGGGAAGGAGCATCTCGAATAGGCAGAAATTTCCCCGAGCGGGGATGGAGAACATCACTCTTCTTATTCTTCAACCTCTTCGGGGATCCAGCCACACTACCCTCCTCCTCTAGACCCTTTCCTTTGACTGCATCTCCTCTATTTCCTCCGTCTCCTGCTACTTTACCAGCAGAGCTTGGCCTAATCTTATATACGGATTGTCCTGGATCGATCAAGTTATGAAATCGAAGGGTTTTATCATGGAGTAGGAACGAGGCTTCACTCTCGGCCTCTGCAAAAATTTCCCTGGCCATCTCTTTTAAGCTGTCGTCCTTCGCCGCCTTCACACAACCTAAAAATTATGGAGCAATAAGAAACCATGTGGATAGAAAGTTTAGAAAAGATAGTATGATGACTTATAGCCAGAAGTGAAAGCATGTTGGGGAACTATGTCGTCACGCATAAAGAAATACTCCTTTTTGAACATGCTAAATTAAGAGTATAGATCAACGATAGGATTAAACTTGTGAGCGGACTCCAAGCTAATGAAGGGACTCCCCTTTCAATAATTCCTCGCATTGTATAAATATCTGACCTCTATGGGTTGGGGATATCTGATAACGCTTCACGCATATCAAGTGTAAGTTGGTCAAGATCGCGTAAGAATTCGGTTGAAGTTGCATGGGAACGACCTTCAGGTAGATTACAAAGCTGGAAATCCAATTGGTAAGCGAAGGGATTACGCCACACATGCAATGCTTTTTACAGTACGCCATATATCCACCTGGTGGAAAGCAGGCTTTATCAACTGGGTCGGGCAGTGTCATGTCTCGACGAGATATCCTGAACGTAGTGGCTATGGAGTTTAGTTCCTCTATCGTCAAGATGCTAGAGTAACACTTTGAAGGTCTAACCAATGTCTGATTAGGAGCATAGCCCACCACCAAAGAGTAGGAAGAACTAGGTTGTATGGGAGGGTTAACTGGAGTATTAGAAGAAGAGGGACTAGCCTCAGCAGGCTGTGAAGATGCATGCTTAAAATGGAGCTCGCGACCAGAAGCCATATTCCTGTGCAAGTAAATAAAAGTCAAGTGAAATTCCAACGGAGGTACAATCATAAATGGAAATTAAAACATTCAGGGGATCCTCCTATCATCTAGCAGAGTTGAAACCATATTCCTAACCTAACCATCTCAATATGTCTCCCTTTTGGATCGGCATACCAATGACCACCACGCTCAAACAATTTGGTTCGGCATTATCAACACCCAAATACCGAACTAAACACACTAACTGCTGGCCCAAAGCCCACCCTCCTACGGCCTTACATAAATAGTATTTGTTCTCTAGCTCATGCTACCTTATCCTTATGACTTTGGAGGATAGAAAACTCAATCTTGATGATGATATGTGGCCTTGCTTCCATAGCATGGTTAACCAGCACATTTCACAAAATAATGTACAAAAATGAATTCCTACAGTCAAAACTTCTCTCAGTTTTAACACTGGACATGAAACCTCAAATAAGGATACTGCTACTAGAGCCACCACTAATAGTAGTATAGGAACAAAAGCTTCATAACTACTAGACTCTGAATGCCCAGCCTTAAAAATTGGTATTTTGATTTAGAGAAAAGCCAACTCAACAACTTAAGTAAAATTCCTCATAGCGACTTAAGAAGAAGCATCATGTTAAAAGGTACCAACATGGCTAAATATTTAAAGATCCCCTCTTTGAAACATGCACCAAAATCCATGCTCGTGAGCTCCGGTTCACCATGCACTTGATCGTCTCCTATTTATAAAGAAGATATACATATGGAAAATGGATTCTAGTCTTCTATATCGGATAGAGTTCGGAAGGAAAATTGACATGATTCTTCTAAACTGTATAGGACGCTCTAAAAGGAAAATATAAACATTAAAACCCTAGGTCGAACAATTAATTTAGATAAGCTTACCTCAAGAGGCAAAGACACAAAGATTCTCGAATTCAAGCAATATGAGCAAGCTCGGAACTGACCTCAATCGATCGAGATTAAGTTAGGGAAATTTATTTGAGGAAGCAAGACGAAAGGGATAAAGAGGGAAAGTGGTATATAAAGACAAAAATAAAAGAAGACAAACGATTATAAGCTTTCGTTTGGTGGTAGGAGCCGGTGCCGAACCAAACAAAGCACGTCGTGTAATTACAGGCATACTTTAAGAGGCTAGTGTTGGCTCGGTTTTCCAGCAAGAAAAGAGAAAGGGAAGTAGAAGAAAACGAGGGCATGAAAAATAGAATTGTCGGACCGGATGTTTGGTTCAGCATCCACTGAAATGCCGGACCAAACATTTAGTCCGACATCCTCTGATATGCCGGACCAAACATTTGGTTCGTACACAAGCACACCAAACCAAACAAGGAAAAACACCCAGGCCAGGAAAGCTCCATAACGCAAATGCCGATCCAAGTTCTCTTGCTCCAATGCCGAACCAGATTCAAAAGGTTATAACTTCCTCCTCTATACTTCACAACTCCACTCTATAAATACCGGAGCTTCTTAACAACATGATGACGGATTTCGAGAGAAAAGAAGAAAAATTCTACTGAGACTCAGTCGCTCTAGCTACTTCAAGTTTTTACTCTTTCCAAACAAACTTGTATTTGTAACCAAATAGAAGTAATAATAATAAGATGGACAGTGGATGTAGGCACATTCTGGCCCAACCATTATAAAACCCTGTGCGATTTACTTTTCTTAACTGCTTTCTGACTTATGATCCTATGAACTGTTCTATGACTACAAAAATTATCCCTTAACGTGTTGGAACATTAAAAACTCCAAATCAATCAACCTAAACGTGACCAAGCTAAAATCGAACTTAGAGGTGTTTGCCCAATTTTTGTGCAAACAGTGATCTTATTTAGTAAACTAAAATAATCATTTTAATAAGTTTTTACATAATAATTTTGAAATAAAATTACTATATTGTTTTTAAGTTGCATTTCATTTTTTATTTAGCATTTCATAACAACTTATTATTATTTTAAATTATACGTTAATTAAGCTACATAATATCATTTTGTATTTGTTGAATTCAAAAAAAATAGTTAGGAGATGGTAATGGTAAGGATAAAAATCAATTAAAGCTGAGATTAGTAATTGCGAGATGTGGTGAGATGAGAAGATAGTTAGGGTTTGTGGTTAAGAAGGGTGAGTATAAATAAGTTTCGGGATAGGTGGTGTTGACTTCACAAATGGATCAACATTCAAAGATATGTTGTAGGGAACCTGTGAGACCTAAATCTAGTGGATAATAGAGAAAAATAAAAGAAAATAGAACAGGAAGAAGTTGGATTTTTATAGTGGTTCAACAATCTCTGACCTGCGTCCACTTTATAGTTGTATTGATTGTTGTTTATAGAGAACAAAAGTCACTAATACAAGGGCTTGATAGGTTCTATAGCCTAGAATTGCCAATAACTACATAGGTGACTATTGTAAGGGAGGTAGGATATCAAGAAGAGAAACAGAGTGAAGATCAGCCTAGATCTTTTTCTGCTTGCAGTAGGGTTGATATTTATAGGGAAATAATTGCATAGAGTTAGAAGTCCATTTGAGTCAAAGCCCAGGAGAAAGCCCAATGTTGTACACGTAAGCATGTGGGCCCACATGCCTAAAAGAGCTCTCGGTACCGAGAGGTTACTTTTAGTGATGGGTCAACTTTCCCGCTGGCATAATACTTTTATCTCTGTCCTGATGAGTTTCAAGCTCTTTTCCATAGACTTCATATTGATTCTAGTGATTCTCTTTAAAACACTTGAACTATCCTATTTTTTGGCTTTCATTTCATCGATCTTGAGAATTGCTCGATAAGCTCTTAGAAAGGCACTTGATAACAAGAGGTTGGAGTAGAGAATAGTATGTATGAATTTTAGGTTCCAAAATTGTTGAAATGGATCTCTGGGTACCAAGAGAAACCTCTCGATAATGCCTGGTTGACTTGGCTTCAAAACTAATAGAACTTCTTGTGTTCCATTCTTTTGTCCTTCTGGTTGTATTTCCATGTTCTTGAGTCGTTTTTTCTTCATCTTGACCTTATATTTCTAGATGAATTCCGTTTGATAAAAAATCCGCTTAACACTTGACTCCAAGAGTATGCTTTCGTTGAAAATAAAGCGTCTCTAGATCGAGAGGAGTTCTTAATTGTTATCTTTTGAATTCCAAGTGATTGTTCAAGTATCACTTCGAAACATTGCCTTCATTTAGGGGATATTCCTTCAACTATTTTTTTAATTTCTTCATGCTAAGGACCAGATCAATGCTTCGAAACTTAGGACTATGCTTTAGACGAGTATGCCTTGCCTCTATTGTGCATTTCATGAAATTTAAAGGAGAGAAAACTCTTGGTACTGAGAGCTTCGTCTTGGTACCGAGACGATTAGTCTTCCCTGAATTCTTAAGCACTTTTGGGACTCAAATTTTTTTTACTTCATTTCAACTCATGACTTTGCTTCATACTACCAAGATGTTTACATCGACTTCTTTACACTAATTTCTTTGAATCTTTGGCATCCAAGCCGCCACCATTTATCTCTCCATCTCGTTCCACTTGCTCTAGCCACCATTGATCTTGAGATCCACATCATAACCGCCATCGAAAGGACATAGGATTAAGATCGCTGGACCCTAGGACCGACTGGTTTTTAGAATTGATTGAGGTGGGAGATAGTGATGGTGGTTGTGCGGCTAAGCATCATTGGAGGAGATGGTCAAAGTTTAGCCTAAGCTTGATCTTTGGTGAAATCGATGTTTTCCTTAGTTGTATGCATGTCGATTCGAAGACAAGCCCAGCTCCTTGGATTTGGCAAACTCTTGTTAATTCATGGCTGCGCTCTAATCTTCGCTTGAATTTCAACTAAATGCTTCTTGTCTAAGAACGGTTGTTTTGGAAAATTCCATCACATTGTTTTCCTTGTTACTGCATTTCCAGTGTTCCTGACAAGAAGAACTCCTATGTTGCTCCAAACAGCGGCTCCATTATCGATAACCCATCGATAATGGGTAAGTTTCGATATATAATTTCATTGCATGACGTAGATTGTTTTTCTAGTACGAGTGAGATATCTATGTAGAATAGTTAGTTCATGGTGTATGGTACACTAGACTCATACTACATAGATTAACACTTCTTACGTGCCCCAATCAACACTCAAAATCCGATTTATCGACATACATCGACATCTTTTGGATTCCCAGCGTTGGTCACACGGGTATATTAGTTGAAATAAAACAAACCTAACCATGCATAAAGCCATTTTTTCTATTTTAGCATGACTCGTCGATCACTACGATTCAAGTCTAGTGAGGATACCTTTACTCCTTCGGAAGCTCGATCGTCTACAGCTTAGGCTTCACCAACCATCCTTACTAAGAATGCCATCTTGTTGCATCAGAATCAAAAGGCTCAATAGTCACAGTTATGCTAGTTGTGAATCAGCCTCCCCCTTTGAACGAGCTCTTGGGTCTAGGAATACCAATGATCCACTGTAACAAGTGCCCACAATCCTAATGGCCATGATGCTCTAAAATATCTGTCATCAACATAGAATACCCGAAAATGACGTTTTTCTTCTTATGAGGGCTGAGTTTGCACACCACCACCCACCAGGATACACAACATGCTACCGATACACATTCTCAAGCGATGTTGTCCCTCCTTTCAATCCTTTCCTTTTAATGGTTCTCCAACAACTTAGGCTCGCGATGTTCAAGATTCATCCAATCGGATATGCACTTCTAAGCTCTCTCTACATCCTCTTCATGAATCGATTTAATAAGGCTCCCACCTTCAGCGAACTTTCCTACTTGCTATACTTTAATAAAAGATGGGATTCACTTTCTTTCATGGTCGTTAAAGCATGGCGTTGTGCAAGATCATCGAAAAGATTCACAGCAAGTGCTCATACTTCAAGAATAAGTATTTCTACATGCGTTGTCCATACGACTTCAACCGACTGTGGATTTCTGGGAGTAAGTTTCCTCTCCACTCCCCTTTCCATATTTAGATTTCATTGGTTAAAGTTATCAACCTAATGCTTACTTCTTTATAGACATTTTGGTTCGAGATGATTGCGAGGAGCATGAGACTAAGCTCAAGGGACATTAAGAAGATAGGTTCAAACAATGCACCGTCGCATTCCTTCTGACAAATTAAAACTTATGGAGGTTTGCTGAGCCCTGATATATTTTTTGTTACGGAGTCACCAACCCCTAGTGGTTTTAGATCCCCTATCGTTCTTCCATCCCTGCTGGCAGCTTTAGTGAGAGTCTTCCTGGAGATGTTGTAGGTCCATCTAGGACAATGGAATTAGATAAGCCTACTGAATGAGAGCTTGGAGAGCGTGTAGACATTTATATCTTGAGTAACCGAGGTGAAGATGGTAGGATGTCTTTGATTCCTGAAGAAGACATAAGGTCCGGAAGGAGAGAGGGAAAAGAGCCTACGGTTGAAGAGGAGGAGATAACATCGATGATAGCGACTATCGCGCTAGTGAAGATGAAGATAGCAAATCATTCGATGAGATGCCTTATTTGAGTCATAATCTCCCTAGCTTGCCTCATTAAGAGCACAGTGCCATAGAAACTTCTAAAACGATCGAAGATTAGTCAACATTGCCCTCGGTAGAGATTTTTCCTCAATCCCACTCCTTTGGAAACATTTTCGCTAGTTTAAGTGACATCGGTGAGATCGACTTCACCATTTGCGACATTTTAGATGAAACTGACCCAGGCTTTACCTGCTCGCTATGAGGTTTTGTAAGTGAAGGTGGAGAAACTCCATCTTTAAGTCCATGTGAACACGAACCGTAGAGTACTTAGGGGGTCATCGGTGTCATACACTTCATTGCGTACACTAGTGCTTCTGAAGTCATGATCCTTATACTGTATATTTTTTAGTTTAGGATCCATGGGTCATGGATATTACAAGAAGCTCTCCCGCAATGCCAATGCATATAGAGGTTAAACTCCTGATCTCAATATGCCTCGTTGCTATGAAACTGATAAGGATAGGCAATGGAGGAAGGATCACGAATTCGATGAAGGTCGCAAGGCTGAAAAGGGAAAAGATAAGGAGAGAGAGAGAAGGAAAAGAGAGAATGAGACTGAGCTGTTTCGTCCAAGTGATTCCATTGAGCATTGTGAGTCTTCTTCTTTTGATGTTCCGCCATACATATAAGCTCAAACTTCTTCAATTCAACAAGTTCCAACTTCTCACGCCAAGATTACTACAGTCCCACCCGCTTCCAATGGTGTTTCTACCATAAAGTTCACTCTTCTAGCTGGTTTCCCATGCCTTCAAGCCGCATCTCTAACCTCTTTTTACATGGCATCAAATTTGTTTAGGACATCTTAGATACCCCAAGAGAGGTGGTGGAGCAAGACTAACGTAGTGTCAAAAAGCACGTCGATGAGGGGTTTAAGTGGAAGAAGTTGTGCATCGCCCACTCTGAAGTGAACAAGATCAATTACACTAACATTTGCTCCTTCGAGTCTAAGAAGAAGACATTTGAGTGAATCATTAATGATATAGAGGATGATCTGATGATGGTTACAAGAGAGAGTGACTCGGCCCTTGCAGCAAAAACCTAGGTCGATGAATTGATTGAAGAAATGAAGCGCACCCAAACCAATGCTAAGCTCGTCTTTAGAAACCATCTAAGATCTATCATTGCAAAGAATATAGATTTTAAGAAGCAAGCCGACGAAAAGGTCTAGGAACTTACCCGAAAAGATGATATTATTCAAGCCCAAGACCAGACTATTTTAGAGAAAGATGCTAAACTTGCCAGACCGCGGAAGGAGAATCGAAATCTTGGTGAGAAAAGAAGAAACTCGCTAAGGAGATGAAGCAGTTGTCCACTAAAAAAGATGCCAATGACTTGAACTTGCAATTTCTCAGAAATAGCTCAAAGAGCTCCATGAAGAGATAGCCAAAAGTAGCAAAGAACTTGATGCCAATATGTTGCACTTCTATACCAATGTAGTGATAAACAAAAGTCTAAGATGTCTAAGGATGATTACCCCAAGACCTTTGCTGGAATTTGGGAAGAATTGTTGCGCGGGGCTGGAGACAATCGCTTTAAGGTAGAGCTGATGGTTGTGCATCTCGATGTTAAGGACATAGAATCTCTCTCTACGTGAGGAGAGTCGTCAGATTAGAAACATATAGTGGTAGGACTCTCAAGGTATCTTGCAACCCATAGGGGTCAGTCATGTTGAGCTGTCTTTTTTCTCTTGATTCATCACTATTAGAGTTAGATTCTGTTTCAATCGTTAGAGATTTCCCTGACGTTTTCGAGGACGTAAGGGGACTACCCCATAAGAGAGAGATTGACTTTAGGATCTATCTAAATGACAATGCTAAGATAGTGGCATTACTAATGATACATATAGCACCTAGGGAGAGGAAGGAATTAAATAAGTACATTGGTGAGCTATTGGAGAAAGGTTTCATCAGACGAAGCATATCTAAGTGGGGAGCACCAATCGTCTTTGCTACAAAGGCATATGGTTCCCTTCAACTTTGCATAGACTACAGAGAGTTGAAAAAGCTCGGGAAGAACAACCGCTACCCACTTCATAGGATAGGCAATCTTTTAGATCAGTTGGTTGACTCTTCAGTATTTTATCAGGCTTGACTTAGCCATTGGATTTTATCATCTTAGGGTCGTTGACGATAGCATCGATAAGACAACATTAAGGACACCGGATGGATTCTTTGAGTTGTTGGTTATGTCGTTTGGGCTAACCAATGCCCCAGCCTATTTTGTAGATTTGATGAGCCGTGTTTTTCCAAATGTCCTAAACAAGTTCATTGTACTGTTTGTGGACGACGTTCTGGTGTTGTCCAAGAGTATGCAAGAACACGTTATTCATCTTGAGGAGGTTCTTCGCACACTTCATGTTCATCGGCTGAAAGCAAAATTCTCGAAGTGTCAGTTTTGGCATAAGGAGGTGCGTTTCTTGGGGCATGTAGTCTCAAGAGAGGGTTTAGCTATGGATCCTGCTAAGATAATAGCAGTACAGGATTGGAAGTCCCTCAAGAATGCTACCGAAGTTAGAAGCTTCCCAGGTCTAGTTGGTTATTATGGAAAGTTTATCAAAGATTTTTCTAAGATTTCAGCGCCGCTTACTCGCCTAACTAAGAAGAATGCAACATTCGTGTGGGGCGTGGATTGTGAGGATTCCTTCACGATGCTAAAGAGAGCCTTTATTTGTGCCCCAGTGTTAGTTTTACCCGACGGAGCTAAGCCTTGTACGGTATACACTGATGCATGTGGGACTGGCCTTGGGGCAGCATTGATTAGGAGGGAAGGGTAGTATGCTACAGGAGTAGATAGTTGAGAACTCATGATATGAACTACCCCACCCATGATTTAGAGTTGGATGTTATTGTTTTCGCGCTCAAGTCTTAGAGATATTACCTTCTAGAAGAAAGGTTCAAGCTTTTCACTCACCATAAATCATTAAAGTACCTGTTCTTACAAAAGGATTTAAACTTGAGGCGGCAGCATTGGATGGAGTTTTTGGCATCATATGACTTTGAGATAGCTTACACCCCTGGTAAAGGAAACATGGTTGTTGATGCATTAAGTAGAAAGAGAGAAACCATTAGTCTAATGTTCATGGAGTGGAAGAGCCAGAGTTTATTTCCACCTTTGATTTTAAGCCCTCTACGGACATTACTCCTGGATTATTAGCAGCACTTGAGGTTAAGCCTACCCTCATAGATCGATTGGCTCAAGGCAGTGAGAGGATTCAGATATTGTGGATATTCTGGATAGGATTAGTAGAGGAGAGGTCTCTAAACATCTCCAAGTTTATTCTATAAATAGTAAAGGGTGGCTAAGGAGAGATGGAAGATTTTGTGGCCTCCGCACTGGCGATTTGAAAAGCGCAGTTCTAGTAGAAGCACACCATTCTATTCATCTGGGTGGTGATAAGATGTATAGGGACATGAAGAGAGTGTTTTATTGGAGTGGCATGAATAAGGATGTAGCAGAGTTTGTGGCCAAGTGTCTTATGTGAAAAAGAGTTAAAGTGGAGCAACATAGGCCTGGCGGATTGCTTCAACCACTGGATGCACCCGAATGGAAGTGAGATAGTGTTTCGATAGACTACATAGATGGTTTACCCCGATCTAGGAAGGGGAATACTAGTATTTGGGTGATTGTAGATCGTTTGATTAAGAGAGCCCACTTCATTCTGGTCAAGAATAAAAGGATAGCACCTTATTTAGCATCCTTATACGTTTGTGAGATTATCCGATTTCATGTAGTTCCCTCTGGCATAGTGAGCGACATAGACCCTATCTTTACTAGCATGTTTTAGAGAAGCTTGCAAGAGGCTTTAGGGACACAACTTAGATTGAGCATGAACTATCACCCTCAAACGGATGGCCAAACTGAGAGAATGAATAGTGTTCTCGAGGATTTGTTGAGAATATGCATTTTTGATTTTGGAGAAACTTGGGATAAGCACCTTCCTTTAGTGGAATTCTCATATAACTATTATCCCGCCTTTTCGTAAGGCCATGGCACCAAGGGATTGACTGGAAACCAAAGACAGTTCATCCCAAAACCATTTATACGCAGGTCTACTATGGATGCTGGTAAATTTTATCTGACTCCGGATCAAGCTATAATTAACATGACACGACAACCAAATATATGAAAGCCAAAGTTCCAAATTTCAAGTCAATCGGAGTTCGTACGCTCAAGAAATGATCGATGCAAATCAAGCAATGCTCTCATTCGTATCCATCATTCCACCTCCTTCGTATCGGTTTCATTCGAATCCATCAAGAAAAACTAGCACTATTCATATCCATGAAAGAAAGTATCGTTCGTATCCATCAAACATTCATTAGTTCGAATCCATTAAACATGCCTCACTTCGTATCAGTCTGTATTCACCCTACTTTGCATCCATCATCCACTAACTTATTCATATTGATCCACCTATACATGCTATTTGTATCGATCGGCCAGGGATCGATGTGAATGATACGCGATGGATCGATATGAACGGAATCCTTGTTGATCGATGCGAAGCAGCACCTGGGAATACCGATGTGAATGAGAATTGAAGGAAGCGATACAAATGAAACCATGACAATGGATACAAACGGCATGGGTTAAGAAGCACATGAATGAGAGCGGTATGAAGGAGACACGTGAAGAAGGAAAGACTTAGTTGCTCGGCATGAAAAGTGGATCAATCTTAAAATTTAGCACCACGTCATCAGTCATCACGTTCCTAGAAGCGATGCGAACTCGACAGCCTTCAGTAAATTCAAACTTGCATCGATCATAACTCGAGATTTACAAGTCCAAATGCCACCAAATTTTCACAGGAGCTTGCCTACAATGTCAAGAATGCACCAAATCAATTTTAGCCCAAAAGGACCAATTCTTGATCGATACGAATTCCATTCGTTTTTCTCCTAGATCAAGTCGGAATCACTTGAACTCGATTTCGTGGGCCCACCCATGTAAGAGAGGAAGTCCTCTAAGTTCTGGCTGAGACGTTTTTAGCCTACGCCTATAAGTAGCAGCCATATGCATCCAAAAAAGGGACTTTTGGGAAGCTTCTACGCCGTCACTCTGTTGAAACTCCATTGTAACTTGAGTACTGGCCATTATATCATTGTAGTTCAGTTGAGAATCATGAAAAAACAGCAATCTCTTCAAAGTGGACGTAGGTTACAATGCCGAACCACTATAAACGCTTGCCTTCTTCTATTTGTGCATGATTTTATTGGTATGATTGTTAGATTAGCCTTATTATCCCAGTAATTTATGCATTCTAATCTCTTCAATTACATCTGATGAGTGTTGTACCCAATTTTGGTACAAACAATAACAATAGTTTTCAGGCTAGCATTGGGATGGCTCCTTTTGAAGCCCTTTATGGAAGACCTTACAAGTCGCATTCATGTTAGTTAGAGTCTACAGAAATATTGCTACTTGGTCGCGACATGATTAGAGAGACTTCGGAAAAGATTGATTTGATTAGAAGAAGAATGAATATGGCCCATGGTAGACAGAAATCCTATGCAAATAAGCGGAGAAGGGATATTGTGTTCGAGGTAGGAGATTTGGTTTTTATTAAGGTGTCTCCTCTAAGAAAGGTAGTGAGGTTTGGATCAAGTGGGAAACTTGCTCCTAGATTTGTAGGACCGTTCCCTATTGTGGAAAGGGTAGGGAAGATGGCGTATCGAATAAAGCTACCATAGAGGCTCATGGGAGTTCATGATGTTTTTCATATTTCACACTTGAGGAAGTGCTTACATGATTCAGTAGAGATAGTGGAACCTAGCCTACTTGAGGAAGTTGAAGTGGGGAGAGAAGCATAGTTTGTCGGATTCCTACCAAGATCATTGGAGATGATATCAAGAAGCTTAGGAATAAGGAAATCCCATTGGCTAAGGTGCAGTGGGGAGATAGTATTGAGGATTCTACGTGGGAGGCTGAGGAGAAAATACGTACCTCTTATCCACATCTTTTCGATGGTATGTTTTGAATTTCCTATTTCCATCTTTAGTTTTGAATATGTTCTTTCCTTTAGTATCCTTTGGAAGGGTAAATCTTAGGATTTAACATATGGATGGTTGGATAGAATGTAAACATGTTACTAGAACATGTTATATATGTTAGATGCTAGTGGTTGCAAGTGTTTGCTAGTGCATGCTAATGGATGCATATACACACACTGGGCACTATTATCTCTTAGGGATCGACCTAACTAGGTCACTAAAGCATATGCATATGGATGTGTATGCACTCGCATTTTTATTTCCATCGTTGCTATAATGAGTGATTATCATATGATTGTCGCATTTGGATGATGAGTGCGGTATGCATATAGAACATCAGTTGTCATTAGGGAATTTTTATTCATTTGGATACATGGCACGGATATGATTGCAGAAAAGGAGGTCGATTGAATCAATAGACCGCCTAATCTTTTGCATTAGTTAGGGACATTGACACTACACCATTGCATATAACATAAGTTGCACTAGAAAGCTTAAGGAAAATGAATGTAATGGACGATGGTTGAATATATAGCTGTAGAATTTGATGAACATATTTATTTCATTATTCTGTCCTTGGAGATTTTGGGGATGAAATTCTTTAAGGAGGGGAGAATGTGACAACCGAAAATTTAAGCTATAATAATTAATTAACGAATTAACTAAATAATAAAATAAGTTTGTGAAATTTTCATAATTGAGCCATGGAAGTTGCACCATTGGGTCCGTGGTAAATTTCTAATCAATTTTCATTTATAACTTTTCGAAATCTGAGTCAATATAAAGAAGTTATGAAAGAAATAAGAAATGTAAAGAAAACGAAAAAAATAAAAATATATATAACAAAGGACTAGGACGACCCTTATTTTGGTCAGGTTGACCTGTAAGTCGTCCCCAAATATACATTGGTTGACCATAGGTCGACAGCCTATAGGTTGGGTCGACCCGCCTTTCTTACTGGACAAAGAATCGTCCAGGTTCGAGCAATGATATTAAAGCTAGATTTTTGAGCAATCTCATGCATTCTTAGCTGCATTCGATGGTTCCTAGTGAACCTGTGACGTGGTTGCATCAGATTTAATCTACAAATCCGACGACCTGAGATCCCTAAGCTACCCTATAAATAAGAGCCTACACCTAGCTATTTTTTTCATTCAGATTTGCTCCAAATTGGGTTCATTGCCTGAGGCTGAACCCTACATAGAAAATTTTTCTAGGGAGAAGATCTTTTTAATAAAAATATTCTATGCCCTAGAAGTGAATCTGGAAAGGCCAAGGACTAGAGCTAAGGACCATAGGTGAGTGTTTTGTAATTATTTTAAATTTTTTAGTAATTTAAAATAATAGGGTTCTAAATAGATGTAGTTTTTCTACAATTTTGAGACAGTTTTATATAAGTTATTTATAGTTAGTTTTTTAAGTAAATTTCCGAAGTTCTTTTCAGTCTATTTTATTCAACTAATTTTTGTTCAGCTATTTTATTTAGTTATTTATAATTATTTACATTTATTTACATCTGTTTTAAAGTTAAAATTTAGCCTGTAAATGTTAGTTTCTTTTTATGGAGATTTAATCTTTTGGACGCGAATAAAATAATAAAAAGAGAAGAATTCGCTAATATGGATTAAAATAGAAAAACAATAAATTTACAGAAATCGGATGTAAAAATAAGAAGAACTGTAATAAAGTAGAGATAGACCGAAATGGGGAAATTTAGGATATTTTCAAGCATGATTATAACAAATGATTATAACTAAAAATAGAAAATAGAAAGAAATAATAAAAGAGGCTTATTTTAAAACTTAGATCTTGGATTAAGTTATGGGCAAATATAGCAGAAATAATAGAAGAGGCTTATTTTAAAACTTAGATTAAGTTAATAAGCAAATATAGAAGTAGGGCCTGTAACGGCAGCATTCCTTTCAGATCAGGACTGATGGTCTCACAATAGTAGGTGAGGCCGAGACACGCTTATGCTGATTAGGGTAAATAAGTGGCCAATAGATAGAGGCTTAAATCCGGGGATTTGGGTAAGGATGAAAAACTAGAAGATTGTTTATTACGACTTGTAACGGTAGCATTACCTTTCGGGTCTAGGACTGATGGTCAAACAACAATTAGGTGAGGCTGGACAGCATTCCTTTCAGGTCTAGGACTGATGGTCTCACAACAGTTAGGTGAGGCTGGGCACGCATATGTGCTAATTAGGGTAAATAAAGGGTCAAATAGGGGGCGACAGTTAGTGTGTATCGGCGATGACCGAACGTGCAACATTGATTAGGTAAGTAATTCTCTACTGCATCGTAAGCACTAAAGAGGTGCTTTTTGCTGTAACCAACAGGATTGGTTCACAGTGGCACAACAGAGACAGAATAGGCCGATCAAAAGGTAGAATTAGAATTTCAACCTAATCAAGTTAGCAGTTAAGATAGGATTAGGGTTCCAATCTAATCACAACAATTTAAGACAAGTGCAAACAATCACAATCAAATAATCAGTTAAACAGAATCGAAAACAATATTTTACGCCAGTTTTATCTTTTCTATATTTCATTTCAAGCTAGAACTATTGTTTAGTCTATTATCTTTATCTTGCTTACAAATGCTTGTACTTACTTTCACTCACCAGACTTATTGTCAGACCCACTTCTCTATTTTCTCATTTTTCCACCATAGGCCGGTAGAGTTGAGTTGATTCAGGTTGCTAGGAGATTTTTAAGATCCATTCCCGGAGTTTTCTCATTTCAGATGTATTTTTTCTTTTCATCTTCTTTTCATTTAGCTTAGAATGGACTTGCACTTGTGAGAGGGATTACTTTTATTATTGTTACTTTTGTACTCTAATTATATGAGACTGAGATGTATTTTCATGAGGCATGTTTTTATGACTTATTATGAAATGAAGTTCATTTTAGAATGATAAGTTATTATTTAAATGTCTCCACTGTTTTTACTTATTTATCTTATGAATCTTAGTCTCTGTGATGCTTTAGTTATACCTACAAAGCACCACATTCTTTTGGTGTGCCCTTTTTAGGTATATTTAAGGGGTGTAAGGTATTTCATCTTGCCTCCAATTCTGGCCCAGGTCCTGATTCCGAGAAGGTTGCTGCTTTGGAGAATTTGGTGGATATTTTTATTTCTCAATAGGACTTGACAATTCTGGGTGCTTTCAACCCAACCAAGCATGTGACTATGCCAGAGAGGCTAAGGGGCGATCCAGACAAGATTAGAGTAAAGAAGGAACCCGGAGTTGACTAGCCCGCTTCCATAAAACAGATAAGCAACCAAAATAAGGTTCCTACACTAAAGAACCAGCCACCTAAAACAAAGCTTACCGAGACTCCAGCTCGTCGATCCATAGAGCCATATACTATGATTGGCAAGGAATCTACTTACTCGAAAGGAGAGACTCTTCCTAGCATAGAAGCAATGATGAAAAGAAAAGGCATAAGAATCGTCTTTCTGTGATATAGGTGGAAAGAAGGGAAAAGGTGAAGAGTACCTGAAGGCTACTGGCGTGGTAGCATGCTTTTCTGTTATTCACATCCAAGTCTATACTTGTTTTTGAACAACCGAGATTGTGTAGGCATGCCCCTCTGTTTACTTGTACATAAAAACTATTAGCAATGAAAGATTAACTTTTGCTTGTAATCTCTCTTCAGTTTACTTTTCTTCGTCTAATGTACTATGCCTATGTATATAATATAACTGCTTGTACTGCAACATTTCTTATACTGTATGCTTGTGTTTCGGTGTAATATCTTTATTCACCGCAACTCTGTGCATGTAAACAATACTCATGTTATTGCTCTAGTTATATTTTATTACTTAAATCTATTTGCAAATGCCAAACTTTCCTATCTGACGAAACAAAATTGTTAGTTAATTTACTCTACCGTTATACCTATTTGAACTCAGCCTTTCGACCAGCTGTTTGCATGTGTATCCCTATTCATGAGATGTGTTATTCCAAATGCCCGATTTAGGCATTAATAAGGGGTCAAATATAGCGGACAATTTGTCTGATTGCCCCCAGTTCGATTCCCAATCCTACTTTGGGATCAAGTAAATCTAATAATTCCAACGCTTGATTCTTTATGACTATTCCCATATATCCTCAATCGAGTGCATCCCTCTTAATCATTAACATCGTTGCAAAAATTGCATTTGCATATAATTCCTATCACTGAGAACTAGTAACTTTCCCGGTTGATTCCAAACGTTGTGTAACAACCCGTACTTTTTTACTATTTTAAAGCATTAAATTTAATGTGATAATTGGATAAAAATGGTTTAAAATTAAAAAAATTGTAACTTATTGAATATGAACTTTAATAAGATTTGGCAATAACAACTACGGAAATGAAATTTTGGATATTGAAGGGGTTTATAATCAATAACCGAACTTGAATAATAGATGTTTAATTAATTAGATGAAAATAGAATAATTGTTGGTAATAAAAAATTCAGCTAAAATTTTATGATTTATTAATGTCATTTATTTAGTAATTGAATTCTTTAAATTTAATGTTGGAAATTATTTAAATAATTTAATTCTGAATTTAATGCAAATGAAAATGAAGTCAGAAGTTGAGTTATATTTTATTTAAATAACAATGAAGATTGTTAACATTAAAAATTGAATTTAAAGTGAATAAATTAAATTTGGAATTACTTGTTTTAATTAATAAGTAAAAAATTGGGTTTTTAGGCATTATTTTGAATTTTGATGAAACAAGTTTTATCGGATGCGTAATAATGAATTATTATAGGATTTTAAGTTTTGTGGCGATCAGACTTATAGTTTAATCATGCGAACGCGAAACACATAGAAATCGATTAATGGAACTTAAATGAATATAATTTGATTTTAAAAGCTAACTTCTATATAAAATAGAATTAGGGTTTGAAACCAGTTCCATTGAGTTTAAAAATATCAAAAACCTATATTTTGATATATAGGATGACCTACTTTCGTTTCGGGAACGAAACGGGCTTTTCAGGTCGTTGTTATTTTTTCGACCCAATTCGATCTGTCCATTCATTCTCATCCATCTCTGTCTATATACATAGGTTTTTCCTAAAACCTTAGCAATATTTTATTTTATTTCTGTATGTACTGTTATTTTCATCTACTCCTTCTCAATGGCAGCTCAAAACCCTAAATTCCCAATTTCAAAATCAAACTCCAAAATTCAAACTCCGTAAACCCTATCGAATTATATACTACCGAAAAGCTCTCAATGAATGTAATCTAGATTTGAGATTCGTTTTTCGATTGGGGTGTGCTATGACTAAAAATTGTAAGAAGAAGTTTCGACCGTTCATATTAAGGCTTGAAATTTAATGGTGGATCTTCAGCTTTGGAACGATCGGAGAGGACCACGACGTAGAGCTTGACGAATGGAGTCGATCCATGGTCTATATTCATCTCTAGCAAGCTCGAGTTCGCTAGAATTGGCATTTAAGCTTGGTTGGCGGCGGCTGTTGCTAAGGTGGTCGGAGGCGACCGCATCTTCGGGGATGGTGCTCCTCGAGTTGGCAATTCCAATGGTGGGTTCCGATCTAGGTAAAGGGGCATGTAGCACATGCGTTTGACATTGTGGAGTGGCGGTTGGAGCATGATTGGGTTCGGGTTTACACGTAGGGTTTGGGAAGGTAAGCGTTATTATGAAATTGCCCTTGTTTGTTTAGATTAAAATTTAAATTTCTAACTTCTAACGCTAATAACTTTTTCATATTAGCTTGGATTTGGACGCGGTTTCTTGCATTGGGTTGGTATCAAAATTTTAGACAAAATGGAACTGGTTTAGTCGAATTTGAAGATTGTTGGAATTTTAGGTTTTATTTGGATTTTAATTCGACAATAAATCAAAGGTGAGTGATTTAACCCACTCATAAATACTAAACCTACTTATGTTAGTGGAATTAAATTTATGAATTGATAAGAATTTTATTGATTGTTGTTTGGTAATTTATATTATCATCTAAATTTAATTTGAATTTATATTGAACTAAATTTCCATTTAAATTAATATTGAATTTATACTGTTAGTTAAATACCTATTAATGATAACCAGTTAATTATTGTGATTTATTGGTTGATTTGGATGTTGATTATGATGGTTATCTGTTAACATTTTGGATAATTGGATGTTTATATCCCTGTTATCACTATGGGTTGAAATGGTACATACCCGAATGATCTTATAGATTAGGGAAAATCGTTGTGGATTGAAATGATACATACCTGAGCGATTTTATTGATTTGGAAATTATTGATTCGGGGTATGGGTTGAAATGATATATACTCGGGAAACATAATAATTTTGGGTTGAAATGGTACATACCCAATCACTTAACCGTAGGGTAGAAAATTATATACGGACTCGGTTTTAAACTATTTTCTAAATGGTAAAGTATGTTTGATTTATAAATTTAATTTATAATTTAATTTAATGATTTTATTTAAAAAAATTAATTGAAAAATAATTTATTTTATATGTTTTAAAGTTTCAAATTATAAGTTAGTATATGGTTTTAAATGTAAATTTAAGATTTTAACTTATAATCTTATTTAGTTTTAAAATATATAATTTACAAAATGTAATATAATAAAAACACTCTAAAAAATGTAATCTAATAAAATATTCAATTTAGTTTTAAAAGACCTATTTAAAAATTTAATTTAAGATAATAAATATAGACTTTTAAAATAACTTTAATAGATAAAATATTTTTGTAAACGATTTTAGAATTTTTAAAATGGTTTTGTGAGGAATTTATAAGAGTTTTATAAGTGATCTTATAATGGATTTTATAAAACGATTTTTATAAAAGATTTTTTTTACATAAAGGATTTTATAATGGTTTTATAAAGGAGTCATAAAGGTTTTAAAGGATTTTTATAAAGGGGTTTATAAAAGAACTTATATAAAGGGATTTGGAAGCATTATAAAGGAATTTGTGTAGAAGTTTATGAAAAGGGGAAGAGCTGTAAACTGTTTTGAAATTTATAAATAGTTTTATAAATGATTGTAATGCATATAAATAGTTTATAAATGGTTTAAGAGGAATTTATAAATTATTTTCAAAATCGATTGAAAGAAAATCTTCCTTGGTATTTATGAATATATTTATACCTTTGGAATAAGTATACGGATATCGTGATATAAAGGTATAAACTATTTTGAATGTTTTATAAAATGACTGCGGTATTATATAAGCATTTGGCTATTAATAAGACCAGGGTCGGATATTGTCATACTCTCTGCCAATTCCAAAACAACTTTAACAACTGTGCACGTGATGGAGAATCCAGAATGAAATAAGATGGTTTGGCAAACGCTGCTTGTATGAGGTAAGAACGCTGACCTAATCACTGACCTTCAAGTCAGTTTGATATGACTAAAACAGGAGCTATCCTAGGCCAAGTGAAAAGTCGCTCCTCCTATCAGAAATGCTTCTTCGATACCATATCAGTTACTTTGTGATTGATCGGTGGCTACCTTTGATTTAATTATGGGAGTGTGTTTCGAGGTGAGCGATAGTAGCTGCTATGTGTTACCACCAGTCTGGGTGTGCAAAATGGTAGAATCCTACCCTGGCATTGCCTCGCGTTCCTTATCATATGCCTTATCGAGCTCACTATGATTTTGGTTGGTGTCGTACCTATGGAGTGCTCCCTGATAGCCCACCAGTTTACGGTAGAGTTTAAAGTGCTGTATAGACTATGATGCATACAGAAATGTGTTAATGGGATATGGATAACGTCTTAACGCTATTTTAATACTTTATTTTACTAATGGACATTACATATATAGCGTATTCTACTACATATAGATAGTTTAAATGATCCTTAGAAGATAAAAAATCCTGAAACATCTCTTAAGTTATTGCATGCACGTTATACACTAGATAAGAGATGTAAAATCCTATAAACATTTCTGAAGCCATTACACTCATATTTGTTTGTTGTTGATTTAACTCGTATAAGATCTTTTAGTTCTTACTCGAGTGTTTTGTCTTTTCATTATACTCGGATCAGTCTGAGCATTTCAGTGTTGAAGACTTTATTTCTAAAGGACGAAGATGGAGTTTGGTATATTATATTATTAGAAATTTTCTGCTGCATCATTATTGATATGTTATTGTTTGTAATCTGATTGTTCTAAAAGTTTAATCAAATGTTATTTGTAAAATAGCTTCATGAACTGTTTATTTGATTATTATATTTTGTCATTCCACTGTGAGATTTTGTTTTTTCCCTTCTTTTCTCTTATTTTATTATTTACGCCATTGACAATCCTCTCTTTTGAATGGTTTGAGTTTGACAAGTGTGGGTTTTTTTTGTCAATTTGAACCTTCTAAAAAGGTGGGTCGTCACGGTTGGTATCAGAGCTTTGGTTTATATATACCTTAGCCTGTTGGGGTTAAACTCATTAGAGATAGGTTAGTAATACCCTAGAATGAGTTTGAGTGTATATGAGAGAGCATATTTGTTAATGCTATAAGAAAAATTTATATTGTTTTAATTTGTTCTGTTTAGTATTTATAAATTCTAGTCGGCACATAGAATGCTAGGGCATCATAGGGATTTCTAAACACTTAATAGGGTAGACCGACATAATATTATTTTTGAAATATAGGTAAATGAAATAATTTTACTTAGTATTATATTTTGTATATAAAAGAATAATTTTTGTAGATGGATATAATTGTATGTGATATATTAGTTTGTTAGGAAGTGAAATTTATAAATATTGGTTGCAAAACAGGATTTACAAATAAAGTGAATATGAATTTGAAATTTGAGAACTTGAGGTCCAGAGTTTTGAAATTGGTTTTCAAGATTTTGGAATATAATATTAGTATTATTTAGAAGTATTTTCGAATACAAATATTTTCAATGTGATTTGAAAGAAATGTTTTTTAAAAAATTTAATAGGAAATAAGTTCTATACTCCCCTCTTTTTTCACTGGAAAATAATTTCAATGATGATCGCGACATCATCGACATTCATTTTCGAGTTTCAAAGTGGGAAGACCACTGTAGTAGCTTTGCTACACATTTGTCCTGATAAACAAATTTTAATTTCGTTTTCTTAAGTATGATTTGACATATATAAAAGATATGAATATATATGTTATTTCAAAATGATTTGAAATGAACCTAGTATTTAGTTCTTAAGTTCCTGTTAAATTAATGATTTTCAGTTGTAGAAATACGGTGAAATATAATAGTTGGAAACTTCTAAAATGAAAAATAAGAAATTAAAAGCTAAATGATTAATGAAACTGTTAAGAAGTTGGAGATTTGCCACTTGTAAATCAAAAGATAATGAACATTAAGAAGATGTAAGCCATTGAACATTTTCGTTAACTAAAATGAATAAGAGAAATTTGTATAACGTTCAATTACATTTTAAAAACATATATAAAACTTACCAGTGTTAAAAAAGTTGAAATGTTAATATGAATATGTAATAGAATTTTTATACAAGTAAAACTTGAGTAATGTAGTTATGTCTACAAATACGAATTACGATGTACAAGAAATATTTTAAGCATAAGTTAATATTTTGAAATGTTAGTGCTTAAATTAAATGGAAAAAGGTGAATACTGTTTAAGTAAATGATTATAAACTCAAGAAAATGGCCGAAATGAATCATTGATGAATATTAATATTAAAATGGAGATCAAGGTCATAAGTAAATAGTAAATGTGAAATAAACTGCAATGAAACATGTGTAATACTTTAATAATGGATTCATTGATGAGTTCAAATATTGAATGGGAAATAAATTGTGTAAGTGATAAAGGAAAATTAATAAAAGATAATTATTGTATGAATGAATTAAAATAAATGAAAAGTAAATAATGATGTGAAAAGAAACTAATATCATAAAGTATGTAAATTATACGTAAATCATTTTATTCGCATAATAGTTTTGGTTCAAATTTGACTACAAGATTTGTAGTGATTCACACCAGTTCAAATTAGGATTTTTCAGTTGATTCTTGATGGCGAACAATTGATACGAATTATTAATATGAATTTGAAGTTTTCTATCATGGTTTATGGCTATGCAAGAAAACGGAAATTTCGAATCAAGAAATTGGATCATAGTTTACATTAGAGTGGTCGGGATAACAGTTCTAGTTCGAAAGTGGAATATGTGTATTCAAGAAAGCGATTAGAACTGATATTGTGTATAAAAGATTTATGTGCATCGTGAAAATTTAAATAATACTTAAATTCTTTGTTGTTTAGGCTGATGGGAAGTTTGGGAAATGATACTTCAAACTGTGCAAGGTTGTGTGAATTAAGTAATTATCTAAGGCTTTGAGCATAAGGTACACTTGATAACTATTTACCACCCTTGTACGATGAAAAGTTTCTGAACCTGAACAGACCATTAGTGTTGCTGCTATGGATGTATGATTGATTTCTTTTGTTGCATATGAGGTTGTACTATTTTTGTAACAACCCTATATTTTGTAATTATTTTATTGTATATTTTAGTTATTTTAATGTAAAATTTTGGTTTAAAAAAAAACTTTTATTTTTACTTATTTGAAATGATTAAATTTATTATTTAAATATAATCTTGATTTTTATGAGTTATAATCCCAAACTTGTGTAAGTTGAAATATTTGCCTGAAATGCTGATTTTGGTCAAAATAGTCAAACTGTGACTTTCAACTTAAAATTTTAAAGGTTTAAAAATTTAAATTTTTCTTTTATTATGAAATTACATAAAATTATAAGAACACCACTTTTCGTTTCGTTGAAATTGGATGTAAATTGTGAAAGTTATACCCTTTACAATATTGTGCGTATATAGGGTTATTTAACAATGACTATTTTAAATTGTATAAATTACTTCTTCTTTGTTTTATTTTATTTTAATATGTGATAATATGTTATATAATGTATATTTTGACTTTTAAGTATTTTTAAAATAATAATATAATTTTTCCAAAGTTCATTTGAATTTATTTCTAATTTTAAAAGCCTAGTCTACAATTTTAAGCCATTTTCTTAATTTAATTATATATAATTAAAATTTATTTATTTATTTTATGCACTCACTTTTATTTGCTGTGTTTTACTTTATTTTATTCATTTTACATATGTTTAAATTAAAGTAAATTTTTCCAAAGTGTATTGAAGTTATTTCTAATTCTTAAGTCAAGTTTTCATTTTCTGTGCTATTTTTCTTATTTTAATCATATCTAATTAATATTTAATTATTAATATTTTGTTTATCTGTTATATTTTCGAATTTTAACTGAGATTTTAATTATTTTCAGTTATTTAGATGTATATGAATATATATATAGGAAGTTTAAAAGGTTTGGAAGCAAAGAAACGTAAAACCGTTTTAACGTTTCTTCTTCCGTTAATTTCCTTTGACCGTTCCTTTCTTTATTGTAGCTGTGCATTTCTTATCTCATTTTCACATGAAAACATTCCTTTCCACTTCATAATAATTTTATAATGAAATGTATAATTTTCCAAGACTAACAGTGATTTATGCACAATTTTAGAACACTGTTTGGTATTTTTAAGGCATTTTCTTCATTATTTTATATTTTTTTCAAATTATACTATTTGTTACCTCATATTTCTAATTGATTTCGGTTTGTAAAGTATTTTCTCCTGAAATTTTGTTTATGTAAAGTTTTAAAAGGAAAAGAATATGGAAGATTGTAAGTCACTTTGAAACGTAAGCCCTTTTATTTGCCCAAACCCTTTATTTCCTTAAACTCCTCAATTAATTGCCTTAGCCGTGTAAAACCCTAATGTAGCCGTCATCTCATTAGGTTTTCACGTGAAAAAAAAAGATCATTTTCATTTATTTCTCACGGCTTCAAAGATCTGGTAATGGCTTCCCTTTCTTTTTCTTACTTTTCTACTTGTTTTCCCTAAATTTTAATTTTTTTTCATTTATTTAAAGACTTTGGCTTTTGTTTTCTTAAAAATCTAATTTTGGAAATTTTCTTGAAATGATTTCTGATCATTTGTCCAAATAAAAGTAAACAATGTCTGAAAATTTGATTTGGATAAAAAGTGTAACTTTAATAGAAATTCTAAATTTTATAATTCTAAAGGCAAATTTTTCATCTTGAACTGTATACAATTGTGTAACATTTGTTTCACTTTTGTTTTGGTCAGATCTGTTGTATACTTTAAAAAAAAAGTTAGTAATAATTAGTGTGAAATGGGAAATAAACTTTACATTTCTTTTACATATGTTTACATTTGTTTCTTAACTTTATATTTAACAATCAATTGGATGAAGCTAAATCAAATGTTATTAATTATGGTACAATAGCTATTAAATTTTGGTTTAAAGTGATGGTTTATTTTCCTAATAGAAACGTTAGTATTTTAAATTTATTTAATAAGAGAAACAAAATAATTTGTACGTTATTTAATAAGAGAAACAAAATAATTTGTACGTTACTTTGGGCATATATTTAATTATTGCTCTTGCCTTTTCGTTATCTATTTGAATTTTTTTTTTCTTGCGTTAACAATGCAAAGTTTTCAGCCGTATATTCTCTTTTGAGAATCCAAAATCTTGCTCAAATCTTGCCTTAAATCATTTCCGTGTGTGAATTATTTCTTTCCCTCTTGCCTCCCATACGTTTCCACCTATTGGATAGAATTGAATGCCTTAATTGCCTCTACCGTTCAAGCATTTTTCTCTTGCCTGCCCTCTACATAAATTAGTGAGCAAATGTTAATATATATATTTCATGTTCAAAAGTTCTATACCATAAATTATTCATTTTGCTTCCATCAAAATTTGCGTAAGCATCTCCTGAAGGTATGAACCGGCGCATGCTTTTCCTTTCATTTTTTTTCTCTTTTTTTCTTTCTTTCTTCTTTTCACTCTTGTTTTATTTCATTTGTTCTCCTTTCATTGTTTTGCTTTGGGTTGGTGATACAAAATCATATCTTGGCTATCTTTCAACTCAAATCAAAAGTCGTGAAATTGTGCTTGTCGTGCCTTTGGAGTCGTGCTTGTATGTTGTTTTGGTCTCTAGCTTTGAAAAAGGTGAGTCTTTCTCACTCTGACATATATACTTATGAAAAGTGGATTGATGACAAGTGTTTAGTAATGTAAAATGTTTATGCAAGTTAATGATGATCATATGATATGATATGCCGTGTTATTACCATGTTAAAACTGTAAATTTTCACCTGACATTTGATACATGAGTGTATATTGTAATATTGACATTGTTTATATTATTTCTGTATATGATCACACTGCAAGTTCCCTGTTAGGATAAAAATCATTATGGGCTGAAATGATAAGCCTGAGTTATTTTATTTATTTATCTATACTTGGGATTGCGGGTTTGAAATGATAGAACCCGGATTTTTACCTTTTAAAACTGCGGATTGAAATGATACATATCCGTATCACTTGACCTAGGTTAGAAAACTATATACAGACCCGTGGTTATTCTATAAATTGCTTTGAATATTTTAAGTATTTTAAAAATATAAAATTATGAAATTTGATTTAAATAGATTTTGAAAGGTTTTAAAATAAATAAATTTTGATTTTTCTATGTGTTAAAAATGTAATTTATGAATGGATTAACTGGATTTTGAAATATAACTTATGTTTGAAATTTGGAAGTTTGACTAAAAATGATATTTAAGTTACATGAATAAAATGGACTTTAATTTTATTTGGAAAATGGTAAATATGATAAATTGATTTATATTTGAATTTAAGTGATTTATTAAAGAATTATTGATTTTCTATAAATTTAAGTGGTTGAATAAATGACTGTTGAAAATGAAATTTTAAAATATAACTTGACTTGAAAATGTGAAATTTGAGTTTTAACTAAAGATGTTAAATTAATTAAATAAACTGGAAGTTTAGTTAAATTTGTGAAAAGATAATATAAATCTGAAATGTTAAGTTTTAATTTATGAAAGAAACGTATAGGTTTTAATTTATGAAAGAAACGTATAGGTTTTAATTTATGAAAGAAACGTACAGGTTTTAATTTATGAAAGAAACGTACAGGTTTTAATTTATGAAAGAAAAACGTATAGGTTGAAACGTATAGGTTTTAATTTATGAAAGAAACGTATAGGTTTTAATTTATGAAAGAAACGTATAGGTTTTAATTTATGAAAGAAACGTATAGGTTTTAATTTATGAAAGAAACGTATAGGTTTTAATTTATGAAAGAAACGTACAGGTTTTAATTTATGAAAGAGACGTATAGGTTTTATTTAATGAAAGAACGTATGGTGTCCTAATTAATGATAGGAACATGTAAATTCCTAATTAATGAAAGAAAGGTATAAGTTTTAATTAATGAAAGAAACGTATAGGTTTTAATTAATGAAAGAAACGTGTAAAGTCCTAATTAATGAGAGAACATGAAAGTTCTAATTAATGCAAGAACATGTAAAGTTTTAATTAAGAAAGAAACATGTAAAGTTTCAAGTAGTGTGGTATTGATTTAAATTAACAAATGTTCATTATTGTAATAGGGATATAAAATTTAAAACGTACATTTGACACGTAGATTTTAATCAATGTAATGGTGTATTTTAAATTGATTAAAATGATAAATGTTACTTACTGTAATAATAAAATGTAAGTTGATAACGTACATTTGATAAGCAAGTTTTAATTTATGTGAATGGCATACTTTAAATGATTAAAATAATAAAGTTTCTTTATTGTAATAATAATGTAAGTTAATAAGGTGCTTTTAACTTAACATAAGAATTTCGGTTTAAATTGTATATTACAGTAAGAAAGTTTATTTAACTATAAGGCTATGATAAATTGACATGTTAAAATTTTAAGCTTATCAATACTTTGAATTATATACAATGTAAAGTGGAAAGTAGTACATTCCAAAAATGCTATGATTCCTTAAGGTAACATTTCCGAAATGCTATGATAATTTAAAGGAATATTTCAAGTTTAATAAATTTAAAGAAATATTCAATGATTTGAAAATTTGGGTTTTATTTGAATGATATAATATTGAATTATTTTTGAAATGGAAATGATACAATTGTGATATTGTTTTGAAATGAGTATGATATTTTGGTCTTGAAAGTATAAATTTTTTGAAATAAATATCCATGGGTTATAATAACGATTGGTTGTTAAAGAGACCGGGATCGGATATTGTCTTATAGCCGGACAATACCGAAAACCACTTTAACAACTGTGTACGCGGTGGAGATTCCAGAATGAAGTAGGATGGTGGCGACGTTCTCGAGGTATGTTACGTGGACCCAACTCCCGTGAGTTGGCATATATGACTAAAACAGGAGCTATACCGGGCTACACAAACGGTCGCACCCTTTCATCGAGCATGCTCCATCGGAAACTATTCTATTACTGTTGTGATTCAATTCGGTGGCGCCACTTTGATTTGGGGTATTGTTCGAGGTGGGCGGAAGCTGCTGGCTTGCCGTCACCACCGGTTCGGGAGTGCAAACGGTGTATCCACCCTGGCATTGCCTCGCGTGCCGTGTCATATCCTTATATCGAGCCCACTACGATTTTGGTTTTAAAGATCCGACCGCGTTAAGGTTCACCATCCCCTTAACGCTATTTTCTATATGATTATACTTTACTGATTAGACACTACCGTATATAGCGTATATTACTACATAGTAAATAGTTTAACGGATCCTTAGAGGATGGGCAGTCCCAAGCATCCTTTAAGTTACTGATGCATTTTGTTACTGTTCACTTGAGTTGATTTACAGTTTATAAGTATTTATGTCCTGACTCGAGGGTTTTGTGTTTTGCTTTACGCTCGGGTCAGATTGATTGAGTTAGCATTCAAGATTCACCTTCGGCGTTGGAGCTTTCCTTGAAGATCCAGCCATCTATTTTGTTTCAGTATCCAGTGGTTCAGTGATGTATCTGATTTGTACCTGATGTATCCTGTTACTCTTCTGTTGTATCTTATTTAACTCTGATGTATCTCATATTTTATATAGTAGCTTCATGAACTACTATCTCTTTTCTTCCGCTGCATTTTTATATACTCTGTGTCTGTGATCTGTGATTTTTATTTACTGTATATTCTGAGGTTTGCCAAAATTTCATTTACAACGCGGTATTTTGAGCAATTCAATTCTGGCATGAGTGTCTACCTATACACTTATAATGGATGCGAATGGTTGAAAATATCGGGTCGTTACAATTTTTTTTGCACATGATTGTTATATATTGTCTGTTGTTTGTATTATTAACTGGAACAACTAAAATATTACTCTTTTACATAGTTCTGACTCTTTTGGATTATATAAGTGAGATACTGGTTTATGGAATCAATAGCTATTGCTTTTGGTTTCAAAAATAAGGTTTTTTTGCCCGACAAACAGGTATGTTTTCGGATTTTAGTTTTTGGAATGATATTTTATTATTTTTCCCATGGTTTGGGATGTTTATTATTGAAATATGATATATATGTTGTAATATATATTAATAATAGGGATGAATATGCTAAATAAGAAAGGGCATTATTGTAATCTGCACTGCATAAGTAGTCTATAAAGATGGAGCTTGATTGTATTGTAAGATCTATCTCTCAATTAAATAAAATTTCTCTCTCTCTCTAGTGGTCTCCATTCTTTTTATTCTGTAACACGTTATCAGCACGAACTTTCTATATACTGCATTCTCAATATTCTACATAGGAATGCGAATCAATTATTGTTCTCAACCTGTTCACCTTCAAACTTTCCAACTTCTCAACAAGTAATTAGATATTAATTACACTGACTGTTCCACTTCTGACCATTCCAATTCTAAGGCTATTCATATTCAAAATCCTATTATATATTGGAGCAAACGAGTCTTTTATAATATATCTACATACATTCTATTTCTTATTTCCTTTAAAACGGCAGGTAAAGGAATTGTTCTTGCATTTCTTTATAAACTCGTTACTTTTCCTCTCTCCAAAATGGTAATTGTCAATATCATATTATTATTTTTGATAAAGCTATCAAGTCAGCACATGCTAGTTTGGGGTTCGCTTCTATATTTTTCATGTCTTTTCTTGTATCACTCTTATTTTTATTCTTTGGCTTCTAAATTCAATATTATTATTATTATTTTCCCTTTGCGGATCTATTGCCAAATAAAATTCAAAAGTTTGGAATGGAATATACGCAAAAGCTGACTTTCCTTTGTTATTTGATAAATACATGAAAGTTGCAAAATCCAAATATTTGGTTTTGTTGATACAATTTTTTTTTTGGTACAGTTGTTTGATACCATGAATAAAGACTTTCCTTTTTTTTCTTCTTCTTTTTAGCTGGAAACAAACAAATAGTGAATGCTGTTGTGGCGAATATTTTCACCTTATGCAATTTATTTTATGAACAGTTCACAAAATGACAAACATCGCCAAGCTTGAATTTAAAGCTTTGGATATATCTGGAGACAACTACTTATCATGGATACTGGATGCTGAGATTCATTTGCAATCTCAATGCTTAGAAAATGCCATTAAAAATGGCAATACTATGTCCCAGCAGGACAAAGCAAAGGCTCTAATATTTTTAAGACGCCATATCCATGACGATCTAAAAACAGAATATTTGATTGAAAAAGACCCTCTCCACTTATTGAACTCCCTAAAGGAGCGTTATGACCACTAGAAGACGGTCATACTTCCAGACACTATATAAGAGTGGTTGAACATGAGGTTTCAGGACTTTAAGTCTGTAAGAAAATATAATTCTGCAATGTTTAGAATCACTTCTAAACTGAAATTATGTAGAGAAAAGGTGGATGATGCACAAATGCTTGAAAAGACTTTCTCAACATTTCATGCCTCGAATATACTCCTACAGCAGCAATATCGAGAGCGTCATTTTATAAAATATTTTGAACTCATAGAATGCTTACTAATTGCTTAACAAAATAATGAATTGCTTATAAAAAAATAACTCCTCAAGACCAACTGGCTCAACTGCATTACCTGAAGTTAATGCTAATTTTGCCCACTCTGGATGAGGTAGGGGTCGAGGGCGAGGTAAAGGACATGGTCATGGACGTGGATATAACTCTAGCAGAGGTGGTTATGGTGGTTTTAAAGGTAACAAAACCACCAACTTTAAAAAGCAACAAAAGAAAATTAAGTCTGTAAAGAACAATGATTCAGCTTCAGAAAATAGAAGGCATTATGAGGAAGTTTGTTATAGATGTGAACGATCTGGTCACTGGTCACGTACATGTAGACCATCAAAGAAAACAATTGAAAAATATCATCGCTCGAAGAATATTGAGGCAAATAATGCCGAAAAGTTACCTGAAAACACTAACCTGAAGTTAAATGATTTCTTCGAAGATGACAATGGAAATTTCATTAATAATGAAAATATAAGTGCAATGATCAATGATATGACCGAGTTGATCAATTAGAAATGTCTTGAAGTTTGTTATGTGACTTTCGTTTTATTTCATTAGCTTGCATCAATAAATCAGTTTGAAGTTTGTGTTCGTTTAATTGTATTTCCCTTTGCAGTACTAGTAATGTGTAATATGGATGTTGTTTTTAATCAATAGCCTATTTTAATCATATTACTTTGTTTGTTTACATTACATTTATTTATGCATACAAATTTTTAATGATTGACTAATTATTGCCTTTAATTCTTAAGGTATGGAACACCATTTGGGTGATGATATATGCTTACTAGATAGTGCAACTACTCATACAATTTTGAAAAACTAGAAGTTTTTCTCTGAACTATCTGAAAATTTCTCAGCTAAAGTCTCCACTATAGCTGGATCTGCTAATATAATTGACGGGTCCGGAAGAGCCCATATAATATTATTAAATGGTACGCATATCTTTATTCAGAATGCATTATACTCAAGCAACTCTAAAAGAAATTTGTTGAGTTTCAAAGATATAAGAATGAACGGATACCATATTGAAACTATAAATGAAAAAACAAAGAATATCTTTGTGTTATTTCTAGAATTGAAAGCCAGAAGCTTGTCCTAGAAAGATTTGGTATAATTTCAATTGGTTTATATTTTACAAAAATTGGCATAGCTGAATCTCACTCTATAAACATGAGCCAGAAGCTCACAAATACAAAGACATTGATTCTTTGGTACAATCTCAAGTACAATTTCAACTGGTTGGGAATTTATGTGGGATTTGATTCTCCATTGATAATTCGTTACCTTGAACCTCTTACAGGTGATGTCTTCACTGCAAGATTTTCAGACTGTAAATTTGATGAGACAATCTTCCCACCGTTAGGGGGAGGAAAGACCATTCCAGTAGAACGGCGTGAAATATTATGGAATAATTCATTTATGTCTTATTTGGATCCATGTACCAAACAATGCCAATATGAGGTACAAAGAATTTTGCATATTCAAAATATTGCAAATCAACTGCCAGATGCATTTAGTAACACTGCAAAAATAACTAAATCTCACATTCCAGCAGCAAATGCACCAGCAAAAATTGATGTCCCTAAAGGATCAAAAGTAAATATAGCAGCAAATGAATCTAAAGCAAGACAAAAACGTGGAAGGCCAATTGGTTCAAAAGACTTGGCGCCTAGAAAAAGAAAGTCTAATAAAAAAATCATCAATTAAGGAACCTCCTGAAGAGGTTATAAATGTTCAAAAAGATCACTCGAATGAAAATCCCAATTTTCCTAGAAGTGCGGAAGGAAATATTATCCCAGAAGAGATAAAAGAAGATTCCAACGATAAAATGGTACCTAATAATAATGAGATCTCAATATTTTGTACGAACTACGGAGAAATATGGGATCGAAGTAAAATAATAATTGATGATGTATTCTCATTCGCAGTAGCTACTGAAATAATTGAAAGTCATGACCATAATGAGAATAATGAGAATGATGATAATGAACCAAATAGCATAAATGAATGTCGAAAAAGACACGATTGGCCAAAATGGAAAGATGCTATCCAAGTGGAACTAGATTCACTTCAAAAACATGGTGTATTTGGACCAATAGAGAAAACACCAGAAAATGTTAAACCAGTATGTTATAAATGGGTATTCATTAGAAAACAAAATGATAAAAATGAAGTCGTGAGGTACAAGGCACGACTTGTCGCACAAGGTTTCCTGCAGAGACCAGGTTTTGACTTTAAGGAAACTTACTCCCCTGTTATGGATGTCATAACATTCTGATATTTGATAAGCCTTGTAGTTTCTGAAAAACTCGATATAAGATTAACGGATGTTGTGACAGCTTATCTTTATGGTGAATTAGATACCAACATTTACATGAAAATTCCAGATGGACATAAATTGCCTGAAGCAAAATCAAAGTCCATGTACGCATTAAGACTAAAACGATCACTATATGGATAGAAACAATCTGGAAGGATGTGGTATAACCGTCTTAGTAAATATTTGGTAAAAGAAGGATACGAAAACAATATCATTTGTCCATGTGTCTTTATAAAGAAATCGGTAAAGGGATTTGCTATCTTAGCAGTTTATGTTGATGACATAAATTTGATTGGGACTCCAGAAGAGATTGATGAAACAATAAATTATTTAAAGAAGGAATTTGAAATTAAAGATCTTGGCAAAACTAAGCACTGTCTCGGTCTACAGATTGAGCATAGTACTAATGGCATATTAATCCATCAATCAAACTACAATGAGAAAATTCTAAAGCGTTTTCAAATGGATAAAGCATATCCACTTAGTACGCCAATGGTTGTTAGATCTTTAGATATTAAATGTGACGACCCGGCATTTTTGAGCATTGAAAATTGGAATATTTAATTGATTTTAAATATTAAATAGAGTAATTCTAACTTGAATCAAGGATATCACAATTTATTGATGATTAAATTATTAAATTATTAAATTAAATAATCTGAAGCTGAGTAAAATGTTGAATCGGGAATTTTAAGCCTGTTAAAAATGATTTGAAGACTTGTAATATTTATATTCATAATACTGAAGAGAATAGAAGTGATGAAATCTTATTTAAAAATGGTTTGTTAAGTTTTGAAATTTAATTGTTTAAATTGAATTTAAAAAGAGCCTTCCGAGGCACGGTCTCGGAACTCGATGAAACCAGTTCCATTGAGTCTGTAATATTGAATTATTATCGGATTTCAATTTTCGTAGCTTTTGGAGTTGTTGTGTGAGCGTAAGATATATAAACACGCTGAAAATTTAATTGGTAATAATTTGATGAAATTTAATTTAGTTAATCAAGCTTCTGGTATACGCCATCTTCCTGTCATTTAATCACATACTTTTTCAATTCTAAGTCGTTCAATCAACAATCAAAATGCTCGAAAGAAAAGAAAAATCTTTAATAATAGTTGTAATAGATTTGGTGTCATACTTTTTTGGTATCAACGTGAACTACCAAAAATACCCCTCTATATATTATCCAATCTTTACTTAAAAATAGGATCTAATACTAAATTTCTTTTAAAAATACAAATGTCCATAAAAGTAGGATCTAATAACTAAACATGCTTTATAACTCAAAACGCTTCTAAAAATTGGATCTAAAATTGAACCTTCTTTACAGATTCAAAATACTTCTTCATAAAATATCACTGGAAATTAAAAAAAAAATTACATATTTAAACATATACAATTTATAAGAAAAAAAATCCACGAGCGAAGCGCATGTCCTTACACTCGTAATAATAAGAATAATAAAGAAATAAAAGGAGAAGCTTCAAGGAGAAGCTTTAAGTCACGTTAAAAAAAAAAAAAGGCAACTCAATAGGGCCGAACCCCTTTTTTCTTCTTTCCACCCCGAAACCTAAGTGATATTAAAAAAAAAATTGCCGAAGCCTTAATTCCTCCAAATCAAACCAATAGCTAAAAGAAGGAGGGGATCGAGCTTTAAAATCAACTCACCATTCGATTTCGCAAATGGAAATTAGGGTTTGGGCGTCGTGTTTTGGGATTCGAGGGTCGTGACGTCGCATAGGGTTCTCGCGACTAGTTTGGGCGAAGAATTCGAGCTCGGCTGGAGCATGGTGAAGCAGTGGTAACGGCGGCGACGGCGAGGGGTACTAGGTGAAGGAGTTGGCGATTTAGGAAGGCAAGTATTTCGTGATCTGGGTGAACAGGGGACGCGACCAATCGAAGTAGCTCGAACTCGAGCCTGGAGGGTCGGGAGCCATCGAAGTAGGATCTGAGTTGGTTGTAGTCGTCGTCTCTGATGATGTTATGTTACCAGGAAGCTTCTCGGCTCAGGGAGAGGTTGGCGCTCTCGAAGGAAGGCTTTGTAAGTAAGATATTTGCTTGTTTTGCTCTCAATTTAAAACTTAGCATATATATGTATGCATGTAAGGATCGAACTAGGAAATATATATATATATTTGGGTATGTAGTAAAGCAGAAAACTTATATGAGATCTAAAAAAAAGTAGGGATTTTAAAAGGGTGAAAGTTATATAAAAATCAGATTTCTAACCCATATAGATTATTTTATAGGTGTAGTTTCAAAGAAAATAAATATACATATTTTTATTTACCTTCTAGTTTATTTTTGATAATGAATTTTAATAATATATATGTTTGGTTAATTTATTTCAAATTTGTTTTTAGTTACTATAGGGTTATTAAAAAGGGAAATTAGTTTCAACCTAAATTACTAGTTGAATTAAATAAATGAATAGTAATTAATTGTTCTATCCATTCGAATATTAATGAACCATATAAATTATTATTCAAGGTCAAACATCAGGAAATCCAAGGCAATATTGAAGTGGATTGCGAATAATAGAAAAGGTGAGTAAATCTCACTCGGTTAAATTTAAATTTAAATAATTAAATTTAAATAATTGTTTGAAATAGTTGAATTGATTTATGTGCTGTAATGTGGTATATACTTGGAATTGGTATGTTATATTGTGCTAACATCTGTAGATGCAGGGAAAACAGGTTGGAGGGATCCAACTAGACCCCTCAACTTTATTTAATTATTTAATATTCTCTGTTCTGAATATTTGATATCCTGTAATGAATTATGTGGAAATATTGAATGCCATGACTTGATTGTTATAATCGGGCAATAATAAATTACCAAATATATAATTTGAGTTTGGGAATGAAAATAAAAGAAGTGAAATTGTAAGTAAAATAATTATAGAAAGTTGAATAAATTTATGAATGAACTGGAATGGAAATAAGTGACCTTAAAATTGTAAATAATAAATCTTGAGTATGGGAAGAAAAATTTAAATAAACGGAAGGTTAATGAAACTTAAATTCCAATGTTATTGTTTAAAAGAACAAAACATTTATTTTAAATTTTTGGGATTTAAAGTATTTAAGAAGAATAAAGAAGAAATTGGGAATAACCTGAAATTTGTATATTTCAGCTAAAGGATTTAAAAATCAAACTGAAAATAATAATAAAGTCCACAATTAATGAATTTCGAAATGAACTGATAATTAAAGAAATTTATTTCAAATGGAATAAATTGGAAATCAATTTGGAAAATTGATTTAAGTGATTGAGATTGGGAATTTCTCTCTGAATAACCAAGTACGTTTTCAAAGTAAATTTTTAAATATAAATTAAAAGTTTAAAGTTGTTTTAACAAGTATGTTTTGAAAAATTTGTTATTTAAAATTCTTAAGTAAGTATTTCCTTTTAATCTATTATAGCAATAATTATTTTAATCTATTATAGCAATAATTATTTTAAGAGTGACTTAGTATTTTTTTTTTTTTAAAAAAGTGAAATCTAGTTTTATATTTTATTTAGTAACATTATTTTCAAATATTCATAGAGTATGTATTTTTAACAAATCATTGAAGTAGTTTTAACTTAAATATTATAAAGTATATTTCTAAGTAACGTGTTTTAAATTATTTTAAAAATATAGTTTTGTGCTTGGTGATTTCAAAGAAGATAGAAAATATTTGGGAAAGTTTATTCTGAAAAGAAAGATGGTTTTGAAAACTGTTTTCAAAGAATTGAAATAGAAATATATCTTGTGAAGATATTTTTGAGATTAATAAATAATTTGAAAAATTATTTATTGGTTGATGGTTGTTTGTGAATATAATTGATAGTTAAATAACCGACTATCAATATTGGACAAATGCGTTGATCGTTTCGAAGAGACCGGGATCGAGATTTATTTCTCGAAAACCACTTCGATCTGGTTTGTACGTTTCGTGAAAAAACGATTTTGGATTCGAAGATGGAGCAGTGAAGTGCAAGAGCTAGTCGCTACTAATCCTGAGGATATTTCCAAAATGGATGTAGTTGGAATAGTGCCTTCGGTTCCGTTCGAACCCGGGACGGACTTGTAAGGATGAATGCTTGCGAAACATCGTCAGGTGGACGATGGGCATTCTAAGAGATATATATTCTAAAAGGTAACGCTTAGCCTCAAGCCTCATCAAATGGGAATGACTGAAAATCAGGGGTTATGCAGCAAGGCTAGGTGGGTATCACCCAAGCAGGGTGAGGTCATTCCAGTCTAGATGTCACTTTTTATTTCGGCTTAGTGGGGGATTGTTGATCCCAACCGCGAGGTGATCTCACTCGGGACTATCCAGTAAGGGATGATTCTGGCCTTGTGTTGCAGGGGAGCGGGCGTACTCCTCGGTACGGTGATCTAGGCCCCGTACTGTGACAGGTGGTACCCCAGTGCCTAGTCATTAGTTGGAAATCCATTCTCCCTACGAGCCTTGTACGAGTTTTGTTTGTATTACCCACTTTGTGGCTAGTAGCTGGAATTTAATCATGTAACAATTTCGGCTATTTCATAAGTATTTGTATATAGACACTATTATAATATCAGAGGATTTCTATAAAAATTGTTTTAGCTATCGTAAGGTAAAAACCCGACATGTTTATTTGTGGCGTGGTCTTACGAGATGCTTTTGTTTTCAAAGGATTTTTGAAACTTTAATAATCAAGTGGGTGTGATTTTCTCACGCTGGTATTCCAGACTGACTCGGGTATTATTTAACTGTAATGCTCGGGTTAGACCGAGTATTATAGAATACAGGTTTTGATGCTGTGGAGCTCAGGAGACGAGCTGGATGACGATACGTACTCACGTACTTGTATATATATATATATATATATATATATATATATATATATATATTTCCGCTGTGTTGAGTTGTCGTGTATCCAATTGTATGACATTGATATTGAGCTGTGATTGATGTACTCTGATGATGTAATATATAAACAAAGATATTTGATGTTTGAGTAAAGAATATTTATTATCTATTCTATTTTATTCCGCTGCGAGGTTAGATTCTGCTGTTGTTTTCTATTTTCTTCTTCTACCTCTTCTTCTTTAACCCAAATGGTTCGTATTTCTGTACAACTTGAGTTGATTTTGGTAGAATAGTATTAACTCAAGGGGTACGGATTTGCGGGCTGTTACAGTTGGTATCAGAGCATAGGTTGGTGATAACCTTGGCTCTGGTGGGAATAACTCATTGAATAGAGTCCGTAGTACTCTAGAATGAGTTTGAGAGTATTAATAGATACGAGCGCGTATTTGTTAGTGAATATAAAATTGTTTTATATTGCGTTGATTTATCGGTTGAGTGTTTATGGGTTCTCGTCGATATATGGGATGCCATGTCATCGATAGGGATTTCTAAACTCTTGAACAAGATAAACCGACACAGTATTGTTTTAACTAGGGTAAATGAAATAATTTTACCCATATTTATTTTATGTATACAAAAGAAAATGATTTTCATAATTATTATAGCTATACATGGATGTTTGGATGATAGAAGTGATAAATATTAAATTATTATCATTGTATGATAACTGAATAAAGTTTGAAATAATAACTAAAGATTAAGGGATAAATTAATATAATAGATGAAATTTATGAATGTGATTCATAATAGAATAAGGAATTGAATTCATAATTAAAAACTAAGAAACCAATTCATATCAAATGAATTTGTAAGTGTAAACTATAATGTAAGTTATAGTGTAATCAATTATTAAAGTAAGATAAAATTCCAAAGAGAAGTTTGAATTTAAATCTAAAGAGTTTGGAATTTGGAGATTTAAGTTTCTTTGAATTGGATAATGATTCTTAAAAGTTGGGAGGATAATATATATTGAGAAATATTTTTGAATCGGATTTGAAATCTAGAGAGATTTGGAATTTAAAAATATTGGATGGATTTTAGAAAGAGAATAAAAGCATTGAACTCTTTTGGTCGCTAGAAAATAACTTCGGTGATGACTGCAGCATCATCGATGTTCATTTTCGAGTTTCCAGAAGTGAAATTGCTACCAAATTGTTTTGAATTGAAATTGTTTGCAAAATTGGTTGAGTTTTGAAATTCAAAGAGATAAATTGGATTTATCAAAGGAATTTTGGATATAGAAGGTTTTAAAGGGAATTTTGAAATGTTGAAAGGTTGTTTAAACTTTGGAATTTGTTGAAATAAAATTCAACGGTGTAAGTAAAGTGAAACTGAGTACTGGAATTTAAAATTGAATTGTGTGAAGTTATGTGGAATGGGAAAATTAGTCAGGATGGACTAAAGATAATTAATGTTTGGAAATAAAATTTATTGGTTAAATAATGAATTAGTGAATGAATAAATGGATCAAATAATGTACTTATAGAGAGAAGTTGATATTAATAAGAAGGGATTGGAAATTTTAATTCAGCAAATAAAATTTAACTTAAGTGAATGAAAGTGAAGGAAATATATTTGAATTTAACTTGAAATAAGTTAAATAAAATTTAAACTTAAATTAAATTAAATTGGATATAAAGGTGAAATGTAAAATTGCTTATAATTGCATTAAGAAATTCATATTCTCAAGTTATTAAGTGTTATAATTTGAATTTGTGATTATAAAATGGAAATGGACTTAAGTAAGCAATCTAAACTCTTGAATGGAAGTAAAATTTGAAATTCATTAATGGAAAAAGTTGAATGGGGTGGCAAATTCAAAACTTAACCATAAATGAGATGTAAAGTGTAATGAAGCAAAGTGAGGATATATAAAGGTGTATGTTCTTAAGTTGGCAAATAAGTCTTGAATTTATGTATGGGGAAAATGAAATTTGTTTAGATAATGGAATATGTATTGTAAAGAATATAATTTTGATAATTGGTCAAAATTTGAAAGATAAATATAAAGAAGAAAAAAATCCAGTGTGGGAATGGGATTTAATTTTGGTAATAAGTATAGGGAGAGTGGAAGAATAGTGATAATGAATTTTAATGGTGATGGTTGAACCGTAAATAAAATCCAAGTGTGTGAAGTGATATGAAGTGACATTGTTATTAATAAAAGATTTAATAATTGAACATGGACTAGAATTTGGTGAATGCACTAATTTGAAATTTGACATTTGATAGAATGTATAAGCTAGTTGAATTAAAATTTGTAAATGGTTTGATTGGGTAAGGATAAATTAATAAGGAAATAAATTGAGATATTATGGAGTTGAAAACCTTTAAGAAAATGGTGACATGGTTATGGTTAAGCTTATGAAATAGCTTTAGACGAAAATTGTTTAGATGATAAAATAGAAATGAAGTGGAAATGAATTGAGTTGGAAATCAATTTAAATTTTTCTATGAAACTTAAGAAATAAAATTCTATGAATTGGTAAATGTAAAATAAAATTGATTTTGAAATCAATTGATTTGAATATGAGCTTGTTTGAATTAAATATGAATTGAAATTGTATGGAATTGGATCAAAATAAAAAAAATTGATTTGAGATAAAAACAAATCCAATTGAAGCATGAATTGAATAACCTTCTTATTAATAAATTCAATGATGAAATGTTAATGTGAACTAAGGCTTAAAAATGTATAAAAGAATAAACTAATCTGATAAATTAATGAACGGTTGGGATTTGATCCAAGGAAATCAAAGATTTGAAGGGAAGTTGGTTGAATAAAATAAACTTAAGTTATTGGGTGGAATAATTTGAAGAAAAAAAATAATAAAAATAAATAAATAAATAACTTAAGTAAATTGTGAGATGGTTATATTGGTTGTCGAATATGGTAAAATAGTTTAGAATAGAACTCTTTGGATATAAAAGAAATGCAATGAGAGTTTGTGAATAAATTAAAATGGGATGGAATCAAGCGTAAATTGAGTGGGAATCAATTTAAATGGTTACAAAGCTTAGGTAATTATTTATTCACGCTAATATTGTTGAATTGCATAAGGAAATGGATCGTTTGATGCAAACGAGATTGGATGAAATGCTATGAATTATTAGAAGTGAAATAAAATGATTTTGGAATCAATTGAAATGAATGTGAGGTTGTTTTGCATAAAATGAATTAAATATAAGCGTATAAGCTGTAAATCACTTCAACTGAATGGAATGGTTTGAGAATTGATTATACGCAATCGTAATAAGTGTTGGAACCTTTTATATGCTTATGGAAATTAATTAACATGCATTTTATGTGAAATTTATATGTTTATGCTCGTATATCACATGCATTGTTACATAATCGATGTTTTGGCTATTTAAATTTAAGAGAAATGCTATAAACCTTATATATAGTACTTATATGTTTAAATTGAGTAATTACATGTACCGGGAAGCCGTTTGGCTGGATTTTGGTCACGCTAGATGCTAAAATAATAAGCTGCTTGCTTAAAATGCTAAATAAGGTACGCCTACGCAATTAAAATAGGAAATATGAACTGTTTTTGGTTTTTCCGACCGTGTGGGTCGATGTATATATATTTATCTCTTTTGTCAAATTGCAAAAGCTCCTCCATACAAAGGAGACTCTGCCAAAAAATTTCGGAAATTTTGGGAGTTAGAAAATTTTTGGGAAAATTTTGTTAACATTAAAACGGTTTAAAACTGGAAAATTTAAATAAGATAGTAAATGAAGCTAATTAAAATAATGACATAAGTTAGTTATAAATGGAAGATAAAATTTAATATATTCAGAGTTGAAAATAAATTGAATTCATATAGAAATGGAGATAAACCAATGTGAATAGAAATGGATATAAATTGAAGTGGTAAGACGGAAATAAATAAAGAAACATATAAAATACTTATGTTAACTTAAGTAAGGAATGGTCCATTCTTAATTGGAAATTGGAAATTGAATATTGCAAATATATTCCAAGTTGATATTTGGATGAATATTGACATTTGGTAAGGAAGTCGATAAAATGTTTTTGGAATATTGTAATTGGATATTAGTGCTAAGCAGGATATGCAGGTACTATAAAAGAAAAAGGGAACTGGATTAGATTTCAGAAAAATAAATTTGAAACGCTCGACAAAAAGGTATGTATTTACATTTGGTGTGAATTTGATTGGGATTTTGGATTGAACCACTTGGCTTTTTATTTTCTTTTTGGATTTGGAAGGCCGTAGAGCCATTTTGTAGTTATACCGAGCTAGCCGCGCAAAGGAGACGCTGGCGAAATTTTTCGGGAATTTAGGGAGTTAGAAAAAAAATTTGAGAAAAGTTTTGATAATTCAAAATTTGGTTTTAAATTGAAACTTAAATGGTTAAACCAATAGTATAGTTTGAAACTATGGAGAAGTTTGGAGGGTTAATAAGAATAATAATGAGTCTTTTATAAGAAGATAGTTGGTGCGATGCTGAATTGTTAGAAACTGTTTGGTTTAGGGAAGTAATAAACGGGTATTGGATCATTCTTCCTAATTAGTAATTTCGGGGACGAAATTCTTTTAAGGGGGAAGGAATGCGACGACCCGGCATTTTTGAGCATTTAAAATTGGAATATTTAATTGATTTTAAATATTAAATAGAGTAATTCTAACTTGAATCAAGGATATCACAATTTATTGATGATTAAATTATTAAATTGTTAAATTAAATAATCTGAAGCTGAGTAAAATGTTGAATCGGGAATTTTAAGCCTGTTAAAAATGATTTGAAGACTTGTAATATTTATATCCATAATACTGAAGAGAATAGAAGTGATGAAATCAAATTTAAAAGTGGTTTGTTAAGTTTTGAAATTTAATTGTTTAAATTGAATTTAAAAAGAGCCTTCCGAGGCACGGTCTCGGAACTCGATGAAACCAGTTCCATTGAGTCCGTAATATTGAATTATTATCGGATTTCAATTTTCGTAGCTTTTGGAGTTGTTGTGTGAGCGTAAGATATATAAACACGCTGAAAATTTAATTGGTAATAATTTGATGAAATTTAATTTAGTTAATCAAGCTTCTGGTATACGCCATCTTCCTGTCATTTAATCACATACTTTTCCAATTCTAAGCCGTTCAATCAACAATCAAAATGCTCGAAAGAAAATAATAATAATAATAATAATAATAATAATAATAATAAAGAAATAAAAGGAGAAGCTTTAAGGAGAAGCTTTAAGTCACGTTAAAAAAAAAGAGGGCAACTCAATAGGGCCGAACCCTTTTTCTTCTTTCCACCCCGAAACCTCAGTGATATAAAAAAAAATTGCCAAAGCCTTAATTCCTCCAAATCAAACCAACAGCTACAAGAAGGAGGGGATCGAGCTTTAAAATCAACTCGCGATTCAATTTTGCAAATGGAAATTAGGGTTTGGGCGTCGTGTTTTGGGATTCGAGGGTCGTGACGTCGCATAGGGTTCTCGTGACTCGTTTGGGCGAAGAATTCGAGCTCGGCTGGAGCGTGGTGAAGCAGTGGTAACGGCGGCGGCGGCGAGGGGTACTAGGTGAAGGAGTTGGCAATTTAGGAAGGCGAGTATTTCGTGATCTGGGTGAACAGGGGACGCGACCAATCGAAGTAGCTCGAACTCGAGCCTGGAAGGTCGGGACCCATCGAAGTAGGATCTGAGTTGGTTGTAGTCGTCGTCTCTGATGATGTTGTGTTGCCAGGAAGCTTCTCGGCTCAGGGAGAGCTTGGCGCTCTCGAAGGAAGGGTTTGTAAGTAAGGTATTTGCTTGTTTTGCTCTCAATTTAAAACTTAGCATATATATGTATGCATATAATGATCGAACTAGGAAATATATATATTTGGGTATGTAGTAAAGCAGAAAACTTATATGAGATCTAAAAAAAATAGGGATTTTAAAAGGTGAAAGTTATATAAAAATCAGATTTCTAACCCATATATATTATTTTATAGGTGTAGTTTCAAAGAAAATAAATATACATATTTTTATTTACCTTCTAGTTTATTTTTCATAATGAATTTTAATAATATATATGTTTGGTTAATTTTTTTCAAATATGTTTTTAGTTACTATAGGGTTATTAAAAAGGGAAATAAGTTTCAACCTAAATTACTAGTTAAATTAAATAAATGAATAGTAATTAATTGTTTTATCCATTCGAATATTAATGAACCATATAAATTATTATTCAAGGTCAAACATCAGGAAATCCAAGGCAATATTGAAGTGGATTGCGAATAATAGAAAATATGAGTAAATCTCACTCGGTTAAATTTAAATTTAAATAATTAAATTTAAATAATTGTTTGAAATAGTTGAATTGATTTATGTGCTGTAATGTGGTATATACTTGGAATTGGTATGTTATATTGTGCTAACATCTGTGGATGCAGGGAAAACAGGCTGGAGGGATCCAACTGGACCCCTCAACTTTATTTAATTATTTAATATTCTCTGTTCTGAATATTTGATATCCTGTAATGAATTATGTGGAAATATTGAATGTCATAACTTGATTGTTATAATCGGGCAATAATGAATTATCAAATATATAATTTGAGTTTGGGAATGAAAATAAAAGAAGTGAAATTGTAAGTAAAATAATTATAGAAAGTTGAATAAATTTATGAATGAACTGGAAAGGAAATAATTGACTTTAAAATTGTAAATAATAAATCTTGAGTATGGGAAGAAAAATTTAAATAAACGGAAGGTTAATGAAACTTAAATTCCAATTTTATTGTTTAAAAGAACAAAACATTTATTTTAAATTTTTGGGATTTAAAGTATTTAAGAAGAATAAAGAAGAAATTAGGAATAACCTGAAATTTGTATATTTCAGCTAAAGGATTTAAAAATCAAACTGAAAATAATAATAAAGTCCATAATTAATGAATTTCGAAATGAACTGATAATTAAAGAAATTTATTTCAAATGGAATAAATTGGAAATCAATTTGAAAAATTGATTTAAGTGATTGAGATTGGGAATTTCTCTCTGAATAACCAAGTACGTTTTCAAAGTTAATTTTTAAATATAAATTAAAAGTTTAAAGTTGTTTTAAGAAGTATGTTTTGAAAAATTTGTTATTTCTAAATATTTAAAATTCTTAAGTAAGTATTTCCTTTTAATCTATTATAGCAATAATTATTTTAATCTATTATAGCAATAATTATTTTAAGAGTGACTTAGTATTTTTTTTTAAAAAAAAAGTGAAATCTAGTTTTATATTTTATTTAGTAACATTATTTTCAAATATTCATAGAGTGTGTATTTTTAACAAATCATTGAAGTAGTTTTAACTTAAATATTATAAAGTATATTTCGAAGTAATGTGTTTTAAATTATTTATAAATATAGTTTTGTGCTTGGTGATTTCAGAGAAGATAGAAAATATTTGGGAAAGTTTATTCTGAAAAGAAAGATGGTTTTGAAAACTGTTTTCAAAGAATTGAAAATAGAAATATATCTTGTGAAGATATTTTTGAGATTAATAAATAATTTGAAAAATTATTTATTGGTTGATGGTTGTTTGTGAATATAATTGATAGTTAAATAACCGACTATCAATATTGGACAAATGCGTTGATCGTTTCGAAGAGACCGGGATCGAGATTTATTTCTCGAAAACCACTTCGATCCGGTTTGTACGTTTCGTGAAAAAACGATTTTGGATTCGAAGATGGAGCAGTGAAGTGCAAGGGCTAGTCGCCACTAATCCTGAGGATATTTCCAAAATGGATGTAGTAGGAATAGTGCCTTCGGTTCCGTTCGAACCCGGGACGGACTTGTAAGGATGAATGCTTGCGAAACATCGTCAGGTGGACGATGGGCATTCTAAGGGATATATATTCTAAAAGGTAACGCTTAGCCTCAAGCCTCATCAAATGGGAATGACTGAAAATCAGGGGTTATGCAGCAAGGCTAGGTGGGTAGCACCCAAGCAGGGTGAGGTCATTTCAGTCTAGATGTCCCTTTTTATTTCGGCTTAGTGGGCGGTTGCTGATCCCAACCGCGGGGTGATCTCACTCGGGACTGTCCAGTAAGGGATGGTTCCGGCCTTGTTTGCAGGGGAGCGGGCGTACTCCTCGGTACGGTGATCTAGGCCCCATACTGTGACAGGTGGTACCCCAGTGCCTAGTCATTAGTTGGAAATCCATTCTCCCTACGAGCCTTGTACGAGTTTTGTTTGTATTACCCACTTTGTGGCTAGTAGCTGGAATTTAATCATGTAACAATTTCGGCTATTTTATAAGTATTTGTATATAGACACTATTATAATATCAGAGGATTTCTATAAAAATTGTTTTAGCTATCGCAAGGTAAAAACCCGACATGTTTATTTCTGGCGTGGTCTTACGAGATGCTTTTGTTTTCAAAGGATTTTTGAAAATTTAATAATCAATTGGGTGTGATTTTCTCACGCTGGTATTCCAGACTGACTCGGGTATTATTTAACTGTAATGCTCGGGTCAGACCGAGTATTATAGAATACAGGTTTTGATGCTGTGGAGCTCAGGAGACGAGCTAGATGACGATACGTACTCACGTACTTGTATATATATATATATATATATATATATATATATATATATATATATATATATATATATTCGCTGTGTTGAGTTGTCGTGTATCCATTTGTATGACATTGATATTGAGCTGTGATTGATGTACTCCGATGATGTAATATATAAACAAAGATATTTGATGTTTGAGTAAAGAATATTTATTATCTATTATATTTTATTCCGCTGCGAGGTTAGATTCTGCTGTTGTTTTCTATTTTCTTCTTCTACCTCTTCTTCTTTAACCCAAATGGTTCGTATTTCTGTACAACTTGAGTTGATTTTGGTAGAATAGTATTAACTCAAGGGGTACGGATTTGCGGGCTGTTACATTAAAAAGGACCCTTACCGCCCAAAAGAAGAAGATGAGAATGTGCTTGGCCCGGAAGTGCCATATCTTAGTGCCATTGGTGCATTATTATATTTGGCACAATGCACAAGATCAGATATTGCATTTTCAGTAAATCTTCTAGCAAGATACATTTCAGAACCAACAAAAAGACACTGGAATGGTATAAAACATATCATGAGATATCTTCGTGGAACGACAAATTTGGGTTTATTTACTCTAACACAGGCTATAATCCAAATCTAGATGGGTATGCTGATGCAGGTTATCTTTCTGACCCACATAAAGCAAGATCACAAACTGGATATGTATTTAATAACAGCAATGCAGCAATTTCATGGCGATCTACAAAACAAACATTGGTAGCAACATCATCCAATCACTCTGAAATACTAGCACTACATGAAGCAAGTAAAGAATGTGTTTGGCTAAGATCACTGATTGAGCACATTCGAAAAAGATGCCAACTTCCATCAATAACGGAAAGGTCAACCATTATTTATGAAGACAATGCAGCTTGTGTAGCTCAAATTCAAGCGGGTTACATTAAGGGTGATAGGACGAAACACATTTCTCCTAAATTTTTCTTCACACATGAGCTACAAAAGGATAATAAGATAGAAGTGAAACAAATCCGATCCCAAGAAAATCCGGCGGACTTATTCACAAAGGCGCTTCCAAAATCAACATTTCAAAAGATGGTGTACAAAATTTATGCGTCGGCTGCATCAACAAACTAATTGAATAATGCGTTATAATTCAAGGGGAGCGTATGAAATACGCTATAATGTACTCTTTTTCCTTCACTAATATTTTTTCCCACTGGGTTTTTATTAGTATGGTTTTAATGAAGCATTATCTTGATCCAGAAGTATCAACCCTCGTAGTAACATTATAAAATATATGTTACTCAAAGATGAAATTATGTTGTACTCTTTTCCTTGTTTATGATTTTTTCCCACTGGGTTTTTTCATAACAAGGTTTTTAATGAGGCAATTACTCTTATCATCTTTACATACGCATATTCAAAGGGGAGTGTTGTAATATACATTAATAATAGGGATGAATATGCTAAATAAGAAAGGGCATTATTGTAATCTGCACTGCATAAGTAGTCTATAAATATGGAGCTTGATTGTATTGTAAGATCTATCTCTCAATTAAATCAAAATTTCTCTCTCTCTCTAGTGGTCTCCATTCTTTTTATTCTGTAATAATATATATATATATTGTAATTATTGATATTATTATTTTTCGGGACCTAACCATGCAAAAGAGACTCTACTGAAGTTTTTCGTAAATTTAGGACTTAGAATTTTTTTGTGAAATGTGGTTATTTCAAAGTTATTTTAAAATTTAATGATGTAAATTTAAAGTGTTTATAAATTGAATAATTTCAATAAAATTATATCAAATTTCTTAATTCATTTTTGTTTCTTTTCGAGGACGGAAAGTTTTGAGTGGGGAAGAGTGTAACGACCCATATTTTTTAACTATTTCAAAGTACTACATTTAATGTGATTATTGGATAAAAATGGTTAAAATAAACAAAACTGTAATTTATTGAATGTGAACTTTAATAAGATTTTGAAATAAACAATTTCAAAGATTTTGGCAATAACGACTATGAAATGCAATTTTGGATATTAAATGGGTTTATAATCAATAACCGAACTTGAATAATAAATGATAAATTAATTACATGAAAATAGAATAATTGTTGGTAATAAAAAAATTCAATTGAAACTTATGATTTATTAATGTCGTTTATTTAATAGTTGAATTGATTAAATTTAGTGTTGGAAATTATTTAAATAATTGAATTCTAAATTTAATGTGAATGAAAATGATGTTGAAAGTTGATTTAAATTTTATTTAAATAACAATGAAGATTGTTAACATTTAAAATTGAATTTAAAGCGAATAAATTAAAATTTCGAATTACTTGTTTTAATTAACGAGTAAAAAATTAGGTTTTTGGGCACTGTCTAGGATTTCTACGAAATCAATTTCATCGACTCCGTAATAGTGAATTATTATAGGATTTCAAATTTCGTAGCGATCGGACTTATTGTTTGATTATGTGAACCCGAATTGCATTGAAATCGATTAATGGAACTTAAATGGATATAATTTGATTTTAAAAGCTAACTTCTGTATACAATGAAATTAGAGTTTGAAACTAGTTCTATTGAGTTCAAAAATATCAAAGACCAATAATTTTGATATATGGGATGACCTAATTTAATTTCGGGAACGAAACGGGCTTTTGAGGTCATTGTTATCGTTTCGACCCAATTCGATCTGTCCATTCATTCTTATCCATCTCTGTCTATATAAATAGATTTTTCCTAAAGCCCTAGTAGTATTTTATTTTATTTCTATATGTACTATTATTTTTCCTGAAACCCTAGCTGGACGAATGAGTCGATCCATGGTCTTCGTTCATCTCCAGTAAGCTTGAGTTCGCCTGAATCGGCGTTTAAGCTTGGTCGATGGTGGCTGTTGCGGGGGTGGTCGGAGGAGACTGCGCCTTAGGGGATGGTGCCCCTCGAGGTGGCGATTTCAATTGTGAGGTTCGATCTTGGTGAAGGGCATATAGGCACGCACGTTCGACATTGTGGAGTGGCAGCTGGAGCATGATTGGGTTCGATTTTGCACGTAAAGTTCGGTGAAGCAAAGCGTTATTACGAAATTTCCCTTATTTGTTTAAATTAAAATTAAAATTTCTAGCTTCTAACACTGATAACTTTTGCATACGAGCTCGGATTCGGATGCAGTTTCTTGTGATGGGTTCGTATCAAAAATTTGGACAATGTGGAACTAGTTGGTCGAATTTTAAGATTGTTGGAATTTTGGTCTTTATTTGGATTTTAAATCGACGATAAATCTAAGGTGAGTGATTTATCCCACTCACAAATACTAAACCTTCTTATATTAGTTGAATTAAATTTGTGAATTGATAAGAATTTAACTGATTGCTATTTGGTAATTTAAATTTTCATTTAAATTTAATTTGAATTTATATTGAATTAAATTGCCATTTTAATTATATTGAATTGACTTGTTAGTTAAATACCTGATAATGATAACAAGTTAATTGTTGTGATTTATTGGCTGATTTGAATGTTGATTGTGATGGATGTTTATTTGTTGACGTTTTGGATGATTGGATATTTATGTCCCTATTATCACTATGAGTTGAAATAATACATACCCGAATTATCTTATAGATTATGGAAAATCATTATGGGTTGAAACGATCATATCCGAGTGAATTTATTTATTTGGAAATTATTGATTCAGGTTACGGGTTGAAATGATATATACTCGGGAAAAATTAACTATTTTGGGTTAAAATGATACATACCCAATCACTATACCATAGTGTAGAAAATTATATACAGACATCGCTGGTCGGTTTTAAACCATTTGCTAAATGGTAAAATATGTTTGATTAACTTGATTTTTTAATTTAATTAACTTATATAAAAATTTATATTTGAAAAATAATTTATGTTATATTTTTTAAAGTTTCAAATTATAAGTTAATATATGGTTTTAAATGTAAATTTAAGATTTTAACTTATAATTTTATTTAGTTTTAAAATATATAATTTAAATAATGTAATATAATAAAAGCACTTTAAAGAAATTTAATTTAATAAAATATTTAATATAGTTTTAAAATATTTATGTAAAAATTTGATTTAAGATAATAAATATAAACTTTAATAATAACTTTAATAGATAAAAGATTTTTGTAAAATATTTTAGAATTTTGTAAAAGGTTTTGTAAGGAATTTATAAAAGTTTTATAAGTGATTTTATAATGGATTTAATAAAAGGAATTTTATAAAAGATTTTTTTATAAAGGATTTTATAATGGTTTTAGGAGTTATAAAGGTTTTAAAGGATTTTTACAAAGGGTTTTGTAAAAGAACTTGTATAAAGGGATTTGAAAGCATTTTAAAAGAATATGCATAGAAGTTTATGAAAAGGGTAAGCGTTGTAAGCTATTTTGGAATTTATAAATAGCTTTATAAATGGTTCTAAAGCATATAAATAGTTTATAAATGGTTTAGAAAAGATCTATAAATTATTTTCGAAATTGACTAAAAGAAAATCTTCATCGGTATTTATGAATATATTTATACTTTTGGAACAAGTATAAAAATATCGTGATATGAACGTATAAACTGTTTTGAATGTTTTATAAAATGACCACTGTGTGAAATAAGCGTTTGATTGTTAAAGAGACCATGGTCGGATATTGTTATACTCTCTGCCAATTTCGAAACCACTTTAACAACTGTGCAGTGGTGGAGAATCCAGAATGAAGTAGGACGGTTTGGCGAACGCTACTGGTATGAGGTAAGAACGCAGCCCTGACCTTCGGGTCAACCTGATATGACTAAAATAGGAGCTAAACCTGGCCAAGTGAGGTCGCTCCTCCTATTGAACATGCTTCTTCAATATCATATCTGTTACTTTGTGATTGATTAGTGGCCACCTTCGATTTGATTATGGGAGTGTGCTTCGAGGTGGGCGGTAGTAGCTGCTATGCGTTACCACCAGTTCGGGTATGCAAAACGGTAGAATCCTACCTTAGACATTGCCTCTCATGCCTTGTCATATGCCTTGTCGAGCCCACAACGATTTTGGTTTGTGTCGTACCTATGGACTCCCTGATAGCCCACCAATTTATAGTGGAGCTTACAGTACTGTATAGACTACGATGCCTATAAAAATATGTTAAAAAGGGATATGGGTAATGCCTTAACGCTATTTTAATACTTTACTTTATTGGTAGACATTACATATATAGCGTATTATACTACATATAGATAGTTTAACGGATCATCGGGTGATGGAAAATCCCGAAACATCTCTTAAGTTATTGCACGCACGTTATACACTGGATAGGAGATGCAAAATCTCGTAAACATCTCTGAAGTCATTACACTCATATTTATTTGCTGTTGATTTAACTTACATAAGATATTTTAGTTCTATCTCAAGTGTTTTGTCCTTTCATTACGCTCAGATCAGCCTAAGCATTTCATTGTTGAAGACTTTATTTTTGAAGGACGAAGTTTTTTGTATTATGTTATTAGAAATTTTCCGCTGCATCATTATTGATATGTCATTTTTTGTACTCTGATTATTGTAAAAGTGTATTCAAATGTTATTTGTAAACAGCTTCATGAACTGTTAATTTGATTATTATATTTTGTCATTCCGCCGTGAGATTCTTTATTTTGTTTTTCCTTCTTTTCTCTTATTTTCTTATTTACCCCAATGATAGTCCTCCCTTTCGAATGGTTTGATTTTGACTTGTGTGGTTTTTTTTTGTCAATTTAAACTGCCCTAAAAGGTGGGTAGTCACACATTGTTTGTTCAAAGCTGCAAATCTTCAGGCTGCAACTGAATTTTTCCAAATTGACATCTTCAGCTAATGTCATTCTAGATGTGCGTATTGTAAAAATGCATCATCAATATCTTTCATTGTAGCAAATTCTTTCAAGTTTGGTGTTAGGAACGACATCACCTTCCTTTTGTCTCCTTTGGGCAATGGTATGTTCTCGAGCATTGTAGAGTTCAATCGGGCATAGGCTTCTATCTTTGGAGGCTAGCGCATTGATAGTTTGAATCCAAAGATTCTTTCTCGGCATCGCCTATCTTCGAGCTACGTCGAATATCAGTAACTTGGAGTCCATTTTCACCATCGACCAGGTAATTTAACCTTCCCGATGTCACCTATCTTCGGGCAACATTGGTTCTCAGAAGGTGAGGGTCAATTTTCAGCTGGCGATTTTGACCTTCCTAGTGTCGCGTATCTACAGGCAACGTCGGTTCTCAGAAGGTTGTGGGTTGATTTTCCCAATCGACCGAACGTTTTGACCTTACCAGTGGCGCCTATCTCTGAGCAACACTGGTTCTTAGAAGGTTGTGGGTCGATTTTAACCATCGACCCGATGGCTTTGACCTTCCCAATGTCGTCTGTCTCCAGGCAACACCAATTCACAAAAGGTCAGGGTCAATTTTCATCGTCGGCCCATTGGTTTCAACCTTCTCAGTGTCGCCTATCTATGGGCAACAATAGCTCTCATAGGTTAGGGTCAATTTTCGCCTTCGACCCGGTAGTTTAGACCTTCCCGACGTCTCCTATCCCAGGGAAACACCAGTTCTCGAAAGGTTGGTGTTGCTAGACACATGGCATAGGAATATTGCTTACAAGAACACGGTTCCATTGGTTTCAAGATGCTAACTTTATATATAAGTAGAAGAAATGCCAAATCCTGCCTATTTACATTGCCTCCAGATTCTTTGGTTGGCATATTCACGAGAAACAAAATAAGGAAAGCTAGATGTAGGAGTGCCAGAGCAGGTCACAATTCCACGCATGTGGGATCGAGACTCCGTCATTGGTTGCTAGCTTGAAAGTACCATCTCCAAGCCTCTAGTCAATTGCATATAGTCCTTCCCAGTTTGGACAAAGTGCCCCTATACCTGGGAGAACTTATTTCAAAACGAGATCTCCTACCTCAAAAGTACGGTTATGGACCTTGGTGTTGAAGTGTCATGCTACCCTCTTCTATTGACCAACAACCCTTAATTTAGCTTCTTCCCGCTTCTAGTCGATGAGGTTGAGGGACTCAAGTAGTGGTTCCTCGTTTTCTCTCTGGTTAAAGTGTCTACTAAAACGAGATGTGGACTTCCAATTCCACTAGAATCATAGCTTCTGAACCATAAGCCAAGGCGAATGGCGAGTGTCCAAATGTTGATTTGTGTGTTTCATGTAATCCCATAGTGCTACTGGAAACTCATCAGCCTAATTTCCTCTAACTCTAATCAGCCACTTTTTCAATGTGGATTTGATAATTTTGTTCATTACTTCCACTTTCCTGTTCGCTTGAGGATGCGCCACCACGAAGAAGCTCTTTTCGATTCGGTGTCATTTACATAAATCTAGCAAATAATATTCTTTGTTACAAAATTGATTACCATTTTAATGGTAAATTTGGCGAGCAGATCTGCTTCAACCCACTTTAAAGTAATCCACTACAATGATAACATATTTGGCTCCTTCATTCACTATTGGTAGTACACCGATAAGATCAATTACCAAATTGCAAATTGTCATGGGCTGACCATCTACGTAAGCTCAAAAAGATGGAGATCTTAGAATCTCTGCAAATCTCCGATATCGGTCACACCGTTTGGTGTAGTCGACAGCTTCTCAATTTACAATCGGCCAGAAATATGTTGAGTCACAAGTTTTATGAAAGTTTTGATTTCTGACAAATAGGGCGATCGACAAAACAAGGTCATTAGAGCTACATATGTTACTATAGATTATAAGTTGATTATTTGATATTGTAATAGTGATAAACTTGTTAAAATCTATCCTCAAATAATCATGCACCTCAATATAATCGATATATATACGTTTTAAAAGCATTGCACATTCATTGTGCAAATTAACAGGTACCGGTCGACCGGTTAATAATCATACGGTCGACCGTTTCTGTGTAAAATGCACAATGAACGTGCACACATGCACATAACGTATATATATTTTAAATTCCTGTCTACTGGTCACTTTTTAACCTGTCGACCGTTTTTGAACAGAAAGCAATTTTTTCAAAAGACACTTCTCTTCTCCAAAGGTTGCATCTCTTACCTTTCACCAAAGATTATATCTCTTAATGGCAAAGAGTTACAACCATTCTTATCTATATAAACTCATCCAATTCATTGATTAAAACAATAACGATTTCATATTCTTTTAATCTAATCTCTGATCTTAATTCTGCATTATAAAAGCTCTAAATTATTTATTGAATCTTTGAAACTATTTCATATCCTTTGATTCAATAATATACTTTCCTTAATCTTTTCAAAACATCATATCGCATACTTTGAGGATAAGATTATAGGAAGGGTGTACTGCTAGTGACAAATCCGTGTTTTCAAGAGCACAAGTTGTCAACAACAATTGTATTTGTTCTTTTGTTGAAGTCCTCTGTGTTGTAAGAGGCAAGTGTTGAAGTCCTCAGTGTATTAGAGGCGTGAAATCCCGTTCGGCTGTTCGGGTGTTGTAAACCTGTTCCTCCGGGTGAAGCGAGGAAGTTAATAGTGAAAATCCAGATAGAAGTCTGGGACTGGACGTAGGACGGTGCTCCGAACCAGTATAAAAATCTCTGGTGTGATTTTTCTATTTTTTATTTACTATGCTATTATCATCTTTTTTCGCATTTGTATTGTAATCCATATTACACGATCCGTGTATACTATATTAGCACATATAATTGTATACACACCGCACTTTCATTTGGTATCAGAGCAAGGTCATCATATAACCATAACACAGTTATTTGATATATTATAGTAATATGGAAAATAACGTAAGTACTAGCACTCAAAACACCACTTACACGGAGGGTCAATCGACACAAAGACCTCCATTTTTCAATGGTCTTAACTATAGTTATTGGGCAACACGTATGTCATTCTTTATGCAATCAAATAGCTATGATGCTTGGAATGCCACTCAAAGAGAAATAGTGAATCCAACAACTGATTATTCAGAATGGACTGCAGCTGAGAAAACGGCAGCAGCTGTAAATGCAAAAGCAATAAATATGGTGTTCTGTGCATTAGACCAAAATGAATATAACCGTGTTAGTATCTGCACTACTGCATATCAAATTTGGCAAACACTAAAAATCACTCATGAAGGTACTAAAAAGGTTAAACAAGCCAAAATAGCCATGCTGAAAAGTCAATTTCAAAATTTCAAAATGAAACCAAATGAGACAATCAATGACATGTATTCACGGTTTCAAACTATTCACCATGCACTTATTGGCTTAGGACAAAAGTATTCTGATTTTGATGTTGTTTCAACAGTCCTACATTCTCTGAATAGTGAATGGGAAGGAAAAGTATTAGCAATCGAAGAGGCTAATGACCTTTCCGTCATGAAGCCAGATGAATTGATAGGAAATTTAATGTCCTATGAAGCAAATTTGCAGGCTAGAAAAGAACAGAAGGAAGAAAAGAAAAATGTAGCATTTCATGTTGAGAAAGATGAAAATGAATCAGATTCTGAAGACGAAGATTTGGCATTCATTGCGAAAGGATTCAAAAAATTCTTAAAATATCGAAAAGCCAGTCGTTACAATAAAAGGAAACCCGGATCGAATAAACCATCTTCATCTGCTATAGAATGTTTCAACTGCCACAAAAAGGGACACATGCAGAAAGATTGTCCAGAACAAAAGAAGAAGTCAGAAAATGACAAATTCATATATAAAAAGGACAAATCTAAGAAACGAGCTTTCTCAGTAACATGGGATGATTCAGAGTCATCTTCATCAGAAAGTGAAAGTGATTCAGAGAATGAACAAGCTAATGTTTGTTTCATGGCAACAGAAGATGAGGTACAAATTCCTACATTTGATGAATTACTTGATATTAATGCTGAATTGATAGTCAAATATAAAGACATAAAACGTCAATTAAAAGTAGTCAAAGCAGATTTAAGTAGAATAGAGCTTGAACGAGATATGTTAAAAGATGAGAAGAAAATATTAGAAGAGGAACTTGAAAATATTCAAGAATCATCATCTAATGTTGATTCTCAAATATCTCTTTTGAGTCAAGAAATAGAAACTCAAAAAGAGAAAAATAATGCTCTCACTACTGAAAATCATGAGCTTAAAGCAAAAGTCAAAATTCTAGACCTAGAAAAAGCTAGCTTACAAACAAAGTTTGATGACATTACTCAAAATGTTTCTAACTTTAACAAAGGTCGAGAAAACTTGACAAAAATCATTGAAAGTTCACAATCTATTTCAGACAAACAAGGATTGGGATATAACAAACAAGAAACCAAGAAACATCTTGGAAATAAAAGGAAAAAGAAAGTACAAAAAACTGAAGCTAAGAAAAATCTAAGTTTATTATATTCCAAACCAAAACCAGTTGTGAAATTTCAAAAGAAAAATGTCAAGACTATCAAAATATGGGTTCCTAAAACAAATAACAATTTGATTAGGAACAAATACATTCAGCAATTCATGAATACTGTGCATTTTAATAACAATTATATATATAAAGGGGATACCGGACCCAAATGGGTTTGGACTCCTAAGACCTAACTCTTAGGACCCTATAAAAAGTGGGTACCATGGACTTAATTCTATTTTTTGCAGGTCCCACTTAAGAAAAGAGGAAAGTGGATATTGGACAGTGGTTGCTCAAAGCACATGATGGGAGACAAGAGTTTATTAACAAATATTACATATTCAGATGGTGGCTCCGTCACTTTTGGAGACAATTCAAAAGGCTATATCATCGGCAAAGGCGATGTGAGCAATTGCGGTACATCTAATTTACCTCTTATTACTAATGTCATGCTAGTTAGAAATTTGAAACACAATTTGCTAAGTATTAGTCAGTTATGTGACAAGGGTTTTATAATTTCATTTTCAAATAATAAGTGTAGTATTTTAGATAAAGACCATAATTTGGTTTTCGAAGGTTATAGAGACAGAAATATATATATATTTTGAATATGAACATTAATCATAATTCAGATATGTGTCTTGTGGCTAATGACAATGATCCATGGCTATGGCACAAACGCTTCTGTCATATAAACTTCAGAACTATTGACAAGCTAGCCAAAAACAATCTAGTTAGAGGACTACCCAAAATGAGTTTTAAAGTTAACAACATTTGTGACGCATGTCAAGTAGGAAAATTGACCAAATCATCTTTTAAATCCAAGAAAGTCATATCAATATTACAACCACTTGAGTTACTACACATGGATTTATTTGGACCTACTAGAATTCAATCAATAAATCACAGTCAATATGTGCTTGTAATTGTTGATGATTTCTCTCGTTATTCATGGACAATTTTCTTAAAAAATAAAAGTGACACTTTCGATCATTTCAAATCTTTCGTCAAAAGAATTCAAAAATCAAAAGGAATCAAAATTAAAAATATTAGAAGTGATCATGGCGGAGAATTTGAAAATAATGAATTTGAACATTTTTGTACAAAGAAAGGTATATATCATAATTTTTTGTTTCCCAGAACTCCACAACAGAACGGAGTTGTAGAACGGAAGAACCGAACTTTACAAGAATGTGCAAGAACATTACTAAATGGAACCACCTTACCAAAACATTTTTGGGCAGAAGCTGTGGCAACTGCCTGTTATGTTTTGAATCGTGTATCCATAAGACCTCTTACCAAGAATACTCCTTATGAATTATTTAACAAAAGGAAGCCTAAAATCTCATACTTCAAAGTTTTTGGTTCCAAGTGCTTTATTTTAAATACAAAAGACCAGCTTGGCAAATTTGATCCAAAGGCCGATGAAGGAATATTTGTCGGTTATTCGGAACGAAGTAAGGCCTATCGGATATTTAATAAACGAACCAAAACTATTGAAGAATCACTTCATGTCTCTTTTGACGAAATCTATCAGCACCCTCACACTATATCAGATGATGACGAATCAATAGTCACTGACAATCAAATCATCACAAATATTGATTCTGACTCGGAAATAGTTATTGAGAATATTCCTCAAATATGTGAGTTACAATCACCACCAAGAATATTAAGAGACCATCCGCCTCAAAATATAATCGGTGAAATAACATCACATGTCAGAACAAGGAGTCAACTCAATCAAATGGGTCATGTCGCTTTTCTCTCAAATATCGAACCTAAGAATCCAAAAGAAGCTGCTACAGATGATTATTGGATCATTGCCATGCAGGAAGAACTAAATCAGTTTGAGCGCAATAACGTTTGGGAACTTGTTCCAAGACCAACTGATCAGTCAGTAATTGGTACTAAATGGGTCTATAAAAATAAGGCTGACAAACAAGGCAATATCACCAAAAATAAAGCAAGATTAGTAGAACAAGGATATAATCAGGAAGAAGGTATCGATTATGAAGAAACTTTTGCACCAGTTGCTCGACTAGAAGCTATTAGAATCCTATTATCTTTTGCTTGTCATCATAATTTCAAACTTTATCAGATGGATGTCAAAAGTGCTTTTCTCAATGGATTTATCAAAGAGAATGTCTATGTCGAACAACCTCCTCTGTTCATACATGAAAAATATCCTGACCATGTGTTCAAACTTAAGAAAGCTCTGTATGGTTTAAAACAAGCACCTCGTGCTTGGTATGAACGACTACGTAGCTATCTTATTAGCTCAGGATTTCAAATAGGCAAAGTCGATCAAACTTTGTTTATTAAACATTCTCGAAAAGATATTCTAGTTATCCAGATATATGTAGACAATATCATCTTTGGTTCAACAAACGATAAACTTTGCAAAGAATTTGCAAATATTATGACCAAAGAATTCGAAATGTCTCATATGGGAGAACTATCTTATTTTCTTGGACTTCAAATAAAGCAACTTTCAAACGGCATTTTTATTAATCAAGAAAAATACTGTGAAAACCTTATCAAACGCTTCGGATTAGAAAATACATCTGGTAAACCAACTCCTATGAGTACAACTACACATATTGACAAAGATGAAAGTGGTAAGAATGTTGACCAGAAATTGTATCGAAGCATGATTGGTTCTCTTCTTTATCTTACAGCTAGTCGTCCAGATATAATAATGAGTGTTTGTTTATGTGCTCATTTTCAAGCCGATCCAAAGGAATCACATCTACGAGCAGTGAAACGTATAATTCGTTATCTTAATAATACCAAAGATTTCGGTCTTTTTTATCCAAAAGAATGTCCATTTGAATTAGTATCATATAGTGATGCTGATTTCGGTGGCTCACGAACGGATAGAAGAAGTACAAGTGGTACGTGCCATTTTATTGGAAAATCACTTGTCTCTTGGTTCAGTAAGAAACAGAATTGTGTTTCACTATCAACATGTGAAGCTGAATATATATCAGCAGCTCTTGCTTGTACTCAAGTACTATATATGCAACAAACACTTCAAGATTTTGATATTCATTTATCAAATTCTATTATATACTGTGATAACACTAGTGCTATAAATCTCTCTAAAAATCCAGTAAATCACTCCAGAACCAAACACATTGATATCCGTCATCATTTCCTTCGAGATAATATTGACAAAGGAAATATATGTCTTGAATATGTCCATACTGACAATCAATTAGCAGATATTTTTACTAAGCCTCTGCTCGAATCTAATTTTACTAGATTACGAAGAGAGCTTGGTTTAATTTCAAGAAAAAATCTCGACTAAGTAATTTCTAAAGAACGTCTTCTTGTTAGTTATCCTTTAGTTATTCTTTTTAGTTATCCTTTAACTTTAACTATTGCATAAACTATATTTTTCTTACATTAAATATAAGCCACTGCTTTATTTAATGGTTAAATTCTCTTTACTCATTTTATAAATTCAGTTTTTAAAAGAAAGCTAATTTTAGATTTACAATAAAATTTCTGCTTATGTTTTCTTGGTTAATATTTATCATTAACTCACATCCATAGGTTTATACTCAAAAAACTTGTATATAAGCTTGCAAAAATCATATATTTTGATCTTTTTTTCTTTTTATCTAACCATAATATTCTATACAACATACAATATGGCTCACATTTGTGATAAATGTGCTCAAGAATCATACATTTCAATTACGAGTTCTGAGTCGGAGGAATTTTATTCTCCTACAACTCCAAAACAAAAATCAAGTTGTCATCATCAATGTTCTTGTATGTCTGATAAAACTCCAAATTCAAAACGAGTAAAGCGGACACTATTCTATTCTCCTCGTACCAAAGCTCAAATCGATGAGATACACCACTACCAGAAACATCAGATAGACCTTCAGAGACAACTCCATTACGGGCAAAGTCAACTTTATCACGAGCAACAACGGACGTCGGCACGATTGTCCGTTTTAGAAAAGTTGGCAACATTTTTCTGCGGTTCCAACAAACATGACGTGCATGAACCAATGCCGTCTAGGCCATCAACATCTAAAAGTCCTAACTCATGGGATCGGAACTATGAGAAGAATGAAGGAGCTCAGAAACAATGGAGTCCATGGTCGAAACGTATTGAAGGAAACAACGATAATTCTAATGACGAACTTTCTCATTAGATTTATATATAGTTATTATATCTTTATCTATCTCTTATGTAATGACGGTTATATTTTGTATTACGTATAAAATATAATATATATAGGTTAATATATGATAAAAACTTGAAAAATTAACTTAAATTTCACAGCAGACCAAAACCGGTCGACCGCCCCTATTATACCCGGTCGACCGTTTGCTCTCTGGTTGAAAACGGTCGACCGGTCAAAATTAGTTGGTCGACCGGTTGACGTATTTTCAGTTTTTTATATAAATCTATGCGTCATTTTTCCCTCTACCCTCATTCACTCTTTACTCAAGCTGTTCTCTTACCCCAAATCACAAACCCTAGTTTCCATTTTTTAATTCCCAAATCACAAATCCTCCAACAATGGCTCCTCCTCAAAAGAAATCCAAGAAAGGAGCAACCTCTGAAACTTCATCTCCTACCATCTCCGTCAAAAAATGGCTTCAAACTCCAATTGCTGTAACAAGATGGAATCAGATGACAAATTACAAGTTTCATCCAGGCTCTTTCATCAAATTTGATGATTTCACGGCTTACGGAGTTCGGAGGTTAGCCAATAATGCCAACAAGACTCCATTAATAGATTTTTCTGCAAATAGTGTGGAGGTAAATCATTTGATGATCAAATTATTTTACGCCAACATGAATCTTGATGAATATCAACCTGATAATCCAAACGGCGTCATCTGGTCTGTGGTCTGTGGGAAGCAAATTTTTCTTACTCATGCTAGAATTGCCTCTATACTTGGTATACCAAATCGAGGCGAAGAGTTTTCATCTACCTTCTGCGAAGTCTTCACTCGAAATAGTACCAGTCATCAGTTTATAGAAGACAATAGTGATGGCACTAAGTCTATTGGACTTCGACCGACAGCCAGGTTACTTCATCGGGTTTTGATGCATTCTCTTTTTCCTAGACTTGGAAATTATGATGCAGTATACAAAGAAAACTTCAAGGCACTCTATGCTATCTATGGTGAAATCCAAATCAATTGGGTTCACATGCTTTTTGATGAAATTCTCAAGGTAAATAACTCAACCCGGCCTCATTTCTTCTACAATGAATATATCATGAGACTTTTGTTAGCTTGTGGGGTCAATCCTCCTGAATCTGCAACCTCAAAACCAAAATGCATTGATTCCATCACCATCAAGCGAATGAAGCTTCCTCCACCTTATCTCTTGAGATTATGCCTTTTGAAGAATGGCAACAAAGAGGACCAAGGAAACAACGAGCAACTTCTTCTCGTCCTCGTTCCGATGAAGTAAAACTTTTAAAATCAAAGTCATCAACAAAAGAATCACTTGAAACAATCGCGCGTAATCAATTTTTGCTTGAATCACGACTCAAGCGCATGGACTCTAAAATCGATAAGCGCTTCAATAAGGTCAAGTCATTCTTTGGTATGCTATGGGATGCTATATCATGTTCCACATCCACCTCTGTTCAAGCACAAGACCCAGGAAAACGTCCTGCTGCTCCAGTTTTCACCTGGACATCATCTGACGAGTCTACAGGAATGAGTGGTCATGGACATGGTGAATCATCTAGAGGGCACAATGATGAGGAAGAAGAAGATGATGATGATGACGACGACGATGATGATGAAGAGGAGATACGATCTGCTTCATCCTAGATTCTATTATGGTTTAGCTCTTTAAAAACATTCATCGACACTTGTACTAAATAGTATCGTTATCTATGATTTTCATTTGACATTATGTTCTGTAGTAAACTCTGTTATGTTTTTGATGTGTTAATGATTTGTTTTTCTATGCATATCATATTCATTCTATGCATATCATATTCTAGTATCTGTTACTCCTTTTTGTCGATGACAAAGGGGGAGAAAGGGCTAACATTTGCTTGCAGGAACATACATTTATAAGAATTCAAAGAGAAAGAGATCACATACTCAGAGGGAGATTCAGATTTGCAGATATATATTGTCATCAATCAAAAAGGGGGAGAATGTTGAGTCACAAGTTTTATGAAAGTTTTGATTTCTGACAAATAGGGCGATCGACAAAACAAGGTCATTAGAGCTACATATGTTACTATAGATTATAAGTTGATTATTTGATATTGTAATAGTGATAAACTTGTTAAAATCTATCCTCAAATAATCATGCACCTCAATATAATCGATATATATACGTTTTAAAAGCATTGCACATTCATTGTGCAAATTAACAGGTACCGGTCGACCGGTTAATAATCATACGGTCGACCGTTTCTGTGTAAAATGCACAATGAACGTGCACACATGCACATAACGTATATATATTTTAAATTCCTGTCTACTGGTCACTTTTTAACCTGTCGACCGTTTTTGAACAGAAAGCAATTTTTCCAAAAGACACTTCTCTTCTCCAAAGGTTGCATCTCTTACCTTTCACCAAAGATCATATCTCTTAATGGCAAAGAGTTACAACCATTCTTATCTATATAAACTCATCCAATTCATTGATTAAAACAATAACGATTTCATATTCTTTTAATCTAATCTCTGATCTTAATTCTGCATTATAAAATCTCTAAATTATTTATTGAATCTTTGAAACTATTTCATATCCTTTGATTCAATAATATACTTTCCTTAATCTTTTCAAAACATCATATCGCATACTTTGAGGATAAGATTATAGGAAGGGTGTACTGCTAGTGACAAATCCGTGTTTTCAAGAGCACAAGTTGTCAACAACAATTGTATTTGTTCTTTTGTTGAAGTCCTCTGTGTTGTAAGAGGCAAGTGTTGAAGTCCTCAGTGTATTAGAGGCGTGAAATCCCGTTCGGCTGTTCGGGTGTTGTAAACCTGTTCCTCCGGGTGAAGCGAGGAAGTTAATAGTGAAAATCCAGATAGAAGTCTGGGACTGGACGTAGGACGGTGCTCCGAACCAGTATAAAAATATCTGGTGTGATTTTTCTATTTTTTATTTACTATGCTATTATCATCTTTTTCCGCATTTGTATTGTAATCCATATTACACGATCCGTGTATACTATATTAGCACATATAATTGTATACACACTGCACTTTCAAAATATCCATATCAAAACACTTTCTTTGCCAGAGTTTGGCCTTCGGTGTAATCATCACAACTGCCTTCATGGACTTCCGTGTGGATCTTCCTAGCTTCGTCCTTAGTTACACATTAGAGCAAGGGCGTAATGAATCCTCTTTTGTTTAGTATTCCATCTTGAATCACAAATCATGGCACTTTTCAAAGGATTTCCTTCCACGAGTTCTGAGGAGTATTCCCTTAAGCAAATGTCCTTGATGTGAGTCATCCACGATTCTACTTCCTCCGTTTTCTCCAAAATCCAATCAATGTCCATATGATCGATGTTGGGAGCCATCAAAATCTCAACCCATACCAGCCCCAGTAGTTGCATTTCTCCAGAACTAGCTAGCTTAGCTAGTGAATCTGCTTTCACACTCTTCTCTCTAGGAACATGATTTATTGTGTAAAACTCTAGATCTTCAAGCAATTCCAAAGCCTTCAGCAGGTAAGGGGCTAGTCCCATGCCCTTGGCCTGATATTTCTTCTTGATTTGGTAGACAACTAGTTGAAAGTTGCTAAATATATGTAGCATCTTCATTGCCAGCTACTTCGCTATTTTCAATCCGGCTATCATCGCCTTGTACTCCGCTTCATTGTTCATTATAGGAAATTCTAGTTTCAATGAATAATAGATTGATCTTCCTTTCGACATTTCAAACCCTACTCACTGTGCAATTATTCAATATAATACAAGAACAAGAATTTCTATTTTTGAATAGAGGGTATATGCGCTTATGACCTCCCCTCTATGTCTTGCGGTAATAATTCCTCTGGCATTATGACCTTTACCACAATGATGTTGTTCACAGATCAAATTATTTCGTGGATTGGAGCCGTCTAGCTTCCTCAAATGAGTCGGTTGCTTGTTCCCATGTTGCTGGGGTGCCTGTCTTAAGTCGACGCGACGTGGCTCGTCCAGTTTTAGATGTCGCATCAGTGGAATCCTATTCTATGCTTTGCCTCGGGTTTAATCCATCGTAAACAATCATACGCTACTTATTGGAATTCAAACATTCTATTGAAACAAAAGCGGCCCCTTTACCAGATCTTTCGTGCTTCCGAGCTAAATTCAATTGAAGCACTATCGATAAATAATTTCTATTGAGAATCTACGACCATAGTATCCTCCTCTTCTTCCTCACTATCTCGCATAGTAAATTCAACGATGAAGTCTGCCAACGCCTACCCATTTATCGCTATCTTCAGATAATAAGTGATGTCATACTGACTCAACTCGATATTCCACTTAGCAACCTTCCTGAGGTCTCGGGTCGATATAATACATGCTTCAAAGTCTGGTCATTTAGTACTTTGATTAGATTAGCCTGGAAATACGGTGGTAACTTCCTTAACGCAATTAGCAAGCGGTATGCAAGTTTTCTAGCTTCAGGTAGTTTTTTCTGCTCCTGTAAACCGCATGCTAATGTAGTACACCGATCTCTAAATCCTTGCCTCCTTACACACTAGTGCCACACTTAGTGCATGAGCAGACACCATAAGATAGATAAATAAATCCTCCCCGTCCAACAGTTTGGAGAAGAGTAGTGGCGTTATTATGTGCCATAATAACTCCTCGAAAGCATTTTGACAATCTTGATCTCATTTAAAGTTCTTTTTACCATTCTGGAGGGCGTTAAAAAAAGGTATGCATTTATTTATCGCCCTTGAGTTGAATCGCTTCAAAGCGATGATCTTTCCATTTAACCATTGAAGTTGCTTCTTTGTTGTCAGGGCTCTGACATTTCACAAGGCATCAAAACTGTTCCAGATTGGCTTCTATACTCTTTGTGTTCACAATTAAACCAAGAAACTTCTCTAAAGCAACACTGAAAGAACATTTCAATGGGGTTAACTTCATTACATACTTTTGCAAGGTTTTGAACATCTCCAACACATCATCCAAACGATTTCAAGACACCTATGACTTCACAAGCATGTTGTCTACATATACATCTATTGTCCGTCTAGTATGGTTCTTGAATGTTGTATTTGACAATCATTGATATGTGCTCCACCGTTCTTCAAACCGAATGGCATTATTCGATAGCAGTATAATCCTAAATCCATGATGAAGGTTGTATTCTCCTGATTGGCCTTATGCATCATGATCTGATTGCATCCAGATTAAACATCCATAAACGAGAGCAATTCATGCCCCAATGTTCCATCAATAAGCTGACCAACTCTGGGCAATGGAAAGCTATCCTTCAGGCAAGTTTTGTTTAGGTCCGAGTAATCATTGCATGTTCGAACTTTTCATTTGACTTCTTGACCAATATAGGGTTAGATACCCATTAAGGGTATAAAGCATCATGGATAAAGCTGTTGGCTAATAGCTTATCCATTTCTTCCTTCAATACAGCAAATCGCTTTGGATCCAGGCTGTGCCTTTTGTTTACTGGGTGAACTTGGAATTGACATTTAGTGTGTGACATGCTATTTCCGACAATATCCCGTACATATTGGTATGTGTCCAAGCAAACACATCCAGATTTCCTCGAAGGAATATGTTCCTTACGTAATCCAATTCCAAGCTTAGAACCAATCCATAATACTCGAATTGGGTCATCCATATCAACAAGTACATTCACCGTAAGCTCCACTGGTATTGCTTGTAATTCCCTCAACTTCTTTCGAGAATCCACAGACTTGTCAAATTAGCTATGGTCCCTGAGATAAGTGTTGTTCTGCAATTGCTATGCTTGCAATTCCTGAATGTATAGAGCCTTCCCCGCATTCTTTCTTTTCTCCCTATGTTTAGTTTCTTGCAATTGTGGAACATATCATTCTCTTGCTATGCTTTGGTCCCCTCAAACCACTCCAATTCCGTTCTCCGTTGGGAACTTCATTTTTAAACACCATGGAGCCAAAGCAATCCTGAAATCAGCTAGGGTTGGTCAGCTTAAGAAAGCATTTATGCTAAGTACCCATTGATAATAACAAATCTTTGAATGTGCATCACCCTGCACTCTCCTTCACCAAGATTTACGGGCAAGTCGATCATCCCAATCAGTTGTTTAGCTTCACCTGAAAATTCTTGAATTTTCGTCTTAAATGCAGTCACATTCTTCATATTGATCCTCATCTGGTTGAAAGTCTTTTGAACAAAATGCTAACTGAGCTCTCGTTATCCACCAAAATTCAGCGCACAATTGTTGGTCCAATTCCAACTATTACCACCATAGGATCGAGGGTTGATGCCTTAATCCATCAGAGTCTCGATTTATAAACACAGTATCATCCGCTATCATCTTATGTTGCTTAACCGAAGCTCCATCTTCGATGGCATAGCAACTGTCCTATGGTGCGTATTTTAATGAACTAGCATATCTTTCCATCTCACCTTGGCTTCTCTCTGCTAGGTGAGGTCCACTAGTTATAATATTAATCACCAGTCTTCCATCCGTACTCTTGGGCCTCTCTCCACTGGGTCATGGTGATTTTCCTTGAGTTGAAGGGCCTTGGGGTCCTATAGCTTGGTCAGAGTTTTTTTGTTTCTTCACATACTGTTGGAGCCTGTTCTTCCATATTAGTTCCTCAATCAAGTCCTTTAAGTGATGACATTCGTTGGTGTAGTGCCCATGCATTTCGTGGAAGCATCAATACTTTCTAGATTTCTTCTACTGCTTCGTCGCTTCCCCCGACAGGTTCCTTATATTGCTCAGTTCCCTGAGTTCTACGATAAATATTCTTCAATTTGTCATTCAGAGGTGTATAATCTTCTGGTCACATATTCCTGGGATACTTCCTATTCATTACGCCTGCCACTAAGGTTTTGGTTCCTCCTTTTCAGGTTCCCAGAGTTTCCGACACTTTCCTTAAATTCCGCCAGAGCTTTATCCACCCTGTTTAGACACCACGTTGCTTTGAATTACCTCCTTCGACTGTCCACCGTTAACCTTTCCTTCAACCAAGCCTGCATCTTCTAATCATAGAAATTGGTTTGCCTTTCGATGGAAATCTTCCATAGTAGTTAGTTATTTCATCTTCATCCACCTACTAAAATCCATATCAAGGTGAATACTCTCAACTAGTGCTATGAATACATGATCTTCCTTCAAATTGCTAATCTTCGTAATGGTTATTTTGAATCGATTCAAGAAAGCCTGTGACTCCTTGGGTCCTTGTAACAAGCCAGATAGGGACATCATGTCCTTTGGTCTGGCTATGTAGAGCCTAAACTACTCTAGAAACTTCTTAGCTAATTCGTCAAAAGTGCTATATACTTCAGTATGAGCCTTATAAACCACATAAAAGAGACTTTTTCAAGAAGATAGGGAAACATCTACCACAAACAACATCTGTAGCTCTAGCTCCAACCATATGTCATTCTTACTTGAGTAAGTGTTGTATAAGGCGATAGTTCCGATGTAAGATGGATCGAAATGAACTTTCTGGGGCGTTCTTCTCTCAAGATATTTTTAGTGAATGAGGTTCATCTTTATGTGGTAGGCTGATCCTCGTTCTTCTTACCCCTGCTTTCTTCCACCGATCGTTTGACCAAGTCAGCTATGTACTCTTTGCTGGTACGGTAATCCAAAGGCCGACTGTCAGGGATTACATCGAGTGTTTGACTTCCCAAACGGCCTCGGTTTGCTGGCCGACATCTAGGTCCTCCTATCTCTAGGACAACCACTTCTACGGTATTTCATGGATTTACGGTTCGTTGAGCTGTGATTGTCTGAACTCAACCTTCATCAGCATCAACATCCAACTCCAAATCATCACCATCAAGTTGTACATCCTCTTCCTCATCAAAAACCACCATAGAATCCACTTCCCGTTCATCATCCATCCTTAAATTCCTCTATGTACCGGTTGGTTTTCTTGTACGAGGAAGACTTCTACTTCCTCCTACAATAACTCCTACAACTTCAATAGCAGCTTCCTTCTATTTTTTCTTTCTATCTCTTCTGTTTTGGCTAAAAAGTAAAGATTTCTCTTTTTCTATTGCTGGAGAAGTTTCCCTTCTGAGTCTCCTTGTCCTTTGCAGTTGCAGAGTTAGCAAAGCATCCATCTTATCCATCAAAGCTTTCTGGCTATCTATGGTTTTCTAGTTCAGCACCTATAGCATTTTATCAAGCCCTCCTCTGGTAACTACTTCCCATTGAGCAGAGGATTCCGGAATTGTCTGTTGATTGTTAACTTCAACTTGGTGAGCATTCCCTTTATCGCCTCCGGCCATAGCTCCACGATTTGTTGGATCTCCTTGGTGCCAGACTTTCTGTTAGCAACCCTTCAAGTTCCTCAAGAAATTTTTCAGGATCTAACTTCTGGATCTTTCCAATCCAAAATAGAGAGCTGGATCTAAGCCTTGATTCAGTTTTTTAGTGAAAAGACCAAAATGTTGACGCCAAAAATGGATCAACACATAAAGATAAATTATAGAAAACCTATGAGACCTAGATCAAGTGGATAATAGAGAAAAATAAAATAGGGAGACGTAGGATTTTTATAGTGGTTTGACAATCTCTAGCCTACGTCCACTTTATAGTTTTATTGATTATTGTTTACAGAGAACAAAAGTCACTAGTACGAGGGCTTGACAGGTTCTATAGCCTAGAACTGCTAATAGTAGCTGCCTAGGTGACTATTGTAAGGGAGGTAGGAGATGAAGAATAGAAATAGAGTGAAGATCAACCCAAATCTTTTTTGATTGCAATAGGGTTGATATTTATAGGAAAATAGCTTCATAGAGTCATAAGTCTACTTGAGTTGAAGCCCAGGAGAAAGCCCAATGTTGTACTCGTCAGCACAAGGGCCCACATGCCGAAAATGTTAATACTTCAGTTATTGATTTTGATGACAACAACCACATACAATCATATTAAATATAGATACTAACGTTTTGCCAAGTAGTATATAGTACAGAATATTACATAGATGCTAAATCAAATACTGTATAGTATAAAGATTTAAGATTTAGAAATGAAAACTCATGAGTTCAAGACAAAGAAAAGAAGATCTCAAAGTTATAATTTAATGTATATAGCTCTTAGTATGTATTGTTAAAGTCCTTGACAACAATTTATAATCTCTATCACCAGTTTCTGATTTTTGATAATTTTAAACTAAAATAAATTATTTTAATTTCAAAAATATTATATAAAAGTTTTCTAGAGTTTAAAATATTTCAAAACTATGTTCAAATTATTTTACAAGGTATAGGATTTTCAAAACAGTTTGAAAAGAAACACAATTTTCATTTTGAACTAGCATATGTCGACATACATATATAAGATATGTCAACATACATGCTGCCAAATGGTTTTCAAATTTTGAATGGAAGTGTCTGTTCGATAAAACCTTTCACGAATGGGCATGTCTGTTAATTTACTATATAAAGGGAAGTGCAAACGAATTTTTTAATATATAATTACTTACTTTCTTTTCTCCTCTTACTCTCTTGAAAAATCTCTTGAAAATTATACTATATTCTCTTCAAAATCATATAGAATCAATTCATACTTCATTGTATTAATTCGATACAACTTTTATTACAGTTTTGGAAACATCTCTCTAATTTTAAAGATCAAAGTATTATCTAAGGGGCGATGGTATCCATTGTATCCAAAATATAAGAATTTGTCTTTGCAAAAACTATCAGCTCTATTTGTGTTTGTTTGAATGTGCTTGTAGGCCGTTCAAATCAAGTGAGTGTGCTTAGTAGCCCATTCAAATCAAGTTGGTGTGCAGCCAATGGAAATCAAGTGAGTTTACATTGAACTTGGAATACATGAGTGTGTGTCTTATAGCCTCGAAATTGAGACTGTATTTGAGTTTGTCTTTTGCTCAGTTAAAAATTGGCATTTGAAAAGAAATAAGTACAAGCAATTGTATAGGACTGGATGTAGGAGAAATCCGAACCGGTATAAAATCTCTGGTGTCGTCTCTCTAACTTTTTACTGCTTTTATTTTTATCTGTGATTGCATCTGTAATTGGTTATTAGTATAATTATGTGTTGTTAATCTATGATTTAATATCAATCTTGAAAGGGAATTAAAGAAGATATGCATAAGTTAGAAAACACTATTCAAGTGTCATAATTCCACAACCCACATAAAGTACCTCTTGGTACCAAGAGCTTTTGCTTGGCGATGGGTGAACTTTCCCACTTGCACAATACTTCTATCTCCTCCCCGATGCGTTTCAAGCTCTTTTCCGTAGACGTTGTGTTGATTCTGGTGATTCTTTTGACAACACTTGAACTATCGTACTTTTTTGGCTTTCTTCTCATCGATCTTAATAATTGCTCGATAAACTCTGAGGAAGGCACTTGACCACGAGAAGTTGTAGTAAAGAATGGGATGTGTGAGTTCATGTGCCAAAAACAGATGAATAAGTCCTCTCGGTACTGAGAGAAAATTCTTGGTACTGAGTGGTTGACTTAGCTTCAAAAATTAGTGGAACTTCTTGTGTTCCATTCTTTTTTCTTCTGATTGCATTTCCAAATTCTCAAGTTGGTCCGTCTTCGTCGTGACCTTCTATTTCTGGTTTAATTCTGTTGGATAAAAAACCCAATTAACAGGTGATGATAATGTAGACGACAATAAACGTGACACCATGAGGTGCGATTTGAAGTTTATGAAGACGATGCAATTTGAAGTTGATAGAAATATAGTGAGAGAATATAAAGAGAAGGAAAGAGTGATCATTATGTTATGGTTTAAAATTGTGATCTAGAGACTAAAGATGAACACATGTTTGTCATTTAAATTAAATACCAACAAATTGTATGTTTTATCAATTTCATATTACACTGTCATATTATGGTAGATACGATACAAGTTTTGTCTTTAATCCAAAATGTCATGAAATCAAAACCATAACCGACAAAACTGGGTTGAATTTAAGCTAATCTAAAGACTTGTTTGACTTCAAATTTTATTTTTTCAGTTTGCACTCCAAAAATTGTAAAAGAGGAGAAAAGATAAAGATCTCAACCATTACAACCAACAAAAGGAATAAGTGAGAGAGAAAAATACCGCTTTCGATATTTTCTCAAACGGCAGAAAACATAAAGTTATTTTTAATTATATATTAAAATCGGTTTTTAAATTGATTGTTTTACACTACCCTTCTTCTCAATGATAATAAAAATGCATAACTTAAATTTTAAACCAAACAACCCTTAAATATTTTGTTTTACCATTTATAACACACAACAACAAAAATTTGGGGTTTGTTTGGTTTTCTTTTTGAGTTTTAAATTCGACGTTTTCAATATTCATTACTAAATAAGATGAGAACATAGTAGATCTAAAATTCTGAACCGTTACAACGACGTAGGAACATCGGAGGGGATGGAAAGACGACAAAGAAATTAATTTTTTTCCTTGCTTTTGTTATTTTTCAAAGCACGAAAAACAAAATAAATTAATTTTTTATATTTTTTGTTAACTTCATTTTTCAAGTTGGTTCTTTTTCAAAAATACATATGTTGTGCGCATTTTCGTTTGATCCAAAACCTAAAATCTAAAAGGACAAGCCAAACAATGCCTCGATTTTGAACACTATAATACATGGGCACCGGGGGAAGATGTAAGAAAAATTACCAATTTGACATTTAGCCAAGTGTATTTGAAAAAAATCCGTATCCATAATGATGATGATCTTATGTATGGACAATTCCTCAATATCTTGTTCATTCGCAACAAAATATTTTCTTTGATCTTACATTTTCAACATTCACTGTAAATTATGAGGATAGCAGACGTAAATATTCAAAATTTTAAATCGCTACGATAATAAAGACAATGTAAGAGTTGAATCGTTTTTTGTGTTTTTGTTATTTTTTAGAATATAGAAAACAAAATAAATTTGTGTTCTATATTGTTTTACAGTTAGGCTGTTTTTCAAAAACATGTACCCTACGAACTTTTGCTTCAACAGAAATACAAAACTAAAAACCAAACACACAGGGCACGATATTTTGTTTTAACTTTTGTGACGTAAAACACAAATCATTTCTTATATGGAAGTTTCTGCCTTTCCACGGGGGCCCTATTTTCAGTTTGGCAATTGGCCTTCAGATGTTTAAGCCAATCTCGCAGCAATACCTTCAAGAGAACAAGCAATCTTAAAAATTAGGTATGGCATACAAATGATAAAAACAAACGCAGATTGAAGTTTATTATATAATTTCCTAAACAGAGCCCAGCAGAACAATCTAAAACGACTGGATAACTTCAAAACCATAAGCTAATGCCTGTTGCAACATGATTCTACCAATCAAAACAGAAAACTACCTTGGAAACTTTGAACAGAACCGGTAAAACATGCATACAAGACAGGCATCAGCATCACTGTGTATCTTTACCAGCACATTAAACCTTTGTGACATTAGCATCACAATCATCATCACATAAAACCATTACAATGATATCAATAAATTGGATTCTGCAGAATCAAATATTATAAGCAAACAAAAAAAACATACAGGTCCAGAAAGCCAAATAGGAGTAGCATAAAACAAGATGACTTTCTAAAAAATTATTATAAAAGAAGCTGTGGATCAAAAACCTAAGAATCAGACGACTTGACAATGAAGTTTTGGCGACTAATTGGATTCATGACGACGGGCGGTCCAGCAACACGAGGCCATGCCTGAAACTTCTTATCTGTCTCTTGCCACCATTCCTTCTCACTTACAGTCTTTGGAGTCGTGCCTGCGTCAACATTTTTCAAAAGATACTTCACACATTTTTACCCTTAAATCGCTATACATGTCGGATATTTAAAAAAGTTGATAATTAAAAAAAAAAAAAAAACCCTTTGAAGTTCAAGGTAATAGATATCCCTTATGTTAGGGTTGTCTCACATGCGAAAATTAGGGACGATGGTTTGAAATTGAAATATAGATTGGTAGACACGTAACATTATAGGTTCCTTTTGTTACAATGAAGTGTATACCAACTTATATGCCTTCACCACGTGCTGGAATAGAAAGCTTGGTCCAAGCGCCGTTACATAACACCATGAAGTTAGATGCTTTCCTTTAGTTCTCAAAATTCACTATCATCTTGTTCCATCAAATCAAATTTTACCACATATAGATGTATTTTGCAAAAGATATATCCATTAAAATCACATCAAAACTCAAATGAATGGTTTATTTGAATAATGCATTAATAAAGGCCAAACTGGAGGATGCGGATATCAAATGCTATTACTAGAGGATCTGTTCCCATACTCAACCAAGACTATTTTCATGCTCCAATTTTATTAATGCAGCTTTTTCTTAATGGTGTCGACAGCATCTTGCAAATTTAATTGAGTTTAAGTTGAGCTATTCTACAGTGACAGAAAATGGGAACAACAGAAAAGAAGAACAGAAGCAAAATTATTGGTGAAAAGGTGGAATTCAGGAGGGAATTATGGCTTGTTTGCAGAAATCAACAGAAAATAATTTGAGCAGAATAGAATTGTCGGTTTACATCATGCATCGAATCTACATCGGAAATCAAGTTTTCCAACTTCAAAGAAAGACTGGCGACAATACAACAATTTGTAATGCATATATGTATGAATTGCCCACATGTCAACCCTCAACAGTGTATCTCAACCATTGTTATCAAAAATCTTAAAATTTTACGATTAAAATCCCATTTTGGATCGAATCTCTCATATTCCGATTCAATTTATATTCCAATTCAAACTCATTTAAAGCCGCAAGTGAGAAAATCATTCAATCAATATTTGTTTAATCAATATGCATAACTGAATCCACAGCTCCAATTCTAGAATTTTTCTAAACAAAGTAAAAATGGAACAAGAGAGAAAACCAAGTTTTAAGTAGGTCTGCTAATGGATATCCAAAAAATCTGAAATCCGTCTGAATCCGTATTCGAAAAAACGGATATTATCCAATATCCGAAAAGCGGATGCGGATATCCGATATCCGAAAAGAAAATCGAATTCGGATGCGGATATGGACATATCCGTATCCAAAAAACATCCGTTCGATCTGAAATTAATTATAATAAAAATTGTTATTATTATTGATATGTTATTTAAAAATGACACTAAAATATATTTAGAAATAAATTGGCCCAAGCCCAAATTGCCCAACAATTAACAAAGAAAGTAAAACCCTAGCCATTTTCAATTTCACTCTCCTCAGCCGTTACTTTCCAATTTCACTTTCCTCTTACGTTCCTCAGCCGTTTCCAATTTCAAACCCTAAATTGCTCTCGCGCTCCGCCTTTTGTCGCATCTCCGCCTCGTTCGGCTCACCTCCTCTTTGTCACGCTCGGCTGTGGTGTGGGTCGTAAAACCCTAAGTCGCCTCGATTACTGCCTTCGTCGTTTTCGACTTTGCCCTAAGGTATTGAATCCGCTTTTTCTTTCGTCGTTTTCGATTTTTTTTTTCGACTTTGCCTCGATTTCTTGCTGCCGATTCTATGATTTGCACATGTCTAAAAGAATAGGAAACTTGACCATCTCATTCTTAATCTTTGTAAAGTGAATCCCAGAGTAATACTGTATATTAATCCTATTTTTATTTCAGCTAAATCAAATCTTTCTCAGGCTATTTTATGCTCATCTTGGATGTTTTTTGCATCTATTTAAATATAGATGAAAATTTCTTTTGTTTTTCTAATTTGAATTTTAAATTTTGAAGCTTAATTACATATGGAAAAAGTAATTATGGCAAGAATGAAAAAGTTTGGAAAAATGCATGAAAGAAACCCGCAAAGAATATGCATATAGATACCTTAGCTCATATAAACCCAGTGTCGATCCCTATGACCATCATACTAGTGATAGTATAAAATGCTTGAGACCGTGAAAAGTGTGAGCCTTTGCATGAACTTGCAAGAAATATGCTAACAAGTACGTATGTGTATACAAATCTGATGTGTAACAGTGATAATATGATGTGAGGTAGTTATGCGAGTCTTGATTCTGGTATAATGTATCGTGTACAGACTAAATGTTATGGATAGGATAACCTGAATGCATATTCTTGATCTCATGATATCTTTAGACCCAATCGTGTCATTAATCCATATTAGGCCTTCATGTTTCATAGATCTACCCCACCCTTGTCCGTGAACTAGTGTATTAAGTCATAATGTTTCATGTTACACCTATTTATCATCTTAAGAACAATGTCAATTAATAACCAGTTTTAAAAGACAAATATCCCATCATAAAGACAACTAGTACTGCATCTTTTAATGTATATAAATCCAACACATGATAATTGCAACACAACTAGTACTGCATCTTTCAATGTATATAAATCCAACACATGATAATTGCAACAGGAAATTAGAATAACTGGGTTTGAAGTTTTATAACAAATCACAATAGCATTAGCATTAGCATTAAACTACTATATTCTCATTAGTCATTACAATGGCAGATGTTTTCCATCTAAACCCTCTTTATGGCATGCACACAATTTCCATATAGAACAAGCTTTCGAAACCAAAAATCACATGGTAACCGTCCACTGAAGATAAATTTCCACAAAATATTCAATAACTATATTTTCCTACCAAATAAATTTTAGGATGCCAAAGGGAAATAAAGAATTGGACTATATGCATATTCTTTGCAGGTCCCCTTACCAAGTGCTGCTGCTAGCACTTTCAATGCAAAATACAATATGAGACTATGAGTTTAAAGTTTGATTTATTGGATCATATTTTTGCTATGTTTTGTTTTATAGGGACGTGTGGAAAGCTCATGAATTTGAAGATAGAACAAAGAATTGGATGTTGATTCTTCACTTTTGCAAAAAATTGGATGTTATTCTTCACTTTTGCAAAGAAATCGAATGCTTATTCGTCACTTTAGTTATGTTTATTTAGGTTTTATGGTTAATTATTTAAATTGTATAACCTAATTAATTATGCATTTTGTAACTCTATTATGATTTTGTGTGGATTGTTTATTGTTAACTTGAAAACTGAAGTACATTAGTTTGTCGATTGATTGTTATCTGAATGCTATGAATTGTAATTTTTTTGATCAAAATTTTCATTATATCATAATTCTCAATCTAGTTTTCAGATGCGGATTTTCGTATATTTTCGATTATTCAGAAATATCCACATCCTCTTTTCGGATGCGGATATTTTCGAAAATATCATCATCCTCTTTTCGGATGCGGATATTTTCGAAAATATCCGAAGATGCGGATACGGATGCTAATTTTTGAATATCCGTGGATACAGGATGCAGATGTAGATTTTAATTTTCAGATACGGATGCGGATATAGCAATACCTGCATCTGTTTGCATCCGTTGACAGGTCTAGTTTTAAGTTTAGATATGAAAAAGTTCAAATATCATAATTAATTTCAAGGTGTATATAAACCTTAAAATATGGATCTTTCGAATCTATGATTTACAATTTAAATCCGTTTTAGTTAGAATTTTAGAACTTACAATTTGAATCCCATTTGAAAACCTTGACCTAAACAACTTTATCTAGAGTCATTTCAACACTCTTGAACACGGGACTACATAATTCAGAAAATAAACCCCCAGTGACTTCACTTTGAATTAAAGTGGTCGGTATTACCACCAATAAATATGAAATAAAGAAGTGCCCTTACCTCCAAAGATCTTTCCATCCGAAATAGTTGAATCGCAAATATACGCAATTGCAAAGGATCCAGCAATAGCACCAACAATTTTTGCTGCAGCCATCTTAAACCTGCATGTAACCAAACTAAATTGCTTCAATATAAAACTCAAAACACAACTATTAGTCAAAAGAAATCATAGGTGAGAAAGAAAGAAATAGACGAAATTAAAGATAGCTAAATAGTGGTACTAAAAGCTGTGTTGAAGATTATCCATAAAATGAAAAATACTCGCAGAAAACATTCATTATCTAAGTACTGCAGAAAATGTAATGGTAATACGTTATTTCATAAGCTACTTAGCAATGATATAATACCATTAAAAACATCAACTGTCATCAACTGGTGTCTCTATTGAGTTATTGGATTACAAAGACTCATCCAGATCCAGTGATCACAAGTATGAATGTGGTTTAGGGATGTAGGACCTTTATATTAAACTATAATCCACAAAATATACCTTTATATGATATAATGACAAATAACAGTAAAATAGATCGTTGAGATACATTACAAGATGCATATTTTTAATACAACTCAATTCATGATAACATCTAATCCAAAAACTCATCTCCTAAGCAAATTCAAAAATAGCAATTTCATCATAATAATATCCACTCCAGCACAAGTACTCAAAACAGATTTATCTTCAACCTACAAGTTAGATTGTATTTCTGCGGGTAGCTTTGGGATTGCAACCAAGTTGCAGTTTGAAAAGTTTCGGTGCCTTTTCTGAAGCAGATCCTTGCTCGACTGCTTTGCACTAAGTTATTAATTGACTCTTTGGAATTAAACTACTATAATTATTTGCATTATAACGCTAAAAACATGAAAAAAATTCAATTGTCCAACAGACATGGGTGGTATAATGTGCAAAATTTGATTTTTATACCCATCTCATTCGACAATTATTTTAACTAGTCAGAGGCTTGCCATTAAGCAACAATTTTAACTATAATTCACAAAATCTCAGGTAAACTGCTAAATTCACAAAATATGATAAATTATATACATCAATCATCTCAAATGAATAATAGCAATAAAAACTGACGCGGAAGATTTATTCAGAAAAAATAAATCAATCAATCACTCTCAAAAAACCTAAAATTAACTGAAAATAATTCAAAAGCATGAATAGAATAAATAATTGGCATGAACAAGAAGGAAAAAAAAAATGACCGACCTTGAATTGAAGAACGGATTGATCGATTTGAGTTTTCAGATCAACTCCTTGAATAAAGAAACGAAAATGAGGAGTTGCTTATATGAAAGAAAAGAGTAGTCTAGCCGGATCTGGGTCCAACTCCGATCCAGTAGGCCCATTCTTTTACATGCGGGCAGCCCGTTCTTCTTTATCATATTCCAAAATTATGGTAAAATGAGAGAAATAGAACGAAAAAACATTAAATTATTTGACAAAACCATAGAGAGTAGGCTTGATCGGCGTTCAACATTCGTGGCTCTAGGTTGGGAGTGATAGGTGACACGTGTGGGTCTGCTGCTGCTGCTTTTCTTTGTGGTATTTATTTCATCCCGATTTCAACCGGTCGGATGTCTGTTTGAACGGATGACTTTAAAATATTAAATGTTTTCAAAAATTTTAAAGTTCATCCCCGCAGGATATTGTTGAATTAAAAAGATGGGTAAAATGAAGCGCGTAGTAGAGTATATTTAGCACGGCTCTAAAAAATCGGATCAATAGATCAATTTTAAAGTGAAAAAATATATGTTATATTTCAACATGTTTGGAAAGAAAACATTTTAACTGAACTAACAAATATTTTGATGAACTGATATTCAAGACTGATATTCAAGCTATTGACTTGTTGAGGGGATATTTGAATGACAAATCCCTATTGATAACTAAAATAGACAAAAAGTCTCTGCTAAGAACTCTCGTAAAAGTTCTACTTCACCATCTTATGTTTTGTCATATGTTATTCTCACCCTTATTTTAATACATTTAGTTTGAATCTCTAAAATGGAATAACTTTTTCTGAAAGTGCTATATTAACAAATGCTTTCACCGTTGAATCACGTATTTTATTATCTTCCAATTTATGAGTATTACACACACATATATTAAATTTGTAAAATTCATTTTTTGTTAAATTGATAACTTTAAATATAAATATCGTATGAAAGACCTGACCGTATCTTTCGAAAACAATAAAATAAATCTATTTTGAAACTGTCAAAAGTTCAATAAAATTAATTGCGTAACTTTTATGCAGTGATTCATGCATCTTATAAATGCAATTTCAAGGCTTTAAATTCGCTAAAATATACCTAAAACAATATTAAACGGCGTAAAACAACATCTTTCAAATGCAGTAAAGTAAATCTCTTTTAAAACTAATTCAAAACTTTAAAAAAAAATTACATAACTCATATGCAGTTAATTGTTGCAGTTATCTAAAACTGCAATCTTCAAACGAAGTAAAATAAATCTATTTTAAAGCTTATTACAAATTTAAAAAATTTAACCACATAACAGTTACGCAGTTAATTACGGTATCTTTAAATGCAGTTTTAAGGCTTTGAATTTGTTAAAATCTACCTGAAACAATATTTAACTCCTCAATACTACATCTTTCAAATGCAATAAAATAGATCTGTTAGTCCAAAATTCAGCCTAACATTTGAATATCTTTTGAAATACATGGAATTCGACTAAAATTGCAATAATTATAAATTCAAAATATATGTAATCTTCTTTATTCGATGATTAATACGTAAGAAATATGAATCGTCTCCCTTTGTTTGTTTGCGTCAAAATTGATCACACACTCAATTGTCAATGAAAGCACCCGTTTACAATCACAGATCACAGATGACAAGTATGTAGAGAATATAAATGTGAAGAACACTCAAAATTTAAAAGGAAAGCAGTAGAAATACACGATTTATAATGGTTCGACGTTGTAGCCTACGTCCACTTTGAAGAGTTATTGTTTTATTGATTGTCACTCGCTAGTTACAAGAGTATAGATGATAATAATCGAGTTACAATGGAGTTATGCAAAGCAACGGCGTAGAAGAACCCTAGATCTGCTTTTCTGAAGATCCTGGCTGCTATTTATAGATGTAGACTGGAAATATCTGTCTCAAACTTCGGAAGACTCCTTCCATCACGTGGGTAGGCCCATGTGATCGATCCTTGGTCGTTTTGACTTGATCCATGATCGATACGAATAAGATTCGTACCGATCTAAATCTCATCCAATCGAGCCGAGATCAACCATGAACATTTTTGAGGTTGTACGCAAACTCCTGTGAAAATTTGGTAGTATTTGAACTTGTAGATTTTGAGTTATGATCGATGCATGTTTGGATTTTCAATGTGCTAGTGAACTTCGTATCGATAAATTCATATCGCTCCCTTTCGTATCGATGAAATGCACGTGATGGTCAATGACATGGTGCTATCATTTTGGATCGATCCGCTTTTCATGCCGAGTGAACGAGTCTTCCATCTTTACGTGTCTCCTTCGTATCGTTCTCATTCAGGTGCTTCGTACCCATGTCGTTCGTGTCCATTGATATGGCTTTGTTTGTACCGATATTTCAAGCTTTACTTTGTATCGATGATGTATAGCTACTTCGTACCAATATTATTGGTTTCGTTTCATATCAATATTCGGAGCCATTTCGTATCGATGTAGCCTCACTCTTTTTGTATTGATCATCGAGTAGTTGGTTTCGTATCGATGTTTTTAGGTATTGTTTCGTATCGATTGTTGGTGGTCGATCGATACAAATTATGTATAAGTGGAAACGATATGTAACATCTTCAGATGATGGATACGAAATAGAGCAGACGTGATGGATATGAAATGAAATTGGTATGATGGATACGAAGTTAGGCAGACACGATGGGTACGAAATGGTGTTTGTGGGATGGATACGAAACTGATGTGCACCTAATGGATACGAACATAAGTGTACCTGATGGATATGAAGTAACCTGCATTTGATGGATACGAATGAGAGCGTTGCTTGATTTGCATCGATCATATCTCGAGCATACGAACTCCCATTGTTTTGAAATTTGAAACACAGTCTTTCCTAACCTTTTCATCATTCCCAATCGATCTCATTTTGATTGGAGCTCGGTCAAGTTTTGACGGTACCGATCATAGCCTTATTTCCAATCGATCTCCAATACTGATTTCCATCCTTTTTATCCTATTTGTTGATATCCCGGCCTTGACCAAAAGGCGTGATAAAATTTGCCCCCAAAACATGCCTTATGGTAAGAATGCGTGTTTTGAATAGTTTCGAATCCAACATTCAAAGTCCATATTCCATCCATAGCCTTACCACCGGTTCATAATCCAATCTATTACCAAGCCATCCTATCCAAGTGCCATAGCCACATCTAAGTCCACTACTGCTCTGAGTCGATGTCCGATTCAAAGTCCAGTAACCAAATCCTTAGATAATTCCATAGCTATCTGTGACGACCCGGAATTTAGATATTTGAAATTGAAAATATTTAATTGATTTTAAATATTTAAAAGTTAATTTCTAACTTGAATTTCAAATGCCACTGTTTATAGAGTGATTCATTTGTCTAATTTAATAAGTGGAAATTGGGAAAATTGTTGAATCTGGATGTTCTAGGCTTGTTAAAAATATTTTAAAGGCTTAGAAAATTCATTTTAATAATATTGAAGGTAATAGAACTTTTAAAATTGAAGTGATTTGTTCAGTTTGAATTTTTATCGTTTAAACTGATATTTAAAGATAGCCTTCCAAGGCACAGTCTCGGAATTCGACGAAACCAATTCTGTTAGTGTTTTACTATCGGATTTCAAATTTTATAGCCTTCGGAGTTGTCGTGTGATCGTACGGTAGATAAACGCGCTGAATTTATATCGAAAATTCAATATTATAGCTAAGTCCAAAAAGCTATCTTCTCCATACAATCGATTTAGGCTTCGAAACATTTTCCATTACGTTCAGAATGAGGGTTTAACATTATAAACGCCTGGCGGCACGCCTCGATAGGAGTCAAAATTTTAAATCACGATTTTGTGACGATTCAAATTTAAATTAAAATAAAAAAAACTATATATATATATATATATATATATATATTGATTAGTCAAAATTATTTACATCAGTTTTGTGTTTTTACACATGTACAAAAGAAAACAACATTTCCTCCATTTGTCAAGCATGCAAAGGAATTTAAGGCATGTAACAGTTTAAAAAAAATATGATTAAACGCAAACAGTAAAAAAAATATAAATAAAACCCAAGCTTTGCTTTTGTCTTCAAACAAATCGAAATCAAAAGGTTCAAAAAGATAATAATGGCAAATGCCCTCTTCATCTTCAATTCGAAAAGAAATAAATATAAAAGATATCGATAGAAGAAAGTTCAACGCGAGCCCTTCTTTCATTCGAAACTAAATTGAATTCATTCGATTTTTATTAAAAAAAGGATAAATTCTATGGCTCTCGAAATCGATAAGGATTGTTCTGTTCATCTCCTACGGGTTTCGTCTTCAACCCTACGTGATTGTAGGTGGGCTCGGTGGCTGATGGGAGGTTCGACAGATTGGGTCGAGGCAGCTTTGACTATGGATTCGATTGATGTCGCGAGTTTGTGGGGCCGAGCATTCGAAGATCGGTGAGATCAGGCGTGTCGTGGGTCGCAGTCGTCAACTGAGGCTGGGGATGCTTGAACTTGGGGAGCCTCGCGATTTGGTCAGGAAAGTTGATGCGAGGGTCGCGATTTTGAGGCTGCGGTGGCGTCGCTTCACGCGAAGGAGGATTGAGATTCGCCTGGAGGGGAAGTGATGGTTTCGATTGTGACATTCAATTTCTGGGTCTGGTGATGTGTTTGAGAGCAGGCGGTGAGGCTTGCGTGAGGTATTCGTTTTTCTTTTGCATTTATACTCGATTGAATAATATGTACAGATTCAGAGGAAAAATATAATATACAGTGAGTTGTTAAAACTATTTATTTCTTCAATTTATAAATCTATTTATACACACACACACACGCACACACAGTAAAGTAATTTGTGTTGAAAGGGAAACAAATTTTATACATACATATTTTATTTATACAGTAAAACAGAAAAATTATGTATGTATGTAAACTTTGGGAAACATGGGGATTATATAAAAATTTCATTTTTATCTCTATAGATTATTTTTTATAAGTAGATATATATAATTTCAACAAAATAAAATAAAAATACATTTACATATTTTAATTTGCTAATTTATTTTTAAAATAATGGTTTGGTGATTAATTTGTTTTATTAACCTATTTAATTATTTTAACTACTGAAAATAATTTATTAAAGGAAATTTGGTTTTAAATTAATAATTAATTAAATCATTAGTTTTAAATTAAATTTATTAAATTTTGATTTATTGTTTGGTAAATTCAAATAGTAATATGCGTGAATCGTTTATACAAGGTCAAAATCGCAAAGAAAACCGAGTCGAGATTGAAATGGATTGCAAAACAAAAGCATAGGTGAGATCTTCTCACTCAATTAAATAAATAAATTTAAATTATTGGATGTGCTTGGATGAATTTAATAATTTATCTGTTGGGTGATATTATATATATATATATATATATATATATATATATATATATATATATATATATTGGAGCGATTGATTTTCCGCATTATATAGCTGATGAGACTCTATGCACCCCGCATAATAGCGGATGACCCTTTATACCACGATATCCCGCCTTGAAGTGAGATTGGTATTTTATATTACGCCAACATCTGTGGATGCAGGGAAACAGGTTGGAGGGATCCAATTGAATTCCTCAAATGTCTGAATTTATTTCATATGCTGTGATATGGTTTATTTATAATATGTGATTGATTATATTGGTAATTGAAGTTATTGAAGGCTATGGTTTGGCCGAATATATTTTGGTATTTTTAGGATACCAGAAATATAAAAAACTGGATTTTTGGAAGGAAATTAAAAAGTAAAGAATTTTAAGTAAAATAATTTTAGAGAATTGGATAAATTAAAAGAAGGAATTTGGAACGGATTTTAAATGGTTTGGGAGAAATAAAGGGTGAATTTTGAAATCAAGTATGAAATTGGTTTTTCTGATTTAAATGGAATTTAAATCATAAATATAGGTGTGAATATTAGATTAATGAGTCTTGAAATAAATTTGGATAAGTAAAGGAGTAATTTTTTTAAACGGAGTAAATTTGGAAAATCAATTTGGAAATTGATTTAGTGTTTGAAGCTGTGTTTTGAAAGAAGGATGAACTATGGAATTTGTAAACTGGATTTATAAAGTGGAATAAGATATCAGTGGGTATTTGAAAATATAAATTCACGATGGAATTTATAAAGGAATGGGTAAATTGTTTTAAAAATAAATGGTGGTTTATTTTTCTTAAAAATTGTGGAAAGAAAATTTATGAATTTGGGATGTAAATAGAGATAAATCGAGAAGGATTTATTAATTGATTTAAATGGACTATTTTGAAATGGAAAGTGTATTTTCCCTGGAAAGCCGAGTATGTTTTTAAAGTGGCTTTTAAGTATAGATTAAAAGTTCTAAAGTTGGTTTTAAAAAAAATGTTTTGGAGAAATTGTTTTCTTAAATTGTTTTTTTAAAGTAAATATTCATTATGTTAATTATAGAAGTGATTATTTTAAATTTAACTAGTATTTGATTTAGAAGGTGGTTATTTAAATAATTATACTCTATCCAAAAAATTTATTTTAAAAATTAATTTGGGCTTAAGTTTTACATGAGATATTAGTATAAAATTTCATAACCAATATTTTAAATAAAATGTTTTAAATAGTTTTTATTTTAAGTGTTTCCAAGTATATATTTTTGGATAAGTGATTTAAATTATTTTAAAGTATTCAGACTTGGCAAATTTTCAGTGGAAATAAACAATGTTTGGAAACTTATTCCGCGAGAGAAAAGTAGTTTGAAAATTGTTTACAAAGGGGTGAAGTGTGGTAATATATCTTGCGAAGATATTTATAAATAATAAATAATTTGGTGAAATTATTTAAATCTGATGGTTGTTTATGGATGTTATTTGATAGCTAAATAACCGAATATCAATATTGGCCTTTAAGATGACATTTTGAATTTCGATGAGACCGGGGGTCGAATTCTAAATGGTTATCCGAAAACCACATCGAATCTTAGAGGTGGATTTTTTTTTTAAAAGATCAAAAATGGAAATTTGTTGTGACTTAATTTAGATCTGAATGTATCCACTTGTTTTTAAAATAAGCGCTCATTATTCTGATAAGCCGAGGAGGACATAAGTCATAAAACTCATTCCGAATAATGATACGATGGAATGGAATTGCATTTGAAGATGGTGATTGAAGACCGGGTATTTTCGAAAACGAAAGGATTGCCTGTTGATTGTCTCTACACCGAGTTGATCTGGTATAGAGATTACCCTATGTGATGGGGAGCCCAAATGTGATTAGGGGATATCCGGGTTAGCAAGGACTTCTTTCCTTAATTGGACGAAGTGCCTTCGGTTCCATTCAAACCCAAGATGGACTTATATGGATGTATGTCTGACATTACACTTTGAGATATAAAGGTGATTTTTATCAAATATATTTCTGTTGGTGGCGGAGAATTTATTCTCTTAGCTTAACACCCTTCTCTGAGACGTACGAGCTCAGAGGTTATGTAGTTGATAGTTATTAGTGATATATTCCCAATTTGGTAATGTGGCATGCTAAGTGTTGAGCATTGCTTGATCGAAGCATAGCTTTTGTGAAAAGCGTAGCTTTGTGGGACGAGACTTCATCGAACCTCACACCTTGAAAATGGTCGAAACAGGAAGGATGCAGCAAGGTTATAGGGGTCGCGCCCCTCGGGGTTATGAGAAATGCGGATTACGGATCTTAAGGCTAGGATTAACACTAGAGGGGGGTGAATAGTGTTTATAAAGAATTACTTACTCTTTTTTAGTTTATTTTAATTTGAACACAGATGTATGCAATATTCAGACACAAATATGATCACAGAAACAAACACAGATGCGGAAATAAAGTAAAAGCAGTAAATGAAAGAACGCACCGAATTTATACTGGTTCGGAGTTACCCTACATCCAGTCCGGCACACAAGTACGGTACCTTTCAAAAAACAATCTTTACAATTACACCCTCGATTTCAAGGCAATAAGGTACACCCTCCAGAATCCCAATCCTCTGGGTAGAGATACTTGATTTCCCGGGCAACAAGTTCACCTAATTGATTTCCCAAGGCTACAATCACACCTTATCTCGCTTGATTGATTTTCAAGGCTACAATCACACCTTTTCTCGCTAAGTTGATTACAAAAAGCCTATAACTCTGAATAGGACTGAGGATCTTATTGAGATAGTGATAGAGAATCAAACAAGAGATAATTTTGTTAAATTCAATGTTGATTTCGGCATAGTAATAGTAAGAAAATGTATATAGAAATGTGAAAGAAGAAGAGTAGTGAAAAACTAAAAAATCTATATTGAAATTCGTTGAAACCAACCCCTATTTATAGAGGAATAACATCCATGTCCATTCGTGAAGAGTTATGATGAATAGACACTTCTTTTGAAATTTAAATTTTGAACTCAATTGACACTATGTCGACATGGGGTACTTGGGCATGTCGACATCCCAAAGGAATTTTTGATGTTTTGTTTTTCTTTGAAAATAACTTTTATCTTCTTTTAAAACTATTTTAAACTGTTATAAGTATACTTAAATATTGTTGAAATACATATATAGAATAATATTTTGGTATATATAAAATTTTACTATAATTTTATATTTAAATCTAAGTATATAAATATTAAAAAATTAAATATACTTTTATTTTAAAAGATAGTTTAAAACCAAGGATAATTGAAATTCAAGATTATTTTGAGGCTAAAAGTATTTGAAATCAGGATAGATGTTTTTGATTCTTTTAAAAGGAAGGTTTTGAAATCATTTTGAAAACAAGATATAATTTTGAAAACTCATTTTGATAAAATGTTAGCGGATACAAAACAATGTTCCACTAGATTTTTTGTAGGTTCCATCCTACTTAGGCTTCCATCCCTTTAATAGGCTCGAAGTGGATTCCATTCCACGAATAAGTTGGATTTTAAGATGCCAATGCTTTTTTAGAAGTTTTAACAAAATTCCTAATTAAAAAGTAAATTACTTGAAATCTTGAACTCTTAATAATCTTGATATTCTTATTACTCATGAGTTTTCAATCTTGATATCTTGAATCTCTAAACTGTACAGTCTTCATTCTTGGTACTTGCATGGTTAAATCCTGCATATACGTATAACTTATACTGTTAGTATTTATATTTTATTATCTATTCTAAGGTTGTTGTCATCAAAACCATCATCTCACGGACTAACAAGGGTATGTACATTTCCTTCTGGATGAAAAGTGGTATTCTGGAATGGAGCCCGGATATTTTACTTATGTGGATAAAAAGTAGTATTCTAGTATGGAGCCCAGATTATTTTACTTATGTGGTTGTTGGTTGTTGAGGCGCCTCGGTAAAGGTCGGTTATGACCGAGGGATGACATACTTGTGACAGTTAGTTACCTAGTTACATAGGTAAGCTGGCCTTGTGTTGGCAGAGATCCGGTTAGGTTCTCGGGACGTCCCTCCAGAGGCATACCCTTTCGGATAAAGGAAGTTCCTTAGCCTTAACATTTGTTGAAAATCCAAACAATTAATATGCGCCCTTTACGGTTTTAGTTGTAGAACCTTCCATTTAAAATGGTAGCTATAGTAGGCATACAATAATGGTACGTATGCTGGCTAAGATTAATATTATACTTTCAAAATATTTTTCCACACTATGCACTAATAATAATATTCAAAGAATTTTTTCATATCAAGCATGTTTCACTACTATAAGGAGAAACCTTGCCCAAGTGTGTGATTGCATTGTGTGTGCCGGGAGACCTTACGCTAGTTTCATTTTTCAAAAGCATGAACGGATTTCTTTTTATTTCTTTTTGTACAAATAACTATTTTTAGATCTCACACCAGTCTCATGACCGACTCGAAGTTTATTGTTCCCTTTTCTAAACTCTGGGTGCCCCTAATTTTCCACACGGGCAGTCTAGAGTCAGGTTATTAGTAGTTCTGGAGCTAAGTCAAGAAAGTATGCTGTGGAAATCAGGAGACAAGCTGGATGACGAGACATATCAACGTATATGATGTTATTTTTCCGCTGTTGTGATGTATATGACTCTGATGATGCAATGTATAAACAGATATAGTTCTTTTGTTTAAAGATTAGTCATTTACCTATTATATATTGTTCTGCTGCGAATGTGAGATTCTAATATTGTTTCTATTTCTTCTTCTACCTTCTTCTTATTTAACCTTAACGATTTGGTTTTTCGGCATTCGATTGTTCGCTTTTGATACAGTGGACGTATTGATGTCGATTTTCGGGCGTCGAAAAAATCGGGTCGTTACACTATTCGGACTCGTCAACCGAGTCATACTCTATCAGTATCCAATGACCAATAGCTAAATCCATAACTTTTCTGGGTTGATATCGAATCCGAGACCACTCCGGGCCCTTTGCCAAATCCATTTATCCCAAACCAAAATCTGAATCCCTGACCTCTTCGGGTTGCGTTATCCTATTTCGACCCCAACTCTCAGGCCAAGGGCTTTTACGTTCTCCGGCCTCGGCTCTCCGGCTAAGGCCTTTATATTCTCCGACCAAGGACTTTTATATTACGTTCGAGTCCATTCCATCGCTCTCTGGCGAAGGGACTCGTAACTTGTGATCACTGCCCCGTTCCTCCGGTCAGGACCGTAATCGCGAGACCTGTATTATTTATTACATTAATGCAAATCCAATCATTCAAAATAAAAAAAATTACAGCTAGGGAAAACCAAATAAATGTATGTACATCCAAGGGAGAAACTAAAGTTTTTAGGAAAATGAAAAGAAAAACAGGATTTCATTGACTAAAGCAACATGGTTTATCATCGTCTTAGAGCATGCAAAGGGACCGTCCTCGATCCCATACATGTGTAAGTGACTTAGTCATATTACTTCAAGATCTATTACTTATTTAAAGTCATAAATCCATTTGGTTGATAATCAAGCTGGCGTTGCCTAGATCCAGTGCCATCCTCGTTCGAGGTGGACGGTGGCGGCTCCTGTTCTACTACTACAGCTCGATTCCTTACATGTTGTCGTAGATGACCATTCCTTATATGCTCCTCAATGATATCTTTCAAATGTCTGCAGTCATTTTGTTGTGTCCATCCAGCTCATGGAACATGCATTGTTTTCCTAATGCCAGCTCGTATCCCGAAGGATCCCTTCTTGTCGGCCTTCGATACTAGAGGCGCCCTCGAGTATCCAAATAAATCCTTTCCAGAGTCTCAGTCAAATCCTTTAAGGACGTAAACTTTGAATTCCTCTGTGGCCTTTTTGATGTGTCACCGTTATCATTCATTTTCCTTTTTTCTTTATCATCTTTGTTTGGATCCTCTCTGGGTGGACCTCCACCCCTTACTGCATAAGCTTCGGCCTCTCTCCCTTCTCTCTCATCCTGCACATCTTCCTGCCTTAGAAACCTTTCTGCTTCATGGTAGAACTCCCCGAGATTCATCGGTGTGTCATATTCCAACGATATCTTGAAATCCGAATTATCTGCAATTCCTGAAACTGCCGCCATCAAAACCATCGATAGGTCAGGTCGGTCTACTGGAGCCACTGCCGCATTGAATCTGGTTAAGAAATCCCTGATCGAATCTCCTTTCCAATGTTTCAGCGATGTCAAAGTTATCACATTCTTTGGTCGAACTATGTGCTCCCGAAACTACCTCATAAAACATTCGATCAGCTCCGTTCATGCGCCAATAGAGCCACTCTCCAGCTGTCTAAACCATAATGCAACCGTATCCATCAAATACAAAGGGAAGCATCACACAATGACCTCTTCCGATGCCCCCGGTACCTCTATATGCCTCATGTACGTTGTAAGTGAACAGTAGGATCCATTCTCTCGTCATACATCTCCAGTGTTGGTAGTTTGAAATCCGACGGGTTTCTAGGTTGCCTGATCATTGGAGCAAAGGGAAACTAGTCACATCCTCCAAGTCCCTATTCGCTAATCCACCTCTCATGGCTCGTCTAACCATATCTACCAATCTATCGCTGTCGCCAAGCTGTAGTCCTTGTCTGTTGCCTTCAATCTGTCCCTCGAGTTCACAAGGGATTCCTGGAATCTGCTCTCCTGGACGAGCATACATTCATATATCAACGCCATTTTGTGCAGCTCCACCTGGTACCTTTCCCGGGATTTATCGACATGCTTCGGGTGAGTGCACTCTAGTTCTGGTGCTGCTCCATATGGTCCTGCTCTATTCTGAATTTTGGTTGCTCCGTGCTCCCGATCTCTATCTCCAACATCTCATGTAGTTGCGTTCCCTTGATTCTGCACTCCAACTTGTCCAACTTTTCAAAGTAGGTTCTGCATCATCTCCTCTTGTCTCTTCAACATCGTTTCCATCTCGTTTCTAGTAATGAAGACCGAGGCCTAATTTGCTTCCGAGGAAGCCTCCTGACTCCCTTCATGCTGACTCCTTTTAGTTCCTTGTCTTCTTGTCGATTGCCTTGCCATAACTTTAAGTCCTCAAGCTTTTAAATCCGAAATCCAAGCTTTAGAATTCCTAAGTGCTAGCATTCTCAGTGAAAGCACCAAAATGTTTGCGTGAAAATTGATCACAAACACCTAATTGTCAGTGAAAGCACCCGTTTACAATCCCAGATCGCAGATAGCAAGCATGTAGAGAATATAAATGTGAAGAACACTCAAAATTTAAAAGGAAAGCAGTAGAAACATACGATTTATAGTGATTCGGTATTGTAACCTATATCCACTTTGAAAGGTTGTTGTTTTATTGATTATCACTCGCTAGTTACAAGAGTGTAAATGATAATATTCGAGTTAAAATGGAGTTCTACAGAGTAACAGTGTAGAAGAACCCCAAACCCCCTTTTCTAAAGACCCTGGGCTGCTATATATAGGTGTAGACTGGAAATATCTGTATCAAACATCGGAAGACTCCTTCCATTATGTGGTTGGGCCCACATGATTGATCCCTAGTCGTTTTGACTCAATCCATGATCGATACGAATGAGATTCGTACCGATCCAAAGCTTGCCCAATCGAGCCGAGATCGATCATGAACATTTTTGAGATTGTACGCAAGCTCTTATGAAAATTTGGTAGCATTTGGACTTGTAGATTTTGAGTTATGATTGATGCAAGCTTGGACTTTCAATATGCTGGCGAACTTCGTATCGATAAATACCTATCGCTCCTTTTCGTATCAATGAACTGCACATGATGGCCAATGACGTGGCGTTATCATTTAGGATCGATCCATTTTTCATACCGAGTGACAGAGTCTTCCATCTTTATGTGTCTCCTTCGTATCACTGTCATTTAGGTGCTTCATACCCATGCCATTCGTTTCCATTGATATGGCTATGTTCATATCGATGTTTCGTGCTCTACTTCTTATCAATGATGTATAGCTACTTCGTATCAAAATATTGGTTTCGTTTTGTATTGATATTTGGATCCGTTTCGTATCGATGTAGCCTGACTCTTTTTGTATCGATCATCAAGTAGTTGCTTTCGTATCGATGTTTTTAGGTGTTGTTTTGTATCGATCTTGGTGGTGGATCGATATGAAATGTGTGTAAGTGGAAGCGATACGAAACATCTTCAAATGATGGATACGAAACAGAGCAGAAGTGATGGATACGAAATGGAACTGGTACGATGGATACGAAGTGGGGCAGACACGATGGATACGAAATGATGCTTGTGGGATGGATATGAACGAGATGTGAATGGATACGAAACCAATGTACACCTGATGGATACGAACCAAAGTATACCTAATGGATACGAAGTAACCTACATTTGATGGATATGAATGAAAGCATTGCTTGATTTGCATCGATCATATCTCGAGCATATAAACTCCTATTGTCTTGAAATTTAAAATGTAGCCTTTCCTAGCCTTATTCATCATTCCCAATCAATCCCGTCTTGATTGGTGCTCGGTCAAGTTTTGACGGTATCGATCATAGGCTTGTTTTCAATCGACCTCTAATACTGATTTCCATCCTTTTTAGCCTATTTGTTGATTTCCCGGCCTTGATCAAAAGGTGGGATAACATTGTTCAAATTCAAAAATCATGAAAGGGGTAGATATCTAAATTCATATTTCTAAAGGTCCTTATATCAAAAAGATCAAGTCATCTTCTTTTCAATCGGCCATTAAAAAAGGTCCGAGCTCTCATGGAAGCTTAAAGATGTTCAAAGCCAAATTATAATTTATTCTAGGAGAGGATAAAAAAAGAGGAACCTCTTTTTAGGCGAGGGTGGGTCTTCTATTCATAGAGGTTGGAGAGTGGTATAGCTCATTTGGATTGGCTGGTCAAAGTTGACACGGATCGGTGACTTGACAAGATGGATGTCTTGATGGCACCACTTGTCATCATCTCAATACTATGGTAATTCACGCGGATCATAATCTTGACCGTGTTATTAATCAAGGAGGCATGGTGGTGTAAGAGTACTATAGAGCTTTACTACACATAATTTCCTTCAATTAATACACGACTTCTTTGTATAGGTTATCGTTTGAATTTCACCATTATATGATGGCTTACTCTTAACATTCATTTGCCTTAACCTTCAAATTCAATTAATGGCCTTGATCAACATTCAATCACTCCTATTGATGCATAATGGCTTTGGTTAGGACATGAGGTGTAACGATCTACCTTTCTTATATCTAAAGACGACACTTGATACATCCTCGGTATTCATGTGTCGATCATTTAAGTGTCCGAAAGGAAGGTCGTTGTCGTGAAGAAAGAAGAAGACAGAACAAAATCTTACAAAAACATGACGAGTAACATATCATATATAAATCAAGTCTTTACAAAAGAAAGAACTTTATTATAAACAGTCATTAGAGTTCACTATCCTATTATTAGCTTGAAAAGTTATAACAGCTTGTCCTTACAAATGCTAATAAATTCAATAATCAATACAGCGGAAAAATAAAGAAATATGTAGATATGTCTTGGGCATCCAACTTATCTCATGAACTCTAAAGCATCTAAAGTTGATTGGGAAAATATGTACGGTCTGACCCGAGCGACAAAATAAAATAACACCCGGATTAGTCTGATAATACCAGTGTGAGAAAACTCAAGTAATGAGGTGAACACATAATAATTCTATGAGACTACCCTGCTAACGGCGAATGGGATTCATAGATGAGGAAATGGGAAACAAATCGAAACAACAGCCCAAACATGAATAAATGAGCATAGACAAGGTAAATATCTGAACTTAAAGAATGAACACAAATAATTAAATATCGAGAAGAACCTTAGTCACTTCTCGGTGTAATTAAGAAATAAGTTAATTTAAAAACTTGGAATCACAGGAAAGAATAGGGAAATTTTCCAATAAATGACTAGAAGGGTGCTCCCCCTTACCGAAAGTATACCTCTAGAAATATACTTGAGAGGGTCATATTCTCTGTGACACCAGTCGGGAGCTCCAAGTCGGACCCCGCCAACCTTACTGAGAAGCCAAATATTTCACATCTCAATGCGCAAACCGAATCTAATCTATAGTGGATGTGAATATACCCTAATGGAAGAAAACCTACAAAACTTGCCCCTCGCGCTTTGGGTTTAGTCATTTCAGTCAAGGGACAACAAAACTCAAAAGAGTAATAGATCGTTTATGATACACCATGAAGAAAGCCAAACCGATAGTTAATAAATCAACTAATGGGGATAATTAAAAATGATCATACATGGAAATTAAATTTTGTATTCTTATGATTACTCATCGATTCCTAACGAATGTTATCCCTAATTGAAAATGAAGCGGGCAAGTTGAGGTAGTGTTACCTCTAGACATTGCCTTGATGACATTTTTAACCTTCGAGATAGAAAGGAGTCTATGCCTCAAATATTTAATATTTCAAATATGACTAAATCCTTTTCATATAAGTGATATCATTTACGAAACTACTTTTCCATAACCGAATTGAGCTTTTACTTTTAAAACCAAACTTCTACTGGGGTATCACATTAAAATTATTAACTTTAAACAAGAATTTATTGCTTCAATATCATTATTTAAAATGATTAATTAACTTTTAAAACAATGGTTAATTATTTCATACATCTTTATTTAAAATAATTAATTAACTTTATTCCCAATTCATTGCTTAAAAACAACGCTATTTAAAAAGATTAATTAACTTTAATCATCCTTGTTTAAATGATTAATTAACTTTAAATTTTTATTATTAAAATAATTAATGAATCTTTATACCTTATTATTAAAATGGTTAATTAATCTTAATCTAATTATTATTTAGATAATTAATTATCTTTAAAACATCATTATTAAAATGATTGATCAGTTTAAAACATCATTATTAAAATAGTTAATTGATTTTAAATCATTATTATTAAACTATTGAAATAATTTATTTATTTTAAACCATCATTATCTAAATAATTAATTATGTCTGTAAAACCCATGCATAAGATTTTGACAAAATACTTCAAAGGGGATGCCATTTCCATTCAAACATCACATAACTTAAGTATGAGATATGTTTACGAAAGCAAATAACAACTATACACATATAGAAAACATTCACTTATCAAATATTAATCTGCTAGCATACAATTCAATGTCCAAACAATATAATAGCAAAACAGAGATTTCTTTTGCTAAATAAATGTCATTTATATTTTATCTAATCAAATGATAGCAGAACGGTTTTGTTCTACTAAACAGATATCCAAAATAAATAATTCACTTAAGTTATAGCAGAACGACGTTTTATTTTGTTAAACAGATGTCAATTACAATTTAATTAGTAGAACAGTGTTTTACTCTGCTAAACAGATGTCGTTGGGTTTCATATTCAATTAGTGTTACTTAAGTGTAATCGACAAAGAAAATCCGTTGGATAAAATATTCTTTAAAAGAGAGTTTGCTTTCAAAAAAACCAATCTTTTAGAAATAAAGTAGGTCTAATTTTTAAAACTTTTATTTAATAATCAAATAACATTTAGAATCTTTATTTAATAATAATTAAACCTTTAATTGATAATTAAATAATAATTAACTATTATTCAAATAATAGCTATATACTATCTAGTAGAAAATCTTTAAATAAATAATTGTCTACTCATTAATCTCAATTAATAGTTAAATAATACTTAATTAAAAATTAAATAATAATTTAACCTTCATTAAAAATAATTAAATCTTAATTAATTTTTAATTAAATCTTAACTTAATTAATAATTAATTAAACCTTTTATTTAATAAATAAATAATTAATCATTGATTAATAATTAAACACAAATTAATCCTTAAATAAATTATTAATTAATAAACAAACTTTAATTAATTAACTAATTTTAATTGACTTAATTAATATTTAGGTACTAATTACCTTAATTAATGATTAAGTATTAATTAGCTTACTTAATTAATTAAATAATCATTAAATAAGTAAATAATTATAAATAATAATTGCTTTTAAATTTTTAAAGTATGTTTGATAATAGTTTTCAAAAAGATACGTAAGTTAAAACATTTTAAATTCAAGAAGGGTTCGTTTTTCATGAACTGCATTTATAGTGACCATCGCTATACAACCTGAAATTTTAAATCCTGTTTTATACTCTAAAATGCTTTCAAAACTTTATCTTTAATTTTTAAACTTGCCTTATAACTTATGAATAAAGCTTGAAAACTATAAGTGAGGTTAAAACTTTTATAAAACTTCGTAGCAGTTTAAAATAAGAAAACAAACCACTTATACAAGGGATTTAGATATCGCCATACAAACAATTTAAATGCTAAGTTCTTTAAAATACAGGAATTCAAGCATGAACATATCACATAAATGTGTCATCACAACATGCACTAGCAAGATCCTAACTTTCATTCTACTAACCGTTAGTTTCATTTCAAAGCTTACAAATCAACATTTCATACCACATACATAAACAATACATGTATACATACAACTCAACCATAAATTCCAACAAATTAAGCCATGATATATCATCCACAAAGAAAGTATCATATTTTTGCAAATAAAAATGGTTATTTTCAACATCTGAAGCAAAAACTTTAGTAAGAAAAGTAAAACTTCTCTCACTTAAGCTATCCAAATAATCCGAAAATGGATCATCTTCCAACTGATTTTTAGACAAGTTACCCGTGGAACTTGGAAAGGTTTTCAAAGGGAAAATTCTTGAAAATTCTCTTCTCTACAATTTCAAAGAAAAAATCACTCATATTGGATTTGTTTTGTGGGAGATATGGTCAAAAGAAGAAGAGATATTTTCGGACTTGAAAATCTAGGTCCGAAAATGAGTCTGAAAGAAATGAGATTTGGACATAGCTAAGCTCAAAATTTGAAGAAGTGGCATACATGAATGTTGTAACTGCAGGAATTTACCATTGTTTATGAAAATAAAATTGCCATTTGGATAAAATATGAGAAAGATATGGTAGAAGGAAGAAGAGAGACAAAATTGAAGAAATGAAAGGGTTATTTATAAGCAAGAAACAAAGTAAATTACCTTAATGCCTTTAGTCCTTACCCACATATCCTCTTGCCACATCACCATGCCACCTCAACTTGATGTACCTCAGCCCCTATATTGTCCCCTTCATGCTCTTAGCCAACATGCCATTAATTACACAACTGTATTTGTGTTTTTATATGTTTCCTAGGGCATCTTTACCATTTTTTATATCTTATCTCATTAAATGTCGCGTCTTATACGTATAAACATATACACATATTTTCTAAAACATGTTAACTTATTTATAAATGAATGTGGATATTTATATCATAGAGTTTACAATAATTTTGACAACCTTTATTCGATGAAAAGTAGGAAATTCGAAAAACGAATTTCGGTCACATTTTTTTATTTCTCTTCGAACTAAATATTTATATAAACAAATTTTGAAAACTATTTCACCATAATTATTTATTATTTAAAAGAGTTTTATTTTAATTATAAAACTATTTTTTAATATCTAAAATTAATTAAATATTCACAAATTAAAGCGGTGAAATTCCGAGTCATTAAATGAGGGCGCTATTCAATACACAACAACTTTAATTAATACACGATAGCTTGCGATTCATCACGATGGCTTGAACCAGCATGATTTATCACGATTGCTCCTTATCCATTCGATGACTTGAACTATTATGATGGCTTAAACCATCGTGATGGATTTAATGACCCGTGGCTTCAATGGCTTGAATCATCTTAATTGCTGGAATAATTTCCTCACGATGGCTTTATCATGTTTGTTTCACGATTGCTCTGATGGATGCCTCATAACGACTCTTGGCTCTTCATATCATGATATCTTTGTTAATTCTTCATGATAGCTCTTTTCTGTGTTACTTCACGATGGTGCTTATGTATTATCATTCACTCATGTCAACCTTTGGTACTATCACGAAGGCTTTATCAAGTTATTTCATGGCAATTCCACAATGGCCTTGATTTGTAATTCGTGGATGAAACACACTTACCATACTTGAACTTCTCGCGATAACTCCCATTTGCCCTTTGAAGATGGCATGCAATGACTATGGTAACTTAACGCGATAGCTTTATAAGTGTTACCATGATAACTCTGGAACTTATCTCATTAGGTTTTAAACTCTTCACGATAATTCCTTTGAGAAACTCTTTGTAACGGCCTTACCAAATCCCCCGTGATGGCTTCAACTTGGCGCGATGACTCCAGATTGCACATGCACTAGTACACAATCTATCTGTTGCATTGCCTTATTTGCAATAGTTTAGGGAAAAAAGTAGCAAATAGTATAGCGTACGATGGTTTTTCTTGAAAACCGTAGCAATTGGTCTATGAGAAGCAGAAGAAAATTTATAAAAGCAATTTGCGATGATTTTTGTCTATAAAGGTAGCAAATACGTTGTTATTTGCGATTGTTATTTTCATAAGCGTAGCAAACACCTATGCAAATCCAATTAAAAAATTAAAAAATAATTTACAATGGTTGTATAATACAGCAGTAGCAAGTACATAAGCAAATTGCGACCGTTATGTTTCAATCGTAGCAAATATGTAGACTATCCTAAGCCCACCCAAGTTGAAATCGTGTATAACCTAATTTCATTTTCCTCTTCAAAGAAAGAACTAAACCCGCCGCTCCTTCATCTCAAATCGAACTAATCTTCGCGTATTAACATCTCAAATTGAACTGCCGTATTTCCCAAGCCTACCTCCATCTCCATCTGCCTACCTCCATTTCAACATCTCAAATCGCGTATTAACATCTCACCGCCTACCTCCGTCTACGTGTTTCTGTTGTCGCCGATCCGAGATTACGGGCATGTATGCAACTTTGAGTTTCATTTTTGTTTGTTTTGTGGAAATCTGCATATGGACGCGAGATTTTGAGTTACGAAAATATATGTAGGGTATTCAGATTTTGAGTTATGTTTGTTTTTGTTTTCAGATTTTGTTCGGACACATGAATTATTCTTTGAAAGATTTTGTTTGGACGTATGATAAATTTAAATCATTTATGATACCGTAGTAAAACTACCTAAAAATTCATTCAGATAACGTATTATAGATAAAGATTGAATTGAATAGGTATGTGTATCTTGGTACAACAAAACTAATGCTTAGAGCAGTGAAATCATGAATCGATGGTTTTTTTGTTGTGTAAATTAAGGGAAACGGTATCATTTTTTACCAGATAATGCTTCTTTGTCCAGTTGCAAAATTGAGTATAATGTGCAAAATATTATAAAATATGGATATCAATCGATCAATTTGGTAATTTTATATCGATTTGAAGTGGAGACATCTGAATTGGACGTCTCTTTCCTTGGATTTTGCCAGAATGAAAAACAGGTGTTCAAGCATTTTTATTTATTTTTACAACTTATCAGTACTTTAAATTTACCATCCTGACATTATAATTTTGAAGTTGCAACCAAGTACGATAGTGTTTCACATAAATAATAGATGTTAATCAGCTGCTTAGTTTTTATAATGATTAAGTTTCACATTATATAAAGAAAATGTTGGAGTTAAAACAGATATACTGGATAAAAACGTAAACACAAATTGAAATGCATAGAATTTTAAGAATTTAACGTATGGTTTGGTTGAGTTATTATAAGCAGTCCCCATATATAACATGTGTTCCAAAATAACAAAGTGTATTGATACATACTGCTATAACAATTTACTTCCAATCAATCATATGAAGAACGAAGTTTCAGAAAGGTAATAACATGGTTAATTTTTGTTTAGATGAACAAGTAAGGTTATACATTGAAACCAGCATGAAAACTCAAGTCAAGGTTAGTATAGTCTCTGAAGTCACTTTAATGTCAACAAAAATAAACTGGTCCTAACCATTGATATTTCTGATTGGAAAAACCATTTTATCAATAGGTTTACTTTTTTTTGGAATCCGTGTTTCTAACATTAAGCTGGTTATACTTGAGGACTCTAGACAAGACGGTCAATGTCAAAAGGCATTTGAATACAGACTACCAATTAATTCATGGCCCTTCGGTTTTTTCATAAGCTAAAAGTTGGAAGTTCTTTCTTTCTTTCTTTCTGTCTTGGGAATTGGATAGTGATAGGATTGTATTAGCAATAATTCTCAATGCTCTTTTATCCATTCATTACTAAGATATTAGTCGACTACTTATATCTTTGTCCTAGAATAAAGATTAAACTGTATGAAGTCGAACTCTCAACATTTTCCATCGAGTACTTCTTATATGTACTTTTATTCTTTGTGATTATCGACATCCATTTTAATTTAAATAATAAATTAAAATATGTAGGTTTATATCAACTGGGAATACATTGTTAAATGATATCTTAAACAATTTTATTATATTTTTCGATTATTATGTTAGTACAAAATTTTCATAAATTGTTTGACAACATAAGTTTCAAATTATAATGTTTGGAAGATAGTTTAACGTGAAACACTAAAGATAATTTTTTTCCTTGTGCAATGTATCTCTAGCATTTGTACATGAAACGTAGTTGGATGTACAACGTGAAACGTAGCGATATCGAGTTCTTGAACAGAATTGAAGAGTTCATCAATTGTGCCTCAAAGTACACAGTTTTGTTGCCTCAAAGTACATGACATGGTTGCCAGATGGTTCCAAAATTGACATTGTTGCCTCAAAGTACCTGACATGGTTGCCTCAAATTACATAATTGAATATATACTTAGAAATAATTGAATCTATACTTATAATTCTTTTCTTGCCTCAAAGTACGTGACATGGTTGCAAAAATAAAAACTGATTAGTTTAGTGTAATGAATATTTTTTAAAATTCACCAATTTTTTTTTCTAAAAACCTGAAAATTAACCATTTAGCTATCCATACTGAAGCTTGGAGAAGGAAAATTATAATTCTACCTAAAAAACTAATGGATATGACTTTATGTTAATTATTATTCTTATTCATATCTATTACATTTTCTTGCATATGTGCATGGCCATTAAAGCTTATAAGGCATACGGTAGTAAGTCTTGAGGAACTTATTTGAAATGGATAAATGTTAAGGTGATTTATTTTCTAACAAACAAATAAAAACTTGTATTTCGTTTGAGATATAAAATCATTTTAAACTGACCAATGAAATATCTTGTAATATTGCTATAGTGTCCTCAACAATCTGGATCAACAGATTGTGTATATTATGTGCCGAGGTATATGCATGAAATAGTAAAAAACCACCATTAAAACAAAGATCTAGCCGAGGTACCCCTTTAATTTTTTTTTTTTACTTCATATATTATGTTAAGTAATTATACGATTAATGTTTTGAAACAATCTCTCAATTGCAGTTTTTTGTACAAGTTGGTTCTCATAGCTAAAAAGAGATGGACAAGGTTCGGGATAATTTAGCTGATTATATCATACCATCTGGATTTAGTCTTCCTATATGCTATACTATGGTGAGTTTATTTCTTTTCTATCGATGTATGATAAATGACACTAATATAGTTGATTATGTCCTATATAAATATGGCATGTTCCAACGATCACTCTCAATCTCGATCATATGGATTCTTGATTGAATTTATTCATCCATTAATGTTAAACCAAAATTAACTGTTCTTCAATGTTTTCTCATTGGCATGATATAAAATACTTATGTGTTTAGTTATGACCTCTGCAACTACAATATTTTTTGCCACAAACGTGTACGAAGCACAAGTTTGCACTGGTATGTGTGTGTACGTACCTAGTAATTTCTAAGTATGCGGAATATACGCTCTAAAATAGCATTTAAATGTCAACTCTTTAAACAATTATACAAGTCTTATTTCATATTATCAATAATACCAAAATTCCAATATTCATATCCAAAATTTCCATTAAAACAAGCTTGTATAAAATAAAAATTAAACTCAGTTTATACACAAAAATAATGGAATATTTTTATAATAGAAACATATAATTTAAATTTTTTATGCTCTATTCAACTTCTTTTTCACATAATTACGAATTTTGTGTAAGGTTGGCATTATTAATTAGAACCATGTTAGGACCATCCGTGCTTGAAATCATTACAGAAACACTTATAGGTTTTAATGCACATTTCAACATAGATGAAAACACTTTTTAAAGTAGATCAAAAACATAGGATAAAATATATATTGGAAAGGAAGTTGGAGAATATAATATATAATTACAAAACAGCTGTGGAATGAGATAACATAGATTATGTTACTCCTTTTCTCTGAAAAGAAATAGATTTTTAAAACTTTAGTATTTTTTGAATGTAATGCGTGCGTGTTAGGTTATTAATATGTCTGTTATGAATACTGTTTAGTGTTGATGCTCAAATAAAATAACACTGATACTGTAAATTTCATTAAAATTGTCTATTAAATTTCACAGCAACATCTGTAAACTTTTTCCCTGTTCTTTTGTTTTTTTTTTGATAAGAGAGAAAAAACTTGTAACATGCCGTTCTCAACCAGAGTATTAGTTGCCGACTGCATTCTTCTAATTTTTGTAGTGAAACTTGTTACTGTTTATCTAATTACTATTTTCATGCAACTTGCCTTGCTTGTCTACAACATGTCAAATTGGGAAGTTTTAAAGCAGACCCTTCTATTGAATTCAATTAAATGCAGAATATTAAGGTGAATTATGCATTGTCTAGCTGGAGAGAACTCAATTTATTAGATTGAAAAACAGCAACATAATGAATTTGATGAGTTGTGACTGTGTTATCAAGGACTATAATTTATCAATGTTTACCAAAAGATTCATGCCATATAAAGCAAATTACAGTAGCAAGGAAAATGAAAGAAAAACACAATATGTAACGGTTTATTTAAGGGATAATTTCTATTTAATAATATAAGCCGTAACAGTTTATTTTATCGTGAATATTAGTCACGCATCCCTAAAACCAAAGTCAATTCAAACGGCATCCTCCCTAATAAAAGCTGTAAAGTGGGCCCCTATAATTATTTTACTGTAGCAGCATGTATTTTTTGTGTTTTTTTGCGTCAGTGCTTAAGAAAAATTCAAAAAAATTGTAAATATTATAACTAGGTTTTTGAGAGAAAAAAAGAATAATTGCAGATATGTCTGCAGTTATTCACTGAATAATTGTTTTCAATGAACATATGAATAATTGCAGATATATATATGCAATTATTCCATATAGTTGCAGATATGTATGCAATTATTCCATATAGTTGCAGATATGTATGCAATTATTCACTGAATAACTACGTTCGATAAAAATCTATATAATTGCAAACATGTCTGTAATTATTCCATATGTTTGTAAACATATATGCAATTATTCACGAATAACAGCACCTTGATTTAACACTCGGGATATTTACGTAAACTTCTGTACTTATTTCTTAAAATTGCATACATATCTGCAACTATTAATTGAAATAAGTTTTGAAATTTGGAAGTTTTTTTTTGTTTTTTATATATTTTTTGATGATTCGGAAAATAAGGACCTAATCTACATACTTTTTTCCACTAGGGTTTTTGTGAATTTTGAAATTTATTAAGAACCTATGCCAAAAACCCTGTTTTATATGCCTAAGTGTGTGTTTTTTCTTTTTTAAACACTCAGATGATAGGATTAATTGCTGTTGGAACTTAGAAGTGGCACTGAAGTTTATTTATCCGATCCTTTTTGCATGTTAATGTTTTAACAAATAGAATGACCTTTTTTTTGCATGTACACGTCCAGTTTTTTCTTTGTCGTACATTATGACACTTGATGACATGTATGTTACATCTATCAGTTTTTTTGGATGTGATGACACAATTATTATAAGGCGGTAAAGACAAGTATTAGAAGATATTAATATTGCAAGTGTATTATAAGATAATATATGTTATTAGTGAACTACTTATATATTTCTCGTATCCATTGCCTTTTATTAGATAACTGTTTACATATTTTTGTGTTACTGATATTTTGTAAATGCAACTGAGCTAGTTTATATAAATAACTGCAGCAAAAAAAAAAAAATCCCTCTTTTTTGCGACGATTATAAGAAAAAACTGTAACAAAAAGCCACATTTTTAAAACAACCCAAAGGTCTATTGCTACTGTTATTACAAAGAACCGCAACATAAAATAAAGTTGTTGCATCGGTTGTTTACGACAACCGTCGCAAAAGGCAACACTTTTGAACTCAAATGGAATTTTTTTACTATTGTTGTTGTAAAGAACAGTTGCAAAAAACCAACCTATTGCATCAGTTATTTAGAAAAACCATAGCAAAAAAGAGCGTCTTGCGATGGTTAAACAACCGTAGCAACATATTTATGCCTGTTGCGATGTCTGCATTTGCCACGGTTGATGAACCTTCGCAACAACGGTAAAATAACTAACGCAAATGACCTGTTTTGTACTAGTGATGGTGGCTCTACTCTCCACTAGATGATTTTGAACTATGAAGACTTCCATTATACACGATGACTCCCGATTGCACACGATGGCTTCCAATAATAGCATGTGATGATTTCACTTCATTACTTAAATGACTTTGAGTTATTTGTAACAGCTCCAGTTAGATGCGATGGCTCCCAATGGCATATGATGGCCTTTTGTTAATTAATCCCTTCTTCGGATTTTGGGTGTAACAGGTCTATTTTAAAAATGATTCAAAGTATAATAGAAATTAACTGCATAACAATCATATAGTTAATTACTAAAATTTTGAAATGCAGTTTTAAGGCATAAAAATGCTTAAATTGATTACTAAAACAATGATAAACTACTTAAAACTGCATCTTTTAACTTCAATAAAATAGATCAATTTTAAATCAACATCAGATTATTAAAAGAAATTAACCGCATAATAGTCGTATAGTTAAAAAACTGCATCTTCAAAATGCAACTTTAAGACACTAAAAATGTAAAAGCTACCAAAAAACAATATTGAACTACATCATAAATATATTTTAAATGTATGTTTAAATATTAATATAGATTTCTTGGCATCTAATTGTGCTTGAACTCGAGTAGCTGATGTTGCTTCTCTCTTCTTTTTTTCCTCTTCTTTGCTTGCTATTGCAGTTTCTCCCTACTTATTGAGTTCCCTATATCATTCATTTTTTAGTGACGGCTACTATGTTAAGAGCATAAGTATTCTTTTTTACTTTTTATACCAATAGTAATAAGAACTCTTACGTTTATGCTCAAATCATTATGGCTACTATTTTGTACAAACATAAATTTATATATTGAAAATTTGATATTTAATGAACATGGTACTTACTCTAGCTCTAGCCGGGCTTTTCATTAGTTATACTACTAACATTCAAGCCCTTTTGAGGTCTGCATGCCATAAGTTCCACCTCAAATATAAGAACAACACCACAGAAGAAGGAGCTACACCATTCTTTTGAAAATTCATATAAAGGAGTATATAAGCAAGCATAGCTCTTGTTGATTAGAGTTAAAACCTTTTTAGGGGAGTAAGAAGAATATAATTGACTACATATAGTTATGAAGTTAATTATCATAACTCTTAAAGCATTTCTAACTTTTAGAAGTAATAAAAACTAAAAGCTACATTTTTCAAATGCAAAAAATAAATATACTTTCAATTTACATCAAAATATCCAGTTTAATTGACTGCATACCATTACTTGGTTAATTACTGGATCTACGAAAAGTAGCTTTAACCAAATCAAGATAATGTTAAAAGAGCATATTCATTTGTGACTGGAACTGTATATCTCATACGCAGTTTTAACTACATCAAATTGTTGTAGTTTTATGATATTGTATGCTAACATTTTTTTAAAGCATTTGAATTTTCACTAACTTGACAAAGTTTTGACTACATCACTATGATGTAGTTAGAAATCACATCACTAAGATGCAGCTAAAACTACATTAATATGATGTTGTATAACTAACCTTATTAACACAGTTAAACCAGTACTAATACGACATAATTCTAACTGCATCACCGTAATGCGGTTAAATACTGCACTATTATGATGCAATGCATAATCCATAGTTTCAGCGTTTCTAGGTATAATTGTGTTTTCTTAATGTAGTTAAAACTGCATTTTCTTAATGTAGTTAAAAAGAAATAGCTAATTTAGTTAACTATAGTTGTTGTTCTAGCTGCATTTTCTTAATATAGTAAAAATTGCCATGCAAAATTATGATTTTAAAACTTTCATTTTTAGGTATAAAATTTGAGTATCATTGAAAAGTTTTTTAATTAATCTATAAAGTTACAACATTTTAAAGCTTGAATTTGAATGAATTAGTGGATGATGGTAGTTGTTGGGTGGTATTAAAGGAATATGGAGCTAACTTACAACAAATTATAGATGCAAACCCGCTTTACATTTAAAACAACAAATATAAACCAGAAGTTAATATTCATTTGTTGATTCAGAGGAGTATAAAAGAAAAAAGCGCTTTTCATTTTTGTTGCTAAATATAGTAGCAGTTCTGTTGTTTTTAGGCATCTCAAATATTATACCTAGACGACGATCACCTACTCTTGTAAGTTATCAAAGCAAGGGTACTCTTCTCTGCCACATATGTGTTTAATATGTATCAACTTGCTAAAATGTATCCTCATCCACATAGAGAAGAGTACCCTACCCTATGGTGCGTTCAAAGACTCAGAAAATGCTAGTGGAAAAGTGGTAGTGGATTACGTCTTCCTTAAGGGTTTTAAGTCTAACATATCTATTACATCTTCATTTACTTAGGAATCATTTGTCTGTTCTAAAATGGAGCGGTTGGGCAAGACTTAAGTGTTATGTCCGACGTAACTTCTCATAACTCCCATGTATTTTTTATTCTCATACTCCTATTTATTTGGACTCCAACTCATCACTTCCTTCAAAGTTATAATCTAATCCTTTTCTTAAAATTACGAATATGGCTCCCACTACAACTGGTCCTAGCAAAAATAGATAATTTCCTAGAAAGCTGGACTATCCACTCTGTTTGTAAAAATATGTTCGGATGAGTCAACAAATTAGAAGAGGGCTAAAATCGGAGTTTATCAGGAGATTAATAAGAGATTCAAATCATGTAAAAGGACTTCTCAATTGCTAGATGCAATGATAGCCAAAAAAACATGATAGTAACTAAAAAGACTTCATCAAGCGGGGGAAACTAAGAAACAAAACTGAAGCAGGCTGGGACGGTCAGATAAATATTGTTGCTGGCAACAACAATTAATGGGCGCATCGAGCCCTAGTATTTAACATTTATCTAAATTTTTTGCTAATTTATTATCCACTTTTCTTGTTGGTTGTTTAAGATTTTTTTTAATCTTTTCGGACATCAAAAATATAGTCCTTAAATGGAGAAATGCTCCTATGCATCAGCAATAATTGGAGCAAATATGCAGAAATGCTACCATCGAAAAACATGTCACCCTCTCTACTCAGGTTGATTTGCCTACTATTGAAATTAAGGATGGAGTACAAAATGATTTTCAAATCACTGCATTATATCCCACCCCAGATAATGTTTGGGAAGATGAGCCCATCCCTCAAAAGTGGAGTGATCCTCTGGGCTCCTAACCCTTCTAGCCAATTCAACCCTCCTAATCAAATGAATTTGCTCAAGCTGACCTCTACGCCAATGTTGGCGTTGATGTGGATAGCCTTCTTCAGTTTGTCACTCTACCACTGCTCATTTTGTTGCTTGTTCCAACTGAAGATGCCAAAACATATGTTTTATAAAGATGTTCACAAGACGGTGGAAATGATGGAAAGAAGAACACGCTTCATGTCATCAAGTTCTTTTAAACGTAGCGATATTCCTCAACAAGGAGATGGTAAATTGTTTGAAGCTCAAGCTATAATTACCCGCCTCGAAAAAGCCTAAATTCCGACCAAGAAAAGGCCCATCAGAGCTTAGACCTATTCCAAAGCAGGTTGTTGGTTGGTAATATAAAAAATACATAGAGCTATTTATCTACATATTCAGAAACTTATGGTAGAAGGATAAAATATAATATCTGAATAGTATCCATTCTATATAAAATTCGAATGTCATTAAAACACAACACAATACCATAAACAATCTTCAACTATCTGGAGTATAGTATTCCAAAGTTACAACATCATTTAATGGGTACATCATAAATAAAGGTAATAACACAAACAGATAAATAATATCAGCCACAAGTCTACATCTCTGCCACCACCTTCAAAAATCTGCATCAATATCTCTTATCTATGTTATAATGAGGAGGGAATCAGACTAAACATGTCTGGTGAATAAAAACTTGAGGCTTTTTATAATAGTACTTGGGTAGTATAATTTAACTAACAATATGTCTTTCGTATCTTAACCATATTATAAGTTTTTTGACCATAATCCCTAAGGCATCCATTATTCTTTCAACCTAAAAACCCATATCAATCGTCAATAATGTCTTGACAATGAAAGAGATAGTAACCAAGCAACTTAATACCTTTTTAATAGAAGTTAGGCGGATTTCGACCATTTAATACCTCATTTAAGATAGGTCCCCATCATTTACTATCTATCCCAAGGCGGACTCCTCTCTTGTATTATCTAGTTGACATTACACGGAATCTCTTCAGGCCACTTACTACTTCAAATCTAAAGCGGACCCTCTTTTAGATATCCTCTACCATACCCAACCATTTACCCTAACTATTTAATACTTCAATTATAGGGAAGAGGCGGACCCCCAACCAATCACTTACTACCTTTAATCGCTTAAGCAGGGTCCTTTGTATTATGAACTGTAACCCATTTGTGATGCCTCACATTAGTCCGACTATTCATAGGTACTGGTAGCTTGATTAACTAGCCAGATTACCATACAAAATTGAGACTAACCTCGCATCCTCCGTGGTTACCTATTATAGACGATTTCTCACATCAGCTTCAAAGTCACGCTGCGGGTAACCAGATTAGCTGGATGCACTTTTGTATGCTTTTGACTGGCCTCGCATCCCTATAACTTAGTCATAATCTAAAATGCTTTCTTCATATATTATTCCACATCTCACCGCATTATAATCAAGGCCTTATAAAAAAACTCTTATTTCGCCTTTCCAACTAATTACTTCCATAAGGAGGATTTAATATTAATTAATATTATATAAATATGCAACTAATACGCTATAATTATATGTTATTTATGCTAATACTCACACACACATCTAAAATAAGCATATGAAGATTGTACCCTAAATTAACATTTAAATGTTAAAACTTAAAATTTATACAAGTTCAATTCATATCAAAAATATTTCATATATCCAATACCCATAATTAAATTAACGGGCTTGTATAAAGTGGAATCCATAACCAACTTATTTTATACTACAATAACGAAATCAATCATTAACAAAAACTTACAATTAAAATAATTTTACATTTTATTCAACTTCTTTGTATAAAATTAAGAAAGGAATTTCTATTTAAATTAGAAAAATAGGTGGTGTAAATTACGAATAAAAGAATTCATACCTTACATATGTAACGACTTAGAATTTTTGTCATTTGAAATTGGGATATTTAATTGATTTTAAATATTCACAAGTTAATTTTATAAGCTGAATAACTTATATTTCGAATATAATGTTTAACTGGATAATTTAAATTGTTAAATTAATACTTGAAATTGTAGAAATAATTGAAATTTGAATTTAATGTGAATGAAAATAATTTATAAAGATAAATTAAATTCTATTTAAATTAGAATGATGTCGGTAAACTTTTGAAATTAAATTTAAAAATTAATTTATAGAAATTGAATATTTTAATATTTAATCAACGTGTAAAAATAGTCATTTTTGACACAGTCTCGGATTTCGGCAAAACAAGTTTCATCGGATTTGTAATGTTATATCATTGTAGGATTTCAAATTTTGTGTCAATGGGACATATGATTTAGTCGTGGCAAGCTGAAACGCGTATAAATTTGTTTAAGTAAATTTTAATTTAAAATAAGTCGATTCGAAAACCTATCTTTCAAATACGATCGAATTAGCATTCGATATATATCCTATTGTGTTTCGAATAAGGGTAAAACATTATAAACACCAGGGGCGATGTTTCGATTGAAGTTTTAAAAAAATTTGAATGAATAGTGTCATGAAATTTTCTATAAAAGAACATCATAAATTCCATTTTGCAAAACCCTAATCTATCTAGGTTACAACTGCCGCCACCATTATTTTTAATGGCCGATATCTTCCGATCTTCCTCCTCGTTTATCTCTCCATCCACTCACTATTTCGAGAAACTTCCAACTACAAAGTTGAAGAGCTAGGTGAGATATTCACATCCAACAGTGATGATCGAGAATGGTGGAGCCGATCAGCAGCAATTTGTTTATGAACATCGTGTGTTCGAGCATGTTTATCGTGGTCGATGGGGGGCCAAGTTTGACTGGAGCTTGGCCATTGGTGCGTGGTGGAAGGAGCTTCGATGTGGAGGTGTCAGATTGGTCTCAGGTGGTCGGAGGATAGAGTTGGAGGCGGTCAAAGTTTGGGTAGGTGGGTTACGTACGCGACGTGAAGAACTTGGGGAAGAAGAAGATACTAGAGGTCTGGATGTGAAGATGCAAAATCGAACGGCTGTGATGATTTGAGGTTTAAAAATAAAAATAAAAAGTGTAAATTTATTTATATAATAAATTCGTGTAAACTTTAAAATGCTGTAACTTCTTCATACGAGTTTTGTTTTTAATGAAACAAGTTGCATTGGGTTCGTATTGATGAGCACTACATTTTAATGCTGGTTTGGAGTTGAGCGGAGCTAGTGTAAATTTTGGGTAAAATTAAACACCATTCAGAATAAAACACTGCAACTGCTATTGGAATCAAAGCGAGTACAACTCACTCTTTCTGACTCGGTGATATTTTTATATAAGTGAGAATAAATTTATTTTATGCTGATTAATGATTTTTTGATGATATATGATATATTATATATGTATTGATTGGTATTTGGATATATTCCTACATATTGGAGTAAATAAGACCCTATATGTTCCCGTGTATGAGCGGATGACCTTTTCTACGTACGTCTGCCTCCAAGCGGATATTGTACATATATTCTAATATGTATATTTGTTGCAGGTGATAGATTGGAGGGATCCAACTGGATTCCTCACCACTATTTATTTTATGTACAGATATTGTTATATATGTTGTTATCATATGATATTTGGATGTTTGGATGTTCTGATTGATGTGAATCACCTTATTTAGTGCTATTGCAGAATTGAGTCTATTTTTGATATTTTAAAAATGTTAAAGTGATGATTTCAAATTTAAAAGAATTTCAAAGTGATTTTGAAAATTGATGTTCTATTAAAGTTTTGAATTGTTAAGGAAATGAATTTATTTTAAATAAATAAAGTCATAATTTTTATGTTATAAAAATTATGATTTTTATGAAATATAACCAGAATGTAATTTTTGAAATATGAAGTTAACTATTTTATAAATTAAGTTAAATCGAGATTTTGAATTCATTATTAGTGGTTATATATAAGATTTATAAAATTGAATTTTTTATAAATCAAAATAATGGAATTATAAAGGAGTTTTTATAAGTGTTAAAATGAAGTTATAACTGGATTTTATAAGCGAATAAGATTTATAGATTTATGAATTGATGAAGTTATAAAAAGAATGAATTTGTAAATAAGAGATTTATAAGCAAATAAATTTATAATCAGATTTTGGCATGTAAATGAGAGATAAATGAGATTGGTTAATAAATGGATTTTATAAGTTAAAGTTTTTATAAAATAGAAATGTGATTTATAAACATTGTTTTATAAATCCAAAATCAATTGAATTTGATAAGTTAAATATGGAAGTTTATTATATGAATTATATCCATGATTTTGGATAGTGAATAATCCTTTAATAAATGTGTAGAAACATTGAATTTGGTAACGAAATATATTCACTATTTTGGACAGTGAAAAGTCTTTTAAGTTAAATGAATGTTATGAAAGGTGATCTTTTAAATGAAGTTAAATGATTTGAAGATGTTAATAAAATGTGTTAAATATCGAATACATAGATTTCAACATTCATTGTTGAAATAGACGTTTTCAAGGAATAAGGAAAGTATGGACTATAACACTGTTGTTGTAGTAAATAATTTTCGAAAGGACATGTTTTCTATAATATATGGGATTATATCTATCTAATTATCGAATCCCTATACTAGTGATTTTGGATTGTTGTAACGATGTTTTACGCAACATTCGTTTTGACCCAAATAAGTATGTTTAAGAGAATGTTTTCCTTAAAGAATAAAATATATACTTATTTATGATTTAAGTATATGTAATGTTTTCTAAGGGTTGAAAATAAATAGATTTGTGAATATACTTATACTGCGATATAAGTATATGAAAAAGGTTTCCAATATTGAAATGTTGAAATGGTTTTGGAATTATATCCTTTTAAAGATAATTGGAAGTGAGTATTTGAAAATTGATTTAATTAATAAAATATTAATTAAAAGGGCTTAGTGATTGCTTATGGTGCTAAATATTTGTTTGTTGGTGCTTTGGTAGTTAAATAACCGACTATCAAATTTGGCCATTTTAGTTCCTCGACCTGATGTGAGAACTATTTAGTCGTACATTTAGTACGTAACCTTCTGTGTATGCTTGCTTATCATTTGTGTTGAGGATGTTGATTCGTGTAGTGTGAAGTATTACTACAATCTATCAAGCTTCCTTCTTGGCCGAAGGATATCAAGTTGAAAGTTGGAGACGCGGTAAGTCTATGAGACTTAGTTTCTGTGTGAGGTTGAGAAATGCTTTTACGATGTTGGTGCGAAGAGACCGAGATCGGTTTATCCGAAAACCATTTCGAACTAACATTTATGCGATGATTATGCAGGTTGGTTGTGATGATATTGATATTCAGGATTTTCATAGTGGAGGATTGCTTGTTGATCATTTGAGTTAAAATCCCAATATACATCCGATAGCAGTAGTCTCTTCGTCATGAAATATCCAATACAAAAACTATTCACTACTAATACTAGAGATTTCCTAACAGGATGTGGTAGGAAAGTACCTTCGATTTGTCCTCTTCCTGGACAACTTGTATGGACGAGTATTTGACATTGCATTTCTAAGATTACGTTCATTGGTTTTTACAAACGTACATCAGTGGTGGCGGAGAAGGAAGCTTCTCTTAGATTAACACCCTCCTTGAGACATACAAGCTTAAGGGTTGTATTTTTGTTGAAGGCAATTAGTAGTCAACGGAAATGGCTGTGTGGCATTCAAAGTGATGTGATATGTAATAAGGTAATCGTTATCTCAGGCCTCATCAATCGAAAATGACTGAAACATGGTTAGGTGCAGTAAGGCTAAGTGAGTCATTCCCAATTAGGATATGATCATCCTCTTCTAGATATATTTCTTCCCCCAAATGATGTTCGGGATGTAAATTAATGTGGTTTGTATGCAACGAAGGCCCTCAGAAAGATCGTTAACGACCGATGGATGATATATTCGGTACTACGTAGTTATAGAGATAGGCCGGTCTTGTGTTGGTAGTGATTCTTTTCCTCGATACATTCCTATAGAGATGTACTACCGAAAGGTAGTACCTTCACCTGGTCACTTGTATGGAAATCCAAACTCCACCACGTGCCTGCCATTTTTATTGTATTATCCATTTTGGGATATATGCTAGAATTTAATCAATGTAACAATTTCGGCTATGATTAATATTGTAGGATCGATTTCACCCTAGAGGGGGTGAATAGGGTGATGGTGTTAATTATAAAAATTAATTGCGGAAGCTTATAAAATAATTTCAACACAGATCACAGAACAATAGCAGCACAGATAATAGCAGAATAATAAACGCAGAAATAGAACGACACGGAATTTACCCAGCTTCCGCAAAACTCTGCCTACGTGCTGCCCCAAGGTTTCTACTAGAAATTAGATAGTTAGACGCTTACACACATAAACTCGCGACACCCGCTATCGACTAAACCTAACTCTACGCTCAAAACCCTGCCACAACTCAGCCACTGAGTTGCGAATTCTCAAACTACGCCACGTAGTTTGTCCCCTAGTCACACGACTAGAAATCTAAACAGTTTAAAAATAAAATACAATTAAAAAACAATTTAAAGTTAAAATATCCATAATTTAAAATAAAAAGCCCTTATATTATATAAAAGAGAAATCTCTTTAGAAAAATAAGCCGGCCCCTTTTTTTTAATTTGGCCCGATCCCTTTATTATTTGCTCCGTTCCTTTTGAGATAAAGGCGGCTTCGTCCTTCGATCCAAATTAGGGCTTCGATCCAAATTAGGGTTTTTGAAGCGCCTTCTTTATGTTGATCGATCGCGTGGATAATTCGCGAGTAGCTTTGATCGATCTTTTGTCGTTGCTCACTTTGGCTGCTTTGTTGATAGAGTTCTATTTTTGGTTCGGTATGTAATTTATGCTTTTGTGCTTTAATGTTTTCGTACTTGAACTCGATCGATTGAATTTGCCGATGATGCTATCCTTTTATAGGAGTCGAATACCTAAATTTTCGTCACATAATTTTTGTTTGAATTTGTCAAAAGATTATCTCGGCCGCTTGATGATGCTTGAACGTTTGATGATTTATCTGACTTTGTCAAATTCGTATATTTCACGTCTTGATTCCTTGGCTACCATGGTATTTTGATTTCTGGCATTTTTACTTTGTAATGAAGGTTGACTTGTTCAACATTGACTTCGGCTTGGTATTTTGGAGTTGTAGCTTGTATTGTGCATTCATGTGCTTGCTGTGTTGCCATATTGATCCCTCTGTTTGCTTTGGCTTCACTTCATAGCATATTGGTACATATTAAAAATGTTGCATTATTGAGTTGCACTATACTTTTGTTGTTTGCATTAAGCATGTGTTCATCTGATATCATGAATTGACTTGATTACTTTGATTATGTGATGTTGCATCACTTGATGTTGCCCTGTTCCCTGACCTTTGTTGCCTCTGTTCATTGGGCTGCACATGTTTCACTGGCACATATGTTTTCATTTGAAGTGATATTGTCATCTTGATTGCTTGCATGTATATATATGCATTCATGTATGTGTATATGTGCTGTCATCTTGTCTGGAGTAGCTCTGCATTCACTTGCTGCTGTGTTGGCTTGATGGTTTTCTTCTTTGGTTGTATATTTGGTCGTCTGCACTTTGATATTGTGTAGCCTGGTATATGCTTTTTACGTGGTTCATGCCATGGTTTCACTACTTGTACCATTTTGACATTCCTTTGTGTCTTGGTTATATGCATTGCTGTGTCACTTGTGTACTTGAGTCAGTGTTTTGCTTCATTATGGCCTGATCATTTGTATACATTCATGTGTAATGGTCTGGTTGCATATTTGTGAGTTGTTCAGTGCACTGTTGTTTTCTGTCCACCTGAGTTTGAGCATTTGCTGTCATGTTGAATTGTGAACTTTTGTGTTGGTTCCTTTGTTATCTGAATTTGAGACTGTGTTGTTGTTTGCCGAGGTTGTTGTGCACTGACTTGAGCTTCTGGCCTTGATATCATGGTGTACATGTGAGTTGCATTTCATTTGCGGCCTTGACTTTTGTGTCATTGTTTTGAACTTGCAGTTTGAGTTGTAGACTTCATGTTGTCTTAACTTTGGTTGATGCACTGAGTTGAGTGGTGACTTGACTTTTGCATTTTGTTTATTTTTCGAAATTTCACCTGAGTTGAATCAGCTTGAAGCTCGGATTTGACCTTGTGCTGAAAGTTGTGACATTTATTTTATTGCACGTGAGTTGAACCCGGCTTTTCATTTGGGTTTGACCTGTGCTCACTTGTTCCTGTAAATCAATCAAGTGTATATCGGTGTGCACGGCCTTGTGGCATGTACAGTCATACACTATGCATGTCACATTGTTCGTGTGTGATGAATTCAAATGTAAATGATGACGAACAACCCAAATAACTGAGGCAAATAATATTTTCAAAATCCATATTTTATTTTATATTGCAAAAATATTTCTTTTTCAATTTTACCGCGTTAGTGAATATTTTTGCAGATTGCTCAGATGCTGGATTCTAACTGGAATGAAGTTGAAGATAAAATACGAGCGTGAGTGATATGTAGTGAGGAATTTATGTAAATTAAATTGTGATGTAATTAGAATCAAAATTGTATATGTATAGTGAGAGCTTGAATTTGTACTATTCAAAATTGTAATAAATATTTGTTTGAATAAAATTTCTGTTTGAATTCAAATTCTGTGTTATTTAATTTTATTCAGCAAATATTTATTTAATCTATGAAAAATAAAATAGTACATTAACAAATACATTTAAACGAATGTATATATGTTTATTATCATCAAACAAAAATCATATAAGCGCATATTCAACAATCTTCCCCTTTTGATGATAACAAACATATATTTAAGATTTTGAATATGTTAAATGTATTTGATCATTCATATGCTTTAATTGCTCCCCCTATTTAAATGCTTCCTTTCTACACAAAGCTCCCCCTACAAATATGCATACAAATAAAAATATGCAAATGAACCTAGATGCAAATAGAAAATTATTTGACCTTTGCTTGATTTTATTTGACAAAATCTTAACTTTTCTCTCCCCCTTTTTTTATCAGCAAAAGAGTAATAGTGTTAGAGAAAATAGAGAAAAAGTGATCTATATTAATCCAACATTAAAAACTCAATTAAATATAAATATTAAATTTCAATAAAAAATCAAACAAAAATCATAAATATTTTGTTATGTGCATATTCCACTTTTAGAATGATGGGAATGATGTCATCATATAAAACCATACAGTTGTGTCTATTTGTGGTATATTTATATCAGGAATTTGAATATCTACTAACCATGCATAACCGTTAGGACTTTTAAATGAGATTAGTAGTATTCCAATTTTATTTAAAAAAATGAATTCGAGTTTCTTCTAACCACGCATAACCGTGAGGACTTTTAAATAGGATTAGAATCAACTTGTTTATTTAAAAATCAACTTTTGATATGCGTTCCATACATGCATAACCGTGAGGACTTTTAAATGAGCATGGAAGCACATAACAAATTCCAAGTAATTCACCCATGCATAATCGTGAGGACTTTTAAATGAGAGTGAATACATTGGTATTTATTTATTATTACTATATATATATATATATATATATATAAGAAAAAATGTAAAATGAAAAACGAACGATTCCTGCTTAAAGTACCATATATCGACAAACTATATAGAATTTTGATGAGTGATGGTTGTTAGAAATATGATAGAGATAGAGATGGTCATGGAATTTTTACCAACAAAAAGTTTTATAACTCTTGTTTAAATTTCTAATGAAATTTACTAATTATACCGTCTCGAGTCATAATATATGATCAATGTTAGCACTCATCACTCTTTCAATCACTATTCATCTTTTTGATAATCATAGGGAGTCAGATTAGTCAAAATAGTCATTTAAAATCAGATTCAAAAATAATTATAAAATCAATTTTTCAAAAATGACTAATCTAAAAATATGGTCAAAAATGATTTTCTCGAAGGGGTTTTATAAGAAAATTTTCTGCTATTTGAAAATTATTTGAAATGAAAAATATGCAGATTTTTTTTTTGAAACACGATGCAGTTACTAAATGTCTCAAAAATCACGTTCAACCAGTAATTTTTCTATCAACTAGATTACCAGTGTAATCTGCATAAGAAATTTTCTTTCACTCGAAATTATCATTAATTGAATTTGATCGACCAAACCATGGAGTGTGCACCAAAAAATCCAAACTCAATTTTAACAACAATTTAAATGACATTCTTTTGAGTTTGAATTGAAGCCGTGTAAATAATCAGAAAACCACGAATATTGAGTTAGCCGTATTATAACCAATTGTATTAACATCCAACAAAAAACACTATTATTAATTCAAATGATATACATGAAGTAATTCAAAGAATCTAGAGATTTTTATAGTGTTCTTGGCATAAGAATATAATTTGGCCAACTATGTTGAATAAGTCAGAATCATCATCTTTTCATCATCTCATTATTGGCTGATTTAATTCAGAATACATTGCAGATTATCACATTTAATATATCGTTCAAAACATACCATTACCTGTTTTACCTTTACGATATTTTTTCGTTGTTGTCTATTGTGATTCTGTCACCTTTGAACTAGGCTAAGGAACTTTGCTTTGTCGCCCATTGTGTTTCTGGAACAGCCACAATCCAGAGAACACTGTTGTTATTCCTTAGCATGCCACCACACCTACACGGGAAAAGATTTATGTGACCTATTTGTTTTTATAGGTTCACGGTTGTTAGTGGCAGAATATATTGAAAAATAATTTTGTGGAGACCCAAAACAATTTATAATTGTTCCCTTCGGCACCCAAATTTGTTTAACTTTGAGAGATTTTATATTTGTGCCTTTTGGAACCCAAATCGGTATAGTTTTCACATGTTTGGGTCTATACCAGCAATTATTGTGATTGTGTCCATATTTTCTACAAATTGTGCACATTGAATTTTCTTGATTAATCTTGTTTTCAACAATTTTAGATTGATTATATCCAAGTCCTTTTCTAACCGTATTAACAGTTTGCTTTCCTAATAGCATATTCAACGATTTTTCAGTTTTTGAAAATTTATCTAAAGTCGTCGACAATTGTTGGACTTGTGTTTTGAGAGATTCATTTTCGATTAACAATTGTGTGCAATTTTTAATAGAATTCTCTCTTCTAGTATTTTCATTCTTTTTTAAAACCAGAATTTCATTTTCAAGTGATTTTATATTAATTTCTGATTTTTTAATTTCTTCTTCAAATGTTGGACACTTATCACACTTAGGGATCCTACTTTGATAGGTTTTAACTAATTGGTCATGTTGTTTATTTAATTTTATCAAAGTGTCTTTTTGTGATTCAAGTTTAGCATATTTTTCCCTAAGTCGTTCAAAACAGCCATTTACTTCGTGGAAATAAATAAGTAATTCAGAGTGAGTAAGTTTTGATACCTCGCTTGGCTCGTCATCGTCGCTATCAGTTATATTCCCTTGAAGGCACATATCTGCTTTCTCACTCTCACTGCTAGGACTTTGATTATCTTCATCACTTGTATCCCACGTAGCTGCAAAACTTTTCCTTTTTGATTTCTTTTTAAAGTCGCGTTGAATTTGAGGACAATTGGGCTTGATGTGTCCGGGTTGGTTGCACTTGTGACAGATGGTCTTCCGTTCTTCAGAGTAGTCTAGTGCTTTGGCTATTCTGCTTTTCGCTTTTTGAATTCGAGCTGAATTTCCATATTTGTAGTTCCACTTTTTGAATTTCTTTATTAATAGATCCAATTGTGCTGCCGCATCATCATCGTCATCGTCATCTCTTTCAGTTGTTCCTTTGAGAGCTATTGATTTCTTTCGAGTATCACTTCCTTCATGCCCTTCCTTGAATTTCATTTCTAGCTTATAAGTGGTGAGATTTCCGATGAGTACTCCGACTTTCATTTGTTTTAAATCTTTCGATTCTTGAATGGCAGTCACCTTTGCTTCAAATTTTCGTGGAAGGACTCTGAGGATTTTTCGGACTATCTCCAACTCTGTGTATGATTTTCCAAGAGCTTTTGATTTGTAAATGATATTGGAAAGTCGTCCATGCATCTTTTTGACATTTTCTTCCTTCTCCATTGTGAAGTTCTCGTATTCGCTGCTTAGCATGGCAAGGCGAGATTCTTTGACTTGAGATGTTCCTTCGTGAGTCACTTCTAGTGTGTGCCATATTTCTTGCGCAGTTAGACAATGTGAGACACGATTAAATTTAAATTGATCCAATGAATAGATAATAGAATACATAGCTTTAGCATTAGTATTTTGTAATTTATTTTCTAGTTCTGTCCATTGTTCCTTTGGTTTATCTATTTCCTGATTATCTACAGTTATAGTCGGTGCTCTATAACTTGTCTCAACAATATTCCAAGCGTCGATGGTTTTTAAAAAAAATTTCCATCCTATTTTTCCAGTAAGCATATTCACCATTGAACATTGGTGGTCTAACTATGGATTGACCCTCAGTAAAAGCAGTATTAAAAGAAGCCATTTTAAAAATTCAACTTTTTAAATTAAAAATTGGTTTTTGTAAAATCAAATTTTTAAAACAAAAACGGCTTTTGTTCCTAGCTCTGATACCACTTGTAGGATCGATTTCACCCTAGAGGGGGGGGGGGTGAGTAGGGTGATGGTGTTAATTATAAAAATTAATTACGGAAGCTTATAAAATAATTTCAACACAGGTCACAGAACAATAGCAGCACAGATAATAGCAGAATAATAAACGCAGAAATAGAACGACACAGAATTTACCCAGCTTCGGCAAAACCCTGCCTACGTGCTGCCCCCAAGGTTTCTACTAGAAATTAGATAGTCAGACGCTTACACACGTAAACTCGTGACACCCGCTATCGACTAAACCTAACTCTACGCTCAAAACCCTGCCACAACTCAGCCACTGAGTTGCGAATTCTCAAACTATGCCACGTAGTTTGTCCCCTAGTCACACGACTAGAAATTTAAATGGTTTAAAAATAAAATACAATTAAAAAACAATTTAAAATTAAAATATCCCTAATTTAAAATAAAAGCCCTTATATTATATAAAAGAGAAATCTCTTTAGAAAAATAAGCCAGCCCCTTTTTTTTAATTTGGCTCGATCCCTTTATTATTTGCTCCGTTCCTTTTGAGATAAAGGCGGCTTCATCCTTCGATCCAAATTAGGGCTTCGATCCAAATTAGGGTTTTTGAAGCGCCTGCTTTATGTTGATCGATCGCGTGGATAATTCGCGAGTAGCTTTGATCGATCTTTTCTCGTTGCTCACTTTGGCTGCTTCGTTGATCGAGTTCTATCTTTGGTTCGGTATGTAATTTATGCTTTTGTGCTTTAATGTTTTCGTACTTGAACTCGATCGATTAAATTTGCCGATGATGCTATCCTTTTATAGGAGTCAAATACCTAAATTTTCATCACATAATTTTTGTTTGAATTTGTCAAAAGATTATCTCGGCCGCTTGATGATGCTTGAACGTTTGATGATCAAACCGACCGTTAGGGAGGTTTGCTTACTGTCACTGGCCAAAATCAATTTTTTTGAAGCCAAAAAAACGTGGATCTTGTCTCATCGCGGTTTCCCTAAAAACGTGGATCTTGTCTCATCGCGGTTTCCCTAAACTTACTCCTTTTATTTCGCGCATCAAAGATTCCAAATTCAAATCTATTATGATTTTCAAATTCTAAAATTTCAATTTCAAATCGACAATTTTGAATGCTTTGATTAATATTTAAATTTGAAATTCATGTTTTCACATTCAAATCTCAATTTATTCTTTTCCAACATATTATCACTTAATGTTTAAGTAATATTAACTAAAATTTTAAATGTATATTTCTTATCAAAGTTATACAATCGAACGGTCGGTTTCTCCACCGTTATGCGGTTATACTAGTTTATCTGACTTTGTCAAATTCGTATATTTCACATCTTGATTCCTTGGCTACCACGGTATTTTGATTTCTGGCATTTTTACTTTGTAATGAAGGTTGACTTGTTCAACATTGACTTCGGCTTGGTCTTTTGGAGTTGTAGCTTGCACTGTGCATTCATGTGCTTGCTGTGTTGCCATATTGATCCCTCTGTTTGCTTTGGCTTCACTGCATAGCATATTGGTACATATTAAAAATGTTGCATCATTGAGTTGCACTGTACTTTTGTTGGTTGCATTAAGCATGTGTTCATCTGATATCATGAATTGACTTGATTACTTTGATTATGTGATGTTGCATCACTTGATGTTTCCCTGTTTCCTGACCTTTGTTGCCTCTGTTCATTGGGCTGCACATGTTTCACTGGCACATATGTTTTCATTTGAAGTGATATTGTCATCTTGATTGCTTGCATGTATATATATGCATTCATGTATGTATATATGTGTTGTCATCTTGTCTGGAGTAGCTCTGCATTCACTTGCTGCTGTGTTGGCTTGATGGTTTTCTTCTTTGGTTGTATATTTGGTCGTCTGCACTTTGATATTGTGTAGCCAGGTATGTGCTTTTTACTTGGTTCATGCCATGGTTTCACTACTTGTATCATTTTGACATTCCTTTGTGTCTTGGTTATATGCATTGCTGTGTCACTTGTGTACTTGAGTCAGTGTTTTGCTTCATTATGGCCTGATCATTTGTATACATTCATGTGTATTGGTCTGGTTGCATATTTGTGAGTTGTTCAGTGCACTGTTGTTTGCTGTCCACCTGAGTTTGAGCATTTGCTGTCATGTTGAATTGTGAACTTTTGTGTTGGTTCCTTTGTTATTTGAATTTGAGACCGTGTTGTTGTTTGCCAAGGTTGTTGTGCACTGACTTGAGCTTTTGGCCTTGATATCATGGTGTACATGTGAGTTGCATTTCATTTGCGGCCTTGACTTTTGTGTCATTGTTTTGAACTTGCAGTTTGAGTTGTAGACTTCATGTTGTCTTAACTTTGGTTGATGCACTGAGTTGAGTGGTGACTTGACCTTTGCATTTTGTTTATTTTTTGAAATTTCACCCGAGTTGAATCAGCTTGAAGCTCGGATTTGACCTTGTCTGAAAGTTGTGACATTTATTTTATTGCACGTGAGTTGAACCCGGCTTTTCATTTGGGTTTGACCTGTGCTCACTTGTTCCTGTAAATCAATCAAGTGTATATCGGTGTGCATGGCCTTGTGGCATGTACAGTGATACACTGTGCATGTCACATTGTTCGTGTGTGATGAATTCAAATGTAAATGATGACGAACAACCCAAATAACTGATGCAAATAATATTTTCAAAATCCATATTTTATTTTATATTGCAAAAATATTTCTTTTTCAATTTTACTGCGTTAGTGAATATTTTGCAGATTGCTCAGATGCTGGATTCTAACTGGATTGAAGTTGAAGATAAAATACGAGCGTGAGTGATATGTAGTGATGAATTTATGTAAATTAAATTGTGATGTAATTAGAATCAAAATTTTATATGTATAGTGGGAGCTTGAATTTGTACTATTCAAAATTGTAATAAATATTTGTTTGAATAAAATTTCTGTTTGAATTCAAATTCTGTGTTATTTAATTTTATTCAGCAAATATTTATTTAATCTATGAAAAATAAAATAGTACATTAACAAATAAATTTAGACGAATGTATATATGTTTATTATCATCAAACAAAAGTCATATAAGTGCATATTCAACAAATATTATTTGTGCAATAGACACTGTTATAATATAAGAGAATTTGATATGAAAGGGTTAGTTATCGTAAGGTAAAAACATGTCTGTGTTTATGTGTGGGCGTGTCTTACGAGATACTTTTGTTTTGAAAGGACAAGTTTAGTAATTTAATAAATTCAATTGAATATGATTCTCACGCTAGTTTACCAGACTGATCCGGGTGTTCTTCCCTTTAAATGCTCGGGTTAGACCAAGTATATTTACAGGTTCGATGTGGTGCTTTTGGAGCTTCGGCAGGAGAGCTGGAGATCTTCATTTTCGTATACACGTATCTATTTATTATCCGCTGCTTTGTTGTTGTTTATATTATCGACAATTGTAAGGACATGTTATTATAAATTCCCAGGCTGGTAGCCAGTGATTGATTATTGAACTCTGATTGATGTATGTATATACAGTTTTTGATTTGTAAAGATCATTGATATGATATTATATGTTTTCCGCTACGATGTGAGATTCTGTATTATTCTGTTTTGTTCTCTCTTCTCTCTTTCTTCTCTTCTCTTCTTCTCTCTTCTTTTCTTTCTCATGACTTTCCATCAATCTATGCTTTTTGGGTCGGACATATGTGGTTTATTGTCAATTCAAAGGATACTGATTTGCAAGTCGTCACAAAATACAATTTCCAATTTATTATTTTCAAGACCCTTAATTAGATCCAAAGAAAAATATAAGAAATGGCACAAATTGTAAAACATTAAATTGCAATGCTTACACAATTCCATTATTTTAATATAGAATAACTGAGATTCAAACTTAAGAATTGACATCTTGCTTTAGGGAAATTTAGGATTTAGTGTAATGTTTGCGTAAACAAAATTCCCCAAATGCATATATCAGATCCAAGTTATACTATAAAATTACTAAAATAGGAACAACTAAGATTTCCACTCACAAAAAGGTCCTTAGCACTTCCTCTTGGATTTGTTTACGTCCGCATAAATCTCTTTCCAGATCTCTTCCTATCGAAATATACAACAAGTAGGTTGTATATAGATTAGATTTAAAATTTCAGGACACGGAGGAGAATAGAATTAAAAATTGAATATTAAAACCTAAAATTTCTTACCTGAAACCTTGAAGAATTTCCAAATCTTGAAGAAAAACGAAACTGACAGATCTTCTTTTGGTTCCCAAAATAATTTGTGAATAAAAGTGAGAAGGCTAGGCTCTTATTTGTAGGTGTTAGAAAGCAACAGAACCGTCAGATTTAAGTCGGTTTAGAATAACAAAAATATGGACGTTCGAATACAAAAACCCTAAGCCACCACCAACACTCACCGATCGATCGGTCTACCCTAGGTAATCGATTGTTAGCGGTCGACCGATCCTAGGGAGCGGTCGACCGGTTCATTTATTTTCGAAATCGTTTAGTTTTTGCCATTGTGAATTTATTTAATTCCTTAATTAACTTTTAATGTCAACATTAATTTTAATGTTTACTTAACCCCCAAGATTACCTTTTGAATTTAAAATTTAATAATTATTTATTTATTTTGATTTGAATTCCATTTAAATTATTTTGAATCCGAAAACTTCAAATGCCCTTAACTTTTCCGTTGGAATTGGCTTTCAAAACATTATATATTGTAACGACCCGATATTTTCAACCATTCGCATCCGTTATAAGTGCATAGGCAGACACTCATGCGGAATTGAATTGCTCAAACTACCGTGTTGTAAATAAAATTTTGGCAAACCTCAGAATATACAGTAAATAAAAATCAAAGATCACAGAGTACATAAAAATGCAGCGGAAGAAAAAGAGATAGTAGTTCATGAAGCTACTATATAAATATGAGATACATCAGAGTTAAATAAGATACAACAGAAGAGTAACAGGATACATCAGGTAAAATCAGATACATCACTGAACCACTGGATACTGAAACAAAATAGATGGCTGGATCTTCAAGGAAAGCTCCAACGCCGAAGGTGAATCTTGAATGCTAACTCAATCAATCTGACCCGAGCGTAAAGCAAAACACAAAACCCTCGAGTCAGGACATAAATACTTATAAACTGTAAATCAACTCAAGTGAACAGTAACAAAATGCATCAGTAACTTAAAGGATGCTTGGGACCGCCCATCCTCTAAGGATCCGTTAAACTATTTACTATGTAGTAATATACGCTATATACGGTAGTGTCTAATCAGTAAAGTATAATCATATAGAAAATAGCATTAAGGGGATGGTGAACCTTAACGTGGTCGGATCTTTAAAACCAAAATCGTAGTGGGCTCGATATAAGGATATGACACGGCACGCGAGGCAATGCCAGGGTGGATACACCGTTTGCACTCCCAGACCGGTGGTGACGGTAAGCCAGCAGCTTCCGCCCACCACGAACAATACCCCTGAATCAAAGTGGCGCCACCGAATCGAATCACAACAGTAATAGAATGGTTTCCGATGGAGCATGCTCGATGAAAGGGTGCGACCCTTTGTGTAGCCTGGTATAGCTCCTGTTTTAGTCATATATGCCAACTCACGGGAGTTGGGTCCACGTAATATATACCTCGAGAACGTCGCCACCATCCTACTTCATTCTGGAATCTCCACCGCGTACACAGTTGTTAAAGTGGTTTTCGGTATTGGCCGGCTATAAGACAATATCCGATCCCGGTCTCTTTAACAACCAATCGTTATTATAACCCGCAGTTATAACTTTTAAAACAATATTTTATGCTTCAAAATAAAATATCGTTTCAACCCAAATCTTTATCAAAATAAAGAGTAAATCACTTCCAAACCATTTCAATATATCATCATACCATATCTTTCAATTTAAATATGTATCAAAATAAATATCAAGTCATTTCTAACCATTTCAATATATTAAATTATCATATCCTTTTAAAAACTTCCTTTCAAATCATTTTAATACATCAAAATATCATAACCTTTCAAAGCTTCATTTTTCAAATCATTTAATATCAAAATATCATATCTTTCAAAAATTCGTTTCAAATCATTTTAATATATCAAAATGTCATATCTTTCAAAACTCCATTTTTCAAATCATTTAATATCAAAATATCATATCTTTCAAAACTTTGTTTCAAATCATTTTAATATCAAAATATCATATCTTTCAGTACCACATTTCAATCATTATTCATTTTATTCAATTTAAAATACCATTTCAATTCATATTTCAAAACAGTTTATATTCCAAAATCATTTTTAATCATTAAATGAAGTTATTATGTTTAATAATTAAATTATTAAATTGCCAAAAATTCAACTTCCAAAGTTCATTTATTCACTTAAGTTTATTAAAACAGTGAAAATTCATTTTTCGCAGTATTTAGAAAACGCTACGGAAAGTTACATTCAAAACAATTCAATTTATCAAAAGACGACATTTTAAAATGTTGTAATAGGGTTTACTTAAATTTCGAATAAACTTAGTTAAATTCAACAATTTATAGCACTTACAAAAATTGCTATAATAGCTTTTAATTCAATTTAACTTTTTAGTTCATTATCATCAACTTCAGCATTTACAAATGCCGTAATATCATTTACATTGTAATTAATAGCATTTCAAAAATGCAGTCAATTAACTTCAAATATTCAATATAATTTATCAACCGATTATATTTTTATTTAAAACATTTTAACTTATAAAATCATACATTTATCACATTTAAAAACATCATTTAATTTTCCTCAAATTCATGATTTTGTAAAGTTAAATTTCCATTCAAAAATCAAGATTTAATAATAATTCACTTATTAAATTGCAATGTTGAATTTTTAAAATCCATTACATTAAATTTCAACTTAACACTTAAGTTCAAATCCTCAAATATGACTTTGTTTTATTTTTATTTACTTAACTAAAAGTTCACTTTTACGTCAATTTCATAAATTTCCAGTTTTAGTTATATTTCAAAATTTCAACTTACGATATTCATTCATTTCACATTTCAACTTTATTAAAATCATTAATATGATATAAAAATCACCTTAAATTCATTTAAATTCAAATTATCATAAATTTATCATAATTTCATATTCAATTAAATTTCCAATTATAATTAAATCAAAATTTCCAAAATAACTTACGTTCAAAATTTCTAACTTTTTCATTAATTCATTTCACTTACAATTATTCAGAAAATCAATAATTATTTACAAAAATACTTTTTTTTATTAAATTTAAAATCAAAATATTATAATAATTAAATATCTAAAATATTTAAAATTTTAGAAAAACATATTTTAACTACGGGCCTGTATATAATTTTCTACGCTAGGTAAAGTGATATGGATAATATATCATTTCAACCCATAATTTACAAAGAAAATCAGGGTTTTATCATTTCAAACCCGCAATCCCAAGTCAAAATGAAAATTTTTAAACCATTCAGGCCTATCATTTCAGCCCATAACATTTTTTTTCTAACAGGGAACTTGCAGTGTGATCATATACATAAATAATATAAACAAGGTCAATATCACAATATACAGTCATATATCAGATGTCAGGTGAAAATTAACAGTTTTAACATGGTAATAATATGGTAATAACATGGCATAGCATATCATATGATCATCATTAACTTGCATAAACATTTTTTATTACTAAACACTTGTCATCAATTCATTTTTCATAAGTATAAATGTCAGAGTGAGAAAGACTCACTTTTTCAAGCTGAAGACCAAAACAACAAACACAAGTGCGATTCCAAAAGCACGACAAGCACGATATAGCATGAATTTTGATTTGAATGAATGGAGAGCCTTAATATTTATCTTGTAAACAATAACCAAAACAAGACAATATACACATAAATATTCAACGCAAAACAATGTTGAAACAATAAAAATACGAAGCAACAAAGGAATAGATTACTTGACCTTGCTTTAACCATTCAAATGCTTGGCCTAAGAGGTTCTTGGGTTCAGCCATGATGATGATATAGCTTAGGTTTGGCACCATAACTCACGGCTAGAAGGAGTATGGAGTGGTAGGGTTATAACATGAAGCATACAATTGGTCAAGGCAACATATATGAAGTTTCTGAGCACAACAAGGCTCGGCCTTGGGTCAAGTGGGGCTTGGCCATACTTGTACAGGTTTGGACAGTAGATGGAGGGGTGTGGGGAGGTCTGGAAAAGGTGGTGGTAGCGGCCTATGGTGGTGGCCAAGGTGGTGGATGAAGATATGAAGTGATAAGGTGACTATCATGAATGTTTCAAGGCTTTATGCATTGTTTTTGTGGAGTTTTGGTTCATGGAGTCTTGGCCATGTCAATTTCAGATCTAGACAGAGGCTAAGATGAAGTGTAGTGGTGGTAGCAATGTGGTGGTCGTGGCTAGAGGTGGTGGCCATGGTGAAGTATGAAGGTGGTGAAGTAATAGTGGTGGCTAGGGCATTGTTTTGGACATTATTTGCAATTTTCTGGAGTTTTGTCACCAAGGGAGGTGTGGCCATGGATGGATCTGAAATGATGGCTGGAGATGATGCCAAGGAAGAGTGGTAGGGGATGGTGGAGAGTATGGTGGTGATGGTGGGTGGTAGAGGCCAATCCAGAAAGCATAGAAAACTAGGCAAAATACATAGAAAATGAGAAGAAAAAGGTAGAAAAAGATGTAGCCATTACCAGATTTTTTTTCTCAAGATGGAGGCCATTATTTTTAGGGTTTTGGAGCTTGAAAATCGTGAATAATATGAGGGAGTCGGCTGCAAAGGATGAGGAAAGGAATGGCTAAGATAAATTGATGTATTAATTGCAAAAAGAAACGGATAAAACGTCTTTACGTTTCAGGCTTTTAAGATCTCTTAACTTTCTAAACCTTCTGCATTTCCTTTTCTTTTTAATTTTATAAAAATAAAATAAACTCAGAAATGTTATTTAAAACCGAAACTAAGTAAGAATAAAATAAAATAAATAATTTATTTTAAGTAAAATAGAAAAAGGAAATAAGAAATTGCTTAAAAATAGCAACCCTGACATAAAAATTACAAGAAAATCTCCAATGACATTGGAAAATTTATTACTTCACAAAAAAAATATTATAACAAAAAATTTGAATTAAAAATGGTTTAAAACATTTTCAAGGTAAAATAATAATTTAATTTTTATTAAATAGAAAGTTAAATAAAGAAAAATGCAGAAAATACCAACTAGGCTTTATAAATTGAAATAAATTCAAATAAATTTTAGAAAAATTATATTATCATTTTAAAAATTCTTAAAAGTCAAAATATACATAATATAACATATTATCACATATTAAAATAAAATATAACAAAGAAGAAGTAATTTATACAATTTAAAATAGTCATTGTTAAATAACCCTATATACGCACAATATTGTAAATGGTATAACTTTCACAATTTACATCCGATTTCAACGAAACGAAAAGTGGTGTTCTTAGAATTTTATGTACTTTCATAATAAAAGAAAAAAAAATTTTAAACTTTTAAAATTTTAAGTTGAAAGTCACAGTTTGACTATTTTGACCAAAATCAGCATTTCAGGCAAATATTCAACTTACACAAGTTTGGAATTATAACTCATATAAAATCAAGATTTATATTTAAATAATAAAATTTAATCATTACAAATAAGTAAAATAAGTTTTTAAATCAAAATTTTATATTAAAATAATTAAAATATACAATAAAATAATTACAAAATACAGGGTTGTTACACTCTCCCCCACTTAAAACTTTTCGTCCCCGAAAAGGAATGAGGTATGGAAGGGCACAAAAAAGATAGAGTGAAATAGGATTAAGATAAGATGACAAGAAGATTGAAGGTGGAGGTGATCTTTCTAAGATCCTCCAGAATCAAGAACACAAGCACGAAAAAGGTGGATTCAAAATGATTACCAAAGGTCTATCAAAGATTATAGAAAGATTTCTAAACAGAAAGATTATAGAAAGATGCCTATACCGGTCTATAGCAAGATAAGGATGATAAGGACAATCAAAAGATAGTTTGAAAAACAAAATAAGGAAATGAATTTGAAAGCATGGAGATTTCAACTTAAACAGAGAATAAATCTTTACACAAGTTAAATAAATCTTAACTATCTCAAATTTCATTATCTTATTATCCAATCATCTAAAATTAACCATTTTTTAAAACCATGGATTTGAAAAATAATCATTTATTGCACTCACAATGTACTTAATAAATTTTATTCTTCTTTATTCCTAATTAAATTAAATTTATTCCTCTCAATATATTTATCACTTATGTTAAACATACTTACACTTATTATAACTACTTTCTTTTATTCTTAGTTCTTTTAAAATTAATTTATTGTAAGTTATTCAATTACCCTTTATTATATTTACCCCTGTTAATCCTTAAAATTTAAGTGTATAACATTTATTATAACCACTCAGATTTTATTTATAAAATCTTTTTATATCGTATATTATCCAATTACATTTTAACTTCTGAAATTCTGGTAATTTATATTTGAATGCAATTGTATTATACAAATAAAATTTCCAATTCAATCATTTCAAGCTTAAATCATTTATTCAATTTTTTTTTTATTTTCTTTTTATAATTGAAATTATTCTTTAAAAATAGAATTTAAGAATTAAATTTCCGATTTCTTCAGACCATTTAGAGATAAGAAATAATATATATACATATATAATATGTCAAATCAAATTTCAATCATATATATATATATATATATTATAAATCAAGTCATATTTTAGAAATTCAAATCAATTTAATTTCTCAAAACAAAGCTGTAGCAAGACTACAGAACAGTCTCTTAACTTCGAAACTCGAAAATGAACGTCGATGATGTCGCGATCATCACCGAAGTTATTTTCCAGCGACAAAGAGAAAAGCACTAATTTTAAACCTTTAAAAATTCTTTGAAAACAAATTCTATTCAAAATACTTTAAATAATATGACCTTTTAAAACTTTAAACCAAAGTTCGAAATAACCGGGATTTAAATCCTCAAATTCCTGTTTTAAATTCATTTCATTAAGTTCCATAAATTTACTTATATATCAAAATTTATTTCATTAACCAATTTTTTTTTTAAATATATTGTGTCCGTTTGTTCTGTCAAAGTGTTTTGGAAATCTTATCGATAGCGTTGATCAGACGTATCGATCAGAAACCCAACTCAACATCAACAACTCAAACAACACAATATATATAACATTTTAATTTTTAAATACTAGTTTACAAATACACTATGCATGAATAGATTTTCAAAGAAGGATAGAGATTCAAATTTTTCTGATTAACACTAATCAAAGGAGATTATGATTTAAAAATAAGTTGGAAACAAGGATGACATGATTAAATAACAGAATAGGAAGATGGATAAGCTTATATAAATCACGGGGAACCTTAACTGGGTCAACCGTGACTTAAAGAATAAGATCAATGTTGATTTTTCTAGGGTAAATCTACATTCGATCTCAAGAGTTAGAGTTTGAAATAACAAAAGATATTAGCATCTAAACCAAGGATAGATAAGAGTCTCTGGTGAATCGATGCTAACTGCAAAGGAGTTTTCCCCCTTTTCAATTAAATTTGAAATTGGCGTGATCGCCGACTCACTAGAAAGATCATTCGAAGCGGAGTTATGGAATACTCCAGAGTCAAAAGAAGATGAATAGTGAGGGATACGAATGGATTTTGGAACTGTAGGGAACGTTCCAAAATACAAAGGAATCGAGTCAAAAGAGAGAGATTCAAACTCGAATGAAAGTGATTCTGTAAATACATTCACTCCATATGCTGAGTTTTGCCTAGAGCTACCAAAGCTTTGATACCAACTGTAACGACCCGATATTTTCAACCATTCGCATCCATTATAAGTACATAGGCAGACACTCATGCCGGAATTGAATTGCTCAAAATACCGTGTTGTAAATAAAATTTTGGCAAACCTCAGAATATACAGTAAATAAAAATCACAGATCACAGAGTATATAAAAATGCAGCGGAAGGAAAAGAGATAGTAGTTCATGAAGCTACTATATAAATATGAGATACATCAGAGTTAAATAAGATACAACGGAAGAGTAACAGGATACATCAGGTACAAATCAGATACATCACTGAACCACTGGATACTGAAACAAAATAGATGGCTGGATCTTCAAGGAAAGCTCCAACGCCGAAGGTGAATCTTGAATGCTAACTCAATCAATCTGACCCGAGCGTAAAGCAAAACACAAAACCCTCGAGTCAGGACATAAATACTTATAAACTGTAAATCAACTCAAGTGAACAGTAACAAAATGCATCAGTAACTTAAAGGATGCTTGGGACCGTCCATCCTCTAAGGATCCGTTAAACTATTTACTATGTAGTAATATACGCTATATACGGTAGTGTCTAATCAGCAAAGTATAATCATATAGAAAATAGCGTTAAGGGGATGGTGAACCTTAACGCGGTCGGATCTTTAAAACCAAAATCGTAGTGGGCTCGACATAAGGATATGACACGGCACGCGAGGCAATGCCAGGGTGGATACACCGTTTGCACTCCCGGACCGGTGGTGACGGCAAGCCAGCAGCTTCCGCCCACCTCGAACAATACCCCCGAATCAAAGTGGCGCCACCGAATCAAATCACAACAGTAATAGAATGGTTTCCGATGGAGCATGCTCGATGAAAGGGTGCGACTCTTTGTGTAGCCCGGTATAGCTCCTGTTTTAGTCATATATGCCAACTCACGGGAGTTGGGTCCACGTAATATATACCTCGAGAACGTCGCCACCATCCTACTTCATTCTGCAATCTCCACCGCGTATACAGTTGTTAAAGTGGTTTTCGGTATTGGCTGGCTATAAGACAATATCCGATCCCGGTCCCTTTAACAACCAATCGTTATTATAACCCGTAGTTATAACTTTTAAAACAATATTTTATACTTCAAAATAAAATATCATTTCAACCCAAATCTTTATCAAAATAAAGAGTAAATCATTTCCAAACCATTTCAATATATCATCATACCATATCTTTCAATTCAAATATTTATCAAAATAAATATCAAGTCATTTCTAACCATTTCAATATATTAAATTATCATATCCTTTTAAAAACTTCCTTTCAAATCATTTTAATACATCAAAATATCATAACCTTTCAAAGCTCCATTTTTCAAATCATTTAATATCAAAATATCATATCTTTCAAAAATTCGTTTCAAATCATTTTAATATATCAAAATGTGATATCTTTCAAAACTCCATTTTTCAAATCATTTAATATCAAAATATCATATCTTTCAAAACTTCGTTTCAAATCATTTTAATATCAAAATATCATATCTTTCAGTACCACATTTCAATCATTATTCATTTTATTCAATTTAAAATACCATTTCAATTCATATTTCAAAACAGTTTATATTCCAAAATCATTTTTAATCATTAAATGAAGTTATTATGTTTAATAATTAAATTATTAAATTGCCAAAATTTCAACTTCCAAAGTTCATTTATTCACTTAAGTTTATTAAAACAGTGAAAATTCATTTTTCGCAGTATATAGAAAACGCTACGGAAAGTTACATTCAAAACAGTTCAATTTATCAAAAGCCGACATTTTAAAATGTTGTAATAGGGTTTACTTAAATTTCGAATAAACTTAGTTAAATTCAACAATTTATAGCACTTACAAAAATTGCTATAATAGCTTTTAATTCAATTTAGCTTTTTAGTTCATTATCATCAACTTCAGCATTTACAAATGTCGTAATATCATTTACATTGTATTTAGTAGCATTTCAAAAATGCAGTCAATTAACTTCAAATATTCAATATAATTTCTCAACCGATTATATTTTTATTTAAAACATTTTAACTTATAAAATCATACATTATCACATTTATAAACATCATTTAATTTTCCTCAAATTCATGATTTTATAAAGTTAAATTTCCATTCAAAAATCAAGATTTAATAATAATTCACTTATTAAATTGCAATGTTGAATTTTTAAAATCCATTACATTAAACTTCAACTTAACACTTAAGTTCAAATCCTCAAATATAGCTTTGTTTTATTTTTATTTACTTAACCAAAAGTTCACTTTTACGTCAATTTCATAAATTTCCAGTTTTAGTTATATTTCAAAATTTCAACTTACAATATTCATTCATTTCACATTTCAACTTTATTAAAATCATTAATATGATATAAAAATCACCTTAAATTCATTTAAATTCAAATTATCATAAATTTATCATAATTTCATATTCAATTAAATTTCCAATTATAATTAAATCAAAATTTCCAAAATAACTTACGTTCAAAATTTCTAACTTTTTCATTAATTCATTTCACTTACAATTATTCAGAAAATCAATAATTATTTACAAAAATCCTTTTTTTATTAAATTTAAAATCAAAATATTATAATAATTAAATTTCTAAAATATTTAAAATTTTAGAAAAACATATTTTAACTACGGGCCTGTATATAATTTTCTACGCTAGGTGATATGGGTAATATATCATTTCAACCCATAATTTACAAAGAAAATCCGGGTTTTATCATTTCAAACCCGCAATCCCAAGTCAAAATGAAAAATTTAAAACCATTCAGGCCTATCATTTCAGCTCATAACATTTTTTTTCTAACAGGGAACTTGCAGTGTGATCATATACAGAAATAATATAAACAAGGTCAATATCACAATATACAGTCATATATCAGATGTCAGGTGAAAATTAACAGTTTTAACATGGTAATAATATGGTAATAACATGGCATAGCATATCATATGATCATCATTAACTTGCATAAACATTTTTTTATTACTAAACACTTGTCATCAATTCACTTTTCATAAGTATAAATGTCAGAGTGAGAAAGACTCACTTTTTCAAGCTGAAGACCAAAACAACAAACACAAGTGCGATTCCAAAAGCACGACAAGCACGATATAGCATGACTTTTGATTTGAATGAATGGAGAGCCTTGATATTTGTCTTGTAAACATTAACCAAAACAAGACAATATACACATAAATATTCAACCCAAAACAATGTTGAAACAATGAAAATACGAAGCAACAAAGGAATAGATTACTTGACTTTGCTTTAACCATTCAAATGCTTGGCCAAGGAGGTTCTTGGGTTCAGCCATGATGATGATATAGCTTAGGTTTGGCACCATAACTCACGGCTAGAAGGAGTATGGAGTGGTAGGGTTATAACATGAAGCATACAATTGGTCAAGGCAACATATATGAAGTTTTTGAGCACAACAAGGCTCGACCTTGGGTCAAGTGGGGCTTGACCATACTTGTACAGGTTTGGACAGTAGATGGAGGGGTGTGGGGAGGTCTGGAAAAGGTGGTGGTAGCGGCCTATGGTGGTGGCCAAGGTGGTGGATGAAGATATGAAGTGATAAGGTGACTATCATGAATGTTTCAAGGCTTTATGCATTGTTTTTGTGGAGTTTTGGTTCATGGAGTCTTGGCCATGTCAATTTCAGATCTAGACAGAGGCTAAGATGAAGTGTAGTGGTGGTAGTAAGGTGGTGGTCGTGGCTAGAGGTGGTGGCCATGGTGAAGTGTGAAGGTGGTGAAGTAATAGTGGTGGCTAGGGCATTGTTTTGGACATTATTTGCAATTTTGTGGAGTTTTGTCACCAAGGGAGGTGCGGCCATGGATGGATCTGAAATGATGGCTGGAGATGATGCCAATGAAGAGTGGTAGGGGATGGTGGAGAGTATGGTGGTGATGGTGGGTGGTAGAGGCCAATCCAGAAAGCATAGAAAACTAGGCAAAATACATAGAAAATGAGAAGAAAAAGGTAGAAAAAGATGTAGCCATTACCAGTTTTTTTTTCTCAAGATGGAGGCCATTATTTTTAGGGTTTTGGAGCTTGAAATTCGTGAATAATATGAGGGAGTCGGCTGCAAAGGATGAGGAAAGGAATGGCTAAGATAAATTGATGTATTAATTGCAAAAAGAAACGGATAAAACGTTTTTACGTTTCAGGCTTTTAAGATCTCTTAACTTTCCAAATCTTTTGCATTTCCTTTCCTTTTTAATTTTATAAAAATAAAATAAAATCAGAAATGTTATTTAAAACCGAAACTAAGTAAGAATAAAATAAAATAAATAATTTATTTTAAGTAAAATAGAAAAAGAAAATAAGGAATTGCTTAAAAATAGCAACCCTGACATAAAAATTACAAGAAAATCTCCAACGACTTTGGAAAATTTATTGCTTCGCAAAAAATATATTATAACACAAAATTTGAATTAAAAATGGTTTTAAAACATTTTCAAGGTAAAATAATAATTTAATTTTTATTAAATAGAAAGTTAAATAAAGAAAAATGCAGTAAATACCAACTAGGCTTTATAAATTGAAATAAATTCAAATAAACTTTAGAAAAATTATATTATCATTTACTTAAAAGTCAAAATATACATAATATAACATATTATCAAATATTAAAATAAAATATAACAAAGAAGAAGTAATTTATACAATTTAAAATAGTCATTGTTAAATAACCCTATATACGCACAATATTGTAAAGGGTATAATTTTCACAATTTACATCCGATTTCAACGAAACGAAAAGTGGTGTTCTTAGAATTTTATGTACTTTCATAATAAAAGAAAAAAATTAAAATTTTAAAGTTTTAAGTTGAAAGTCACAGTTTGACTATTTTGACCAAAATCAACATTTCAGGGACATATTCAACTTACACAAGTTTGGAATTATAACTCATATAAAATCAAGGTTTATATTTAAATAATAAAATTTAATCATTCCAAATAAGTAAAATAAGTTTTTAAATCAAAATTTTATATTAAAATAATTAAAATATACAATAAAATAATTACAAAATACAGGGTTGTTACATATATGAAAATTGATCAGAAAATCACCATAAATGCAACGACATAACTTTCATGGTCAAATTATGACTGTTATAAAATTTCTATTTTTAGCCTTATTATTAATTTATTAATTAATTTCTTTCTTATTAGTTAATTTTTTTATTAATTTTTACGGGGTGCTACACTAGCATACCATGAACGATGCATAAAGTTATGCCAGTATAACATTACTGAGATTACAAATTGTCCCTTGATTAGAGTTTTCAAAGAGGTATGAATGATGTGATGGAGCCGGGCCGGTGGGTAAATTGGGTGTCCACCATGTAAATTGGATAAATTTCAAAAAGATTCCCATTATAGATATTTATTAGGTTTATGAAGTTTGAATTTATTATTACATCTAACCTAATATGTTCAAATAAAAAGCTGATTTTATTTAACTTTTTTAATTTGTTTAAAAGATAGATTTGACCAAATTTGTATTTGGTATATTCGTAAGTATATCCAAATATACTCAAGTGTATATAGTGTAAGTGTAACTTTTCATATTACGTACATAGTTAATGCGTATGTGTATAAGTGTTGGGATTTACATAATAACGGGCACACTTGCCGTTTATACACGCATTAACTGTCCAAAAATTTGTTTGCAAATATATGTATGGGTGTGTGCGCGTGTGTGTGTATAAATAAATATTTTTATATTAAATTAAATCCCTTACAAATCTAAGTTGAATTTACCAAATCAACAAATCTAAATTCAATTTTTTCCCAAAACATCAAGTTATTTAATTTATTCAAACAAAAAAATAGATCTATAATAATTAAAAAGGGTATTTTGTAAATATACTGCATGTGTGTTCTTTTGTCAAAAAAACAACTTTTCATTTTCCCCCTTTTGTTCGATCGATATGGTTTATTTTGTGACAAAATTAACGATTAAAAGTCAAATGTGAATATAATTGCTAAATTAACCTCTTGACTTGAAATGAAAGATTAATTTTTTAATAAAAAAGAAACAGTTTATTGAACGATGTTAATTTATGTGGGTTTGTACATCAAAATTGTTTACAGAACAATTTCAACACACACACACATATACACTTTTGCTAAAAATGCAACCTTCTGTTTTTTCCCTTTCATTCAACTGATATGGTTTATTTTGCAACATAATTAACGATTAAAAATTAAATGTTTATATAATTGTTAAATTAAAATCTTGACTTGAGGTGAAAGATTAATTTTTTTAATCAAGAAGAAACACTTTACCGAATAAAACTAGGATGTTAATTTATGTGGGTTTATACATCAAAATATATCTTCTCTAATACATACATACATGCAACATACATATATGTATGTATGTGTGTACACACACATACATACATATACATACATATATAATTTTTTGTCAAACCATTTATTGTAAAATTGTTTACAGACTAATTTTAATACACACATGCCTGTGTGTGTATGTACATATTTGCGTGTGCACACATGTACATACATATGTGCATGTGTTTTGAAATAGAAAACTAATTATGAAATAATGGAAATTAGCATCGATATTTAGCTAAATAAATATATACATCTGAAACAACATCAACACGGTAGAATATCAATATATATTGTCATAAACATATTTAACATCTAATGTCTTCTCATGGCAGCGTGCCCCTTTCCCTTACCCATCCGTCCCTTCCCTTTGTACCTCCAACTGTTCGTACCATACTTACCTCCTCTACCTCTATCCGACCCACCTACCCTTGTCTCTCCTCCCCCGCTTCCTCCCGACCTGTTTCCTCCTTTGTTCCCTATTCACTCTGTTCCATCTTCTTCAGCTATCCCTCCTTGTTTGACTCCTCTGCTCCTCCTCCTATCAGTCCTCCTCTCGCTGTCTCTAAGTGTTCTTCACTTTTCAACTCTAAACATAGAAACGAATGTATCTACTCTCATGTTCATTTTGACAATATCCACAATGGTTCTGCTCTTGCTTCTCCCCCTGAAGTAATCAATGTAGGAATCAAATCATGGTCTGGATGGCTTGTTGGTTTCTCTCTTGGTGATACCGTTATCTTTATGGTAGTCAAATCCCATCTTGCAAGAATCTGGAAACATAAAGGTTTGTATGAGATGTTATCAGACAGGAAGGATTACTACTTCTCATTTTCATGTGAAGAGGACAAATTGAAGGTCTTAAAAATGGATCCCACCTTTATCTAAGGCCACATGTTTATCATATCTTCTTGGAGCTGTAGTTTTGATTCAACCAATCAAAAATCAAAAGCGTTCCAGTATGGGTTCATCTATTTAATATTCCATTAATGGCTTGCACACTAATTGGAATTAATTGGCTATGTTGTCACGTAGACAAATTGATCTGTTATGATGAAAAAAAGAAAAAAATGAAGAGATTTGGGTATGCAAAATGTTTGATAGAGATCTCTCCAAACAAGGAATTGCTTGATTTTATAAGTGTAGGTAATGAATTTTGTGAAAAAGTTCAAGCTGAATACTCTTGGCGCCCATTAATTTGTACACATTGTAGGATGTTCGGCCACGCTACTTTTAATTGTGAGTTGAATTCTGATGATTTGGATGGTGAATTTGAAGGAAATGATACAGTAAAAGGTAAATATGTTGAATCTGGACCTGTTAAAGAAGTTGCTGAGAATGTTAAGAATGCTTCAACTTAAGAAAATTCTAAGTTTGTGGAAGTTAAAAGAAAACTGAAAAAGCAAAAAATGACTTGGAGATAGATTACGCAGGACAAATCCGACAAGGCAAAAGTTTCAAAGAACAATATAATACAAGCACCGTTGCTGAAAGCTCTGAAGAAGTGCAAAAGGTTATTTCTGCATTTATCCTTCCGTCTTAAATGCTGAACAAAACTATGAAGTGGATATGCATGATCAATACCCTGATCAATGTAATATTATTGCTAATTCTGGGAAATCTATATTTGAGGATATGCCTAACCTCTAGTTCAATAAATGTACTGCACTTAAGGAGTTGAAGGATGGTAAAATAATTAGCACTGTTGATCTAGATGCATTCATTGATACTACAAATAAATCTTCCCATAATAATATACATGTCCTTATTGGTCAATTTCAGCCCTCCTATGCAACTACTTCTGTTCTCGACCCTAATCCTACTCTCAATTCAATCTCGAATCCTAACTTACAATCTTCTAATACCCTTTCAGCATCAGATGCTACTTAACCTGAATATTGCCTCATACACCCTCTTGTACCACTGACATGCACAACTTGGGCAGCACAAGGACATGGACACAATATTCCAAAATTTACATCAACCATCCACTTCACAATATCATTCAACTACTCAAACAGATCCCTCATTATCAATTTTATAATCCCCGTACGCCTCTCTAAACCTCCTGATCGTATTTTAGATCCTCATCATCTAAATGACCGTACAGTTTCATTACATTCCATTGAAACCACTAAATCTTCAAAAAGAAGAGGCAGACCAAAGAAATCTATCTCCTACTCTTCTCTGTCTTCTGATCTTGATAAAGGAAAGAATTTTTCTATTGATCAAGCTAACTTAAAACTCCTTGAAATCTTTTCTCTTGCATCTAGTGTTAAAACCAAATCTACTTCCAAATTATTGTTTCGTTAATGCTTGACAACATAGGGTATTGGACGTAAGAGGTGCCCACTCTTATGACAAGCATATTTAAATAAAGAATCTTCTTCATGTTCACAAAATTTAACTTCTAGTTATCTCTGAAACAAAGCTTAACTATGATCTCTCTTTCGAAATTGCTCATTTTATCAATCCAAACTAGTCAATTAATCTTGCCCAAACCCTATATGATCAATTGCTTATCATATGGAAGCATTTTCTCTATTTCTCCTCTCTTAGTTCATAGATAATTAATCCATACTTTAATCACTCACATTCCATCCAATTGCTTCTTCCATCTTACCTCAATATATGCTGAAGATAATCATAGACAAGTAATGCTTGATCTAATTCCAGCTCTTAATCCTTTATTCTCCGCATGGATATGCTTTGGAGTTTGGAATTATATGCAATTTGCTCAGGACAAATCAGATGGTAACTCCTCTTTCATATCAATCAACCAAACCTCTCTACAACTGCATTCACCATTCAAATCTTATTCCAATTAGCTCTACTAGGAATTTGGAACAACAGTAACAGAAATGGCAGCAAAACTTTCTACAAGCTTGATGAATCCTATCACAACATAGAATCCATATCCACATGGCCTAATTGTTGCTCATTTTCCTAACCCTTCATTATCTGACCATTCCCCAATTATTTTGGATTGGGGTAAAGTTGCCATTCTTTATTTTCATTTTTTAATTTCTGTACTAACCATTGGGACTTTAAAAAAATTATTATGGATTCTTGGAATATTACTCAATATGGTAACCCTATGGGCATTTTGCAGACTAAATTAAGGAAGTTAAAAGGCACATTAAAAATTGGGCTCACAAGAATTATGGTGATGTTTCTAGACTCTCATCCAGCTTAAGAATCCTCCTTTCAAATGTTCAATCTTCCCTGCTGATAAATCCCTTTGATATTTCTCTATTCAATGAAGAACATAATCTAAAAGATACTCTTAGGAAGGCCATTCAGGAAGAAGGCAAAATGGCTATGTAGAAAGTTAAAGACCATTAGGATAAATATGGAGACAGAAATTCTTCATACTTTCATAAATCTCTAAAGATAAACGAGGCATGTAAAAACATTTGGCCCATATAAGACAAGAATAACCAATACTATGGTAATCCTGAATCTATTCAAGGTGCATTTCTAGATTAGTTTAAAGGTATCCTTGCTAGCCCTAATCCCATTATCTCAACCTTGTCCCAATTCAACTTGCCTACAATTTCTGAAGTTTCAAAGCAATCTCTTATTTCTGAAGTTACTTCTTAAAACAAACTATATTTGTTGTAATTTTCAGCACCCCCTCGCATCTTCCGTTATGCGCGCACTTCATTTAGTGTAGAAGAAGCAAGACCACTGAACGAAACTCTTTTAGTGCCAGCGTCATAGTTGGATATCGCTACATCCGCCTTGAGCACATATATTTTCATGGCAATATTTGTAACAAAAGGAATCCCTTGTTGTTACATGCTACCAATCCCATATATATGCTGATTTTTTTTGGAATATCTTATGATATGAGACTAATCATAATCCAATCTACGCACCCATTCTAATACAATACGAGCCACACCTAACAGATCTCCACCTTGACGAGCATTTTCTCAATTCAACTTGAAGTTATACAGAGTCCTCAAACACTTGGATAAGTTTGCTAACATCTCCAGCAGTTTAGATTAGGTCGTTACCACCTCAAACAGTGTGGCCAAGCTGTTTTACAAAGAGTTCTCTTTCACACTGTTGGAGCAGGCCGCGTTCTAACTTATAACTCACCTTAATGAGAATCTCGAGCTCATACCACATATTGGAGCGTACTTAGGTTAACGCTGCATCATATTGGTCCATCGAACTATCGGCTCCGATACCATGTTGAAATTTTCGACACCCCCTCGCATCTTCCGCTATGCGCACACTTCATTTAGTGTAGAAAAAGCAAGACCACTGAACGAAGCTCTTTTGGTGCCAACGTCATGATTGGATATCCCTACATCCGTCTAGAGCACATATATTTTCATGGCAAAATTTATTTTTAACAAAAAAAATCCCTTGTTGTTACATGCTACCAATTCCATATATATGCTGATTTCTTTTTGGAATATCTTACGATGTGAAACTAATCATAATCCAATTTACGCACCCACTCTAATACAATGCGAGTCACACCTAACAGTATCTCCCAATAAGTTATGCTATCTATCATGCATGTCATGTGCTTATGTGGGCATCAAATGATGGATTGATTAGGATTTTGTCTCTGATATAGAAGATTTTACTAGCTTAAAATGAAAGAATTCTGAATACTGTCAGAAATAGTAGGATATTACTTATAATATATAAGCATTGAAAGCAAGCAACACCAGTAGAATCTATGCTGATGGATTGAAAATCCGGCTAGATGCACAATATTGAAAGGAAGAAATGAAAGCCTTGATCCTTGTATTATGGGAAATTTAGACGTTAGATTGTTTATATATATATGAAATCATTATGTACTGAAAATTTATAAGGTGAATAATTTAATTAAGTAATGACATAAATTAGATAATGACAATGTTCCATATAAATTAAGTATTCATAAGGAATATGTTATAATTATAATCACGCTAATACATGGTATGTATTAAATTCATTCATCCATTGTGAGAGATATTTAAGTTATTTATTATTATTGATATAGTATATGTAAATATGAATAGTGAATATGCTACATACTATTTTTATGTTTAGTCTCACATCGTGGGATAAGTTCTATTCCAAGCTCCTAAAAGAACTAATGTAACAGAAATGTATGATTAATCTCTGTAGCGAATGAAATATTTTCTTCTTCTTTCTCTAATGTCTTCTTATTTCCTTCTATTTTATAACACGTTATCAACATGTTCTCTAAAAAAAATATAGATCTACAGCTGAGATAATCTATGAAATCAGATCTATTCTTTTTCAGACCTAATTATAGATCTGAAAATGGTAAGTCATTTTTTTGATCAGATTGATCTAATCTTTCAAATCATTTTTTATTTTTATTTTTCTTAGATTTCATTCCATTTTAGATCTACTTCTTCAGATCTGAATCTATTGTCTTATCTTTTAGAATTTGTTATATTAGTCTTATAATTTTAGATCTCATATAGATCTAAAATTTGAGATCTCATTCTTATTTTGTTGGTTATTATATTTCAGATCTCATTCTACTACATATCTTTTTTGCTAATCTTATTCTATTGTAAATCTCAATACCATGATTATTTTTATGTTTTGAGTTCATTCGTTTTGAAAAGCAAGTTTGAACTTGACAAAATTTGACATTGTTGATTCAAGCAATTTTATTGAATTTGATTGTATTTTAGTTTGGATATGGATTTGAGAGATCCAAACATGGTTGGTAAATGGAGTTTTCATTCCGAAACCTTTTGATTTGATTTAGATTTGAATGAAGGCTTTGAAAATTATTTTGATATATGATTTATATTTCCAGAAGAAATATTTTTGTTAACCCGCCTTTTTACCAGGCCATGGACATGCGGGTTTAACTTAATCGGTTGCACGTTCGTCAAGGCTGGTGTACGATGGATTCAGTCGACTGGATGGATGGATGACGCAACGTGCTTAGGAGATGGAAATATGACTGGATAAAGATGGATCAACTATAGTTTGGGTCTAGGAAATATGGTTCGGCATTGGCAACCATTCAGCATGGTAGGTCGACCGGCACGATGGATCGTTCGGCATACGAGGTCGCTCGGCACGTTGGATCGTTCGGCATTGGTAGGTCGCTCGGCATCAGGGATCGTTCGGCATGGTAGGTCGTTCGGCAGGATGTATCGTTCGACATCAGGGATCGATCGGCATTAGATGTATCACTCGGCATCCTAGCAGCGTTCGGCACGGAAGTAGCGTTCGGCATTAGACTAGCGTTCGGCATGATGGCTTCGTTCGGCATTGGACGAGTGTTCAGCATGGAAGCATCATTCAACATCCAACCTCGTTCGACATCAGACATCGTTCGGCATCGGGGTAGTTCGGCACTCATTAGTGGCTCGGCCTTTGGATGGTTCGGCATCCGATGGTGGCTCGGCATAAGGAGGAGGACGGCAGATGCCGCTCGGCATAAGGTCCTGGTTCGGTATTAGGAGGTTGGCTCGGCATTAGGAGGTAGGTCGGCTTGAGGGTTTAGCAAAGGATGGTACGGCCATGGTTGTTGTTCGGCACAAGTAGTTTGGTTACAATGGGAAGCACGGTTCGGCATATGGCCTTGGTGGGCCGGAATCATTCAGAGAGCCCAACATCTACCTGGACGTGTCTATAAATAGAGCACGTAGAGCTTCAGAAAAGGGGGACTTCATTTTGATCTTCTTCTTCTTCTTCTTCTCCTCTTCTTTCGGACTTTCTATTTTCTAAGGCTAAGGCTAGCCTATCACTTTGTAACTGTAATCGATTGTTACCGCAATAAAAAAGAAAACTTCTAGAGTGGACGTAGGCCAGAGTTAGCCGAACCACTATAAAATCTATTGTTCTTTACTGCTTTCATTTTAATTTTAACTGTTCTTCATATTATTACTCTCTACACACACTCTATCTGTTATCAGTAACTGTTAATTGGTGCTTTCAATTACATTTGGGTGTTAGTGACCAATTTTGGCGCTAACATTTTGGTGCTTTCACTGAGAAGAACTAGCGCCCGCTATATCGGATAGAAGTTTGGATTTGGAAGACAATGGCTAGGCAAAACAGTAGAAGGCTAAGGGCTGAGAGAAGCCAACATGAGGGAAGTCAAGAGGCTTCCTCTGGAGATGGAGCAGGTGGAGCATCCATTTACATCACTAAAGAGGAAATGTAGGCGATGATGAAAAGACAAGAGGAGATGATGCAGACTCTTCTCAGACAATTTGCACAAACAGAAAATGCAGGAGCTCAGATCCGTGGAGCTGGATCAGAAGCACTCAACCAGCAAGCAGAGGGAATAGCTCGGCAGGAGGCAACCCCCAATCAGCAAATAGCTATCAATCCAGATGGATCTAGACTTGGGGGCATACCACCAGGAAATGTTGGACCAACCCATGGAGGGATACCAGACGATGTTGTGCAACTCGACACCAATAGGAGTGCAGGAGTGCGAGATGAGGAGTATGTGCCAGAATTCCCTCATAAACTCGGGGGGCAGACCAGAGGCGATGGACAAGGATTACATCTTGGGGGCAACGACAGACTAGCGGAGATGGTTAGACGGGCTATGAGAGGTGGATTGGTAAATAGAGACTTGGAGGATGTAAATAGGAGTCCCTTTACTCCTAATATCAGGCAAGCTAGGAACCCCCCCGAATTTAAGCTACCAAATTTGGAAATGTATAATGGGAAGGCGGATCCAACGGTTCATCTGACGAAATACATAAGGCATATGGAGGTACTGGGGGCATCAGATGAGGTCATGGCTCGATGCTTCCCATTGTATTTGACAGATATCGCAGCTATGTGGTTTAGACAGCTGGAGAATGGTTCTATCGGCACATGGACGGAGCTAATTGAGAGGTTTATGAGACAGTTTCGGGTTCACATAGTTAGACCCAAGAACGTGATGACTCTGACATCTATGAAACAATGGAAAGGGGAATCGCTCAGGGACTTCTTAACCAGATTCAACGCAGCGGTAGCCTTAGTGGATCGACCCGATCCATCAATGGTTTTGATGGCAGCCGTCTCGGGAATCGCGGATAACTCGGATTTCAAAATATCATTGGAACGGGACCGACCGAGGGATCTCGGGGAGTTCTATCATGAGGCGGAAAGGTTCTTGAGACAGGAGGATGCACAGGCTGTGAGAGTAGGGAGAGAGGCTGAAGCTTATGCAGTGAGGGGTGGAGGTCCATCCAGGGAGGATCTAAGTAAAGATGATAAAGGAAAAAGGAAAACGAATGGAAATGGTGGCACTTCGAAGAAACCTCGGAGGGAGTCAAAGTTTTCTTCTTACACATATTTAACTGAGACTCTAGAAAGGATTTACTTGGACACTCGAGGGTGGCTCCAATACCGAAGGCCAACAAAGAGAGAGCCTTCAGAATACGAACGGACATCGGGAAAGCATTGCCTATTCCATGAGCTGGATGGGCGCAACACAAACGACTGTAGGCATTTGAGGGATATCATTGAGGAGCATGTAAGGAATGATCACCTACAACAATATGTCAGGAATCGAACTACGGCAGGGGAGCAAGAGCAGCCACCACCTACCTCTATCAATGGCGGCATTGGGTCTGGTCAACGCCGGTTTACTATCAACTAAACAGGTTCATGGTTTTGAATAAGTAATGGAACTCAAAGTAATACGGCTAGGTCACTTACACACGTACGGGATTGAGGACGGTCCCTAGGCGTGCTCTGAGATAACTGAAAACCGTACTACTTGAGTCTATGAAATTCTGCTTTCTTTCTAGTTTTCTGCAAACTTTGGTTTTCTCTTTCGTATTTCGGACATTTACTTTTCTTTGGTATGGTTTTGGAGTTTGGATTGAACTCCCGGTTTGGTTGGTTTTTTCTTGGTTTCCCATTCTGGTTTGGATGTTTGATTTTTGATATGGATTTCTGGTTTTATTTTTGGTTTTGGATCAAAGCAATAAACAGTTCAGGTTTTATAATTACTGTCCCGACCGGAGAGACGGGGCAATGATCACAAGTTACGAGTCCCTTCGCCGGAGAGCGAAGAAATGGACTCGGGCAGAATATCAAAGTCCTTGACCGGAGAGTCGGGGCCGGAGAATATAAAAAGTCCTTGACCGGAGAGTCGAGGCCGGAGAATATAAAAATTCCTTGACTGGAGAGTCGAGGCCGGAGAATATAAAAATTCCTTGACCGGAGAGTCGAGGCCGGAGAATATAAAAAGTCCTTGACCGAAGAGTCGAGGCCGGAGAATATAAAAAGTCCTTGAACGGAGAGTCGAGACCGGAGAATATAAAAAGTCCTTGACCGGAGAGTCGAGGCCGGAGAATATAAAAAGTTCTTAACCGGAGAGTCAAGGCCGGAGAATCTAAAAAGTCCTTGACCGGAGAGTCCAGGCTGGAGAATGTAAAAAGTCCTTGACCGGAGAGTCGAGGCTGGTGAATATCAAAGTCCTTGGACGGGGTGCCGAGGCTGGAGAATATCAAAATCCTTTGCAGGATTGCTGAGGCCGGTGAATATCAAAAGTCTTTGACCGGAGAGTCGAGGCCGGAGAACATACAAGCCCATGATGGAAAAGTCAAGGCTGGAACAGGATAACACGACCCGGCGAGGTCTACAAAATCAAGATTAAGCCCGGAGAGGTCATGGATTTGATGATATGGTTACAAAAAGGATGTGGACTTTGGATATCAGATTTGAGGCTATTCAAAACACACCTTCCAATAGCAAGGCATGTTTTGGGGGGCAAGTGTTAACCCGCCTTTTTACCAGGCCATGGACATGCGGGTTTAACTTAATCGGTTGCACGTTCGTCAAGGCTGGTGTACGATGGATTCAGTCGACTGGATGGATGGATGACGCAACGTGCTTAGGAGATGGAAATATGACTGGATAAAGATGGATCAACTATAGTTTGGGTCTAGGAAATATGGTTCGGCATTGGCAACCATTCGGCATGGTAGGTCGACCGGCATGATGGATCGTTCGGCATACGAGGTCGCTCGGCACGTTGGATCGTTCGGCATTGGTAGGTCGCACGGCATCAGGGATCGTTCGGCATGGTAGGTCGTTCGGCAGGATGTATCGTTCGGGATCAAGGATCGATCGACATTAGATGTATCGCTCGACATCCTAGCAGCGTTCGGCATGGAAGTAGCGTTCGACATTAGACTAGCGTTCGGCATGATGGCTTCGTTCGGCATTGGACGAGTGTTCAGCATGGAAGCATCATTTAACATCCAACCTCGTTCGGCATCAGACATCGTTTGGCATCGGGGTAGTTCGGCACTCATTAGTGGCTCGGCCTTTGGATGGTTCGGCATCCGATGGTGGCTCGGCATAAGGAGGAGGACGGCAGATGCCGCTCGGCACAAGGTCCTGGTTCGGTATTAGGAGGTTGGCTCGGCATTAGGAGGTAGGTCGGCCTGAGGGTTTAGCAAAGGATGGTACGGCCATGGTTGTTGTTCGGCACAAGTAGTTCGGTTACAATGGGAAGCACGGTTCGGCATATGGCCTTGGTGGGCCGGAATCATTCAGAGAGCCCAACATCTACCTGGACGTGTCTATAAATAGAGCACGTAGAGCTTCAGAAAAGGGGGACTTCATTTTGATCTTCTTCTTCTTCTTCTCCTCTACTTTCGGACTTTCTATTTTCTAAGGCTAAGGCTAGCCTATCACTTTGTAACTGTAATCGATTGTTACAGCAATAAAAAAGAAAACTTCTGGAGTGGACGTAGGGCAGAGTTAGCCGAACCACTATAAAATCTATTGTTCTTTACTGCTTTCGTTTTAATTTTAACTGTTCTTCATATTATTACTCTCTACACACACTCTATCTGTTATCAGTAACTGTTAATTGGTGCTTTCAATTACATTTGGGTGTTAGTGACCAATTTTGACGCTAACAATTTTGTTGTTACTTAAAGAAACAAATATAAAGATAATGCTTATCTAGAAGATCGCATTAAGTTTAGATCTAATATCAATCATGATTTAGCACATCTGAAGTGAATGGAAACAATAATAAAAGCTTACATGATAAGCTTAATATCTTCCAATTTTTTCTTGAAAAAAGGAAATAAACATTGAGAATATGCAATTTCTATAATGTAAAAGGTTGAGTTTACATAAATCAGTGAATTTCAAGTTTCCTCAAAATAAAGAACCAGAAGTTCTAACTAAAGAGAAAAAAGAGAATTAGAAAATTTAGTCGTCAAAGAAAATACATATATCTAGGGTTTGGATGGGTAAACAATACACTTTAATCCATGGAATCTATTGTTCATATTTCCATGTGTTATGTGATCAGATGATACTTAAATATGTTACCCTTTTCTTAGTCTAACAACACTATTTATTCAATGACTGCTATCTTTTTACTCGTTTACATTACTAATTATTACCATTGTTCCATTTATTAAATAAGTTAGAGCAACAAACTGAAGTTGTACAAAGATTTTTTTTTAAACCAGAAGTTGTATAACACAAAATCTGAGACCTAAAGTCTTGAATTATGGAAAGATTTGTTGATAAAGTTTACAAACTTAAAATCTTGTCAATATTTGTCTTAATCATCCAAAATATATAAATTTCTAAAAAAAAGGTTTGTAAAAGATTTGAGAACCTGAAGTTCATCATAAATTAACGAACCTAGAGTTTTTCACGAATAGAAACCCAAAGCTTTCTTGAAAGTTTGTGACATGATAAGATTGTACTTCTAGAAGAATTTAAAAGAGATATGTACATCACAATACTTGATAATAATATTGGTTTCAAGAGAAAATCTCCAAATGAGTTTCATCTTATTTGCATTTTTTCATTTACATTTTATATTGACCGAATATCCTGAAGATATATTGTTGAATGACATTTCAAACATCCCCCAGATTGTAAACTAATTATTAATTTAGGCTCAGAAAGGGCATTATTTATTAGCAAAGTATGAAATCAAATGATATTTCAATTCATATTTCTCCTATTCCATTTCATTTTACACATTTTAGCTAGTTTAATCTATTTTTCCATTGTTTACTTCAAATTATGAAAAAGTGTACATGGCTATTTTATAGGTTTGTGCAATGTAAAGTCTTATTTCATTTCAGTATGTATAGCTCCAATATGATTATTCTCTTTGTTGTTTTCTTATTAACTCAAACTTGAAGTTTGTTAAAAACTATAAGATAATCATTACTTCTGGTTTTTACTAATCATGCTATGTTATAAAAAATGATGATTAGATAAATTACTTCTATGTACATATGGCTAACTATTTAATTGAAGAAATGAATTTTAGTATTCTCGAGAGATGATAACTCATATAACATACTATTTATGTTTATGGACATGTGTATATATATTAATCTCTTGAAGATGTTTCTTTAAATTTATATGCAAAATTCAACATCCCAGAAGAGATGTTAAAAAAAATTATTTTTGCTCGATTGCAATTCCTTAAAAAGAAACGTTAGTTTCCCTAAAGGAATATCTTATAAAACTTTAAAAGTAATAACAATAGTTTATCCCTAAAAAAAGGGTATTGTATACCGATATTACACCCTAGTAGCGATTTTATCTCTCACATCTTACTTTCATTTGATGAATCTAATTTTGTTACTGTATTTAAAGTTTGATATGTCATTTCAAAAGCAGTTACAACAAAAATCTCCAATAAGGATAGTTTAAGCTATTGTAAAAGTAGTAAATATGTAATTTATATAAACAAATATTGTATATTGATATGGCATTCGAATAGTGCATATATATATATATATATATATATATATATATATATATATATATATATAGAAGAGATAAGTTCACTCCAGAAGTGTGATAATAAAATATCTCTAGAAGAGATTTATAAATTTGAAAATGATTACATATCTCTAGAAGATATTTGTTTATATATTTAGTAATTTTATTAAACCAAATAAATGCATAGAAATGTGATTACAAAGGATTTCAATTTAGTCTAGATTTGATTCTAAAAGTTTGGGAGCTATGTAATGTGCATCATATATTTCATTATAATTATGTCAAATCTCCTAAATAGGTAAGAAATCAAATTATCTCTAGAATACACTATGCTATGTTCACGTGTCTAGTTATATCTTAAAGGTCATGTTGCTAGTTATTATTTCATAAGAAAAATTATATGCATAATCATTTCTTTAAGAAATATCTTTAAATATTCTTCTAAAGAGATAGTCTATATGTCATATTATACATTTCATGAAAGCTATAAATACCATCTTGTAGATATCTATATGTGCAACAAATATAATTGCATATTTTTTTATAAAATTCCAAGTGTCCAGAAGCTACTTTTTTCTTTGTAAATATATCTCTTTTATTGAACTCTTAAAAGAGATGTGTAGAAATGTCTGTATGCAATTATAGATTACTTTCTGATAAGTAATCATAATTAATGTTCAAAACAGATATTTGACATATAATAGAGGAATAAAACTTAACAAATTGAAGTTGTGTGTATATTTTGTTCGAACCAGATGTTTTGAAAATTATCGTGCGGCTTCGATGGATTCACACTGACATTGGTCTATAAATAGAAATTAATAGTTTGGATGCTTGTAATAGATTGTTCAAAAAATAACTAATTCAAATGAGAAAGAATGTAACAACCTAATATTTGAGCTATACCAATTAATTTACAAATTAATTAAATAATAAAATAAGTTTGTGAAATTACGAGAATTGAGCCACGGGAGTTGCACCATTGTGTCCGTGGTAATTTTCTATTCAATTTCCATATATAATTTCTCAAAATCAAACCTAGTATGAAGAAGTACGCAAGAAACAAGAAATCAACAAAATGACAAAAAATAGAAGGCATGAATCGACCCATGCCAACGGTCAAGTCGACTTAGGGTCGACCCAAAACCATACATAGGTTGACCTAGGGGTCGACCACCATAGTAGCTAGGTCGACCCGCCTATTCTTTTGGACGTTGTTTCGACCGGATTCGAGCGTACATGTCATTGCTCAATTTTCCTTCAATCCTGTGCGTTCATGCTTCCATCCGAGGGTCCCTAGCAAGCGTATGACTGGTTGCACCAAATTTAATCTTCAAATCCAATGGCTTGAGATCCCTAAGATACACTATAAATAGGACCCTAGACCTAGCTATTTTTCTCATTCAAATTTTCTCTTAATTGGATTCATTGCATGGGGCTGGACCCTAAAAGGAATTTTTTTCTTGAAAGGAGATATTTTTAATAAAAATATTCTACGCCCTATAAGTGGATCCGGAAAGGCAAGGAATAGAGCTAAGGACCACAGGCGAGTGTTTTGTAATTATTTTTTATTTTTAAGTGATTTAAAAAAATAAGGTTCTCAATAATTATAGTTTTTATATAATTTTGAGACAGTTTTTATGTAAGTTATTTATAGTTATTTGTATTTATTAATATCTGTTTTATGTTAGAATTTAGCCTGTAAATGCTAGTTTTTTATTCCTTTTTATGTGAAAAAAATATAAGAATACTAAAAAGAAGAGAATCCGCTAATATGGATTAAATAGAAATAAACATTGAATTTACAGAAATTAGACGTAAAATAAGAAAGAGCTGTAATAAAAGAAGATAGACTAAAATAGGCCAATTTGTGACATTTACAAGCATGCTTATAACTAATGATTATAACTAAAAAGACAGGTAGAAGAGTAATAATTATAACATAGGTTATAATTAAGCAGAAAGAATAGAAAATGCTTATTTTAAAAGTTAGATTAAGTTAATAAGTAAATATAGCAGAAATAACAGAAGAGGCTTGTTTTAAAACTTACATTAAGTTAATAAGCAAAAATAGAAGCAGAGTCCGTACCAACAACATTCCTTTTCAGTCAAGAACTGATGGTATCACAATAGTTAGATGAGGCTGGGACATGCTTATGCAAATTAGTGTAAATAAGTGGCTAATAGACAGAGGCTCAAAACTGGGGATTTGGGCAAGGGGTGCAAACTAGAATTTGTTTGTTAGGACCAGTACCGACAACATTCCCTTTCAGACAAGGACTGATGGTCTCACAACACATAGGTGAGGTTGGGAAGCATTCCCATTTAGACAAGGACTGATGGTCTCACAACAGTTAGGTGAGGCTGGTCACGCTTATGCTGATTAGGGTAAATAGAAGGTTAATAGAGAGAGCGATAGTTAGTGTGTATCGACGATGACCGAGCATGCGGCATCGATTAGGACAAATAATTCGCTACTGTGTTCCAAGTGCTAAGAGATGTCTTTTGTTGTACGATCAATAGGATTGGATCGCTCATAATGGCACAACAGAGGTAGAAGGTAGATTAATAGGTAGAATTAGGATTTCATCCTAATTAAATTAGGATTAGAATTTCAGGATAATCACAGAAATCTAAGACAAATGCAAACAATCACAATCAAAGCAAACAATCTAATAATATTTTGTCCTAGTTTTACCTTTTCTATATTTTCTTTTTATACTAGAACTATTACTAAGTCTATTATCTTTATCTTACTTAAAAATGCTAGTAATTACTTTCATTCACCAGACTTATAGTCTGATCCACTCCCCTATTTCCCCCTTTTCGCCCCCATAGGCCAGCATAATCGAGGATTGTAGATTCAGATCGCTTGGAGATATATTCTTGGTATTCTTCATGTATTTTCCTTCTTTTCAGTTTTCTTTTCATCTAACTTTGGAAGTACTGGTACTTTATGACAAGGATGATTTTTTATGTACTATGATGATGTGACTGAGATGTATTTTTCATAAGACATGAGTATTTTATTTTAAGACATATTCTGCTTTTATGACTTATTTTATAAAGCTTAATTCTGAATAATAAGTATTTATTTACTGTTTCCGCTATTTTTATTTAATTGTCTTGTGAATCTTAGCCTCTGTGATGCTTTAGCTATATCTACAACGTACCATATCTTTTAGTATTCCCTTTTTGGTTATACCAAGGGGTGTGGGGTGTTTCACTTGGTGACAGAGCCTAAGGTTACAGGATTCCTAAAATCTTGTTTTAAAAGTAAAATATTTTTTAAAGGTAACATATTTTCAAACTATTTTATAGAAAGAAACTCTTATTATAGAAATAGTTTTCAAGTATAAAAGATTTTTTTATAAAAATCTCCTCATAGTCCAGTTCAACCTTCTTTCTATTCTTTCGAGCATAAAATATCTTTTTCTTTGCATAGTATGGCGGATGCCCCAAATCTTCCAGGGGGTGTCCAAGTCCCTACCTGGTTTTGTAGATACCTTTAAGCAATGACACCAGAGGTGCAAGGGCAAGCGTCCAATGTAGCACCAGCGGGTAGAGATCCCGTTAATCCACCTACAACAGCCAATTTTCCTAAGCTATGCAAGGACTTCACTAGTCTAGGAGGCAAGATGTTTTCCGGCATGGTGGATTTCATGGAGGCATGAGCTTGGTTGAGGAATACAGAGCATATATTTGGGCTGTTAAGATTGGAGGATCGACAGAGAGTTCGGCTTGCATCTTGGCAGCTAAAAGGAGAAGCTTCTTATTGGTGATAGATCATAGCTATGGAAGGAAGAGACATTGATTGGTTTGGATTTGGGGAAAGGTTTGAGAAAAAGTTCTTGTCGCCAGCCGAGGAAAGCACACAATTGGATAAGTTCATTTGTTTGAAGCAAGGGAGTCTTTCAGTGAAGAGGTACATAAATCAGTTTATTGATCTATAGTGGTTCGGAATGGAGCTTATTAATACACAACATAAGAAGGCCATGAAGTTTGCCAAGGGTTTGAACCAGCACCCTCAAGGGTTGGCATTGACACATGTACCTATGGGAACGATGTATAAGTCACTTGTGGAGATGGCTCTCATGTTAGATGTAGCTAAGGAAAGAAATGGTAAGGAGGTTCCTAAATCAGAAAACTCTGAGAAGCAGTGGTGGAAGAATAAGAAGGATAAGGACAAGAAGAATGGAGGAGGACCTCAAAAGCAAATCAAGAATTGGTTGGGCATTTCACAAAGGACTGTAAGAAGAATACGATGAAGGGAAGATGTTACAATTGTGGGCAGCCTGGGCACTTTAGTAGATCTTGTCCTCAGAGGGCAGGGCAGAGAGCAGGCGTACCTACAGCGCAAGTATAGACTTTTGATGCAACACCTTCTAGTAGTGGACCGGATCGAGGTAGGAATGTCTTTGTAGAAGGTTTGATCTCTATTTTGGATTTTCTTATTCGAACTCTTTTGACTCCGGAGCATCGCATTCTTCCATTTCTAGTCCCTTGGTTGATTGTTTGCACTTAGATATTGCTCTAGTAGTAGACCCTATAGTTGTTTCAAACCCCTTAGGAGGATTGAAACATTTATCCATGGTTGGTAGGGGTTTGAAAATTTTATACTAGGTGCAGAGTTTGACTATGATGCCTGTGTACTTAGATTTTCGGGATATGGGATGATTGTGGGGATGGACTGGTTATCCACTTATGGTGCGATATTAGACTGCCAAAGGAGAGTCGTCAGACTTGATACATGTAGCGGAAGGACTCTCGAGATTTCTTGCGACCCATAGGGGTCAATCATGTAGAGCTTCCTTTATTCCCTTGATTCATCACTAGGAGAGTTGGATTCCATTTCCAGTCATTAGAGATTTTCCAGACGTTTACGAAAAGGTTAAATGACTGCCCTAAGAGAGAGACCGACTTTAGGATCTATCTGAATGACAATGGTAAGTCAAAGGCATTGCTCATGAGACATATGACTCCTAAGGAGAGGAAGGAGTTAAGTAAAAAAATCGGTGAGCTATTGGAGCAAGGCTTCATCAAACAAAGAATATCTGAGTTGAAAGCGCTAGTCATCTTCGCTGCAAAGGCGGATGGTTCCCTTCGGCTTTGCGAGACTATAGAGAGGTGAATAAGCTCGCAAAGAAGAACCGTTCCCCACTTCCTAGGATAAACAATCTTTTCGATCAGTTGGTTGGCTCTTAAGTATTTTCTCAGTTTGATTTAGCTACTGGATTTCATAAGCTTAGGGTTGTTGACGATAAAATCGATAAGACAACATTTAGGATACCCGATGGATTATTTGAGTGGTTGGTTTGCCGTTTGGGTTGACCAATGCCCTAGCCTATTTTGTAGATTTGATGAGCCATTTTTTTCAAGATGTCAAGTTCGTTGTAGTATTTGTGGATGACATTTTGGTGTTTTCCAAGAATATGGAAAAGCATGCTATTCACCTTGAGGAGGTTCTTAGTACACTTCGTGTTCATCGGTTGAAAGAAAAATTCTCGAAGTGTCACTTCTGGCATAAGGAGGTGCATCTTGGGGCTTATAGTCTGAAGAGAGGGTTTAGCTGTAGTTCCCGCTAAGATAGCAGCGGTATAGAATTGGAAGGCCCCTAAGGATGCCACCGAAGTTAGAAGCTTCCTAGGTTTGGCTGGCTATTATAGGAAGTTTATAAGAGATTTTGCTAAGATTTCAGCATGGCTTACTAGCCTCGCTAAGAAGAATATGTGCGGGACACTGATTGTGAGGATTCCTTCACGATGCTAAAGAGGGACCTTACTAGCGCACCAATGTTAGTTTTACTCGAGGAGTTAAGCCTTTTACATTATGCAATGATGCATGTGGAACAGGTCTTGGAGCGGTATTGATGCAAGAAGAGAAGGTAATATGTTATGGAAGTAGACAGTTGAGGACTCATGAGAAGAATTACCCCTACCATTTTGGAGTTAGCTGCTATTGTTCTCGTGTTTAAGTCTTGGAGGCATTACTTGCTAGGAGAGAGGTTCGAGCTTTTCATTGAACATAAATCATTAGAGTACATGTTCTCAAAAAAAGATTTAAACTTGAGGCAATAGCATTGGATGGAGTTTCTAACATCATATGGCTTTGAGATAGCTTACACCCATGGGAACGTAGTTGCAGATGTGTTAAGTAGGAAGAGGGCAACCCTTGGTCAAATGCTCATGGAGTGGAAAAGCCTAGAGTTTATTTCCACCACCGATTCTAAGCCTTCTACGAACATTACCCCTGGATTATTGGCAACACTTAAGGTTAAGCCTACCCTCATAGATCAGATTGGCTCAAGGCGGCGAGAGAATTCAGAGCTTATGAATATTTAGGATAGGATTAGCAGAGGAGAGGTCTCTAGACATTTCCAACGTTATCCGATTGATAGTAAAGGGTAACTAAGGAGAGATGGAAGACTTTGTGTCCCCCGCACTAGTGATTTGACGAGAGGCCGAAGAAGCACACCATTCTCAATTGACTATTCATCCGGGTGGTGAAAGATGTAAAGGGACATGAAGAGAGTGTTTTATTGGAGAGGCATGAAGAAGGATGCGGCAGAGTTTGTAGCTAAGTTTCTTGTGTGCTAAAGAGTTAAGGAGGAGCAACAGAAGCCCAGCGGATTGCTTCAACCATTAGATGTACCAGAATGGAAGTGGGATAGTCTTTTGATGGACTTCTTAGATGGTATACCTAGTCTAGGAAGGGAAATACCAGTATTTGCGTAAAGGTAGATCTTTTTACTAAGTGCGCCCACTTCATTCTGGTCAAGAGTAAGAGGACAATACCTTATTTGGCATCCTTATATGTTCGTGAGATGGTCCGACTTCATGGAGTTTCCTCTAGTACAGTGAGGGATAGAGACCCAATTTTTACTAGCAAGTTTTGGAGGAGCTTGCAAGAGCTTTAGGTGTACAACTTAGATTGAGTACGGCATATCGTCCTCAAATGGATGGCAAAATGAAGAGAGTTAATAGAGTTCTTGAAGATTTTTTGAGGATGTGCATTCTTGATTTAAAGGAACTTAGGAGGAGCATCTACCTTTAATGCAATTCGCATATAATAATAGTTTTCAGGCTAGCATTGAGATGGCACTTTTTAAAGCTCTTTATGGAAGACCGTGCAAGTTACCGTCGTATTGGTTGGAGTCTACAAAAAGATTGCTACTTGGTCCCGACATGGTCAAAGAGACTTCGAAAAAGATTGATTTGATTAGAAGGAGAGTGAAGATGTCCCAAAATAGACAGAAATCCTATGCAGGTAAGCGAAGAAGGGATATTGAGTTTGAAGTAGGAGACTTGGTTTTCATTAAGGTATCTCCACTAAGAAAGGTAGTAAGATTCAGATCAAGAAGCTTAGGAATAAGGAAGTACCTTTAGTCAGGGTGCAGTGGGGAGATAGTATTGAGGATGCTACGTGGGAGGCTGAGGAGAAGATACGTATCTCTTATCCACATCTTTTCGATGGTACGTCTTGAATTTCCTATTTCCATTTTTAGTTGTGAATAGGTTCTTTTCTTTAGTATCCTTTGGGAAGGTAGATCTTAGGATTTAATCTATGGATGGTAGGAATAAATGTAAACATGTTATTAGAACATGTTATGTATGCTAGTGGTTGCAAGTGTTTGCTAGTGTATGCTAATGGATGCACATATATACACTAGGCACTATTATCTCTTAAAGATCGGCCTAACTAGTCACTAAAGCATATGCATATGGATGTGTGTACATTTGCATTTTTATTTTAATGGTTGTTATACATGGATGATTATCATATGATTTTTGCATGTGGATGATGATTGTAGCACACATATAGAACTTTTAGTTGTCATTAGAGAATTTACATTCATTGGGAAACATGGCACAAACATAATTGCACAAAAGGAGGTCGACTGAATCAGTAGGCCACCTAATCTTTTGCATTAGTTAGGGACATCGACACTACACTATTGCATATATCATAAATTGCATTAAAAAGTTTAAGGACATGGATGTAATTGATGATGGTTGAATATGTGGTTGTAGAATTTGGATGAAAATATTTATTTCATTCTTCAGTCATTGGAGATTTCGGGGACGAAATCCTTTAAGGAGGGGAGAATGTAACAATCCAAAATTTGAGCTATAGTAATTAATTAACAAATTAATTAAATAATAAAATAAGTTAGTGAAATTATCAGAATTGAGCCACGGGAGTGCACCATTGTGTCCATGATAATTTTCTGGTCAATTTCCTAATAATTTGTCAAAATTCGAGCTAGTACGAAGAAGATACGCAAGAAACAAGAAATAATAAAAAAACGAAAAAATAGAAGGCATGGGTGGACCCATGCTAATGGTCAGGTCGACCCAAACCATAGATAGGTCAACCTAGGGGTCGACCCCCATAGTAGCTAGGTCGACCTGCCTAATCTTTTGGACGTTATTTCGACCATATTCGAGCATACATGTCATTGTTCCATTTTCTTCAATCCTTTATGTTCATGCTTCCATCCGAGGTCCCTTGCAAGCCTATGACATGGTTGCACCAGATTTAATCTTCAAATCCAATGGCCTGAGATCCCTAAGCTACACTATAAATAAAACCGTAGACCTAGCTATTTTTCTCATTCATATTTTCTCCCAATTGGGATCATTGCCTGAGGCCGAACCCTAAAAAGAAAAAATTTCTTAGGAATTGATCTATTTAATAAAAATATTCTATGCCCTAAAAGTGGATCCGGGAAGGCCAAGGAATAGAGCTAAGGACCATAGGTGAGTGTTTTGTAATTATTTTAGATTTTTAAGTAATTTAAATAATTGGATTCTCAATAGTTGTAGTTTTCTGCAATTTTGAGACAGTTTTTTATGCAAGTTATTTACAGTTAGTTTTTAAAGTTCTTTTCAGTCTATTTTATTCAGCAATTTTTATTCAGCAAATTTATTCAGTTATTTACAGTTATTTGTATTTATTTACATCTGTTTTATGTTAGAATTTAGCCTGCAAATATTAGTTTATTTTTATTCCTTTTAACGTGAGAAAATAAAAGAATATTAAAAAGAGGAGAATTCGGTAATATGGATTAAATAGAAATAAACACTGAATTTACAGAAATTAGATGTAAAATAGGAAAGAACTATAATAAAAATAAGATATATTGAAATAGGCAAATTCGAGACATTTGCAAGCCTGTTTATAACTAGTGGTTATAGCTAAAAAGATAGATAGAAGAATAACAACTATAACATAGGTTATAATTAAGCAGAAAGAACAGATAATACTTTTTTAACTTAGATTAAGTTAATAAGCAAATATAGCAGAAATAACAGAAGTGGCTTATTTTAAAATTTACACTAAGTTAATATGCAAAAATAGAAGCAGGGCCCATACCAACAGTATCCCCTTTTAGTCAAGAACTGATAGTTTCACAATAGTTAGGTGAGGCTGGGACACGCTTATGCTAATTAGGGTAAATAAGTGGCCAATAGATAGAGGCTCAAATCTAGGGATTTGGGCAAGGGGTGCAAATTAGAATTTGTTTATTAGGACCAGTACCGGCAGCATTCCCTTTTGGACTAGGACTGATGGTCTCACAACACTTAGGTGAGGCTAGACAACATTCTCTTTTAGACAAGGACTGATGGTCTCACAACAGTTAGGTGAGGATGGACTTATGCTGATTAGGGTAAGTAAGAGGTCAAAAGAGGGAGCGATAGTTAATGTGTATTGGCGATGACCGAGCGTGCGCATCGATTAGGGTAAATAATTCGCTACTGCATTCCTAGCGCTAAGAGGTGTCCTTTGCTGTGGGACCAACATGATTGGATTTCAGGCTAATTAAAATAGGATTATGATTTCAGCCTAATCGCATAAATCTATGACAAGTGCAAACAATCACAATCAAACAAACAGTCAAACAGTATTTTATCCCAGTTTTACCTTTTCTGTAGTTTCTTTCTATACTAGAACTATTGCTAAGTCTATTATCTTTATCTTGCTTAAAAATGGTAGTAATTACTTTCACTTACTAGACTTATAGTCTGACCCACTCCTCTATTTCCACCTTTTCCACCCATAGGCCAGCAGAGTCGAGGACAGTAGATTCAAATCGCTTGGAGATATATTCTTTAAGTTCTTCATGTATTCTTCTTCTTTTCAGTTTTTCTTTTCATTTCAATTTGGATATACCAGTACTTTATGAGAGGGATGATTTTTATGTTCTTCGATGATGTGACTGAGATTTATTTTTCATAAGACATGAGTATTTGGTTTTGAGACATATTTTGCTTTTATAACTTATTTTATAAAGCTCAATTCTAAATAATAAGTACTTATTTAATGTTTCCGCTGTTTTTATTTAATTGTCTTGTGAATCTTAATCTTTGTGATGCTTTAGCTATACCTATAACGTACCATATCTTTTAGTGTGCCCTTTTGGGTATACTAAGGGGTGTGGGGGTGTTTCAAGGAATATGAAAATTTATAATATATATGTAATACGTAGATGCATGTATATATCCATATATGTAAATATTCAACTAACAACCTGAAGTTTGTTAAGAGCTCATCTTATAGATTATGTATAGATATTATTTAGTGGTTTAAAATTCAATCAACATAAATGTTGAATTACCTGAAGTCGTGTATGTATTCAAAGGGATCTATACAATAAGTAAATTCCTCCAATTGACTAGATCAATGAATGAAAACAAACTCTAATAAGATATATCAATTGAATGCATCTTATCAAATTAATAAAAGGATCATCCACTTATAACTGGTATACATATAATGTATTTTCTAGTAGCAATGTGATAATGGATCAAAATGAGAATCCAAAATGGATTATTATTTAATGTGACAATGTTTGTCAATGTTGAGGGGAAGAATAAAAGGATACAAGTTCATTTTGATCATCTATGTTAAATATTTATTAAAATATACAATGATGGAAAATATTATGTAAGTTGAATAAATTATCAATAATATCCCTAGTAGACTTTTTCCAATATAGAATTGAATCCATGAAGGATCAAAATGTGTAAACCACATTTGAAATGTGGTACAAAAGTTAATTCAAAATATTTTTGGAGTAAGTAATAAATATGCCAAATAAAGTAAATGAGTGTTCTTGAAGAAACACTTAAGGGTGCTCAGAAAGAGATCCATGACATGATTGTCAAATAACCCTAGAAGTGGATTAGTACTTAAAACATGACATGTGTAGAAGTCACAATAAATAATCATCGATGATAAATTTGTGAATAATAAAGCGCTTATGTTTATAAATGGATTAAAGATCCTAGATTAGAGAGAAAAACATGATTAACCATCATGAAATTCTCCTAAATAAGAAATGTGGACTTGTAGTCATAAAATGTAATTAGAAACATGTATATAAAGCGACAAAAGCACACTAAAGTTACACATATTGTGTCAACAACATGTTAAGTGTCATGGGCATGATATTTTTAGAGATAATTGAATTGATTGAAGTAGTGAAAGTGTTTGAAACACTTAAAATACCCTAAAGGTATAAATATTGTTTTTATCATACTAAACGATGGAAGTGTAAAAATTCCTGAAGAATATAAATAACTTTGGTGGTTATAAAGAAGATAAAGAACAAGGAGTGTAGATTACAACTTCTTTTAAGTATTGTTATAATGAAAACCTTGATATAATTCATGATTAGTAGATTACTTCCTATTTTTTAGTATTGTTGTAATGGAACTCTTAATATCATTGAAGTAGTAGTTGCGATATACAAACATTTATTAAAGTATATAAGTTCCCGTATAACTTTTATAGTTATAAAGAATGCAAAAGACATGAAGTTTAAATTACAACCTTCTTCTAAGTATTACTGTAATGAAAATCTTGATATACTTCAAGATGAGTAGATTACTTCCTACTTTTTAGTATTATTGTAATAATTTTTTTAATATTCATCAAAGATGTATGGTTACAATGTGTAGAACTGATTTAAACACAAAATGAAAGCACATGAAGTGTTTTTCATAAAAGCAGCATACAAAATGCATAAAATGCAAATCATATTTGGAAGAAACAATCTTGAAAATTTTGATTGTATCGAAGAAAACTATTAATAAATTGTATTATTAATGAGGTATATATTTATGGATCCAGAAGTATCTATAACGAATTTGAGTTATCGAAAGACGAATACGAATGCAGAGGAAACTTTTAAATCGGAGGGTGCATTTGTAAGTATTTTATAATGCAATCTTTTCCTTGACTAAGATTTTTCCCACTGGGTTTTTATTAGTAAGGTTTTAATGAGGCGTTATCTTGATCCAGAAGTATCAACTCCCTAGTAACATTTGAAAATAAGTTATAATGTACTCTTTTTCCTTATTTAAGATTTTTCTCACTGGGTTTTTCTTACTAAGGTTTTAGCGAGGCATTATCTTGATCTAGAAGAATCAAACATCTTTTCAAGAAATAAAATCTAAAATATGTTATTTAAGTTAAATTTTATTTTTATCCTTGACTAAGGTTTTTTCATCGGGTTTTCCTTTGTAAGGTTTTTGATGAAGTATTATATTGATCCAAAAGTATCAAACTCTATTTGATGCTATAAATTATTGAAATATGTCATACTATATTGTACTCTTTTTCCTTCACTAAGATTTTTTCCATAAGGTATTTCTTAGTAAGTTTTAATGAGACATTAGTTTGATCCATAAGTATCAAACTTCATTTGAAGAAATGAGAAAAAAATGTCATTGTACTCTTTTTCCTTCACTAAGATTTTTCCCATTGGGTTTTTCTTAGTAAGGTTTTAACGAGGCATTATTTTGATCCTGAAGTATCAAACTCTTTAAAAGGAATATCATTTTATGATATCCATGCTTTTACAAGTCGCACACTTTTCCTCGTTCAAGGTTTTTCCCATTGGGTTTTCCTAACAGAGTGTAACGACCCAGAAATTCTGTTAATTAAAATTCGTATATTTAATTGAATATTAAATATTAACAAGTAAAATATGTAACTCGAATAAACTTTTATTTCGAATACAGTGATTTAATTGGATAATTAAATCGATAATTTAATATTTGAAAATACAGAAATAATTGGAAATTGGGTTTAATGTGACTAAAAATGATTTGTAAGATTTTATTTAATCATATTGGAGTTAGAATGATGTTATAGAACTTTTAAAATCGAATTAAAAGTTAAATTGTGAAAATTGAATATTTTAATATTTAATTGACGAGTAAAAATAGCCATTTTTCAAACAGTCTCAGATTTCAACGAAATCAGTTTCATTGGATCTGTAATGTTAAATTATTGTATGGTTTCAAATTTCATGTCAATCGGACTTACGGTTTGTCCGGGGCAAGCCAAAACGCATAGAAATTGGTATAATCGATTTAATTTAAAATTTGATCGTTTATTTCCGTAACTCGCACATATGATCGAATTAGCTTCCGAAACACGTTCCATTGTGTCCGAAACGTGGGTTAAACCCTATAAACGCCGGTCACCGCGCGAGATTTGGAGTTCGGAAAATTTTGGATGAATAGTGTTTTTGGAAAATTTCTATATAAGGACCTCACATCGTCAATTTGCAAACTAAAATCAAACCCTAACCGTAATTGTCTTCAGCTGCCACCCTCTAGATTAATGGCCGAAAATAGCCAATGTTCTTCCCTCAATCTTGTCCAATCCATCCACTTTCACGTCTCGACTTCAACTACAATATTGTAGAGCGTATCGAGCTCTATAATCTCAACGGTGGAGATTGATTTTTGTCGACCGAAGACGAAGCTAGGAGGCCGCGTTCATCAGGGGGTCGCGCACTTTTTCCATGGTAGAATGGAGGTCGAGCTTCAAGTGCCTCTGGCCGAAGGTAGCTCTCGTCGTGGCCGTTCGTGTGGTGCTAGTTGATCGTCGTCTTGTTCAAGGGGTTGGCCGCGATTTCTAACCCTAGAGGCGGCTTCATGGATTCAAGGGCGTGCGTATTATACTGGAGATGGAAGAAGCAACAACTTGCGGCCGAGATTTGCAGATGAAAACGAACGGCCCAGATGTGAGGGTTTTAAAATTTGAAGGAAATTTGAAAATTATTATATATATTTAATCGTGTAAACTTTAAAACATTGTAACTTGTTTATACGAGGTCGGAAATGCACGAAACGAATTGCGTTGGCTTCGTTTTGACGAGCACTACGCGATGGAGCTGGATTGGAGTCATTTGGAGCTAGTGAAATTTTTGGGTAAAATTAAACGTGCATTTAATTTTATTCGAAATAAACACTAAAACTATTATTGAAAGCAAGGTGAGAACTTCTCACTCAATCGAATCTGTTTCGATTTAATTTTAAATAGGTAGATTTAAAATTGCTTGATTGTATGCTTGGGTGATAAATTATTATCTATTGTATTGAAATAGACCCTATACGCCGTATATTAAGCAGATGTTATTCATTAAACCCATGTACCGCGATAATTCCAACTTGATGTGGAATTGGTATTATATATGTACTTGGAGTAGATTTCCCACATTATATAGCGGATGAGACCCTATTGCGCCGCATAATAGCAGATAATATTTTATAAATCCCATATACCGCGATATTCCACCTTGAAGTGAATTGGTATTGTGCTAACATCTGTGGATGCAGGGAAATAGGTTGGAGGGATCCAACTGGATTCCTCACCCGTATTGATTTATTTACAGATATTGTGATATATTCTGTTATCATATGATATATGATGTTTTGGATGCCGTGATTGTCATATTTAGTGCTGTTGTAGCATTGGACCTATTTTGGAAAATTAAAAGTGTTAAGGTGATGATTTTCAAATTTAAAAGGGTTTTTAAAGTGATTTTTGAAAGTATACGTTTTATTGAATTTTGGAATTGATTCATTTAAATAAATAAACGTTACAATTTTAATGTTATAAAAATTATGATTTTTGAGAAGTATAGTTGAAATATGATTTTTGAATTATGAAGTTAATGATTTTATAAAATAGTTTAAATAGAGATTTTTGAATTTATTATAAAAGCTTTATATATAAGATTTATAAAATTTGATTTTTGTAAATCAAAGTGATGGAATTATAAAGGAATTTTAAAGACGTTTTGAAATGATGTTATAAAAGAATAGAATCTACGATTTGTGAAGTTATAAAATGAAGGAATTTGTAAATAGAGAGTTATAAGTAATTTGCTTATAATTTGGATTTTGTCATGTAAATGGGATATGGATAGAATCTGCTAATAAAGTGCTTTTATAAGTTGAAGTTGTTGTAAAATATAAATGGAATTTATAAACATTGTTTTATAAATCCGAAATCGACTTATTTTGATAAGTTAATTTTTATGGCTTATTAAAGGAGATATATCCATGATTTTGGACAGTGGATAATCCTTTAAATAAAACGTGTAGAAATGTTGAACTTGGTTAACAAAGTATATTCACGATTTTAGACAGTGAATAATATATCAAAGAATTGTTTTAGGGAAGAGATATTTTAAATAGAATTAAAACGATTTAAAGATGTGTTTAAAAGCATTAAGTATCGAAACCATAGATTTCAACATTCATTGTTGAAATAGACGTTTTCGAGAAATAAGAAAATTGTGGACTATAACACTGTTGTTATAGTAAATGATTTTCGAAAGGAAATGTTTTATATAGTATTGGGGTTTGTATATCTAACTTAATTTCGAATGCCTATACTAGTGATTTTGGGTTGTCGTAACGTTGTTTTACGCAACATTCGTTTTGGCTCAAATAAATGTGTTTAAGAGGATGTTTTCCTTAAAGAATAAAATATATACTTAATTATGATTTAAGTATATTGAATATTTTCCAAATGTTGAAAATAAATAGATTGGTGAATTACTTATTATTAAATAAGTATGGAAATGTTTTCCAATATGAAGTGAATGTTTTGAGATTATATCTTTTAAAGATAAATTGAAAGTGCATATTTGAAATCGATTTGAAAATCGTATATCAGTGGATGTTTGGAAATTTAAAATTCACCATGGAATTTATAAAGGAAAGGGAAATTTGTTTAAAAATAAACATCGATTTATTTTTGAAGTGTGGAAATACATTTACGGAATTGGAACGTAAATTTAAAGTAAATCAGTAAGGATTTATTTAATTGGTTTAAATGAACCATTTTGAAATGAAAATGGATAAATATTTGTGAATATATCCCGTATAGGGAAATGATTTGAAATTTGTTTTCAAAGGATTGAAAAGTGATTTGAAATTTGTTTTCAAAGGGTTGAAGTATGAAAATATATCTTGCGAAGATATTTTCAAAATAAATAATTGGAAAAATTATTTAAACCTGAAAATGGTTATGAATATTGATTGATAGTTATATAACCGACTATCAATATTTGCCTTTAAATGGCGTTTGAATTTCGATGCGATCGGGGGTCGGATTCCAAATAGATATCTGGAAACCACATCGAACCTTTGTGATTGTGATGAATCTTTTATTTAAAAGATCGAAGTGGAAAATTGTTGTGATTTGCTTGAATTTGAATGCTACACTTATTTTTAAAATATTGCGCTCGTTATTCGGTTTAGCCGGGGGAGGACCTTTGTGTCATATAACCCCATTTCGAATAGTGATACGATGTATATGGATAGCATTGAAGACCGATGGTAAAGACCGGGTATTTGCGAGAATGATAGGATGACCTGTCAATTTTCTCTGCATCATGGCTCTGGTATATAGATTCCCCAAGTGATGGGAAGTCCGATCGGTATTGTGAATACCCGGATTGCAAGAGCTTCTTCGGAAGTGCCTTCGGTTCTGTTCGAACCCGGAACAGACTTGTTTGGATGTATGTCTGACGTTACATTTTGAGATGTAAAGCTGGTTTCTATCAAATACATTTCTGCTGATGGCGGAGAATTTATTCTCTTAGCTTAACACCCTTCTCTAAGACGTACGAGCTCAGAGGTTATGTAGTTGATGGTTTCTAGTGATACATTCCCAATTTGGTAATGTGGCATACAAAGTGTTGCTGATCATTTGTTGATCGAAGCCTGACTTTGTGAAAAAGCGTAGCTTTGTGGACGAGACTTCGTCGGGCCTCACAACCCGGTAATGGTTGAAACAGGAATGTTGCGGCAAGGTTTTGTTAGGGGTAGCGCCCCTAGAGTGTGTCTATTTCCTTCTGGATAGAAGGTGATATCATGGTATAGAGCCCAGATATCGAACCTATGTGGTTACTGCAAATTTATTACTTTGTGGTTGTTGGTTTCGAGCGCTCGAATAAAGGTCGGTAACGACCGGGGATGGCATAGCTCGTGTGTTAGCTACCTAGTTACATCTGTACAGCGTGAGGTAGCGTCGATGTGTTAGTTACCTAGTCACAGCTGTATAGCGTGAGGTAGCGTCGGCCTTGTTTAGCAGAGATCCGGTCAGATTCTCGGGGGTGTCCTTCCAGAGGTGTTCCATTTTGGTATGGGAAGTTCCTTAGCCCGATCATTTGTTGGAAAATCCAAAGAAACAATACGTACCTTTTACGGTTTTAGTTGTATAACCTGCCATGGAATGTGGCAGTAAGCTGCTATTGATCATGGTAGCTATAGTTGGCATAAGTGCGTAATGCCCATGCTGACTAGGGTTACTATTATATTTCGAAATGTTTTCTACACTATGCACTAATAATAATATCAAAAATGATTTATTTTGCGTAATGCCATGGAATGTTGTTGTTTTAAAGATAAACTGTTTTAGTTCTCACACCAGTCCCATGACTGACCTAGAGTTTATTGTTCCCTTCCTAAACTCTGGGTGCCCATAATTTTCCACACGGGCAGCCTAGAGTCAGGTTACCAGGTTATCCTGGAATTCAGGAGTTGCTGTAGAGATCTGGAGGCAAGCTGGATGGCTTGGCCTATCGACTAGTATATAGTATTTATTTTCCACTGTTTGTTGTTGTACACTCTGATAATGTAATGTAATCTGATGTAATGTAATAACAGATAAGATTCTTTGTTTTAAAGATTATTCATTGATATATTATATGTTGTTCCGCTGCGGTATGTGAGATTCTGTTATTGTTTCTATTTTCTTCTTCTATCTTCCTTTTCTTCTACCTTTTTCTTCTTCTTAAACCCTAAGGGTTCAGTTTTTCGGCATTCGATTGTTCGGCAGTTGATACAGTGGACATATTAATGTCGATTTTTGAAAGTCGAAGAATCGGGTCTTTACAAAGTGGTATCAGAGCATATGGTTAAGTGACAACCTTGGCTTTGTTGGGTATTACTCATTAGAGATAGTGTCAGCAGTACTCTAGAATGAGTTTGAGTGTAATAATAGATATGAGTGCGTATTTGTTAGTGAATATAAAAAAATTGTTTTATATTTTGTTGATTGGTTTGTTGAGTGGTATATGGATTCTGGTCAATACGAGTAATTAACGTTATTGGTAGAAATCTCTAAACACTTGTACAGAACAAATTCGACACGATATCGTTTTAAAATATGGTAAATGAAATAATTTTACCTAAATAATTTTCGTATATAAAAGAGAAAATTTTTCTGTGAATTATTATAATATATGATTGTTTGGTTGCTAGAAAGTGATGATATTAAATTATTATCATTAATGTTGAAAAAGAAATTGAAATCATAACTCCAAAGTTAAGAAATAAATCAATATACAAATGGAATTTGAGAATATAAATTGTAAATGTGATTTATAATTTGAAATGGAATTCCAGAGAAATATTTTTGAAAAGATTTGAAGTTTTAGATATTTGGAAAAGATTAAATTCCTTTTTGAGTTTGAAAATTGTTTTCAAGGGTTTGGAAAAAATGTTTTTGGAGAGATAAAAGCTCTAAACTCTTTTCGGTCGCTGGAAAATAACTTCGGTGATGATTGCAGCATATCGGTGTTCATTTTCGGATTTCCAAAAGAGGGATTGCTGCCAAGTTGTTGTAAATAGAAGTTGTATGGAAAATTTGGGTTTGGGTTTTGAAATTCAAAGGATAATTTGAATTGATTTCAAAAATGGTTTTGAAATGTTGGAAAGACTCTGGAATCTGATAAAAATAGTTATGGAATAAAATTTATTAAGTTGAAAATAAATTTTGGGTTGAAACAAATGTATTGAAATTGAGTTTGAATTATGGAAATGAATTTATGAATGGATGAATGGATGAATTTACAATTGCGAGTAAATGAAATTGGAAACTAAATGTTGAAATGCATCTTGAAATTACAAGTAAATTAAAAATCTATCAAATTGGATCAAATGAAGCCGAGTATAAAAATAAAATTAGTAAGTAAAACTAATTGAAGAAATGACAAATTTAATATGGGTTGAAATGAATTGAATTCAACATTTATAAATGAAGGATAAAATAAATCCATATGGAATTTGAAATCCAGTTTAAATGTAAGTGGTTATAAACCGAAATAGTGAATTGAATTGTGCGAGATGAAATAAGTTAGAACTTGTAATGAATTAGTAAAAGAAACTAATTTAAAATAGCAAGATGAATCGGTTGTGAATGAAAAATAATTGATAAAATTCAATATTCAGAAGGTGAACTAAATCCAAATAAAGTTGAAAGTGTAAATCGAATTCAAATGAAATTGATGATGTGAGATTGAATGAAAATGGATATTATAGTTAGCAGGATATACAGGTGGATTAAAGGAAATTGGGATTTTGATTTCGAAGTAAAAAAATTGAATTTCTCGACAAAAAGGTATGTATTTCAATTTTAGTATGAAATTTGATGATTTTCTTGTCCTGCCACTTGGCTTTTCGTTTTCTTTTTGAATCTGAGGGGCCGTGGTGCCATTTTTGTAGTCGTACCGAGCTAACCGCACAAAGGAGATGCTGGCGAATTTTTTTGAAAATTAAAGGCGTTAGAACATTTTTGAGAAAATTGGAAATTGTTGAAACTATAACTTTGATTTTGGAGTGAAAAGTTAAACGATATAGTTGGTTTTGAAAAGATAACTAAGTATGATTTGAAAACTTAGTAAAGTTACTGTAAGAAGTTTAACTATGGATTTTAGAAAAGTCAAACTGTTTAAATGAATTTGAAATTTAACTTGAACAATTTGTTTTGAAAAGTTAATGGATTCTGTAACTTTTTCTTACTTGGTAATTTCGAGGACGAAATTCTTTTGAGGGGGGAAGTTTGCAACGACCTAGAAATTCTGTTAATTAAAATTCGTATATTTAATTGAATATTAAATATTAACAAGTAAAATATGTAAGTCGAATAAACTTTTATTTCGAATATAGTGATTTAATTGGATAATTAAATCGATAATTTAATATTTGAAAATACAGAAATAATTGGAAATTGGGTTTAATGTGACTAAAAATGATTTGTAAGATTTTATTTAATCATATTGGAGTTAGAATGATGTTATAGAACTTTTAAAATCGAATTAAAAGTTAAATTGTGAAAATTGAATATTTTAATTGACGAGTAAAAATAGCCATTTTTCAAACAGTCTCGGATTTCAACGAAACCAGTTTCATTGGATCCGTAATGTTAAATTATTGTATGGTTTCAAATTTCATGTCAATCGGACTTACGGTTTGTCCGGGGCAAGCCAAAACGCATAGAAATTGGTTTAATCGATTTAATTTAGAATTTGATCGTTTATTTCCGTAACTCGCGCATATGATCGAATTAGCTTCTGAAGCACGTTCCATTATGTCTGTCACGCGGGTTAAACCCTTGAAACGCCAGTCACCGCGCGAGATTTGGAGTTCGGAAAATTTTGGATGAATAGTGTTTTTGGAAAATTTGTATATAAGGACCTCACATCTTCAATTTGCAAACTAAAATCAAACCCTAACCCTAATTGTCTTCAGCCGCCACCCTCTAGATTAATAGCCGAAAATAGCCAATGTTCTTCCCTCAATCTCGTCCAATCCATCCACTTTCACGTCTCGACTTCAACTACAATATTGTAGAGCGTATCGAGCCCGATAATCTCAACGGTGGAGATTGATTTTCGTCGACCGGAGACGAAGCTAGGAGGCCGCATTCATCAGCGGGTCGCACACGTTTTTCAAGGTAGAATGGAGGCCAAGCTTCAAGTGCCTCTGGTCGAAGGTAGCTCTCGTCGTGGCCGTTCTTGTGGTGCTAGTTGATCGTCGTCTTGTTCAAGGGGTTGGCCGCGATTTCTAACCCTAGAGGCGGCTTCATGGGTTCAAGGGCGTGCGTGTTATACTGGAGATGAAAGAAGCAACAACTCGCGGCTGAGATTTGCAGATGAAAACGAACAGTCCAGATGTGAGGGTTTTAAAATTTAAAGGAAATTTGTAAATTATTATATATATTTAATCGTGTAAACTTTAAAACATTCTAACTTGTTCATACGAGATCGGAAATGCACGAAACGAATTGCGTTGGCTTCATTTTGACGAGCACTACACGATGGAGCTGGATTGGAGTCATTTGGAGCTAGTGAATTTTTTGGGTAAAATTAAACGTGCGTTTAATTTTATTCGAAATAAACGCTAAAACTGTTATTGAAAGCAAGGTGAGAACTTCTCACTCAATCGAATCTGTTTCGATTTAAATTTTAAATAGTTAGATTTAAAATTGCTTGATTGTGTTGATTGTATGCTTAGGTGATAAATTATTATCTATTGTATTGAAATAGACCCTATACGCCGTATATTAAGTGGATGTTATTTATTAAACCCATATACCGCGATAATTCCAACTTGATATGGAATTGGTATTATATGTGTACTTGGAGTTGATTTCCCACATTATATAGCGGATGAGACCCTATTGCGCCGCATAATAGCGGATAATATTTTATAAATCCCATATACCGAGTTATTCCACCTCGAAGTGGAATTGGTATTGTGCTAACATCTGTGGATGTAGGGAAATAGGTTGGAGGGATCCAACTGGATTCCTCACCCGTATTGATTTATTTACAGATATTGTGATATATTCTGTTATCATATGATATATGATGTTTTGGATTCCGTGATTGTCATATTTAGTGCTGTTGTAGCATTGGACCTATTTTGGAAAATTAAAAGTGTTATAGTGACGATTTTCAAATTTAAAAGGGTTTTTAAAGTGATTTTTGAAAGTATACGTTTTATTGAATTTTGGAATTGATTCATTTAAATAAATAAATGTTATAGTTTTAATATTATAAAAATTTGATTTTTGAGAAGTATAGTTGAAATATGATTTTTGAATTATGAAGTTAATGATTTTATAAAATAGTTTAAATAGAGATTTTTGAATTTATTATAAAATCTTTATATGTAAGATTTATAAAATTTGATTTTTATACATCAAAGTGATGAAATTATAAAGGAATTTTAAAGACATTTTAAAATAACGTTATAAATGGATTTTATAAAAGAATAGAATCTACGATTTGTGAAGTTATAAAATGAAGGAATTTGTAAATAGAGAATTATAAGTAATTTGCTTATAATTTGGATTTTGTCGTGTAAATGGGATATGGATAGAATCTGTTAATAAAGTGCTTTTATAAGTTGAAGTTGTTGTAAAATATAAATGGAATTTATATACATTGTTTTATAAATCCGAAATCGACTTATTTTGATAAGTTAATTTTTATGGCTTATTAAAGGAGATATATCCACGATTTTGGACAGTGGATAATCCTTTAAATAAAACGTGTAGAAATGTTGAACTTGGTTAACGAAGTATATTCACGATTTTGGACAGTGAATAATATATCAAAGAAATGTTTTGGGGAAGAGATATTTTAAATAGAATTAAAACGATTTAAAGATGTTTTTGAAAGCATTAAGTATCGAAACCATAGATTTCAACATTCATTGTTGAATAGGCGTTTTCGAGAAATAAGGAAATGGTGGACTATAACACTGTTGTTATAGTAAATGATTTTTGAAAGAAAATGTTTTATATAATATTGGGGTTTGTATATCTATCTTAATTTCGAATCCCTATACTAGTGATTTTGGATTGTCGTAACGATGTTTTACGCAACATTCGTTTTGACTCAAATAAATGTGTTTTAGAGGATGATTTCCTTAAAGAATAAAATATATACTTAATTGTGATTTAAGTATATTGAATATTTTCCAAATGTTGAAAATAAATAGATTGGTGAATTACTTATTATTAAATAAGTATGGAAATGTTTTCCAATATGAAGTGAATGTTTTGAGATTATATATTTTAAAGATAAATTGAAAGTGCATATTTGAAATCGATTTGAAAATCGTATATCAGTGGATATTTGGAAATTTAGAATTCACCATGGAATTTATAAAGGAAAGGGAAATTTGTTTAAAAATAAACATCGATTTATTTTTGAAGTGTGGAAATACATTTACGGATTTGGAATGTAAATTTAAAGTAAACCGGTATGGATTTATTTAATTGGTTTAAATGAACCATTTTGAAATGAAAATGGATAAATATTTGTGAATATATCCCGTATAGGGAAATGATTTGAAATTTGTTTTCAAAGGATTGAAAAGTTATTTGAAATTTGTTTTCAAAGGGTTGAAGTGTGAAAATATATCTTACGAAGATATTTTGAAAATAAATAATTGGGAAATTATTTAAACCTGAAAATGGTTATGAATATTGATTGATAGCTAAATAACCGACTATCAATATTTGCCTTTAAATGGCGCTTGAATTTCGATGCGGCCGGGGGTCGGATTCCAAGTGGATATCCGGAAACCACATCGAACCTTTGTGATTGTGATGAATCTTTTATTTAAAAGATCGAAGTAGAAAATTGTTGTGATTTTCTTGAATTTGAATGCTACACTTATTTTTAAAATATTGCACTCGTTATTCGGTTTAGCTGGGGGAGGACCTTTGTGTCATATAACCCATTCCGAATAGTGATACGACGTATATGGATAGCATCGGAGACCAGTGGTAAAGACTGTGTATTTGCGAGAATGATCGGATGACCTGTCGATTTCCTCTGCATTATGGCTCCGGTATAGAGATTCCCTAAGTGATGGGAAGTCCGATCGGTATTGTGAATACTCGGATTGCAAGGGCTTCTTTGAAATCGCCTTCGGTTCTGTTCGAACCCGGAGCAGACTTGTATGGATGTATGTATGATGTTACATTTTGAGCTGTAAAGCTGGTTTCTATCAAATACATTTCTACTGATGGCGGAAAATTTATTCTCTTAGCTTAACACCCTTCTCTAAGACGTACGAGCTCAGAGGTTATGTAGTTGATGGTTTCTAGTGATACATTCCCAATTTGGTAATGTGGCATACGAAGTGTTGCTGATCATTTGTTGATCGAAGCCTGACTTTGTGAAAAAGCGTAGCTTTGTGGACAAGACTTCGTCGGGCCTCACAACCCGGTAATGGTCGAAACAGGAATGTTGTGGCAAGGTTTTGTTAGGGGTAGCACCCCTAGAGTATGTCCATTTCCTTCTGGATAGAAGGTGATATCATGGTATAGAGCCCAGATATCGAACCTATGTGGTTACTGCAAATTTATTACTTTGTGGTTGTTGGTTTCGAGCGCTCGGATAAAGGTCGGTAACGACCGGGGATGGCATAGCTCGTGTGTTAGCTACCTAGTTACAGCTGTACAGCGTGAGGTAGCGTCGATGTGTTAGTTACCTAGTCACAGCTGTATAGCGTGAGGTAGCGTCGGCCTTGTTTTGCAGAGATCCGGTCAGGTTCTCGGGGGCGTCCTTCCAGAGGCGTTCCATTTCGGTATGGGAAGTTCCTTAGCCCAATCATTTGTTGGAAAATCCAAAGAAACAATACGTACCTTGTACGGTTTTAGTTGTATAACCTGCCATGGAATGTGGCGGTAAACTACTATTGATCATGGTAGCTATAGTTGGCATAAGTGCATAATGCCCATGCTGACTAGGGTTACTATTATATTTTCGAAATGTTTTCTACACTATGCACTAATAATAATATCAAAAATGATTTATTTTGCGTAATGCCATGGAATGTTGTTGTTTTAAAAATAAACTGTTTTAGTTCTCACACCAGTCCCATGACTGACCTGGAGTTTATTGTTCCCTTCCTAAACTCTGGGTGCCCATAAGTTTCCACACGGGCAGCCTAGAGTCAGATTATCAGGTTATTATGGAATTTAGGAGTTGCTGTAGAGATCTGGAGGCAAGCTGGATGGCTTGGCATATCGACTAGTATATAGTATTTCTTTTCCACTGTTTGTTGTTGTACACTCTGATAATGTAATGTAATCTGATGTAATGTAATAACAGATAAGATTCTTTGTTTTAAAGATTATTCATTGATATATTATATGTTGTTCCGCTGTGATATGTGAGATTCTGTTATTGTTTCTGTTTTCTTCTTCTATCTTCTTCTTCTTCTACCTTTTTGTTCTTCTTAGACCCTAAGGGTTCGGTTTTCCGGCATTCGATTGTTCGGCAGTTGATACAGTGGACGTATTAATGTCGATTTTCGAAAGTCGAAGAATCGGGTCTTTACACAGAGGTTTTTAATAAGGCAACAAACAATAACTATATCGGCTGAATGGATATATGCAAATAAGATAATAATGAGAGGGAGATCCAATAATTTGAAGATAGCATATGAGCATCCAAGAATAGGTTGATGCATATTCAAAGGAGAGTGTTATAATATATGTAAATATAAACAGTGAATATGCTATATACTATTTTTATGTTTAGTCCCACATCGTGGGATAAGTTCTATCCCAAGCTCCTAGGCCTTTATATAAAGGAGCTAATGTAATGGAAATGTATGATTAATCTCTGTAGTGAATGAAATATTTTCTTCATATTTCTCTAATGTCTTCTTATTTCCTTCTATTTTATAATAATTATGAATTTTTGTGTGTACTAAGATGCGTTTTTAAGGAATAAGTTAAGAAAATAGGCATCATCACAAATCACAAATGTAAATAAATTAACGCAAAACAGTCATAATTAATGCATTTTCTCTATGTGAAGGAATTGATATTAAAAGGTCAAATAATGTATATATGTATCATATTTTAATATATAACAAACCCAGTTAATGCATTTTCAATATGCGAAACAATTAATTTTAGTGGGACAATTATTGCATATCATATTTTAATAAATATAAAATAGAAGTTATATGAAAGTTTAATTTTTAACATTTGCATACTGATATCTACTAGCTCCTACATATATGATACATGAGATGCATAGATTAAACAAAATGAATATATAGAGCAATAATATACTTACTTATTAGAAGAGCTTACTAGTTTCTGAAACATGGAAGCACTATTTTCTCCATAGTGCAACTTACCACCAAATCAAGTCCTATTAATAGTTTGTCTCAACTTCTTTATGCCCAACAACAGTGATTATTGGACTTCTATTTCGCTATATTTTTTCTTGAGCTTTATATCGAATATCCTATTCATTCCATTAACACGCAATCTTACGAGATTGCTAGTTTTAGGCCATTTTTGACATGAATGCCACATTGGTTGATATAGATGCATTATACATGTTGTGCGTATGCCATGTTGGATGTATGTATGCGTGTTGGTTGCATGTATGCTTGTTTGCTTGTTTTGGTTGAAAACACCGATTTATCGGTGATCCAACGTTAGGAAATACCCTAAGTGATAGGGCTTTATACATATTGATTGGAATCCCAATGGATGGGGTAAGTTGTAGAGAGCACTGAGATGTGTGTCGATCATCTAAAGATGGATGACGATGGACTTGAACGGGTTTCGGACTTCAAGATGGACATCAGACATATTCATTTGGTTAGTACTTACCTATTTGGCTAAGTACATGACCATAGTAGATGGTATTGACCACTATGGAGTGATCGGTGCCCATCACTATTAATGATGGCCGATTTGGCCAATCTTTGGCATAAATGGTGAGGAGGCTTCGAGGAGTGCAATGTGGTGGTTAGTTCGTGTGGCCGACTCTGGGTCCTAATATTATTGCTTTATGAGGAGAGATTTCGATGGTGAAGGGTTGACGTGATGGTTTGACATGATCGCCTTGGCACTTTGATGAGTACAATTTTATGGTGATTGGAGTTGTGTTATGATGATGAAGGCTCGATTGTGTTAGAAGTCGTGATGATTTTTTACAAAGACGGGTTCTAAGAAGGATGTCCCATGGATAAAATGGTGTTGGATTCTACGTGGAATAAAGGAATGTGAGAATGGTTCCTTGAGTGGTTTCTTGTGTGGATAGAATGGTATTTGATTCTATCATGGAATGAAGGAACGTAAGAATGGTTTCTTGATAACAGTGGAAATTAAATAGAGCTAAGAAAGGGCTCGAAGATGCGCTCTAAAGGATCATTGATACTCAGAGTGTTTTTTGTTGCACTCAAACTAGGGGTATTGTGAGTGCACTCATAAGTACTTTGTTTGGCTATCCTGGATCGCGTGTTTGGATACGTTAACAATAGACTATGATTGTTGGTCTAGTATTAGCTTCGGGATAGAGCGAGTAAACTCAAAGCCTGAATTTTTCCATTAATCCCTGACATGAGTTTGGTCATACAAGTTATCATATATCGAAAGCACACTGAGTGATAGTGAAGTTTGTTCGATGGATGTCATGTTTGCCACGATTTTTTTACGTAGTCTGTCACTCTAGGGATGTCACTGTAGGATCTAGATTAACCCTAGAGGGGGGGGGGGGTGAATAGGGTTATAGCAAATTTTTCCGAATTAAACACAGAAGCAAACTGCAGAAATAAATATGCTGAAAAATAAATCACACACAAAATTTACCCAGCTTCGGCAACCCCTGCCTACTGCTGCATTCCCAGATTTCTATTAGAATTAAACAGTTTCCCGCTTACAAACACTCTAACAGACTTGCAAACCCTGCTACCACCTATAGAGTTTTGCAAACTCGCAAACCCTGCTAACTGGACTAACTTTAACTAGACAATCTGACAACACCTAAACCCTAGGTGATGATTTACCATGTTTTGTTTTGAAAAGAACAGACAAATAAAGCAAATTATAAGAGCAAGCACTAAATTTAAAAACAATTTAATTTATCTTTCCCTTAAATAAATAAAAAAAACAAAACACCCTAACCCAAAAAAAACGCGGTCACTTCCCTCTTATCTTATTTCACCCGGTCCTTTTTCTTTTGTTTGTGAAAAAAATGGCGGCCCTCTGTTTATTCGATCTGAATTAGGGCTTCTTTTTCTTTCTCGAATTGGGGCTTCGGCTTCTTTCTGATGATTGATTAAGCTCTTGCTTGTTCTCTGATGATTGATGCTTGTTGCTAGCTCGTTCTCTGTTGATCGAGTTGTTGATGGTTCGGTATGTAATTTCTTTTGTTGCTTGTTTGATTGCTTGCTTTTTAACTCGATTGTTCTGTGTTCTATGATGATTTCTTGGGGTTTATTTATAGGGTTGAAACCCTAATAACCACTGTCAGATTTGATTTCTACACATCGTTGATAATTTCCCTGAATTTGTTCTGGATTTGGAGTATTCCTTTCTTGATTTAATTTCGAATTATTGCTGTCCATATTTGTTTTCGAATTAATTAATTCGAAACTTTCTTCCTATATTTGTTGTCTCGGCCCCTATTTGAATTAACACTGACCATATATGTAGTCGAGAAAATTGATGCAGAGATTTCTTTCCAAATTAGATTTCTCTGACTTAATTAAAACCCGATGTTTATTTTTAAATTCAACCCCATTTTTTTCTTTGACTTTGGACATGTTTGCACAACTGTTCAGCTCACTGTGTCTACTGACCATCTTCTCTGTTGTTCATGTAGTTGCATTTGGTCTCGAGTTTCACTGTTGCATTTGCTCATTGGAGTTTGTACTTGCACACTGCACGTAGCTTATTGTTTGTACTTGGTGCATTGAGCATTTTCACTGTGTTGCATTGTAGCTCCATCTTGACTTGGGTTTTTTTTTTCACTGTATAAGATGCTACACTTGTTCATGTATTCAACTTCACTGTTGCACTTGAGTTTGTTTCCACTGCTTCATCATGTTGTATTCATCCCTGTACATGTGCAAAGAGTTTGTTGTTGCACTCAGTGTTTGTAGCTTGCCATTGACTTCTTTGTAGTTGCACTGCACTTTGGCTTCACTGTGTTTGTTGTTGCAGTGATTTGTCTGACCTCGTATGCTTCAAGTTGCCTTGAGTTGAACCTATCTTGGGTTTGACCTTGTTTGTGATTTTTGTGCATTGTGCTCTGTTGTTGTATTTGTATTGAGTCACTGATTTTGGTCGAGACTTTGTTTGTTGCAGTATGTCACTGCATTTGGTCTGAGTCACTTGTATCCATTGTCGAGTTGCACACTTTGATTTACTACTGCTTCACTTTGTTTAGTACCTGTAATTGCTGTTATATCACTTCAAATTGCATTTATTTGCTTGTACTTGTGTTTTGGTCATTGCTTTGTTGTGTAGCTGCTATGCAGTTGCTATGCATCACTATATATATGCTCTCTGTTCTGATTTGCATTGGTGCAGTTTCCATATTTTGTGTATCTTGATGTTGTATACACTTTTTCATGCTGCTGTGATGCAGTTTCTTTACTGTTGTATCTTCGGGAGTTTGCACTGCTTCATGTTGAATTCATTGAAGTATTGATTGCTTTTGTTGATAACGCACACGAGTTGGCGAGGCAGTGCACACGTGTATAAATGTACACGTGTGTATTGCAGCCACTCACGATTACCTGTAAGAACACTGATATGCACAGATATTACACAATCAAAGATGATGACAATAACCCATGTATCTGAGACACAAACAAATTTCTATTTTTGTAAATTTAAATTTGTTTGTTTTCAGATTACTGTTGTAGTTGCTAATTATACAGGTACATAGGAGACAGGACAAGAAGTGGAGCTGGATAATGCAGATAGATGCAGATGTGCAGACAGAGTGAAAAAACTGAGTGTTGAGTGTTGTAGTGAGAAATGTAAAATGTATGAACTGGTGTATGTATATATAGAGAGAGCTGAAAACTTTGTATTGTTTAAGTGTTGTAATAAAATATTATATTGAATAAAAAATACTGGTTGAATTATATAAATTCTGTGCAATAGTATAATTATTCAATATGAATATTTCTTCCTTTTTGTATATAGTCCAAACTGCAAACACATATATATATTGATATATATTTTGTTATCATCAAACAAAAAATCACATCAAACAATCTCCCCCTTTTGATGATGACAAACATATATATTAAAGATTTTGAAATGCTAATACATGTGTTTGAGCATGAAATGTTTAGCTCCCCCTATTTGAATGCTCCCCCTACAACCAAGACCACTCCCTATTTAGAAGATAACAAAAATTACTGATGAATAAAAGAGCTAAGGAAAATTATCTAACAACATTAAACAAATATTTTTGAAGTATTCCAAAAAAAATATTTACTTCCTTATCAAAATCTAGTTCTTTTCTCCCCCTTTTGGCATTATCAAAAGACTGAAAAAAAACAATGGAACAGTAGGAACAAAAAATAATAATATATCATAACGAGATAACAAATTCCACATTGTAGAGAATGGATCGATGATCGGTTTAAGAAGAGAGATATTTTAACATTAATTTGACATTTAAGCACAAAAAAAAAACAAAAAAAATAAGCACTTACTAACCACGCATAACCATAAGGACTTTTAAATGGGATTAGCAGTTACTTATTAGTCTAAGCATCCGGACTTTTAAGTGAGACCAGAATACTTAGTTACCATACTCCATCCATGCATAACCATAAGGACTTTTAAATGAGAATGGAGTAATGATAAAAATAATTCTCTCACATGCTCCATCCATGCATAACCATAAGGACGTTTAAATGAGAATGGATGCATGAGAGTTATTATTATTTATTATTATAATAAATTTTTTATTTTTTATTTATTTTTATTTAAAAATAGTTCACTCTTCTTATTTTACAAAACCATTATGAACGATAGAAAGATGGTAGAAATAGAAATGATCATGGAATAAGTTACCAAGTTAATTATATTATGTAATATCCAGTACTGAATACCATATTCGAATCAATCTTTGGATAATATTCAAAACTGGTTTGAATCCTAGAAATTTAAGTTGAAAGTATATATCCAAGAATATTTCAACAAAGAAAATGAAAAATGGTTAGTCAATTTCTATAATCCCCAAATCCAAACGTAATCTGGAAAATCTTTCTTCTGGGAGGGGTTTTGTGAAAATATCAGCAAGTTGAGTCTCAGTTGAAATATATTCAATGCAAATGTCTTCCTTAGCAATGTGATCTCTAAGAAAGTGGTGTCTCACATCAATGTGTTTTGTGCGTGAATGATGAACAGGATTATTTGATAAGTCTATTGCACTTTTACTGTCACATTTTAATGGAACTTGTTTATAAACTAAGCCAAAATCAGAAAGAGTTTGCATCATCCATAAAATTTGAGCACAACAACTCCCTAAAGCAATATATTCTGCTTCAGTGGTGGATAATGCAACACAGTTCTGTTTTCGACTTGACCATGAAACTAACGAGTGTCCTAGCATAAAGCATGTTCCACTAGTGCTTTTCCTGTCAACCAATGAACCAGCATAATCAGCATCAGAATAGCCAACTAAATCAAAATTTTCACAAGAAGGATACCATAACCCAAGTTTGTTTGTGTGTGAAAGATATCTCAAAATTTGTTTAGTGGCTTTCAAATGAGATTCTTTAGGATTAGATTGAAAACGTGCACACAGACACACAGAAAACATAATATCAGGTCTAGAAGCAGTAAGATAGAGAAGTGAACCAATTATCCCTCGATATTTCTTCTGATCAACAGCACTTCCTTTCTCGTCTTTGTCCAACTTTGTTGATGGGCTCATAGGAGTTCTCAATGGTTTGGAGTTCTCAACTCCAAATTTCTTCAACATTTCCAACACATACTTGGATTGTGAAATGAAAATGCCATCACTGCTTTGTTTGATTTGAAATCCAAGAAAATATTTCAATTCTCCAACCAAGCTCATCTCAAATTTAGCCTGCATGACTTGTTCAAATTTCTCGCACAAGGGTTCATTAGTAGCGCCATAAATGATATCATCTACATAAATCTGAACAATCAAAAAATCACTTCCTTTATGTAATAGAAACAGTGTCGTGTCAGCACTCCCCTTTTTAAAGCCATTTTCCAAAAGATATGTACAAAGGCAGTCATACCAAGCTCTAGGAGCTTGTTTAAGACCATATAATGCTTTTTCAAGTTTATACACATGATTTGGAAAATCGTGATTTTCAAAACCGGGGGGTTGTTCAACAAAAACCTCTTCTTTCAAATCACCATTTAGAAAAGCACTTTTTACATCCATTTGCTTAAGTTTGAAACCTTTATAACAAGCAAAGCTTAGCAAAATCCTAATGGCTTCTAACCTAGCAACTGGAGCAAATGTTTCATCAAAATCTGTGCCTTCTATTTGGTTTTATCCTTTTGCGACCAACCTAGCTTTGTTTCTAATTACATTTCCTGATTCATCAAGTTTGTTTTTGAACACCCATTTAGTTCCTACAATTGGATAGTCATTTGGCCTAAGAACTAATTTCCAAACTTTATTTCTCTTAAATTGATTAAGTTCATCTTGCATTGCTAGAATCCAACTTTCATCATTAAGAGCCATTTCAACAGAATCAGGTTCAATTTCAGAAATAAAACCACTATGACAACAAAACGCACACAAATTTTTATCAAATGAAGAGCGAGTGCGTATACCTTCCGTAGGATCTCCTATAACCAATTCAGGAGGATGATTGGATTTGAACTTCAATCTATCAGCATCAACAGTCCTACTTTCATCTTTCTCACTAGATGTCCCTTCTTTAATGCCTTCATGATCTACCCCATCATCAACCGTTTTTTCAGTCGTCCTTTCCAGATCAGATTCATCAAATTTCACATTGATTGATTCAACAATTGTCTTTGTTCGTTTGTTGTATATCCTGTAAGCCTTGCTCCTGGTTGAATAGCCCATGAAAATTACCTCATCGGCCTTTGATTCAAATTTTCCAAGTTGATCACCTGTGTTAAGAATGAAACAAGGGCATCCAAAAACACGAAAGTAAGAAATGTTAGGTTTCCTTTCATGCCACACTTCATAAGACGTTTTTCCAAGTATTGGTCTAATCATTACCCTATTCATTACGTAGCACGAAGTATTTACTGCCTCTGCCCAAAAGGTTAGAGGTAGTTTATACTCACTCAACATGGATCTAGCCAATTCTTGCAATGTACGATTTTTCCTTTCAACCACCCCATTTTGTTGAGGTGTTCATGGAGCAGAAAATTCATGTTTTAAACCATTTTCTTCACAAAAGTTTTCAAATTCCGAATTTTCAAATTCGCCTCCATGATCACTTCTTAAAGTTTTAATTGAAACTCCTTTTTCATTTTGAACAAGTTTAGCAAATTTTGAAAAATAATCAAAAGATTCAGACTTTTTGGCTAAGAAATAAACCCATGTAAATCTAGAATAATCGTCAACCAATACATAACAATAACGTTTTCCATTCAAGCTAGCAATTTCATTTGGTCCAAATAAGTCCATATGAATTAATTCGAGGACCCTTGATGTGCTAACAATGTTTTTAGGGCGAAATGATGATCGACTAAGCTTGCCCAAGGAACATGCTTTACACACTTTGTTATCTTTAAATTTCTGATGTGGTAACCCTCTGACTAATTCTTTCGTTTCAAGATTTTTTAAGAGACTCATGCTAGCATGTCCAAGTCTCCTATGCCATAAAGATGCCTCTTCGTCAGTGGCTACCAAACATCTGGAAAGATTTAGATTGTCAAACGAAAGCGAGTAAACATTTCCTTTTCTTTTACCCATAAAAACTATGTTATTAGAAGTTTTATCAATGATCTTGCAAGTATCACTATCAAAAACCACATTCATACCTTTGTCACATAGTTGGCTAATAGAAATGAGATTGTGATGCAAATTATCAACGTATAAAACATTAGTCAAGGAAAAAGTACCGTTACTTACTTCACCTTTCCCAATAATCTTACACTTGCTATTGTCTCCCATGATCACATTTCCACCTCTAAAATTCTCTAGGCTAAGGAACTTAGATTTATCACCTGTCATATGTCTAGAACAACCTGAATCTAGAAACCATTCTTGTTGCTCCTTAGCCCGCCAACAGACCTACATAAAGAGAGAGGAGGATGACCTAGAGAAACTCTTAGGTCCAATGATATTAGTAACTGAAGCATTGTGAACAAACAATCCCTTTGGAACCCAAACTTGTTTTGTCCTTTCATTTTTGTTCCTATAGACATGGAATTTGTTTGTAGAATTCTTAGGAACCCAAACTTGTATAAATTTTGTGTTCTTGTTCCTATGACTACAATTTTCAACACGATGTCCAATTTCACTTCTAACAAAGACACTCTTACCTTTTGCATAATCATCAACCTGTGTTTTCCCAAAACCTAGTCCTTTTCTGTTATTAGCAAAGAGTTGATTTCCCAATAACATGTTAAATGATTTTTCTCCTCTTGAAAAGTTATTCAGAGATTTCTCAAGATTTTGGACTTTGGTTTTTAGTGTTGTGTTTTCAGTTACAAGTGTGGTGCATCTATTTATAAAATCCTTTTTCCTAGTGTCAATGGTTTCCTTAAGACTCGAGTTTTCTTTTTCAAGATTATCGAAGCTATTCTTAAGTCTTGATATTTCTGAATCTAAAATTTTACATTTTTTACAGTATATGTTTTGAATATTTTCAAGTTCAGTTTCTAACCTAGTATTCTCATGAATGAGTTCTCTCCTGTCAGACTTCAATTTTTCAATTTTAGTTTCAGGAGTATCAATTGTATTAGTAAGATCATAACACATCAAAACAAGTTCTTTATAAGAATAGTCACGTACCTCACTGGATTCCTCTGAACTTGTTTCTGAATCTGATTTTGCCATAAGGCACAAGTTAGCCTCTTCTGAGCTATTATCCGAAACTTCTTCTCCTTCTTCATCATCCCAAGTTGCTGCAAAGGCCTTCTTCTTCTTTTTCTTTCCTTTGTTGTTTTTGAGAAGTGGGCATTTTTGTTTGAAGTGGCCAGGCTTTTTGCAGTTAAAGCATGTCAATTCATTATCGGAATCGTCAGAATCTTTTGACCTATTACCACTTGTTTTCTTCTTGCGTGGCCTAAATTTTGACCATTTTCTAAGATTATTGACAGCCATCGCAAGCTCTTCAATTGGATCTTCTTCTTCTTCATCGCTTTCTTCCTTGCTCTTTAAGGCAATTGTCTTCTTTTTTGATTCGGAGTTGTTACGTTCCTCCTTTACCTTTAGCTCAAGCTCATATGTCATCAAGTTTCCGATCAACTCCTCCATGCTTAGTTTACTCAGATCTTTCGATTCTTGTATTGCCGTGACTTTTGCCTCAAAGTTCATTGGTAAGACTCGCAGTATCTTCCGCACAAGCTCTACTTCAGTGAAGACCTTCCCAAGCGCTCTAGCATTGTACACCAAAGTTGAAAAACGTCCAAACATATCCTTTATGCTCTCGCCCTTTTCCATCACAAAGTTTTCGTATTCATTGCTAAATAGAGCTAGACGTGACTCCTTGACTTGAGAAGTTCCTTCGTGTGTCACCTCCAAAGTGTGCCAAATTTCCTGTGCTGTTGTACAATGAGAAATTCTATTAAACTCATTTTTATCAAGAGCACAGATCAGAGCGTTCATTGCTTTGGCATTTGTAGTTTTTAATTTCTTATCGTTAGCATCCCACCTATCCTTAGGTTTAGGAATCTCAGTATCACCAATAACTATAGTGGGAGATTTATAGCCAGTTTCAATAATATCCCAAACATCATAATCGACAGAACTAAGATAAATACTCATCCTAACTTTCCAATAAGCATAATCATTCCCATTAAACATGGGTGGCCTAGCAATAGATTGCCCCTCAGAAAAAGCATTATTTGGTGGATTCATGACTCTAGAGTTAAAGTAAAATACCTTGCTCTGATACCACTTGTAGGATCTAGATTTACCCTAGAGGGGGGGGTGAATAGGGTTATAGCAAATTTTTTCGAATTAAACACAGAAGCAAACTGCAGAAATAAATATGCTGAAAAATAAATCACACACAAAATTTACCCAGCTTCGGCAACCCCTGCCTACTGTTGCATTCCCTGATTTCTATTAGAATTAAACAGTTTCCCGCTTACAAACACTCTAACAGACTTGCAAACCCTGCTACCGCCTATAGAGTTTTGCAAACTCGCAAACCCTACTAACTGGACTAACTCTAACTAGACAATTTGACAACACCTAAACCCTAGGTGATGATTTACCATGTTTTGTTTTGAAAAGAACAGACAAATAAAGCAAATTATAAGAGCAAGCACTAAATTTAAAAACAATTTAAATTATCTTGCCCTTAAATAAATAAAAAAAACAAAACACCCTAACCCAAAAAAAACGCGGTCACTTCCCTCTTATCTTATTTCACCCGGTCCTTTTTCTTTTGTTTGTGAAAAAAATGGCGGCCCTCTGTTTATTCGATCTGAATTAGGGCTTCTTTTTCTTATTCGAATTGGGGCTTCGGCTTCTTTCTGATGATTATTAAGCTCTTGCTTGTTCTCTGATGATTAATGCTTGTTGCTAGCTCGTTCTCTGTTGATCGAGTTGTTGATGGTTCGGTATGTAATTTCTTTTGTTGCTTGTTTGATTGCTTGCTTTTTAACTCGATTGTTCTGTGTTCTATGATGATTTCTTGGGGTTTATTTATAGGGTTGAAACCCTAATAACCACTGTCAGATTTGATTTCTACACATCGTTGATAATTTCCCTGAATTTGTTCTGGATTTGGAGTATTCCTTTCTTGATTTAATTTCGAATTATTGCTGTCCATATTTGTTTTCAAATTAATTAATTCGAAACTTTCTTCCTATATTTGTTGTCTCGGCCCCTATTTGAATTAACACTGACCATATATGTAGTCGAGAAAATTGATGCAGAGATTTCTTTCCAAATTAGATTTCTCTGACTTAATTAAAACCCGATGTTTATTTTTAAATTCAACCCCATTTTTTTTCTTTGACTTTGGACATGTTTGCACAACTGTTCAGCTCACTGTGTCTACTGACCATCTTCTCTGTTGTTCATGTAGTTGCATTTGGTCTCGAGTTTCACTGTTGCATTTGCTCATTGGAGTTTGTACTTGCACACTGCACGTAGCTTATTGTCTGTACTTGGTGCATTGAGCATTTTCACTGTGTTGCATTGTAGCTCCATCTTGACTTGGGTTTTTTTTTCACTGTATCAGATGCTACACTTGTTCATGTATTCAACTTCACTGTTGCACTTGAGTTTGTTTCCACTGCATCATCATGTTGTATTCATCCCTGTACATGTGCACAGAGTTTGTCGTTGCACTCGGTGTTCGTAGCTTGCCACTGACTTCTTTGTAGTTGCACTGCACTTTGGCTTCACTGTGTTTGTTGTTGCAGTGATTTGTCTGACCTCGTATGCTTCAAGTTGCCTTGAGTTGAACCTATCTTGGGTTTAACCTTGTTTGTGATTTTTGTGCATTGTGCTCTATTGTTGTATTTGTATTGAGTAACTGATTTTGGTCGAGACTTTGTTTGTTGCAGTATGCCACTGCATTTGGTCTGAGTCACTTGTATCCATTGTCGAGTTGCACACTTTGATTTACTACTGCTTCACTTTGTTTAGTACCTGTAATTGCTGTTATATCACTTCAAATTGCATTTATTTGCTTGTACTTGTGTTCTGGTCATTGCTTTGTTGTGTAGCTGCTATGCAGTTGCTATGCATCACTATATATATGCTCTCTGTTCTGATTTGCATTGGTGCAGTTTCCATATTTTGTGTATCTTGATGTTGTATACACTTTTTCATGCTGCTGTGATGCAGTTTCCTTTACTGTTGTATCTTCGGGAGTTTGCACTGCTTCATGTTGAATTCATTGAAGTATTGATTGCTTTTGTTGATAACGCACACGAGTTGGCGAGGCAGTGCACACGTGTATAAATGTACACGTGTGTATTGCAGCCACTCACGATTACCTGTAAGAACTCTGATATGCACAGATATTACACAATCAAAGATGATGACAATAACCCTTGTATCTGAGACACAAACAAATTTCTATTTTTGTAAATTTAAATTTGTTTGTTTTCAGATTACTGTTGTAGTTGCTAATTATACAGGTACACAGGAGACAGGACAAGAAGTGGAGCTGGATAATGCAGATAGATGCAGATGTGCAGACAGAGTGAAAAAACTGAGTGTTGAGTGTTGTAGTGAGAAATGTAAAATATATGAACTGGTGTATGTATATATAGAGAGAGCTGAAAACTTTGTATTGTTTAAGTGTTGTAATAAAATATTATATTGAATAAAAAATACTGGTTGAATTATATAAATTCTGTGCAATAGTATAATTATTCAATATGAATATTTCTCCCTTTCTGTATATAGTCCAAACTGCAAACACATATATATATTGATATATATTTTGTTATCATCAAACAAAAAATCACATCAAACAGTCACATGATGCAAGTACTATGGATAAGGACACCTAGGCACGTCGACGTTGCATTTAGTATGGAGTACCTCTTCATGATGTTTGTAGAGTAGCATATTATTGATATTATGTGCTAACTCTTTGATTTCAGGGACAAGTCGGGTATGGTTTGTATACCCTCTATTCCATATGTAATATCGACTCTTATAGTATTTTGAGATTGTTTATCGCTCATAGCAGACTATTGTCTGAGTCGAGGCTCTATGTTTTGCTTCTCACTACATTGGGTAACTCTTCAATGAGCAGATTGGATAGCGGGTGTAAACAATACATAGAGTTCCATAGATCGACTATTAGGAGGCGACATTTTCTCATACTTATATTTGGACTTATCATTGCATATTCCACTATGTGAGACTTTGAAGCCTTGACAGTGTCTGACTTACTATTATTAGAGACAATTTATCAGTTGAGTTTATTTATCAGTTGTATAAATTATATTACTATTTTGTATAACTGTATGAGCCTGTATACTCTGATTTTGTGGTTTATGTAGTTATTAGAATCTCGTTTGTTTTATATATGTGATGACTATTATATTTTATTCGATCTGTTGTGAGATATACAACAGGTTCTGTGATTATTTGATATTTTCTTTCTCTTTTCTTCTTTTCTATTTTCCTTCTATCTTTCCATTGACAATTGTCCTACATCTACTGGAAGCTCCAGCTGTGCACTATTGAGTATATGAGCATCGAAGGTGTAGGGCGGTCATTACCTTTGGTACCAAAGCTTAGGTTAGGTGATTAACTTGAGTTAATATCACGATCCAGTAGAGATAAGGTAGGAGTTATCATCTTACACTGGATCTAGAGTATATATAAACGAAAGGGTGCATATATGTTATATACTTATGTTTTTGAAACTATATAGTAATATATATATTATATAAGTCATATTGACATACGAGCATTATTGATACAGTTTACTTTATAAGAGACTGATTATCCTTATTATAGATTAAGAATGACCTAGCATAGAGAAATTCTGTTATTGACTCCATCTTTGGAGAAGAGGATTGGCAGGATCAGGAGCCTCTAACCTCGATTTATAGAATATGTTTGTAGAGATGGTGCAAATTATAATCTAGCATGCCTAAATAACTCCAAATTGATATGATGCTCAAGTGCAAACACTTAGAGTCAACCTCTTTGAGCTATATAAAGACTACATGAGTCTAGGAGGCAAACCATTCCTTGGAACATAGTCGGCCATTGAGATGCAAGACTGGAAGAATACTTGTAAAGGAATCTTCAATGATGGAGTCAGATGACACCATGAGGTGGCAGTTGACCTTTAGATAACTCTAAGGATGAACAATGAACTAGTAGAGTGTTCGTATAGCTTTGACTCTCGAGGATCAATTTACTTAGGATCGATTCATAGTTTGCTTCAAAGAAAATTTATCTTGACTTTTCAAAAGTCGGTGTTGGTTAGGAAGTTCGTCAGTTTGAAGCAAGGCAATATGTCTGTTTTTGAGTATATTGCCAAATTCGATGTACTATCGAAGTACGGTCTATTTTCAATTGATACCCCACTCACAAAGAGTGAAAGCTTATCACTAGGTTGAGTGATCATCTTGGAAAGTGATTGATTGGTCGTATTGACTAGAGTTTCACGGTGTTAATTGAGAAGGCTTTACGACTTGAGCGCATGTACCCAATGTAGGGGACTATCCCGAACCAGTTAAGCAAGGGCAGATAATGGAAGCATATGAATTGAATGCCATTTTGATTTCACATAGTGCTCCATCAACAAAAGAGAGGGAAAGAGCATCACTATCTAGGGTATGCTTTACATTTATTGTGTTCCATACGTGTTTTATTTGATATCGTGGTTTCATATTCCTTCATATATAGTGATTTGGTAGATAGATTGGGATTGTAACTAAGATAGTTTACCGACCTTTTTAATTATAATGAACCTTGTTAGGGCCTTAGCCAACCTATGCATGGTTTGTTTAGACTTAGCCTTATCAACTCATGGATGTTTGTTTATTTGTTATTGATTTGTTTGGGATTAATTGGGTTAGGTGTTATAGTCTAGGAATTGACTAGTTGAAGGGGCACGTAATAGTGGTGGATTGGAAAAGGCTGTGTATGACGATAGAAACCTATGAGAAGTGGAAGGTCGTACTTGGCTGCCCATTTGATGATAAGGACATAGTTGGGTTTCTATATTCACTCGATATCCCATATGACAGGTTGTCATTTATGCCTGTAGATAGAGAGTGTCCGGACACATTTTATGAGGTGAACAGATTACCACTATATAGGGATTGACTTCTATATCGATCTAATTAGAGTGGGATGCACTTATAGTATTCACCATTAAGGCAGATGACATCTTAAGGCGAGGGTTCATTTGTAGGAGCATATTTGAGTGGGATGCACTTATAGTGTTCACCATCAAGGCAGATGGCTCTTTGAGGTTGTTTCTTGATTTACATGAGCTGAATGAGATAACGAACAAGTATTCACTCCTGCTTCTTGATGTGTTGTTTGATCAACTCTACGGTACGAAGATGTTCTCTCAGTTAGACTTATGATGGGGTTTCATCAACTGAGAATAGTAAGAGAGAATCTGTCGATCACAGCATTTTGTATGCTACTTTGATTTTGATTGGTTGGTTATGCCGTTCGGGCTAACCAACGAGTTGGCATGCTTTGTCAATATCGTGAATCTGTTTCAAGGGATCACTTGAGTAAATTCAAGCTTGTGCTTTTTGATGATATTTTTGTTTGCTCGTAAATAAAAGAGGAGCACAATATATGTTTGATGGTTATGTTGGAGGTGTTACGAAAACACCGATTGATGGTGCGATTTTTGAAGTATCAGTTTTGGCGGAGGGAATTAAGATGCTTGGGTCATGGTGTTTTGAAGTAGGACCTTGTTATGGATCCCACGATTGTTACGGTAGCTCGAGATTGGAATAGACCCAAAGTGCTATGGAAATGAGGAGTTTTCTTGGATTAGCGGGGTGTTAGGCATATAGCAAGGAGTTCTTAGATGTAGCGGCACCAATTAACCAATTTGACGAGGGAGAATCAGACTTTTATTTGAGATGTGTGGTGCAGACACGTGTTAGTGAGCCTGACAGAAGTGTTGATGAGTGCACCAGTGTTACTCACTGCGAACAGGAATAAGGAGTCGATATTACACACATGCCTGTGGTACTTAACTAGACGCGGTATTGATGCCCGAGGGTAAGATTGTCGATATGTTAGTTGACAACTAAAACCGCACATGAGGGAGAATTGGACTCATGATTCGAGTTAGCAGTGATAGCATTCACTTTTGGGATTTGGCACTATCTATTAGGAGAAAGGTTTGGATTGTTCATTGATCCCACATTATTGATGTATTTCTATAATCGCTGGTTATGACTTCAGAACTCGATGTGAGCTTCAGCCAAAGATAATGGCTAGTTTAACCATCAGACTTACTTTGATTTAGCGGATCAGTACTAACTAGGGGCATAAAGCCAGATGAAAGAAGGTTATAACAAAGTTAGAGGAACGAGTAGTGTCTATACAAGTGATGCAATGCGGACTCGACCGAGATTGTTGGTTTCGTAGGGATAATAGATTGTTTGTTCTCGAGTAGTAATGGGAGTAGGTATCTATAGGCTTCATCGATAGATTGCCATGGACTAAAAAAGGATATGATAACATTTACCAAAGTCATTAGATTGACTAAGAGTATTTGATTTATATTCATAGTTCTAGTTGTAGACATCCAAATTAGTCGATTTGTATGTGATGTGGATTGTCTAATTCCACGATGTGTTGAAGAGCATTGTAAGTATCCAAAACACATTATTCACAAATGGGTTTTGAACGAACTTATAAAAGGCATTGGGATATATGGAACCAAATAAATTGTATGATATTGAGGCTAAACTAAAAGCTTCGAGACCTCGTATGCCTATTCATATCATGGGACGTGATACGAAACAGCTTAGAATGAAGGCGGTAAAGTAGTAAAGGTTCAGTGGAGTGAAACCGAAGACGATAACATATAGGAGATCGAGAAGAGCAGAAGGACCGCTTAGCCAGAGCCCTTTACTTGGTGAGATTTTTTTCATCATCTTTCAGATTGGATATCATATTTGATGCCTTATACTAAGTAGTTTAGTATTCTGCATGGTAGGATAGGAATATATGTTACTTTTGATGTTTGATCGTACAAGTGCGTGTTTGATGTTTGATTGTTAGCATTTGATATGATTGCTTATGCTTATATGGTTGTTAAGCGTGTGGGATGGTTATGATTTGATATAGCATGTTTGTTTGAAATGATTATTATATATATGATTTAGTATGCTTAAATACATGATAATATTGCTAATATGTTTAATCCTCTTTGTTGAGTACATGTTCAGATACATGGAAGCAAGCATTGGCAATTTGGATGCTTACGTGCTTTTATTCGCATCTAAATGGTATGCTCTTGCTATAAAAGAGGTACGTAACATCGGTAGTGTGGATTTGGGTATATATGCTTCTTTTTCCTAGGAAATGAGATGCCTTAGATATGAGATGCCTCGAATATGAGATGCGTGTATGTGTGTGTTATTTTGGAATTTTTCAAGACCCAGCCACACAAAGGAGGTGCTTCCGAATTTTTCTGAAACATAGGGGCATTAAAATCCTATGGGTTAGAGGATGTTTTCCCTTACCTTGGTAATTTCGAGGACGAAACCCTTTGAGGAGGGAAGAATGAAACGACCCGTATTTTTAACGATATAATATTTAAATAATTAATTTAAATATTGAATGGTTAATTATTAGAAGGTCCAAAAATATGATTTTTCGCATACGGTTGAGTAAGGACTCGAGACCTATTCCATTGAGTCCATATCGATATTGCCGATTACAATGAGTTTAAATATGGCTATTTTTGGAGATTGGATGATCGAATGGCCAAAACGATCTCGAAATGCATGAAATTATAATCCTAGATTGTTGTTTCAAATTGCGATGAAATTTATATCTTTGGGATCTAAAAATTGAGACGATGTACGCCGACGAGTTTGGCTATGATCGGTCGTGCAGTATGATTGTACGAGCTCGAAACATATAACGGTTTGGTTGAGAAATCAAATAAATAATATATAATATTATTTAAATAAATACTTACTTAAATCGTCTATCCCTCTCACTTTACTATTTCATTACCAGTAAAAAGAAAATGGTCACCTCCCTCTTAAATACTCCATAATAATTAAATTGAGAGATCCGCTCAACGATAAATCACGAAACCAGGTCCTTTAAGATCATATGGATAAGATCTTCACGTTAATGGTGACTATGTTTGGTTAAGAAAAAAATTTCCATGGCCGAGCTAGGATTTCATTTTTGCGATGCTTAGACGCGATTTAGGTGAAATAGAGATTAACATTGGATTTTTCTTCGCAAAGCACACTTTTCCCCAAAGTCTGGAGCTCTCGGTGAACTAAGGCAAAACAAGACATTTTAAAGTCGCATGTGACACCTATAGGTCACTAATTATGGGGAAAGCCAAGATTCATCATTCCAGGTGCATCACGGAGCTTATGCATAGAGGAATGCGTTGGCAAAGGGGACACATCATTTCATTGAGTAATCATCGAGAAATCAAGAAGAGATGGTCATGGGTTTTGGGTTCATACTTGTGCATGCTTATAAGAATGCAAGGCCTGGAAATGGTAATTGGGGAACCAGGGATAATGAAGGTAATTAGGATAATTAATTAATTATTTAAGTTAATTAATAATTTATATAATCCTTTTTCCTAACAAATACACATCTTTTGCACATGAGATTCGTTTTTGATGTAGTTTCTTGTGTTGTGCTTATGATAGAAACCCCTACGACTTGTATTTAGTTTGGTCAGCATTTGTTAAGTTGAGTGATATTGTCTCTCACCATATTATGATTATTATTATAGTATAAACCAGCGTTTTGCATTGATTTCTATTTTAAAATGTGATTTTAATACATTTAAACACGCACTTGATTTTTATAAAAGCAATTAGAAGTGTTTTAAAATGGTTTTAATTCGAATATCTCATTTTCCCATTGACTTGCTGCTTTAAAAGATTGCTAATTTTAGGCCATTTTTGATATAAATCCTACATTGGTTGACGTTGAACCAAAATATCGACTCAACGACCAGATGTTACACAAGGCGGTATTATTTGAAAATGTTCCAATAATACCCTTGGTTTTAAAATAATCACGAAGTTGTCCAAAAATTCAAGTCACACGTTTAAGGGTAGAATATGTGAATCCCATAAATATGCAACAAGCCTTCCTCATATTTCAATTGGCAAAATGGGCATTTCACATAAATATATAATAGTTCCCTTATTCATTTGTCAATGGACATAATGGGCAACATGCAAGGTAAAATTCAATTTAAATAAGGGATTAAGTAGCCTTGTATGAATTGATGATATGAAAGTCCAAGTTCAAGTCCAAGTCCAAAGATAGAGTCATATGCACATCCATTATTTAACAATAGTCAAGTATACGCATTCGAGGAAAATATGCTATGCAAAATTAAATGTCTAAGCCCTTTTATGCAAAAAGTTCAAAAATTACAATCGTTTGTAAAGTCATCAAATTGATTTGGGACTTCCAACTTTAAATTCGAAAATGGGGAAAGAAAAAATGATCTCCTCCTTAAGTGATAGTTGAGGTCTAATTATAGTGGTGTCAATCGCGCAGGATGATTGATACGTGTGTTGGCATGAAATATGAGGGTTCCACTAGTTTCATTTTGGTAAAATTTCAGCATCCTTGCAGAAACGTGACAGCAAAAATTTGACATCACTTACTCGTACATTTTGATGATTGGCACATGGCATACTTTTTTTGTAGAGACTCAGAATCACTTACTTGTACGGGTTCGACAATGCAATCTTCCTTGTAGAAACTCGTCATCCTTTCTTTGTTACATGATCGATAATACCTTGTGTTGTAGAAGTTGGACACCCCCTTTTACATCTTCGCCATCCACACGATCTCTATATCCAATAACTTTTGCGTTGTAGAAGTTGATATCTCTTATTCCTCCGAGTTTGCAGTAGCATGATATCTTCAAGTATTTATTGGCTCGACTCTCACTTACTTTACATGCTCGACATGTTCTCTTTATTGTTAGATTCTCCTTATCGCCCTCTACTTATAGTTGCTTAACAACACCTACTGTTGTTGAAGCTTGTTATCCTTTAAGGACTCGGCACCTCTTTATTCTTTGTAAAAGCTTATTATCTGTTTAAATGTTTTGACATCCCTATGGCTGTAGAGTCTCGACAACTATCTACTATTAAACACTTGATACTACCTTTGGATACAAGCTCGACATTTCCATACATGATAAGTCCACTACTTACATGCTCGACATGCCTTCTATTTATAAGCTCGACGGCTTTATTATCTTGTAGATTCGATATCTTTTCTATTTACAAGCTTGAATCATCTTAGGATCATGATACTTCTTCTTAGGCGCTCGATTTGGCTACTTATAGATGCTTGGTACCGTTTCTTGTATTTATGCTTAATTGGTTTCTTTGTTTCCAGCTCGCCATCCTCAAAGTACTTACTAGCTCATTATCTTTGTTGCATATAGGCTTGACACATATCTTTTAAAATTTCCATGTCCTTCTATTCACATAGTTGCTTCTATTTCCCTTGACAACTCTTCTAGCATAGTAGTTAGAAAGTATGTGGATAACACTAGCCTCCCTCCATCGATAAAATAATCTTTTTACACCTTATTGTAAAATCAAGTTCAACGCCCAAAATGGATTGAATCAATAGGAGTTATTGGTGGTATCTTTGATCTAAGCAGTCATATCAATTACGATGTTGGGAATGGTAAGCTTGGCTTGCAAGAGTCAATCTTCTAATCATAAAGAAACCAAAAATCCAAAGAAAATTCGTTGCCTCATAAAGGAGTATTCATGCTTCTGCCTTGAGGTCGGGAAATTGGAAATAAAGGCAAGATTTCAACGTACTCCACTCTAAGGGCAAGGTTATCAAGAAACTAGTTGATAAGAAGATCAGAAATCCAACTGATAAGAAGCCTAGAAATCCATCTTACCTGAAGACTAGAAATTCATCCGATAAGAAGACAAGAAACTTTCATTTTAATGGTAAAATTCATATTGTAGCTAATAAAAGACCAAAAATCTGACCAATAACAAAAATTCCCATTATTTGATAGAAAATTTGGATTCTAGTCCAGAAATAAAAGATTAAGAGCTAATTTACTTCAAAAAATGCTCAAATAATGATTTACACCCTCTAGCTTTGTTTTTAAAAATATTTCATCGTAGTTGTAGCTGACCTTTCCTTTGGAGGTTGCTTCGACTTTTCCATAGGGCAAGATTTATCGTATCTGATTGTTCTTTCTCTAGAAGATTGTTTTGGCCCATTTCCAAGATGGAAATAAACTTGATTTATATCTTTATATAAGATTGCCCCTTCTATACCTTTTCGGCAAGGATTTAGGTTAGTACGTATTTTGATTAGGCCATCCTAGATGGGACCAAAGTCTAAACCATCCTATCTCTAGAAGGTGCTTTAACCAGGCCTTGTAGGTGGGACCAAAGGCTGTTGGTTGGTTTTGGCCATGCCATGTTAGGTAGGACCAAAGGTTTAATTGTCCACCCGCTTAGAGGGGCTACAGACAGGCCTAATAGGGAGAACCAAAGGTTGTTCTATACTTTGGCCAGGCCATTTTAGGTAGGACCAAGGTACCAAAGGCGTACTGTATCTTCCCTCTAAGAGGTGCTCCGATCAGGCCACTTAGCTGGTATCGAAGGCTAGCGTTGCTCTAGCCAGGTCTTATAGGCGGGACCAGAGGTTACTCCGACCTCCTTCTAGGGGGTGATGCGGTTAGACTATATATGTAGGACACATGGCTTATAATGCTTTAACTAGACCTTTATGGCAGAATCAAAGGGTTTCCCTTTATTTTATGAGTTTCTTTCTTTCCATTAATTATCGATTCTGTAGATATACTTATCTCGATTCTTTATTTATCCATTGTAGGAAAATAGGTCTTAGATGCTAAGCATTCCAAGTACTTGCTATTACGTTACCATTAGGCCGGCTTAGTCGATAAGTTCCAAGTGGGATTACTTCATGGATAACAAGAGGTCCTTCTAAGTTTGGCCCAGTTGTCCATATGCTGGATTTTCGGTGTTTCCCAAAACTTTTCAAAGCACTAATTCTCTTTATTGAAAGAATTTCCCTTTGACTTTTGAGTTGTAGTATCCTGATATACTTTTTTTTGATATTTGGTCATTCGTATGGTTGTCTCATCTCTTAGTTCATTGATCAAATCTAGAGATTATTTTCTTAGCTCTAACTGGGGTCAAAAGCATATGCAATCTATCGATGGGATGGTATCTCAACTTTGACTAGGAGTATTGCTTCAAATCCATATGTCGAAGAAAATGGAGTATGTCCTGTTGCATTCTTAGTAGAAGTTAGATATGCCTACAGCACAAGTGGTATTTCTTCTACACAATTTCCTTTTGCTTTGTCTAGCCGTTTCTTGACGATCCATTTCTTGAGGATAGTTGTAATGTTTTTGTTAGTGGCTTCAACAGCTCCATTAGCCTTGAGATGAGCTATTCATGAAAAGCTTTTTATTATCTCATTCTTATCGTAGAATTTTTTGAATTCTTCACTTTCAAATTGGGTCTATTGTCAGAGATTATCTTATTCAGCATTCCAAACCAAGCAACTATGTTCTTGATCATAAAACTTTAGAACTTTTCCTGAAGTTATATTAGCAATGCTTCTACCTGGACCCATTTGGTAAAGTAGTCAATATCTACTACTGCAAATTTGACTCCTCTTTCTAATATCGGCAATGGTCCTATTAAGTCGATTCCTTACGCATCAAAGGGCTATGGACATAAGATCGAGGTAATTCATTTGGTGGTATATGTAGGATTATTGAAAACCTCTAACATTTTTTGCATCTCTTTACATAATTCATAGTGTAGGGCCAATAAAATTCTTGTCTTATACCTTTCGGCCAACTTCATACCATTAGAATGACCTCACTGAACCCCTTCTTGGGCTTCTCTTAATAGATTTGAGCCATTCTCTAGACTAACACACCATATGTAAAGGAGCGAATATCCCTTTTTATAAGGTGTTCCATCCAACATGGTAAGAGTTGGAGCTTGGTGCCTTATCCTTCTAGCTTCTCTTTTATCTCTTGATAGTCTCCTTTCCACCAAGTATCTCTTACTTCCTGATTCATTTTCTTTTTCCATGTGAATAAGAGCTTAGGATTTAGTCAATACCATGGTCTCATTTTTTGGTTTGGGAGATTCTTCCTCAATGCTTCGATTTTTCTGGAAGCCTACTAGCATAATTTGAGTTTTTAGGGCTCCTTGCAAGTTAGCTAATTTAGCCAAAGAGTCGCTTGAGAATTCCTCCTTATGGGTACTTAGTGTATTGAAAAATTCTCAAATTAAGATAACATTTTCAATATATTCTTCACATAAAGGATCAACTATACATTGTTCTATTTGATAAGTTTGATTCAACTATTGACCATTAATTGGGCATTGCTTAAAATTTCAATCCTTGGAATTTTTAACTGAAGAGATAAGGTTAGTCCTGCTATCATTCATTCATATTCAGCCACATTATTGGTAGTAGAAAAACCTAAATTCATTGCATAATGTAATTGGTGTCCATCAGAAGTATTGAATGCATATCCCGCACCAGCCCCTGTCTTGATCGAGGCTCGATCAACGAATAGTTGCTATTTATGTTTAAGATCTTTTTCCTTTCTCGATTGTTATTTAATAAACCCTATATATTCATCAACGAAATCAGCCAGAGTTTGTCCTTTGATGCCACTTGGGGCTAGAACTCAATCTTATACTAACTCAGCTCTGTACCCCAATTTACTAGCCTTTCTGACGTTTCGGGATTACTAAGGACTTGCTTACATGGAAAATTGGTTAATATCTTAATTGGATGTGCTTGAAAGTAGGCTCTCGATTTCGAGCACGAGGATTAGACAGTATGCAAACTTATCTATAACTGGGTATTTAAATTCTACTTTTCTTAGCCTTTTACTAGTATAGTATACTAAAAGCTGAGCCTTATTTTCTTCTCTTACTAGGACTGCACTTACTACGCATTCGGAAGACTGCCATGCAAAGGTATAAATTCTCTCCTTTTATGGGACTAGATAAGTTTGGAGGTTTTCAAGGTTGTCTTTTAACTCTCTAAAGATTTTTCAGAAATCTTCACCTAACTTAAAGTTTTTCTTTTTCTTAATCACGTCAAAGAAAGGGATGCACTTAGCGGTGGCTTTAGAGATAAACCTATATAAAACTTCCACCCTTCCATTTAGGCTCATTACAACTTTTCTTGTTTTGGCTCTGCCATGTCCTTAGTAGCTTTGATGTGGTCGGAATTGGCCTCAATTCCTTAAGCACTAATAATATATCGTATAAATTTATGAGATTGTATTACAAAAGAGCATTTTTGCAGATTCAGCTTTATTTTGTACTTCCTTAGTACTCCAAACATTTCTTTAAGAACTTTCAAGTGGTTAGTTTCCACTTGGGACTTAACTAGCATGTCATCCACTTAATTTCCAAGTCTTGTCTAATTTGTTCCTTAAACATTCTGTTTACTAACCTTTGATACAGCCCTACATTCTTCAGCCCAAAAGGCAAAACTTTGTAGCAATAAGTTCCTTAATCCGTTATAAAACTTGTGTTTTTTCATTTGGTTTGGACATGAGGATTTGATTATATCGCGAGTATGCACCTAGATAATAGCTTATGTCTAATTGTGGCATCAACTAATCGATTAATTCTAGACAAAGATAGTAATCTTTAGGGGCATGCCTTATTTAGATTAGTATAATCAATACGCATTCTCCATTTTCCAATGGCTTTTTAACTATTACAGGATTAGCCAACCATTTGGGGTAGAGCACTTCTCTAATGAACCCATTCTCAGGTAATCTTTTAACTTCTTCCTTTAATGCATTAGCTCGGATTTTATCAAACTGAATTTTCTTTTGTCGAACGAGTATGATTTTTGGATATACATTTAGAGTATGGTTCATAATTGTTGGAACTATCCCAACCATGTATGAGTGAGTCCAGGAAAACGTATCTTTGCTAGATTAGAGGAATCGATAAGCTCTCTTTTGAGATTCTCACCTAGTTTTTCTATTTTTTACTGTTTTGATTAGGTCAAACAAATCTAGGCTTACCACTTCTAGTTGTTCGGCAGATTTAATTCTATTTTACTCATTTTTGAAATCTAATTTGGTAATTATTTCCTCACCCACTCTTCCCCCGGTAATTTGTTTTACTTCTTTTCACTTTATTTTTACCTTGAACTTTTTAGTTTTAGTTTGGGTTAATTTACTTTTCTTTTAATTGTAACAATAAGTTCCATCTTTTTTGAAGTGTAGAAAAATACAGTTCTCAAGAGCTAAACTGCTTCCTCCTGTGGTTCCCCATCCATTCTTAGGAATTTTACCATTAAATGTTTAGGTAAAAAAAGCATCATATGTAGTAGGCCTCCTAAAGAAAGCATTATAATAGAAGGGTTGGTCATTATCATGAAAAGAGTTACAAAGGATCTGGAGTATGGTAGAATTCCCACTTGCACAAAGAGCTTTATCTGCCCTATTGGAGTAGATCAATTGTTATTGAATCCAAAGGTAGGTTCAGGGCTCAGCTCTAACTTCCCCTTTGGAATATTCATCTGGTCAAACGCATGTTTGAAATTAAAATTTACTGCACTTCCAGTGTCTTCCAAAAATTCTCACTACAGAGAGCTTAATTTTAGCTATTATCATTAGCGGGTCGTTATATGGGTGATGGACACCCTTAGTTCTTCTGTCAAGTTAGGCATTTGGGGTTGAGACTTGAGATTTGAATGGTGGCTCCTTCTGAATGGAGAAAATTCCTTCCTATGCTTCACTTACATATCTTCTCTTTGCTTCTTTGCAACTTACAACAATGTAGGGACCTCCGTGAATGACATTTACGTGATTGATCAAAGGCCTTTGGCAATTCTCCTCGGATCGGGAAGATTTCTGGGTTTCCTTAACGAACTCCTTTAGAGATCCTGACCAGATCATATTCTAAATTATTCCTAACAAGACATGGCAATCGTCAGTCTTATGCCCATTTTCTTTGTGGTAGGCATAATAACCTCCCTTCTTAGGCTCCAGATGGTTCTTCTCTTTGTAGGAAGTGGGGAAATTTCTGCCATCTTTGGCTATGGCATAAATATAGTAAATGGGATTATTCAAGTCTGCATAATTGGATTTACCAACATCCTCCCATCTTCCTCTTCTATTTTGGTTCCATTTTGACTTTTTGTGAGGCTAATCAAAATTGAACTTTCCTCCCTCTTTCTTTGGTTGAGACTTCTTCATAGCATAGCATATTTCATCCATGCGGATGAACATAGAACTTTTTCCAAAAAGGAGTCTGCTCAATTAACCTCGAACGTACTGCCACTAGCTTCTCCCTACTGGTCATACTTTCAACTTTTAGTGCCTTTATATCAAATCCCTTAGATTTTGACCAATTAACTCTCCTGGCCTATGCTTGACATTAGCTAGCAGATTGGAATCTATGGTAGAGTATTTGCATATGCAAAACTATGCCAAAAATTCATAAGAAAATTATTCCCAAGTGTAGCTGGTTTTTTCTCGGTAAAGTCTATACCATTTGGCAGCTACTCCATGGAATGTTGTAAGGAAGAACCTACAACGAACTACCCCAGAAGCGTTATGCAAGTCCATTTGACTTTCAAAAGCTAAAAGATGATCATTAAGGTCAGTGGTTTCATCATACTTTAACATAGGGATTTTAATACGGGATGGGATTCTGATGGACATTATTTCTTCATAAAAGGTTCTTCTCGAAAATAATTATTTACCCTTAGATCAAGATCCTCTTCATTTTAAGGTCAAGCATATCCTTCACTATTTTGTTGACCATATCGCATAGGTAGGTTTCATCGTCATGATAGTCCCCACTATAGGGCTTATATTCTTTATATGAGGTCAAGCTATCTCATTACTCGGGAGATCTTTCAACTAGCCTTCCTTGATTCTCCTTTCGGTGGTTCAATTTAGTCTTCATTTGCTTGTGATTTTGGAGCATATATTACCGGTCCTTCATCTTAGATGTCTTTCTTTGTCTATGGGCCCATGATTCTTTTGTCTTTATCTTTACTTCTAAGCATTGAGGTGTCCAGGTTTCTTCCTGGAGACCCCACTTTTCTCCCATTTCGATAAGCTTAGTCTTAGAAGATCTCTAAGAGAGAACTTTCTCAAGAAGCTCTTGCATAGTTTAAGTCACTATGTTAAATCTTTAATTTTAGCTTCACTGCCTATGGGCTTTGCTGAGATTGAAGTGTGTCTAATCTTTGTATTCTCCAAATTGAAGTTTGGAGTGACATTACTCTCTAAGGTTGTCCAACACACAACTTCTTCATTCAAAACATTGACTTTCTTGGTCCTCATCATTTTCCTCAAATATAAGGTTTACTTAATTATTTTTGAAACAAATAAATGATGAGACAGAGGTTCGAGCCCTCCTTCTAATACCAAAACATTGAACTAGAATTTTATCTCAATAACCAAGATGTCAAATAAGGTGCTATTATTCAAAAATGTTCCAATAATACTTATTGGTTTCAATATAATCACAAAGTTGTCTAAAAGTTCAAGTCACATGTTCAAGGGTAGAATATGCGAGTCCTATAAATATGTAATAAGCCTTCACTCATATGTCAACGGAGAAAATGTTCATTTCACATAAATGTATAATAGTTCCCTTGTTCGTATGTCAATGGGCATAATAGGCAATATGCAAGGTAAACGTCAATCTAAGCAACAGCTAATGTGGCATTGTATAATAACATGCAATTCCAAGTTCAAGTCCAAAGATAAAGTCATATGTACATCCATTATTCAATAATAGTCAACTATATACATTTAAGGGAAGTATGCTATGCAAAATTAAATGTTCAAGTCCTTATGTGCAAAAAGTTCAAAGTTACAATCAGCTCTAAAATCCTTAAATTTATTTAGGGTTCCCAACCTTAAATTGAGAAATGGGAAAATAAAAAAAAGATTCGCGTCTTAAGTGAGGTAAGGGTCTATATTTAGGGGTGTCAATCATGCGAGATGATTGACTCGTGTCTTGGCTTGAAATATAAGAGTTCTGCTAGCGTCGTTTTGGTGGAATTTCAGCATCCTTGTAGAAACTCGACAACACGAGTTCGACATCACTTACCTGTAATGCTGATTGGCATTTGGCATGCTTTTTTTGTAGAGACTCGGTATCGCTTACTTGTACAAGTTCGACAATACAATCTTCCTTATAGAAACTCGGCATGATTTCTTTGTTGCATGATTGATAACACCTCATGTTGTAAAAGTTCGATACCCCCTTTTACATCTTTGACGTCCCTGCGATCTCTAGGTCTGATTAATTTTGCATTGTAAAAGTTCGATATCTCTTATTTTCCAAGTTTGCTGTACTGCGATATCTTCAAGTATTTATTGGCTCGACATCTTTCTCACTTTACAGGCTTAACATCTCTCTCACTTTACAGGCTTAACATGTTCTATTTACTCTTAGATGCTTCCCATTGCCTTCTACTTGTAGTTACTCGACAACACTTGTTATTGTTGAAGCTTGTTATCCTTTAGAGACTCGACACCTCTTCATTCTTTGTAGGAGCTTATTATCTGTTTAACTCTTCGACATCCCTTTGGCTATAGAGGCTCGGTAGCTATCTGTTGTTTGACACTCAATACTACCTTTGGATACAAGCTTATTATTTCCATGCTTAATAAGTCTATACTTACATACTCGACATGTCTTCTATTTATAAGCTCGGGGGCTTCATTATCTTGTAGGTTCGACATCTTTTCCTTTTACAAGTCGAGATCGTCTTAGGATCATAATACTTCTTCTTAGGCCCTCGATTCCATTACTTATACGTGCTCGGTACCGTTTCTTGTATTTATGCATAATTTCTTTCTTTATTTACAAGGTTGACATCCTTAAAGCACTTATTGTCTCGTTATCCTATTGTCATATAGCCTCGACACATATCTTTCAACACTTCCATTTCCTTCTATTGACTTAGTTGCTTCCATTTCTCTTGACAACTCTTCTAGCATAGTAATCAAAAAATATATGGATAATAGTTGATATAGATGCATTATATATGTTGCATGTATACCATGTTGGATGTAAGTATGTTTGTTGGTTGCATGTACGCTTGTTTTCATGTTTTAGTTGAAAATGCCGATTTATCGACGATCCATCATTAGGGAATATCCCGCGCGTTGGGGTTTAGAGCATATTGATCGAAAACCCAAACAGATGGAATAAATTGTACAGAGTATCGGGATGCGTGCCGACCGATCTAAAGATGGAAGACAATGGATTTGGATGGGCTTCGGACTTTAGGATGGATGTCAGACGTTTTCGTTTGGTTTGTACTTGTCCAATTTTGGCTAAGTTCATGACCGAAGTGGTTGGTACTAACCACTTAGAGTGGCCAGTGCCCATCAATATTGATGATGGCCCATCTGATCGATCTTTTACATGGATGGTGAGGAGGCTTCGAGGAGTGTAATTTGGTAGTTTTATTCATGTAGGAGACTCTCGGTCTTAATGTTATTGCTCTGTGACGAGCTATTTCGATCGTGAGGTCATGACTTGAAGCTTCAACATGATGGCTGTAGGATCTAGATTAACCCTAGAGGGGGGTGAATAGGGTTATAGAAATTTTCTTGATTTAAATACAGAAATAAACTGCAAAAATAAATATGCTGAAAAGTAAATCACACACAAAATTTACCCAGCTTCGGCAACCCCTGCCTACTGCTGCATTCACAGATTTCTATTAGAATTAAACAGTATCACGCTCACAAACACTCTACTAGACTCGCAGACCCTTTTGCTCCCGCTCACAAACACTCTACTAGACTCGCAAACATTTGCTCCCGCTCACAAACATTCTACTAGACTCGCAAACATTTGCTCCCGCTCACAAACACTCTACTAGACTCGCACACCCTGCTCCCACCTATAGAGTTTCGTTTACTCGCAAACTCTGCTCCCACCTACAATAGAACTTCGATTACTCGCAAACTCTGCTCCCGCCTATAGAGCTTTGATTACTCGCAAACACTGCTCCCGCCTATAGAGCTCTGCAAACTCGCACACCCTGCTCACTGAACTAATTCTAACTAGATAATCTGACACTACCTAAACCCTAGGTGGTGATTTACAAAGTTTTGATTCGTAAAACAAAAAATAATAATTAAACAACAATAAATAACCCTGATTAAAATTATACTAAAGCCCTTTTAAAATTCGACCGGCCCTATTCTCTTATGTTTAACCCGTTCCTTTTTGCTTGGTACGTTCCTTTGCTTCTTTGTGAAAATGGCCGCTCTGTTCCTCTTGCAAATTTAGGGCTTCGTCCCTGATCCAAATTAGGGTTTGAAGCTGCCGACTTTACGTTTGATTAATAATGCGCGAGTAGCTTTGACCTTCTTTCGTTGCTCTCTTCGGCTGCTTCGTTGTTCGATCGAGTTTGACTCCTTGCTTCAGTATGTAATTTTATCTTTTTGCTTTACTGGGTTGATGCTTGAACTCGATCGTGATTCGAGTTGGATGATTTGTTCTTTGTTATGATCGAACTCGAATGAATTAGCCGATGATGATCCTAGGGTTTATATAGGATTCAAAACCCTAATTTTGCGTTCGTATAAAATCATTTGAATTTGTCTACTGATATTGCTTTGGCCATTCGATTATTCTTGGATGCTCGTGATTTCACTGACTTTTTCAATTTCGTATGTTTGATGCTTGGCACACACGGTTTTGATTTGTGACTTGGTCGATTCCTTGATTCACACGGCATTAAAACTTTCCTCTTTTTGATACTTTGACAATTTCAAAGAATGCGTTCATGAATTTTTCGACTTGTTTAATCATCTTGATTGTCACAGCTTCAGCCATCTTTGCGTTCCTCCACTGTAGCATTGATTTCGTGATTTAAACTATAGCTTGTTTACTGCTTTTCGACTTCACTGAGAACTATAGTCTCTGGCCATCTTCTGATCGGTTTAACATGAACTGACTGCACTTGCACTTGATATTGTAGTGCACATTGTTGCATGCATTTGTTTGGTTGCACTTGCCTGAGTGCCAGTTAGCCTTATATTTGTAGTTTTGACCATGTTGATGTTCTGTTCATTGCTTTTGGAATTTGCACTTATATACATGTGTTCATTTGTCTGCACTTGATCATTGCTTTGAGTTTCACTGCCTTCTGTCCATGTTGGTACTGGCTGTTGTTGAGTTGTTGTGATGTTAGTTCGAATTTCACTTGCTCTGCACTTTGGTCTGTTGGTGTCATTTCTTTTGTGGTCTTTGTATTCTGATGTTGCCACTGTCTTTGTTCGAGTCAATTTGCATGGTCACTGATGTGTGCTGTGCCATTGCTTAGTTTGGTTCATTGGTCTGCACTGTAACTCGAGCTTTCACTCACTTGAGTCTGCCTTGTTGAAGTTGTTTGTTGCAGTATCTTGTGGTTGCTATGCCTTGTTTACCATGTTGTTGCATTGTTCCATGTACACTTTGAATGAATTTGTGCTTTGTTGCAGTTTGTAGCTTGCTGTGACATTGTTCACTTCATGTTTGCATACTGTATTTGTTGTATCTTTGAGCACTTGATCATTCAAGCCTTTGTGCTTTGATTCATTTAGTGATAATGTTGATTTCACTCTGACCATACTGCATTTTACCTGTTGCATATATGAACTTGAAACTATAAAATTTTCGTTGCACCTTGGTTGTTCATCATGTTGCATTCATGAATTTTCTGTCTTGACTTCACTGTGAATTTGGAATTTGCCTAAGCTTTGCATTCTTTTTGTAGCCTTGTGTTGAATCCAGTTATAAAAACACGGGTTTGACCTTGTGCTCGTGTCGTGATTTTGAATATATTGCATGTGAGTTGAACCCGGTTTTTCATTTGGGTTTGACCTATGCTCACCTGTCCCTCTAAATCAATCAAGTGTGTATATCGGCGTGCACGACCTTGTGGCATATACAGTGATACACTGTGTATGTCACAAGTTGTTCGTGTATGATGAATTCAAATTTAAATTATGACGAACAACCCAAATAACTGAGGCAAATCATATTTTCAAAAATTATCTTTTATTTTTGAATTGCAAAAATATTTCTTTTTCAATTTTACTGCGTTAGTTTATATTTTTGCAGATTGCTCAGATGCTGGATTCAAACTGGAATGCAGTCGAAGATAAAAATATAAGTGTGAGTGACATGTAGTGAGGTGCTGATGTAAATGTGAAAAATGTGTTGTAATCAAAGTTGTATAGTTATAGTGAGAGCTTGAAATTGTACTATTCAAAATTGTAATAAATATTTATTTGAATAAAATATCTGTTTGAATTCAAATTCTGTGTAATTTATTTTATTCAACAAATATTTATTTAAACTGTGAAAAATAGAATAGTATATTAACAAATACATTTAAATGAATGTATATATGTTTATTATCATCAAACAAGAATCATATAAGCGCATATTCAACAATCTCCCCCTTTTGATGATAACAAACATATATTTAAGATTTTGAATATATTAAATGTATTTGATCATTGATATGCATTGCTCCCCCTATTTAAATGCTTCCTCTCTACACAAAGCTCCCCCTACATATATGCATACAATTAAATAATATGCAAATGAGCCTAGATGCAAATAGAAAATTATTTGACCATTGCTTGATTTTATTTGACAAAATCTTAACTTTTCTCTCCCCCTTTTGTTATCAGCAAAAGAATAACAGTGTTATAAAAATAGGGATGAAGTGACAAACATGAATCAAGCATTTAACTCAATTGAATATAAATATCAAATTTCAATAAAATTCAAACAAAAATCATAATTACCCTTGTCAGGCGCATATTCCACTTTTAGAAATGATGGGGATAAAATCATCAAAAAACAAATACAGTTCTGCCTATTTATGGTATAATTATTTCAGGAAATTTGAATATCTACTAACCATGCATAACCGTTAGGACTTTTAAATGAGATTAGTAGTATTCACAATTTTTATTTTAAAAAAAAATTCAAGTATCTTCTAACCACGCCTGACCGTGAGGACTTTTAAATGGGATTAGAATCAACTTGTCTATTTAATCAATTAATTTTGATATGCGTTCCATACATGCATAACCGTAAGGACTTTTAAATGAGCATGGAAGCACATAATCAAAAATCCAAGTAATTCACCCATGCATAACCGTGAGGACTTTTAAATGAGAGTGAATACTTTGGATATTTATATTTATTGCCAAATATAATAAATTGAAGCACAAATAATTTCCTTCACAAATTTAAAGATATTGAAGAATGAATGATTTCCTTTGTAAACTACCATAAATTTACATACTATATATGATTTTGATGAGTGATGGTCGATAGAAAGATGGTAGAAATAGAAATGATCATGGAACTTTTACCCAACAAAAAGTTTTTATAACTCTTGTTATGAAATTCTAAAGAAATGTTTCTAAATATATTGTCTTGAGTAATGTATGACAAATATCGACACTCGTCACTTTTTCAATCACTATTGATCTTTTCGATAATCATTAGGGAGTTAGATTAGTCAAAATAGTCATTTAAATCAAATTCAAAAATTATAAAATCAAATTTTCAAAAATGACTAATCTGTAAATATGGTCAAACATGATTTTCTCGAGGGGGTTTTATAAGAAAATTTTCTGCCTTTTGAAAATTATTTCAAGTGAAAAATATGCAGATATTTTCTTTGAAAAAAAAATGCAGCAAATGAATGTTTCAAAAAATTAATCACGTTCCACTAGTAATTTTTCTATCAACTATATTACCAGTGTAATCTGCATCTGAATTTAAATTTCACTCAATATTCACTCGATGGATGTCAACGACCAGATTTGTGAAATTTCAACAAACTATCTCAGAATTGTTTTCAACAATTTTTAAATGAAATTTGTAATGAAGCCATGTTCACACTCAAACAAATATCATGATGTTAATTTCAGAAACCGTAGGATAAACAGTTATATTCATGAGTAATCAACAGTCAATCGACATCATAATTATTTCAAAAAACAATTTCTTGAAGTTTCAACAATTTCTTAAAGTCCTTTTTAACAGCTTTCACATGAATTTTGAAATCGTGCAAATTTATAAGCAGTGGCCAAAATGTCAAAACCAATATATCTATGTGTAGTATGAGTAACCATCATTTGACCGAACAAATTCATATGGATTAGTTCAAAGTTGAAAATCTGATTGGTCATCATTTAAGCACAAATCAATGTCATAAATAAGAACAAGTCAAAAAAATCCTATTAGTTAAATCCGAATCAGTCAACCATCATAATTACTCCAAGTAATTCTATTTAAAGATGATTGGTCAATATTTTGAAAAAGTCATAGAATCAAAATCATCATCTTTTGTTCATCTCAATATTGGCTGATTTTAATTTAGAGTATGGTGCAGATAATCACATTTAATATATCGTTAAAAATATACTTTTACCTGTTTTTACCTTTACGATATTTTTCGTTATTGCCCATTGTGATTCTGTCACCTTTGTACTAGGCTAAGGAACTTTGCTTTGTCGCCCATTGTGTTTCTGGAACAGCCAAAATCCAGAGAACACCGTTGTTGTTCCTTAGCCTGCCACCACACCTACACGATGAAAAGATTTATGTGACCTATTTGTTTTTATAGGTCCATGATTGTTAGTGGTAGAATATGAAAAATATGTTTTTGGAGACCCAAAACTATTTATATATGTTCCTTTTGGCACCCAAATTTGTTTGACTTTAAAGATTTTATATTTGTGCCTTTTGGAACCCAAATTGGTATAGTTTTCACATGTTTGGGTCTATACCAACAATTATTGTGATTGTGTCCATATTTTCTACAAATCGTGCACATTGAATTTTCTTGATTAATCTCATTTCTAACATATTCAGAGTGAGTATATCCAAGTCCTTGTGTATCAATATTGATAGTTTGTTTTCCTATTAACATATTCAACGATTTTTCACTTTTGGAAAATTTTTCTAAAGTCGTTGACAATTGTTGGACTTTTGTTTTTAAAGATTCATTTTCTTTCAACAACTGAGTGCACCTTTTAATAGAATTTTCTCTTCTAGTATTTTCAATTTTTAGAATTTCATTTTCAAGTGATTTCATTTTAATTTCTGATTTTTTAATTTCTTCTTCAAATGTTGGACACTTATCACACTCATGGATCCTACTTTGATAGGTTTTAACTAATTGGTCAAGTTGTTCATTTAATTCTATCAAAGTGTCTTTTTGTGATTCAAGTTTAGCGTATTTTTCCCTAAGTCGTTCAAAACAGCCATTTACTTTGTGGAAATAAATAAGTAATTCAGAATGAGTAAGTTTTGATACCTCACTTGGCTCGTCGTCGTCGCTATCGGTTATATTCCCATGAAGGCACATATCTGCTTCCTCACTTTCACTGCTATCGCTTTTATTCCACTTGGCTGCAAATTTCCTTTTTGAATTCTTCGTTCGTAATGCCAGCTCGGCTGCTCCATCATCATCATCCTCATCACAACTGCTATTTACCAATCCTGTTAAGCATATTTCTTTAACTGAGTCGGTTGTGGAGGACTTCTCATTGCTGTTGACTTTTGCACCATATATTGCATCGAGAGTATTCCAGATTTTCTATGCATTTTCACTAAGAGAAACAAAATTAAAATTATCACGATTAATATGAGAATATAATATATGCATAGTAAGAGCATTAATCGAGATACTTTCCTTATCGGTTTTATCACACCCATTTTCAATAATATCCCAACATTTAATATTAACAGATTTTAAATAAAATTCCATTTTCAATTTCCAGTTCAAAAAATCTATTCCATCGAAAATAGAAGGAATAATATTGAAATGACCCTCAACAAAAATATTATCTGGTGGATTCATGACTCTAGAGTTAAAGAAAAAAAACCTGGCTCTGATACCACTTGTAGGATCTAGATTAACCCTAGAGGGGGGGATGAATAGGGTTATAGTAATTTTCTTGATTTAAATACAGAAATAAACTGCAAAATAAATATGCTGAAAAGTAAATCACACACAAAATTTACCCAGCTTCGGCAACCCCTGCCTATTGCTGCATTCACAGATTTCTATTAGAATTAAACAGTATCACGCTTACAAACACTCTACTAGACTCGCAGACCCTTTTGCACCCGCTCACAAACACTCTACTAGACTCGCAAACATTTGCTCCCGCTCACAAACACTCTACTAGACTCGCAAACATTTGCTCCCGCTCACAAACACTCTACTAGACCCGCACACCCTGCTCCCGCCTATAGAGTTTCGTTTACTCGCAAACTCCGCTCCTGCCTATAATAGAACTTCGATTACTCGCAAACTCTGCTCCCGCCTATAGAGCTTTGATTACTCGCAAACACTGCTTCCGCCTATAGAGCTCTGCAAACTCGCACACCCTGCTCACTGAACTAATTCTAACTAGATAATCTGACACTACCTAAACCCTAGGTGGTGATTTACAAAGTTTTGATTCGTAAAACAAAAAATAATAATTAAACAACAATAAATAACCCTAATTAAAATTATACTAAAGCCCTTTTAAAATTCGACCGGCCCTATTCTCTTATGTTTAACCCGTTCCTTTTTGCTTGGTACGTTCCTTTGCTTCTTTGTGAAAATGGCCGCTCTGTTCCTCTTGCAAATTTAGGGCTTCATCCCTGATCCAAATTAGGGTTTGAAGCTGCTGACTTTATGTTTGATTAATAATGCGCGAGTAGCTTTGACCTTCTTTCGTTGCTCTCTTCGGCTGCTTCGTTGTTCGATCGAGTTTGACTCCTTGCTTTGGTATGTAATTTTATCTTTTTGCTTTACTGGGTTGATGCTTGAACTCGATCGTGATTCGAGTTGGATGATTTGTTCTTTGTTATGCTCGAACTCGAATGAATTTGCCGATGATGATCCTAGGGTTTATATAGGATTCAAAATCCTAATTTTGCGTTCGTATAAAATCATTTGAATTTGTCTACTGATATTGCTTTGGCCATTCGATTATTCTTGGATGCTCGTGATTTCACTGACTTTTTCAATTTCGTATTTTTGATGCTTGGCACACACGGTTTCGATTTGTGACTTGGTCGATTCCTTGATTCACACGGCATTAAAACTTTCCTCTTTTTAATACTTTGACTATTTCAAAGAATGCGTTCATGAATTTTTCGACTTGTTTAATCATCTTGATTGTCACAGCTTCAGCCATCTTTGCGTTCCTCCACTGTAGCATTGATTTCGTGATTTAAACTATAGCTTGTTTACTGCTTTTCGACTTCACTGAGAACTATAGTCTCTGGCCATCTTCTGATCGGTTTAACATGAATTGACTGCACTTGCACTTGATATTGTAGTGCACATTGTTGCATGCATTTGTTTGGTTGCACTTGCCTGAGTGCCAGTTAGCCGTGTATTTGTAGTTTTGACCATGTTGATGTTCTGTTCATTGCTTTTGGAATTTGCACTTATATACATGTGTTCATTTGTCTGCACTTGATCATTGCTTTGATTTTCACTGCCTTCTGTCCATGTTGGTACTGGCTGTTGTTGAGTTGTTGTGATGTTAGTTCGAATTTCACTTGCTCTGCACTTTGGTCTATTGGTGTCATTTCTTTTGTGGTCTTTGTATTCTGATGTTGCCACTATCTTGGTTCGAGTCAGTTTGCATGGTCACTGATGTGTGCTGTGCCATTGCTTAGTTTGGTTCATTGGTCTGCACTGTAACTCGAGCTTTCACTCACTTGAGTCTGCCTTGTTGAAGTTGTTTGTTGCAGTATCTTGTGGTTGCTATGCCTTGTTTACCATGTTGTTGCATTGTTCCATGTACACTTTGAATGAATTTGTGCTTTGTTGCAGTTTGTAGCTTGCTGTGACATTGTTCACTTCATGTTTGCATACTGTATTTTTTGTATCTTTGAGCACTTGATCATTCAAGCCTTTGTGCTTTGATTCATTTAGTGATAATGTTGATTTCACTCTGACCATACTGCATTTTACCTGTTGCATACATGAACTTGACACTGTAAAATTTTCGTTGCACCTTGGTTGTTCATCATGTTGCATTCATGAATTTTCTGTCTTGACTTCACTGTGAATTTGGAATTTGTCTAAGCTTTGCATTCTTTTTGTAGCCTTGTGTTGAATCCAGTTATAAAAACTCGGGTTTGACCTTGTGCTCGTGTCGTGATTTTGAATATATTGCATGTGAGTTGAACCCGGTTTTTCATTTGGGTTTGACCTGTGCTCACCTGTCCCTCTAAATCAATCAAGTGTGTATATCGGCGTGCACGGCCTTGTGGCATATACAGTGATACACCGTGTATGTCACAAGTTGTTCGTGTATGATGAATTCAAATTTAAATTATGACGAACAACCCAAATAACTGAGGCAAATCATATTTTCAAAAATTATCTTTTATTTTTGAATTGCAAAAATATTTCTTTTTCAATTTTACTGCGTTAGTTTATATTTTTGCAGATTGCTCAGATGCTGGATTCAAACTGGAATGCAGTCGAAGATAAAAATATAAGTGTGAGTGACATGTAGTGAGGTGCTGATGTAAATGTGAAAAATGTGTTGTAATCAAAGTTGTATAGTTATAGTGAGAGCTTGAAATTGTACTATTCAAAATTGTAATAAATATTTATTTGAATAAAATATTGTTTGAATTCAAATTCTGTGCAATTTATTTTATTCAACAAATATTTATTTAAATTGTGAGAAATAGAATAGTATAGTAACAAATACATTTAAATGAATGCATATATGTTTATTATCATCAAACAAGAATCATATAAGTGCATATTCAACAATGGCCTCAAGACTTTGTTGATGAACCCCAGACGTCATTGGAGATAGGTTTTAATGATGTAGCTCCTTGGTGACATTAGTCATGATGATTTTCCACAAGGGTGGGTTATAATAAGGGTGATCCATGGATAGAATGGTGTTTGATTTTATCGTGGAATGAAGGAACGTGAGAATGGTTCCATAAGTGGATATAATGGTATTTGATTCTATGGTGGAATGAAGGAACGTGAGAATGTTCCTTGAGATTAATGTAAATTACATGGAGGCAAAAAAGGGCTCGAAGAGCATTAAGGGATTGCTGATACTTGAAGTGTTTCCTATTGTACTCAAAGCAGGTATTGTGAATGCACTCATGGGTACTTTGTTTGGCTACTCTCGATTGGGCGTTTAGATTTATTTACCCCAGACCATGAGTTTGGGTCTAGTATTAGCATCAGGCTAGAGCAAGTACACTGATAGCCAGGTTTTCCCATTACTCCTTAACATGAGTTAGGTCATATGAGTTATCATATATCCAAAGCACATTGAGTGATGGTAAGGTTTATTTGATGGATGACATGTCTGCCATGATTTTTTTACGTAGTCTATCACTTTAGGGATGTCACATGATGTGGATATTGTGGATAGGGATACCTTCAGAGGCCTGTATTGTACTTAGTATGGAGTACCCCTTCATGGTGTTTGTAAAGTGGCATATCATCGATGCTTTTTGCTAACTCTTTGGTTGTAGGGATAGGTCAGGTATGGTTCTTATATCCACTTTTTTGTATACTATATCGAAATTTTATAGTTTTGAGATTGTTTTTCGCTCACACATGACTATTATCTGACTCAAGATTTTATGCTTTGCTTCTTATTACCTTAGGTACTCTTAAATGAGTAGACTAGATAGCAGGTGCAAATGTTACATAGAGTTCTATAGGTATATTAGTAGGAGATGACACTTTTTTGTTCTTATATTTGGACTTGCTATTGCATATTCCGTTGTATGATACTATTGAGCCTTGACAGTGTTTGACTTACTATTATTAGAGATAGTTTATCAGTTGAGTTTGTTTATTAGTTGTATAAACTCTATTACTATTTTTTATAACTGTATGAGCCAATGTACTCTGATTCTATGGTTCACATATTTATTACTATCTCGTCTTTTGTGCTGACTATTATATTATATTCGATGTGTGGTGAGATGTACGGCAGTTTTGTGATTGTTTGATATTTTCTTTCTCTTTTCTTCCTTTCTATTTCCCTTCTTCACTTATATTCTTTCCATTGACAATTGTCCCATATCAGCTGAATGCTCTAGCAAAGCATTATTCATGTATATGAGCATCAGAGATATAGGGAAATCGTTACAGTAGTCCTTTCCGAAGAAACGGGGCGATGACCTAGGAGCAAGTCCTTTTGTTGGAAAGCGAGTGGATTAGGCTTATACGAGAGTGAATCCCCATATTGAAGAGTGAGTATATGACTTGCTTGGACATTAGTTCCTCTCATTAGAGTGCAAGCGGATTGGACTCAACAAGGATCCAAAGTGATTGAACCCTAGATTGAATGTTGAGCTACCCGTAGAGATCATGGATTTAACTAATGTTTCGAAGAGGTCGAGAACTCAACTAATGATCTAGAGAGGTCGAGGATCCAACTAACGATCCAAATTAGTTAAGGATTCAATTAATAATATAGAGAGGTCTAGGATTTACCTAATGGTTAGGAAAGGTTGAGGATTTAACTAACGATTCAATTAACGATTAGGAAAGGTCAACGACTTAACTAACGATTTGGAGAGATTAATGATTCAACTAAGGATCTAGAGAGTTCGAGGAATCGACTAATGAATTAGAGAGGTCGAGGATTCAAAATAATGACTTAGAGAGTTTGAGGATTCAATTATTGATCAGGAGAGGTCGAGGATTCAACTGACAGTCCAAAAAGGTTTGGAATTAAATTAGTTATTGATTACATGAAACGAAGGATCAGAAACCAACCTAGATATTGCAATCCAGAGGGATCAAAGACAGACTATGGATTTGGGTGCCACTTGGCTATGAAAAAACTTAATAGTGATTATCAAATTAAGCTGCTGCATCGATTCGGTTGGGCATTCTTATAATGGGACTTTGGACAACGCCTGAAATTTATAAATAGCATTTCAATCGCTGACAATGAAGTTATATAGTGATTGGCCTATGATTATTAGATACATGCTCCACTCATGATAATGAAATCTTGAGTAAGCAGTAATTACACTGATTTTGACATTCGATTGTTAACTCCCAGATGAGCACGAGACGATTTTGATTTATGATATAATGATTCTGGAAGAACATAGATTGATGATTATTTATGATTTACACTTAAGCAGGAATTCAGACCCTTTGCTGTGATGGTGTGGACTATTCTTTGATTTACGGGTAAATTTGAAGGAACCGAATGATTCAACATAGTTTGATCAATTGATAACCAAAAAATTCAACTATAGCGAATAATTGATTTCGATTATTGTCCTTAAGAAAATCACACCTTTCAATCAAAAGTTATACTTTGGGGGGTAAATGTTATCTGGCTTTGTTACCAAGCCATATTCGAATGAATTAGATATCGAACAAGAAAATTACAAAGCAGGAATCTAGAGCAACAACTGACCAAATTCGGGTATCGAACAAGATCAAGGGATAACATCATTAACTCATAAAAATCACTCAAGTGCCAAAAGTCAAGTCACATGCCAAAACATGGTTCGGTACCGATCCATGGTCATGGATCGGTACCAATCATTAAATATTTCCCAAATTCACCTCTAACTTCATGCTATGGGAGACCTTGATGGTTGTTAGCCAATGCATATCACAAAAGAAGGTTTGTTTACTATTCTCAACTCAAACGATCGACAGACAATACAGAAGTTACTACCCAACCCTCGAACCAAATAATTCACTCAAACTCATGCTTATGCCGATACAACTTAACATCAAGGATAAGGATACAAGATATACATGCAATATCGTAGAGTCAAAAAGTTCTCACGGCAATTCTTACTTATTAATATTGAGCCATAGAGCGCAGATTGGTATTGATCCCTAAAGATTTCTTCGGTGGCTAGGATCTTTTTAGCACAATCCCTCCTGAACATGGGAAACATAGGCACGAACGTGGTAGAGTGAATTCCGATAAGCTGCAATGATAAATAAAAGGGAAGGGCATTGTTTAAGGGATTGTTTTGCTGTCGTAAATTTTTTTTGCACTTCTTATATAATCTTAGGGATCATTACCAATCTATAAGAATTTTTTTTAAAATCTCACTAGAAATCGAATAATAAAGTTTAAGTGGATGCAGGCTAGAGTATTTGCTGAACCACTATAGAAATTGTCTGTTCTTCTTTTCTTTTTCTCGCCTTTTCCTGAAATTTTCATAGCTACTACTTCATTAGGTGTTTATGCCAACTTTTAGCGTAAATAATTAGTTGGTGCATGAGGATGCCGGGATCTATTGTATGTATAGGAATTCGAGGTGTGGAGAAAGAATTATGATAGCACTGGACATAATGAAGGAGAAGTCAGACTTGTTGTTTTGTGCTATGGAAGATGACGATGAGTTTAGTATAGTGCGGGTTAGGGAATTTGCATATTTTTTGAACCTGTGATGGAATTACCACCAAGGAAGGTGATTAAGTTCTATATAGAATTGATGTCAAGGGAAACACCTATTAGAAGACTCCTTGTAGAAAACCATCCAAGAAGATGGAAGAATTAAAGAAACAACAGTTGTAACTTGAGGATAAAAGTTTCATCAGCTCAAGTAGGTCACCGTTGGGAGAATCTATATTATTTGTAAAGAAGTCGAATCTAGTTATTTGTAAAGAAGTCGAATGGATCTTTACAGATGTGTATTGATTATTGAAAGTTGAATGAGTTAACAGTGAAAAATCATTATCTAATGCCTAGGTCAAATGACTTTTTTAATCAATTGAGTGGAGCTAGAGTGTTCTCATAGCCAGAATAGGAAAAAGAGATTCCATCAACTAAATGTAGCAAAAAGATTGCATTCCATCGACCATATTCCAAATAAGGCATGCTTTGTATGAGTGGTTATTGATATCGTTTGTACTGACCAATGCCCCTGCATTTTTTGTTGATCTTGTGAACCGAATCTTTCATGGTCGGTTGGATAAATTTATATTGGTCTTCATTGATAATATTTTGGTATACTCTATGGGTAAAAGGAACCATGAAATATGTCTAATATCGGTGTAGGAGAATTTAAGACATTACAAGTTGAAGGCAAAGTTTTCGAAATGCCATTTTTGAAAGGGAGATTAAGTTTCTTGGACATGTTTTTTAGAGAATGAACTAGCTGTGGATCCATCAAAAATAGAGACTATTAATGGTCGAAAGAGACCGAAGATGGTAATGAAGATGAGAATTTTCTTTGGTTTGGTTGGTTATTATCGCGGATTCATTAAGAATTTCTTGCATATAGCAGCACCATTGACTATGTTGATTAGGAAGAATGAGAAGTTCATATAGACCGATAGTCGTGAAGGGTCATTTGAGGAGTTGAAGAAGTTATGGATGAATGCTCCTATCTAATAATGCCAGAAGGGAACTGGATCTGGTAGTATATACCAATGACTGTGGAACAGGTCAGAGAGCAGTGCTGATGCAAAGAGGATGAGAGATAGCATATGCGTTGAGGCAATTAAGGTCGTATGGGGTTGAATATCCAACTCACGACTTATTAACAATAATGCTATTTACGCTATAGATTTGGAGACATTACATACTGGGAGAGCGGTTCGGGATGTATATGGACCATAAGTCTCTTAACTATATATTCTCTCAAAAGGTGTTGAATATGAGACAATAAAGACAGCTAGAGTTCTTGGTGGCATATCACTTTGGCATAGAACATACATCAGGAAAAGGGTATAAGATTTCCAATGTTTTGAGGAAAACATGGCATAATGGAGTTTTAGCCATGATTAAAGAATGGAAGACATTAGAGAAATTAGCCTCTTGCAAAGTGCATTATTGGCAGAATACTATATTAAGTAGGGATGCATGCGTGTTAGCAAGTTCAGCGATATGTCCAGCACTTGTGGATATGATTGCTACAAGGCAAAGAGAGGACCTACCAATTGTCAAAAGGATTAGAGGATTATAGATGGGAGAATATGTTTAGGATCTAAATGGATTCTAGATAGACTGAAAGGATGGCTTAAGACGATAGGATGACTGTGTGTTCTGAATGTATGGGACCTTCTGAAAGAAGTCGTAGAGGAAAGTCATTAGTCTAGGTTTATTACTCATCCCGGAGGCATGAAGATGTATCGTGACATAAAGAGAATTTTTTTACTAATGGGTTGCCTATGTCGAGTAGGAGAAATGATAGCATTTGGATGATAGTCAATAATTGACTAAGAGTGCCTATTTTATCCTAGTGAAGTCAATATGGCATCCAGCTTAGTGAAGCTATACATAAAGAACATGATGAGGGTACATATGATTGCAAGCAGTATCGTGAGTGATAGAGACCCGTTGTTTACTAATGAAACTAGAGAAGTTTGTAGAGTGCATTAGGCATAGAGTTGAATCTGAGTATGGCTTACCATCCATAGAGTGATGGTTAAATTTAAAGGAAGACCGTGTTCTCGAGGACTTGTTGAGGGTATGTCTTTTGGATTTCAAAGGATCTTGGGAAGACCATGTAACTTTATAACTATATTGCCTATCGAGTATCGAGATGATAGCATTTGAGGCGCTTTATGGTAGATAATGTAAGTTACGTATATATTGGTTAGACATGGAGGATAGACTTGTGTTAGGACCCAATTTGGTAAGAGATGCTATTGGGAAAGTAGAAACGATTGGTGCCAGGATAAAGGCAACGTAATCAAGGTAGAAGAGTTATGCCGACAAAAAGGGGAAAGAACTCAAGTTCACAATGGGCAATCATGTGTTCGTGAATGTTTCTCTTATCGAGTCATATGCAATGGAAAGGTGGGGAAACTGGAACCTAGATATATAGGACAATTTCCAGTGATTAAGAGGGTTGGTAAACTAATTTATCGGGTAAAGTTACTAAGTAGTTTGTCAGGCATGCATATTGTTTTTCATATATCACATTTGTATGCACAACCCGATTTCGGTAGTTGAAACGAGGGCGATAAAGGAATTATCTATGGAGCTAGATTTGGCATATGTGAGACAAAGGAAGGGATAATAGGTCATAATACGAAGGAGTTGATAAACAAAGTTATCAGACTTGTTTGCGTATAGTGGAGACAAAGGATATTGTAGTTGGGGGGTAAGGATAGGATTAGGATACCAATCTTGTGTTGTTTTAGATATTCACATGTATTGCACGACGCTTCGTTTGTCTAGTGTATGTATTAGTAGGGCACTTGTTAACCCTCCTTTTGGGAAGACAACATACAGGCAGATATAACCCAATAGACTGCACAATTATCGAAGCTGGACTGCCAAGGACTTAGTTTTGATTTGAATGAATGAATGGACGATCAATCACGGATAATAAACATGGTTATGAAGTCAGGATATGGCATAGTCGATGGACAAACAACGTGACACACTTGGAGTATAGATTTTGGAGAAAATGGGTTGCTTAGGGTTTCCTCCAAGTCTCTATCATGCTTACTTTCGGTTTTCAAGCAGGTTACTTCGGGTTGGAGAAGGGCTTGCTTTGAGTCTTTGAGGGATTGGCATATTTATAAGAGCTCCACAAGTTACTTCGAGTCAGCTTAGCATTTACTTCGAGTCATTGGAGAGGTTACTATAGGTCAGAGTCATGGATCAATCGGTGTCTACATAATCCATGTCATTTCGTATCCATCGGCCTACAAACATCAATTCCTATCCATCCATCAAGGCCTTCCAGTTCATATCCATCAAGCAACAGTGGCATGCTTAGTATCGATCACTCACTTGATCGATACAAAGAGGATAGCTAGGTATCTATATGAAGGGAATGCTTTGGTATCGATATGAAACCATGTGGAAAGCATCGATACAATGGAATGATGCAGGGATCGATGCAAAGAGCTTAGCAACTGATGGATACGAAGAAGGAAAAGTCAACGATAAGAAACGGTCTGCAAGCATGATACGTGGATCTCCCCTGAACTATCACTCCACGTCATTAATGCACATCTGGTCGATATGAATGTGCATCGATACGAAGGTCGATCGATCCAAAGCGATCGATACACATGCTTCAGCTAACCTACAAATTGTACCTTGGATCGATCATAACTCAAAATATACAAGTCTAAATGCCTCTGTATTTTCACAGAAGCTTTCTTGCCACTTGAAGGACCATCATGATTGATCGTAGCTCAAATGGACCTCATATTGATTGATATGAAGAGAGTAGGGATCGATCTCAAATGACCCCTGATCAATCTGGTAGGCCCACCCACGTGTGAGAAAAAGTATTCTGAACTTTAGGGAAGATATTTCAAAATCTACACCTATAAATAGCACTCTTACGCCTACTAAAAAGGGACTTTTGGCTCTTCTATGCTGTTACTTTACCGCAACTCCATTGTAACTTGAAAGCTATTGGTTTTTACTATTGTAATAAGTCGTGAATCATCAATAAACAACAAAAACATTCAAAGTGGACGTAGGCCACAACGTCGAACCACTATAAATCTCATCTTTTTACTACTTTCTTTTGAAATTTGGTTGTTCTTCATATTTATATCCTTTCCATATGTTATATCTGTGATTGGTAACTGGAAGTTGGTGCTTTCATTTGTAATTGGGTGTTTGTGACCAATTTTAGATCAAACATTTTGGTGATTTCACCGAGAAGGGTAGCACTCAGGGATTCTAAAGCTTGGATTTTGGATTTGAAGGCTTAAGGACTTGGATCTAGAAAGCAATGGCAAAGCAATCAATAAGGAGACAAAGAACAGGGAGGAGACATCATGAAGGAAGTTAGGAGGCTTCCTCAAGAGCTAATTAGACCTCAGTTTTCATCAACAGAGATGAGATGGAGATGATTATGGATGCTATGCAGGAAGAGATGCTGAAAAGGCAAGAGGAAATGTTGCAGAACCTACTTCGATAGGTTGGACAAGCTAGAGTAAAAAATCAAGAAAAATGGAACAGTAGGAGTAGAGGAAGTCCAGAACCAGAGTCAGGGGAACGGAGCAACTAACATTCAGCGTAGAGCGGGACCATCACAAATAGCCCCTGAACTAGGGGCTACACCCTGGATCATGTTGGCTCAATTCAAAACAGGATTACAGGTGGCGTTGTGCAATTTGGCATCGATAGAGGAATGAATGCTCATCTAGGAAAGCAGATTTCAGGATTCCCTCGCGAACTCAGGGGGCAGGTCGGAGACAATGGACAAGGACCACCACTTGATGATAGTGACAGATTGGTAGAAATGGTCAGACGAGCCATGAGTGGAGGATTGGTGAATAAAGATTTAGAGGATGTGAAAAGGAGTCCATTTGCTCCCACATTTAGGCAAGCTAGGAATCCACCTGAATTCAAACTACCAACACCGGATACATATGATGGAAGGATGGATTCCATTTTTCATCTGATAAGATATATGAGGCACATGGATGTGCTAGGGGCATCAGAGGAGGTCATGGCCCGGTATTTCCCTTTGTATTTGATGAATATTGTCGCACTATGATTTAGGAAATTAGAAAGCGGCTCCATTGGAACATGGACTGAGTTGATCGAAAGGTTTATGAGGCAGTTCAGAGTTCACACATCTCGAGGCCCAAGAATGTGATGAGTTTTACAACACTGAAGTAGAGGACCGAGGAGTCTTTGAGGAGTTTTCTAACGCGATTTAGTGCAGCGGCATCATCGGTGAATCGCCTAGATCCGTCCATGGTTTTGACGGCAGCTGTTTCTAGCATAGCTGATAGTATGGAATTTAAGAATTCTTTGACAAAGGGATCCACCTATGGATCTAGGAGAGTTTTACCATGAGGCAGAAAGGTTTATACGATAAAAAGATGCGAAGGGTGATAGAGATGAAGGAGAGGAAATTGATGTTTACGATCAAAGCTGGGATCTACCCGGGAAAGATTCAAACAAGGATAAAGGGAAGCGAAAAGCAAAGAAATTCTTTGATGAACCGAGGTGGCCACTAAAGGAACCAAGATTTACCTCTTATACGGAGTTGAGCGAGACTTCAGAACGAATATACCTAGACACCAGAGGGTAGGTTCCCTAACGAAAACCACCAGGAGGGAGCCAACCAATAATGAAAGGAAATACTGCCTATTCCATGAGCTAAGCGGCCACGGTATAAATGCTTGCAGGCACTTGTGGGATGAGATCGAAGGACATATCAGAAACGGCATGCTGTTGCAGTACGTGAAAAGGCAAGTAGCGATGGTGGAATAGGAGCGACCATCTTCTACATCAAATGAAGATGTCGCTGAATCAAGGCGTTTTCTTATCATCAACCGATCAGGATGATGAAGAATAAGTAATAAAATCTACAATAAAACAGTCAGATCGCTTACACATGGATGGGATCACTAAACAGCTCTCAGGCATGCTCTAAGATGACTATAAACCACCATAGTGGAGATGCTTGCATTTTAATGTTTTAATTTTGCTTTTATTTTCTCTTCTTTGCACTTGGACTTGATTTAGTTGGACATTTTTTTGTAAGACTCATTTGAATGTAAGTATGATATTTATAATTCAAAAACCCGACCTCGAACGACACCCGACGTCGAACGGTCACAATTCACTTTGAACGGCACCCGACATCGAACGGTCACAATTCACCTCGAATATCACACGACCTTGAACGATCACAATTTGCCTCGAACGGTAGCCGACCTCGAATGTTTGCATATCGCCTTGAACAACATACGATTCCGAACAATCGCTATTCACAATCGGGTAAGATTATCGATCTCTTTATAGGTCATCAGCTGGCTTCGAACATCAAGCTTATGGCACTACAAAACACACCTTCATATCGCAAGGCATGTTTTGGAGGAAAAAATGTTAACCCGCCTTTTGGCAAGGCGAAATATATGTGGATTTAAGCCAATCGACTGCACAGGTATCAAAGCTGGACCGCCACAGACTTGGTTCTGATTTGAATGAATGAATGGACGATTAATCACGGATAATAAACATGGTTATGAAGCAAAGATATGGCATAATTGATGGACAAACAACGAAACACACTTGGGGGATAGTTTTGGAGAAAATGGCTTGCTCGGGTTTTGCTCCGAGTCTCCTTCATGTTTACTTCAGGTTTTTAGGCAAGTTACTTTGGGTTGGAGAAGGGCTTGCTTCGAGTCTTTGAGGGATTGGCATATTTATAAGAGCTCCACAAGCTACTTTGAGTCAACTTAGCATATACTTCGAGTCACTGGAGAGGTTCCTTCGGGTCAGAGTCATGGATCAATCAGTGTCTATATAATTCACGTCATTCCGTATGCATCGGCCCGCAAACATCAATTCGTATCCATCAATCAAGGCCTTCCAGTTTGTATCCATCAAGCAACAGCGGCCAGCGTATCGATCACTTACTTGATCGATACAAGAGGGTAGCCAGGTATCGATATGAAGGGAAGGCTTTGTATCGATATGAAACCATGTGGAAAGCATCGATATGAAAGAACGAGGCATGGATCAATACAAGGAGCTCAGTAACCGATGGATACAAAGAAAGCAAAGTCAACCATAAGAAACGGTCTGCAAGCATGATACGTTGATCACCCCTATATTATAGCTCCACGTCATCGATGCACATCTGATCGATACAAAGGAAAATCGATATGAAGGTCGATCGATACGAAGCGATCAATACGCATGCTTTAGCCAACCTACAAATGGAATCTTGGATCGATCATAACTCAAAATCTACAAGTCCAAATGCCTCCAAATTTTCACAGAAGCTTTCTTTCCACCTGAAGGAGCATCATGATCGATTGCAGCTCAAATGGACCTCATATTGATCGATACGAAGAGAGTAGGGATCGATCCCAGTCGATCATTTGACCCCTGATCGATCTGGTGGGCAACCCACGTGTGAGAAGAAGTATTCCAAGCTTTGAGGAAGATATTTCAAAATCTACACCTATAAATAGCACGCCTACGCCTATAGAAAAGGGACTTTTGGCTGTTCGACGCTATTACTTTGTCGCAAATCCATCACAACTTGAAAGCTATTGGTTCTTATTGTTGTAATCAGTCGTGCATCATCAATAAAAAGCAAAAATATTAAAAGTGGACATAGGCCACAACGCCGAACCACTATAAATCTCATCTTTTTATCGCTTTCTTTTGAAATTTGGTCGTTCTTCATATTTATATCCTCTTCATATATTCTATCTATGATTGGTAACTGGGGTTTGGTGCTTTCATTTATAATTGGGTGTTTGTGACCAATGTTGGCGCAAATAGTATTGGTGAATTTATATTACGAAATGATTTTGTGTTAGCAGTGGCACATACAATTTTTTATAATTGGTTATTTACATTAATAGGGTACTAGTGTAATCTTTTATACTTGTATGTACACACATAGTGATGCTTTACACTTTCAAGGTGTTAGTGTGAAATTTTTTTCCCTATCGAAATTTCAAGAATAAAATTTTTGTAAGGAGGGGAGAGTGTAACACCCTATATTTTAGAGGGTCCATAATATGAGAAATTAAATTACATTTACAATGAGTGGAGATTATTAAAAGAGTAAATAAATTGATTTAATTAGAAGAATTGCCTAAAGGAGGTTTGGTTAATCAAGGGTGGGACGCTTTAAAAGTTAATTAAATGAACTAAGGGTGATTGGAGCTATTAAGTTGGCCTTGTTAATGAAGATAAATAAATAAAATTTTAGAGTTAGAAGGATTTATGGTAGGAGAGATGCATTCATGACACTGGACTAGAAAAAATATGAGCCAAAGCCAAAATCGCTTATCCACTTCCCTTAGTCATATTCTCTCATTCCACTTCATTTCCATGAAAAAATCCCTAAAACCATACAAGGTCGACCACCATTTTTAAGCAAGAGAAGAGGAAATCAAAAGATAAGAAGATCCAAGCTTTTCATTCTAAGGAGAAAGAGGATTAAATAAAGGTTTTTATAGTCATGATGAGTCAAATTTTCCTTAATACCCTCCTTATAACGTTTGGTTTTGGATTTGATATATAGTGAATGATTTTTTTTTGATGAAGATAAACGTGTTTGAATGAGTAGCTTTGTTTGGAATATGGTTTGAATTTATATAAAGTGAATTTCTTCATGTTTTAGGGTAAAGCATGATCTAATCGTGTTTTAATCTATAAAAATTAAATATAATAAAGTGAAGATGAATTTTTGATTTCATGATCTATGGAATTTATTTGGAATTTTTATGAATTTTCTATGTGGAGAAGATAATTAATTTCGAAAAAATTAATTGTTAAAAATAATTAATAAAATAACAATTTCACCTAAAATTTTGATATGTAGTAAAATACGATAAATTGAATTTTTGGAAGATTTTTGGGATTTTCCCCTTTAATTTACAATTAATTATGAATTATTTGGTAGAGGATGGAATTAACTGATTAAATATAATTAATTGATTGAAGTTGTAATTAATAAATTTTGAAAAGAAAACTATAAAGAGATCCATTAACCAATAAGAATACGACACCAAATGGATTTGGTGTAAAGTAATTACATAGTAAGGTAACAATACAATTTTCAAATTAATTACTGAAGATCTACATCAACCTACAGTAAACCCTTAAGGTATTTAACCTTCGATAGCTACTTAAGCAATCAACCTACTATAGCCAATAAGCTATCAATTTGCGAGGGTTATTGGAAGCCAATAAGTGATAGCTCATATAGCTTAACTAATGAAAGCTATCAATTTGTGATAACTATACGTTAATCAACTTGTGATGGGTGGGATATTAACTTGCGATAGCTACTTGAAGCTCAATGTGTGGTGGCAAGTGGAGCTATTAACTTACAACAGTTAGGAGAAGTGTCAATACGCGATAGCCATTTGGGGAACAATGTGCGATAGCTTAGGAAGTTATCAGTTTGTGATAGCTTATAGAGGCTTAACTTGTGATAACTAAAATAAACTATTATTATGTGATAGCTAGTTGAGGGCCAACTAGCGATGGCCTAGAAAACTCAGTATGTTATGCTATGAGATTGCTAATTTGCAATAGCTACGCTTGACTTGCAATGGATTTTGGAAAGCCAATATGTGATGGCCAACGTTAAGTTGCGATAGCTTGGAAGCTAATTTTTTCTAAGTAACCTAAGAAATACATAACACACTTTGGTGAATAGTTTCCAAGTGTAGTTGTCTATTTCATAGAGATGAAATAAAGCAAGAATTTTATAAGTTAAGTTGTGCTAACTTATTTTTGAGATGAAAGAAAGCATAGCGAAGCTAATAAATGATATGATATCATTTAGATCAAAGATAATGATGTTTTATCTAAAGAATGTATAAGGTACATAACTAATAAATGAATGAAAAGGGTTGAACCATCATCATAAAGGTACACTAATTCATAGAGTTATTGGATGGAAGGGTGCCTTAACTATTAAGTCTAAGTCCAATGGTATATGGTAGGGTGCTAAGGTAAGGTTCAATCATAAAAGATTTATTAACTCTAAAGGGGAGTTATGGAAAGGTGCTATGACAGGGTGTCAAAACATTAGGATGGAGTTATAAAAAAAATGAATGAATCGAAAATGCGAATGATAGAGGTTTAAGGACTAAGAGTGGTTATTGACGATCAGTAGGGTTGTTTGTTGGAATGTAGTATTTCAGGATGCTTACACTTAACCTCTTAGGAGAGTAAGGGTTGCTCTTACTGATGCTCCTAACCTCTCTGATACCAAGAAAGGAAGAATCAAACCTTTTATCCCACTTTCTACCACCTTCTTGGTGTGTACCAATTAGGAAGATTTGTTTTTGATCTACCTAGTTATTTTCTTATAGGTAAGACAATTATAGTGGATCCCAAGTTAGTAGTGGTTAACTCTTCTCAGCCGGTCAGCTTGCCTCATGTCCTTTAAAGTCAATGGAGGTGTAACCTCACATTTTAGTAATAAACAAAATTGTTATTAAATGACAAAATGATAAATTTGCTGAAAAGGACAAATTTTGAATTTTTATAAATGGATGAATTAAGCATGGAACTTGCACCATTGCATACAGTACAATATTTTGGTCATGTTTCTGTAATATCCCAGAATTTTCAGGAATTTAAAATGTGATAATCTCTAAAGTTTAATTATTTGAAAGTGATAAAATTGTTATTTTCAAAAATAAATAACCAAGTAATAATAATATAATGTTTTAATTATGGTTATAAATTGGTTTTATAATAATAATTATTGTGTTTATATAAATAAATTCTAAATAGACTTATTGTTCTCATAATTGATAAGTGTATTTAAATCTGTGTATTTGAAATTGATTTTAAAATAGGATAAATTATTTATAAATAATAATGAGCTTATTTAAAAATAGATATTATATTTATTTAAATTCAGTTTAGATTTGGATTTTTAAAATTTGACTTTGAATTGAATATAAATTTGAATTCAAGGAATATACATACATCTTAAATTAAAATAATAATATAGTTTTATTTTAAAAACATATGGATAATATTTTTTAGTTAAAAATAAGATTTGTTTTGTATTATTCTTTTTATTGAAATTTATCTATGGAAATTTGGATTTGTATTTATTTAATAAGAATAAATACAAGGCTTTTTGAAACAACATTTTAAATAAGTATTGAATATGTATATAATTTTATTTAAATTATATTTGGTTTCATTCTTTTTGAAGATTGTATTTTATATAAATTTAGAAAACATTTATAAATATATAAATGTATTAGTTAACTAGGAATTTAATTAGAAAAGCATTTTCAAATTAAGAAAACATATTAGTAATTAGGAAATTAATTTAAAAAGGCTTTTAAATTTCTTTTAGAATAAATATACATAAGAATTAACATGTGTTAAGTTCTTAAACACTTTGACAACAAGTGTTAAACATTTAATCTAAGCTAAAGACAAGTGTCCATTGTTTTTAATTTTCTTTTTAATTTAATAAATCTGAAAATTTACCTATTTAAACACCATCTCTCTTCACTTTCTTTTTCTTTAAACTTTTTGTTCATTCCTAAAAAAAACTAGAATCATCAATGCAAATTTTACTCTTCAGAATCATAAAACACTCAAAACTTAAATCCGGAAATCCTCCTCAAACAAATGCTCAAAATAAAACCTGAAACTTCCTCAACATCATCCTGCAAGATTTATTTTTTTCCTGCAATCATCCTTTAAAACTGCATGCCTGCAGTTTGTTCTCAAAACAAAATCAATCTCTATTTACCCAAAACCTGAAAACAAATGCAAGTGCAATCAAAACCTGCAAAATGTTTTCAAAAGTTGATGCAAGTTATCAATCCAGTTCTGCATTTTCAATGTCTGCCTCAATTTTTCATATGAATGCAAACCTGAAGCAAATCTGTTGAAAGAAAATTCAGTTTAAAGGCTAAGCAAAAGGATAAAGCATTTTTGTTTTTAAAAGCTTCAGGTTTAAAATGTCTTGCAAGTTCCAGTTCATTATCAAACCTCTGCATCTCCTTAAAAGGTGAGTAAACCTTTTTATTAAAACTTTAGTAGATAAATAAAGTTGTTTGGAAAATTCTGGGTGAATATGCTCTACATAGTTATGTATATATAAGTGTAGAATCTGAATTTATTTGACTGTTAATGAATGTGCATGTCTCTGCTATATTGCCCTTCCTGTTCCTGTTACAGGATTATCAAGTTAAACAAAATTTCAAATTGCTCTTCCTCTGGTTTCATATAGGTTTTGGTCTTCAAACATTGAATGTTTGTGTAAGCTTAAATTTAATATTAAAAATGAATTTAAGTAACAATATTTAGCAACTTATCTGGGAAATGAAATTTTAAATAAAAATTCTTTTAAACAAGACAAATTTAGTTACTTTAATTTACTGTTTCAAGTTTATAACTTGAATCGATGCTAAAGGTTAGGATTTTTAAAATCAAAATCAGGATTTTAAATAAAGTAAGGTGTAAGAAAATGAGTATTATCTAGAAAGTGGGTTTTTGCAAAAATCAGTTGATATATGCATCTGGGTTGCTCGAGATTCATGATGGAGTTAGTGGTAAGATTGGGGAGTGTGGTAAAAATGGTTGAAGTGTTGGTAATCCACTGTGAAGGTTAAAATTGCTTGATTTTGATTCTAAACCTAGTTTTATTTTGAACCTTGGAATTTGGCTACTGCACCTTCGTCATTGAATCGAGCTTGAAGAAATTTTGGGTGAATGATGCGTGGTGGGTCGGCGATCCATGGCCGGAGTTGTGGCGTTTATCATCGATCGGAGGCGTGGGATTTGGGATTTTCTGATGATGGTATTTAGGGTTCTGTTCAACCAGGGGTGCTCGATTTTGAATCGAGGCAGGGTATGGTGTTTTGTTGGTCGTAGGAGCTTGTAGGGTGCTTGGGTGACTTGGCAGTGAGTTCGGCGTTGGCCGTAGGCGATTCCGGCGCCGGTGCACTTGCACAAGGAGTTGAGCATGTCTGAGGGTTGTCGTGTTGGGTTGCTTGTTTTTCTCGAAGTGGGACTCGGGATATAAGGAAGATAACTCGGAGGGGAACTCGTGTGGTTTTTGCGCTTTTGCATGTGGGTTTAAAGTGTTATGTTTTAACAGTTTTTTTTAATTCTAAACTGAAACAGCTTTTAAATTTAAAATCAAACTGTTTTCAAAAAAAGAAGATGTACTTTGTATTTGAATTCCAGCATACATGGATTGGACCCAAACTAAAATGTTCAACCAAATTTTCAAATTTAAAATAAAGTAAGTTTTAAACTTTAAATGATTTAAGTTAAATTAAATGCTTGTAATTCATTTCTATGAATTAATGTGTTTGTACAAATGAATTTGTATGAATGGTATTAAATGGTTTTAAGTTAAAAACCTTAATGTTAATTTTCCAACTTATTTTGGAAATATAAAAAGGAAAATTTATAAGGGAATGTTTTTATTGGTTCATGAAAAATGATTTATTAATTAACAATTAAGGGTTTAAGTAATTTTTGAACTTGAAACTAATGATTGTTAATTAATAATTAAAGATAGGTAATTAATGTTTTATTTATATTTTAATTTAATTAATGAATTAAGTTAAGTAAAGATTTCAAGGTTAATTTAAGATAATGTTTTATCTTAAATAATAATTAAGTGTTGATGATTTGTAATTAATTAAGTTGATTAAGAAATTTTAAGTTTAGTTAGTTAATTTAATTAATTATTTGAAAGGGGTTAATTAAGTAACTAATTAAGTAAAATTATTAATTTAGTTAACTAATAATTATGATGATTTAATTAATGACTAATGATTAATTAAATTGTAATTACTTATAAATTAAGTAATTAAGGGTTAATTAAAATAGTAATTAATTAATACTTAATAAAGGTTTTATTAGCTAATAATTGGTTTTCTTAATTAATAATTAGGCTTATTTAATTAAGAAATTATTAATCTATAATACAAGTTAATTAAGAATTAATTAACTATTTTTATTATGGTTAATTAATTATAATTAAGGATTGATTGATTAATTATATTTATGGATTAATTAATTTATAATTAAGGTTGTTAATCAATAATTAAGTTTTATTAATTAATGATTAAGAGATAATTAATTGGTTAATTAAGGTTAATTAATTATTATAAAAGTAATTAGTGATTGATTACTTTGTGTTAAAGGATTGATTAATAATTAAGGTTTATTAATTAATAATTGAAGGTTAATTAATCTGTTAATTAAGATTAATTTGGTTAAAGAGTAATTAAGAGATAAAATTACTCGATTATGATTTATGAGATTAGTGTGATCAAGTAAGTTAATTAATTTGTTAATTAATTAAATATAGTCACTTGATAAAAGATTAAATACGTTTGCTTAATAAGTTTTGATAAGGCTAATTACTTAAGATAAGTTATTGATAAACTACAGAGGTAACTGAGATAAGTGAAATTACTGATTGGGAAGTAATTTTTTTTTTAAAATGGATAATTACTTGTTAAAGTAATTAAGGGTTTATTACTTGGTGTAATAAATCAAAGAATTTATAATAGTAATTAATAAGTAATTAAGAATAATTAATTACTGTTTATTTAAGCTGATTAATTGGAAACAATTAGTTTAAGCATGATTAATTAATGTAATTAATTAGGAAATAATGTAATTAATTATAGTTAATTAATTAATGGAAGTAATTAATTAAGATTCATTAATTAATATGATTAATGAGAATAATTAAGGAGTAATTACTTGATTAAGAGTTAATTAATCAAGGTTGATTAATTAACATAATGATTGATTAGTTGGTTTAATTAATGTTTATTTAAGCAAGATTTATTGTGATGAAGGTAATTAATTTAATTAATTTTAAATTAATTAAGAGATGAAGTAATTAATTTAATTCACTTTAAATTAATTAGAGATAGAGATAGTTAATTTAATTCATTTTAAATTAATTATGTTGTGATTAAGAAAATCATTGCTTATGTATGAATGGATGACATTGATTGTCTTGAATGGATGTAATCTCAGAAATGAGATAAGTATGTTGTGTGGTATGAATGCTTGGTTGCATTGTGATGGTAATATAGATTATCTATTGTGATAATGATGTGGATTACCTATTTTGTTATGAATCATCTGTTTATTTGATAATGTGGTTATCAATTGTGACTTGTGAATTATCTATTCTGTGTGTATATAGATAGTTGAATTGAATTGTTTAACCTTAAACAACTTGGAACTAAAAGATACGTTTTGGATTTCGATGAGACCGGGATCGGGTTTCCATATTTGGATATCCGAAAACCACATCGATCCAAATTAACGATAGCTCGTGAATCTCTTGTGAAAAGTGAAGATAGAGATTCAGAGTACAAGGGTTATTGTCGTTAACTCTGAGGGTGATTCCAAAATGAATGTAAAGAAATAATGCCTTCGGTTTCGTTCGAACCCGGAACGAACTTGTATGGATTGAATGCTTTCAGGACATCGTCAGGTGGACGATGAGCATTCTAAGTGATGTGTTCACTAAAGGTAATCGTAGCCTCAAGCCTCATCAACCGGGAATGGCTAAAACAGGGGAGGTGCAGCAAGGATTCGTGGGTAGCCCCCACACTACTACAAAACATGCCATTTGCATCGGTTGTTTACCCCCCTTTTGCATCAGTTCAACAACTGATGCATATGCAACCGATGCATATGCAACCGATGCAATAGACTTAACACTTTTGCATCAGTTCTGAAACCGATGCAAAAAGGTCCTTTTTGCATCGGTTGTCTTTTTGCATCGGTTGTTACTAACAACTGATGCAAAATATCATGGTTGAATGCTTGAACACAGCCCCCATGTTGCATCAGTTGTAATGAAAACCGATGCAACAAAGTAACTTGTTGCATCGGTTTTTTATAACAACCGATGCAAACTAATCCCTCTATTGCATCAGCTATTTATACCTGATGCAAAAAAGCCATTCTCAGAAACCATTATTACAGTACTCAAATAGACTGTATATATATTATTGATTATAACAAACAGTTATTGCATGCAATATTACAATCATTCAAAATAAAATTTGATGGCAAATACATAATCAGATTTAATAATTCGACAAAAGAATGAAAAACATAAATAAATTCCACAGTACATAATCAGACAGTCAGTAGTAAAAAATAAATGCAGCGTGTTATATGTAGACACACAAAAATACATATATACAAAAAAGAGAATGTATCGTTGACAGCGGATAAATTAAGCAAAAGATGGTCTTCAAATGCACAAACCTTCATCCTATTTTGTACTTGAGCTACCTGAAGTTGAGCTGTGCAATCTGCATATGCATATGATCCTGCAGAATACAAACCTGTGGTTAGCCATTCGTTTGTTTGTTTATGATCCTGCATATGCATTTGTTTGTTTCATACTACGGCTGAAAATTCTATCTATCATGGGATGTTACAATAATATAAAAAGAATAGCCTAAGAGATGAACTGAATAAAACTAAAACATTACACATCATCAGATGAACTGAAGAAGTAGATGTAATTTATAATTGAAAGAAGACTATTTTTCTGTTATCAATTTTTATTTTGAAGAAAAAGTGACATATTTGTGTATGTCAAACAATAGAATTTTACAAGCTTAAGTCTCTTGAAATTCACATTTTCACATCTGCGAACAACTTAGTAATCCACCTTATTTATTATATTGACCATGCCAGTGTGTGATGGCAGAAACATTGCTGCTCCACCCTTGCCAAGCAACCGCTGCCCACATACATCAGTGCTTACTTGAACTTCTTCCTTCATACATACTTCTACCATCTGAAAACTACTTGCCTGTCTTCACCATTGACAGTGCACCATCAAAGTGCATTTCCATTACCACTGTCACACTACTCTTGTGTGCAGCCTACTTCTGTGCACACTACTTCACATACTCCTCATTACCACACTTCATCAACTTTTGATCAAACAACATACTAAAAATTAATTATTTGTTGTATTCGTAGAATTTATTTTATGCATGTGTTGTTATTTTAAAGTTGTTGATGTTAAAATTAAGTTGTTTTATTGAAAAATAATCATCGTGTAAGAGCAAAAGCGCCTAAAATATTAAAGCCTAGAACTAGTCGTAAAAGACTTCTATTGGCTTCCCAACATTTAAAAGAAAGTTAACATCTAGTAGTAGTGGAGCTATCACATCACGTTACACCTACTTTGTAACGTCCAGAAATAAAAGAGTGAAGTTGTAGAGTTAAATGAATGAAGTTATAAAAGGACCAAAAAACATTTAGAAATAAATATAGGGTACATGTAAGGATATAAATATAGGATGTATTTAAGTTTCCAAAAATTGACTAAAGAACGGACATGCATAGCTGTTAAAGAACGTGTACCAACCGCATCCGACAGAAAAGGATCCTGTATCTATTTCCCATCTGTCCTATTATTGCTCATGCTCTAATCAGTCTCCAACATTCATTTCGCATCCGCGGTCAGAAAATATCTTCTCAGTGGCAAATTGTGTGAAATATCCAGGCTAAGTAGTGCATAACTTGCAGTTGCAAAATGGGCTTATAGTTTATTCACACGCCTTGTTTTCGATGGGTACACCCTCCCGCACGGATGATGTGCGACTTTTTTTATGGCTACACTGCGCACTTTGTTATCTACGTCAGTAAACTTTATTTATTCATTAATTTTTGTTTTGTTATTATTGTTTATATTTAATACCTAAGATGGTAGTCACAGACCTTGAGGTATATCTTCTAGACTTCCAGTGTGGGATCCAACTTTAAAACGAGGTTTGTCTCGGATCAACTATCTAATCAGCTTTGGTCATTTGGAACTTCAATCTTCACCTTTTCCTGCCCTTTCTATGCACAAATCCTCATAACCAACTACATACCCCACCGCTCCATCCACCGTCAATCTATCCTCCAACACAACACTTGCCATCAGATAATCCACCCTCTTCAACATCACCATCTTCACAAACCACCATCGTCATCATCCAATATTGTTATAACATAAACCATCCCTATGTCCCCTGCCTTGTAAGTCCATTGCCTGCCATTCACCATATCACATTCACAATGACAGTCAAACTTCAACATCCACCATTGCAGCTCCACCACAGTGTCATTCATCATTTGTTGCATTCAACAACCATCAATACCCCAGCCATAAGCACAGCCATATTCACCGACGCAGCGGATAATTAACAAAACGATATGGATCGATGAGAGTAGCAATCGATGGAATGAAGATACCGAAATGCCCAAATTCGTTGATCCGAAGATACCGAATTCTAGCTTATCTCAAACACGTTGATAGCGCACTATACCGTGTTCAAAGATCTACGATTCTTCGTACGTTGATCTAGCGCACTAGATACCGTGAATCGGCTTCTACGATCGTTGAATCGAGCGCACTCGATTAACCGAAAGAGGAGATAGGAGATTACACTCAACTACCAATTTTAAGAAGAAAGCACAAAGCAATCCACAAGAAATTTTATTCAAAAAATCAACAACCTTACAAATAACACCATCGGCCTATTTATAGGTGTTACAATCCCAACATTACATCACACTTAGGTCGCATTCGACCTTACATACAACACATCACACGACCTAAACAGCGGCCGACTTACCATAGGTCGTTAACGACCTAAAATACAAAGTACAACACACACTGGTACGCGATTTATAGTAATTGCGACCTAACACATGCAAGAGAACGACCTAGAAACATATTATAGTGCGACCTAACAACAGAACGACCTAAGAAATGCGGCTCTTCCAATTAGCAGGCGGTATAAGGTCGTTAACGACCTTACTTCAACCAGGCATTCTTCACGCGACCTATGAGTTAGGTCGTTCGCGACCTAAAAAATGCGGCAACAGGAATTCACGCGACCTACCTTCCTTTTGCGTTATCTCGTTAGGTCGTTCCTCGCGACTTTTCTTAGGTCGTGAACTTCCTCCTTCAGCATACCCACTAGGTCGTAGGCGACCTAAAATGTTTCTCTTAGGTCGTAGCCGATCTAAACTTCCTTCAATAGGTCGTGACCGACCTAAAACCAAGTCTTCCTCCATACGACCTAAAGAACCCGAACGACTTAGGCTCCTGTTAGGTCTCTGCTCTTTTCCACACGACCTGTTAGGTCGTTGCTTCTTCCCTCGTGTGCTGTTAGGTCGTGGCCGACCTTCATTAGGTCGTGAACGACCTATAACTTGAGAATTTTCAGAGTTTTCAGATTGCACTGCATCATCCTCTCCGCGTTGACAGAAATTCGACCTTGAATTCTCAACATCTTCTTCCACAACAATTTCATTTCCTCGATACGGAATTAAATGTTTGACATTGAAAACATCAGAAGTATGAACATCGTCTGGCAAATTCAATTGATAAGCATTCTCATTGATTTTCTTCAAAATTTCAATTGGACCAATTTTCCGCGCCTTTAATTTATTATACGTTCCAACCGGAAAACGATCTTTTGTCAACACTGCATAAACCAAATCACCTTCGTTAAATTCAACACTTCGTCGCTTCAAATCTGCAGATCGTTTATACTTCTCATTTGCCTTTTCCAATCGCTCCTGAACGATTTTATGACATTCAGTCAATCCATCAACAAAATCTACAGCCCGTTTAATCGTCCCCTTTGGTTGTGGTACTACCGCCAAATCCAACGGTCCCTTAGGCAAATTTGAATATACAATCTGAAATGGGCTATAACCTGTGCTTCTATTAACCGCATGATTATGAGCAAACTCTGCTTGGCATAACTTCATGTCCCAACTCTTCAGATTATCTTTCACCAAACATCGTAACAAATTTCCCAACGATCTGTTAACTACTTCTGTCTGTCCATCTGTCTGCGGATGATAAGCGCTGCTAAAGTTTAACTTCGTTCCCACCATCTTCCACAAACTAAGCCAAAAATGACTCAAAAATCTGGTATCCCTGTCTGAAACGATAGAATCCGGCAACCCATGTAAGCGATAGACTTCCTTAAAGAACAACTGTGCAACCCGAACAGCATCCACCGTCTTCTTACAAGCAATAAAATGTGTCATTTTAGAAAATCTATCCACCACAACAAAGATGGAATCATTTCCCCTCTGAGTCCTCGGCAATCCCAACACAAAGTCCATACTCACATCAACCCATGGTTTAGCCGGTACAGGCAACGAAATATACAACCCAGCATTGGTCGCGGTTCCTTTCGAAACTTGGCAAATATGACATCGCTCCACAAACCTTCCCACTTCTTTCCTCATCGACGACCAAAAGTAAGACTGTGAAATCAATTGCAAAGTACGATCACGGCCCACATGCCCTTCCTCGTGTAACTCCTTAATAATTTTCAACCTCAAACTACAATCTGGAATACATAATTGATTTCCCTTGAACAAGAATCCATCAACCATCACAAATTCATCGGTATTTCCTTCCTTGACTTTCTCTACACATTTCACAAAGTAAGGATCTTCTTCAATCAGCTCTGGCAACATATCAAACCCTGTCACCTCAACCTTCAATGTCGTTAATAGATGACTCCTCCTGCTTAATGCATCTGCTACACGATTCGTCACCCCTGACTTATGTTTCACGGCAAAAGTAAACTGTTGTAAATAAGCAATCCATGATGCATGTCTCGCTGAAATCTTGTCTTGCCCCTGTAAATGCTTCAATGCCTCATGATCAGTGTACAGAACAAATTCTTTCTGAAATAGATAGTGCCTCCAATGCTTAACAGCTTGTACCACAGCATAGAATTCAACGTCATATGTACTGTATCTCATCTTTGCTCCTGATAACTTTTCACTGAAATAAGCAACTGGCTTGCCATTCTGACTCAGAATTCCTCCAATACCGACCTTCGATGCATCAGTATGCAATTCAAACAATAACTGAAAATTCAGTAAAACAAGAATTGGTGCAGACGTCAACAATTCCTTGATCTTCTCAAAAGCAACCCCCGCTTCCTCTGACCATACAAACTGTTTCCACTTCATGCAATCAGTAACTGGAGCCATCACGCTACTGAAGTGCGGAATGAATCTCCGGTAGAATGATGCTAGCCCATGAAAACTTCTCACCTCTGTAATCGTCCTCGGTTGTGGCCAATTCCTGACTGCTTCCACTTTATCCTGGTCAACTTGAATTCCTGCTTCCGAAACAATATACCCCAGAAATAAAACACTTCTTGCCATGAACACACATTTCTTCGTAGCAGCATAAAATTGTTCCTCGCGAAGAATAATCAACACTTCCCTCAAATGTAGAACATGCTCCTCCATACTCCTGCTATATATCAGAATATTATCGAAATAAACTACCACGAACTTCCCAATGAATGGTCTAAAGATTTGATTCATCACCCGCATGAATGTACTAGGTGCATTTGATAAACCAAATGGCATAACCAACCATTCGTATAACCCCTCTCTCGTCTTGAACGCTGTCTTCCATTCGTCTCCAGGTCTAATCCGAATCTGGTGGTAACCACTCTTCAAATCAATTTTCGAAAAGATAGTTGCTCCACTTAACTGATCCAGCAAGTCATCCAACCTCGGCATAGGAAATCTGTAGCGAACAGTAATCTTGTTCAGAGCTCTACTATCTGTACACATTCTCCATGTTCCATCCTTCTTCGGCACCAACAAAGCTGGTACAGCACAAGGACTCAAGCTTTCCTGAACACGTCCCTGTTCTAACAACTCTTCCACTTGCCTTCGTAACTCTTCATGTTCCTTCGGACTCATTCGGTAATGTGGTCGATGTGGTAAAACTGCTCCCGGAACAAGATCAATTTGATGTTGAATGTCTCTAAGTGGCGGTAACTCCTTAGGCAACTCTTCTGGAAACACATCTTCAAACTCTTTCAAAACTGGCTTTGCTTCTTCTGGAATTTCAACCTCTTCACTGCTCTCTCTTCCAATCAACAAATAGACTTCAGGTTCCTCTTCAACTTCTTTAACAAACTCCTTCAAAGTCAACAGAGTTTTCAATTCCTCAATCTCCTCCAGCTTGCTCTCCTTCTGTTGTTGCTTCTTGGGAACCAAAGTGATTTTAGTACCCTCGAACATGAAACTATAGCTATTGGCTCGACCATCGTGTTGTACTGCTCGATCAAACTGCCATGGCCTTCCCAACAACAGATGACACACATCCATGTCCACTACATCGCACCAGATTTCATCTTTGTATTTCTTCCCAATAGAAAATTTCACGCAAGCTCTTCGACACACCTTAACCTCACCACCCTTCCTTAACCAAGCTAACTTGTATGGTTTAGGATGCTTCTCAGTTTTCAACTCCAATTTCCTCACTGCCTCTGTAGAGATAATATTATCGCAACTCCCAGCATCAATGACAAATTTACAAACTTTCCCAAGAATAGTGCAAGTAGACTGAAATATGTTATTGCTCAACCAACTATCTTCCTCCTCTTGTTTTGGCGTCAAACAAGACCTCCTCATCATCAGATTACAACCTTCGTCTCCCGACAATTCTTCTTCCTCCTCAACATTAGGTGAATTAGAACATTCAACTTCTTCCTCTTCATCCTCAGCTTCAACTATCATAGTTCTTTTCTTCGTCTTCGGACACTCGTTGCTTTTATGACCCATCTCCTGGCAATTGTAACATTTGAACCCACTGCTAACCTTCGCCTTCTCAGCCTCCTTCACAACTGGCTTTATAACAGATTTAGGAACATTAGAACTTCCACCAACACCCCTTGCTTGATTATTGGAATTAGTAAACACACCACCTCCACGTCTTCCTTGCTTTTCCCAAGATAACGTCTTTTGATGTGCCTCCGCTACAGATCTTGGATCGAACATATTAACCATATCCTGGATCTGCATTCTCAATCCTCCAACAAACCTAGCAGTCAGCTGTTCTTCTGTCTCCATTATATCGTTCTTGGCAATGAGTTGGTAAAATTCATCTGCATAGTCATTTACTGATTTCGTCCCCTGCCTTAGATTCTGCAATCTCTGGTACATAAGTGATTGATAGTTATATGGCAAAAATGTAGCTCTCATCAATTTCTTCATCTTCTCCCAAGATTCTATCTTTGACTTCCCCATTCGTTCACGAGTAAGTTTAGTTTGCTGCCACCATGCCAAAGCTCTTCCCCTCAGCCTTGTAGCAACTAACTTCACCCTTCGATTCTCCGGAACCTCCTTAAAGTCAAAAATTTCTTCCACATTAGATAACCAATCCAAGAATTCTTCAGCTACCATCCCTCCTTTAAACTCCGTAAATTCCATCTTCATTCCCGATTCCCAACGTCGATCATCATCAATAACCCGATACTGACGTTGTCCTTGATCTCGGTCTCTGAAATGAATACTTCCCCTCTCACCGTCAAACTCCTCATCAAAGTCTGATGTATATCGTTGTCTTTCACGTCCTCCAACATCTCTACCACCACTCCTACTACCAACATCCCGTCTATCATGATCATCAACATTCCTCCTACTTCGATTATCAACACTCCTAGACTCTTGACTTTCTCTCCTCTCCCGTTCTGAATGTGATGACACTCTACTACCCACACGGATGGATTCAGGTGAATTTCTTCTTCTAACAATCATAAGATTTTCCAACCTACCAATGCCTTCATCAATCTTCTCATGCATACGTTGTTCCATTTGATCGGCCTCTTCTCTCCGATATAAAGCTTCAACATTTTGATGGCGGTTAGCTCTCCTTGGCGGCATGATTGAAATTCACAAAATTTCAACAAATCGATACCAAAGCGATGCTTCAACTTCACATACAACTTCACAAGGCTCGGCCTAATTCCTTAGCTCGAAACAAGCTTCCAATGATCCTTCCTAGGCTCGGCTACTTCACTAGTATACACGGCCTACTTCAAATTCAAACACTTTCAACACTTTGATCCAAAATGGAATGGATCGAAAGTTCTCCCTCTTGTTGCAACTTCAATATGAACACGATGAACAACTTCAAACTTCAACACTTGGCTCCAAGACCCGATTTAGCTATGATTGGCTAAAAACAGGCTCTGATACCAAACTGACACAGCGGATAATTAACAAAACGATATGGATCGATGAGAGTAGCAATCGATGGAATGAAGATACCGAAATGCCCAAATTCGTTGATCCGAAGATACCGAATTCTAGCTTATCTCAAACACGTTGATAGCGCACTATACCGTGTTCAAAGATCTACGATTCTTCGTACGTTGATCTAGCGCACTAGATACCGTGAATCGGCTTCTACGATCGTTGAATCGAGCGCACCCGATTAACCGAAAGAGGAGATAGGAGATTACACTCAACTACCAATTTTAAGAAGAAAGCACAAAGCAATCCACAAGAAATTTTATTCAAAAAATCAACAACCTTACAAATAACACCATCGGCCTATTTATAGGTGTTACAATCCCAACATTACATCACACTTAGGTCGCATTCGACCTTACATACAACACATCACACGACCTAAACAGCGGCCGACTTACCATAGGTCGTTAACGACCTAAAATACAAGGTACAACACACACTGGTACACGATTTATAGTAATTGCGACCTAACACATGCAAGAGAACGACCTAGAAACATATTATAGTGCGACCTAACAACAGAACGACCTAAGAAATGCGGCTCTTCCAATTAGCAGGCGGTATAAGGTCGTTAACGACCTTACTTCAACCAGGCATTCTTCACGCGACCTATGAGTTAGGTCGTTCGCGACCTAAAAAATGCGACAACAGGAATTCACTCGACCTACCTTCCTTTTGCGTTATCTCGTTAGGTCGTTCCTCGCGACTTTTCTTAGGTCGTGAACTTCCTCCTTCCGCATACCCACTAGGTCGTAGGCGACCTAAAATGTTTCTCTTAGGTCGTAGCCGATCTAAACTTCCTTCAATAGGTCGTGACCGACCTAAAACCAAGTCTTCCTCCATACGACCTAAAGAACCCGAACGACTTAGGCTCCTGTTAGGTCTCTGCTCTTTTCCACACGACCTGTTAGGTCGTTGCTTCTTCCCTCGTGTGCTGTTAGGTCGTGGCCGACCTTCATTAGGTCGTGAACGACCTATAACTTGAGAATTTTCAGAGTTTTCAGATTGCACTGCATCATTCACACTGTCACATTCGCTTCAGCAAACCATAAACTTACTTGCTCTCATAACTCACTTGCCTCATCCCACAAAAAAAAAATCATACCCCAACATTTGCATATACAAGTTCACTGCCACTTCAGTACAACACAGTATAACAACACATTGTCGTATACGACAACTTTCAATTGATACAACTTACTTCAAACAAACTGTCTTTCCATTACAGCCACTCAGTACAACACAGTTCAACATATCCAGTTCATTGATACAACTTCCGTTCCTGCCTTGCTAGTCCACAATCATCATTTATACACTCTGGCAACCTGACCATCCAAAACAACAACAAAATTACCAACTTTAACAACCGTTCTAATCCTCGAATGCAGTCACCCAATCACTTCTCTCATCTTACTTGAATTATTATGTTTTCATCTTTTTAAATGTTTCTTCTGTTTGCTAGAATAAAACAAAAACTATTTTTCTGCACTTGCATGTAAAATTTAGCATTTTCCGATAACAAAATTTGTAGAAACAAAGTGAACATGCGTTTGAAGAAAAAACAAAAATGAAAAGTATATCTTATGTATAACAACATATCTGCTTTACCTGCAAGTCAGGGTAAATGGCCAACTCAAACTTTTGAGGCATTGTAGGATTACGATAGTCGCAGGGTATAACCACTGCCCATCTGCAAAAGAACCATAATAGTAATTACTGCTACTTGAAACTTACAAGAAGAGATACGATCACTTAATAATCTGTAGAGGGAATCAAAAAGAGCACATACATTTTCCTTTGCACCCATTGTGGCAAATGCCTCAATAATGCTTGGCCCATAACTCATCCAACCACAAAACAAGCAAATATAACCCTGAAATTGTTTTCAATAATAAAATGATATAAACTGTAAGACTACAGATATAGATTATCATAATGACAATAATTATAAACATTCAGCACATACTTCCATAGCACGAACTACATTGCAATGCCCCTTGCTTCGAGCTAAATCAAGGGGGGTGTGGCAATCATCATTAATCACAAAGGGATTAACTGTCATATCAATAATAGGCACTTATTAATCATAGATATATGCTGTAGTTCAAACAAGTGGAAAGTGTTGTATACCTCCACAAGAAAGTAGTAGATTCACAGTTTGGTAGAGCCCCCGTTTTGCAGCATGGTGCAAAGCTGTTCCAGCATGAGAACCTGCAGCCAATGAGGTTAAAAATTTGTGTATAATTATACACTTACGTTAAATTAATTTCTCCGTTTCTAATTAGATGTTGTTTTCTATTTTCTTTTGGAAACAGTCAAAGCTCTCTATTTTTATCTGTAACTGAAAATCTCAATCATCAAAAATGAAGCAATTATCCTTTTGAAAAATAAAATTCGTTGCAATTGTTAAGATTTATACAGGAGTCGAAATTATTATTTTTAGCTGTCAACTGCAATAAATATGGAACTTAAACCATTTAAACACTTTGATTTACAGAAAGAGCATGATTTAGTTTTCTATTTTATAATATTTTTGATAATTCTACAGATCATAATCATTTCACCTATAAAGCTTTTTTTAACCTTGGTTATTGTACATGCCTACAATTATGCAGCAAAATAGATTTGATTCAATTCTGGTGCAACACTATGAACACATTTTTTGTTTGTGTTCCTGATAAAAATGTAGGCTATTTTAAATATCAAGTACAGTGGTTTATACGACATTATGTTTTGATATACACCAAACTATCTCTATCTATAATTGAAAACAGGTATAAATGGACTCATTTTAATTAATTTGTGAAAGAGTGGGCTATGCGGTAGGATCGTGTAATATGGAATAATGAAGTGGTCTAGGTAGATAAAGTAGGTAAATGCAAGGAGACACCAGGATTTTATACTGGTTCGGACCTCTCGTCCTACGTCCAGTCCCTAAGCTTCACTTAGGAATTTCACTAACTAACACCCTCACTTCACCCGGAGGAATAGGTTTACAACTTACCCGAACAGCCGAACGGGATTTCTTGCCTCAACTACCGAAGAGGACTTCAACACAATTACTAAAATACAATATTTGACTTGTTGTGTTCTTGTCAACACTAATGAGTCTAATGTAGTACAATATTCCTATAATCTTATCCTCGAGAGTATGCAATGTGTTTGTGAAGATTTAGGAATGTTAATTGCTATGAATCAAAAGAATGTTATAAACAAAAACAATGATTCAAGCAATAGATTAGTGATTGCTTTGAGAGTATCTAGAAAATATGAACAAGAGAATAGTAAGATTAAAGCAAGAGAATTCGGTTAATTGAATGATGTTTGAATCATGTATTTATAGTTGTAAAAAGAATGCATGTATTGCCAAGGGTTGTAGATAAGAGAAGCTTCCATTTCTATTGAATAATGGTCGCAGCTCTTGGGAAGAAGAAGGTGTCCTTTCATGCAAAATTCACAGGTTCAAATTCAGTCGACCGTGCAGGAAATTCAGTCAACTGAAAATATGAAGAAAAATTTTCAGGAACAATTTCAGTCGACTGTGCAGGAAATTCAGTCGACTGAAACTGTGCATGTATGTTAAACTGCACAGATTCAGTCGACTGTGCAGGAAATTCAATCGACTGAATTCTGTTGTTAAACAATAACAGTAATAGCTCATTTGGTTAGAGTACATGCCTTCCAAATTAGTGACCCGGGTTCGATCCTCGCTCCATGCATTTTTTGAAAACTTGATTTTGATTAAAATATGCATGCAAGTTTATTTGAATGTGAATGATGATTCTTGAGGAAAGATTTTAACAAAGCACTTACTAGACTCTATATACATATTTGATGACTCTTGTTAAAATATATAACTATATGAACCGTACTTTGAGTCGTTGAGTCAGGATGATGTCGTAGTTGTAGATTCGTGAATTTTTGTCAGCAATCAAAACCTATGATCCAACATTCTCCCCCTTTTTGATGATGACAACTTCATTTTCTATGAACGAATCTTTGACAAGCTTTGTTGATCATATTTCTCTCACTGGATATCTTCCCGTAATTGTGCTATCGATTTCTCCCCCTGAATCTATGCTATATATTCCTATTTAATCTTTTCCCCCTTAATCTGTGCTTACATGGTTTATTCCTGCAAATTGTGTTAGAGAGCAATATCTTTCTCCCCCTTTGTCATCGACAAAAAGGAGAGTTTTATATGATGATATAAAATATATTTTACATAAGTGTTAACATAGAGCAATATAAAACAAAATAACTACTACTTATAATGGAAGGTATCAGAAAAAAAATTAACATTTAAAGCATGCGATACCCAAGGTTCTTATAATTTCCTAATTTTTAGGAAACCATACCCATTTGGTTGTGGTTGAACCTTTATAAATATAATTTTCATTATTAATTACCATATCAAAATAATCATTAATGTATTTTTCTCTATTTTTCCAATTAACAGGAACCCATATACTTAGATAATTTTTATTCATATTTCCTGTTAATGATTTTGTACTTCTAAAGAAATTATCAATATTATTTGTCATAGTAGTATTTGAATTTCTATAAAAATTGGATTTAGGCTTTACTTGAAATTTAGTACTAGCACTATCATTTTTACTATACATGAAAGCATATCTAGTGCTATTTCTACGATCAGTTTTATTATATCCTAAACCACTTTTATCATTAAGAGCTTTTGAATTCTTAACATAACCTAATCCCTTCTTATTTGAAGCAGGTTGAGAATTTTCAATAATCCTGGATAAATTTTCTCTCCCTTTATTAAAATTGGAAATATTTTTAGTAATGTCATCAAGCTTAGTTTTGAGACTAGTGTTATCTAACTCAACAATTTTAATTTTTGTTTTTAACTCATGATTCTCAGAAGCTAGAGCATTATTCTTTTCTTTTTGAGCTTCTATTTCTTGACTTAATAGAGCGAGTTGAGAATTGTCAAAGAGTGAATCTTGAATTTTCTCAAGTTCTTCTTCTAATATTTTCTTCTCGTCTTTAAGCATATCTCTTTCGAATTCTGCTTTCTTCTGATTTTCTAGAGCTTCCTTATATTTTCTTTTGAGACTTTTTAAAGTGTCTAGAAGTTCTGAATTTATTTCTATCATATCATCAAAAGTTAGATCACTAACCTCATTATCTTTTGCCATGAAGCATTTGTTTGTTTCCTCCTTTGATTTTTCTTTATTGCTCTTGCTCTTCCTCTTCTTATTGCCTTGACTAGATCTCTTTGTAGCCATTTATTCTAGGATGTTGTTACGATCTCTAGAATACCAGGCTCTGATACCAATTGAAAGAGTGGGCTATGCGGTAGGATCGTGTAATATGGAATAATGAAATGGTCTAGGTAGATAAAGTAGGTAAATGCAAGGAGACACCAGGATTTTATACTGGTTCGGACCTCTCGTCCTACGTCCAGTCCCTAAGCTTCACTTAGGAATTTTACTAACTAACACCCTCACTTCACCCGGAGGAATAGGTTTACAACTTACCCGAACAGCCGAACGGGATTTCTTGCCTCAACTATCGAAGAGGACTTCAACACAATTACTAAAATACAATATTTGACTTGTTGTGTTCTTGTCAACACTAATGAGTCTAATATAGTACAATATTCCTATAATCTTATCCTCGAGAGTATGCAATGTGTTTGTGAAGATTTAGGAATGTTAATTGCTATGAATCAAAAGAATGTTATAAACAAAAACAATGATTCAAGCAATAGATTAGTGATTGCTTTGAGAATATCTAGAAAATATGAAACAAGAGAATAGTAAGATTAAAGCAAGAGAATTCGGTTAATTGAATGATGTTTGAATCATGTATTTATAGTTGTAAAAAGAATGCATGTATTGCCAAGGGTTGTAGATAAGAGAAGCTTCCATTTCTATTGAAGAATGGTCGCAACTCTTGGGAAGAAGAAGGTGTCCTTTCATGCAAAATTCACAGGTTCAAATTCAGTCGACGGTGCAGGAAATTCAGTCGACTGAAAATATGAAGAAAAATTTTCAGGAACAATTTCAGTCGACTGTGCAGGAAATTCAGTCGACTGAAACTGTGCATGCATGTTAAACTGCACAGATTCAGTCGACTGTGCAGGAAATTCAGTCGACTGAATTCTGTTGTTAAACAAAAACAGTAATAGCTCATTTGGTTAGAGTACATGCCTTCCAAACTAGTGACCCGGGTTCGATCCTCGCTCCATGCATTTTTTGAAAACTTGATTTTGATTAAAATATGCATGCAAGTTTATTTGAATGTGAATGATGATTCTTGAGGAAAGATTTTAACAAAGCACTTACTAGACTCTATATACATATTTGATGACTCTTGTTAAAATATATAACTATATGAACCATACTTTGAGTCGTTGAGTCAGGATGATGTCGTAGTTGTAGATTCGTGAATTTTTGTCAGCAATCAAAACCTATGATCCAACAATTTGTTTATAGAGAAAAATGCAATGTATGTGTATTATGTCAGCTAGGTGCATTTGTTTTTGATTAATTGGGAAGAACAACTGCTAAATGTGTCCACGCTCTGCCTAACTAGATCTATTTGCTAATGCTAAACCATAGCAACAATCTGCCAAAATTAACCAGACATGTAATTAGCATTTAATTCTAATATTAGCTATAATATGCCAATAACATCTTCTTAATCTGACTCAATTTTTTTGGCGGATTTGCATATTAGTAGCACTCATATTTTACTCAAATGATAGATGATAATATAAGAAAACATAGGACTTTCTACATGATTCATTTTATCGTGGAACGATTGCTGTGCACAAACAGTCAAATGTTTATACCTAGAGAAAAGAATACATTAGTCCAAAGACCACTCAAAAGGAGTTGAAATATATATCATTATACTGTAATAATTAAGATTTTGAAAATATCATATATATAGAAAACCACTTAACTAATATGTACTTTGGCAATATGCCAAAAAGTTACTCAAATTTACTTCATCCACAACACAGCTACAAATTACCCCTCCACTGTGATACACAACCATTCAACCATCATTTTCCTACGATCACCAACATCATATACAAGCAGTAACCATGCCACTTCCATTCCCTGGCCAGTAATACAACTACTGCTCTTATAGACTCTGCAATCAACATTCCACATTTGTTCACATTATCAATCAGTAATCAACTACTGCTCTTCATCCTTAACACTTGACAACACTGTCAACACCGACAGTATCCATTCCACAACAGCCACTTTACAATAAAACTGTTACACTGCCGGGCCTTCAACCCACTTCACAAAACAGCAGCAGCCTTGACCCTCAACTACAAACCAAAACCATCTTCATTTGTAAATATATTACCCTACATACAACTGTTCTAGCAAACTTCCTCATCATCATTGCACCACCGTTAACATACATTTCTACTCATCACCAATTGCACTATCATCATATACAACCTCATCTCTTCATACAGTACATACTATATTTCAAAAATTTAGTCAAACATACAACTGCCATCAACACTCCTTCTACCCAATTGTAGTTCACGTCACCTTTTGCTTTGCCCAAACAGTGACAAAAACCACAACACCTATTCAACATCTACCAGTCTTCAGTTCACTTCAACAACAAATTTACCTCCTACATTAACCACCATCAACAGCCACTGCAATCAAAATTCCACACAATCCTACACACTATCACACCCCACCATCATACTTCATCAAACCTCATCTACTCCTCTATACTAATTTGGTGTCTCTGAATTTGAGCTACAACAAATTACAATACCACCTTAGTTACACCACATGGCAACATACTATATTTACCCAAATTTCATTCCAACAAACCGTAGTTACGTTTAACAAACAACTACTCCACTGAGGTGCTGTTAAAAATAGGCTCTTGCACTCACTAAACAAAGATATTGATGAAAACATTTTTTACAACACTACCCAATTCAGGCATGATGCAACTGGTAAAAAGTTTAAACATCCCATCAATGCATCTGTGAGTAGCAACTTCTGGGCTGATTGACATTATTGACACTAATTTTTGGTTGAGTACTATGTACGTAAAAAAGTTTCTCCCCATCAACTAGAGATACACAACTATTTCCACCACATTACACAGTTACTTCACCACCGGAAGCATTTGCACTTCCATTTTCACATCCACCCCTCCATCAGAGTACCGCCACACCTATGATATTCATCAACATAAAACTTCTCATCTTACCCCAGTCGACGTCCTGCATTACCATACCACATCGGTTCATGCAAATGTGATCCGACTAAGCTTTTTCATAACATATTTGTTTTTTTACCAGATTAAACGCTGCCTATGCTGTTACTATGGCTAGGAGTACAACACCTGTTCATCATGGCAGGGCATGTACAGTTAGGGTACTTATCTACAAACCATGATTCACTCTCACATTTGTTAACTTCTGCTTGTATGTGCTAAAAACTTAACCCTGCGATACACCGAACTAATAACAATTTGTTAATTTACTGTGTTTTCTAAACTTGAATGTAATGAAAAGGGAAGAACTTCTAAATTTAACTGGATCCTAAAAACTGAAACGTGATATCAAGCAAATATGTTCTATTCTATGAACGAAATTAGATATCAAACGAAGTGACCATCTCCAAACAAATTATCCACATGAAAGAAGATAGTATGAAAGGAAATAGTATACAAATGACAACTTACAACTATGTGCATATTCGACCATAAAAATAAAGCTATTACAACCACCATGGATTTCTAAGTAAGAAGTTATTAGCAGAGCTCAAATGTCTAGAATATTATTAAACACAGTAAATTAAGTGCAGGAAAAAGGTTACCAATTGTCCAGAAAGAAGAATCTGTCTTCACTGGAGCAAAAAGATCGTGCTGCAAATCACAATTAAGAGATATTGATTACCAATGAAACCACAAAATGTACTAAAATCATTTCAAATTGCAATGGGGTGTTCGCTAGCTTACAATCAAAAATTATTCAAAACATCAAAGGCAACAATATATTGATTTTATACCTGAAAAATCAATCCAGCAAGCAAAAAACTTCCACTTCTCCACAAGAATTTTCAACACAGTCTCCACGGCAAACTCAAAATTGATTGCTTTTAGGGTTTCAGTAGGCCAAATCTAATCGCGAAATGACGTACGGTGACAATCAATTTAGGGTTTTTTTTTGTTTCGAGGCAGACGAAATATTTGGGGAATAGAATAGGAGCGGCGAAAAAAATTGGAAATGCGGGAAGTAAAACGTGAGCAACGAAAAACCTAAAAATTGAAATTGCATCGCCTGGCTACGGAACCGATGCCAAATTTTTTATTTGGGATGTAAATTAAGGTAGTTGCATCGGTTAACTTTAAAACCGATGCGACTAAAACTATTTGCATCGACGTATTTGCATCGGCTTTTGGTGACAACTGATGCAAATATGATTTTTTTATTACCTATTGCTTTCTACGTACCAATTGCATCGGTTATTAAGATAGAACCGATGCATATGGTTCTATTTGCATCAGTTTTTACTTCAACCGATTCAAATGAGGCGATGCAAATGGCCTGTTTTGTAGTAGTGCCACTTGAGAGTAAGATTTACCCCTGTCTAAAGGTTCCTTTATTTCGGCTGTGTGGGCGGTTGAATAGCTACATCCGCCGGGGTTGTCTTATTCGGAGCTGCTCAGTAAGGAATGGTTCCGGCTTTGTGTTGCAGGGGAGCGGGCGTACTCCTCGGTACAGTGATCTAGGCCACGTACTGTGACGGGCGATACCCCAGTAGCCCTGCCATTGTATGGAATCCAAAATCCAATAAGTGGCATCGGATTTGATTGTATTACCCACTTTTGTGGCTAGTAGCTGGAATTTAATAAATGTAACAATTTCGGCTATTTCATATTTATTTTAAAACCCTAGACCTATTATAATATCATTGAATTTCCAATCAAATGTTTTGGTTAGCGTAAGGTAAAAACTTTTCCATGTTTATGTGTGAGAAGTCTTACGTGGTACCTTTTCTTTCAATTTTTTTTAAGTTAAGCAACTTTAACCGTTTACTCACACCAGAACCATGTCTGACCCGGAGTTTATTCTATTTTTCTTAAACACTTGGGTACTCAAATTTTTACGAGTAGCCAGAGGAATTCAGGTTAGGTTTGACGAATTCTGGAGGAGCAATGGAGCAGGAGGCTTCTGCGTATAGCTATGTAGTTTTTCCGCTGTGTGTTCTCTGAGTCGGTTGTCTTTGTGTTGTAGTGAGTTGTAATAACTAGACAGGTGTCTGTATCTCTGATGTATATGATACTATGTAATGTATTATGTGATTAATATAATTTATTCATTCCGCTGTTTAGATTCTGATGTTGTTCCTTTCTTCTTCTCTGTCTTTTCTCTTTTCTATCCCTTTCTTTCTTAAAAATGATGTGATTTTCTGTCGTAAGAAAGTCGGGTCATTTCAGTTGGTATCAGAGCATTAGGTTGCGTGAATACCTAGGCTCTGTAGTGGTGTCTTCCTTGAGAGAGCGTATTTGTAATTTTAAATATAGATATATGTATATATATATATATATTTCTACCTATCCGTTGGGTTACCTGTTCGGGTTTTCCAACATAAGTTATAAGGATAGATAGAGTAGTGGTGTGTGTAACACGACTACCATTGGTTGGAGTTTGAATGTTTGAGATTGGAAGTGTATTTGTCGAGACTGTAGACCTAATACCCTCTCGAGTAATCGTTGCAGTTTGATGTAAGGATTTCATCGACCTCTGAAGGAAACCTGTTAAGGTTCGGAGTTCATCTTTGAAGTGTAAGTTTGATTGCGCTCGTGTGAGCAGATTTTTGAGAATTTGGATCTGTCGGTTAGACAGAAGTAATAAGGGTATCTTGGCAACCTCAGGAAGTAGTAGCCGCGTGATGAGATGCAGTGACTATGGATGTCTCCGAAGGTGTTTTCTTTCGGAGCAAATTTAGGGAAGTGTCTCTGCGTCAGGGTTGTAGCTGAGTTCAGCAGGATGTATATGTTTAGTTGGAGGTCCGATTTTCTCAAAGAGCTCTGGATAAGAAGTATTTGGCATCTGTGTTAGCGGTGCAGCTCGGAAGTGTTCTGTGTTTCAGCAGGAAGATCTTTTTAGCTTAGCATTTCTTGGAGGTGGAATTCAGAAGCAGCAGTGAGGATCTGTTTCTTCGATGGATTAGTTGGTCATGGATAAACTGTTCTGATTAGTGAAGAGGGAACAATATCTTGGATATTGGATAGGTTGATCGCAAAAGTGACTTGCGATGGTTTGGTGATTATCTTTGATAATCTTTTGTTTGGGTTTGTGGCATTTCTAGAAGATGTAGAAGTTAAGAAGTTGCTGAAGATTTTCCGGATATATCTTCAGGAATGTTAGAGATTTGCCCGCATAGGAGATTGAGTTCTGAATCGACTTGATGTCAGAAGTGATACCGGTGATTCAGCTGGGTAGAAGGATGTTTCCTAAGTTGGTTGTTTGGTGAAGCAGCTCTGTATTTCTTGGAACTTCTGTTGAACCTTATTTCCGAGATGTGATGTTTAGTCTATACCTGGGTTCATTCAACGGCATTCTCATCTGCTCCAGATCAGAGTTGTGCAGCGGAAGCAAGGTGGCTGTTGTTCTAGAGTAGAAGCTACTGGAAGTTGCAGTGTTTTGGATTAGAGAGTTTCTATAAAAAATTTCAGAATTTGAGGCAAGGTTGCGAGTGATTCTGTTCTATCTTTGCCGGATAGGAGAAGTTGTTTTCTACTGTTGATAGTAAAGTTTGGTTATGATTTTGGATTGATCTTGTGAGGATCAGTTTGTTGAGTTGTTTTGATCCAATTTGTTTGTAGAAGCATCAGCGAAGGTTGAGCTGATCGGGAAGGATCTGTAGGCAGTCCATATCATCTGGAAAGTTTTTGGGGTTAAGTAACGGAAGAATTTGGAATTCGAAGTTGGAGACTTTGATGTTGTTGAGGTTTTCTCAGGTAAGGGAGCAATGAGATTTTAAGGTGAGCTCCGAGGTATATTGGATTCTTTTGAGTTTTTGTAAGGATAAGTGCTTTGGTTTGAAGAGTTGAATTGCCAGTTTGGAAGACTGGAATTGAAAATATTTCACATGTCTCTGAGGGAGTACGTGTTTGGTCCATCACTGGTTTTGAGACCAGTAGTTCTGTGAAGGTTTTTGTTGTTGATCAGACTTGTCTGTGGTCTGGTATCTTGTGTAGATTATAGATCTAGCTGAGCAAGACTCAGTAGCTTAGCAGTTAGCTAGTTTGGATTTAGTAGAGCGAGTATCCCTGTGATTATACCTGGGAAACTCGAGATAATTTTAGGAAGTTTATCCGGATCTGTGTCCGGATAGCTAGTGTTAATTATTTGATTGAATTGGTTGTTTGGATGAAATCATTTGTTTGGTTGATAGTGTATGGCTGTTATGAATGTTTGAATTGGTTGAGATAAAATAAAATTGTGGATTATCTTTGTTTTAAATTTCGAGGACGAAATTCTTTTAAGGGGGAGGAATGTAATATCCAGGAATTTCCAGGAATTTAAAATGTGATAATCTCTAAAGTTTAATTATTTGAAAGTGATAAAATTGTTATTTTCAAAAATAAATAACCAAGTAATAATAATATAATGTTTTAATTATGGTTATAAATTGGTTTTATAATAATAATTTTTTTTGTATAAATAAATTCTAAATAGACTTATTGTTTTCATAATTGATAAGTGTATTTAAATCTGTGTATTTCAAAATTGATTTTAAAATAGGATAAATTATTTATAAATAATAATGAGATTATTTAAAAATAGATATTATATTTATTTAAATTTATTTTAGATTTGAAATTTTAAATTTTGACTTTGAATTGAATATAAATTTGAATTCAAGGAATATATATACATCTTAAATTAAAATAATAATATAGTTTGATTTTAAAAACATATAGATAATGTTTTTTAGTTAAAAATAAGATTTGTTTTGTATTATTCTTTTTATAGAAATTTATCTATGGAAATTTGGATTTGTATTTATTTAATAAGCATAAATACAAGGCTTTTTGAAACAACATTTTAAATAAGTATTGCAATATGTATATAATTTTATTTAAATTATATTTGGTTTCATTCTTTTTAAAGATTGTATTTTATATAAATTTAGAAAACATTTATAAATATATAAATGTATTAGTTAACTAGGAATTTAATTAGAAAAGCATTTTCAAATTAAGAAAACATATTAGCAATTAGGAAACTAATTTAAAAAGGCTTTTAAATTTCTTTTAGAATAAATATACATAAGAATTGACATGTGTTAAGTTCTAAAACACTTTGACAACAAGTGTTAAACATTTAATCTAAGCTAAAGACAAGTGTCCATTGTTCTTAATTTTCTTTTTAATTAATAAATTTGAAAATTTACCTATTTAAACACCATCCCTCTTCACTTTCTTTTTCTTTAAACTTTTTGTTCATTCCAAAAAAAAGAAACTAGAATCATCAATGCAACTTTTACTCTTCAGAATCATAAAACACTCAAAACTTAAATCTGAAAATCCTCCTCAAACAAATGCTCAAAATAAAACCTGAAACTTCCTCAACATCAATCTGCAAGATTTATTTTTTTTCCTGCAATCATCCTTTAAAACTACATGCCCGCAGTTTGTTCTCAAAACAAAATCAATCTCTGTTTACCCAAAACCTGAAAACAAATGCAAGTGCAATCAAAATTTGCAAAATGTTTTCAAAAGTTGATGCAAGTTATCAATCCAGTTCGGCATTTTCAATGCCTACCTCAATTTTTCATATGCATGCAAACCTGAAGCAAATCCTTTGAAAGAAAATTCAGTTTAAAGGCTAAGCAAAAGGATAAAGCATTTCTGTTTTTAAAAGCTTCAGGTTTAAAATGTCTTGCAAGTTCCAGTTCATTATCAAACCTCTGCATCTCCTTAAAAGGTGAGTAAACCTTTTTATTAGAAATTTAGTAGATAAATAAAGTTGTTTGGATAATTCTAGGTGAATATGCTCTGCATAGTTATGTATAAATAAGTGTAGAATCTGAATTTATTTGACTGTTAATGAATGTGCATGTCTCTGCTATATTGCCCTTCCTGTTCCTGTTACAGGATTATCAAGTTAAACAAAATTTCAAATTTCTCTTCCTCTGATTTCATATAGGTTTTGATCTTCAAACATTGAATGCTTGTGTAAGCTTAAATTTAATATTAAAAATGAATTTAAGTAACAATATTTAGCAACTTATCTGGGAAATGAAATTTTAAATAAAAATTCTTTTAAATAAGTCAAGTTTAGTTACTTTAATTTACTGTTTCAAGTTTATAACTTGAATCCATGCTAAAGGTTAGGATTTTTAAAATCAAAATCAGCATTTTAAATAAAGTAAGGTGTAAAAAATGTGTATTATCTGGAAAGTGGGTTTTTGCAAAAATCAGTTGATATATGCATCTGGGTTGCCCGAGATTCGTGATGGAGTTAGTGGTAAGCTTGGGGAGTGTGGTAAAAATGGTTGAAGTGTTGGTAATCCACTGTGAAGGTTCAAATTGCTTGATTTTGATTTTAAACCTAGTTCTGTTTTGAATCTTGGAATTTGGCTACTGCACCTTCGTCATTGCATCGAGCTTGAAGAAATTTTGGGTGAATGATGCGTGGTGGGTCGGCGATCCATGGCCGGAGTTGTGGCCTTTATCATCGATCGGAGGCGTGGGATTTGGGATTTTCGGATGATGGTATTTGGGGTTCTGTTCAACCAGGGGTGCTCGATTTTGAATCGAGGCAGAGTATGGTGTTCTGTTGGTCGTAGGAGCTTGTAGGTTGCTTGGGTGACTTGGCGGTGAGTTCGGCGTTGGCTGGAGGCGATTAGGAGGTGAGCATGTCTATGGGTTGTCGTGTTGGGTTGCTTGTTTTTCTTGAAGTGGGACTCGGGATATAAGGAAGATAACTCGAGGGGGGAGGGGAACTTGTGTGGTTTATGGGCTTTTGCATGCAGGTTTAAACTGTTATGTTTTAATAGTTTTTTTTTTAATTTTAAACTGAAACAGCTTTTAAATTTTTAAAATCAAACTGTTTAAAAAAAAAAGATGTACTTTGTATTTGAATTCCAGCATACATGGATTGGACCCAAACTAAAATGTTCAACCAAATTTTCAAATTTAAAATAAAGTAAGTTTTAAACTATAAATGATTTAAGTCAAAATTAAATGCTTGTAATTCATTTCTATGAATTAATGTGTTTATACAAATGAATTTGTATGAATGGTATTAAATGGTTTTAAGTTAAAAACCTTAATGTTAATTTTCCAACTTATTTTGGAAATATGAAAAGGAAAATTTATAAGGGAATGTTTTTATTGGTTAATGAAAAATGATTTATTAATTAACAATTAAAGTTTAAGTAATTTTTGAACTTGAAACTAATGATTGTTAATTAATAATTAAAGATAGGTAATTAATGTTTTATTTATATTTTAATTTAATTAATGAATTAAGTTAAGTAAAAATTTCATGGTTAATTTAAGATAATGTTTTATCTTAAATAATAATTAAGTGTTAATGATTTGTAATTAATTAAGTTGATTAAGAAATTTTAAGTTTAGATAATTATTTTAATTAATTATTTTAAAGGGGTTAATTAAGTAATTAATTAAGTAATTAATTAAGTAAAATTATTAATTTAGTTAACTAATAATTATGATGATGTAATTAATGACTAATGATTAATTAAATTGTAATTACTTATAAATTAAGTAATTAAGGTTTAACTAAAATAGTAATTAATTAATACTTAATAAAGGTTTTATTAGGTAATAATTGGTTTTCTTAATTAATAATTAGGCTTATTTAATTAAGAAATTATTAATCTATAATACAAGTTAATTAAGAATTAATTAACTATTTTTATTAAGGTTAATTAATTATAATTAAGGATTGATTGATTAATTATATTTATGGATTAATTAATTTATAATTAAGGTTGTTAATTAATAATTAAGTTTTATTAATTAATGATTAAGAGATAATTAATTGGTTAATTAAGGTTAATTAATTAATTATAAAAGTAATTAGTGATTGATTACTTTGTGTTAAAGGATTGATTTTTAATTAAGGTTTATGAATTAATAATTGAAGGTTAATTAATCTGTTAATTTAAGATTAATTTGGTTAAAGAGTAATTATGAGATAAAATTACTCGATTATGATTTATGAGATGAGTGTGATCAAGTAAGTTAATTAATTTGTTAATTAATTTAATATAGTCACTTTATAAAAGATTAAGTATGTTTACTTAATAAGTTTTGATAAGGCTAATTACTTAAGATAAGTAATTGATAAATTACAGAGGTAATTGAGATAAGTGAAATTACTGATTGGGAAGTAATTTTTTTTAAAATGGATAATTACTTGTTAAAGTCATTAAAGGTTTATTACTTGGTGTAATAAATCAAAGAATTTGTAATAGTAATTAAGAAGTAATTAAGAATAATTAATTACTGTTGGGGTAAGTAGGTAGTCATTTATATGCAATAATCCAAAGTTCCTCTAAGGTTGGGGTGTATAAGGTTAGGCACCTTCCAAAAATAGTTGATTACCTTTTCCTTTCTACTTTATAGACATACACACACACATACATATATCTAGTCCGTGTATTTGTAAATTTTCAGGTGGAAGCAAAGGAGGGAAAAGAGGTTTGGATGTAGAAAACATCTGCAGGTTGTTTATTTTATATATTTCTCATGTATGTATTATTTGTAAATTTGATTTACATAAAGATGTGGATGTTTGTTTGATGCAGTGAATCTTATATGGTATTTGCTTAAATAGCATATGATGTTATTTAATTTTGCTGTGAGGTTTTTTCCTTTTTCTTCATAGATTTTGATTTTGATTTATATAACCAACGACCCACTATTTTGGATACCTGAAGTTAGCATGCAAACGTACTTAGATGGCGTTTATTACTAAATTTCAAACAGTAGAAATAGTGATGCATCACACTTGGTATTAGAGCTTAGGTTTAGCAATTACCTGAGCCTTAGGTAGGTTTAAATCATGTAGAGTAGGTTAATTTGCACCATGGCTTGGGTTAAATATAGGACGAGAGGTCGTTCTTATTGATAATTGAATACTTCGTGTGTATGTAGGTTATATTTGTAACCACCGTTACCCCATCCTAATATAATGTTTCTTTATGATGACCTTTGTGTGGGACATAAATGCAGTAAAAATTGGGTAGGATGAAGACTTATAAGAAGGATTGAGTGCTGACTATGATCTGAGTGACACATACATAATAATAAAATTATGTAATTATAATCTAAAATTGATAAACGGGCATATTATTTCATTTTACAAAGTTTAAACGAAAATTATTTTGCTAAAGAATTGAATTAAAGTATCCATTTTGGTTTTGAAGATATTTTATTGGAAAGGGAAATGAATGTTTTGCATTAAAAGTGATTTGTTGAAATTTTACATGGGTCTAAATAAAGCATTTAGTTTGAGAAATTTTTGTGAAGATATTTTTGTAAGGTAAAATGATTAGTGTAAAATATTTTATCTAAAACTATTTTGCAAAGATTTAGTTTGAAGTCTTCGGAGAGATATTTTGGTAAAAAAATGTTTAATTAAAAATTATTTTTAGTTTGAAAACATCGTTTGAAAAAGTATACTGTGAATGATATTTGTATAAAAGTATTCGAATTTGGATTGTATTGTTAAATGTATTATGTTGAGAAATACTTAGCGGAAACCCCTTATTTGAAAGAGAGAAATGTTTTTATGGAGGAATATTTTACCGTAAATACTGTATGATGTGAAAAGTACTTATTTCAAAGAAGTTTTGGATGATTGTTGTTTTGATAAAAAGATATTTGAGCCAATAGGGTTGGTCAGTTGGTTTGTAGTTTAGACTGCAGATTAAAGGTCCAAAGTTCGATTCTCGAGGTTGAAACTTGTTGTCATTAATGAACCATGTTTAAAAAAAGGATATTTGATTTTGAAGAACATTTTAAGAAATTATTTTATCTAGGAAAGTATTTGAAAATATTCTTGTTGGAAATATTTTAATTTGGAAACTATATTTTTGTGTAAATTTTGTGGGTAACATTTTTATCTGAGAAATTTTTTTGTTCGAAGAATAAATAATGATTTTTAAAAACCTTTTGTTTGGAAGTTAACTTTTGGTCGCAAATATTTTTGCATAAATTATACTTCTTGATAAATGATATTTTGGAAGGAAAACATCTTTGGCTAAAGGACTCTGATTAAAAGAATTGTCAATATGGAAAAAAATGATTTAGAAGGAGCATTTTTTCAAAATATTTTATTGAGATAGGATATGCCATAACATATCCAGTTTTAAAATACTTTAAGAAAATATTTTACAAAGATGAGAATGATTTGATTCAAAAGTGCATAGTGGAAATTTTAAAATATTTGATCTGAGAAACAAATTTTAGTGGTGTTTGTTAAAAAGTATTTTATTGGAATGATATTTTATTTGAAATTTTTTATTGGAAAACATTTTGAGAACTATGACTAGACTAAGTAGCATGGGTGTGAGATGACTGGATAATATGAGTTTTGAGTTTTTCCAACATCCATTATGATGATGTAATCTTTATGCCTATTATTTATGGCATTCCCTAACAACTTGTAGAGACGTTTAGTTATTACATTCTAGGAAGGGAGTCGTGTTATGATCTTATGGTTGCCAATTATGACGTATGAGATAAGAGCCGTTTTACTTCAGTTGTATTTGTTTATTTTGGTTGAACTGACTGCATTGTTCTTATGCTTATTAAATGATTAGTTATGTTAGGAAAATTGTATTATTTTGTGTGATGGTTTTTAATTTATAATCTATAGCATGTTTGCTTGAAATAATTTCTTTTGTTTGCATTAAATTGATGTTCCTTACTTATTTAACTATAACCTTGTTTTATTAATTTGTTTGTTAGTTTTCCTTGTTGCGATTGTTTCTCTTGTATGCTAGGTATTTAATCATAAATGGAGCAAACACCTAGAATTTTTTGTAGTAGAGATTAAATGAAGAAAAATAAATGAAAATCGGGAAATAAATAAGACATGATCTTTATAGTGGTCGACCAAGCAAGACCTATGTCCACTTTGAAGTTTTATTTCTTATTTTTGATTTGGAGGTAGAAGTTCTTGGGGATTAGTACAACTCAAACACTTATAATTTCAAAGTTACAAGAATATAAGAAATAATGGAACTCGACCAAAAGATCCCCAAATATAAGCGCTGCCTCCCTATTTATAGCAATAGAGAGCTTAAAATCTCGCCTAAAATATCTCCAAGCCATTATGCACGAATTTGATCAATTCTCCTAAAATAATTAGCGCCTCCTCATTAATATTTGGGAGTCAGTACCGATCCCTAAATGAGAGCCGTTACCGATCCCCAAGTTTACCATTTTTGTTGTCTTCGAATTCTTGATTTGGATTGTCTTATGCTTAGCTTCGAGATTCCATGATTATTTGCACCCATATCAGCTTGTTTCTGAGCCTAAATGATGGCCTTAAAGGAGAACAAAGTTGCATTTTCATGTGTTCATGGAGACCAATGAAGAATTACATTGAATCATATAACCAACTCCGGAGATAAGTTATTGGCATCGAGATAAGCATGTAGACAGGTCCACCTAAGTCTTATTTGGGGATAGGCACCGATCCCAGGTGAGAGTCGATGCCGATCCCTAACTGGGTGATCCCATTGCCTTGTTATTCATGAGAGTTTGACTTTGTGACTCTGTCTATGCTTGGTTCTTAGACTCTTGGATTATCTCTTTGGGCTTTCCACCTTGATAACTCAAAGTTATATTTTTTTTAATTTGCCTGGATTTTGCCTGGTCAAAAAGCAGGATAACAATGCCCCTCAAAATACATCTCATTTCCAACAAGATATGCTTTGAATCGAGGCAAGTTCGGATTTCCATAATGGATTCCACTATGTGTTTTGAATGGCCATAATCCCTTTCGCAAATCAATTCTGTGAATTATCATATGCATAATGATCTATTGCGACATTCTGCCAACATCCGAGAATATAAATATGGAATGTTATTCCATGGTCTACTATTTCAAGTTTGATGGTTTTAGACTAATTCCGTCCATGAGTTCCCTAGGTATAAGTCTAACTTTCCCTCAACTTTAGTCGACAAGTATTAGGTATACACACACATGGCTCATCACACATGTATAAGCATTCACATACATATGCATAAACCATACGTGTGCTTGTACATGCATGTTTTATTAAATTTTGAAGTTGGTATTGTACCGGCTCCGCATTGGGAATATTTTCCATGTTTGGACCTGGAACGAGCTTAAGAGCTTTTACAAGCCTTCCTCTCTACTTTTTTTTCTCTCTCACTTTCTCATTTGTATACACTGACCCAAAAATCCTTAGCTCCTGCCATTGACTTCTCCAATTCCCACATCGAATATCACCACAACCCAGGACTCGGATCGCTGTCGTTCACTATCACCCGTCCTGACATCGCTGCTCTATTATAACCCCTTTTCCCTTTATTGACCCAACCTGCCGCCTCATAGACCCACGCCCTACCTTCTTTGAATCTCAATTTTCAAAAAGCTAGGTAAATGGATAACAGATCCGACCATAGATTGGAACTAGGGACTTGGACATAGATGGGATAAAACACGGAAGTTGAAGGATCAAACGATGATGGCCTGGTTGGGGATCAATGAAGGTGAAAGAGGAAGAGAGAAAATAAAATTTTCTTGGTTTTGGGGTTGTACAACTCCAGCACTTAAGGAAAATTCTATGCGTTCTCCATTCACACGACTTGAGATCTCTTTTTTAGCACAAATTTATCGGGATAGTCAGTGATGATGGTCACATCGAGTGACCTTCCAAATTTAAAACAAATGGCTGAAATGAAAAGTTAAATATTACCCTAAACTGCATAGCACTGCACGATATAGCACTAGAATTCACTTTAGCATGAGGGTATGGTTTGTAGTTAATATTTTAATGTTGATTATCTGTCAATTTTTTTTATAGAAATGGACCAAAGACGTTCCAAACATCTAACTAATAGGACTACAAATACTTACCTTTTAAATGTATCGAATCTGATGCAAAGTCAGCCACAACTTCATAGGCGTAGCAAACTCCTATCCAACAAGGGCAGCAACCAGAAATTCCACTTGTCAACAAAATCTAGAGAATCCTTAAGTAGAGCAACATATTCCTAAAAATCTGGTTGAACCGGTAGATGGGCGTCAAATAGATCCCATGCTCGATACTCTTGAGGATGCGATACTACTTAGTAACTCGATCGATTTTGTTCCCTTTAAAATCGATGAAGGATCTCTTCGAAGGATATGCAATAAGTATGGAATTCAATTTGACGACGTTCTGGAACCATCTCACGACTATAGACTCATGATTCTCTAGAAGGATACATATATAGCTCGCAGCAGATATATGTGCATGGTGGGTTGTGCACTGCCATCTAATCAATTTTATCCATCGAGTCTTGAGTTTTATGAGACTGGCTCCTACACAGCTGCATCCGAACAGCTATGCTTTTCTTCATATGGTCTTCTCTGAGCATTTGAATCGAGTTCCCAGTGATAAGGAAATCTGATACATCTACAACTTTAATATCCGTAAAGAAAACCCATCTCTTATTTACTTGGAGCCGATGAGTGGTTACAGAATAGTTACCGTGAATAGGACAAGATGAATTATTTTAAGGCCAAATAGTTTTATATATGCAATCCACTCGAGTTCGCTCATAGATGGATATTTAGAAACAATTTTTATTCCAAAAACTATTCGTGCAATTACCTTACAGTCTGCATGTTTAATTATCTTTCTTTGTCAGATAAACATTCCCGCGAGACCCAACGACGGATCACTTTAGATACCGTTAATACTCTTATTGCAGTCCCAACTGAGGATAGGTATATAATAACTCTATTGATAGACGAGTATCTTCCCACCTATGTTTATTATAGTAAGGCCACAGCACCGACAGAGTTATAGTTGTCGACATTGAGGATGATGATGATAATGATGATAACAATCCATCCGTAGGAGACGAAATCGATCTTGAATTGCCCCTAGCCTTAACTCCTAGGGTCGGAGCCATAGAAAAAACAGAATTAGAACATGAAGGTACCAAGGAAGGTGAGATTATTGTAGAGGGTAGTGTGGCCGGCCAAAGTAACATTGAAGTTGGCCATGGATCTTAGATCGAACAAACCCAGAGATGACCCACTGCATGCTCCTAAAAAGAGATTGTTTGTGAGAATTTCAAAGATGCAGAGTTCCACGTAGTCTCCATCAGTTACAGGTGCAAAGAAGACTCCATCTATTCCTTCAACGGAAACGTTTGTCCTTGCCCGTTTGATTTGACACATTCCTGTTTGTTTAACAGGTTTTATGGATAAGACGAAACATTCATACCGATCCTTGGAGGAAAAAGCACACCATGTCCAAAGGCCTCTATCAGGTTCATCCACCAAGGGAGTGGTCGGGACTATGATTTAAGTTATCGCTTCGATCACGATGGAAATGACCGGGACAGGGGTAGTTAAGACAGGACCGTTCTTCTTATGATTCTGCTTCTAATCTCCGACCTAGATCCATATCGCCTACTTCTAAAGGCTTGGATAGGCAACCTTACTGCCGTGATGATATTCCACTAGCCGACTCTTCACGAGCTCCACCGCCTACCTCTATCCCTAGACAGCCCATAACATTATCTCATTCTAGTAGGTCCAACGAGCGCAACCATCATAAGAGTGGCTCCGATACTTCTCATCAGAGGTTGGTAAAGGAAGCATTATTACTCCAACTATTACAAAGGACAGCAGGTATATACTACAAGTCAGATGGTCGAGCTGGAGAATGAATTCCTCAATATTTGCTTGGATGGAGTTATGGTTTGGCCAAACATAAAGATAATTCTAGCTAAAGTCGAACAGAAAACCATCCACTGCATGATTGATGTCCACAGTCAATGCAACAAATACACAAAGCTGGCCTAAAAGATTTCAAAAGTTTCAAGAGACAAGCTACAGAAGATAGAGAACCAGAAACTCATTGAAGCCGAGAATAACAGAATCATAGCCGCTCTCGGCATTGAGATTAAGAACTCAAGAAAATCCCAAGCCGAAGAGGAGAAGAAGGCCGAGGAGGCCATTAAAGCACTTGAAGCCGATCGATCCAAGCATTTGAATGAAATCAAGCTAGCACATCATCAGAACCATGAGCTTGTAATAGAAAGAGATGATGTCAAAAGGAATGTAGTTGAACTGAAAATCAAGCTCAAGCATAAGACCATGGAAAAAGATGAAGCACAAAAAATTGCTTAGCATGCATGCAATGAGTTCGTCGTCGATAGGATAGAGAAGAACGAAGCACTTTAGAAAGCTAAGGATGTGGATGCCCTTGTTAAAAGAGCAGCTGAAGCTGCGGTTAAGAGAGAATTTAAAGCCATGGAACAGCGGATAGAAGATTTGATGATGTAGAGATTTGAGACACCGAGCACTTTATACAAATGCCAATGTGCTCATGTTTTGAAATTTGGAGTGGTTCAGAGAGGACTGCTCTTTATGCTTGCTCATGCTTGGGAACAGGTTGTATAGGAAGAGAAGGAATTTTTTAAAAGTGATAATATTGATATGGAGCAGCTCAAAAAAGAGATTCTGAAGGGAAATAAGCCTAAAATCCTTCATGAAAACCAACATCTTACTCATTTGGAACTTGATACAACCGCACAAAAAGAATTAGGCGAAAGTTTTGGCTATACGCATCATGAGATTACAGCTTGTCAAACTCCCAGGTCTAACGCTGCTCCTAGTTCCACCATTGATTCCACTACCGACACTAGTTATAACCCAAAGATGCCACAGCTCCAGAAACCCACTTTCCTTATTCTTGAGAAAAACCCTCGACATCACTCCAGCTCAAGCGAAAGTTCAAATTGAAGAAGGTATCTCGTGACTTCTCCTATTTTCCAAATAGTTGACATGTCATCAATCAACATCACTAATCTCTCTCTCTCTCTCTCTTTGTGTATTTATTTAGCTACAAATTCAGCTTGTAGTTGCTCCACTTCTCTCTCAACGGAGCAATAAATATCAATGACGGAGTCTGTAATCGTCATGACTTCAACAATAATTTCCAACTTCCCGGTTAAGGAGATCCCAAGCCTTAATGAGCACATGATAGTTGAAAGAAGGAAACGATGAGAATCAAGGGACTCAAGTCGATGAGGATATCATTATTACTGGGGTCTCCCAGCCCCTGTCAGGTCCCTCCATGCATGAGCATAAGCAAAAACTTGAGGCGGATGTCCTCCTTGCCGGTTAAATCAAGCAGACCGGATAGAAATTTTTCATCCTCCGTTGTCGATTGCTTTACCCTAGCAAATCATTTTCACTCTAGTATACATTCCTCTTCCCAGAGGTGCTTGAAGTACATCGACGATATTTTCACAAAGCATTCCGGCCTCCATTTCTTCAATCGAGAGCGACCAGAGTGCTCTTTTGGATCTTTACAAAGCACTCCCTCAAAAGACCAAGGCGGTAAAGGAAGGGATGGAAAGAGGCAAGGAGAAAGCTCAAGTGAAGTCTCCCTGGTTTTGAAAAGATATAGAAGTCAAAAAAAAAATAGTAGCTAGTTTGTTTCTCCGTAAATAGAGTCCTTTTATTTGTTGGCTGACTTTCTACAGATTTGGCCTCCTTTACTGCTTTTTTGCTTTTGGTGTGGACCATATGTACTTAGCTTTCCTGGTTTAATGTCAATAACAAAAACCTTTTGTTTTGTAAAATATTTGTTTAAATTTGTCTAAATACTCAAGAAATATGCTTTCCACTCAATGTACTTGCAATTTATTTCCTTTACTGATCATTTTCGGATCAAGTCCTTAATCCATTGTATGATTTGCTGACTCACATAGTTTTAGAGAATGTAAAGAAATCCTTAGGGTAAACAACTTAGAATAGTGGCTTGAGTGTTCTTTTCCAGGATAATGATTTTTAACTGCACCATACTTCGGGAATGAGTTTAAGTGACCTTCTTAGAATCGTAGTCCGTACATCCTCATCCAGGATGTTAGCATTCGACCATGCCTAACCTTAGGAATTAATCTAAGGCTTAAAATTTTGATTTTGCTTTACTTCGAGCATGGCCCTTCCGTTCTTCCTGCTCTAGGCAAGATGTTAAGGATTAGACGGACTCGTCACGCTTGTTTCCATTTATATTCCGACCCCCAGTCAGGGACGAGAGTTGAATGAGCAAGCGGTCGTATCTCGCTCTTTTTTATTAATACTCCTACACTTCATTCGAGGGTAAGAGTTGGCGTATGAACGGTTATGTCACGTTTGGTTTTATGTTTGAGCCTTACCCCTAATTCGAAGGGAAGAGTCAGTTTACGGATGATCATATTTCATCCAGCTTAAGTTTATACTCTGGCTCCTACTTCGAAAATGAGAGTTAGGGTACAAATGCTCGTATCGCATCCGGTTTAAGTTTATACTCCGGCTTACAATCCGGGAATAAGAGTTAGGGTGCGGACGATAATATCATTCTGGCTTATGTTTATACTACTAACCTCAATCCAAAGGCAAGGGTTAGTTGATGTCGATCTTCGAACATCAAGAGGGACTTCATGGGCTCGATTATGGACCATAGAAGTTTGATCGACACCTATGTCCAAGTATATGCGCACCTGCATTAATCATATGCAGATTCATTTTAGTCGGTCAAGTCACAACTCTTAATAAATGGGGAGACAAAAAATTTCTAGCTTGAAATGCCGTTTTATTTTATTAAGGCAAAAAGTTACATAATTCTGTCTTATTACATGGCTCTAGCCAATTATTTACAAATTTATTCTCTAAGTGAAATAGAGTCGTAGATGCTCGCTATTCCATGCCCTTGGGAGTGAGAAACCGTCCGTAGTTACCAACTTGAAAGTGCCGTCTCCAAGCATTTCCTCTATTGCGTATGGACCCTTCCAAACTGGACCTAAGTTCTTAGGGCCAGGGAAGATTCATTTAAGGACCAAGTTGCTGACTTCAAAGGTTTGACTCCTAACTTTAGTTTTATAATATCGAGCTACTTGGTGTTTGTGCACATCTGCTCTCAACTCGGCTTCGATCTGTTTCTCATTGATCATATTAAGAGACTCTAGAAGGAGTTGCTCGTTTGTCCATGGACATAGTGAGTAACCCAATGAGAAAGCACTTCCAGTTTGACCGGGATCATAGCTTCCGATCCATATGCCAAGGCAAAGGGAGAGTGGCCATTCGCGGGCTTGTGGGTGGTTCAATAAGCCTATAGTGTTAATGAGAGTTCATCGACCCACCTGCCTTTGGCCTTTTCCAATCACTTCTTAAGAATGGACTTAAAAATCTTGTTTACGGCTTCAAGCTGTCCATTTTTCAAAGGATGTGCCACTACTGCTAATCTCTTCTTTATGCGGTGTCGATGGAAGTAATATTTAAACTCCATACTATATAATTTGGTCCCGTTATCGGCAACGGTCGCTTGTGGAGCGCAAAAATGATAGATGATATTCCAAACAACAAAGTTGACTACTTTCTTCATGGTAGTGGTGACCAAGGACTCTACCTCAGCCCATTTGGTAAAGTAATCAATCATCGTGATGGCGTACTTCATGCCACATTTAGATATTGGCAGAATACCAATGATATCGATACCCCAAGCTGAAAATGGCCAAGGACTGACAATTTGAGTAATTTCCACTGGGAAGGCCCTTGGAATTTTAGAAAATCTCTAGAATTGTCACATCTTCTGGGGTAGTCAACTGCGTCTAGATTGAAAGTCGGCTAGAAATATCTATAATGAAGGATCTTCTTCGCCAGGGTATGCCCCCTAGTGTGGTCGCCACAGTCCCCTTCATAAACTTCTCTCAGACCTTGTTTGGTCACGACATGAGCTATACAACATAGCATAGGGATAGAGAACCCCTTTCTTTACAACATTCCTTCTTGCATGATCTATCTCGAAGCTTAGTGAAGGACATTTCGTCATTCATTCCATCTCTTCAAAAGGATCCCTCTTTGCAAATAATCCCAAATCAGAGCCATGGATGACTCCTATTCTGGCTCAGCATCCATCTGGATAATGCTCGAGGATGAGAGTACATCCATTAGAACTAGGCCCATGAGTTGTGCATCCCCAAAACTAGCCAACTTAGCAAGCGAGTCAGCTTTCTCATTTTCCTCTCTGGGAATATGAGAGAGGAAAATGAAAGATCATGTAATACTCAAAGTCATCGAGCAGCTTAAGAACCTGGTTTAGATAAAGAGCTAGCCTGTCCCTTTCACTAATACTCTTTTTGAAATTGGTACACCACTAGCTGGGAGTCATAGAAAATGTGTAAAGTCTTTATTCGTAGCTGCATGACGATCTTGAGTCCTGCAATCAAGGCCTCGTATTCAGCTTTGTTGTTCGTACCAGCAAATCAAGTTTCAAAGTGTAGCCGATCAGGTGTTCTTTGATATTGACAAGCACAGTTCCAACAACAGAACATCAAGGATTGCATGCATCATCCGTGTACATCTTCATTCCAACTTCCTTTTCTCCACTGCTCTGTAGAGGATCATCTATTGCTGTGAATTCAGCTTGAAATCCGCCAAAGCCCGATTTTGGATTGCTCTTCAAGGGTGATAGGTGATATCATACTGACTTGGTTCAATGTTCCATTTCAACATCTTTCCAGAAGTCTCAGATCATTTCTCTAAAAGGTTGATCGGTGAAGGCATTGATCGAATGAGCTTAGAAATAGAGGCGGAGTTTTCTTAAAGAGATCAATAAAGAGTATGCTAGCTTATCCAGTCTCGAGTAGTTTCTTTCTGCTTCTATCAACTTCTTGCTAATGTAGCAGACCGGTCGTAGGATGCGCGATTCCTCACGTATAACTTCAGTGCTAAGGACGTGCATCGACACTGCTAAATATAAGGACAAATCCTCATCATCCACCAGTTTTGAGAGGACAGAAGGTCTATCCAAGTGATCCACCGGAGTTTGGAATTTCTCTTTGCAATCTTGATTCCACTCGAAGTTTCTCTTTCCTTTCTTGATCACCTCGAAGAAAGTGATGCATTTGTCAATAGCTCTGGAGATAAATCAACTCAGGGTGGCAAGCTTTCCATTGAAGCTTTAGACCACCTTAATTGTCTTTGGGGCTTTGATCTCTCTCAAAGCCTTAATTTTTTCTGGATTGGCTTCAATCATGTGATTGAGAATTTCCCTAATGCCACGCCAAAAGAGTATTTCAAGGGATTGAGTTTCATTTGTACTATCGGAGGATACCAAACATCTCTACCAAATCATCAACATGATTTCTCGTACATGGTGACTTCACAGGTATATGTCTATGTAAACTTCTATTGATCGTCCAATCTGATCTTTGAATACCAGTTCACAAGTCTCTGGTAAGTCGCTCGTGTGTTCTTTGGCCCAAAGGGCATGACCAGATAGAAATAGAGTCCGAGATTGGTAATAAAGCTAGTGTGTTCCTGATCCGGGACATGCATCAGGATTTGATAGTATCCGAGTATGCGTCCATGAATGAAAGTAGTTCATGTCCAATAGTTGAGTCCACTAATTGATCCATCCTTGGCAGTGGGAGGTTGTCCTTCAGGCATGCCTTGTTCAAGTCCAAATAGTCATTGCATGTCTTCCACTTCCCATTTGCTTTCTTCACCAAACAGGGTTTGATACCCATTCTAGATATAACGCATCATGGATAAAGCCGTTGTCCTTTAGCTTATCCACTTCTTCTTTGAGTGCAGTGGATCTCTTCGGACCCAGGCTATAGCATTTATATTTTACAGGAATTCATTTAGGATTAATGTTTAATGCATAGCTCGCTATCCCAGGCGAGATCCCATACATATCCGAGTGTGTCCAGGCAAACACATCTAGGTTTAGCCAGAGAAAACAAGCCAACTCCCTCATCACACCAGTATCGAGCTAAGATCCGACAGTCAGGACTTTACTTGGGTTATCCCTATTGATTGAAACAACGATTGTCAACTCGACGGGAGCTGCTCGTCCGCCTTCCGGCTCTTTTCATCGATCCATGTCATCATATAGCTGACTAGTTTTCCTAAGCCGGGGCTCAGGCGATAGTTGCTATGCATCCAAAGCCTTTATATAGAGGACCCTCTCTACACTATTTCCTTCGTCCTTATTCCTTGCTTCCTTCAGTTCAGCGACATAGCACTGGCGGCCAGCCACTTGATCTCTGTGCATAATCCCCACTCCATTGTTAGGGAATTTCATAGTTAAATACCAGGAAGTGATGGTCGCTCTAAATTCAGCTAGGGTCGGTCGGCCCAAGAATGTGTTATGAATAGAATAAATATCCAACACTAAAAATGGCATGACCCACACTTGCCTACAGTCACCCTCACCAAGTTCCATTAGTAATTCGACAATTCCTATGGCTTCAGTAGCTATCCCATTGAACCTCTGTAAATGAGATCTATAAGGTTTCAAATCTCTCTCCTCCAACATCGTTTGATCGTAAGCATTTTTGAACAAAATATTTACTAAACTCCTACAGTCAACACTTTTCGTACATTAGCAAGACCAATCGCGGCGGAAATTACTTATGGGTTAATTGTCGAAGCCTCCACTCAATCAGCATCCTTGTTTTGGGAAACAATATCATTTGTCATAGGTCGATATTATTTTGTTGGGGCTCTATCCTCGACAGCATAGCAACTTTCATTCTCAGCATCCTTCAAGGTTCTAATGTATCAATCCATTTCCGCAAAACTCTTATCGGCAAGATGAGGCCCACCGATGATTGTGTTTATCATAAATAATTTTTCTGGCCATTTGAATGCATCCATACCTGGCTCCGCTTGCCCCCATTGGAAAGACGGACTAGGGGCGCTTGAATTTCCTTACCCGTCGTCCTACGAGGAATTCAAATATTGTTGCAATTTCTATTTCCTTATTAACTCTTCAACTATGTCGCGCAAATGACTACACCCATTAGTGTTATGACCATGAGTCTCATGGAACCTGTAGAACTTGCCTGACTTCTTTTCCCTTTCAGTTGACTCCTTAGGAGCCGGCTTTCTATATGGTTCGGTATTCTGAGTAGCAAGATAGATGTTCTCTATCAAGTTGTTCAGTTCAGTGTAATTGTCATACTTGGGACCTTTTAAATGACCCTACTTATTTGACTTTCCCTTCTTTGCCCTATTGTTGTTTTGTTTTCTTCCTTTTTTCTAATTGACAACTTTCACATCAACATTCCTAGAGGTTCCTCCGGATTGCTTTACAACAATATTACTCTTAATTAGCTCATTCGCATGACTAGCATTAGTCCTCTGTGGATGCTTACACGCATCCTCCCAACAAATATTTATTAGCTTTCCTATAGAAAACTTCCATTGTCGACGGTTGCTTCCTTTCTATCCAATCGCCAAAGTTCGAGTCGGGATGAACTCTGCTACAGAGCGCCACCAACACTATATCTTCCACTGGATCCACTATTTTCATCACAGTTACATGGAACTAATTTAAATAGTCCTATAGCGACTATCCTTTAGCTTAATATACATTAGACAATGACATCACGTGTTTCGGATGTGAGGTGTGCAAACAAAATTGCTCATGAATTCCCTTGACAATTTATCAAAAGATGATATGCACCACGGCCGAAGCCGAGTGAACCACATTGTAGCCACCCCTTCTAATAAAATTGGGAAACTACCGCACTTCATAACATCCGAAGCCCTAGCTAAATCCATGTGCCATTCATATATTAATAAGTGTTTCCTAGGATTGTCATTCCTTCATAGAGTGACATTGTTGGCATGTTGAATCTTAGGGGGCATCTCGTGTGAAGGATGTTCTCTGTAAATGGGTTTTGATTAGCATAAGTTCTCCAATCATCATTAGTTTTGGATCTATTCTCACTAGCTAATATCTACCATATCCTCCAAATAGTCTTAATCAACAAGTTCGACTAAACGGGGGTAATCGGGTCCTACCCCTGGTGTTCGGGCCTACGAACACTCCCGAGAAGGTGCTGGTTACCTAGGCTCCCCAAACTTTGGGGGACCCATTCATCCAACATTCCCTTGTTAGATTCCCATGAGTAGCATCATCGGTAGTATTATGATTTTCTAGATTCGGACCTTCAACGACACGTCTAGGGATGACATCCACCCCATCTTCTAATGGATGAGTTTTAGGCCCATCTTTTGGGGGTCAATACAAAGTCCCGTGTACGGATCGGTACCGGTCCTTGAATTTGAGCCTGGGGCTCATCCCCGGCAGCATATTGATTTTTCTTCTGCCTTGCTTCCGACTATTTTGGCTCGGATGAAGAACTCTTTGATTTTGAGCTGGAATCTCTTCTACTCCATCTATGGCTATTTTGAGTCGGCTCATTCAGCAGCCTCAAGCTCAATTTCATCATGTTGTTCATCCCCTATTGGGTAGCCTTGAATCTGTTTTCCATTTTCTTCATCATCATATCCATCTCCATTATGGTCACGATGTCAATTGTAGTTTGGATCTCGGGTTGAGTTGATTGGACAAATCCATCTCCTTGTTGAGGATTCTAATTCTCAACTTCAGTAGTAGCTTTGGAATTTAGAACGATCTCTTCTTCATAAGGCCATGGCAGAAAGCTTTTAGAAAATTTGTTTGAAATTTGAGTTGCAGAATTAAAAGGAAGAGAAATTGGATCTATCTCTTGGATATAGGAAATCCAATAGTAGATGATGGATCTAATTCGCTTAAGAATATCGCTTCCAGTGAAAGCACCAAAATATTTGAACCAATAATGGCATAAATACCCATGTGTTTTTATCGTAGAGATTAAATGAAGAAAAATAAATGAAATGAGAAAATTAACAAGACACGATCATTTTAGTGGTTCGGTGAAGCAAGGCCTACGTCCTTTTGAAGTTGCATTGCTCATTTCTGATATGGAGGCAGAATTCGTAGGGGTCGGTACAACTCCAACATTAGAATTTTGATGTTGTAAGAATATGAGAAATAATTAAACTCAAGCCAAAAGATCCCAAGAAATGAGCCATGCCTTCCTATTTATAGAAGTAGGGAGCCTAAAATCTCATCTAAAATATATCCAAGCCGTTGTGCATGAATTCGACCAATTCTCCTAAAATAATAAATGCCTCTTTAGCAATATTTGGGAGTCGATACCGATCCGCAAATGGGAGTAGTACCGATCCCCAAGTTTACCATTTTGTTTTCTTTTATTCTTACTTTGGATTGTCTTATGGGCAGCTTCGAGATTCCATAGTTATTTGCATCAATATCAGCTTACTTCGAAGTCTAAATGATGGAGTTGAAGGAGAACAAAGTTGCAGTTTCACGTGTTCATTAAGATCGATAATGAATTACATTAAATCAGATAACCAACTTTGGAGATAGGCTATTGGCACCAAACAAGCACATAGCCAGAAGATAGGGTTCGCCCAAGTCTTATTTGGGGATCGATATCGATCCGTAGGTAAGAGTCGGCATCAATCCTCAACTTGGGGGATCTCATTGCCTTGTTGTTCATGATGGTTTTGACTTTGACTTTGTCTCTATGACTCTGTCTGTGCTTAGTTCCTGGACTCCTAAGCTATCTCTCCGGAATTTCCACCTTATCAACTCCATGTTCTATCTATCCAGTTTGTTTGGATTCTGCCTAGTAAAAAGGTAAGATAACACTAGGTTATATTGCTTGTTATGTATGATAATTATGTGATGAGATAGTTGTCCAATGTTGTGTTTTAGCGGGGTGAATATTGGAGAGACTAGTGGGTATGAAGGAAAATATTTGGCTTAATCATGGTAGGATGATGTGGTTTCATAAGCTGAGGAAGGCTTCAAATTAATATTTAATAATTAACAATGTAAATTCAAATTGAATTTCAACTTCAAATTCAATTACGAACTCAAACACTTCAAATTAACTAATAACTTAAACCACAAAGACAACGACACTCTTGTAATACCCTCAATTCTATTTTGATCCACTTACATGCTGCATCTTCAGAGTCCAGCATGAGAGAGTTAGGGGTATGCCCTAGGGGAAGTTATGTTACTTGTTACATATATCTAACTCTATACTTGTTATATATATATATATATATAACTCTATAATCAATCATGTTCATAATAAAGGTATTTGATTTCTATAATATACTTTATTACATAATGATATAATTAATTAAATAAACAAATTTAAAGTAGATTCATTAAATGATATGTTATGTGATAATAATTAGAAGGAGTCATAATCAGAAGAATAGTATCACAAAATAAGAATAAAATAACATATAATTTTAAATATTCATGGTCAAAATGTTTTGAGAAAGGAAATTGATGCATTTGTTGATACCAGAGTACGTACCACTCTCAAATGTTGGGTAATGCATTACATGCTGCTTAGGGCACCAATGGTTTATGTACTAGTTATTGAATAGTTATGAAATTACTCGCTTGATACTTTTCTATTATTGATAATAACTAAGGTCAAGAATGAAATTTTGAAGTGACGATATTACAAATTTCTCTCGACTTGAGAATAATGTTAAACTTCAATATGGATACTCGACTTTGATTATAGTTAAGTCACGAAATGGTGTCCACCAAACGGCTATGGTTGGGTCTAATTGAAGTATTGGAAGTGAAACATAATTCAATAAAGAATTTGTCCACTCGGTTATATGAGGTTAGTAAAACGGTAAAATGTAGTCAACTTAAAGTCAAGGTCTCTAGTCAGAGTGGTGCACCTAATAATAAATGTTTTTATTGAACCAATGTCCTTGTTCATGGACTAACCAAGTTGAATGTGAGTGATATTAGAATTTTAACCAAAACCAATTCAATAAGTCCTAAAGTGTTATAGTGTTGACTTAAAAATTAGTGCAAATAATCATTACTAAAATTTACCGCTTAAATCTGTAAAATTGGATTCTACCGAAAAAATGTATAAGCAATAAACATTCACACAACTAGCTAAGATGAAGTGTGAACATTAATATTTGAATTATTTGATATTAATCGTCGGTTGAATTAACACATGCGAGTCGTACAACCGCATTGATAGATTCTCCATGCACACAATTTAGTCAATTTATAATTGTTATAAATCATATAAATCAACTAAATTTATAAAATATCGATTATTTATTTATTTGATGTGTTGGGTACCATTAGTATTTGCTAGCAGCTACTAGTAATTAATTTGATGCGTATATAAAAGTTATATATGTATTAATGGATAAACGAAATTAAAACACATTTAATTCGATCTAAAATAATTGATTGCTAAATGTTTTGGAATATTTGCAGGGTCCATCTAGATTTGTCATGCTGGCCATGGAATGAGAAAAATGAGTTTGAAAATCCAATAGTTGGACTAAGAATACAAATAAAATGGGTTGAGGAATTGAAGGAGGTAATCAATATTTGATTCCCTCTATAAATACCATACTTAATTCCTCGTTTCCCTTCAAAATGACTCTCTCCATCAAACCCTAGCCTCCATCTTCCACTTGGGTCATTTCTGGCCAAAATCTCAACGCAAAAAATACATATTTAATGGCATCCAATTGATTTAATCAAATGAAATGTGGTTCTCCTTCCCTTGCAAAGCTATAAGCTGGAATTTCAGATCTAGCAGAAATCGTTCAATCAAGGGGCATTAGAGGGTAGCAACAATAAGGTTTAGTCTATTCAATTACATATATTTCATCATGATGATGTACGTTCAGCCATTTAATTGCTTTAACGAAGATGTGTATGCATTTATCATGCACTTTTAATTTACATATGTCCAGATATGAAATTATTTTTTATGTGTTTGTTGATTTGGATTAGATTTGAAATTAATAATAATGATTTTGATTATAAATTATCATTCTTTATTTATATTGTTGTTAATGTTGTTTGATCTAGAAATAATAGTCGATTCATCATTTTATATGTATATTTTTATTTAGTTAAATATCAATACTAATTTTCGTTATTTCATCGTTAGTTTTCTGTTTCAAAACACAAATATATGTGCTTGTATATATATTTTTGTATACATTTTTTTTTACAATAACCAGTTTAACAAAAGACAATACATACACACACATATTATTAAAGGAGATATACATTGATGTATAAACCCACATAAATTAACATCCTAGTTTTGTTTAATAAAATTTTCTTTTTGATTAATAAATAAAAATAGATTTATATTTCGTTTCAAGTTAAAATGTTAATTTAACAATTATTTTCACATTTAATATTTCATTATTAATTTTGTCACAAAATAAAACATATCAATTCAAAAGGGAAAAAAAGAAAGGTCGTGTTTCGACAAATGAATATATGTGTGTGTGACCAATATTTATAAAATACCTTTACTCTATCTTTATTTCAAATTATTAATATATAATATATATTTGAATTAGTAGATTGGGATATATTTTTATTGCCTTGCCGAATCATGTAACTTGATGTTTTGGAAGAAAATTTTGAATTTAGATTTGTTGATTTTGTCAAAATAAAATTAGATAAATTAAGGGATCTAATGATTTTTTTTGATATATACATATAAGTACACATGCACATAAATTTGCAAACTTTGTTTTTCATAGCTTATGCTTATACAAAGTTTGAATGTGTCTATTTCGATGTAAATCCCTGCACTTGTACACGTATACATTAACTACATACACAATATGAAACATTAACTTGAACTATATACACTTGAGCATGTTTAGATATGTTCACAAACATACCAAATACAAATTTGGTAAAGTCTTTTATTTAAATAAATTAGAAAAGTTGAATAAAATGAACATAATAGATTGGATCTAATAATAAATTTAGACTTCATAAGCCCAATAAAGATCTAAATAGGTAATATTTGTTGAAATTTACCTAGTTTACTCACTTCCCAATAGTGTGTGAAAGGTCAATACTTATGCGGACAACATTGGTCAGTATATGGGACAATCAACAAAGTATATCTATCTAACTATGTCTTAGAAGATTAATGTTTAGGCTTAAATTGAATAACCAAGTATGGTGTCATCCCTAGTTGCTTGCCTATACCATGTAATAGAACAATCCCAAAAGGTTGAACTAAATGGAGTGCCTAAATTGATTTGGGTCTTGCACTGATTTTCAAATTCATCTTGAAAATTTAGAACATATTTTAAATTTAAAAGTTGAATTTAAAATATAAAATAAAATTTATAAAATCTATATAATTCAAAAAAGTTTTTTTTAAAATAAATTCTTCTGGATTTTTTAATATTTAATTAGTAAGATTAATTGAATAAATAAATAAATAAATAATAGTTAATGAATTAATAATGAACATATATAATTATATATATATATACATATATTTATCTTGAATTGTTTAAGATAAATTATAAATTTAAATTTCAAGTTATTAAAGATATTTAACTAAATTGTTTTAATTATATATATGATTTATTTGATAAATAAATTAATTGAGTGTTAATTAATACAAACATGTATATATATATGGTGGTATATGCATGTGACTGTAATTGTTATAGTCATATTTATCTTAAATTTGTTTAAGATGAATATTTCAATTTCATTTAAATGTTTAATTTAATTGCGTAACTAAGAATTTATCAAATAAAATTAATCAAAAGTTAACTAATAATATGTATACCAATATCGATATGTATATATTAACAAACTATAAATGTTATAGTTGATTATATATCTTAAACTGTTTAAGGTGAATAATAATAAATTTTAGAAATTTTATATAAAATAAATCAAATTAACTAATATGATTTAACTAATAAGTACTAAAATTAATAAATATGATTTAGTTAATAAGATACATAAATACCTACATACATACGTATATATATATATATTATAAGTTAATTAAATTATAAAAGTTATAAATAAATTAAAAATTATATAACTATATACGTATAAACATAAATAGGACTGTAAAAAATTCAACTTGGGTTTGAGGAATAAGTAAATTTGTATTGTACGCATACTGTGATTTCAGATGAATGTGACACTTGAATCATAAAGGTGTTTCATAAGAAATACATGGCTCCCTAAGTCGATATAACCTAATGTGTATATAAATGTATATCTCTACTAAAGATTATGAATCCTTAATATATAAGTGGTATTCTACCATTTATATATTAATATATTGCTTGCATACTCTTTTGTTGTTGAGATTTCTTAAGATGGGGATGTTATGTGTAGTACCGTTAATATATTGGCTGGATGGGGGTAAGATACATGCGTATATTTTTAGATATACCTCAAGGTACGTGCATTACACTTAGGCTATCGCAAATGGTTGGTATGTGGGAAATATCTCTTTCGATTTGTTGAAACTGCTTAAGGTCGATATGAGATTAGGACAAAGACCATGGGTTAAGAGATGTATATGATACAACTAATAAAGTGTTATCCATCGTTTGTAGGCCTATCGTTTGTTGAAAATCCTCAAGGTCAATAATCCTAAGGAAAGCTAGTCCTAAAACTCATTAGAGAGATTGAAAGATTTCTATGTTTTTTAGGGTTTTGAGAAACATAAAAATCTAGTGGGAACCTTAATATAAAAATGAAATGAATATATTTAACCTTTCTAATATTACAAGGGTGCGTGTTTTGTAAAGTTATAATATACTAATATAAATTTTTGCAAACCATTATATTTATCAATTTAATACAAATGAACCGAATTAGGATTGACATAGAAATATAACATATACTTAACAATATTTTTTTGCATGTTTTCAATTCAAGACCCATTTAAGAGCCAAATTATACGACCACTAAACACTCTCATACCTTAGTCATTTAGGTGTTTTTTTGGTCGAGACTATGTATTGTATGTCCTTTGAACTCTAAATCAATATAAGGATATGAATATTTGATCTACATTATACTACATATAAATGTTACATGATAAATAGTTTGATACATGATGTACAAAATTTCGATGAAATTAGTTCACTCGAAATAAGCAATGCGAAATCATATATTTAATATGATTAATTACGATAATGATTTTGTTATTTTAATTATAGCGCTAGACCAAGAGCAACAAGATGTATCTAGCACTTTGATCACTGAAATGTTAGTTTTCCAATTTACGTAAAGTGCAACTTATTTGATATTCTTAAATGTTAAGGATGACTGAATGCTTTTTTGTAAAGAATTCATTATGGTATTGTAAGCAGGGTTCCTTTTGAATGATTTGACCATTTAGAAAGGAAAATGAGCGTTTAAGAGTGGATGTAACTTAGGCATAATCGGGATGAAAAAAGTGAATGGTCACCACTGCTTCATGAGAAGACATTGGACATGAGAATTATATAAAATACTATAAGATATTTAATATGGAATGAGAAATGTAATTTCTATTCCAAATGTATTATAAAATTATTTTGTATGAATGTTATTTCTTTGAGTTCAAGATATTTGATCTGAAACTCTCAAATATAAACTAGGTACAGTTTGTGATATAAAACCTATAATAAGTGGTTTAGTAGAGCTTTATATCTCATACGCTATTATAGTAATGGTGGAAATAGTGGGAGCATACCATATAATACGTCTTAGTGGACGCGTTAAGTACGTAATTTTTTTTGCAAATATACCAAATATTATATATTAAATAATAATTGTTTTAAATATTGATTGAAAATGGATATAATTTATTTTGATTCGAATATTGTGAATATTTTCTATAAAATAAATCTTTGATGATGGTATTTATAACAAAAGTGATGCATTAAAAAAAAGAATTAGAAATTTTTTACAATTATATTTGAATTATGGACTAATCCATGGTTTTAGGAAATAATTCTTTGATCATATGATTATGAATCATATGGTACTAGTGGATTGTATCTCAAATGATTAAGGAAAAGCACCCATCCAGTGGGAATAACTTAAAAGCTGGTGAACTCTTTGGATCAATATGTATAGATGTTAGCAATCATAAATCTAATTGTGATATCCCGGAAATTTTGGCAATATAAATTTAATAATCTGTGTTAAAATTAAATTGATTTGGTAATATTTTTAAATAATTTGAATTGATTTAATAATCTTCTTTTAAATAAATATTTAACTGATAATTTATCTTTTAAAAGCTAATTTAAATTGTTTCTATTTATAATGTATATACATATATATTTGTATATATTGTAAATAGGTAAGCTTTGTTTTAAATTTAACAAGTAAAACATGTTTTCTAATTTTAATATTTTTAGTAACTAGGAAATTTGATATTAAACTATTAAATAAATAACTGTATGGTTTAAAATACTTAAGATAAATATTGATTGTTTTAAATTTATTTTAGCTTAAGTTTGAATTTAAATAAGATTAACAGAATGGGTTTATTTTGTTTTTTTATATATAGCTTGATGAAAATAAGTAATAAAGAGATAATTTCTTTTATGAATTATTTTAATTTAATAATGAGTTATTTTTAAACAATATCAATAATGTAATATTTTTACAAATGGATTTCAATACAAATAGAAATGGTTATTTTAAATTTATTTAAATACATATATGTGTATTTTGGAGAAAGCTATAATTTGAAAGATTAAAAGTAAGTCTTTTAAAAATGTTTAAAATTAAAATAAACCTTATAAATATTTAACATAAGTATAAAAATAATAAATAAATTTAGTATTTGATAGTTAAGTCAAAAATAAAAGAGAAATGAAAATAAACATTTGTGTTAAAAAAATAGAGCTAAAATATATAAGTTAAAATCTATAACAATAACTAAAACAACTTATATTATGTTCATAAGGCATAAAGCAAAAAAAAATTAGGCAAGTCTGTAGGATAAATATGAAAGGCAAAAGAAATAATAAAACAACTTTATGTATGCACATAAAGTATGAAAGCAAACCAGACAAATAAATATGCCTGTAAAGTTAAGAATGAAGTCAAGTGACATATGTTTGTAGCCTGTAAGAAATCTAGAAAAAGAAAGAACAAAGTAAAAAATAAAATAGGCAGGTTGCCTGTAAAAGAAAAAAAATAGCTAAGAACAAAGTAAAAGCAAAAATATCTAAACATAAAATAAGGTTTGTAGGAAACATAAAGTACATCAACGTTTAAATCTTTCATCTCTAGCAACAAACAAGTCCATTCGAATTGGCTCTAGAATCATTTCAGCCTCCTAAAATAAAAATCTTGCCTGATACAAACAAAAACAAATATTGTACCTGCAAATTGCTTAACCCAGATATCACCTACCCCTGTAAACTTCTTTATATACATGCCTTCTTATTTTTAGTTCGTTCAAGTCATAGCAAACCTGAAAATATACAAGTAGCAAACATTTCCATTTTTATAAACTGAAGCATCATACATCAACAAACAAGAAGATTAAGGAAATCAAAGCAAAAAACTTCTCTGTTTTAAGGTTCAAAACTGTTTCAGACAAGAAGTGCTCTGTTCATTCTCAAAGTAATATGAGTAACATCACTTAATAACAGTTTTTAACATATAATTCTGATGCATATGTGAATATGTGTGTTATATCTTTGTACATGGATGTGCTGTGAATGGTGACATTGAAGTGCAGACTGTTTATTTTATAAACTCTCTATTTGAATTTTTTTTAATGATAGGTTTCGATTAAAAATCATTTCTGAAAAATCTACAAAATATTAGGACTTAAGATTAAAACAAATAATGGTTGTTTGATCCTAAACTAAGTTCTAAAAATAAATTTAAGTAGAAACAATATATATATATATATATGTGCATATATATATATAAATATATATATATATATATATATATATCACTGAAAGATCAAGAACTGAGCAACATTTGATTTTTACCAAAATTTTGAATATCTCAAATCATGAATTTAGGTATGCAAACTGAATTCTCATGCTTTACCTTGAATTTTAAGGCAAGAATCACGTTTTTTCGAAGTGGGAGGCGAAAGCAATCTTTAGTTGAACGGAAATGGCTTTTCGACCATTTTCCAATGATCTCGGTGAAGTGGGAGGTCATGGCTCTCTGGGGTGGTAGAGGAGTGAGTGTAGGGTCAAGGAAAAATAGCAGGGAGATGGTCAGACCTCGGTGGTGGCAGCGGCGAGTGTAGTAAGTTTATAAACCTAGTTTGGAGTGGTCGAGGGAATTAGTCTCGTTCGTCGCCGTCAGGCGATCAAGTGTCGGGAGGTTTCGAGAGGAGGTAGCTCGGTCGTAGTCGAGTTCATGGCCGGAGCTGTTGACCATCAGGTGGTCGGGGTTGGAAGAACGAGTTGTTGACAGGTTTTGGATGGGTTGCTGTCTCGAGTTACAGGTTTGAGTTTCAAAATCGATTTCGATTCGAGTTGCCGTGATGGCTTTAGGTGATCGCTGTCATGTCTGGTGATGGTCGGCGTCGTGTTGAAGTTCTGGTGGGTGGCCGGAGGTGGCCGGAGCTACGGTGCACGTGCACCGTGCCCATTGTAGTGCTGAGGAATTTTTGTTGGGTGCAGGGTATTTTGACTCGGGAAATACTCGGGTCACTCGAGTATGTGACTCGAAGCAGAGGGAGGGATGACTCGAAGTAATTGTTGTTGGGCTCGAGTAGTGTTGTCTCAGGCTTTGTAAAACCTGGAAGCTAAAATTTGTTTTTAAACAAATTCAAATAAAACCTAAAATAAATAATAGATTTAAACAAGTTTAAATCCAGTTGAAGTATGAATTCAAATTTATTCTTGAATTCAAATCAAGGTTTAAAAACAATTAGATGTGGATTTTTTTTCAGGTTTAAAACCTGACAGTTTTAGATTTTTAAAATGTAATTTAAAATCTGAAACAAAAATTTAAACTGTGTTTTAAAATTTAAAGTTCAAAGTATAGATTCAAATGAACTTTTGAATCTAAGTTTTTAAAAATGAATTTGGATTTTAAATCTAAAATTTAAATCAGTTTTTAAATCTAAATATATAAAACAAGTTTAAATAAAATAGTTTTAAAGGTAATTTGTTTCAAATAAATATTTGAACTGGTTTTGACATAGTTCTTTTTAAAGGGATTTTTGAATGGAAGTTAAATAAATAGTTTTAACTTGAATTTGCAAGTTAAAATATTAATGTATTTTGGTAGTTTAAATTTAAATAAAGATTTAAGTAGTTGAATTTAAAGGCTTTTCTTGTATAAGTTCATATGTAAGTAATAAATGTTATTTACATTTATTTAAAAGATTATAAATTGAATTTAAATTTGGTAAATGTTTAAACAATAATCATTTTGAATCTTAAATTCAAAATGGAATTTGAATTTAAATTTAAAATGTAATGTTCTAATACACTTTAATATTAAGGGAGTCATTAATAAAGAAATAAATCATCTTAGAAATAATTTAGATATTAAAATGATTTAATGAATAAGTTAATTAAGGAATGACTTATGTATTTAATTTATAAATAATAATTTAGATTAATTTATAACTAGAGATTAATTAAGAAGTAAATTAAGAAATGTTATTAGTTAATGAAGATTATTAACTAAGGATTATTAATTAATTAATGTGATTAATTTTGATAATTAATTAGATTAATTTAGATAATCTATTGTAAATTGTTAAATGTAATTACTTGATAAAAGTAATTAAGAGATAATACTTATTGTAATGAATTTAGATGATATGATTAAATTAAGTTAATTAATTTAGTTTAATTAATTTAAGGAATCATTTGATGTTTCGATAAGTGCAATTACTTAGTGTAATTAATGGAGCATAATTACTTAGGGAAGTAATTAGATGATAATTACTTGATGTAATTAATATAAAAAGGATTTGTAAATGAAGTAATTTGTATAATTACTTTTGTAATTAATCAAAGGATTAATTAATGGAGATAATTAATTATGGAATAATTAATTTATTAATGTAAGTAATTAAGGATAGTTAATTACTGATTTGTTATTAATTCAAGGGTGATTAATAATTGTGTTTAATTAAAGATTAATCACTTAATGTAATTAATTTAAATAAAGTAATTTAATTTAAATCTGAATTAGAGATCATTAATTGATATAATTAATGATGTAATTAAGAATTGGTTAATTAAGGAATAATTAATAATGTGGTGATTAATTTATGTAATTAATTAAGGATAAATGCAATCAATTATCTTTAATTAATAAATGAAGTAATTATATGTTAATTACTATGAATTATTTAAAATAATTAATCTGTGGAATTAAATAAAGACTAATTAGTTATTGTAGTTAGAAGATGATTAATCAAAGATGTGTAATCAAGATGAATATCTAGAGAATAATTAATTAATTTGATTTATAAATAACTAATGTTTGTATGAGCAGGATTTATGGAATGGGTAATTAATTTAATTTATTTTGAATTAATTAAAGATAGAAGTAATTAATTTAATTCATTTTAAATTAATTATAGATTGTGAAAAATAAATCATTGCTTTGGATGATGATATTGATATTTCATTGATTGATTGTGATCTCAGATATGAGATGAGTAATATCTATATGATATGGATGCATGGTTTAAGTATGATAATAGTAAGTATCTGTTTGGATGATAATATTGATTATCTGTTTATGATGATAATGTGATATCTATTATGAGATGTGAATTATATATCTGTGTGTATATTTATAATATTGAATTGAATTGTTTTAACTTTAAAACAACTTGGCCTTAAAAGATATGTTTTGGATTTCGATGAGACTGGGATCGAATTTCCATATTTGGACATCCGAAAACCACATCGATCCAAATTAACGATAAGTCATGAATCTGAAGTGAAGATGAAGATTCAGATGCAAGGGTTATTGTCGTTAACTCTGAGGGTGATTCCAAAATGAGTGTAACGAGATAATGCCTTCGGTTTCGTTCGAACCCGGAACGAACTTGTATGGATTGAATGCTTTCAGAACAACGTCAGGTGGGCGATGAGCATTCTAAGAGATGTATTCTCTAAAGGTAATCATAGCCTCAAGCCTCATCAACCAGGAATGGCTAAAACAGGGGAGGTGCAGCAAGGTTAGGTGGGTCATGCCCAAGCAGGATGAGATATACCCCTGTCTAGATGTCCCTTCATTTTTCGGCTGTATGGGAGGTTGATTGCAAAAACTGCCGGGGTTATCTTGTTTGGGACTGTTCAGTAAGGAATGGTTCCGGCCATGTGTTGTAGGGGGTCGGGAGTGATCCTCGGTACGTTGATCTAGGCCACGTATTGTGACGGACGGTACCCCAGTAGCCCTGCCATTGTATGGAATCCAAAATCCAATAAGTGCCATCGGATTTGATTGTATTACCCACTTTGTGGCTAGTAGCTGGAATTTAATAAATGTAACAACTTCGGCTATTTTCTGTTTACTTGAAAACCCTAGACCTTTTATAATATCATTGAATTTCCTATCAAATGTTTTGGTTAGCGTAAGGTAAAAACTTACCCATGTTTATGTGTGGGAAGTATTACATGATACTTTTGTTTCAAAGGTTTTCAAAATTAAGCAACTTTAACCTGTTACTCACACCAGACCCATGTCTGACCCGGAGTTTATTTGTTTTTCCTAAACTCTCGGGTACTCAAATTTTAACGAGTAGCCAAGGGATTCAGGTTTGCTTTGACGAATTCTGGAGGATCAATGGAGCAGGAGGCTTTAGCGTTGTAGATATATATATATACACACACTTCCATTGTGTTGGTATCTTTGAGTTATTTGTTTGAGTTGTATCGAGTTGTATTAGCTAGAAAGGTGTTTATAACTGTCTAGTATGTGTTGTATTATTTGTGTAACTCTGATGATGTTGTATATTATGTATTCTCTTATGTGATTAATATAATTTATTCGTTCTGCTGTTGAGATTCTAATGTTGTTTCTCCTTTCTTCTCTATCTCTTCTATTTTCTCACCCCTTTCTTTCTTCAAGATGATACGACTTTCTGAGCTCAGAAAGTCGGGTCGTGTGAAGACCCGCAAATCCGTACTCCTAGAATATACACTAATCTCCATAGATTAATTCAAGATGAACAGAAATACGAATTATCAATGTTTAAGAAAAAGAAAGAGAGAGAAGAAGAGAGAAAAAGGAGAGAAAATAGAGAGAAAAGAAAATAGAAAAATAGAACGGAAAAGAACGGAACAGAAAACAACAGAACAACATCAGAATCTCACAATTCGCAGCGGAACAACATATAATAAATAAAAGAATAATCTTTAAACAAAGAACTATATCAGTTATTACATTACATCACATTTCATTACATCATATCATCAGAGTGTACAATAACAACAACAAACAGTGCAGCAGAAAAAGAAATACTATATACTAGTGATACGCCATGCCATCCAGCTTGCCTCCAGCAACTCTAGAATATCCAGAATATCCTGATAAACCTAACTCTTAACTGCTCGTGTGGAAATTGGTGGGCACCCAGAGTTTAGGAAGGAAAACAATAAACTCCAAATCAGTCATGTGACTGGTGTGAGAACTCAAAACAGTTTATTTATCTTTAAAATCAAAATAGAGGAATATTTTTAAATCAATTCGCAATGCTTTTAAAAATGAGACTACCATAAGGCCTCCCGCACACACACACAATGCAAACGCAGAATCGGAGGAGATTTCTCCTTATGATAGTCAAAGATGCTTGATACGCATTTAAAAGAACATTTGATATTATTACCAGTGCATTGTGTAGGAAAAATTCATTTCGAAAGTAGAATATAAATCTTAGCCAACATAGACATTCCGCACTTATGCCTACTATAGCTATCATGTTCAATAGCAGGTTACCGCCACATTCCATGGCAGGTTATACAACTAAAACCGTACAAGTCTCGTATTGTTTCTTTGGATTTCCAACGAATGGTCAGGCCAAGGAACTTCCCATTGCCACATGGAAATGCCTCTGGATGGACGTCCCGAGAACTTAACCAGCTCTCTGCCAACACAAGGCCGGGTTACCTTTATCACTAGGTAACTACTACACGAGTATGCCATCCCCCGGTCCTTTGGGACCTTTTCACCGAGCGCTCGTAATCAATTCACACAATCATAACAAAGTGTTTTCAACATGAGTAAGTATCTGGGCTCCATACCATGATACCACCCTTTTCCAGAAGGAAATGCACATACCCTAAAGGGCGATACCCCTCATAACCTTGCTGCTTCTTTCCTGTTTTGACCATTCACGGGGTGTGAGGCTCGACGAAGTCACGTCCTCAAAAACATACTTTATACAAAAGCCATGCTTTGGGTCAACAAATGATCATAGAAATGATCACCAGGATAGACGATCAAATAAACGATCCTATCACAAATAATCAACACAATGATCATTTACAGCAACACTCAGCATGTCACATTACCAAATTGGGAATATATCGCTGATAACATTCATCTACATAACCTCTGAGCACGTACGTCTCAGAGAAGGGTGTTAAGCTAAAAGAATAAATTCTCCGCCACCAACAGAAATATATTTGAAAGAAATCTGCTTTATATCTCAATTTGTAACGTCAGACATACAATCCATACAAGTTTGTTCCGGGCTCGAACAAAACCGAAGGCACTTACAAAGAAGTCCTTGCAATCCGGATATTCACAATCCTGATCGGATTCACCATCACATATGGAGAACTCTATACCGTAGCTACTCGGTGCAGAGTCAATCGGCAGGTCATCCTATCGCTCTCGCAAATACCGGGTCTTCAACACCGATCTTCAAATGCAATTCATAACGACGTATCACATATTCAGAATGGGTTATACGACCCCATGGTCCTTTCCCGGTTAACCCGAATAGTGAGCGCTTATTCAAAAATATAAGTGTGGCATTCAAATTCAAACAAATCACATCAAATACCCATTCAAAGGGAAATATTGATAGTCGGTTATTGAACTATCAATGGATATGCACACATCACCAGTTTCCAAATAATTTTCCAAATTATTTATTTTCCAAAATATCTTTACAAGATATATAATTTTCTCACTTCAAAAATAAATCAATATTTATTTTTAAACAAATTCCACTTTCTTTTATAAATTCCATAGTGAATTTATAATCCAAAATATCTATGAATATTCGATTTCAATTATTCATTTCAATTATTCATTTCAATTTATCTTCAAAAAGATAAATTCTCAATATTCACTTCATATTGGAAAACATTTCCATACTTATTTGTTAATAAGTAATTCACAAATCCATTTATTTTCAACACTTGGAAAATATTCAATATACTTAAATCGAAATTAAGTATATATTTCATTCTGTAAGGAAATCATGCTCTTAAACATATTTATTTGGGCCAAAACGAATGTTGCGTAAAATATCGTTACGACAACCCAAAATCACTAATATAGGGATTTGAAATTAAAATAGATATATAAATCCCAATACTATACAAAACATTTCTTTTCGGAAATCATTTACTATAACAACAGTGTTATAGTCTACCATTTCCTTCTATTTCTCGAAAACGTCTATTTTAACAATAAATGTTGAAATCTATGGTTTCGAATCTCAACGCCTTTTAAAACGTCGTTAGATCGTTTTAATTCTATTTAAAACATCACATCTAAATATTTTCCTTAACATATTATTCACTATTCAAAAACGTGAATATACTACGTTAACAAACATCATCATTTCCATTCATTTTATTTCAAAGGGTTATTCACTGTCAAAAACGTGATTATAACTTCATTTATAGGTTTCAACAATTTACTTATCAAAATAAGTCATTTGCGAATTTATAAAACAACGTTTATAAATCCCATTTCTAATTATTTTATAACAACTTCCTTTTATAAATTTTCTTTATTAACCTATTCGATTTATAACTCAATTATAAACTAAAGGTTCATATTATAAGTTAAATACTTATAATTTATTCGTTCACAAAAATCGTTCCTTTGAACTTCATAATTATAAATCTTATAACTTATAAGATTCAATTATTTATCCAAAACCATTATTTTAATGACTTTATAAATTTTATAAACCTACTGTTTATAAAATTCCATTTATAATTTCACCGTTTATAATTCTATAAATTTCATTCAATTTATGAAATTCATTTTCACTTCATTCAAACACTTATAAAAACTCGTTTTATAATTTCAATATTTCAATTTATAAATATCCATTTATAAATCTCTTAATATAATTCAATTTATATTATTCTTTTAAAACGTCTTTAATCTCCTTTATTATTTCACCATTTTTGATTCATAAAATAATTAAATTTTATAAATCCTATATTTAAACTTTTCACAATAAATTCTAAAATCCCGATTAAACTATTTTATAAAATCATTAGCATCATATTCTCAAAAATCAGTTTTTAACTATATTTCTCAAAAATCATAATTTTTATAACTTTAAAAATTATAACATTTATTTATTTAAAATGGATCAATTCCAAAATTATTTTATAAAACGTATACTTTTCAAAAATCACTTTAAAAATCATTTTAAAGTTTCAAAATTTGGTCCAATGATGCTACATACCAAATAGTCAATCACGACAACAACGATATCATATATCGATATGATAATCCATCAAATATCAAAATATCTGAAATCAAATAAAACTGTTGAGGAATCCAGTTGGATCCCTCCAACCTGTTTTCCTGCATCCAAAAACATTAGCACAATACCAATTTCGCTCCAGTACGAAATTATCGCGGCATATGGGATTTAAAATATTATCCGCTTAATAGACGGCGCAATAGGGTCTCATCCGCTAAAAAATACGGGAAATCAACAACTCCAATATATACATATGCCAATATATATATATATTGCTATTATATATAATACCAATTTCACTGTTTATGAAATATTCGCGGTATATGTTTTTAATAAATAACATCCGCTTACTAACGGCGCATAATGTCTATTTTAACAATCAATAGATAACAATCATCATTCAAACATGCATTCAAATATTTTAAATCTAACTATTTAAAATAAAATCGAAACTGATTCGATTGAGTGAGAAGTTCTCACCTTGGTTTTAAATTCGTTTTAGCGATTTATTTCGAATAAAATTAAACGGACGTTTAATTTTACCCAAAATTCTCACTAAATCCAAACGACACCAATCCAATTTCATCGCGTAGTGCTCGTCCATACGATTCCAACGCAACTGGTTTCGCGCGTTTTCGACCTCGTATGAAAAAGTTATGAATTTTTGAAGTTTGTACACGATTTAAACTAAAATTTACAATATAACTTAACTATTTTTGAACCTAGCTCAACTACAGCCACTGGATCCATCTCCTTTGCAATCTTGGCCGCACATAACTTCATCTTCCACTCACGTATCCTACAGGACATAGCCGCACAAAATAACCCATCCCTTTGATCACTAGGGTTTGATTTTTCGGCCATCACGACGCACGATAATTCGATCAGGAACTTCCATTGCGTAGCCCACCACGAGAGCTTCATTCGACCCCCAACATGTTGAACTCGGCCACCATCTTGGCACGCAAAACGAGGCCGACCTGATGGTGAACGTGGCCATGTAGCCCCCACCTCGTCGCTCCAAACACGATCATCACCGTATAGATTGAAAGCTCTCGTCACGCTCTCCAACTTTGCTGTTGAACACTGTGGCTAATTATCGACGGATTGGAAGTAATTGAGGAGGAAAGGAGGATGATTTCTAGCCTTAGAAATATAAGTGACGGCTGGCCATTGAAAATTAGGGTTAGGGTTAGATATTTTTGCAAATTATGAAGAGGGGAGGGGCTTTTATAGAAAAATACGCGACACTATTCATCCCGGATTTTCCGAACTCCAAACGAAGCGTGCCGGTTGGCGTTTCTAAGGTTTACCCCGCGTTCCGAACGTAATGGAACATGTTTCGGGAGCTAATTCGGACATCTGTGCGAGTTATGGCAATAAACGTTCAATTTGAATTAAACCGATTTAAGCGATTTTCTAGGCGTTTTAATTTGTACCGGACAAACGGTAAATCCAATTGACACGAAATTTGAAACCTTACAATAATATCACATTACGGATCTGATGAAACTAGTTTCGTCGAAATCCGAGACTTTTTGAAAAATGGCTATTTTAACTCGCCAAATTAAAATTAAAAATAATTCGATGCGTTTCGAGCTGCCACGATCAAATGATAACTCTGATTGACACGAAAATTGAAATCCGGTAATAACTATCTATTACGGATCCAATGAAACTGGTTTCGTTCAATTCTGAGACTGTTCAAAAATTGACTATTTTCACTAGTCGATTTAAATATTAAAATATTCAATTTTCACAAATTAACTCTTAATTCGATTTTAGAAGTTCTAAAATATCATTCTAACTCCCATATGATAAAATAAAATTTTACAAATCATTTTCAATTATATTTAACCCAATTTTCAATTATTTCCATAATTTAACATATTAAATTATCGATTTAATTATTCAATTAAATCCAATAATTCAAATAAAAATTTATTTGACTTATAAATTCACTTCTTAATATCTAAAATTAATTAAATATTCAAATTTTAATAAATAAAAATTCTGGGTCGTTACAATCTTCCCCCTTTAAAAGAATTTCGTCCTCGAAATTAACAAGTAAGAAAGAGTTACAGAATCTATTAATTTTCCCAAAACAAATTTAAACTTCTTATAATACTTTACTAAGTTTTCAAATCTATACTTAGTTATCTTTTCAAAAACAATTACTAATGTTTAACTTTCAATTCCAAATCAAAGTTTTCAAAATTTTCCAATTTTCTCAAATTTTTTCTAACGCCTTTAATTTTCGAAAAAATTCGCCATAGTCTCCTTTGCGCGGCTCGATCCGAAAAAAAAATGACAGTATATATATCACAAATATACATCTCATCAAGTAATGAGGCATCCCGAAGGGAAAAAAGTATAAAAGTACGGTATGTAATCCGAGATATGTACCTTATATTTTATTAGCGAGCATATACGGCTAATATAGCGCGAAAGCGAGCTCCAAATGCGAAGCAAACGCGATCCGCACCTACTAAACACTCAACAAACAACATGAGAACATGCATATAGACAATAATCTCAATATACAACATATAGCAACATAATAACTATATATGTCAACATAGCAAATGCAATTATATTCAACCATCAACCAACTACCATCCATAACCAACAAATATTCATTCATATTCTCATTAATATTCAATGAATTGGGTTTTCAATTTAATCACATTTGATTCATTTACAGTGGATGTTACTAACATTCATTTTCAATTAGTTTATATTCACTAATTCATATTTAAGTTGGTTCACTTCCAAATCAAATTCAATTCCATTTAAAATTCAATTAACTTCCAATTGAATTCCAATTACTTTAGTTTCCAATTTCATTAAATCTTTAATGAATTACACATACATTCATTATTTCATATCAATTATTCACATTTAATTGATTAACATTCAATCCATTCATTCAATTCAATTACTAAAGTTGAATTTCATTTTAAATAACTCAAGTTCATATTTATCACTTCACTTTATTAATTTACTTTGATATCAATATCAACTTCATTCAACATCTCTTAAGTTATATTCCATTTAACTTTAAAATTCATTTTCTATTTGCAACTCATATTCATAAATATATTCATATAGTTTCACTTCTTATATATATAAGTTTATTTCACAATTGTAAATCACTTTAATTATAATTCAATTCTTATAATTCATTTGCTTATACAATTATTCTTTTATTTAGATTATTCAAACAACTAAACAATCAACTTATATACACTTTTAATAATTCTGAAAAATCATTTCTTTTATATACAAAATATAATCAAGGTAAAATTATTTCATTTACCCAATTTAAAACAATATTGTGCCAAATTGTTCTATACAAGTGTTTAGAGATCCCTATCAACAACGTTAATTACTCGTATTAACCAGAATCTATATACCACTCAACAAACCAATCATCACAATATAAAACAATTTTATATTCACTAACAAATATGCTCTCATAGCTGTTATTACACTCAAACTCATTCTAGAGCACTACTGACTCTATCTCTAATGAGTAATACCCAACAGAACCATGGTTGTCGCTTAACCATATGCTCTGATACCACCTGTGAAGACCCGCAAATCCGTACTCCTTGAATATACACTAATCTCCATAGATTAATTCAAGATGAACAGAAATACGAATTATCAATGTTTAAGAAAAAGAAAGAGAGAGAAGAAGAGAGAAAAAGGAGAGAAAATAGAGAGAAAAGAAAATAGAAAAATAGAACGGAAAAGAACGGAACAGAAAACAACAGAACAACATCAGAATCTCACAATTCGCAGCGGAACAACATATAATAAATAAATGAATAATCTTTAAACAAAGAACTATATCAGTTATTACATTACATCACATTTCATTACATCATATCATCAGAGTGTACAACAACAACAAATAGTGCAGCGGAAAAAGAAATACTATATACTAGTGATACGCCATGCCATCCAGCTTGCCTCCAGCAACTCTAGAATATCCAGAATATCCTGATAAACCTAACTCTTAACTGCCCGTGTGGAAATTGGTGGGCACCCAGAGTTTAGGAAGGAAAACAATAAACTCCAAGTCAGTCATGTGACTGGTGTGAGAACTCAAAACAGTTTATTTATCTTTAAAATCAAAATAGAGGAATATTTTTAAATCAATTCGCAATGCTTTTAAAAATGAGACTACCATAAGGCCTCCCGCACACACACATAATGCAAACGCAGAATCGGAGGAGATTTCTCCTTATGATGGTCAAAGATGCTTGATACGCATTTAAAAGAACATTTGATATTATTACTAGTGCATAGTGTAGGAAAAATTCATTTCGAAAGTAGAATATAAATCTTAGCCAACATAGACATTCCGCACTTATGCCTACTATAGCTACCATGTTCAATAGCAGGTTACCGCCACATTCCATGGCAGGTTATACAACTAAAACCGTACAAGTCTCGTATTGTTTCTTTGGATTTCCAACGAATGGTCAGGCCAAGGAACTTCCCATTGCCACATGGAAACGCCTCTGGATGGACGTCCCGAGAACTTAACCAGCTCTCTGCCAACACAAGGCCGGGTTACCTTTATCACTAGGTAACTACTACACGAGTATGCCATCCCCCGGTCCTTTGGGACCTTTTCACTGAGCGCTCGTAATCAATTCACACAATCATAACAAAGTGTTTTCAACATGAGTAAGTATCTGGGCTCCATACCATGATACCACCCTTTTCCAGAAGGAAATGCACATACCCTAAAGGGCGCTACCCCTCATAACCTTGCTGCTTCTTTCCTGTTTTGACCATTCACGGGGTGTGAGGCTCGACGAAGTCACGTCCTCAAAAACATACTTTATACAAAAGCCATGCTTTGGGTCAACAAATGATCATAGAAATGATCACCAGGATAGACGATCAAATAAACGATCCTATCACAAATAATCAACACAATGATCATTTACAGCAACACTCAGCATGTCACATTACCAAATTGGGAATATATCGCTGATAACATTCATCTATATAACCTCTGAGCACGTACGTCTCAGAGAAGGGTGTTAAGCTAAAAGAATAAATTCTCCGCCACCAACAGAAATATATTTGAAAGAAATCTACTTTATATCTCAATTTGTAACGTCAGACATACAATCCATACAAGTTTGTTCCGGGCTCGAACAAAACCGAAGGCACTTACAAAGAAGTCCTTGCAATCCGGATATTCACAATCCTGATCGGATTCACCATCACGTATGGAGAACTCTATACCGTAGCTACTCGGTGCAGAGTCAATCGACAGGTCATCCTATCGCTCTCGCAAATACCGGGTCTTCAACACCGATCTTCAAATGCAATTCATAACGACGTATCACATATTCGGAATGGGTTATACGACCCCATGGTCCTTTCCCGGTTAACCCGAATAGTGAGCGCTTATTCAAAAATATAAGTGTGGCATTCAAATTCAAACAAATCACATCAAATACCCATTCAAAGGGAAATATTGATAGTCGGTTATTGAACTATCAATGGATATGCACACATCACCAGTTTCCAAATAATTTTCCAAATTATTTATTTTCCAAAATATCTTTACAAGATATATAATTTTCTCACTTCAAAAATAAATCAATATTTATTTTTAAACAAATTCCACTTTCTTTTATAAATTCCATAGTGAATTTATAATCCAAAATATCTATGAATATTCGATTTCAATTATTCATTTCAATTATTCATTTCAATTTATCTTCAAAAAGATAAATTCTCAATATTCACTTCATATTGGAAAACATTTCCATACTTATTTGTTAATAAGTAATTCACAAATCCATTTATTTTCAACACTTGGAAAATATTCAATATACTTAAATCGAAATTAAGTATATATTTCATTCTTTAAGGAAATCATGCTCTTAAACATATTTATTTGGGCCAAAACGAATGTTGCGTAAAATATCGTTACGACAACCCAAAATCACTAATATAGGGATTTGAAATTAAAATAGATATATAAATCCCAATACTATACAAAACATTTCTTTTCGGAAATCATTTACTATAACAACAGTGTTATAGTCTACCATTTCCTTCTATTTCTCGAAAACGTCTATTTCAACAATAAATGTTGAAATCTATGGTTTCGAATCTCAACGCCTTTTAAAACGTCGTTAGATCGTTTTAATTCTATTTAAAACATCACATCTAAACATTTTCCTTAACATATTATTCACTATTCAAAAACGTGAATATACTACGTTAACAAATATCATCATTTCCATTCATTTTATTTCAAAGGGTTATTCACTGTCAAAAACGTGAATATAACTTCATTTATAGGTTTCAACAATTTACTTATCAAAATAAGTCATTTGCGAATTTATAAAACAACGTTTATAAATCCCATTTCTAATTATTTTATAACAACTTCCTTTTATAAATTTTCTTTATTAACCTATTCGATTTATAACTCAATTATAAACTAAAGGTTCATATTATAAGTTAAATACTTATAATTTATTCGTTCACAAAAATCGTTCCTTTGAACTTCATAATTATAAATCTTATAACTTATAAGATTCAATTATTTATCCAAAACCATTCTTTTAATGACTTTATAAATTTTATAAACCTACTGTTTACAAAATTCCATTTATAATTTCACCGTTTATAATTCTATAAATTTCATTCAATTTATGAAATTCATTTTCACTTCATTCAAACACTTATAAAAACTCGTTTTATAATTTCAATATTTCAATTTATAAATATCCATTTATAAATCTCTTAATATAATTCAATTTATATTATTCTTTTAAAACGTCTTTAATCTCCTTTATTATTTCACCATTTTTGATTCATAAAATAATTAAATTTTATAAATCCTATATTTAAACTTTTCACAATAAATTCTAAAATCCCGATTAAACTATTTTATAAAATCATTAGCATCATATTCTCAAAAATCAGTTTTTAACTATATTTCTCAAAAATCATAATTTTTATAACTTTAAAAATTATAACATTTATTTATTTAAAATGGATCAATTCCAAAATTATTTTATAAAACGTATACTTTTCAAAAATCACTTTAAAAATCATTTTAAAGTTTCAAAATTTGGTCCAATGATGCTACATACCAAATAGTCAATCACGACAACAACGATATCATATATCGATATGATAATCCATCAAATATCAAAATATCTGAAATCAAATAAAACTGTTGAGGAATCCAGTTGGATTCCTCCAACCTGTTTTCCGGCATCCAAAAACATTAGCACAATACCAATTTCGCTCCAGTACGAAATTATCGCGGCATATGGGATTTAAAATATTATCCGCTTAATAGACGGCGCAATAGGGTCTCATCCGCTAAAAAATACGGGAAATCAACAACTCCAATATATACATATGCCAATATATATATATATATTGCTATTATATATAATACCAATTTCACTGTTTATGAAATATTCGCGATATATGTTTTTAATAAATAACATCCGCTTACTAACGGCGCATAATGTCTATTTTAACAATCAATAGATAACAATCATCATTCAAACATGCATTCAAATATTTTAAATCTAACTATTTAAAATAAAATCGAAACTGATTCGATTGAGTGAGAAGTTCTCACCTTGGTTTTAAATTCGTTTTAGCGATTTATTTCGAATAAAATTAAACGGACGTTTAATTTTACCCAAAATTCTCACTAAATCCAAACGAATCCAATCCAATTTCATCGCGTAGTACTCGTCCATACGATTCCATCGCAACTGGTTTCGCGCGTTTTCGACCTCGTATGAAAAAGTTATGAATTTTTGAAGTTTGTACACGATTTAAACTAAAATTTACAATATAACTTAACTATTTTTGAACCTAGCTCAACTACAGCCACTGGATCCATCTCCTTTGCAATCTTGGCCGCACATAACTTCATCTTCCACTCACGTATCCTACAGGACATAGCCGCACAAAATAACCCATCCCTTTGATCACTAGGGTTTGATTTTTCGGCCATCACGACGCACGATAATTCGATCAGGAACTTCCATTGCGTAGCCCACCACGAGAGCTTCATTCGGCCCCCAACATGTTGAACTCGGCCACCATCTTGGCTAGTAAAACGAGGCCGACCTGATGGTGAACGTGGCCATGTAGCCCCCACCTCGTCGCTCCAAACACGATCATCACCGTATAGATTGAAAGCTCTCTTCACGCTCTCCAACTTTGCTGTTGAACACTCTGGCTAATTATCGAAGGATTGGAAGTAATTGAGGAGGAAAGGAGGATGATTTCTGGCCTTAGAAATACAAGTGACGGCTGGCCATTGAAAATTAGGGTTAGGGTTAGATATTTTTGCAAATTATGAAGAGGGGAGGTGCTTTTATAGAAAAATACGCGACACTATTCATCCCGGATTTTCCGAACTCCAAACGAAGCATGCCGGTTGGCGTTTCTAAGGTTTACCCCGCGTTCCGAATGCAATGGAACATGTTTCGGGAGCTAATTCGGACATCTGTGCAAGTTATGGCAATAAACGTTCAATTTGAATTAAACCGATTTAAGCGATTTTCTAGGCGTTTTAATTTGTACCGGACAAACGGTAAATCCAATTGACACGAAATTTGAAACCTTACAATAATATCACATTACGGATCCGATGAAACTGGTTTCGTCGAAATCCGAGACTTTTTGAAAAATGGCTATTTTAACTCGCCAAATTAAAATTAAAAATAATTCGATGCGTTTCGAGCTGCCACGATCAAAGGATAACTCCGATTGACACGAAAATTGAAATCCGGTAATAACTATCTATTACGGATCCAATGAAACTGGTTTCGTTCAATTCTGAGACTGTTCAAAAATTGACTATTTTCACTAGTCGATTTAAATATTAAAATATTCAATTTTCACAAATTAACTCTTAATTCGATTTTAAAAGTTCTAAAATATCATTCTAACTCCCATATGATAAAATAAAATTTTACAAATCATTTTCAATCATATTTAACCCAATTTTCAATTATTTCCATAATTTAACATATTAAATTATCGATTTAATTATTCAATTAAATCCAATAATTCAAATAAAAATTTATTTGACTTATAAATTCTTTTCTTAATATCTAAAATTAATTAAATATTCAAATTTTAATAAATAAAAATTCTGGGTCGTTACAGGTCGTCACACTAATAATACCTAAATGGTTTCACATACTTCGTTAAATTCCCCGATGAATTATAACAGATATGAACATGTGTATTTTATACACATGTAGTGTGTCTACGATAAATTCATATAATATAAAAAAGAAAATAACATAAATTGCAAATGAATATAAATATTTGATTTGATCAAATTAATGAGTGTATTGGAAAGGGTTCCAAAAGCACCTAAAAGCGAATAAGGTTCAATCTCAAAGGTTACTCCTTCCTATGATACATAATGGTGTATTAAAGAAGTGATGGACTTTGTTGGATAAAGTACCATTAACAATGAGTGAAGTTGAGTTAACTACCTTCAATAACATGATGTACTTACGAGTTAGTACATATAGTTAAAATTATCTCATCTAAAGCATAACTTAAGAGATCATACAAGATAAGAGTCGATAACAAACTCTTACATATCATGTGAGTTGAGAGGCAACACATAATAATTGCATTGAGAAATAATCATTGTTTCGGGGAACACCAACTTCATGGAAAAAGAACTTTTCCTTAGAAATTACTGGTAGTAAAATGGATTTCAATATAAGCCACATATAAAACTAATTATGAAGGATGAAATAAAACAAATGAACCTAAATGGAAATAATACATTAGAATGTCTAATAAGAATTCTCATACATTAAAGTGAAACTATGAATTTTTTATAGATGTCGAGAAAAGAATTTTCTTCGTTGTTTATAATCCATAAAGAGTCATTAATCTTCCATATGGCACGGTGCACAAATTTGGAATGGATTCTGAGTACTTTATCTAAAATGATTTTGGTTGTAGCACCTGAAGGGATATGATCTATCAGCCACAAATGTGATTTCAAGGGAAAGACTAATGTAATTGGAATATAATTACCTACGTTGACAAGAATAAACATAGTAAATTTCAATTATATAAATTGTTTATCATCATCCAACTTCTTGAGTTAATTCATATTTTACTCGCCAAATTATTGCTCTGTACGACTTTGAGTTTTGGTAAATTCATGTTGCAAAAGAAATTCTAAATAATTATTAAGAATCGACTGTTGCACATAGCAACCAAAATATCTCAAAGTTAATAAAAGTGATATTGAACTTGCGGATTATGGATATGATCTAAGAAATGATACAAACGTATCGTTCGACGACCATTGGAATCGAATAAATATTTTGATAAAGAAATCGGATAGTTTTATTTCAGTCAAAATGCAAAGGAAGCGGTAAGAAAGAATATTAAAGGAACTAAAATAGTTATACAACTATAAGTAAATAACAAACTCATGATTGATGTACATGTGTTAAAATAATTTTACTTTGGTTGTTTAATTCTCATTATTGAATTTGAAAATGCCTTCTTTTATAGTCAATATAAAATAATGTTGGGACTGTCCCAAACCATATACAAAGACACCATATTAAAATGATTGTATTTAGCATACGAGATGAATTTCTTATGCATTGGCAATAAGGATTATTACAAATGTAATATAATCTCTTATGTCTCATTTCACTTAAATACTTGGTACATCAAGCAAATATCAAATTCGAATTAGGAACGCTAAATGGTAGTTAAGAGTATTATCGAGTATTGACAAAATACTAGAGAATTGTTATAGAAACAACAAACTCCTTGTGAAGAAGTATTTAGACTGAAAATTCATAAGACATATCGAGTATAGTATGTCAATACTATGTTCATGTTCAATCTTAGTTAACAAACTTCAAGTTGGAAATGGTCCATACAAGAGACTGTGGATAATTCAACCAATAGGTTGTATACATTGTCTTGAATAAGCGCAAAAATAAAAGCAATGTGTGTGTACTTGAATAAATTTATAACTAAGCTAAGGGTAATTCCAAAAGTTTAAATTTCCATAACATTGTAATACAATAACAATGTCGCGTTGTAGTTTGCAAAAAAAACCTAGAACATGCTAGAAGTCGAGAAACATATCCAAAAAGTTCCACATGATAAAGGCTGTTTATCAATGAAGGAGAGGGTTAATTGATAGAATTAATAATTAATACAACATAGCATGCATGTTCAATAAGGGACAAACTCGACCAACTTTGAGAAATATAATCCATATTGAAGGAATAAGATCCCATAATCGACCACAAAGTAAGTGGGAGATCAAGAGAGTTAGTGGTACACCCTAGTGGCAATTATGGAATTGTCACATATATCTAACTGTATAACTAATCTTGTTCATAATAGAGGTATTTAATTTCCTCAATATACTTAATTATACAGTTATATAATTAATTAAATAGTAAATTTAAAGTATATTAAAACAAAAATTCCTTAAATGATGTGTTATGTGATAATAATTAAAAGGGTAGTACCTATGGGAAAATTATCATAAAATACAAATAAAATAACATATGATATACAATATTCCTAGTCAAGAAGTTTCAAGAAAGGATATCAATACATTGGTTGAGACCAGAGTATATAACGTTCTCCAAATATTGGGCAGTGTAATACTTGTGTTTGTCCGGGGCATCAAGGGGTAATGAACTGATAATTACTAGATAATTATGGAATAAAACATTCGAGAGTTTCCTGCTGGTTAATAATAACCAAGGTAAAATAGGAAATCTCAAAGTGAAAACATTGCACATTTCTCTTAACTTGAGAATACTAATGAACTTTATTATGGATACTCCACTTTAATTATAATTAAATAATGGGATGACGTCCATTAAAAGACTTTAGTTGAGTCTAAGTTTTGGAAATGGAACACTATTCAATAGAGAATTCATCTCCTCGGTTACATGAGGTTAGTATCACGGTCAACTGCGGTCAACTTAAAGTCAAAGTCTTTGTCCAAAGCAGTATGATTATTTGAATCAAGGACTTTGTTTATAGACTAACCAAATTAAATGCGGATGATATTTGAATTTTGAGTGAAACCAAATTTCATAAGTCCTAAAGTGAGAGATAGTGTTGACAAAGAAAATTGATGCAAATAACCATTAATAAATGTTACTGCTTAAAATGGAAAAATTGAATTTTACCATAAAAAGATGTATAAGAGTGATAGATTCAGCCAAACTATCACACCGTTAGCTAAGGTGAAACGTGAATTTTAATATTCAAATTATTTGACATGAATCGCTGAGTGAATCTATACCTATGAGTCAGTGATAAATTCTTCGATATACCATATGATTTAATCGATTTATAAATTATCCTAATTAATATGTATGAAATATTAATTATTTATCAACTTTATCTATTGTTGCTAATACTATTTTCTAAGAGCCATTAGTAATTAATTGGGTGCACATATAAAAGTTATATACGTATTGATCGATATACTATATCGATACATGTTTGAATTCGATCTACAATAATCAATTGTTAAACGTTTTGGATTGAAGACTCTATTTAGCCCTGCCATGGGTAGCCGTGGAATCTGTAAAGGGGTTTGAAAATCCAATGGTTTGATCTAAAATATAAATGAAAGGGGTTAAGGAACTAAGGAAATTAATATTATATTCCCTCTATAAATACAATACTTAACTCCTCATTTCCTCTCTGAATGACTCTCCATATCAAACCCTAGCCTCTGTCTTCCACTTAAATCATTTCTCGTAGATATCACAAAGTAAAATAAATAAATTAATGGCATCCATTTGATTCAAACAAATAAAAGGTTTTTCTTCTTCTCTTTTAAAGCTAGAAGTTGGGATTTCATATTTAGAAGCAACGTTTTCAATCAAGGTGCATTAAAAGGCAGCATCAATAAGGTTTAACACATTCTATTATATATCTTTTCATTATGATGATGTAGATCCAACCATTTAGTTGTTATAAAGAATTTGTATACATATTTACTGTCCACTTTTAATTTAAACATGTCTAGATCTAGACTTTTTTATGAATTTGTTGATTTGGATTGGATTCGAAATTAATAACAGTGATTTTGATTGTTAATCCTTGTTTTAAATTTTTTTTTTTGGCAAGAAGAGCATTTTTTTAGTGGACCATCCACTTTTATTACTTAGAAAAGTAATGTTATAAGAAATATAGGAGTAAATTGTCAGTTATACTGATATTTCAGTGCTACTCCATATTTGGCGCTAGTTGAATCTCTGATGATTGCATGATTTTTGATTTAATACAGAACAAAAAATCTAAGGTTTCCTCTCAAGCCATGGGGGAAAATCAATTCCCTCACCAAATTTCCATAAATTTCTCTTATTCTTCTTCTCAAATCAGACCACCTGAGGCTTCTCACATCAGTAAGCCATCAGGGGTTACCAACATAGATGTTGATGGTTATAAATTGGTCCAATCCAAATAGCAAAGGAAGAGAGAGGCCAAGAAATCACAGGAGTTGCTACCAGTTCTCAATAAAGATAACCAAAAAGGCATAGATGGTCAGAATATGACCACCCAGATCGCAAAGAAAGGTGAAATGTTGTCGATACAGAGAAAACCGATAGCCATCTCACCAAATAGAGAGCAAGGCTGGAAATCTTAGGCTAATATTGTTGCTGATCAGCCTCAAGAACCCAATGATGAAGATTGCAATCTAGAGCATATTGCACCAATCAAGATTAACAACAAGAAGTATGGTCTAGTAAAGGAAGAGGTATGTAAAAGGGCAACTAGATCATGGAATAATTTTGTTCTTGTTTATGTAGTGGGTAACAAACCATATTACTGGTTTTTTAAATCATATATACAAAGAGTTTGGAATTCGATTGGTGAATTTGAAATTTTTACTAGAGAGAACGGATTCTTTCTAGTTAAATTTAAAGAATCTCAAGACTGTTCTTCAGTTTTAAAAAATGGACCTTATTTCTACAATGGCAAACTCATCATAGTGAGAAAGTGGTCTGATTCTCTGAAAATGGATAGAGACTTGTTGACGTCTATGCCTATTTGGGTAAGATTACCCTGTGTTAATCTAAAGTTATGGGACTGGGAGGCCTTTAGTGTCATGGCAAGTATTATAGGTAAACCCATTAAAATGGATGCAGCCACAACTTTGAAGACGACATTGAATTATGCTCGCCTCCTCGTAGAAGTATCTGTAATGATGAAATTCCCAATGAAATCTATCATTCTTTGTATAATGGAGAGAAAATTATTCAAAAAGATGAATATGAATGGGTTCTGCCAAAATGTAATGTACGTAAATTTTTTAGCCATACTAGAGATCAGTCTAACCCAAAACCAGCATGTGTCCCCAAGAGCAATATTCAAGAAACTCATGATAAAGAAATCTCATATTCTGATCCAAGAAATTATTCAATAGTACAGAAACAGACTGCATCATCTGAAGATAATGATCGAATCAACCAAATAGGCATCGGTTCTGATCAAAGAAGGAATAATAGTGTTCTCTCTGATCAAGATGATCAGGTCATAGCTAAGGAAGTTCATCATACTAGTATTGAAATCATCTCAAAGGGAAAATCGCAGAGCAATAAAGTGGTGGGTGAAAAGAATACAATAGTCTTAGAATTTGTAACCCCACTAGTTATAGATCCTTGTTTAACTACAGATAATTATGGTTTAAATAACAATAACGATAATGAAGATCATCTACGTTCTGCAATTCTGGATATGGAAAAGCCTACTGAAACAGTCCTTCAATTGCACTGGCCGAGGAGTCTGACTCAGCCATGTCTAGCGCTGCTAAACCATTTGATATTTCTCTTGCTAAAATTCTAGAAGGTGCCAATAATCTTGGAATAGAAATGGAAATGGTGGATGTTGTTGATCAGTTTGATATTTCTGAACTACATATACCAAAAACAAAGGCTATTGGTAAGAGCAAGGGTAATAAAGAGAAGAAAATTTTTAAACAAAAATACATATCTATAAATCCAGACTGGGATGAAATGTCAACCAGGTTGAAAGCAAAAAGTGTTCAGAACAAAAGAAGAGGTAAGAGTACTTCGGTATCTGGTACTATTTAAACCCTTTCTTTTATTTCTTGATTATGTCTATATTGGCATGGAATGTAAGAGGTATGAATTCCTCTTGTAAATAATATTTTGCATACACATAATGTATATAAACCCTTTGTTATAGCACTGACTGAGGATAAATTAAATGAAGAAAATTTTGAATTTTTTTATTTTAAATTACCTAGAAATTGGAAAGTTATAAACAACAATGATTGTGGTTGTAAAGGCAGAAATATAGTTTTATAGGATTCCAATATTTGGAATATGTTAAGTAGTAATAAGGATAAACAGTTTATAGATTGTCAATTTGAAAATATTGGTGGTTTTTCTTTACAAATTACTAGTATTTATGGCAGCAATTTGGAAATTGAATGAAAGAGTATGTGGAGTAGATTAAAAGCTTTGAATTTAAACTCTAATTTCCCTTGGCTTATTATAAGGGATTTTAATATTGTTTTACATGCATCTGAAAAATTTAGGGGTAATAAAATACCTCAAGGCAAATTAGACAGGCAAAATAAACTTTTAATTGAGACGGGTTAATAGAACCAAATACTAGTGGTAATAAATACACTTGGAAATCTAGTATCGAAAGGAAACCATTGTAAATTAGATAGAGCTCTAATTAATAAAGAATTTTCCAATGTTTTACCCAAATTTATATGCTCTACTCTTGAGCAAAGTACTAGCGATCATACTCCAATACTTATCACTCTTTTTAAGGATTTAGCTTTTGATAAAAGAATACCTCCATTCAGATTTAAGAATGGATAGGTTTTAGATGAAAATTATAAAATCCTAATGGAAGAATGTTTGAATTTTTCTTGTAATGGTACAAAACAGTTTCAATTTAATATGTTTTTTAAGAATACCAAAAGTAAACTTAAAGCTTGGAACAAAAATAACTTTACGAAGATCAATAAACTGGAACTGTTAAGACAGGAAGGGAAACTATTACTAGAAATAGCAGATAAAAATCCTAGGGACAGTACTGCTGCTAAAAAATTCTTTTCCAAACAAAAAATATATCAACAAAGCTCTATACTAATACTATGAATGCTTAACAAAATGCCATGGTTGATTGGTTAACAATGGGTGATGACAGTACTAAATTTTTTCATGCAAAAATGAGTAGTAGAAGGCATACAAATAATATAGGTAATGTTATAGATAAAACCGGTAATCTAACTAATGCATATGATAAAGTGGCTAGAGATACAGTTGACTATTATGAATTTTTTTTTTTAATGAATATGTTACTAATAACTTTTCTAATATTATTTATATTCTAAATGCCAATGCTTCTGATATATTATTTTCCCTAGTTTTTTTGACGAAATTAAATATGTAGTGTTCAATGCTGGTGACAACAAAAGTCCTGGTCTAGATGGATTGAATGTATAATTCTATAAAAATCAGTAGGATAGCATTAAAGGTTAGGTTCTGAATGTAGTAAATGAATTTTTGATAAAGGAAAAATTTGTTAGGAACTCGAGATAGTAGTTTTGATGACAACTACCTTTGTAACTTATTTTATTATATCTTATATAATATCAAGTTTGAAGACTCATGAGTATCAAGATTTTAAGATATGTGTCTATTTTTTTGTTAAAACTTCATAATAGCATGGAAATCTTCATTCCGAATTTCATTTGGGATGGAACCCATTTCTACCTTCTTAGTGGCTTACAAACCCACGACAAGTAGCTTACAAACCTACGACAAGTGGCTTACAAAAATCCATGAACATCCTGGTTTTGTACAAGTTCTCGAGTCCTGATGTGATGAGATATTCAGCAGGAAGATGCTTGCAAAACTACTTCAAAATGGTTTTTCAAAATGATTTTCAGAACTGTTTTTCAAAAAGTTTTAGCCTTAAAAATTACCTTTTCAAATGATTTTCAAAAGGATGTTTTAGCCTTAAAATATTCTTTGTTTTTGTTTTTCAATAAACTCTTATTTTTACTCTAGAATCATTTTATCTTGTTTCTCTTTCTATACCATTTACAAAACAAATTTTACATACTTTTTTTACAAAGGGATGTCGACATCATGGGATACCTCATGTCGACATGGTGGCCATTGAATTCAAAAGTTTTAATTTTCAAAAGAAGTGTCTATTTGTTTAAATCTCTTGATGAATGGTTATGACCGTTAGTGCTTTATAAATAGCCTTCACAAACGAATTTTTTAACCAACAAATTTCATATTTTCTTCACTTCTTCTTCTCCACAAACCCATATTCTAAAATTTTCATATTTTTAAGATCGTGCCGAAATTCTACCGAATTCTCAAGTGAATCAAATTAGAATCTCATTCTTGTTTGATTCTCTGCCCTCTCTCGAAGATCAAAGTGCTATTTAGAGTTATAGGATCAATTTGTAATCAAAAGTTTATTGAGTCTACCTATAAGATGTGGTTGTGCCTGGAAATCAATTGGGTAATCCTGTAGCCCGTAAATCAAGAGAGTTTGCCCGACACTCGTGAGATAGGAGGGTACCTTAAGGCCATTAGAAATTGAGGAATGTAATGTCGACATTAGTATTATAAAAATCTGGTCATTTGCCTTGGTACAGGACTGGGTGGAGGGTAACTCCGAACCAGTATAAAATCCGGTATGTTCTTTCCCGTTATTACTTTTTGTTTACTTTCTGCATCTGTGTTTGATTCCGTGATTATTATGTTATTAAGTTCTGCATTTGTTTGTGTCATAATTTTAAATTAGTTCATATAATAAGTCTTAGAATCCATTAAACACTATTCACCCCCCTTTAGTGTTAAATTAGCCTTAAGGTCCTTAATACACTGTCCTTTTCAATTGGTATCAGAGCATAGGTTTTCATAGTTTTCGTAATCTAAAAATTGAAAAGTTAAAAATAGCATTTTAGGAAATTTTGTTAATACTAGTTTGAGTTTAAGCATTTCATCAAAGTGTCATAAGTCTTGATGTAGTATTTATGAAAAATCATGTTATCTACCAAATTGGTTCGTTATGTAGGAACAGACATGTTACATGGCTTTTGAAGAATCAATAACCAATGGAAAAACTGTGCAAATTGAGAAAGATAAATGGATACTTGATAGTGGATGTTCAAGGCATATGATTGGAAATCCTCAATGACATTATATATCAAGATGGTGGATTGGTCAACTTTGGAGATAACTCAAAAGGATATGTGGTTGGCATCGGTAATGTCGGTAATTCTAAAACTCCTCTAATTTCTGATATTTTGCTAGTTAGGAATTTAAAACATAATTTTCTTAGTATAAGTCAACTATGTGATAAAGGATTTAAAATTAAATTTTGAAAAGATAAGTGTCACATCGAATATAATAAGTCAAATATTATCTTTGATGGAATTAGGAAGAAAAACATTTGCATCCTTAGTATGAAGGTTTCAAATGATAACTTATGTCTTTTGGCTAATACAAGTGACCCTTGGATTTGGAATAAAAGATTTGGTCATTTGAATTTCAAACTATTATCTAGGTTTTCAAAACTTGACTTAGTTAGAGGTCTTTCCAAATTAAACTTTAAAGTAGATAGTATATGTGATGCTTGCCAATTAGGAAAACTTAAGAAAAGTTCATTTAAATTAAAAGATATTGTTTCTACTTCCAAACCTCTAGAATCACTTCATTTTGATTTATTTGGTCCATCTCAAGTTCAATCAATTAATCATAATAAATATGTTTTTGTAATTGTAGATGATTATTCTAGATATACTTAGACAATTTTTCTTAAACTTAAAAGTGATGCTTTTGAATTATTTAAAAATTTTGCTAAAAGAATTCAAAATCAACTTTCTTTAAAAATAAAAATTATTCGTAGTGATCACGATGGAGAATTTGAAAATGAAATTTTTGAGAATTTTTGTAACAAAAATGGAACCACTCATAATTTCTCTTTTCCAAGGACTCCACAACAAAACGGAGTGGTTGAGCGGAAAAATAGAACGAATCAAGAGTATGCTAGAACAATCCTTTCTGATAGCAACTTACTAACAACTTTTGGGCTGATGTAATCGCCACAACATGTTATATATTAAATAGGATTTTAATTAGGCCATTAACTAATAAAACACCATATGAATTACTTTAAAATAAGAAACCCATAGTAGCTTATTTTAAAGTTTTTAGTAGTAAGTGTTTTATTCTTAATACAAAAGGTAATTTAGATAAATTTGAACCTAATTCCGACAAAGGTATCTTTATCGGATATTCTAATAAAAGTAAAGCATTTAGAGTTTATAATTTAAGAACTAACACTATTAAAGAAACAATGCATGTATCTTTTGATGAAAATTTTAAAGATACTGTACAAATAGAAGATGAAGAAGATTTTGTAACTTTAAATAATGAACGTAATGAAACTAATTTGTGAAGTCATTCAAACTAATAAAAGAATTAGGCTATTAAAAGATCATCCTATAGAAAATGTACTAGGAAATATTGAATCTATAGTTAAAACAAGAAATCAACTAAATAGTATGAGTAATGTAGCTTTCATATCAATTATTGAACCTAAAAATCCAAAGGGAGCATCATCTGATGATTCATGGATTCTTGCTATGCAAGAAGAATTGAATCAGTTCACCAGAAATGATGTTTGGGAACTTGTTCCTAGACCCGAGGATAAAAGTATAATTGGAACAAAATGGGTTTAAAAAATAAAATGAATGAATTTGATGTGGTCGTGAGAAATAAGACTCGTTTAGTTGTGCAAGATTATTATCAAAAAGAAGGAATTGATCATGAAGAAACCTTTGCACCCGTAGCAAGACTAGAAGCTATCAGCATTCTACTTGCTTTCGCAAACTACAATAATTTTAAGTAATATTAAATGGATGTTAAAATTGCTTTTCTAAATGGTTTTGTAAAAGAAGATGTTTATGTTGAAGAACCTCCACTTTTTGAAGATAATAAATTTCTAAATCATGTATATAAATTAAAGAAAGCTTTATATGGTCTGAAACAAGCTTCTACAACCTGGTATGAAAGACTAAGATCTTATTTACTACAATCTAGTTTTGAAATTGGTAAAATAGATACAACTCTTTTTATTAAAAGAAACAAAAATGATATTCAACTAGTACAAATATATGTAGATGATATAATATTTGGATCTACTAATAACAAAATGAATAAAGAATTTTTAGATATAATGACTAAAGAATTTGAAACGAGTCATATAGGAGAACTAAGTTTCTTCTTAGGACTTCAAATCAAACAATTAGATAAAGAAATTTTCATTAGTCAAGAAAAATATGCTAAGGATTTAATTAATAAATTTGGATTGACTACTTCTAGTGGGAAACAAACTCCATTGACAACTGATGTAGCTTTAAGTAAAGAAGATAAATCAAAAGATGTTGATCAAAAATTATATAGGGGAATGATTGGTTCTCTCCTTTATATTACAGAAAGTAGTCCTGACATCATGCATACTGTTTGTCTCTATGCAAGATACGAATCTCAACCTAAAGAAACTCACTTGAAAGCTGTTAAAAGAATTTTAAGATATGTAAAACATACTTTAGATTATGGTTTATTTTACCCTAAAAACGATGTATTTTACATAATTTCATATTGTGACGCTGATTACGCTGGTTGTAAATCAGATCGAAAAAGTACAAAAGTGGAACTTGTCACTTTCTAGGACATTCTCTGGTTTCCTGATTTAGTAAGAGGAAAAATACTGTATCCTTGTCAACAACTGAACCAGAATATATATCTGCTACTTTGGCTTGTTCTAAAGTTATATATATGCAACAAACTATAAAAGATTTTGGATTAACTATAACTAAATCACCTATTTATTGTGATAATACTAGTGCGATAAAATTATCTAAGAATCCAACTCATCATATCAGAATAAAACATATTGATACTAGACATCATTTTCTTAGAGATAATGTAAGTAAAGAAGTCGTAACTCTTGAATATATTAATACTAAAAAACAAATTACTAATATATTAACCAAACCGTTAAATGAACAAAACTTTACTTAATTTAGAAGAGAATTAGGTATATGTTCATTAACTGAAATATAAATTATAAATAATATAAGTATAATTAATAATTAATATAAATAAAAATTTCTCAAAAATTACACTAGGCATGTCGACATGACCCATCCCCCTATGTCGACATACTAGCTGTGATTTTCAAATTTGAATTTCCCTCTAAAATTAGTTATTAAGTTATATATTTATATATTTCTACTTTTACTTCTTTTCTCTGTTCTATTCTCTGTAACAAACATCTAAAACGGTAAATTAATGGCTTCCTCTTCTAATAATAAACCTTCTTCACCAACTTCTCCTCATTCTAGTCCTTTTTAACGATCCACACACGTACGACTCATCAAATTGCAAGAGAATATGAAAGATTTGCTTCAAATGATGACAGAGATTCAAGTTAGTCAACTGTGAATGGCAAGAGATCAAGATAGGTAAGGCAGAATCCTTAGGAATGTATAAAAATTCCTTATGGATAATCATGCCAATCCCACTGTTATCGAATAATCATCACAAGCCATGGATTCTGAAGAAGAAGAGCCTCCAGAAGAACCATAAGAGGATCAAGAAGAAGGAGATCCTCTGCTGAATTCGAATGTTCATATGGACGAAGACGATGGCGTAATTTGCGCTGGAGAGGTCCTTTTTGACGTTAATGGGAACTTAGTTGAACAACGTGGAAAATTTTGTCTCCACTATCCAAATTGTCCAGTCCATAAATCACCAATAGATATCGTTAGGCATTTTTCGTTTTTCTTTTCGTTATTTTATATTAGTTTGTTAATTTGTATATAAATGTTATCTTAAGGTTCTTCTAAAAACAATCTTAGATGTATAGAAATATGAATTCCAGTCAGGATGTTATATTATCATACTTATATCATATATTTGTTTATCTCTTTTAAGTTCAAGGTTTATAGGTTATTTTTGTTGATGACAAAAGGGGAGAAAGTTATATAAAATAGTACGCTTGGAGTAAGGAGGAGTTGTTGGAGTAAGGGGGAGTTATGGTACGATAGAAGTGGTAAGTATATTTTATGAGGTTGTCATCATCAAAAAGGGGGAGATTGTTAGGAACTGGAGATAGTGGTTTTGATGACAACAACCTTTGTAACTTATTTTATTATAACTTATATACTAACACTATTGTTTAGATATATATGAATATCATTATGCAGGATATATATAAGGCAGATACTGATTATTGAAGATTGTACAGTATAAAGATCAAGAATGAAGAAATCAAGTTTAAAGACTCATGAGTATCAAGATCAAGATTTCAAGATATGTCTCTAGTTATTTTGTTAAAACTTCATAATAGCCTGGAAATCTTCATTCCGAATTTCATTTGGGATGGAACTCATTTCTACCTTCTTAGTGGCTATACAAACGCACGACAATTAGCTTACAAACCTACGACAAGTGGCTTACAAACCCACGAACATGTTGTTTTGTAAAAGTTCTCGAGCTTGGATGTGATGAGATATTCTGTAGGAAGAAGCTTGCAAAACTACTTCAAAATGGTTTTTCAAAATTATTTTCAAAACTGTTTTTTAAAATGTTTTAGCCTTAAAAATTATCTTTTCAAATGATTTTCAAAAAGATGTTTTAGCCTTAAAATATTCTTTGTTTTTAAATAAACTCTTGTTTTTACTCCAGAATCATTTTATCTTGCTTTCCTTTCCATACCATTTAAAAAAATATACATAGTTTTTTACATACAGATGTCGACATCATGGGATACCCCATGTCAACATGGTGGTCGTTAAATTCAAAAGTTTCAACTTTCAAAAGAAGTGTCTATTCGTTTAAATCTCTTCACGAATGGTTATGACCATTGGTTCTTTATAAATAGCCTTCACAAACGAATTTTTTAACTAACTAATTTCATATTTTCTTCACTTCTTCTTCTTCACAAATCCATATTCTAAAATTTTCATATTTATAAGGTCGTGCCGAAATTCTGCCGAATTCTCAAGTGAATCAAATTAGAATCTCATTCTTGTTTGATTCTCTACCCTCTCTCGAAGATCAAAGTGCTATTCAGAGTTATAGGATCAATTTGTAATCAAACGTTTATCGAGTCTCTCTATAAGGTGTGGTTGTGCCTGGAAATCAATTGGGTAATCTTGAGGCACGTAAATCAAGAGAGTTTGCCCCGAACTCGTGAGATTGGAGGGTTCCTTAAGGCCTTTAGAAATTGAGGAATGTAATCTCGACATTGGTATAATAAAAATCTGTATGAGGTCGTTTGCCTTGGTACAAGACTGGATGTAGGGTAAGCCGAACCAGTATAAAATCGGTTGTGTTCTTTCCCTTTACCTCTTTTTATTTACTTTCTACATCTGTGTTTGATTCTGTGATTAAATTCTGCATTTGTTTGTGTCATAGTTTTAAATTAGTTCATATAAGTCTTAGAATCCATTAAACGTTATTCACCCCTACTAGTGTTAAATTAGCCTTAAGATCCTTAATTCGCTGTCTCTTTCAAAATCCTTAAAAGTATAAATCATACTTTTATTACTTTAATCTCCAAAATTAAAAATCCTACTTGCATTGGTGATTATAGACCCATCTCTTGCTGCAATTTTATCTATAAAATCATGCTACTATTTTAAGTAACAGGATTAAAAAATTTCTTCCATTTATTGTTTTTGAAAATCAGAGTGCATTTGTTCCTGGCAGACTCATTTATGAAAGCTCTCTTTTGGCCCATGAGCTAGTTAGAAACTTTAATTCTAAAAATGTTGATATTGTTTGTATTAAGGTGGATCTATAAAAGGCCTATTACAAAGTAAACAAACACTTTATATATATCATATAATGAAGTGTATGGGCTTTCCAAGTAAGTTTTGTAATTTGGTCTTTGAATGTATAAATTCTCCTACCTTTCTATTCTCATCCAGGGTAAATCGGAGGGTTTTATAAAAAGTAATAGGGATATTAGGCAAGATGATCCACTATCTCCTTGCCTTTTTACTATGGTCAGGGAGTACTTTTCTATTTTAATGGAAAGAGGGACTATTAAGGGTAATATTACTCCTATGAATAAAATTAAGCCTTGTATTGATCATCTATATATGCAGATGACCTTATGGTCTTTATTAAGGCTAATAAGACTAATGCAGATGAAATTTAAAACATTTTTGGCAAAGTTTATAGATATGTTGGTCTTCAACTTAATAATTGCAAAAGTAAAACTTATTTCAATAGAAACAAGAGATACAAGAATGAGAATTTAGATCTCTAAATATAGCAGAAGGTCACCTTCCTATTAAATATCTGGGTCTGCCTTTGTCTATTAATTAGATTAGAGATTTGGACTGCTCTGTTCTTATAGAAAAAATTCAAGAAAAAATGAAAACTTGGTCTAGTAAACTTCTTTCTATTGCTGGTAGATTGGAACTTACAAAAACCGTGATTTATGCCATTATTTTATGTTGGATACAAACATATCATATCCTAGCTGCCTCAATTAAAAAAATTAAAAGTAAATGTACTGATTTTTTATGGAGGGGGTAAATACCATAAAATCAGCAGGGAAAAAATGTGCAGGCTTAAAAAAGAAAGGGGATTTGGTATTAGGAATATGAATGACCTCATTCTAACATGCCATTTAAAATTATTCTGGAGATTTGTGAATGCAGACTCTCTTTAGGCTAGATGGATGAGATACAAATACCTTAAAAATGATAACTTTTGGACTGCTTTACCAAAAAACATTCAGTCTTATGCATGGAAACAAATTTTAAAATGCAGGAATAGTGGTAAATCTTTTTCGGAAGGAAAATTTAAACTAGGAGAACAAACCAGTTTGTGGTTTGACCCTGGTTCAACAATGAATCTTTTGTTAATAAAGAGGGTTGGGACAGTTTGGTCATTTGTGGTGGGTTAATGATACAATGGCTATGATAATAAGAGATAATCAATGGCAGCCACAGTTGGACCCTATCACATACCCACATATGAAAAGTATATGTCAAACTTCTATTGATATTCATGCAGACAGTGATTATTGGGACTGGAAAACAAGTACCAGAGGGAAGTTTTCTTTTGAAATTACTTGGGAAAATATTAGAAATAAAGTTCCTACTGTTGACTGGTATAACTGCATATGGAAAAAAGTGAATTGTCCCAAGATGGCCTTTTGTGCATATTTTGCAGTTAATAATAGATTGCCAACTTGGGATAAAGTAAATAAATGGGGATATTCTAATAATTCACTTTGTTCCATACGCAATCTAGTAAATGAAAATGCTACTCATTTGTGTTTTGAATGCAGCTATTCTTACTACATCTGGAACCATATTCAAAACATACTACATATTGCCAATAATGGTCAAATAAGTCTAAACAAGCTATTCAACATATCAACAACAATTTTAAAGCTAAAAATTGCGAAAGAGACAATGCTCACATATTATTAACTATTGTTGTGTTCCATATATAGAAAGAAAGGTACTTCCGAACACATAATAAAAGCAGTATGAACAAAGAACAGAAGTGGATACTTATCGAGATAGATAGCAGGAATATTCTTCATAAATCAAAGAAAAAAAATCTGGGATCAAACCACATTTTATTAATTAGCTGATGAATGGAGCCATAAAGCAGGCAACAAACATCTAGAGCTATTTCTCGGTCGTGCTAAAGAATTTCAGGGCAAGCAACAACCTTTTGAAGCCCAATTGCTGTTGACAAAGACTTCCTTATTAATCAGCAAAAAAGCAAGGTTACCAGGTTAAACTGGAACTCTAACTCAAACGAAGGTATTGTTGGGGGAAAGAAATTAATAGATCTGAGTCATAATGACCTCAGGACTGCTAATTTCTCCTGGATCTCACTTCATCAGAGAAGTAACAACTTTAAAGATAGTATCGATGGGATGCGAGGGGGCTTTAACAATAGCTTATCATACTGGGAGAGAGGAGAGTTAAGCGGCACAAATAATGGTGGCAGAGAGACATAGATGAAGAATCGCCGACATTTCCTCTCGCCATTTTTAGGTTTTAGAGAATTAGTTTCGTATAAGAGTCGGCTAGGGTTATTATGTGTATTTTGAGATGGTATCCCGGGTTTATTTGTTTTAACCCCTTTTTGTATTGGGCTTGGCCCATTTACCTTATTTCAAGAAAGAAAAAAGAAATATAGGAGTAAGACCAAATTGCATTAACTACTTATACAAAATCACAACAAATAAAATAGCCAAATATAGAAACCCGACTAATTCAAATGAATGAATTAATAATTTTTCATATTTAGCTCCTATATAAACTAGATAGTTATTGAATTAACATGCCCTCTGAATTCCTCTTCCCTTGGAAAAGCCTAATGTTTCCCTTAGCCCAAATAACATACACAATTTTCTTTTAAACCCTAAGTAGGAGGTTGTCTTCACGGTTTCTCCATCTCATAGCCTTAAATAAGTAGTATTATACAAGTTTTGAATCAGCAGAGGGGTTATGTAAATTCAATACTCTAAGAAATCCAGACCAAATGAAGAAAGTAAAATGACAAGATAAGAATATATGACTTGTGTTTTCAGGGCTGCTGCAACATAATAAATAAGAAGAATTGTGTAACATTCCTTTATGTAGTAAGTTGTCTTGGGTATGAAAGGCATTGTTAATGATTTTCCATAACAACACATTCTTTTTGGGATTAGAATCAAGTGTCCATATTCTGGAGTGCCAAGGAAAAATTTGCATTGAATTGTAACCTGAAATGTGAAATAATGAAGCTGAGTGAACTTTGTCACACCACTCAGTAGAAATTTAAGATAGGTCATACAACAGTGGGCTAAGCAGATCTGATAATAACATGAGTAGAGTATGGAAACATCAATCTATTACCATCGAAAAATCCATAAGCTTTGGTAGATTCAAGAACTCTAGAGAGATGTTTGAGATTTCTATCAATAAATGCCTGAGAAAGTAAACCCTTCTACTGATAAAGGATCATGCCAAAAGGAAACTTTTGAATTAGGGGATACGGGGAACTGGAAAAATGGAAGGAAAGAATCTCATAATTTCAATATACTTCTCCAAGTCCAACTGCAGCCAATTGAGGACTGCATAGTCCAAAAATGATTTTTTCTTAATTGAGTTAAACCTGGTCTAATAAGCTCAAAGATTTGGAGAGTTTGATAGCAGTTTATTTATGAAGGAAGAATAGGTAGTTTTATTCCATGTTTTGACGTTTGTAATGCCCAGACAGCTATATTCATATGGCAGAGCTATTTTCTTTAAAGAAATAGGGATTAACTTATTTGAATGAGGATTGCCATGCCATAGAAAGTGATTAATAGTAGAATTAATCATGTTTATTAGTTTGAATGGCATGATATAAATATAAAAACATATATAAACACATAGAGGTGGCCGTAGATTTCAGTACAATCAATGCGCCAGTAAGGGATAATTTTGAAGAAGGCAAGGAAAATAACTTGCTTATAACTTTATCATACAAAGGAAGGCATTGTTCGGTAGAAATGTTTTAAGTAAGAAGAGGAGCACCAAGATAATTATCATTAATATGGAGAGCTAAAAGAGACGATAAGTTAAGAAGGAAAGTTTTTACGAATTCAAGGATACTATAAATTAGAATATTGGATTTTTCCTTATTAATAGACGAACTAGTGATACTGAAGGAACAATATAGGGTTTTAAAGCAGGAAACAACGGACTTGGCATTGGGATTAGTGAATAGTATAAGGCCTTCACCAAACATCAGAAAAGAAATCATAGGTGATTAACATATAGGATGTAAGTCAATTTCTTTGCTAAATACAGCCTTATTGATTATTATTGAGTTCCATAACAGTAATAAAAAGATAGGGGGAGACAGGATCCCCTTGCCTAATACCCTAAGTACTCCTAAAATAATCAAAGGTGCTATCATCAAAGGACAAGGAGAAGGATGTTGTAGAAATAAGTATAAATCTAGGTCAGGAATAGAAGAAAAAAGTTCATAGCATGAAGAATGTTGATGATAGACTTCCACTGAATTGTATCAAATGCCTTTTGGATATCTAGCTTAAGTAAACATCTAGGAGATATGTTTTTCCTAGAGCAGCTTCTTATTATTCCTATGACAGAAGGATATTGTCAATAATATTTCTGGCAGGGAGGATGGCATTCTGGTTTGGAGAGGCAATAGGAGACAGAACCTATTTCATTCTATTGGACATAATCTTTGAAATACATTTGTAAGTAACATTACAACATGCTATAGAATGAAATTGAGTAACATTAGTTGATTGAAGAGATTTAGGGATCAATGCCAAGTTTATCGAGTTAAGCTAGAAAGCATTTTATTGCTTTTGAAAAAAAAATTAATTGCTTTGATGACATCCTCACCAATAATTTCCTAAGCATATTTATAAATGAAAGCATTAGACCCATTAGGACTAGGAGAACTATGGGAGTTCATAGAAAATATTGTAGTGAAATTATGTTTTAATTTGAGCAGAAGAAAATTATTTGATCAGGATCTAGTATTGCCTATTTATATACCAATGGAACATAGAAAATTCAATTATGTAGTCTCACAGAAATAATAGTATAAATAAGAGACACAGAAGATTTAACGTGGTTCGAATATGAATATCCTACGTCCACAAAGACCCAACAACTTCTTTTATTTCACTAAAGAAAAGAGTACAAAAGAGAGGGAAAAATAATGGTGGATACTCTCACACACTTGCACTTGCACATATATGAAGATGAACTTCCTTCATTTAAATAGACTTATGAAGGAGTTACTTAGAGATTAAGAAAATTAATTTACAGATTATGTTTGAAACCTTTCTGAATATCCATGATTTGATTTCTATGTAAATGGATAGTGGTAATCGTGGTTTCCATAATTTTCCTTGTTTGAATCAATCTCCATCAGCAATCTTTTCTTTCTTCATATAACAAATTCTTTAACTAATTAATTGGTTGACTAATTAATTAGTTTCCTTCAAAATATCCTTCCATATACTAGCCAAATTAATCGATTTGAATGAATCAATTAATCAATTTCTTTACTCTTTAACAAATATTTGAATCATCCAATTTAACACTCCACCTTGATTCAAATATAACAATCTCTTTTCATCACTTTATCATCAAGCAATCAACATAGAAATTGTTGGATCTAGCGCCTCATGGCGCTCAAGTAACATGTATCAAACTGATCATGTTTGAGCAATGCTCAATGTCCTTTGGAAGTGACTTAGTCATCGTATCTGAAGGATTATCCAAAGTACTCACCTTCAACAATTTGATCTTGCTTCGTTCTTCCTCAAGCATAAGAAAGAAACCTCTAACATCAATATGCTTGTCCGTGAACTGTAAGCTTGATTTTCTATAAGATGAATCGCATTCTGACTGTCTGAAAATAGCTCTACTGTCCTCTGCACCATTGAAAGATCATCCAATAACTGAAGTATGTATAATTCTTCTTTGTTGCTTCCACAATCGATATCAACTCTGCTTCGGTAGTCGATAAAGCTACGATAGATTGCACCTTTGATCTCCATGAAATCGAGCCTATGCCAAGTGTAAAAACATAGCCCGACACTAACTTCCTAGCATTTCTATCCCCAACATAATCAGAATTACAGTATCCTCTAAGAAAGATGTCACCATCCATTCCATCATATAACAAGCCCACCGAAGAAGTGCGTCGAAGATATCTAAGAATCCACTTCACAGCTTGCTAATGTTCTTTGCCTGGGTTAGACATATAGTGACTCACAACACCCACTACATGGGCCAAATCTAGTCTTGTGCACGCCATCGCATACACAAGACTACCAACAACACTAGAATAAGGTATATCGGCCATATTCCTTTTGTATTCTTTTGATGAGGGAGATAAGTCTTTTGACAACTTAAAATGAGAGCCTAATGGAGTGCCAACCGGTTTTTCTTTCTCCATTCCAAATCGAGCGAGGACTTTCTTGATGTACTGCGCTTGAATGAGCCTTAACTCTCTCCGATTTCTATCCCTAGTCATCGCCATACCCAATATTCTTTGTGCCTTTCCCAAATCCTTAATGTCAAACTCTCTATTGAACTCCGCTTTTAACTCCTTAATTCTGACCATACTCCGATATGCAATCAGCATATCATCAACATATAACAACAAATAAATCATATCACCATCACATCTTCTGAAATAAACACACTTGTCTTTGAAACTTCTGAAGTATCCCTGTGAAAGCTAAACTTATCAAACCTCTTGTACCATAGTCTACGAGACTGCTTCAGTCCATATAGAGATTTGTTGAGTTTGCAAACATAGTCTGGTCTGCTACTATCAATGAACCCTTCCGAATGCTTTAAATAAATCTCCTCATCTTGATCACCATGCAAGAATGCTGTTTTGACATCTAGTTGCTCTAATTCCATATCATAATGAGCCAGTAATGCCAAAAGAATACAAATAGAAGTATGCCTAACCACTGGAGCAAAGATATCATGATACTCTACCCCCTTCTTCTGAACATACCCCTTTGCGACTAACCTTGCCTTGTATCTGAGATTACCATTTTCTCCATTTTTCACTATATAGATCCACATGCATCCAATAGCTTTCTCGTCGGTGGGAAGAGGAACCAAATCCCAAGTATGAATTCTCTATAATGATTCAATCTCCTCATCCATAGCAACTAACCAACTGGAACTGTTAATTGATGCGATAGCTTCTCTATAATCACATGACTCATCATGGACAACATTCAAAGCATATGTTGCCATATTATCGAAGTTAATATCTTCTATGCTCAATCCAATAAACTCATCAAGCCATTTAGGCTTTCTTCTTTGTTTGACAGGCCTAGGTTCCGAATGGGCTCCAACTTGAGTTTGATCCTCTGTACCAACATCGATATTATCCTCTCAACCACGGTGTCATCGGAAACACCATTTGAACATCTATGGGAAGAATCAATAGATGGTTTGCTTTGTGTCTGGTATTCTTCACATGTCCTCTCATTGTCATCCGATGAGGAAGGATCCACCTTCAACATAGCCTTGTCATCAAAAGTCACATGCTCGCTCATAACGTTCTTCTTGCTAATAGGACACCACAACCTATATCCCTTCACTCCTCTCCTATAACCAAGAAAAATATACTTGCAAGCTCAAGGTTCCAGCTTCCCTTTGCTCTTATGCGCATAAGCTGGGCAACCAAACACTCTGTGAAATGAATAGCTAATAGGCTCTCCTTTTCGTACTTCTTCAGGGATCTTCGTATCTATGGCAGTAGAAGGTGTGCGGTCGATGAGGAAAGCCGCTAGATAAAGCTTCAGCCCAAAATCCCTTTTTCAATTTAGCATTCAGTCTAAGGCATCTTGTTCTCTCCAATAATGTTTGATTCATCCTTTCTACAACTCCATTGGACTAGGGGTCGCCTGGTGTAGTGTAATGCCTTTTGATGCCTTCAGACTCACAATAATCGATGAATTCCTGTGATACAAATTCACCACCATTATCTGAACGGAGAACTTTCAATTTCTTCCCTAACTGCTCCTCAACCATAGATTTCCGCTTTCGAAACTTGGCAAAGGTTTCACTCTTTGACTGAAGAAAGTAAACCCATACTTTATGAGAGAAATATTCTATAAATGAAACGAAATATCTTGCTCCACCTAAAGACTGAAAAGGGAAGGGACCCCAGATATCTATGTGAACATACTCCAAGACAGCTTTTGCTTTATGGTCTCATATACCAAAAGAAATCTTCGTCGGCTTTCCAAGAACACAATCTTCATAAAAACCAAGTTTTGAATGATGAACTCCATCAATCAATCCTCATTTTCTCAACTCATCCATGCTACGCTCACCGATGTAACCCATCCATAAGTGCCATAATCTGGAAGAATCCGAATCAATAGATGTAAAAGAAGTTGATTCAACAATTACAGTAGTGCCCTTTAATAGATAAAGATTTCATGCCCTCGCACCTCCTATAAAATCATAGAACCCTTCAATATCTTCATTTTCTCTCCTTCCACTACAATCTTCAAGCCAAGTCTACTCAATTCCCCAACAGAAATCAAGCTCCTCCTCAAATCAGGTACATGTCTAACATCGGTGATCGTACGAATAACACCATCAAACATCCTAATCATCACGCTACCAACACCAACCATACGGCAAGAAGCACCATTACTCATCAGAACTTCTCCTCCATTAATTTCATGGTAAGTGGAAAAGCAGTTCCTATCAGGTGTCATATGATAGGATGCGCCAGAATCAATCAACCATAAGTTGCTCTTCATAGAAGAGCCAGAAGCTGTAAATATATCAGTGTCACTTTCTGTATCTGATTTCTCTACTGTAGAAGCTGAGGTTTGCTTTGGATATTTTCTTATAACTTCAAGCTTGGGACATTGTGCTATGAAGTGCCCTGGTTTCTTACAATAACGACAAGTCAAATTCTTAGGCTCCCTTGACTGAGACCATGAAGAATTCCATCCTTTACATTTCTTTGACCTACTTTGGCCTCTACCTCTCTGAATAGATAAGCCTTCAGTATCACTATCCAAGCTAGTGCTTGCTAATCTACCTCTAAATACTTTATTATAAAGATCAGCCTTTACATCAAACGGGCTAATTTTACTACGGCCATAAATCATGGAATTAACAAAAGCAGTATACTCCTTAGGCAAGGAACATAAAAGGATCGCAGCTTGAGCCTCATCGGTAATATCAACTTCCGCTACCTTCAGGTTCATAATCAAATTCGTCAAAGCATCTACTGCTCCACAAGATCAGCTCCAGGATTCGTCTTGAACGAATAGAGTTATTGCTGAAGAATAATCCGATTATGAGAGACTTGTCTTGATATGCATCCGATAATGCATCGCATAATTCCTTCGTCATCTTCTTCTGAGAGAATTCACTAAGAACTTCATCTGAAAGGCTCAACTGAATTGTTGTGAGAGCTTGATCTTCCATCTCTTTCAAATCAGCTGCATCAATACCTTTCAATTTCTCAAGTGTAGAAACAACCTTATAAGTCTTCTCTTTCTTTATTACTCCATCTTCATCTTTCAAGTACCAAAATCTCCTTTTCCGTCAAAACGTGTTACTCCATAATTGACACCAGATCTACCAACAGACTTACTAGAAGTAGCCATTAATATCCAAACAGGAACAATATCACTAGCTTTCATACCAAACTGTAGTAAAATTCTGTTTTAATTTGAGCAGAAGCGAATTATTTGACCAGGATCTAGTATTGCCTATTTAGATACCAATGGAACTTAAAAAATTCAATTATGCAATCTCACAGAAATAATAGCAGAAATAAGAAACATAGAAGATTTAACATGGTTCAGATATGAATATCCTACGTCCACGGAGACCTAACAAATTCTTTTATTTCACTAAAGAAAAGAGTACAAAAGAGAGGGAAGAATAATGGTGGATACTCTCACACACTTGCACTTGCACATATACGAAGATGAACTTCCTTCATTTAAATAGACTTAATGAAGGAGTTGCTTAGGGATTAAGAAAACTAATTTATAGATTATGTTTGAAACCTTTCCGAATATCCATGATTTGATTTCTATGTAAATTGATAGTGGTAATCTTGGTTTCCATAATTTTCTTTGTTTGAATCAATCTCCATCAACAATCTTTTCTTTCTTCATATAACAAATTCTTTGACGAATCAATTGGTTGACTAATTAATAAGTTTCCTTAAAAATATCCTTCCATATACCAGCCAAATTAATTGATTTGAATGAATCAATTAATCAATTTCTTTCCTCTTTAATAAATATTTGAATCATCCAAATTTAACAGATACCAACTAACTTTAAATTCATTCTAAAAGAGAATTAGCTGAACACCATTTTTGAAAGGATCCGAACTCAAATTAGCAAAATAGAAATGGATTTTGTGACAGAGTTGTGCACTGCCTAGTAATGTCATTATTTCCTATTTTTTCCCAGGTCAGCTTATAGCATTGTCTGGATTAATTAATATAACATCCACTACTTCAGGTTAGCTCTTTCTTTCTCATGGCTATTATTGGATGTAGTTAAATCATTTTCATGTAGGATACTTGGTATATTAGTACTTTCTTATTTTGAAATAAACATCATTATAAAATTAACTAGCGATCCACTTAATTTGTTCCTGAGAAATATTTTTCTTCTAACTCATAGGTTGTGCATGTCAAAACTATTATGCCTCACGATTCTAATCAAGAATAAAATATAGGCCATTCTAATGCAGTAGTTGCATATTTTTAAGGTATGATTTTGTTCAACAATCTATATGAATGCAAACAATGCAGCATGCTTTATTAACATGCCTATGTGTCTTATAGTTGAAAGAACTAGGTTCATTGTTCCTTCAACAACATTACCAATAGGGTAGAGAGGAGTGATTACACAAGTGGATAATATGATTATGCTTTTGTGCTATATAAATTAGGTTTTTGCATCTTATTTAAGTTACCATGTTATTTGAGTTATCCTTCGTAGTGATGACCATGGAGAAACATCGGTTCCTCTTTTTTTTTTGCCTTTTTTGACTTTTTTCATGTTAGTGCTTTAGTGTAAACATAATATGATTCCATTGATGGTTTTTATGCATGTGTTTGATTTTAGAATGCAATGAAATGTTTATCAGCATTTTTATCAGGGGGAAACAATAGTTATTTGCTTGGAGTGGTAATATAGAGTTTAATATGAAAATGCTCCTTGATGCTGCTTCTAGATAAGCCTACACTACTTGTAAATAACTAGTCCACATCTCTATTTTTCGCTCTTCATACTCTTTTTATACTTTTTATAAGTTCACTATGTTTTGGGGTTGCTATATCTTGAAAATATTGCATCCACTTCTTGATTCACCCATGTACCCGATTAAATCGTTGTCTTCAATATTGTCAGCATACATCTTTAAGTGATCTATACATTAAACCATATATAGGGACTTACTTCACTCCATAAACTTTCTTTGTGTATCTGCTGTGTTCACTACACACAACATCCCAAGACTGTTACTAACAATCTGCTCTGTTCACTGCCGTTATAAGCTTATTCCCTAGCACTAGAACCAGCCGCTACTTTCAATTTTCCATCATCCTCTTTCCCATTTCAGTTGAGATCAAACACAATTTCCACCATTTTCCACCCCGATCGATCAAAATCCATTAGCTTCTACCGAAATTGAAGCTAGTTTTTGAGATCCACACTCTAAGAGATGTTCAGATTGCTAAAAAAATTCGCCAAAAAGTTTATGCACGGAGAAGGCAGTAGCAGCGGTGCCGGAGGTGACGGTAGGAGCGGCAAAGAACAGAATATTGTACTATACGGGCAGCAAAAAGGAATAGAAGATCTGCTAGAAGCCACCGAAAATCTCGATAATCAAGGTGGAGGCGAAGAAGAAGGCGGTCGCCGTGGTCGTGGAGCTGTAGGGGTGGTCGAGCAAGGAGTACTGTAGGGGTGTGGGGTAGATTTTCGCTACATTCGCTAAGCTTGACGGATATCATGCTCTTAACCTTAACGTGATGAAATGGCCTATGATTTTTAACTTTCGCGCACTTCCAAATGGCGAAACACATGTCAGCACACAAACGAGTTTGGCTGTAATTATTTCTTTATATGATTAAAATAATTACAATATGTTTTTAGTTTAAATATATAGTATGATTTTTTTAACTCTAACAATCGCGAAATATCCGTTCATGAGGTTCGTTAGCGAACATGCTTAGATATTTTCATGCACATTTGGAAAATAAGAATAGAGTCGTAGCACTATTATACAGGCTTGGATTTAACCATTTCGTAGGTAATCTAATGAACCATTTACTTAAAGAACTAATTAATCTATCACTTCGTAATTTAACTTTTTATGTACTCTACAATTTGAGGAATCACCGATGTTATAAAAGATGATGTGCAATTGTGCGCGGCTATTGCTTTACAGTAGTATAAAACCACCCACACGTTTCACTTTCCTTGAAGTGAGCTAGGAATTACACTACTTTTTTCTCTATGCTTAACGACATTAGCATTGGAGAAATTGCTTTTCCATCACATCCGTTCGATGATGCTCGATAGCATGATCCTTAACGTGTTCATGATCTTATACCCCACTTTCACCCTTCCGATGCATCATATCAGGCCAAAGGCACTATTAGAGTTAGCGCTATTCATGCTGCTATGGGCAACAAATTCAGTCATTACTCTCATGATGATGATTTGGAGCTTGCGTGATTATTCATCCTATACCTCATGGGTAACCTGTTTTTCAACACATCGAGCAGTAGTTTGGCTATTGGGTTTATTAAGGTCATATCTGATTTGGATTTTAGCGGTGCTATTCTATATGACTAGGGTATGTCTATTCTTGCATACTTGTACAGATGCCTCGACATACAGTGCACCATTTTAGATGAATAGTTTTCATTATTTGTCTGCTAGAAGTTATTACAGTACCAGTATTTTGAGTATTCCAAGAATTTTCATTTCGTCACTTTGACATCTGACACGTCTACTTTTTCCCCTGTCTATCATTTTGGTGCGCAGACAATAGGAGGCCTAGGGAAAATGAATCCCATCATGTTTATTCGGTTGCCCACAACCAGATCAATTTGAGGATGTATAGACACCAGATTATATGGCATTTATTTCATGATAGTGTATCTTTTGGCATTGATTTTATTAAAGATTGCTAGGATGCTTGCCGGGAGGAGATTTCCACACCGATCTTATCCCTTGATGTTTGGTGCGTATTGGTATTTTGGTGAGAGTTGGAGATAGTTCTACGACTTTGGTGCTATTCTCGATGATCCACACATGCATACCTATCATTGTATGATTTACCCGTCAGAGCAGCTAGACCTGGCGAGGGCAAGAGGTTGGTGGTCGGTCTAGGCCGTTGTTATTGCCGTCAATCATACATTGACTTTTGGCGTAGATTTTACACTGGTTTCACTGATACCATTACCTATGCAGCGTCAATAGATTTAGTCGGTCCATCTGCTATATGACACGGCATACATCCCCCTATTGTCGAGGATCATACCCAGCCCAGTCAGGGTTACCGTGCACCTGATCACGTGGCGGCTGCATCAGATTGTTATATTGACATGTATCAACCTCCTACGCACGATCATTACGTGGATCCAAGCTAGATATCCTACGTTGATCTATATTGCTAAACGCATGTCCATGATTTAGCAAGTAAACATACTGCTCAGTAGTAAACTTAAGTAGCTTTCTTGTGCCGTCAACTGCCGTTCCTTCCACTTCAACATTTTCATCCTCAGTATCTTCTATGCCAGCTTCTGCCTATATTGGAAGTGAATCTCTATGTCGTCTTTTGAAAATGCCACTTAAGGATTTCCACCTCTTCTTCTTCTTGTTATATTCCGGGCAAGACGGCGTAAGAAACTCTCCAGCTGCTTCTTCATTGCATTCTTTGGAATTTATTGCATCTGCCTCTTGGTTTTCATCTTCCTGCTCTTCCTCCTCCAAACTATCAATAGTTTCTTTGTTAGTAGGAGCATTGCATGCATAAGAAAATTGCCTTTGTAGATTCACTGCTTCACGGTTATGAATATCTGACTGTTGCGCATTAAGATGATAGTGTTGCATTTGATCATTCTACATCATCAAAGACATGAACGACGAATGATCGTCATATGTACCTAATGGAGGACGTTGTCGGTAATATTGTTAGGGGAAGTAGAATGAATGGAAGGAAAGTTAGGAGGAGCAAGCGGTTAGTAAGGCTGGCTATAGGAAAAGCTTGAATACGGTGAATATCCATACTCATGTGATGGACGAAGTGTTTGCTGTTGGTATGGTGGGCGTTGGTTGGAAAATCCAGTGGAATGCAGATTGGACGTGGGTTTCTTACCCATAACTATTTCGCCGTAATATTTGGATAAAGAAGACATTTTCAGAAATAGAGGATGAAGAAGTAAATGATAAGGTTGTGTTGTAGGAGGAGAAGGTGGAGTGGAGGAAGATATAGGAGGCAATTGAAATGTTGGAATGTAGCCGTTGTGGTGCAACGACTTCATTCTTATAACGGTTTGCCATTATAAATTTATAACGACAAAAGCTTTGCCGTTATAAAAACCAACATCTGTTTGGTGACCAACCACGAGAACAGCTAGCCATGAACTAGCTACGATGAAGTGAACAAACCACACCTGGTTACTCCGTGGCTTTCTTAGCAACTGAACAAGCCATTGTTGGTTGTGCCCTAAAAATTATTTTCCACTAATTAAGGTCCTAAACTGATTAAGCATGCATGTATATCATTTTGACTGAGTGGATGATCTGAGTTCCTATCCAAATCTAAAGCAGTTTATAATATACTTCTCCGCCTACCTAAGTTGTTGCAAAAACTGGATAGTAAGTCTGACCAAGCATAAATAGTGGTCCTAACATGTAGCTTCTCTAACCATTGTTGCTGCCTTAGATCCCAAAACTAAAGCGGTTATATATACACACTGCTTGCATAACGTTGTGACCTTACATCGCCAAGTAGCAAATTGGACCTGCGAGCATGAAGCTGTAAGCCAAAGTATCTTTGCAATTTGTTGGTCGGTCAAGGAAGAAACTATGAAGCTAAAGCTTGTTTAAAAGTGCTCTAAACTTCTTGAACTATGCATGAAAATTTTCAACTCCCCACCTTTATACCCATATTACCTAAGAATATTACAAGTAATATTGTCGAGTAACATGGAGAATAAGGCTTGATAGGAGCGACCATCCGTGTCTATTTCCTTGGGCTAACACTAGCACGTCATCTTTTACCATATAACTCTATATATAGACGTGAATAGTCTTGATACAAAGAAATAAACACTTTGGCTCAATTAGAATAGAACAATATATCATATAATATACCACATATAATCGCATGTCACAACAAAGTTATAAAGCCCCAAATACCATAGTCTAGTATGAGTCTACAAAAGAGAAATACTAGACTCGCATAAATCGACATATACATATATAGATTATGACAGGTAGAAAGAACATACATGACGACTTAAGCCAACATTGCAACCAAATATACAACAAGCATACATATAAGACTAGCATCTCAAAATGATACCTTATCATATAGATAACATTGCATACATTTACCTTAGCTAGCCTAAATCCAAAGTCATTGAGTCCCTGTACCTGTCAAGTCTCGGTCTGGCCTAAGTATTATAAAAATAATAAACATGTCAAACTATCTCTAAATATCAAAAAGGGTGAGATCTCATAATGAGCATGCATACACATTAAAGATACATAAATCCGTAGTGCACTACACTAAACATCATAAGGCATCACTACGTAATCATCCACTAATAAACTTGCATAACACACAAGGCATAATAATAACTTTATAATTTGCCACATGCAAATAAAAGACATCAATGCCACATCACCATGTCACCAAGTCTTCTCATTCCCATTAAGGACAATCATCATGAATATGGTGATAAGGAAACCAATATCGAAATCACAAGAAAAAAAGGGACTGCATAAAATGAAGTCAACTCCAGAAAATATAAGATTGTTTGAAAGCGAGTCAAAACCCAAAAGACTAGCATAAAAGCGAGTCACAAATTAATAAAGACAAGCACATTTCAAGTCAAAACAAATGCAAGCACTTTGCAAGCTATAATAATAATGGACATGCACTTCGCGAGTCAACAACAAAAGAGGAGCACTTCGCAAATCACAGGAAAAGGCACACTCTTTGCTAGTTAACATAAAAGATGAGGACTTCACAAGTCAATACAAAAGCAAGCACCGTGCAAGTTACAATAGGAGAATATCGCGAGTCAACACAAGGGATGAGCACTTCGCTCGTCAAAACTAAAGGCAAGCAATTCGTAAGCCAACATAAGAGGCGAGCACTTCGCATGCCAAAATGATCATTTCTGATTATTAATTGTAATGTACTCTCAATTAGTAAATAAATAAGTATCGTCCAATGTCCCACGAGCACTTTGTTAAATATTTACTAAAGGATTGTAAGTCCTACTTAACACAAGAGACAAGCACTTCGCACGTCGAAGTGATCATTTATGATTAACAAGTGTAATATATTCTCAATTAGTAACTAAATGGGTATCATCCAATGTCCTCATAACCAGTTTGTGATACTTAAACATTTACTAAAATATTGTAAATCCCACTCGACTAAAATATTCAGTCGAACCTGGACAAGAATTAACCGATAAAGTAATACAAATGTTCCATACAACTTGTACTACTAAATTGTATAATTAGATTTCTCATCCAAGTGAATGTAGAAATAGTAAGAAAGCAATAGTTCAAAAAGTCACATGAGAAATGCCAAACAACATATATAACCAAAGGCTAAGCACAATTAAAGCTATGAAGAGTTTATAGTTTTGAAAGCGATTATTTCTAATTCACCCCATATGAAATAACTTCTAAAATACAATACAAACACATACTTCCAAACTTCTCCTTCAAAAATCCATAAACTCATTTATTGGCCAACAATACATACATACATACATATATACATATATATATATATACACACACACACATACATATATATATATATTCATCACTTGATAAAATAAACTAATATAATAGTGTGTGTATAAATATGTGTGTGTGTAATTATTTAAAATTCCATTACAAGATATTTTGCTTGCAAGCTAAATCCCAAAAATCACATAATTACATGAAACATAGACTTATATTCCAAACCATACTTTTAAATCCATACACTATTTTTACTTAATTACAGTTAATATATAGTTACTTAATATAACCATTTATAAAATAAATCGAATTGATTTGAAAACAAGTTTGAAAGCGGTAAATTAAAATAAACTCTCTTTTGTACATTGGTTGTTTCACAATCATATATATTATATGTAAATGTTAATAAAAATTCATGAAACTTAGATCAAAATAAACTTCCAAATCAAAGCATTGAAAATCAGGAAAGCAAAGTTAAAATGGAAGAAAAATCCATAAAACATAATAAAGCAATAATCGGCAAGAACATAAGAACAGGAAGGGGAAAGTAAGCACCTGGAGCTCATGCTCTGTGACGACCCGGAATTTTCAAGCAATTAAAATAGGAGTATTTAATTGATTTAAATATTTAAAATTTAATTTTTAATTTGAATTCAAATATTACCATTTATTCGATAATTAATTATTGAATTATATAATTTGAAATTGGGTAAAATATGAAATCTGGAATTCTAGGCCTGTTAAAAATAATTTGAAGGCTTGTAAAATTTATATTGATAATGCTGAAAATAATAAGGTGATAGAATCGGATTTAAGGATGTTTTGTTTAGATTTTAAAAATATATAGTTTAAATTGAATTTTAAAAAAAAATAGCCGTCTGAGGCACAGTCTCGGATTTCGACGAAACCAGTTCCATTGGATCCATAATATTGTATTATTGATGGATTTCAAATTTGGTAGTGTTTGGAGTTACCGTGTGATCGTACGATGCACAAACGTGCTGAAATTCTATCGAATATTCAATTTAATTCATTTATATAAATTTGTGAATCTTTCACATCACCTCCTTTCTTTCAATTCCTAGCCACCCTACGTTGTCAGCCTACTTGCCGTCTGAAACACTTTCTTGTTTTAAAATAAAAATAAAACAACGCGACCAATTTGAGAAAGAGAGCAAACAAAAATAAAATAATCACGCGAGCCCCTTCTCGAACCACCGAATCCCCATTTTCCTCCCTTCGAATCGAACTCAGAAACGAAATTAGAAAATGGCCTCCTAAAATCGAATTCTTCGGTATAAAAAAAATATAAATAAATAAAGGGGCGCGACAGAGAGGAGGGCGAATCGAATCGAATCTCGTGGCGGTGCTAGGAAGGCTGGCGAAGCCGTGCTCGTGGAAGCAAGCATGGGAACTCGCGATTTGGGCGCGTGGCCATTCGGCTGAGATTCAATCTCGTGGTTGTGAGGTATGAGCTGGAGTTCTTTCGCGAGTGGTAAGAGCTTGGATCGAGCCGTGGTCGATTTTCGTGACGTCAGAGGAAGGAGCGGCATCAGCAGTGGTTAGGGTATCGCGTGGGGAGGTGGGTGGCCGTAGTGGTGAGGTGCGATCTTAGGCTGCAGGCTTTGGGCGATCGGGGTTAAAAGGGTTCTGGCGTGATGTTGAAGTTGTCGACGTGGTGTAGTTCGAGTGGGATTCAAGCGGTGGTGTCAGGCTTGGTCGAGGTTCTCTTTTAATAAATAAGGTATAACTATCATTTCTTTATTTTAATTTAATAATACACGAGTATACCCTTAGTTTAAATTTGTGGGTTTTAGCTCACTAATCTGAAATTTAATAGTAAAATAAGTCTAAGGTTTATTAAGACAGTAAATAAAAAAAATTTAAAATTTAAAATGAGAATGATAGTGGAAATTTAAAACCCTGACAAATGTTAATAAGTTTGGGAATTTCATTTTTACAAGGTCATAAAATAATGGATTAAGAGGATTAGTTTGTTAATTAGCTATTTAATGATTTTTAATTACTAAAGGATTTCAAAGGGGGAAATTAGTCTAAAAAAATTGATTGTTTGTTTAACATTAAATCATTGGTTTGAAATGAAATTAAATTAAATTTGTAAGTGGCAATTAATTGATCGATGGATTAGTTCTAAATTAAAAGAGGTAATTAAGTAAATCTATTTAAAAGAAAATTTAATTATTGGTTTAAATGAATTTATAACGATAGTTTATTTACGATTAGTACGAATATTAATAAAACTATATCAATATTTTTACAAGGTCTGAAGTAGTGAAGAAACAAGTCGAGTTTTGAATCGGGTTGCAAATCAAAGAGCAAATGTGAGTTAATCTCACTCAGCTGATTATATATTTAAATTTAAATGATTAAATTTAAAAAATTGTTTGAATGCTTGAATTGGTTGATGTGATATAGTATGCTATAATTTGAAATTGGTATATTATGTATGCTAACGTTTGTGGATGCAGGGAAAACAGGTTGGAGGGATCCAACTGGACCCCTCAACTTTTATTTAAATTATTTAATATTATATGTTCTGGTTATTTGATATTCTATGGTGAATTATGGGAAAGTATTGAATGCTATGGCTTGGTCGATATAATTGGGTATAATGAATTACCAAAAATATAAATTTGATTTTTGTAATGAAAATAAAAGAAGTGAAATTACAAGTAAAATAATTATAGAATAAATTCAAGAATGACTTGGAAAGGAATAAAGTGACTTTAAAATTTTAATAAATAAAACTAGGAAATAGAAAGGAAATTAATGAATTTTAAAATGTAGTATTATTAATTAAAAAGAACAAACATTTATTTAGAATTTAAGATTTGGATTATTAAAAGAGTAAAGAAGAAAAATTATAATAATAAAGTCCATAACTACTGAATTTGGAAAAAAACTGATAAGTAAAAGGATTTATTTCAAGTAAAATAAGTTGGAAATAAATTTGGAGAAATTGATTTAAGTGAATGAAGTTAGAATTTTTCTCTGGATAACCAAGTACATGTTTTTAAAGGCAAAATTTTAAAATATAAATTAAATGTTTTGAAGTTGTTTTAAAAAGCAAGTTTTGTAAAATCTATTATTTCTAATATTTAAAGTCTAAAGTAAGTATTTTCTTTAATTTATTTAAGCAGTAATTATTAAGAAGTAAATTAGTAATTTGTTTTTAAAAGTAGAAATCTATTTTTATATTTTATTAAGTAACCTTATTTTCAAATATTCATATGGTATGTATTTTTAACAAATTATTAAAGTAATTTTAACTTGAACGTTTTAAAGCATATTCTTAAAAGTAAAGTGTTTTTAAATTATTTTAAAATCTAGATTTATGCTTGGTGATTCCAGTGAAAATAGAAATACTTGGAATTTATCCTGAGAAAGGCAGATAGTTTTGAAAACTGCTTTCAAAGAAATTTGAAAAGTGAAAATATATCTTGTGAAGATATTTTTGCAATAAATAAATAATTTGGGGAAATTATTTATTGTTTGATGGATGTTTGTGAATAAAAATCGATAGTTAAATCACAGAATATCAATATTGGCCAAATGCGTTGATCGTTTCGAAGAGACCGGGATCGAGATTTATTTCTCGAAAACAACTTCGATCTGGTTTGTACGTTTTCGAGGAAAATGAGTTTTGGATGTGAAGATGGAGCAGTGAAGTGCAAGGGCTAGTCGCTACTAATCCTGAGGATATTTCCAAAATGGATGTAGTAGGAATAGTGCCTTCGGTTCCGTTCGAACCCGGGACGGACTTGTATGGATGAATGCTTGTGAAACATCGTCAGGTGGACGATGGGCATTCTAAGGGATATTGTTCTAAAAGTTAACGCTTAGCCTCAAGCCTCATCAAATGGGAATGACTGAAAATCAGAGGTTATGCAACAAGGCTAGGTGGGTAGCACCCAAGCAGGGTGAGGTCATTCCAGTCTAGATGTCCCTTTTTATTTCGGCTTAGTGGGCGGTTGCTGATCCCAACCGCGGGTGATCTCACTCGGTATTATCCAGTAAGGGATAGTCCCGGCCTTGTGTTGCAGGGTAGCGGACGTACTCCTCAATACGGTGATCTAGGCCCCGTACTGTGACAGGTGGTACCCCAGTGCCTAGTCATTAGTTGGAAATCCATTCTCCCTACGAGCCTTGTACGAGTTTTGTTTGTATTACCCACTCTGTGGCTAGTAGCTGGAATTTAATCATGTAACAATTTCGGCTATTTTATAAGTATTTGTATATAGACCCTATTATAATATCAGAGGATTTCTATAAAAATTGTTTTAGCTATCGTAAGGTAAAAACCCGAAATGTTTATTTGTGGCGTGGTCTTACGAGATGCTTTTGTTTTCAAAGAATTTTCGAAACTTCAATAATCAATTGGGTGTGATTTTCTCACGCTGGTATTCCAGACTGACTCGGGTATTATTTAACTGTAATGCTCGGGTCAGACCGAGTATTATAGAATACAGGATATGATGCTATGGAGCTCAGGAGACGAGCTAGATGATGACACGTACTCTCGTACTTGTTTATATATATATATTCCGCTGTGTTGTGTTGTTGTGTATCCATGTGTATGATATCGATGTTGAGCTGTGATTGTTGTACTCTGATGATGTAATATATAAACAGAGATATTTGATTTGAGTAAAGATCATTTACTATCTATTATATTTTATGCCGCTGCGATGGTTAGACTATTCTCTTCTTCTACCTCTCTTCTTAACCCAAATGGTTCGTATTTCTGTACAACTTGAGCTGATTGTTGTAGAATAGAATTGACTCAAGGGGTACGAATTTGCGGGCTGTTTCATGCTCCCGGTGTTGACTGGTCGCCATAGACCGATCAACTGGTGGGATGCCTAGAGCATGCGCTTCAGGCACTTGCTTCCCACTGTCGACGCTTACATTTTCCCACGTGATCCCTTCTCATCCTAGCATTTAAAATTTGCAATATACAACCCAAATTTACAAATGCATGCACAAGAATACATTTCTAACCATCAAGGCTATGGAATGGGAGAGAAATAATATTACGGTAAGAAATTTGACAAAGAATAAAATGTAAGTTTGCAACCACAAAATTAAACACTGTAAAAACTAAAATCAGCCTAAAAAAAATAACAAGAATTAAACACTGTAAAAACTAAAATCAAAGTGTAATATCCCGAAAATTTTGACAATATCAATTTAATAATTTGTATTTAAAATTAAATTGACATTGATAATTTTGTTAATAATAATTCAAACTGATTTAATGATCATCTTCAATAAATATTCAATTGTTAGATTTTATCTTTTAAAAAAATAAATTGATTTCTATTTATAATATAAATATATAGTTTATATTGTAAATAGATTAGCATTGTTTTAAATTTAATAAATAAAGAATATTTTCTACTTCTAACATTTGTAGTAATTTGAAAATTTGTTTTTATTTAATACATAAGCTTTTCAAAGTTATTGAATAAATAAATCTTGGTTTAGATTTAATAAATGAATCATGATTTAAAATTCTAATATATATATTTAATAATTTGGAAATTTTGATTTAAATTAATATTAAGTTTTTAAAGCTATTTAATAAATAAGTATATGATTTTAAATTATTAAGAAAAATGTTTAAATGTTTAAAATAATTTTGGCTTAAGTTCTAATTTAAATTAATTAACAAAAAGGTTTGTTTGTTTTTTTTTAAATATCGCCTAAATAAAATGAGTAATTTATTAATAAAGACATAATTTCTTTTATAATTATTTTAATTTAACAATGAGTCATTTCTAAAAATAATATTAATAGTGTATTGTTTTACAATTAGATTCTTAATAAAAATAGCATTTGTTATTTCAAATTTAATTTATATATATAACTTGATTTTTAAATATTAGATTTTTGAATTTGATTTAAAATTTCAATATAAATCCAAAGTATAGATTTTTAATTTTTTTAATTTTTATATGCATAAGCTTTATTTATAAGCATAATTTGTTTTTATTTCTTTTAAAAATTTATATACATATTAAATATTAATTAACAAATTAATCAGGCATAACTATTTTATTGACATTTAAATTAAAATACAAATTACTTTACAAAGACATGTGTTGATTTCTTAAAACCTCATTTAACAAATGTTAGAAGATAAACATTTCAATTGACAAATGTTGAAATTTTATACAAGTGTCACATTTTGTTTTAATTTTCTTTTATTTATTAAAATCTGAAAATTTACCTATATAAGTAAACATCCTTCACTCTTGTTTCTTTTTCTTCATTTCCTAATCAAAAGAAAACTTCAACCTTTCTCACGCATCAGTAAAACTCCTCATTTTCCAAAATCAGTAAACATCTTCACATCAAAATCAGTAATTCCCCTCATTATCAAATCTGTAGCCTGCATGTTCAAACCAAAATCAGTTTATAATTGCAGATCAAACTCCTCTTTAAATTGTAGCCTTCCAATTCACTTCAAAATCAAACCTGCATTTTCAAAAATACAAATCCCTGCAATTTCAAATCTGAACCCTGCACCTGCCATTTTCAAAATAAAAAGCAAATCTGCATCATTTTTTCTCTGCAATCTGGAAGCATGCGGCAGTTTTAAATCAAACAAAAAGCAACTGCAGTTTTTAAATCAGGGCCTGCCTGCATTCATTCTTTCAACTTGAGTATTAAAAGAAGCTCTAAATTCAAATTAAGATGAATTTGGAATCTTTGGTGTTGTCTGCAAGTTCAAAGCTTTTCAATCAGAGGCTCTGCTTCGTTTTAAATCAGTGAGTAACTTTTAAAATCTTAAAATATAAATTAAGTTGCATGCTTGAAGGGTTGAATATAAATAAGTATTTCTTGTGAATATAGGTAAAATTGGATGTGAATATTGATTATGTGCAGTACTGTAAGTATAGTGTGCTCTGTTTTGTACCCAGGCTCAAGATTTCTATTTAAAATTCCTATTCTTTTAATTAGTTGCAGATTGGATGTAATTTATAAATCAAAGCTGTTTGATTTATCTTAAGTTAATTTTTAAAATTTTAAGAAAGTCAAATTGAAGTTTGTTGCCTCTGGACATATTGAAATATCACTGCATGTTGATACAAACCAAAAATTCAAACTGTATAATTTATCAATTCAGTATTATAAATCTAAAACAACAACTAAATCATGATTTTTAACATTAGAATCAGGATTTTAGAAATTAGTTGAAAGTACAATTGGGTATTGAACTGAAATGGGATTATTTGAAAATTCTCGTGATCTTTGTATCGAGGAGGCTCGGGGTTTCTTCCAGGTGATGGAGGAGGGTTAGGAGTTGTTGGAAAAAATAGAGGATGGTGATGAAATTCATCAAAGAGGTTGTGGCAGTGAAAATTCTTTTGGAACCCTAGTTAAACTAGGTTAGGATGATCGATCAATCTCGCCTTTTACAATGGTTCGAGTGATTCAAGATTTTGGGAGATGGAAGCTTAGACATATATAAGTTCATGGCTGGAGTTATTGTACATCTGATGGTCGGAGGATTAACGGCGAAGCATTTCCAGGTGTGGGTTGTTGTTGTTCCAGTGTTCCCAGGTTTGGGATTTAGTACTCGAATTTGAATTCGAGGTTAAGTGTACGATCTGATGATTTCATTTGGGTGTTGGAGTGCTTTGGGATGTAGGACGATCATCTCTGATGATCGGAGATGACTGGGGGCGACGTGCATGTGCACGGCCCTGTTTTCTGACGAAGTTTGGTGATGATGGTTTTTTCTCGAGTAGATTTTGTGAGTTGCTCGAAGCAGTAGGGTGATTTGCTCGGGGAAGATGGGTTGTAGACTCGAAGTAAGTTTGTGGTGTCTTGGGCTGTTCAGTGTTTTCAGGTTTTACAGAAAACCTGTAATATTAGTTTTAATTTTTTTAAAAACTGAAGCTTTTAGAGGTAAAGAAAAGTTTAAATCTAGTTTTAAATTCAAGTTTGAATTTTAGAATCCAAGTTTAAATTTAAAATCTCAGTTTTAAATAATAAGAAAAAATATAAAAGTAATAAAGTTTAAAACTTGAATTATTAACTACTTTAAAAGGTAAGTAGGTTGAAATTTTAAAAACTGAAGCTTTTTAAAATATGAGCAAGTTTAAAGTTAAACTTAAATCTGGAAATCAAAACTTAAATATGAACTTCAGTTTTTTTTGAAATTAAAGAAGTTTTTTTTTTAATTTTGAAAGATTTAAACAAAGTGTAAATTTAAATTATTTAATTTTGAAATGAATTTAGTTTCAAACCCTTATGAATTTCTTTTATTAGACAAGCACTTGTTTGTCTTGTAATTTAAAAAGGTTTAAATTGTTTAAAACTTTTTTTAAGTTTAAATTATATTCATTTTAAACTTCATATTTGAAATGAAATTTTAAGATAAGTTCAAAAGTAAATTTGTTTTCAAATAAATTTGTTAATGACAATTTAAACATAATTAAGAAATGTTTTATCTTCTTTGAAAGTCAAAATGAAGTCAAAATTTAGTGTTCAATGGCGGGAAACATCAGCTATCTTTGAAATTTTAATGGCGTCTTCTTCTTCTTCTTCTCCTTCTTCGTCTTCTTTCACTTTAGATTTTGCCTCATTTCCTCCACTTGTTTCTTCCTCTTCTTCATCGCTATCTTATCAATCTGCCCCATTGATTTCATCTTCTTTCGCTCAATCCTCATCTCTCCATCTTTCTTCTGTCTCACATCAGTTTGGTTCTGAGGCGTCTTGTATAAAAAGTGTCTCATCTCCTTTGAATGCTAATTGGTCTTCTCTCTTCAAATCTCTTCCTCGTAATGCTGGATCTTACAAGCCTATTCATTTTGATATTCCCAGGGATAAATCTCCTAATGTTTTACCGGATCTTGTTAAGGAGGATGGATTAAAGTACTGGAATAATCATTTAGTTGGATTCTTTTTGGATGGTACGCTTTCTTTTTTAACTGTTGTTAATTTCTAGGTTTTGGAAGATTAAAGGTGAAGTTGACTTTAAATCAGATGGGTGCAATTTCTTTTTCAATTTTTCCAATCAAGAGGATAAGGATCAAATTCTTAATTCGGATCCAATTTTTATAAGGGGTAGAATGTTCATAATTACTAAATGGGATCCTTCTATTGGTATCTCTCAAGCGCAAATCAAAAGAGTACCTGTGTGGATTCATTTTCATAGAATTCCTCTTATATTATGGACGCTGGTAGGGATTAATTGGTTAGCTTGTCATGTTGGTAGACTAATTTGTATTAATAGTAGTACTGAGAAACTGCAAAGATTTAAATACGCAAAGGCTTTAGTGGAGATTTCACCTGATTTTGAATTACCGGAATATATTGCCATTCCTGAATTGGGAAATAATTGTCCTGATGTTAAATTATCATATGACTGGAGGCCAAAAATATGTACACATTGTAAAATCTTTGGCCATGATACTGTCAGATGTGAGTTAGTAAACAAGATTAAAGAGAATGATGTTAACAAGGTGGTTAATTCGGCTGAGAATGGTGATAAGAACCAAAGTGATCATGGATTTACTAATTACAACATAATTGATCAAAACTGGAAAAATGTAGAAAAGAGGAATAAGGGAGTATGGAAGAGGAAGGAGACAGTGGCTAAAGAAAAGCTTCAATTAAATGTTGATCCTATTATAAGCATGGAAATTGGAAAAGGAAAGAGTAGTGAAGGAAGTAATGTAAATAGTTCTTCATCTTATTCAACTGTCACTTCAAATGCATTTTCAGTTTTATCTAATTCTTCTCTTGATTCAAACAATAACCATGTCATAACTCTGGAAAGTATACTTGGTAGTTGTAGTGATGCAATACCATCTTCTTCATCTTTTTCCTTTGACACTTTATCCAATTCTTCAATTGACTCTGTTCCTAAAGTTGTATCATCTGTTTCCTCCAATAACTCTACTTCTGGTTCTTCTTCTTGCAGTTCACAGTTTAGTTTTCAGTCTCCATCTATGTTTGGTTCTAACACTTCATTACCATATCTGCATTTATCTCCACCTGATCATATTATTCTCCCACCTTCTTCTAAATCAGGTGAATGTCTGGAAGTCATAATTAATAAAAGTATTACTAGCTCTCTTAATTCTGGTGATTTGAATAATGGAAAATATTTTAAGGCTCAGGAAGTTTTTCCTTTATCTTCAACAAAAAATAACTCTCATTCTAGACATACAAGGAAAATCCATCACCTCTGCTTCCTCCTCTCCCCGTGAAATGAATAATATTGCATTTTGGAATATAAGGGGGGCTAACTTACCCTCTAAACAGGTTGAGATTAGGAATCTTATCAAGGAAAATGATATTTATTTGATGTGTGTTTCTGAAACAAAGCTAGATATTCAATCTACTCTAAAGGCTGTTCATTTGATATCTCCTTCTTGGTTACGTGATCATAATTTTGTTGAATCTAATTATGGCAGACTTCTAACATTATGGAATCCTCAAATCTTCAAACTTTCCAAAATTATTGCCACTGATCAATTCATTCATTGTAATTGTGTTCATTTGCCCTCTAACTCGAATTTTCTCTTCACTTCAGTTTATGCTCAAAATTCTTTATCATTGAGACAGGTTTTCTTGGATCAACTTCCAACTCTAACTTCTTCTTCTGATCCTTGGTTGATAGGTGGTGATTTTAATTGTATGCTTGCTTGTAATAAAAAATATGGTGGTTGTCCTTTATCTCTTAAGGATATTACTCCTTTAAATAGTGCCATAAGTTAATCTAATCTAATCTCAGTCAAATCTTTTGGTTCAGATTTCACTTGGTCAAATAGTAATAGGAGTGGTAATCTAACTCTCTGTAAACTAGATCATATTTTTATAAACATCCCTTTCCTTCAAGTCTGGCCCAAATCATTCTATGATGCACTTCAGCCTTCCTTATCAGATCACTGTCCTTTAATTTTTCATTGGGGAGTTGATGATTTTTGTGGACATAAACATTCTTTTTAATTTTTGGACTAAGCATGTAGATTATCAAATTATTCCTAAACAGGTTTGGAATATGCAATTTGGCAGGAATCCTTTAGCAAATGTTTCTCTAAAGATGAAGGCTCTCAAATTTCACTTAAAGGTCCGGTCTGCAGCTAATTTTGGTAATGATTCTAAGCTTTCTACTCATATTAGGAATGAGCTCATTAAGGTTCAGGATGACTTGAGTGCAAGACCATATGATATTCTTTTACAACATGCTGAATTGGAACTAAGGAAAAAACTTGAACAAGTTATTGAAAGGGAATTGTCATCACTTAATTAGAAAATTCATTTGAGAATAGAGAAGGAGGCTGATAGGAATACTAAGTATTTTCATAATTTTCTAAAAGTTAAGAGAGCTAGAGAATGCATATTTCAGATTAAGGAACTGAATGGTAATATGGTGAAATCTTTTGATGGTATTAATGATGCATTTGTTCAGTATTTTTCATCTATCTTAGCTCCTTCCAACTCTTTTAAACCTGATATACAACCTCTATTTGATATAACACTTCCAACCTTATCCATTTCTCAATCTGATTCTTTGATATATGCCATTTCTGCTAATGAGATTAGATCTGCAGTTTTTAGCTTGGATAGTAATAGTTGTGGAGGTCCAGATGGCTTTAATGCTCATTTTTTACAGCAAAGTTGGAATATAATTGGGTTTGATATTGTCAAAGCTATACAATACTTTTTCCTTAATAACAAACTTTCTGCTGGTCTATCTGCTACTGCCATCACCTTAATTCCTAAGATTCATAACCCTACTACAGTTGCTGATTATAGGCCAATTTCCTGTTGTAACATCATTTATAAAATCATTTCAAAAGTGTTGACTAATAGATTGCAATTAGTTCTCCCATCCATTATTTCCAATAATCAGGCTACTTATATGAGTGGAAGATCCATTAGTGATAACATTCTCTTAACTCAAGAATTATTGTTAGGATATGAAAGGAAAAATATATCACCTAGATGCATGTTGAAGCTGGATATTAAGAAGGCATTTGATTCTATTGCTTGGAACTCTATTTTAGCTATTATGTCTAGGATGAATTTTCCTAAACCTTTTATATCATGGATTTTCACTTGTATTTCATCACCAATATACTCAATTTCGAGAGAGGGTGGTCTGTATGGTTATTTTAAAGGTACACAGGGTGTTAGGCAAGGTGATCCTATTTCTGCCTATTTGTTTATAATTGTCATGGAGTTGCTCAATTCAATGTTGATGGATCTAGTTTTAAAGAAAGCACTTGATTTACATCCTAAATGTAAACATCCCCTCCTTACTCATTTTCTTTTTGCTGATGATCTCATCATCTTTACAAAGCCTACTTATAGTAATATTCAGTGTGTTATCTCTTCTCTGCAATTCTTTTATTCCATTACTGGCCTTCAAATAAATCTTTCAAAATCCAATATACTTGTTGCTGGTTTACTTACTTTGAAGAAGATTGATATTATTAAATGCCCAGGGCTTTAGGAATTACCTAAAAATTCATATTATTTGCGTTTGCCTATTATTAGCTCTAGAATTACCAAGCAAAACTGTTTGCCACTTTTTGAAAAGATAATTGCAAGGTTGCAGTTATCGCCATCTAATAAATTGTTACAAGCTGGTAGGCTCACTATTATTCAATCTATTGCTGTGGCTATGACTACATATTGGACTAGACACTACATTCTTCCAATCAAGCAGATTAATATGATTTCTAGTGCTCTAAATAAATTCCTCTGGCATGGTGACCCTTTCACAAAAAAGCTCATTCCCATTTCTTTCTGCAAACTGTTTGATGCTAAAAAGAATGGTGGACTTGGTATTACTAATATTTTTCAATGGAATAAAGCTGCTATTTCTGTTTATTTCAATAAGATTTTTGCAACTGATAAAAACTTATGGTCTCAATGGGTTAATGAAAATCTTATTGGAAAGAGGAATTTCTGGACTATGACAATACCCCAAAATTGTAGTTGGAGTTGGAGATGTATTCTTAAACTAAGGGAAACTTTCTTACCTTTCATACAATGTAATTATGCTTTGATTAAAGGATTATCTTTTTGGCATTCTCTGTGGGCTAAACAGGGTCTAATTTTAAGTACTTTAGTAGATTACAACTTGTGAACGAATTCTGGAATTTCAGAAGAAGCTAGAGTTGATGAATTTATGCATGATGATAGTATTGTATTACCTTATTCCAGCTCCTTTCAGTTAAGAAATTTGTGGAATCTCATTACCAGTAATCCAATTACAATTAGTGATAATGCACTAATCTGGTCAAGAAAAGGTAAAAACCATTCTATCAGGCTTGTGTATAACTATCTTTGTCAGAATGTTTCTGTGTTCCCTTGGCATTCAAGAATTTGGAAAACTGGTTGTTCTGCAAAGGAAAATCTGTTGTTGTGGAAAGTGATGACAAATGTTTTGAATACTAAGGACAAGCTTTGTAGAATGGGTATTATTTCAGAGGATTTATGTGTATTTTGCAAATCAGAACCTGAAACTAGTACTCATTTATTTTTTGAATGTCCTTTTGTTTATCAAATATGGTATAGGCTTTTATCTAACAGTGGTTTTTATAAGCCTTCAGCTGTTAGTTCTATTGAATGGTTTAATGTATTCAAAGCAACTAGATGGAAGACTCGTACAACTAGGCTTTTGCTAAAGCTTCTAAGAAATTGATTTATGCTGTATGGTCTGAAAGAAATGATAGAATATTTGGTATTGGTGGCAAGAACTCATCTCAGCTTTACAACATGATTCATGGCAGTATTTTGAGGGATTTAAAGATTGATAATATTTGAAGTTCGATGATCATAAGGAACCGTTGGCATTTAGTTTCTCTTCTGTCTGGACTGAATGCAATTATGTCTTCAGCTTGCATAATGTGTTTTTTCTGGAAGTGAAGTCTAGTTTCATATGAAGATAAATTGCTCCATGAATTGATCAATATTGTCAGTTTAGTTTACTTTTGAATCATGGTTAGTTCAGTTCTGTTCAAAATTGTTGTAACTAAATTTTGTGTTTGGTTGTATTATTGTCATTGTTTTTTGTCATGATAATGGGTTTGTGTGATACCATCGTAATTGCTTGTAATGGTATATTAGTCAATAAAATGAGCTTATGCTCTTGCTTTTCAAAAAAAAGAAATGTTTTATCTTAAAATTTAATTAAGATTAATGTTTTGAAATTAATTTAATTAAGAAGATAATTAAGGAATAACTAGTTAATTTATTTAATTAATTGATTTGGGATAAATTAATTGATTGAGGGTTAATCAATTTGTAATTAAGATCATTAATTAGATTATTAAATTAATGATTAAAAAATTATTAATTAAGTAATTAAGTTATAATCAGGGTTAATTTATCAAATAATTAAGGATTAATTAAGTTACAGTTAACACTTAATTAATTAAATAATTATGAATTAATTAATAGATAATTAAAGATAAATTAATTTGTAATTAATAATGGTTAATCTAAGTTAATTACTTAATGAAGTAATTAAAGAATGGTTAATGAAGGTCATTAACTAGGATTATTTAATAATTAATTAATGTGGTTAATTTTAATAATTAATTAGATTAATTAATGTAATGATAATCATTTGTGAATTATTTAAGTGTAATTACTTTATGGAAGTAATTAAGGAATTAATTACTTAATTTAATTAATTGAGTTTATTGGGATTAGTTTAAATTAATTAATTAAGTTTAAATAATTTTAAACACTGGATGTTTTGATGATAATTACTTAATGTAATTAAAGGATTGAAATTACTTAGTGAAGTAATTGATTGGTAATTACAGGTTGTATTTACTGGAAGATGTTTTTAAGAATGGAAGTGATTTGGAGTATAATTACTTAGTAATTAATCAAGGGATTGATTAAGAAATTAATTAAGGAATAATTAATTTGTTTTAATGAGGTAATTAAGTTAGTTAATTACTGAATATGGTTAATCAAAAGGGATTAATAATTATGGGTTAATTACTTAAGGTAATTAATTTAAGAGGATAATTAATTAAAATGTAATTAGGGATCACTAATTTGTATAATTAATGGTTAATTAATCAATGATAAGTGATTAAGGGTAATTAATTAATGTAATAATTAAGAATTAATGTAATTAATTATAGTTAATTAATTAATTGAAGTAATTAAAGGTTAATTACTGTTTTTGGTTAAGAATAATTAATTTGTGAAATTAATTAAGGATAATTACATGAATGTAATTAAAGGACAATTAATTAAGGGGAATTAATTAAGGTGATTAATTTGAATGATTTGTTAATTGATTGTAATCAATAAAATGGTTAAGTGAGCAAGATTTATATTGATCAAGTAATTAATTTAATTTATTTTAAATTAATGAAAGATGAAGTAATTAATCTAATTCACTTTAAATTAATTAGAGATGGAGGTAATTAATTTAATTCATTTTAAATTAATTATAGATGGTGTGATTAAGTAAATCTTTGCTTATGTATGAATGGATGACATTGATTGCCTTGAATGGTTGTGATATCAGAAATTAGATAAGTAATGTTGTATGGTCTGAATGCTTTGGTTGCATTTTGATGATAATACAGATTATCTATTGTGATGATGATATGGATTACTTATTTTGATGATAATATGGATCATCTGTTTATTATGATGATGTTGATTATCTATGGTGATTTATGAGTTATCTATCTGTGTATATATAGATAATTGAATTGTTTTAAACTTTAAAACAACTTGGACCTAAAATATGGCGTTTTGGATTTCAATGAGACCAGGATCGGATTTCCATATTTGGATATCCGAAAACCACATCGATCCAAATTAACGATAGGTCGTGGATCTCAAGTGAAGATGAAGATTCAGAGTGCAAGGGTTATTGTCGTTAACTCTGAGGGTGATTCCAAAATGAATGTAACGAGATAATGCCTTCGATTTCATTCGAACCCGGAACGAACTTGTATGGATTGAATGCTTTCAGAACATCGTCAGGTGGACGATGAGCATTCTCAGTGATATGTTCTATAAAGGTAATTGTAGCCTCAAGCCTCATCAACCGGGAATGGCTAAAACATGGGAGTAGCAGCAAGGCAAGTGGGTCATTCCCAAGTAGGACGAGATTTTCCCCTGTCTAGAGGTCCCTTTTATTCGGCTGTGTGGGCGGTTGCTAGCTACAACTGCGGGGTTGTCTTGTTCGGGACTGTTCAGTAAGGAATGATTCCGGCCTTGTGTTGCAGGGGATTGGGAGTGATCCTCGGTACGTTGATCTAGGCCACGTACTGTGACGGGTGGTACCCCGGTAGCCCTGCAATTGTATGGAATCCAAAATCCAATAAGTGTCGTACGTATTAGTTGTGCCCAACTATGTTGGAACGTGAGATGTAAGCATTCCAGCTATTTCTGTATTTTACTTGAAAACCCTAGACATTATTATAATATCACTTGTTTCCTATCAAATGTTTTGGTTAGCGTAAGGTAAAAAACTTTTTCATGTTTATGTGTGTGAAGTCTTACGTGATACCTTTCTTTTCAAAAGGTTTTTAAAAGTTAAGCAACCTTAACCTGCTACTCACACCAGACCCATGTATGGCCCAGAGTTTATCTTCTGTTTTCTTAAACTCTTGGGTACTCAAATTTTTACGAGTAGCCAAGGGATTCAGGTTAGCTTTGATGAATTGTGAAGGAGCAATGGAGCAGGAGGCTTCTGCGTGTAGATATATAGTTTTCCGCTGTGTTGGTTTCTCTGAGTAGTTCCTTGTATTGTATTGAGTTGTATAACTAGACATGTGTTTATAACTGTCTAGTATGTGATGTGTAATCTGTGTAACTTTGATAATGATTGTAAACTATGTAATATTTATGTTATTAATATAATTTATTCGTTCCGCTGTTTAGATTCTGATGTTGTTTCTTCTTTCTCTTCTTTCTTTTCTCTTTTCTATCCCTTTCTTTCTTCAAGATGATACAATTTTCTGTGGTGAGAAAGTCGGGTCATCTCACAATGAACTTAAACGATATAATAGACTCTAAACCCATTATCTTGAATTTCCTACAATTTTTGAGAATTTAATTGAATTAGTTTGGGGTTTCCACTACTAAGGGTTGGAGAGGAAACTTGATTTATTTTCTAGATTTTAGTTTATTGTAAGCCGAGATAGAAAATACTTCATATAGAAAATACTTTGACTTAGGAAAAGTCCACTTAGTTGAATTATTTATTTTTGGGATTTGGCTTTAATTTTATAACCCAACAAGATGATATAATACCTCCTTTTAGTTTAATTTACTAATAGGTTTCCTAAAACAGAAATGCTCAAGCACTCAAAACAATATCCTAGAAATTCATATAGGGAATCCCTTAAGTAAAATTTAATAATGAATACTTATTTTAAAAAGTCCACACTTCTCCAAATGCACTTTTATTTCAAAATAAAAGATTAGACTAAATTAACATTTTCTTTCCAATTTAAATTATAAAATATTTAATTGAAATAATTGAAAGGTTTTATTATCTTTCTAAATGAATAAAATTCACATTTTTACGTAAATCTCTAATTTAAATAATTATTTATTTAAGCAACTCAAAAATTAAGGTTGTTACAAAACTGGTCCCTGGAACATTGTTCTAAGCATGTATTACTTGGGCCTTGCTAAAACTTTTAAAAGCTTTTTACTATTTTAAAACTATGTGTGAAAACTATTCAATTCAAGTCACATTAGAATCAATACATTACTTTCTGCCATTTGATACCATTATATTTAGTAATAGAATCTAAATTGCTTTTTTGCTGTTTAAGTTCTTTATTTCCTTTTATCCTAATAAAAGATTACATTAGTTCCAATTTGGCTATTGGGATTAATCGACAATTTTTTAGTACAATTCTTATAGGGAATAAAGAAGTGGTCGATGATGTTATCAGCTAATTTGTAGTTAATCGGGTACTATTTAAATAATTCATTATCATAATAATGGTTCCAAAATTTTCTTTTTCTTTTTTTTCAATATTCAGTTACAATGAGTTACACAAATTTCAATATGGATAAATTTAAACAAGTACAATTTGCATTATGATATTCTTTTTTTTACAGTTTAGGTATAATACATATAACATTGTATTTTATACACCGCTCTATTACACCATTTACTTCTTAGTTACATTGGTTTCTATTGTACCCAATTTGTTTGATGAAGTGTTAAAATAAGAAAATAGAAACATTTCGATGCAGACTTCCATAACGAGCTCACATTTCGTTACTTTTATTTGTTTAACATGCAAGAATGTTGATTAATTTGGTCTTTTCAACTTTGTATTCATGTTTGTGACTAATGCATTATAGTCTTTCATTAAAACATTTTAGATTTCATTAGTTTTAGAGCTATCGATGGATACAGAATTAAGAATGCTTACTTCAAATTTGGTTAAATGAAATGATGCTTATTCTTTTTTCTATCTTTACTTTTAATGTATTCAAGATTGATTAGGCTGCATTATGTCAAGCTGGTCCTCGTACCTTCACTTATATTTAATATAATTTTGTTTTGTTATATTTGATCCCTAATTATTTAATTCCTTCACTATAGGTAATTAATGCTTTTTGGTGCAAAAGCTGGCTAGTTGTCACATTATCCAAGTGCTTGAAGCTCTTTGGTGTCATAAACATATGTTTTTTGGCTTTGCACATTTTGTGTGGTAAATAATTGGTGCATATGTTATGAAAACTTGTCTTATTGATATTGTCTGATCTTGATTTATGGATGTTGTGAAAATTTGGATATGTTTTATATATAAATTGTTTTGAACCATTTAAATGTGTTTATATGATCATTGTATGATGTTGATTTGAATATCTTTTAGATACTGGTTAATGATGTCATATTACAATGCTAATACTAAATTTCTGTGATAATACAACATAACAAAGTGCTGTAAAAATAAAAAAAATAAAAGACGACACTTTTTACGTGTATATATTAACAATGTTCAATAACTGTTGTTAGAAGTATAGAAATTGGTGTTACGTGTGATTTAACAACATTTATTAAACGCTGTAACATAAATATTTACAGCATTTAGAAAACATTGTCAATTCAAAGCTTTTAATTGCATTTCGTTTATGCTATTACATATTTTGGATCTATAATAGTATATCATTGTACAACGATCATTAAAATTCTTTTACAACAATGATGTCATTCTTTTTATCCCTTGAAAAGTTAATTTTGGTGTAGTGATCCAAACTCAAGACTAGAGTCTACATTCTTTAGATGATCCTAAGGTAAAACGCTTATTAGTTAGCCCAATAACTTTTAATATACTTAATATTGATATTCAAACCAATTTAAAACATATTCTAACTTGCTACCTGTGTAGTTAATGCCCCGCTATTACCCCGCTACAACCCTGCTATATCTTGTAGCGGATTTTTACCGCTATGATTTTTCCATATAGCCCCAAAATATAGCATTTCCGCTTTAATCCCCGCTATTTCCACTATATTCCGTTATTTCCGCTATATTCCACTATTTCCGCTATATCTTTTTTAATAAAATGAATTGAAAAATTACATTTATACATTATAAAATTATGAAACTAATTTATTTGATTTAATTTTTTAATATATTTTCAGAAATGAAAATACTCTAATATTCTACCAAATTCAATTATGTTATATAACAGTTTTTCGTTTATTTAAATTATATCCGCACATGTTTTTATTTAAAATTATTTATGTATTATTTATAATTCAATTGAATGATTATTTTTCATTTAATTACCATTTATATATTTGTAAAAACATTAAGTACTAGTTTATATGCTATTTTAGAGCCATCCGCTATATCCCGCTATATCCTCGCTGTATCCCCGCTTGCACCTCCACCGCTATGAATCTACCGAACGCATTAACTACACAGCTTGCTATATTCTTAATTTAAGTGCTATTTTGTAATAGCCATAATTTTGAATTACTCTAATAACAAAATTAATGACTTAAATTGGAGATTTAAATAAGAAATTGAATTTTTCAGATATTGAAATATGGTGAAATTTGAATCTATATCCTTTTATGAAAAATGATAAATTCTTTAAAAATGAGAATTCTAAATTTAGTTGGTATTGGAAAATTTAAGACTTAGAATTCATATTTTGAAATTTATAAACAAATTAGTTTTTATAAGAAGAATAGAGATTTTATTTTGGTAAACCCTTTCTATTTATTATAAAGAAGAGTTAAGAAGTGTTAAATTGTAAGTAATTAATTTTAAAAGATATATTGAGACTTTATTTGTCAAATTATTCACATTGTTGAAAATAAGAGTTTGAGAAAAGATTATTTGTAAATAATCAATTTATAGTTGAATATTGAGATTAGACTTAAATTATTGTATTAAAACTTTTGATTTTATATATTATAAAAAAGACAATGAATTAGAGAATTGATTAGTAATGATCACTAGAAAGTGTAATTGAAATTTGCCTAAAGTTTTATTTGAAATAAAATTCAAAAGAGAAGTAGAATAAAATAAAAATTGCGATAGTATATTTGATGTTGGGTTAAGTTTTCATAACCTAAAGCCCATTAAGCTATTAAGAGTGGAAAAGCTTGTTTTCTTTGCCATTATACGTTAAAGTACTTTTGTAGTAAAAAGGAAACATAAAGGACACTTTAGCATCCTCCTCTTTAAACTTTAAGGAATCCTTACTCTTTTTAATCCAAAATAAATTATTAGAAAATCAAATAATTCAGGCATTGACCTCAAACCGTATTGCTTCTTACATACCATTTGATTTAAGATACAGCAATGTTTTAATTCTTGTTTGTTCTTTTTTCAATTGAGACTTTTTCCAGGGTTTTCTAGAATAATAAAAGCAAGGCCAATTTCTTCAAATTGGCAAGCTTCTTCATGGATACGAGGTTAGTAAATCTCATCACTACCCCTAATTCTATTTGCATGTTGTTAGATAAGATTTTCGTTATGAATTCTCGATGATTATTGTTTGAATCATTGTCCACTAAACTCTTGCAGGAAAAAGCTAATGTTAAAACATTTTTAACCTCTTCGAGTGACCTAAACTAGAATACTTGTGTGGTTAATTGATGAAAACATGTTGCATGCTAAATTTGGTTCAGTCAGTTTCCAGAATTGGTGTAATCGTTTCTTGTGATGATGCCTAGAGCTTTCAAGCTCTAGGAGGCTTAACCAGTCGGCCGTTAGGCTCCACCAGTCGACCGTTAGGCTCCACCAGTCGACCACTAGCGGTCGACTGGTGGGAGTCCACGGTCGATTGTGTAATGACCCAGATTTTCCGACATTTAATTTTGAATATTTAAATGGTTTTAAATATAGGATTTGGAATATAAATTGATTGTGAATATGAAGATTTTGGTTGTAATTTATAGAATGAATTTTAATTTCAAATATAGCGATTTATCATAATACAGAAATGGTGAATAATTGAAATTTGAGTTGAATTTGAATCAGAACAATTTCTAATATTGATATAAATTATATTTGAATTAGAATTGAGTTAGTAATTTTTTTAAACTGAAATTTCAAGTGATTTCGTCAACTTTTAAAATCGTCGAGCTAATCGACGCGTTAAAATAATGATCCGGGGCTCAGACTTGAAATTCGATGAAACTAGTTCCAATGGATCTGTAATAGTGTATTATTATTGGATTTCAAATTTCGTAGCGTTTAGAGTTACAGTTTGGTCGTACGAGATAGAAACCCATTGAAATTAATATTGAAAATTTAATATAATAATTGGGTTCAAAAAGCTATCTTCTACATACGATCGAAGTTGGTCTCGAAATTTGTTCCATCGTTGTCGAAATAGGGGTACAACATTAGAAATGCCAGACGGAACACCTCGATAGGAATTCGGGATTTCGAGATATGTAATGTGAGATATTTTGAATAAAATAAAATATAAGATTTCAAATCATAGTCTCGAACCACCCTAACCATGTACAGTGTCGGCCTATTTGCCGACCAAAGCTGCCTTCTCTATAGTTTATAATCGTTATGCTTCCTTTCTTCCTTCAGAAACACAATCCATTCAAAAAAAGAGATTGAAATCGAATAAAAAGGGAAAGAGAAGTCACGCGATCAAATTGCGATAGTCGAGGCATGGAGGGCGAGAGCGCGTGAGTGCGCTGATGGAGGCACGTGGCTGTCGTGGTCGATTTTGGGATTGGTTCCGTGCTCAATTTAGAGGAGGGGGCAGTTCAGGCGAGTCGGCATAGTGAGGGGTCTCGTGGTCTCAGGCATGGTTGTGGAAGTGCATTGATCGATCGATGTTAAGGCTTTCGCTGCATCATGGTGCGTGTGCGACTGGATGAGGGCGATAGTGAAGCAGGTGTGAAGTTTTTTCATGCATTTGGGTTTCACAACTTGGTTTACACGTAGCAAAGCAGAGATGGATTAAGGGTGAGGGATTTTGTTATTATTAGTTAGTTATTAATTATATTTAAATTTATGTCGATATTAATATAATTTTATCCTCTTCATATGACATTTGTTTGAGTGAGGTCGAGAGACGTTGCAAATCATATCAATAAGTGCTACACAACCTGGAATTTGTTTGGAATTTTATGGAGTCGGCTGGAATTTTAAATTTAAATCGAACTTTATTCGATTTAATTTAAAATTGGAACGGATTGCAAACTAAAGTCAAGGTGAGTAAATCTCACTAATTTGGATTGCTCAATTGAATTTACAATAATTAAAATTAATTACTAGATGATTCGTTGAATTGATATATTATTATCAATTGAATGTTATATTATATATATTAGTATATATATTAGTAGTTAGGTATATTTCCCGTCGACTGGCGCGGTTGAGACACTATGCGTCCTACATTATAGCGGACGACCCTTTTATTACCCCTATAACCCATCTCGAAGCGGGATTGGTATTTTATGTTACATAACATCTGTGGTTGTAGGGAAACCGGTTGGAGGGATCCAACTGCAGTTCTCTAATATATTGATTGTTTTTCATATATGCCGATATTTGATGTGATTGAATAATGTGATAAGGATTATTATATGAGTTGATATATTGGATGTTATAGTAGCACTGGCCTTAATTTTGGTATTTTAAATACCATAAATAATATTTTTGAATTTTAAAAAGAAATTAAAAAGGAAAATTTGGAATTCAAGACATTTATATAGAATCATAGTATTTTATAAGAAATGTATTTGAATTAAATAAAAGATTCGATTTTCAAACTTTTTTAACTATTTTATTAAATGTTCAAAAAGAGATTTTTGAAAATAACTTGTACAAAGGAATTTTAAACAATAAATTTAATGATATCTATAAAATATGATTTGGAAGTTGAAATCGAGTTTTCGAGTGGATTTGAAATATTAATTGGATTTATTGAGAAATAGATTTTCAAAGGGAATTTTAAATAGAAATTGAATTATAAATGGACTTTTGAAATATGGATATGTTGTTAAAACAGATAAAACGAGAATGATTTATGAATTTATAAATAATATCTATAAATGAAGTAGAAGGACTATAAATTGATAATTATAGAAAAAGAAATGAAATGGATATTAGAAATGAATTTTGGGCAACTAAATGATATTATCAAGGAATATTGTTGACGAGATGATTTCATAATAAGGATATTTTAAAAATTAGGAATAGAACTGGGATGAAAATTTAAATTTATAACCAAAGCTATAAATAAGTAAAAATGATTACCGGGTGTTAATTTGGAATTTTAAATCCACTGTGTGAATTTAGAACGAGATATGGAAATTTGGATTAAAGAGAGAGAAATAGATGATTCTATTTGAAAACTAGAATGGTTATGGATTTGGAATCGAAAACTGATGTATGTGAATCGAGAGAGGTTTATAAATTAGAAATGGTTATATCAGAGTTTAAAAAAATTATAACGAGAAGCAAAGTTAGATTTAAAAAGCAATTATTATTTTAAATAATGTAGTTTTAAAAAAACCGCTACAGGTATTTAAAATACTTCACAGAGTTATATAGCCAAATGAAAATTTGATTATTATAAATAAACTTTGTAAGTCCATGTATATTATTTGAATCTAATAGGAAATCAGTTCTATTATTTACTCCAAAGGTATTTTGATATTTCAAATAATTATTATTCTTTAAAAATACTTATATATATGGAGTTAAAAATAAGTGATTGAATTTTATTTATAAATGCTTCCGAGATTCGTAACCCGAGTTTATTTAACAGAGTTGAATTTTTAGAGGAAGCTTATAGTGGATCCTAGAAAACTTAGGAAATATCCAAAATGATTTTAGTATAGAAACTCAAAATTTGAATCTGAGTTCATAAAGGAGTTATAAAGTTGTAATTGAGATTTTAAACAAGCATAATCAATTTCCGATGTTGAACAAGGAATTAAGCAAAATTCCAGAGATTTTAAGAATCGGAACAATTGGATTAAGGAATTTACAAATAAATTGTAAATATTTTGAGAATACGAAATAAATGGAATACTTTCCTATTTAGGAAATATAATCATGGAGTCAAGAATAATCTTTGAGATATTTCCTAAGTATTGGAAATAAAATAATTTTGTAAATATATATTTATAAATATTTCCTAAGTATTGGACTGGATGGGTTTTGAAATAATTAAGTGTTGATATGTTTAGAAATATTCTGAGTATGGGAATAAGCTTCAAATTTGTTCTCAGATATTGAAATACTAAAGCAAATTGAATATATATCTATATAAAGATATTTTGAAATAAATGTTTGAAGGATTTAATCTATAAAAGAATTAACCATTTGGGGCTCGTGACTGCTTATGTGTGTTATTTGATAGTTAAATAACCGATTATCAAACCTGGCCAAATTCATGGATCGTTTCGAAGAGACCGGGATCATATTTAAATTATCCGAAAATAACTTCAATATGATTGTTACGAATTGTGATATCATGTAGGTAATGAAGACAGTGATTTTGGAGATTTGGTTTTTTCAGACCTAAAACAACTTGTATGGATGAAAGCTATCATTTGCAACGTTGCTTGGAAGGCAGTGTTAGCATTCCAAGTATGAATACTATTCTAAAGGTAAAACATAACCTCAAGTCTCATCAACTGAGAATGACTAAAGTAGGGAAGATGCAGTAGGCCTATGTAGGTCGCACCCAAGTAGAGTATGTTATCACTTTTCTGGATAACCTTGGATGTATTATAATTATGGATACGGTTATGCATGGAAAAGATAGCACTCGTTAGGATGGAAACACCTGGAGCGATAACATATTTGCTACTATCTAGCAAGGGGTAGGTCCGTCCTGTCTTGGCAGGGATCGTTAGGTACGATCACGGTACATTTTTCTAGAGGTGACATATGAGGGCGGTACCTCAGTAGTCTAGTCATTGTATGGAATCCAATATCCACTACGAGCCTGTACGATTTTGATTGTGCCTAACTATGCTGAAACGTGAGATGCAAGCATTTCAGCTATTTTATAGTTTATTTTCTATAGAGGCTATTATAATATCAGATGATTTTGATATAAAATGTTTTGGTTATCGTAAGGTAAAAGCCCGTCGTGTTTATGGGTAACGTGGTCTTACGAGATACCTTTGTTTCCAAAGGATTTTGATAATAGTATTAATTAAAATTGTGTTTTCTCACACTGGTTTTCCAGACTGACTCAGGTGTTATTTTATTATAATGCTAGGGTTAGACCGAGTATTACAGATTCAGGTTAGGATGCTATCGAGCTCAAAAGACGAGCCGGAGGATTTCAGACGTATTATGTGCACTTAGTTATTTCCAAAGTATGTGTGTTATGTTGTATATTAATTATATGTTAGGACAAGTTATTTTAACTGTCCAGATTGATTATTGACTGTTGTACTATGATGATTGTATGTATATTATAGTTTCTTTAAAGTTATTATTTATTATAGTTTGTTCCCCTGCGATTGTGAGGTTTTGTATTGTTATTTCCGTTTCTTCTTTTACCCTCTTCTTTCTCTTAGTTATTCGTCTTTTCATACAATTTGTGTTGGACAAGTGTGATTTAATTCCATCTTAAAGGGATGGAACGACGGTTCGTTACAGATTGATTGATTATCTAGGAGCTTGTATGCTCTAGGTCATCTAACCACTAATTTCACCTATTTTTCGTTTCTTTTGCTCTCTTGATTTCTGTGATTTTTGAAATTTTGATGGTTTTTTATTTTTAGGGAACTTCATTACTCTAATTTATTTAGAATAATATATTTACAGAATGTATATAGTATGAAAATTATGTTTAAACTGTTATATTAAATATATCCTTTAAAAATCACATTTAGGGTTTATATAAAATATGTTATTGATTTCAAAATTCAGGTTTTGAAATATGGTTTTGGATCTTATATTTAAAATTATTTTGATGAAGAAAGATTAATAGAGAGTCTTTAATAATAAAAATGTCCTAAAAGATAATAATAAAACATATATATTAGATTTCTATATGTATATAGTAGCATATTTTATAAACATAGCAATTTTACGGTCGTTAAATCAATATTTAAATGATTTAAAAGAAGAAATTTTCTATATAAAAATACTACTTCTATAAAAAGAGAATGCCAATTAAATGGTTTTGTAGGTACCACTATATCGATAAATTCTTTGACTCATTTGCTAAAATATTTTACTTGAGTGGAATCTATGAGCTTTTATTAAATATTGATGTATCACCGAGTGGTTATGGGATATTGGGGAGATAGTCATTTAATTACGAATTGAAAGTGTTTAATACTTTGATAAGCAATGGTCACTTCAGTGGGTTTTCATGCTCATCTTTCGATTACTCGTTTTCAGGCGATTTAGATGTGTTTTTAGCCTCGTATTTCAATTACTCATCTTCAGGGTAGTTCGACGTTTTTTTAGACCAATCATATATTGTGGCTCGCTTTTAGGATGGACGATTGTGCTTTTAGGCTTGTCTTTGGATAACTTGCTTTCAAGCTTGTTCTTTTGGCTTTGAATTGATTTCATGGCCATCGTTTGGTTTTGACTTGTTTTCATACTCATCTTTTTGTTTAGTCTTGCTTCATGCTTGTCTTTTGGTTTTGACTTGCTTTCATGCTCGTCTTTTAGTTTTGACTTATTTTCTTACTTGTCTTTTGGTTTAGACTTGCTTCATGCTTGTCTTATATGGTTTTGACTTGCTTTCATGCTCACCTTTTGATTTGGATTTGTCAGATATTTTGATTCACCATATTTGAGATGGTTGTTGGTAATAAGCATGATATGTTTTTACAAAAGCTGAATTATTGTGATTATGCCATTTATTATCTAGATGTTGGCATATTATGCAGTTATGACTATATAATTGAAATTTACTTATACTACACTTACATTCTCATATTTTTTTGAATTAGAAGTAGTCCGACCAGTCATTATTAATTAATACTTGGGTCAGGCCGAGTGATTTCAGGTACTAGGACTCATTGACCGTGGATGCAGAGCTAGCTTATGGAGATATATATTTACATATAGATATAAATATATGTCATTTAGACTCTAGACTTCTATGCATGTTGTATGAGCCGATGACTTTTATGTCATTACTTTGAGATATGTTGTAGTTTATATATCTTTACTTGTATTATATAAGTCTAGTATTTCTTTTTCATAGACTCACTTATGTACGTATCTTCTTGTTTTTATATATATTCTATTGTCTTATGTGATTCCGTGTTCTCTATGATATATTATATATTGTTTAGTTCTTATTTGCTAACATGTTTATTGCTTTGTGCCAACACTATACGCATCATATATGATTCATGAGGTAAAGTAAAATGTGTCGGTATTGACCCAGGGGAATATTCACCATTGTTCGCTCCTATCCAACCTTATTCTTTGTATTAGAGAACGATATTACTACATAGTATTCTTTATTAGTACGAGTATAGAGGTATAGCTTGGTATCAGAGCAACGGTTTAGAATAATATATGATATTTGAGATATGAATCTTGGCCTAGACAGACTTACCGTCCCGTCCTTGGGGGTGCATGTAGAATTTAAAATTTATTTGCTGTTTAGGATAATAATATTGGGAATAATCATCGGGATGTGTTTGTAAAATTTTGAACTACTATGCTAATTATTGTTATGAAAATGATATAAAATTTAGAACTCACTTTTGTCAAGAGTGAGAATTAATGGATATCATAGATTAGATCTTTCATGTCTTTAAATTGAATTGTTGTGTCATGATCTATTATTGATCACAGTTGCACAAAAGAAGCTGATCGACTGTCTTCCACTAAGCACATTAATTAGTTTACTTCGTATATGTGTGTTTGATCGGTTGATGAATGCTTGGTAGTTTCAAAATTGTTAGTAACAATTTAACATTTATATCGAGTAGGAATAATTTCTTGAGAGTTTGAAACCTACACAGTATTAATAATAAAGCCTTGCAGTGTCTATAATGATGTAGTTACCGCAAGAGCTATCGAAATTTTTATGCTAAGACGAACATATAATTGGATGGTTGCTTATCGTATGCATGGATGAATGGATGTATCATTGAATGATTATTAGTGAATTATTATTTGTATGAAAATATAAAAGTTTATTTGAAAGTAGTTTAATAAAAAGAATCATCCATTTAAATTAAAAATATCTTTAATAAAGAAATATTTGGTAATATGTTTGTGTTAAATTGCCTTTGAGTGCTTTAAGAATTATGGTCGAGGCTTTTAGCCAACGTTATCGATAGGGATTTTTAAAGAATGGGATGAGATTGTTGTCATAGTATTTTAAGTTATAATATTTTAAAAGTCTAATAAATGTTTTTGGAAAGGGTATAAATAGTATTTAAAGAGGAAATAAAGTTTTGAAGTGTGTTAAATACTATTCCAAAATGAAATGAATGTTTTGGAAATACACACACATGTTTAATGATTTAGAAAGAAATTATCTTGAAGATAAAAAATATTTTAATGATGTATTGTAAGATATATATTTTATTTTAAAAAAAAGAAATATCACATGAAGTTTTGATAATAATATAAAGTGATTTGATATGAGATTGTGTATTATTTGAAAAGATAGGACATTATTTGGAAAATTATTTTAGTAAATATTTTGAGAAGAAAAATTTATGCAGTATGGAAATAGTTCTTATGTATTTTAAAAATTTTATGGTTGAAAATAATTATGATGATAAAAATAACGTGTATCCTTAGGGCAATGTTATTTGTTGTTTTTGATTGATTACGTATAACGTATTATGATCGATATGAATGATAAAGCATATACTTATGAGTTCTAATTTAAATAAAGTTGAAATAAAACCGTAATTCATTGATTTAATTAACTTAAGCTAATAAATTTTGGATAATTTACTTTTGTAAACAAGAATTTTTTTTATGTATATATAGTTATATAAACATAAATTAATTCTAGGAGATTAGCATCTTACAATTCTTGAAATTCAAAAGTGGAAATTTAATATGAAAATAATTAAGGGTTGAAAAAGTATAAGTTTTCATAATTTCTTAAGTGGATAGAAATAGTAACCCCTTAAGGGATAAAATTTTGTGTCACGACATTTTGAATTATGAAGGATTATAATGGATTATAATATTTTTAAGGGAATCTTAAATATTATTTCACATCCTTATTCCTTAATAGATAAGATATTAAGGAAGTTTTCAAGCATCTTTGTCCAAATGGTTAATTGATTTGACTTTGGTGCAGGATGTCACAAGTTCGAAACTTGCTTTCGAACGTTTATTCGACATGGGATATGTTGTCCCAATGATTTGTTGTATATAAAGTACCAGTTCAAAAAAAAAACATATTTAGGAAGTTAAAATCTTATATACCTTTAAGTGATTAGTATTTTATGGTCTTAAAAGATATTGGTCTCCTAATGAATGTAAAGTATTTTTCTAAACAAATTTTGAAATTGTAAGATAAGAAAATATGTGGAGCAAAAGTAATTTTGTACTTTGATGGTATGAAATTATGGTATTGAGGTTTCCTAGGATGATAAATGAATAAGATTTGGTAGAAATGAACACCATAAGAAATATTTATATTATTTGGAAAATGCCAGGTTGAGGAAATTATTATTGAGAAAGGAATTTATCTCGAATGATATATTTAGAATTTAAAAAGTATTCTTGAAATTTTTTTGGATGTATATGTTATGATAAAAGAACCTTGTGATTAAATTAAGAATAAAGAAATTCATTTAGCCTTATAATTGGCCTTCTATTAAAAAGAGTTGAAATCTAATAATTTTAACTTTTTAAATGAAGGTTGGAAAATAAATACCATAATAATGAGTTAATTTTTACCTTATGTAGAAGATGTAAAGATAAGAAGTTTATGTAAAAGAAAAATAATATTATTATCATATTTAGACCAGGGTCTAAGTTTGCAACTAAAGTTTGTTGTGATGATAATAAAAGAGAAGGTGCATGATTTAAATAGATTGTCTCCTAAAGTGTTCGTTTTCTTCTCATAAAAAGATTTTTGATAGAAATATGAATAAATTAAATCTAAAGTACAGCTTGAAAATATAAGTAAGAATATTTGGTTTTTACTCATTGCAAGATTAGTTTGTAAAGTAAGGCATACGTATGAAAAATATTTTCATAAGTATAAGCCTGATGGATAAAGGAAATTTGTAATTTACAACTCTTAACTTTTCAAGAAAATGGAATTTTTTTATCCTAAAACTTTGATAAAAGAATTATAGTAAAAGCATATTGTTTTGGTGTAATATTTTGTTTGGAGTGAGAACTTATAAATGGCCTTGTTGTAGAAAATTTTGTTTTGTAAATGACTATAGTAAAGTGACCAAAACTTTTGATTCTCTTATTTGATTTTGGTGAATCTTTTTGAGTTAGAAATACATTTTAGCATGAAATAACTCTTATTTAGATCACTTTGTCAAATTCTACAATATTTTATGGCTAAACGCTGCTTTAATCTGAATCAAAAACTCAGCCCTGCTAAATATTTCCTGAGTTAAAACATCAACTAGTTTTGGTCACAACTTTCAAACCATTAGTCCGATTTCAGTAATCTGATGCTCTCTGAAAAGATAATACCATAAGGAAAAATTATTACTTTATATTTTTTGTAAGATTTTCAAATATACTACATAGAAACAGACTATTAATATGGAGGACTTAATGACTAGTGTGATTTTTCAATAGTCAGAAATTTGGAATCTAATATGTGGTTGTCGTGGTGCTAAATTCAAAATATTTTTGAATAATTAGCAATCCTCCTACAACATTACTTTACCTTATTTTGGAAAAAGAATATCTTGGATATTGTTTTGAAAAGAAAAGAGATTTATAGATCAATGTACACCTACATTTTTAAAGTAACATGTAGTTGTATGTTTTAATATTAGGATAACAACCAAAAAATTTTGTGGATGCACGGTATGGATTATTTTGGTTTTTTAAGTGTCGCGACTTTTGGGATTCATTTCGTACTGTAGAATAACTTCGAAGTTTTCGAAAACTCAACATGATAAATTGGTTGGTTTACGGTTTAAGTATTATATAATACTCTAAATGAGTTTGTGTAAAATTCATATTTAAGGAAGACCATTTTAAGTCTCTTCAAGCCATCGTTATAAGGGTCTAATAATTGTGTTGAAGTGCACTATTTTTACTTGATGGGTTAATGTAGATCCTGATACGTGCTAAATCGAGATAGTAAATGTATAGTTCTGATTTATTATTATGAATGACTGTATTGTGTGATTGTTTTAAATGATTGGATGTTGTGTATGTATTGTATATTTTTAAAAATGAATGAATTTCTAATGAATATATATATATATATATATATATATATATTATAGACTTTTCTCTGAAGTAGAATTATGAGGACGCAATCTCTTTGATGAGGGGAGTCTGTAACAACCCTGGTTTTTAATTACTCTAATAAAATAAATAATGAATTAAATTGGAGATTTAAATGTGAAATTAAATTTTTTAGGTTTTGAAATATAAAGAAATTTGAATCCGTATCCTTTTATGAAAAATAATAAATTCTTTAACAATGGTAATTCTAAATTTAGTTGTTATTAGAAAATTTAAGATATGGAATTAATATTATGGAATTTATAAATAAATATATGTTTTTATAAGAAGAATAGAGATTTTATTTTGGTAAACCCTTTTTATTTATTATGAAGAGGAGTTCAGAACCGTTAAAATGTAAGTAGTTAATTTTAAAAGATATATTGAAACTTTTTTATTCAGTTTATTCAATTATTGATAAGAAGAGTCTAGGAAATGATTGTTTTGTAAATAATCAATTTATAGTGCATACTAAGATTAGACTTAAATTATCGTATTAAAACTTTTGATTTTATATATTATAAAAAAAGATATTGAATTAGGGAACTGATTAGTAATAATCACTAGGAAGTGTATTAGAAATTGGCTGAAAATTTTATTTGAAATGGAAATTTAAAAAAGTAAGAGATTAAAACAGAAATTGTGATAATATATTGGGTTAAGTTTTCAACCCAAAGCCCTTAAGCTATTAAGAGAAAGAAAAGCTTGTTTTCCTTGCTGTTATATGTTCAAAAACTTTTGTAGTAAAAAGAAAACAAGAAAAAACTTTAGCATCCTCCTCTTTAAACCCTAACACAAAATCCCTCATTTTAATCCAAAATAAATTAATAAAAATTCGAATAAATTCAGGTATAGAGCTCAAAACATACTGCGGCTTCTAGACCATTTGATTTCAGATATTGCAGTATTTAATTCTTGTCTACTCTTCTTTTCAGTTGAGTCTTCTTTTTAAGGTTTTCTAAAATAAGAAAAACAAGACCAATTTCTTCGAATTAGCAAGCTTCTTTTTGGATGTATGGTGTATAAATCTCACCATTACCCCTAATTCTATTTGCATGTTGTTGGAAGTGATTATGGTTGTGAATTTTGGATGATGATGATTGTTTGAATCATTATCTGTTAAACTCTTGCAGTGAAAACCTGATGTTTGAAACACCGTTAACCTAATATGTTGTCCTAAACTAGAATACTTATGGGTTAATTGATGAATACATGTTGCATACTCAATTTGGTGTAAATTATCATACAGGTATTCTAGTTTCAGTTGCCAGAATTGGCGGAATCGTCGCCAGGGACAATGCTTGGAACTTTCAGGCTCCAAGCGACCTAACTAGTCGTTCAATAAGTTCCACCAATTGACCAATAATGGTCGATCAATGGGAGCCAACTGTCGATTGGTCAAATATCCTAGAGCCTGTAAGCTCCAGGCCATTTAACTTCTATTTTCTCCTATTTTCTTCCGTTTCTTCTACTTTCTTAATTTCTAAATTTTTGGAATTTTAATGCTTTATGATTTTAGGGAATTCCGTTATTCTAATTTATTTAGAATGATATATATATATATATATATTATATAGTACAAAAATTACCATTAAACTATTATATTAAATATATGCTTTAGATATCGCATTTAGGATTCATATAAAATATATTATTGATTTCAAAATTCGGGTTTCAAAATATGGTTTTAAATCTCACATTTAAAAGTATTTTGATGAAGAAATATTATTAGAGTGTTTTTAATAATATTAGTGTTCTAAAAGATGATAGTGAAACTATATATATTAGATTTCCTTTTGTATATGGTAGCATGTTTTATAAATATAATAATTTTACGGTCATTAGATCAATATTTAAATCATTTGCAAGAAGAAATTTTCTATTTAAAAAATGCTACTTCTACAAAATGAGAATGCTAATTTGACGGTTTAGTAGTATAAGTGGCATGGAACACTTGTATCACTTTATCATTTAATTCTTCCACTCATTTGATAGAATATTTTACTTGAGTGGAATCTATGATCTTTTAGTATATATATCCAAGTATCACCAAGTGGTTATGGGTTATTTGGGTGAAACTCGTTTGATTACTAATTGAAATTATTTAAACCTTCGATCAACAAGGATCGCTTCAGCGGGTTTTCGGGCTCGTCTATCGATTACCCATTTTCAGGCAAATTAGACGTATTTTCAGGCAAATTAGACGTATTTTCAGGCAAATTCGACGTGTTTCTAGACTCGTCTTATATAGTGGCTTGCTTTTAGGTAGGACCAGCATGCTTTCAAGCCCATCTTTGGATAACTTTCTTTTAGGCTTATTCTGTTGGGTTTGACTTGCTTTCATGCACATCTTTTAAATCTGAATTGTTTTCATACCCGCCTTCTGGTTTTGACTTGCTTTGACGCTCGTCTTTTGGATTTAATTTGCTTTCATGCTTGTATTTTGGTTTCGACTTGTTTTCGTACTTGTCTTTTGGTTTAGGCTTGCTTCATGCTTGTCTTATGGTTTTGACTTGCTTTCATGCTCGTCTTTTGATTTGGATTTGTCAGATATTTTGATTCACCATATTTGAGATGATTGTTTATAAAAAGCATGATACGTTTTTACGACATGGTGAGTTATTGTGATTATGCTATTTATTATTTGGATGTTGGCATATTATATAGTTCTGATTATATAATTGAAATTTACTTATGTTACACTTATGATCTCACATTTGCTGAATTAGAGATAGTCTCCATTTATTATTTATTAATACTCGGGTCAGGCCAAGACATTTTAGGTACTAGGACCCATTGACCGTGGATGTTGAATTATCTTAAAGAGCTTGATATATATATATATATATATATATAAATGTGTATGTGTGTGTCGTTTAGACTCTAGGCCTGTATGCATGTTTTATGCTTTGTATGAGCCGATGACTTTTTATGTCATGTATATTTTAGACATGTAGTATATAAATCTATATTTGTACCATGTGAGTATAGTGTTTCTGTTTTGTAGACTCACTTATGCATGTATCTTCTTTGTTATATTATATATATATATATATATATATTCCTCTATGTTATATGATTATGTGTTCTCTATGATGCATTATATATTATTCTATTCTTATTAGTCAATATTTATTGCTTTGCGTTGATACCGTAAATGTCATATATGATTCGGGAGCTAAAGTAAAACGTATCGGTGTTGACCCAATGGAATATTCACGGTTGGTCGCGCTTATCCAACCTTATTCTCTGTATTAGCAGATGATATTACAATGTAATATTGTTAGTATGGGTATAGAGGTGAGACGTTACATATCTACTCTCATCTTTATATTTCCAAAAACACTTAACTTTAAGATTTACAACAATTCGAAAGCTTTGACTATCCAAAATTGTAATACCTTAGAATTTCATGTATAACTTAAATAATGATTATAATAAATAATAAATGAATTTTAGCTATGGGTAATTTGGTAAATTTTAATAAACGAATAAAATAGTAATTTTTACAAACAATTGAATTAGCTGACAGGATCGCACCATTGTGTAGCTCTTATTTTAATAGTCAAAATGGGGTATTTATTTGCCCAAATCGGATATCTTATGAATGAGATATATGGTTTTATTGAACCGAGCTAGATCATATGTAGATTAAGGTTTTTGTCGAGTCAGGACAGGCCCATAGTTTGAACTAAAAATGAAACCATTTAAGATTTTCCACCTAAAATCCATTTAAAAATTATGTACAGTTCTATTTCTCATTTCACTTCTCATTTTTTGAAAATCAATGGAAACTTCATCTTCCTCTTCCAATTTACCAAACACCAAAATCACAATTCTTAATGAAAATTGACAAAACAACGTGCGTTGGTATCACATCAAGACTCTTTATCATTTGGAGTAAAGATCAAGGGATAATTCGAAGGTTTTAATTCTAGAATTTTCATACAACAGAGGGAATTAGGTTTCTTTAGCGAAATTTGGTGTGTGTGACTTCTCCAATCTTAGTATAATGCGATTATTTTATTAAGAGATGCTTTAAGGCTAATGTAGGATCAAAATATACTACCAAAATTGTATAAATGATAATGCCTAAACCTAAGAAGTAAATGTACGTGTATATGTGTGTATTTAAGAAACTATATGAAAATCAAGTTCGTTTTAGTTTAAGTTGTAAACCAAGTTAAATACCAATTTCATGCTTCGAAATATAAAGCTACCATAGGATGACACCAGTCAACATGTCTATTTAATATAAAATCATCAAAAACCTAAATATGAAGTTTAAATCAAATTCTATAAGAAAATACTTTTAAACAGAAATAAAATTCACATTTTCATCGGTGCACTGGTGGATGCACCACCAGTCGATCGGTGAACACCCAAATTTGGGATTTCAAGCAATTTAATTACCTGAATTAACGTGTGCTGCTTTGATTTCTTAGCATGGTGATTTCTAAGATTTCTCTTAACATTTTTATAGTTTAGTTAGTTGTTGTTTGGATGCATAAATTAATGTATGGATGTATTATGTGTGCTTTGGAATATAAGTTGGTTATACTATGAAAGTATGGTGGTTGGTTTGATGATGATAAGGCTTGATACATGGATTTACAGTTATCCAAGCGGGGAATATGTAAGACCCATAAGGAAATAATGGGATGTGATTATGGTGTGTATGTCCTTGGATGTCATAGTTGATATAGTGTACATATATAGTTCAAATAGATGACGAATAGCTGAATATTGTTGTATATGTGATAGGTCCTTGATTCATGGGTATTGGCAAGGCGTTCTCTATAAAGCATCGAGGTTTGTCCAGGAGTGTTTTGATGTAGACAACAGTCGACCTGTAGTAGACGAGGCAACACCAGGCATGAGCCAATGCGTGATTATCCTTTACCGCACATGGCGAAACTAGATAGTCATTGACGTGTAATTCTTTATTACAAGGGGCGAGAGCGGACTACTTTTAAGATTATACTTAAGCTTAAATCATGTTATATTACTGTCATAGTAATGTACTTGTATTAGATTTGTTACACTCATGTAGACATATGTATAACCACTCCTAAGTTTTTCTATCTACACTCTTCAAGTTGATGGAGTCCGGAGGTGAGATGGGTTTGGAGGAAGTACTTGTAAATATTATATATACTGTAAATAAAGTATGTATTAAAGACTTAATGTGACAATGTATGGTGTTGATTGGATTTGGATTGTATAGACTTATGTGTTGGTATTAGAATTAGCAAACCTATATTTGTATTTGTTTGATACAAAGTATTTATTTGACCATCTGCTATGAGATTCTGAAAGTTATTAGCAAGTTCATTTTTATCTTATGCTCTCTCCACATATATCATATTTGTATCTTCCAACAACTCGCCATTTTGGGACTTCGTTGTGTATATACGGGGTTTTAAAATGGTAGGATGTTACATTTGATATTAGAGCATTGGTTATAGGATTAGGGACATATTGAGAGAGCACGGTAATATATTTTATAAAATATATAATATATAAAAGGTAAAATTAATATTTTTAATAAGTCGTAACCTATTTCGGTCTTTGATAATCTATTTATCTATTAAGGAGTTGCTAATGAATCTCATTTACAAATAACTAAAGTATGAATAATTCAGAGGAAACTGTAACGGGGACCAATGCTAGTAGGGTTAATATTGGAGCATGTGCTAGTACTCAAGTAGATGTCTTTGAGATTACTGGCGTAAACATGCCTATTTGGTTCCACGGATATCTCTAAGAAACTACTCAAACTAGCACCACTACCACCCCCAGCGAACCCATTCATATAGCTGAAGCTATGGTTGCTGTTCCACCACCTTATGTTGACTTTCCAATGATCTGTGAAAATTTTGCCAGCTTAGGTTGAAAACCATATAATGGGATAGAGTCATAAGCAGCAACTTAAATATGGCTATCAAACTGTGAGAAGATTTTTGGGTTATTAGGAATAAGTGATGTGATTAAGAGGCAGTTAGCAGTTTGGCATCTACAGGAGAAGCTAGTGAATTGGTGGGAGATTGTTATAGCTGATACTAAGAAGAATACTATTACTTTGAAGGTATTCGAAAGGAAGTTTAAGTTAAATTATCTCTGGAGATGAGAAGGGAATGGTACTAAGGAGCTTATTTAGCTTAAGTAAGAGGATATAACCATAAAAGAGATGTGAACAAATTTGGGTTGGCAAAGTGCAGATTTGAATTGATTAATATTCAAGAGAAGAAAGCTAAGAAATTTGCTAATATCCCCATAGAAGGAGTTGGCTTTGAATCTAATATAATTAGGAGAAACTTTTGAGAAATTGGTTGAAGATTCTTTATGAAATACTATGGATGGAAATGTAAATAAGGAGCAAGTGTCTTGTGGAGATAAGAATAAGCTCAAGAATGAAGGATCATAAAGTAGACAGAATAAGAAGTAGGTTACTATGTGTTGAAAGTGTAATAAAGTAGGACATATAGCCAAGAATTATAGGGTGAACCTTTAGGGAATGAAGTGTCATCAGTGTGAAAAGATTGGACATTTGGCAAAGAACTGTAGGTTGAAACCATCAGGACAACAAGGGAAGTCGGGACAACAAGAAAGGTTGAAAGTGGTTAAGTAATTATTGCTAGATCAGGCATTATAAGAGGAATTGTCCAGCATAGTAGAAAGAGGGCCAGATCATTAAAGCATATGCATTGGAAGCTCTATCCACTACTAGTACCAGCAGCCTAGGAGAAAGGGAAGTCGGTTATGGAAGATGTGTTATTACTATCTGATTTGCCTACCATGTTTTCATTTGACACTGGTGCATCACATTTATTCATATCCTATGCATTAGTGGAAAGGTTAGGAGTAATCCCTAACATTGTATTTGATGATTAACATATGTGTTTGCTATTTTCCATGATCTTATGTTAGTTATAAACGGTTGAAAATTAAATTTTGTTGTGTACATGTTTAGCTTGATAAAATATGGATGGATTTTGGGAATGTACTGAAGTGGTATGGAGCGACTTTAGATTGTGATAGGAGGATTGTTCGTTTGGGTAGTTTTCGAAAACATGGTTTGATAGTTTTGTGTGAGCTAGAAATTTCCAAGATGAAGTCATATTTGTATTCGTTAGACCTAAGTTAGCATCTATTTTCGTAACAAATATATTTCAGACGTATTCACTGAGGTTTCCAGACTTGGGGCCAGTTGAGAAATTGAGTTTAGGATCGATCTTGAGAAGGACACTAGACCAGCGGTGATGCATTTAAGACATATGGATCCAAAGGAAAGGAGAGAATTAGATAAATAAGTTTTAAATTTATTGCAAAAAAGATTCATTTGGTGAAGTATTATAGAATATAAAGCGTCTGTCAATTTCGCAACTGAGATAGATGGTTCCCAAATGCTTTGTGTCTACTACCAAGAATTGAATAAGCTAACGAAGAAAAACCATTATCCGCTGCCTTTTAATGACCTATTCTATCAACTAGTAGAGACAAAGATATTCTCACAGGTTGATCTTACTACAAGATTTTATCAGTTGAGAGTTGCAGAGGACGGCATTTCAAAGACTACTTTTCGTTCTCTGGATGGACTATTCGAGAAGATTGTGATACCATTTGGGTTTACTGATGCCGCAACTTATTTTATTGATTTGATGAATATAGTATTTCGAAAGCAGCTGAATAAGTTTATAGTCATATTTGTTGATGATATCCTGGTATTTTGTAAAGACGAGAAGGGGCATGAATGTAACGAACCAGAATTTCAGTCATTTGAAATTCATATATTTAATTGATTTTAAATACGCACAAGTTAATTTTATAAGTTGAATAACTTATATTTGAAATATAAGGATTTAATTGGATAACTAAATTATTAATTTAATATTTGGAATTGCAGAAATAATTAGAAATTGGATTTAATGTGAATAAAAATGATTTATAAAGTTGAATTAAATCATATTTGAATTAGAATGATGTTACAGAACTTTTAAAATTGAATTAAAAGTCAAATTGTAAAAAGTGAATATTTTAATATTTAATTGACGAATAAAAATAGCCATTTTTCATAATATCTCGGATTCATTGGATCCATAATGTTAAATTATTGTATGATTTCAAATTTCGTGTCAATCGGATTTACGGTTTGTCCGGGGCAAGCTAAAACGCGTAGAAATCGGTTTAAGTGAATTTGAAATTTAAATAGTCGATTTGAAAACCTATCTTCCAAATACGATCGAATTGGCTCCCGATATATATTCCATTATGTTCGGAATATGGGTAAAACATTATAAACGCCAGGCGGTACGCTTCGTTTGGTGTTCGAAAAAAAATTGGGTGAATAGTGTCGTGGAATTTCCTATAAAAGGATGTTATTTTCTTTCATTTGCAAACGAATCTAGGGTTTCTAACCCTAGCCGCCACAAACAATTTCAATGGCCGAAATCTTCTAACTTTCTTCCCTCAAAATCTATAAATCCGTAAACAATTACATAAAGTGTTCAACTACAATATCGAAGAGGGTATCAAGATCAATATTCTCAACGGTCATGATCGGAAACGATGAAGCGGATTGACGAGAATCTCGCCATAAAGCATTACAGTTGTGCGCGTTTTTCAAGATAAGGGGGTACCAAGCTTCAAGCTGTTGCAGCCGAAGGTGGGAGGGCTTGTGGTCGTTCGATTGGAGGTGGCTGATCGTTGTAGATGTCATCGAGGGAGGAGTGTAAATTCGTGAAGAATCGCGGCATATGGGTTTAGCGTGCGTTTGAAAACCTGGAAGAAGAAGATGATGGAACGCATGGCCTAGGATCTAGGGTTTCAAATCAACGGCCAGATTTTAACCGAGGTTAAAAATATAAAATAGAAAGTGAAATTATATTGTATTTAAATTGTACAAACTTTAAAACTGCGTAACTTTGTCGTACGAGGTCCGTTTTCGACGAAACGAATTTCGTCAGGTTTGTATGGATGAACACTACGTGATGGAGCTAGATTGGAGTTGATTGGAGCTAGTGTGAATTTTGGGTAAAATTAAACGCGCGTTTAATTCTATTCGAAACAAAACAGTGCAACTGCTATTGGAAGCAATGTGAGTACAACTCACTCTTTCTGACTCACTGATATTTTTATATAAGTGAGAATAAATATTATTTATGCTGATTGATGATGGTTTGGATGATATATGATATATTGATTGATATTTGGATATATACATGCCTATTGGAGCAGATGAGCCCTTATACGTTCCCGTGAATGAGCGGATGACCCTTTGTACGCGCGTCTGCCTTGAAGCGGACATTGTACACATATTCTAATATATATTTGTTGCAGGTTACAGTTTGGAGGGATCCAACTGGATTTCTCAACAGTATTGATTTATTTACAGATATTATGATATATTATGTTATCATATGATATATGATGTTTTGGATGCCGTTATTGATGTATTTGGCGATGTTGCAGCATTGGGCCTATTTTGGAGTTTTAAAAATGTTAAAGTAACGATTTCAAATTTAAAAGGATTTTAAAGTGATTTTTGAAAGTATACTTTTTTATTGAATTTTGGAATTGATTCATTTTAAATAAATAAACGTTATAATTTTGATGTTATAAAAATTATGATGTTTTGGGAAATATAAATAAAGTGTGTTTTTTTTTTAAATAAGAAGTTAACTATTTTGTAAAATAGTATAAATGGAGATTTTTTAATTTATTATAAACGGTTTATAAAGAAGATTTATAAAATTGAATTTTTATAAATCAGAATGAAGGAATTATAAAGGAGTTTTGGGAATGTTAAAATGGAGTTATAATTGGATTTTATAAATAAATAAGATTTATATTTATGTGAAGTTATAAATGAATGAATTTTATAAATAAGAGAATTATAAGCTATTAACTTATAATTTGGATTTTTGGCATGTAATTGAGTTATAAATGGAATTGGTTAATAAAGTAATTTTATAAGTTGAAGTTTTTATAAAATATATAAATGTGAATTTATAAACATTGTTTTATAAATCCGAAATCAATTGAATTTGATAAGTAAATATGAAAGCTTATTAAAGGAGATATATTCGCGATCTTGGACAGCGAGTTATCCTTTAAAATTTAATGTTGTAATAATAAAGAATTTAGTTGGGAATTATATCCACGATTTTGGATAGTGGATAATCCTTTAAATTAAATATGTAGAAGTGTTGAATTTGGTTAGAGATTTATATCCACGATTTTGGACAGTGGATAATTCTGAATTAAATGTGTAGAAGCTTTAATTTGGTAAACGAATTATATTCACGATTTTGGAAAGTGAATAATATATTAAGAAATGTTTTGGAAAATGATATTTTAATAGAATTAAAACGATTTGAAGTTTTAAAATGTGTTAAGGATCAAAACCATATATTTCAACATTCATTATTGAGATAGACGTTTTCGAGATATAAGGAAATGATGGACTATAACACTATTGTTATAGTAAATGATTTTCGAAAGGAAATGTTTTTGTATAGTATTGGGATTTATATAACTATCTTATTTTCGAATCCCTATACTAGTGATTTTGGGTTATCGTAACGACGTTTTACGCAACATTCGTTTTGACCCAATAAATTTGTTTAAAGAGAATGTTTTCCTTAAAGAATAAAATATATACTCGATCGTGTTTTAAGTATATTGAATATTTTCTAAGCGTTGAAAATAAATTGATTTGTGAAATACTTATTATTAAATAAGTGTTTGGAAATGTTTTCCAATGTTGAAATGGTTTTGAGAATATATCTTTTTAAAAGATAAATTGAAGTGAATGTTTAGCAAGTTATTTAATTAATAAAAGATTAATTAAAAGGGCCTAGTGATTGTTATGGTGCTAAATATTTGTTTGTTTGTTTTGATAGTTAAATAACTGACTATCAGACTTTGCCAAAATTTTAGTTCCTCGACTTGATGTGGGAACTATTTAGTCGTACACTTAGTACGTAGCCTTCTGTATAGGCTTGATTATCGTTTGTGTTAAGGATGCTGATTCGTATAGTGCGGAGAATTACTCCAATCTATCGAGCTTCCTTCTTGGCCCGAAGGATAGCAAGTTGAAAGTTGGAGACGTGATAAGTCTATGAGGCTTAGTTGACGTGTGAGGCTGAGAACACTTTTGCGTTGTTGGTGCGAAGAGACCGGGATCAGATTTATTTGAAAACCACTTCGGACCAATGTATATGCGACGATTGTGCAGGTTGCTTATGATGATATTGATATTCCGGATTTTCATAGTAGGGGACTTCTTGTTGATCGTTTGGGGTTAAAATCCCAATATACATCTAGTAGCAGTGGTCGCTTCATTATGAAATATCCAATGCAAGGACTATTCGCTACTATTCCTAGGGATTTCCCGACAGGATGTGGTAGGAAAGTACATTCGGTTTGTCCTGTTCCTGGACTTGTATGGATGTTTGTCTGGCATTGAATTTCTATAGATTACATACATTGGTTTTTACAAACATACATCAGTGGTGGTGGAGAAGGCAACTTCTCTTAGCTTAACACCCTCCTTGAGACTTATGTGCTTAAGGATTATATTTTTGTGGAAGGCAATTAGTAGTCAATGGAAATGGCCGTATGGCATTCTAAGTAATGTGATTGTGATTGTGAAAGGTAATCATTACCTCGTCAGGCCTCATCAACCGGAAATGACCAAAACAGGGGTAGATGCGGCAAGGCTAAGTGGGTCATTCCCAATTAGGATATGATCATCCTCTTCTAGATATATCTTTGCACGCTATGACGTCGTGTATCTGATTATTGTGGTTTGTATGCTAGAGGGCCCTCGGTAAGGTCGATAACGACCGAAGGATGACATATTCGGTACCATCTAGTTATAGTGGTGGGCCGGTCTTGTGTTGGTAGAGAAACTTTATAATGGTTTCTCGGTACATTCTTCTAGAGATGTACCGCCGGAAGGTAGTCCCTTCACCTGGTCATTTATCCAAACTCCACTACGTACCTGCCAATTAATTTGTAGAGCCTAGTATGCTGGAATTTAATAATGGTAACAATTTCAGCTATTTTAAATATTATTTGTATACTAGACACTAGTATAATATCACATGAATTTGATATGAAATGTTTTAGTTATCGTAAGGTAAAAACATGTCCGTGTTTATGTGTGGACTTGTCTTACGAGATACTTTTGTTTTGATAAAGGAAAAGTTTGGTAATTTAATAAATTCATTTGAGTGTGTTTCTCACGCTGGTTTACCAGACTGATCCGGGCGTTCTTCACTTTCAATGCTCTGGTCAGACCGAGTATATTTACAGGTTATGCTTTGGTGCTATTGGTGCTTCAGCGGGAGACCTGGAGATCTTCATTTTCGTACATCCGTATTTGCTTGATTATTTATTATCCGCTGTGCTTTGTTTGTAGTTGTATAATATCGACAATTTGAGGACAGGTTATTATAACTATTCAGGCTGATAACTCTGATTGATTGTTGAACTCTGATTTATGTATGTATGTATATACAGTTTCTTTTTATAAAGATCATTGATATGATATTATATATTTTCCATTGCGATGTGAGATTCTGTATTATTCTGTTTGGTTCTATCTGCTCTCTTTCTTCTCTTCTCTTCTTCTCTCTTCTTTTCTTTCTCTTATCTTTCTGTCAGTCTGTGCTTTTTGGGTCGGACATGTGTGGATTATTGTCGATTCAAAGAGTACGGATTTTCGGGTCATTACACGTGGTATCAGAGCTTAGATTTTGTATATTCCTAAGCTTTGATGTGTACTCAGTATAGATATGGACAGTAGCACCCTAGATTTAGTTTGAGTGTATTATATATATGAGTGCGTATTTGTTAATGAATATAAAATGTTTTATATTGTGTTTGCTTATCCGTTGAGCTGTTTGTGAATTCTGGTCGGTATATGGGACGCCATATTATCGATAGGGATTTCCAAACACTTAAACGAGGCAAGTTGACATAGTATCATTTTAAATTGGGTAAATGGAATAATTTTACCTCGATTATATTTTATGCATAGGAAAACAGTTTTTCAGAATTATTAAAGTGTATATAAATGAATTGTTTGGTTGTTTGAAAATGTAAATATACATATAAGTTAATAAAAGCTGTTTGAATAATCTAAATAGAAACAACAATTGTAGAAAGAATAAATTATATAAGCAAATGAACTATAAGTATGGAATTATAATTAATATGATTTACAATTGTGAAATAATCTTATATATAAGAAATGGAACTATTTGAGTTATAAAAAAAATGGATTTAGACTAAGAATTTGAAATTTGAATCCCGTTTATTTTGGAATTTGTTTTTCAAAATTAAAGAGATTTTATTGTTATAAATCTAAGTAAGATAAATAAATTTAGAGTGATCTTATATAAGTAAAGTGAATAGTGAAATTATATAAGTAAAAGATTTATAAATGTGATTTACAAATAAAAGAATTTTAAAAAAGAATATAAAGCACTGAATTCACTACTGTTGCTGGAAAATAATAAGGGTGATGACTGCAGCATCATCAGTATCATTTTCGTGTTTCTATGTGATGGATTTGCTACCAATAGTAAATTGAAAATTGAAGTTTTGTTTTGATAAACAAATTGATTTAAAATCCAAGTTGTAATTGATAAATATAAGTGAAATAAGTTTTGGACTTATAATATGAAATGATAAAAGTTTAATTTTGGTAAAGTAGAAATAAAATTGAGTTAGCATATTAGATATATGATTTGAAATTTAACTAAAGGAAAGTTAAATAAATTGAATTGAATTTTAACTGGATTAGATAAGCTAATGAAGTATGAATATAAGTTTAAGTGGTAAGTGATTATATAATATGCATTTGGAAGTTTAGATAATTAAGTTGTATAATTTATAAAATGAGATAAGGTAAGTAAAGCCAAGTGTTAAAATGGTTAAACTATTTTGTTAAGTAAAACAAGATATGAGTTTGAATAAGTGATATGAATTTGACTTAAGTAAAAGTCAAATAAAATTGACTTTAGAATTGAAATTTAAGTTAAGTGAAATAAAGTGATGCTTATAAAAAGGAACGTAACTTAAGTAATGGTGAATGAAGTTGATTTTGGTATCAAAGTAAAGTAAATTAATAAAGTGAAATTAAATGAATGTGAACTTGAGTTAAGTAATGAAATTCAACTTTAAGATGTAAAATGAATCAGCATTAGAAATGTTGTTATTAGAATTTAATAAACTTAAGTTGTGGATTGATAATAATAATATTGAAAGTGTTGAATAAAAATGTGAATATAGTGAACACTAGAATCCAATGTGAATCGAATATTCATCAATCAAATGTAAATAAATTGATATGTAATAGTAGATGTAGGTGTTAATTCATTAAAAGCTATTGAAATTAAGAATTGTATAATTGAATGAAAGTCAATTAAATGTTAAATCAATTTGAAATTAAATGTGCTGAACCAAATTGAATGAATGTAAAGTAAATAAATTTGGTTATATTGAATATGCATTGTTTGTTAAATGGATGTTAATTGATTGTATAGAAAATTCGTATGAAATTGAATTAATAAAATTGAAAGCTAAAGTAATTGAATCCGAATTGGAAGTTAAGTGAATCTTAAATAGAATTGAATTTTATTTGATTTGAAATGGAAGTAAACAAACTTGAATATAAATTAGTGGATGTAAACTAATTGAATAGTAAATGAATGAATGTTAGTGAATCCAATGTAAATGAATCAAATGTGATTTAAATTGAAAATCAATTCAATGAATGTTAATGAGAAGTGAATGAATATTGATTGGATAGTTGTTGGATGTTAGTTGGATGATAGTAGTTTGATGGTTGGATTTGTTGTTATTGATTGCATTTGCTATATTGGCATATATAGTTGTTGGTATATGTTGTATATTGATATTACTTTCATATATACATGTTTCTCATTGTTTGTTGAGTATTTAGTAGGTGCAGATGGCGTTTGCTTCGCATTTGGAGCTCGCTTTCGTGCTATAGTAGCCGTATATGCTCGCTAATAATATATAAGGTACATATCTCGGATTAAATATCGTACTTTTACACTTTTTTTCCTTCGGGATGCCTCATCCTTGACGATGAGATGTATATTTGTGATATTATTGTTATTTTTTTCGGATCGAACAGCGCAAAGGAGGCTATGGCGAATTTTTCTGAAAATTTAAGGCGTTAGAATTCTTTTGGGAAAATTGGAAAAAGTTGTGAAAACTAAAAGTTTGATTTTTGAGATAAAAGTTAAACGATAGTAGTTGGTTTTGAAAAGATAACTAAGTAGGTTTGAAAACTTAATAAAGTTTTTGTAAGAAGTTTAACGAATTTTTTTGAAAAGTTAATGGATTTTGTGACTTTTTCTTACTTGGTAATTTCGAGGACGAAATTCTTTTAAGTAGGGGAGAATGTAACGACCCAGAATTTCAGTCATTCGAAAATCATATATTTAATTGATTTTAAATATGCACAAGTTAATTTTATAAGTTGAATAACTTATATTTGAAATATAAGGATTTAATTGGATAATTAAATTATTAATTTAATATATGGAATTGCAGAAATAATTAGAAATTGGATTTAATGTGAATAAAAATGATTTATAAAGTTAAACTAAATCATATTTGAATTAGAATGATGTTACAGAACTTTTAAAATTGAATTAAAAGTCAAATTGTAAAAAGTGAATATTTTAATATTTAATTGACGAATAAAAATAGCCATTTTTCAAGATGTCTCGGATTTCGACGAAACTAGTTTCATTGGATCCGTAATGTTAAATTATTATAAGATTTCAAATTTCGTGGCAATCGGATTTACACTTTGTCCGGGATAAGCTAAAACGCGTAGAAATCAGTTTAAGTGAATTTGAAATTTAAATAGTCGATTTGAAAACCTATCTTCCAAATACAATCGAATTGGCTCCTGATATATATTCCATTATGTTCGGAATATGGGTAAAACATTATAAACGCCAGGCGGCACGCTTCGTTTGGAGTTCGAAAAAATTCGGGTGAATAGTGTCGTAGAATTTTCTATAAAAGGACGTTATTTTCTTTCATTTGCAAACAAATCTAGGGTTTCTAACCCTAGCCGCCACAAACAATTTCAACGGCCGAAATCTTCTAACTTTCTTCCCTCAAAATCTATAAATCCATATATAATTACAAAAAGTGTTCAACTACAATATCGAGGAGGGTATCGAGATCTATATTCTCAACGGTCATGATCGGAAACGATGAAGCGGATTGACAAGAATCTCACCATAAAGGCATCACAGTTGTGTGTGTTTTTCAAGATAAGGGGGCTGCCGAGCTTCAAGCTATTGCAGCCGAAGGTGGGAGGGCTTGTGGTCGTTCGATTGGAGGTGGCTGATCGTTGTAGATGTCGTCGAGGGAAGAGTGTAAATTCGTAAAGAATCGCGGCATATGGGTTTAGCGTGCGTTTGAAAACCTGGAAGAAGAAGATGATGGAACACACGGCCTAGGATCTAGGGTTTCAAATAAACGGCCAAATTTTAACCGAGGTTAAAAATATAAAATAGAAAGTGAAATTATATTGCATTTAAATTGTGTAAACTTTAAAACTGCGTAACTTTGTCATACGAGGTCCGTTTTTGACGAAACAACTTGCGTCAGGTTCGTATGGACGAACACTACGCGATGGAGCTGGATTGGAGTTGATAGAGATAGTGTGAAGTTTGGGTAAAATTAAATGCGCGTTTAATTTTTTTCAAAACAAACACTGCAACTGCTATTGGAAGCAATGTGAGTACAACTCACTCTTTCTGACTCACTGATATTTTTATATAAGTGAGAAATATTATTTATGATGATTGATGATGGTTTGGAAGATATATGATATATTGATTGATATTTGGATATATACCTGCCTATAGGAGCAGATGAGACCCTATACGTTACCGTGTATGAGCGGATGATCCTTTGTACGCGCGCCTGCCTTGAAGCGGACATTGTACACATATTCTAATATGTATATTTGTTGCAGGTGACAGGTTGGAGGGATCCAACTGGATTCCTCAACAGTATTGATTTATTTACAAATATTGTGATATATTCTGTTATCATATGATATATGATGTTTTGGATGCCGTGATTTACGTATTTGGCGTTGTTGCAGCACTGGGCCTATTTTTAGAGTTTTAAAAATGTTAAAGTAACGATTTAGAATTTAAAAGGATTTTAAATTGATTTTTGAAAGTATACGTTTTATTGAATTTTGGAATTGATTCATTTTAAATAAATAAACGTTATAATTTTAATGTTATAAAAATTATGATGTTTTGGGAAATATAATTGAAGTGTTTTTTTTTAAAATATGAAGTTAACTGTTTTGTGAAATAGTATAAATGGAGATTTTTTAATTTATTATAAACGGTTTATAAAGAAGATTTATAAAATTGAATTTTTATAAATCAGAATGAAGGAATTATAAAGCAGTTTTGGGAATGTTAAAATGGAGTTATAATTGGATTTTATAAATAAATAAGATTTATATTTTTGTGAAGTTATAAATGAATGAATTTTATAAATAAGAGAATTATAAGCTATTAACTTATAATTTGGATTTTTGGCATGTAATTGAGTTATAAATGGAATTGGTTAATAAAGTGATTTTATAAGTTGAAGTTTTTATAAAATATATAAATGTGAATTTATAAACATTGTTTTATAAATCCAAAATCAATTGAATTTGATAAGTAAATATGAAAGCTTATTAAAGGAGATATATTCGCGATTTTCGACAGCGAATTATCCTTTAAAATTTAATGTTGAAATAATAAAGAATTTAGTTGGGAATTATATCCACGATTTTGGATAGTGGATAATCCTTTAAATTAAATATGTAGAAGTGTTGAATTTGGTTAGAGATTTATATCCACGATTTTGGACAGTGGGTAATTCTGAATAAAATGTGTAGAAGCTTTAATTTGGTAAACGAATTATATTCACGATTTTGGGCAGTGAATAATATGTTAAAGAAATGTTTTAGGAAGTGATATTTTAAATAGAATTAAAATGATTTGAAGTTCTTTTAAAATGTTTTAAGGATCGAAACCATAGATTTCAACATTCATTGTTGAGATAGACGTTTTCGAGATATAAGGAAATGATGGACTATAACACTGTTGTTATAGTAAATGATTTTTGAAAGGAAATGTTTTTGTATAGTATTGGGAATTATATATCTACCTTATTTTCAAATCGCTATACTAGTGATTTTGGGTTGTCGTAACGATGTTTTACGCAACATTCGTTTTGACCCAATAAATGTATTTAAAGGGAATGTTTTCCTTAAAGAATAAAATATATACTCAATCGTGTTTTAAGTATATTGAATATTTTCTAAGCGTTGAAAATAAATTGATTTGTGAAATACTTATTATTAAATAAGTATTTGGAAATGTTTTCCAACGTTGAAATGGTTTTGAGAATATATCTTTTTAAAAGATAAATGAAGTGAATATTTGGCAAGTTATTTAATTAATAAAAGATTAATTAAAAGGGCCTAGCGATTGTTATGGTGCTAAATATTTGTTTGTTTGTTTGATAGTTAAATAACCGACTATCAGACTTTGCCAAAATTTTAGTTCCTCGATTTGATGTGGGAACTATTTAGTCGTACACTTAGTACGTAGCCGTCTGTGTAGGCTTGATTATCGTTTGTGTTGAGGATGTTGATTCGTATTGTGCGGAGTAATACTCCAATCTATCGAGCTTCCTTCTTGGCCCGAAGGATAGCAAGTTGAAAGTTAGAAACGTGATAATTCTATGAGACTTAGTTGTTGTGTGAGGTTGAGAAATGCTTTTGCGTTGTTGGTGCGAAGAGACCGGGATCAGATTTATCTGAAAACTACTTCGGACCAATGTATATGCGACGATTGTGCAGGTTGCTTGTGATGATATTAATATTCCGGATTTTCATAGTAGGGGACTGCTTGTTGATCGTTTGGGGTTAAAATCCCAATATACATCCAGTAGCAGTGGTCTCTTCATTATGAAATATCCAATGCAAGGACTATTCGCTACTAATCCTAGGGATTTTCCGACACGATGTGGTAGGAAAGTACCTTCGGTTTGTCCTGTTCCTGGACAACTTGTATGGATGTTTGTCTGACATTGCATTTCTATAGATTACGTACATTGTTTTTTACAAACGTACATCAGTGGTGGCGGAGAAGGCAACTTCTCTTAGCTTAACACCCTCCTTGAGACGTATGTGGTTAAGGGTTGTATTTTTGTGGAAGGCAATTAGTAGTCAACGAAAATGGCCATGTGGCATTCTAAGTAATGTGATTGTGATTGTGAAAGGTAATCGTTACCTTGTCAGGCCTCATCAACTGGAAATGACCAAAACAGGGTTAGATGCGGCAAGGCTAAGTGGGTCATTCCCAATTAGGATACGATCATCCTCTTCTAGATATATCTTTGAACGCTATGACGTCGTGTATCTAATTATTGTGGTTTGTATGCTAGAGGGCCCTCGGTAAGGTCAGTAATGACCGGAGGATGACATATTCGGTACCATCTAGATATAGAGGTGGGCCGGTCTTGTGTTGGTAGAGAAACTTTGTGATGGTTTCTTGGTACATTCTTCTAGAGATGTACCGCCGGAAGGTAGTCCCTTCACCTGGTCATTTGTATGGAAATCCAAACTCCACTACGTACCTGCCAATTTATTTGTAGAGCCTAATATGCTGGAATTTAATAATGGTAACAATTTTGGCTATTTTAAATATTATTTGTATAATAGACACTAGTATAATATCACATGAATTTGATATGAAATGTTTTAGTTATCGTAAGGTAAAAACATGTCTGTGTTTATGTGTGGACTTGTCTTATGAGATACTTTTGTTTTGATAAAGGAAAAGTTTGGTAATTTAATAAATTCAGTTGAGTGTGTTTCTCACGCTGGTTTACCAGACTGATCCGGGCGTTCTTCCCTTTCAATGCTCGGGCCAAACCGAGTATATCTATAGGTTATGCTTTGGTGCTATTGGAGCTTCAGCAGGAGAGCTGGAGATCTTCATTTTCATACATCCTTATTTGCTTGATCATTTATTATCCGCTGTGCTTTGTTTGTTGTTGTATATTATCGACAATCGTGAGGACAGGTTATTATAACTATTCAGGCTGATAACTCTGATTGATTGTTGAACTCTGATTTATGTATGTATATATATACAGTTTCTGTTTTATAAAGATCATTGATATGATATTATATATTTTCCACTGCGATGTGAGATTCTGTATTATTCTGTTTGGTTCTATCTTCTCTCTTTCTTCTCTACTCTTCTTCTCTCTTCTTTTCTTTCTCTTGACTTTCCGTCAGTTTGTGCCTTTTGGGTCGGACATGTGTGGATTATTGTCGATTCAAAGGGTACGGATTTTTGGGTCGTTACAATGAATTACATTTGAGAGAAGCACTAGATGTACTAAGGAAGAATCAGTTGAGGGCTAAATTTCCAAAATGCCATTTCTGGAGGAGTGAAGTCCGATTTCTAGGACATGTTGTATTAGGGGATGGGTTGACCGTACACTCGAGAAAAGTTGTGGCTGTTAAAGTTTGGAAAGTTTCAAGGAATGCTTTGGAATTACATAGTTTCTTGGGAGTAGCTGGTTTCTATCCAAAATTTATAAAGCACCTTGCAAGGATATCGACACCTTTGATGAGTCTTTCGAAAAAGAATCCAGTTTATGTTTGGGATGCAAAGTGTGGGGCAACATTTTTCAGATTAAAAGAGAAATTGACGAGCACACCTGTTTTTGTCACCTTCTATGGTACCAAACCATGTACTATTTATACTGATGCTATGCAGGAATGTAGGGTTGTAGCATATGTGAGTCGACAGTTGAAGACCAACGAGAAGATTTACCCTGCACATGATTTTGAGTTAGCTGCAATTGTATTTTCTTTGAATTCATGGTGACATTTTACTTGGAGATAGATTCAAATTATACACTGACCAAAAGTCATTGAAGTATTTATTTTCACAGAAGGATTTAAACTTGACACAATGGAGGTGGACGGAATTCTTAGCATCTTATGGTTTTGGTACTGCTTATACCTTGGAAAGGGTAATGTTGTGGTAGATGCACTGAGTAGGGAGCATGTGATGTTGAATGCTATACTGTAAGTGATGAGTTAGATGGAGTATATTTCTGAATTTTATTTCTGGCCGCCGACAGATGTTACCACTAGATTATTGGCAACTATGGAGGTAAGACCAACAAGAATAGACTAGATTTATATGAAACAAGTAAAGATGCAGAGTTGGTTAAGGTTATAGATTAGCTTGAAAGAGGTAAAAGATCTAGCCATTTGGAGCGATATGCAAAGGATGGAAAAGGATACTTGAGGAGATATGGAAGGTTGTGTGTTCCAAAGTTGAAGGAGCAAATTGATGTGGTATGTAAGGAATGTCATCATTCCAAGACGGCTATTCATCCTCGGGGTGATAAGATGTACAGGGATATGAAACGAGTTTATTTTTGGCCAAGTATGAAGAGAGATATGGAAAGGTATGTGGCATGATGTCCTACTTGTTAAAGAGTTAAGGCAGAGTAGAGAAAACCAAAAGGATTGTTGATGTTTTTAGAAGTTACACAATGGTAGAGTGAAAGTGTTTCGATGGATTTTATAGACGGGTTGCCAAGGAGTAGAAGGGATAATGAGAATGTTTGGTTATGGTGGATCGATTGATGAAAAGCACACATTTCATTCCTATAAAGAGCACAAGGACAACAATATCTTTAGCTACATTATATATTAAGTAGGCATGAGATTGCATGGCATACCCGTGAATGTTGTATGTGATAAGGACCCACCTTTTGCGAGTGAGTTCTAGAGAAATAGGATAACTTGGGTATGAAATTGAGTTTGAGTATGGCTTGCCACACGCAAATGGGCGAAAAGACTGAATAGGTGAATAGAGCGTTAGAAGATTTGTTGAGGACATGTATACTGGATTTTGGAGGTGCTTGGGAAGACCATTTTCCATTTGTGGAATTTACATATAATAACAGTTATCAAGCTAGTATTGGGATGGCACCGTTCAAAGCATTATAAGGAAGGCCATGTAAATCACCTTCATGTTGGTGGAAGCCAATAGATAATGTGATACTTGGACCACAAATGATAAAGGATATGTTGGAGAAAGTTGAGTTGGTAAGAAAAAGGATTAAGAAGGTCCAGGATAAACAGAAGTCGTATGTGGATAAAAGGCAAAAGGAGTTGGAATTAAAAGTTGGCGATCTTGTCTTCATGAAAATATCGCCTCTTAAACATGTAAGAGGTTTGGAAGCTCTGGAAAATTGGCGCCAAGGTTTGTCAGACCGTTCAAAGTACTGGAGCGTAGAGGATTAGCTCACAAATTAGATTTACATGAGAAAATGGCTGGAATTCATAATGTATTCCATGTGTTCTAATTACGAAAATGTGTACATGATTTAGCTAAATTAGCGGATCCTAGTCAGTTGGAGGATATGGAGTTGGAAACTGAAGCAAGTTCATCTAAAGGACCTGCATAGATAGTAGAGCATGGGTTCGGAGGTTGAGGAATAAACTGATTAAGCTGTCAAAGGTACAACAAGGAAACGATTTGGTTGAGAGTACATTGAAGCGTAAAGGGAAGATACGGGCTTCTCATCGCGAACTCTTTACCGATACATTCTTTTAGTTGATATTGTTTACGAGGGATTAGATTTTGTTGTTAGGAACTGGATGCTATTTTATATGCTATCTTGTTATATCATTGAAGTTGCATTCATATAGAAATGCTAGGTGTAGGACTGCTATGCATCATGCATATTTAGACATCTCTATGCATTCATATAAGATGCATTTATCGAATCTATTGCATTATGCTAGATTTATATCAGTTATCATGCTCATGTTCATCTTATATCTTATTTAAATGTTAGCGCATGTATAATATGTCATAATATGATGGTTGCCTTGTTTGAACAATTGAGCACGTGCATGAGCAACACAATTAATATTGGTGTGTAAACGAAGAGTTAGCGTATATTATATTTTCCATTCCTTTGGAATTTCGATGACAAAATTCTTTTAAGGACGTGAGAATATAATACCTTGGAATTTCTTGCATAACTTAAATAATGATTATAATAAATAATAAATAATAAATAAACTTAGAATTTAAGCTATGGGTAATTTGGTAAATTCTAATGTAAGGGAAAAATAGTTATTTTTACAAATGATTGAATTAGCTGATGGGATTCGCACCATTGTGTAACTCTCATTTTTTGGTAAACATGGAGTATTCATTTTCTCAAATCGAATATCGTATGAATGAGATAATATGGTTTTATAGATTTGGGCTTAATTGTGAACAAATTGCGGTTTTGGGATGAGTCAGGTCAGGCCTATAGTTTGAATTCAAAATATAGAAATCATTTTAGATTTTCCTCCTAAAGTCCATTTAAAAGTTATGCACAGTTCCATTTCTCATTTCACTTCTCATTTTCTGAAAACCAACTGAAAATTTATCTTCCTCTTTCAATCAAGCAAACATGCAAATCACAATTCTTAATGAAAATTGATGAAATGAAGTGCATTGGAATCACATCAAGACTCTCCATCATTTGGAGTAAAGATCAAGGACTAATTTGAAGATTTTAATTTTTGGGATTTTTCAAACAACAGAGGAAATCGGGCTTTTTGCTAAAATTTGGTGAACGTGGCTTCGCCGATTCCATATAATTACTATGATGTTGTTATGAGATGCTTTAAAGCTAATGTAGGATCAAAACATATTGTTAAAATTGTATAAATGGCAACACCTAAACCAGAGAACTAACCATACATTTATATATATGTGCGTATGTGTGTTTCAGAAACTATATAAAAACCCAATTTGTTCAAATTCAACTTGTAAACCAAGTTAAATTCCAATTTCTTGCTTGGAAATGTAAAGCGACCATAGGATAACACCAGACGACATGTATATTTAATATAGAATCATTAAAAACTAGAAATGAAGTTTAAATCAAATTCTAGAAGCAAATACTTTTAAAACAATAATAAAATTCGTTTGATGTTTCATTGGTGCACCGGTGAATGCATCACTGGTCGATCGGTGAATACCCAGATTTGGGATTACAGGAAATTTATTTGCTTGAATTAATGTGTGCCACTTTGATTTCTTCGTATGGTGGTTTCTGAGAGTTCTACTGACACCTTTATGGTTTGGTTGGCTGCTCTTGGATGCATGGATCGATGTATCGATGTGGTATGTGTGCTTTGGAATAGAAGTTGGTTACTCTATGAAAGCGTGGTGTTTGGCTTGATGAATTTATAGCTTTACATATGGATTTGTAGTTTAGCAAATGGGCAAATATGTAAGACCCGTACAGAAACAATGGAATGTGATTATAGCGTGTATGACCTTTGATGTCATAGTTGATATAGTATATATGTAAACAGTTTGATAAGATAACGAATACTTGAATCTTTTAGCACAAGTGGCAAGTCCTTGATTCATGGATATTGACAAAGCTTTCTCCTATAAAGCATCGAGGCTAGTCCAGGAGTGTTTTGATGTGGACAACAATCGTCTTGTAGCGCATGAGGCATGACCAGGCATGAGCCTAATGCATCATTATCATTTACCGCAGGGAGCAAGATCGGATTACATTTAAGATTATTTATACAGTATAATATTGTTCTATAGTGCAGTGCATGTGGGTCCAGAAGGTATTATACTTACACTTAAATCATGTTATATCACTATCACGTTAGTATACTTGTATTAGATTTGTTTCACTCATGCAGACATATGTTTGACCCTCTCCTATATTTTTCTACCTATACTCTTTAGGTTGATGGAGCTCAAAGGCAAGATGGATTAGAGATAATACTTGTGAATAAAGTATATATTTAAATAAAGCGTGTATTAATGACTTAATGTGACAGTGTGTGGTGGTAATTGGATTTGGATTGTTTAGACTTATGTGTTGATATTAGAATTAGCAAATCTACATTTACATTTGTGTATATATATATATATATGATACAAAGTGTATATTGACCATCTACTATGAGATTTTGAAATTTATTAATTAGTTTAGTTTTACCTTATGGTCCCTCTTTGTGTATATCATATATGTATCTTTCAACGCCTCGCCGCTTTGGGACATCCATGTTTATATATATGGCTTTGAAATGGTGGGATGTTACATTAGGTATCAGAGCAATGATTATAGGATTAGGGACGTATTGAGAGAGCGTACATGTAAATATAAACATGCCTTATTTTAATACATCATATCTTATTCCAATACCTGGTTATCTATTAAGGAGTTGCTAATGAATCTTGTTTACAGATAATTGAAGTATGAATAATTCGGAGGAAATTGAAATGAGGACCAATGCTAGTGGGTTAAATACTAGGGAAGGTGTTAGTACTCGATTGGATATCTCTGAGATTCCCGAGATAAACATGCCTATTTGGTTCCACGGATATCTCCAAGCAACTGCTCAAATTAGTACAACTACCACTCTCATCGATCCTATTGTTGAGACTAAGGCCATAGTTATTGTTCCACCACCTATAGTTGACTTCCCAATGCATAGGATAAAAAATGAAAACTACCAAACAACATATCACAACATGATGCACAAGCCATATTGTCCTAATGCATAGGATACATGTATCAATAAAACAAATTACCAAAGTTACACTTATTTATTAGACATGAATACTAAAAAGGGAAAACAAGAAAAGAGTTACCGATTATTTGGGTTTTGCCGCTACCACCTGAGCACCTTATATAGAAAACAAACAAATTCTTCCATAAGAAAGTCCTTATCCAACTTTGTATAGAACTAAACACTGGGTATCCTATCACATCATTTGAAATAATAATATATACATGTATCCTTTTGTATCAAATCATATTTTGGAGATTAGATCAAAGTTTGTTTTATAAAGACCACTATGTGTAACAACCTATATTTTACGTATCAAAGGATCGTACAACCTTTCTATTTTATTCCTATGACGATGACTCTAAAATTTTGGGAAGTGACTCTTAGAAACATTTTGCACATCTATGATTTTTCATGAATTTTTATGTGACCATTTTAACTTTAAAAAACTTATTTTGACTATGACTTTTTATAGGTGCTGAATTAGGTTCTCAAATCACTCTCGTTGCTTTAGGATAATGGTTTCCCATTCTGTAGAGTGGTCAAAATAGAAAAATGAATGCATCATTTGAAAGTTATGGCAGTTTTAAATTTTTGCTGCTGCTGCTGCCAGTTTTAGTAGATAATTAACTATGTCTAAACTTAGGTCCATTAACCCACTTTGAAATTTGTGCTAATAGGAGGCTATAGGAACATACCTAAGTCATTTGCTTCTTCCCTAAAATAGATCTAAGCCTCCATTAACCATAATTTCATCAAAAATCTCATCTTTTCCTTACTAATATTTGCCAAATTATTGATTAGTGAGGAGATTGACATATAGAAGCTAGAGATTATTATTTATACTAATTTGGGTCATTCTTTATTGCTGTCCACTTCAATCTATGGAAGAAAATTGGTATTTTAGGTATTTGGTGAGTGGCTCTTGGCCTCTCTCTCCTGCACTTGTTTATATAGTTAAAATGAATGTTTTAAACTTGTTTTTGGATCTAAATTGGTTTTCTAACTATAAACACATTTTTATTTATGTTTACGATTAGAACTATGAGATTTTTGAATGGTTTTTGAAAGGGTTTTTGAAATCTAATAACTCATATGCACATGCTAGAGTAATTTCTATCATCCATATGCATAAATGATTAAGTTCATATAAAACATGGATTTTTATCACATTCTCTTATACTGATTGTATGAACAAATGTATGTACATGCTACGTTATGTTGTATGTTGTGATTTGGTGTTTTTTGCTAGTGCTTTGGATATTAGGTAGATAAGTTGGAAATTGGGCAAAATGGAGGTACAACTAGTCGGAAGTGGATGAAATTGGAGAGGTTGATTCTGAAGCAAGGGAAGAACTCATGGTCCAAATCGCAACCTCCAATTCGCTAAGGGCAGAAGTCAGTCCCGACTTTAGAGGTCAGTACTGAGTTCTCCATGTAGCTCCATGTTGGAAGTGATTTGGAGGAGGGTGAGATCATGGATCGTAGAGGTTTCCTATGGTGTTGGACCAGAGATTGGCTAAGTACAGAAGGAAGCACCAACTTGTTTCTAGGATATCAAGTTAGGTGTTAGAAGGACATGACGACTTGATTCAGAGCAGAGAAGTCAAGGTTCAAGCACCAAGATATGAAGTGCTAGAGGCATGAATTATGATGAGAGGAGACTTGACCATCAATTAGTCAAGTACAAAAGTCGCTGCCATCCTTTTGAAGTCGTTACCGAGCTCTCGTCCTCGGCCTTATGTAGACCGAATTTATGGAGTATGGTTTTGGAGTTCTAGAGGTCATGCTGGAGGTGTTGGCTTGTTCATACGATGATTAACAGTAGTACAAGGGCATGATGAAAGTTAGAGCTTTTGGATAATAACTCGATGACGAATGGAAATTGGTTTCGAAGATAATGACTCGATAAAGAAAGAAGTTGTAGTATGGAGAATGTAGAATGGTTCCTCAAGAATAATGTCTCGATGAAGAAAGGAGTCATTAAGTGTAGGAATGAAGAATGGTTCCTCTAAAATAATGGAAGTTGAAAGGTGCAAAGGAAGGGCTTGGATACACTTGCTAAGGGATTGTTGATACTCGAAGTATTTTCTTTTATAATCAAAGTAAGAGTATCGTAAGGACGCTCATGGGTGGTGAAGAATAGATACCCTGAATCTAAAGAATGGATCCGTGTACCCTGGACCAGAAGAGTGGGTCTTGTACTGGCTTTAGGCTAAAGAAAGTACAATTAAAAACATGGATTTCCATTAGTCCCTGGCAAAAAATGGTCATACGAGTTATCATATATCCAGAGTACATTGGGTGGCAATTAGTATTGTTTGATGGATGTTATGTCTATTATGGTTGCTTCACTAGCCACCTTTCACTCTAGGGTTGTCATCGGAGATAGGTAGTGGAATAGGGATAGCTAGACACCCTTTATCGCACTTGGTTGTGTTACACCTTTATGATATGTATAGTAGCACAATATGTTATTATGTACTAATTATTTGGTTGCAAGGATAGGTCAGATATAATTTATATACCTTGCTCCTTACTATATATTACCCATCATTCTATCCCGGTTATATTGAACTGGCTACACGAGTAAGATCTGACTGCCATTAAAGTCGATGATTCCCGAATGGTAATTATAAGGACTAAAAGTCATGTAATGATGATTATATGGAGTCTGAATTGAATGGATTTGGCAGATACACGATATAGGATTCTCAAAGCATGAAATATGGCTTAATGAATGGAAGGGTTTGGCATAGCATGGCACATTGGAAGGGATCCACATACTTGACCAGGAGGAATTGGTCGGCTTCACTGAGGAGGGATTGACATCTATCAAGGATCAAGGGAATTCATGCATACAGCAATCGATATCTTACGTTCTATAAATGCAAAGCCTATGAAATTTGGAAGGAAAGGTAAATGGACCCTAGTGAACCTACCCTAGGGATCTAACATCATAAGAACAACCTTCGAGGGATCGACATACATCCCTATAGAGGGTTTTGGTGCAAGCAGCGCATAAGTGATATCAAGTCAAAGATCGAGCAATTACTCTAGTTCCAGTGGTCCAAATGACATGAGAAATAAAGGAAAAACATATTTTAGCATGGAGAAGCCACAGTAGGGATCAAGACTCAAAAATCGACCAATGAAGGGATTGGTAACGATCCTTCCTCGTTAGGAATTGGTCCTAGCGATCTCTCTAATGGGCTCATATGGATTAGAAGGTCCTTTAGTCGAAGTTTTAAAGAGATTGGTGGTCGTCTTTACCTATAAATACTAGCTTAATGGATCATTCTAGGAATCTTTGAGCTACTTGTTACTCTAGACTCTATTGTAATCAAGCGTTCTCTATTCTTTACTGCTGTAATCAGATTTATAAATGATCAATAAAGATAATCTTCAAAGTGGACGTAGGCATGCAACGCTAAACCACTATAAATATCTGTGTTTCTGATTATTGCTTTTTATATGTTATTAGCTTAATCATTTTCCCAATTTAATTTTGTGTTTCTTCACAACTTCTCTACAAAAAATTATTCTTGTGTGTTTGTGACCAATTTAGGGGCAAACATTTTGGCACTTTCATTGAGAACCTAGATTCTTAGCTTGCAAAGATCCTTTTATTGCTACTGGATTGGATAAATCCCCCAAAGCAGATCTGTAGTTATCTTCAAGAAGTTATTAATACTACTCAGATTTGTAGAAATCTAAGCAAGGCAATTAATAATGATGAGACATACTAGATCTACTTCTTAGAATTTAGAAGGAAATGAGAATACTAGCACTCAGTAAGGAGACCCAAACAATCAACCGACAAATGTGAATGCTGATCCGATTGAAGTTCAGAATCCCACTGATTCTATTACAAGAGCTGATTTTCATATTTTAATGAAAGAGCCAATGGAGAGCCGTCGATAGTTAAATTAAAAAATTCAGATCAATATTAACTTGATGAACCAAATCACTCATCAGTAGCAATGGAAATCTAGGAGGGATCCCACTCCTTACACGGCATCGGAAAGTTCTAGCTCATTTGACGAATATCATAGAATAGGCATCGCAGGGTAGAAGAATATCGCGTAGAAACTTCAGAAGGTTACCTGACAAACTATCGCGGTCTTCTAGGATAGGTCAGTACCGATCCCTCCTCCATAGGAGCGATTCCCCCGTACATCTTAGGAATCAAGGTGGAACCATTTCTACTGGTTTGGATGATGGAGTTCAATTGAATGATGATCGGTTACCTCCCCGGAATGATGATGGAATGAATGCATAAGATGCGCATTGGGAAGATGGTGAAAAAAGAGGCACGAAACAGCCCGCAGACATCCACTGGACCGTTCACGTAAGGTGGAGCATGACCATACTTGGCACCAACCATCCAAACACCAAACTTATCTACAATGGTCAGAAAGTTGGTGAGAGAGAGCAAGACTTTGAGTAATGATGACTGGGGAATTTCGAGAATCCATACCCCATTCACTGATAATGTGTTACATGCGAAATATCTTAGGAGGTTCAACATGCCACTGATGCCTACTTATGAGGGAAGACCGACCCAAGGCATCATATTATTAGGTACGAATGGCTAATGGATTCAGCATGAGTTGATGATGCGACCAAGTGTAGATGCTTTCCTATAACTCATTTTGGAATAGTGATGATGTGGTTTATGAGACTACCCCCACGATTATTTCTAAATTCGATGATTTGGCAACCAAGTTTGTGGAGCTGTTCCGGAAGTATGCGACTCATCCTAAATTTATGATGTAACTTTCCAGTGTGATTCGTGCTCCAGGAGAGTCCTTGAAAAATTATTTAAAGAGATTTCATATAGCTTTTATGAAGGTCAATAATCCAAATGACCACGCGATACTCATGGCCGTGATGAGAGGGATTGATCTAGATTCTGATTTTGGCGATTGGTTAGCCAATATGCCATCCACAACGTTGGAGCGCTTGTATGCAAAGTCGGCTCTGTATTTAGGAAAGAAGGAAGCTAGGTCCTCCAGAAAAATGAATGTTGTGGGACCAAGTGGAGAGAGAGTAAAGAGTAACATTGCAATAAAATAGTCTGATGACAGTTCTAGAAAAGTCCAAGTGAATGTCTAGAATAAAGTAAATCAGCAAAAGAGAGGCGGAGATAGAAACCGGGAATGAAAGAGGGATTCTTGAAGATTGAAGCCAAGGTTCCAATGTATAATACTTATACGCCATTAAATGCGTCCTTGGAGAATATCTATCCATCTACTTGTAATACCATGCAGTAGGAAGCCACCTCTGAATGAATCAAAAGAGAAGCAGACATAGACTGGAAAATATTATTGATTTCACAAGTGCTATGGGCACAATACAAATGAATGTAGGCATCACCAAGATGTTAAAGAAAACTGATTCGAGAAAGGAAATTATAGTAGTTTGTGAAAACCCTACAAGATGGTAGGCAGGGGACATCTGACCCCAACCGAGGATAAGCGTCGTGTAGGGCTGAGGAACCTGTGCGGGCTGGTGGAAGACTAGTGATAAATACAATAATTCGAGCACTGCACCCAACATATAAGAGTTGCAAGAGATGAAGCGCTATGCTAGCGCGATTAGGGATGTGGATTTTGAATGCTGTTCGAATATGGAAGATGGAGCTCCAAAAAAATAGCAACACATGATGACGGATGATATCATGTTTAGGAACAGAGATGCAGATAAGGTAGGGGCTCCGACGATCAACCCAATGGTCATTTCGGCTATGATTGGCCCTTTTTTGGTGAGAAGGATATTGATTGACTATGGAAGTCAGTAACATGGTCTTCAAAAAGGCATATGATTAGATGAGGATGGAAGCCAAAGATTGAAAACCGCCTACGGCTCATAAATATGGTTTTAACGATGTTGCGACTAAAGCTGTTAGTTATGTGGAATTACCTATAGAGCTAGGAGAAGGTGAACGAAGGAGAGTGCGGATCTTTCCGTTTGTTGTTTTGGATGTTCACTCTCCATAAAATGTTTTCCTCTGGCCGACCTGCCTTAGTTGAATTCCGAGCAGATCTTGCCCCATGGTACTTGACTTTGAAGTTTCCGACGGATGATATAGTTAAAATTGTTCATGGCAATCAGGAAACTGGACATGGCTCTTATGTAGCTAAGTTGAGGGATTCCTAGCGCAAAGAAAAAGGCAAGGGTGTGGACAAGATTGTCCATATCCAAGGTACCAAAGATTGACAACTAGCTCCTCAGCTTTGGCTCGGACGCCATGGTCAGTTCTATAGAGATATGGATCCGAGAGATGATGAAGAGAAGCCCAAAGAGACAATGGCTGCAACGGCTACGTTGACAATTGATATCTCGGTTAGCCACGACGACCCATCATGAGTCCTAAATATTGGGTCATAGCTTAGCCCCCTGATGATGAAAGAACTTGTAGGTTTTCTTCGAGTGAATTTAGACATATTCGCTTGGACTCACTCTGACATGTGCGCCTGCCATTGCGTGGCATGCATTGAATATGGACTCTACACATGTCCTGGTAAAGGAAAAAAGATGCAGCATGGATCCTGAGAGATCAGCCTTTTAAAAGAGGATGTGGATAGGCTAAAAGACAATGGATTTTTTCATGATGCCCTCTACCCTAAATAGGCATCAAATCATGTATTTGTGAAAAAAGCGAATAGGAAATGGAGAACATGCATTGATTATTCAGATTTGAAAAAGGCATGTCCAAAAGGTAGTTTTCCCCTTTCGATGATCGACCAGCTAGTGGATTTAATCGCGGGACATCAAATGCTATCTTTCATGGATGCATACTCGGGATATAACTAAATCTCAATGCATATTTCTGATCAAGAGCACACCAATTTCATTACCGATGTTAGATTGTACTGCTATGTAGTAATGCTGTTTAGATTAAAGAATGCGGGAGCAACTTATCAGTGCTTAGTCAATAGGATGTTTAAAGATCAGATCGGAAAAACAATGGAAGTGTATGTAGATGATATGCTCGTGAAGTCAAGATGATCAAGCGACCACATTAGAGAATTGGCAGAGTTATTTGACATCCTTCGGCATTACAAGTTGAAAATTAACCCTTTGAAGTATTCTTTTGGTGTTGCATCAGGGATATTCTTGGGCTTTATTGTTAATGCCTATGGAATAGAAGCTTATCCCAAGAAGATTCAGATTATCCATGATTTCCAAGTGTCAAGGATTATTAAACAAGTGTATAGTCTGAATGAGAAAGTTGCTGCCTTAAGTTAATTTATCTCCAAAGCTACTAACAAATGCATTCCTTTCTTTGATTTAATTAGGAAAGGAAAAAGAAAATTCGAACGGTGCAGAATTGTAAAGACACATTTCGAGCTTTGGTGAATCATTTGGAAAGATACCCCATCTTGTCAAAGTCGGTGGATCGTGAAGATTTGTACATTTATTTCGGCGTATCGGCACATGTTATAAGTGCCGCATTGCTTCGCGAGGAGGATCAGATCCAGAGGCTAGTGTATTATGTCAGCAAATGATTAGCGGGAGCTGAAAGGAACTATCCGAAAATAGAGAAACAGGCAGACTGGTTACTGATTGCATCACAAAAGCTTCGTCCATACTTCCAGGCACATACGATCAATGTTTACACCGACCGACCGTTATGGCAGGCCCTACAGCGACCTGAGACATTTGGAAGGTTACTCAGGTGGAATATCAAGCTAAGTCAATTTGATATTATTTATCTCTCTTGGAAGGTAATCTAGGGTCAGGCACTGGCAGATTTTATAGCAGAGTTTGCCACATAGGATTATTCTCCGAAAGGCATAGAAATCCTTGTACATTGATGGAGCGTCTAATGATCATTATTCTGGAGCTAGTATTGTGCTTGTAACTCCTGAAAATCGGTCAATCTGTTATGATTTAAAGCTTGATTTCCCAGCGATAAACAAAGAAGCTGAGTATGAAGCTTTGATTGCTGGACTTAAAATCGTTGGAGAACTCGAAAAAATCTTTCGAAATATTTTGTGATTCATAGTTGGCCGTGTGCCAAGTAAGGGAAGTTTATCAACCTAAGGGACAATAGCTTACCCCATACCTTATTCAAGTCCAAGAGTTGCTGGTAGAATTTGAGTACTTTGACATTTCACATATTCCACGAGATCAAAATTGAGAGGTCGATTCATTGGCAAAGTTTGCTAGCATTGGCAACGCAAAGCAAATGGGCTTGGTCCCGGTCGAAGTATTAAATTCCCCAAGTATAAACATGATAGAAATCGACTTGAAACTGAAAGAAGAGCCTAAGAGGGAATCGTGGATGACTCTGATCAAAGAATATTTAGTACATGGAGCCCTTTTAGATAAAAGAAATGAAAATCGACATGTCCTTTGTAAAGCTTCGCGGTAAGTCATGCAAGAAGGAATTATGTATAGGAAAGGTTTTTCAGCCCCCCTGCTCCTATGTGTTGCTCATAATGAGATAATACATGTCCTAAAAGAAGTTCATGAAGGGGAATGTGGTGATTACACTGGAAGGCATACTTTGGCAAAGAAAATACTCCGTTATGGGTATTATTAGCCAATAGCCAATCGAGACGCCGCTGATTATGTAAGACGGTGCGATAAATGCCAGATATATGAAAAAGTTCCAAGAGCCCCACTGACATAAATCACACAAATGATCAACCCATGGCCGTTTGCCTTGTGGGGTATAGACATTATTGATTCTTTACCGTTCTCTAAAGGTGCCGCAGAATATGCTATCATCGCAGTTGATTACTTCACCAAATGGGCTGAAGCGGAACCTTTAGCCACGATCATAACCAAGAAAGTAATCAACTTTATTATCCGAAATGTCATATTTCGCTTCGGTCTTCCATGAATTATTGTAAAAGATAATGGGACTCAATTCGATAGTATTGAATTAAAAGACTTCTGTCGAAGGTATCGTATTGAAAGGAAATTTGCAGCAGCCGTTCACCCTCAGGAAAATGGACAGGTTGAAGCTGTAAACAAAATCATAAAGTCCATTCTGAAGAACTGATTGGACAAGCCTAGAGGAAGGTGGTGGATGAACTCCCTACAGCCCTATGGGCTTACAGGACCACCCACAACTCCACAACTGTCAAATTCAATTCGCCCTTGCTTATGGTTTTAAAGTCGTCATTCCTATTGAGCTCGAAGTTCCTTCTCCTCGAGTAAATTATTACGATCCTAAAGCGAACAAAGTTCTCCTCTTGGAATCTCTTGATTTTATAGATGAGAAGCACGAGGAAGCTGATCTGAAGGAAGTTGTGCATTGACATCGAGTCGCCCGGCATTACAACATTAAAGTCTGACCTAGAACCTTTGAATCAACAATCTCGTCCTAAAATGGGGTTTACCAACTCCATCGCACATGAATCCAATTTGGTAAGGACTATATGTCATTGAACAGACTTGGAGAGGGAACTTTCAAGATAACAACTGTTGATGGCATCACACTTCCAAGGGCGTGGAATAGCAAGCATCTGCGACTCTATTTCACTTAGTTTATTCCTTTTTCATTTCAGTTGTATTTACTTTCAGAATTTTCTTTAGCACTTGATTTTCTAGATGTGTAGTAAGATAGCATATGTTATTCCTTTCCGTTTAACGAATAAATTTTCAAATTTCCTTTTATTTATGTTTTGCAATACGTATTAGTTACATGACGCAACTGGTTGATGTCGATATGTGCGAATAGGCTCCCGAAGTTTGAAATTAATCAATTACGCTAATTCCTAGTAGGACTAAACAAGATGAGCTTGGTCCACTTGTTCATTTGATAACTCACATTTATAATTTAACGAACGGGAATACAACGAGGAATAAATGTGGTTGACCATTTTACGATCGAATAACTCCTGCCAAACCGTGGAACTGAAATAAAATAAGGGAAACCATGACACGACCTATCACTTGCTAAATCAAACCCCAGACCAAGTGGGCAAATCAATCAATTAAGGAGAATACAATCCTACTGCTCTCGGAAATAACTCCAAGTCCCCAAAATGTGGACTAGAGTATAAACACAAATCGGGTGTGAATCGACCACCTGCAAAATAGCTCTAAGTCCCTAGAGTGTGGATTAGAATATAAATGTAAATCGGTGTAAATCGACCCCGCGAAATAACTCCGAGTCCTTAATGTATGGACTAGAGTATAAATATAGTTTGGGTGCGACTAAACAACCCATCAACTAAATCTTATTTCCAGAGTGCAAATATGAGCATAAACGGATAGATGAGTGAGGTTCGGCCATTCACTATTCCATGAACTCTAGCATGAAACCGACGGGAGGAGTATAAACATGCTAAGGAAGACCACCCAATGTCTAACCCCACTAATCTAAGACTAAGGGTAGGAGTATAGTTACTCAAAAACTGATGAATTCAATAGCATAATACTAAGGCTCGAGCCTAGCATTTGATACGACTCAAGGCCATGACCACATGGAAGCCTTCGGATAGAGCTAGTCGATTTTCAATAGAATTAATGGACAACGAATTACAAGTACATTGAATGGAAAGTAATAGTTCAACTACTTAAATAGGAGCTCACGCAAAAGCTCAATCGAAAACAAAATCTTTTATTCACAGGATTGGTCTAAGAGATTATGGTAGAAGTTATTTCTAAAAACAAGAATCATACCCGTATAACCAGAATTAATAAAAGAAATAATGAACAAACTACTATGCAAACTATATACACACCGTGCCGAAGTGACGGCTATTTCTTCGATCTCCTCTACTTTTTGGATTTTTCAAGAGTGACGCCACTTGAGCCCTCGATGCTTCTCTTTTGAGATCTTTTACCACCTTTTGCAGGAGAGCTTATAGAGGTAGAAGGGAGTTCTGTGGGAATCGACCCGCCAAGTGGAATGACTTGTAGTGGCACAAGATGTAGATCGTCGATGTCCACCTCGACATGATCATCTTTAGCCTTTTCGTTCAACAACTCCTCATTCTCGATATGCTATATCAAGCTAATCTCATCAGTGCGTTAGGAGGCATCGGTAATCAGAATATCGCCAGATTCCTCCACTCGTAGTGTTACTTCGACTTTATCATTGTCAAGAGCTCCTATGACTTGAGCATCGGGTCCCAGAACATCAGTGGCCACAACGATCTCTACAAGTTTCTCTTGTTGCCCCACAGCTGCATCGCTTTTAGGAGTTTGACAAGAACTTGGAAACTTGCAAAATTTGTTAAAATGGGGAGATAAGCCTAAAACCAATGGGTGCGTAGAACAAAACCTCTCAAAAACTGGAGAGTAAAATGCAATACCCATATCCAGTTGGATCTCAATGGTTGCTGGGGTACCTCCTTCCAAATTAGGGGATAGCACTTTTGATTAATTGCTGGGATTATCTGGATTATAGCCCAAGTCCTGGACCAGGCTAAAGGAGACCAATGTTCCAGTTGCTTGGGAAGGAGAGGGAACCATAGGATCGACCTCCGAGGATCAGACAATATGATCCCCTTTGTCAGAATGTGTAGAAACGTTAAAGTATTGGAGTCTCATGGCAACAAGATCTAAGGGTTTGTTTCTGTGGTGAATCTCCTGCACTAATTTTTCTTCGTCATATTTAGCTCCACCAACCTCCCGCTTTTGCATCTAAACGATGTGCTCCTAGCCTTTAGCAAGTGATTCGAGATAACCTTTACTAAGAAAGCTCAACTCGCGGGGTATGAGGAATTTGGCATTGTATTTAATGATCAATGGACCAAACAAGTCGTTGATTTCTTTCTAGCCAGACTCCTTGGCATCTTCTATTTGGGTTTTAGTTTATTCCATCATCTCCTTGCGACTTTCCTCATGTGCCTGCTCTTTAAGGGCTTCTATTTTAGTGAATTTCTCATCAAGTTTAATTTTCAAGCTCCTGGCTTCAACAGTCTCTTTGCAGTACCTTTGCAATTCTTCCTTAACCTCAATCTTCTCTTCCCTTTCTTTCCTGAGAATCTTCCCAAGTTCCTCAACATGGTGGGCGAAGATATCTTTTTCCTTCCATAGGGAATCTTTTTCAAAAGTAAGTGCCCCGTTGCGATTGAAGGCAACATCAAGCTCTTTCTTATGGGAAGTTTCTAAGCAGCTCACCGCCCTTGACGTTTCCTTGGCACTTCTCTCTTGCCGACAAGTTTTACTGTCAATTTCGATAGTTTGACATCCTGGTGTTTGATTAAGTTTTTATCATAAATCGCTTCTTGCTTGAGATGATCTATTTCATATTGTCGCTCGATTGACACTTAAGAGATTTTTTCGGCCAAGTGTTGAAACGATTCATGCTGCCTGAACACGTCATGAACACATCCAAGAGAACTCTCTTTGGCATGCCTTGGAATTATATGTACCATGGGAAAGAGTTTAAGCCGATCAAAATAGATTTTCGAGAAAGTGGCCTTAAGCTCGACCAATTTCTCCTTTGTAGAAATGTTAGAAGCAGCGGCTGACAAGGATGGATCATAAGCGTGAATTAGATGTTTGCTTGATCTACAGTCGCGAGATTGCTTAGAGCTCGAAGAACCGGAATGTTGCTCATATGATATGGTGATTTGAGGTAGGGAGTCTAGTCTTTGCTGTAAGCAGGAAAATTAGGCTGATCTCCCCGGCGAGATGTATGAGATTGGGATTTACACTTGGAAGAAGTGGACTCTCTTGAATGATAGATTTTTTCCCATCCATCATCTTTTTCCTTGCACCTGCCAGGCTTTGAGTCACGGCCAGATTGATGGTATGTCAAAGAACTTCTTAAGCGATCGAAGGTCTGGGACGGAATCAACGCATCTGCAAAGATCAAATGAGAACATGTGAGTAACTATTGTGCGAAAGATTAATGAAGAGCATGTAGTGAAGTGTATATGGCCGTAAGCGTCTTTATACCCCCCGACAGACCAGTGGTTGTAGCCTTTCTCCTGGGAGTTCTGTCTCCATTATCAGTAGGAAGAATGTCTTTAAAACTCCTAGTAGGAGAATTGAGCCCTTTCGTATTGTTATTTGGAAAGTCGTATGTCATGATATCATCGGAAATTTGGAGATTAGAAAGTCCCCTTAATGAACTTTCCAAGTGTTGCAAAGACAATACTTCTTCAACATAAGTGATGATGAATTCTAGATCTACGGTAGTTTTTCTTTTACGAAGTTCGCATGCCAGTTTTTTATTTCTCATGGTAGGTTTTTGAGATTGCATTCCTTCGACCACAGCCGCCTTGCCTAGGTCTGCATCAGCGTTGCTGGGTTTGTTGGTCTGGGAATCCCTAATCTCACCTTCTTTAGTGTCATCCTGAGTCCCTTCAACTGGGGGGCACGACAGGATCGATGGCACCCCTCACTTTCTCCACGACATTTTTTGGCAATGCTGCACATCTGGGGAGCCCAATGCTACGACCCACCTCCAACAGCTCGAGTAATGGCAGTAACTCATCGGTTATAAGATGTTTGATGTCCCTGTCTTCGATAGGGGTAGTGCAAATAGAAGCAACTACTCTTGAAAAATTAATGCCTTCAGGACGTAGGCGGACACCTGAAAGAATCCTGGATTAAAAATATGACTTGGATTAGTGGACTTAAGAATGAAATGAAAGTAACACTTTGTCCTTCAAACCATCGTCTCGCAAAGCCAGTGGACATCGAACAAAGAACCACTCTGCTTGAATAGAGGGACTTTATTCCAAGTGCCTTCCAAAACATGGCAGTTAGGCGAAGGTTCAAGAAAAATGTAAGGACTCGCTGATGCCATTTGAAGTTGTAAATGATCCTATGTCCTCGGGAGTTGGATTACAAAATAGAATGCTCATGAATAGTAGAAAGGCTCCATGTAGGAAGGGATAACTGTTTGGATGGAGTTGGGTGGGAGCTATTCCAAGATATCTCAACATCTCTCGAATAATCGAATGAAAGGGTAGTACACATCTGGACCAGCACATTAATTTGTTACAAGCCGTGTACCCTTCCGGGGGCAAGTGAGGTCCGTCATTTATTGAAGGAACCATGACATCTACAAATGGAATTCCATATATGGAACGCAGCCTACAAAGGGAAACCTTGCTAATTTGGGAGGCTTGAGAATATATTGGTTACCTAGAAGAATGGCACTCTCTACTGCATTGGGAGCAGGGATTATATCCTTCACTAGGAGGATCAGAACATCTAAGAAAAGGTCGACCGACGGGCCAAAAACTTCCATCTATTCTACTTGCTGATTGGGAGAAAGCCTACTGGATATAGTCGCAGAACTTGAGTTTGCTTCAGGATTGATGTGATGGATGGCCGATTCAAAAGACATGGCACCTAAACGCTCTGAGCGTTTAGAGCCCATTTTAGCTATACTCAATAGATAATTGAGGTTAAAAAGTTTACCTGTTCCCCCTGTGTTAAGTGTAAGCTTGTGTAGTGTAATGAAGTGATGGCAGATATAAACAGTTTAAAATAAAAAAACAAAGTGAAATGATGAGACTTTGGATTCCGACAAGAATGACCGTCATCGCTAACCGTCTCAACTGGCAGAGAGATTGATTGGGTGTAAAAGCTTTGAGATTGACTATCGGCGTGTAAAAGTGTAGATTTTGTCATTCAAGTCCATATGCAAGTTTTTGGTATATTTTGAAACGTTCCATGGGTTTGATTGTTCAATCTCAAATTTAATAGTGAGTATGCATGTTTTAGTGTTCATTGTCATCGTATATCTAAGTACGCTAAGGAGAATTAGTGATGATTTTCCAAGTAAATGAAGTTCGATTAGATTGTAAGTTAAAAAGGTTCCTTATGCTGACCTCTATAGTAATGTCGATCCCTATGTTCGGGATGATCCCTATGGTTATACCGATCCCTTTCCCAAAACCACACAACTAAGCCCTCTCTTTGACCTAAACACATTGATCCCTTCTACTTCATCCTCAACTCATCTAGCCTCTGCACCGAGGGATCGGCATAGAACCCAACATCCAACACTGCCCTCTTCCATTCTATCTTCTTCCTCTTTATCCTCTTTTCTTTCGTTCTCCTTATTTATATATACCGAACCTTATGTTTACACCGATCGGCATAGGCCAAAACAACCAACACCGATCCCTTCTTCATTTTGTCTTCTTCCTCCTATTTTTCCTCCCTTCTTCCTTCCTCTACTTATTCTGCCGAACCCTATCCACCAATGATTCATCTCCTCCAGGCCACTTTAATCGCTATATCGTCATGGCCTTGAATGCATTATAATCGCTAACAATATGGAATCCAGTACCTCATCGTATAATTGAAAGTTATTATTTGAAAACTTACCTATATGAATGTTTGAGTAAAAATGGGGGTGAGTGGTTGGGAATGATTGAATTGGAAGGGAATAATAAACGAGTTCATGGAATAGTCGGATCGCAGATGGATTTAAGGCTCGAGATTGGAAAGTTAGATTTCATGAATTAAGAATGAGGGTTCGGTGAAAGGCAGATGTCGAGAAGATGAAATAAGTGAGAGTGAAGAGATGGAAAGTTGCTACATATAAGGGCAAGGGTTCAGCCCAAGCCCTTGGCACGTAGCATGGAGAGAGGGATCAACATAAAAGCTTGCTGATCCCTATTAGCATGGACCCAAAAAAGGTATCGGCATACATATATGCTGACCCTTACAAAAGCTTTAATAAAAAAGAGAAAAAAGGAGAGAGAGGACATATGTCAATCCCTACACACAAAGAAAATGAAATGAAATGAATGAATAGGAAAAATGGTTATAAAGTTTTGGCTATGAACATGTACATACAAAAGGCAGGGAAGTTGGCAATGACACATGAACGTGCAAGTGCGTCTGGGAGCCAACAAAAAAAATGTGTATATAAATGTGCACGTGAATGACCTAAAAGTTCAATTTTTTGAAATCGACAGACATTGAAGCTGAAACCTCAAATCTTCAAGTTCGAGGCTGGACCAGATGACAAAAGCTTGTTAGTCTCGTAGAACCATATTTATATATATATGTGTGTGTGTGTGTGTGTGTGTGTTTATATGCATATAAGTTGACATGATATAGCACTGAATTTACATTATTGGAAATCGACCAAGTGTCAGGGCAATCAATGAGAAATTCGACACCTTGAAAAAAAATTCGATAAAGGAATAGCAACTATTTAGAAAGCTGGATGGATCTCATTCTCAATGATTCAAAGCATGTCACGTTAATCACAAGACGTTCTTTGGGGGGCAAGTATTACTCGGCATTCTAGCCTAGCTATATTGAACTGGTAGCACGAGTTAGATCTGACTGCCATCAACGTCGATGATTGTAGAATAATAATTGTGGGGACCGAAAGTCAGGTATAGATGATTATATGAAGTCAGAATCGAATGGATTTGATGAATGTAAGATGTAGGATGCTCAAAGCATGGAATAGGGCTCAACAAATGGAATGGTTCAGCATAGCATGAGATAGTAGAAGGGATTGGCATGCTTGATCAAGAGGGATCAGCCGGCTTCACTGAAGAGGGATCGACATCCATCAAGGATCTAGTGCATTAATGCATACAACAATCAATATTTCAAGATCTACGAGTCCAAAGCCTATGGAATTTAGCGGCCAAGGTAAATGGACCCTAGGGAACCTAACCTAGGGATCACACTTCATAAGAACAACTTTTGAAGGATCGACGTACATCTGTATAGTGGGTTCATCTACAAGCAATGCACAAGTGATATCAAGTCAAAGACCAAGCAATTACTCGAGTTCCAATGTTCCAAATGACCTGAGAATTAAAGGACAAACATGGATAATCCACCATAAGGATTGTTTCCCAAAAATCGACCAATGAAGGGATCGGTGCTGATCCTACCTCATTGGGGATTGGGCCCAGTGATCCCTCTAGTAGGCCAATATGCATTAGAAGGTTCTTTAGACGAAATTTCAAAGAGGTTGGTGGTGGTCTTCACCTATAAATACTAGCCTAATGGGTCATTCTAGGGATCATTACGTTGCTTGTTACTCTACACTCTATTATAATCAACTGCTCCGTATTCCTTACTGTTGTATCAGATTTAGAAGTGATCGGTAAAGATAATCTTCAAAGTGGACACAAGCATACAGCGCCGAACCACTATAAATCTCTATGTTTCTAATTATTACTTTTTATCTATTACTAACTTAATCATTTCCTCAGTTTAATTTTGTCTTTCTTCACTCACTTCTCTACAAAATCCAATTCTTGGGTGTTTGTGACCAATTTAGTGGCAACGCTATATCGACTTAGTATTTTGATTCATTTACCGCACATGCCAGACTATTGTCTGACTTGAGGTTTTGTACTTTGCTTCTAATTATTTGTAATGTTCCCTACTTAGAGGTCCAAAACTAGTAGCTACGGGAGCTGCAGTCACCATAGTTATTAATTCTCTATGACCAAATACGGTAATGTTAGATACATTGATATAACATAAACAAATGGATATGATAAATATTTAATACCATTAAACAAATTTCCCATTTCATTTCAATCATATTTAAAATTCATTACATAATCCCAACATCGAGAACCACGTTCATAGAAATATAATTATTACAAACAACGCCAAGAGCGACATATGAAGAGGCAAAGTTGTTTAGTCACCTATAGCGCGCACACACACTCTAATCATCCAAGGACGCCTCTTTTATGTTTCTTTTTGTAACAACCAGGTATTTTCAACCATTCGCATCCATTATAAGTGTATAGGTAGACACTCATGCCGGAATTGAATTGCTCAATATACCACGTTGTAAATAAAAATTTGGCAAATCTCAGAATATACAGTAAATAAAATCACAGATCATAGACACAGAGTAATAATAATGCAGCGGAAGTAAAGAGATAGTAGTTCATGAAGCTACTATATGAAATACCAGAGTTAAATAAAATACAAAAGAAGAAAATAAAGTACAACAGAAGTCTCAAGATGACAACCAAGTACAAGCTGAATAGAACAACAGAACTGGAATAGATAAGAAGATATCTCCAGCGATTCCAATCTCCAGAAAGCGGAATCCAAATCTGTGAATAACTCAGGCTGACCCGAGCGTAAATAAAAATACAAACACTCGAGTCAGGACATACATACTTATACAATGTAAACCAACTCAAGTGAACTGTAGTAAAGGTACAAGTAACTTAAAAGATGCTTGGGACCGCCCATCCTTTAAGGATCCGTTAAACTATTTACTATATAGTATATTGCGCTATATACAATAGTGTCTAATCAGTAAAGTATAATCATATAGAAAATAGCATTAAGGGGGTGGTGAACCTTAACGCGGTCGGATCTTTAAAACCAAAATCGTAGTGGGCTCGCTATAAGGAGATGACACGGCACGCGAGGCAATGCCAGGGTGGATACACCGTTTGCACTCCCGGACCGGTGGTGACGGCAAGCCAGCAGCTTCCGCCCACCTAGAACAATACCCCCGAATCAAAGTGGCGCCACATATCGAATCACAAAAGTAATAGAATGGTTTTCGATGGAGCATGCTCGATGAAAGGGTGCGACCCTTTGTGTAGCCCGGTATAGCTCTTGTTTTAGTCATATATGCCAACTCACGGGAGTTGGGTCCACGTAATATACCTCAAGAACGTCGCCACCATCCTACTTCATTCTGGAATCTCCACCGCGTACACAGTTGTTAAAGTGGTTTTCGGTATTGGCCGGCTATAAGACAATATCCGATCCCGGTCTCTTTAACAACCAATCGTTATTATAACCCGTAGTTATAACTTTAAAACAATATTTTATACTTCAAAATAAAATATCCTTTTCAATCCAAATCTTTATCAAAATAAAGATTAAATCATTTCCAAAACCATTTCAATATATCATCGTCAAATATCTTTCAATTCAAATATTTATCAAAATAAATATCAAGTCATTTCTAACCATTTCAATATATTAAATTTTCATACCCTTTCAACACTACCTTTCAAATCATTTTAATATATCAAAATATCATAACCTTTCAAAGTTTCAGTTCCAAAATATCATATCTTTCAGAACTTCTTTTAAATCATGTTAATATCAAAATGTCCTATCTTTCAAACTCCGTTTTCAAATCATTTAATATCAAAAATATCATATCTTTCAAAACTTCGTTTCAAATCATTTTAATATGTCAAAATATCATAACTTTTCAAAACCACATTCCATTTCAAATCATTATTCATTTTATTCAATTTAAAATACCATGTCAATTAATATTTCAAAATAGTTTATATTCCAAAATCATTTTTAATCATTAAAATGAAGTTATTATGTTTAATAATTAAAATATTAAATTGCCAAAATTTTCAACTTCTAAAGTTCATTTACGCACTTAAGTTTATCAAAACAGTGAAATTTCACTTTTCGCGGTATTTAGAAAACACTACGGAAAGTTACATTCAAAAAGTTCAATTTAACAAAAGACAACATTTTAAAAATGTTGTAATAGGGTTTACTTAAGTTTCAAATGAACTTAGTTAAATTCAAAAATTATAGCACTTATAAAAATTGCTATAATAGCTTTTAATTCTATTTAGCTTTTTAGTTCATTATCATCAACTACAGCATTTTCAAATGCTGTAACATCATTTACATTGTAATTAATAGCATTTCAAAAATGCAGTCAGTTTACTTCAAATATTCAATATAATTTCTCAACCAATTATATTTTTATTAAAAACATTTTTAACTTATAAAATCATACATTTCACATTTATAAACATCATTTAATTTTCCTCAAGTTTATGATTTTATAAAGTTAAATTTCCATTAAAAATCAAGATTTAATAATAATCCACTTATTAAATTGCAATGTTCAAATTTTAAATCCATTACATTAACTTTCAACTTAACACTTAAGTCCAAATTCTCAAATATAACTTAGTTTTATTTTTATTTACTTAACTAAAAGTTCACTTTTAAGTCAATTTCATAAATTTCCAATTTTAGTTATATTTCAAAATTTCAACTTAAAATATTCATTCATTTCACATTTCAACTTTATTAAAAATCATTAATATGATATAAAATCACTTTTAATTGATTTAAATTAAAATTATCATAAATTTATCATAATTTCATATTCAATTTAACTTCCAATTTTAATTAAATCAAATTTCCAAAATAACTTACGTTCAAAATTTTCTAACTTTTTCATTAATTCATTTCACTTATAATTATTCAGAAAATCAATAATATTTTACAAAAATCCTTTTTAATTAGATTTAAATCAAAATATTTTAATATTTACATTTCTAAAATAACTTTAAATTTTTAGAAAACATATATTAACTACGGGCCTGTATATAATTTTCTAAGCTAGGAAAAGTGATACGGGTAATATATCATTTCAACCCGTAATTTACAAAGAAAATCCGGGTTTTATCATTTCAAACCCGCAGTCCCAAGTAAATAAAATAAATTGAAAATCATTCAGGCCTATCATTTCAGCCCATGATAATTTTCCCTTATTCTAAAGTCCGTTCGGGTATGTATCATTTCAACCCATAGTGATTCTAATCTAAAGGGAACTTGCAGTGTGATGAACAGATAAAATAAACAGAATGGCATGAAATAACAGTAACAAATAATAAAATAAATGTAATAATAGGTGTGAACATCATATGATAATAATATAGCAGTTATAACAGGATGATATGCATTACAGATTCAAGCGATGTCAGTTTATCACTACATAAGTACATATTAGTCTGGTGAGATTTACTCACCTCTTTGTGCCGGAGATATCAAAACCAATGACACAATGGAAACAAAAGCACGATGACAAGACTACGGACATGAATGGGGAGCGAATTCAATCTACAACTCTTGTGTACAACCCAAAACAAAAAATCAAAACAACAAAATTCAATACGACTTTAAAATGCAATAACATTGAAATAAAAGGAGATACGACTACGCAATCTTTTGCTTTGCCTTCTCTATTGTTTGGTATGGCTTTGGGGTCTAATGTGGTTCAGATGTGGTCAAGTTTTGGGTCAGGTTTGGGCTAACATAGCTCGGGTTCAAGGCAAGACAAGGTAGAGTTTGTACATGAGGAGGTGATGTGGTTTTGAAGGCAACTACGTGGTTTTTGGTCAAAACAAGGGCTCGGCCATGGGGATTGGGCTCGGCCTATGATGTGTCATGACTGGACAGAGGTGGGGAATGGTGTGTTGTGGTCAGGTCTGGGGAGTGGTGGCGGCTATGGTGGTGGTTTGGGCGGTGGTTGAAGTGGATGAGCATGTAGAGGTCAAATAAGCATGGATCTAGGTATCTAGGTTGTAGTTTGAGGGGTTTGACCATCAAAAGGGGTTCGACCATGGTCAGATATGATGGGGTAGATGGTGGTGATGGTCGGGAAGAGATGGAAGGAGGTGGCGGCGATGGAATAGGGGAAGAGGCTGATCTTAATCAAGGGAGAAGGCAAGGCAAAATTGCATAGAAAAAGTAAGAAAAGGTAGAAAGAAGAGAGGGATTTACCTAATTTTTTTTCTTCAAGATGGAGGCCATGATATCTAGGATTTAGGAGCTTTGGAAATTCGTGAATGAGAGGAAAAAAAAGTGACGGCTGAAGAAAGGAGGGTATGTGGCCAGTTAAATGAAAAGTTAGGTTAAAAAGTAGAAGGGTTAGAAAAAAAAAAGGACCTTGGGAAGATGGAAAGTTTAAGGCCTTTCAAATTTCCTATATATATTTATATACATCTTAAATAACTGAAAATACTTATAAATTTCAGTTAGAATTCGAAAATACAACAGATAAACAAAATATTAATAATTAAATATTAATTAGATATGATTAAAATAAGAAAAATGGCACAGAAAATGAAAACTAGACTTAAGAATTAGAAATAACTTCAATGCACTTTGGAAAAAATTTCTTAAATTTAAATACATGTGAATGAATAAAATAAAGTAAAACACAGCAATAAAAGTGAGTGCATAAAATAAATAAATAAATTTTAACTATATATAATTAAATTAAGAAAATGGCATAAAATTGCAGACTAGGCTTAAAAAATTAGAAATAAATTCAAATGAACTTTATAAAATCTTCATGGACTTGTAAAAATATTTATAACAAATGAAATAAAAATTCATTCACAAAATAAATAAATAAAATTTAATTAAGTAAAATTTATATGAAGAAAATAGCAGAAAATTATAAAACAGCTTTTAAAAATAGGAAATAAATACAGTAAATTTTGGAAAAGTTTATTATCATTTAAAAAATATTCAAAAGTAAAAATATACATAATAAAACACAAATATACAAATTATAAAAAATATAGCAAGTAAAATATCATTTATAAAATTTAAAACAATAAATATTGTTAAACAGCCCTATATACGCACAATATTGTAAAGGGTATAACTTTCACAATTTAAATCCAATTTCAACGAAATGAAAAGCAGTGTTCTTAGAATTTTATGTACTTTCATAATAAAAGATAAAATTTAAATTTTCAAACTTTTAAAATTTTAAATTAAAAGTCAAAGTTTGACTATTTTGACCAAAATTCACCTTTTTGGAAAATGATCTTTTTAGTCATGCTTTGGAATGAAAATTCATATAAACTAAAGTTTATATTTAAAGTAACAAAACTAATCATTCAAAAAAAACAAGTTTTAAATCAAAATTCAATTAAAATAATTAAAATATACAAAAAAAATCACAAAAATACAGGGTTGTTACACTCTCCCCCACTCAAAACTTTTCGTCCCCGAAAAGAAATGAGGTACGGGAAAGCACAGAAAAAGATAGGGTGAAATAAGATTAGGACAAGATGACAAGGAGAATGAAATTATACATGATAGCTATTGTTATAGGTAAGTTTTACAAGGTGGAGATGATCTTTCCAAGATTCTCCAAAATTAAGAACACAAGCACGAAAAGGTGGATTCAAAATGATTACCAAAGATCTATCAAAGATTATAGAAAGATGCCTATACCAATCTATAGCAAGATAAGGATGATAAGGACAACCAAAAGATAGTTTGGAAAACAAAATAAGGAATTAGATTTGAAAGCATGGAAATTTTAACTTAAATAGAGAATAAATCTTTACACAAGTTAAATAAATCTTAACTATCTCAAATTTCCTTATCTTATTATCCAATCATCTAAAATTAACAATTTTTAAAACCATGGGTTTGAAAAATAATCATTTATTACATTCACAATGTACTTAATACATTTTATTCTTCTTTATTCCTAATTAAAATTAAATTTATTCCTCTCAATATATTTATCACTTATGTTACATACACTTCCACTTATTATAACTGCTTTGTTTTAGTCTTAGTTCTTTTAACATTATTTTATTGTAAGTTATTCAATTACCCTTTATTATATTTACCTCTGTTAATCATTTTATAATTAAAATTTAAGTGTATAACATTTATTATAACCACTCAAATTTTATTTATAAAATATTTTTATATTTTATATTATCCAAATTACATTGTTAACTTCTGAAATTAAGGTAAGTTATATTTGAATGCAATTGTATTATACAAATAAAACTTTCCAATTCAATCATTTCAAGCTTAAATCATTTATTCAAAAATTTTGATTTTCTTTTTATACTTGAAATTATTCTTTAAAATAGAATTTAAATTTCCAATTTCTTCAAACCATTTAGAGATAACTAAATGTATATACGTAGTTTATCAAATAAAATTTTAGTCATATGTCTATATTATTATAATCAAGTCATATTTTAGAAATTCAAATAAATTTGATTTCCCAAAACAAAGCGGTAGCAAGACTACAGAACAATCTCTTCACTTCGAAACTCGAAAATGAACGTCGATGATGCTGCAGTCATCACCGAAGTTATTTTCCCAGCGACAATGAGAAGAGCGCTAATATTAAACTTAAAATTCTTTGGAAACAAATTTCTATTTTAAAATACTTTAAATAATATAACCTTTTAAAACATTAAACACAAGGTTTGAAACCATCGGAAATAAAATTCTCAAATTTCTTTTCTAAATTCATTTAAGTTCCCAAATCAATTTAAAAACAATTATTTATAAATTCATTTATAGAACTATAATTGATAAATCAAGTATTGTCATTTCAAATGATTAGTTTAAATCAATTTATTAAGTTCCATAAATTTACTTATATCACAATTTATTTCATTAACCAAATTTTCAAAATAATATTGTGTCAGTTGTTCCGTCAAAGTATTTTAGAAATCCTATCGATAGCGTTGATCAGACGAATCGATCGGAAACCCAACTCAACATCAACAACACAATATACAAACAAAACATATATTTACAAGTACAATTCAAAATGTTTGAAAATAGGTTGGAAAAAAAGACAAGATGATTAAATAACAAAATAGGGAGGTGGATAAGCTTAAATAAATCACGGGCAACATTTACCGGGTCAACCGTGACTTAAAGAATAAGATCAATGTGGATTTTTCTAGGGTAAATCTACATTCGATCTCAAAAGTTAGAGTTTGGAATAACAAAAAGTATTAGCATCTAAACCAAGGATAGATATAAATCTCTGGTGAATCGATGCTAATTTTAGGGGAGTTTCCCTTTTTTCTCAATTCAATTTTAAATTGGCATGACCGCCGACTCACCAAAAAGATCATTCGAAGCGGAGTTATGGAATACTCTAGTGTCAAAAGAAGATGAATAGTGAGAGATACGAATTGATTTTGGAACCGTAGGGAACGTTCCAAAATTCAAAGGAATTGAGTCAAAAGGGAAGAGATTCAAACTCGAATGAAAGTGATTCTGTGAATACATTCACTCCATATGCTGAGCTTTGCCTAGAGCTACCAAAGCTCTGATACCAACTGTAACAACCAGGAGTTTTCAACCATTCGCATCCATTATAAGTGTATAGGTAGACACTCATGCCGGAATTGAATTGCTCAAAATACCACGTTGTAAATAAAAATTTGGCAAATCTCAGAATATACAGTAAATAAAATCACAGATCATAGACACAGAGTAATAATAATGCAGCGGAAGTAAAGAGATAGTAGTTCATGAAGCTACTATATGAAATACCAGAGTTAAATAAAATACAACAGAAGAAAATAAAGTACAACAGAAGTCTCAAGATGACAACCAAGTACAAGCTGAATAGAACAACAGAACTGGAATAGATAAAGCTAGATAAGAAGATATCTCCAGCGATTCCAATCTCCAGAAAGCGGAATCCAAATCTGTGAATAACTCAGGCTGACCCGAGCGTAAATAAAAATACAAAGACTCGAGTCAGGACATACATACTTATACAATGTAAACCAACTCAAGTGAACTGTAGTAAAGGTACAAGTAACTTAGAAGATGCTTGGGACCGCCCATCCTCTAAGGATCCGTTAAACTATTTACTATATAGTATATTGCGCTATATATAATAGTGTCTAATCAGTAAAGTATAATCATATAGAAAATAGCGTTAAAGGGGTGGTGAACCTTAACGCGGTCGGATCTTTAAAACCAAAATCGTAGTGGGCTCGCTATAAGGAGATGACACGGCACGCGAGGCAATGCCAGAGTGGATACACCGTTTGCACTCCCGGACCGGTGGTGACGGCAAGCCAGCAGCTTCCGCCCACCTCGAACAATACCCCCGAATCAAAGTGGCGCCACATATCGAATCACAAAAGTAATAGAATGGTTTTCGATGGAGCATGCTCGATGAAAGGGTGCGACCCTTTGTGTAGCCCGGTATAGCTCCTGTTTTAGTCATATATGCCAACTCACGGGAGTTGGGTCCACGTAATATACCTCGAGAATGTCGCCACCATCCTACTTCATTCTGGAATCTCCACCGCGTACACAGTTGTTAAAGTGGTTTTCGGTATTGGCCGGCTATAAGACAATATCTGATCCCGGTCTCTTTAACAACCAATCGTTATTATAACCCGTAGTTATAACTTTAAAACAATATTTTATACTTCAAAATAAAATATCCTTTTCAATCCAAATCTTTATCAAAATAAAGATTAAATCATTTCCAAAACCATTTCAATATATCATCATAAAATATCTTTCAATTCAAATATTTATCAAAATAAATATCAAGTCATTTCTAACCATTTCAATATATTAAATTTTCATACCCTTTCAACACTACCTTTCAAATCATTTTAATATATCAAAATATCATAACCTTTCAAAATTTCAGTTCCAAAATATCATATCTTTCAGAACTTCTTTTTAAATCATGTTAATATCAAAATGTCCTATCTTTCAAACTCCGTTTTCAAATCATTTAATATCAAAAATATCATATCTTTCAAAACTTCGTTTCAAATCATTTTAATATATCAAAATATCATAACTTTTCAAAACCACATTCCATTTCAAATCATTATTCATTTTATTCAATTTAAAATACCATGTCAATTCATATTTCAAAACAGTTTATATTCCAAAATCATTTTTAATCATTAAAATGAAGTTACTATGTTTAATAATTAAATTATTAAATTGCCAAAATTTTCAACTTCCAAAGTTCATTTATTCACTTAAGTTTATCAAAACTGTGAAATTTCACTTTTCGCGGTATTTAGAAAACACTACGGAAAGTTACATTCAAAACAGTTCAATTTAACAAAAGGCAACATTTTAAAAATGTTGTAATAGGGTTTACTTAAGTTTCAAATGAACTTAGTTAAATTCAAAAATTATAGCACTTACAAAAATTGCTATAATAGCTTTTAATTCTATTTAGCTTTTTAGTTCATTATCATCAACTACAGCATTTTCAAATGCTGTAAAATCATTTACATTGTAATTAACAGCATTTCAAAAATGCAGTCAATTTACTTCAAATATTCAATATAATTTCTCAACCAATTATATTTTTATTAAAAACATTTTTAACTTATAAAATCATACATTTTCACATTTATAAACATCATTTAATTTTCCTCAAGTTCATGATTTTATAAAGTTAAATTTCCATTCAAAATCAAAATTTAATAATAATCCACTTATTAAATTGCAATGTTCAAATTTTAAATCCATTACATTAAATTTCAACTTAACACTTAAGTCCAAATTCTCAAATATAACTTATTTTTATTTTTATTTAGTTAACTAAAAGTTCACTTTTAAGTCAATTTCATAAATTTCCAATTTTAGTTATATTTCAAAATTTCAACTTAAAATATTCATTCATTTCACATTTCAACTTTATTAAAAATCATTAATATGATATAAAATCACTTTTAATTCATTTAAATTAAAATTATCATAAATTTATCATAATTTCATATTCAATTTAACTTCCAATTTTAATTAAATCAAATTTCCAAAATAACTTACGTTCAAAATTTTCTAACTTTTTCATTAATTCATTTCACTTATAATTATTCAGAAAATCAATAATATTTTACAAAAATCCTTTTTAATTAGATTTAAATCAAAATATTTTAATATTCACATTTCTAAAATAACTTTAAATTTTTTAGAAAACATATATTCACTATGGGCCTGTATATAATTTTCTACGCTAGGAAAAGTGATACGGGTAATATATCATTTCAACCCGTAATTTACAAAGAAAATCTGGGTTTTATCATTTCAAATCCGCAGTCCCAAGTAAATAAAATAAATTGAAAATCATTCAGGCCTGTCATTTCAGCCCATGATAATTTTTCCTTATTCTAAAGTCCATTCGGGTATGTATCATTTCAACCCATAGTGATTCTAATTTAAAGGGAACTTGCAGTGTGATGAACAGATAAAATAAACAGAATGGCATGAAATGACAGTAACATATAATAAAATAAATGTAATAACAGGTGTGAACATCATATGATAATAATATAGCAGTTATAACAGGATGATATGCATTACAGATTCAAGCGATGTCAGTTTATCACTACATAAGTACATATTAGTCTGGTGAGATTTACTCACCTCTTTGTGCTGGAGATATCAAAACCAATGATACAATGGAAACAAAAGCACGATGACAAGACTACGGACATGAGTGGGGAGCGAATTCAATCTACAACTCTTGTGTACAACCCAAAACAAACAATCAAAACAGCAAAATTCAATACGACTTTAAAATGCAATAACATTGAAATAAAAGGAGATACGACTACGCAATCTTTTGCTTTTCCTTCTCTATTGTTTGGTATGGCTTTGGGGTCTAATGTGGTTCAGATGTGGTCAAGTTTTGGGTCAGGTTTGGACTAACATAGCTCGGGTTCAAGGCAAGATAAGGTAGAGTTTGTACATGAGGAGGTGATGTGGTTTTGAAGGCAACTACGTGGTTTTTGGTCAAAACAAGGGCTCGGCCATGGGGATTGGGCTCGGCCTATGATGTGTCACGACCGGACAGAGGTGGGGAGGGGTGTGTTGTGGTCAGGTCTGGGGAGTGGTGTCGGCTATGGTGGTGGTTTGGGCGGTGGTTGAAGTGGATGAGCATGTAGAGGTCAAATAAGCATGGATCTAGGTATCTAGGTTGTAGTTTGAGGGGTTTAACCATCAAAAGGGGTTCGGCCATGGTCAGATCTGATGGGGTAGATGGTGGTGATGGTCAGGAAGAGATGGAAGGAGGTGGTGGCGATGGAATAGGGGAAGAGGCCGATCTTAATCAAGGGAGAAGGCAATGCAAAATTGCATAGAAAAAGTAAGAAAAAGTAGAAAGAAGAGAGGGATTTACCTATTTTTTTTTCTTCAAGATGGAGGCCATGATTTCTAGGGTTTAGGAGCTTTGGAAATTAGTGAATGAGAGGAAAAAAAAAGTGGCGGCTGAAGAAAGGAGGGGATGTGGCCAGTTAAATGAAAAGTTAGGTTAAAAAGTAGAAGGGTTAGAAAAAAAAGGGCCTTGGGAAGATGGAAAGTTTAAGGCCTTTCAAATTTCCTATATATATTTATATACATCTTAAATAACTGAAAATACTTATAAATTTCAGTTAGAATTCGAAAATATAACAGATAAACAAAATATTAATAATTAAATATTAATTAGATATGATTAAAATAAGAAAAATGGCACAGAAAATGAAAACTAGACTTAAGAATTAGAAATAACTTCAATGCACTTTGGAAAAAATTTCTTAAATTTAAATACATGTAAATGAATAAAATAAAGTAAAACACAGCAATAAAAGTGAGTGCATAAAATAAATAAATAAATTTTAACTATATATAATTAAATTAAGAAAATGGCTTAAAATTGCAGACTAGGCTTAAAAAATTAGAAATAAATTCAAATGAACTTTAGAAAATCTTCACGGACTTGTAAAAATATTTATAAAAAATAAAATAAAAATTCATTCACAAAATAAATAAATAAAATTTAATTAAGTAAAATTTATATGAAGAAAATAGCAGAAAATTATAAATCAGCCTTTAAAAATAGGAAATAAATACAGTAAATTTTGAAAAAATTTATTATCATTTAAAAAATTATTCAAAAGTAAAAATATACATAATAAAACATAAATATACAAATTATAAAAAATATAGCAAGTAAAATATCATTTATAAAATTTAAAACAATAAATATTGTTAAACAGCCCTATATACGCACAATATTGTAAAGGGTATAACTTTCACAATTTAAATCCAATTTCAACGAAACGAAAAGCAGTGTTCTTAGAATTTTATGTACTTTCATAATAAAAGATAAAATTTAAATTTTCAAACTTTTAAAATTTTAAATTAAAAGTCAAAGTTTGACTATTTTGACCAAAATTCACCTTTTTGGAAAATGATCTTTTTAGTCATGCTTTGGAATGAAAATTCATATCAACTAAAGTTTATATTTAAAGTAACAAAACTAATCATTCAAAAAAAACAAGTTTTAAATCAAAATTCAATTAAAATAAATAAAATATACAAAAAAAATCACAAAAATACAGGGTTGTTACACTTTTGGCGTAGTTTGTAATAATTATATTTCTCGAAATGTGGTTCTCGAATTTGGGATTATGTAATGAATTTGAAATATGATTGAAATGGAATAAAATATTTGATTAATGTTATTAAAAAATTTCATATCCATGTGTTTTTATTTTATCAATGTATCTAACATTACCGCATTTGATCACTAAGAATTAATAACTATGGATGACTGCAGCTTCCATAGCCATTAGTTTTGGGCCTCCAAGTGGGGGATGTTACAAGTTGGTATCAGAGCATAGGTTTATGAAAACTTAAGAAATTTAAATCTAAAATATTTTTTAAAACAAAATCCAATGAATCATAAAAAAATATCGGGGTTTGGGTTAATGATATAGTGCTTGTACTTTATATATATATATATATATATATATATAAGTACGTATTCCGCTCTTTCTTAGACCATTCTTCTGTATCTTACTAAGGCTCGCATGAAGATTTATGAGAAAGGAAGATATGCGGATAGGAACGAAAGAGAAAATCTCGATGGATGAAGCACCACAACAAACAGAAATGCTTGACCCACCATAAGGAACCACGGTCGACAGGAAATGCTAATCAAAATGCAGATGCTAATGTAGGTGCTGGAAACCAACTAGTAGATATGAGGATAATGTATTAGTTCTTTGTCAATCTGATGCAAGATGCAACTGCTAGGATAGCTGGGAATGTTGAAGGAGCTAATCTTGTTGTTCCAATTGGAAACAACTATGCTAAGTTGAGCAGAGATTACACCAGTCTTGGTGGGAAGCCGTTTTTGGGAACAGAGGATGCTACATAAGTTGAGAATAGGCTTTTGTATTGTAAGAGAATCTTTTCTGACTTGGGATTGCATTATGAGAAGAAGAGGAGACTATCCTCTAAGCAGTTGTAGGGAGAAATGCTTTATTGGTGGAATAGTGTAACCACCGAAATTCTAGAGGAAGAGTTGACTTGGAAAGAATTTCGAAGGAGATTCGAAAAGAGGTTTTTGTCTGAAGTTTCTGAGTCTGCATTGTTAAGGAAGTTCATGGATTTGGTGCAAGGCGAGATGTCGATGATTGAGTATGCCACGAAGTTTGATGAGCTATCCAGATATGGATATGCTACCAATGACACCGTCATCAAGAGGAATGAGAAGTTTATTTGGGGATTAAGACCAGAGATTGCTAGTGCGACTTTTCCACATCTTTATGATCCTTGTAATGTTGTTATGAAAATGACAATCCGACATAAGGAGATGCTTACTACTTATGGGAAGGAGAAGTGGATTGAAACCCAGAGTTCTCTTGGGAATAAGAGGAAGTTCTTTATGAAGAAGGGAACGCAGAAGGGAGAAGCTGCCAAGAAGGAAAAGGCTAATCTGGTTTGCTTTAAGCGCGATAAGAAGGTCATTATGCTTATGAATGCCGAACTGGCAAGGGGAAGAAAGCCACAAACAAGAAGGGTGTGAAGTGCCTTAACTACGACTAGGTTGGGTATTATAAGAATCAATGTCCAGAACCAATCATGATGGATAGGGGAAAGGTCTTTACTGTAAGACCATCGTCTGCTAGGCCAACTACTGTAGAGAAGGGAAAGACGATGATGGAAGGTAAACTTTTGATTCGAAATATACCAGTTAGGGTACTATTTGATTCTAATGCGTCGTATTCATTTATATCTCCGTGTTTGGTTGGTAGGTTATGCTTAGAACCCACATACCTTGTTACTTCCTTACGGGTTGCGAATCCAATACGAGGGTATGTAGATCTGGGAATGAGATGTGACCAGTTAGAACTTGATTTGTTAGGTCATAAGTTTGCATGCAGTTAGTATGTATTCAATTTCGTAGATTTTTAAATCATTTTAGGCATGGATTGGTTAGGTAGATATGAGGCTAGGATATTTTGCAAAGATAGGGAAATATCGCTAAGACAACCTAATAGTCAAGATCGAATTATATTATCAGTGGAGGATTCTTACTGAAATGCTTGTGCTCTGTTGAGTTCTAAGTAAGTAGAAGAAGAGTTAAGTCAGGTTCAAGTAGCATGAGAATTTGTAGATGTTTTTGAGTCAATTAAAGGACTACCACCGAAACGAGCCATTAAGTTTCGAATAGATCTTGTGCCAAGAGCAGAGCCCGTAAGTAGACCGCCTAATAGGATGACAACAATCGTGGTGAAGGAATTGAAGGTGCAGCAAGTGGATTTGGAGGGAAGAAATTTTATTAAACCAAGCAGTTCGCCTTGATGTGCTACCATGGTGTTCGTAAAGAAAACAGATGAGTCGTTAAGGATGTGTATCGACTATCGTAAGTTGAACGAGAAGACAATCATGAATAAGTATCCTTTGTTGAGAATCGACTATTTATTTGATCAGTTGTTTAGAACTAGACTATTTTCCCAATTGGATTTGGCGACAGGTTTCCATAAGTTGAGAGTGCAGAGGACAGTATTACATTGACAGCGTTTAGGACTAAGTATGATTCATACGAATGGTTAGTAATACCATTCGGGTTATCGAATGCACCAGCTTTCTTCGTAGATTTAATGAATTGATTTTTCCAAGAATACTTGGATAGATTTGTATTGGTATTTATAGATGACATTTTAGTATACTCTAAAGATGAAATAGAGCATGGAGATCGTCTAAGAGTAGTGCTTGGGATGCTGAGGCAACATAAACTGGGAGCGAAGTTTTCCAAGTGTCATTTTTCGAAGAAAGAGGTTAAGTTTCTTGGTCGCATGAATTCAGGAAAGGGTTTTTCAGTTGATCCAAATAAGATCAAAGATGTTAATAACTAGAAGAGACCAAAGATGGCGACTGAGATTAGAAGTTTTCTTGGACTTGCTAGCTATTACCGAAGATTCATTAAGGCTTTCTCGAGGATAGTAGTGCCTTTGACTTAGTTAACCAAGAAGGATGTGAAGTTTATTTGGTATGAAAAATGTGAGGAAGCATTCCCTAAGTTAAAGAATTTGTTAACTAACGCGCTTGTGCTAGTGGTTCTAGATGGAAACCTAGGGTTAGTGGTGTATACTGATGCATGTAGAACCGGACTAGAAGCTGTGTTGATGTAGAAGTCTAAAGTCATTGCCTACGCTTCACGAAAGCTTAGAACGCATGAGGTGGGATATCCTACTCATAATTTAGAGCTGGCTGGGATGATCTTTGCATTTAAGATATGGAGACATTATCTTTTAGGGAAGAGATTTGAGTTGCATACAAATTATAAGTCCTTATGGTGCTTATTCTCTCAGAAGGAGTTGAATATGAGACAGTAGAGGTGGTTGGTGTTTTTAGCAGCTTATGATTTTGGTATAGAGTATAAACATAGGAAAGGAAGTAAAGTAGCAGATGCTCTTAGCAGAAAACATCAGAATTTGGTGTTGGCAATGTTGGAAGAATGGAATGATTTATAAGCTCTAAGTACATGCAGTGTTCAATTTAGATCGACTTCTAGTTCTAGTCAGAGCACCACCATGCTGTCTTGTTTGGAAGTTCGACCAATGCTTTTCGAAAGGATTGCATTTAAGAAAAAAAGAATAGCCAAGAAAATTAGAAGGTTTGATGTTGGGTTGAAGATCGATGATCTAAAGGATTTTAGTCTTGACCGGAGGGGATGGTTGAGAAATAAGGGATGGTTTTGTGTACCGAATGTTGAGGACATGAGGAAAGAAGTTCTTAGGGAATGCCATCACTCCAAATTTACGATTCATCTTAGAGGAACCATGATGTGTCAAGATATGAAGAGGACATTCTACTGGGAGGGTATAAAGAAGGTTGTTGGCTTGTAGGTATGTGCAAACTGTCAACAAGTGAAGGCTGAACATTAGAAACCGAGTGTATTGCTTCAACCTTTGGAGATTTTAGTTTGGAAGTGGGATTCGTTATCCATGGATTTATAGATGGATTGCCAAGGTCAAATAGGGAAAATGAAAGTATATGCGCCATAGTCGACAGGTTGACCAAGAGTGCCCATTTCATTCTAGTTAAGTCAACCAGGATGACATCTGTTTTAGCTAAATTGTTCATGAAGAACACAGTTACACTGCATGGAATTTCTAGTAGCATGGTCAGTGATAGATATGCTTTGTTTACTCGTGAATTTTGGAAGAGTGTATAAGATGTGTTAGGTACCAAGCTCAAGATTAGTACTGGGTATTACCCTCAGACGGATGGGCAGACAGAGAGAGTCAATAAGGTACTCAAGGATTTATTGAGGGCTTGTGTGCTAGATTTTTGTGGATCTTGGGAAGATCACCTACACTTAGTTATGTTTTCCTATAATAATAGTTATCAAACTAGTATAGGAATGGTGCCTTTTGAAGCTTTGTATGGAAGGCCATGCAAATCATCAGCATATTGGTTGGAAACTGGAGATAAATTAGTTTTGGGTCCAGATCTGGTTAAAGAGGCGATAGAGAAGATTGAGTTGCTCCAAAAATGGATGAAAGAACCTTGGTCTAAATAGAAGAGTTACGAGATAAAAGGCATAAAGATCTAGAGTTCTCAGTTGGAGATGGAGTTTTCATTAAGGTATCACCAATGAAAGGTGTGGTACCATTCAGAAAGTCAGGAAAACTAGCACCGAGGTATGCTGGTCCATTCCCAATTATAGAGAGGATCGGGAAGCTCGCATATAGAGTAGAGTTGCTGAGCTGTATGGCAGGTGTCCATAATGTATTTGATGTATCTCATCTTCATAAGTATGTGCATGATCCGGAGACTACTATTCCTCTGATAGAGTTGGAAGATTTGATAATATAACTAAATTTGACTTTTGTTAGACAACTGGTTTGGGTTGTGGCAAGAGATGAGAAGAGATTAAGGAACAAGACCGTCAATTTGGTGAAAGTTCAGTGGAGCGACAACGAGAAAGATTGTACTTGATAGACAAAAGACATGATTATATATACTTATCCTAATCTACTGTGAGGGTATGTTCTATATTTGCTTTATATAGACTGTTGCTAGTCGGGTAGGCTAGTATGGTAGTTAGAAGATGTTGCAGATGATTGCTATGCTTAGTATTTAGTCCTTATTGAATTTCAAGGAGGAGAGCCTATAACACCCCTAATTTTAAATTACATTATTCAAGAGATTTAATTATTTAAATTAAATAAAATAATGTAAATATTAGAGTGAAAGGGGATTGAGATCTGGAAATTTATTAGAGGTCGTGCTTAACTAAATAAAAATTTAAAAAGAATGAGTCTATGGAAATGGTTTTATAAGTTAGCTAATAAGAGAATAAGGCAAAGATATTATGGGGAATAGCGGTCCACCATAACCCTTAACCCTAAAACCCTTACTTCCATTTTCATTTTACAAGTTCAAAATTATAAAACATAAAATAAAGTGCTCAAGCTAGCCGTAACATTGGGTAAAAGAAGAAAAATCAATTAAAAGCTAAGAAATCAAGCAAGGAGAAATAAGCAAGGTCAAATCTCAAGTTCCTTATCCAAAGCAAGGTGAATAATAATCAAAACCATCTCATTTTCTTTTTTAAAGAGCATTTGATTTCGGGTCATAAGTGTAAAACCTTTATGATGATTTTAATGATGATATGCTTGGATTACACTACATGTTTGATTTAAACAAGTATGTTTGATAAATGTTTTATTCGATTTTAAGGTTAAAATAGTATATGTCGGGTTTCGAATGCATGAGGATTTAATATGTTATGAAAAATATTATTTAGGAGATGGTTTAAATTTTAGTAATTATCCAAGCTATGGATAATTTATTATGAATTTTTGAAGGAAGATGTAAATAATTGCGTTAATTTTTTTATTTCGACCATTATATAATGGATTTTGGGTCCAAATTATATATGTTAGATAACATATTGAAAGCGAATTATGATGATTTTTTGGTGTTTTTCCTAAGTAATTTACTATGGAAATTAAAGAAATTAAGTTGAAGGAAATGTTTTAATTGTTTAGTTAAAGCGAAGGGCTTCTTTGTTGATTATTTTGATTAATTTTGGATGAATTCGGTAGTCCTTTAGAAAATATTTTGGTAAAGTTTATGACATCCAATTATACTTTTGCACATAAGCAAGTTAGTTGAAAAACTTTTACTTAAAAAGACAACAAAACAGTTTTGTAATGATTTATTATTTTGCCACTTCCAGTAACAACCTTTCAACCCCATACCTGCGCCCCTAGCCAAGTCAAACCAATGCACATGGTATCAATGCTTTGGTACGCAATGGATTGGAGAAAGGCGGCAAGTATAGAGTCGAAACCATGCTTTTGAAGAGGTCGAGGCCTTTGTTTTTCTTTCCAAAGAGGTGCCGCTTGCCTTGTTTTTAATGAGTGCTTTTGAAAGGATTGAATTACTTTTATATGACTTTCGAAGGGGTTGCTACCTTTTTGTTTTGAATGGTAGCTTTCGAATGAGTTGTTGCGTTTTATGTTTTAAAGAGAAGCTTTTGAAAGGGTAGTTTTGAACCAAGTCGAAACTTTGCTACCATCTTTATACCTTTCGAATAGGTTGAAGTTTTCAGTGAGTTCAAAAGGCAAGCTTTTGTTTTACAAATATGACCAGCCGCTTCCCAATGCTTTCGAATGGGCTCCAATAGCCACTTAAACTAAAGCTTTCGAAGGCAATGGCTTCGAGAGGTGTTTTGAAGCTGTCCTTCTAATTGCTTTACTTAAAGAATAATGCTTTCGAAAGGATGGTTCCGAAGCCATCTTTGTTCCTTAAATTCTTTTACTTGATGATTAATAGTTTTGAAAGGGGTACTTTCATTTATGTTCACTTTGACCCAAAAGTTATATTTAAGATTAAACCCAATGGTTTCGATAAAGGTCCTTTCAAATGGTTTCAAAGCTATGCTTCGATAAGTTGGAAAGTGATGCTATAATACTTTCGAAATGAATGTTTTGTTGGTTTCAAAAGTGATGTTTTAAAGTGTTTCAAAAGACATATCCTTAGTGTTTAGAAAATAAGATTTGAATGCTTTCAAAAGCGATATTTTAATGGTTTCGAAAGTAAAGGTATAAGGTTTCGAAAGCCTTAGTTTTCAAAAAAAAAGAACCCAATCTCATTTTTAAAGGAAAACCCATGGCAATATATAGGAGCTTTGAAATGGTTTTCATTTTGGAGTTTTTGAAGAAGCGTTCCATGATGAAAATAATGTGTTAAAGGGATTAAACTTATTTCATGTGAAAATGATTTCAAGAACCCAGACCATAAATGTTGTTATTGCTTTGTTATTATATTTGCCTCTTCTATAAACATATTCACTCTTTAATGGAGCCATAACTGTATTTTGGGGAGAGACGGCAGAATAACCAGCTAGGTTTACTCAGTGGTGAATATAAATTAAGTTTACTCCTGTATGAGTAGAATTTCATCTAGGAGGTTAGGTAGACTAAAACATTAGATGCCCAAAGACTGATCAAAGAAGTTGTCAGATTAGACGGGTTCATAGTAAACCCATAAAAATGTTTGGAAAGAGTTAGTGGCAAGGGCCATTATGTTCGTATTGATCCCATGAAAATTATACCTGAATAAAGTTATTGATAAACGTCAGTAGGTTCATAGTCAATCCATGAAAGCTATGATATTAGAGAAGTTATTAGAAATAGCAATAGGTTCAGAGGGAACCCATGAAATAATTGAATGAAGTTATAAGCAGGGGCCAATAGGTTCCTAGTGATCCCATGAAAACTATGAAATCGATTAGATATTCCACAAGCTTTAAATAGGTTATTAGTCAGCCACGAAAACTAATAGGTTAATAGTGACCCTAGAAACTATAACTGAGATAGATAGTCAAATGAATGAGGATGAGAAATCCAGAATATTTTGCATGTTTGCATATTATCATGATATTTTAAATTGCTATGTTTTAAACTATTATGGATGCAGGTGCATAGTTTATTATAAATTTTTAGATAAGATACTAGCAAGGGGAAAACCCGTTCCGCTAAGCGGTATGGTCACACTAGATATCTAAATGGTTTGAGATGGTAGGTTATTATTTATACCAGGATTTATGTCCAACTTGACATTTATGTTTTCTCCTTAAACTCTTGGGTACTCAATTGATTTTGAGTAGTCTGATAGTTGAGGATTTTTAGTTTCCCCTTTAGTTGAATAAGCTTTCGGAGACTTGCAAGAGGCAAGCTAGCTAATAAGGAGCTTTTTTCTATTTAATTCTGATGTATTTTGAAGGCAAAGTTGTTTAGTTGCCGACACACACACACTCACTTTGATCATCCAAAGGGCCTTTTCATATGTTGCTCTTGGCGTAATTTGTAATAAATATATTTCTTTAAACGTGGTTCTCGAATTTGGAACTATGTAATGAATTTGAAATATGATTGAAATGGAATGGGAAATTTGTTTAATGGTATTAAAAAAAATTCATATGAATGTGTTTATGTTGCATCAATGTATCTAACATTACCGCATTTGGTCATCAAGAATCAATTACTATGGGCATCAGCCGTGGCCATTAGTTTTGAGCCTCCAAGAGATGGATGCTACATTATCTCAGTTAGTCTTAAATGTGTGGACTAGAAAGCAGGTCTGCGACACAGTAACCAAGGAGTGGACGAGTTGGAGGAAGCTATCTCGTATTATATATAGATTTCTATGCTTATTCAATTATGCAACACTGTGGATCCTTAATAGTGTTGCTTAATAGCATTGTTATAAGATAGTCATATGAGTTTACTTTTGTTGTATGAACCCTATTTCATGATGTATAACTCTGGGTATTTGTACTCTGATATTTGGATCACTTAGTTATCACTATCTCTCCTATTGTATATCTATGATATTATATTTTATTCCATGCACTATGAGAAATACTATAGGTTCTTGGATGTTTTGTTTCATTTTTAAACCTTCATGGTGGCTTTATATCAATCGGCACGATAACAACGCACTATCTTATGTATATTTGGTGTTGGTGGTATAGGGCGGTTATCACATTTGGCATCAAAGTTAAGTTGCATTGTTTAACCTAAGAGATATCGTGGTTCAGCAAAATTAGGAAAGGAGTTCTCTCCATAGACTGCATCAAGAGAGAATATATATATAAGAGAGCGTGTACTTATTGTATATTTTGATTTTCAAAACTATATTGTAGTATATATAGAATATAAGTTGCATGCACACATGAGTACAATTGACACGGTTTTCTTTTTGAGAGACTGATCATTCTTGTTATAGATCAAGAATGAGCCAACGAACAAGAAACATTGTTAGAGACTCCCTCTCAGGAGTTGAGCAAGGAGTGGGTTCGGGGCTGCTAATCTGACTTGCAAGTAATGTTCAACACGATGATGGTGAACTTGCTTCAGAATGCCCAAGCGGCCATACCGAATGTTGCTGTTGGTAGTGGTGTTCAAGTACAAGCATCAAAGGCTGACTTCGCCAAGCTATGCAAAGATTATTCTACTTTGAAAGGCAAATCATTCCTTGGAACGGAGCCTGCCACCGAAGTGCAAGAATGGTTAAACACATGCGAGCGTATGTTTGAAGATACGGAGATTGATGATGCCATAAAAGGGAGGTTGGCCTCTAGACAACTTTAAAGGTGGGCCATGAACTGGTGGAATATAATCACTTCTGCTACACCGAAGGATCAATGCACATGGGATTAGTTTAACTCTAGGTTTAAGGAGAAGTTTGTTTTGACTACTCAGAAGTCCATAATATTCAGGAGATTCATCGATTTAAAGATAGGAGAAATGTCCATTACTGAATACCTTGCTGGGTTAGATGCCCTGTCCAAGTATGGGATGTCCTTCATCGACTACTCCATTGAGAAAGAACAAAAGGTTTATTATGGTTTTGGATGACTATTTAAGGGAGAAGCTGGTGAGTCACATTGATGAGACTATTTAAGAGACTCGTCAAGAAATCCCTTCACGAGGAGAGTTTACAACCCAAGTACAAATCAACTACAGTCGTTAAGGAGGAGCTAAAACCGCAACAAAGTGGCGGAGGCAAAAAGAAGAAGTTGTTTGGAAAAAGGAAGCAATCTTAGGAGAAGGATGCTCAGAAGAAGGGTAAATGGGATCCTATTTATTATGGTTGTGGAGACAAAAAGTCACATGATCAAACACTAAAAAGTCGATGGGAATAAGTGTTGTAACTGCGGCAAGCTCGGGCATATATTAAAGAATTGTGCAAAACCATTACAAAAGAAACAAGTTGTGAAGGCATATGCTTTAGAAGCAGTTCCGACTTCGTATAGTGCTCCCTTGACGAAAGAGAAGGGGAAAGGCATCGTCATTCAAGGTATGCTTTCTATTTATGATGATCCTATACGTGTTTTATTCGATACCGGAGCTTTACATTCCTTTATATGTAGCGATCTAAATTAGATAGGCTAGGATTGAAACCAAAAATAGTTTATCGACTGTTGATTGTGAGAGTGCTATACGAGGCTCCCCTACCGATGTATGGTTTGTTGTTTTTTGATCTTATCGAGTCATGGATGCTCTTTTGTTTGTGATTTTTTGTTTTAAATTTTATTGAGTTCGGGATTATCTTCGAAATGGACTGGCTAAAAAAGTATGCAGCGGTAGCAGATTGCGAGAAGCTGTTGGTGACAATTAGGACCGTGGTAGGGTAGACGGTAGTGATTGGCTGCCTATTAGAGGATGGGGTTGTGGTTAGCTTTCTATATTCGCTTGAGATTCCACAGGATGAGTTTTCATCTATGCCTACCATTCAAAGAGTATACACATTTGAGGAAGTTACTGGATTATCATCGCATACAGAGACCAAGTTTCATATAAACTTGACGAAGGGAGCCTGACCTGTAGTTATGCCATTAAGGCATATGGCGCCTAGATAGCAGAAGGAGTTGGAGGTGCAATTGAATGACCTTTTGAGAAAAGGATTCAATTGTAGGAGTATATTTGAGTGGGGTGCACCTATAGTATTTGCCAGTATGGCGGATGGATCTCTTAGATTATGTGTTGATTACCGTAAGCTGAATAAAGTGATGAGGAAGAACAAGTACCCACTCCTATGTATTGATGATTTGTTCGATCAACTCCAGAGTGCGAAGGTGTTCTCTCAACTGAATTTGGTGATGGGTGTCACGACCCGCCTTTTTGGACAGTTTAAACCGACGATCAAATACACATGTCGATTCCAAACCATTCAAAAGGGCAGATAGTTATTGGGGTAAATAAGGAAAAAAAAAAGAAGAGAAAAAAAAAGAAATGAAACAACACAGAATCTCGCAGCGGAACGATAAAATATAATAGTCAAATAAACAGTTCATGAAGCTGTTTACTATACTTTGACAATTATTTATACAACATTTGTTATACATATACAACATAACAATTAAAATAATGCTGCAGATAGCATGATGCAAGGGTAATAATAGTAATAGTATACCAAATCTTCGTCTTCGTCCTCCAGAATAGATCTTCAAAAATCTGAAAAACTCAGGTCTGACCCGAGCGTAATGAAAAGACAAAACACTCGAGTCAGGACTAAATATCCTTGTGAAAGTTAAATCAATCGTAAATAAATATAAGTGGAATGGCGTCAGAGATGTTTACGGAGTTTGACATCTCCTATCCAGTGTCAACGTGCGTGCAATAACTTAAGAGATGTTCCGGGATTTTCCATCTCCTAAGGATCCGTTAAACTATCTACTATATAGTAATATATGCTAAGTAGATAATGCCTATCAGTAATATAAAGTATCAAAATAGCGTTAAGGCGTTACCATAATCCCCCTTAACACATTTTATATTCCCAAAAGCATATACAAGACCATAGTTTCCCCAAAACCGGAAGTCACCAGAGGGCAATCCATATACTCAAGGTACAAATCAAAACGTAGTGGTCGCGAATAAGATAATCAGTATGACAAGGTACATGAGGCGATACAACCTAGGATACTAGTAGTTGCGTGATCCGGACTGATGTTGGGCATAGCCAGCAGCTACACCAACACCGCGAAACAACACTCCGAAATCAAGGGGTGCACCCAAATCGCATCACAAATGTAATAGAAATGGTATCGAAGAAGCGTGTCCGCTAGAGGTGGCGAACCTCAATGGCCCGGTGCGGCTCCTGTTTTAGTCATGTCAGGGGTCATCCAATATCGTTCTCTTTCTTCAGTCAACGCGTTCACCAAACCATCCACTTCATTCTGGATCAACACTCTGCGTATAATAGTTATTAAAGTGGTTTTCGGTATCGATAGAGAGTATGTCCATATCCGATCCCGGTCTCTTTAATAACTACGTATTATTACACCGTTGGCTCTTTTACATTTCAAATTGATTCATAATTGATATCAAAATATCAAATTCGCTTCAAAATCAAATCTATTTCAAATATCATCATATCTATTCAAATGTAAGATTTCGTTTCAAAAATAATTTTCCGCATCAATATCTCATTTCGATTTCAAAAACATTTCGAATTTCAATTTAGGTTGCAACTTCATTTAACTCAATTCGTATTTTAAATTCAAGATTTAAATATAAACATTCCACTTTATTGACCAGCTTAGAATTTTAGAAAATAGTTTTAAGTAGTTTAAAAGTAGTTTACATAATTAAAATAGTTAAAAATACTTAAAATCTTAAAATGGATTTGAAATAGATAAATTAGTTTAAAGTAATTTAAATTGGGTTAAGTAGATTTAAAATAGATTAAAATAGTTTAAGTATTCAAAAATATTTTATATAACTGAGTAATTTGTAAAACAAAATAAGAAAGCTTCAAAACCAATCCATTTCAATTATATCTTCCAAATTCAAATCAATTTCAATTTCCCTTCTACCGATTTCAATTTCGATTTCAATTCAATTCAACGTCAACTTTGACTTCAAATTTATTCAATTTTATATTCACTTTCAATCAGTTCAATTTCAATTTATATCGATTTAGAGCTTGGTTTTTCAAAATATCCATTTAGAACACTTACAAAATTATCCATCAATATACGAGTCTAAATCCAAATTTCAAACATGATTCGATTCCAAGCTCGATTTCAACATCGCTTATATCTCACTTTTACTTAATTATCCTTCAATGCTCAAATTTAAATCTACATTTCAAATATGATTCAATTTCAAGCTCAATTCCAAAATATCATTTTTATGTCGCTTTTACGAAGTAATACTCAGAGTTCGAAATAATGTTCAATCTTTAAATCAAATAGATTTTCGGAATTCAATCATATCCCAAATTTTATTCTCAAAGTCTCAACTTAAATTATTTAACAATTTTCTTTTACCAAAATTTATTTCAACATTCCAAACTCAATTTCCCAATAAATTCGATTTCTATAAATTTATTTCTATTTATAACTTTTAAATCAAACATTTAAATAAATTTCAAATCGACGATTTAAAAATTATTAATTTTGCCAATTCGGTGTCCGTATATAATTTTCTATCCTATGGCCAAGTTGTTATTTATTTCAATTAGATGTCAGGGATGAATATATATTACTTAAATCAAATAACAGTTTCATATGTATGCATAACAATATATATAAGCGAATAAACATCCAACATTCAAATATCAACCAATAGCATCCATCGAAATACATCATACAAAACACAATAAAATTCATGGCAATTTCATAGTTATCAATGTCGGGTAATTTAATCGTAATTCAATTTCAATTTCAATTTAACTGTCAATTTCATTTTTCAACGGTTAATTCAAATAACAAGCTATATGACGATTAAATTTATATCAAACAACGACAAATAAAATTCATATCACTTCATAATATCAAATTTAACTAGCATAAAGATATTTAGTACGGTGTGAGCGTTATAAAACACTCACCTTGATTTTTGTGAATTTAAATCAAATCGAACAGCGTTCGATTTAACTCAAAATTTTCTCTAGCTCCAAATGATTCCAATCCAGTTGCATTGCGTAGTGCTCGACAAAACGATTGCAACGCAATAAGTTTCGTGCGAATCCGACCTCGTATGAAAGAGATATCAATTTTTAAAGTTTCAACGATAATTAAATATAATTAATTTACAATCTTTTAATTAATTTCAAACCCTATCAATCTACAGCCGTTGATTTCCCTTGGTCGCATCAGGGCCGTGCGCACGAATCATCTCCCTCCCGTTCTTTATTCACGCGTTTGCTCCCAGGCAAAAGAAACCCATCACACACGTTTAGGGTTTTAGGCCGCTCCTACCCCAGGCTATACGAACTCGATCAGGTGCTCTCCAATCGAAGGACATACCTCCCATCACCACTGCCGTGAGCCATACGAAGCTCGGCTTCCCCCTCTCTCTCGAAAAACGTGCGAACAGCCGGCCCTTTGCACTCAAATTGCCGTTGAATCGCAGCTCCATACTCGATCTCGACCGTTGAAGTTACAGAGGTCGACGAGTTCTTTGATATCCTAGTTGGAACACTTGGCTAAAAATGTGTGGATAGAGAGAAAAATGAGGGGGAACCTGGGAGCATTTCGGCCATTGACTGCAGGAAGTGGCGGCTAGGGTTTCTTTTTATTTTATTTCTTTTGTTTGTGAAAAAAGGGGGGTCTATTTATAGGAAACGGCGAATAATTTTTATCCGGCTTTTCCAAACTCCGAATTTCGCGCGGTGACCGGCGTTTCTAGGGTCTACCCCACGTTTCGGACGCAATGGAATAAGTTTCGGAAGCTAATTCGATCGTATGTGAGAGTTATAGCGATAAACGATCAATTTGAATTAAATCGATTTAAACGAATTTCTATGCGTTTTGGCTCGCCCCGGACAAACGGTAAATCCGATTGACATGGAATTTGAAATCTTACAATAATATCACATTACGGATTTGATGAAACTGGTTTCGTTGAAATCCGAGACTTTTTGAAAAATGACTATTTTAACTCGTTAAATTAATATTAAAACAATTTCAACGCGTTTCGAGCTGCCACGGTCAAACGACAACTCCGATTGCTACGAAAATTGAAATCCGATAATAACTAACTATTACGGATCCAATGGAACTAGTTTCGTCCAATTCTGAGACTGCTCGAAAATTGGCTATTTTTCAGTCGCTAATTAAATATTCAAATATTCAAATTTCACAAATAAATTTTAAATTCATTTTTAAAAGTTCTATAGCATCATTATAACTCCAATATGATAAAATAAAATTTTACAAATCATTTTTAATCATATTAACCCCGTTTATTCAATTATCTAATAAATTCCAATTTTAAAATCTTATTAACTCTATTTTAACCCCAATATAACTTACATTCACTTTGGAAACCAATTTGAATCATATTAAATAAAATTTCAATTATTCACACTTTTTCATATATTAAATTTCAATATCAAATTAATCATATCAAATTCGGAATTTAATTATTCAAACATTTGTAATATTAAATTTAAACAATTGGATTATTCTTAAATCACTATTTTTTGAAATATTCAAACGAACTTAAAATTTAACTTTTTGAAACGAATTAAGATTATAGAACAACCATTTTCATTATACGGTTATTCAATTCCCATTATCAAATTATTCAATAAGTTTTAAATATTAAATTTAAACAATTTACCTGTTCAATATTCAATATTTGATTTAAATAGATTTTACTTATAAATCAATTACTCTATTATACCCAATGGATTCAACATTTATTATCCTATTCAACTATCGATTGCAAAGGAATTCACTAAGTCGCATTTATTTTTCATTACTTGGATAATTGTTATTGCAATTCCTTTCAGTTATTATTATTCCAAACGAATTTCATTTTTTTTTCTAACACTAATTCACGAAGTCTTATTAAATTAGCTATTTTAATTATCAAAAATTTACGGGTCGTTACACTCTCCCCCACTCAAAACTTTTCGTCCCCGAAAAGGAAAAAGAAGGGAAAAGGAACTAAGTAAGGAATTCAACATTTGATATATTTTATTCAAAGTTACCAACTTATAAAACAATGAAATTCGATTTATAAGTCATAACTACGCTTTCGCTAAGTTACTCCGAACGGCTTTCTAACTTTAAAAGTTAGTTATCAAAACAAGTTATAAAATTTTTAAAACTTGAAGAATTTTCTAACACCCGGATTTTACGGAAAAATTCGGCAGAGTCTCCTTTGCGCGGCTCGATCGGTACAACTACAAAACGCCTCTACGGGCCCTAAACCAACAAAAGAAAATACAAAAAGCCAAGTGGCTCCTCAAAAATCACCAAATCCAATGATAAAATAAACATGTACCTTATATTTTTATAGCGAGCATATACGAATAATATAGCGCGAAAGCGAGCTCCAAATGCGAAGCAAGCGCAATCCGCACCTACTAAACACTCAACAAACTATGAGAAACATGCATATACGAAAATAATATCAATATACATCATATAGCAACATAACAACTATATGTGCCAACATAGCAAATGCAACAAAACAACAATAGCAACCATCAATCAACTATCATCCAACTATCATCCTACAAATCCATAACCAATCAATATAAATTCACTTCTCATTAATATTTATTGACTTGGTTTTCAATTTTAATAACAGTTGATTCATTAACGTTGGATTTTACTAACATTCATTCCCAATTCAATTAGTTAACATTCACTAATTTATATTTACATTAGTTCACTTCAAATTTGAATCCAATTAATTTCTATTTAAATACATTTAACTTCCAATTTGATTTCAGTGATTTATAGCTTTCAATTTCATTAACACTTAATGAATTATATACAATCAACTAACAATCAGACAACAACCAAATCATACCCAACATAACCAAATTATTAATTTCACATTCAATCTGGTTTACCTTTTTTATATATATATCCTGTTATATAATTTTAAAAGAATCATTTTATATTTGGCATCATATATTTCCAATATTAACTTTAATTAAGTCCGTAAGCCGTACATATATCATCCGTGAGCAATATCAATCTAATCGCTTATTCGATCACACAATTTCACTTCCAACTAGTATCGTTCACACGACTCTCTAGTGCGGACTCAGATTTGGTTCCTTGATTGGAAACTGTTATTCTCCTTACATAGTCATATACTATGATAGAAAATTCCAGAATCGAACCAAAAATCCATATCCAGGGTTCGCCGTCAAAAATCGAGTGAAAAATTCTAACTTGGATCGATATAAATCATCTCGAAATTTTGTGCTCGAATTTGGATCAAATCGTTATGCGAATAAATAATATACGTACAATCTCACGTATTACCTTCCAATAGATTTCTATACAATTTATCTATATTAAATTATTTTATTGACTTTCATTTTATTTACAATTAATTATTCACAATCCATTATTCAGTTAATATATCCATTTCTATACATAGCATATTCTCTAACATTATCTTTTCTTAACATCATATCAAAGAATTTTCTTACTCAAGTTCACTTTAAACATTCTCTATAATTTAATTTAAATTCAATTTCATTTTCCAATTGATTCTTAGCTATAAGAAATTCCTTTGTTTACATTTATTTCATTTTCATAATTTCGGTTAATAACGAATTCATTTGTGGAACATTTTATTAATCAACACTTTAGTTAATAGTCATTTCATAAAAGTCTAACTTCTCATATACGACTTCTCTTAGTTTACAGATATCTTAAAGGTTACAAATTCCATTATTTTACAATCCCTTTGCAATTTATTTTTATTTTCTATAACCAATTTACAAAGATATAATACGATTCATTTCTTAAGTTCACTCACTTGTTCCATTTATCCATTCATCATTTCATGCTATATTTAAGTATATAACATTTTATCACAATCAAATTTTCATTTATATACATTTTAATTCCTTTTGAGTTTTCCTTACTTGTATACTTCAATTACTTTCAGGTTCTGTTTATTTATACAACATCTCATTACATATCCAAAACATCATTCTAACTTTTTAATATTTGGTAAGTCTTGTTATATGTTATCAGAATGCAAATTTTCGGTATTATACAAATTTATAGAATTTCATTTTACTAATTTAGAATGTTCACAATTTAATTTGTTTAAATCCCCTTTACCTTTCAACTTTAAAGTTTTCCCAAACAATAGCTTAGATATCTTAATCCTCTTATTTTATAAATTCTGGTTATTCGCATTTCATTAAAATAATTTGAAAATCACTAATTAACATAACTTAGAATTTTAAATGCCCGGTTCTTTTCAAATCGTTTGAAATAAATATATATACTTATATCTTTAATATATATCAAATCATACCTTTGGAGTTTAAACCAAAATCCATTTACCCAAAATAATTTCGAAGAAAAGCAAAGCTTCTTAGAAGTCTCCCCCACTTTGAGACTCGAAAATGAACGTCGATGATGCTGCGCAGTCATCACCGAAATTATTTTCCAGCGACATAAGAGAGGAGTACTGAATTCATTCTTTCCTTTAAAATCCTTTCAAAATATTTCCATAAACAATTTCCAACTAATATTACTATATATTTCTTCAAAATTTTGAGAACCATTTTTCAAAATCTCCGGGTCTTAAATTCAATATTTTCCAGTTTAAATCTATTTTAATTTATAAGTCACCTTTATAAAATATCTTATAGGAAATTTTCTTAAAACAATCCACACGTGTTTTATCATTGTTCATTTTGTAGTTCATCTTATTTATTAAATTACAATATCCAATTTATGATAATAACTAATATTCTCATTCCTAACAACCAGGTAAGCTAGATAAGTTACAATAATTTCTGAAAATTTTCTTTATATACAAAATATAATTAGGGCAAAATTATTTCATTTACCCAATTTCAAAACAATACTATGTCGAATTGTTCTATTTAAGTGTTTAGAGATCCCTATCAATGACGTTAATTACTCGTATTGACCAGAATCCATAAGCCACTCAACAAATCAACCGACACAATATAAAACATTTTATATCACTAACAAATACGCTCTCACACACACACACACACACACACACACACACACACACACACACACACACACACACATATATATATATATATATATATATATATATTCACTCAGCGACTCATCATAGGGTATTACTACCCTACTTATAAAGAGTCATACCCCACAAAGCTAAGTTTATCACTAAACCAAAGCTCTGATACCAACTGTCACGACCCGCCTTTTTGGACAGTTTAAACCGACGATCAAATACACATGTCGATTCCAAACCATTCAAAAGGGCAGATAGTTATTGGGGTAAATAAGGAAAAAAAAAGAAGAGAAAAAAAAAGAAATGAAACAACACAGAATCTCGCAGCGGAACGATAAAATATAATAGTCAAATAAACAGTTCATGAAGCTGTTTACTATACTTTGACAATTATTTATACAACATTTATCAGAGTTATACATACACAACAGAACAATTAAAATAATGCAGCAGATAACATGATGCAAGGGTAATAATAGTAATAGTATACCAAATCTTCGTCTTCGTCCTCCAGAATAGATCTTCAAAAATCTGAAAAACTCAGGTCTAACCCGAGCGTAATGAAAAGACAAAACACTCGAGTCAGGACTAAATATCCTTATGAAAGTTAAATCAATCGTAAATAAATATGAGTGGAACGGCGTCAGAGATGTTTACGGGGTTTGACATCTCCTATCCAGTGTCAACGTGCGTGCAATAACTTAAGAGATGTTCCGGGATTTTCCATCTCCTAAGGATCTGTTAAACTATCTATTATATAGTAATATACGCTAAGTAGATAATGCCTATCAGTAATATAAAGTATCAAAATAGCGTTAAGGCGTTACCATAATCCCCCTTAACACATTTTATATTCCCAAAAGCATATACAAGACCGTAGTTTCCCCAAAACCTGAAGTCACCAGAGGGCAATCCATATACTCAAGGTACAAATCAAAACGTAGTGGTCGCGAATAGGATAATCAGTATGACAAGGTACATGAGGCGATACCAACTAGGATACTAGTAGTTGCGTGATCCGGACTGATGTTGGGCATAGCCCGCAGCTACCCCAACACCGCGAAACAACACTCCGAAATCAAGGGGTGCACCCAAATCGCATCACAAATGTAATAGAAATGGTATCGAAGAAGCGTGTCCGCTAGAGGTGGCGAACCTCAATGGCCCGGCGCGGCTCCTGTTTTAGTCATGTCAGGGGTCATCCAATATCGTTCTCTTTCTTCAGTCAACGCGTTCACCAAACCATCCACTTCATTCTGGATCAACACTCCGCGTATAATAGTTATTAAAGTGGTTTTTGGTATCGACAGAGAGTATGTCCATATCTGATCCCGGTCTCTTTAATAACTACGTATTATTACACCGTTGGCTCTTTTACATTTCAAATTGATTCATAATTGTTATCCAAATATCAAATTCGCTTCAAAATCAAATCTATTTCAAATATCATCGTATCTATTCAAATGTAAGATTTCGTTTCAAAAATCATTTTCCGCATCAATATCTCATTTCGATTTCAAAAACATTTCGAATTTCAACTTAGGTTGCAACTTCATTTAACTCAATTCGTATTTTAAATTCAAGATTTAAATATAAACATTCCACTTTATTGACCAGCTTAGAATTTTAGAAAATAGTTTTAAGTAGTTTAAAAGTAGTTTACATAATTAAAATAGTTAAAAATACTTAAAATCTTAAAATGGATTTGAAATAGATAAATTAGTTTAAAGTAATTTAAATTGGGTTAAGTAGATTTAAAATAGATTAAAATAGTTTAAGTATTCAAAAATATTTTATATAACTGAGTAATTTGTAAAACAAAATGAGATAGCTTCAAAAGCAATCCATTTCAATTATATCTTCCCAATTCAAATCAATTTCAATTTCCCTTCTACCGATTTCAATTTCGATTTCAATTCAATTCAACGTCAACTTTGACTTCAAATTTATTCAATTTTATATTCACTTTCAATCAGTTCAATTTCAATTTATATCGATTTAGAGCTTGGTTTTTCAAAATATCCATTTAGAACACTTACAAAATTATCCATCAATATACGAGTCTAAATCCAAATTTCAAACATGATTCGATTCCAAGCTCGATTTCAACATCGCTTATATCTCACTTTTACTTAATTATCCTTCAATACTCAAATTTAAATCTACATTTCAAATATGATTCAATTTCAAGCTCAATTCCAAAATATCATTTTTATGTCGCTTTTACGAAGTAATACTCAGAGTTCGAAATAATGTTCAATCTTTAAATCAAATAGATTTTCGGAATTCAATCATATCCCAAATTTTATTCTCAAAGTCTCAACTTAAATTATTTAACAATTTTCTTTTACCAAAATTTATTTCAACATTCCAAACTCAATTTCCCAATAAATTCGATTTCTATAAATTTATTTCTATTTATAACTTTTAAATCAAACATTTAAATAAATTTCAAATCGACGATTTAAAAATTATTAATTTTGCCAATTCGGTGTCCGTATATAATTTTCTATCCTATGGCCAAGTTGTTATTTATTTCAATTAGATGTCAGGGATGAATATATATTACTTAAATCAAATAACAGTTTCATATGTATGCATAACAATATATATAAGCGAATAAACATCCAACATTCAAATATCAACCAATAGCATCCATCGAAATACATCATCCAAAACACAATAAAATTCATGGCAATTTCTTAGTTATCAATGTCGGGTAATTTAATCGCAATTCAATTTCAATTTCAATTTAACTATCAATTTCATTTTTCAACGGTTAATTCAAATAACAAGCTATATGACGATTAAATTTATATCAAACGACGACAAATAAAATTTATATCACTTCGTAATATCAAATTTAACTAGCATAAAGATATTTAGTACGGTGTGAGCGTTATAAAACACTCACCTTGATTTTTGTGAATTTAAATCAAATCGAACGTTGTTCGATTTAACTCAAAATTTTCTCTAGCTCCAAATGATTCCAATCCAGTTGCATTGCGTAGTGCTCGACAAAACGATTGCAACGCAATAAGTTTCGTGCGAATCCGACCTCGTATGAAAGAGATATCAATTTTTAAAGTTTGAACGATAATTAAATATAATTAATTTACAATCTTTTAATTAATTTCAAACCCTATCAATCTACAGCCGTTGATTTCCCTTGGTCGCATCAGGACCGTGCACACGAATCATCTCCCTCCCGTTCTTTATTCACGCGTTTGCTCCCAGGCAAAAGAAACCCATCACACACGTTTAGGGATTTAGGCCGCTCCTACCTTAGGCTATACGAACTCGATCAGGCGCTCTCCAATCGAAGGACATACCTCCCATCACCACTGCCGTGAGCCATACGAAGCTCGGCTTCCCCCTCTCTCTCGAAAAACATGCGAACAGCCGGCCCTTTGCACTCAAATTGCCGTTGAATCGCAGCTCCATACTCGATCTCGACCGTTGAAGTTACAGAGGTCGACGAGTTCTTTGATTTCCTAGTTGGAACATTTGGCTAAAAATGTGTGGATAGAGAGAAAAATGAGGGGGAACCTGGGAGCATTTCGGCCATTGACTGCAGGAAGTGGCGGCTAGGGTTTCTTTTTATTTTATTTCTTTTGTTTGTGAAAAAAAGGGGGGTCTATTTATAGGAAACGGCGAATAATTTTTATCCGGCTTTTCCAAACTCCGAATTTCGTGCGGTGACCGGCATTTCTAGGGTTTACCCCGCGTTCCGGACGCAATGGAACAAGTTTCGGAAGCTAATTCGATCGTACGTGAGAGTTATGGCGATAAACGATCAATTTGAATTAAATCGATTTAAACGAATTTCTATGCGTTTTGGCTCGCCCCGGACAAACGGTAAATCCGATTGACACGGAATTTGAAATCTTACAATAATATCACATTAAGAATTTGATGAAACTGGTTTCGTCGAAATCCGAGACTTTTTGAAAAATGACTATTTTAACTCGTTAAATTAATATTAAAACAATTTCAACGCGTTTCGAGCTGTCACGGTCAAACGACAACTCCGATTGCTACGAAAATTAAAATCCAATAATAACTAACTATTACGGATCCAATGGAACTAGATTCGTCCAGTTCTGAGACAGCTTGAAAATTGGCTATTTTTCAGTCGCTAATTAAATATTAAAATATTCAAATTTCACAAATAAATTTTAAACTCAGTTTTAAAAGTTCTATAGCATCATTATAACTCCAATATGATAAAATAAAATTTTACAAATCATTTTTAATCATATTAACCCCGTTTATTCAATTATCCAATAAATTCCAATTTTAAAATCTTATTAACTCTATTTTAACCCCAATATAACTTACATTCACTTTGGAAACCAATTTGAATCATATTAAATCAAATTTCAATTATTCACTCTATTTTCATATATTAAATTTCAATATCAAATTAATCATATCAAATTCGGAATTTAATTATTCAAACATTTGTAATATTAAATTTAAACAATTGGATTATTCTTAAATCACTATTTTTTGAAATATCCAAACGAACTTAAAATTTAACTTTTTGAAATGAATTAAGATTATAGAACAACCATTTTCATTATACGGTTAATCAATTCCCATTACAAATTATTCAATAAGTTTTAAATATTAAATTTAAACAATTTACCTGTTCAATATTCAATATTTGATTTAAATAGATTTTACTTATAAATCAATTACTCTATTATACCCAATGGATTCAACATTTATTATCCTATTCAACTATCGATTGCAAAGGAATTCACTAAGTCGCATTTATTTTTCATTACTTGGATAATTATTATTGCAATTCCTTTCAGTTATTATTATTCCAAACGAATTTCAATTTTTTTTCTAACACTAATTCACGAAGTCTTATTAAATTAGCTATTTTAATTATCGAAAATTTACGGGTCATTATAATGGGATTTCACTAGTAGAGAGTTGCAAAGGAGAGTGTGTCGACAACCGAGTTTTGTACTCCATCTGGTTTCTATGAGTGGTTGGTTATGCGGTTTAGGCTAACCAATGCTTCGGTATACTTTGTTGATCTCACGAACTGCGTCTTCAGGGATAAGCTCAACTAGTTCATATTTATGTTCATGGAGGACATCATAATCTATTCTAGGAAAGAGGAGGAACACAAGGTGGACTTAAGAATTGTGCTCAAAGTACTGAGGAAGAACAAGTTGAAAGCAAAGTTTTTAAAGTGTCACTTCTGAAGAAGGGAAGTGAGATTCTTGGTCGTGTCATCTCTAAGCAGGGTATCGTAGTAGACCCTACCAAGGTGGAGATAGTTTAGGATTGGAGACGACCTAGGAATACTATTAATGTGAGGGGTTTATTAGGACTGGTGAGATAGTATAGACGCTTTGTAAACAACTTCTCGAAGATAGCCACGCCGTTAACCAATTTGACAAAGAAAAATTAGACTTTTGCTTGGGAAGCGAGATGTGAGCAGGCATTTGTGAATCTGAAGGAAAGGTTGACGAGCACACCTATACTGACCATTCCGGGTGAGAATGAGGAGCTGACAGTATATATAGACAAATGTGGAGCTAAATTGAGTGCGATATTGATACAAAAGGGAATGGCTGTCACCGAAGCTAGTCGATAGTTGAAGCTGCGCAAGAGGAAGTATCCAACTCATGATTTAGAGTTAGCCATAGTAGTATTTGATTTGAGAATACAGAGACATTACTTATTAAGGGATAGGTTTGAGTTGTGCACGAATCATAAATCCTTGAAGTACCTTTTCTCTAAGAAGGATCTCAACCTTCAATAGAAGTGATGGTTGGAATTCTTAGCCTCCTACAACTTTGGCATTTCCTATACACCTGGTAAGGGGAATACGGTCGTCGATGCATTGAGGAGAAGACATGCCAGTTTGGGAGCGATATTCCTAGTGTGAAAAGAATTGGAGTATATTGTTGGTTGTGACTTCAGACCTCATTGCAAGTTAGAGCCAGAAATATTAGCAAGCTTGACCATCAGACCTACTTTTATAGAGCAGATTGGTAGGCATGATACCAAATTAGTCGAGATCATTTCCAAGATTGAAGCAGGGGTAGAGTACGAGGATATGAAACTGTACAGATTCGACAGAGATGGTTAGCTTCGTAAGAATGGGAGATTGGTTGTTCTCGATGTTGACGGATTGATAGATGAGGTGCTCATAAAGTGCCACTATTCCAAGTTAACCATACATTCCCGTAGTAATAAGATATACTGTGATATGAGACAGACCTATTATTGGGAAGGAATGGAGAAGGAAGTCGGGACATTCATATCGAAGTGCGTGAACTGCCAGTTCGTATAGGCAGAACAAATGAAACCGAGTGGTCTTTTGCAACCACTTGAAGTTCACGAGTGGAAGTGGGGGCAGATATCGATGGATTTCATATCAGGACTGCTAAGGACTCTAGCAGGGTACAACAGTCTGGGTCATAGTAGATCATTTAACCAAGAGCACTAGAATTCTTCCCATCCAGTTAAGTCGAACAACAGCTAAACTGGCCGAGTTATATGTGAAATGGATTGTACGATTTCATGGTGTGTCGAAGAGCATTGGGAGTGTTTGAGGTCTGTTGTTCAATAGTGGGTTATGAAAGAGCTTACATGAGGCATTGAGTACCGAGCTACATCTTAGTATAGCTTATCACCCTCAAATTAATGGCCAAACCGAAAGAGTGAATCGTATATTAGTTGGTCTCTTGTGAGCTTGCATTCTTGGTTTCAGAGGCTCGTGCGACGATACTTACATTTACTAGAGTTCTCATACAATAACAGTTATCGGTATTATATTGCTATGGCACCATATGAAGCATTGTATGACCGACCATGTAATTCCCCTTCATATTGGTGGGAAGCGAGAAAGAAACTGGTATTTGGCCAGATATGATTAGAGAGACCTTGGAAAAGATAGAGATCATTCAGCAACGAATGAAAGCGACATATGAGAGGCAAAAGAGTTACGCTGATAAAAGGCATAGAGATTTAATTCTCCATCATAGATATGGTATTCGTGAATATTTCTTCTTTGAAGAACATTATTTAGTTCGATAGTAGAGAAAAGTTGGAAATGAGACTTGTTGTCCTTTTCTGATATTAGAGAGGATTTAGGAACCTTACTTAGACTTACCTCAAATAATGGCGGGAGTGTGTAATGTCTCCCACGTCTCCCATTTGGGGAAATTTATGTACGATTTAGGCGTAACTATCACAATGGATCGTCTTGATAATATCGAGATTTAACCAAAGGCTTCAAGACCTTGTAAGCCTATTCTTATTGTCGGACATGATATGAAACAGCTTAGGAAGAAGATAATGGAGTTAGTGAACGCGAGGCGAAAGTGAAGGCGATTACACCTAAACACCTAATAAACCGATGAGAGTATGAGAGCCATACGTCCAGAGCTCTTCACATGGCAAGGCCTATTGGTTGTTGTATTTTACTTTCACTTTAGATATCATATTATACAGTTTAGTATTCCGCATGCGAGGATAGGTTTAACAATATTATTGATTGCAAGGTTAAATGTTTGATAATGTACATGATTGTTAGGCATGCAGGGTAACTAAGATTGATTTCTATGTTTGTTTGGGGACTTTGGAAGCGAAATTCCTAATGGGGAAAGAGGCAACAACCCATGTTATACCTATCGGAGGATCGTAAAATATTTTTTTTATTTGTATGAGGTCGAATGACTCTAAGATTTGGGATAGTGGCTCTTAGGAACATTTTTCAAATCTATAATTTTTTTTCGAATTTCTATGTGACTATTTTTACCCTAAAAATATTTTTTTGAATATAAATTTTGATAGGAGACGAAATAGAGTTTAAAACTGCTTCTATTGCTTCAAGAAGATGGTTTTGCATTCCGTAAAGTGGTCATAGTAGAAAAACAGATGCATCGTTTGAAAGTTATGGCAGTTTTAAGTTTTGACTGCTTTTGGCCAGTTTTAGTGCGTAATAGAAGGTTGTAGGAACTGACCAAAGGCATTTCCTTCTTCCCTAAAACAAATACAAGCCTCCATTAACCCTAATGGCGTCAAAAATCACATCTTTTCTTTACAAATCTTAGCCAAATCATTGATTGGAAAGGAGATTAACATATAAAAGCTAGAGATTATCATTTCTATTAATTAGGATCTTTCTTTCTTGCTGTCCACTTCAGATCTACGGAAGAAAATTGGTATTTTATGTATTTGGTGAGTGGTTATTGGCCTCTCACTCTCCTATACTTGTTTATAGTTAAAATGATTGTTTTAAACATGTTTTTGGATCTGAAATAGTTTTCTAACTTTAACCACTTGTTCATATATGTTTATGATCAAAATATGATATTTAACTCACATCCACATGCTAGTGTAATTTCTATCATCCATATGCATATGTTTATATAAAATTTAGATTATTATCACATTCTCATGCATTGACTGTATGAATTGATGTATATGCATGCTATCCTATGATTGTATATTGTGATTTGATATTGTTTGCTAGTGCTTTGAATGTTAGGTAGATAGGTTGGGAAATTAGGCAAAACGGAGGCAAAACTAGTCGGAATTTGATGAAATTAAAGAGGTAAATTCTGAAGCATGGGAAGAAGTCATGGTCGAAATCGCAACCTCCAATTCGCTAAGGGCAGAAGACGGACCCGACTTCAGAGGTCTGTACCGAGTTCTCCATGTAGCTCCATGTCAGCAGTGATTTGGAGGAGGAGAAGAGCATGGCTTGTAGAGGTTGCTTATGGTATTGGATTAGAGATTGGCTAAGTACAGAAGGCAACGCCAACTTGTTTCTATAATATGAAGTTGGGTGTTAAGAGGACACGATGACTTGATTAAGATCAGAGAAGTCGGGGTTCAAGCACCAAGACATGACGTGTTAGAGGCAAGAAGTAAGACAGAAGGAGACTTGACCATCAGTTGGTCAAGTACAGAAGTCAATGTCGTCCTCTTGAAGTCGGTACCAGTTCTCGTCCTTGGTCCTATAGGGTTATAATTTTTAGAGTATGATTCTGGAGTTTTAGAGGTCATGTTGGAGGCGTTGGCTTGTTCATATGATGACTGATAGTAGTAACCAATATGATGAAAGTTGGATTCTTTGGATAGTAACTTAATGACAAATGGAGTTAGGTTTCAAGGATAAAAATTCGGTGAAGAAAGGAGTCGTAGAGTGGGGAATGTAGAATGGTTCCTTAAGAATAATGTCTCGATGAAGAAAGGAGACATTAAGTGGAGGAATGAAGAATGGTTCCTCTAAGATAAGGGAAGTTAAATGAAGAAGAGGAATGGCTCGGATACGCGTACTAAGGGATTTTTGATAATCAAAGTGTTTTCTTTTGTACTGAAAGAAGGGGTATCATGAGGATGCTCATAGGTAGTGAAGAATGGATAACCCATATCGGAGGAATGGATCCGTGTAATTTGGACCGAAAGAACTGGTATAATACCATCTTTAGGCTAAAGAGGGTATAATTGAAAACAGGATTTCCATTAGCCCCTGGTAGAAGAATGGACATTCGAGTTATAATATATCATTAGTATACTAAGCGATAGTTGGTGTTTTTTGATGGATGCTATGTCTGTTATGGTTGCTTCACTAGCCACATATCACTCTAGGGTTATCATTGGAGATAGGTAGTGGATATAGGGATACCTAGACACCCTTTATCACACTTGGTTCTGTTACACCTTTATAATATGTGGAGTAGCATATTATATTATTATATGCTAAATCTTTTGTTGTAGGGACATATCTGGTATGATTTATATACATTTCCCCTTACTATATCAACTTGTATAATATTTTGATTTATTTACTGCTCACACCAGACTGTTTTCTGATTCAAGGTTTTACGCTTTGCTTCTTATTATCTCGGATACTCTTAAATGGGTAGACTAGATATTTGGTCTAGGTGCAACGCAGTAGCTATGCAAAGGACGAGCAGGAGGGAGAAATTTCATATCACACATTAATTTCTATGCTTATTCCTCCGTGCAACATCATGGAGCCTTGGCAGTGCTACTTATTAGTGTTATTATGAGGTCATATGAGTTTACTTTCATTGTATAAATTCTATTTCATGATTTATATTTGAATCACTTAGCTATTACTATCTCTTCGGTTTTATATTCATTATATTATATTTTATTCCATGCGTCGTGAGATATACTGCGGTTTTATGATGTTTTGTTTCATTTTGAAACTTTGATGGTCACTCTACATCGATCGGCACAACAGCAGCGCACTGTCTTACATATATTGGGTACCAATGGTGTTAGGCTGTCGTCACACTCTGTAGCAAAATTTTTTTGTAGCATCCTCTACTTAGAAACATAAAAATGAACACCGATGATGTTGTAGTCATCACCATAATTATTTCCCTGTGAAAGACATGAGTTCACTAAACTTAATCATACTTTTTGAGACTTAACCAAAATCATTTTTAAAGCGTATCAAATACTTAATATAATAGTACTAAGTATAATTTCATAAACCAATTTCCTGAATACATACTTCATAAATATATAGAAATATATATATATATATACATATATCGAGTAACGCAAAGGTGATACTATGAAAATGGGTCCTACAAAGTCATACCATATATTCCGTTAAGGGTAATTTCTATGATAAGTACTTTCTAACCAAACACATCTCATGCCCATTTCTAATTGCTTTCGAGCCAATCAATAGATAGCATGAAAATAATTTATGCCCGAATTGGCTTATTGATTTTGATAGGATCTTCGAATTCAAATAATCCTTAAAACTCTTTTCAAATATTAGTATTCACAAATACTTTAAAATATTTTTCCAAAATCTTAAAAACCATTTCAAAAACATTGGGATTTAAGTTTTCACAATATCTGTTTAAATCCAATTTATTTATGACCCAAAATTTATAAATCGTAGTTATATAAAATCACTTTATGATATAAAATTATTTCACAAATATTTGTTTTCAAAATTGTCTGTCATTACTTTAGATTATAATAAACGGCTTATACTAAATTTAACTTCTAATCAAATATTACCACCAAATTCTTTATAGTCAAACTATGAAACTCAGTTCCTAAGGTGTCCATTTCAATGTATCTACAAATACTACCTACCCAACCTAAGGCGAAAAAGGTAAACTACTCCCAAACCGATGGAGTACAAATAACAACTAGCAAGTAATAGGCAATGCTCCTAAACTGGCCGACCATGATTAAACAAGCATCAGGATTATAAGATATAAATCTATGAGGAACACTAGTATCAAACAAACACGAATAGGAAAGCCATATACAGATAGTATTCCCTCTAGAATCTGCTTCCCCTTCTCAGCTGCAGAAGTGAAATGTGTTATTGCAAGAGAAAATATCCTAGGCTTGTCCGTTTCGATACATTGGAAAATCTTTACCAAAATGACCTGGCCAGTGGTAGTTGTAATAACTCTTTGGCGCAAACTATGCTTTGGTTGCCTGGGGCTCAAGCATCGGTAACATTTCTATCGATGCTTTAGCTACTCATCCTCCTCTACTCATCTTACACTTTCGAGAAAAATGCCCCTTCTATGTACACTTAAAGTAAGATAATTTAGAAACATATTTATTGGTTGGAACTTATGCTTGTTGCTTCTAGTTGGTGCAGATACAGACGGCCCTAGGGCCAAACCCTTGATTCGTAAAGCCATACATATTAAATATACGAATGCTCCCTGGCTATGATTCTTTATATCCTTACGTGGCTTGTCACATTAACTAAGCCAAGCTTGAACCTGGATGATAGTCTCAATGCCGTTGAACCTCTTTCTGTCCAATGTCTCAAAGTCTCGGTATAATGAAGCAAAGTCCTGTGGTTGAATTTGCTTCACTTCCTCTACTACAATACCCCAGGATTAGCAGCCTAGTATCATAGTTCTTACTACATAATCATAGAAAAACCTTCTTTAGGACACTTAAGGACAGAGTTATTTCTAAGAAAGGGTAATTCCTAAGGACATACTATAATGGGATAGGTCAATAGAAAAAAATTATAAATTTGCTCAAGTGTATTATTTATATAATGCGCCTAACTCATTCTAGGGTGTCACTTGCCCTATCTCTAATAAGCCATACCCAACCAAAGCAAGGTATTCGCTAAACTTAGCTCTGATACCAAATGTAATAACCTGACTTTTTGACCCTCGAATGTCGAAACTAAATACATCCACGGTATTCGTATGATAAACACCCAAGTGCCGAAAAGACATGCAGTTAGGGTAATAGTAAAAAGAAAAAGGAACATAAAAAAAAGGAAGAAAAAAAATCAGAATCTCATAAGCAGAATGATAATCGCAATATCCAAAAAGATAGTTCAAATGTTACTCCGAAATACAGAGTAGTTACCGAGTTACTAAACTTAAGTATTATTATCAGCTTGGATAGTTATAACTTTCTGTCCTCACAATGCTGATACATACATAATAATTGTGCAATAGAGATAAGAATAGATAGATACACGGAAGCCTCCAACTTCTCTCCTAAAGCTCTAAAGCGTCCAAAGTCAGATCTGTTATACTCAACCTACTTGAATAAAACACGAGGAATTTAGGAAAAACGAATGCATGTGTCATACATAAGTTGGGTATGAGAAAGTCAAGATACATGCTTCTACATAACAGTAACTTTTGAGATCATTCGGAGTACCATAATAGTTTTCCCCTCAAAAGAAACCAAACTATTTGAAGAGTGAATATAGCAATATAATAGACAATTTCTAGGGTGTAGAATATAAAGCAAAATAGTTGTGCTACATGTAAACAACAACAATAATAGAAGCACATCTAAAACCGCTAAGGTGCGTATGCATATGAATTTTTCCACGAATATGCGTCTAGCAAACTAAAGTGGATTTTCATGACAAGGATCAAAACTATCATTTAAGCATCATATATCTCTAGATAAAATATGTAACATAAGGTAAACACAATCAGTCCACCCTCAAATATGTAGCTCCATGTACCAACAACTTCCTATAGCAACACCGATAAGTATACTCCAGATATGGAGTTTTTACCATGTCATGGGCTCACTAAATCCCAAGCTATGCATCCTACTCTATTTTTAGTCATTTTCGATGTCAAGGATACATTTCGCATTTCTCACAAAAATCTTCATCGCCCAAACATATCACGAATCTCTTAATCGATCCCAACATAAGTCATTCGACAGATGCTAATGCTGGCCTCTCTCTTGGACTTAACCTTAGGATAGACAGTACAACACTATAGAATTAGTTTGAAATGATAATGATGACCACTCCCTTAGACTTAACCTTAGGATAGACAATTCAAATCTATAACATCCATTTCATATCCGCTTCCAAAAGAAGGAAGCTTAATCAAATTCATTCAAGAGCAAATCTCAAACTCCTTAACAACAAGCTAAAATGAATAAAAGATTACATCTCATATTTGTTATTTCCAATTTCTAGATATGATCCGAACTCATTTTGCAAAGTAGTATGCCATGTTTTGATTATTAAATGGATATATGCTTGTTGATGATTTATGTTGCTTCATATAGCTTTTATGATAAGTTATGATTTGGAAAACCTATCAAATGACATCCAAATGCCTTGCGATTTTGATATAAGGTCAAAAATAATATTTTAGTGATGGGTTTCAAGTTTCATGATGTTATGAATTAATTAGATTTATTATGAATTTTCTAGTGAAGAAAATGGTTAAAATGGGTATAAAATTAATCAATTATTTTGTCTGGTAGGCTCGAGTCAGCCAATGGTTAGTAGTTAGCCAAACAAAACTATATTGTTTAGATAGATAGTCCATTTTATTACCTGATTTATGAGCATGTATGCTATTGCTATTATTTTTTAATCAATTTAATTGCAGGATTCTGATGTGCAAAAAGATATATTTTTAAGGGATATTAGTGAGGGGAAACATGTTCCGCTAAGTGGTGCGGTCTCACTTAATATAAAAAATGCGAGATTTGAGTATGTCTGACTCGAAGTTTATGTTTTTCCTCTTAAACTCTCGGGTGCTCAAAATTCAAGTTGAGTAGACTAAGAGTTAAGGTTTTTCAAGTTAGTAGGTTGGACGAATAAAGCTCCTGAAGACGTACATGAGGCAAAGCTAGCTATATAGGAGCTATTTAATTTTATTTCCGCCGCGTTGTATTAAGGCTGATATGTCTATTTAGTACTCTGGTCATCCAAGAGGGCATTTTCATATGTCGCTCTTGGCGCATTATAATAATTATATCTTATCAAAACCAGGGAATCATATGGGAATATGTAATGGAATATGAAGCATAGTTTTACAATGTAACTAGTAAAGTTGTTTCTTTGAGTCTGTGATTTTGTTTCATATTCATATGCTTTTGATATTATGGATACCATTAACATTGTCATATTTTTTCAAAGAAAGTTAATACTATAGATGACTGTAGCATCTGTAGCACTTAGCTTCAGGCCTCAAGATAGGGGATGTTACAACTTGGTATCTGAGCATAGGTTTATGAAAAAATTAAAAGAAATTTCAAACTTAAAATGATTTTGGAAACATGATCCTAAGGAAATAGAGAAAAGATCGGGGTATGGGATAATGCTATAGTAGCGTACTTGTATTTGCTATATATAAGTATACGCTTTATCTTTAATCTCCTATCTCTATTATGCTATTCTTTGGTATCTTACTAAGACTCGAATGTAGATTTTATGGACGTAAGGTATGTATGCTAGAGGGGAAAGAGTTAACATTGGTGGAGGAAGCATCACAACCAATGGAAATGCCAGACCAAATACCAGGTCAGCCACAAGCTGCATATGTGGGTGCTAGAGTCTCACAAGTCGATATAGGAGCAATGTATCAGTTTTTTGTAACATGATGAAAGCAGGAGTTGCTGCAGGGTTAGCTGGAGGAAATGCTGAAGAAAGAAATCAAGGAGCTCTAGTGATTAATAACTATGCTGCTTTGAGTAGAGATTATGCCCGGCTAGAAAGGAAAACCGTTTATTGGTACTAAAGATGCAATCGAAGTGGAGAATTGATTACTTCACTATGAGAGATTTTTTGCTGATTTAGGACGATGATGAGCAGAAAAGGAGACTCGCTTCTAGATAGCTATAAGGGGCAGCACTGTATTGGTGGAATTGTGTTACTGTAGGAGTCAACGAGGAGACTATGACCTAGGCTGAGTTCAAGAGGAGGTTTAAAGAAAGATTTGTGTAAGGGATTTCTAAGTCTACTCTGTTCAGGAAGTTTGCTGAATTAGAGTAGAGAGATATGATAGTTCTTAAGTATGCGGCCAAATTTGAGGAGCTAGCAAGGTACAGATACGCTACGGTTGATATTGTCATCAAAAGGAATAAGAAGTTCATTTGTGGGTTGAAGCATGAGCTTACTAAGGCTGCATTGTCGCATACTAGAGATCTATGCAATGTTGTTGTTAAGATGGATTTGAGGCCAGAAGAGATGCTTGCTTATCTTGAGGGAAACAAAGCAAGGGAGGCTCAAGAAATGCAGAACCAAAAGAGGAAGTTTTTTCATAAGAAAGGAGATCAGAAGAGTGAAGCTGCTAAGAAAGGGAAGGTAGAAGTTGTCTGTTATAAATGTGATAAGAAAGGACATTATGCTCATGAATGCTGGACAGGAAAAGAAAAGAAAGCTGCTGAGAAGAAAGGAGTGAGATGTTTCAATTATGATCAGATTGGACACTGTAAGAACCAGTGCAAGGAGCCAGCCGAGGATGGAAAAGGTTTGATGTTTGCATTGGATCCAACTACCTTGGAACTAGCATAAGAGGAGAAGGGAAAAGTTGTGTTGGGAGGTACACTTTTGATTCATGGTGTATCAGTTTGAATTCTATTTGATACTAGTGCATCACATTCATTTATATCTCATTGTTTAGTAGATAAGCTTAACCTAGAACCCTCATACATAGTTACTTCCCTAAGGATTGCGAATCCAATAGAGGATATGCGACTCTTGGAACGAGACGTAACCACCAAAAGTTTGAATTGTTAGATCATGTACTTGGTTGTAGTTTGCTTATGTTTGATTTCGTAGGGTTTGAAATTATTTTGGGAATTAAGTAAATACGATGCTAGGATATTTTGCCATGACAGAAAAATATCACTTAGACACTCTGATTGTAGTGATTGGATAGTATACTCCATAGAAAACCCTAATTTTGAGGTTAATGCTTTGTTGGGTGTTGTGGAGGCAGAAGACGAGTTGAATCGAGTTTTCGTTGTTAGAGAATTTGCAGATGTCTTTGAACTTGTAGTAAGACTACCATCGAAATGACCCATTGAGTTTCAAATAGATTTCGTACCAGGAGAAACACTGGTGAGTGGATCACCAAGCAGAATGACACCTACTAAGATGAAGGAGTTAAAGGTACAGTTGGTGGATTTTGAAAATAAGAACATTATCAGACCAATAAGTTTTCCTTAGGAAGCAGCCGTAGTATTTGCCAAGAAGATGATAAAGAATCGATATATGTTACTTAGAATTAATGATTTGTTCAATCAGTTGAGTGGATCCAAAGTATTTCCCTAATTGGATTTAGCAACAGGGTTCCATCAGCTTAGAATGGCAGAGGATAGTATTCCTTTGAAGGTATTTAAAACCCAATATGGATCCTATAATGGTTAGTAATGATGTTTGGACTAACTAATGCGCTAGCATTTTTTTTAGATTTGATGAACCGAGCTTTTTTAGAACAATTGGATAGGTTCGTGTTGGTTTTCATAGACGATATTTTGATATATTCTAAAGATGAAGGAGAGCGTGAAGTTAATCATAGAGTGGTGCTTGAGATGTTGAGGAAGCACCAACTAAATGCGAAATTTTCCAAGTGTCATTTCTGGAAGAAGGAAGTGAAGTTTCTTGGTCACGTGTTCTTAGAGAAAGGGTTGTCTATAGATCCAACTAAGATTGAGGCAGTGAATAATTGGAAAAGACCCAAGATAGTGACTGAGATAAAGATTTTTCTTGGTTTAGCTAGGTATTATCGGAGATTCATTAAGGATTTTTTACAGATAGCGGCACCGATTACAAAACTAATGCGAAAGGACGTGAAGTTTATTTGGACCAATAAATGTAAGTAAGCATTCCAGAGATTGGAACACTTATTGACAAATGCACCTATATTGGTTGTTCCAAAGGGGAATCAGGACTTAGTGGTGTACACGGATGCATATAGAACAGGATTAGGAGCTGTGTTGATGCAAAGAGGTAGAGTGTTTGCCTATGCTTCTTGATAGCTCGGGCCGCATGAGGTTAGATATCCAACTCATGATCCGGAATTAGCTACAGTATTTTTTGCACTGAAGGTGTTGAGACATTACCTTTTGTGATAAAGGTTCGAGTTTTATATGGATCATAAGTCATTAAAGTATCTATTCTCTTAGAAGGAGTTGAATATGAGAAAGCAGAGGTGGTTAGATTTTTTAGCCACATATGACTTTGGCATCGAGTACACATCAGGAAAAGACAATATGGTTGCGAATGCACTTAGCAGAAAACATCAGGACGCATTATTAGCAACGATAGCCGAGTGGAAAGATTTAGAAGCATTGACTACATGCATGATATATAAGAGATCTAAAGCTAGGTTTAGTAAGGAAACACTATGTTATCAAGTTTAGAAGTTCGACTGATGATGATCAAAAAATTTCTTCTAAGCAGAAGGAGGATCCATTATTAGTTGAATAGATTTGAAAGTTAATGGATGGAACAGAGAGCGATGACTTGAAAGATTTCAGTCTTGACCAGAATGGGTGGTTAAGAAAGAAAGGAAGACTATGTATTCAGAATGTGGGAAACATTAGGTAGGAAGTTTTTGAAGAATGTCATCGTTAGAAGTTTCACTATTTATCCAGGAGGAACAAAAATGTATCGGGATATGACAAGGAGTTTCTTCTGGGAAGGTATGAAGTGGGATGTAGGCTTATGGGTGAAACAGTGTTTCAATTGTCAGCAGGTAAAAGCCGAACATCAGAAACCAAGGGGTTATTCAGCCTTTAGATGTTCCAATATGGAATGGCATTCTATTTCAATGGATTTTATAGATGGGTTGGCAAGGTCAAATAGAGGAAATGAAAGCATACAGGTCATAGTGGACAGGTTGACTAAGAGTGCCTATTTCATTCCAGTTAAGTCAACCATGACGACACCTGTTATAGCTAAAATGTTTATGAAGAATACAGTTAGATTGCATGGAATTCCCAGTAGTATATTAAGTGATAGAGATTCCTTATTAACTAGCGAGTTTTGGAAGAGTCTACAGGAGACTTTGGGTACCAAGCTCTAGATGAGTACCGCTTACCATTGTAACAACCCGCATATTTTAAGATTATATATTTAAAAGTTTTATTTAAATATAACATCATAGTTAAATTAAAGTCCAAAATGTGACATTTTGTAAACAGTTGAATTCAGACTCAAGACCACTTTCATTGAGTTTAAAATGACGTTTACAACTTGTTTAAGTATAAACATCGATATGTTTGGAGTTGAGTAGGATTTTTGTATTTTCATTTGGGCTTTTAGTTGGGTTCTAGCCCATTAACCCAATAAGCTAACCCAAACTCTTCTATCAAATACCGTAACTCCTCTCCCCTTCATTTATTCTACTCATAATAATTCCTAACGCTCAAGCCAAATGAAAAATGGGGGAAAGAGAGGAGATTAGAAATTCCTAAGCCACAGTTCTCTTAGGAAATTCAAATTCAAGTTCTAAAATCAAGGAGAAGCTTAGGTAAGTGTAAAGCTGGTTTCTATCAAATACATTTCTGTTGGTGGCGGAGAATTTATTCTCTTCGCTTAACATCCTTCTCTGAGACGTATGAGCTCAGAGGTTATGTAGTTGATGGTTACTAGTGATACATTCCTAAATTGGTAATGTGGCATGCGAAGTGCTGCTGATCATCTGTTGATCGAAGCATGACTTTTGTGAAAAGCATAGCTTTGTGGACGAGACTTCGTCGGACCTCACACCCCGGAATGGTCGAAACAGGAAGAATGCAGCAAGGTTTTAGGGGGTAGCGCCCCTTAAGGTATGTTCATTTCCTTCTGGATAGAGGTGGTATCATGGTATGGAGCCTAGATACTTAACCTATGTTGTTGCTGCAAATTTATTACTTTGTAGTTGTTGGTATTGAGGATCCTCGGATAAAGGTTGTTTACAACTGGGGGATGACATACTCGTGTCAGTAATTACCTATTTTTGCAGAGGTAATCCGGCCTTGTGTTGGCAGAGATCCAGTTAGGTTCTCGGGCTGTTCCGCCAGAGGCGTTCCCATGTGGCAATAGAAAGTTCCTTAGCTTGACCATTTGTTGGAAAATCCAAAAAAACAATACGAACCCTGTACGGTTTTAGTTGTAGAACCTGCCATTTAATATGGCAGCTATAGTAGGCATACTATAATGGTACGTATGCTGGCTAAGTTTATATTATACTTTCGAAAGGTTTTCCACTGTGCACTTATAATAATAATATCAAAGAAAATTTCTCGTACCAAGCATGTTTGACTATCATAAGGAGAAATCTCCTCCAATTCTGCGTTTGCATTGTGTGCGTGGCGGGAAACCTTATGGTAGTTACATTTTCTAAAAGCATTGCGGATCAATCTTAAAATATTTCTTTGTTTGTTTTTTTTAAAGATAAACTGTTTTAAGTTCTCACACCAGTCCCATGACTGACCTGGAGTTTATTGTTCACTTCCTAAACTTTGGGTGCCCATCATTTTCCACAAGGGCAGCCTAGAGTCAGGTTATCGGGATATTTTGGAATTCAGGAGGTGCTGTGGAGCTCAAGAGGCGAGCTGGATGGCGAAACGTATCACTTGTATATGATATTATCTTTTCCGCTGTGTATCCACTTGTAAAGACAAGTTCATATAATTGTCCAGTTGTGTTGTGTTGTAAGTTGACTCTGATGATGTAATGTATAAAATGTACAGTTCTTTTAATTTGAAGATTATTCATTTATCTATTGTATGTTGTTTCCGCTGCGATTATGAGATTCTGATATTGTTTCTGTTGCTTCTTCTTTCTTTCTTCTTCTGCCTCTTCTTCTTTAACCCTAACAATTCGGTTTTCCGTCCTTCGATTGCTCGGCAGTTGATACAGTGGACGTACTAATGTCGATTTTCGAAAGTCGAAGAATTGGGTCGTGACAATTTGGTATCAAAGCATTTGGTTAAGCGACAACCTTGGCTCTATTGGGAATTACTCATTAGAAATAGAGTCAGTAGTACTCTAGAATGAGTGTGAGAGTAATCATAGATACGAGCGCATATTTGTTAGTGAATATAAAAATGTTTTATATTGTGTTTGCTTATCCGTTGAGCTGTTTGAGAATTCTGGTCGGTATGTGGGACGCCATATTATCGATAGGGATTTCTAAACTCTTAAACGAGGCAAGTCGACATAGTATCATTTTAAATTGGGTAAATGAAATAATTTTACCTCAATTATATTGTACATGTAAAGAAAATAATTTTTCAGAAATTATTAAAGTGTATATAAATTGATTGTTTGGTTGTTGAAAATGTAAGAATATATATAAGTTAATTAAAAGATGTTTGAATAATCTAAATAAAAACAACAATTGTAAAAGAATAATTGTATAAGCAAATGAATTATTAAGTATGGAATTATAATTAATGTGATTTACAATTGTGTAATAATCTTATATATAAGAAGTGAAACTATATGAATATATTTATGAATATGAGTTGTAAATAAAAATGAATTTGGACTATGAATTTGAAAGTTTTGAATCCCATCTATTTTGAAAGTTGTTTTTCAAAGTTAAAGATGTTATTAAGTAAGATAAATCAATTTGGAATAATCTTATGTAAGTGAAGTGGAATAGTGATATTCTATAAGAAAAAGACTTATAAATGTGAGTTATAAGTAAAAGGAAACTTTTTGAAAAAATTTAAAGCACTGGATTCGCTACTATTACTGGGAAATAATAAGGGTGATGGTTGCAGCATCATCAGTATCATTTTCAAGTTTCTGTGTGATGGATTTGCTACCATAGTAAAATGGAAATTGAAGTTTTGTTTGGATAAAAAAATTTGAAAATTTAAAGTCCAAGTTGTAATTGTTGAATATAAGTAATCAAGTTTTGGACTTATAATTTGAAATTTAACTAAACGAAGGTTAAATAAATTGATTTGGATTAGGTAAGCTATCAAAATGGAAATTAAACTGAAGTGATTATATAAAATAACTTTGAAGTTTAAATAAGTTGTATAACTTGTAAAGTGAGAAAATGTAAGTGAAACCAAATGATAAAATGGTTAACCAATTCTGTTAAGCAAAACGAGATATGAATTTGAATAAGTGATGAAATTTGACTTTGGTAAAAGTTAAATAGAATTGGAATCTGAATTGGATTTATAAGGGGAAATTTAAGTTAAGTTAAACAAATGATGTTTGAAATGGAATATAACTTAAGTAATGTTGAATGAAGTTGATTTTGGTATCGAAGTATAATAATAAAGTGAAGTGATGAATGTGGACTTGAGTTATATAAATGAAATTCAACCTTATTTGTTAAATGAATTAGCAATCGAATTAATAAATGGATTGAATATTAATCAATCTAATGTAAATGAATTGATATGGAATAATGAATGTAAGTGTTAATTCATTAGAAGCTAATGAAGTTGAAAAAACAATGAATAATTAAAAGAAAAGTCAATTAGATATTAAACCAATTGGAAATTAAAAGTGTTAAACCAAATTGAATGTAAATTTAATAATTTGGTTATGTTGGTTATGATTTGGTTGTTATATGATTGTTAGTTGATTGCATATAATTCATTAAGTGTTAATGAAATTGAATTGATAAATGGAAAGCTATGTAATTGAATTTGAATTGAAAGTGAACTAATGTGAATTGGTTGTAAGCAATTAAAATTGGTATCGAAACCTTATAAATTGCTTATGGGAATTATTTTGATTACATTGCTTATGAAAACTATGTGTTTTCTATTGAAAATTAGTGAAATATAAATGAATTTCCTATATATGTCACTTACATGTTTAAATTGAGTAAGTACAGGTATCGGGGCTGTAGTTGGCTGGATTTTCTCACGCTAAAATGCTAACAAATAACTGCTTTGCTTAAAAATGCTAAAAAGGTACGCCTACGCAATAAAAATAGGAAATATGAACTATTTTTCTGTTTTCCGACCGCATGGGTCGATATATATATATATGCATATATATATATATATATATTGTGATATTGCAAAAGCCCCTCCGTACAAGGGAGACTCTGCCAAAAGTTTCCATAAATTTTGGGAGTTAGAAAAATTTTGAAAATTTTTGAAAAATTTTTGTTAACGAAAAGTCAATTTCTAAATTGAAATGAAAATGTAGGAATTGAACTAGAAAAATGTAACCATCGAATTTTGGAAAAGTAAAGAAATTAAAATGAATCTGAAATCGAGTTGGAACGGTTTGTTTTTGAAAAAAAAAAGTTAATGGATTTCAAGACTTTTTCTGACTTGGTAATTTCGAGGACGAAATTCTTTTAAGGGGTGAAGTTTGTAAGGACCCAGAATTTCTATCATTTGAAATTCATATATTTAATTGATTTTAAATATTAACAAGTAAAATTTGTAAGTCGAATAAATTATATTTCGAATATCTAGATTTAATTGGATAATTAAATCGATAATTTAATATTTGAAATTACAGAAATAATTAGAATTTGGATTTAATGTGAATGAAAATGATTTGTAAAGTTGTATTAAATCATATTGGAGTTAGAATAATGTTATAGAACTTCTAAAATTGAATTAAAAGTTAATTTGTGGAAATTGAATATTTTAATATTTAATTGACGAATAAAAATTGCCATTTTTCAAACAGTCTCGGATTTCGACGAAACAAGTTTCATTGTATCCGTAATGTTAAATTATCGTAAGATTTCAAATTTCGTGTCAATCGGATTTACGGTTTGTCTGGGGCAAGCTAAAATGCACTGAAATCGTTTAAGTGAATTTTAAATTTAAATAGTTGATTCGAAAACTTATCTTTCAAATACGATCGAATTGGCTCTCGATATATATTCCATTGCGTTCGAAATAAGGGTAAAACATTATAATGCTAGGCGGCATGCTTCGTTTAGAGTTCGGGAAAATTCCGGATGAATAGTGTTTTGGCAATTTTCTATATAAGGACCTCACATTTTCCTTTTTGCTTAAACCGTAGGGCTAGAACCCTAGCCGCCAGTTTCCATTCAATGGCCGAAATTGCTCTATATTTCTCCCTCATTCTCTCTCAATCCACTCACTATCATCAAAAGCTTTCAACTAAAAGATTGTGGAGGATAACGGGATCTTTCGATCCATATGGATTTGATGGGTTTTCGAGTATGGAACGAAGGGGATTTGGGTCGCGTTCATCACCGGGTTGCGTGCGTTTTTCTACGTGTGTGGGCAACCGAGCTTCACTTGCTCGCGGCCGATAGTGGCATTGGCGAAGGGCTTCAACGTGATGGCATTTGATCGACGTCTCGATGAACGTAGAGATCGCGACAATTAGGTTTAAATCGATGGCAATGGGTTGTTACGTGCGCGACTTTTGCCTGGGGAAGAAGAACAATGCGTGCGGCTTAGATAGGTTTTGCAGATCGAACGACCTTGATGATAGTGAGTGTTTTATAATAAAAAAGTGAAATTAATTTATATAAAATTCGTATTAACTTCTAAACGTCATATCTTTTTCATATGAGGTCCGTTTCGCACGAATCGAATCGCGTTGGGTTCATATTCACGAATACTACGCAATGGAGCTAGATTGGGATTGATTGGAGCTAGAGTGAATTTTGGGTAAAATTGAACGCGCGTTTAATTTTATTCGGAATAAAACGCTGAAACCGCTATTGGAAGCAAGGTGAGAACATCTCACTCAATCGAATTTGTTTCGATTTAAATTTTAAATATTTAAATTTAAAATTGCTTGATTGTGTGATTGAATGATGGTTGCTATTTGTTGTATTGAAATAGACCCTATATGCCGCATATTAAGCGGATGTTATTTTATTAAACACATATACCGCGATATTTGACCTTGAAGTGGAATTGGTATTATATATGTACTTGGAGTTGATTTTCCGCATTATATAGCGGATGACGTTTTGAAATTATTAACCAAATGCTCTGATACCAAATGTGACGTTTCGAAGCAGCGGCGACCGGTAGGCTTTGCAACCATCCCAGACCCACTGTGGTTTACACTGGCACCCGAAACTTGCTTGTACGGCCAGCCTTTCTACTGTCATGAGTTACGCCTAACCAACCCCGTAAAGAGGACATGTGGGGGTAAGAGTCTTCCGTTCGCCACTTAATGCGAAGCGAGAACCCCCAATCACATTTCACTAAGACAAGCATGTCTCCTTCGCTATATAATGCGGGAAATCAACTCCAAGTACATATATAATACCAATTTCATTTCACGGTGGAATATCGCGGTATATGTGTTTAATATAATAACCTCCGCTTAATATACGGCGTATAGGGTCTATTTCAATACAACAAATAGCAATCATCATTCAATCATACAATCAAGCAATTTTAAATTTAACTATTTAAAATTTAAATCGAAACAAATTCGATTGAGTAAGATGTTCTCACCTTGCTTCCAATAGCGGTTTCAGCGTTTTATTTCGAATAAAATTAAACGCACGTTTAATTTTATCCAAAACTCACACTAGCTCCAATCAATCCCAATCTAGCTCCATCGCGTAGTATTCGTCCATACGATTCCAACGCAATTCGTTTCGTGCGAAATGGACCTCGTATCAAAAAGTTGTAGCCTTCTAAACAATGTATGAATTTATATTATATAAATTTACAATTCCTATTTAATTTTAAAACCCTACATTCAATCAGAGCCGTCGATTTTGTTTTGAACGTAACAGGCCATGATCTTTTCCTTCTTCCTCCCCAGGTATGAACGAACGTGTTCAAACCCATATGGCCGCCATCCCTTCGAATTTATCGCGTGCATCTCCGACCACTAGGAGATGATCAGAGGACATCGACGAATAGCCCTACACGAATCTCGCCCACGCCTTGATTTGCTCGAACTTCGGTCACGTGATAGCACTGGAAAACGTGCACGAACATTAGCTGAACGCGGCGCTCCTAACGACGCCGTGGTGCTCTATTCGCGATCATTCCCGTTGAATACGTCGAGCTCGAAGCTCTTCGATTCCCTAGTTGAAGTCGCTGCCTAAAATACATGGATGAGGAGATCGGAGGGGAAGAAGATTGGTTGCTTTCATCCGTGGGTTTTGTTAATGGCGGCTAGGGTTTATTTCTGACCTAGGTTTATTGCAAAATGAAGAAAGCAAGTCCTTATATAGAAAGTTGCAAAACACTATTCATCTCCAAATTTTTCGAACTCCAAACGAAGCGTGCCGACTGAAGTTTATAATTTTTTACCCCGATTCCGAAGGCAATGGAATATATATCGGGAGCCAATTCGATCGTATTTGGAAGATAGGTTTCCGAATCGAATTATTTAAATTTAAAATTCACTTAAACCGATTTCAGTGCGTTTTAGCTTGCCCCGAACAAACTGTAAATCCGATTGACACGTAATTTGAAATATTACAAAAATTTAACATTACGGATCCAATGAAACTTGTTTCATTGAAATCCGAGACTGTTTGAAAAATGACTATTTTTTACATCAATTAAATATTAAAATATTCAATTTCCACAAATTAACTTTTAATTCAATTTTAAAAGTTCTATAACATCATTCCAACTCCAATATGATTTAATACAACTTTACAAATCAATTTTAATCACTTTAAACCCAATTTCCAATTATTTCTATCGTTTCAAATATTAAATTATCGATTTAATTATCCAATTAAATCTAGATATTCGAAATATAATTTATTCGACTTACAAATTTTACTTGTTAATATTAAAAATAAATTAAATATACGAATTTAAAATGATAGAAATTCCGGGTCGTTACAAACTTCCCCCCTTAAAAGAATTTCGTCCTCGAAATTGCCAAGTAAGAAAAAGTCTTGAAATCCATTAACTTTTTTTTCATAAACAAATCGTTCCAACTTGATTTCAGATTCATTTTAATTTCTTAACTTTTCCAAAATCCGATGGTTACACTTTTCTAGTTCAATTCCTACATTTTCATTTCAATTTAGAAATTGACTTTTCGTTAACAAAAATTTCCAAAAATTTTTCTAACTCCCAAAATTTACGAAATTTTTTGGCAGAGTTTCCCTTGTACGGAGGAGCTTTTGCAATATCACAATAGATATAAATATATATACATCGACCCACACGGTCGGAAAACAGAAAAACAGTTCATATTTCCTATTTTTATTGCGTAGGCGTACCTTTTTAGCACTTTTAGGCAAAGCAGTTATTTATTACCATTTTAGCGTGACCAAATCCAGCCAACTACAGCCCCGGTACCTGTACTTACTTAATTTAAACCTGTAAGTGATATATATAGGAAATTCATTTACATTTAACTAATTTTCAATAGAAAACACATAGTTTTCATAAGCAATGCAATCAAAATAATTCCCATAAGCAATTTATAAGGTTTCGATACAAATTTTAATTGCTTACAACCAATTCACATTAGTTCACTTTCAATTCAAATTCAATTACATAGCTTTCCATTTATCAATTCAATTTCATTAACACTTAATGAATTATATACAATCAACTAACAATCATATAACAACCAAATCATAACCAACATAACCAAATTATTAAATTTACATTCAACAATTCATATTCATTTGTCTAACTTTAATTTGGTTTAACACTTTTAATTTCCAATTGGTTTCATATCTAATTGACTTTTCTTACAATTATTCAATTTTTGTTAACTTCATTAGCTTCTAATGAATTAACACTTACATTCATTATTCTATTTCAGTTCTTTTACATTAGATTGATTAACATTCAATCCATTTATTAATTCAATTGCTAATTCATTTAACAAATAAGGTTGAATTTCATTTATATAACTCAAGTTCATATTCATCACTTCACTTTATCAATTTACTTCGATACCAAAATCAACTTCATTCAACATCACTTAAGTTATATTCCATTTCAAACATCATTAGTTTAACTTAACTTAAATTTCCACTTATAAATCCAATTCAGATTCCAATTCTAAAGTAAATTCTATTTAACTTTTACCAAAGTCAAATTTCGTCACTTATTCAAATTCATATCTCATTTTGCTTAACAAAATTGTTTAACCATTTTATCATTTGGTTTCACTTACACATATTACACTGGATTTCCAATTCTATATGAATACAATTTACGTTCATAAAAAAAATATTGGATTCAATTCATTTTGAACCTTATCCGTTTAGTCATTCTTCAATTAGTTGCACTTACTAATTTTAGTTTAATACTTCACTTTGTTTTTCACAAATCAAATTCAATTCCAATTCCAGTTCTATTTACTTACAAATTCGAAATGAATTTCAACATTCAATTCCAATTCCAGTTCTATTTACTTACAAATTTTATTTATTCATTCACAATTTATTTTCCAACTTAATAATTGTATTCCAATCATTTAGTCTATTAGACTTCTAAAATTCACCTTTATTCCAATTAACTCAGGTCAATTTCAGTTTAAATCGGAATTTCCTAAGTCATCCAAACTTATTTATTATTCCATAAACATTTTATATAACATTCCAGAGTCTTTTCAATCTTTCAAAAATTATTTTTGAAATCTATTCAAATTATCTTTTGAATTTCCAAAACCAAACTCAATTTCACAAACAACTTCCATTTAATTATAATTCGGCAGCAATTCCTCTCATGGAAACTCGAAAATGAACATCGATGATGTCGCGATCATCATCGGAATTATTTTCCAGCGACCGAAAAGAGTTTAGTGCTTTCTTCCCTTCAAAACAATTTTCCAAAACCCTTGAAAATCATTTTCAAACTCCAAAGAATTTAAATTTCCCAAATCTCAAAATTTCAAATTCTTTAAATTTGTTTTCAAATATTACTCTGGAATTCCATTTCAAATTATGAATCACATTTACAACTTATATTTACAAATCTCATTTGTATATGGATTTATTTCTCAGCTTTTGATTATGATTTCAATTTCTTATTCAATAATCAATGATAATAATTTAATATTATCACTTCCTAACAATCAATCAACCATAAAAATTTTCGAAAAATCATTCCTTTTATTTACGAAATAGTCTGGGTAAAATTATTTCATTTACCCTATTTTAAAACAATACTGTGTCGGTTTATCCCGTTTAAGAGTTTAGAAACTCCTATCGACACAGTTAGCTAGACTACACCGACTAGAATCTATAAACAATCAACCGATAAGTCAACACAATACAAAACAATTTTATATTCACTAACAAATACGCGCTCATATCTATTATTACACTCACACTCATTCTAGAGTACTACTGACTCTATCTCTAAGAGTAATTCCCAACAGAGCCAAGGTTGTAGCTTAACCAAATGCTCTGATACCAAATGTGAAGTTTCGAAGCAGCGGCGACCGGTAGGCTTTGCAACCATCCCAGACCCACCGTGGCTAACACTGGTACCCGAAACTTGCTTTTACGGCCAGCCTTTCGACTGTCACGGGTTACGCCTAACCAACCCCATAAAGAGGACATGTGGGGGAAAGAGTCTCCCGTTCGCCACCTAAAGCGAAGCGAGAACCCACATCACATTTCACTAAGACAAGCAAGTCTCGTCCACTATATAATGCGAGAAATCAACTCCAAGTACATATATAATACCAATTCCACTTCACGGTTGAATATCACGGTATATGTGTTTAATATAATAACCTCCACTTAATATACGGCATATAGGGTCTATTTCAATACAAAAAATAGCAATCATCATTCAATCACACAATCAAGCAATTTTAAATTTAACTATTTAAAATTTAAATGGAAACAAATTCGACTGAGTGAGAAGTTCTCACCTTGCTTCCAATAGCTGTTTCAGCGTTTTATTCCGAATAAAATTAAACGTGCGTTTAATTTTTCCCAAAATTCACACTAGCTCCAATAAATCCCAATCCAGCTCCATTGCGTAGTATTCGTCCATACGATTCCAACACAATTTGTTTCGTGCGAAACGGACCTCGTATCAAAAAGTTATAGCCTTTTCAACAATGTACGAATTTATATTATATAAATTTACAATTCCTATTTAATTTTAAAACCCTACATTCAATCAGAGCCGTCGTTTTTGTTTTGAACGTAACAGGCCGTGATCTTTTCTTTCTTCCTCCCCAGGTATGAACGAACACGTTCAAACCCATATGGCCGCCATCCCTTCGAATTTATCGTGTGCACCTCCGACCACTAGGAGATGATCAGAGGACATCGACGAATAGCCCTACACGAATCTCGCCCACGCCTTGATTTGCTCGAAGTTTGGTCACGTGATAGCGCTGGAAAACGTGCGTGAACATCAGCTGAATGTGGCCCTCCTAACGACGCTGTGGTGCTCTATTCGCGATCATACCCGTTGAATACGTCGAGCTCGAAGCTCTTCGATTCCCTAGTTGAAGACGCTGCCTAAAAGTACATGGATGAGGAGATCGGAGGGGAAGAAGATTGGTTGCTTTCAGCCATGGGTTTTGCTAATGGCGGCTAGGGTTTATATCTGACCTAGGTTTGTTGCAAAATGAAGAAAGCAAGTCCTTACATAGAAAGTTGCAAAACACTATTCATCTCCAAATTTTTCGAACTCCAAACGAAGCGTGCCGACTGACATTTATAATGTTTTACCCCTATTCCGAACGCTATGGAATATATATCGGGTGCCAATTCGATCGTATTTGGAAGATAGGTTTCTGAATCGAATTATTTAAATTTAAAATTCACTTAAACCGATTTCAGTGCGTTTTAGCTTGCCCCGGACAAACCGTAAATCCGATTGACACGAAATTTAAAATCTTAAAATAATTTAACATTACGGATCCAATGAAACTAGTTTCATCGAAATCCGAGACTGTTTGAAAAATGACTATTTTTACTTATCAGTTAAATATTAAAATATTCAATTTCCACGAATTAACTTTTAATTCAATTTTAAAAGTTCTATAACATCATTCTAACTCCAATATGATTTAATACAACTTTGCAAATCAATTTTAATCACTTTAGACCCAATTTCCAATTATTTCTGTAATTTCAAATATTAAATTATCGATTTAATTATCCAATTAAATCTAGATATTCGAAATATAGTTTATTCGACTTACAAATTTTACTTGTTAACATTAAAAATCAATTAAATATACGAACCTCAAATGACAGAAATTCTGGGACGTTAGAAACCAGCTTTACATCTCAAATTGTAACGTCAGACACACATCCATACAAATCCGTTCCGGGATCGAACGGAACCGAAGGCACTTCCAAAAGAAGCCCTTGCAATCCGGATATTCACTAATCACGTCCAGACTTCCCATCACAAAGGGTGATAAAATCTCCATATCGGGGATCAGCCGATGTAGAGACATTCGACGGTAGTCCTTCCGTTTTTGAATATATCCGGTCTTCAACACCGGTCTTCAAATGCTATCCATTATGACGTATCACTATACGGAATGGGATTTATGACCCAAAGGTCCTCTCCCGGCTAAACCGAATAACGAGCGCTTATTTTAAAATAAGTGTAGTATTCAAATTCAAACAAATCACAATAAATGCCCATTTAAAGGTAAATATTGATAGTCGGTTATTTAACTATCAATAGATATGCACAACATCACTAGATTCCAAATAATTTCCCAAATTATTTATTTTCCAAAAAATATCTTTACAAGATATATTTTTCCATACTTCAACCATTTGAAAACAAATTTCGAATCACTTTTCACCTTTCCAACTTTTGAAAACAAATTTCAAATCATTTTCCTTACGCGGAAACACTTCCAAATATTTATTCATTTTCCCTGGAAATCTGCCGAGCTTAAATACTTTAAAATAATTTATAGCACTTATCCAAAATATATCGGGAAAACACTTTGAAATAAAACTATTTTTCTTTAAACACTTTACATAAAATATTAGTTATAAAAATATTATACCAATATTACATATAACTTAAGTCCAAACTAATTTTCAAAATAAAATTAGTAGATAGAGTATAACTATTTAAATAACTATTTTCTAAAACAATTATTGATTAAATCTTAGAAATAATCATTTCTATATCAACTTAATAAATCTTTACTTAAAGAATTTAAAATAATTTAAGAAGTTAATTTCTCCAAAGTATCCTTTTCAAAACCAATTCTAGAATTATATACATATATATATGTATATATTTTTCAAAGTTATTCAGAAATTTTATTCGGCTTTCCAGGGAGAATACACTTTCATTTCAAAATGGTTCATTTAAACCAATTAAATAAATCCTTACCGATTTACTTTAAATTTACATTCTAAATCCGTAAATTTATTTCCACACTTTAAAAATAATTCAAAGTTTATTTTTAAACAAATTTCCCTTTCCTTTATAAATTCCATGGTGAATTTAAATTTCCAAAGATATACGATTTTCAAATCGATTTCAAATATTCACTTTCAACAACAATTAAAATTTTCAATTGATTTCAAAAACAACCAAATCAAATTCCATATTGATTTTACAAGAAATTAAACACCAAGTGAATTTCATTCAAATCTCAAATTGAACTCAATTTCTACTAAACCCCAAATCAATTTTAAAATTGATTCCAAATTCTTTTAAAAACACCAAATAAATTTCCAAATGGATTTTCAAAAGATTTAAATTCAATCACCAAAAATCAATCCCCAAATGGATTTCAAATTTTATTTCCTTTTAAAAATAAATTCCTTTTAAAGATAACAAATTCTTTTATTTTTCAAACTCTTTAAAATCCGTATTTTGAATAAATTCTTCAACCTTTGAATAATATTACCCGAAATCCATTATTGAAGCTTTTCCCATATTTTGAAATTTTATTCAATAAGATTAAAAATAAAACTTTATTATTTTAGAATTCCTTATTTTAAATTTATCCAATTCTCGAAAATAAATATTAATATAAACTTTCAACCTAAATTTTCACAATTCAAATTTTATTTATTTATTTCCGGTATCCACCGATACCAAAATTCTATTCGGCTAAATTTTCGCCTTCAACGATTTCAATCACAAAGATAATCACACAGAGATTATAAATAATCAACACGCAACATTGAAACCAATTCAATTGTTTAAGGAATCCAGTTGGATCCCTCCAACCTGTTTCCCTGCATCCATAGATGTTAGCACAATACCAATCCCGTTTCAAGATGGGGTATCGTGGTAGATGGGTTTATATAAAATATCATCCGCTATTATGCGGCGCAATAGGGTCTCATCTGCTATATAATGCGGGAAATCAACTCCAAGTACATATATGATATCAATTCCACTTCAAGGTCGAATATCGCGGTATATGTGTTTAATAAAATAACCTCCGCTTAATATGTGGCGTATAGGGTCTATTTCAATACAACAAATAGCAACCATCATTCAATCACACAATCAAACAATTTTAAATTTAACTATTTAAAATTTAAATCGAAACAAATTCGATTGAGTAAGAAGTTCTCACTTTGCTTCCAATAGCGGTTTCAGCGTTTTATTCCGAATAAAATTAAACGCGCGTTTAATATTACCCAAAATTCACTCTAGCTCCAATCAATCCCAATCTAGCTCCATTGCGTAGTATTCGCGAATACGAACCCAATACAATTTGTTTCATACGAAACGGACCTCGTATGAAAAAGATATGGCGTTTAGAATTTAATACGAATTTTATATAAATTAATTTCACTTTTTATTATTATAAAACACTCACTATCATCAAGGCCCTTCGATCTGCAAAAACAATCTAGGCCGCACGCCTTGTTCTTCTTCCCCAGGCAAAAGTCGCGCACGTAACAACCCATTGCCATCGATTTAAACCTAATTGTCCCGATCTCTACGTTCATCGAGACGTCGATCAAATGCCATCACATTGAAGCCCTTCGCCAATGCCACTATCGGCCGCGAGCAAGTGAAGCTCGGTTGCCCACACACGTAGAAAAACGCACGCAACTCGGTGATGAACGCGACCCAAATCCCCTTCGTTCCATTCTCGAAAACCCATCAAATCCATATGGATTGAAAGATCTCGTTATCCTCCACAATCTTTTAGTTGAAAGCTTTTGATGATAGTGAGTGGATTGAGAGAGAATAAGGGAGAAAGTATAGAGCAATTTCGGCCATTGAATGGAAACTGGCGGCTAGGGTTCTAGCCTTAAGGTTTGAGCAAAAAGGAAAATGTGAGGTCCTTATATAGAAAATTGCCAAAATACTATTCATCCGGAATTTTTCCGAACTCAAAACGAAGCGTGCCGCCTGACATTTATAATGTTTTACCCCTATTCCGAACGCAATGGAATATATATCGGGAGCCAATTCGATTGTATTTGAAAGATAAGTTTTCGAATCGACTATTTAAATTTAAAATTCACTTAAACCGATTTCAGTGTGTTTTAGCTTGCCTCGGACAAACCATAAATCCGATTGACACGAAATTTGAAATATTATAATAATTTAACATTACGGATACAATGAAACTAGTTTCGTCGAAATCCGAGACTGTTTGAAAAATGGCTATTTTTACTCGTCAATTAAATATTAAATATTCAATTTCCACAAATTAACTTTTCATTCAATTTTAAAAGTTCTACAACATCATTCTAACTCCAATATGATTTAATACAACTTTACAAATCATTTTCATTCACATTAAACCCAAATTCTAATTATTTCTGTAATTTCAAATATTAAATTATCGATTTAATAATCCAATTAAATCTAGATATTCAAAATATAATTTATTCAACTTACAAATTTTACTTGTTAGTATTTAAAATCAATTAAATATACGAATTTCAAATGACAGAAATTATGGGTTGTTACAGTAAGCATCCTCTTCATCTTCTTCATCTCAATCCCTCTTCAGCTCTTGATTTTTTCTATAATCTAACTAAGGAAAAGAATTTGCATTTGATAATAAATTGAAGATTCCAAAGGTGTAGTGAAGTGGAATTGGTCTAAGCTTGTTTTAGAGCTTCTTATTTCTTGTTTTTGAAGTTATAGGTGAGTTCTTGAACTTACATCTACGTCTATAGCTTTCATTGTTGTCAGGTATGAATTCCTAACATCTATTTAATGTTTAGTTGCTTTTGATTTGAATTGGTTTGGCGAATTTTCCAATTTTGGTATTTTAAAGTCAGAATCTTTAAAGATCCTATGCTAAATGTTTGGACATGTTGTTTGGGGTGTATCGAAGAGCCTATAGGGCTGGGTTGTTGTTTGACAAAAATCTCTAGCCCACATCACTCGTCTGATCGCCTCTAAATTGATTTGGCCATCATTGACCTAGGCAAATTCTGCCCAGGCCCAGGCAACCAGACGTCTGGTTGAAATTTCCAAATGTTTGATTGAGGTCTTTGAGGAAAAAATATAACGACACAGGGAAAAAAGGGCAGAGCCTAGGGTCAGATGTTTGGTCAAACTAACTAGACGTCTGGTCTTGCTAAATTTTGCATATTTGCCCATTTTTGAGTGGATTTTCAATTTTTATCGATCTTTGACGATCCAAATAGCTATTGTCAATCAATGCTGATTTTGATGACTTCATTTCTGGATTTTTGGGAATATCCATTTGATGGATTTGATACCGATTTTCATGGTTTGAATTCACGCCGTCGAATGTGGATTTTTGGTGATAGATTATTTTTACAATTGTTTCTATGATTTTTCACTTTATAATACAAAGGTTTCTATACTAGTAGAAAATAATCAAACTCTTTCACAAAATTATTTCAACATTAATTTTAATATAAAGCTCGTTTTTAAAATCGTTTTTCAATATATTAGTATATACAAACATTTAACTCATTCGTATGAGAAATCCTATTAAACGACTTAACAAAACAAATGGAATAAATCGCTTTCATTTACTTCATCGGTTAATTCTTAGACTTGTTCAATTGAAATCGCATGACAACTTTCGAGTGAAAATCTACAATCTGTTCGTAAATATTTAAGTTAAGCTAGTGGCTATGGGACATGAAGCTAAACTCGTTTATTTACTAGCTTAGTGTAATTTACACTTCTTTTTGATCAATGATGATCATTTTGTAATTTAGACTAGAGATGTGAGATGTTTCTTTGTCCGTGTGGGGGACTATACCCTGTTATGTAGAGTTTCGGCTCAATTTGGTGGGGTAGCGAACCATGGTCTTTTGACCGTACGTGGAGCAATCGGCTCAATGAGTCCATACATGAGGCGTATCTTTTTAGGTGCATCGATGTTCGGCTCAATGAGTCAATGCATGGGTAGTTTATTTTAGGTGTGTCAATGTTCGATTCATTCGTCCCCAAGGGGGGACTATACCCTATATTTTTATGGGTTAGCGATCCATGGGATAGCGCCCGTTTATGATAGACGCGTTGGTGAGTTTTCATGCTCCCGTTTATGATAGGCCTCCCCTTTTGTTTTTTTTGGATTTCTAAATATTGATTTCTGAAATTTATGTTTCACCAATTTTTGCGATTTGCATTGATATGTATTGTCAATATTGAGGTTTGGTGAATAAGCTAAAAAATATGATATTCTTTTTGGGCATTTGAGGAGACTTGAGATATTGTATGGTTTTCATTGTTATCAAATATATACTTATCACAACATGGTATTATTGTTGTAATATATTTTTGTCATATCTCGTTTCCTATCTCATATTACATGATAATTATAGATAGACTGATCCATTTATTATTTTTCTTCTTAAATAATACTTGGGTCAGACCGAGATGTTTTAGGTGCTTCCACTTGACTTCTTAGAAGGGACTATCTTTTTACTTTTGGCTAACTACTTCAGCTTAGTAGTTTTTGTCTTTCATGCATACGAGATAGAGACTATTTGATGTATACTTGTTCTTTTGTGTAGTACTTATGCCTATTCTTTTGGCTTGTAGTGGATCTTGCATGACCACTACTATGTTGTTCATTTCTATGTGTTATATTCATGTCACATCCTGCCATTTTGAGCAATTTAAGTTGACAATAAGCCACACATGTCGAACTCAAATCATTCAAAATGACGGGTTGTTTTAAAATTTCGGGGTAAAATAAAATCATATCACAAAATTCACAGATCACAGACACAGAGAATTAAATATTTCAGCAAATAAATGAGCTAGAATAACTAGAGTTTCAAATCAGGTACAGAACAAGTACAACAGATATCCAGGTACACAAAGATCTCTAATACAAAAACCAAATGCTATAGGTTCAAATGAAACAGAAACTAAGAACTAAGAAAAACTTCAAGTAGAGCTCCAGCACCTTGTCTTCAAGAATAATTTCCTCTAAGCTGCAAACTCAGGCTAACCCGAGTGAAAATAAAACAAACACCCGAGTTAGGACTAACATTCTCATCTAAGTGAATGACTCGAGTGAACATCTACTGAATGTATACAAGTAACTTAAAGAATGCTGGGATCGTCATCCTTTAAGGATCCGTTAAACCAGAAATATACGCTATATACAGTAATGTCTAATCAGTAAAGTATAATCATATAGAAAATAGCGTTAAGGGGATGGTGAACCTTAAAGCGGTCGGATCTTTAAAACCAAAATCGTAATGGACTCTCTATAAGGAGATGACATGGCACACGAGGCAATGCCAGGGTGGATACACCGTTTGCACTCCCGGACCGGTGCTGACGGCAAGCCAGCAGCTTCCGCCCACCTCGAGCAATACTCCAATCAAAAGTGGCGCCACCAAATCGAATCACACAAGTAATAGAATGGTTTCCGAAGAAGCATGCTCGATAAAAGGGTGCGACCCTTTGTGTAGCCCGGTATAGCTCCTGTTTTAGTCATTTATGCCAACTCATGGGAGTTGGGTCCACGTAATATACCACAAGAACGCCGCCACCATCCTACTTCATTCTGGAATCTCCACCGCGTACACAGTTGTTAAAGTGGTTTTCGGTATTGGCCGGCAATAAGACAATATCCGATCCTGCTCTCTTTAACAACCAATCGTTATATTTTTCACACCGTGGTTGGTTTTATAAAATCGATTTACAATTTCAATCATTTACGAAATATATATAACTCCGATTCCTCGGTTTTGAATTGTACGGTTATGGTTTATCAAATTTCCATTTTAAATCTTCCAAAATTTTCACGTATCTATATATATATATATATAAAGTTTAAGGAAATAATTATTTAAACATTTTAGAGCAAAAGATTTTGAAATAAACAAAATATAATTTATAAAATAATGATTAAGTAGGTTTCAAAATTTGTCACTTATAAAGTTTAAAACTTACCATCATATTAAGTCCCAACAACATTTAGAAGTTTCGATGTCATATAAAATTCAAAAATCAATTTTTTCTCAACCACGGTGTCCGTATATAAGTTTTCTAACCTATAGTCAAGTGATACGGATGTGTATTATTTCAATCCGCGAAAAATTTATACTACGGGTATATATCATTTCAACCCGTGAATCCCAACAAGGTTTGAACCATTCGGGTTTATCCTTTCAACCCGAAGGAGATTTAAAACTAATGAGGACTTTAAAATATTCGGGAATTAAACATATCATGTAATAAATCAGATGCTATCAACTAACAGTACATGAAGTAATACTACATGAATGGTACTACATGAAATGATTCTACCTGGCATGGCATAAATTATTCAATGACAATGATGCATTTAACATTTAATTTTATATGCATGCCTACAGTACGGGAAACAGTTCAGTCGTTATTTTATCAATATAAATTCACTTATAAATCGAATGACAGTCGTGAGTGATTACTCACCTTTGTCGGACAGAGACGTTTGATAGCAGAAGTGATGGAGAGCACAGATCAGACGGTGAACGGATAACTCCTAAGTTATTGGATTCCGGCTGCAACAAACGTATTAAAATTATTAATTAATATTTACGTCGCTATGTATTTCCGTTAAAATTATTTAAAAATTTGGGTTGTCATTACGATCTCAGTTTATATATATACTTACATATATATAACAGGCAACATGAATTCCTGAATTCATTATAAAGTTGAACTAACATAAAACGTACTAACTAAAAAAAAATTATTTTGAATGGTTACTGTTAAGTTTTTCGACGACTTCAATGATGGGTAAAAGTAGCAAATGTAACATGCAACAGATCAGTATCTGGACCCCAAATATTTTACTCAAAACTTACAGTGCTTGAATTTTTTTTTGACAACTCTATTTTCTACTTACTTTTTTTCTTATACATGTAGGCTACGCATTTGTTGTGTAAACATGCAGGCGAGTCATCATATTCAAACTAAGAGAGGAGAACTCATAATCTTACCCTATAGGTCAATGTATTCAAGGCCAAACGTGTGCATATGAGTTTATAAACTTATAACTAAAACATATATCAATTCTTATAGCAAAATCCTCAACATGGCTGGTGTGTATGTGTCAACTTAAGTCTACAAATTTTATTAACGTATATAAATATGTGAAACCTCGTCACTTTACACCTAACAGCAAAGAAAAAATAGCCTAGAGGAATACTTAGCGACAAAATCTGGAAAGTGGACTCATCAAAGTATAGGTGCAGTAAATCTTTTAACACTAACAAAATAGAACCTAAACTTACAAACTAACATACGTATCAAATCTTACAGCAACAATTCCAACATGACTTGTGTATGCAACCATTTAATATAAATCTCGTACCCAATTCCCAACAGCACTCAACATATACTTTCGTTCTCTCCTTAGGCCTACAGTTTCTTCTCAATAGTGTAAACTTTTTGGAAAACTCACTGTATCAAATATATAAAATGTTTGCATGCGGCTTGTATCACTTTCGTATGTTATTTTTTTTATACTCACGCAACAGGCAGTGGAGAAAACAAGAACCAGGCAAACAACAAAATATATATATATATATATATATATATATATATATAAGCAGCCTTTCATCAAAACGCACAGGGCTCAGGCATGCAGGCTTGGCACAATTCCACTTCATATTAATAAAAAAAATTTATAAGAAAATGCACGCAACAAACAAAAAAAAAACACGCAACTGGAAAAACAAACAAAGGTTATTTTGCTCGGCCCTCATTGGATGCATGAGTCAAGGCAGTCGGGAATTTGATGATTAAGCGGGCGAGGTGTTGTATTAGGCCACTGCCATTGGGGATGATGGTGGAAGAGGTGTCATGGGTGGGGTGTCGACCTTGGTGGTGACCGAGTATGGTGGCTCTGGTGCAAGTTACAGAGGAGGCTCGGTTATAGTCTGGTTGGAGGTGGAGATGATGTGGAGGTGGATGATGATGTGGAGTAAGTGCAGACAATGTGTGTGTGGCCGAACAAATAAGAAGAGAGGAAGGTGGAGGAAAATAAGAAAAAAAAAAAAGGAAAAAAAATATAAAAGGGAAGAAGAAGAAAAATGGATAACTTACAGTGATTTCTTTGTTGCAGAAAAAGTGAAGAGGTAAAACATAGGGAGAGAAGAAGTGATGGAGCCTATATAGTTGAAAGATATATAACGTAACCGATTGATATTTTAGGACTTACCATAAATTGTGTACGTACCCATTAATTCGTGTAACGTACCTATTTAATTTTTAGGCTACAGCTGTTAAACAGCGTACAGGAATTTAGATTGGAATCCTAATCAATAAATTTCAATTTATAACGGCAGTTAATAAATTTATATACGGACCCATTATATACATACAAAACAGCGCGTAACTTTCACATTGGACATCCAAATTCAGCAAATAAGGTATCGTTGCGCTCGCCTTGTCAGCACGAATTTAATAAAAGAAAAGTCATGTTTGTTCTTTCAAATAAATATTCATTTTACGTAGCTTGCGGTCGCTGATACCGCTAATTGGACCATATAAAACAAATTTTATTGCGTTAACGTTACCAGAAATCTTCAACAGACGTTACTTTATTTTTATCATAATTTCTCTTAATATTACAACATACAAAACGACATTCCAAAATAAAAGTTTATGCAGCTAATTTCCAAAATATGTTACCCTCAAATTTAATAGGCTATTTTGTTTAAAAGTTCTTTTATTCCAAAAATTTAGATATTTACCATAGATGCTTACGTTATCAAAATTTTAGTTTCAATTTGTCGTTAATTTACGCATGAATCCAATTTAATTTGTAGTAAATTCCTCGGGTCGTTACACTCTCCCCCACTCAAAACTTTTTCGTCCCCGAAAAGAACGAAGCCAAAGGAAAGTGTACCAAAGGAAGAATCGGATCAAAATAGAGAAGATTATAATAACGTACCTATTCAAATAGTTCGGGGTTTGAAGCACAGATACTGTCCTCGGTTTCCCAAGTGCAGTCACGATCATCATTGCTCCATTGGATTTTTACAAGTTTAACAGATTTTCTCCTGAGTTGCTTCGTGTCCTTTTCGACAATACGAAGTGGCTTCCTCTCTACGGTTAGATTGGGTTCAACATCGAGATTCTCTAGCAATGCAGGTTGGACATGCAGCGATGGATCGTGAAGATATCTACGAAGATGAGATATGTGAAACACGTTGTGAACCTTAGCAAGTTTCTCCGGTAAATCCAAACGGTAGGCTAGAGAACCAACTCTTCCAATGATACGGAAAGGGCCTATGAACCTAGGAGCTAGCTTCCCTTTCCGACCGAATCGGATGACGTTCTTAAGCGGTGAAATCTTGAGAAACACTTGATCTCCTACGGCAAACTCCAACTTCCTTCTTCTCCTATCCGCTATTTCTTCTGCCTATCTTGGGCAATTATCATCTTCGTTCGAATATCCTCGACCTTCTTGGAAGCTTCAAGAATCAAGTCGGGCCCAAGAACTAATCGATCACCCGATCCAATCCAACATGATGGGGATTTGCACGATCGTCCGTACAGAGCAGCAAAAGGAGATGTTTTGATACTAGCCTAATTCAAGGATAGAGAATTACCGAATTGTATTTCAAATAAGATGAAATTCGAATTAGATCATACCTGATAACTATTATTGTAAGTGAACTCAACGAGATGAAGATGGTCTTCCCAAGAACCACCATAGTCAAGAATACAGGCACGAAGAAGGTCTTCTAGAATCTGATTCACTCTCTCTGTTTGGCCATCAGTCTGAGGATGATAGGCTGTGCTCAGATTCAGTCGTGTACCTAGAGTTTCTTGGAATGCTTTCCAAAACTTGCTGGTAAAGATTGGGTCTCGATCACACACAATACTGACTGGAACTCCATGCAGTCTGACGATTTCCCTCATATAAATCTCGGCTAGACTCGAAGCGGTACGGTTCGACTTGACCGGAATGAAGTGAGCAGATTTAGTCAATCGATCCACTATAACCCAAATGCTCTCATTTCCCTTTCTCGTCCGAGGTAGTCCATCGATAAAGTCCATCGAAACTTGCTCCCATTTCCAGTTGGGTATCTCAAGAGGTTGCAATAATCCAATGGTTCTCTGGTGATCAGTCTTAACCTGTTAACACGTGGCACATCTACTAATGAAAGAAGAAATATCATGCTTCATACCATTCCACCAGTATAGCCTCTTCATATCGTGGTACATTTTCGAAACTCCAGGATGGATTGAGAGTCTCGATTGATGGTTCTCCTTGAGTACCTCTTGTCTTAAATTGTCAACATCCGGAACAAAAATTCTATTCTTTATTCTTAAAATCCCATATTCGTCAATCTGTGCATCCATTTCACTTTGATTATCACCCTTTCTCTTGCAAACATTCGCCTTCATTTTTACCAACATCGGGTCTTCGTTCTGCTTAGCCGCTATGCGATCCATAAGAGATGGAGTAACCATAATCACACAAAGTATCGACTTCTTCCTACTCAGAGCGTCGGCAACAACATTTGCTTTCCCGGGAGTATAGTTGATGTCTAGGTCATAGGCTGCTAAGAATTCGAGCCATCTCACTTGTCTCTGATTTAAATCTTTTTGTTTAAAAATATGCTTCAACGATTTATGGTCCGTAAAGAGTTCGAACTTAGTTCCCAAAAGATGATGCCTCCACAACTTCAAGGCAAATACTACCGCAAGTAATTCCAAATCATGGGCTGCATAATTCACTTCGTGGGTCTTTAACTGTCGGCTAGCATAGGCAATCACCCTGCCCTCCTGCATCAACACAGCTCCCAATCCTTCTCGGCTAGCATCAGTAAATACCGTAAATCACCCACTCCCATTTGGGACGGTAAGAACTGGGGCAGACGTTAACTTGTCTTTTAACTCCTTGAATGCAGCCTTACACTTATCACTCCAGACAAATCTAACATTCTTTCGAGTCAGAGACGTAAGCGGAGCAGCAATCTTAGCGAAGTTTTCTATGAATCTCTGATAGTAACCAGCTAAGCCTAAGAAACTTCGGATGTCGGTAGGAGTCTTAGGGTCCTTCCAATCATTGATAGCAGTGACCTTAAGCGGATCAACGGAAACTCCATTTTCGAAAACAATGTGTCCGAGAAATCGGACCTCATCCCTCTAGAAATGGCACTTAGAGAATTTAGCCTTCAGTTGATGTTTTCTAAGTGTTTCAAGAACATAAGTTAAGTGTGTCTCATGTTCCTGTTCGGGTTTTGAGAAGACGAGAATATCATCCACGAAAACCAGCAAAAATTTATTAAGGACATCTCGGAAGACACGATTCATGAGATCAACGAAGTAAGCGGGTGCATTTGTTAGTCCAAATGGCATGACTAACCATTCATAGAATCCATTCTCAGCCCGGAAAGCTGTCTTGGGAATGCTCTCCTCAGCTATGCGGAGTTGGTGAAAACCGGTAGCAAGATCAAGTTGGGAGAATACTTTAGCTCCATAGAGTTGATCGAACATATCATTAATGCGTGGCATAGGGTATCTGTTTTTGAGAGTGAGCTTGTTCAGTTCCCTATAATCTACACACATCCTCAAGGAACCATCAGACTTAGCGACAAATACTACAGCTGCTCCCCATTCAAAATAGCTTGGCCTAATCAAGCCCTTAGAGAATAAGTCTTCGATTTGGCATTTCAACTCTGCCTTTTCTTTCGGGGCCATCCTTCATGGAGGAAGGACTACAGGTCGGGCTCTAGGAATTAGGTCAATACGAAATTCTATTTCCCGTAGAGGAGGAAGAGAAGAAACTTCGCCAAATACATCGGGAAAATTCTTAACAATAGGAGTGGAATTAAACTCATTAGAATGAGCATCAAGCGAAAAGATGAAACTGCCTGCAAAATCTTGAGGCATTTGACCTTCAATTATTAAGGGGTCACCCTCATCATCAACTAAGGAAACGATCCGCTCCTTACAAGAGATATGTGCACCGTATTTTCTCAGCCAGTCGCCTCCGAGTAGAATATCGAATGCATCGAACCCAAGGACATAAAAATCACTAATGAAAAGATGTAAGCCATAAATGAGTTTCACGCCTTTACAGACCATTTTAAGATTAGCGGGACCGCCAATGGGATTTGATACGCAAAGTGACTCAGATGAATATTCAGGTTTTAATAAGTGCTTGAGTTTATCGCATAAATTTATGGAAATAAAACTATGTGAAGCTCCGGTATCAAATAAAACACATACAGGATAAGAATGTAGAGTGAAGGTGCAACGGAGTGTACCTTGAGCATCATCAGTTGTCGGGTAGGAAGAAGTCATAGCGAACACCCCAGAAGTCTTTCCCTTTTGCTGAGTGGGACAACTGTTTTTGAAGTGACCTGGTTGCAAGCAGATGTGGCAAAGGTTGTTTCTGGTTACTTGGGATGGAGGAGGAATAGCGGCTCCGGTCGGAAAAGGACAACTATTAGAGTAATGGCCCTTTTGGTTACATTTGAAGCATGTGATATGGGAGATGTCGATAGCCTGTTTCTGGGGAGTAAAACCAATGCCTTGAGAAATTTGCCACTTCTTCTTCTGTTGCTGGAACTTATCCTTCTTCTTCATTGGACTAGTAGCGGTTTTAAGCGAACCCTGAGTAGAGGCAGCCTGTTTACCCTTACAAGTTGGGTTCTCAAATCGGGTGGCCATGTCTACTAAGCTAGTGAAAGTCCCATGCACATTCTGTATCAATCGGTCGTAGTACTCAGGACGTGCACCATTGACAAACTTTTCGTTCTTCTTAAGCGGGGTGTCTATCAAACTGGGGCCATACTTAGACAACTCATTGAATTTCCTTTCGTATTCTGCGAAAGTCATGTTGCCTTGCTCCAGGTCCATGAAAGCTCGATAAAGACTCGATTTTCCCTCTTCTGGCACCCATTTGGTGATAAAGGCATCCCTAGAGAAAACTCAAGATTTTAAGCTAGATTTGAAATAGATGTGAAAAATAGAAAAGGATAAAGATCGAATTTTAGATGTCACCTAAACTGCTCCCAAGTGATATCTGCTTCTACTGCCTGGGCAGTAACGGATCTCCACCAATCTCGAGCAGCTTCCTGCAACTGCCAAGCCGCTAATTGGCGTTTCTGGGCATCATTAATCTCGAGCCCGGTAAATATCATTTCTACATTTTCCAACCATTGTTGGGCCTCGATAATACCCTCAGAACCTGTGAACTTTGTTCCTCCTAGCTGGGTATACTCCTTGCATAAAGTGGTAAATCTGGCTGGGGCAACTACTGGGACTGGTGCAGCTGCAGGAACAGGTTGAGCGTTTCCACTTCCTCTAGTACCTCTTCTGTTAGCCATCTGGGAAGTTCAAGGATAGATTTAGAACAAAGATGAAGATAATATTACAGATTTCGAATCAAGGGGAAATTTCTAGCAAGTAAGATGAATTGTGAGTGAAAGGAATTTTGTGATGTGATTTTACTCATTCTAGGGTATTGCTATCCTATCTCTAATGAGCTTTTTACCCCATAAACCATCAGCTCTGATACCACATGTCACATCCTGCCATTTTGAGCAATTTAAGTTGACAATAAGGCACACATGTCGAACTCAAATCATTCAAAATGACAGGTTGTTTTAATATTTCGGGGTAAAATAAAATCATATCACAAAATTCACAGATCACAGACATAGAGAATTAAATATTTCAGCAAATAAATGAGCTAGAATAACCAGAGTTTCAAATCAGGTACAGAACAAGTACAACAGATATCCAAGTACATAAAGATCTCTAATACAAAAACCAAATGCTATAGGTTCAAATGAAACAGAAACTAAGAACTAAGAAAAACTTCAAGTAGAGCTCCGGCACCTTGTCTTCAAGAATAATTTCCTCTAAGCTGCAAACTCAGGCTGACCCGAGTGAAAATAAAACAAACACCCGAGTCAGGACTAACATTCTCATCTAAGTGAATGACTCGAGTGAACATCTACTGAATGTATACAAGTAACTTAAAGAATGCTGGGATCGTCATCCTTTAAGGATCCGTTAAACCAGAAATATACGCTATATACAGTAATGTCTAATCAGTAAAGTATAATCATATAGAAAATAGCGTTAAGGGGATGGTGAGCATTAACGCGGTCGGATCTTTAAAACCAAAATCGTAATGGGATCGCTATAAGGAGATGACACGGCACGCGAGGCAATGCCAGGGTGGATACACCATTTGCACTCTCGGACCGGTGGTGATGGCAAGCAAGCAGCTTCCGCCCACCTCGAACAATACTCCAATCAAAAGTGGCGCCACCAAATCGAATCACACAAGTAATAGAATGGTTTCCGAAGAAGCATGCTCGATAAAAGGGTGCGACCCTTTGTGTAGCCTGGTATAGCTCCTGTTTTAGTCATTTATGCCAACTCATGGGAGTTGGGTCCACGTAATATACCACGAGAACGTCGCCACCATCCTACTTCATTCTGGAATCTCCACCGCGTACACAGTTGTTAAAGTGGTTTTCGGTATTGGCCGGCAATAAGACAATATCCGATCCCGGTCTCTTTAACAACCAATCATTATATTTTTCACACCGTGGTTGGTTTTATAGAATCGATTTACAATTTCAATCATTTACGAAATATATATAACACCGATTCCTCGGTTTTGAATTGCACGGTTATGGTTTATCAAATTTCCATTTTAAATCTTCCAAAATTTGCACGTATCTATATATATAAAGTTTAAGGAAATAATTATTTAAACATTTTATAGCAAAAGCTTTTGAAAAAAACAAAATATAATTTATAAAATAATGATTAAGTAGGTTTCAAAATTTGTCACGTATAAAGTTTAAAACTTACCATCATATTAAGTCCTAACAATATTTAGAAGTTTCGGTGTCATATAAAATTCAAAAATCAAATTTTTCTCAACCACGGTGTCCGTATATAAGTTTTCTAACCTATAGTCAAGTGATACGGATGTGTATTATTTCAATCCGTGAAAAATTTATACCTACGGGTATATATCATTTCAACCCGCGAATCCCAATAAGGTTTGAACCATTCAGGTTTATCCTTTCAACCCGAAGGAGATTTAAAGCTAATGAGGACTTTAAAATATTCGGGAATTAAACATATCATGTAATAAATCAGATGCTATCAACTAACAGTACATGAAGTAATACTACATGAATGGTACTACATGAAATGATTCTACATGGCATGGCATAAATTATTCAATGACAATGATGCATTTAACATTTAATTTTATATGCATGCCTACAGTACGGGAAACAGTTCAGTCGTTATTTTATCAATATAAATTCACTTATAAATCGAATGACAGTCGTGAGTGATTACTCACCTTTGTCGGACAGAGACGTTTGATAGCAGAAGTGATGGAGAGCACAGATCAGACGATGAACGGATAACTCCTAAGTTATTGGATTCCGGCTGCGACAAACGTATTAAAATTATTAATTAATATTTACGTCGCTATGTATTTCCGTTAAAATTATTTAAAAATTTGGGTTGTCATTACGATCTCGGTTTATATATATACTTACATATATATAACAGGCAACATGAATTCCTGAATTCATTATAAAGTTGAACTAACATAAAACGTACTAACTAAAAAAAAATTATTTTGAATGGTTACTGTTAAGTTTTTCGACGACTTCAATGATGGGTAGAAGTAGCAAATGTAACATGCAACAGATCAGTATCTAGACCCAAATATTTTACTCAAAATTTACAGTGCTTGAATTTTTTTTTTTTTTGACAACTCTATTTTCTACTTCCTTTTTTTCTTATACATGTAGGCTACGCATTTGTTGTGTAAACATGCAGGCGAGTCATCATATTCAAACTAAGAGAGGAGAACTCATAATCTTACCCTATAGGTCACTGTATTCAAGGCCAAACGTGTGCATATGAGTTTATAAACTTATAACTAAAACATATATCAATTCTTATAGCAAAATCCTCAACATGGCTGGTGTGTATGTATCAACTTAAGTCTACAAATTTTATTAACGTATATAAATATGTGAAACCTCGTCACTTTACACCTAACAGCAAAGAAAAAATAGCCTAGAGGAATACTTAGCGACAAAATCTGGAAAGTGGACTCATCAAAGTATAGGTGCAGTAAATCTTTTAACACTAACAAAATAGAACCTAAACTTACAAACTAACATACGTATCAAATCTTACAGCAACAATTCCAACATGACTTGTGTATGCAACCATTTAATATAAATCTCGTACCCAATTCCCAACAGCACTCAACATATACTTTCGTTCTCTCCTTAGGCCTACAGTTTCTTCTCAATAGTGTAAACTTTTTGGAAAACTCACTGTATCAAATATATAAAATGTTTGCATGCGGCTTGTATCACTTTCGTATGTTATTTTTTTTTATACTCACGCAACAGGCAGTGGAGAAAACAAGAACCAAGCAAACAACAATATATATATATATATATAAGCAGCCTTTCATCAAAACGCACAGGGCTCAGGCATGCAGGCTTGGCACAATTCCACTTCATATTAATAAAAAAAAATTATAAGAAAACGCACGCAACAAAAAAAAACACGCAACTGGAAAAACAAACAAAGGTTATTTTGCTCGGCCCTCATTGGATGCGTGAGTCAAGGCAGTCGGGAATTTGATGATTAAGCGGGCGAGGTGCTGTATTTGGTCACTGCCATTGGGGATGATGGTGGAAGAGCTGTCATGGGTGGGGTGTCGGCCTTGGTGGTGACCGAGTATGGTGGCTCTAGTGCAAGTTACAGAGGAGGCTCGGTTATAGTCTGGTTGGAGGTGGAGATGATGTGGAGGTGGATGATGATGTGGAGCAAGTGCAGACAATGTGTGTGTGGCCGAACAAATAAGAAGAGAGGAAGGTGGAGGAAAATAAGAAAAAAAAAAGAAGGAAAAAAAAATATAAAAGGGAAGAAGAAGAAAAATGGATAACTTACAGTGATTTCTTTGTTGCATAAAAAGTGAAGAGGTAAAACATGGGGAGAGGAGAAGTGACGGAGCCTATATAGTTGAAAGATATATAACGTAACCGATTGATATTTTAGGACTTACCATAAATTGTGTACGTACCCATTAATTCGTGTAACGTACCTATTTAATTTTTAGGCTATAGCTGTTAAACAGCGTAAAGGAATTAAGATTGGAATCCTAATCAATAAATTTCAATTTATAACGGCAGTTAATAAATTTATATACGGACCCATTATATACATACAAAACAGCGCGTAACTTTCACATTGGACATCCAAATTCAGCAAATAAGGTATCGTTGCGCTCGCCTTGTCAGCACGAATTTAATAATAAAAGAAAAGTCATGTTTTTTCTTTTAAATAAATATTCATTTTACGTAGCTTGCGGTCGCTGATACCGCTAATTGGACCATATAAAACAAATTTTATTGCGTTAACGTTACCAGAAATCTTCAACAGACGTTACTTTATTTTTATCATAATTTCTCTTAATATTACAACATACAAAACGACATTCCAAAATAAAAGTTTATGCAACTAATTTCCAAAATATGTTACCCCCAAATTTAATAGGCTATTTTATTTAAAAGTTCTTTTATTCCAACAATTTAGATATTTACCACAGATGCTTACGTTATCAAAATTTTAGTTTCAATTTGTCGTTAATTTACGCATGAATCCAATTTAATTTGTAGTAAATTCCTTGGGTCGTTACAATTCAAATCCGTTTCCGCGTTAGTGACATGAGTATCTATGACTGATTTTATGTTGTGCTTATTTTATATTGGTTCTGAAGGCCACTTATCCACTATGTAGTAGATTTAGTTTGGATATGTAGGATTTCCTCTTGAAATGAAATGCATGACATACTATCTGACATATCGGTTCTCGCTCGAATCAATTATACATTTGATCGCTCCTCATTAGCCTTATTCTTCGTATTAAGTAACGACATTATCCAGTAGTGTCCTTGGTTAGCGTGAGTATAGAGGTGGGGCGTCACAACTTGGTATCAGAGCCAAACTTCGAAACAATATATAATATTATGACAAGAATCATTGTCCTAAGTCTCTCTTAGGAATCACGCCTTAGGATTTAATCTGAGTCTTACGACCCGTTCTATCCTATTTTCTTTATGATGCTTTGTTTTGCCAATCAAGCTTATTTGAATTCATTCTAAGAATAACCGTTTTCCTCTTCGTTCTTTCTTTCTTTCTTAAAGTGGAAGAGATGGTTAGACCTGGCAGTCCTAGTGCTGGTCAATCCAGTGGTCCTCCTCTAGATGGCGTATTCATGTCTGCCTAACAACTTTTGAATATTGTAGTGAATAAAAGGTTTATTTGTGCATTGAATAAGAACCCCAAAAAGGTTTTACCCTTGAAATTAGAAGTGCCTTTCGACGGCTTGTAGATATCACCCTTCAACTTGAATAAGGCGATAAAGGAAGTGATAGTGATGTTGGAGGTGCCAAGAAGAGCCTCGATAACAACAAGAAGAGGCATATTAAGCTCAAAGGCCCTAATCCCAATGAGAAAGGGAAGAAAGCAACTTCAATAGAAAAGACTCCTACCCCTAGTCGTGGAGAACGCTACAATTGTGATTCTAAGGGCCACTATGCAAATAAGTGTCTGAAGTCCCTTAGATATCGCTATTGCTAAAGTTCGAGCCGTCTTATATCTTCATGTCCCAGACTTCAAAGCAAGAAAGAGGGGAAGCTGAATGTTATGCAAGCCCTAGTAACACTTCTCATGGTCAAGGTATTTCTCATTCTGTCCTTGATTGCATTATTATGTTTCGTGATCATCCTATTCGAGTTCTTTTTGATATGGGTGCATCTAACTCTTTTATATCAAATGAACTTGTTGATAATTTTTCTTTAAATGTTTTTATGACTTCATTATGAATTGCGAATCCGGTTGGTCGATCCACAACACTTAGTGTATTTTGTAAGGATGTTGAAATTATTCTATGTGATTATGCTTTCCGTGCCACTTTCATGTTATGCGTTACTTACGTTTCAGAATGATTTTGGAAATGGATTAGTTTAATCATTATGAAGCCCATATCCTATATCCCGAGTGGACTATTCATCTTCGACATCCCCAATCTGTTAAGCCAATTTCTATTGTTCTTAAAGATTATAATTCCAATTTGGTGGGATCCTTATATTCTCTAAATCCATATGATGATGATGATAATGATGATGAGGAAGATGTCATTTTACTCATTCACGTTGTTCGTGAATTTCCCAATATATTTGAGGCCTTTTTAGGATTACCCCATAAGCGAGCAATTGAGTTCATAATTAATCTAATCCTTGGAGCTCTACCTATCACTCGTTCTCCTTATTGTGTGTCCAATTAGGAAAATAAGGAGATGTGTAAAAAATTATCTGAATTGGTAGCAAAACAGTTTATTCGTTCTAGTTCCTCTCCTTGGGAAGTTTCTGCTATCTTTGTGAAGAAATCCGATAGTACACTTAGGCTTTGCGTTGACTACCGCAAGCTTAATGATCTTACCGTCAAGAATAAATATTCCTTACCTCGGATTGAATATTTATTCGATCAACTTTGCGGTGCTAGCCTTTTCACAGTTAGACTTAGAAATTGATTTTCATCAGCTTCAAATTGCAGAGGAAAGTATTCCTTTGACATCGTTCCGTACTCGTTATGGATCTTATGAATGGCTTGTTATGCCATTTGATTTAACGAATGCTCCGGCTTATTTTGTTGATCTTATGAACCGAATTTTCAAAGACTTCCTTGATCGATTTGTTCTCATCTTTATAGATGATATTCTTCTTTATTCTAAAACCGAGGAAGAACATGAAAAACATCTTCGAAATTTGTTGGAAGCTCTTAGGACCAATCAATTGAAAGCCAAATTTTCTAAGTGCCACTTTTGGCAATCCTTATGAAAATTTTATATTTCTGAATCCGGAATTTCCGTGGATCCATCAAAGATTGAGGCGATTCAAAATTGGAGGAGACCAGAGAGTGTGATGGAAATTCGTAGCTTTCTTGGATTGGAAGGCTATTACCGTTGGTTCATAAAAGACTTTTCTAAAATTTCCAAACCTTTTACTAGTTTGATAGAGAAGGGAGTTAAGTACATTTAGTCAGACAAATATGAAGCTGCTTTTCAAAAATTAAAATAACTCCTTTCTGATGCTCCTATTCTTGTGATTCCCAAAGGGAACCAAGACTTGATGTTTATACCGATGCTAGTCCTGTTGGTTTCGGAGCCGTTCTGATGCAAAGGAAACGTGTTATCGCTTATGCCTCTAGGCAATTAAAGCCTGCCAAGACTAGATATGCCACTTACGTTTTAGAGCTCGCGGCTATTGTTTTCACTCTTAGAATTTGGCGTCATTATCTTTTGAGAGAGAAATTTTTTCTCTACACCGATCATAAATCTTTGAAGTATTTATTCTCTCAAAATGAACTTAATTTTCATCAACAACATTGGCTCGAATTCCTTGCATCTTATGATCCTGATATTCTTTATACTCCCAGAAAGGGAAATCTTATTGCTGGATTGTTTTCATGATGATATCCGAATGGAATGATCTTGAGACTTTGTCCACTTGTGAGATTCGAGATCGTGAATTCGATTCATGTTCATCTCTTGTTATTTGTAGCCTTGAGGCTAATCCATCTCTTTTAGACCTCATTCTTGAAGCTCAAAAGCAAGATCCTGGATTGACTTATCTTAGCCAAAGTTGTAGGGATAGAAATATTGATGGTTTGAAAGACTATGAATCGATGTTCGTGGAGTTATTCAAAAATTTGGTAGACTTACTGTGCCAAATATTAGTGATCTTCATAAAGATATTTTAGAAGATTCTCATCGTTCTAAATTTACCATTCATCCCGGAAGTAGTAGTATGTATGTAGACATGAAATGACTTTATTATTGGGATGGAATGAAATATGATATTGCTAACTTTATTAAGTGTTTCATAACTTGCCAACTCGTAAAGGCTGGACATCAAAAGCCCGGTGGGTTATTGCAACCTTTGGACATTCCCATTTGGAAGTGGGATCAAATTTCCATGGACTTTACTGACGTTCTTCCCTGTTCTCATTCGGGTCATGACAGTCTATAGGTGGTAGTAGATAGACTTACAAAATCCGCCAATTTTCTTCCCGTTTGGTGCAACCGAACCGTACTTCTTTTTGCTAAACTCTATGTTAAAGAAATTGTTAAATTGCATGGAGTTCCTACTTTTATTAGTGATCGTGATCCATTATTTACTAGTGGATTTTGGAAAGGTCTTTAAAAAGCTTTGGGAACAAAGCTTAATTTTTGCACCACTTATCATCCTCAGTCTAATGGACAAACCAAGCCTGTGAATCAAATTCTTGAAGATCTTCTTTGTGCATGTGTTCTTGATTTTGATGGAAGTTGGGAAGATCATATTTCTCTTGTTGAGTTTTCTTACAATAATAGCTTCCAATCTAGTATCGGTATAACACCTTTCGAGGCATTCTACAGAAGGCCACGCCGATCTCCTTCGTGTTGGCTTGAAGCCGGTGAGAAGCTGGTTTTAGGTCCAGATTTTATTCGTTATTCCATAAAAAAGATTGAACATATTCGTCATAGGATGAAAGAAGCTTAATGTAGACAGAAATCCCATGCCGATAACTGAAGGAGGAATTTAGAATTTTCTGTAGGAGATTTGGTATTCATTCGTGTTCCACCTATGAAGGGTGTTGTGCGTTTCAATCGATCGGGGAAGTTAGCACCTCGATATATTGGCCCATTTCCAATCACCGAACGCATTATTTCCGTGGCTTATCATATTTTATTACCGGCTCCATTTTCTGCTATTCATGATGTATTCCACATTTCTCGGCTATGGAAATGCCTTAGAGATTCAAATTCTATTCTTGAGCCCCATGTTATTGAAGAAATTGCAGTTTCACCTAATTTTACCTATGAGCAACAACCTATTCGTATCAATGCTACGCAGGTTAAACGCCTTCGAAATAAAGATGTTCTACTTAAGAAAGTTCAATGGTCTGCCAATCGTAAGGTTTGTTCCTGGGAATCCAGAAATTCATTGAGGGATCACATCCGCATTTACTCTCTCGTGCTCCTTAATGTGAACTTCTCATTTCAATTTTTTTCTTTTGTGTTATTATATCTTAGAGTGGTTGTTACTATTTATTTTCTTCCTAAATATTGCAAGGACGTAATTTATTTAAGGAGGGGAGTTTGTAACAACCCGCCTATTTTACGGTTATATATTTAAATATTTTATTTAAATATAGCATCGTTAGTTGAATTAAAGTCCAAAATGTGACTTTTTGTAAATAGTCGAATTCAGACTCGAGATCACTTTCATTGAGTTCAAAATGACGTTTACAACTTATTTAAGTATAAATATCAATATGTTTAGAGTAGATTAGGATTTTGGTATTTTCATTTGGGCTATGGATTGTATTCTAACCCATTAACCCAATAAGCTAACCCAAACTCTTCTACAAAATACCCTAACTCATCTCCCCTTCATTCATTCTGCTCACAATAATTCCTAACACTCAAGCTAAATGAAAAATGGGGGAAGGAGAGGAGATTAGAAATTCCTAAGCCCTAATTCTCTTAGGAAATTCAAATTCAATTTCTAAAATTAAAGGAGAAGCTTAGGAAAGCATCCTCATCATCTTCTCCATCTCCATCCCTCTTCAATTTTCTATAACCTAACTTAGGAAAAAAATTATATTTTATAATAGATTGAAGATTCTAGAGGTGTAGTGAATAGAAATTGGTCTAAGCTTGTTTAAGAGCTTCTCATTTCTCGTTTTTGAATTTAAAGATGAGTTCTTGAACTCACATCTATGTCTATAGCTTTTATTGTTGTTAGGTATGAATTCCTAACATCTATTTCATGTTCAATTGCTTTTGATTTGAATTGGTTTGGTGAATTTTCCAATTTTGGTATTTTGAAGTCAAAATCTTTAAAGATCCTATCTTGAAGGTTTTGACATATTGTTTGGGGTGTATCGAAGAGCTTGTAGGGCTGGGTTGTCGTTTTGGCACAAATCCCTAGCCTCCATCGCTCCTTCAATCGCCTCCGAATTGATTTGGCCACCATTGGCCTAGGAAAATTCTGCCCAGGCCCAGACAACCAGATGTCTTGTTGAAATTTCCAAACGTCTGGTTGATTTCTCTGAGAAACAAAATAATGAATACAGGAAAAAAAGGGCAGAGCCTTGGGTCAAACATCTGGTCAAACCAACCAGACGTCTGGTCCTACTAAATTTTGCCTATTTGCCTATTTTTGAGTGTATTTCCAATTTTATCAATCTTTCACGATCCGAATAGCTATTGTCAATCAATACCAATTTTGATGACTTCTTTTCTGGATTTTTGGGAATATCCATTTGATGGATTTGATATCGATTTTCACGGTTTTAATTCACATCGTCGAATGTGGATTTTTCGGTGATAGATTGTTTTTACAATCGTTTCTATGATTTGTCACTTTAAAATACAAAGGTTTCTATACTAGTAGTAAATACTCAAACTCTTTCACAAAAATGATTTCAACACTACTTTTAATACAAAGCTTGTTTTTAAAATCGTTTTCCAATCTATTAGTATATACAAACATTTACCTCATTCGTATGAGAAATCCAATTAAATGACTTAGCAAAACAAGTGGTATGAAATGATTAAATTTACTTCGTCGGTTAATTCTTGAACTTGTTCGATTGAAATCACATGACAATTTCCAAGTGGAAATTTACAATCTGTTCGTAAATATTTAAGTTAAGTTAGTGGTTATAGGACATGAAGCTAAACTCATTTATTTACTAGCTTAGCGTAATTTACACTTCCTTTTGATCAATGATGATCATTTTGTGATTTGGACTAGTGGTATGCAATAACTCTTTGTCCGCGTGGGGGACTATACCCACGGTCCTTTGACCATTCGCGGAGCAATCGGCTTAATGAGTCTGTGCATGGGGCATATATTTTTAGGTGCGTCGATGTTTCGCTCAATGAGTCTGTGCATGGGGAGTATCTTTTTAAGTGCGTCGATGTTCGGCTCATTCATCCCTAAAGGGGCCCATACCTCGTATTTTTAAAAGTTAGCGACCCATGGGATAGCGACATGTTTATGATACACGTGTTGGTGAGTTTTCATGCTCCCGTTTATGATAGGTCTCCTCTTTTGTATTTTTCGAGATTTCTAAATATTGATTTCTGGAATTTATGTTCCATAAAATTTTGCTATTTGCATTGAAATGTTTTGTCAATATTTGAGGTTTGGTGAATAAGCTAAAGAATATGATATTCATTTTGGATATTTGGGGAGACTTGATGTATTGTAAGATTTTCATTATTATCAAATATATACTTGTGACAACATGGTATTATTGTTATAATATATTTTTGTCATATCTTTTATACTCTCTCATTTTATATGATAATTATAGCTAGACTAATCCATTTATTATTTTTCTTCTTAAATAATACTCGGGTCAGACCGAGGTGTTTCAGATGCTTCCACTTGACTTCTTAGAAGGCTATCTTTTGACTTTTGGCTAACTACTTTAGCTTGGTAGTTTTTGTCTTTCATGTATACGAGATAGAGACTCTTTGATGTTTACTTATTCTTTTGTGTACTACATGTACCTATTCTTTTGTCTTGCAGTGGATCTTGTATGACCACTACTATGATGTTCATTTCTATGTGTTATATTCATATCTATTTCTGCCTTAGTAATATGAATATCTATGACTGATTTTGTGTTGTTCTTATTTTATATTGATTATGAAGGCCACCTAGCCACTGTGTAATAGATTTGAGTTTGGATTGGATATGTCGGATTTCCTCTAAAAATGATATGCATGACATACTATTTGACGTATCATTTCTCGCTCAAATCAATTATACAGTTGGTCGCTCCTCAACAGCCTTATTCTCCATACTAATTGATGGCATTACCCAGTAATATCCTTGGTTAGTGTGAGTACAGAGGTGGGGCGTCACAACCATCCACAGGCAGATGGACAGACAGAGAGAGTTAACAAAGTATTGGAGGATTTTCTAAGAGCTTGTGTACTAGACTTTGGGGGATCATGGGAAGACAGCCTTCACTTAGTCAAGTTTTCATATAACAATAGTTATTAGACTAGTATAGGGATGGCACCGTTTAAATCTTTATATGGAAGGCCATATAAATCTCTCGTTTGTTAGTTAGAGACCGGAGATAGATTAGCTCCTGATCTGGATTTGGTTAGAGAAGCAGCAGAAAGGATTGAGCTTATTCGAGTTAGAATGAGGGAAGCTTGGTTTAGGCAGAAAAGCTATGCAGATAAAAGACGGAAAACTTTGAGTTCTCAATTGGAGATCACGTTTTCGTCAAGGTATCACCGATGAAAGATGTAATTCGATTTGAAAAATCAGGAAAATTGGCATCGAGATTCGTTAGATCATTTACTGTTATAGAAAGGATTGGGAAACTCGCATATAGATTGGGGTCACCAAGTAGTTTGGCTGGAGTCCATAATGTTTTTCATATTTCTCACTTAAGGAAGTGTATTCGAGATCCAGAGACTACTATTAGCACTAACTGTGTTAGATGACTTGGTAGTGGAGTTGAATTTGACTATAGTAAGAAAAACCAATTCGTATAGCCGTGAGAGATGAGAGGAGGCTAAGGAACAAGACAGTCATATCAGTCAAAGTCCCATTGAGTGATGACGAGTGAGACTATACTTGGAAAACTGAAAGCAGGATTCGAGATACTTATCCTGACTTGTTTCATGGTATGTTTTACCATTATGATTGATTATGTTGAGTACCTTATCGTAATTTTGAGGAAAAATTCTTTAAGGTGGGAGTTTATAACAACCCTAATTTTGACTAACATTATTTAGGACATTTAATGAGACAAATACAATGAAATAATGCAAAATGGTTAAGGGAACTAAGATTTTCCTAATTAGAGGGTAGTCGTGCCTAATTAAACAATGAAATAAAGAGAAATAAAATGAAATAGGTAAGGGTAATAGGATAAAGGCAAAATAGGAATAGGTTATGTTCTTATACCCTAAACCCTCATGACGCTTTCATTTCTACATTCATAAAAAATTAAACAAGAGTTTGGACGGCCACCATTCGAAGAAAGCAAGGATCAAAAGAAGGAAGCTTAATCAAATTCATTCAAGAGAAAATCTCAAACTCTTTAAAAACAAGCTAAGGTGAATAATAGATTACATCTCATGCTATTTATTTTCAGTTTCTAGGTAAGATCCAAACTTATTTGCAAAGTATTATGCTATGTTTTGATTGTCAAATGGATATATGCTTGTTGATGATTTATGTTGCTTCGTATATACATTATGGTAAGTTATGATTTGAAAAACCTACCAAATGACATCCAAATGCCTTGCGATTTTGATATAAGGTTGAAAATAGTATTTTAGTGATGGGTTTCAAGTTTTATAATTTTTTGAATTAAAGTGAAATTATTATGAATTTTCTAGTGAAGAAAACGGTTAAATTGGGTTTAAAATTAATTATGGCTATTGATGTTAGCTATGGGTCAGAAATTTAAAAATGTTAGAAAAAATATTAAAAGTGATTTATGGGAATTTTTATAGAATTTCTAAGTATTTTATTAAAGATATAAAATTATTTAAGGTATGAGACTTAAATGTTTTATATGTTTATAAAAGGAGAAGGGGCTATTTGCAAATGTATAGGTTTGTTAATTTATGAAATTCGGCGGCACTTTTAGAAAAGATTTGAAAAGGAATTTGCAACCAATCATATGTTGACAAACAAGGCAAGTTGGTTAGAAAGAAATTGCTATAAAAAGTTAAAAATCGGATTTATTAAGTTTTATTGCTCCGCCACTTGGGACTGCCACCTTTTGAACTCATACTGCCGCCTCCATCTAAGTCGAAACTAATACACATGGTATCAGCCTTGGTACGTAGTGGGTTGGAGTTAGGCAAACAGTATGGAGTCAAAATAGGCTTTCGAAGGGTTGGTGTAGCTTTAGTAAATTTCGAACAATTTGGTTACCAATGAAGCTTTCGAAGGAAATAGCTTTCGACGTGGTCAAATGTTTTAAAGAAAAGGGCTTTCAAAAGAGGTTGCCGCCTTTGTTTTAAAAGAAGCTTTCGAAGAGGTCGAAACCCCTGCTGTCGCATTTAACCTTTCGACGTGGTCAAACTGTGAAGCCACTTCTCCATTGCTTTCGAAGGGGGTTGGTTTCAATACCATCCACTTTCTTTTATATAGGAAAATGCTTTCAAAAGAGATACTTTCGTCCCAGTTATTTTATGACCCTTTGATATATTGAAAGTTAAACCCAAAAAGGTTTCGAAATGAATGGTTTTAAATGGTATTAAAACAATGTTCCATAAAATTTTACTTGAACCCAATGCTTTCGAAAGATTTGTTTTGAGTAATGTACTTTAACGCTTTCGAAAGGTATCTAATGAAGGTTTCGAAGGGGGAGGTTCTCTAATGTTTTCGTAGGGTTTACTTTTAGTAATTGAAAGGAAGGTTTCCAATGCTTTCGAAAGGCAAGTTTGAAGTGTTTTGAAAAGAGGATGCCTAAAGTTTTCTAAAGCTTTCGAAAGGACACTTCAATAGTTTTGAAAGGTCTATTATAAATGATTTCGAAAGGTATATTTCAGCCTTTCGGCCTAAGGTTCATGGAAAAGTAGTTATATGGTTTCAAAAGGGGGTACTTTTAAAAATTTCGAAAGAGATTGTTTAAAGCATTTAAACAAAGGTTTTGAAGGTTTTCATCAACAATGTTTTGCGTAAAGCATATGTCATGGCAAAGAGATTTGAGTAAAGTAAAAGTATATTTTCCTTATTTAAGTATGATTTAAAGGATTTAATCATTTTGAAAGATGTTTCAAGGAAAATTTGATGGGTAGTTAACCCCAAGTAAATAACTTAGATAGTTGATTACCAGATGGTACTGGTATAGGGTCGCGCCCTATACATTAGCTATAGCCCCTAGCTAATTTAGTCCAAAATTCCAATGTGTATGGCTTAGCCATAGGTAAGACATAAATGATGTTACACAAAGAAAGAAATATTCAAAGAAGGATGATAGGTTATTAGTGAGCCTACAAAACCATTATGATCAGTTGACATTGGGAGAAGTAAGTTAAGGATAGACCGTCCAGGAGTTTATCTAACAGATATTAGATTATTTATTTTGTCTGGTAAGACGGGTCAGCCAATGGTTAGTAGTTATCCAAACAAAACTATATTGTTCAAACAGATAGTCCATTTTATTACCTGATTTATGAGCATGTATGACATTGCTATTATTGTATTAATCAGTTTGATTGCAGGATTATGATTTACAAAAAGATATGTTTTAAAGGGAAATTAGTGAAGGGAAGCCCCTTTTGCTAAGTGGTGTGGTCTCACTTAATATCATAAATCCGAGTGTAATAATATTATTCACACTGGGCTTTATATCTGACTCAAAGTTTATGTGTTTCCCCTTAAACTCTCGGGTGCTTAAAATTCAATTTTATTAGATTAAGAGTTAAAAATTTTCAGGTTAGTAGGTTGGACGAATAAAGTTTCTAAAGACGTGCAGGAGGCAAAGCTAGCTATATAGGAGCTATTTAGTTTTATTTCCGCTGTTTTGTATTAAGACTGATATGTCTATTTAGCACTCTGGTCATCCAAGGAGGCATCTTCATTTGTCTCTCTTGACGTAAATTGCAATAATTATATCTGAAAAAAACCTTGGAATCGCATGGGAATATGTAATGGAATATGAAGCATAGTTTTACAATGTAATCGGTAATGTTGTTTGTTTGAATCTATGGTTTTATTTCATATTCATGTGCTTCTGATATTATGTGTAACATCCCGCCTTTTTTGCACGATTTAAACAGACACCGTGCCAATTGAAACCATACGGAAGGGCGGATTGTTATGGGGTAAATAAGAAAACAGAGAAGAAATAAAACAAAATAGAATCTTACAACGGAAGGATAAAATATAATAATAAAATATACAGTTTATAAAACTGTTTACAAAATATTTGATTCTTCTTTATACAATTAAACATCAGAGTTCACATACCAATAATATCAATGCAGCGGAATATAGTGTGAGTGTAGTGCAATACTATAAATAATAATAATACAAATCTTCGTCTTCGTCCTCCAGAGCTAAATCTTTAAATCCTGAAACGCTCGAACTGACCCGAGCGAATTTGAAAAGACAAAACACGCGAGTCAGAACTAAAAGATCTTATGTAAGTTAAATTTACAGAAATAAATATGAGTGTAGTAACTCAAGAGATGCTCGGGATTTACATCTCCTAAGGATCCGTTAAACTATTTACTATATAGTATATTGCGCTATTATAATAGTGTCTATTCATAAAATAAACATACTTTTAAATAGTGTTAAGGAGTGACCCAATATTCCCCTTAACACGTAATAGTCCCAGTAGTCCATCCAATATTCATAGTCCCTCCTGATTGGGAAGCCACCAGAGGATACCACACAGGCTACGGGAGAAATCTAAACTCGTACAAGGCTCGGTATGGTAGGTGACACGGCACAACTAGGCAATGCCAGGGTAGATATACCAATTACGCATCCGGGCCGATGGTAACGCGTAGTCGCAGCTACCACCCACCTTGAACAAACTCCCCCAAAATCAAAGTAAAAGTGGCCACTAAATCAATCCAAAGTCAAAGTATAATATCGAAGAGGAGTGTCCGATCAGAGGAATGACCTCATTAACCCGTCAATCGCTCCTGTTTTAGCCACCTTATGCCAACTCACGGGAGTCGGGTCCACGTATTTACCTTATAGGAAACGTCGCCACCAACCTACTTCATTCTGAAATCTCCACCGCGTACACGGTTAGTCAAAGTGGTTTTCGGTATCGACGGAGAGTATGTCCATATCCGATCGCGGTCTCTTTGCCAACCCATCGTTATTATAACACCGCGGTCATTTTAAAAATAGTTTACACTTTAAAATCAGAATAAAAATTTCCATTTCAAAACTATGAATACGATATCAAATTAAAACCCAAAATAATATGATATCATTTTATCTCAAATATAATCCTTTTCCAAAATCATACTGGTTTAAAATTTAAAATATCTGGAAACCAAACATTTGAGTTATACTTTCAAAACATAATATTTCGGAATTCATACTTTTAAAACCATAACTTCTAAAACTTGAATGGTTTGGATATTCAACAGTATATAAAATAAATGGTTTAACTTTAAGGTAACTTTGTAAAGAAAAATAATTTCCATGGCTTTACAAATATGTTTCTTTATTTAAAGTCTAAACCAAAATTTAAATATCACTTTCAAGTTCCAAAACTACTTCAATTTCTATATATATATATATATATATATATATATATATATATATATCCATTTGGAGTATTAATATTTCAAAACTAAAGTTGGAAATTTTTTTTCTTTCAGCAAATTAACCGTACTATTATTTAGTCTTGAATATTTACATAAAATCCATAAATAAAACTCCAATTTCTAACAATTAAATATTTTCTTCAATTTAATTTATACTAACATATTCATTTTTAATTATCTTGGAAAAGTCCAGTTATAAATATCATATCTTAAAATTTCCAAACTTAAACATTAAACATATGATATAATTATCAAACTCCATTTTTCTCAATTTTTCCATTTTTATTTAAGAGATTTATACACAGCTTAAATTCAAAATCTCTAACTTCGTATGTATATATATAGAAGAAAATATCAAAATAAAAAAAATTTATAAACCGTATTCCATACAAACCATAGAAATCACTTTAAAATATTTTATATATAGACCACGGTGCCTGTATATAATTTTCTATCCTATGGTCAAGTGATACAGATATTTATCATTTCAATCCGCAATTTAAAAATAAAATTTTGCGGTTGTATATCATTTCAAATCACAATCCCGAATGAAATGAAAAATGCATGATAACTTGCAGTTTAAATGATATGAACAAAACATCCATTCATCCATCATCAATCATCAACCAAATTATATCAAACATCATCAGTTTAAACAAACATCAATATATGGCATATACAATATAACAGGAAATAATTGGCAGTTATTAATTTACATTTCATATTCAATTAAATTTATACTGTTTAACTAGCAGTTTATATGCACCTAAATAAATCCTAACTGTCAATTTATATGCAATACATAAAAGAATTTAACAGTTAAATTTAAATAAATGCGATTTAACAGGTATGCTGAATAAAACATGCCGACCAGTCATAAATAAATTTCTACTCATATCTAAAATAAATTTAACAAACGAAAAAACTTTTAGAAGTTGTGAGTGGGTTAAAACACTCACTTTTGAATTTAAATCGAATTTAAATTTGATTTAAACCCAAAAATACGACGGTTTCCAAATCTGTCCAAACCTGCGCCATCAGATCCGGAATTTAAATACGATCCTAACAAAAAAAGATTCGCGTAAATCGGAGTCCGTACGTGAAAGTTATTCGAATAAACGCTCAAAATTTCAAAATTAAAATTAAAACAAATCAAACACAAACTCACCCAACTCATTTGCCACGTCACTATCAAAATGTTTTCCAGGCACGTGAAAAAAAATATCTCCATCTTCCCTCTCGTTCGCACTGCACGCGGCTCCAACTGGACTTCCCAGACCCCACGGCCTCCACGCAGCGATGAACCCACGCGCGCCCTGGCCATCGCGGCCATCTCGATCACCTCGGCCGACCGTCCCCTTCATCTCGTGCAACCCCCCCAGGCGACGCCGTCGCGGCCACAAAATCACTCAGCCGCCATCATTCAACCAAACCCTAATCACTTTTTGACGAAAATCGGACCATCGATTCTCGAAATCAACCACACGGATGCACTCCCCTACGTTCCCTCGTCAAAACCCAGAAATGGTTTCCCGATCCGATGACTTTTGTTGCGACGATGATGAATGGCCGAAAATGGTTTGAATTTTACCGGACGAACGATTGCTCCAATCGAAAAACAAATCACACCAGCAGATTACGTGTCTCGAGAACTATGACATATATTTTTGTGGAATTTTTTTGGAGGGTTTGAATTTTCATTTGATTTTTGAATTGAAGTAGATCTAGGTTTTGCAACCATTGAGGAAGAGAAAGAGATGAAGAAAATGAACGTACAGACAATGATAGAAGATGGAGGCTAGGGTTTAACACAACATATATATAGACAAATTGTAGTAGGCTAGGTGGGCACGAATTACGAACGTGCTAAACGATAGTTGGCCCAAAAAGCCCGTTCTATCCCCGGAACGAAATTTATTAAACCCATATATTCAAATAGGTGTTTTAAAATATTCTGAACGCGATGGAAAAAATTTCACGTCCAAATTCGATCGTATGAAGAAGTTATGCTGAAAACAAAATTTCCAAATTGATTTTAAATTGATTTTAATTAAATCGATTTCAAGGCGTTTCGCATCCGTACGATCAAACGACAGGTCCGATCGATACGAAACTTGAAACCCTACAATAATTCACCGATACGGATTCGATGAAACTGGTTTCGTCGAAATCCGAGTCCGTGGCCAAAATGGCTATTTTTATATTCATTAAATAAATTAAAATAAATTATAAAATCCAATTTTATATTAGAATTCTAAAATTGACCAAATTTTATCGCATATATATTTTATAATCAATTTAAATGATTTAACAAGTTTAGCTGTGAATTAAAGTTGACAAGTCTATCAATTTCAGTATTAATTTCTCCGCTTCCTTATATTAAGGAACTATAAATAAATTTCTCAAAACCCATTTATTAGATTTTTCAACTCTTATATTCTCACCTATTATCCAAAAATAATGGTGCCACAAACATTAGTGCATGATTTCACTTTAATATCCACAAATTCCATTTAAATTTCAATAACGTAATATTTAAACGTTAATTCCATTTTATTATGCAATAAATACCATTGTTGAATTTTAATACTTTAATTAAATTTATAAATCCTGCTTTCTGTACTAAAACAACCCATGGTCCTATTGTAAGTAGAATTAGCATAAATTTTGTCTTATAAAATTAACCCTCTACAATTACAAACAAAATCTACGCTAACTACACCTTTTAAATAAATTAATTGTAATTAAGTCTACATTAAAAGTTATAAATTAAAATCGGAACCTCAATAAATTCGTTTATTGATTTAAAACTTTCTATTCAGTGGATAGACATTTATGGGTATAAATAACATTGAATTATAATATATTTCATTAGTGCATTCTTCATTCTTATAAATTCCCTTTTATTAACTAGAACACATTAACAACCAAAATAATTAATTTAGATTTATTTAAATCGATTGCCCTTCTTAACTTAATATACTCACTAAATGCTTAACCTAAATAATTGTTACCCTTTTTCATTCAAATTCACCTACAACTATTAATACCAAAAATGTTGCCATAGATTTAGATTTAATTAAATAAATGAATGATTAAAAATTGGTAATTATCACAAATGCCCAATATATATGCATTAATTACTACCTATTATTAGAATTCATTCATAAATTTACTAGTTGCCTTTGTCTTCTTATTTCCTATTTACTACCAAACTTCCTATTTAGTTATAGCTTATCAATATATAATCACCTAGGAAATCAATTTATTACCATTTTAAGTACGTTTATTATCGACAACATTCATTAAAATTACATATCTACACTGATTGCATTAGTTTATTCAACGGTCACTTTTATTTAGTCACTATCTATTTTACAACCAAATGTACAATCTCCACTATTGATTTTTATATTAATGAATCCCTTTCTAGTTAATATTTTTATTAATATTCACAAATTCAACATTTATATTGGTTTCTTATATTTAACTTATAACTAAGTATGAAAATTTACATTATTCAAATCTATTGCCATATAAATATTTAATTGTTTAACATTAAATTACAAATTACTATATCTAATTCCTACATTTACTCAAATAAAATCTTAAGACTTTTATTTCATTCTAAATTAGATTAGAAATCATATTAAATTAACTCATTTAATATCATCGAATTTAACGGGTCGTTACATTATGGATACTATTAACATTACTGTATTTTGTTATCGAAAGTTAATACTATAGATAACTGCAGCATCTGTAGCGCTTAGCTTTGGGCCTCAAGATAGGGGATGTTAAAGACCTCGATAGGGAGAGCCTTCTAGCTCGCACTCATGAAGAGGGGAGGATAGTGGTTAGTGCACGATTTCAAGCATGTTGATGAAGCTTTACTGTCTTGCAAGGTATTAGAAGGAACTTGGATGTGGGTGATTCAGGGTATGATATTGGGGCAGGATGTAAAAGCGACGTGTAAGTTGTTGTTCACTTCGATAATAGCTAGGGTTTTAGGCAAAAAATTGATTTGAAAATTTGGTGCATGTTGAAGCTAATGGAAAATTTGATTTGCAACTGGTTAAGGTGAGTTATCCTCTTAACTCACATTGCTATATCTAAATAAAAATATCATTCTTTCCATGCTTTGCTTAGCTTATAAATCGCTTATGAATTGCATAAATTTTAGAAACGATTGGTTGAAATTATTGAAATAAATTGCATGTTATGGGTTCAATTTGTTTGATGGATGAATTAGTTGAATTGAGTGTTTAAATGTAGAATTTATTTCGATTATCGATTATTGGAAGTGCACGTATGTTGATAATAATTAAAATACACTCAATTTTGTAACTAGACTATATAATGATAGTTGGATGAATGATAGTAGTAGGCCTGATTGGATTGTAATTCCTATAGCATGATTGCTTCAGGCATTTACAGTTTAACTTCCTTGGTTCTATTCTTGATTCTCGCATTGTTTCTGATTCTTTGACATTGTAATTTCATGGAATTTCGATTCTACGAATTTAGGGTTTATTTTGTTTTGATTCCCGATCCTTGGTTTGTAATGCAATTTAAGTATGTGATGTCATGGAATATCAATTCTATGAATTTGGGGAATTTTTCCATAATAACATATATATTTTTATATATATTTACTCAAGGTATTTTTGGAAATAGTTTCCAAAAATCATATTATAAGATATACAATTTGAAAAACCACTTTTATAAATTCTATAAATTTTCTTATGATAATATTTTTAAATTAAAATTATTTTATGATAGAAATATTTAACACAGCAATTTTAAAAGCAAAAATTAGTATTTCAAGGTTAGATTTAAATAAGGAGAGTTTTCTATATACTAAATATAGTCAATAAACACGTTTTTAACCGATTCAAAAGGAAGTAATTTCATACAAAATATTACTTCTATGAAATGAGAATTCTAGTCAATCGACTTAGTAGTACTAGTGGTATGGAACATTAGTATTACTATATCGATTAGTTCTTTGACTTATTTAGTATATTATTTTATTTTATGAAGTGTTTGCTATCTTATTCTAAATATTCAAGAATCACCAAGTGGTTATGGGACATTAGGGGAATCTCGAGTATGTTATATTAGAAGTATATAACACTTTAGATCAGAAATGATCACTTTCGTGATGTGCTGAATCGCTTTTAGGCTTGCTCACCGATGTTCTTTCATGTTCTTCTTTGCAATGTTGGCTTATTATTGGATTTTTCTTCGACGTACTCTTATGTATGCCTTTGGATGTGATGACTCGCTTTTAAGCTTGTTCACCAACATTATTTCATGTTCGTCTTTGCATGTCGACTTATTTTCGGATTTGTCTTCGACGTACTCTTATGTACGCTATTGGATGTGGTGACTCACTTTTAGGCTTGTTCATCAATGATCTCTCATGTTCGTCTTTTCATGTTGACTCATTTTTAAACTTGTCTTTGACATACTCTTATGTATACTTTGGTTTTGACGTCATGTTATGACACGGTTTCATGCGGGATCTTTGATTTATGATATGTTTAGTGAGATTACTATTACCAAATTTTGAGATTGCTTATGATAAACAAATTTATGGATTTATGACATGGTAATTTAATGAATGTTATGCATCTTTTAGTTACAGCATACTTTTGTGTTTACCTTTCGTTTTGACTTGCTTTCGGACTCGTCTTTTGGGTTCGACTTGCTATTATGCTTGTCATTTGGATCTCAATTGCTCGTCTTTTGGATTTCAGTATTCCATCCATTTTTTATGCTCATCGTAATAATTACTTTTGAGCAGGACTCATTGCTTTTATGCTTGTATGCTCATTATAAAAAGTGATTTTTAAAAATATACATAAGTTAAAGAAATGGATATATTATTATAAGTGGTGATAAAACGAAATTAAAAGTTAAAGGCTTGATTGGTTGAAAATGTAATTTTTGTTTTGCATTTTCAATATGTATAAAAAAAAGGTATGGAATGGGAGGACAACGTGGGGTGGGAAAAAAAAAGAGGAAGGAAAATGACGGGCAACAAAAAAACATTTTCAATTTTATGTGTTAAAACCATTTTTCGGATTGATCGTTTTAGGAAATACAATGCATTTTATCATACAAAAATCAAAAATTACAAATCAAATAGGCCCTAACATTTTCAAATATGAAGTTATAGACTTGGAAAATAAGATAAATAAGTAATAATATATATGATTGAAAATTATAGATTTGTGAATGGAAAAAAAGTAGAAGAAAAGTATATAATTTATTTTATTTGATTGTTAAATGAAGTCATATTATATCGGTATTGAACAATGATGCAACATAGAGTTTTAGATAATATTAATAATTGATTTTATTGACTGTATTTAGTAATGATTTATTTTATTTTATTTTATTAAATAATGATGCGACATAGGGTTAAATCACGGCCGTTGGATACTTTTGTGAAGGTGGAAATCAAAGGACAATCCAATGGTGCAGATCACCTGTGTCACCAATTGTGTCTACATTTTGTGTCTGAATAGACTTTTCCTTAAAAAATTTGGTTTGTTTTTTATTTCACCCTTTTCAAAAGAATTGTCTTGTTAGGATTTAATAATTCAGGCTATCTATGTTATTAGAATACTTTGAAGCTACTATAGCAACTTCAGTTCATAATAATTACATCTCTAAATCATAACGTTGGTGATGAGAATTTTTATAATGATAATATATTAATGTGCTTATATAATGGTTTCTTTTGTTAAGTCTACCTCTCAGCATGAAATAGTTTATGTTCTATCCAAAGTGCTTCCACTAATGTTTGTTAATTCTTTTCCAAGAGTGAATTTTTATGAGCGCATTTCATCTAAGTTTAATGTTGGTTCACTATTTTTGTGTACTTCGCAATTTAATTTAGACATGAACTAATTTCTAGCCTAAGCATAGTGTTGCGAACGTTTGGACATAACTTTCGAAAGGTTAAACCGATTACAATGATTTTGCCTATTTTGGAAAGCTAGGAACCAAAATAATAATTTTATGTTAATCTCTTTGCAAATTCTAAGGTTAACTATGATTTAAACATGAATTAAAAATGATGTTTATCGCTGTTTAGAAATGGTAAACTTCTCTTAACAGTGTAGAATTCAATTGACTATAACTTTCAAATGATTAATTCGATTTTGACGATCTTGCACTTTTCAAAAAGCAAATACCATAAGGAACAACTTATATTTTAGGTGTTTTGCAAAATTCTGTCGTTTAATAGGGGAAAAACGCAGATTAGTAAGGTAGGCCTGCTATGTATATTGATTTTTCTGAGTTGATTGCACTTACTGAAATAGATATAACTTTTTCCGTACGCTATATTTTTTTGATTTGAAAGGTATTATTAAAAGTTATTTGACCAAACTACGAACTTTTCTTTTGGGAACGTCACGTAATTTTGGGTATTGGTACCCAAAACTAAGGTGCAAAGTAAACAAATTGAAAATACAACTTTGTTATTCTATTATATTAAGGTCATACTACTTTAATGAAGTTTGAACCCATGCTACAGACACGGTTATCTACGAACCTTTTAGTATAAAAATGTTCAAGTAAAATCAATTCCATTGCTTGATTATAGGAATAAGTTGAAAGATCAATTGGATTTGGCAGTTGGAATAAAACTGTGTGTGCATGGTAGTAAGAATTTAGTATGAATAATATAGTAGTTAAAAGTGTGAAAATAAGTGTACGATACTGGCATGTGACAGCTATATTAGTTTTCTAAATATTGGTGAAATGAGGAAAGCTGTAAAAATTATGTATACCGAACCAGTGTTCAAACCCTATGTACATGTATGATTTTGGACTCTTCTATAGAACATAAATGTAGTACGTTAGTGCCGAATGGATGTAAGTGGACATAGTTTTCATATCTAAAACTAAAGTTGCCGTAATTAGCAAGGACTGCTAACGACATTATCATCACAGCAATGTTTGCACAACTGAACTCAGGATAAAATTCATCAAATTTCACATCATAGTTTCTATTTCAGCGTATTAATTTAAAAACTATTGAACCAAATATCTTACAATAACATATCAAGTTAAAAAATAACCACCTACTAAAGAGTAACATAATATTAGTCCATATGCAAACAACGCGTACCTGTACGTGTACAATCCAATATACTGCAAGTTAATATTATTAAGTCTTGATAATGTTTCAAGGAGGATTTAAGTTGCATATTTGGTGCATCTCGTTGTTTCGTTCCATCCCTATTTCTTAGTGCATTTCATATACTTTGTTCAGGTTATTCGCAAGCTGTCCTACGCATTACAATCAACAAAGTTTATTCAGTAATTGAAACCAAAAGTAGGGGTGAGGTAATGTGATGCAGTGCATACCTCGCAAGCGACATTGATAAGTCAAACCCTAGGTCCCAAGGTCGAAGCCGCTCAGGTCGCGAGCGACCTACCAAAAGTCGCGATGCCTCGCACTTCCTCCGTCTCAGGTCGCGAGCGACCTACCAAATCCCTAAGTCGCGCCACCATATGTCGCGAGCTCTAAATTCCTAAGTCACGCTCCACCGCCTAGGTCTCTCCGCCACTCCAGATCGCGAGCATCCCTAGATCGCGAATTGCTTATGTCGCTGCCAACCCTGCTTGGATCGTTATTCGGTATTATTTTTTTAAGTCGCGTGTATTTTAGGTCGCGTGTATTTTTAAGTCGCGTGTATTTTAAGCCGCGTGGAATTTTTTAAGTCGCGTGTATTAGTTTTCTTTTAGTCGATTGTCTTGTACTATGTAACAGTCGTGTGTGTGGTGTTGTAAACTCCTATAAATAGGGGTAAAGTGTCATTGTAAGGTGGTTGATTTTTGGGAATAAAAATTGGTTTGTGCTTTGTGCCTCCATTAAAATTGGTAGTTAAGTGTTATCTCCTATCTCAACCGTCGGCATTCGAGTACGCTCGAATCAACGATTGTTGAAGCCAATTCACGGAATCAAGTGCGCTTGACTAACGTTCGAAAAATTGTAGATCTTCTTTCACGGTATCGTGCGCGGTCAACGTGTCGAAGATTGCTAGAATCCGGTATCTTCGTGATCAACGGATTTGGGCATTTGGGTATTCTTAAATCCATCGATTTATCATTGATTCACCGATTATTTCTGCAAATCGTGTGAGATCCTAAACGGATTTGATTTACATCGTCGAATTCGCTTTCTACGCTGTATCAGTTTGGTATCAGAGCTAGATTGCAAGGAGTTTGAATCAATTGGAGATCGGATTTGCAATTGTTGAGAAGTTGGTGCTCATCGTGTTCATCGTGAAGTTGCAACAAGTTGGGAGTTTCGATCCATATCGTTTTGGATCAAAGTTCGGAAAATGTTTGAATTTTGCTCGTTGGGATTTTTACGCGCCAAAGTGAAGTTTGAATTTTTGAAGATTTGTTTGAAGTTCAATCATGCAGCCGAGAAGAGCTAACCGTCATCAAAACATTGCAGATGTGTACAGAAGAGAAGATCTGAACAAATGGAGCAACGAATTAGTGATAAGTTCAATGAAAAGTTCGATGAAGGAATTGGTAGATTGGAGAGGCTCATGATGAATATAAACCCAACTCGACAAAGAACATCTCCAGTGTCAAATCGGGGTGGAAACAGGGTTTCGCCGTCAGTTTCGGGTGAACGAAGAATATCGCCACAGTCTTATAGAGAAAGAAGAGATCCATCCATTTCGGGAGAAAGAGATGTGTGTGAAGTAGAAATGTTGATGGTCGGGAACGACATCGATATATATCAGATTTGGAAGAAGATAGTGATTATGAAAGTAGATCTTGTCGAAATCATGGCCAAGGGAGAAATCGAGTTAGAGAATATGAAGATGATCGTAGATGGGAGTCGCGAATGAAAATGGAAATTCCAAAATTTAAAGGTGGAATGACTGCGGAAGAGATTTTGGATTGGGCTTCAAATGTTGAAGAAATTTTTGACTTCAAAGAAGTTTCCGAGAATCGTAGAGTGAAGTTGATTGCTACAAGATTGAGAGGGGGAGCTATGGCGTGGTGGCAGCAGACTAAACATATACGGGAAAGAATGGGAAAGTCAAAGATTGTTTCATGGGAGAAGATGAAGAAGTTAATGAAAGCTACTTTCTTACCTTACAATTATCAATCTCTTATGTATCAGCGCTTACAATACTAAGGCAGGGGACAAAGACTGTTAATGATTATGCTGATGAATTTTATCAAATGATTGCTCAAAATGACATCATGGAGACGGAAGAACTGTTGACCGCTAGATTTGTTGGGGGGTTGAGGATCCAGATCCAGTACATGGTAAATATGTTTGACCCTAAATCTGTGGCTGAAGCGCACCAGAAAGCGTTGGCTTGGGAGAAGCAGGGAAGACGACGAGGTGGTGTGTTTACAAATTCCAACAATTAAGTGAAGGGAGCCAGTAGCAATTCTACTGTTACAAAGGCTGTTACTAAACCGGTTGTCAATGAGGTAGCAAAAACCAAGGTCAATAATAGTATCAAGTGCTTTAATTGTAAAGAATTTGGCCACAAGAGCAATGAATGTTCGAAACCGAAGAGGCGAGCTATGATTGCTGAAGTGGAAGGTGAGGATGTTGGTGAAGGTTATTCTAGTCCAGTTGAGGAGAATGAATAGGATATCGCGTCGGGAGATGAAGGATGTAACCTAATGATGAGGAGATTATATTTGACACCGAAGAAGGAAGAAGAGGCTAGTTGGTTGAGGAGTAATATCTTTCAATCAACATACACTATACTGGGGAAGGTGTGTAAATTTATGATTGACGCGAGAAGTTGTGACAATATCATTTCTACCGAAGCTGTGAGAAAGTTGAAGTTGAAGACGGAGAAGCATCCAAATCCTTACAAGTTAGCATGGTTAAGGAAAGGAGGAGAGGTGAAGGTGGACAAACGAGTTCATGTTCCATTTTCTATTGGAAAGAAGTATAAAGACGAGATCTGGTGTGATGTGGTGGAGATGGATGTTTGTCACTTGCTTTTGGGAAGACCAGGCAGTATGATCGAGCAGTGCAACATGATGGACGAGCCAATAGCTACAGCTTTATGTTTGAAGGTGTTAAGATCATTTTAGTTCCGAAGAAGAGACAGCAAGAGGAGAGCAAGTCAGAAGAGATTGAGGAGCTGAAGACTTTGTTGACTTTGAAGGAGTTTGTTGGAGAAGTAGAGGAGAGTACAGAGGTGTTTTTGTTGATTGGACGTGAAGCTATTGAATCTGTTGAAGTTCCAAAGGAAGTCAAACCAGTGTTGGAAGAATTCGAAAATGTGTTTCCTAAAGAACTGCCAACGGAATTACCACCGTTGAGGGATATACAGCATCAGATTGATCTTGTGCCAGGAGTAATATTACCTCACAGGCCACATTACCGGATGAGTCCTAAGGAGCATGAGAAACTGAGAAGGCAGGTGGATGAGTTGTAAGAACAGGGGCGTGTTCAGGAGAGCTTGAGTCCTTGTGCAGTGCCAGCCTTATTGGTACCGAAAAAGGATGGGACTTGGCGGATGTGTACGGACAGTCGGGCTCTAAACAAGATCACTGTGAGATACAGGTTTCCTATGCCGAGGTTTGACAATTTGATTGATCAATTGAGTGGAGTTGCTGTGTTCTCAAAGATTGACTTGAAGAGTGGATACCATCAGATTCGTATTAGACCAGGTGATGAGTGGAAGACTGCTTTTAAAACTAGGGAAGGGTCTATACGAATGGCTGGTTATGCCGTTTGGCTTATCAAATGCTCCTAGTATTTTTATGAGAGTGATATACCAGATTTTCAGACCATTTATTGGGAAGTTCGTAGTAGTTTATTTTGACGATATTTTGATCTATAGTGGGAGTATGAAAGAGCATATCCAGCATTTGCGAGAAGTGCTGTTGATTCTACAACAGGAGCAATTCTATGCAGCAACGAAGAAGTGCGTGTTTATGACACACAGTGTTTTGTTTCTGTGGTATATTCTGTTGAAGGAAGGTATTCAAGTGGATAAAGAAAAGTGGAAGCTGTTAGGAGTTGGCCACAATCCAAGACAATTACTGAAGTGAGGAGCTTTCATGGGTTGGTAACTTTTTATCGAAGATTCATTCCACATTTTAGCAGTGTAATGGCACCTGTAACCGATTGCATGGAAGGAAAGAAGTTCGTGTGGACAGAGGAAGTAGAGTTAGCTTTTGAGAAGATCAAGACACTTTTGACGTCAGCACCAATTCTAGTTTTGCCGGATTTTCAGATATTGTTCGAGCTACACATTGATGCTTCGAAGGTTGGGATTGGTGGAGTATTGAGTCAGAATGGAAGACCAATTGCTTATTTCAGTGAGAAATTGTCTGAAGCAAAGATGAGATATAGTACACATGATGTAGAATTCTATGCTATTGTGCAAGCCGTGAAACACTGGAGACATTATTTGTTCCATAAGGAGTTTGTTTTATATACTGATCATGAAGCGTTAAAGCATTTGCAAGGGAAGGAAAAAATTTCAGCTAGGCATGCATCGTGGATTACATACTTGCAACAATTTACATTTGTTGTGAAACATTAGTCGGGAATTACGAATCGCGTGGCAGATGCGTTGAGCAGAAGGAATCATTTGTTGACTACAATGAAGATTGAAGTGACAGGGTTTGATGTGTTACCAGAATTATTTGTTGATGATTCTTACTTTGCAAAGTTTGTAGAAGAAGTCAAGGAGAGGAGGACGGATGAATATGTGATGATAGATGGGTTTCTATTCAAGGGGAATCAATTGTGCATACCAAAAGGTAGTTTGCGAATGAAGATTATCAAAGAGTTGCATGAGGAAGGACATGTGGGCCGTGATCGTACTATGCAGTTGATTGCAAAATCTTACTTTTGGCCGTCAATTGAGAAAAGAAGTTGAGAGATGCCATATATGTCAAGTCTCAAAAGGAACAGCTACGAATGCAGGATTATATATGCCATTACCTGCATACTAGACCGTAGATTGATATAAGCATGGATTTTGTTTTGGATTTGCCTATAACTCAAAGGGGAAATGATTCTATATTTGTTGTGGTGGATAGGTTTCCAAAAATGGCACATTTCATACTTGTGAGAAGACAGTTGATGCCGTCCGAGTTTCTTAATTATTCTTTAAAGAAGTGTATCGATTACATGGGCTACCTGAATCTATTGTTTCTGATCAGGATACTAGATTTCTAAGCCATTTTTGGTTGAGTTTGTGGAAGACGGTCGGAACGAAGCTGAATTTTAGTAGCGCTTACCATACGCAAACTGATGGGCTAACGGAGGTGGTTAACCGATCATTGGAAAACTTATTGAGATGTCTTGTGAAAGACAATTTGAAGAGTTGGGATATGAAGTTATGTCAAGCGAAGTTTGCACATAATCATGCAGTCAATCGAAATACTGTATTCAGTCCGTTTCAAGTTGTATATTCAGCCATTCCAAAGGGACCGTTGGATTTAACGACAGTGCCATATCAGAAGGGAGTTGTTAAGCGGGTTAGTGATTTGGTGAATGAGTTGCAGGAATGCCACAAAGTTGTACAGGAACAATTGCTTAAGACAAATGAGAAATACAAGCAATCAACAGATGTTAAACGACGAAGTGTTGTCTTCAAAGAAGAAGATTTTGTATATGCAGTATTGATCAAGGATCGATTTCCTGTTGGTACTTACAACAAACTAACTGCTAGAAAGATCGGTCCTTTAGAAATCATAAAGAAGATCAATAATAATGCGTATCAGTTAAGGTTGCCGGAAAATGTTCACACTTCTGATATTTTCAATGTCAAACACTTGATTCCATACAATGAGAATAACCATGTCGAAAAAGAGGAAAATGTAAATTCGAGGTCGAATTCTTTTCAACCTGGGAAGGATGATGCAGTGCATACCTCGCAAGCGACATTGATAAGTCGCAAAACCCTAGGTCGCAAGGTTGAAGCCGCTCAAGTCGCGAGCGACCTACCAAAAGTCGTGATGCCTCACACTTCCTCCGCCTCAGGTCGCGAGCGACCTACCAAATCCCTAAATCGCGCTACCATATGTCGCGAGCTCCAAATTCCTAAGTTGCGCTCCACCGTCTAGGTCGCTCCGCCACTCCAAATCGCGAGCATCCCTAGATCGCGAATTGCCTATGTCGCTGCCAACCCTGCTGGGATCGTTGTTAAGTATTATTTTTTTTTTAAGTCGCGTATATTTTAGGTCGCGTGTATTTTTAAGTCGCGTGCGTGTATTTTAAGTCGCGTGGAATTTTTTAAGTCGCGTGTATTTGTTTTCTTTTAGTCGATTGTCTTGTACTATGTAACGGTCGTGTGTGTGGTGTTGTAAACTCCTATAAATAGGGGTAAAGTGTCATTGTAAGGTGGTTGATTTTTGGAATAAAAATTGGTTTGTGCTTTGTGCCTCCATTAAAATTGGTAGTTGAGTGTTATCTCCTATCTCCACCGTCGGCATTCGAGTGCGCTCGAATCAACGATTGTTTAAGCCAATTCACGGAATCAAGTGCGCTTGATCAACGTTCGAAAAATTGTAGATCTTCTTTCACGGTATCGTGCGCGATCAACGGGTCGAAGATTGCTAGAATCCGGTATTTTCGTGATCAACGGATTTGGGTATTTGGGTATTCTTAAGTCCATCGATTTATCATTGATTCACCGATTATTTCCGCTAATCGTGCGAGATCCTGTACGGATTCGATTTACATCGTCGAATTGGCTTCCTACACTGCATCATAATGGTACAGTAAAAATTAAAAAATAAATAGAGCTACAGTAAATTTGTAAGTGGCACTCACAGATGTAATGGATGATGTTACAAAGTTTTTTGAAGATCCAACAAATTCGAAGGACAAAAGTGTGACAGATTAATACAAAATCAAAATTATCAAATGGTAAAATCATTAAAAAAGGATTATGGAAGATAACTAAAACCTCAAAGAAAAAGAAATGATATCATTTTAAACCACATTTATTAGTAGCACAAATTGTGTCAGTTCAATAATTCGATGTTTAAACTACCAGGCTTCAAAATTAACTGCTCATATTGTATAATTTTAAAAATACTTATAAAATTAGTGGATATTTGTCCTCCCTAGAATTATTTCATAGAGCAAATGAAAATAAAGAAATGTTGTGAAGTAGATCGACGAAGACACCAAGATATCAGTTCAGGAAATCCGAAGTTGATCGGATAATATAGAAATCAAAAATTGTTTTTACAAATTTTTTAAAGCTTATGTGAATATGATTCTCATCTTGGAATAAGGTTTAGAACATTACCCAAAAAAATAGGTTCTTTGCGTTTCATGTCTATAAGCAGTACTATGCAGTATGTATATCATAATTTTTTTTGCATAAATGACTGAATATGAGAACTGAGAGATGCATATTAAATAAGAATATGTTGTAGGGCACTAAAGATTGTAAATATTCAATTGATGAAATGTTCATCACGACAAAAGTAATGATAGTATCAGATAGTGTAAACTATGTACCTTTTTGTTGTTTTCAGTTCTATATTTCTGAAAGAAAAGGATTCAAAGACCCTAGCAAATGTTACAGCGTCAAGCGTAATAATTGATGAAGAGCTGTTAATCCCAAAGACAACCTGCATGTTTATGTGTTTAAAAGTAAAGGTTAAGACAACCAAAACATAAAATGTAATGAATTTATTTATCAGAAATCATGTTTTTGGAAGTCCAAACGCCTTCATTGAACTTTTCGGTTGTGATGCGCTCTATTTGTTTTGAATGTATCATCTTTTCTAATCCTATATCCCCAAATGTATGTGTAAATTTGAACATGATTTAGCCCTTACGAATGGAGTAAGTGAAATAAGTCGTAAAAGAAAGACTCTGGTGTGAGGTTGACCATTCGAGCAAATACCTTACTTTTTTGTTTTTTGGATTACATGTAATCTTTTCGATAACGATGAAGTTTGTTGTTGGAGTAACGATATTGGCTATATATGGAATTGAAGAGATGGTAAATAGTATGTGATGTTTAGTAGAAGATTATGGGTTATGGTGTGTCTAATGAAATTGGAGAGATTAACTAAAGTTACGTATGTACCATTCCATGTAAATTGATCGTTGTTTCGGAACTAATCTTGGTTTTTGTAAATAAGGTGACCTGCATAACAAATTGGATAGCGGGGGTAAAATGCCACTTTGATGTGAGAAATCGCATGGTAGTTCCATAATAAATACCTATTTTTGATTATAGTAGATACTGATAAAGTAAAGTATAAAAGTGGAAATTGAAAGAAATAAAATAATAGTATTATAAAACCATCTGATGACGAAGTCATTCTACTAATTTAAAAAAAATCTAGGGTTTTCTTCTGCCATGGAAGAAAATAATCTTTCTCTCAAATCCAAATCAAATCCCCCTTTCTCTTGTCCTTCCCCTCAAGATAGGCCACCTGAATCCCATTTCAGAAAGCCGAATAATGTCATCATCGATAATGAGGGCTTCCAATTGGTTCAATCAAGATCACAAAAGAGATATCAGCCCAGATTTGGCCAGACTAAGTCCCAAATCAGTAGTAATCAGAGAAGGAAAGAGGATTAGAAGATCAATTCTTTCAAGGACAGAACTAATCAGGCACAAAGAGATAATCCACCAACAAAGTTCTCACTAAATGGAGAACTAGGGCAGAGATCTTGGGCGGACATTGTCTCAGAGCAATCTAATGAACCAAAGGATGAAGATTGCAGTCTTGAAACCATTTTGCCTATCAAAATTAATAGCAAGAAATATGGTGTTATAAAAGAAACGGTGTGCAAAAGAGCTGTGGAGTGTTGGAATAATTCTGTTTTGGTATATGTTGTTAGTAGTAAACCATATTTCGTGTTTTTCAAAGAATATATCAAAAGAGTTTGGAAACCAAAAGGAGAATTTGAAATCTTTTCCAGAGAAAATGGTTTCTTTCTGATTAAATTCTGTGATTCTCAAGACAGCAACTCCATAATTCAGAATGGTCCATATTTCTACAACGGCAAGCTCATCATCATGAGAAGGTGGACGGAATCATTGAAGATGGACAGAGATCTTCTGTCAACTATGCCGTTATGGATTAGATTACCAAGTGTAAACCTCAAATTATGGGATAGAGAGGCGTTTAGCATCATGGCAAGTATTATCGGAAAACCCATTAAAATGGATGCAGCAACAACCATGAAGACGAGATTGAATTATGCTCGAATTCTAGTGGAAGTTTCTGCAACGGATGAACTTTCAGATGAAATTTGTTTAAATCTTTATAATGGGAGAAAACATTATACAAAAGGTTGAGTATGAATGGATTCCACCGAAGTGTAGCATCTGTAAATGCTTCGGTCACACTAAGGAGCAGTGCAACCAGAAGCAGTCGTGGATTCCCAAACAGAAAGATAAAAATTTAGCAAGTATTCAAGAAAACGGATCTGAAACAGATCAAGAAATTAATGTCAGTAATGGTACAATATTTCATTCAAAATCTCAAGAAGAAGTTGATCGAATCTATCAAGAAGATATCATTTTCGATCAAGAAAGCAATTCTAAAGAGCTCACTGATCAAAACAATCAGATCATGGCTATGGAAGTTCATCAGCAAAGCAAAAAAACCTCAAAAGATCAAGATCCGACAAACAAAAAGGAGGGTAAAATCAAACAGGTCTTTAACTATGAAACCCCCCATATTTCAGAGTCATGTTTACTTACAAGCCAGATTAATACAAGCTTAGTGAGCAAAATTCATCAAAATTTCAATATGAATCAAGAATCAAAGGCTGAGAAGGGATCTTCTTCTTCACTTGCTGCAGATGTTGAGAGAAATGGTTGCTCAACATTGCCTCGCAAGGGTGATCTACCTCCAGAGCAGGCTGCAATGTCTGATTGTAATCAGAATTGCATCGCTCAGCTTCTTTCGATATATCTTTAATCAAGATTCCAGAATCTGCACAAATGGAAGAAGATAAATCTGAGGAAAAAGACAGTGGTGAAGAGTTTGACATATCAGAATTACATATAAGTAAAACAAAATCTTTAGGAAAGTTAAAGGGGAGTAAAGAGAAAAAAGCTTTCAAACAAAAATACATATCAATTAACCCAGAGTGGGATCAAATGTCCACCAGATTGAAGGCTAAAGGTACTGATAATAAAAGGAGAGGTAAAAGTACCATGGTGTCAGGTACAATTTAAATTCCTTATTTTATATCATAAATATGTCTATCTTTGCATGGAATGTTAGGGGGATGAATACCCCTGTAAAACAATCTGATATCCTTCATATGATTAATATATATAAACCTACTATAATTGCCCTTATTGAGAATAAATTGAATGATGAAAACTTTGATAGATTATGTATTAAATTCTCTAATAATTGGAAAGCTATTCATAATAATGACTGTGGCTGTAAAGGTAGAATTATTGTTATCTGGGATTCTAATATCTGGAATAATACAAACATAAATAAAGACAGTCAATTTATAGATTGTATTTTCAGGAATATTGGTGGTTTTTATTTACAAGTTACTGCTGTATATGGTAGTAACTTAGAAATCGAAAGAAATGTTTTGTGGCATAAATTGAAATCTCTAAATTACTTTTATAATCTCCCTTGGATTGTATTAGGGGATTTTAATACTGTTTTTCATGTTAATGAAAAGTTTGGTGGGATGAAGATCCCTTAGAATAAGATTGATAAAGTCAATAAATTTCTGTTAGAGTCTGGTCTTATTGAACCTACTGTTAGTGGTAGTAAATTTACTTGGAAATCTGGTCTAGCTAAAAATATTCATTGCAAATTAGATAGAATTTTGTATAATAAAGACTTTTTAAATAAATTTCCTGACAGTACCTGTTCTACTTTGGAGCAGAACTTAAGTGATCACACTCCTCTTCTGGTTAACCTTGTTGTTAATAGTATTGCTAATACTAAAGCCTATCCTTTTAGATTCAAAAACAGTTGGGTTCTAGAAGAAGATTACAAAAGTTTAATGGAAAATTGTAATAGTTTTTCATGTAATGGTTCCAAACAATTTCAGTTTTGTATGTTTCTGAAATTCACTAAAAATAATCTTAAAAACTGGAATAAAAATAAACATTTTAATAATAATAGGATTGCTGATTTGAGAAATGAAGGTAAAAAGTTACAGATGTTTGCTGATAATAAGCCTGGTGATTTGAATGATATTAATAAATTTTTTCTTAATCAAAGGGAGTTGTCTAATGAGATGTATAAAGAATCAGTAGATGCTAGACAAAAGGCTAAGACTGATTGGCTTACTTTAGGGGATGATTGTACCAAGTTTTTTTATGCTAAGATGAGTAATAGGAAACACCTTAATAACATAGGCTGCATTTTTGATAGAGAGGGTAATTTAGCTAACTCATATGAGAAAGTTTCTTCTGAAGCTGTCAAGTTTTATAAGGAACTTTATTTTTCTGAATCTATTGAAAGAGAGTTCCCAGACATAACATGCAAAAATATCTTAAATAATAATGCTACAGAAATTCTACTGGCTTCTGTGAGTATTGATGAAATAAAATTTATTGTTTTTAATGCTGGGGACAACAAAAGTCCAGGCCCTGATGGTTTCAATGCGAATTTTTTTAAAAATAATTGGGAGTTTATAAAGCAACAAGTGACTGATGTGGTCAATGAATTTATGAACAATGGTAAAATTCTCAAAAGTATTAATCATACTTTCATTACCCTTATTCGTAAAAATAAAAACCCCATTGATATAGGTGATTACAGACCAATTTCTTGTTGCAATTTTATCTATAAAATTATTGCTAGTGTGCTCAGTCATAGAATAAAAGTGTTTCTGCCTTTTCTTATTGCTGAAAACCAAAGTGCTTTTGTTCCTGGTAGGCTTATATATGAAAACTCCCTTTTAGCTCACGAAATGGTCAGAAAATTTAATACTAAACAGGGCGATAATGTTTGTATTAAGATTGATTTGCAAAAAGCATATGATAAGGTTAACAGACACTTTATTCGTCACATTATGATGTGTATGGGTTTTCCTATAAAATTTTGTGATTTGATTTTTGAATGTATTAACACCCCCACCTTTTCTATTCTCATTCAATGTAAGGCTGAAGGGTTTATAGAGTCTAATAGGGGGCAAAGACAGGGAGATCCCTTGTCTCCTTATCTTTTTGCTATAGTGATGGAATACTTCTCTATTCTTATCGAAATAGAAAGTATGAAAGGTAAAATCCATCCTATAAATAGAATTCAGCCATGTGTCAATCCCCTGATCTATGCTGATGATCTTATGGTGTTTATCAAAGCTAATAAAGTTAATGCAGAATCTATTAAATACATTTTTGAAAAATTAAAAATTCATGCTGGGCTTCAGCTTAATGTTAACAAATGTAAAGCCTATTTTAGCAAAGCTTGTAAGTTCAAAAAAGAATTTTTAAATATTTTACAAATAGATGAGGGTTTTCTTCCTATCAAGTATTTAGGTTTGCCTCTTTCTACTAATATGATTAAGAATTCAGATTGCTCAATTCTTATTGATAAAATTCAGGAGAGAATGGAAACATGGTCTTGCAAATTACTCTCAATTGCTGGTAGGCTTGAGCTTATTAAAACTGTGGTTTATGCTATTATCCTATACTGGTTACAAACATTCCAAATCCCTACTGCTACTATTAAAATATTGGAAAACAGATGGGAAGATTTTCTGTGGAGAGGCAAATACCACAAAATTAGTTGGATTAATGTATGTAGACCAAAAAATGAGGGGGGTTTTGGTATTAGAAATTATAAAGATTTGTGTACTACTTTCCATCTAAAATAATTTTTGGAGATTCATTAGTTCAGATTCTTTGTGGGCAAGGTGGATGAGATCCAAGTACTTGAAGCAGGAAAATTTATGGACTGCTGTTCATAAAAATAATCAATCAAACACTTGGAAATATATTTTAGATTTTAGGGAAACTGGGAAATCTCTTATTGTTAGAAAATTTAAAGATGACAAAAACACCAGTTTGTGGTTTGATCCTTGGTTTAATAATGAAACTTTTATAAATATGGCTGGGTGGAATAGTCTTGTTTTATGTGGTAACCCTAATGAGAAAGTTTCTGATATTATAGTAAATAATCAGTGGCACCCACAGATTCATCCCATTACTAACCCTCATAAAAATAATATTTGCAATATTCAATTTGACAAATATGCAGAGAATGACTACTGGGAGTGGAAAGCTAATAACAGAGGGAAGTTTTCTTTTAAAGAAACTTGGAACTTTATCAGAATCAAATATACTACCGAAGTATGGTATCAGTGCATTTGGAATAGAGTGAATTATCCCAAGATGGCATTCTGTACTTATTTTGCTATTAATAATAGATTGCCAACCTGGGACAGGATTAATAAATGGGGAAGCAATGTAAATTCACTCTGTTCCTTGTGCAAATTATGCGATGAAAATGCTAATAATATATTTTTTGAATGCAGCTACTCTTTTTTATATGGAATCAAATCAGAATGACTTTAAGCATTGATGACAATAGACATATGGATATTATGAATATTATCAGAATTATCAACAGCAAATTCAAGGTTAATTCTGAAGAATCGGAGTATGCTTACATTCTTCTTACTACAGCAGTTTTTTACTTATGGAAAGAAAGAAATATGCGTGTGCATAATAAGGGCAGCAGTAGCAAAGAGCAAGTTTGGATTACTGTTAGTACAGATAGTAAGATCATGTTGTAAAAATCAAAAAAAATTCATAAAAGTCAAACCAGATATACTTCCCTTGCTGAAGATTGGAAGGCTGAAGCTGGTAGCAAGCACTTGGAAGCATTTCTTATAAATTCGAGGGACTTCCAGATTAATGAGGATAATAGCTCTTTCAGAGCTGCGAGCTACAGCAATGAACCACATCAAGCAACTGCCATGAAAACGTCAGATCTAGATCGTATTAACACTAGATCTAACAATTTCGAGGCCATAAGAGATTATGCTGTGAGATCCGGACCATCCTTGGGTGATAATAGCAAAGCGCAGCAAGCTTCATCAGATCTAGGTCGCGTTGACCATAGATCTAACAATTTCGAGGCCATCAGAGATTATGCTGTGAGATCCGGACCATATTTCGATGATAATAGCAAAGCGCAGCAAGCCTCATCAGATCTTGGTCACGTTGACCATAGATCTAATTTTTTCTCGCATTTGAACAGCAATCACAAAGACTTCTGGAGTACTAATTGTAACAGAGGCATGAGAAGTGGATTTAATGAAGCTCTTTCATACTGGGAAAGAGGAGAGAGCAGTGGTAAGAGGAGCGACAGAGATTAGAGATGGAACGACCATTGTTGCCGACTTTCTTTCTTTCTTTTTTCTGGTCGCTTTATTTGTATTGTTGAGATGGTAGAGACGGCTAGGGTTTTTCTATTGTGTTGTGGGTGCGGGTGTACTACCCGTATGTATTTGTAATGGGCCGGGCCCTTTTTAACTTCTTTCAAAAAAAATAGTATTATAGATTAAAGAATGTGTGAAGGAAACAAAATAGACGTAGTATACGGATAAAAAAACATATAACGGACATTTAAATGCAGTTTGAACCTGCAAAATGACTCTTAGTTCTTTTAGAATGTGTAGTGGTATGATGTGTGTTATTGAACTTGTCAATGGTACGAAATTTTTGTAGCTCAGGGTACATGCTTGTTATATGCATTGTGGTAGTTTTTATTTATCTCCTGGGGTAATTTTTTTATATTTTTTTTATGAATTTAAATTATGGGGTCAAACATAAGGCAGAAATGATTATCATAATTTAAGTGGTAAAAGCTCTACGTGTAGGCATATGAAAATGATAGAGTGACAATGTTTCACGGATGAAAATTAAATGGAAATATCTAAATTGTGGTTCGTCAATGTTTGATGAGCATTTACAGCTCCAGTGGGTAGTGCCACCTTTTTGGATCACTCCTTTACACTTCTTGCAAGAAAGGTAGCTCCACCCAAACACATAATCTACGTTCACAATCATGCCTTTGGTGATATAATTAGTGGAACTTATGCTGAAATGTTGAATCACTAAAATGTAATATATTCATAATTGTGAATTTCGTACCACACTGGATTCTAAACGTAGCTCGGTAAGAAGTTCTGCAATGTTTAGCTCCTTGCCTTGGTATGTGAAAGAATTTGTTGTAAATGATATTGTGTACTTGCACTTGTGCAGAGTAAAAGAAGAAAGAGAATTTGTATTTCTTAATTCTTCAACGATTTTACAATATGTATCAGTTTGCTTATATAAATAATATATATTGGATGGGCTGCATTGCAGGCCCAAGCCCAAATGAAAGAAAATACTGAGCATATGAAATACGGGTTACAATCCTCTTCAGTATACACGAGAACTTTCATTATCTAATACTCCCCCTCAAACCAACATTAGGGTTTTCTTCTTATGGCGACATTTCTCAGCGCCGCCTCAAGGAAACGGTGATTATTGCTCAGATCCAGAGCAAAGTTGCATGGATCTAGGTGATTTGATCACTATGCCCTGTCTCTTCAAGTTAATCGAAGTTGTTGTGCCATTCTGAGCAAGTCGATTTGTTGCTAAAGTTGGTTTAGATGACGGATCTGCTGTTGTATGGATGAAAGCCTTTAACTTTTGTTGATTTGACCCTTCAGCTTCGTCTTTTCCAGATGATTCTGTGATAATCTCAACCATCTTCAGTTCTTCTCTGAATCTGATGTAGCTTTGCTTTGACAAGGCTTTGGTAAGCATATCTGCTCTTTGGTAAGCAGATGGTAAGTGATTTACCAGCAATTTTCCTTTTTGTATTTGCTCTCTGACAAAATACAGATCAATCTCTATGTGTTTTGTCCTTGAATGAAGTATTGGGTTTGCTGACATGTATACTGTACTTTGATTATCACACCATAATGTTGGTTTGGCTTGTGATTTGATGTTTAGCTCATATAGCAATGACTGTATCCACATAATCTCTGTCGTTCCACTTGCAACGCTTCTGTATTCAGCTTCTGTGCTGGATCTTGAGATTACAGATTGTTTCTTTGAGCACCACGATACTGGATTATCACCCATATATATGCAATATCTTGTAGTAGATCTACGATCATCTGGATTAGTTCCCCAATCTGCATCAATGTACCCAGTTATGTTTAGGTGATTGCTTTTCTTCATTAGTAGTCCATAATTTGCAGTTCCCTTTATGTATCTCAATATTCTTTTTACTGCTTTCCAGTGATCGTCTTTTGGTTCCTGCATAAATTGACACACTTTGTTAACACTGCAAGATATACCTGGTCTTGTAATTGTTAGATATTGTAAAGCACCAACAATACTTCTGTATTGTTTGGTGTTTGTTATGTTTTCTCCCCTGTTTTTGGATAAGTACAGATGGCTTATCATTGGTGTAGGCTGAGGTTTGGCATTGTCCATTTTTGCCTTTTCTAGTAGCTCTAGAATGTATTTTCTTTGACTAAGTATAATTTCCGACTTGGACTTTCTTTTGACCTCTATGCCTAAGAAGAAGTTTAGTGAACCCAAATCTTTGATGGAAAACTCCTTATCCAGATATTGAGCAAGACATTTGATTTCATTGTCATCATTTCCTGTAACTATAAGATCATCTACATATATTAGAATGTAAACATTTATATTATTGCTATTTTTAATAAATAGGGAGTTGTCTGATTTAGTAGACTGATAGCCAAGATTAATCAATGTGGCCTTCAGTTTATCAAACCATACCCTTGGTGCCTGTTTTAAGCCATATATAGCCTTTTTCAGTTTGCAAACATGATTTATATTCTCCCTGTAACCTTGTGGTTGCTCCATGTATATCTCTTCCTGTAAAGCTCCATTCAAAGAGGCATTATTAACATCATATTGTCTAATACTCCACTGATTATATAGAGCAACAGTTAAAATGATTCTTATAGTAGTTGGTTTGACCACAGGAGAAAAAGTCTCATTAAAATCAAACCCATATAGTTGTGTGTAGCCTTTGCCACCAGCCTTGCTTTATATCTTGATATTGTTCCATCAGGATTCTTCTTCAACCTGTATGTCCACTTGCATGATGTTTTTGTTATCTGGTGGGTCAACCAGTTGCCATGTATTATTCTTTAGTAATGCATTATATTCCTCATCCATTGTTGCCTTCCAGTTGTTATCCTTTGCAGCTTGCTCAAAGGTTACTGGTTCCTCCAAATTTGATGTAGCAGTGTATAATTCTGGTTTAAAGATTCCACTTTTTGACCTTGTGATCATTGGGTGACCAGCTCTGCTCTGTGGTGATACATCTGTACTTGTCTGATTATTGTCATTTTCTGACTGTGCTTGTATGCTTTCTGAATCCCTTTCAGCAGCTGACTCTGTTTGCTGTTTTGAATTTTCAGGAGTTTGATTGAGATAGCTGGGTGAGTTGGATGATTCATGACCTGGTTGATCTGACATTGTGAGTTGTGGATTTTCCTCCTCAGCAGTCCTTTCAATCACCACAGGATGAGAAATATCTTTATAGACAGGTATATTAGGTACATAATACTTTGGATTCAGTACCTTTTGGGTAGTTTTAATGCTTGTACTTTTAAAGGGAAAAACATGTTCATTGAACACAACATGTCTGCTAACTATAACTTTGCCACTTTCATCCAAACACTTATATCCTTTTTGATTGCCTGCATATCCTATGAATGTACATGGTTTAGACCTGAAACATAATTTATGGTTATTATATGGTCTTGTGTGAGGAAAGCATAGACATCCAAATATTTTAAAACTTTGATAATCTGGTTTGACACCTAGTAGTTTTTCTATTGGACTGATTCCTTTAATAACTTTTGTGGGAAGTCTATTAATCAAATATACCGCAGTATTAAAGGAATCAGACCAGAACTTCAATGGTAGTGATGCTTGAGCAAGTAGTTTTAGCCCTGTTTCAACTATATGTCTATGCTTTCTCTCTATTAGACCATTTTGTTCAGATGTATAAGGACAGGTGATTCTATGTACAATACCCCTTTTAGCAAAATAATTGCTGAGAGTTTTGTACTCACTACCACCATCTGACTGAATAACCTTGAGTTGATTACCAGTTTGTTTTTCAGCCAGTAGTGTAAAGTGTATCACTGCATTATATACTTCTGACTTAGCTTTTAGAAAATAAATCCATGTATATCTAGAATATGCATCAACAAATGATATGTAATATTCGTAGCCATAATCAGAACAAATTGGGGCAGGTCCCCATAAATCAGTTGCAACTAATTCTAAAGGTTTTGAAAACTTGGTTAGTGAGTCATTGAAAGGTAATTTGTGACTTTTGCCCATTTGGCAATGTGTACAAACATATGGTAAAGTAACATTATCAAACATGATTTTATTTCTTTCAAGCACTTGTTTCACAACATTTGTGTTTGCATGCCCAAGTTTGTAGTGCCACAAATCAAACACACTTCTATTTTCTTCAATCTGACTCACTTCACCTATATTACAACATTCCTGATTTCTTTCAGAATTGCAACTGTTTTTAATGTTGAATCTGTATAGCCCTCTCACTGCTTCACCCTACAGAAGATTTTCATTAGTTAGCATGTCTTTAACTAAGCAATAATCAGGATAAAATTCAAAGTATACATTGTTGTCTTTTGCAAATTGTGATATTAACTAGCTCACCATTCCCCATGCTTATGCACTGATTACCTCTATATTCCTTATTTCCAAGATTTAAGTTGTCAAGACTGTTTGTTATATGATTGGTTGCTCCTGAATCTGGATACCAGCTTTCATCATGTATATGTTCTGATGTTGCAGTTGTTGTTTGGTTTGCTTCACCATTGCTATTAGTGTCTGACTGTACTTGAGCCATATTAGCACCAAACTTTCCATTTCCTTGATTACTTTGATTCTGATTTGGTGCATAATTAGCATTGAACCTGAAGTAACATTTAATAGCAGTATGACCAATTTTCTCACAGATTTGACACTTAGGCCTATTATTGTTGTTATTATATCCGCCTCAGCCTCTGAATCTATTAGAATTGCCTCCTCTTTGGAAATATTGGCCCTGCTTGTTTTGATTCTTCCCTTTACTTCTTGAGTTTGAACTATAGTTGATTGACAGATCTGTTTCTTGAGTTTTCTTGTGATCTATTCTTGCTTCATGTGCAAGAAGTGTGGCATGAACATACTGTACAGGTGGCAAACTTGGTTGTGATGATACAACTACTACAACTGCTTCATACTCCTCGCTTAATCCATTCAAGATGCTTAGAACTTTCTCTGTTTCAGACACAGTGTGCCCTGCTGCATCCAATATATTGCAGATGTTGTTAATTTGTGAAAGATAATCCCTCATTGGCTGATTTTCTTTAGTAACATTCTGCAATTGTCTTTTATATTGCATGATTTTAGCAGCTGATTGAGTGTTGAATATTCTTTCAACTGTAATCCATATATCATTTGATGATTTGCACCCTATGACATGTGACAGTAGTTTCTTGTCAATAGATGATAGTAGCCAAGAGCTTATTAATCTATCTTGTCTGTAGAATTTTGTGTATTCTTCATTGCTAATCATCTTGTTTTGTGAATCAGTGATGAATTTTGGAGGAGTGGGAATTGAGCCAAGTATAAAGCCTTCTAACCCATATCCTTGCATTGCAGTTTCAACTTGCAACTTCCATAAGAGATAGTTGTCTTCCTCCAAATGCACTGTGATTAACTGGCTTTGAGGGCTAATAACAGTCTTGATTAACTTCTCTGTTGCATCAACGAGTTGCTGTGGGTTATTTGTATTATCTGAAGTTGCTGAATTGTTGTCTCCTTCCGCCATGATTGAAGAGTTCTGAGGTTGATGCAGGAAATTTGAGGTTCAGAAAACTTGCTAATTCAAGAACACTGGATATATGCCAAGAAGGGTAAGCTGCAGTCAAGACTCAGATGATGAGTTATTCTCTGATGGTTCTTGACGTGGTAGTTGCTTTCTTTATGTTTCTTGATTGCTTTCTTGAAAGGGTTTCTGACTATCTGAACTTTCTTGCTATGAATTTGCTTGATTTTATTTGATGAAAGCTTTTGTAATCAGAAATCTTAATGATTTCTTGGTATGACACTTGTTTTTCACAATATAGCAAATTCTAAAAAATAACCCAAATGATGAGATATCACCTGATGGGTTAGAGAATATTGTCAAATGATGATGTTTTTCTAATGATAATTCGAATGATAATCTCTCACACAGACTGCTGCCGTTAGGCTTCTTTGATCACTTTAGTTTTCTCTCTAATTTGAATTGATAATTCTGCCTCAAGGCATTCCAGTGGCTCCGATACCATGAAAGAATTTGTTGTAAATGATATTGTATACTTGCACTTGTGCAGAGTAAAAGAAGAAAGAGATTTTGTATTTCTTAATTCTTCAATGATTTTACAATATGTATCGGTTTGCTTATATAAACAATATATATTGGATGGGCTGCATTGCAAGCCCAAGCCCAAATGAAAGAAAATACTGAACATATGAAATACGGGTTACAATCCTCTTCAGTATACACGAGAACTTTCATTATCTAATAGTATGAAAGCGAACTAATTGTCATTTTATGTGGTACCTTAATGTAATGACCTGAAATTTCAGCCCATTTTTTTACGAATATTTAATTAATTTTAAATGTTCGAATAATTGATTTTATAATACAAAAAAAATCTCTTTTAAATAATAACCAGTGATGGTAAATTAGTTTTTAAAATTTGTTTACAAAATATTTAGTTCGAAGAAAAATCAAAAAATGTGATCGGAAATCTTTTTTCAAATTCTCGACTTTTCGTTGGCTAATTATTATCGAAAATGTTGTAACACTATTGTCAAATTATATACACATATTTATAAAGAACATATGTTTGGACTAAGATATGTTTTGTATTTGTATATACATACTTAAGCACATATAAAGAGATTTTGTAGGATCGATTTCAACGTAGAGGGGGAGAGGGTGAATATGTACTAATAATAATAAAATTAATGTGGAAATATAATTTCAGCACGGATAATAGCAGAATAATAAAAGCAGAAATAAAATAGCATGCAGATTTACCCAGCTTCGACAAGACCCTGCCTACGTGCTACCCCAAGGTTTATACTAGAAATCAAGTAGCCATACGCTTACACGCGTAAATTTGCAACACCTGCTATCAACTAACCTAACTCTACGCTCAAAACCCTACCACAACTCAGCCATTGTGTTGCAAATTCTCGAACTACACCACTGCAGTTCGTCCCCTAGTCACACGACTAGAATTACAAAAGTTTGAAAGTAAATTACAAAATAAAAAACAACTCAAAAACAATAAAACCCTAATTTTAAAATTTAAAAGCGCAAAAGAAATTATAAGTTGGCCCAAAGAAAAATTGTGACAAAAATTTGTTCCCCTTTTCTCTGTTTATTTCTTCAGCGAGTATCCTTTGCTTTATGAAAATGGCTGCCTCGTTCGTTCCTCTTTCTTACCAAAAATTAAGGCTTATGGAAATTGAATATGCCGATTTCAGTTGATCGATCAAATAGATGTTTTCGCGTTGATTGCTTTATCGATCGACCGTCTTGCTTTGACTTCACTTGACTGCTTCAATTTTGGCGAGTTTGAATTGAATAATTTTGGTATGTGATTTCCTTTATTATTCTCATTGATATGCTTGAACTCGATGCACTGTAGGCCGATGATGTTAATGGTATTTATAGGGAATAAAACCCTAAATTATCTTTCACTTGAAATCGTCTGATATTTTAGCTTGGCCGTTCGATTTTACTTGAATGCGTTTGATTTGTTTAGACTGGTTCAATTCTTATATTTCTTTGCTTGATTATCAAGGCTTGCGTTTGCTTTGGATTTTGTTCTGTTCTTTTCTGGAATTTGACTTAGGCCATTTGAAATTGTAATGATCTGGACTCTTTCGATTTTTGTTATCACCTAGTTTTGACTTTGACTTGTTCGAACTCTACCTTGATCATCACGGCTTTGATTCTTTGGCATTTTGAATTTCTGTTGATTGCTATTACATTCTCCGGTTTATAAGTTTAAAACTGCTGTTGAACTTGGTAGTCCTGCATTCCACTCATGTACATGTGCACTGATGTATGTTGCGTAAATTGACCTGCTTGATTCACTTTTTGTTGTGTGGCTTTGACCGTTGCCTCATGTGCTTTGTTGTAGCTTGATAGTTTGCAATATTGAGCTGGTCTGATTTTCACATATGAGTATGTATATACTATGTATCTACATGTGCTAGTTGCTGTTTTTGGACTTGCATTCTTGTATATTTGGTGTGATGCTTTCTGAACTATATACATGTGTATATGACACTACATATAAACTTGTAAATGTTGAGGCTTGAATTGTTTTCATACATGGAGTTAACCTATTTTCATTTGCAGTTGTACTGGATTATAGTCTCGTGCCAGTTTGCATTTGCTTCCATTCTGGACTGGTCTTCGTTGCTCCTTTTGAGTTGCAGTTTGATATTTTATGATGAGTTTCTTCAAGTCTTTTCATGCCAGAGTGTTTGCAGTCATGTCTATGTTGAAGCTTAACTTTCATGTGGTTGTTGTGTTCATTTGTTTGGTTTGCATTTTGGTCTTTACATTTCATTCTAGTTGAAGTTGTTTCGTGACTCCACTGTCGAGTTTGTTCTCATGTGTACACATTTGTGCACTTATTAGCATGGTCTGGTTTTGGATTCTTGTTGCATGAAAACTTGTACTCGACAATTTTGTGATGTATTTGTATTGCACCTGATTTGAATCCAACCTCGGCTCGGGTTTGATCTTGTGCTCACCTGTTCTTGCAATTTTATCAAGTATATATTGGTATGCACGGCCTTGTGGCATGTACAGTGAAACACAGTGCATGTCACAGGATGTTAATGGAAATGATGAAGAACAACCCAAATAATTGAGACAAATAATATTTTCAAAATAACATTTTATTTTACACTGTAAAAATATTTCTTTTTCAATTTTACCGCGTTAGTGTTTATTTTGCAGATAGCTCGAATGTTGGATATAGATTTGAATATAGTTGAAGAACAAATATGAGTGAATGAGTGATAAATAGTAAGGTGCAAATGTAAGTGACAATTGTGATGTAATTGAAATTTTATATATACAGTGAGAGCTCAAATTTTGTACTATTCAAAATTGTAATAAATTTTTGTTTGAATAAAATATCTATTTGAATTTAAATTCCGTGTTATTTATTTTATTCAACAACATTAATTATATGAAAATAAAATAGTATAACAACAAATACATTTATATGAATATATATATATATATATATGTTTATTATCATCAAACAAAAATCATATGCTAGCATATTCAACAATCTCTCTCTTTTGATGATAATAAACATATATTTAGGATTTTGACTCTATTAAATGTATTTGATCATTCTATTTGCTCCCCCTATTTGTATGCTCCTTCTCTATAACAAAGCTCCCACTTCATATATGCATGAAAATAAATAAAAATATGCAAATGAACCTAGATGCAAATAAAAAATAAAATATTTGACCTTTATTTGCAAAAATCTTAACTATTCTCTCCCCCTTTTGTTCAGCAAAAGAGTAACAGTGTTAGAAAAATAGAGATAAAGTGATAGACGTTAATACAACATTAATATCCAATCGACTATAAATATTAAATTTCAATAAATAATCAAACAAAAATCATAAATATTTTGTTAGGCGCATATTCCACTTTAGAATGATACGAATGATGTCGGCATAAAATACCATATAGCTGTGTCTATTTACGGTATATTTATATCACGAATTTGAATATCTACTAACCATGCATAACTGTTAGGACTTTTAAATAAGATTAGTAGCATTCCACATTTTTATTAAAAAAATGAATTTCAAGCATCTTCTAACCACGCATAACCGTGAGGACTTTTAAATGAGATTAGAACCAACTTGTCTATTTGATAATCAATTTTGATATATGTTCCATACATGCATAATCGTGAGGACTTTTAAATGAGCATGAAAGCACATATATAAATATTTTATAACGACCCACTATTTTGTACCATTCAAATTCGACAATAAAACCACACATGTCGGACTTGAATAATTCAAAACAATAATTGTAATATAATTTGGAGCAAATAAAACCAATCGCAGACACAAAAATATTAGAAGAACTCGCAGCGGAAAATAAAATAACCATAGTAGTTAATGAAGCTACTACAAACATAGTCTCAAAACAAGTACAAAATACCAGAGTCTAAAAGTAAATACAATAGGAAATCCCAACACATGTATATCCACTAATACATGAGCTGAATAAAAATAACTGAATAGAAATAGATAGACAACCAGATAGATAGATAATCTTCAACGAATTCCTAGCTCCATAAGGTGAATCCAAAGCTGTGATACTCAGGCTGACCTGAGTGCAAACCAAAACACAAAACTCTCGAGTCAGAACATACATACTCATACAATGCAAGCCAACTCAAGTGAACTGTAATAGAAATGCGCAAGTAACTTAAAGGATGCTTGGGATCGCCCATCCTTTAAGGATCTGTTGAAGTATCTACTACATAGTAATATACACTAGTATAATAATGTCTAAAGTAAAATAAACTTACTTAAAAATAGCGTTAAGGCTTTACATTTTCCACCTTAACACATAAATAGTGCCAATAGTCTATACAGTACCATCGTACCTCCAGATCGGTAGGCTGCCATAAATACTCCCTAGGTATGACACAAATCAAACTCTAGTAAAGCATGCTAGGGTAAGTGACACGGCACAACTAGGAAATGCCAGGATAGATATACCAATTTCACTTCCGGATCGGTGGTAACGCATAACCGCAACTACCACCCACCTCGAGCCATACTCCTAAAAAAATCGAAGGTGCGCACTAAATCAATTACAAAGTAATAGAATGGCATACAAAGGAGTGTGTCCGATCAGAGGAGCTACCTCATTATCCCATCGATTGCTCCTGTTTTAGTTATCTTATGCCAACTCATGGGAGTCGGGTCCACGTATATAACTCAATAGGACGTCGCCACCATCCTACTTCATTCTAGAATCTCCACTACATGCATAGTTGTTAAAGTGGTTTTCGAAGTTGGCAGAGATATGACAACTTTCGATCTCGGTCTCTTTAACAACTAATCGTTATTATAACCCCTGGTTATTTATTTCAAATGGTTTATACTTTCAAATCAAACATATACAAATTTAAACCGTTTTAATGTTATTATATCTTCAAAATAATGTCCATTTTTCTGAAGTTTTAACACTTTCAAAACCATACACTTATTATAGAACTTTAAAAATGTAATAAGTTAGAAACCATAACACTTTGAAAATGTTATTCCTATTTAATAGCACTTTGGAAAATATTACAATTTAGAAATAGTAGCACCTTCAAAACATAACCTAAAGTAACATAACATTTTTAAACATAACTAAAATAACATATCATTTTGAAAATGCTACAAGTACTATTATATCACGTTTAAAACATAATATTCAATTTTTATCATAGTTTAAAATTTATTTAATTATACAAAACATATCCTTTTCATAAATAAAATATATCACAATGACTAGGTTAAATTTAACTTCCATATTAATTTAAATTATATTACTGGGTTAAACATATATTCTATTAAAAATATTAAAATTTTGATTTTTAACAAACATTTATTTACTTATAAAAATCTTAAGTAATTTAATATCAATATATATATCAATATATATATTATTTAACTTATTTATACTAAAATTAAAGTAAAAGTTCCATTTGTTTAAATTTTCAAAATACTTAAATAAATTTTTATAAACTATTATTTAAAAATTAACCATGAGTTTGTATAATATTTTCTAACCTAGGTCAAGTGACCCAGATATGTATCATTTCAATCCGTAAATTATAAAATTTTGAGTTTTATCATTTCAAACCCACAATCCTAAGTAAAATAAAATAAAAATCGCTTGAGCCTATCATTTCATCTCATAACGATTTTTCCCTATTCTAAAGTCCATTCGGGTATGTATCATTTCAACCCATAGTGATTCTATATTAACAGGGAACTTGCAGTGTGAGAAACGGAAAATAAAATGAACAGTATAACATAGCATATCATATCAGGTGATGTAATAGGTATATAATCAGGTTATAACATCATATAAAGTCATGTACCAAGCATATATGAACTTATATCATCATGGCATATCAACAACTACACATTCACATGTCATTGTTTCACAATTATATAAGTACGAATGTCGAGAGTGATAAACTCGCCTTCTAAAGCTAGAGATGATAATTCAAGACACATGAACAAACTCCGAAAAGCACGACAAAGCATAAACTAGATTTGAGTGGATGAAGAGCCAAGATTCAAATCTTGTAAACAAATAAATATAAAAATTATAAGTATACATTCAACACATAAGAAAATTTAGAATTAAATAATGCAAGAGATAAATAAATGTAACAAAGATTAGGAACCATTTCAAATTGAAAGGAAGTTTTGAACGATTATGAAAAATAGAAAGGCAGTATTTCAAATTGAAAGGTCACACAAATGTCTATTAGGAATTTCAAAGCCCAAATGAAAAATAGAAAATAGAAAATAAAGTAGAAAATAGAGAATAGAAATACTGAAAATAACTGCGTGTGAAACGCTGAATTTTATCAGATTTTAAAAATATAAAACAGAACTTGACGAAAGGAAAAGCAGAAGAATATCAAAATCAAATTCAGCTTCAAAGAAAAAGATTGAAAATTTAAAATTCAAATTTAAAAATTTCAATTGAAAGTCAAAATTTGACTAAAGTTGACAAAAATATAAAATTTTCAGAAAAACATTCTTTTATTATATTTGAAAAAAATATATTAACAAAATCCAAAAATACATTGGAAAATTCCAAAAATCCAATTTTTAAATGATTTAAAACCAAAGTTTTAAATAAATTGGATTAAAAATATATATTAAAATTATGGATTGTTACACTCTCCCCCACTCAAAACTTTTCATCCTAAGAAAAGGAACGATACACGGAAAAACAAAGGAAGATAAGATAGAATAGCGAATAGTAGCTGAAACAAACAATTCCGGATTCGAAGCACGCATGCTCTCCTCCGTCTTCCAGGTACAACCCCAATCATCAGTACTCCACTGCACTTTGACCAGGTTGACTGATTTCCTTCTCAGCTGCTTCGTATATTTATCGATAATACGAAGTGGCTTCCTCTCGACAGTAAGATTAGGATCAATATCCAAACTCTCGAGAGAAAAAGGCAGGATAACCAAAGATGGACCATGCAGATATCGACAAAGATGCGAAACATGGAATACATTATGCACTCTAGAAAACTTGTCAGGTAAATCCAAACGATAAGCTAAAGAAACAATCCTCTTTAAGATACGGAAAGGACTAATGAACCTAGGAGAAGCTTTCTTCTCCGACCAAACCGAATCACATTCCTTAAGGGAGAGACCTTAAGGAAAACCTAATCATCAACAAAAAACTCCAAACTCCTCCTACGCCGATTAGCATACTTCTTCTGTCTATTCTGAGCACTCCTCATATTCTTTTGAATCTCCTCAACCATCTCAGAAACTTCCAAGATCATATCAGGACCAAGAACCAAACGATTATCGGATTCAATCCAGCAAGACGGAGATCTGCAAGGTCGTCCGTAAAGAGCGGCAAACAGAGACATTGCAATACTAGCCTGAATTCAAAGGTGAAATGAGATAGATAAAAGATTAAGATAAGATTAAAATCGAAGAGTTAAGATTATACCTGATAACTGTTAGGTGAATTCAACAAGATGGAGATGATCTTCCCATGATCCTCCATAATCAAGAACACAGGCACGAAGAAGATCCTCGAGAATTCGATTCACTCTTTCCATTTGACTGTCGGCCTGCGGATGGTAAGCAGTGCTCAGATTCAGGTGAGTACCCAAAGATTCCCGAAAAGATTTCCAAAAATGACTGGTAAAGATAGGATCTCTATCACAAACAATATTGATAGGAACATCATGAAGACGAACAATCTCCCTCATATAGATCTCAGACAAACTAGAAGCAAAACAGGTAGACTTGACCGAAATGAAATGAGAAACTTGGTCAATCTATCCACAATAACCCAAGTACTCTCATTACCTCTCCCAATCCTCGGTAATCCATCAATAAAATCCATAGAAACCTGTTCCCATTTCCAATTAGTAACCTCAAAGGGCTGCAATAAACCAAGGGTCTTCTGATGATCGGCCTTGACTTGCTGACAAGTTGTACATCTACTAACAAAGATAGAGATATCACACCTCATACCTCTCCACCAATAAAGTTTCTTCATGTCCTGATACATCTTTGTCACACTAGGATGAATAGAAAGTCTGGATCGATAATTTTTCCAAAGTAACTCTTGTCTCAATCCATCAACATTCAGGACACAAATCCGATTATTAATCCTCAAAATCCCTCTATCATCGATCTAAGCTCCACTACCATCAAGACTACTACCACCGACCTATTACGAACATTCTCCTTAATCAATCTAATAATCTTATCCTTATCCTGCCTAGAAATAATACGATCCAAAAGAGGAGAAGAAGAAACAACAAGCTGACACAACATTGCCATCTTTCGACTCAAAGCATCGGCCACAACATTAGCTTTCCCAGGGGTATAGTTGATGCCGAGGTCATAAGAAGCAAGGAACTCAAGCCACCTAACCTGCCGCCGATTCAAATCCTTTTCGGTGAAGATATACCTAAAAGACTGATGATCCGTAAAGAGCTCAAATTTAGTATCCAAAAGATGATGCCTCCAAAACTTCAAAGAAAAAACCACAGCAAGCAATTCCAAATCATGAGCTGCATAATTGGCTTTATGGGTCTTCAACTGGCGGCTGGCATAAGTAATGACCTTCCCATCTTGCATCAGAGCAGCTCCAAACCATCATGACTAGCATCAGTGTATATTGTTAATCCCTCATTTCCATTTGGAACGGTAAGCACTGGTACGGAAGTAAGCTTACGCTTTAACTCATTGAATGCAGCTTCACACCTATCATTCCACATAACCTTAGTATTCTTACAAGTCAAAGCAGTGAGAGGTGCAGCAATCCGAGCAAATTCTCAATGACTCTCCGATAATAACCAGCAAGGCCCAGAAAATTATGGATATCAGATGGAGTCCTTGGAGTTTCCCAATCCTGTAACAGAATAGGGAGATATAAGCACAATAAGAAAGATAGAGTGATAAATTACACAGAGTGAGAAGAGAAGAAAACTTAAATTGATCGTAGCAATCTTGACTGGATCAACAGAAACTCCATTACTAGAAATAATATGTCCAAGGAATCAGACTTTATCTTTCCAGAAATGACATTTCGAGAATTTAACCTTCAACTATGATTCTAAGAGTCTCCAGAACAAATTTCAAATGCGACTCATGTCCTTCCCTTGACTTGGAGAAGACAAGGATATCATCAACGAAGACTAGAACAAACTTGTTAAGCACATCATGAAAAGCACGATTCATCAAATCAACAAAGAAAGCCTGGGCATTAGTCAAACCAAAAGGCATGACTAACCATTCATAAAAACCATTCTCAGCACGGAAAGCAGTCTTGGAAATACTCTCCTCAGCAACTTTGAGCTGGTGAAAACCTGTCGCAAAATCAAGCTGAGAGAAAACAATAGCTCCATAGAGCTGATCAAACATATCATTAATATGAGGCATAAGATATCTGTTTCTTATAGTGAGATTATTCAACTCCCTATAATCAACACACATCCTCAAAGAACCATCGAACTTAGTGACGAAAACCACCGCTGCTCCCTATTCTGAATGGCTAGGTCTAATCAGAGACCTGGAGAAAAAGTCCTCAATTTTCTTCCTCAACTCAACATCTCACGGGGTGCCATTCTTCTAGGAGGAAGAACTATAGGTCGAGCTCCAGGAATAAGATCAATATGGAAATCAATTTCCCGCTTAGAAGGTAAAGCAGTGACTTCACCAAATACATCGGGATAGAGTTTGACCACAAGAGTCGAGTCAAGATCATCAGGAGAAGAATCAAGAGAATAAATAAAACTGCCAGCAAAATCCCGAGGCATACGGAACTGAATTACCAAAGAGTCACACTTATCACCAACAAAAGAAACAGTTCGAGTTTTACAAGAGATAACAGTTTCATGATTCCTCAACCAATCACTCCAAATAATAGATCAAAAGCATCAAAACCCAGAACATAGAAATCACTAGAAAAATGATAACCAGAATAGAAGAGTTTCACCCTTCTACAAATCCTACTATGGTTAGCGGGCCACCAATAGGATTTTTAACACAAAAAGGTTCATGAGCATACTTGAGTGAGAGTAGATGTTCGAATTTATCATAAAGATCCATAGAAATAAGGCCATGGGAAGCTCCAGTATCAAATAAAATACGAACAGGAAAATTAAACAGAAAAAAGATGCCCTGAAGAGTACCTTGGGTATCACTAGGAGAAGGAGCAGGTGGAGCAGGTGAAGAAGCATAGGTAATAGCAAAGGTACCAGAGGGCTTGCCCTTCTGCTGAGTAGGACAATCCTTCCTGATGTGGCCAGGCTACAAGAAAATATAACACAGATCACGCATGTTGAGCTGAACGGGAGGAGGAACAGCAGCACCTCAGAAGTAGGACAAATATTGGCATAGTGTCTCTTCTGATCACACTTGAAGCAAGTGAATGAATATAGGTCGATAGGCTGCCTCTGAGAAGAAGAAGATCCCAAACCTGGAGTCTTGTTCCAATTCTTATTCTGTGGATGAAAGTTAGGTTTTCTCTTCTTAGGTTACCAGAGAAAGGCTGCGATGAAGGGGCACGAGCAACAGGAGGATCCTTAGAAGTAGGATTCTCATATCTAATGGCCATATCCATCAGACTAGTGAAAAGGCTATGCACATGAGAAAGAGACGATCATAATACTCCAGGCGAGCACCAACTATGAACTTCTCATTTTCTTAAGTGGGGCGTCAATCAAGCAAGGACCAAACTAGGAAAGTTCATTGAACTTCCGCTCATACTCAGCAAATGACATGTCACCTTGCTTAAGATCAATAAACTCCCGATAAAGCTGAGAGGTCCATGCTTCGGGCACCCATTTTTCCACAAAAGCATCCCTAAAGCACGATAACGAAACATAAGAAAGATTCCAAAAGAGAAAACTGAATCAAATTCAAAACAAACACAAGGTGATACCTAAACTGCTCCCAAGAAATATCAGCCTCAATAGTGTGAGCTGTAACAGTCTCCCACCAATCCAAGGCTGCCTCCTTCAATTGCCAAGCTGCCAACTTACGCTTCTGAGCTTCAGTGATCTCAAGACCAGAAAAAATCCTCTCCAAACCCTTCAACCACTTCTGAGCCTCAATGATGCTCTCTGATCCAGAAAACTTGGTACCACCAAGCTGAGTGAATTTCTTACAGAGAGTAGTGAACTTAACGGGTGCAGCAGGCTTAGAAACTAGGGCAACACCAAGACCCCTACCTTTGGCATTCTAAGACTCATCCTGGAAAAATCAAGAATGAATTTTAGGACAAAGGTAATTGAGAAACAAAAGACAAGACAAGATAAGATAAGATTCAATTAGGATGAATATCCTAAACAAAGAAATTACTTACAAGGTGGATAAGGAAAGGGAAGAAGTTAAGAAAAATTTGATTTCAAAACAAGAAAGGTTTATATCAAAATAACCTTTGAAAATATTTTTAAAATCATTCAAAATTCATTTTATACTTTAAAATACGTTCTCTCACAAAAAAATGATTCTAAGATTGGTTCCACTCATTCTAGGGTATTTCTATCTTATCTCTAATGAGTTTTTGCTCCGTAGGCTAAGGTTTGACTAAAACCAAAGCTCCGATACCAAATGCAACGACCCACTATTTTGTATCATTCAAATTCGACAATAAAACCACACATGTCGGACTTGAATAATTCAAAACAATAGATTGTAATAAAATTTGGAGCAAATAAAACAAATCACAGACACAGAAATATCAGAATAACTCGTAGCGGAAAATAAAATAACCATAGTAGTTCATGAATCTACTGCAAACATAGCCTCAAAATAAGTACAAAATACCAGAGTCTGAAAGTAAATACAACAGGAAATCCCAATACATATATATCGACTAATACATGAGCTGAATATAAATAACTAAATAGAAATAGATAGACAACTAGATAGATAGATAATCTCCAGCAAATTCCTAGCTCCAGAAGGTGAATCCAAAGCTGTGATACTCAGGCTAACCCGAGTGCAAAGCAAAACACAAAACACTCGAGTCAGGACATACATACTCGTACAATGTAAACCAACTCAAGTGAACTATAATAGAAATGCGTAGGTAACTTAAAGGATGCTTGGGATTGCCCATCCTTTAAGGATTCGTTAAACTATCTACTATGTAGTAATATACGCTATTATAATAACGTCTAAATTAAAATAAACTTACTTAAAAATAGTGTTAAGGCATTACATTTTCCACCTTAACACATAAATAGTGCCAATAGTCTATACAATACCATCATACCTCCAGATCAAGAGGCTACCATAAATACTCCATAGGTACAACACAAATCAAACTCGTAGTAAAGCACGCTAGGGTAGGTGACACGACACAGCTAGGCAATGCCAGGGTAGATATACCAATTGCACTTCCGGACCAGTGGTAACGCATAACCGTAGCTATTGCCCACCTTGAGCCGCACTCCAAAAAAAATCAAAGGTGCGCACCAAATCAATCACAAAGTAATAGAATGGCATACGAAAGAGCGTGCCCGATCAGAGGAGCTACCTCATTAGCCCGTCGATTGCTCCTGTTTTAGCCACCTTATGCCAACTCACGGGAGTCGAGTCCACTTATATACCTCAATAGGACGTCGCCACCATCCTACTTCATTTTGGAATCTCCACTACGCACACCGTTGTTAAAGTGGTTTTCGGAGTTGACAGAGAGTATGACAACTTCCGATCCCAGTCTCTTTAACAACCAATCGTTATTATAACTCGTGGTTATTTATTTTAAATGGTTTATACTTTCAAATCAAACATATACAAATCCAAATGATTTAAGTTCAATGCTATTATATATTTAAAACAATGTCCATTTTTCTAAAGTTTTAACACTTTCAAAACCATGCACTTATTATAGCACTTTAAAAATGTAATACGTTAGAAACTATAACACTTTGAAAATGTTATTCCTAGATAATAGCACTTTGGAAAATATTACAATTTAGAAATAGTAGCACTTTCATAACATAACCTAAAGTAACATAGCATTTTTAAACATAACAAAAATAACATAGCATTTTGAAAATGCACAAGTACTACTATAACATGTTTATTCAATTTTTATCATAGTTTAAAATTTATTTAATTATACAAAACATACCCTTTTCATAAATAAAATATATCACAACGACTAGGTTAAATTTAAATTCCATATTAATTTAAATTATATTATTGAGTTAAACTTATATCCTATGAAAATCTTAAAAACTTGATTTTTAACAAACATTTATTTACTTATAAAAATCTTAACTTGTTTAATATCAATATGTGTATATATATATTGTTTAACTCATTTATACAAAAATTTAAGTTAAAATTCTATATGTTTAAATATTCAAAATACTTAAATAAATTTTCATAAGCTATTATTTAAAAATTAACAATGGGTCTGTATAATATTTTCTAACCTAGGTCAAGTGACACGGATATGTATCATTTCAATCCGTAAATTATAAAATTTCGGGTTTTATCATTTCAAACCCACAATCCCAAATAAAATAAAATAAAAATCGCTTGAGCTTATCATTTAAGCTTATAACGATTTTTCCCTATTATAAAGTCCGTTCGGGTATGTATCATTTCAACCCATAGTGATTCTATACTAATAAGGAACTTGTAGTGTGAGAAACGGAAAATAAAATGAACAGCATAACATATCATATCATATCAGGTGATGTAACAGGTATATAATCAGATTATATCATCATATAATAAAGTCATGTAACAAACATATATGAACTTATATCATCATAGCATATCAACTACTACACATTCACATGTCATTGTTTCACAGTTATGTAAGTACGAATGTCGAGTGTGATAAACTCGCCTTCTAAAGCTAGAGATGACAATTCAAGACACATGAACAAACTCCAGAAAGCATGACAAAGCACGAACTAGATTTGAGTGGAGGAAGAGCCAAGATTCAATTCTTGTAGACAAACAAATATAACAAATATAAGTATACATTCAACACAAAAGAAAATTTAGAATTAAACAATAACAGATATAAACAAATGAAGCAAAGATGGATTAACCAAGTTAAGTGGGCTCAGCCACTTTCAAAATAGGCTTGACCATCATCAAGCAAGGCTCAGCCACTTTGGTTTTGAAGCAAGCATGCTCGGCCAAGGCACGAAATGAGGCACGGCTAGGGGTAGATGAAGTGGTGGAAAACCAAAGGTCAAAGGGAAGGCAAAAGGTCAATGGTCATGATGGTTTTGGGTTCAACCCTAAGGCTAATGTGCTCGGCTCTATGTGCTAAGGTCTGGTCAAGTGGTGCAAAAGGATCAAGACACATCAGGTCACGGCTATGGATAGGGAATGGTCATGGCAAGGCAAGGCAAATGGAGTTGGTGTTGTCCGAGGATAGGGGATGAGGAAGGGATGATATGGTGGTGCTCGGCTAGGGTTTTGTGAAGCATTTGGTGATGGGTTTTGATCAAGGAAGTCACGGCCTAGGTAATGATAGTGATGAGGTGATGGAGGCCGATCATAGGTGATGGTGTGGTGGAGAGATGGTTGGCTATAGGGAGGAGCATGGTGATGGTCGAGCTTGCTTGTAAACAAAAGAGAAAGGAAAATGAAAAAGGAAATGAGGAAGAAGGAAGAAAGTTCTTGCCATAAAATTTTTGTTCAGGAAATGGAAAATGAGAAGAGAGATGGAGATGAGGAAGTTTTGAATGGCTATGCAAAATAGAAAGGCACATTTCAAATTGAAAGGTCACACTAATGTCTATTAGGAAATTCAAAGCCCAAATGCAAAAATAGAAAATAAAAAATAAAGTAGAAAATAGAAAATAGAGAATAGAAACGCTGAAAATAATTGCATGTAAAACGCTGAATTTCATTAGATTTTAAAAGTACTAAAAATATTTTGACGAAATGAAAAGCAGATCGAATATCGGAATCAAATTCAGTTTCAAAGAAAAAGATGGGAAATTTAAAATTCAGAATTTAAAATTTCAACTGAAAGTCAAAATTTAACCAAAGTTGACCAAAATATAAAATTTTCATAAAATCATTATTGTATTATATTTGGAAAAATAATTATTAACAAAATCCAAAAATACATTGGAAAATTCCAAAATTCCAATTTTTAAATGATTTAAGACCAAAGTTTCAAATAAATTGGATTAAAAATATATATTAAAATTATGGGTCGTTACATATTCCAAGTTTCAAGTAAATTGGACTTTTAAATGAGAGTGAATACTTTGAATGTTTTTATTAAAAAAATATAATAAAATGAAAATGAATAATTTTGTTTGAAATACCACATCCTGACATACTATATTGGATTTTAATGAGTAATGGTCGTTATAAATATGATAGAAGTAGAGATGGTCATGGAATTTTTACCAACAAAAAAAGTTTACATAACTCTTGTTTAAATTTTTAAAGAAACATTACTAAATATACTGTCTCAAGTCATAATATATGATTAATATCAACACTCATCACTTTTTGAATCACTATTTACCTTTTCGATGTTCAGAAGAGAGTCAGATTAGTTAATGTAGTCATTCAAGATCAAATCCAAAAATAATTATAAAATTAAATTTTCTAAAATGACTAATCTTAAAAAGGTCAATAAAAAACTATTTTTTGGAAGGGGTTTTATAAAGAAAATGTCTGCTAATTGAAAATCATTTGAAATGAAAAATATGCAGATATTTTCTCCAAAAATGAGATACAACTAATGAATGTCTCTACGTAAAATACGATCCACTAGTAATTTTTCTATCAATTAGATTACTTGTGTAATTTGAATCCGAATTTCCCTTTGACTCAAGTTTATCACTAGTTGGATGTTATAGACCAGACCATGAAGTTGCAACAAATACCTTAAAATCTTTTTACAGCTTTTAAATGAAATTCTTTTGGATTTGAATTGAAACCTTGCAATCAAACAATGAACATAATGATCTGTCTAGAATCAGTAAAATAATCAAATATATCCACGAATATCTTGAGTAATCATCAATCACTAAAACACAATTATTAGTCTAAACAAATCTATATGAACTAGTTAAAGACTCCAGAGATATGTGTAGTGTTCTCGGCATAAAAAGATAATTGGGCAACAATTTTGCATAAGTTAGAATCATAATCAACATTCATTATCACTTAACAAGCCGAATTAAATCAGATTTTGGTGCAAATTTTCACATTCAATATATCATTCAAGATAAATGTACCATTACATATTTTACCTGTACGATAATTTTTTCGTTGTTCCCTGTTATGATTTTGCCACCTTTATACAAGGCTAAGGGACGTTGATTTGTCGCCCATTGTGCGCTTGGAACAGCCAGAATCCAGGTAACACTGTTGTTGTTCCTTAGCCTGCCACCATACCTACACGAGAAAAGATTTTTATGACCTATTTGTTTATATAGGTCCATGGTTGTTAGTGGTAAATTTTTTGAAAAATATGTTTGTATAGACCCAAGACATATTTGTTCCTTTTGGCACCCAGATTTGTTTGACTTTAAGGGATTTTATATTCGCGCCTTTTGGAACCCGAATTGGAATTGTTTTCATGTGTTTGGGTCTATACCAACAATTATTGTGATTGTGTCCAGTTTTTCCACAAATTGTGCACTTGGAATTGACTTGATTAATTTCACTTCTAACATGTTTAGATTGATTATACCCAAATCCTTTTCTAATAGTATTAGTGGTTTGTTTCCCTAATAACATATATAGTGATCTTTCTTCTTCTGAAAATTTTCCTAAACATGTAGATAATTGGTGGACTTGTGTTTTGAGGGATTCATTTTCGTTCAATAACAAAGTGCACATTTTAATACAATTTTCTCTCCTCATATTTTCACTCACTTTCAAAATCCAAATTTCATTTTCAAGTGATTTTATTTTAATTTCTAATTTTTTAATTTCTTCTTCAAACGATGGACACTTGTCACACTTAGGGCTTTTAATTCAATAGTTTTTGACTAATTGGTCAAGTTGTTTATTTAATTCTATCCAGTGTACTTCTCCCTAAGTCTTTCAAAACAGCCATTTGCTTCATGAAAATATATATGTAATTCTAAGTTTTGTTACTCGCTTGGCTTGTCTAGGACTTTGACTTAGTCGATTATGAGGACAATTAGGCATGATATGATCAAGTTTATTGCACTTGTGACAAATGATCTCCTGCTTTTTTGGATTGTCTAAAACTTTGACTATTCTTCTTTTCAGTTGTTGATTTAGAGCTGGAATTCCATACTTGTGATTCCACCTTTTGAATTTCTTTATTAATAGTGCCAATTCAGTTACTCCATCATCTTTATCATCATCATCATCATCTCTTTCTGTTGTTCCTTTGAGAGCTATTGATTTCTTTCGTATATCACCTCCTTCATGTTCTTCCTTGAATTTCATTTCTAGCTCATAAGTGGTGAGAATTCCGATAAATTCTTCGACTTTAATCTGTTTCAAATCCTTTGATTCTTGAATAGCAGTGACTTTGACTTCAAAATTTCATGGTAGAACTTTGAGGATTTTCCAGACTATTTCCAATTATGTGTATGGTTTTCCAAGAGCCTTTGATTTGTATACGAGATTGGAAAGTCGTCCATACATCTCTTCGACATTTTCATCCTTGGCCACTGTGAAGTTCTTGTATTCGCTACTAAGCATGGCAAGATGAGAATCTTTGACTTGAGATGTTCCTTCATGAGTCATTTCAAGTGTGTGCCAGATTTCCTACGTAGTTAGACAATATGAGACACTATTAAATTCAATTTGATCCAATGAAAAAGTAATAGAATTCATAGCTTTAACATTAGCATTCTGTAGTTTATTTTCAAAATCTATCTATTAATCCTTCGGTTTTTCAATTTCCTGATTATCTACCACTATAGTTGGTGTCCTATAACCTGTCTCAACAATATTCCAAGCATCAATGGTTTTTAGAAAAAAATTCATTCTACTTTTCCAGTAAGCATATTCACGTGAACATAGGTGGTATAACTATGGGCTGATCCTCAAATAAAAGCATTATTAAAAGAAGCCATTTGAAAAAATTTAAAATAAAATTTTGTTTTTAAAAAATCAAAATTTTAAAGCAAAAATTGGCTTTTGTTCCTTGCTCTGATACCACTTGTAGGATCGATTTCGCCCTTGGGGGAGGGGGTGAATAGGGTGATACTAATAATAATAAAATTAATGTGGAAATATAATTGCAGCACAAATAATAGCAGAATAATAAAAGCACAAATAAAACAACATACAAATTTATCCAACTTAGGCAAAAACCTGCCTACGTGCTGCCTCAAAGATTTCTACTAGAAATTAAGTAGTCATATGCTTACACATGTAAACTTATGACACTCGCTATCGACTAACCTAACTCTACGCTCAAAACCCTGCCACAACTCAGCTACTGAGTTTCGAATTCTCGAACTACACCACTGTAGTTCTTCCCCAAGTCACACGACTAGAATTTTATAAAAGTTTGAAAGTAAATTATGAAATAAAAGTTTGAAAGTAAATTACGAAATAAAAAACAACACAAAACAATAAAACCCTAATTTTAAAACATAAAGACCAAAATAAATTATAGGTTGGCCCAAAGAAAAAACTATGATAAAAATTTGTTCCCCATTTCTCTACTTATTTCTTCAGCCTGAATCCTTTGCTTTGTAAAAATGGATGCCTCGTTCGTTCCTATTTCTTTCTGAAAATTAGGGCTTTTGGAAATTGAAAATGCTGATGTCAGATGATCGATCAAATAAATATTTTCGCGTTGATTGCTTTGTCAATCGATCGTCTTGCTTTGACTTCACTTGATTGCCTTAATTTGGCAAGTTCGAGTTGAATAATTTTGGTATGTGATTTCCTTTATTATTCTCATTGATATGCTTAAACTCGATGCATTGTATATCGATGATGTTAACGGTATTTATTGGGAATAAAACCCTAAATTATCGTTCACTTGAAATCGTCTGATATTTTAGCTCGGCCGTTCGATTTTACTTGAATATGTGTAATTTTTTTAGACTGGATCAATTCGTATATTTCTTTGCTTGATTATCACGGCTTGCGTTTTCTTTGGATTTTGTTCAATTTTTTTATGGGATTCGACTTCGACGATTTGAAATTGTGATAATCTGGACTCTTTCGATTTTTCTTATCACCTGGTTTTGACTCGACTTGTTCGAACTCTACCTTGGTCATCACGGCTTTGATTCTTTGGCATTTTGAATTTTTGTTAACTGCTATTACAATCTCTGGTTTATAAGTTTAGAACTACCGTTGAACTTGGTAGCCTTGCGTTCCACTCATGTACATGTGCACTGATGTATGTCGAGTAAATTGACCTGCTTGATTCACTTTCTATTGTGTGGCTTTGAGCATTGCCACATGTGCTTTGTTGTAGCTTGATAGTTTGCAATATTGAGGTTGTCTGATTTTCACGTATGCATACGTATATACTGTGTATATACATGTGCCAGTTGCTGTTTTTGGACTTGCATCCTTGTATATTTGGTGTGATGCTTTCTGAACTATATATATATGTGTGTGTGTGTATGTGTATGTATACATGTGTATATGACCCTACATATAAACATGTAATTATTGAGGCTTGAACTGTTTTCAGACTTGGAGTTAACCTATTTTCATTTGAAGCTATATTGGGTTGTATCCTCAAGCCAGTTTGCATTTGCTTCCATTCTGGACTAGCCTTTGTTGCTCCTTTTGTGTTGCAGTCTGAAGTTTTGTGATGAGTTGCTTCAAGTCTATTCATGCCTAAGTGTTTGCAGTCTTATCTACGTTGAAGCTTAACTTTCATGTGGTTGTTGTGTTCATTTGTTTGGTTCTGCATTTTTGTCTTCACATTTCATTCTGGTTGAAGTGGTTTCATGACACCACTATCGAGTCTGTTCTCATGGGTACACATTTGTGCACTTGTTAGCATGGTCTGGTTTTGGGTTCTTTTTGCATGAGAACTTATACTCAATATTGCACCTGAGTTGAATCCAGCCTTGGCTCAGGTTTGACCTTGTGCTCACCTGTCCCTGCAATTTTATCAAGTGTATATCTGTACGCACGGCCTTGTGGCATGTACAATGAAACACTGTGTATGCCATAGGTTGTTAATGAAAATGATGACGAATAGCCCAAATAACCGAAGCAAATAATATTTTCAAAATACACATTTTATTTTATATTGCAAATTTTTTTTTCAATTTTACTACGTTAGTGTTTATTTTGCATATAGCTCAAATGCTGGATACAGATTTGAATATAGTTAAGGAACGAATATGAGTGAATGATTAATATGTAGTGAGGTGTAAATGTAAGTGACAATTGTGATGTAATCCAAATTGTATTGTAATTGAATTTTTGTATATATAGTGAGAGCTCAAATTTTGTACTATTCAAAATTGCAAAAAAATATTTATTTGAATAGAATATTTGTTTGAATTTAAATTCTTTATTATTTATTTTATTCGGCAAATATTAATGATGTGAAAATTAAATAGTACAATAACAAATACATTTAAATGAATATATATGTATATATGTTTATTATCATCAAACAAAAATCATATACTAGCATATTCAACAGATGTGACGTATTAGGTAATTTAAATAAAATAAAAATATGCCTTAAGAAACATGCCATAACATATCTAAACATAAGTACACATCAGCATCTAGAGCATATTAGAAATAAGAAAGGAAGGGGAGACAAGGAAAAATGTGAGAAGCATGAAGGGAGACAAACATGGTATGGTGGCAACAAATTAGTAGAGGTTAAGTACCTGTAGTATTTTGGTAATTTTGAATTTTCAATTTATGTATAAGAAAATTCCTAATTCTTATTCTCATTTCTTTCATTTATTCTCGCTTGTTAAAGCTTCCTTCATCTTCTTCATGAACATTTCCATGGATTAATTTTGACTTTCTAAAGATAAAAATCCTACTATTTCCACTTTAAATCCTTAAAAAAATTATTTAAAACCTCCTTTTTCATTTCTACACTTCCACTTAGCCAAAAGCAAGTCCATACTCCACCCTCCAAGCTAGGGCGAACCTAACCACCCCTTATGGTGGAATTGTTTATGTAAGTCTTTAAGTCCTCCAAGAGTGTAATTTTTTTCCATAAGAAAATCTAGGGTCATTTCAGCTCTAGTGGAATTTGATTTGTTTTGGGTAGCTTTTGAGTGAGTTAAAGCTCACTATTTTAAATAAAATTTTAACTTTATTTTTTATGGCTATTTGGTTGTTAAATATGATAATAGTTGGATGAAATTGATATTGACTTGTATGTGAGTATGTGTGTTCGGATGTAGTAGCTTAAAACTTAGAAAAACAGAGTTAAAGTTTGCAAAATTTTCAAGTTAGGTTCTTTGTTTACATTATGATGTTATGTCATATGTATATATGTTTATATATATATGTATATATGTAAATGTATATATGTATAAATATATATTTTAATCATACATACAATGTTGTAGGCTATGAAAATTATCATTTGGGCTTGTGGTTTTGTTGCGACATAGGAAATCCTTTGTTGTCAACTAGTTATATTTCAGTGGTTTTCAAAAGAAAAGTTTATAAAGTTCATTTCTAAACAACGTTACTTTTAGTTTCCAAACCCATTATCCAAAGTTTATAAAAGTAAGCTAATCATAAAAGATAGAGTTCTGAAATTGATTTGGAATATAAAATAGGTTTTGGAAATTAGCGGCCATATAACAATAATCGCTATGAGTGCAATTCGTAAAAACGAACTCTTTTTTGGAATTAAACATGTTTTCACTTAAATATTATTTGAAAAGTGTTTTCAAACATATTTTAGGCATGGAAAATAATAATAATTTACTTGTTTATTTAATAATTATTTAATTAATTAAGTTAGATAAATAGAACTTAATCATTAGTTAATAAAGGAAATTTGTGCTTAATTATAAATTAAGTGAATTATGATTTGTTAACTAATAAAAAATTTATTATAAATTAATGATTTATATAAAGATTAATTATTAGTTAATTAGTAATTAAAGGTTAATTAATAATTTATTATTAAAGAAAGTGTTTAAATATTTAATTAATTTCTAATTAAGTCGAGATTTAATTAAAGACTTGATAAATACTTAATTATTATTAAATGAAGGTTTAGTTTGTTATTTAACTATTAATTAAAGGTTAATTATTGTCTAATTATTTATTTAAAGATTAACTATTATTTATTTATTTATTTAAAGAATGATTATTATTTAATTTTTTATTTAATAGTTTATTACTATTTAATTACTAATTAAAGGTTAATTATTATTAAAATAAAGAGTTTAAATGTTATTTAATTATTTAATAAAATTTTAAAGTTTTAAACATTTTGTTTCCAAGGATCGGTTTTGTTTAAAAAGCAACTCTTTTTTAAAGAATGTATTTATCCAAGGGATTTCTTTGTCGGCTACCTTTATGTAACTCCAAATGAATATGAAACTCAAGGACATCTATTTAGCAGAATAAATCATCATTTTACTAATTAAATTATATTTGACATTTGTTTGATGGAATAAATCACAGTTTTGTCATAATTCACCAAGTAGATTTTGATGACATCTATTTAAGTAGAATAAAAACCTAGTTCTTCTACTACGGTAACTTGGACATTTACTTATATGTTGATTAATTATTATTAGCTGATTCCCTTTCTATTTCTACTTGTTTAGTAAAAACCAATGTTATAACTTGAATAAGCTAAACTTAATTAAATGGAACATTATAGTCGCTAAGTCTCTTCCTATTTTTTATGAAATTAAATATTTCATTTTATCCTCCATTTTAAAATATTTAAAAGATAATTAAGCAATTATTTCATTAAAGGTGTTTTGAAGTAATTTAATACTTTATAAATGATTATTTAAAAATCATTATTTTGTTAATGAGATTTAAAGATAATTAAATGAAGAATGTTTAAAAAATAACTTGTTTTTATAATGGTGTTTTAAATAATTGATTATATATCAAAGGACTTTATTGATTAAAGTCTACTAAAGAAGTTTTGTTTTGAAAGAAGGAAAGTTTAAAAAAAGGGGTTTTATAAATTGGAAAGAGATCTTGAAATTTGGAAAGAATTTATAAACGGTTTTGGATATTTATAAAAGATTGTTATAAATAAATTTGGAGATTTATACAGAGTTTTATAAATGAATTTGGAATTTTAATAAGGGAGATTTCCATAAATGAAAGGGATTTTATAAAAGTAAGTATTAAAGAAATTTATAAAATCACTTGAGATGGGATTTTCTGACCTTCTTAATTATGGTGACGTGGATATTTGTTCCACGCCGAACGCCAAAGTAATAATATTTGGAGCTATCCTTATCTCTAATTTAAATAACATTTTTTTATCCTTTTGATATGATTTCGAAATAAGAAATATTTCACAAATGCTTTGTGAATATACTTATGAATACTTTGATAAATATTTTAAAAAGAGATTTAAATAAATAAAAGATTTATTTGAGGCTTAGTGGTTGCTATGGGTAATTAAATATCTGAATTGTTGTTTGTTTATTTGATAGTAAAATAACCGACTATCAAATCTTAGCCTAAATATGCATCCTTCTTAATTTTGTTAGTAAGAAAATATTCCCAACTTAACACTAAATGATATAGCTTTGGACGTATCTAGTAGAAACGCGTGATTTACATGGCACAATCATCTTCGATGATGTTGTACTGTGCATGTAAATCTCATTCTGCTCTCTTAGGACAAATGATAGGGAGATCCATCCACTTAAACGATTAAGGGGTTATCTCCATCCTGCGTATTGTCTAATTATTTTTGAAGAACCAAAGTTGAGTTCACTTGAACTATCGATTTGGTTTTAGAACGACTGGGAAGCGAAAAGAGTGTACTTATATAAGATGACTCTATACCGTAACCACTTTAAAACCATATGCATGTTCTATGTTTTGGAAGAGGTTCGAGATGATGGAATCAAGCAATTGAAGTGTAAGGGCTAATTGCTACTAATTTAGGGGTGATTCCAAAATGAATGTAGTAGAAGTAGTGCCTTTGGTTTGTTCTTACCATGAACAACTTACATGGATGAATGCTAGCATTGCATTGATGTTTGGAGGGCAGTGTTAGCATTTCGAGTGGGCATTGCTAAGAGGAATAGGTAAAGCATGACCTCACAAGCCTCACAAAGCAGGAATGACTAAAATAGGGGAGGCAATAGAGCTATATGGGTAGCTCCCATTAGGAGCATCATTTCTCTATCTAGATCAATTTCCTCGAGTTGGTATGCACGCGGGCACCGAGGGGTAAATTAAGATAGGCTTGATGTTGTGGGATGATGTAATTCGGCTTGTCATATTAAAGGGGCAACAAGCTCATTGTAGCAAAGGTGCAATAGGTTGCAGTCTCAGGTATATTTTTCTAAAGGTGTACCTTTAGAAGGTAGTCTCTTACCTGGCCATGTTGGAATCTATTTCCTTATGCGAGCCTTACGTTTTTTATTGTAGGACCTAGTATGCTGGAATGTAATTAATGTAATAATTTAACTATTATGCAATGTTTATTTTAAAATCCTTGACACTATTATAATATCATTGGATTTTATAATAAAAATGGTTTGGTTATCGCAAAGTAAAAAAATCTTATATGCGTGTATTCTTATAAGATACCTTTTACTTTGAAAGGATTTTCAAATAGCGATCAATATGATTTGATTCATGTTTTCTCATGCTGGTTTTAACAAACTGACCTGGGCATTGTTTACATATAATGCTCAGGTCATCCCAAGCTTATTTTTCAGATTTAGATGGACGCTTTAGAGCTTTTAAGAGACGAGCTGGATTTTTCAAGATATGTTCACGTATCTTATATTCTTCTGCTATTTTGTTGTTCTTGATTTCTGCCTGTATTTATTAACAATTGTAAGGACTGACTACTGTAACCGTCGAGGCTAAAAATTGTATAATGTACGCTGATGTTGTGTATAAAAAAGATGATTTCGTTTTGTGAAGATCCTAAATATATTATATATTTTCCTATCACAATGTAATATTTTATTTTGTTTTTTCTTTCTTTCACCCCAAATGACCTACTTTACGACACTTGAATGTTCGGGAACAACGAGAATGTATTAGCGTCGATTTCTTAGTGTCGAAAAGGGATTCGTTACATTCAGTCTTTGTCTCATTTCAGACAATCTAAAGGAAGAATAAGTTTTCATTTACCTTTGTTTCATGCTAATAAGAAAATGCTAGAGAGTGCAGCTATTGACCTAGACAAAAGTTTTTTACATTTTGGGAGTGGAAATATATGTACTATAAATATTTTCATATCAAATGGTTTAGAACTAAGTAAGAAGATTTGGGAAGACTTTGCACTTACTAAATTCCTTTTTGACTATTGTTGAAGTGAGTATAATGGTTGTAGGTCCGTAAACTATGTTGATAGTTTCATCATTGATTAAGTCTGATTTATCAGCCAAAAGTGTAGCGACAGTCTCACTGTCGCTGTGAGTTTGCATTGAAAACATATGCGAAAATAGGATGCATTTAACTATTCATTTATCAAGAAATGAATTATAACCGATAAATAGCTATTATACCATTGACGAAGAATGCTTATTTCCTTTAGCCAGGATGGACGACCACTTTTGTGATGCTTGTTTTTTTTTTTGTAATCTCTGTCAGTATGTCACATACATATGCAATACATTTGTGTAGTTAGTAGTCACCTTATGTTTTGCAATTTACCATTATTGTATGCGCAATATTCAGTTCACAGTGGACAACGTGGATAATATGTGGATGTGAAATTATTTTGGTTGTTGTTTACCTGTCAAATTGTCCAAACTGCCAAGCTTTTAAAGTATTGTTTGGTAGGGTGTTATAGAAAAATGATGCATTAGTATTATTCATTTTGCATTGGTTGGCGTAAACTCCGTCTCCTCATAAAACTCAATGTAGTAAGGTCCTGGAACTGCTTGATATGTTGGTGCTGCAGCTTTTACTACGAATCCTACAACGCGATAAATCTATCCCTCCTCTATTGATGATGATATGCATTCCATGTCTTTTTTGTTAGTGGTTCTAAGCATCTCAAAATCCTACGGTTGAAAAGGTGGTTGTTGTTAATGTTAAATTAAGTTGTTACTTAAGGTAGATATTTCCAACTCGGAAATTAGTTTTAAGTTTTAACTTGCAAGCTAAAGACAATGTAAACAAATAGCAATTAGTTGGCTTCACTATTTATCTAAAATTAAATACTGAAAATGGGTATTTTTATAAAATATGAACAACAGGTTCACCGTTCATATTTCATATCGAATGTACTGTCAATGAAAAATCTTGGTGATGAAAATATAAGAACTCAATTTATTAACCATGAGTTAACATATTGCATCTTTTACCAGTCTATGTAGTTGCGAATTTATTTCTTTCGGGGATTCAAATTAGTTCCTACTGAAACATCATATAAACAGATAATTTGAATATTCTAAATTAGTGAGGTACCCTACTTCACAACCTGTGTACCATCTGAAACAACCATATGATACAAATATTTGAACCCCAAATGCATTGCCCTTCATAGGAAAACTCAACTATAGTAATTATATATATTTAAAGTAACTTCCTACCAAATTTCTAATAGTTTGTAAGTTCACAGTAAGTCCATGGTTTAATATCTACTTTTTCTTTGGCAACTCTAAACTTTTTACGCTATGATCAACATATGCATCTATGTTTTCTGCAAGTAGTGTTAACAACCTGCAGTTCATGTGTAGAATTTGAGTCAACTGTTACTAATCAAACTAAAAAAGAAGATTAGTTGAATTAGTACATATTGTACTGGATTCTGTACATCCACATCTTCTGATGTTATCCATAAAATATGGTATGTTTATAAAAAGCAATTAGTTCTATTTTGTATATCTAATTCTTTTACAAATATATATATATATATATATATATATATATATATATATATATATATATATATATGTTTTAAAGAGCTGTATTTAATTATTCCTAATACCTGGCTATATAGGTACTATGATGATCTGCAAATCTACACAGTTCAAGCTGACAATAAACCACATATGTCCAGCCCAAAACCGAACGAAAAGACAGATATATGGAAAAGAAAGGAAGAAAGAAGAGAAGAAGAAGAAACTAAAACAATCATGGAATCACACAAACCGCAGCGCAAAAAAAAATGTAATATCAATGATTCTTACAAAACAAAAACTGTAATATAATATACATACATCCATCAAAGTACGACAATCAATCATTAATCATCAGCAAGGACAGTTGTAATAACATGTCTTTACAATTGCTGATAATTTAAACAACAATGTAGCGGAAAAATAAAATATACATGAATATGACTAAAAGACCCCCAACTCACCTGTTGAAGCTCACCTGTTGAAGCTCTAAAGCATCTAAATTTAAATCTTTAAATATGCTCAGTCTTACCTAAGCATAAAAAGGAAGAACGTCTAGATCGGTCTGGTAAACCAGCGTGAGAAAACATATCTCAACTGAATTTTTTAAACTTATAAAAACTTTCCTTTATCAAAACAAAGGTATCTTGTAAGATCAAACCCACACATAAACACGGACTATCATACGATAACTATAACATTGCATATCAAATTATGTTATATCATACTAATGTCTAGTATATGATATGAATCATGGCCGAAATTGTTACATTGATTAAATTCCAGCATACTAGTCACAAAGTGGGTTCTACAAAAAATGGCAGGCACATAGTGGATAATGGATTTCCATACTGTGACAACCCGAAAATCCGTACCCTTTGAATCGACAATAATCCACACATGTCCGACCCTAAAAGCAAAGACTGACAGAAAGTCAAGAGAAAGAAAAAAAAGAGAGAAGATAGAGCCAAACAGAACAATACAGAATCTCACATCGCAGTGGAAAACATATAATATCGTATCAATGATTTTTACAAAATAGAAACTGTATATATACATATCAATCAGAGTTCAACAATCAATCGATAGTTATCAGCTTGAACAGTTATAATAACATGTCCTTACAATTGCCGATAAGATACAACAGCAAACAAAGCACATCAGATAATCAAACAAGTACGTGTATACGAAAATGAAGATCTCCAGCTCTCCTGCTGAAGCTCTAAAAGCACCAAATCTGAACCTGTAAATATACTCGGTCTGACCCGAGCATTGAAAGGGAAGAACGCCCGGATCAGTCTGGTAAACCAGCGTGAGAATCACACTCAACTGAATATATTAAAATACCAAAATTTTCCTTAGTTTTCAAAACAAAAGCATCTCGTAAGACAAGTCCATACATAAACACAGACATGTTTTTACCTTACGATAACTAAATCATTTCATATCAAATCCTCTTATTATAGTAGTGTCTACTGTATACAAATAATATCAATCATAGCCGAAATTTTTACATTGATTAAATTCCAGCATATAGCCCAATTTGGTAATACAATTAAAATGGCAAACGTAGCGGAGTTTGGATTTTCATACAAATGACCAGGTGAATGGACTACCTTCCGGCAGTACATCTCTAGAAGAATGTACCGAGAAACCATCACAAAGTTTTTCTACCAACACAAGACCGGCCTACCTCTATAACTAAATGGTACCGAATATATCATCCTCCAGTCGTTACCGACATTTACCGAGGGCCCTCTAGCATACAAACCACAATAATTAGATACACGACGTCATAGCATGCAAAGATATATCTAGAAGAGGATGATCATACCCTAATGAGAGCAACCCACTTAGCCTTGCCGCATCTAACCCTGTTTTGGTCATTTCCGATTGATGAGGATAGAGGTAACGATTACCATTCACAATCACATATCACATCACTTTTGAATGTCACACGGCCATTTCTGTTGACTACTAATTGTCTTCCACAAAAATACAACCCTTAAGCTCATACGTCTCAATGAGGGTGTTAAGCTAAGAGAAGTTGCCTTCTCCGCCACCACTGATGTACGTTTGTAAAAACCAATGTACATATTCTATAGAAATGCAATGCCAGACAAACACCCATACAAGTTGTCCAGAAACAGGACAAACCGAAGGTACTTTTCTACCACATCCTGTCGGGAAATCCCTAGGATTAGTAGAGAATAGTCCTTGCATTAGAAATTTTGTAATGAAGAGACCACTTCTACTGGATGTATATTGGGATTTTAACCCCAAATGATCAACAAGCAGTCCGCCACTATGAAAATCGGGAATAACAATATCATCACAAAGCAACCTGCACAATCGTTGCATATATGTTGGTCCGAAGTGGTTTTCCAATAAATCTGATGCATGTCTTTTCACACAAACAACGCAAAAGCATTTCTCAACCTCCCACAAAAACTAAGTCTAATAGACTTATCACGTCTCCAACTTTCCACTTGCTATCCTTTGGGCCAAGGAGGAAGCACGATAGATTGGAGTAAAACTCCGCACTATACGAATCAACATCCTCGACACAAACGATAATCAAGCCTACATAGTAGGCTACGTACCAAGTGTACGACTAAATAGTCCCCACATCAAGTCGAGGAACTAAAATTTGAAAAAATTTGATAGTCGGTTATTTAACCATCAAAGCAAACAAACGAATATTCAGCATCATAACAATCACTAGGCCCTTTTAGTTAATCTTTTGTTAATTAAATCATTTTCCAAATATCCACTTCAAATTATCATTAAAAACATATAATCTCAAACCAATTTATTTTCAACACTTAGAAAATATTACATGTACTTAAATCAGGATTAAGTATATATTTTATTCTATAAGGAAAACACGCTTTTAAAACACTTCTATTTGGGTTAAAATGAATGTTGCGTAAAACATCGTTACGACAACCCAAAATCACTAGTATAGGGATTCGAAAATAAGATAGATATATAAATCCCATACACTACAAATGGATAAGACTTTCGTCTTAATGTATTAAGAATCGTCGAACGACTCGAATGTGCGATCACCCGTGGCCCTATGGGGAAGGTTAAGTAAAGTAGTTGCTCGCACTCTTGAATCAGCACCCCTCAATCTCACGCACATTTTCTCGTATTTGGTGGTTAAAAATCCCTTGGTCCTAAGGGGTAGGTATAGTTGTGAAAAATTCGGCCAGTCTTCGCTTCGCACCACTTCCTATAGAGGTGACCTGAGGGTATTCTGATGAAACCAAACCGAGGAGCGACGCCTTTCGAAAATCATTTACTATAACAACAGTGCTATAATCCATCATTTCTTTATTTCTCGAAAACGTCTGTTTCAACAATAAATGTTGAAATCTATGTATTCGATACTTAACTCATTTTGAAACATCTTTTAACACATTTTACTCCATTTAAAATATCACTTCCAAAACATTTATTTAATTATATTATTCACTGTCCAAAATCGGGAATACAAATCGTTTACCAAATTTAATATTTCTACACATTTATATTAAGGATAATCCACTGTCCAAAATCGTGGATATAATTCCTTTAATAAACTATAATAATTAACTAATCAAATTCAATCGATTTCGAATTTATAAAACAATGTTTATAAATTCCATTTCTATTTATAAAAACTTCAATTTATGAAATCCCATTATTAATCAATTTCATTTATCTCCTTTAAATGCCGAAATCTAAATTATAGGTCAATTGCTTATAAATCATTTATTTACAAAATCGTTCCTTTAATAACTTCACAACTTCATAAATCTTATTTACTTATAAGATTTACTTATACTTCAATTTTAACAATTTTAAAACTCCTTTATAATTTCATCACTTTGATTTATAAAAATCCAATGTTATAAATCTTATATATACCATTTAAAAATAATCAAAAATCTCGATTTAAATAATTTATTCTTTTAATAATTTACAAATCATTGTTAAAACTTATATAACTCGAAAAATCATACTTAAGTATATTTCACAAAAATCATTATTTTTATAACATAAAATTTATCACATTTATTTACTTAAATAAATTCAGTTTTAACAATTCAAAATTTCACCAAAACGTATATTTTCAAAATCACTTTTAAAATCCTTTTAAATTTGAAAATCATCACTTTAACATTTTTAAATTCCAAAATATAGGCCCAGTGCTGCAACAGCACTAAATACATCAATCACGGCATCCAAAACATCATATATCATATGATAACAGCATATATAACAATATCTGTAAATAAACCAATACCATTGGGGAATCCAGTTGGATCCCTCCAATCTGTCACCTTCAACAATATACATATTAGAATATGTGTACAATGTCTGCTTCAAGGCAGGCAACGCGTCATCTGCTCATACACGGGAATGTATAGGGTCATCTGCTCTTCTAGGTAGGTATATATCCAAATACCAATCAATATATCATATATCATCCAAACAATCATCAATTATCATACAATAAATTATTTCTCACTTATATAAAAATATCAATGAGTCAGAAAGAGTGAGTTGTACTCACATTGCTTGTAGTCGTCGCGTTAGCGATTTATTCCGATTAAAATTAAACAAGCGTTTAATTTCAACCAAAATTTCACTATCTCAAATAAATCCCAATCCAGCTCCATATATAGTGCTCGTCAATGCAGACCCAACGCATTTCGTTTCGGATAAAACGGACCTTGTACGAAGAAGTTATGCAATTTCAAAGTTAATAAAATTTTAATATATATAAATTTCACAATTTTATTTTATTTTTAAAACCTAGGCAAATCTAGGCTGTTTCTTTTAATATTGCAGATCCAAGTCGTGCTTCCCTTTCTTTCTCTCCTACGTTAATATCCAGGCAACCAAAACCCATACACGCGGCCATTTCCATCGATGCCACACCACCCTACGACGACCAGAAGTCGATCAAAAACCTTCGATGCGTGCGCCTACGCGACAGCCACCATCACCCACGACCTTGAAGATCTCGGCGCCCCTATGCCCTAGGAAAACGTGAAAGTGCGCACTCACTTTGTCGTCAGAATTTGGCAAATCCAAGCCATTAAAACAAAATTCCACCGTTGAATAGATAGTACTTGTTGAGCCCAACATTTTTGTTGTTGGAAGTTTTCAATGAAAGGGATGGATGAGGAGATCGAAGGGATGAAGGTGGACGTTTTCTGGCCTTCGAAAATAACATGGCGGCTAGGGTTTGAGGAAGATAGGGTTTGCAAATAGAAAATAGTTTGGCCTTATATAGAAAATTTGACGACACTATTCATCCGAAATTTTTCCGAACTCCAAATGAAGTGTGCCACCTGGTGTTTATAATGTTTTACCCCTATTCCGAACGCAATGGAATATATATCGAAAGTCAATTCAATCGTATTTGAAAGATAGGGTTTCAAATCGAATTATTTAAATTTAAAATTTACTTAAACAGATTCCTACGCGTTTTAGCTTGCCACGACTAAACCGTAAATCCGATTGACATGAAATTTGAAATCTTACAATAATATAACATTACGGATCCGATGAAACTTGTTTCATCGAAATCCAAGACTGTTTGAAAAATAGTTATTTTTACTCGTCAATTAAATATTAAATATTCAATTTCTTCAAATTAATTTTTAATTCAATTTCAAAAGTTCTCTAACATCATTCTAAACCAAATAAGATTTAATTCAACTTTATAAATCATTTTTATTCACATTTAACCTAAATTTAAATTATTTCTGCAATTTCAAATATTAAATTATCAATTTAATTGTCCAATTAAATCTTGATATTCGAAATATTATTTATTCAGCTTATAAACTTTACTTGTGCATATTTAAAATCAATTAAATATACGAATTTCAAATGATGAAAATTATGGGTCGTTAAATTCTCCCTACTTAAAAGAATTTCATCCTCGAAATTACTAAGTAAGAAAAAGTAACAAAATTCATTAACTTTTCAAAACAATTCATTCAAATTAGATATCCAACATTATTTAACCTTTTAATTTTCCCAAAATCCATTAGTTAAACTCTTACAAAAAAATTTCTAAGTTTTCAAATCTACTTAGTTATCTTTTAAAACCAACTAATATCATTTAACTTTATAACTCAATATCAAAATTTTGGTTATAAAAAATTTTCCAAAAAATTTCTAGCACCTCAAATTTTCAAAAAAATTCGCCATAGTCTCCTTTGTGCTGTTCGATCCGAAAAAATAACAACAATATATATATATATATATATATATATATATATATATATATATATCACAAATATACATCTCATCTCAATGATGAGGCATCCCGAAGGGTGTAAAAGTACGATATGCAATCTGAGATATGTACCTTATATATTATTAGCGAGCATATACGGCTAATATAGCACGAAAGCGAGCTCTAAAAGCGAAGCAAGCGTCGTACGAACCTACTAAATACTCAACAAACCATGAGAAACATGTATATATGAAAGTAATATCAATATACAACATATACCAACAACTATATACGCCAATATAGCAAATGCAATCAAAAACAACAAATCCAACCATCCAACAACTATCATCCAACAAAGCAATATCCATCCAATCAATTCATAACCAAATCAATATAAATTCTCTTTTTATTAATATTCATTGAATTGGTTTTCAATTTAAATCACATTTGATTCATTAACATTGGATTTTACTAACGATCATTTATTCAAATTCTATTAGTTTACATTCACTAATTTACATTCAAATTAGTTCACTTCCAATTTAAATTAAATTCAACTCTATTTAGATTCATGTACTTCCAATATCAATTCAATTATTTAGCTTTCAATTTTATTAATTCAATTCCATATGAATTTTTATTCAATCAACTAGCATCCATCTAATAATTAATGCATATCCAACATTACCAAATTAATTTACTTTACATTCATCCAATTTGGTTCAACACTTTTAATTTCAAATTGGTTTAACATTCAATTGACTTTCATTCAATTATTCAATCCACAAACTTCTTAACTTAAGTTTTATTCAATTCTTAACAACAACATTTTCTATTCCATGTTTATTCCCTAATTCACTTTTACAATTAAAGATGAATTTCATAATATAACTCAAGTTCATATTCATCAAATGACTTCATTTCATTAATTCACTTTATTAATTTACTTCGATACCAAAAACCAACTTCATCTACATTTACTTTCACTATACAACTTATGTTCACTCTAATTTTAATTTTATTTTATTTTATTTAACTTTTACTTAAGTCAAATTTCATTCTGCTATTCAAATTCAGATTTCGTTTTGCTTAACAAAATTGTTTAACCATTTTTAATGTTTGGTTTTACTTACATTTTCTCATTTTATAAGTTATACAACTTATTTATTCATAATTCTATGAGCATCTACCTAAGTTCATTTCCATTCACTAAACTCATTCTTTATCATTTCAAATCCAATTAACTTTATTAACTTTCCTTTAGTTAAATTTCAAATCATATATTTATTATGCTAACTCACATTTATTTCAACTTTACCAAAACTAAAAATTTATTATCTCATATAATATAAGTCCAAAACTTATTTTACTTATATTTGTCAATTACAACTTGGATTTTAAATTCAAAATTATTTATCACAACAAAACTTAAATTTCAATTTACTATTGGTAGCAAATCCATCATACAAAAACTCGAAAATGATACTGATGATGCTGCAGTCATCACCTTTATTATTTCCCAGCAACAGTAGTGAATTCAGTGCTTTATATTCTTTTTAAAAAAATTCTTTTATCTATAAATCACATTTATAAACTCTTTTTACTTATATAATTTCACTTATTTTCTATTTATAATAATATAATCTCTTTAATTTTGAAAAACAACTTCCAAAATCAACGGGATTCAAATTTCACAAATTCTTAGCTTAAATTCATTTTTATTTACAACACATATCTGAAAATATATTCATTTCACTTCTTATATATAAGATTATTTCACAATTGTAAATCATATTAATTATAATTCCATACTTACAATTCATTTGCTTATATAATTTATTCTTTTACAATTGTTGTTTTTACTTAGATTATTCAAACGGCTTTTATTAACTTATATATATTTTTACATTTTCAAACAACCAAACAATTCATTTATATATACTTTAATAATTTTGAAAAATTATTCCTTTATATATAAAATATAATTGAGATAAAATTATTTTATTTACCCAAATTAAAATAATACTATGTCGACTTGCCTCGTTTAAGTGTTTGGAAATCCCTATCGATAATATGGCGTCCAACATACCGACCAGAATTCACAAACAACTCAACGGATAAGTAAACACAATATAAAACATTTTATATTCACTAAAAAATACGCGCTCATATATATAATACATTCAAACTCAATCTAGGGTGCTATTGTCCCTATTTATACTGAGTATACATCAAAGCTTAGGAATATATAGAATCTAAGCTCTGATACCAGATGTCACGACCCGAAAATCCGTACCCTTTGAATCGACAATAATCCACATATGTCCGACCCAAAACGCAAAGACTGACAGAAAGTCAAGAGAAAAAAAGAAGAGAGAAGAAGGGAAGAGAAGAAAGAACCAAACAGAACAATACAGAATCTCACATCGCAGCGGGAAACATATAATATCATATCAATGATCTTTACAAAATAGAAACTGTATATGCACACATCAATCAGAGTTCAACAATCAATCAATAGTTATCAGCTTGAACAGTTATAATAACATGTCCTCAAAATTGCCGATTATATACAACAACAAACAAAGCACAATGGATAATCAAAACAAGTATGTGTGTACGAATATGAAGATCTCCAGCTCTCCTGCTGAAGCTCCAAAAGTACCAAATCTGAACCTGTAAATATACTCGGTCTGACCCAAGCATTGAAAGGAAAGAACGCCCGAATCAGTCTGGTAAACAAGCGTGAGAATCACACTCAACTGAATTTATTAAAACGCCAAACTTTTTCTTTGTTTTCAAAACAGAAGTATCTCGTAAGACAAGTCCACACATAAACACGGACATGTTTTTACCTTACGACAACTAAATCATTTCATATCAAATCCTCTTATATTATAGTATTGTCTACTGTATACAAATAATATTAATCATAGCCGAAATTGTTACATTGATTAAATTCCAGCATATAGCCCAATTGGGTAATACAATCAAAATGGCAAACACGTAGTGGAGTTTCGATTTCCATACAAATGACCAGGTGAAGGGACTACCTTTCGGCAGTACATCTCTAGAAGAATGTACCGAGAAACCATCATAAAGTTTCTCTACCAACACAAGACCGGCCCACCTCTATAACTAGATGGTACCGAATATATCATCCTACGGTCGTTACCGACTTTTACCGAGGGTCCTCTAGCATACAAACCACAATAATCAGATACACGATGTCATAGCGTGCAAAGATATATATAGAAGAGGATGATCATACCCTAATGGGAGCGACCCACTTAGCCTTGCCGCATCTAACCCTATTTTTGTCATTTCCGGTTGATGAGGCTAGAGGTAACGATTACCTTTCACAATCACATATCACATCACTTTTGAATGTCACACGGCCATTTTCGTTGACTACAAATTGCCTTCCATAAAAATACAACCCTTAAGCTCATACGTCTCAAGGAGGGTGTTAAGCTAAGAGAAGTTGCCTTCTCCGCCACCACTGATGTACGTTTGTAAAAACCAATGTATGTAATCTATAGAAATGCAATGTCATACAAACATCCATACAAGTTGTACAGGAACAGGACAAACCGAAGGTACTTTCCTACCACATCCTGTTGGGAAATCCTTAGGATTAGTAGCGAATAGTCCGTGCATTGGAAATTTCATAATGAAGAAACCACCGCTACTGGATGTATATTGGGATTTTAACCCCAAACGATCAACAAGCAGTCCCCCACTATGAAAATCCGGAGTAACAAGATCGTCACAAAGCAACCTGCACAATCGTTGCATATATGTTGGTCCGAAGTGGTTTTCAGATAAATCTAATCCCGGTCTCTTCGCACCAACAACGCAAAAGCGTTTCCCAACCTCACACAGAAACTAAGTCTCATAGACTTATCATGTCTCCAACTTTCCACTTGCTATCCTTCGGGCCAAGAAGGAAGCGCGATAGATTAGAGTAATACTCAGCACTATACGGATCAACATCCTCAACACAAACGATAATCAAGCCTACACAGAAGGCTACGTACTAAGTGTACGACTAAATAGTTCCCACATCAAGTTGAGGAACTAAAATTTGGAAAAGTTTGATAGTCGTTTATTTAACTATGAAAGCAAACAAACAAATATTCAGCACCATAACAATCACTAGGCCCTTTTAATTAGTCTTTTGTTAATTAAATCATTTTCCAAATATCCACTTCAAATTATCTTTAAAAGGATATAATCTCAACCATTTCAATATTGGAAAACATTTCCATATACTTATTTAATAAAAAGTAATTCACAAATCAATTTATTTTCAACACTTAGAAAATATTGCATATACTTAAATCAGGATTAAGTATATATTTTATTCTATAAGGAAAACATACTTTTAAAGCACTTTTATTTGGATTAAAATGAATGTTGCATAAAACATCGTTACGAAAACCCAAAATCACTAGTATAGGGATTCGAAAATAAGATAGATGTATAAATCCCATACACTATACAAAACATCTCCTTTGGAAAATCATTTACTATAACAACAGTGTTATAGTCCATCATTTCCTTATTTCTTGAAAACGTCTATTTCAACAATAAATGTTGAAATCTATGTATTCGATACTTAACTCTTTTTGAAACATCTTTTAACACATTTTACTCCATTTAAAATATCACTTCCAAAGTGTAAAGACCCGTAAATCCGTACCCTTGAATAGACACTAATCTCCAGTGATTAACTCAAGATGAACAGAAATACGAACCCTTAGGGTTTTTAAGAAAAAGGAAGAGGGAGAAGAAGAGATAAGAAGAAAAGAGAGAGGAAAGAAAATAGAACGGAACAGAAAGAAAAACAACAGAATCTCACAATTCGCAGCGGAACAACATATAATAATAAATGAATAATCTTTAAACAAAGAACTATATCAGTTATTACATCACATTTCATTACATCATATCCTCAGAGTGTACAACAATATACAACATCAAACAATGCAGCGGAAAAAGAAATACTATATAACTAGTAATACGCCATGCCATCCATCTTGCCTCCAGCAACTCCTGAATATCCAGAATATCCTGATAAACCTAACTCTTAACTGCCCGTGTGGAAATTGGTGGGCACCCAGAGTTTAGGAAGGAAAACAATAAACTCCAAGTCAGTCATGAGACTGGTGTGAGAACTCAAAACAGTTTATTTATCTTTAAAATCAAAATAGAGGAATATTTTTAAAGTCAATACGCAATGCTTTTAAAAATGAGACTACCATAAGGCCTCTCGCACACACACACACAATGCAAACGCAGAATCGGAGGAGATTTCTCCTTATGATAGTCAAAGATGCTTGATACGCATCTAAAATAACATTTGAACCGGCGGCTAGGGTTTTAGATTAGGTTATTTTTTTTTTAATTTTATGAAGGGTAGGGGGCTATTTATAAGGAAATATCGAACACTATTCATCCGGAAATTCCGAACTCCGATTCACGCGCCGTAACCAGCGTTTCTAAGGTTTACCCCGTGTTCCGGACACAATGGAATAGGTTTCGAAAGCTAATTCGGATATCTGTGCGAGATATGGCAACAAACGTTCAATTTAAATTAAACCGATTTAAACGATTTTCTAGGCGTTTTAATTTGTACCGGACAAACGGTAATTCCGATTGACACGAAATTTGAAACCTTACAATAATATCAAATTACGGATCCGATGAAACTGGTTTCGTCGAAATCCGAGACTTTTTGAAAAATGGCTATTTTAACTCGCCAAATTAAAATTAAAAATAATTCGATGCGTTTCGAGCTGCCACGATCAAACGACAACTCCGATTGCTAGGAAAATTGAAATCCGGTAATAACTAACTATTACGGATCTAATGGAACTGGTTTCGTCCAATTCTAAGACTGTTCAAAAATTGGCTAATTTCACTAGTCGATTTTAATATTAAAATATTCAATTTTTACAAATTAACTTTTAATTCGATTTTAAAAGTTCTATAATATCTTTCTAACTCCAATATGATAAAATAAAATTTTACAAATCATTTTCAATCATATTTAACTCAAATTTCAATTATTTCCATAATTTAACATATTAAATTATCGATTTAATTATCCAATTAAATCCAATAATTCAAATAAAATTTATTCGACTTATAAATTTCACTTATTTATATTTAAAATTAATTAAATATTCAAATTTTTAATTAATAAAAATTCTGGGTCGTTACAATCTTCCCCCCTTAAAAGAATTTCGTCCTCGAAATTAACAAGTAAGAAAAGTTACAGAATCCATTAATTTTCCCAAAACAAATTTAAACTTCTTACAATAACTTTACTGAGTTTTCAAATCATACCTAGTTATCTTTTCAAAAACAACTACTATTGTTTAACTTTCAATTTCAAACGCGCGTTTAATTTTACCCATTCAATTCAATTTCTAAAGTTGAATTTTATTTACATAACTCAAGTTCACATTCATCACTTAACTTTATTATTTTACTTTGATACTAATATCAACTTCATTCAACATCTCTTAAGTTATATTTCCATTTTACAAACATCACTTGGTTTTACATAACTTAAATTCCAACTTATAAGTCAATTCAAATTTCAATTCTAAAGTAAATTTCCATTTAACTTTAAATTCATTTTTATTTTCAACTCATATTCATAAATATATTGATATAGTTTCACTTCTCATATATATAAGTTTATTTCACAATTGTAAATCACATTAATTATAATTCAATTCTTATAATTCTTTTTGCTTATACAATTATCCTTTTACTTAGATTATTCAAACATCTAAACAATCAACTTATTTTCACTTTAATAATTCTGAAAAATTATTTCTTTATATATAAAATATAATCAAGGTAAAATTATTTCATTTACCCAATTTAAAAACAATACCGTGTCGAATTGTTCTGTACAAGTGTTTAGAGATCCCTATCAACAACGTTAATTACTCATATTAACCAGAATCTATATACCACTCAACAAACCAATCATCACAATATAAAACAATTTTATATTCACCAACAAATACGCTCTCTTAGCTATTATTACACTCAAACTCATTCTAGAGTACTACTGACTCTATCTCTAATGAGTAATACCCAACAGAACCATGGTTGTCGCTTAACCATATGCTCTGATACCAACTGTCAAGACCCGTAAATCCGTACCCTTGAATAGACACTAATCTCCAGTGATTAACTCAAGATGAACAGAAATACGAACCCTTAGGGTTTTTAAGAAAAAGGAAGAGGGAGAAGAAGAGATAAGAAGAAAAGAGAGAGGAAAGAAAATAGAACGGAACAGAAAGAAAAACAACAGAATCTCACAATTCGCAGCGGAACAACATATAATAATAAATGAATAATCTTTAAACAAAGAACTATATCAGTTATTACATCACATTTCATTACATCATATCATCAGAGTGTACAACAATATACAACATCAAACAATGCAGCGGAAAAAGAAATACTATATAACTAGTAATACGCCATGCCATCCATCTTGCCTCCAGCAACTCCTGAATATCCAGAATATCCTGATAAACCTAACTCTTAACTGCCCGTGTGGAAATTGGTGGGCACCCAGAGTTTAGGAAGGAAAACAATAAACTCCAAGTCAGTCATGAGACTGGTGTGAGAACTCAAAACAGTTTATTTATCTTTAAAATCAAAATAGAGGAATATTTTTAAAGTCAATTCGCAATGCTTTTAAAAATGAGACTACCATAAGGCCTCCCGCACACACACACAATGCAAACGCAGAATCGGAGGAGATTTCTCCTTATGATAGTCAAAGATGCTTGATACGCATTTAAAATAACATTTGATATTATTACTAGTGCATAGTGTAGGAAAAAATTATTTCGAAAGTAGAATATAAATCTTAGCCAACATACGACCATTATCGCATGCCTACTATAGCTACCATCCAAACAGTGGGGCGCCACCATAAGTGAATGATAGGTTCTACAACTAATACCGTACAAGATCGTATTGTTTCTTTGGATTTCCAACGAATGATCAGGCCAAGGAACTTCCCATTGCCACATGAGAATGCCTCTGGATGGACATCCCCGAGAACCAAACCGGATCTCTACCAACACAAGGTCGGGTTACCCCTAACTGAGTAACAACTGACCGAATATGCCATCCCCCGGTCCTTTGGGACCTTTATCACCGAGCGCTCGCAATCAATTCACACAATCATAACAAAGTGTTTTCAACATGAGTAAGTATCTGGGCTCCATACCATGATACCACCCTTTTCCAGAAGGAAATGCACATATCCTAAAGGGCGCTACCCCTCATAACCTTGCTGCATCTTTCCTGTTTTGACCATTCACGGGGTGTGAGGCTCGACGAAGTCACGTCCACAAAACATACTTTATACAAAAGCCATGCTTTGGGTCAACAAATGATCATAGAAATGATCACCAGGATAGACGATCAAATAAATGATCCTATCACAAATAATCAACACAATGATCATTTACAACAACACTCAGCATGCCACATTACCAAATTGGGAATATATCGCTGATAACCTTCAACTACATAACCTCTGAGCTCGTACGTCTCAAAGAAGGGTGTTAAGCTAAAAGAATAAATTCTCCGCCACCAACAGAAATATATTTGAAAGAAATCGGCTTTATATCTCAATTGTAATGTCAGACATACAATCCATACAAGTCTGTTCCGGGCTCGAACAAAACCGAAGGCACTTACAAAGAAGTCCTTGCAATCCGGATATTCACAATCCTGATCGGATTTCCCATCACTTAGGGAGTATCTATACCGTTGCAACTCAGTGCAGAGACAATCGACAGGTCATCCTATCGCTTTCGCAAATACCGGGTCTTCAACACCGATCTTCAAATGCAATTCACAACGACGTATCACATATTCGGAATGGGTTATACGACCCCATGGTCCTTTCCCGGTTAATCTGAATAGTGAGCGCTTATTCAAAAATAAGTGTGGCATTCAAATTCAATCAAATCACATCAAATACCCATTCAAAGGGAAATATTGATAGTCGGTTATTGAACTATCAATTGATATGCACACATCACCAGATTCCAAATAATTTTCCAAATTATTTATTTTCCAAAATATCTTTACAAGATATATTATTTTCAATACTTCAAAAATAAATCAATATTTATTTTTTTACAAATTCCACTTTCTATTCATAAATTCCATAGTGAATTTTCATTCCAAAATATCCATGCATATACGATTTTAATTATTCATTTCAATTTATCTTCAAAAAGATAAATTCTCTAATATTCACTTTATATTGGAAAAACATTTCCATACTCATTTAATAAGTAATTCACAAATCCATTTATTTTCAACACTTGGAAAATATTAATATACTTCAATCGAAATTAAGTATATATTTCATTCTTTAAGGAAATCATTCTCATAAACATATTTATTTGGGCCAAAACGAATGTTGCGTAAAACATCGTTACAACAACCCAAAATCACTAGTATAGGGATTCGAAATTAAAATAGATATATAAATCCCAATACTATTCAAACATTTCCTTTCGGAAATCATTTACTATAACAATAGTGCTATAGTCCACCATTTCCTTTTATTTCTCGAAAACGTCTATTTCAACAATAAATGTTGAAATTTATGGTTTCGAATCTCAACACATTTTAAAACATCGTTAGATCGTTTTAATTCAATTTAAGACATCAAATCTAAATATTTTCTTTAACATATTATTCACTATTCAAAACGTGAATATACTACGTTAACAACTTTCATCCTTTTATTCATTTTATTTTAAAGGATTATTCACAATCAAAAATGTGAATATAACTCCATTAATAAGTTTCAACAATTTACTTATCAAAATAAGTCGTTTGCGAATTTTATAAAACAACGTTTATAAATTCCATTTCTAATTATTTATAACAACTTCCTTTTACAAATTTCCGTCATTAACCTATTCCAGTTTATATCTCAATTATGAACCAAAAGTCCATATTATAAGTTAAATGCTTATAAAACGATTATTTTACAAAATCGTTCTTTTAAACTTCATAAAATTATAAACTAAAGGTTCATATTATAATTTTACTTATAATTTATTTGTTTGAAAAATCGTTCCTTTGAACTTCATAATTATAAACCTTATAACTTATAAGATTCGATTATTTATCCAAAACCATTCTTTTAATGACTTTATAAATTTTATAAAACTACTGCTTATAAAATTCCATTTATAACTTCACCGTTTACAATTCTATAAATTCCATTCACTTATGCAATCTATTTTCACTTCATTCAAACACTTATAAAAACTTGTTTTATAATGTCAATATTTCAATTTATAAATATCCATTTATAAATCTCTTAATATAAATCAATTTATATTATTCTTTAAAACGTCTTTAATCTCCTTTATTATTTCACCATTTTGATTCATAAAATAATTAAATTTTATAAATCCTATATTTAAACTTTTCACAATAAATTCTAAAATCCCGATTAAACTATTTTATAAAATCATTAGCATCATATTCTCAAAAATCAGTTTTTAACTATATTTCTCAAAAATCATAATTTTTATAACATTAAAAATTATAACGTTTATTTATTTAAAATGAATCAATTTCCAAACATATAGTATATTTTCAAAAATCACTTTAAAAATCATTTTAAAATTCCAAATTTGGTCCAATGATGCTACATACCAAATAGTCAGTCACGACTACCACGATATCATATATCAATATGATAATCAATCAAATATCAAAATATCTGAAATCTAATAAATACTGTTGAGGAATCCAGTTGGATCCCTCCAACCTGTTTTCCTGCATCCAAAAACATTAGCATAATACCAATTTCGCTCCAGTACGAAATTATCGCGGTATATGGGATTTTAAAATATTATCCGCTTAATAGACGGCGTAATAGGGTCTCATCCGCTAAACAAATGCGGGAAATCAACAACTCCAATATATACATATGCCAATATATATATATATATATATATTGCTATTATATATAATACCAATTTCACTGTTTATGAAATATTCGCGGTATATGTTTTTAATAAATAACATCCGCTTACTAACGGCGCATAATGTCTATTTTAACAATCAATAGATAACAATCATCATTCAAACATGCATTCAAATATTTTAAATCTAACTATTTAAAATAAAATCGAAACTGATTCGATTGAGTGAGAAGTTCTCACCTTGATTTCAATTCGTTTTAGCGATTTATTTCGAATAAAATTAAACGGACGTTTAATTTTACCCAAAATTCTCACTAACTCCAAACGACTCCAATCCAATTCCATCGCGTAGTGCTCGTCCATACGATTTCAACGCAACTGGTTTCGCGCGTTTTCGACCTCGTATGAAAAAGTTATGAGTATTTGAAGTTTACACGAATTTTTATTATAAAAATTACAACATAAATTTTATAACTTTTAACCTAAATCAAACATAGGCCGTTAGATCCATGACCATTCCATCATAGCCGTGCATTAGCTTCTTCCATCTCTTCGTATCATCTCCAGGTTATTGCCGAACACTTGAACCCATGCTCCAACATTAGGTTTAAATCTTGCTTCTCCATCACCAACCTATATCTCGATCAGGGAGTTCCATTCGAATTCCCATCACCACACCTTCCTTCGCCGTGAATATCAGTGAGCTCGGCCACCTCCTCCTCCTCGAAATGCGTGCGCCACCAACAGAAAACGCGGCCATATATCTCACAAATTACCACTCCAATCTCGATCTCCACCGTTGAACACGAAGATCTCGCTGCCCTCTATAACTTTGTAGTTGAACACGAAGCTTGAAAGTGAATGGATCGAGAGATAATCGAGGAAGAAAGCATGAAGTTTCTGGCCGTTGAATGCTTGAACTGGCGGCTAGGGTTTTAGATTAGGTTATTTTTTTTTAATTTTATGAAGGGTAGGGGGCTATTTATAAGGAAATATCGAACACTATTCATCCGGAAATTCCGAACTCCGATTCACGCGCCGTAACCAGCGTTTCTAAGGTTTACCCCGCGTTCCGGACACAATGGAACAGGTTTCGAAAGCTAATTCGGACATCTGTGCGAGATATGGCAACAAACGTTCAATTTAAATTAAACCGATTTAAACGATTTTCTAGGCGTTTTAATTTGTACCGGACAAACGGTAATTACGATTGACACGAAATTTGAAACCTTACAATAATATCACATTACGGATCCGATGAAACTGGTTTCGTCGAAATCCGAGACTTTTTGAAAAATGGCTATTTTAACTCGCCAAATTAAAATTAAAAATAATTCGATGCGTTTCGAGCTGCCACGATCAAACGACAACTCCGATTGCTACGAAAATTGAAATCCGGTAATAACTAACTATTACGGATCAAATGGAACTGGTTTCGTCCAATTCTGAGACTGTTCAAAAATTGGCTAATTTCACTAGTCTATTTTAATATTAAAATATTCAATTTTTACAAATTAACTTTTAATTCGATTTTAAAAGTTCTATAATATCTTTCTAACTCCAATATGATAAAATAAAATTTTACAAATCATTTTCAATCATATTTAACTCAAATTTCAATTATTTCCATAATTTAACATATTAAATTATCGATTTAATTATCCAATTAAATCCACTAAATTCAAATAAAATTTATTCGACTTATAAATTTCACTTATTTATATTTAAAATTAATTAAATATTCAAATTTTTAATTAATAAAAATTCTGGGTCGTTACACAAAGCATTTATTTAATTATATTATTCACTGTCCAAAATCGTGAATACAAATGGTTTACCAAATTTAATATTTCTACACATTTATATTAAGGATGTCCAAAATCGTGGATATAATTCCTTTGATAAACTATAATAATTAACTTATCAAATTCAATCGATTTCTCATTTATAAAACAATGTTTATAAATTCCATTTCTATTTATAAAAACTTCAATTTATGAAATCCCATTATTAATCTATTTCATTTATCTCCTTTAAATGCCAAAATCAAAATTATAAGTCAATTGCTTATAAATCATTTATTTACAAAATTCGTTCCTTTAATAACTTTAAAACTTCATAAATCTTATTTACTTATAAGATTTACTGATACTTCATTTTTAACAATTTTAAATCTCCTTTATAATTTCATCACTTTGATTTATAAAATTCCAATTATATAAATCTTATATATACCATTCAAAAATAATCAAAAATCTCGATTTAAATAACTTATTCTTTTAATAATTTACAAATTATTGTTAAAACTTATATAACTCCAAAAATCATACTTAAGTATATTTCACAAAAATCATAATTTTTATAACATAAAATTTATCACATTTATTTACTTAAATAAATTCATTTCTTAACAATTCAAAAATTCACCAAAACGTATATTTTCAAAATCACTTTTAAAATCCTTTTAAATTTGGAAATCATCACTTTAACATTTTTAAATTCCAGAATATAGGCCCAATGCTGCAACATCACTAAATACATCAATCACGGCATCCAAAACATCATATTTATATGATAACAGCATATATAACAATATCTGTAAATAAATCAATACTGGTTGGGAATCCAGTTGGATCCCTCCAACCTGTCACCTGCAACAAATATACATATTAGAATATGTGTACAATGTCTGCTTCAAGGCAGACGCGCGTACAAAGGGTCATCTGCTCTTACACGGGAACGTATAGGGTCATCTGCTCGATTAGGCAGGAATATATCAAATACCAATCAATATATCATATATCATCCAAACAATCATCAAATCATATAATAAATTATTTCTCACTTATATAAAAATATCAATGAGTCAGAAAGAGTCACATTGCTTGTAGTCATCGCGTTAGCGATTTATTCCGATTAAAATTAAACAAGCGTTTAATTTCAACCAAAATTTTCAATATCTCAAATAAATTCCAATCCAGTTCCATAATGCAATGCTTGTCAATACGGACCCAATGCAATTCGTTTCGTGCAAAACGGACATTGTATGAAGAAGTTATGTAATTTCAAAGTTCATACGATTTTAATATATATACATTTCACAATTTTATTTTATTTTTAAAACCTAGGCAAATCAGGGCCGTTGCTTTCAATATTACAGATCCAAACCATGCTTCCCTTTCTTTCTCTCCCATGTTAATATCCACACAACCAAAACCCATACACGCGGCCATTTCCATCGATGCCACACCACCCTACGACGACCGGAAGTCGATCAAAAACCTTCGATGCGTGCGCCTACGCGGTAGCTACCATCGCCCACGACCCTGAAGAGCTCGGCGCCCCTATGACCTAGGAAAACGTGAAAGCACGCACTAACTTTGTCGTCAGAATTTGGCGAATCCAAGCCATTAAAACAAAATTCCACCGTTGGATAGATAGTACTTGTTGAGCCCGACATTTTCATTGTTGGAAGTTTTCGATGAAAGACGACGGATGAGGAGATCAGAGGGGATGAAGGTGGATGTTTTATGGCCTTCAAAAATTAACATGGCGGCTAGGGTTTGAGGAAGATAGGGTTTGCAAATAGAAAATAGTTTGGCCTTATATAGAAAATTTGACGACACTATTCATCCGAAATTTTTCCGAACTCCAAACGAAGCATGCCGTTTGGCGTTTATAATGTTTTATCCCTATTCCAAGCGCAATGGAATATATCGGAAGCCAATTCGATCGTATTTGAAAGATAGGTTTTCAAATTGAATTATTTAAATTTAAAATTTACTTAAATAGATTCTATGCGTTTCAGCTTGCCACGACTAAACCGTAAATTCAATTGATATGAAATTTGAAATCTTACATTAATATAACAATACAGATCCGATGAAACTGGTTTCGTCGATATCCGAGACTGTTTGAAAAATGACTACTTTTACTCCTCAATTAAATATTAAAATATTCAATTTCCACAAATTAACTTTTAATTCAATTTCAAAAGTTCTCTAACATCATTCTAAATCAAATAAGATTTAATTCAACGTTATAAATCATTTTTATTCACACTTAATACAAATTTCAATTATTTCTGCAATTTCAGGTATTAAATTATCAATTTAATTATCCAATTAAATCTGGATATTCGAAATATTATTTATTCAGCTTATAAACTTTACTTATGCATATTTAAGATCAATTAAATATACGAATTTCAAATGACAGAAATTCTGGGTCGTTACACAGACAAATGACCAAGTGAAGGGACTACCTTCCAGCAGTTCATCTCTAGAGGAATGTACCGGGGTGATGACATTTTCGATACTATTTAGGAACAGGTAGGCCGATCTTGTGTTGGTAGAGGATCATCAGTTTAGCCCCGAACATCATAGCGGCAATAAATATATCTAAAAAGAGATGATCATATCCTAGTCGTTCCGAACCACATAGCCTTGCTGCATCTACCATGTTTCAGTCATTTCCAGGTGTGAGGCCTGAGGTAACGATTACCTTTCATGTGGCACATCATCCTTCCACTTTTGAATGCCACATTGCCATTCCACGGTCAAACAATTGACTTCTACGAATGTATAACTTATGAGCTCGTACACCTTAGGAAAGGGTGTTAAGCCAAGAGAAGTTGCCTTCTCCGCCACCAAATAGATGATAGTTTATAGAGATCAATGAATGTAATTGGAGATGCAACGTCGGACATTCATCCATACAAGTTTTTCAGGGCAGGACAAATCGAAGGCACTTCTCCTACCACATCCTACTGGGAGTCACCCCTGGGATCAGCAGTGATTTGTCCTTGCATTGGATATTTCATTACGAAGAGGCCACTACTATTATATGTATATTGGGAGTTTATCCCAAAAGGATCAACAAGTAGTCCTTCATTACGAAAATCCCAAATATCAATGTCTTTCAAACCTGCACATTCGAATGCATATACGTTGGTCTGAAGTGGTTTTCCGGTAAATACAATCCCGGTCTCTCCGGATTTACAACGATAAAGTGGCCAAATTTGATAGTCGGTTATTTAACTATCAAATAAAACAATAATATCTAGCTCCAAAAGTAATCACTAGGCCCATTTAATCTTTTATTACTTAAATCACTTTCCAAATACTTACTCTAAATTATCTTTAAAAAGATATATTCTTAAAATCATTTCAAATCTTGGATAAATGGAAAACATTTCCATATACTTATATCGATGGTATAATTATATTCACAAATCATTTCATTGTCAACACTTGGAAAAGTATTTCCATATACTTATATCAACGATATAAGTATATTTAATAACACTGCTATTTAGAGACACGCCGAATAGATTTCTATAACCATACAACTCCAGAGTTCGTACGCCTCCAGACTGGTGTTAAATATTGGATGAAAAGATCCAACACCACCAATCCTTTAGTACGATCATAAGATTCGATTCGCGTATTTCACAATGGAAGGTCAAAATATAATTTATTGGGTTAAAATGAATGTTGTGCAAAACATTGTTACGACAACCCAAAACATTAGTACATGAATTTGATTAATTATATATATATATATGTATGTATGTATGTATGTATGTATGTAAAATCTCATATACTATACAAAACATTTCCTTTCGGAAATCATTTACTATAATAACAGTGTTATAGTCCATGCCTTCCATACTTCTCTGCAAACATGTATTACAACAACAAATGTTGAAATCTATATATTCGTTACGTATCACATTTTAAAACATTTTCAAAACCATTAAAATTCCATTTGGAATTATCATTTTAAAACATTACTTTAAAAAGATAAATTACTACCTAAAGCCATCAACTTCATTGAAAAACATTACTTTTAAAACTTTCCTTTAAAAGATTATTTAAATCTTTAAGACTTAAATATATTTCCTTTACGTAAAATCCATATTTATATCTCAACATAAATCATTTCTATATTCATAAAACTATGTTTATAAATCTCCTTTCTATTTTATAAAACTTCTATTTTATAAAATTCCTTTATTTATAAAATTCTATTTATAAATCCATTCTTTAATAAAAACTAATTTTACTATCAAAATCCATTTACAAATCCATATTTTTATAAATCAAATTTATTTATATAATCCATTTATAAATCCATTTACAAAATCAATTTCAAAACCATTTACAAAATATTCACAAATTTCGATTATAAATCTCTTCCTTTATTTATAAAAATATCACTTCTATAAAACCTTTTTTATAAATTTATTCAGAAATCATTATTTAAAAACACTTTACAAAATAGTAAATCAAAAATACCAAAATCATACCTTTTATTTGTTTAAAAATAAATTCATTTCCTTATAATAATTTTAAAATTCTTGAAACATATATATACTTCCAAAATTACTTCGAAATTCTTTTTAAATCAAAATCATCATTTTTATTATTTAAAAATACCAAAAATAAGGCCCAGTGCTACTATAGCACTAAATAAGTCAAACCATATCAAAATTAATAACATGACCTCCAATACATCATATATCGGCATATATAAGAAAAGTAAATCAACAGTGTGAGGAATCATGTTGGACCCCTCCAATCTATCCCCCTACATCACATAAAGCATACAATCAAATAATATAAAAGTCAGCCGCTTTGAGGTGGGATTCGTATATAAAGGGTCATCCGCTCTTACACGGGAGCATAATAGGGTCTCATCTACTCCAATAGGCGGGAATATATCCAAACCAACTAAAATATATAGTATATCATCCAAACAAGCAACAAGCAACATAAATAAAATTATTCACACTTATATAAAAATATAAGCAGGCCGAGAGGTAAGTTGACTCACAAAAATTCCAGAAATCACCTAAAAGCTCTGGTTTGAATTAATATTGAATGGTTGTTTAATTTAATCCAAAACTCCTATTAGCTTCGAATCTATCCAATCAAACTCCATAGCATAGTGTTCGTTGATACGAATACAATGCAACTTGCCGCACTCCAAACTGACCTTGTACAAGAAAATTACGAGTTTATTAACATTCGAGATAATTAAATTAAAAATTAACTTAATTAAAATAAGTTTAAAACATTTTATCCTTCTTCCATCTCCCTCCTCATGCATCTTCTTCCAAGTCGCGAGTTTATATTTTTTTTCCCTTCAAATTGATTGCGCGACCCACAACCATCACCATCGCTCACGACGCCTACATCGCCGCACCTACTGCCCCTCTCCTCCACACGCCAGCTCATGCATGCGACGATGTCGCATAAAGTCCTAAAATGATGCAGCTAAAAGTGAGTGAATTACTATTACCTCGGTTGACGATTCGATGATCCAACCATTGATTCTTTATATCGTTGCTCCCTGCGTTTTGTTAGTTGAAGTCGTTGGCTAATTTCGTCGCTTGAGGCTTCGATCGATGTTGGCCGTTGGATGGTGGATTTTTAATGGCGGTTGAAGATTATTTTAGCGTTTGGGTTTGCAAATCAAGGAAGGTTGAGTGCCTTATATAGAAAATTTTCCAAAGCACTATTCATCCTTTAAATTTTCAATCTCCAAACAAAACGTGCCGCTTGGTGTTCTACATGTTATACCCTTATTTCGAACACAATGAAATATATAATTAAAGCCAATTCCATCATATTCAGAAGATAGCTATTCAAAAATAAATTATATTTATTTAAATTCCTTCGATAAATTTCTACACATTTCGAACTCGCATGACCAAACGATGCATCCAATCACCATGAAATTCGTTGGCTTATAATAATTCACTATTACGGATCCAATGAAACTGGCTTCGTCAAAATCCAAGATAGTGCCCCAAAAGACTATTTTTACACGTTAATTAAATCAAGTAATTCCCAAAAATCCATTTAATTACTCTTAGTTCAAATTTAAAAGTTTACAAACTCCATTTTAATTTAAATAAAGTTCACATCAATTTTCGAAATCATTTTCATTCATATTAAATTCAAGATTCAATTACTTAAACAATTTCAAATATTAAATTTAATAAACTAATTGTCAAATAAATCACTATATTTGGAATATAAGCTATTTAACTTATAGAATTAACTTTTCAATATTTATAATCAATCATATATTCCAATTCGAATGACTGAAATTCTGGGTCATTATAGATACATTTAAAAATGCTTTACCATATGGATAGTTTCTCGCATGGAGAAAAGATTTGAATGGGAAAGTTTAGAAAACTGAAGTAGTATGTTGGATGTTTTAAAAACAAAATATTGTTGGCAGTGGGAATGAATATTGTTGTATAATGTTTTGGAAAGCTACGATAACATGTCCCTTCCTTAGTTTGGACACCAAACGTAAAAAAAAGGTTAAAACATCAAGAGTTTAAAAAAATTTAAAAACTTTATACTAGTGTAAAGTGCAAATATAGGTTTTTGTGATTTAATGGATAAAGCAGTATCATTTGCAAGTGTACCGGATCAATATCAAAATATTTTTGTAATGCACATTAAGAACAATACTCTTACAGTTGAAGGAATGATTACTGATCTAAGAAGTCATGTTCTCATTGTCAAACTCTAAATTTGTGATGATTTAATAAAGAAGAATCATAAGCTATGAAGCGTTTTGAAAACATGTGTATAGCCAATGTATAAAATCATTTTAAGAAAATCAAAATAATAGATATGGTAAAATATGAACAATATATATGTTGGTAAACATAGTGCAATAGCACAAAGGATTAAGCTACTATGTACCCTTTTAAAATCTAGTTGTCACCTACTTATTATTGATGTTTACTTATAGATGATGTATAATTGATGTTATAGATCATAATGAGAGTGTTACTGAGGTAGAGACTGATTTTCTTAAAAAGATGAATATTTTACAACATGCATTATGAATATTTTTCTATTTTACACAAATCCCAAAACATCTAGATGCTAGAAATTTATATTTAAAGTTGAAAGCTAATGCAAAATTTTGTTGCTTTTTTCATTTTAAAAAATGGTTGAAAACTGAAAAAGCCTCTACCATAAGCAAAATTAGTAAAAATAGTAGGTAGAATAACAAGTTGAATTAAACCTTCAAAACACTATCAATAGCATGTGGTACATTTTATTTAAATTTGTTTGTTAGAGATAAAACAATCAGTTAATGTCATTAAAGGTTAAATTATAGTCTAACTTATAGTAAAAGATGTGTACATGTTGTGTATGTGCTTGGCATGGTAAATGTCCATACTAGCTTAACAAAGAGATAGATGCAATGTGTATTGTCTAAAAGGTTCACACAATAACACAGGATAGGAAAGGAACTTTAAGTTATTGGAGGCATATATTCAAAAGGAAAGGTGGAAGAAGTAAATATTTAAGGAAAATACTTGCAAGCAAAACATATTGTAATTTTTTTATATGGAAAACACACCTTTTCATCCAAGCATGTGAAGTTTGAACCTTTCACTAGTATCTGTGTTGATTTCCTCCCAAATTCTTGCATTCCTACCTCGAATAGTGCACATCCTAATTGTTGAACTCAAATTGGATAAGTATTAGTATGTGTTCCCCATTGTGTTATCTCTGAAAATTAGAATACGTAGGACAATAATGTTTTTTTTTTAATAAAATTAAATATTATTGTGAATGTGGGTTTTTGAGTAAGCAAAGTGGATACCAATGTTATTTTAGATTATGGAAAACTTCTTGGTAGATAATATTTTCTGTATAGTCTGGATGTTCGATGTTATTAGCAATCAAAATTTTTAAACCTTTGTAGGATATTGTATGGGATAAGATGAAGTAGAGTTTCCCATATGAGAAATGAGCTAAGATAGGTAAACACCAATAATTTCTAGAGTTTGACCTTGACTTTTGTTAATTTTCATGAAGAAGCATATTTTGATCAGAAATTGGGTTCGATGCAAAATGAATGGGCATTTTATATCTGTTGTGGATGAAGTAAAAACAATACGTGGCAGCAAAACCTTGATTCTTATGTTAGATATGGTTAAAATTTCAGCTTCAATCAATTTGCATGATAGATTGGTTGCACAATGTCATGTTCCATTGCATAAATAGATGATTTGATTCAAATTACAAATTTTATATTATTGGAACGCCACATTTCGGTTGTAGTTCATTGTTTGGCATGACAGGAGCATGTAGACTGTTACAAAATTCCATAGGTAAAAGGTGGGTTCCACTTTTTATTCCCTCGGATAGCGGACTGACACAGTCTGCACTGTAACATTTTATGGTTTCACATGTTAGGTTTATAGAGTCGCAAAAGGCAATTTTTCAGACCTTTCCATCACCAACATTTAGAAGCTAGTTGTTGAAGTTGGAAAGTTTACTTATTTCAGTCGGTGATGAATCTGAGCAACGGAATCACATTCTGATTATTAATCTGGAAACCCGACATATCTCACTCAGAAGTGAGTGATCAATTGCTACTTTAACGATATTGCTTCTCGATCCCTTTCTTACAACAGGTACTACTTGTCTAAAATCCCAACCTAGAAGACTCGTCTTCCCACCAAAAATCCTATTTGTATCATTGTTATTATTAGTATTCATCAAATCTTATAATGTTCGTTCAAATGCTCAATAGAATTCTTATGGATCATTGGTGCTTCATCCAAAATAAATAAATCTGTATTTTTGAGTAGACCCACCAAATTGGATTGTTTTGATATATTACATGATGCTCCCTCCACAACATCGATTGGTATTTTTAATGTAGAATATGCAATCTGACCCCCAGGATAAAGCACTAATACTATCCCAGATGAAGCAACGACTAAGACAACATTTCCCCCCACACGTAATGATATTATTATTATGCGCCAAAGATAAGTTTTACCTGTTCCATGACTACCGTAAGCAAAGACGAACCTACCATTTTTATCAAGCACATCATCAAGCACTGTGTTGTGAATGTTCTTTTATTCAATATTTAGAACTTTTTTTTATCAATTCTTCACTTTCGACATGTAGAGCATTGCAATCGTATTTTAATTCTTCTTCAATTAAATAGTTTTTGTTGCCACCAATAGATGAAAGATCTAGAAACGGTAATGTGGGAAAGTCTTTCAATGAACGATTGTTGCTATTTAATATTTTCTCGAATTCTATTAAACATAAGTTTCACTTCTCTTCCACGGTCATGTGCACTATTTGGTTTGATAAAAATTGTTTTTATCATAAAAAGTCATCATCTAATGCGTCCCAGTGGCTATGAAGGAGATGAAGTGGGTTAGATGCTTTATAAAATAGAAGTATAGTTACGAATAACTCCCGCATTGATGAAGCTGTTGCCTAATATACTGCTTTAGTTCGTGCAGTGTCCCATTCATTGTCATCCTCTAATAATCCTAGAGCTACATGTAACATTCCGTATCTGGAGGCCAAAAGCTAAGCGTTACAGATGCAACAGTTATCCATAATATTAACTTCTCGTGACAAAATAAGGTAATGATAATGGTATTCATATCAAAAGCATTTGAATATGAACTAAATCAAGATTTCGAAAAACAACATTTTATAAATCACATTTCAAAACAAATTCATATTCAAGTTACATAGTCCCATATCGTTTCCCAAGTAAAGAATAATTATAATCATTACAAAAATACGTCAAGAGAAACATATGACGATGTTCCCTTTGTTGATCAAAGCAATGTAGTCATATCTGACTTAATGCATAGCATAAATAAACAAAATAATCATAAATCCTAGTTAGCTATCTGTCAGCTACATGCTCATCTTTGGAAGTTTGTTCGCCAAAAGACTAAAACCTAGAAACTTTAACCCTCATCCTTCTCAAATCAATTTTGAGTACCTAAGAGTTTAAGGTGAAACAAAAACTTCGAGTCAGACATAAAGCCTGGCATGAATAATTCTGTCACATCTCTATTTTACTGATATTAAGTGAGACCACACCGCTTAGTGGAATAGGTTTCTCCTTACTAATATCCTCTTTAAAACATATATTTTGCAAATCCTTTCCTACAACCAAACTGGTTAATCAAACTGATTATATCAAAATTGCAATATCCTTTATGCTAATAAATGGACTATCTATCTATAAAACATGTGAGTAGACTATCTGTCCACAACATAATAGTAAGGTCCATTATGCTAATAAATGGACTATCTATCCATAAAACTGGGTTGCTTGCTCACAAACTAGACTATCTGTCCAGATCAAATGGACTAACTATTCGAATCATTTTCTTAGGGTTAATTGCCCCTTTTCTTTTTTCTTGAAAACATTTTCAAAAAGATTTAACCTTTTAAATCTTACTTATACAAGGAAAAATATATTCTTAGCTTTACTCTAAGCTACTTTGCCATGATACACACACACACACACACTTTACTCAAAATAATGAATATGAATTTTAATAAGGATTAACTATCCTTCCAAAACAAGTTAAAACCCCTTTTAACTTGAAAATACTTACGCTATATTGCCTATTTAATACATTCAAAGCCTTTGTTTAAAAACTTTTAAACAACCCATTCGAAAACCTTGAAGGTAACCCCTTCGAAACCATTGAAAGTGACCCTTTAGAAATCATTAATAGCCTTTCGAATAACATAGGAAAAACACTTCCTTTCAACCCTTTCGAAACCTTAGGGAACCACCCCCTTCGGAAACCATTCATTAAACCTTTCGAAATAGTCAAAATTCAATCCTTTCGAAAGCACTTTGGGTTCAATTTCAAATATGTGGAAACCTTTCGAAACCATTCAAAAATTTACACCTTTGAAACCTTTGAAAAACTTCTTAGTCGTAACCATTTCGGTCCTGTCTTCAAGTAGAGAAAAAGGAGAAACCCATTAAAGTCGAAAGCATCTTTTTCGAAACCATTTAAAACTATCTCTTTCGATACTTCAATTATAGAAAAAGGGTCATAGAAACATTTAAGCCGAAAGCATCTGCTTCGAAACTATTTCCTATGTAAATATGTGATGGTATCGAAACCATCGCTTTCAAAAGCATTAGAGAAGTGGCCAAAATTTTAGAAAACAAAGTAAACACCCCTTCCGAAACCATCTGGTTCGAAAGGTAGAACGCGACAGTAAAAAGGCTTTGACTTAGTCAAAATCAACCATTTAAAAGAAGAGTGCAACCCAATCGAAACTATTCTTTTTAAACCATTTGTCCTAATTGAAAGCTAACTAAGTTGGAAGCATCTTAGTCGAAAGCAAGCATGCGTATTTTTGATTTAAAAGCAAAGTATTACCTCAACCCCTTAGGAACCCTTGGTTTCAACTACATACCTCTCGCCTTCTATCCAATTCACTATATACCAATACATTGATAACATGTGCGTTGCTTTCGATGGTGTTGAAGGCGGAGGGACCTAATCGAAATCCAACCAAGGCAGAAGATGGTGCCAAAAGCATCGAAAGAGAGAAAAATTATGTAGCAAATAGTTCTTTCCACCTAACCTGCTTTATGTGTCAAATTTTGATTGGTTGCCTTTTTCTTTACCAATAAAAAGAACTGCAGTTTTTCAAAAGTGCTGCCGACTTTTAGAGTTTACAAATTTAAATTATATTGCAAAAAGCCCTTTCTTCTTCCTTAATTATATAAAACATTTAAGTCCCATACCTTAAATAAATTTATATAACCATTAAAACACTTAGGAAAAATCTACAAAAATTCCAGAAAATCTCTATTAATAGGTTTTCCAACATATAAAAATTTCAGACCCAAATATTTTTATATTTTCCCGAAAATAATTATTATCCCAAATTAACATTTTCTTTACTAGAAAATCCATATAAATTTCACATAATTTCAAAAAATTCTGAAAAATGAAACCCATCTCTAAAATATTATTTATTATCTTCATAAAAATTTATAAGGCATTTGGATGTCATCTTATGGGGTTTCCACCTTAAAAAATATCATAAAATTAATATGAATATGCATAAATCATCAACACATGTATATAACCATTCCATCATTAATGTGTAATATTTGGCATTCATCTAAAAACCAAAAACATAATAAAAAATGAGATGTAAACATTATCACCTTAGGTTTAGAGATTAAAGAGATTGAGATGTGAATGGATTTGATTTGAATTAGCTTCCTCCTTGGCTTTTCTCTATCTTCATCCTCTTTCTCTAGTTGATGGTGGCCGGACTCTTATTTTAAAAAAAATTACGATATGAAAATGGACGTGTAGGGGTACACGACCAAGGGTTTAGGGTATAATAATGGCATATTTCCTAATTTACCCTCCTTTACTTCAATTTAAACTCTTAGTTTAATTTACTGTTTAAATGGAATGGCTACCCTTTGATTAAATCAAATCTCAAACCCCTAATGAACACATTATTTTATTTAATTTATCTAATTAAATATCCTAAATAACATTACCAAAAATCTAGGGTCTTACAGACTCCCCTCCTTAAATAATTTCGTCGTCGAAATTTTGATAAGGTACATAACAATCAAATAAGAACGTAAAACATACGATCAAACAAGTCAGGATATGTGCCTCTAATCATGCTCCCAATCTTTCAAGTACAGTCTCTATCATCGTCGCTCTACTGGACTTTGACTAATCTGATTGTCTTGGTTCTAAGCCTCTTCTCATCTCTCGCAACAATACAAATAGGCTTCCTCACTATAGTCAAATTCGGTTCTACTGCTAAGTCCTTTAGCACAGTCGGTGCAAACGTAGTCCCCAGGTTTCTAACATAGCTTCTAAGATGAGAAACATGGAAAAAAATCATGGACTCCTGCCAAATTGCTCGGTAACTCAACTCTATATGCGAGTTTCTCGATCCTCTCAATAATAGGAAAAGGTCCAACGAATCTCGGTGTCAACTTCCCTGATTTCCCAAACCTAATTACCCCCTTCATCGTTGACACTTTGACGAAAACGTGATCTCCTACTGACAACTCTAGATCTTTTCGTCTCTTATCTACCTAACTCTTTCGCCTAGACCGAGCCTCTTTCATTCCAGCCTAATGACCTCAATCTTTCCTTTGTAGCTTCTCTAGCTAAATCGAGACCAAGTACTAACCTATCCCCAATCCCTAACCAACATATGGGAGATTTGCATGGCCTTCCATACAAAGCTTCTAACGGTGCCATCCGAATACTAGTCTAATAACTATTGTTATACGAGACCTCGACTAAATGCAGATGGTCTTTCTATGATCCCCTGAAATCTACTACACAAGCTCTTAACAAATCTTCCAAGATTTCGTTAACTCTCTCCGTTTGCGCATCTGTCTGCGGGTGGTAAGCAGTACTCATCTTGAGCTTGGTTCCCAAAACTTCATGCAGACTCCTCCAGAACTCACTAGCGAATAAAGGATCTCTATCACTAACTATGCTACTAGGAATTCCATGTAGTCTGACTACATTCTTCATAAACAATTTTGCCAAAACAGGTGTCGTTCTAATTGACCTAACTGGAATGAAATGTGCATTCTTGGTTAATCTGTCCACTATGACCCATATACTATCATTTCCTTTATTCGACCTTGCCAACCCGTCAATAAAATCCATGGAATAGAATCCCACTTCCATATCGGAATATCAAATGGCTGAAGCAATCCACTAGCTTTTGGTGTTCGGCCATTGCCTGTAGGCAAATCATGCACTGGTTTACCCATAAACTAATATCCCGCTTCTTACCTTCCCAAAAGAAACTTCTCTTCATATTTGATACATCTTAGTACCTCCCGGATGAATATATTCGAACGACAACATTCCTTTAAGACCTCTTTCCTTATGTTTCCCACACTCGGAACACATAACTTTCCTTTCTTTCTCAACTTCCCATTTTGTTCAAGACCGAAATATTTCAAGTCATCGCTCTCGCTTCCATCCTTTAACTTCCTGATCCGTTCAGCTAATACCAGATGTTCTTTCTATTTAGATGCAATCCTTTCGATCATCATTGGTCGAACTTCCAAACAAGATAACACTATGGTTTCTCCGCCAGATCCAGCCTCATATCTCCACTACACTTTGAATTTTTCTAATGCTTCTAAATCTTTCCATTCAGCAATCATCGCCAACACCGTGTTCTGATGTTTCCTACTAAGTGCATCTACAACATTGTTGACTTTCCTTGGTGTGTACTCTATTCCAAAATAAATAATCAGCGATAAATTCTAACCACCTCTACTATCTCATGTTCAACTCCTTCCGAGTGAACAAATAATTCAGCAACTTATGATTTGTATATAACTCAAACCTCTCTCTCGAAAGGTAATGTCTCCACACCTTCAAAGCAAAAATAACTGCAGCCAATTCTAAATTATGTGTCAAATATCTGACCTCATGTGGTTTGAGCTATCAAGAAGCATAGGCAATCACTTTAACTTTATGCATCAGCACCGCTCCTAATCTTGTTCCACATGCATCGATATAAACCACCAAATCCTGATTCCCTTTCAGAACAACCAACACAGATGCATGGGTCAATAAGTGTTTTAAACTCTGGAATGTTTCCTCACACTTATCGGTCCACACAAACTTCAGATTCTTTCTTATTAGCTTGGTCATCGATGCTACTATCTGTGAAAAATCCTTAATGAACCTCCGATAATAACCAGCCAACCCAAGGAAACTCTTTATCTCTGTCACTATCTCGGGTCTCTTCCAACTATTCACCGCTTTAATCTTAGTCATATCAACTGATAACCTTTCTTTGAGACTAAATGACCTAGAAACTTCACTTCCTTCTTCCAGAAATGACAATTCAAAAAAAATTCCTTCAGCTGATGTTGCCTCAGCGTCTTAAGCACAACTCTAAGATGAACTTCATGCTCTCTTTCACCTTTAAAGTAAATAAAGATATCATCTATGAAAACCATTATGAACCTATCCAAGTGCTCTTAGATAACTCGATTCATCAAATCCACAAAAAAACTGGCGCATTAGTCAATCCAAATGGCATGACTAACCATTCGTACTACCCATATCTGGTCCTAAACACCGTAAAAGGTATATTATTCTCTGCTACCCTGAGCTAATAGAAACATGTCGTCAAATCCAACTACGATAATACCTTGGCTCTACTAAACTGGTCGAACAAATTGTCAATCCTCGACAGTGTATATCGATGCTTTATCGCCCTCTCGTTTAACTTATGATAATCGATTCATAGCCTTAATGATCCATTTGGCTTCTTATCAAACACTATGGCTACTCCTCAAGGCGAAGTGCTCGGCTTGATAAAACTCTTTCTTTCTAAATCCACCAAACGCACCTTAAAATCCCTCATCTCTGTATGGGCCATCGTGATTGGCAGCCTACTTACTGGTTTTGCTCCTAGAACCAAATCTAACAGAAACTCAATGGTTCCTTTCATTGGCAATCTAACTATAGGCTCAAACAAATCTACAAATTCTCTAACAATGAAAACTAGACTCAACTCATCTTTTGATTCCATAGCACCCAACAAGGCATGCATCTCGTCGCTAGAACCTTCTATGACATAAACTATATGATCACTACTATCTGGGTGTCTAAGCGATATTTTTCTATCTGGAAAAAATATCCTAGCATCGTATTCACTTAACCAATCCATCTCAAGAATAATCCCGAACCCCATAAAATCAAACACATGCAGACTGCAAACAGAAGTATGACCTAACAGGTCAAACTCTAACTGGTCACACCTCAACCCTAGAGTTGCATATCCGCCTATTGGATTCGCAACCCGTAAGTAAGTAACTAAATATGTGGGTTATGCGTTAAGTTTATTTTTCAAACTTCTATATATAAAAGAATGTGATGCACCAGTATCAAATAGAATGCTAACAAACATACCATGAATCTGAAGCGTACCTCCCAAAACTGCCTTTCCTTTCTCCTGGGCAGTTGGCTTAGAAGTAGTAGGTTCCAATGCATACACCTTGCCCTTTCCGTCCTTAGTGGGCTCCTTGCTTAATGGCCAATTTGGTCATAGTTGAAGCACCTGACATTCTTCTTTCCAGCCAACCCATTAGCCTTCCCAACACGAAACTCATTAGCAAAGCCCCCTTCTTGCCGCACTTGAAGTATACAATCTTAGACTTCCCTTTCTTAGCTGCTCCACCCTTTTGAGCACCTTTCTTAGGAAAGAACTTGCTCTTCTGATTCTGCCCAACCTAGACATATTTAGCCTTACTCTTCTCTAGGGATCAAGAAACTCCTCATGCCTTAAGTCCATCTCCACAACAAAGTCAGAAAGATCTCTAATATGAGGTAATGCGGCCATAGCTAACTCAGGCTTCAACCCCTTAATAAACTTCTCATTCCTCTCATCACTGTATCCACTAAAGCATACCCATATCTGGCCAACTCCTTAAACTCTCTATCATACTCTAGAATAGACATCTCTCCCTGCTCTTACTTAGCAAATTTTATGATCAGAGTAGACTATGCCATTGCAGACATAATTATCACCTTGAACCTTCCCTTGAAATCTGCCCATGACAAAGTTTCCTCGTCCACACTAGCTGCCATATTGTTCCACCAAAACAAAGCAACTCCCTGAAGTTATCTGGATGCCATCCTCCTCTTTTGATCATCATTGAGCCCCAAATCTATAAAAATCCTTTCAAAGCACAACAACCAATTTTCCACCTCTATCGTATCCTCTGTTCCTAGAAAAGGCTTCCCTCCTATCTTAGCGTAGTCTCCGCTCAACTTAGCATAATGGTTAACTATCGAAACTTTGAAAACTCCTACCCCTGTAACATCTCCTCTTACCACTCCAGTTGCAATTCTAACTTGCATCATGTTTACAAAAAACTGATTCATAGCTCCTATGTCCATTTGTGAGACTCCATCACCTACATTCTCTACTTATGCCTGACCTTGGGTTCTCCTTGTACTAAGTCTGGCATTTCCTTTGGTGCCCTCCCCTCCTGGGTTAACTCATCGTCTTCTAGCTTCCACATCAGTATTCAAACCTTATGAGATACGAAATATAACCTAACAAGGATAGGAGGCTAGAGATAAGCGTATACTTATTTATAGAAAATACAAGTACGTTACTGTAGCATTATCCCATTCCCCAATCTTACTATAATTCCTAAGGATTATGTTTTAGAAACCATTTTTAGTAAAAAAAAAAATATAAACCATGCTAAGATACTAAGTTGTAACATCCCATATCATGAGGATAAAAGCTAAGCGCTACAGATGCTGCAGTCATCCATAGTATTAACTTCTGATGATAAACTATGGTAGTGATAATGGTATCCATAATATCAAAAGCATTTGAATATGAACAAAATCATAGATTTCCAAAAAATTGTAACGATCTCGAATTTTGAATCAAATTTAAATTAATAATTAATGTAAATTTTGGAATAAATTTTGAAGTTATTTAAAATTTACCTTAAAATTTGAATTTGAAGATTTTATTTGTATTTAATAAATAAATGACTTACAAAATGTTGATATATAAAAACTTTAAAACAAAATATGCAATTGTGTTAGATATAGAATTAAATACTTAAATTTAAAATTTATAACAATAACCATAATAACTTTATAGATATGTACACTTAAACAATACTAATAAAAAAAATAAAATAAACAAAACAAAGTAAAATATAAACATCTTCTATGTAAAAGATGTAGGCTGTAAAAAAAGAAATAGGAAGTAGGACAAAGCAATGGAACAAAACATATATATGAATTAACTTGCAAAAGAAAAGAAAGAAAAATACATTCAAGTATATCTGGTATAAGTATGAAGACAAGACGAAAGGAAAGATATCTATATATACATACAGGAATGCAAGTGTAAGTAAGACAACAATATATATATTCAAGTTTGCAAAACAAAAGAAGTACAAGCTTATAAAATCAAACGAAAGATAAAATAAAGGATGTAGCCTGTAATAGGTTATGCAGGCAAAAGAAAATAAGAACTTGCAAAGGGAATATCATCTCAGCCAAGTAAAGGAGTGCAAAGCAAGTAAAAGAATAAAGTTTGTAAAGGAAGACAAATCAAAAGAAATAAAATAAGCAAATTTGTACAAAGGCAATTGATGCCATATACTCTCAGCCGAGCTAGAGAAGATGCAGGCAAGTAAAGGAATCAACAAGTACAACAAAATATTATCACCTGTACACTTTCTTTTATAATATCAGCCTTGTTTCATCAGGTGGACATTCGAAAGCTAAGAAAAAAAATATGTATATATTTGCAAAGTACAAGCAAGATATTACCACTAGCACAAAAGCAAGATTTAGCAGCCATGCTTAATTGTACCAAATAATGTTACATCACCTGTACAAGTATCTTTAGCCATGTTTTGCATTGTTCAAACTATACATCACCAGTAATCTCATTTTTCCATATATCAACTTCCCACTGCATTTCAGCTCGTTCATTTAAACCAGAAAATGAGTAAGCTTTTTCCTTTTACAAAATTTAAATAACAATATAAATCAAAACAAATGACTTCAAACCAGAGAAATCAAAGAGGGATTCTTCAGCTTGCAATGTCACAGTCTGTTCTTTCTCCTCTGTTCTTCAAAAACAAAGTGAGTAACATTTTTTCTTCAAAAATTTAAGGGATTGAATTTGTGCAAGTGAAACTGAGAAATGTATGTGTGTGCACATATAATTATCTGTATATAATATATATTTATGGGAAGATTGAAAATAAGTATGCAGGCTGTTGTTTAAAACACATCTGTTCTTAGTTCAAACTCAAACTGTTTGATTCAAAAATCATTTACCCTCTTTCTGATTTATGATTGAACTTCAGATTCAAACAAAAGATGTTTATATCATTGTAAACTAAGTTTAAAAATTTAGTTAAGGTTTAAACAACTTATAAATTTTCTCTAGAAACCCAATATGCTGAACAAACTCAAGATTTGCAAATTTTCGAACTTCTCTAATCATAGATTCGGGTATCTAACTAAAATCCATGCTGAAAATGATGATTTTTAAGATGGGTTTCGTAATTTATAGTTTGGGATTAAGGGTGCAGTTCTATTTTTAACAGAAAATGGTTATGTGAGGATTTCTGGTGATCTTCTTGATCATGGAGGTCGGGGTTTCCTCCGGTTGTAGTGGAGTGATAAGAGACTTCGGCAAAAATGTCAGGGAGTCGATCGAAGCACGGTGGAGGTGGTGGTTGTCATTTTTTGTCTGGAACCCTAATTTTAGTGACGTATAATGTTTTGGATCGTGCGCCTTCTCTAGTTGATCGAGTGCTTCGGGGGTTTGGGAACGCGTAGAGGAATGGAAGGTGAGTCAGTGGCCGAGGTCGCACGAATTCCGGTGGACGAGGCGTCGAGGAAATGGCGTTGACAGGTTTGTGGGGGTTCGACAGTGTAGCGTTTCCAGGTACGTTTCGAGTCTCTAATTTCGACTTCGAGGTGGAAGAAGCGTTCAGGTGGTTGGCGTACGTTCTGAAGTCGGTCGTCCACATGCTCGAAGTCACGGTGATGGTCGCAGTTGATCGGAGTTATGGTGCATGTGCACACGTGCTCGGTGGAGATAGCTTGTTTGTCGCCGTGTATTGGATTTGGGGAAGAAGCAACACGACTCGAAGTCGTACACGAGAAAATGAAGCTCGAGCTCGAAGTTGAACTCGAGTTAGTTTGGCATGATACCGGGTCAATTTTTAACACTTAAACAAAAATTTGAAATTTAGAAGGCTCGGGTAAGTTTGGGGAAAAACTCGAAGTTGTCTTCGGGTAGAACGAGGTTTGGCTCGAAGTAGGGCCCGGGTGGTATAAAAACAGTTTTCAAAATTTTAAAACAAAATTCAAGTTTTAAACAATTTTAACTTATTCTTTTAAATAATTGTTTTATTTAAATATGGGATCGGTTTAAGGTTTAAAAGTAAATTATTTAAATTAAATTAAGTTTTAATTAAAGATTTAATTAAAAGGGTTAAATTATTAAAGATTTAATTTATGTAATTGAATAAATTAATATGATAAATTAATTGTTTAATTAATTAAAGGTTAAATTTAATTTAATGAAGTTGATTAAGGAATGATAATTAGTCAAGGAAAAATTAATTAGAGTAATTAATTAAAGATAATTAATTAAATGGTGAATTAGATAATTAAAGATTAATTGTTTAATAATTAAAGGTTGATAATTAAAGGTTAATTAATTTATTATTAATGGTTAATTAGTAAATGATTAAAGAATAATTAATTAAAATAATTTGTAACTTATCGATGTTGATTAACCAGGATTAGTAATTCATAAGAAATTAATCTGATTTGAATTAATCAGACAATTAACAGACCTTACTTATGAATGTTTGGGTTCTATTGGATGATTTGATTGTTTGATATCCCTGATATATGATGCTTTGTGATACATCCTGATTTATGTTGTGATCTGTAATTTACTTATCTGTGATATATATCTGTGATCTGTATATGAACGATAAGCGTGATAGTTAATACCGCTTATCGACTATATTCCTATATTCTGATCTGTGATAATTGTATGATGTTGCACTACTGTGTATAACCCCTGGACTACACCATACACACACAAATATGGATTTCACGAGGAAATCGGTTAAGTCACAGATAATTTAAATTTAATGTTTTTGAAATTAAAGTTTAATTTCAAATTGATTTTGAAAATGGATTTGGGTTAAACGGTAAAGCTTTTGAAAAAGGTTTTCACAGATAAAAGCTATTTTGAATAACTCGGTAAAATCTCCAATTTAAATAATTCAATTTGAATTTGAATTCGATATTTGGAATTGAATTCGATGATTGGAAATTATGGTTAAAGTTATTATAAACAGGTTTGTATGAATTTAAACCATTTTAAAGGTATGGTTTTGGGAATTTGAATTTAACCCAAGGATTTCAACTCGTATAAATGAATCAGATTTCCAAAATGAAAACTGTTGTTTTCAAATGATAAACACTTTTAGATAAGAACTGAGATTCCAGTTAATTAGGGGAATTTCAAGATTGAATGGAGAAATGATTTTCCTAAGTTATGAATGAATTCTTTTTGAAAGCTATGAATTAAATCTGTTTATTTTTAACAGATTTAGATTGATGATTTGTTTAAATCAAATTGAAATGAAATTGTTTTGAAGGCTATAAGTTAAATCTTTGATTTAAAGATTTAACGAGTAAATCAAATTGAAATGAAATTGTTTTGAAGGCTATAAGTTAAATCTTTGATTTAAAGATTTAACGAGTTAATCAAATTGAAATGAAATTGTTTTGAAGGCTATAAGTTAAATCTTTGATTTAAAGATTTAACGAGACAATCAAATTGAAATGAAATTGTTTTGAAGGCTATAAGTTAAATCTTTGATTTAAAGATTTAACGAGTTAATCAAATTGAAATGAAAATTGATTTGGAAAATCTGTGAATGAATCTTTTGTTTAAAGATTAAAATGTGAAAATTGTTTAAACCGTTAAAGGTTGTGAAAATGAATCTTTTTGTTTAAAGATTGAAAATGGTAATTTGTTAAGCCATTTGAAGAAAGGTTTTGGGTAATAAGTTGTGACTTAATTGAAATCCCATTATCCATTTGTTTTTGAAATATCGTGCTCACTATTCGGTTTAGCTGGGAAAGGACCTTTGTGTCGTATAACCCATTCCGAATATGTGATACGTCGTTATGGATAGCATTTGAAGACCGGTGATGAAGACCGGGTATTTGCGAGAGCGATAGGATGACCTATCGATTGTTTCTGCACCGAGTCGCGCCGGTATAGAAACTCCCTAAGTGATGGGAAATCCGATCGGGATTGTGAATATCCGGATTGCAAGGACTTCTTTGGAAGTACCTTCGGTTCTGTTCGAGCCCAGAACAGACTTGTATAGATAGTATGTCTGACATTACAAATTGAGATATAAAGCCGATTTCTTTCAAATATATTTCTGTTGGTGGCGGAGAATTTATTCTCTTAGCTTAACACCCATCTCTGAGACGTACGAGCTCAGAGGTTATATAGTTGAAGGTTATTAGCAATATATTCCCAATTTGGTAAATTGACATACTGAGTGTTGCTGTGAAATGATCATTGTGTTGATTATTTGTGATAGGATCATTTATTTGATCGTCAATCCTGGTGATCATTTCTATGATCATTTGTTGACCCAAAGCATGGCTTTTGTATAAAGTATGTTTTTGTGGACGTGACTTCGTCGAGCCTCACACCCCGGAAATGGTCAAAACATGAAAGATGCGGCAAGGTTATGAGGGGTAGCGCCCTTTTGGGTATGTGCATTTCCTTCTGGAAAAGGGTGGTATCATGGTATGGAGCCCAGATACTTACTCATGTTGAAAACACTTTATGATTGTGTGAATTGATTACGAGCGCTCGGTGAAAGGTCCCAAAGGACCGGGGGATGGCATACTCGGTCAGTTGTTACTCAGTTAGGGGTAACCCGGCCTTGTGTTGGCAGAGATCCGGTTTGGTTCTCGGGGACGTCCTTCCAGAGGCGTTCTCATGTGGCAATGGGAAGTTCCTTGGCCTGACCATTTGTTGGAAATCCAAAGAAACAATACGAGACTTGTACGGTTTTAGTTGTAGAACCTACCATGGAATGTGGCGGTAACCTGCTATTGAACATGGTAGCTATAGTAGGCATAGTTCGAAATGTCTATGCTGGCTAAGATTTATATCTTTATTTTTGAAATGATTTTCTCTACACTATGCACTAGTAATAATATCAAATGTTCTTTTTAATACGTATTAAGCATCTTTGACTATCATAAGGAGAAATCTCCTCCGATTCTGCGTTTGCATTGTGTGTGTGTGCGGGAGGCCTTATGGTAGTCTCATTTTTAAAAAAAGCATTGCGAATTGACTTTGAAAATCTTTTGTTGAATGTTTTAAAAGATAAACTGTTTTTGTTGCTCACACCAGTCCCACGACTGATCCGGAGTTTATTGTTTCTTTCCTAAACTCTGGGTGCTCATTATTTTCTACACGAGCAGTCTAGAGTTGGGTTTTTCAGATAGTCAGGTTTAGTAGATTATCTAGAGTTAGTTCAGTCTTTGGATCGCACCAGTCTTGCTCGTCTTGGTGCATCGTTATTGGGAGTTCGAGCTATTGCTGGATTGGTTCTTGGAAATGGAGTTGCAGTTCTCGGAGTTCTCTTTTGAAGACTATCTTAGAGTTATATTGTTCCGCTGCTAGATGTTATCTATTTTTCTTTTCCGCTGCTATTTTATTGTATCATATCTCTGATGTATATTGATATCTATTGGATCATCTGTTGTATCAGATATTGTATCAAAGCTGTATATCAATGTATTATTCTTTTATTTCCGCTGTGTTGTTTACTTAATGTTGTTATAAGCTCCGGCGAATCGGATTTGAACGGTCGAATCTATGGCATTCGAATACGATATGAAGTATGGATGTCGATTTTCGAGCGGGCAAAATCCGCGTCGTCACAAAAATTGTACTGATCGCATTTCGAAATAAATTCATATTCAAGTTACATAATCCCATATCATTTCCCATGTAAAGATTAATTATAATCATTACAAAAATACACCAAGAGCAACATATGAAGATGCCCCATTGGTTGATCAAAGCGATATAGTATATCATATCAGACTTAATGCATAGCAAAAATAAACAAAAACAATCTATAAATCCTAGTTAGCTATCTGCTAGCAACCTACTCGTCTCTGGAAGCTTTATTCGCCAAAAGACTAAAACCTGAAAACGTTAACCCTCAGCCTTCTCAACTTGATTTTGAGTACCTCAGAATTATAGGGGAAACAAAAACTTCGAGTCAAACATAAAGCCTGGTGTGAATAATCCTGCTACATCTCTATTTTACTGATATTAAGTGAGACCACGCCGCTTATGGGAATGAGTTTTCCCTCACTAATATCCTCTTTAAAACATATATTTAGCAAATCCTTTCTTGCAACCAAACTGGTTAATCAAACTGATTATATCAAAATAGTAATATCCTTTATGTTAATAAATGGAGTATATGTCCATAAAATGGTTAATAAGTATACTTTCTGTCCACGACATAATAACAAGGCCTGTTATGCTAAAAAATGAACTATCCATCTATAAAACATGGCTGATTGCCCATAAACGGGACTAACTATCTAGATCAAAATGGACTAACTATTTGAATCATTTTCTTAGGGTTAACTACCCTTTTTCTTTTGCTTGTAGACCTTTTCAAAATGATTTAACCTTTTAAATCTTATTTATACAAGGTAAAATATATTCTTAGCTTTACTCTAAGCTATTTTCTCATGATATATATATACTTTACTCAAAATAATGTTGATGAATTTTAATAAGGATTAGCTATCCATCTAAAACAAGTTAAAACCCTTTTTAACTTGAAAGTACTTAGGCTTTATTTCCTATTTAATACATTCGAAGCCTTCGTTCAAAAAATTTTAAACAACCCTTTCGAAACCCTTAAAGGTAACCTTTCAAAACCATTGAAAGTGACCGTTTTGAAACCATTAAAACCCTTTCAAAAACATAGGAAAAACCCTTCCTTTCAACCCTTTCGAAACCCTGGGGAACCACCCCTTCCGAAACCATTCGTTAAAACCTTTTAAAACAGTCAAAACTCAATCCTTTCGAAAGCACTTTGGGTTCAATTTAAAATATGTGAAAACCTTTCAAAACCATTCAAAAATTTACCCCTTCGAAACCTTTGAAAAATGTCTTGGTCAAAATCATTTGGATTCTGCCTTCAAGTAGAGCAAAAGAATCTAAAACCCATTAAAGTCGAAAGCATCTATTTCGAAACCATTTAAAACTATCTCTTTCGAAGCCATTTGAGTTTTACTTCAGTTAAGAAAAAGGGTCTTAAAAACATTTAAACGGAAAGCATCTGCTTCGAAACCATTTCCTAAGTAAAGAAGTGATGCTGTCGAAACCATCCCTTTCGAAAGCATTAGAGATGTGGCCAAAATTTTAGAAAACAAAGTAAACACCACTTTTGAAACCATCTGGGTCGAAAGGTAGAAAAGGCGGTAAAAAGGCTTCGACTTAGTTGAAAGCAGCCATTTAAAACAATAGCAGAACCCAATCGAAACCATTCCTTTTAAAACCATTTGATCTAGTCGAAAGCTAACTAAGTCGCAAGCATCTTTGTCCAAAGCAAGCGGCACATTTTTGATTTAAAAGCAAAGTACTGGCTCAACGCCTTTTGGAACCAAGTTTCGACTACATACCTCTCGCCTTCTATCCAATTCACTACGTACCAATACGTTGATACCATGTGCATTGGTTTTGATGGTGTTGATGGCAGAGGGACCTAATCGAAAGCCAACCAAGGCAAAAGCAGGTGCCAAAAGCATTCAAATAGGGAAAAACATGTAGCAAATAGTTCTTTTCACCTAGCTTGCTTTACGTTTCAAATTTTGATTGGTTATCTCTTTCTTTACATACTATAGTTTTTCAAAAGTGCGGCCGACTTTCAGAATGAACAAATTTAAATTATTTTGCAAAAAGCCCCTTCTCCTTCCTTAATTATATAAAACATTTAAGTCACATACCTTAAATAATTTCATATAACGGTTAAAACACTTAGGAAAAATTTACAAAATTTCCAAAAAATCTCTTTTTATAGGTTTTCCAACATATACAAATTTCAGACCCAAATCTTCTAGAATTTTAACTGAAACTGATTATTAACCCAAATTAACATTTTTTTGCTAGAAAATTCATATAAATTACACATAATCTCAGGAAATTTCAAAAATTTAAATCCATCTCTAAAATATTATTTATGATCTTCATAAAACTTGGCAAGGTATTTGGATGTCATCTTATAGGGTTTTCACCTTAAAACATATCATAAAATCAATATGAACATACATAAATCATCAACATGTATATATAACCATTCCATCATTCAAAAACATGGCAAATCAATGCAAAATATTGGGCATTGATCTAAATACCAAAAACACAATCAAAAATGAGATGTAAACATTATTCACCTTAGCTTTAGAGATTAAAGAGGTCGAGATGTGAATGGATTTGATTTGAATTAGCTTCCTCCTTAGTTTTTCTCTATCTTCTTCCTCTTTCTCTAGCTAATGGTGGTCGGCCTCCTATTATAAAATTTTTGATGAAATGAAAATGGACGTGTAGGGGTTTACAGCCAAGGGTTTACCTCTTTCCTATTTTACCCCTCCTCTATTTCAATTTAAACTTTTATTTTAATTTATTGTTTAAATGGCATGGATAACCTTTAATTAAATCAAATCTCAATCCTCTAGTCAACACATTATTTTTATTTAATTTATCTAATTACATATCCTAAATAATGTTACCAAAAATCGAGGGTGTTACACTGTGCAAGCTGATTTGTAGTTATTGTAGAAAATAATATTAATTGTTCTTATTTGTTCGTAGGAGGTAGGACCTTTCAAAACACTAAGGAGCATGGGTAGGTAAAAACTTTCTCCTGAAGTTGGATGTGCATAGTACATACGACCTATTTTACGCCCCTTTTCACGGCATTTCCCACTTCTAGTTTTCTTCATCTAAACCTATTTCATAGGGAATTCTTTATAAGTTAACTCCCTTGCATCATCATGTTTTTCTATTTATGGACATCCATGCAGTAAAAATTGTTTTATCTATGTTAAATCTAGTCACAATCTCATCATTGTTGCCTGCATCTCTAAATATGACGAAATGCTCTTCAGGCAGGTGAAATTGCAGTCTTTCGACCGAAGGTGATCGAAATTGAACCTCAAATTTGTACATCCTTCAAGATGCTTCTGAGGTGATAAATAACAACAATCTAAATATTTTTTATCATCTTTGTTTTCTAGTTTTTGACATGTATCACCTCCATTTGTCGTATCAAAACCATCGCACGATCTAGTCCTTTGTTTATGTATTTAAATAAATACTTGATTGCTCATGTGTGATTACAAACCTCAACATTGATGTGGGCTTAATATTTCACAGTCAAGTCAAGATTGTGTGAAACAACCAATCGTTGTCAAGTGTTACTCCGGTGTTAGTTGTTATGGAACGATGGGTTTACATTGCATGTAAATGGGAAAACCTTCTTCGTCAAAGGAAGTGTTGGATCGAAATATTTTGGGGTGGTTCTTTTTACAAAGACCATCATACATGCATTGGGATTGCGCATTTGTGGAACCACATGGCCCGTGGACCATAAACCACACAACGGCACTATAGGCACTTGGATCTTCTTTCTTAATTGGTATTTCAGTATAAATAATTTTATCAACATCACTTGGTGTTTCTAGTTTATCATTTCCATGGAGGAAGAGCAATATATGAGCATGTAGTAGAGCACTATTTTGGAACTCTATGGGGTAAAGAGCTATAAAAGAAGTAATACATTAGAAACTAATACGCTATGTATAACTAAATAGCAATTAAAAAATGGAATATGAAAGTGATTTATTACGTACCTATTGTAGCTTTTCCAAAATGATCATTATCACATAAATCGCTCATAAGTTGTTTGTAGTTTGGTATGGAAGACTCTAAAGATCACTTATGGTCTATCTTTCAGACGCTGATTGTTAAGTAATACTGACTGTATTTTTGACCATTTCACATTGCGTGTGAATGTGAGGGAAATATCTAGAGGTCCACACCAATGACATATTGCAAGTGCACTTAACAGTTCTGAACCATATACCGTGGACCACTAGTAAAGAAGAAGGTAGTATGGTTCTTCGACTTATTGATCTTGCAAAATTATCTCTTAATGTAATTGCATCTTGCAAGCCTTTATATAGATCTGATCATATATATTTTTGGATTGTGTCTATACAACCGAACGCGCTCATCTTCCATATTTGAATATGCATCAACAATGTGTTTTTGTAGTAGTCAACCACCACATATCAAACTTTGTCGTTTTCCTTCAGGTGTTGCAGGCGAAAAGTGTGAAATTCTCTTTTTGTTAGAATTGTTCTTTTGTAGTCTTTTCTCTTTTCCAAATATCGATATTCAATATTTGAACGATACACATCCTCACTTAAGGGAAAAGAAGAAGGTATTGCATGGCTATGAAACTGGGATGATCATCATGTATTCTTTTCAGAACACCATTTTTATGCCTAAGAACCACATCTATATGACATCCTGTGTTCATTTCACGATTTGCAGATAGTGATGCAATTTCAAAACCTATTGGTGGATTGTATTGTCTACCATCGTAAGATATTTTCTCCATATTGTTACATTTTGTTCATCCGATACATTAAATCGATCTCTTGCCATTTAAAACATTTTGGCAAGTTTATTTGTTTCATCAACATCTTTTTCAAACCTTCAACAATGTATGGATCTAAATCCTAATTTTTTTCCCTTTCCACTAGCATGTATTAAATGATTAACTTTATTGTCTGTATTGTAAATGTAAAGTTGGAAGAATTTTGGTGTATCATCCACAAGAAGCAAAGATCCAATTAGATGAAGATTTTGTCCATTTAAATGGAAAATATAAGGACCTATACTATCACTAACAGAGTTATCTACACGTCTTCCAATAATTGTGAATGTGAAAATTGAATTATATACATGGATTTGAGCTTTAAATTTAGCTGCTATAGGTTCATCTCTATAACCAAGCAGCCATTGTAAGAACTCTAGTGGATGTGCATACAGTGGCAATTGCACTTTTCCATCCTGATAGCAAATTGAGAACTTAGGATCTTTCGACCCATTGGTCATGTTAGTTCGTTCTTCATACCGAACCATTACAGTGCAGTATGTACACTGATATGTTGGTGAACCAAAGCTCCAAGCCATAAAAATATGTCCTACATATTATAAGCATGAAGGAAAATTTAGTTTTTTGTAAGTGGAAAATTAATTTCATCAATGTTTAATTACTATTGGTTACTTTGTACAGAGGTGACAAAAATGTCATTTTCAGATGAAACCGAGGCAGATGTACTAGGCGATGCTTCTAGAGGAACTGCGTTTATGTTCACATGTTCAGATAAGGGGGAAATCCAGGAAGTTGATGCAATGTCCATTTTAGCATTGGAGTCTAAAAAAGACCAATTAAATTAAGCATGGGTTAGGAATAAAGCGTAAAGCTAAGAAGTATTTTGAATAAATTGAGCTACTTTTACCAATATTATAGTTTCCAATGTTACCTGACTCAACACTTGCTAAACTAGGATACTTTTTCCTTCTATTTTTCCTTCTATTTTGCAGACTTCTGCGATATCGGCTTCTCCATTGATCTAATTTAGTTAATTAATGACGTATGTCAATGCCAAGGATTATAGGAAAATGACGAAGTGCAATATCACCACTTACCAACAATGCGACTGGAACGCACAATATTTGGGGTTTTGACCCTTTACGTTCCCATAGGTCACCACTTGCGCAGTTGTAAGCAATACCATCACTGCTTACATATGTTAATTGGGTAATACATGTGACTAGATTCTTTTTCAATTTAGCCTTTTTTCCCTCAACCACCCAAGAGAATGTCATTCGCCTCGCTTTAGCCATCTTGCTGCATGTTGTAGTCGCACCACCAACGTCAAAAAGCTAGTGTTTGAATAGGAGTTGAAACCTATACTAACGTAGTATAATATGTGGAAGATAGAATTCCGTAAATTAAGGATAAGCCATGAGCCAAAATATTAATTTCACATGAGAGGACTAGTAAGACATAGTTCAGACCCATTATCCTGTAGTTTCTACATAGTTAAAATTATGTTATAAATATTAATTTACATAAGTCATTAGCTTGTTTTTTAATAATTTTACTCCACATGCTTGAACTAATAATTGCATAGATTTTTATGAAAATGAACTATGCCAGCACAATCATGCAAGAACAATAGGTCTAGGTTTTATGAAATCACGCAGCAAAGAAAAATTATGGAGATAAATACATTGAAAATGAGCAACTACATAATAAATCCACTAAACTAAATAAAACAAACATGCCCAATAAATTAATGGTTGTAGTTATATAATTTAATACTAGTACATTTTTAAGTTCTTTAGTTGTATAATGTCAAAACATATATCTATGGAATATAATTCCTTTAGATTGGTCCTTTTTCAAGCACTAAATGCGCTTTCGTAATTTTGAAGCGCATAAAATATGAAGCCTTAATGATAACAAATAATTTTAAATCATAACATCATTATCTAAAATATGTTACCATTAATGTTTTTGTTTGTTAAACATTTTGAAATATGTAAAGCAATAATAAGTATGACTGATTCATGAATTGGAATTCAGTATACATTGATGATTTCAGTGATTGATTGGAATATATTTTAAAAAAAGGATCTATGAGTAAACAATGTCACATTTCTTATTAATTTTTCAAAACATATATCATATCCATGGATTTGGTTCAAAATGTGCTATAGAGTATTTGAAAATTTATTTTCAAAAGCACATAAAATATTTTCACATCAAGCATTTATTTTTTAATTTTAAAATATGAAAAAACTTAAAAAAATATAAATAATTTAATACAAAAATAGTTTTCTCACTTCGAAAATTCACTGAAAGAAATCGATTTCATATTTTATGTTGCATCGTGACATCCTTTATTTCTTTAATTTTTTCCTGCAAAACAAATAAATGATTTCCATTCTTAGTTTTGTTCCATGCTTTAATAACAGTTGTTTGAAAGTCAGGTTCAAGAACCCATGAATTAAAAATTTTAAAATTTGTTTTTCCTCTCTTGTCCACTCCACGAAGATGAATAATTTGAGGGGAGTGATCTGAAAGGAGAGGTGGGGGAAGGTAGTTGTATAGGAGAGGCCATTTAAGAAGGGCATTTTGATTGGAGAAAGTGTGATCAATTCTAGAAAAAGTCCTGATACCATTTCTTCTTTTATTATTCCACGAGTATTGCATACCCACAGTTCTAACCGTAACAAGATCAGCATCTATAAGTGTTGTTTTAAGTGGTTGTATCTCACTTAGGGACAGAGGATTCCCTCCAACTCTATCAGAGAGGCTATAACAGCAGTTAAAGTCACCTAATATTAACCATGGAGTGTGGTCTGCCTGAGAGCAGGAATGACAGCATGTAAGGTGCTTCTTGCAGCAGCAGAGTTGGCTGCATATATAATGGTAACATAATATGATGTATTATCAGTGATGTCCTGTGCACGACAGTGTATCATTTGGGTAGTGGAGAGGATTGGAGTTATTTGGATATGAAGGGGATTGTATAGAATCATTATCCTCCCATAAGGAGATCCATTCAGATTGTGTATTAGCTTCCACTCAGGTTTTATGTATTCAGCTGCCTTGAGAGTCAGTGGAAGATTTAATTTTGTTTCAAGTATTGCCATTAGCGACAATTGATGTGAACTAATGAGTTTTTTACATTGATCAAGCTTGATCATGTTGTGTCCCCCTCGAATATTCCATGCTCCAATGGTAGACATCATTAGAGGTCACGGGCATTGAGCATCTCTATCTTCATTCTCCTAGTTACTGCATGCTTCGAGGACAAGTAATTTGGAATAGTTGCTGAAAGCGGGGTGTCTTCATTGTCAGTTGTTCCATCTTTTGGGGAGGTCTGTTGTGGCTGAGAGGGTAAGGTTGGAGAGGAAAGAAGAATGGGTGGGAAGGATTGAGGAGGTGATTTGGGAGGAGGTTTATAGGCCATAGGTGGTTTGATGTTGGAGTAAAAATGAGGTTGAGTTTGATATTGCTTGTGTGGTGTTACAGTTTCAGGTTGATAGGTTGGGTCTGTTGTGCATGTATTTCCTTCATTGTGCATGTTATCATTTGTTTCATCAGTTTTCCTAATTTTCTTGCTTTCACTCTTCTTGATTTTCCTACTTCTCGTGCTTGAACCTTCTTCATTTTCTTTATCTTTATCTGTTCCACCTTCAATAATTCCTTTATTAATTGCTAATTTGCCTTCTGAATTCTGTTCTTGCTGCTCAGTTTGTATTGTGTTTGGTATCTTCACTCTTTTCATACTTCTGTTGCTTTGTTCCCATTCTTTTATTGTATTTTGTGCTTCACTTGTTGTTTTTTTCTTGAAATTCCCTCAATTCTTCACCAGTTTCTCCATTTACTTTAACATTTTCATTCTGCATTTCTCTCATAGTCTCAGTATCATCTAGTTCAAGGAGAGCATCAAATTTATTTGATATCTGGATATTTTCAACTAACTCCTCAACTACTGATTTCTCATTTTTCTTTGTTCTTATTCCTTTGTCCATATCCACTGGTGAAGAATGACTATTATCTGCTTCATTTTCAATGTTAAATTCTCCATTCTCTTTACTAATTTCACATTGCTCATTTTCCTGCTCTATTTTATCACCCTTTTCATTATTATGTTCGACATCAACTTTGTTCATTTCTACTTCAATCTCCTCTATTTCCTTTTCCCCTCTAATTAGTTCCTTCTCTGTCTCCTTTATTACATTGTCTATTTTCTTTCTATTCACTCTTTGCCAGTTCCTAACATTCTGATTTTGGAAGGGAATGAATTTTTTATTACCGTGGTCAGTAATTTCAGTATCCTCCTTGTTAACCTTCCTGCCATTTTTCCTTATTTCTATCACTTTATCTGTTTTACTTTTATCGTTAACATCACAGCATTCTGTTGTGTGTCCAAATTTTTTGCACAGCACACATACATCTGGCCTCCATTGGTACTGAACATATATTTTCTGAAAGCCACCTTCTACAAGTTTAACCAAGAAATCATCTGGTAACTTCTTGTCTGGTTTTGCCTCTATTAGGCATTTTGCATAGCTCAATCTATTTTGTTTCTCTGTCATTTCATCCATACACAGTAATTTGCCTAGATGACTACTTAGCCAGTTGATCCCAAGTGGCGACCATGCATATAAGGGGAGATTATACAAATGTACCCATACAGGAACCGCGGTGACAGAGCCAGTGATATTACTGACTGCAGCATCATAAGGTTTAATGATGAACATTTTGTTCTTTATAATTACTGGGTCACTCTTCATCATAAGAGAAGTTAAACAAGAATACTATACCATCAGATTTAACTTTGACAGATCCTTTAAGCTTCCAGATTAACTTAAGCTTTTGTATGACTGCCGTATATGATAGTGGCTTGTCTAAGAAGAAACCAACTAAGGTATCATTCCAGATCATGGCTCCAGCATCTAGAACATCCTTCGGTGGCACTAACATATTATCTTCATGCTCACGAGTCAGATCAACAGGGATGTACTTCCCAGCATTCTTTAGTTTGTGCTTAAATAGAGAAGTCCATTTCTGTTCACCTTGAGATGGTAGGGATGGGACAATGGTTTGGGCTGAAAGAGGCAATAAAGGAGGCCTAGAAGGAAGAGGATCAGGGGGGACTGGTGGCGGAGGGACAGGAGGAGTAGGTACTGTGATAGAAGATGAAGGTATGACAGCAGTTGTTGCGGAATCCAAGGAGGGTAGGGCTGGCTCGAAAGGACAGAGGGGCGTATGATCAGAAGAGGACGATGGTAGGACAGAGCTGATGGGGTTGATGGAGATGGTAGTTGTACTATCGGGGAAGATATTAGGTACGTAAGGGGCATGGGGAAGGACATGGGGAGCAGGAGTAGACATGAGTAGGCTTGATTTTTTGGGGAAATGAAGTGCAAACCATATAATTATTAATTTAAATAACATTGAGAAACTTAAAATTAATTTAAAACATAATTTACCAATTACTAAATATATTATTAGAATAAAAAAACAAAAAAAACAAAAAAACAAACAAAAAAAACAAAAAAAATTCATTTATTAATTAAATTCCAAAACAAAGATTATCTATAATATATATACAAATATGTATATACATTATAATTAAAAACATTTATTTTAACTTTTAAAAGATAAAAAAATCACAAATTAAATATTTATTTAAATCAGATTATTAAACCAATTCATATATTATTAATAAATTATCATCAAATCAATTTAATTTTATATAAAGATTATTAAATTGATATTGTCAAAAATTCCGGGATATCACAAACTCTACTTCCTAACATGTGATGTCTTATTCTCAACGTTGATAGCTTTCATTTCATAATGTGTGATAGCTTCAAAATGCATAGTTTTAACTGCGATAACTTTAAAAGTGTGATAGCTCTATACTGCCAACTTTTGATAGTTTAACACTTTATCCATTCATGAAATTTTTGGGTATAACAGTTAATTATATGTTTATAATATAAACTATTAACTTAATAAGACAATAAATACATAATTTTTGTTGCACTAAAGTACACATAACATAAATTTTAATCTTGAAAAAACTGAATGGATAAATTTTGGAGTGAATATTTTCATACATGCTTTTGTATTTGTTTGTCCGGATATTAAATATTTATCCGTATTTTGGATATGAATGCAGATAGATTTCAAACTTTTTAAGTATTCGTTGAAAGACTTAATAAACACCCGACAGTAAAGTATGGATTTGGATTGGTTGTATTAGATATGATTATATAGTTTGGATTGGTTTGTATATGGTACGTGTTAACCTGCCTTGGAACCAGGCAGTGTGTGGGCAGATTTAACTAAATGGATTTCACAATTATCAAGGAAAGAATCCCGGAGAGATGATAGTTAGGCTCGGGAATCAAATATAAATAACGCTATAAAGCAATGTCCAAATGGATTTAGGTGAATAACATCCTGGAATATTCTAAGTATGGATTGGCACTTTCCTTGGGCAGGGGATCGGTATGGATCACTATGGCTATTTAGGACTTAGATCTAGAGAGATCGTTGATTGGTTTGCTGCCTTCGAACGATTTTGTATTTAGATAATGGTTCGATGAGATTGTGGACTTGGATGACAATCCGGTAAGGTCGTGGATTTGGAAAATGATCCGGTGAGATTGTAGATTTGGTTACTGAATTAGGATGGTTATGGATTTGATTAAAGAATCAGAATGATCGCGAATTTGGCTATTGACTCATAACAATCTTCAGGTTTCACTAACAACCCAGAGAGATTAGGGTTTTGGCATTCAACTGTTAACTCCTGGGATAATATGGGATGGCTCATAACAACAAGGTTGGCGAAGGATTGGAAAATTCGACCATCGATGGATTATGGAATTTGGTATTTACTTTGAAAACAAAACACACCTTACTACCACCAAACATGTTTTGAAGGGAAAATGTTAACCTACCTTTGAACCAGGCAATGTAAAGGCGGATTTAGCTAAACGGATTTCACATTTATCAAGGTAGGAAGCCCAAAGAGATGACAGTTAGGCTCGAAAATCAAATATAAACAAGGCTATAAGGCAATGGTCAAACGGATTTAGGCATATAACAACTTGAAATATTAAGTATGGATTAGTACTTTCCCTAGCCAGGGGATCATGGAACACTATGGCTATGAAGGACTTGGATCGGTAGTTCAACTCATCAGAAATAAGTTAATATATCCAAAAAAAACACCTAGGCATGTTCGTAGATAACTATGGAAGCACAACACCACTATTAAGAGGATCCACCAACTAAAATCAAAGGGCCCAATCCCCAATCTTAGGGGTCGGTATTGATCCCCAATAGGGGTCTATACCAATCTCAAATGCTTAGTCATTTAGGCTCGGGATTTTTTAGGGATCGGCTGTTGGTGTCGAAATTTTCTATGCAGATTTTCAGCTGGATATCTACACGTCTTCCCCTATAAATACAAAAGGCATGGCACACTCATAGGATCATTTTTCTGCCTTTAGTTTCTTAAATTCTATTGGCATTAGTATCAACTGTACTTGTAATCCTACTTATAAAAAAAGATTACTTGGAGTGGACATAGGTTGGAGTTTGTCAACCCACTATAATTCTTGCATGTTCATTTCTTACTGGTTTTAATTTGCATTCTTTCTATTTTATTCTCTACAATACTATGTTTGGGTATTAGTGCCATTATTACAGTCAACATTTTGGTGCTTTCACTAAGAACTACTTTCTCTTGTGGATTTGAAGGCGATTTGGAAGGTTGGACAGTAAAGGAATGGGTATACAATCAACCAAGAGAGATCTTACTGACAGGTGTCATCAGAGGGCAGCCAGAAGGCATCCTTAAGAGCTAACCAGCCATCTATCTACATAACTCAAGACGAGATGGAGGATGTGATGCATGCGATGCAGGAGAGGATGATGGAGGCAATGGGAGGAAATTATGTAGAATTTCCTTAAAAGGATGGAACAGACAGAAGCTACTGAAATCAGAACCGAGGACGAGGAGCAGGAACTAGCGAGCAAAGGAATAGAGCGGAGCAACTAATGGAAAACCCCAGACCAACCAAAGGGATCAGTACCGATCCTCCCATATGGGTCGGTATCGCATCCCAAAACTTTAAAGGCATGCCCCAGGTTAACCATGGCGGAAATGGTGTACCTCTAGTGTTTGTTGTTGGGCATGTTGCTATAGATCAGAATGTAGAAGCACAACCAGAGGAGTACATGCCGAAATATGCTCACGGAGCCAGGGCATGCTGGGAATCTGGATTGGAGGCCACCTATGGATGAGAATAAAAGATTTGTTGAGTTGATATGACGAGCGATTAAAGGAAGATTGCCTAATAGGAATTTGAAGGATGTTAATCAGAGTCCATTCACTCTGAACATCAGAAATGCTGGAAACCCACCAGAGTTCAAGTAACCAACACTAGATATGTATGATGGAAATTCAGATCGTACAATGCATTTGATGAGGTATATCAGGCATATGAAAGTGTTAGGGGATCGAAAGAGGTCATGGCTTGGTGCTTTCCCTTGTACTTGACGGATTTAGTCGCGCTATGGTTTAGGCAGCTAGAAAATGGATCAACAATGACATGGACTGAGCAGGTAGGCATGTTTATAGGGCAGTTTCGAAGTTCTATATTTTATAACCGAAGAACGTGATGAAGTTCTGTATAGTGAAACAGAGGACTGGAGAATCCATAAGGTATTATTTGATAAGGTTTAATGTGGTGGTTTCTTTAGTGGGTAGGTCAGAACCGTCGATGGTTTTGATGGTGGCAGTTTCTAGAGTTACTGATAAAACATATTTCAAAGTGGCATTGGAATGTGTAACGACCCGAAATTTTTGACCGCGAAAATTCCAGATAGTTAGGGAAAAGAAGAAGAGATAGAAGAAAAAGAAGAAACAGAAACACCAAAACATAGAAACCTCACAATCGCAGCGGATCAAAATATAATATCACATAAATAACAGTTTTACAAAGAAGAACTGTATCAGTATACTTATATAATTATACATCAGAGTCACAACCATTACCAATCACTGACAGTTTAAAACAACATGTCCTAGTTATACAATAACATATCACAGCGGAAAACACTCCATACGTTCCTGCCTTCCAGCTCGCCTCCTGAGTTCCAGAACGTCCTTACTTGAAAATCTGTAATACTCGGTCTGACCCGAGCATTACATCAAAGTAACACCCGGGTCAGGCTGGAAACCAGCGTGAGTAAACCCATCTAACATGAATGACCAAAGCATACAACTAATATATATAACCCGGGTAACTTGTAACAAATACAAAATTCACAAATTGTTATGGACATTACTTATTTCACTCACAAAATTCTAAGTACCAAAACTTAGATTAAATAGTCCAATTCATTTAAATCATTCCATTCTAGCCTATTGATTTCACATATCAATTTATAAAGAATCGAAGTGGTTTCGGGTATTTACTAATACCCGATCCGGTCTCTTCGAATTCAATGCCATCTTAACCTATGTTATTCAAGTGAAACACAATCCAACCTTTAAATACACGATGTCACAACTTTTATATAGCACTTCATCATCGACAGATAACCACAAAATCACTGATTAGGACAAAAATATCATATCACTAACATTTCACATCAGAAATGTCAAGCAGTCATTCATAAGCAAGTTAAATTACTCGCCCATTACTAACTCAATCAATTTTAATTACTTTAATAATTTATAATCTTGATTTCTTAACAATAATTAATTACAAATCATTAATTAATCACCCCCTAATTATCCTCTCTAATTACATTCAGTAATTAGCATTTAATTAATTTACCTTATTCGTTAATCAATCTTAATTAATCACATCCAGTAATTAATTATTCTTAATCACTTACCTTAATTAATTAATCAATTAATTATCTTAAATTAATCACATTAATTTATCTTTTCACAATCCCTAGTTAATGATCTTCATTAACTATCTAAAATTCTCTAATTTCTTCTCTAAGAAATTAAAGTTTCATTAACCGTTATTAAGTACAAAGTAAATAAATTCTTAATTTCCAATCAATTCATCTCTAATTACTTAATTAATTAATTCTTAATTACACTTGATTGCTTAATTTATCAATCTCTAATCATTAATTAATAGCCTTCATTATCTAATTAATGATCTTAATTACAAATTAATTTACCCTTAAAATAATTAACCTTTAGTCCTTAATCGTTTATGAATCGAGTAAATTAATTACCCTTAATTAATTTCTTAATTAATCCTTTATAATTAATTAAATTAATTATACTTAATTTCTTAAATTAATCAAATTTCATTTATCATGTTTATTTAAAATAAACTCTTTTAAAGGTAATAAATACTGAAATTATTTTAAACCCAAAATAATTCTGTTCTTAAATCTTAAATAAATTTTCAACTCGAAATACCCTTTAATTATATTAAATTGAAAAGGGTTGATAAACTGTTACTACTAGATCAAATTTTGAACCAAAAATTTGACTTGTAAAATCCTTCTTCGATAACCTACTATCTTAAAACCCGAGCCATCATATAACTTCATCGAACCCAAACTCGAGTTTCCCACATTTACTTCTTCCCGTGCATAACTCTTCGAGTTTTCCCCGAACTAGCTTCATCCTTCTCAACATTTAGCAACAACACAGACGTATCTTCTCTCGCGTGCACGATGCACTACCCAGCTCCGAGACAGGCATCCTACTGCTTCGAACATAACCCGAAGAAAAACTCTATTCCTTCATCAACAACCCCCTGAAACACAAGCACAAAGGTCTCGTGCACGTGCACGAGACGTTGACGAACTTCCGACCACCATCGACCCTACCTATTGATCACCGCCGACCTCCTAAATCTTCCCTGCCCAATAAAGAAGACTCACCGACGCTTAAACCCAAAAACGATATTCGACACCACTAGAAACGAATACCCCTTCAAGCATTGTCTCGTACTGCCACCATCGGTCACCAGCAACCACGCGCCGACGCCAGAAACATTGCTCCACACCCCACTATCTTATCCCCTTCCTCCGGCATCACTCGATGCAAGTTCGAAGGCACAATCACCCTACAATCAACCCAAACCCATTTACATCTTAAAACCCTAAAATCACCTCGCCGTGCCACCACGGTGAAAGGTAACACCTCCTACTATTTTTCCCCCAATCACCAAACATCAATCCAACTCCAGTCCCAACCCCGTTATTCCCGATCAACTAGTTCACCAGAAAAAGTCGAAAATACTAATTTCGTTCAACAATCAAAATCATGCGATTCACAAACCTAAAATTCACGATTTTATTTTTAAAAATCACTATATCAGATAATACATCAGGTTATATACTCGAATACATAATTTATTCAGATCAAAATTTTGATAAAATCGTGCATTTTACTGAAATTTTTATTTTTCTTAAGATATTTACCTGATATTTTTCTTGAGACTATTTTTAACACCAATACTTTGTTAATTCAAGCTCCCCTATTCATACATCAGTGCCTATACAAGATTATAAGATGAGATCATGATTTTTGTTCTGTTTTCCTGTCTGCAAGCATAAAAACAGGGATATATGCCAGGCATACATGTCTAAACTCACACATACATAAGATATATATAAATATATAAACATGCAGATGTAAACTTCAACATTCTCTCAACAACTATAGATATCCAAACGTGTCACAGATTCAAGATCAAGTGGGTAAGATTACTCACAATATTTGCAAAACAGAGGTAAGCTTTTAGATCTAAAACTGCTACTGATTTCAAACTGTTTAAGAAGAAAGATTTACCCACCTATGTATGAATCAGAGAAAGCCTGGGAACTGATATGCAGCTCGAACAGTAAGCTTAAATTGATCTGGAAACTTTGTTTATTGAGTTCCTTCTTATCTTCGAGTTTCCAGGTTGAAGATTTTGATTTGATTTGTTTTTTGGTTTCAATTTCCTGGTTTGTTGGATTTCAGGTTGAAGCTCTTCTCTGTTTTTTTTGAAATATTTACAGTTCAATTTTTTCTTTTCAGTTTATTTAGAGGAAGAAGAAGGAAGATCCAGAAAATAATCACCAGCCTAGTCCTTAAACACACTTTTTTTATTAAAGAAAGCTAAGGCCATTTGTAATTGCATGATATCTTTTGGCTTACACATGTCAATATGCATGCATACAAAGTGTACAAATGTTTTTTTATATTATATTTCCTATTTGTTTTAAATTTATATATGTTTTTTTTAAAATAAATTTCCTCTTATTCATATTTATAACTTTTTAAAGAAAAAGATTTTAAAACAATTAATAATCATATATATAAATATTAGTTGTAAATTTATTTTTAAAATGCCACTTAGAAGAAATAATTTGAAACCCTATATAATTTGATTCTTATAGGTTTAAGTCATTATTCCTTAAATTAATAATCACATATATATGTACACACACTTATAATTGTATATGTAAACACTTACAATTTTTATATCATAAAGTTTTCATATATCTATTTATATATTTTTATTAATTTACTACAAGAGTTATAAATTTTCAGATATTTATCATCCAACATTTATTATAACACAAATCCATATATATACATCCAGATATTATTAATTGCCAGAATTTATTTGTTCAATTTACAAATTAGATTTTCAATAAATTTAATCCTGTTAATTACCAATTAACAGATGTTCAAATATTTGGATTATTACATTTCTCCCCCTTTGAATCTTTTCGTCCTCGAAAAGGAACGAAGTCAGAATTTATTAAAATACTTAATATTAATTAAATAATTTTGATCATTTTTTTAAAACATTTTTAAACCTATATAATATTGCCAAAATAGTTACTTTTATAACTCGATGTTTCCATAAGTCCGTCTTTGTTCTCACAGAAATTCGGTCATACGTTGATCAGGCATAGGACTGAAGATCTATAATTACTTAGCAGGCCCATTTTCAACACCCAGTGAAAATACTTTAGAAAATAATTTTATTAAAAATATAGAAAACATTTTTTTGAAAATTGAGAGAATATCTTTGGTGAGAATGCTCTGGAAATCATCACCCCCATCCATGGTCGCAGTTAACCCGATGGTTACGTTGCCATCCCGACAAAATCCATAGATAACTGTAGGCCTCCGCGCCCCTCGATTACACCATGGAACCCGCTACAGATCGCAGGTACAACTGGGGTTACGTTGCTATCACAGCAAAAACCCATATAACTGTAGGCCTCAGCGCCCTCGAATTTCGCTGCCAAAAGAATGAAACTTATCCACTCCACTTGATCATAGATCGCAGTCTACCGATGTTACGTTGCCTTCCCGACAAAATCAAGCGTAGACCGTTGACACTCACCTCCATACGACTTCCGCTGCGGTCCACACAGTAGATCGCAGTGACATCGAGTTACACTATCGTTACAGCATAACCCAAATGCCTCTGTAGGCATCAGCGCCCTCGACTTTCGCTACCCAATAATCCTCAGGAACTAGTTTGTCCGGACTCCTCACAGGATCAACTTTAGAACCTCCCCCTTAGAGGCTCAAGGCAGTACCAACCTATGGTACTCCTGAGAAGTTCATCCCAAGGGAGCACCTTTTTCTCCAGAGCCATTTTCAAAACACTTTATACTATACACATGTAGTATTTTCCAAATCATACACCTAGTATGAATCTCAAACAAATCTCCTTTCTCAAAATCGATTATCCCAAAATCGATAATTCTCAAATTAGGCTTTTCCAAATTCCAATATATATTTTTTCCAAAAATCAAAAAGCCTTTTCCGCATTCATAGGTACCCAAAACCTTTTCTAAAATCATTCTCACAAGATCCTTTATACGTATATATATATATATATATATATAACTTCTTAAAACTTTGGAACTCTTCAAACTTGTATAAAACCCCTTTTATAATTCAAAAACTTTCAAAAACCCCTTTCTTCTGGCTATAGATTCAACAAGGGGAGATTTATCTTATATATAACAAAGATACAAAACTTTGTTTATCCCAAATCAAATATTCAAATTTGATTACTCTTTCCAATATCAATTTCATTCAAACTCGTACGATGGACACATATCATCCGTACGCTATACCAATCTGATCGCTCACTCGATCACACAATTTCACTTTCGAACTAGTATTGTCCACCCGACTTCCTAGTGCGGACTCAGATCTGGTTTCTTGATCAGAAACCGTTATTATCCTTGCATAGACTAGCTATAATAGAGAATATCCAGAGCTAATCAATAATCCATATCCAGGTTCGCCGTCGAAAATCGAGTGAAAAAAAATCCCAACTTGGATCGATATAATTATCTCGAAATTCTGTGCTCGAATCTGGATCAAATCACTATGCGAATAGAATAATATACGTACATCCTACGTATTTATCTTTATTGATTTGTTAATCAAATGAATTCCCTTTCTATTCACATTCACTTTAATTTCATTCACTTATTCACAATTGCTTCAATCCCATTTGCATTATCACTTCAATTCTTATCTCAAGCGATAACAAACATAAATAGTTTGAACTCTGTCGTCTAGCTTAAATTTAGAAAATAGCTTGAAAAGTTTAAAATAGATAAATAGTAGAAAAATAATTATTAGTTTGTAAAATAGCTGTAAAGTAGTTAAGTAATTGTAAAATAGTTGAAAAATAGTGAAATAGTTATAGAAATTTTAAATAATTGCAAAATAGTTATAAAGTAGTTGAGAAATAGTAATTAGTGTATAAAACAGTTGTAAAATAGTTAAATAGTTTCAAAAATAATTGTAAACTAAGTATAAAATAGTCTTGGGTTTTAAAAAGAAGAGTTGAATAGTTAGGAAAGTAGATTTAAAATAGTTTATATTAAAATAATTTATTTGAAAATAGACCAGAGCCAAACTGTTTAATTTCCAATCTCCATTCCCATCAATTCAATTTTAAATTTCCATATTCATTTAAATTGACTCAATTCCAATTTGAGTAACTTCAATTTCCCTTGAACTTGATTTATTCCCAATTCAAGTTGAATTAATCTCAATTTCTTTCCAAATTCAAACCAAATTCCATTTAATTTTAAACCTATCCAACTTTAACTACAATTCCATATTATTCAAATTAATTTGGGCTAACTTCAAATTGAACCCATTTCAATTTCAAATCATCTCAATTCCTGTTTGAATAAATCCCAATTCCCATTTGAATTTGAACTTATTCAACTTTAATTTCATTTCAAATCAATCCAATTCAAATTTTCCATTTGAATTTTAAACTTATCCATCTTCAATCACAATTCTAATTAATTCAAATCAAATTTAATTTGAACTAATTCATATCAAATTTCAAATTTAAACCATCCCGAATTATATAAATTCGAATTAAATTTTTAAATATTGATTTAATCGTTAAAATCAAATCAACTTATATCTTTAAACCAATTAATTCTGAATTCAAATTTTATTTGAAACTTATTTCAAAGTTAAAAATTATTTTTTAAATAACTAAATCTTTGAAATTCAATTTATCATCAAATTTCAATTTTGAAACCAAACCTTTGAAGTTTTATCTTAAACTTTCAAATCTTAAGTCCAAAATGATTCCATTTTACCTTAATAATGGATATATTACCATACCCAATTTCTTTAAACAAATCCAATTCACAGTTTAAAGATTATTAATAACAATAGGGTAATATCATCCAATTATTTTAAAACATCCATCCATTTCCAAATTTCGGATCTCAAACCTAATTTGAGATCACTCAAACTCATTTCCAATCAACCATTTAACTTTCCAAGTTAAATCTTAATTTCATCTTCAAATTTCCAAATCAGGTTGATCATTCCAACTTATTTAACTTTTTACCAAGTTAAACTCAATTCACTTAATCCATTCAACCTTACCCAATTTGAACTTCCATTTCAAATTTTAAACTTCTCATAAATAGTCTTCCCACTTATTAAGTTCAAAAACTTATCACTTTGGGTATCATATCTCATTCCAGATTTAAAACTCAATATTTAGAGTTTATTTCAAACCATCTTTGATATTATGTATGTCCACACATATATACATATTTACTTCTTGGCCCACCAATCCAAATTTTAAAATTTAAACCACCCTTTGTTTTAATTCAAAACAAATTCTTTTAAAGTTTACAAACAACATCTTATTCTAAAATAAGATTACATTCAAAATAGCTTGAATAATATTATTTCCTTTAAAAATTTTGAAAACAATTTTCAAATGTTTAAATTTAGAATTCAGAACTTCACAGTTTGAAACCCACTTCAATTTACATGTCATACTTATTTAAAGGTTACCCCCTTAAAACATTTCATTTTTTGCTTACTCATTAATACACATTTTATTATTAAACACAACAATTATTTATGATAATAACCCAGGTTATCATACCTGATAACCAATGTATTATTACCTTATTCTGAAACTCATCCCCAAATTCAAGATTTTAATTTCATTTTGAATTCCTTTCAAACTTATATTAATTCAATTTCAATTTCAGTTTGGTTGTATTTCTATTTCTTCTTAATTTAATTCCAATAATTTAACAACCAATTCCCTTAATATTTATTAGGAAGAAATATTGCTTTATATATATCAAAATATATTTTTATATAAACTCATTTAAAATCTTTAAGAAAATAACAAGTATGCTCTCATATATATATATATACACACACACACTCAACTCATTCTAGGATTCCATTGGCCCTGACCTTAATGAGCAATCCCACCAGAGCCAAGGCTCTCGCTCAACCTCGCTCAGATACCAAATGTAACGACCTAAAATTTTCGATCACGAAAATTTCAGATAGTTAGGGAAAAGAAGAAGAGATAGAAGAAAAAGAAGAAACAGAAACACCAAAACACAGAAACCTCACAATCGCAGCGGATCAAAATATAATATCACATAAATAACAGTTTTACAAAGAAGAACTATATCAGTATACTTATATAATTATACATCAGAGTTACAACCATTACCAATCACTGGACAGTTTAAAACAACATGTCTTAGTTATACAATAACATATCATAGCGGAAAACACTCCATACGTTCCCGCCCTCCAGCTCGCCTCCAGAGTTCCAGAACGTCCTTACCTAAAAATCTATAATACTCGGTCTGACCCGAGCATTACATCAAAGTAACACCCGGGTCAGGCTGGAAACCAACGTGAGTAAACCCATCTAACATGAATGACCAAAGCATACAACTTATATATATATATAATCCGGGTAACTTGTATCAAATACAAAATTCACAAATTGTTATGGACATTACTTATTTCACTCATAAAATTCTAAGTACCAAAACTTAGATTAAATAGTCCAATTCATTTAAATCATTCCATTCCAGCCTATTGATTTCACATATCAATTTATAAAGAATCGAAGTGGTTTCGGGTATTAACTAATACCCGACTCCGGTCTCTTCGAATTCAATGCCATCTTAACCCATGTTATTCACGTGAAACACAATCCAACCTTTAAATACACGATGTCACTTCTTTTATACAACACTTCATCATCGACAGATAACCACAAAATCATTGATTAAGACAAACATATCATATCACTAACATTTCCCATCAGAAATGTCAAGCAGTCATTCATAAGCAAGTTAAATTGGTTACCCATTACTAACTCAATCAATTTTAATTACTTTAATCATTTATAATCTTGCTTTCTTAACAATAATTATTACAAATCATTAATTAATCACCCCATAATTATCCTCTCTAATTACATTCAGTAATTAGCATTTAATTAATTTACCTTATTCATTAATCAATCTTGGTTAATCACATCTAGTAATTAATTATTCTTAATCACTTACCTTAATTAATTAACCAATTAATTATCTTAAATTAATCACATTAATTTATCTTTTCACAATCCCTAGTTAATGATCTTCATTAACTATTTACAATTCTCTAATTTCTTCTCTAAGAAATTAAAGTTTAAATTAACCGTTATTAATTACAAAGTAAATAAATTCTTAATTTCCAATCAATTCATCTCTAATTACTTAATTAATTAATTCTTAATTACAATTGATTGCTTAATTTATCAATCTCTAATCATTAATTAATAGCCTTCATTATGTAATTAATGATCTTAATTACAAATTAATTAACCCTTAAAATAATTAGCCTTTAATCCTTAATCATTTATGAATCAATTAAATTAATTACCTTTAATTAATTTCTTAATTAATCCTTTATAATTAATTAAATTAATTATACTTGATTTCATAAATTAATCAAATTTCATTTATCATGTTTATTTAAAATAAACTCTTTTAAAGGTTATAAATATTGAAACTCTTTTAAACCCAAAATAATTCTATTCTTAAATCTTAAACAAATTTTCAACTCGAAATACCCTTTAATTATTTTAAATTGAAAAGGGTTGATAAATTGTTACTACTATATCAAATTTTGAACTAAAAATTTGACTTGTAAATCCTTCTTCAATAACCTACTATCTTAAAACCCGAGCCACCATATAACTTCATCGAACCCAACTCGAGTTTCCCATATTTACTTCTTCCCGTGTGTAACTCTTCGAGTTCGCCCCGAACTAACTTCATCCTTCTCGACCTTTAGCAACAACACAGACGCATCTTCTCTCGCGTGCACGATGCACTGCCTAGCTCCGAGACAGGCATCCTACTGCTTCGAACATAACCCGAAGAAAAACTCTATTCCTTCATCAACAATGCCCTGAAACACAAGCACAAAGGTCTCGTGCACGTGCACGAGACGTTGACGAACTTTCGACCACCATTGACCCTACCTCTTGATCACCGCCGACCTCCTAAATCTTCCCTACCCACTAAAGAAGACTCACCGACGCTTAAACCCCAAAATGATATTCGACACCACCAGAAAAGAATACCCCTTCGAGCATTATCTCGTACTGCCACCATCGGTCACCAGCAACCACGCGCCGACGCCAGAAACATTGCTCCATACCCCACTATCTTATCCCCTTCCTCCGGCATCGCCCGATGCAAGTTCGAAGGCACGATCACCCTACAATAAACCCAAACCCATTTACATCTTAAAACCCTAAAATCACCTCGCCGTGCTGCCACGGCAAAAGGTAACACCTCCTACTATTTTTCCCTAATCACCGAACATCAGTCCAACTCTAGTCCCAACCCCGTCATTCCCAATCAACCAGTTCACCAGAAAAAGTCGAAAATCCTAATTTCGTTCAGCAGTCAAAATCACGCGATTCACAAACCTAAAATTCACGATTTTATTTTTAAAAATCACTATATCAGATAATACATCAGGTTATATACTCGAATACATAATTTATTCAGATCGAAATTTTGATAAAATCGTGCATTTTACTGAAATTCTTATTTTTCTTCAGATATTTATCTGATATTTTTTTTGAGACTATTTTTAACACCAATACTTTGTTAATTCAAGCCTCCCCTATTCATTCATCAATGCCCATACAAGATTATAAGATGTGATTATGATTTTTGTTCTGTTTTCCTGTCTGCAAGCATAAAAGCAGGGATATATGCCAGGCATACATGTCTAAATTCACCCATACATAAGATATATATAAATATATAAACATGCAGATGTAAACTTCAACATTCTCTCAACAACTATAGATATCCAAACGTGTCACAGATTCAAGATCAAGTGGGTAAGATTACTCACAATTTTTGCAAAACAGAGGTAAGCTTTTTGATCTGAAACTACTACTGATTTCAAACTGTTTAAGAAGAAAGATTGACTCACCTATATGTGAATCAGAGAAAGCCTGGGAACTGATCTGCAGCTGGAACAGTAAGCTTAAATTGATCTGGAAACATTGTTTATTGAGTTGCTTCTTATCATCGAGTTTCCAGGTTGAAAATTTTGATTTGATTTGTTTTCTGGTTTCAATTTCCAGGTTTGAATTTCCTGGTTTATTGGATTTCAGGTTGAAGCTCTTCTCTGTTTTTTTCTGAAATATTTACAGTTCATTTTTTTCTTTTCAGTTTATTTGGAGGAAGAAGAAGGAAGATCCAGAAAATAATCACCAGCCTAGTCCTTAAACACACATTTTTTTATTAAAGAAAACTAAGGCCATTTGTAATTGCATGATATCTTTTAGCTTACACATGTCAATATGCATGCATACAAAGTGTACAAATGTTTTTTATATTATATTTCCTATTTGTTTTAAATTTATATATGTTTTTTTGAAAAAAAATTCCTCTTATTTATATTTATAACTTTTTAAAGAAAAAGATTTAAAATCAATTAATAATCATATATATAAATATTAGTTGTAAATTTATTTTTAAAATGCCATTTAGAAGAAATAATTTGAAACCCTATATTAATTGGATGCTTATAGGTTTAAGTCATTAGTCCTTAAATTAATAATCATATATATATACACATATATATATGTACACCCACTTATAATTGTATATGTAAACACTTACAATTTTAATATCATAAAGTTTTCATATATCTATTTATATATTTTTATTAATTTACTACAAGAGTATTTTCAGATATTTATAATCCAACGTTTATTATAACTCAAATCCATTTATATACATCCAGATATTATTAATTGCTAGAATTTATTTGTTCAATTTACAAATTAGTTTTTCAATAAATTTAATCCTGTTAATTACCAAGTAACATATGTTCAAAAATCTGGATTATTACAGAATGGGATCCACTGATGGATCTCGTGGAATTTCATCATGAGGCTAAAGGTTTCTACAGCAGAAGGATGCTCAAACCGACAAGGAAAAAGGGAATTCTATGAAAGTTGAGGGGTGGATTGGTGAAAGGTCAAAGGTGGATAAATGAAAAATAAAGGGAGATGATGGATGTAATGGTTCGAAAAGGCAAAGGAGAGAACCAAATTTCTCTTCTTACACGGATCTGAATGAAAAACTTAAAAGGTTTAGTATGGACACTAAGGCACAACTCACTTATCGAACACTATCCAGGAGGGAGCCTACGCAGTGGGAAAGAAGATCTAGGAAATATTTCTTATTCCATGGGTTGGGCAGGCACACTACGAATGATTGCATGCACCTTCGAAATATGATTAAGGAGCATGTCAAGGATAATAGCCTGCCATAGTACATGAAGAATAGGAATGCATTGATGGAACGGGTGCATCCTTCAATTGCTGCATTTGGAGGCAACCCCATACCGAGGTCAAGGATCATCATCTCTTGGTTGGGATGGCGTAGGTTTGGCTCTTGCACTCAATAAAAAAGTTGAGCCACTTACACATGTACGAGATCCCAATATGTCCCTAGGCATGCTCTGAGTGGATGCTAAACCGCGGCGTCGTGAGAGGCAACTATAATAACTTTAAACTTGGTAGTATTCTCGTATTTAAATTTGAATCCATTAAATGGATCCCTGGTTATTTACAAACACTAGTCCTCCTGTAGAAGAGCGAGAAGATGGACTTGTGCGGCTTGGGTTAAGCCCTCGACTGGAGAGTCGATGCTGGAGAAAGGAAGTTAGTACAGTATTTATCATTAAGCCTTTGATTGGAGAGTATGGGCCGAAGAGCAAAAAGTAAGCCACTTCGTCGGAGAGCGAAAGGATCGACTTTCTTGCCTTTGTTCCACCTTCACTTGAGAGTGATTAGGTAGGATCCTGCTACGGTCTGGTGAGACCATGATAGGTCTAGGTAGACCATGACAACAATTTATGCTCCATCCAGAGAGATGGGACCGGAGTGCAGGAAGTATGTCGCTTCGTCGAAGGGTGATAGGATCGGCTTACTTGTTATTGTTCCCCCATAACCGAAGATTAATTGGATGGGGTCCGACCCGGGTCCAGTAAGACCATGATTGGTCTAGAAGATTAAGACAACGATGTATGTCCTGCCAGAGTGTCAATGACAGGAGTGCAGGGAGCGAGTCGCTTCATTTGGGCTCAGGATTTTTTGGAGGATCAGGTCTTGGTGTCGAGGTTTTGTAAGTAGATTTTTAACTGGATATTTGCACATCTTCCTCTATAAATACAGAAGGCATGGCACACTTTTAGGATCTTTTTTCTAGCTTTGGATTCTTACTCCATTGTTTACTTGGCTTTGGTATCAATTGTACTTGTAATCCTATAGTATATTAAAAGATTACTTGGAGTGGATGTAGTTCAAACTTTTTCGAATTACTAAAAAAATTTCGTGCTCATTTCCTACTGGTTTTAATTTGCTTTTCCATATTTTATTCTCTACAATACTCTACTTGGGTGTTGGTGCCATTTTTGCCATCATTGTTTTGGTGCTTTCACTGATAACTACTTGCTCCTATGGATTTGAAAGCGATTTAGAAGCTTGGACATTAAAAAAATGGATAAACAATAAACTAGGAGAGATCTTGCTCGTAGGATCCTTCAAGGGGGCAGCCAGGAGGCGTCCTTAAGAGCAAACCATCCATCTATCTACAAAAATCGAGATGAGAGGAGGCTACGATGCACGAGATGATGGAATGTATGATGGTGCGATGGGAGGAAATGATGCAGAATTTCTTTAAGAAGATGGAATAGGCGGGAGCTGCAGGAGCTACTAGAATCAGAACCATGGACAAGGAGCAGGAGCAGGAGCTAACGAGCAAAGGAATGGAGCGGAGCAACCAAGGGTAAACCTCGGACCAACCATAGGGATCGGTACCGACCCCCCATAGGGGTCGGTAATGAACCCCAAAATTTAGGATGCATGCCCTAGGTTAATAGTGGGGGGAATGGTATACCTCCAATGATTAATGCGAGGCATGTCACTGGGATCAATATGCGAAAGCATGCCCAAAGGAGTACATCCCAAAATACCCTCGTGGAGCTGAAGAGCAGGCAGGGAATCTGGACTGGAGGCCACCTATGGTGAGAATAAAAGGTTTTTTGAGTTGATAGAGCGAGTGATTAGAGGCGGCTTGCTTAACCAGAATTTGGAGGATGTTAACTGGAGTCCATTCGTTCCAAACATTGGACATGCTAGGAACCCACCAGATTTCAAGTTACCAAAACTGGAGATATATGATGGAAAGTTAGACCCTATAGTGCAATTAATGAGGTTTATTAGGCATATGAAAGTGCTGGGGACACCAGAAGAGGTCGTGGCTCCGTACTTTCCCTTGTACTTGACGGATTTAGCTGCGCTGTGGTTTGTGCAACTAGAAAAACGGATCAATATGGACATGGAATGAGCTGGTAAACAGGTTTATGAGGCAGTTTCGGAGGTCCATATTTCATGACTCAAGATTGTGATGACGTTATGCTCGGTGAAACAGAGGACTGGAAGATTCATAAGGAATTATCCGATAACATTTAATGCGGTGGTTGCTTCAGTGGGTAGGCCAGATTCGTCGATGGTTTTAATGGTTGCAGTTTTTGGAGTCGCTGTTAAAACAGATTTCAAAGTGACATTGGAATGGGATCTACCGATGGATCTTATGGAATTTAGCATGAGGCTGAACGGGTATATACAGAAGGAAGATGCTCAAATCGACATGGAAGGGGTGAATGCTGTGAAAGTTGAAGGGTTACCTAGAGAAGGGTCAAAGATGGATAAAAGAAAAGGAAAGGTAGATGATGGATATGATGGTTCGAAAAGGCAAAGGAGAAAACCAAGTTCTCTTCTTACATGGATCTGAATAAAGCACTGGAAAGGATTTATCTGGGCACTAGGAGGCAACTCCCTTATCGTAAACCTGCTAGGAGGAGCCTACGGAGCGGGAAAGGAGATTTGAAAAATATTTCCTATTCCATGAGCTAGATGGGCATGCTACAAATGATTACAGGCATCTCTGGAGTATGATTAAGGAGCATGTCAGGGATAATCGGCTACCACACTACGTGACAAATAAGAATGCACTGATGGAACTAGAGCAGCCAACAAATGTGACATATGGCGGCAACCTCGTATCAAGGTCAGGGATCATCATCTCTTGATTAGGAATGCGTAAGTTTGGCTCTTGCAATCAATAAAACAGTCCAGCCGCTTACGCATGCTCGGGATCCTGATATGTTCCTAAGCATGCCTTGGGTGGATGCTAGACTGCGGCACCCGAAGACGAAACTATGATAACTTTAGACTTGGTAGTTTTTCGTATTTAAATTTCAATCAATTAAATGAATCCCTATGTATTTACAAAATACAAGTCCCCTTGCCGAAGAGCGAGTGGACGGACTTGTGCGGCTTGGATTAAGCCCTTGACCGAAGAGTCGAGGCTGGAGAAAGGAAGTCAGTATGGTATTGATTGCATTTTGCCTTTGATCGGAGAGTCAGGGCAGGAGAGCAAGAATAAGTTAATTTGCCGGAGAGCGACAGGATTAGCTTACTTGTCGTTGTTTCTCCTTTGTCGAAGAGTAATTGGATGGGGTCTAGCTAGGGTTCAGTAAGACCATGATAGGTCTAGATACACCATGACACTGCGTTATGTTCCATACGAAGAGATGGGACCAGAGTGCGGAAGTATGCCACTTCGCCAGAGAGCGATAGGATCTGCTTACTTGTTATTGTTCCCCTTTAATCGAAGAGTGATTGGATGGGGCCCAACTAGGCTCCGGTGAGACCATGATAGGTCTAGGAAGATCACGACATTGCTTATGTTCCGCTGGAGTGTCAGGACCGGAGTGCAGTGAGCAAGTCGCTTCGTCGAAGAGCGACAAGATTGGCTCACTCGTCGTTAAGTCTCCTCGTTGAAGAGCGAGTAGAATAGGCATAGCAAGCGTCCAGAGAGACCATCTATCGGTACGGAGAGGGCATGAACCTAGTTAACGATCCAAAGAGATGACGGATTGGTTTACTAACTTCGTACAATTATGGATTTGAATAATGATCCGATGAGATCGTGGATTTGGATGACAATCTAGTAAGATCGTGGATTTGGAAAATGATCCGGTGAGATCATGGACTTGGTTCCCGACTTTGGATGGTTATGGATTTGGTTAAGGATAGGGAGTGATCAAGAATTTGGCTATCGACTCAGAACAGTCGTAGGTATCGCTAACAATCAAGAGAGATAGGGTTTTGGCATGCAATTGTTAACTTCCGGGCGAACACTGGATGGCTTATAACAACATGATTGGCAGAGGAATGGAAAATTTGGCTATTGATGGATTGTGGACTTTGGTATTTACTTTGAAAACAAAACACACCTCCTACCACAAGGCATGTTTTGAGGGAGAAGGTTAACCCGCCTTTGAAATAGACAGTATGCGAGTGGACATAACTCAATAGTTATCAAGGTAGGAAGCCTGAAGAGATGATTGCTAGGCTCGGGAACCAAATATATACAAGGCTAAAAGGCAATGGTCGAACAAATTCAGGCGAATAACATCTTGTAATCTTCTTTGTATGGATTCACAATTTCCCTAGGCAGGGGATCGATATAGATCACTGTGGCTATGAAGGACTTGGATTAGTAGCTTAATTCATTAGAAATCGATTAATATCCCCAAAACTTCTAGAAAACTTCGTAGATCGACTATGGAAACTTAACACCACTATTAAGAGGATCCACCACCATGGATCACTGGGGTCCACTCCCCAATCTTAGGGGTCGATATCGATCCCAAATGCTTAATCATTTGGGCTAAGGATTTTTTGAGGATCAGATCTTAGTCTCGAGGTTCTGTATGTGGATTTTCAGCTGGATATTTATGCAACTTCTCCTATAAATACAGATGACATAACACACTCTTGGTATCTTTTTTGGCTCTGGTTTCTTACTCTATTATTCTCTTGTCTTTCATATCTACTGTACTTGTAATCCTATAGTACAATAAAAGATTACTTGGAGTAGACATATGACAAAGTTTGTCGAACCACTATAATTCTTGTGTGTCCGTTTATTACTGCTTTTAGTTTGCTTTTTTTATATTTTATTCTGTATAATACTGTATTTGGGCGTTGGCGCTATTTTTGCCGTCAACAGTATGTTATATTGTTTAAATAGTATGTATGTTCTCTTCCGCTGAGAATCCAAAAAGATATGGTTAGATTATATGTTTTGTTTCTTATTATCATCTTTCAATGACTCATTATCTTCGACTTTCAAAGTATATGCATCTCCATTGCCTTAAATCTGAGGGTCAAAAATGATGGGTTTTTACAATTTTACGCTTAGCTTCTCTTTGACGTTCTCCTTTTATTCTACTATCTTCTTTCATTATACTTTATATGTTTCTTTTAATAAACTTTGTATGTTTTTCAAATATAAATGATGATACAAACGTAATGTAATAATTGTCGGAATCTAATATTATCGATGGTGTGGCTGTTGTGTCAGATTCAAATCTGCTTTCATTAAGGGGAGAACATCACTGATTGTATGGCTGTTGTTCAAGAATACATTAATCACTATTGTAGGAATAATGTTACTTGTGCGATTTTAAAACTGGACTTTGCGAAAGCTTTTGATTTGATGTATTGAGATTTTCTAGTTGATATGTTACATGCTAGAGGTTTCAGTCATAGATGGATTAGCTGGATCATGACTTTACTTAAAACTGGCAACTCTACTATAATGGTTAATGGTATTTTAGCTAATATAATTCATTCTAAATGAGGTTTAAAGCAATGTGATCCTTTATTGCCTCTTTTTCTTAACTTTGCGATAGATGTTTTCACTAAGATAATTAAAAAACAGTTGATAATGAATCTTTGGGGAGTGTTGGTAGTGAAATCTCACGAAATGGTCTATCTATCCTTCAATTTGCGGATGATACCTTGCTTTTTACCTCTCATTTGCCTAATCATGTTATTACCCCTAATTTATTTATATAGTTTTGAATTTCTATCAGGTTTAAAAATAAATTTTGATAAAAGTTCAGCTTTAGTTTAAATGATTTTGAAAAGGTTGAAAATTTAGTTACTAATACGCTTAATAGTAAAATTATGAATTTTCCATTTGATTTTCTTGGTTTTTTGATTAGACCAACTAAACTTAAACATAATGGTTGGTTTATTATTATTGAAAAAATTAAAAATAGGATTTCTAATTAGAACGGGAGATTTTTATCGAGAGCAGGTAGATTAGTTCTTATAAACTCTGTTTTATCAGCTCTTCCGATCTATTGGATGTCTATGCATCTTTTTCCAGAATGAGTGTTTAACAAAATTGATAAAAAAGGGGACTTCTTATGGAGTGAGAAAAACTCTAACAGTAGCATTAAATGTTTAGTAAATTGGGAAACTGTTATAAATCCAAAAAGGAAGGTAGTTTAGGAGTCATTAATTTGCGCAACAAGAATTTATCTTTGTTAGGTAAATGGTTATGAAAATTGAAGGATATTAATGATAATCCTATTTGTAAAGAAATCACTTCTAAATATATTACTATAATGGTAGTAATTATTACATAAAGTTACTCCTATAGTTATATTTAAATTGTCTAAATTTTGGAAATCAAATGTCATAAGATTTTTAACCTAGGCACTAATACAATAGTTCATTCAGAAAATAGTAATTCTTTTCGGCATGACCGTTGGATTTCTGTTTTTCCTCTTAGGATATAATTTGAAGAGCTTTATGAAATGGGTGATTTTGACATAGGTTCTTGGTAAGTTTTAAAATTCGCAAAAACCGCAGTGAAAAAGTATGTAAATTACGTCATTATTTTTCGAAAATCATCAAAAAACATATAAAAAAAACTTACAAGTTTTATAACTTATTTCAATTAAAATTTGTCTTCGCATTCATGTCAAAAATATTTAAAAAAAGGATGAAAAGGGAAAAAAATGAAACACGGTATATTTCAGAAATACTTGCGGACATGTATGCAATTTTAGAGAATAATTGTAGACATATTGGCACTTATTCTAGATAGCATGCCTTTGCAACTAAAAATTGCAAATATGTCTGCAATTTTAAGGAATAAATGCAGATATTTACGTAAATATCTTGGTTGTTAAATCAATGTGCTATTATTCAGTGAATAATTGCATACATGTCTGCAAATATATGAAATAATTGCAAAGATGTCTTCATTTATATAGATTTTTATTCAACGCGGTTATTCGGTGAATAATTGCAGACATGTCTGCAATTATATGGAATAATTGCATAAATATTTGTAATTATTCAATTGTTTATTGAATGCAATTATTCAGTGAATAATTGCAGACATATCTGCAATTATATAGAACAATTGCAGATATGTCTGCAACTTCTTTTTTTTTTCCTTTCAGAAACCTAGTTACAATATTTTCAATTTTTTTAAGCACTGGCGTGAAAAAACACGAAAAATACATACTGCTACAGCAAAATAATTATAGGGACCCGCTTTACAACTTTTTTTAGGAAGGATCTCGTTTGAATTAACTTTGGTTTTAATGATGCATGACTAGTTTTCACTTATGAAATTTGTAACTTTAAGAATGCTTTAATTATAGATGTTTTTTCTTCCAAAAATGACCCCCCTTGGAATTTTAGTTTTAATAGAATTTTAGTGGGTACTAATATTATACAACTTTCTTTGCTTTATGCTAGATTGAATCTATATAATATTGATAATGAAAATGATAATATTAGTTGGGAATGTGATAAGAATAAGAAATGTACTTCTAATTCTTCTCATAGATTTCTTAACTTCTCGAGTGTAGCTAATAAAATTTATTGGAAAATAAATGGTCCTCCTAAACCTAAAATTCATATGTGGTTAATCATGCACGGAAAACAAAATACTATTGAATTTTTAAAAAGAAAAAATATGCAAATTGATAGTAAATGTTATTATTGTAATCTGCATTTTGAACATATTGAACATATATACTATGATTGCATGGATACCTACTACATTCTGAGTAATACTCACAAAATCTTTAACTTAATCTTTTAACTAAAATTTCTGATTGTTATTGGAAAATTTTTAGATATAAGTTTGAAAAGGAAAATAAATTTTTACTTGACACTTTATTCATTATAATTTGTTTGTATATTTGGTTTGAGAGAAATCGGAGAATTTTTAATAATAATAGTCATTTTAATAAATTGATTTTTATAATTTCTTCAGTTTGTTTTAATTGGATCTAAAATCCTAAATATAAATTAGCTAATAATCATCATTTTAAAGAATATTTTATTAAAGGATAGTAATAATATTAAGTTATTTAACATAAAAAAATATTTTTGACATTAATAATTATAGTATTAACATTTTTTCAAACGTAATGATGATTTCACTGTTTATCATAATATCCTTTTGATCAAAGGACCATAAAGATTTGTTTTAATTTGTTTTAGTTTTAATTTGTTTTTGTTTTAGGGTATAGATCTTTAAACTTCTTTTGATTATGGATTCTTTTTAGTCTTTTTTCTAATTTTTATTTTATTTTGTCCTATTATTTTAGCTTTTGTATCTTTACTTTATTTTATTATACATATATATGTATATAAATTTCATTTATATACATATATGTGTATTATTCTTATAGTTTTCTTTAGTTTTACAGTTACAGGTTTGCAACAGAAATGGCGTTAGATTCTTTTTGCAGGTTCACAGGATTGTTGTTTACAATGAGGAGTTCTTCTTAGTTCTTCTACATACTCATCGTGGCATTCTACTTTCGGGATTATTCACTTTTCAGTGAGGCGCTCCCTTCATATCCACCGAGTCTACAGAGTAGCGCTTTCCCTTCCAGATCATTCGAAATTCCATTTCTTCCGAGTCTGTAGCATGACGTTTACTTTTCAGATGGAGCTGGCTTCTAATATCATTGGCTCTGAGATGCTCCATAGTTTTTTAGGTACTTTTAACACCTCAATATCAGACGGTGGCCATGTCGGAGCTCGATATTGGGGTGTAATGGGCGGTGCCCTTGCTATAGCACATTCTAGGGTACCTCGGTTATTTTCTTTGTTATTTGTACTATGATTAACGACCAGTGAGGCATGTTGTCAGCACCTTGTCTTCTATGATATATACATATTTACATGTATGCTTTCCTTTATTCTAGAGAATCACACATTTTTCTCAAAAAAAGTGTGGGATTCTAATTTATTCATCATTAAAAATTCACATTTTAAATCATACATTCAAACAAGTGGTTAACATAATTAAACCTATTTATTATCTTAGTTATTAAGTGTAAAAAAACATGGGTTATTACAGATAGCTAATTATGCCACTTCATTGTGCATGCTTTATTTCTCAAACCTCGTCTCATCTCGTCGCGACCTCAATATGCCAAGCTATTTAGGCATGTTCAATCAACGAAAGAATATATAGCTTGGTGAAATAATGAACTTAGCTGATATATATTCTCTAATCGTCCTTTCTTGCTATCGTACAGTAGACCTTATTGATGTTATACGTATCATTGTATCATATATATTATAAACATATATAATATCATATATATATATATTATAAACACGAGTATATATGCACGTCCAGGTGGACTTGCATTTAATCACAACGTGCATGCATCTATATTTGCTACATTTATTCATTTATTCCGACTAAGTGCTTCATCTTGTTTTAGGTCCCAATTCATGTTCACCTTTTGCTGCTCCTTTTTGGCTTTAATAGTTTGCAGTCGAACATGCTATAGTCATTTTCCCGCTTCAACTTTGCTTGTCTCAGCATCGTTCCCCTATTTTAGCTCCTATCACAGCTGCATGATGTGCTTCTATTTTTCATTGCTTGATTTAGCTCATTATTTGCATAGCTTTTGTTTTAGGTTGCTTGCAGCGTATATTGCCAGTGCACACATACAATTGAAGCTTTCGTCCAGTTCTTTTTCATTTGGGCTCCTGCAGCTTTCTCATCATTTACATTGAAGTTCAATTTTACATTGCTTAGGTAATAATCTAGTTTGCTTCAGGTGACAATCTAGTTTGCTTCAGGTAGCTTCAAGTTGCTATAGGTTTATGCATGATTCAAGTTGCCTCACCTTCATTGGATTTCACGTCATGCTCTCTATACTCTCAGTCCACGTATGCCTACTCATATTCTCATCCAACCATTGTAGTTCACTCAATCAAATACTGCTAACACATGCATGCCTCTTCAGCTCTTCTTTTTTTGTTGCTACTTTATTTTTTCGACTACAATTCCGCACTTCTTTAGTGTGTGGGCCGCGCTACCCACATGGACAGTTGCATTGTTTCTTAAGCATGGGTGCTATATTAATCAATTTTTTTTATATAAAATGAATCTTCTTCCATCCTAATTTTATCGACTTTGCGTGGAGGTAAATCAAGTTTAATACTTTTTTCATATAATTTCATTTTGTTTTATTTATATTCGTCAACATAACTATCCAGATAAGACGAAAATAATCTCTTTATAATTATGTTAGTTACATGGAAGTCAATCCTGTGAAAATGAGTATTAAAACGCAAGTAACAAATATGTCCAAAAAACCTAATGCACTAGAAGGTATCAGTATAATTGTGCTAATTACTTATCATATTTTATATTTTTTCTAATAGTAATAATAAAGACATAAACAAATAACTAACTATTCTTCATACAAATGATCGTGGAAAAATGATGAGTATAAAATTCAAATTACAATTCCTCTGCGTGCCTAGATCACCAAGATACCTGTTATTAGGATAAATCTAAAAGAACTATTGAAGGTTCTAAAGCAAGAATACCTAAAATTTAAAGGATAACATATTAAAATAGGCTAATGTTACATCATAATACTATGATAGATGGAAAATGATCAGTCTTGTCACAACAAAATAATTACCCATTTGCTCGAATTATTATCGACTTAGTAAGCTTACGCATAACATAATCAACATTTTCTAAGATTTAAATGACATATATTTAATAAGTTTGTTGAAAATAAACATTCAGTACAAAACAAACCATTTTTAACGTATTCAAATATAGGGATGCTAATGAAAAATATAACAATAGGCTATACATATCTAAATGCATGCATTATATATATTGCGGAGAAAGAATCCCATATATTGTGCAAAAATGATCCTCTTTGTTCATATGTGAATTGCATAGTATTTTAGAAACCAGCTGTCCTGTCACCTTTACTTTATTACTGTTAATCATTCTTATTTATTCTCTTTTAACTTCTCATTCAATGTACCACTTTAATCTCTTTGCCACATCAAACATAAGTGAATCTATTATCTCTTATTTGTAATCTAGTTGTAACGTCCCGCCTTTTCGCACGCTTTAAATCGACACACGTGCCAACTCGAACCATACGGAAGGGCGAATTGTTATGGGGTAAATAAGAAAAGCAGAGATAGAAATAAAACAAAATAGAATCTTGCAGCGGAATGATAAAATATAATAATCAAATATACAGTTCATGAAGCTGTTTTATAAACATTTGATTATATTTATACAATACATATCGGAGTTATACATACCATAGAATATCAATAATGCATCGAAATACAATAGTGTAGTGGAATAATATAATATATATATAATAATAATAATGAAATCTTCGTCTTCGTCCTCCAGAAATAAAGTCTTCGATTCCTGAAATGCTCGGACTGACCCGAGCGAATTGAAAAGATAAAACACTCGAGTCAGAACTAAAATATCTTATGTAAGTTAAATCAACTGAAATTAATATGAGCGTAATGGAGTCGACGATGTTTACAGGGTTTGACATCTCCTATCCAGTGTCTAACGTGAGTGCAGTAACTTAAGAGATGCACGGAATTCACGTCTCCTAAGGATCTGTTAAACTGTTTACTATGTAGTAATACTTCTGTGACGACCCGAAAATTTTGACAAATTAAATTGGAAAAATTAATCGATTTTAAATTTATTTAAAAGTTAATTTTAACTTGAATTCAGGATATCAATATTTACTTGATAATTAAATCATCGAATTATATAGTTTAAATATTCAATTTAATAATTGAAATTGGGTAAAATGCTGAATCTGAAATTTTAAGCCTGTTTAAATAATTTGAAGGCTTATAAAATTTATAATGATAATACTAGAGATAATAGAATGGTTGAATTTCAATTTAAAGGTAATTTGTTCAGTTTTAAATAATATATCGATTAAATTGAATTTTAAAATAGCCTTCCGAGACACAGTCTCGGAATTTGACGAAACCAGTTCCATTGGATCCGTAATAGTTAGTTATTATCGGATTTCAATTTTCGTAGCAATCGGAGTTGTCGTTTGACCCTGGCAGCTCAAAACGCTTAGAACTATTTTAATCGTTTTAATTTAAAATTGATCGTTTTCTTCTGTAACTTGCGCATATGATTGGATTAGCTTCCGAAATACGTTCCATTGTGTTCGGAAAGGGGTAAAACCTTATGAACGTCTGTCGGTATGTTTAATTCGGATTTCGGGATTTCGTGTTATGCAACGAGATATTTTTTTTAAATATTAAATTATTTAATTAAGGCGTATTCACGAAGCTTCTCCAACCTTTATATGCCGTCCTCTCTCTCACCTTTAACAGAGATCGAACTCGTTCCTTCCTTTCCTCATTTTCAACCAAGATTAAATCGAGCCGAGCTTTTTTTTAAAAAAGAATGGAAACGAGTTCGACGAAGAGTCGCTGTCGCGCGTGAGAGAAAGGGAACTCGATTTCGTGCTGTTCGACGCGATGAGGGGCTCGCGTATGCGCGCGCGAGGTAGAGATATTATCGATTTGGAGTTCGCGGCCACGTGGGAGGTAGTCACTTGTCCGTGGAGGCGCAATGGAGGTCAAGCGAAATCGAGTTTGCTGATGTTGGTGTTGCGCGTGTAGATTGTCGAACGCGACCCGCGTGGTGGCGCTGGAGGTTCGTAAGGGCCGGCGGTGGCTTGGAGGTGAGCAGTTTTGTTTGTTTTATTTTAATTTTAATTTTTCCCTAAGTTATATGATATTTGTACATTAAAGAAGAGAAATTATTTTATCGTTTACTGCAGTACTGAAATTTGCAATTTAGGAATGGGATATTATTAGTTTTCGGATTGGGAATTTTTTTTTGTAAGGATTTAGAAGAAATAGAAAACAAGGGAAATTAGTTTAGGAAAATTTATTTATTTGTTTCAATAAAGATTTGGTTAAATTAAATTTACAAAATGGAAATCAATTTATTTAGTTAACTTATATAATTATTTGATAACTAGTAAATATGTAATAAACGGAAATTTAATTTGAAATTAACTTATTAGGCAAAATGAAATTTATTAAATAGAAATGGATTTGTTCAAATTGTTTGGATAGTAATAAGATCATTTAATGATTATACAAGGTTATAACCCGGGAAACCATGTCAAGAATGAAGTGGATTGCTAATTTAAGGAGCAAAGGTGAGTAAATCACACCCTGATGGATTTCTATTTAGTTTTAAATGGTTAAATTTAAATAATTGGATGATTGGTTGAGTTGATTTGATGTGCACTGATGATGATGTGATCTTAGTTTTGATTTGGTTCTCGAGTTAACTGTTGTTTGACTCGAAGTATTCGGGTTTTAAATTGTTTAAACTAAAATTATAATAAGAAGTTAATGATTTGTGATTCATCGCAATTGTAGGGTAATTGAAATGAATAATTTATTAATTATTAATTAATAAATCGAGTTGATTAATTAGTAAGTAAAGGTTTGAATTCATTTTGGTTAAGTTAATTTAGTCGAATTAATATAGAATAATCAATGGATGGTTTGATAGATAACCACTTAATGAAATTAATAAAATAAAATTTCTTTGTGAAATAAATAAAGGAATAAATCAAGATGGTTAATTAACGAGTAATTGATTATTAAATGAAGTAAATAAAATTATAGTTAATTATCGTTTGGAACTAATCGAAAATGATTAATATTGTGGTTTATTAAGGTAATTAAATTTAATTAGGATAAATTAAAATATAATTAGTAATCCTCAATTTATATATAAAAAAGAATATGATTGAAGATTTGATTAATTAAGATGTATCAATTAATAAATAAGTGGCTTATGAGAAATTAATTAACGTAAGTAATTAAGGGTTAATGAAATTTAAATAGTTAATTAATTCGAGAAGTAATGAAAGATTACTTATTGATTTCAGTAAGAAGAATTAATATCATGAAATTAATTAAAATTAATTACTTGAATGGAAAATTGAAAGGATAATTAATCCGGGGAGATTAATTAGGATTAAAAAAATGAAGGAATGGCTGATCAATTGATTTGAAACGAAGTAATGTTAAATGAAGAAACCTAAGAGGTAGAGGCTAGTAATTCAATCAGGATTAATTAAATCAAATTAGTATGTGATTAAGCTTTGCTGATGAATGATTGAATAGTATTGGATGCTTCGAATGAGTTAATATGAAATGTTGTGTATTTCATTGGGTAACTTGGGTTAGGATGACATGTGACTCGAAGGGGCCGGGATCGGGTATTGGGAGATACCCGAAACCACTTCGAATCTCTTATAATTGATATGAGAAATTGATAAGTGGGAATAAATGGATTTAAATAAATCGGATTATTTAATCTAAATTTTGGCACATAGAATACTTATTTTGAAAATAAGTTATGACCATGGCAAAGTGTGACTTTGCAAATTGATTTGTGAAATAAAAGGGTTGGAACGAAATGATTTAAGTAAATTAGAGTTGTTTTATCTGAATTTGATATTTTAGAAATGGATATATGTAATAAGTATTGCCTATAACCAATTGTGAATTAGTGAAATTGATATATGTTACCCGGGTACATATAAATTGATTGCATTGGTATTTCATGTTAGTTGGGTTTACTCACGCTGGTTTCCAGCCTGACCCGGGTGTTACTTTGGTGTAATGCTCGGGTCAGACCGAGTATTGCAGATTTTCAGGTAGGTATGTTCTGGAGCTCAGGAGGCAAGCTGGATGATAGGAGCGTATAGAGTACTTCCACTGTATTTATATATTCGTTAATCTGAGACATGATACTTGTATTTATTCAGTGACTGTATATGTGTGAAACTCTGATGTATAATAAATATAATAAACAGATATTGTATTCTTTTGTAGACATTTATTATTTATTATTATAGTTTATCCGCTGCGTATGTGAGTTGTTGATGTTTCTGTTCTTCTTCTTCTTCTATCCTTTCTTCTTTTTCATAACTATCTGGAATTTCCGGGTTCGAAAATTCCGGGTCGTTACAGTTGGTATCAGAGCCACGTTAAGCGAGAATCTTGGCTCTGGTGGGAACTACTCATTGAATAGAGCCCGTAGTACTCTAGAATGAGTTGAGTATATATACATATGAGAGCGTACTTGCTATTTGTTTATAAAGATTTTAAATGATTTAATATAAAAATTTATTTTGATATTTAAAGCAATAATTCCTTCTAATAAATATTTAGGCGATTGGTTATTAAATCATTGGAATTAAGTTAAGAAGTAATATAAAATACGATCAAATTGAAATTTATAACCAAAGTTGAAGAATAAACTTATATAACAAAATGGAATTTGAAATATAGATTGTAAATGAAATTTATAAGTTGAAATAAACTTCATAAATAAATGAGATTATAATTTGAAATAGAATTCCAGAGAATATTTGAAATAAAGTAAGAATAAAATTCCAGAGTAATGTTTAAATATGAATTGGATGGATTGGGAGTTTGGAATTTTTGGGAAAATTTAAAATTCCTTTGGATTTGAAAGTGGTTCCCAAATGTTTTGGAGAAATAATAGTATTATTTCAAAAATATTTTGGTGTTGAATTTGAAATCTGGAAGATTTGAAATTAAAAATGTTTTTAAAGAGATAAAAGCATTGAACTCTTTCGGTCACAGGAAATAACGTCGGTGATGACTGCAACATTATCGATGTTCATTTTCGAGTTTCTAAAAGGGAAATTGCTACCAAATTGTTTTTAATTGGAATTGTTGTGAACTGGGTTTGGATTTGAAATTCTAAGGGATAAATGAATTTGCCAAAGAATTTTGTATAGTTGAATTCTAAGGTGATATTGAAATTTTGGAAATTTGTTTAAACTCTAGGATCTTGATTAAAATGTTTATGGAATAATAAAAATATATTGGATAAATAAAATGTATAACTCCAAGTTAAAAGCAAAATGTGAATGTAATTGATTATAAATAGAAGCTGTAAATTTTCAATTATAATTAAAGTTGTACAAGTTTAAAATTCAAATGGGAAATTTGTATTGGATTAACTTGAAAAGGGTATTGAACTTGAAGAGTGTTCAATTGATATTAGCCCAGATTTATCTGGATAATTTGGAATTGTAATTAAAGTGGAATTGGTTTAAGGTCAAATGGAATTTGATTTGAAGTTGGAAAGAAATTGGGAATTTATTCAATTGAGAGGGAATGAATCAAGTCCAATGGAAAGTGGAGTTATGGGAATCAGGTCAATTTAAAAGGGAGTGGAAATTTAAATTGAATTGTTGGGGAAGTGAACAGTTTTGACTCTGGACTTTTTTTTAATATAACTTGTTTTAATATAAACTTATATTTTTTTTCTTCCAAGCTATTAAATTTATATACAACCTTTCTTTCTTAAAGCCAAATTATTTTATACTTGTCTTACAATTGTTTTGGAGCTATTTAACCATTTTTCAACTGTTTTCCAAACTAACTACTACTTTTCAACTATTTTACAAATTAATTACTAATTTACAACTATTTTGCAATTATCTAAGATTTCTATAACTATTTAATTATTTTCCAACTATTTTACAAGTAGTCAACTATTTTACAGCTATTTTGCAACTATTGATTATTTTTCAACTACTTATCTATTTTTAAAAATTTTAAGCTATTTTCTAAATATAAAAAAATGGTCGAAGTTCAAACTATTATTGGTTTAAATACCCAACTGAGATAAGAGTTGATGGGATAATCCAAATAGGGATTAAGGAAATTGTAAATAAGTGAAAGGGAATTAAAGGAAATGTGAATAGAAAGGGAATTGATTTTGCTGATAATTAATGGAAATAAATATGCAGGATGTACGTATATTATTCTATTCGCATAGTGATTTGATCCAGATTCGAGCATAAAATTTCGAAATAGTTTATTGGTCCGAGTTGGGATTTTTCACTCGATTTTCGACGGCGAACCTGGATATGGATTGTTGATTGGTTCTGGATATTCTCTATCATAGTTATAGCTATGTAAGGAGAGTGACGGTTTCTGATCAAGAAAACAGATCTGAGTCCGCACTAGGGATTCGGGTGGACGATACTAGTTCGGAAATGAAATTGTGTGATCGGGTGAGCGATCAGATTGGTATAGCGTACGAATGATATGTGTATATCGTACGATTTGAATGAAATTGATATTGGAAAGAGAAATTAAATGGGAATATTTGGTTTTGATTGAGCAAAGTTGCATATCTTTATTATATGGGATAAATCTTCCCTTGTTGAATTTATTGCTGGAGGAAAAATGTTTTTGAAATGTTTGAAGTATAAAAGGAGTTTTATACAAATTTGAAAAGATCCAAAGTTTTTAAAATTATATATATATTTTGAATATATATATATATAAAGGATCTTATGAGGATTCTGGAAAAGGTTTTGAGAACCTTTGGATTTGGAAAGGCTTTTGATTTTTAGGTAAAATCAATATTGAATTTGGAAAGCCTATTTTGAGGATTATCGATTTTGGAATAATCGATTTTGTGCAAAGGAGTTTTGTATGAGATCATACTAGGTGTATGATTTGGAGATACTATATGTGTATAGTATAAAGTGTTTTGATGATGGCTCTTGGGAAAAAGGCGCTCCCTTGAAATGAACTTCTCGGGAGTGCCACCGGGTGGTGCTGCCTTGAGCCCCAAGGGGGGTTCTAAAGTTGATCCTGTGAGGAGTCCGGACAAAACTAGTTCCTGAGGATTATGAGTAGTGTATACCATAGCGGAAGTCGTGTGTGCCGCGGAGAGCCAACAGCCTGCATTTGATTTTATATCGGTAGACTGCGACCTATGGTATAACATAGAGAAAGTCGTGTGTGCCGCTGAGAGCCAACAGTCTGCGTTTGATTTTATATCGGCAGGCTGCGACCTATGTAGGAGTGGAGAAGTTTCATTTCGACAGCGAAACTCAGAGGCCGCGGAGAGCCTGCAGTTACATGGACTTTTGCTATGACGGCAACGTAACCGTGGATGTAACTGTGATCTGTTGTGTGGGATCCATGGCGTAATCGAGAGGTCGCGGAGAGCCTGCAGTTACATGGACTTTTGCTGTGATGGCAACGTAACCCTGGTATGTAACTGTGACCATGGATGGGGGTGATGATTTTCAGAGCATTGTCACCAAAGATATTTCCTCTATTTTCAAAACTGTTTTCATATTTTCAATAAAATTATTTTTCAAGTATTTTCACTGGGTGTTGAAAACGGGTTTACCAAGTACTTATGGATTTTCAGTTCTACGCCTGATCAACGTATGACTGAATTTCGGTGAGAACAAGGATGGACTGGTTGAGACATCGAGTTATAAAAACTATTTTTTTTATAAAAAGCTATTTTACTTGTATTATCTGAATTTAAGAAATTTCTAAATCTTAAAATAAGAAGGGACCCCAAACTGGAATTATAAAACAAAAATTTGAACTCCGGAAATTTAAATGAAGCGATTCTTTAAAGTAAAATCGCATATTGATTTAAAAGTTGGAAGTAAGCTAATTAACAAAATTATTAATTGATTGAGTCTGTTAATAAAATTTAACTTGGTTTAACTAAAATGGATTGTAAGTTGATAATGAAGTTTGGAAATGAATTTGAATTTTAAATAGAATTCGACTTAGATTTGATAATGAATTAAAGAGAGGAAATGTTATGAAATAAAAATAAAATAGAGTTGGATTTAAAGTGTGATGGTTTGAATTACAAATGAAAAAAATTCAAGGGTGATTTAAATAATATTTAATGAAATTTGCAAGTAAATTGGATATAAGAGAAGTGATGTTATATGAAATAGAAGTGATTATAATAGTAATAGTTTGAGTTGCAAAACAAAATCCAAGTGAATAGAAATATATTGAGAATGACCTTGTATTAATAAAATAAATTCGAAATGAGTTAAGCAGGTGAATTTAAAACCTAAATGAGGTGATAAATTGGTTAATTGAATTAAATCATAAATGAATGAAGTTTGATTGAATGGAAATTTAATAAAGGTTTTTGTTGGAATTGGATTAAAAGACTGAACTTAAGTTCGGTGGCATATTAATTTGAAGTATAAATAAGTTAAGTATGTGCTTGGATATTATTTTAATAAATTGAGGAGGTGAATTTAACATTAAAATTTAAAATTGACGGGCTAACTGAATTTAATGGAAGTTGATTAAATGAGGATCAAATAGAAGTAAACTTAAGTTTGATGTTAGAGTAAACAAAAGTAAATTAACTTAAGTTTAAAATTTATGGAAGCTTGGTTTCGAATAAGGGTGAAAACCCATTAAATAAAACTTGGATTTAATTAATTTGGGAATGGCTAGAAGTATATAAGAGTCGAATGTGTCGAGCTAAATAAATGGTTGGTTAATAAATTAGAAATTAAATGGAATTAAATATATAAAGAATTGAAAATTTATATAAAGTAGTTATAAACTAAATAAACACTTCATTAAGCGAACATTGTCGAATTGGTATAGAATGAGTTGTTGTATGACATAAACAAAAGGAACTAAAATTCTATGAGATGATAGAGATTGAATGAAACTGATTTTGAATCATTTGAAGAGAATATGAGATTGTTTGGATTAAAAATCAACTGCATGTAAGAAATTGAGTGCAGACCATTGAAACTGAATGAAATGGCTTATGAATTGATAAAAAGCAATCGAATTAGCTTTAAAGTTATATAGGTCGCTTATGGGAAGCGTTTGGTGTTTGTTGCTTTTGAAATGCTTGTGTTTAGCCATTAAAAATTAGTGAAATGATAATGGATTTTCTATATTCGGCACTTACATATGTAAATTGAGTAAGTACAGGTACCTGAAGGCCGTTTGACTGGTTTGGATTGCGTAATTGCTTAAATTAATAAGCTGCTTGCTTAAAACGCTAAATAAGGTACGCCTACGCAATAAAAATAGGAAATATGAACTGTTTTTTCTTTTTCCGACCGTGTGGGTCGATGTATATATATTTATATCTCTTATCAAATTGTAAAAGCTCCTCCGTACAAAGGAGACTCTGCCAAAATTTTCTGAAATTTTTGGGAGTCAGAAATTTTTTGAAATATTTGGGGAAAATTTTTATTAGCGACAAAACAATTTCAAATTTTGAGACCAAAGTAAATTAGTAAATGAAACTTCTGTAAGGGAAACTATGTAAAGATTGAAAGGGCTATGATTGGATATTATTGCTAAGTAGGTTATGCAGGTATTAAAGTGAAAAGGAAATTAGATTTGATTCCATAAGATAAATGTGAATTGCCCGACAAAAAGGTATGTATTTAAAATTCTGTATGAAATTGGATTGGGTTTTTGATGTAGCCACTTGGCTTTTGTTTTCTTTTTGGAATTTGGGAGCCCGTAGAGGCCTTTTGTAGTAGTACCGAGCTAGCCGCGCAAAGGAGACGCTGGCAAAATTTCTCGAAAATTTAGGGAGTTAGAAACATTTTGAGAAAATTTTGATAATCCCAAATTTGGTTTTAAATTGAAATTTAAATGAGTGAGCAAGAGGGTATTGTTTGGAACTATAAAAGATTTTAGAAAGTTGGTTAAGGTGATAGTGGGTCTTTAATAAAGGATAGTTGGTTGGATGTTGATTTGTGAGTTTTGGGAATAGTAAACGGGTATCGGACCATTCTTCCTATCTAGTAATTTCGGGGACGAAATTCTTTTAAAGGGGAAGGAATGTGACGACCCGGAAATTTTGACAAATTAAATTGGAAAAATTAATCGATTTTAAATTTATTTAAAAGTTAATTTTAACTTGAATTCAGGATATCAATATTTACTTGATAATTAAATCATTGAATTATATAGTTTAAATATTGAATTTAATAATTGAAATTGGGTAAAATGCTGAATCCGAAATTTTAAGCCTGTTTAAATAATTTGAAGGCTTATAAAACTTATAATGATAATACTAGAGATAATAGAATGGTTGAATTTCAATTTAAAGGTAATTTGTTCAGTTTTAAATAATATATCGTTTAAATTGAATTTTAAAATAGCCTTCCGAGGCACAGTCTCAGAATTTGACGAAACCAGTTCCATTGGATCCGTAATAGTTGTTATTATCGGGTTTCAATTTTCGTAGCAATCGGAGTTGTCGTTTGACCCTGGCAGCTCAAAACGCTTAGAACTATTTTAATCGTTTTAATTTAAAATTGATCGTTTTCTTCTGTAACTTGCGCATATGATTGAATTAGCTTCCGAAACACGTTCCAATGTGTTCGGAATGGGGGTAAAACCTTATGAACGTCTGTCGGTATGTTTAATTCGGATTTCGGGATTTCGTGTTATGCAATGAGATATTTTTTTTAAATATTAAATTATTTAATTAAGGCGTATTCACGAAGCTTCTCCAACCTTTATTTGCCATCCTCTCTCTCACCTTTAACAGAGATCGAACTCGTTCCTTCCTTTCCTCATTTTCAACCAAGATTAAATCGAGCCGAGCTTTTAAAAAAAAAGAAAAAAAAGAATGGAAACGAGTTCGATGAAGAGTCGTTGTCGCGCGTGAGAGAAAGGGAACTCGATTTCATGCCATTCGACGCGATGAGGGGCTCGCGTATGCGCGCGCGAGGTAGAGATATTATCGATTTGGAGTTCGCGGCCGCGTAGGAGGCAGTCACTTGTCCGTGGAGGCGCAATGGAGGTCAAGCGAAATCGAGTTTGCTGATGTTGGTGTTGCGCATGTAGATTGTCGAACGCGACTCGCGTGGTGGCGCTGGAGGTTCGTAAGGGCCGACGGTGGCTTGGAGGTGAGCAGTTTTGTTTGTTTTATTTTAATTTTAATTTTTCCCTAAGTTATATGATATTTGTACATGAAAGAAGAGAAATTAATTTATCGTTTACTACAATGCTGAAATTTGCAATTTAGGAATGGGATATTATTAGTTTTCGGATTGGGAATATTTTTTGTAAGGATTTAGAAGAAATAGAAAACAAGGGAAATTCGTTTAGGAAAATTTATTTATTTGTTTCAATAAAGATTTGGTTAAGTTAAATTTACAAAATGGAAATCAATTTATTTACTTAACTTATATAATTATTTGATAACTAGTAAATATGTTATAAATGGAAATTTAATTTGAAATTAACTTATTAGGCAAAATGAAATTTATTAAATAGAAATGGATTTGTTCAAATTGTTCGGATAGTAATAAGATCATTTAATGATTATACAAGGTTATAACCCGGGAAACTATGTCAAGAATGAAGTGAATTGCTAATTTAAGGAGCAAAGGTGAGTAAATCACACCCCGATGGACTTATATTTAGTTTTAAATGGTTAAATTTAAATAATTGGATGATTGGTTGAGTTGATTTGATGTGCACTGATGATGATGTGATCTTGGTTTTGATTTGGTTCTCGAGTTAACTGTGGTTTGACTCGAAGTATTCGGGTTTTAAATTGTTTAAACTAAAATTATAATAAGAAGTTAATGATTTGTGATTCATCGAAATTGTAGGGTAATTGAAATGAATAATTTATTAATTATTAATTAATAAATCGAGTTGATTAATTAGTAAGTAAAGGTTTGAATTCATTTTGGTTAAGTTAATTTAGTCGAATCAATATAGAATAATCAATGGATGGTTTGATAGATAACCACTTAATGAAATTAATAAAATAAAATTTCTTTGTGAAATAAATAAAGGAATAAATCAAGATGGTTAATTAAGGAGTAATTGATTACTAAATGAAGTAAATAAAATTATAGTTAATTATCGTTTGGAACTAATCGAAAATGATTAATATTGTGGTTTATTAAGGTAATTAAATTTGATTAGGATAAATTAAAATATAATTGGTAATCCTCAATTTATATATAAAAAAGAATATGATTAAAGATTTGATTAATTAAGATGTATCAATTAATAAATAAGTGGCTTATGAGAAATTAATTAACGTAAGTAATTAAGGGTTAATGAAATTTAAATAGTTAATTAATTCGAGAAGTAATGAAAGATTACTTATTGATTTCAGTAAGAAGATTTAATATCATGAAATTAATCAAAATTAATTACTTGAATGGAAAATTAAAAGGATAATTAATCTGGGGTGATTAATTAGGATAAAAAAATGAAGGAATGGTTGATCAATTGATTTGAAACGAAGTAATGTTAAATGAAGAAACCAAAGAGGTAGAGGCTAGTAATTCAATCAGGATTAATTAAATCAAATTAGTATGTGATTAAGCTTGCTGATGAATGATTGAATAGTATTGGATGCTTCGAATGAGTTAATATGAAATGTTGTGTATTTCATTGGATAACTTGGGTTAGGATGACATGTGACTCGAAGGGGCCGGGATCGGGTATTGGGAGATACCCAAAACCACTTCGAATCTCTTATAATTGATATGAGGAATTGATAAGTGGGAATAAATGGATTTAAATAAATCGGATTATTTAATCTAAATTTTAGCACATAGAATACTTATTTTGAAAATAAGTTATGACTATGGCAAAGTGTGACTTTGCAAATTGATTTGTGATATAAAAGGGTTGGAATGAAATGATTTAAGTAAATTAGAGTTATTTTATCTTAATTTGGTATTATAGAAATGGATATGTGTAATAAGTATTGCCTATAAAAAATTGTGAATTAGTTAAATTAATATATGTTACCCGGGTTCATATAAGTTGATTGCATTGGTATTCCATGTTAGTTGGGTTTACTCACGCTGGTTTCCAGCCTGACCCGGGTGTTACTTTGGTGTAATGCTCGGGTCAGACCGAGTATTGCAGATTTTCAGGTAGGTACGTTCTGGAGCTCAGGAGGCGAGCTGGATGGCAGGAGCGTATAGAGTACTTCCACTATATTTATATATTCGTTAATCTGAGACATGATACTTGTATTTATTCAGTGACTATATATGTGTGAAACTCTGATGTATAATAAATATAATAAACAGATATAGTATTCTTTTGTAGACACTTATTATTTATTATTATAGTTTATCCGCTGCGTATGTGAGTTGTTGATATTTCTGTTCTTCTTCTTCTTCTAGCCTTTTTTCTTTTTCATAACTATATGGAATTTCCGGATTCGAAAATTCTGGGTCGTTACAACTTCGCTATTATAATAGTGTCTATTAGTAAAATAAACTTACTTTAAAATAGCGTTAAGGAGTGACCCAACATTCCCCTTAACACATGATATATTCCCATTGTCTATACAGTACCGCAATCTCCCCCGTACTGGGCGTCGTCAAAGGGCACTCCATAGGTGTGGTACAAAACAAAATCGCATAAGGCGCGCTAGGGTAGGTGACACGGCACAACTAGGCAATGCCAGGGTAGATATACCAATTACACTTTCGGGTCGGTGCTAAGGCATAGTCGCAGCTACCGCCCACTTCGAGCCATACCCCCAAATCAAAGAAATCAAAAGTGGCCACCGAATAAATCCAAAGTCAGAGTATAATGTCGAAGGGATGTGTCCGATCAAAGGTGCTACCTCATTAACCCGTCAATCGCTCCGGTTTTAGCCACCTTATGCCAACTCATGGGAGTTGGGTCCACGTATTTACCTCAAAGGAAACGCCGCCACCATCTCACTTCATTCTGGAATCTCCACCGCGTACACGGTTGTTAAAGTGGTTTTTGGAGTTGGCAGAGAGTATGACAACTTCTGATCCCGGTCTCTTTTACAACCAAACGTTAGTATAACACCGCGGTTATTTCAAAATAATTTATACTTCAAAACCAGGATATAATATTCATTTCAAAGCCATATAATTACGATATCATTTTCCCTTTTAATCCAAATAAATATGATATTATTTTCAAATATATCCACTCTAAAACCATAACTTTTCATAATTAAAATATTTCTAAACCAAACGCTTGAAATATAACCTTTCAAAACATAAAACTTTAAATTACATAACTTTGAAATATAACCGCACCACTTAAATGGTTTAAATATAGATTTACTTTATATAATAAAATAGTTTCTTCACCTTCACAAATCAATCCCAAATATAGATAAAAATCCAAACAAAACATTTCAATTTATATATATTTCAAAGCTTTACATATTCCACCATTTCAAAACTAATACTTTAATAATTCCATATATATCAAATTTAATTGCTGTTATTTAGATTTGAAATGTATACTTAATAAATCCAATATAATTTAAGTAAAACTTTGACTTCAAACAACTGGATATTCTTTCAATTTATTTAACTTGCTATATTCATTTATCTCAATTTTATATTTATTTAAATCACTTTAAACCAAATCAAATTATGAGAATCATGCCCTTTAAAATCTCCATCTTTATTTAAATTTCTAATCAAATTTATTCAAGTACACTTCTTAAATAATTCAATTTAAACCAGTTTCCTATTTATCTTCCAACTTAAATTTCATTTAAGTCATTTAAACTCTATATATATAATATCTTAAATAGGCACTTAACCAGATAATATAAAACAATCAAACTCCATTATTAAACTCATTTTTTTATTTAAACAATTTTATACATAGCTTAAATCCAAGAATTTAACTATATATGTATATAAAAATAATATTTATATAAAACCAAAAATTAATATTTATTAAACCGCATCCATCCAATGGGAAACCGATGTTCTGTCTAATGGCGTCCTGCTACTGCTCCTTCCTTTTCTGTACGCATTGCTTTTCCTCCCTTTGACCAGCTGCGCGTCTGTCCTTTTCCCTCCTTCTTCTTCGTCCTCCCACCTCTTATGCCTGTTTCCCAGCTCACCCTCCCTTACACTTCTTCCCCGCCTCGCTCTTCAACTAGATCTGGTAGGTATTTCGGTGTCATGCCGATGTCATCGCGTCAGAATCTCCTTTCTGTCGATGAATTCCCTCCTTTGCCCACTCCTCAAACATCTGCACTAGCTCCAGCCGAACGCCCAACTGTCAGTTCGTTGGTATCCACATTGGTGCCTGCAACGGGCTCAGGTGCTATTGCGACTTCTCTCGATGCGTATGATTTCGGTGAGTTTCCCTTTGCTCATGATGCGTGTCATGCTGATCATATAGTGATGGGTCAATCTGGTAAGTTGAAAAGTGGCAGTGGGGTATCCAATTCAGATTTAAATGTGAACGTCTCAGGTGATGTCCCTGATGACCCTGTTGGAAATGGAATGATGGATTCTTGTCTTGGTAGTGATTTGCGTTTAGTTTCTGCTGAATCGATTGGAGTTGAACGATGCACAAATGGTGCTTTTGTAAATTCCTGTGGTATGCCAGTGGTAAAAAATGTCCAGTTTGTTTGAATAGGTCCGTTTCTGGTGGTATGACCCTTCCTGGCAGCAAATCCTGGTCCTTTCTATTCTCCACTCTCCCCCGTAATGCGGGAGACTACATTCCGATTGAGTTTTAAATATTAGAGCAAGATGGTGTGATGGTCCCTCCGCTTATTGTGATGCAGGCTGGTATAGACTTTTGGTCGGATTACCTTGTTGGTTTCTTCTTGGATCCTAACCATCGCCTGCTGGATGCGACTTCTGTTTGTCGAAGGACCTAGAAGCTTCGTGGTGGTTTGCGTGTTAAGCTGGTTGACTCCATGTATTTCCTAAAATTTTCATCCCCTGAGGAACGCCGTCTTGTCCTTGAGGCTGAGCCTACCTTCTTTGATGGGCAACCCTTTATTATTACACCTTGGTCCCCGACCGTGGCTAATGCTCGAGAGCAAGTTCTTTCAATCCCTATTTGGGCTTATTTTCGCAAGTCCCCTCTGCTCTTCAACCTTTGCTTGGTTTAAACTGGCTAGCTTGTAACGTAGGAAAATTAAAATGTTTTGATTTAAATACCGTGGCTCGTGAAAAATTGGTATATGCGAAGGCTCTGATTGAGATTTCCCCTGATAAGCCTCTCCCTTCTTTTATTCCGGTTCAGCTAGCTGTTGGGCATGTTGTTGAGGTACTTGTTCGCTATGGTTGGGTTCCGGATATTTGTACTTCCTGTCAGTCTTTTGGCCACCTAGCTATTGCCTGTATGCATTCTGTCTCCTCTGCTGCTTCTCCGAAGATTCCTCTGTCCCGCCCCCCGCGTAGGAAATGGGTTCCCAAAGTTTCTGGTTCTCCTATTGTCCCTCCCCTGGCTTCTTCGATTCCTGTCTCGGTGCCTCCTGATGCTCCTGTTGCTGGGCCTACTTCCTCTTCTCCTTTATTGGACGCTGGTTTTGGTTCTGGGTTAGCCCCGGATCCAGTTCCTCCTAGACCTTCTGTTGTTTGGGATGTTGCTGAGGGATGTTGGGTTGATCACCTTTCCGATATGCGATTTAACCCCAAGAATAATTCCTACTTTAGATTTGTTTCCGATGATATTCTTGATCTCAGGTGCCTTTATTACATTCCTTCTGCTGATTCCTTAGTCCTCGATGTGGACGGCTCGAATGATGTCTTGCTGGCTGATTCTTCTTGGGATCGTTCCTTTATTTACACTCCTGCCGCTGTGGCTTATGATCCTTGTCTTGCTGCCCTATTCCGCCCCTTTTCTGGTCTTTTGGGCAATGTATCTTTGGGATCTTCCCAGGTTTCTGTGCACGATGGTGATACTTCCTTTATGGAGGAATAGTTATTTCTCATAGTAGTTATGGTATATCTACCATACTCCTGAGCTGTATTATTTCATTTACTTAGTAGTTAAGGTGTTTTTACCTTACTCCTGTACTTCAATTTTTATTACTTTCGTAATAAATAGTGGACGGCCCACTATAAAACCGGCTTGCCTTTGAAAAAAAAAAAACAAAAACAAAAAAATATTTATTAAACCGTATATTACTTTCCAAACCATAGAAATCATTTTCAAATTATTTTATATAGACCGCGGTGCCTGTATAAAATTTTCTACCCTATGGTCAAGTGATACGAATATTTATCGTTTCAATCCGCAATTTAAAATAAAAATGCGGTTGTATATCATTTCAAACTGCAATCCCGAATTAAAATAAATGCATAACAACTTGCAGATTATGATAATATAAATAAAATATCCATTCATCCGTCAACAGATCATACATCCATCACAATCATCATCCAAAACAAACAATCCATATCAATATAACTAATAATATGTGTAACAGGAAATTAACTGGTAGTTATATTCAATAATAATTAAATAACGATTTAATTTCAATAAATGCAATTAATTGAGATGATGATTAAAATATACGGAAAAAGTCATAAATAAATGCACAATCACAACAAAAATTAATTTTACAAACATAAGAAATTTTAGAAGTTGTGAGTGGGTTAAAACACTCACCTTTTGAATTTAAATTAAATTTAAATCCAATTTAAACCCAAAAATTGGACAGTCTCAGAATCCGTCCAAACCAGCGTCACAATCTCCGAAATTTCAATACGATCCTAACAAAAAAACCGCGCGTGAATTGGTGTTCATATGCAAAAGTTATGACGATTAATGTGATTGAAATCTAAAATAAAAAAACAAAAGAAAAGTGAACACTATCACCTGCCACGTCATCGTCTTTGTCACAGGACCGAAACCCTAATACTCTACAGGTTGCGAAAACAACTCGAAGCCGACGCCGTCCTTTCGATCCTCGCCGCGACTTCGTGCACGTTCGTGATGATCAGAGATCACCACTGGTTTCGCCATGTCAGGCCGCCCCTCCCAAGGTGAGTGACCCCCCATCGTTGCCCAAAACATGATCGCCGCCGCGAGATATTCGGCCAATTCGAGGCGAATTCTGGTGCAAATATCAGGAACTAAACGTATGGATCGAACCCCCTTGCTCCCCTCTACTTGGTTGTGCCCTTCGTCGCCATGAAATTGGCGATCCACCATCGATTTAAACCCGAGGTCAATGGATGGCCGAGGTTCAACATGAATTTCAGAGCCAACGATGCAACGAATTGAAAAACGAATTTCACTAGAAGATTACGCTCTTTGAGAGCTTCGAAATATATTTTTTCTGAATTTTTCTAAGGAGTTTGGATTTTTGACTTTGATTTTGAATTGTAATTCGATAAATTAGGATTTACAGCCATTGAGAAAGAGGAGCACAGCAGTTTCTGTACGTATAGAAATGAGGAATAGATGCTACTAGGGTTTATAGCAGGATATATATAGGCAGGGTTGACATTTGAATGGATGGATCGGGTTAAATATACGCGCTAACGACAAAGTGGCCCAAAAAGCCCGTTCTAACTCCGGAACGAAATTGGGTCAACGCATATATCAAAATAGATGTTTTAAAATATTTTAAATGCGATGGAAAAAATTTCAAGTCCAAATTCCATCGTATGAAGAAGTTTTGCTAAAATCAATAATTTTCAAATTGATTTCAATTGATTTCAATTTCATAAATTTCAAGGCGTTTCGAGTCCGTATGATCAAACGAAAAGTCCGATCGAAACAAAACTTGAAATCATACAATAATTCACCGTTACGGATCCGATGAAACTTGTTTCGTTGAAATCCGAGTCAGTGGCCAAAATGGATATTTTTACACTAATTACATAAATTAAAAATTAATTAATTAAATCAAATTCCCAATTTCAATTTTTAAAATTGACAATTCTTCTCATTTTTTATATTTCCAAATCATTCCCACTAATTTAACAAATTTATGATTTCAATTTAAAGTTAATTAACTTATCAATTTCAGTTTCATTATATTCAGAAATTATAATTCTTATCTTCAAAATTTCCATTAATTACATAAATCAAAAAAATTTCCATTCATATTTGTCAAATAGATGGATTTATCATTGGATTCAAAACTATTGCATTAATATTTTCTTATTCCATCTTCATTTCAAATAACGAAAAAATAAATGTTTAATTCTACCTATTTGCAATAGACTCAATTAATTTGACTTAAATTTCAAATAACTAAATAAATCCTGATTCCTATTCTTTAAATTCACTATTTATCATATTATCATCTGAGGTACCATTTATTTTGGTATATATCCAGCTACCTTAACATTTTTCCAATTTCTTTATCTCAACTGCATAACATTTAATTTCAATTTCCCCAATAATTACACTTATTATAAATTGGATTTCAGTGGATTGATTTGTTTTAATTCAAATATTTTTATTAAGTTCAATACTACTCTACAAACTTAGTTGCCTTGTTTTTCCCATTCATTACTTTAATATACCCAATTTAACAACCCCTAAATATTGTATTAAATTTCACGCCAATGTAACATTTATTTTCATTTATTACAATTTATCTCCAATTCCAATTAACAATATAAATAAATAGGTAAACTAAAATAAACATTACCGTTACTCTTTAGTCACATAAATAAGCCTTTATTACTTACAAATCAATGTTGGCATTCATTTTCATAATGCTAATTTCATTCACTCTATCCGTTACTACACTTATATCCATCAAAGTAATATTTAATTACCCATATTCGAAATAACCGTTTATCACCAATATACTCTTTATAAGACTTGTATGGTTATTCTCCACAAACAATTACCATCTATCCTATTATTTCACCCATTATTTATAATTAAAGTCTTAATTAAATTTATTTATCTGGATTTCATTCTTTTATTACATCATTGATTACTTTACAAAATAACCAACATTTCTATGCATCTTATTACATTCAAAATTTTCAGTTATTATCTTAACTTACATAAGGTAATGTTTAATTACATTTAATTGCTATTGATTAAATACATTGGTAATGAATAATAGTTGCCATCATTATACATTTTATAACATTTGTAAATTTATTCTTTACAACCAATTATTACAACAACTCTCATTAAAATACATTTATTCCATTTCCATCCATTACACATTATTTTATTACCTTTTACATCCCTCTATAATCAGTGCACCCATTAATACAACACATATCATAATTCCTTACACAATATCGATCTTATTCAATTACCATTAACTATCTATTTTGTACAATAAATAAATGTTTACATTTGTTACTTATATTAAATTTTATAACCAAGCATAGCATGTTTAAATACAATGAATTGAAGTTTCATTGAGATTGTTTACAATTAACTTATATTAACATTTTTTCATTTTAATTTAGTTATTATTCCATTATTAAATTACAAATTTTTATTTCTTTCAATATTAACTCATAAAATATTATTAAATTAACAAATTTTAAACATCGAAAATTTATGGGTCGTTACACTCTCCCCCACTCAAAACTTTTCGTCCCCGAAAATGAAAAAGAAGGGAAAAGAAGAAATTGAGTAGTCAATATATCTTATTCAAATATTAATTTTATAAACAAATAAATTTACAAATTTTAATAATTTATATAAAATATATCTATTTATAATTATTAAGTCTTTTTATACCCAAATTAATAAAATTTGGAAAACATTTTTCAAAAAATTTCTAAGTCCAAAATTTACAGAAAATTTCGGCAGAGTCTCCTTTGTACGAAGAGGCTCGGGAGAAAATATAATATCTAATATAACAATATATAACATATATTTTCCAAAATAATATATATCCCCACACGGGAAAAACAATATAATAGTGCTATAAACCGTAATCCGAAAACGTACCTATTTGTCAGGCAATTAACGCTTAATTATGAAACCAAAAGCTGTAGCAATTGCTTCCATAACTTATATTTCACTTATATAATCCAAAAAAAGTTAATAACTATATAAAATGAAATATTTAAAGTCGTTTCAACCTTAAACAACAAATCAATACAACCAACAATCATTTGCGTCCAGACATGCAACCATCACATAGAATCACTAAAAATCAATCATTCATTCATATCAAACAAAGCAAATAGTTGTTCGGGTTCAACCTTTAAATTGCACAGAATGAAAAATAAACTATCAAGTGCATCATTTACTTAACAGTCTTAGATGAAACAAAATAGATTATTTGTTCATCCAAACAATTTTAAATTTCCTTACCCAAACAACCATAAACCAAAACAACAACAACGATTAATTTATTCTTATTAATTCTATTCATTTTCATTTATTGCTTACAATTATTCATTTTCATTTATTTAGGTCATGTAAGTTTCTTTTTATTGCATTACATTTATGCATTTCTCAATTTCATTCATTTATTAAATGCTTACATTTCTACTATATTTAATTATAGTAACATTTTAATTACAACTTAAATTTATAACTTTATAACACCAATTCTTATAAATAAAGAATTTCATTAATTACTTTCATTACCTTAAATTTATTACTTGTATAATATCTATTACATTTTCTTATTAACATTTCGACTTTTAATATTTGGTAAGTTATATATATATATATATATATATATATATATATATATATATATGTTTTTAAAGAATGTAATTGAAAATCACACAAGTTTTTCTCAATTCTTTTGATTAATTAAATGCTCAATAATTATATCTTTCATTTTATAAGATTACAATTTTCAACTTTCTTTTAATCTCATTTATAACTTAGCACTAAATCACTTATTTGAATCAAAGGTTCCAATTTATAAATTAGTCATATTCCAATTTACTACACTTAATTGAACTATTAATTAATTGGAACTTATGAACCAAATACCGGGTTTAGTTTTAAATCATTTAAAATAATAGAAAAATATATATTTACAACTTATATATCCAATTATATTTAAAACAATTTTAAAAAATTTATTTGTTTATCAAAATAAATCTGTAGTAAAATTACTAAAGTGGCCTTCCCACTTCGAAACTCAAAATGAATGTCGATGATGCGTGCACTCATCACCGAAATTATTTTCCAGTGACAAAGAGGGGAGTACAAAAACATATTTTCTTTCAAAATTTCTTTAAAACAATTCTTACAAACCATGTCGAAATATTTATATCAGAAAATACTACTAAATAGTATTATTATTATATTCCAAAATTATTCGAAATAAATTTTCAAAAACCCAGAACTTAAGTTCTAAATTTTCAATTTCATTTATTTTACTTCCAATCTTATTTCAACTTATTAATTATAAATTTCATTACCTAACAACCAATATATTGCAACCAAATATAATCTTATATATAAAATTTATTTTATATATATAGAAAATATAACAGGCAAAATTATTTCATTCACCAATAATAAAACAAATATTATGTTGGTCTATCCTATTAAGTGTTTAGAAATCCCTATTGATGTCACAGCGTCCCATGCACCAACCAGAATTTTTAAATACAAAATGGAATAAATTAACACAATATTAAAACCTTTTATAACACTAACAAATACGCTCTCTCATATATGTACGCTCAGCGACTCCCATAGGGTATCACTACCCTATTAATAAAGAGTCAGACCCCACAAAGCAAAGGTTTATCGCTAAACCAAAGCTCTGATACCAGATGTAACGTCCTACCTTTTCACATGCTTTAAATCGACACATGTGCCAATTCAAACCATACGGAAGGGAGGATTGTTATGGGGTAAATTAGAAAAGCAGAGATAGAAATGAAACAAATAGAATCTTGCAGCGGAACGATAAAATATAATAATCAAATATACAGTTCATGAAGTTGTTTTATAAACATTTGATTATATTTATACAATGCATATCAGAGTTATACATACCATAGAATATCAATAATGCAGCGGAATACAATAGTGTAGAGGAATAATATAATATATATATATATATAATAGTAATAATGAAATCTTCGTCCTCCAGAAATAAAGTCTTCAATTCCTGAAATGCTCGGCCTGACCCGAGCGAATTGAAAAGACAAAACACTCGAGTCAGAACTAAAATATCTTATGTAAGTTAAATCCACTGAAATAAATATGTGTGTAACGGAGTCGGAGATGTTTACGGGGTTTGACATCTCCTATCCAGTGTCTAACGTGAGTGCAATAACTTAAGAGATGCCCGGAATTCACATCTCCTAAGGATTTGTTAAACTATTTACTACGTAGTAATACTTCACTATTATAATAGTGTCTATTAGTAAAATAAACTTACTTTAAAATAGCGTTAAGGAGTGACCTAACATTCCCCTTAACACATGATATATTCCCATAGTCTATACAGTACCGTAATTTCCCCCGTACTGGGCGTCGTCAGAGGGCACTCCATAGGTATGGTACAAAACAAAATCGTATAAGGCGCGCTAGGGTAGGTGACACAGCACAATTAGGAAATTCCAAGGTAGATATACCAATTATGCTTCCGGGTCGGTTGGTAACGCATAACCACAGCTACTGCCCACCTCGAGCCACACCCCCAAATCAAAGGAATCAAAAGTGGCCACCGAATAAATCCAAAGTCAGAGTATAATATCGAAGGGAAGTGTCCAATCAAAGGTGCTACCTCATTAACCCATCAATCGCTCCTATTTTAACCACCTTATGCCAACTCACGGGAGTTGGGTCCACGTATTTGCCTCAAAGGAAACGCCGCCATCATCCTACTTCATTCTGAAATCTCCACCGCGTACACGGTTGTTAAAGTGGTTTTTGGAGTTGGAAGAGAGTATAACAAATTCCAATCCCGATCTCTTTAACAACCAAACGTTATTATAACACCGCGGTCATTTCAAAATAATTTATACTTCAAAACCAGGATATAATATTCATTTCAAAGCCATATAATTACGATATCATTTTCCCATTTAAACCAGATCAATATGATATTATTTTCAAATATATCCTTTCTAAAACCATAACTTTTCATAATTAAAATATTTCTAAACCAAACGCTTGAAATATAGCCTTTCAAAACATAAAACTTTAAATTACATAACTTTGAAATATTACCGCACCACTTAAATGGTTTAAATATAGATTTACTTTATATAATAAAATAGTTTCTTCACCTTCACAAATCAATTCCAAATATAGATAAAAATACAAATAAAACATTTCAATTTATATATATTTCAAAGCTCTACATATTCCACCATTTCAAAGCTAATTCTTTAATAATTCCATATATATCAAATTCAATTGCTGTTATTTAGAATTGAGATGTTTACTTAATAAATCCAATATAATTTAAGTAGATATTCTTTCAATTTATTTAACTTGATATATTCATTTATCTCAATTTTATATTTATTTAAATCGCTTTAAACCAAATCAAGTTATGAGAATCATACCCTTTAAAATCTCCATTTTTATTTAAATTTCAAATCAAATTTATTCAAGTACACTTCTTAAATAATTCAATTTAAACCAATTTCCTATTTATCTTCCAACTTAAATTTCATTTAAGTCATTTAAACTCTATATATACAATATCTTAAATAGGTACTTAACCAGATAATATAAAACAATCAAACTCCATTATTAAACTCATTTTTTTGTTTAAACAATTTTATACATAGCTTAAATCCAAGAATTTAACTGTATATGTATATAATACCAAAAATTAATATTTATTAAACCGTATATTACTTTCCAAACCATAGAAATCATTTTCAAAATATTTTTATATAGACCGCAGTGCTTGTATAAAATTTTCTACCCTATGGTCAAGTGATACAGATATTTATCATTTCAATCCGCAATTTAAAATAAAAATGCGGTTGTATATCAATTCAAACCGCAATCCCGAATCAAAATAAATGCATAACAACTTGCAGATTATGATAATATAAATAAAACATCCATTCATCCATCAACAGATCACACATCCATCACAATAATCATCCTAAACAAACAATTCATATCAATATATAACTGATAATATGTATAACAGGAAATTAATTGGCAGTTATATTCAATAATAAATTAAGTAACGATTTAATTTCAATAAATGCAGTTAACTGAGATGATGATTAAAATATACGAAAAAAGTCATAAATAAATGCACAATCACAACAAAAATTAATTTTATAAACATAAGAAATTTTAGAAGTTATGAGTGGGTTAAACACTCACCTGTTGAATTCAAATTAAATTTAAATCCAATTTAAACCCAAAAATTGGATAGTCTTAAAATCCGTCCAAACCAGCGTCAAAATCTCCGGAATTTCAATACGATCCTAACAAAAAAACCGCGCATGAATTGGTGTTCGTATGCCAAAGTTATGACGATTAATGTGATTGAAATCTAAAATAAAAAAATAAAATAAAAGTGAACACTTTCACCTGCCAGGTCATCGTCTTTGTCACAGGACCGAAACCCTAATACTCTACAGGTCGCGAAAACAAATCGAAGCCGCCACCGTCCTTTCGATCGTCGCAGCTACTTCGTGCACGTTCGTGATGATCGTAGATCACCACTGGGTTCACCATGTCAGGCCGCCATTGCCAAGGCTGAGCGACCCCCCATCGTTGCCCAAAACATGATCACCGCCACGAGATATTCAGCCGATTCGAGGCGAATTCTGGTGTGAATATGAGGAACTAACCGTATGGATCGAACCCCCTTGCTCCCATCTACTAGGCTATGCCCTTCGATCGCCATGAAAATGGCGATCCACCATCGATTTAAACCCAAGGTCAATTGATGATCGAGGTTCAACATGAATTTCAGAGCCAGCGATGCAACGAATTGAAAAACGAATTTCACCAGAAGATTACGCTCTTCGAGAGCTTCGAAATATATTTTTTCTGAATTTTTTTGAGGAGTTTGGATTTTTGACTTTGATTTTGAATTGTAATTGGATAAATTAGGATTTACAGCCATTAAGGAAGAGGAGCACAACAGTTTCTGTACGTATAGAAATGAGGAATAGAGGCTACTAGGGTTTATAGCATGATATATATAGGCAGGGTTGACATTTGAATGGATGGATCGGGTTGAATATACGCGCTAACGACAAAGTGGCCCAAAAAGCCCGTTCTGACTCCGGAACGAAATTGGGTCAACCCATATATCAAAATAGATGTTTTAAAATATTTTTAGTGCGATGGAAAAAATTTCAAGTCCAAATTTCATCGTATGTAGAAGTTATGCTAAAATCAATATTTTTCAAATTGATTTCAATTTCATAAATTTCAAGGCGTTTCGAGTCCGTACGATCAAACGACAAATCCGATCGATACGAAACTTGAAATCCTACCATAATTCACAGTTACGGATCCGATGAAACTTATTTCGTCGAAAACCGAGCCAGCGGCCAAAATGGCCATTTTTACAGTAATTACATAAATTAAAAATTAATTAATTAAATCAAATTCCCAATTTCAATTTTTAAAATCGACAATTCTTCTCATTTTTTATATTTCCAAATCATTCCCACTAATTTACCAAATTTATGATGCCAATTTAGTGCTAATTAACTTATCAATTTCAATGTTAAAATTTCAATTAATTATATTCACAAATTATAATTCTCATCTTCAAATTTTCCATTTAATTACATAAATAAATAAAAATTCCATTCATATTTGTCAAATAGATGGATTTATCATTGGATTCAAAACTATTGCATTAATATTTTCTTATTCCATCTTCATTTCAAATAACGAAAAATTAAATGTTTAATTCTACCTATTTGCAATAGACTCAATTATTTGACTTAAATTTCAAATAACTAAATAAATCCCGATTCCCATTCTTTAAATTCACTATTTATCATATTATCATCTTAGGTACCATTTATTTTGGTATATATCCAGATACCTTAACATTTTTCCAATTTCTTTATCTCAACTACATAACATTTAATTTCAATTGCCCCAATAATTATACTTATTATAAATTGGATTTCAATGGATTGATTTGTTTTAATTCATATACTTTTATTAAGTTCAATACTGCTCTACAAACTTAGTTGCCTTGTTTTCCCATTCATTACTTTAATATACCCAATTTAACAATCCCTAACCATTGTATTAAATTTCACACCAATGTAACATTTATTTTCATTTATTACAATTTATCTCCAGTTCTAATTAACAATATAAATAAATAGGTAACCTAAAATAAACAGTACCGTTATTCTTTAGTCACATAAATAAGCCTTTATTACTTACAAATCAATGTTGGCATTCATTTTCATAATGCTAATTTCATTCACTCTATCCGTTACTACACTTATATCCATTAAAGTAATATTTAATTACCCTTATTCGAAATAACCGTTTATCACCAATATACTCTTTATAAGACTTGTATGGTTATTCTCCACAAACAAATACCATCTATCCTATTATTTCACCCATTATTTATAATTAAAGTCTCAATTAAATTTATTTATCTGGATTTCATTCTTTTATTACATCGTTTATTACTTTACAAAATAACCAACATTTCTATGCATCTTATTACATCCAAAATTTTCAGTTATTATCTTAACTTACATAAGGTAATGTTTAATTACATTTAATTGTTATTGATTAAATACGTTGGTAACGAACAATAGTTGTCACCATTATACATTTTATAACATTTGTAAATTTTTTCTTTACAACCAATTATTACAACAACTCTCATAAAATACATTTATTCCATTCCCATCCATTACACATTATTTTATTACCTTTTGCATCCCCTATAATCAGTGCACCCATTAATACAACCCATATTATAATTCCTTACACAATATTGATCTTATTCAATTACCATTAACTATCTATTTTATACAATAATTAAATGTTTACATTTGTTACTTATATTAAATTTTATAACCAAGCATAGCATGTTTAAATACAATGAATTGAAGTTTCATTAAGATTGTTGACAATTAACTTGTATTAACATTGTTTCATTTTAATTTAGTTATTATTCCATTATTAAATTACAAATTTTTATTTCTTTCAATATTAACTCATAAAATATTATTAAATTAACAAATTTTAAACATCACAAATTTATGGGTCGTTACACTAATATAATGACAAATAATACATTATATTGTTCCAACTTGCCGTTAACATAAATAATCAATTCTCTTGCCAAACATCCATACAAATTGTTAATTTATTGTAGGTATTCACATAACACATTATAAATCAGAACTTCTAATAATCAAAAAATCTGCATATTGTCTCTTACTTGTATGAGACGAACACAAAACATTTAATAGTATGCTTCTGCAAATATTTTAAAAACCACACATTTCCAGTATCTCTAAGGGATTAAAAAACATTAAAAAATGCTGATCCTACTTGAAAATGCATAAATAAAGAATCCATCACATAAGAAAAGAAAAATAGACCTAACTATATACGTCATCCGTAACAGTAGATGATGCAAATGGATCAACTACAGCAGATGCAGTGGTTTAAGCACCAATATGAGCGCTTAGCAACCCAAAACTCCATCCTAGACCCTCTTGGTTGCTGCAACGTTTGAGAAAATGCTAGATGTTTCTAAATAGCATTAGTCATAGTCTCATAATATGCCTCAAAAGTTCCATCTGATGCCATTGCTTTGGGGGGCATAAGAAAAAGTCTCATTGTAGGAAATAAACATGTTGAATTGTCCATTCACATTAAAAACACCTTTTTTCTACATCAGCAACCAAATCTGATGAATATATCTTGTCCCACATCATTTGCAATAGAAGAAAACAAAGGAAAAGTCATAATAGAAATTTTACTATACAATTTGAACACTAAAAGTAGTATTATGTACAATAATTTAAAATACAAACAAATCAAAACGTATAATTAAAAGAAACCGTGTATTCAATGTTAAGGTTAGCTTTGATTGAATATTCACTCTCCATCCATCAAAAAAGTCTAAGTCAAAAATACTACATATATTTAAGATAAAGTTAATCATCATTTGGATCAAGAACCATATAAGTGTTTATAAAATTTTATTTCTATTCAATAGCACAATGCGTAAAATAATCTTTTTCTAGAAAATCTTTAATACTTATTACCATAGTTTTGTCAGTGCATGTACTGGTTTCAATTGATTAGCGGGAAGAGATTTAAACCAACTTGGTTTATTTTGGACTAACAAAGAAACCAATGAAAAATTGTTTACACCAATTTGAATTACTGTGGATGCACTGCGATAAACCAAATTGTTCACTCTAGACACTGAAAAACATAAAATATATTCAGGTAATGGTAAAACAGTACAATATTACAAAAGAATTACAGTTTTTTCAAAACTTAGTATAATTTTTACCAAGGCACAAATAAGTATGTAATCCAATTCAGAAATTGCAACTAATCACAGTGAATTTTACCACATAGATCTATAAATATAAATCAACCATGAATACAAAAATAAAGGATTCTTACTTTTTCAAACTGTAATAGAATAAGCATAGTTGAGATAATATTGGGTAAAGATCGAGAATTAATTGTTAGGTTCAGGATGTTACTCTGAAATCGTACAACCAAAGTAAAATTGAAAAAATTATCACTAATTAACTCGTTTAAAATGAGACTATTTAAGTAGTACCAAATAGTGCATTATGGTCTATGCATTTAAAAAAAACTAAAACAATCATTACTTAGCAATTTAACTAATTTAACCAAATGCATTTTGGCATGTACTTTGTAAATAACATCATATTTCAAAAACAAGCACTTTAAAGCAATTTTTGTCAATAATAAATTTATAATGAAAAGCATGTTAGTACTTAGCAAACAAATAAATAATTCAAAGTTTAAACTGATATAACAAAATAGAACTAAGAGCATGCATGCTTGTTTTCCCCTCGAAAATAGAATAACATCATATTTCATCATTAAATTATTATCCATGTATATGTACAGAGTATCCCAAAATGTATATATTCTGAACATCCAAAATAAAATAATAAATTATAAGAGAAATATATGAACAAAATTACTAATAGTAAAATAATGAGAAGAAGAGAAGCATATGTTAACAGTTAGTCGAACACCAATGGACAATCAGCAGATCTAACCTTGGTTGGTAGTAGATCAAAAATCGTTCAGTCAATAATCAGAAGATCTGGAGGCGAGTTGGAGACGCATGATAATCGCAATTTGAGATGGTAGATCTGGATTTTCTAGATCTTGAATTGGTTGATAATCGGTCGATAACCATAGGTTAGAATGTTCGATCGAATATTGGAGTGGGCTAACGTAGTTTTTGTCTACGAAGGTGATGAAATCCAATTACGTCATTTTGCAGCGATGAAGAGTTAGGTTTTTTTATTTCGTAAAGAAGCCTTATACGGGATAAAAATGAATAATGGACAAAGGGTATAACCGGTACTTCAAAAAGACGCGTTCCATGTCATATTCTTTGAATTCTTATTATTAGTAGTAAAGATGTTAAAGTTATTGTGCCATCATCCTATATCACCAATTTCACCCTTAACTCCTCTTAAAGACAAATTTGACTTAATGCATTATTATTTACCAATTCTACATTTTCAACCATTGATTGATATGAGTAATGTATGGTTATCAATCTAAAGTTAAAGAAAATATATACGGCTGTAAATAACAATATAAATCAATCCATGTTTATCACTCCTTATATGTGATATAGCAGTTAAACAATACATCCTCAAATGCTAAATTGAACGTTCCATCAAATATAATCTAGCTTGTAGTCAAATCTGGAACAATGATAATAATGAAAAAATCAAGAAAAAATGTGGGTGTTTAAAAAAATACCTTATGTGGTCAAAGATCGTGTTGAAGGAGCGGCAGTTGATGAATTGGAGCACAATAACTTAGCGAAGTAGAAGGATGAAAGCATGATGAACTAACCCTAATCTGCAAAATCGTGCGAATTCAAATTGCAGCATTATAGAGGAGGTGTAATTTTCAGTAGTGGATAGCCTCGATGATCAAGCGATGGCGGATGATTGACATTGATAATAGATTATTGATGACGACATTAAAGTTTCGTTGATTAAGGTCTTTTATGCAGCAATTGAGATTTGAGATGGCCTGAAACGCAGAAGGATAGAAGATGGGAAGAACGGCATTTATGGAATTCCCAAAAGACATGGTTGAAAAGAATGGATCGAATTTTTATTATTAATAGTAGAGATAATATGATATTTAATTACATGAAGATGGTAACCAATTCATCAATGTACACGTTTACATCCTTAGAAGCGTTTACATTATTATTGGATATGGGTGAACAACGTACAGGAAGTAACATTTGAGTATTTAGATTAAAACCCTAAATTAAGTAAACTTACATGCAGAAAAAAATGTTGATGAATTAAATAATACCAAAACGTTGCATTTTCGTTACAACAATCAATTGTCCTCCAAAATAATATTTTCTACACACACATTTAAGGTTTGGGAGAAGTTCTTTTCGGTATTCATCATTTATTGCCCTTACCAATATCAGTATCACAGTCTTACATAAAATATTCATAAAAAATCATCAAACTATATAAAACGTACATTATTAAATTATTATTTCACTACTATAAACTTCATGTTCAGCCATTGATTACATTTCTCAAAGGTTTAAAACAACATATTAATTTTTAATACCAATTCAGCCATTAACAAACATTTGAAACATAGAGTTTGTTAAACAGGATCATGTCTTAAGGGTCAATCAATATACTGCCAACTTTTCAATAATTTCACATGTTAAACAAAGTAGTAAACATTTTCAATCCGTATTTCTAGATATATTGTGAAGAGAAAATACACCCATGAATCCAGTCCATGTAGTTTGATCTTGTCCAAATGAATATTGTTGGGGAAGAGGATTAGCAAAACCTGAAGTTGATATTTTTTAACCTGTAGGTAGCGTAAAAGAAGAGGTAAATACAGCGAGGATGTACCTTGGAAAGTTGATGATAATTGTAGATGAAGATCAAATTAAGTAACTTTATTCCTAGCCAGTCAGTAAAACATCTTTATAGACAACATTTTTAGTGAAAGTTCCAGTTCGTCCACCATTATGTCCCTTTTCTACCAACACCTTGGTATTAGCACTTGAAACTCCTCGTGAAAGTGCCAAATATAGTTGTCCATGACCAAATACATGCTCTTTCTACTGGTATTTTTTATCGTTTGCCCTTGTGCCTTATTTATAGTGAAGGCAAAACACAAAAGAATTGGAAATTATTTCTGTACTAACACAAAAGGTAAATTCCAATTTTCAGTGGATTTAGTGGGATTTTTGGAATGAAAACTCCAGTACCAACATAATGTCCAGTGATGATTTGAGAATCAATGCAATTCTTATTGAGTTGTTTACATATAAGCCTCGTTCCGTTGCATAATCCAATTTTCGGATTCAAATTTCTTAACAACATTATCGGTGCTCCAAGCTTCAATTTTAAACAATGTGGAGGTATCCCGCCAGGAGTGATTGAGTTTAGAAATTCTTGTTGGTATAAATTATGAGCATCGTCTTCTACTGCATCATATGAATAGTAAATAATTTCATTTCCAAGAAATATATTGAGTACATGTTCATTGAGCTTGTCGACATATTCATTTAGTGGTGTAATTAATGCTCTATTAACTGTGTACTCTTTATCGAATGCATTTTTTGATAAGTTGGGAAAAATTGTATCTATCAACTTTGTCAGTGGATTAACATCATTTTTTGATGTTATGACCATATTTGTCGGTAGTTGAATCATTTCTTCATTGATTGAAGGTTCAGTGCCATCTCCAATTTGAAGTAGAAATTTCGAATATGCGATATCATTTGCTGCTCACATGTTTTTCTTTAAATGTAAAATTTTAAATGTTTCCCATAAAAGTGATTCAATGATGCATACATTAATCGCTTCGTTTCTTGTAGCTTTAGGCACAACTGGCAATACTTGTCGAAAATCTCCTCCATAATAAGGATTTTACCTCCAAATGGTTCTTCTACATCCATTATATCTCTCATAGTTCTATCAAATGCCTCAAAAGCATAACGATGCACCATTATAGATCTATCCCACATAAGAACAGTTGATTGTCTTAAATTTTTTGCTAATTTTGACTATTTTCTTATTGAGCATGTTGATGTCACTTTTGCTTGTAATGGAAGTATAAATATTGAATGTGCAGTTCTTCCACCAAGTAGTATAGTTGCAGCGATACCAGATGTAGCTGTTGCAATTGCAATACCACCATCTTTTCTAACCGTTGACAGAATAACACGGTATAAATTTGTTTTTCCCATCCCTCCAGGACCATCTATAAAAAACAAACATTTTTCTTTTTTTACAGTTGCATTCATAATTGTACCATAGGCCTTCAATTCTTCCTTATTCAATTTTACAATAGCTAGAAAATCATCCTTGGAAATAGGAATCGCTAACTCTTCTTCTATTAGCTCTGAAATTTGATCACATTCATCACAATTATATGCTCTTGATATATTTGGAAAATCATATTCAGTTGTTCTTTCATTGTGTTGGAGAAGTAACATGTTTAAATCTTTCAAAAGACGATTTTTAGAAGCATTTGGTAGTAGTACTTGAATTTCGATAATCTTCTACCATATGAACGAAAAATTCATCCCATAACCTTCGCACACCTGATGGATCGCAAAAAACCAAGATAGTAACAAATAATGCTCTCAAAGAAACTGGCATCTTTATACTTGAGGCTTCGGTCAAACATTCTTTAATGCTATCATCGTTTTCTAAAAGCCCTCTTTTCTCAGCGGCTTCTTTAAATGTTCGACTTCTAACTTCGTCAACTGTAAGTAAATCATTAAAAGAAGTCGGTCCTCTTATGTGATTCAAAAATATTCTCAAGAAAAAACGTTCTCCTTCTATAGGTAGGACTGTGTATATTCTACCAATCACCCTTATATTAGATACTCTTCTTTTCCATTTTTTTATTTTTAATCCAACAACAGTGCTCTGGAAATTCACGATTTAAAAGTAGCCTTGCCTGTTCATCAATTGAATTTGTATAGAAAAACTCTGCGAGCATTGTGTGTGGGTTGCTTTCATCGGCCAAAACTTCATTGATGGTTTGATCATTGGAAAACATAACACTTTGTTTATTTGGAAGATGCATTTGAAGAAGTTCAACTGATGGATATATCTTGCTAAGAGAGAACCTAAAAATCTTCCACAATGCTTCTGGAGCAGAAATCCACCTTGCATCTATAAATTGTTGTATCTCATCATAGTTAGGTCCAGGTCGAATTTTCATTATAACGTGGTTTGGACCTTTATAGACATATTTGTAAAGATATTTAACGCTTTTTATACTACTACATATCTCTACATTGATGTGACAGTTATATTTACGTAGTAACCAAGGATTGTAAGGTACAACCCTTCTGTTATCTACCATCAACTTTTCATTTCTATCAATAGGAATAGATTTTCCAGTATTGCATCTTCTGTTAATTGGGTATGATTCTGTGCCTTGAATAGTCACATTTGAAAATTGTTTTGGATACTCTCTTCTGCAACTACTCTTTTGCATGCAAGGGCAATTTCGATTTTGAGTACCACATGGTCCATGAATCATCCACTTCGTTACTGCCACATGTAACTCTGATTCTTCGTTAGAATCTGGTATTTCTACTCTAACAATTTCATCATATTCGTTTGGGTTAGTCAGTTTGCCTTCATCTTTAAAGATAATTAGCATATGGACATGTGGTAAAACTCTTTTTGGAAATTCAATCACATGGACATAAGCAGCTACTTTTCCAAGTGCTCCTTCAGTGAAAATATCTTTTTTTTAATTCCTCGTATTTTCACAAAATATCCTTGTTGTCAAATTTGTTCTGTCTTGTAGGTCTTGGCCGGGTAGTAATTCAGTAACAATTTCATCCCAAAGTGGATTGCGTGTCATTGTAATGAATAAATCGGGTTTGCCATACTTATTTACTAAAGCCATTGCATCTTGATATTGTTCATATATATCACATAGACAACCAATATATGAAGAAGGTAGCATTGTCCGTGTTCCAACATTACCTAAATAAGAGAATTTGTTAAAAACTTCATAAATATGAAATTTAGTTACGTAAATGTATAAGAATGTACTTAATATAAGAGCAGGTTTTCAAATTCACAAACTACGCACTTGCATCATTTTCCTCGGCGTTTAAAGCATCTCGTAATCCTTGGTACATTTCATCTTTGATGGTTTGTTGATTACTCATATACTATCTTAGCCTGCTGGTATCTATCTTAACATAGTTGTCAACCACGTATTCTTGAAACAATCATCTGCCTCAAAGAAAAAGCGATTTACCATTTTCTCGAATCTATAAAAGAACATTACCTATTGATGAATATTAAGAAGTAAAAAATATAAATATATAAAACGTGTTATATATTAAATTGTATATACCTGTAGAATATTAGCATCATACTCACGACATTAAAATTTATTGCCATTTTAATATTGACTATTTATATCCCATCCGTAACTTCCATATGGTAATAAAAGTTGATATTGCAATGGATCATAATAACCAGATGTTTCAGGAATAGTTATGAGTTGTCCATAGTTAGTATCAACTACAATATCTCTTTCATGTATTTCTTCATTTTCAGCTCCTTCTACCCAAATTCCAACAACTTGTGAAGAAATTAGGAGAGTATATTATTTATGATTTGAAGATTTTCTTTTATGACCAATTTACAATGTTGGATATTTGGTTTTTGTCCAAGTTGTCGAAATACAGTGTAACGACCCGATTCTTCGACTCACGAAAGTCGACATTAATACGTCCGCTGTATCAACTACCGAACAATCGAATGCCGGAAAACTGTACCGTTAGGGTTAAAGAAGAGGTAGAAGAAAAGATAGAAGAAGTAAGAAAACAAAACAGAAACAACAACAGAATCTCACATTCGCAGCGGAACAACATATAATAGATAAATGAATAATCCTTAAAACAAAGAACTATCTCAGTTATTACATTACATCACATCATCAGAGTGTACAATAACGATATACAACACAACAAAACAATGGACAGTTATACAAACATGTCCTTACAAGTGAATTTACAGCAGAAAGATAATATCATATACAAGTAATACGTCTCGCCATCCAGCTCGCCACTTGAGCTCCAAAGCACTTCTGAATCCAGAATGACCTGATAACCTGACTCTAGGCTGCCCGTGTGGAAAATTATGGGCATCCAGAGTTTAGGAAGGGAACAATAAATTTCAGGTCAGTCATGGGACTGGTGTGAGAACTAAAGAAGTTATTTATCTTTAAAACAACAACAACAAGAGAAGTGAAAAATATCCACAATGCTTTTGGAAAATGAAACTACCATAAGGCCTCCCGCCACACACACAATGCAAACGCAGAATTGGAGGAGATTTCTCCTTATGATAGTCAAAGATGCTTACTATGCAAAATAAATCATTTTTTTGATATTATTATTAGTGCATAGTGTAGAAAGCATTTCGAAAATAGAATATTATCTTAGCCAACATAGACATTTCGAACTATGCCTACTATAGCTACCATCTAAACAGTGGTGACCACCATAAGTAAATAGCAGGTTATACAACTAAAACCGTACTGGGTTCGTATTGGGAATTGGATTTCCAACAAATGGTCAGGCTAAGGAACTTCCTACTGCCACATGGGTACGCCTCTGGCGGGACGTCCCGAGAACCTAACCGGATCTCTGCCAACACAAAGCCGGGTTACCTTTGTAACTAGGTAACTACTACTCGAGTATGCCACCCCTCGGTCCTTTGGGACCTTTATCCGAGGGCCCTCTATCATAAAGCAACAAGCACACAGAAAATGAGATTGGAGCAACCACATAGGTTAAGCATCAGGGCTCCATACTTGACACCACCCTTTTCCAGAAGGAAATGACATACCCTAAAGGGAGCGACCCTCATAACCTTGCCGCATTTTCCTGTTTTAACCATTTCCGGGGTGTGAGGTCCGACGAAATCTCGTCCACAAAGATACGCTTTTTCACAAAGCCACGCTTTGATCAAAAAATGATCAATAAATAATCATCACACAGCAACACTCAGCATGCCACATTACCAAATTGGGAGTATATCGCTGATAACCTTCAACTACAAAACCTCTTAGCTCGTACGTCACAGAGAAGGGTGTTAAGCTAAGAGAATAAATTCTCCGTCACCAAGGGAGATGTATTTGAAAGAAATCTTCTTTATATCTCAAAATGTAATGTCAGACACGTAACCATACAAGTCTGTTCCGGGTTCGAACAGAACCGAAGGCACGTCCAAAGAAGCCCTTGCAATCCGAGTATTCACAATCCCGATCGAATTTCTCATCACAAAGGAAATCTCCATACCGTAGCTAACGGTGCGGAGACAATCGATAGGTTATCCTATCGTTTTCACAAATACCTGGTCTTCACCACCGGTCTTCAACGCGATCCATATCGTCGTATCACTTATTCGGAATGGGTTATATGACACAAAGGTCCTCTCCCGGCTAATCCGAATAGTGAACGCAATATTTTTAAAACATATGGATATTGGGATTTCAATTAAGTCACAACTTATTACCCAAACCCTTTCTTTCAAATGGTTTAAACAAATTACCATTTTAAATCTTTAAACAAAAAGATTTACTTCACAAAGTATACCCAGTTTCACAAAGATTTATTCCTAGATTCCCAGATAAATTTCCATTTCAATTGGATTAATTCATTTAATTTTTTAAATCAAGATTCAACTTATAGCTTTCAAAACTATTCACAATTCAAGTCTTTTATAATATAAAAGATACACCATTTGAAATACTCCTTTATTTCAAGTCAAGTTCAACAACCTTTCACAAAGATTAATTCATAGCCTTCAAAACAGTTTAATTTCAAATTTACATTCTTTTAACACAAATGGGAATTTCTTTCCTTATGTGAAAGTTATAATTATTTGGAAACAAATAGTTTTCGTTATGGGAAAAACAGATTACAATTTTTCATGAGTTAAAGCCACTCAAGTATAAACTTGGATTTAAATTTAAAATTTCCAAAACTATATTTTAAATGGTTAAAAACCCATATAAACACCTTTTATAACTTGTACAATCTTTTAGACCATAGTTCCCAAATCATTGAATTCAATTTCAAATATTGAATTCAAAATTTAAATCAAATGATTTAAATTCAAATTTTTTATTAAGTTATTTAAAATAACTCTTATTTTTGAAATTCATTTTCAAAAACTTTCAATTCCAATGCCAAAACTAATTTGGATTCAAAAATTCAATCTTTAGAATTGTCAAAAATCTATGACTTAACTGATTTCCACGTGAAATCCACATTTTGTGTGTGTATTGTGTAGTCCAAGGGTTTAACAGAATAGTGCAACAACATTCAACCATCACAGATCAAAATGAAGTAATATATTTGATAAGCGGCATAAACTATAACACTTACCTTTCATTCACAGATCACAGATATATATATATATATATATATATATATATATATATATATATATATATATATATCACAGATAAACAAATTACAGATCACAACACACATCAGGATATATCACAAAGCATCACATATCAAAGATATCAAACAATTCAACATCCAATATAATTCAAACATCCATAAGTAGGATAAATTTAATCATCTGATTAATTTAAATCAAATAAATTTCTATGAATAAATTTTTCTAGTTATGGTAAATCAATAGCCAATTAATTATAAAAACATCTAATAAATTATCCTTTCATTGATCATTAATTAACTCTTAATTAATAGTTAACACTTGATTAATTATTCTTAATTAATTATCAAAACCAATTAATTTCTACTTAATAAATTTCCAATGAATTTAAAAAAATCATTTCTTTTTTTTTCTTTTTTTTAAATAATTTCTTCAACTTATAATAATATTAATCGAAATCCATTTACTTAGCCCTTTCTCCCGTAATTTGGAATTTTATTCAATATGGTTCAAAAATAACTTTGTCTTTCTAAAACTCCTTTTTAACTTATCCAATTCTCAAAAATAATTTTTACTATAAACTTTCAACTTGGAATTTCAAAAATCCAATTTTTATCTATTTTCGGTATCCAACGATACCAAAAATATATTCGGCTAACCTATAGCCTTCAACAATCTCAATCACAAAGATAATCACACGGATTATAAATCAACCAACACACAACATATGAAATAAATTAAAATGTTTGAGGAATCCAGTTGGATCCCTCCAACCTGTTTCCCTGCATCCAAAGATGTTAGCACAGTATCAATTCCACTTCGAGGTGAAATATCGCGGTATATGGGATTTATAAAATATTATCCGCTATTATACGACGCAATATGGTCTCATCCACTATATAATGTGGGAAATCAACTCCAAATACATATATAATACCAATTCCACTTAGAGGTGGAATATCGCGGTATATGTGTTTAATAGAATAACCTCCGCTTAATATGTGGCGTATAGGGTCTATTTCAATATAACAGATAGCAATTTATCATCCAAGCATATAATCAACACAATCAAGCAATTTTAAATCCAACTATTTAAAATTTAATTCGAAACAAATTCGATTGAGTGAAAAGTTCTCACCTTGAGTTTCCGAAAATAGTTGTAGCGTTTTGTTTAAAATTAAACACGCGTTTAATTTTACCCAAAATTATCACTAGCTCCAAACGACTCCAAACCAGCTCTATTTCGTAATGCTCGTCCATACGAACCCAACGCAATTCTTTTCGTCCAATTCCGACCTCGTATGAAGAAGTTACAGCGTTTTAAAGATTTGAACGAATTAATACAAAATAAATTTCAATTTCTTTTTTATTTATTTTAACCTTCAATCAAATCTGGCCGTTGCTTTTAGAAAATAGGATCTGGGCCGCTCACGTTCTTCTTCTCCCCAGGTCTTGTACGTGAGCACGAACCCATCATGCCATTCGAAACCCTAATACACGCAACTCCTATGACAACTACGACGACGACCAACGAGCTTCACGACGTAGCCCAACACAATTTCGACCTTCGACTGAAGTAAAGTGGAGCTCGGTCCCTATGCTCCTCAAAAAACGTGAACAACTGCCGGCCCTTCAAGCTTGATATGTCGTTGATCTATAGCTCAGAAAACGATCACAACCGTTGATTTGATAGAACTCGTCGTGCTCTACAATATTGTAGTTGAGAGATTCAGCTAATTGTTCGTGGATTGGAAGAAAATTCAAGGAGAAGGCAGAGTGTTTTTGGCCATTGAAACTATAGCCGGCGGCTAACCCTAATGCTCTAGGGTTTTGTTGCAAAATGAAGATAGAGGGCCCTTTTATAGAAAAAATCTCAAAACACTATTCACTCGAAACTTTTCGAACTCCAAACGAAGCGTGCCGGCTGGCGTTTCTAGGGTTTTACCCGCGTTCCGGACACAATGGAACATGTTTTGGAAGCTAATTCGGTCATATGTGCGAGTTACGGAAATAAACGATCAAGTTTAAATTAAATCGATTAAACTAATTTCTATGCGTTTTGGCTTCCCCGGACAAACCGTAAATCCGATTGATACGAAATTTGAAATCTTACAATAATATAACATTACAGATCTGATGAAACTGGTTTCGTTGAAATCCGAGACTGTTTGAAAAATGACTATTTTCACTAGTCGATTAAATATTAAAATATTCAATTTTCACAAATTAACTTTTAATTCAATTTTAAAAGTTCACAAACATTGTTCTAACTCCAATATGATTTAATATAACTTTATAAATCATTTTTAATCACATTAAACCCAATTCCCAATTATTTACGCAATTCCAAATATTAAATTATCGATTTAATTATCCAATTAAATCTAAATATTCGAAATACAATTCATTCGACTTAAAAATTTTACTTGTTGATATTTAAAATCAATTAAATATCTGAATTTCAAATGACAAAAATTCTGGGTCATTACAATCTTCCCCCTTAAAAGAATTTCGTCCTCGAATTTACCAAGTAAGAAAAATGCCCCAAATTCATTAATTTTTTCAAAACAATTCATTTGAATTAAGTTTCAAATTCATTTAAATGTTTAACTTTTCCAAAATCCATAGTTAAACCTCTTACAAAACTTCACTAATATTTTCAAATCCATATATAGTTATCTTTTCAAAACCAACTATATCGTTTAACCTTTAACTTCAAATCAAAACTTAGTTTTCACAAAAAATTTCCAAAATTTCCCGAAAATTTTCTAACATCTTAAATTTTCAGAAAATTTCGCCATAACCTCCTTTGTACGGAGGAGCTTTTACAATATCACAATAGATATTAATATATATACATCGACCTACACGGTCGGAAAACAGAAAAACAGTTCATATTTCCTATTTTTATTGCGTAGGCGTACCTTTTTAGCATTTTTAAGCAAAGCAGTTATTTATTTAGCATTTTGCGCAACCAAAACCAGCCAAATATTAGCCCCGGTACCTGTACTTACTCAATTTAAATATGTAAGTGACATATATAGGAAATTATTAACATTTTACCCTTTTAAACAACTACAACACATGAATATTAAAAAAAATGCATACTAAACAAGGTTTATAAGCAACTTATTTTATTTCGACATTACTTATAATTGTTTACAACCAATTTATATACAACGACATTCAATTATTCATTTTCAATTAGTTTACATTCACTAATTTACATTCATATTTGTTCACTTTCAATTCAAATCAATTTCCATTCAATTTAAATTTACTTAACTTCCAATTTAAATTTAATTGCTTTAGCTTTCAATTTTATTCATTCAATCGCATATGAATTTCTATTCAATCAATTAACAATAATCTAACAACCAATGTATATCCTATACAACCGAATTTATTCACTTTACATTCAACATTCATATTCACTTTGTTTACCTTCAATTTGGTTTAACATTCAATTAGCCTTAAATGAATTAACACTTATATCCATTATTCTATATCAATTCATTACATTCGATTGATTAATATTCAATTCATTAGTTCAATTACCAATTTATTTTACAAATAAAGTTGAATCTCCTTTATATAATTCAAGTTCATATTCATTTAATGACTTCATTTCATTAATTCATTTTGATACCAAAATCAACTTTATTCAACATTACTTAAGTTATATTCCTTTTAAACATCATGTGTTTAACTTAACTTAAATTTCCATTTCAACAACATATCTAATCCAGTTAAAATCCAATTCAAATTATTTAAACTTTCCTTTAGTTAAATTTCAAATCATACATTTATTATGCTAACTCAAATTTCATTTCAACTTTACCAAAGCTAAAATTTATTATCTCATATTATAAATTCAAAACTTATTTCACTTTTATTTATCAATTACAACTTGGATTTTAGTTTCAAATCTGTTTGCCACAACAAAACTTCAATTTTCAATTTACTATGGTTGCAAATCCATCACACAGAAACTCGAAAGTGATACTGATGATGCTGCAGTCATCACCCTTATTATTCCCCAGCAACAGTAGTGAATTCAGTGCTTTTTGTTCTTTTAAAATTTTCCATTTATTTATAAATCTCATTTATAAATCTTGCTTATGTAATTTCACTATTTCCCTTTACTTATACAAGATTATTCCACAATTGTAAATCATTTCAATTATAATTCTACACTTATACAATTGTTGCTTTTATATAATTTATTCTTTCACAATTGTTTTTTTTAGATTATTCAAACAACTTTTATTAACTTGTATATTTTCTTACTTTTCAACAATCAAACAATTAATTCTATATACACTATAATAATTTCAGAAAAATTATTTCCTTTATATATAAAATATAATTGAGGTAAAATTATTTCATTTACCCAATTTTAAACAATATTATGTCGGTTTATCTCGTTTAAGAGTTTAGAAACCCCTATCGATACAATTAGCTAGACTGCACCGACCAGAATCTATAAACAATCAACTGATAAGTCAACACGATATAATTTTTTTTTCATATTCACTAACAAATACGCTCTCATATCTATTATTACACTCAACTCATTCTAGAGTACTGTTGACTCTATCTCTAATGAGTAATCCCCAACAGAGCCAAGGTTGTCGCTGAACCATATGCTCTGATACCACATGTAACGACCCGATTTTTCGACTCACGAAAGTCGACATTAATACGTCCACTGTATCAACTGCCGAACAATCGAATGTCGGAAAACCGTACCGTTACGGTTAAAGAAAAGGTAGAAGAAAATATAGAAGTAAGAAAACAGAACAGAAACAACAATAGAATCTCACAGTCGCAGCGGAACAATATATAATAGATAAATGAATAATCTTTAAAACAAAGAACTATCTCAGTTATTACATTACATCACATCATTAGAGTGTACAACAACGATATAGAACAGAACAAAACAATGGACAGTTATATAAATATGTCCTTACAAGTGAATTTACAGCGGAAAGATAATATCACATACAAGTAATACGTCTCGCTACTTGAGCTCCAAAGCACTTCTGAATCCAGAATGACCCGATAACCTAACTCTAGGCTGCCCGTGTGGAAAATTATGGGCACTCGGAGTTTAGGAAGGGAACAATAAACTCCAGGTCAGTCATGGGACTGGTGTGAGAACTAAAGAAGTTATTTATCTTTAAAACAACAACAACAAGAGAAGTGAAAAATATCCGCAATGCTTTTGGAAAATGAAACTACCATAAGGCCTCCCGCCACACACACAATGCAAACACAGAAATGCAGGTGATTTCTCCTTATAATAGTCATAGATGCTTACCATGCAAAACAAATCATTTTTTGATATTATTATTAGTGTATAGTGTAGAAAGCATTTCGAAAATAGAATATTAATCTTAGCCAACATAGACATTTCGAACTATGCCTACTATAGCTACCATCTAAACAATGGTGACCACCATAAGTAAATGGCAGGTTATACAACTAAAACCGTACTGGGTTCATATTGGTAATTGGGTTTCCAACAAATGTCAGGCTAAGCAACTTCCTACTACCACATGGGTACGCCTTTGGCGGGACGTCCCGAGAACCTAACCGGATCTCTGCCAACACAAGGCCGAGTTACCTTTGTAACTAGGTAACTACTACTCGAGTATGCCACCCCTCGGTCCTTTGGGACCTTTATCCGAGGGTCCTCTATCACAAAGCAACAACCACACAGAAAATGAGATTGGAGCAACCACATAGGTTAAGCATCAGGGCCCCATACCTGACACCACCCTTTTCCAGAAGGAAATGGCATACCCTAAAGGGAGCGACGCTCATAACCTTGCCGCATATTCCTATTTTAACCATTTCCAGGGTGTGAGGTCCGACGAAGTCTCGTCCACAAAGCTACGCTTTTTCACAAAGCCACGCTTTGATCAACAAATGATCAATAAATAATCATCACACGGCAACACTCATGCCACATTACCAAATTGGGAGTATATCGCTGATAACCTTCAACTACAAAACCTCTGAGCTCTACGTCTCAGAGAAGGGTATTAAGCTAAGAGAATAAATTCTCCGCCACTAACAGAGATGTATTTGAAAGAAATCTGCTGTATATCTCAAAATGTAATGTCAGACACATAACCATACAAGTCTGTTTCAAGTTCGAACAGAACCGAAGGCACTTCCAAAGAAGCCCTTGCAATCCGGGTATTCACGATCCCGATCGAATTTCCCATCACAAAGGAAATCTTCATACCGTAGCTAACGGTGCAGAGACAATCGATAGGTCATCCTATCGTTTTCACAAATACCTGGTCTTCACCACCGGTATTCAACGCGATCCATATCGTCGTATCACTTATTCCGAATAGGTTATATGACACAAAGGTCCTCTCCCGGCTAATCCGAATAGTGAACGCAATATTTTTAAAACATATGGATATTGGGATTTCAATTAAGTCACAACTTATTACCCAAACCCTTTCTTTCAAATGGTTTAAACAAATTACCATTTTAAATCTTTAAACAAAAAGATCTACTTCACAAAGTTTACCCAGTTTCACAAAGAATTATTCCCAGATTCCTAGATAAATTTCCATTTCAATTGGATTAACTCATTTAATTTCTTAAATCAAGATTTAACTTATAGCTTTCAAAACTATTCACAATTCAAGTCTTTTATAATATAAAAGATACATCATATGAAATACTCCTTTATTTCAAGTCAAGTTCAACAACCTTTCACAAAGATTAATTCATAGCCTTCAAAATGGTTTAATTTCAAATTTACATTCTTTTAACACAAATGGGAATTTCCTTCCTTATGTGAAAGCTATTATTATTTGAAAACAGATAGTTTTCTTTTTGGGAAAAACTGATTACAATTTTTCATGAGTTAAAGCCACTCAAGTATAAACTTGGATTTAAATTTAAAATTTCCAAAACTATATCTTAAATGGTTAAAAACCCATATAAACACCTTTTATTACTTGTACAATCTTTTAGACCATAGTTCCCAAGTCATTGAATTCAATTTCAAATATTGAATTCAAAATTTAAATCAAATGATTTAAATTCCAATTTTTATTAAGTTATTTAAAATAACTCTTATTTTTGAAATTCTTTTTCAAAAACTTTCAATTCCAATTCCAAAACTAATTTAGATTCAAAAATTCAATCTTTAGAATTGTCAAAAATCTGCGACTTAACTGATTTCCACGTGAAATCCACAATTTGTGTGTGTATTGTGTAATCGAAGGGTTTAACACAATAGTGCAACAACATTCAACCATCACAGATCAAAATACAACAATATATTTGATAAGCAGCATAAACTATAACGCTTATCTTTCATTCACAGATCACAGATATATATATATATATATATATATATATATATATATATCACAGATAAACAAATTACAGATCACAACACACATCAGGATATATCACAATGCATCACATATAAAAGATATCAAACAATTCAACATCCAATATAATTCAAACATCCATAAGTAGGATAAATTTAATCATCTGATTAATTTGAATCAAATAAATTTCTATGAATAAATTTTGCTAGTTATGGTAAATCAATATCCAATTAATTATAAAAACATCTAATAAATTATCCTTTCATTGATCATTAATTAACTCTTAATTAATAGTTAATACTTGATTAATTATTCTTAATTAATTATCGAAACCAATTAATTTCTGCTTAATAAATTTCCAATGAATTTACGAAATCATTTCTTTTTTTTTAAATAAATTTCTTTATCTCTTCAAATCCACTTAAAAATCCAAAATTTTTTTTTAAAATAATTTCTTCAACTTATAATAATATTAATCGAAATCCATTTACTTAGCCCTTTCTCCCGTAATTTGGAATTTTATTCAATATGGTTTAAAAAAACTTTGTCTTTTTAAAACTCCTTTTTAACTTATCCAATTCTCAAAAATAATTTTTACTATAAACTTTCAACTTGAAATTTCAAAAATCCAATTTTTATCTATTTTCGGTATCCAAGGATATCAAAAATATATTCGGCTACCCTATAGCCTTCAACAATCTCAATCACAAAGATAATCACACGGATTATAAATCAACCAACATACAACATATGAAATAAATTCAAATGTTTGAGGAATCCAGTTGGATCCCTTCATCCAAAGATGTTAGCACAATACCAATTCCACTTCAAGGTGAAATATCACGGTATATGGGATTTATAAATTATTATCCGCTATTATGCGGCGCAATAGGGTCTTATCCACTATATAATGTGGGAAATCAACTCCAAATACATATATAATACCAATTCCACTTCGAGGTGGAATATCGCGGTATATGTGTTTAATAGAATAATCTCCGCTTAATATGCGGCGTATAGGGTCTATTTCAATATAACGGATAGCAATTTATCATCCAAGCATATAATCAACACAATCAAGAAACTTTAAATTCAACTATTTAAAATTTAAATCGAAACAAATTCGATTGAATGAGAAGTTCTCACCTTGAGTTTCCGATAATAGTTGTAGCTTTTTGTTTCGAATAAAATTAAACACGCGTGTAATTTTACCCGAAATTATCACTAGCTCCAAATAACTCCAAACAAACTTCATTTCGTAGTGCTCGTCCATACGAACCCAACGCAATTCGTCTCGTCCAATTCCGACCTCGTATGAACAAGTTACAGTGTTTTAAAAATTTGAACGAATTAATATAAAATAAATTTCAATTTCTTTTTTATTTATTTTAACCTTCAATCAAATCTGGTCGTTGCTTTTAGAAAATAGGATCTGGACCGCTCACGTTCTTCTTCTCCCGAGGTCTTGTACGCGAGCACGAACCCATCATGCCATTCGAAACCCTAATACACGCGACTCCTACGACAACTTCGACGACGATCAACGAGCTTCACGACGTAGCCCAACGCGAGTGCGACCTTCGGCCGAAGCAAGGTGGAGCTCGGTCCCCTATGTTCCTTGAAAAACGTGAACAACTGCCGGCCCTTCAAGCTTGATTTGTCGTTGATCTATAGCTCAGAAAACGATCATGATAGAACTCGTCGTGCTCTACAATGTTGTAGTTGAGAGATTCAGCTAATTGTTTGTGGATTGGAAGAAAATTGGAGGAGAAGGCAGAGTGTTTTCGGCCATTGAAACTATAGCCGGCGGCTAACCCTAATGCTCTAGGGTTTTGTTGCAAAATGAAGATAGAGGGGGCCTTTTATAGAAAAAAAATCTCAAAACGCTATTCACTCGAAACTTTTCGAACTCCAAACGAAACGTGCCGGCTGGCGTTTCTAAGGTTTTACCGCGTTTCAGACATAATGGAACATGTTTTGGAAGCTAGTTCGGTCATATGTGCGAGTTACGGAAATAAACGATCAAGTTTAAATTAAATCGATTAAACTAATTTCTATGCGTTTTGGCTTCCCCCGGACAAACCGTAAATCCGATTGATACAAAATTTGAAATCTTACAATAATATAACATTACAGATCCGATGAAACTAGTTTCGTCGAAACCCGAGATTGTTTGAAAAATGACTATTTTCACTAGTCGATTAAATATTAAAATATTCAATTTTCACAAATTAACTTTTATTTCAATTTTAAAAGTTCACAAATATTGTTCTAACTCCAATATGATTTAATATATCTTTATAAATCATTTTTAATCATATTAAACCCAATTCCTAATTACTTACGCAATTCCAAATATTAAATTATCGATTTAATTATCCAATTAACTCTAAATATTCGAAATACTATTCATTCGACTTACAAATTTTACTTGTTGATATTTAAAATCAATTAAATATATGAATTTCAAATGACAGAAATTCTGGGTCGTTACATACAGCAACAAATCTATTATATGTATTAAGAGCTTTTTGCAACTTCTCCACAATTTCTCGTATCAGAGTATTATTTTCAAACAATCATTTTTCGATTTCGTGCTCTGTATCATACATGTAAAGTTGTAGAAATCTTGGGCGATCACTGGATGTAGGTAACAAGCTACCTATTTTATGATATATACTACCTTGAGCATGGAATGTATATTCTCCATCTCTTCCATTAGCTAAGTTCTCATCAACATGTACTCCCATATATGTAAATGCAAACATATGGTTATAAGCTCGTATGTTTTTTCTGAAGTGTTTCCCTTCATCTGATTGGTCAGTGTACAATTCAAATATCTCATCCGGTGAGGAAATTGACTGTAAAATTATTTTTCCATTTAAGCAGTAAAAACTATTTGATTCTCGATAAAAGAGTTTTGCTTGGCAATATGTACATATCCTTGATTGTGGTAAATAGAACTTTTGAAAATCGGAATGATCTGTAAAGCTTCTTGCACAATTATGTCTTATGGTAGAACTTTGACATGGTTGACTAATTCTGTTTGTTCTTATGGGTCCATTCCAGTCATCTTTATGTTCAAAAGGTAATGTAGTAATGTCATTTTGTTCTTCATTATTCATTGGTCCATTAAGATCTTGATCTACTTAAAAAGTTTGATAAATAAATTTTGTAAGTTTTTTTAACATGAAGTGACTCAATAAACTATGTGGGTCATAAATTTATTATGACTTGGGTTCATAAATTATACTTTAATTATATTAATAAATATATTATTATATGATGATAATGAAGCTACTTGTACTACTTGTTTGTGTATCATTATATGCATTCGTACATAGGCAAAATAAACTTTGGTAAATATATAATTTTTATTGTTCTCACAATATAACATACTGAATTATAAGGAATAGTTCTCTAAAGTAATACCTTGTATATTGTGAGAGAAAGGTATCGAAAAAGAACTACCGGTACTACATGTTTGCGATGCATCATCATTGGTATTCTTTTTGACTCTTCTAGATTTTTTACTACGATAAATAGCACGGTATTGTTCACGTTTTTCCTCTTTGTCTTCTTTAGTCATTAACTTTTTTCCTTCTTTATAGCAAATACGAAGGTGCTCTAATTGTTTTTCCCTTTGTTCAGAAATTAATTCAGAACGATGTTGTCTTTTTCTTTCGGCCTTGATTTGAGCATCCAATAATGCTTCTTGATGAGCCCTCTCAATGATTCTAGGGCTTTTATGAAGTACTGGGGGTGCTTGAGTACATTGCATTTCTTGACGTTGGTTTCTTTCAATAATTCTCGAACTTCTATGGGGCAATAAGGGTGGTATGCAGTTGGATTCAATTTGGTGACGTTGAACTCTATTAATAATTTCCTTCCTTTGTAAGTTGGGGACTTGGTTAGCCTCCATTGTTCGATGTCGAGTTCTCTCGTTGATTCTAGGAATTCTACGTGGTTTTAACTTGGAAAATTGATTGCCTTCCATGAGTTGATGATGAAATTCACAAAGTTTCAAATGGAATTTGTTTGACCTATAATGCTAGAAAAATACTCAATATGTATTATAAGTGAACATCACCATTTAAGCCCTAAGAGCTAAGTTGCATATATTTATTAGTCAAACTAAAATACCTAATATAAGTAATAATATGTTTCATGTTTCATAGTAACAGTTGGAACATGCTTTACAACATGTAGATGTAGTAGAAAATATGTAAAAGAATTTTTCACAAATGGGAAGTAATTATAGTTAACAAAAAAATTATTTAACGAAAAACTTTTAGCTTATATTATGCAGTTAGTAGGTAGGGCATGCTATTATGAATAGAATATAAAAATACATATCTTCTACAAACATCATCGTATGTAATGTTTGGATGAGCTAAAAGAATATGAGATATCAACAAACTAAGTTGTTTTCGCTATTCATTTTTTACCAAATTTGAATTTCCAAGACATACCTCTTGAGTAACAATCAAAGTTGAGCGATGAAGACAAAAAAATTCTTCTGATAATATAAACTACAGAAAAAAACAAATTGAAAGTAAGACAAAAAAAGAAAAATGCAAGAGAACTTAAAATATAATAATGCAATAATAAGAAGAATAAGTTTTTACCAATGCAATAATAAGATGCGTAAGGTTTTAACAATGCAGTAATAATCAAGTGTAAGCAGTATCACAGAATTTTTGATCGCAACTTATGTTTTATATAATTGATTGTAAAAGAAGTTGCAAGTTAAAAATAAGTATAGCTGTTTTTTGTGACTGAAAGATATTTGGTTGCCTTATTTGTTAATGTCCAAATGCCTATGTTAAAATGCATACAACTCCTCCCTTCTGTCTAAAACAAATTAAAGCCTTTTGGGACTAAAAACTTTAATTTCGACAGCACTTCACTTCTTTTTCATCTACGCATAACTTTGCACCCAAGAGGTATATTCATATTGTGTTTTCTAAAATAAATTAAAGTCTTTTGGTATAAAGACTTTTATTTGTTTTTGTTGTATTTGTTAAAATAATATTTAATGGTTAATTTCATATGTCAACAAAATATATATATATATATAACACTAACAATGAAATATATATTTGTTCAAATTTGGATAATATATGAATATTAAAATTTGGGTTGCGCATAAATTGCATTCAAAACTTAATCTTACCTACAATATTCATAAGCATATATAGAGAAACTCCTTAGCAATGTCGTTGATGAACAGTATAAAGAATATGCACCTCTTTGTCTTGTAAAAGACCAAAAAAGATGAAAATCAATCAATGGTATAAAGATAGCAACGGCGTTAAGAAAGCTCACTATGACTTTATCATACAACGAAGAAATTACACACATCCAGGTGGACATGCATCTAATCACAATGTGCATGTGTAAATTTAGCAACATGGTTGTGTAGCATTATCATATACTATGAAGAAGAATAATGAATCTCAAATTCATGTTTTCATTATATATCACAGTGATCTTAAAAATAATATAAACAAATGGAATAATGTCAGTATTCCAAGTAAAAGATTGAGTTTCAAGCTTTTAAGTTTTGTTCTTCGACCATATAAATAATTAGCTGTAAAATAGTTTATATATTATACTTATGTATAATTCAATTTTACTATTGATTGTGCAGTATTATAAAGAAATTCATATAAAAAAATTTCTTAAAATTTATAGTATTTAAAATCAACTTTTATGAAGTAAAAGAGCAAAAATAAATTAGGTTGCCTGAATAATTATCAAATAACGATTGTTCTTTTTCATTCATTATGTCTCATCTTTTTTCTTAGCTAACATTATGTTTAAAAAGGTAACCATATAGATGCCATCTTTGGGAAAAAATAAAATGTTTAAAATGGTAACCATTATAGTATGAAATAATGTCATAACCTCAAGCTGTTACAAATTAAGTTTAACATTTTTCTTGTGTTGAACATATTGTAATTTCAAATTCAAAAGGATCACTGATACGATACTCTTTCTTAAATAACAAAATAATACTTTAATTAGGACAATGTTTATATAGAAATGAGCATCAAAAGGGTGTAAATTCAATATTCTTACACAACTCGTATTATTTTTCCTATTTTGAAATGACGGTACGTATAATCACAACTTTTTAAACGTGTAAAAAAAAATTACAACTAGAAAAAGCTATCTAATAGATTGAATTTTGTTAATATGTAATTAAATAAGGCATTTTGGTATAAGCAAAGTACATGATGTCACAATCAGTTCTTGCTGACAAATATAGTTGGCACCACCTTGATTTATTTACAATAACAAAATATTAGTAAAGATTGGTGATTAATCCTAGAAAATTTCTCCTTGTTAATTCTTTTTCAAAGAAACATACATATTCATGAAATTTAAATGATACAGATTATTTACGACAATTTAGCATATAGATATTAACCATTGTATGCATTTTTTAAGACATGTAGTGTATATGATTAACTGATGAATTCTCAGTAAACATAATATAGAAATAAATTTCCTTAGTTGCTTACTGTCATATTAAATGAAAATTCAGTACTGAAAGATGCATGTTATGGACAAAAATGTTTTTTTGAACCAAATTAAATATGGAAACAATTAAGGTAAATAACAAATCATAACAAACTGCCATATTTTTCAACAAAAAAAACCAAATTAAGCAAGTATTGCAACCTTTTAACTAACTCTAAAAATTAGGTTGCTCATAGATTTGATTTTGAAAGTACAAAATTTCTAAATAGACATAAAAGGAAAAATCTATTTTTTGATTAAATGTGAATAAAAATGGCGTAACATCCATATTTTAACCTTTAAAAATACTTGAGAATAAAAAGGGGGTACCACCAAATAAACCAATAACATAAAAATTAAAAGCAGACCTTAACTAATGAACCAAGTCGTCAAAGTGAACAAAAATGAAAATTAAAGCAATAAATTTATTTTGACATCAAGAATAAACCATGATTTGGTTTCACACAGTACAGGCATACAAGTATTCAAATTAAGCTGCGTAACATTACATTTGGCAACCCAATATAATAAGCATATGTAGAAGCAGCTAAGGAGGCATAAGTTTTAGTAATGGTATCAAAAATTTATTTTCGTATGCATCTATGAACATGAAAAACATGGAACATTGGTTGATTGTTTGAAAAACATGGAACTTTGGTTGATTCTTTGAAAAACATGAAGCTTGATTTCTTTTTACGCGGCTTAGTTAGAAGTGGAACACAAACAACAACATTTTGTGCACAACAAAGAAAGTATTGATGAAGTCGAGTTCTCCATGTCTACTGGTTTCAGTGTCATAAATGAATAGTGTAGAGCATAAAGCATACTCATTTAAACAGTTTACACAGTAGTTGAAGAAAACCAAAAGAGATAATACCATTATGTTTAGTCATTTCACCCTATTACATCGTAACTTCCTAAAACGAAGAAGTTTAATTAGCTTTACAAAAAATTATAACGTTTCACATTTAAAATAAGAGTATAGTATATTATTATTTAAAATACTGAAATAAAAGATAGTAGTTACACACTTTAACATTTAATTTTAATTTATATGAAAAGAAGTCATCGAAGAAATGGGGAAAGACGCTTCTGCCAAAAATCCAACCGATAAAATAGAGTATTTACTATACAACAAAAAAAATCCATCAATAAGTTCAAATCATGTAGATGCACAGTTTTACTTACCTAGAAAAGTTCTTTAAAATACTGGTGAGTGTGTGTGTATTCATATTAAGTGATATTAAACGCTTTGAAACTGCAGTTTGGAACCATAGTGAAGAATTTACAAATTGCTTGGTACATACATTATAAAGCTTAGCATTTCGGTAGTGATTAAATGAAAATGACAGTGGACACGACGTTGGCAGTTCATGTCAATAATGCAATAACTTCTAAACGTAATGACGCAATAGTAAAAAAAATAGAGGCCAAACATGTTAGTCCGTGAGATGATGGTTTTGATGACAACAACCTTAGAATAGATTATAAAATATAAATACTAACATTATAGTTTAGAAATATATGTATATGCAGGATTTAACCATGCAGGTACCAAGAATGAAGACTGTACAGTATAGAGATTCAAGATAGCAAGATTGAAGACTCATGAGTATCAAAAATATCAAGATTGTCAAGAGTTTAAGATTTCAAGAATAAGTAATTTAATTAGGAATTTTGTTAAAACTCCTAGAAAAGCACTGGCATCTTAAAATCCAATTTATTCATAGAATGGAATCCACTTCGAGCGTGTTAAAGGGATGAAACCCTAGATAGGACGGAACCTACGAAAAATCTAGTGGAACATTATTTTGTATCCGCTAATTTTTATTCAAAATGATTTTTACAAAATTATATCTTGTTTTCAAAATGTTTTCAAAACCTTCCTTTTAAAAGCATCAAAAACATCTATCCTGATTTCAAAAACTTTTAGCCTCAAAATAATCTTTAATTTCAAAATCAAATTATCCTTAATTTTAAATTATTTTTAATAATAATATTTATACTCAGATTTCAATATAAAATTATAGTAAAATTTTGTATTTATTATTCTATATATTTACTTATGTATTTAACTATAGACAAGTATATTCATAAAATTTAAAATAGTTTTAATATAAGATAGAAGTTATTTTCAAAGAAAAACAAATCACCAAAAATTCCTTTGGGATGTCGACATGCTCAACCTACCCATGTTGTCGACATAGTGTCAGTTGGTTTCAAAATTCAAATTTCAAAAGAAGTGTCTATTCATCATATCTCTTCACGAATGGACATGGCTGTTGTTCTTCAATAAATAGGGGGTGTTTTCAACGAATTTCAATAAAGATTTTTTGGTTTTTCACTCCTCTTCTTCTTCCACATTTCTATATACATATTCTTACCATTACTCTGCCGAAATCACATGAATCTAACTAGATCATTTCTGGTTTGATTCTCTACCACCATCTTAACAAGATCCTTAGTGCTATTCAGAGTTATATAGGCTTCTTTGTAATCAACTAAACGAGAAAAGGTGTGATTGTGGCCTTGGAAATCAATCAAGCGAGATAAGGTTTGATTGTAGCCTTGGAAATCAATTGGGTGAACATGTTGCCTGGAAAAATCAAGTATCTCTACCCAAAGGATTGTGAATCTGGAGGGTGTACCTCGTTGCCTTGAAATCGAAGGTGTAATTGTAAAGATTGTTTTTGAAAGGAAATTTGTACTTGTGTGCGGGACTGGATGTAGGGTAACTCCGAACCAGTATAAAATCCAGTGTGTTCTTTCCTTTACTGCTTTTATTTTATTTCTGCATCTGTGTTTGATTCTGTGATCATATCTGTGTCTGAATATTGCACACATTTGTGTTTAAATTAACAAAAACTCAAAAAGATTTAATAATTCCTTAAAACACTATTCACCCCCCTCTAGCATTTATCCTAGCCTTAAGATCCGCAATCCGCATTTCTCACATTTGGTATCAGAGCAAGGTTTTCAAAGTTTTATAATATGATTTTTGAAAAAGTTTTTTTAAAAAATGGCTGTGATTGTTAATACTAGTATAGAAATATTCAGATCATCATTGTCTCATGAGTCGCATATAATCAATGTTCAAATTCAAGTTGTCTACCAAAATTGTTTGATGTGCAAGAAACATGCTTTATGGGAATTGAGGAATCAATCCACAACGGATAAATTGTGCAGATCAAAAAGAACAAATGGATACTCGATAGTGGATGTTCAAGACACATGACTGGCAATCCAGATATGTTGGATGATATAATATACAAAGACGGAGGACTGGTTAACTTTGGAGACAATTCAAAAGGATATGTGATTGGCATCGGCAAAATCGGTAACTCTGAAACTCCTATTATTACTAATGTTTTGCAAGTTAAGAATCTGAAACATAATCTGCTAAGTATAAGTCAACTCTGAGATAAAGGATATAAAATTAAATTTGAAAAAGATAAGTGTCATGTTGAAGATAATAATTCAACCATAATATTTGAGGGAACTAGGAAAAGAATATTTACATTCTTAGTATGGAAGTTTCAAATGATAACATGTGTCTTTTGGCAAATACAAGTGACACTTGGATTTGGCATAAGAAATTTGGGCATTTGAATTTCAAATGCTTATCTAGACTGTCAAAACATGATCTAGTAAGACGTCTCCCTAAAATGAATTTTAAAGTAGATAGTCTACGTGATGCATGTCAAATAGGAAAACTTAGACAAAGTTCTTTTAAATTAAAAGATATGATTTCAACATCAAAACCTCTTGAGTTACTTTATCTTGATTTATTTTGTCCATTTCAAATTCTGTCAATAAATCATAGTAAATATGTTTTTGTAATTGTAGATAATTATTCCAGATTTACATGGACAATATTTTTGAAACATAAAAGTGATACTTTTGAATTTTTTAAGAACTTTACAAAAAGGATTCAAAATCAACTTTCTCTCAAAATTATAACCATTCGTAGTGATCACGGTGGTGAATTTGAAAATGATAAGTTTGAGGAATTCTGCAATTAAAAGGGAACAACTCACAATTTTTCATTTCCAAGAACTCCACAACAAAACGGAGTAGTAGAACGTAAAAATAGGACGATTCAAGAGTGTGCGAGAACCATGCTTTCAGATAGTAAATTACCAAAGTATTTTTGGGCAGAAGCAGTTGCTACCGCCTGTTATATTTTAAATAGAATTTTAGTTAGACCTTTAACTGATAAGACATCTTATGAACTTCTTTATTCAAAGAAACCTAAAGTATCTTATTTTAGAATTTTTGAAAGTAAATGTTTTATTTTAAAAACTAAAGATAACATAGATAAATTTGATCCTAAATCCGACAAAGGTATCTTTATCGGATATTCTAACAAAAGTAAAGCATACAGTGTATTTACTTTAAGAACTAATACCATTGAAGAAACAATGCATGTTTCATTCGATGAAAATCTCAAAAATACCTAGCCTTAAGATCCACAATCCGCATTTCTCATAAAACATAGTTGAACAAAAATACTCTGTCTGGTTGAGGTTAGATTATTTGGCGCAACCTAAAATTTAGCCTAGAGATAATTATAGTGGATTAAGTAGTACCCAACTAATGTTATAAAACCCCATAATCCTCAATAGTTTCTTTTTGCAAGGTTATATTAGTGTAAAAATTGATATCTAATTAACCTTTTCTAAATGGAAAATGCATCGATTGGTACATCTAACTATAACAACACAGACATAAAACATATGAAAATTCTAGTTTTCCCAAATAAGAAAAATTAAATATATTATTTGCTAATAATTCTAAAACATCCCGTTAGTTCAATAAAATATTTATAATAATTCGTAATACTTTAAAGATTAAACTAATGGCTTTGGTTTCATCCCTTCCATGTGAAGGAAGGTTTAATCTTAATCTATAGTAAACACTTTAGTAATAAATGATAACTTTGATTATGTGTCATTAAAATTTTTGATTACTGGATCGTATTTTTGCATTTTAGCTATTACAAAATAAAGATAATAAAAACAGTGCGGTAATCATTTTCACTATTTTAAATTTTCTAAAGGATCTTAACATGGTAGCTATTATAAAGTTTCTTAAGCACCTTAACACTGTAAAGTGGAAAGCCCATGCATTGATGGGTGTACAGGTAATTTTGTACGAAGAATTAGTAATATATAATGTTACTTTTCTTTTTGAGATAGTGTTTTCATTGATTTTTTTAAAGACATTACTACAAAGTTTCAAAATATGAAATCCCTTTAATGAAACCTTGTAAATTGCACCTCTATCTTCTAAAACCCGCGTAAATCATGAAAACATTGAATATCAATAATATATAGGTAGCGGTCTATTATGAGTAGTTACCGATGAAAATGTCAGCAGCCTTTTCTTAAAAGTGTTGTTGTGCGAAAGTAGCACTTTGTTTCACTTGCTCCTTAACCTTTACATTGTACTTTAGTAAACATTATGAGTCGAAGTTTGTTGTACATGTAGACAGAAAGTCAATAATATGTGATATTCTAGTAGCTAGAAAGTTTATGGGTTTGTAAACCAACAATTTGAAGTCGGCTCAGAACTTTAAAATGTGTAATTTGATCTTATATTTTTAATTGGATATTTGCACATCTTCCTCTATAAATACAGAATGCATGACACACTCTTAGGATCTTTTTTTCGGCACTGGATTCTTACTTCATTATTCACTTGGCTTTAGTATCAACTTGTAATCCTACAGTATATTAAAAGACTACTTGGAGTGGATGTAAGACAGACTTTGTCGAATTACTATAATTCTTTCGTGCTCATTTCTTACTGGTTTTAATTCGCTTTTTTTTATTCTATTCTCTACAATACTCTACTTGGGTGTTGGTGCCATTTTTGCCATCAATATTTTGGTGCTTTCACTCATAACTACTAGCTCCTATGGATTTGAAAGCGATTTGGAAGCTTGTACATTAAAGGAATGGATAGACAATCAACTAGAAGAGATCTAGCTGATAGGATCCATTAACGGGGCAGCCAGGAGGCATTCTTAAGATCTAATCATCCATCTATTTACAAAAATCGAGATGAGAGGAGGCTACGATGCACGAGATGCTAGAATGGATGATGGTGCGATGGGAGGAAATGATGCAGAATTTCCTTAAGAGGATGGAATAGGCGGGAGCAGCAGGAGCTACTGGAATCAGAACCGAGGACAAGGAGCAGGAGCTAACGAGCAAAGGAATGGAGCGGAGCAACCAAGGGCAAACCCCGGACCAACCATAGGGATCGGTACCGATCCCCCCATAGGAGTCAGTATTGAACCCCAAAACTTAGGATGCATGCCCTAGGTTAACCATAGGGGGAAAGGTGTATCTCCAATGATTAATGCTAGGCGTCTCGCTGGGGATCAATATGCGAAAGCATGACCAAAGGAGTACGTGCCAAAATACCCTGGTGGAGCTAAAGAGCAGGCTAGGAATCTGGACTGGAGGCCATCTATGGATGAGAATAAAAGGTTTTTTGAGTTGATAGGGCGAGTGATTAGAGGCGGAGCGCCTAACCGGAATTTGGAGGATGTAAACCGGAGTCCATTCACTCCAAACATTAGGCTGCTAGGAACCCGCCAAAGTTCAAATTACCAACACTGGAGATATATGATGGAAAGTCAGACCCTACAGTGCAATTAATGAGGTTTATTAGGCATATGAAAGTGCTGGGGTTATCAGAAGAGGCCGTGGCTCGGTGCTTTCCCTTGCACTTGACGGATTTAGCTGCGCTGTGGTTTGTGCAACTGGAAAAACGGATCAATAAGGACATGGAATGAGCTGGTAAACTGGTTTATGAGGCAGTGTCGGAGGTCCATAGTTCGTGATTCAAGATCATGACGAAGTTGTGCTCGGTGAAATAGAGGATTGGAAGATTCATAAGGAATTATCTGATAACATTTAATGCAATGGTTGCTTCAGTGGGTAGGTTGGATTCGTCGATGGCTTTAATGGTTGCAGTTTATGGAGTCGCTGTTAAAATTGATTTCAAAGTGACATTGGAATGGGATCAACCGATGGATCTTATCGTATTTTATCATGAGGCTAAACGGTTATCTACAGAAGGAGGATGCTCAAACCGACAAGGAAGAGGTGAATGATGTGAAAGTTGAAGGGTTACCTAGAGAAGGGTCAAAAATGGATAAAAGAAAAAGAAAGGTAGATGATGGATATGATGGTTCGAAAAGGCGAAGGAGAGAACCGAAGTTCTCTTCTTATATGGATCTGAATAAAGCACTGGAAAGGATTTATATGGGCACTAGGAGGCAACTCTCTTAGCGAAAACCTGCTAGGAGGAGCCTACGGAGCGGGAAAGGAGATCTGGAAAATATTTCATATTCCATGAGTTGGATGGGCACACTACAAATGATTGCAGGCACCTCTGGAGTATGATTAAGGAGCATGTCAGGGATAATCGGCTACCACACTACGTGACGAATAAGAATGCGTAGATGGAACTAGAGCAGCCAACAAATGCGACATATGGAGGCAACCCTGGATCAAGGTCAATAATCATCATCTCTTGATTAGGAATGCGCAGGTTTGGCTCTTGCAATCAATAAAATAGTCTAGCCGCTTATACGTGCACGGGATCCTGATCTGTCCCTAGGCATGCCCTCAATGGATGCTAGACTGCGGCTCCCGGAGATGAAACTATGATAACTTTAGACTTGGTAGTTTTTCGTATTCAAATTTCAATCCATTAAATGAATCCCTAGTTATTTACAAAATACTAGTCCTCTTGCCGAAGAGCGAGTGGATGGACTTGTGCAGCTTGGATTAAGCCCTTGACCGTAGAGTCGAGGCTGGAGAAAGGAAGTTAGTATGGTATTGATTGCATTATGCCTTTGATCAGAGAGTCAAGGCCGGAGAGTAAGAAGTAAGTTAATTTGCCAGAGAGCGACATGATTAGCTTACTTGTCATTGTTCCTCCTTCATTGGAGAGTAATTGGATGGGGTCAATCTAGGGTTCAGTAAGACCATGATAGGTCTAGATAGACCATGACACCACGTTATGTTCCATCTAAAGAAATGGGACCGGAGTGCAGAAAGTATGCCGTTTCGTTAGAGAGAGATAGGATCTGCTTACTTGTTATTGTTCCCCTTTCATCGGAGAGTCATTGGATAGGGCCCAACTAGGGTCCGGTGAGACCATGATTGGTCTAGGAAGATCACGACATTGCTGTATGTTCCGCTGGAGTGTCAGGACCAGAGTGCAGGGAGCAAGTCGCTTCGCCGAAGAGCGACAAGATTGGCTCACTCGTCGTTAAGTCTCCTCGTTGAAGAGCGAGCAGATTAGGCATAGCAAGGGTCCGGAGAGATCATCTATCGGTTCAGAGAGGCCATGAACCTAGTTAACGATCCAAAGAGATGACGGATTGGTTTGTTAACTTCGAACAATTATGGATCTGAATGACGATCCGATGAGATCGTGGATTTGGATGACAATCCAGTAAGATCGTGGAATTGGCAAACGATCCGGTGAGATCATGGACTTGGTTCCCGGCTTTGGATGGTTATGGATTTGGTTAAGGATTGGGAAAGATCAAGAATTTGGCTATCGACTCAGAACAGTCGCAGGTATCGCTAACAATCCATAGAAATTAGGGTTTTGGCATGCAATTGTTAACTTTCGGGCGAACACTGGATGGCTCATAACAACATGATTGCCAGAGGAATGGAAAATTCGGCTATTGATGGATTATGGACTTTGGTATTTACTTTGAAAACAAAACACACCTTCCTACCACAAGGCATGTTTTGGAAGAGAAGTGTTAACCCACCTTTGAAATAGGCAGTATGCGAGTGGATATAACTCAATAGTTATCAAGGCAGGAAGCCTGAAGAGATGATTGTTAGGCTCGAGAACCAAATATATGCAAGGCTAAAACGCAATGGTCGAACAAATTCAGGCGAATAACATCTTGGAATATTCTTTGTATGGATTGGCACTTTCCCCAGGCAGGGGATCGGTATAGATCACTGTGGCTATGAAGGACTTGGATTAGTAGCTCAACTCATTAGAAATCGAGCAATATCCCTAAAAACTTCTAGGAAACTTCGCAGATCAACTATGGAAACACAACACCACTATTAAGAGGATCCACCACCATGGATCATTGGGATCCACTCCCCAATCTTAGGGGTCGATATGATCCAAAATGCTTAGTCATTTGGGCTATGGATTTTTCGAGGATCAGATCTTAGTCTCGAGGTTCTGTATGTGGATTTTCAGTTGGATATTTGTGCACCTTCTCCTATAAATACAGAAGACATAACACACTTTTGGTATCTTTTTTGGCTTTGGTTTCTTACTCCATTATTCTCTTGGCTTTCATATCAACTGTACTTGTAATCCTACAGTATAATAAAAGATTACTTGGAGTAGACGTATGACAGAGTTTGCCGAACAACTATAATTCTTATGTGTCCGTTTCTTACTATTTTTAGTTTGCTTTCTTTATATTTTATTCTGTACAATACTCTGTTTGGGTGTTGGCGCCATTTTTGCCGTCAATAGTATGCTTTATTGTTTAAATAATATGTATGTTCTCTTCCGCTAAGAATTCAGAAAGATATGGTTAAATTATATGTTTTTTTTTTATTATCATCTTTCAACAACTCGTTATTTTCGACTTTCGAAGTATACGCAGCTCCATAGCCATAAATCCGAGGGTCAAAAATGATGGGTTTTTACAATTTTGCGCTTAGTTTCTCTTTGATGTTCTCCTTTTATTCTACTATCTTCTTTCAGTATACTTTACATGTTTCTTTTAATAAACTTTATATGTTTTTCAAATATAAATGATGATACAAATGCAATGTAATAAGAGTCGGATTCTAATATTACTGATGGTGTGGCTGTTGTGTCGGATTCAAATTTGCTTTCATTAAGGGGAGAATATCACTGATTGTGTGGTTGTTGTTCAAGAATACATTAATCACTGTTGTAAGAATAATATTACTTGTGCGATTTTAAAACCGGACTTTGAAGCTTTTGATTTGATGGATTGAGATTTTCTAGTTGATATGTTACATGCTAGTGGTTTCAGTCATATATGGATTAGCTGGATCATGACTTTACTTAAAACTGGCAACTCTAGTATAATGGTTATATTTTAGCTAATAAAATTCAATCTAAATGAGGTTTAAGGCAATGTGATCCTTTATTGCCTCTTTTGTTTAACTTAGCCACATATGTTTTTGCTAAGACAACTAAAATAGCGGTTGATAATGAATCTTTGGGGAGTGTTGGTAGTGAAATTTCATGAAAAGGTCTATCTATCCTTCAATTTGCGGACGATACATTGTTTTTACCTCTCATTTGCCTAATTATGTTATTACCCTTCATTTATTTTATATAGTTTTGAACTTCTATCATGTTTAAAAATAAATTTTGATAAAAGTTCGGCTTTAGTTTTAAATGATCTTGAAAAGGTTGAAAATTTAGTTACTAATACGCTTAATTGTAAAACTATGAATTTTCCATTTGAATTTCTTAGTTTTTTTATTAGACCAACTAAACTTAAATATAATGATTGGTTTTTTATTGTTGATGAAATTAAAAATAGGATTTCTAATTAGAACGAGAGATTTTTATCGAGAGCGGGTAGATTAGTTCTTATAAACTCTGTTTTATCAGCTTTCCCGATCTATTGGATGTCTATGCATCTTTTTTCAAAATGGGTGATTAACAAAATTGATAAAATAAAAAGGACTTCTTGTGGAGTGAGAAAAACTCTAGCAATAGCATTAAATGTTTAGTAAATTGGGAAACTGTTGTAAATCCAAAAAGGAAGATGGTTTAGGAGTCATTAATTTGCACAACATGAATTTATCTTTGTTAAGTAAATGATTATGGAAATTTAAGGATATTAATGATAATTCTATTTGTAAAGAAATCATTTCTAAATATACTACTATAGTGGTAGTAATAAATTACATAAAATTACTCCTATAGTTATATTTAAATTGTCTAATTTTTGGAAATCAAATGTCATGAGATTTTTAACTAGGCACTAATATAATAGTTCATTCAGGAAATAGTACTTCTTTTGTGCATGACCGTTGAATTTCTGTTTTTCCTCTTAGGATAGATTTTAAAGAGCTTTATGAAATGGGTGCTTTTGGCATAGGTCCTTGATAGGTTTTAAATTCATAAAAACCACAGTGGAAAAAAGTATGTAAATTACGTCCTTATTTTTCGAAAATCATCAAAAAATATTAAAAAAAACAAAAAAACTTTCAAATTTTACAACTTATTTCAATTAAAATTTGTCATCAAAAGACATGCTTGCGCTTATTCTAGATAGCATGCCTTTGCAATTAAAAATTGCAAAGTGTCTGCAGTTTTAAGGAATAAATGCAGATATTTACGTAAATATTCCGATTGTTAAATCAAGGTGTTGTTATTCAGTGATAATTGCATACATGTCTGCAAATATATGGAATAATTGCAAAGATGTCTTCAATTATATAGATTTTTATTCAACGTGGTTATTCGGTGAATATTGCAGACATGTCTGCAATTATATGGAATAATTGCATAAATATTTGTTATTCAATTGTTTATCGAATGCAATTATTCAGTGAATAATTGAAGACATATCTGCAATTATATGGAACAATTGCAGATATGTCTGCAATTTCTTTTTTTTTCTTTCAGAAACCTAGTTATAATATTTTCAATTTTTTTAATCGCTGGCGCGAAAAAACACGAAAAATACATACTGCTACAGTAAAATAATTATAGGGACCCGCTTTACAACTTTTTTTAGGGTGGATGTCATGTGAAGTAACTTTGGTTTTAGGGATGCGTGACTAATTTTCACTTCTGAAATCTGTAACTTTAAGAATGCTTTAATTATAGATGTTTTTTCTCTCAATAATAGACCCCTTGGAATTTTAGTTTTAATAGAATTTTAGTAGGTACTAATATTAGACAACTTTCTTTGCTTTATGCTATATTGAATCTATATAATATGGATAATGAAAATGATAATATTAGTTGGGAATGTGATAAGAATTAGAAATATACTTCTAATTCTTTTCATAGATTTTTTAACTTCTCGGGTGTAGCTAATAACTCTTTTAAATTTATTGGAAAATAAATGCTCCTTCTAAATCTAAAATTCATATGTGGTTAATCATGCATGGAAAACTAAATACTATTGATTTTTTAAAAAGGAAAAAATATGCAAATTGATAATAAATGTTATTTTTGTAAGCTACATTTTGAACATATTAAACATATATACTATTATTGCATGGATGCCTACTACATTCTAAGTAATGTTCACAAAATCTTTAACTTTAGTCTTTCAACTAAAATTTCTGATTGTGATTATTATTGGAAAAAATTTAGATTTAAGTTTGAAAAGGAAAATAAATTTTTACTTGACAGTTTATTCATTATAATTTATTTGGTTTGAGAGAAATCGAAGAATTTTTAATAATAATAGTCATTTTAATAAATTGATTTTTATAATTTCTTCATTTTATTTTAATTGGATCCCAAAACCTAAATATAAATTAGCAAATAATAACCATTTTAAAGAATATCTTATTTAAGGTTAGTAATAATATTAAGCTATTTAACATAAAAAAATATATTTTTGGCATTAATAATTGTGGTATTAACATTTTTTCAAACGTAAATAATGATTTCACTGTTTATCATAATATCCTTTTGATCAAAGGACCATAAAGATTAATTTTAATTTGTTTTAGTTTTTGTTTTAGTTTTAGTTTGTTTTTGTTTTAGTGTATAGATCTTTAAACTTCTTTTGATTGTGGATTCTTTATAGTCTTTTTTCTAATTTTTATTGCATTCTGTCCTATTATTTTAGCTTTTGTATCTTTACTTTTATTTTATTATACATATATATGTATATAAATTTCATTTATATACATATTATTCTTTTAATTTTCTTTAGTTTTACAGATACAGGTTTGGATTAGAAATGGCATTAGATTCTTTTTGCCGGTTCACAGGATTGTTGTTTGCAATGAGGAATTCTTCTTAGTTCTTCTACATCCTCATCGTGGCGTTCTACTTTCGGGATGATTCACTTTTCAGTGAGGCGCTCCCTTTAGTTCTACCGAGTCTACAGAGTGGCGCTTTTCATTTCAGATCATTCGCATTTCCATTTCTTCCGAGTCATTTCAGATCATTCGCATTTCCATTTCTTCCGAGTCTGCAGCGCGACGTTTACTCTTCAGATGGAGCTGGCTTCTAGTATCATTGGCTCTGAGATGCTCTATAGTATTTTAGGTACTTTTAACACCTCAATACCAGAAGGCGGCCTTGTCGGAGCTCAATATTGGGGTGTAATAGATGATGCCCTTGCTGTAGCTCATTCTAGGGTGCCTTCGCTATTTTCTTTGTTATTTGTACTATGATTAACGACCTGTGAGGCATATTGGCTGCACCTTGTCTGTGATATATACATATTTACATGTGTGCTCTCCTCTATTCTAGAGGATCATACATTTTTTCTCAGAAAAAAAAGTGTCGGATTCTAATTTATTCATCTTTAAAAATTGACGTTTTAAATCATCCATTCAAGGAAGTGGTTTAACATGATTAAACTTATTTATTATCTTAGTTATAAAGCGTAAAAAAACATGGGTTATTACAGGCAGCTAATTATGCCACTTCATCGTGCATGCTTTATTTCTCAAATCTCGTCTCATCTCGTGGCGACCTCAATATGCCTATGTACTTAGGCATGTTTAATCAACGAAAGAATATATAGCTTGGTGAAATAATGAACTTAGCTGATATATACTATCTAATCGTCCCTTCTTGCTATCGTACAGTAGACCTTATCGCTGTTATATATATTATAAACATGTATGATATCATACATATTATAAACATATAATACTGTTATAAACATGTATAATATCATACATATTATAAACATAAAATACTGTTACGTCAAAGGTGATTTAAATTTCAACACCACCTTCACAGTTCACCCTTCGGCCAATGCTGCTAATATCTAATTTTTCTTGAAGCGAAGGCCCAATCCATTAGGAAAACGTAAGCCCAAGAACAAAGCAGAAAATATCTACCAGTGAAGTCGGTTTACCTCTTTCCACAAAACACCAAACGCGTGTATAAATACAACTCCCTGTACAAAATCAAAACAAACAGACAAATCAAATCAACAAAAGGAAAATCATTAAAAAACAGAAAAGATAAAAACACATGACAACCCCTATCGGATCCCAATCCGAAACCCGTAAACCCGAACTGGACTACCTCACCCTCTGGGCGGCGGAGCAGCTCGTCCAGCTCAGCACAAGCAGCGCCGAGTCGGCCGACGATCAGGAATCGACCAACTCCTGCACCCCGAGATCTGTAAACAACTGCAGCGAAAGCAATAATAATAAGCCGCTGAAATCGATCGACGAAGAAGAAGACGATGAATACAGCAGCGGAAGGAAGAATCATCGGTTTCGCTTGCTTTCGGATTTGTACGATGTGACGAGGCGGATCGATGAGAGGAAGAGGAAGCGAGAGAGGACGAAGATTTGATTGCATGGCTAACCTGTTTAATTGTAATCTTTAACTTATTTTGCCTGTGCTTTTTGTAAATTAAGTTGTGGTATTGGCCTTTGTGCTTGCTTGTGTATGGATCAGGGGTACTACTAGAAACTATATATAAACCGTAATATAATAATAAATGTTTGATCCAAGTGTTTGAGTATAATTTCTTGCTGATCTTCCTTTTATTTCTGAATCTCTTGTTTGAAGCTGGCGTTATATTTAAGTTTCTCAGGACATTGTTGTAGTTGATTAGTTATTTGTCCAACTCTGAATAAGATTTGGTTAAGTGATTAGTGTTTGTTTAGTATGTTGTTTTTTGAAGGTTTAGTGACATACACTCCAGTTTTGCTCTAAAAAGAAATTCGAATCATGGAATTGCAAGCAATGTCGGGACTAGGTAAAAGGGAATACGATCAGTTAAAAATCTTGAAATTTAAACATATAAAACCGAAATGATCGAGTTTATTTCTACTGTCAGCTTTACTTTATTACATTTATTAATATAAAATTTATCATGCTGAATTACAATCTTTAGTATGCTGTTTATTTATTTTTCCTTCAAAATATTCGAAATGAAAAACCATATGAAAATCTTTGACATAGGATAAAGATACACATTAGAATCTTCTGTATGCTGTGGTCTTCAGTATACTGAAATCACACATGCAACTAAATAATATAGTTAAGGTATGTGTATGATTTTTATCAGAAACATTGATTTTTTGTTTTGTTTTACTTTGGTATAAAGATTATATATATGGCTACTAATCAAGCTGTATTAGAAGCACTTCAGTATTATCTTATTCATGTAGTGAAAGTCTTAAATCAAAATCCAATTACTTTATCTCCATTCCTAACACACGTTTTCCGCCTGTATAAATTTAGCGGGGTATGAGGGTACTAGGGTTTCGATTAGCGGACAGCTTTACTATACCCTACTCAAGAATTTACGGTTCCTTAGGGTTCTTCAGGTTTTTTTTTTTTTTTTATAAAAAAAATCCCAATTACTTAGTTGAAATTTGGTTCCATTCGTTACTTTCAGAATTGATGCTTGAAAACTATACCAAAAACATATTTTAAATCAAATCACTATTTTCTATTTTGAAAATAAAAAAATTGTTTTTGTGGTAAAGTAAATCTGGATAATAATTGTATTATGAATACAATTTTTTTTCGATTTTTTTCAAAACCGCAAATATTTTCTCTGCACGTATTTGCAACACGAAAATTCAAAATATTTGCAAATTTATTTGCCAATATTTATAAAATTTTCTGTAAATATTTGTAGAGTTTTTCAGGGATATTTTGAAATTTAAAACATGCAGTTTTTGTTGAAACATGTTTCTCTAAGGGTGCATGTCATTTGAACATGATTAAAACAGTTCAATGTAGCATGCTGTTAGTAGGTTACAGAGTTCCAATAATAGATTATTGATAATTAAAACATCAGGAAATTATTTCTGAATCCAAATTCAAGCTAAATAGATTTGTAATAATGAATTGTATCTTATATCTTTTATTTGCTCTACAAAGATATTATATAAACTTAGACGAAAGTGTGATCAAATATAGTGCAGTATAAAGAAGAAAAAGCTGAATGAGTTACAATTCTTTTCCACTTGCTTAAGCACGTACGTTAAAAACTGTAAATGGCAACATGCTTTCTTAATGCATACTTGTTTGAATGGTTCAACCAATGACTTCTGCACCACGCCGAAGCAACCTAAATAACATATATGTAATTACTTTGTTTAGAATGGTTTAACGTGGTGTACAATTTCTTTAATATTGGACAAAAGAAAACGCATCATATATTTGCACAAAGAAACTTTCATGTTATCAATTCAGTATCTGGACAACTTCCCGTGTGTTGACCAAACTAACTACTTTGGCAGTATATGTTCAGATTTAGTTACTTGATCTAAACTTGTTACGGTATAATTTACATATTTTTATTAGTTAATTGAATGAAGTATATCTTTTTGTCCTCCCCTCAGTCTTATATATCCATAGATCTCTCTGTTTCTCAAACATTGTCCAACGAATGTAACATCCTTTGAGACTTGAAAATGGACAGTAATGATACTGCAACGATCGTTTAGTATTATTTTCTAACAATAAAATAACTTCAGTTATTGTACCCAATAACATCAAGAGCACCAAAAAAAAAATTTAAAAAATAATAATAACAAAATTTATTCATTCATTAAATGCATAGCTTGACGTTTACATCGTTCGGATAAAATATAATTTCAAAAACGACATAAAATAATGCCCTATTTGATATCAAAGTCATAACTACCGACGGTTATAAAACCTGCTTTTACATACAACATAAGCAATTATGCTACACAATAGAACTAAAACTCAGATTTATACAATCTTATCTTTTGCAGGCCTTCGGATGCTTTATTCGTCTCAAACCTAAAAAATTATACTCTCAACCTGCTTAGATGAGTAACCGCGAGTTTAGAGGGAAATCAAAAACTTCTAGCCAAATAAAAAATTTAGTATGAATAATATTATTTCATCTCAATCAAAATCGATACATTGTGAATCAATGGCGCGGAGCGGAATAAGTTTTCCCCTCATTTGTATCTTACCAACAAAATGTCAAACATAACATTCATTGGATAGGACGAGACAAACCTAACACATTATGCTCTCCTCATCCACCTACAACCACAATGCTTTGAACATAACATAAATCTCATGCATAATGGGTCAAAGATGAATAGATCAATATTAACTAGGGTTTAAGGGTTACACATTTCCTACATCTACACATCCCCATCATATGGTAGTACATGATATAGTTTTCGGAATGTCATTGTAACCCTATTAGCTTTCCTAAGTCAACTAAGAAACTATAAGGCTAACTTGAACCATAAACCAGATAATCCAACAGTCTTTCATCCCCACAAGGGTACCAAAATATTTCCATTATAGAAGAAAAATAATAACAGTTTTTATTCCCATAATGATACCGAGATACCCATGTGACGGAAGAAAATAATACCGAGCACTCACTCGATTTTCGAATGCATAAAAAAAACTTTAGCTTTGATATCGGCAAAGCCTTATGCCTTAAAATCATAAACTTCAATATATAAGGGGCTTAATCGGTTACATCGCGAGGTTCCACCCCAACATTAGTCTATACAACTTAAATCTTGTTGTATGAACATCATAACTCGTTTCTTTTGTTCTGTTGTAGACATCCTAACACAATTTGATACTCCCAACCTTATGGACGCAATTCTACACATAGGTACTAGTCTGACCATACCCACTAATGAAACAAGCCTACTTGGTCATCAATTCTCAATCTCCAGTGTCGTAAAAACTTATTGATATCCTACATGTGAGCATGTCCACAATTTATATAAACAATAAATTAACTAATCAAGACACATAATTAAACATATGAACTCATCATCAACCATATAAATATGTTCCCATGATAGCCATTTACACATGAAACACATATAAACAAGCATGTAGTTTATTTCATATAAACTTGATTAATTTTTGGGCAAAATTTACAATTTCCCTTCTTTAAAAATCTTACTGTCCAAGATTACAAATTCAACAAAACCCGTCTTCAATTATTAGAAAATTTTCGGCCCATTAATTACAATGTGCTATCGTATGTGTAAAGCATGGCTATCACATCTTTAAAGCTATCGCATATCAACATGCCACCACAAGCACAAATCTATTGCATATATAGCTATCGCAGTTCTAACTTACTACCGCTGGTATATGGCTATTGCATGTATAGATCTTGCAAGTCAAGACTATCTTATGTATAGCTATTGCACATAAAAAATCAAAGTTATCGCACTTTTAAGAATATAGATATCACAAGTACAACTATTGCAAATTGCACTTTAACCATAGCTATCGTAAGTCTAGACCATATGTTATCGCATCTCTAGAACATATGTTATAGCATCTCTAGATCATATTCTATCGCATATCGAAGAATGAGTTGTCGCATGTATAACTTTAGCACTATCACATCACATGTTTAAAACATAGTTATCGTGTGTATAAAATTGAGTTATTAACCATATAGATGTAGCAAGTTTAAAGTTGAGCTATCGCGGCTCTAAATGATAATCCTATAGTTATCTTTGAAACTAATTTATTTTCCCTTAAAGTAATTACCCTCTACCAAATCTCTCCATATGTGAAAATTTCCTTCGTTAAAATACTTCGTTTACATTCTTCTATCCATAAAATTCCAGAAAATAATTCCCCCCATAATAAGCATTAATAAAAATTTTTAATTAATTAATTAATTAATTAATTAGATTCCATTTTACAACATTTTCTCTCTATTAAGTAATTCAAATCAATTCAAAATTAGACGGGAAAAATCATCAAAAAATTTAAAAATTGGAATTTCTATCTCATACGATGGATAAAAATTTCATGACATAATAATTATTTTCTATAATATAAATGGTTAAAACTCAAAATTAATTCTTTTATTAACTTAGAAAATTCAAAAAATATGAGCAATAAATTGGAAAATTACGAAACTAACAACCCTCTCCAATTAATATAAACAACATACCAAATTTCAAAACGTTTGGAGATCATTATCATACGTTTATAATCCAAAAACACTTTATTAAATTCAATAACCTCACATATAATACTAATAAATGCATGCGACCCAAAACCATGTTCAACATCATAAACCATTCAAATTTGCATCAAGTATGAATCAAATTCATTAAAAAAAATTTGGGATGATAGTATTATTCATCTTGATAGCTATGGGTGGAGAGATCTTCCTTAAACATTCATTTTCCAAGCTTTATCTTTTCCTTCTTGAGTGGAGAGAATTAGTAGAAGTTATCTTCTTTTCTTTTCCTTTGTTTAATATGGAAGGGAGAATGAAAGGGTATCGAGAGTGACTGAGAACATAAGGGAGAGGTGGAGAAGAGTTAGGGAACTTAACTATAGGCCTTATCTCCTTTCATTATCCCCTATGAATTAATTTAGTGGAATTCCTTTAATTTCTTTCCACGTGTAAAACCACAACTCATTATATTTAAATTTCTAAATTGACCAATATGGAAAACTCCACACATTCACATTGTACCCATATTATTATTATTAGATACCAATTAATTAAATTTCTAAAATAAACATGTATCAAAAATAGAGGTATTACAGACTTCCCTTCTTATAAAAGTTTCGTTCTCGAAATTCTAATAAGGCACTATCAATCATGCATAAATGTGAAACAAGCACATATAAAAATCAAATATTACTAGCATGACCACTAGTCAAAAGATTCAACCATATAGAACATACATCAAAACAACTTTGGATAAGTCTTTCAAATCCCATCATCGGTCTTCTAAGTACAGTCTCTTTCATCGTCACTCTACTAGACTTTCATTAACTTGACCGTCTTATTCCTAAGTTCCTTCGTTTCTCAATCCATGACACGAATTGGTCATCCATAATATTATATTCCACGGTCTGTGCATTATGTGCATACTTTCTCAAATAAGAGATATGAAACACATTACGAACGCCTACTAGATTATTCAATAACTTTATATGCTATGCTAGTTTCCTAGTCCTTTTAATAATAGGAAATTGTCCACCATATCTTAGTGCCTAATTCCTTGACTTCCCAAATCATATAACATGATTCATAGGTGCTACTTTCATGAAAACATGACCTCAAACTGAAAATTCCTAGTCTATACACCTTTGATCGATGTAATTGTTTCCCCGACTGAGCTTCCTTTAGCCATTCTCAGATTGGCTCAATCTTTTCAGTCGCTTCTTTCACTAAGTCTAGACTAAGTATTGATCTATCACATGTATCCAAACAACATGCTGGTGATTTATAGGCCTTACATAAAGAGCTTTGAGATGTCCCATCATATACTAGTCTAATAAATATTATTGTAGAAAAACTCAACTAAGTGTAAATGGTCTTCCATGACCCTTAAAAATCTAGTACATATGCTCTTAATAAAGCTTTAAGTACATTATCAACTAGTTTCAATTTTCCATTAGTCCATGAATAATGAAGCTTTAGCGAGTGCCTTGACCTGACTATATTGGGCCGATCATAAAGGCTAGGCTCAATTGCTGATAAGAAGGATGATCACGAGACAATAGCCATATGACCAAAATACGATGTCCGGGCAGCTGTATCAAGCCCGAGGTGAATAGGGTTAATAGATAGACAATGCTATAGAGTTTAGTTTGATTGGAATAGGGATCGGCATGTACATTGGTCAATTGGGTGAGACAGTGAAGAGGTCGGTATAAATTTAAGATGTTGGGGGATCAATATAGTTTTATGGTAAGACGGTCAGCTTAAATGGAAGTAAAGAAGGATCGATATGTATTGTAAAGCTAGAGGGGTCGGCATGTTGATGGTTATGGGGAAGTGTTTGGCATGGTTTTTTCATAGGGCATGGATCAACATGATATGATTTGAGCGATATGGGATGACATGGTATGGTTTGAACAATATGAGTCAACATGGAATGGACTATGTGATTGGATCTGAATGGAATGGCATGTGGAGAACAGATCAGCACATACATGGGAATTGGGAGGGATTTACATTACGTAGACCAAGTTAAAGATTCGACCTGAAGTATTGCAAGAACTAGAGCTCCATGCATCAAACCGCCTTGATATTTGAGACACCATCATTGTAGACCCAAAGCGAGCAACCCCTAGGGATTGCTAGCTCAAACTCGACTCATGAATGGATCGGCATCAATCCCTATCCATTGAGGGTTGTGCCTAGCCCTCCCTATGGTGGGCCTATATGGTTAGGGAGATCCTATTGTCGAAGTTTCAATTAGTTTGGAGGCAGTCTTCGTTTATAAATACAAGCATAAAGGGCCATTCTAGGGACTCTTACGCTGTTAGTTAAACTCTGCCATTATTACTAACTTTCTCCATTCTTTTCTAATCTCTTGCTATTTCTTGTTGTTTGTAATTGTAATCAAGTGAATAGAGAAGCAATAAAGAAAATATTCAAAGTAGACATTGGCATCAACGTCGAACCACTATAAATCCTATTGTTTTTGCTCTATGTTGTGTTTTCATTGATATTTTGTGGTTCTTCTCTGTTTTCATTTAATTTTATTCATTCCACTACTTAAACCTATTCTTGGGTGTTTTTGGCCAATTTGGTTGCAAACATTTTGGTGCTTTCACTAAGAACATTAATTTTCAGGCTATTAGGATCACCTTTGTTGTTACTAGATTGAGGAAATCCCTTGAAGAAGATACAGATTCATCTTTAAAAGCTTGCAGATACTATTCAGATTTATCAAGATCTAATCAAAGATATTTAGAATGGTAAGGTGCACTAGATCTACTTCCTCAAATGTTAATGCCCATGAAACTGCCGGCGTCCATCAAGGGGGTCCAATCAACCTACCTGCTAATGTGAATGTGGAGCCTACTGCAATCCAGAACCCCATTAATTCCATAACTAAAGCTGAATTCAATGACTTGATGAGAGAGTTGATGGAATGTCATAGGCAGCTAAATAAGAAAATCCAGGCTAATGCCAACTTGATGAACCATATTGCTCAACAGAAGCTCCAAAGATCCAAAAGGGATCTCACTTCTTACTCGACGTCAGATGGTTTAACTTCATCATACAAACATCACAGGTGAAGGCGTCGTCGAGTTGAAGCAGCACGAGTAGGAACATCGAAACAACACTTGGCAGACCAACATGGCCTACCAAGATGGGTCAGTGCCGATCCCTCCCTAGGGGTCGGTATCGATCCATCAACCATGGGACTACTCCTCAACTGCAACTGAGGGGGTCATGCACGACTTGGATCCGAAATTTGGATGTTGGAGTACGTAAGGATGCTGGCCAACTACTGTTGAATATCCGAGTATATGATTTTTGTTTGATGATAATAAACATATATATATATATATATTCATTTAAATGTACTTGTTAATGTACTATTATACTTTTCACATAATTAAATAAATATTTGCTGAATAAAATAAATAACACATAATTTGAATTCAAACAAATATTTTATTCAAACAAATATTTATTACAATTTTGAATAGTATAAATTCAAGCTCTCACTATATAAATACAATTTCAATTACAATACAAATTTGATTACATCACATTTCAATTTACATAGTTGTCCTTGCTACATATCGCTCATTCACTCGTATTTAATCTTCAACTTGAATCCAACATCTAAGCAATCTGCAAAAATATACATTGACACAGTAAAATTGAAAATAATATTTTTCGCAGTATAAAATAAAATGTATTTTGTAAATATAATTTGCCTCGGTTATTTGGGTTGTTCGTCATCATTTAATTTTTGAATTCATCATACACGAACAGCTTATGACATACACAGTGTATCACTGTATATGTCACAAGGCCATGCACACCGATATACACTTGATAAAGTTACAGGGACAGGTGAGCACAAGGTCAAACCCAAATCAAAAGCCGAGTTCAACTCAAGTGCAATACAAATAATGTCACGATATCAGCACAAGGTCAAACCCGAGCTATAAGCTGGATTCAACAAAGGTGCAAGTTCATGAAAATGGTCAAAACAACTAAAACAAGCCTAGACCAAAAATCCAAATGTACAAATGCAACAACGGTGGGAGCAACTCAGACACAATATGTACAACATGAATCAAAGGCGAACTAGACCCACAACTAACAAGAACAAAAATGAACAAATGCCACCAAGTGAACATGATGACCAGACCAGACTACACGAATACATGGAGCAATGCAACAGTCAATAGTGAAGACAACAGACACAACATCAAATAAACACGGACACACACATATATATATATATATATATATATATGCATATTCAAGTGCATTTGAACTCAGACAAAACCAAGCTAATGAACAACAAGTGATCGACTCACATCAAATATGCAAACCTATGCAGTGCACATCATCCAACGCAAGCATATATACACACACATACATATGCACGTGTATACATGATGAAGGTTACGGATTCATGTATGAATGCACAGTGCAAACTACAACAGACAGTGTGTAGTTCCAGTTACAAGTTGAAATGCAGCAACCAAAACAAGTGCAACACAGTGACAAGCTAACCAAACTACACATGTACAAAGGGCTGCAATGCTCATGAAGAAACCATGGCACAGATGTAACTTTATATAGAATCAAACAACACCAGAGAGACAAGTTCAAGTGAAGTACACAAGGAAATGCATCAATACCAAAGTATAACCACCACTGGCTCAACTCAAAAAGGGATGAACATGCAATAAAGGAGGCAAACAAGTAATGTACACATGAATGCAACAGTGGACAATGCAAGTGCAGACACATAAAACAATGGTGGCAACATGCGAATGACTCAAGTACGCAAACAAACCCAGAATGGTAAGAGAAAGAGACATATACAAGTGCATCGAACCACAATGCATCAGAAGTCCAGACACTACAAGTTTACACTGACTCAAAGACAAATAAAATAACAACATAACATGCTCGAGACAATCATATGAACTCATAAATAAGTGGTAAATCATGAAGATAAACAAAACTGAAATGCAGCCAGCACCCAGGTTAACATAAATAATAGTTTCAAACCAAAGTCAGAGAGGTCATCAAAAGTCAGAGAGGATAAGATCAAAAAGGTGGGATAGCAAGAATAAAATCACCATGAAACAGCAGCTACATGAAGACCAACAGCAAGTGGATATGACCATCAAACCATAAGTCAATCATGTTTATCAACGAATTCAAAGCACCAAAAATTCACGTAGCAATTTTCACAAAGTCAACACGATCAAAGTCAAAGCCGATGTCATAAATCGAAGCCGTGGTGGCCACGAAATCGATCAACGCCGTGATGACCAAGGCAACAAGTTCGAACCACGTCAAAAATCATCATGCAAAAAAAAATCGAACAGCTCAAAATCCAAGCCGTGACAACCAAGTAAACGAATTATACAAAGTGAGCAAGTCGAATTCAAATTACAGCATTCATGAAAAATCAAGTGGCCGAGATAAATCTATAAACGAATGCAAGTAAATTTAAACGAATATAATAAAACCCGTAATCATCATCGGCGCAATAATCATTTGAGTTCGAGCTAAAGAGAACAATAATCATTCAACTCAAATCAAGATCGAGTTCAAGCTATCAACCAGAAAAGCAAAAAAGAAAATAACATACCGATTTTGATTCGAACTCGATCGAAGTGAAGTAGCCGAAAGCGATCGACAGAGAGAAGAAAGAAATCGAAGCATCATCAATCAAATCGACAAAGCCAGCGACTTCATAACAAAAGCCATAATTTTCGAGCAAGAACGAACCGCCATTTTAACCAAGAAGAAAGCGAGCCAAAGGAAATAAAAAAAGGGGAAACGAACTAAGTTTTCTTAAATCCAAGTTTTGGGCCGGCTTATCTCTATTTTTAATTAGTCTTTAATATAAAATTAGGGTTTTGATTTTTAGTTTGTTTTTAAAATCGCATTTTTCCTTTTAAAATTGTAATTTCTAGTCGTGTGACTAGGGGACGAGCTACGGTGGTGTAGTTCGAGAATTCGTAACTCAGCGACTGCGTTGTGGCGGGGTTTTGAGCATAGATTTAAGACTAGTCGATAGCGGGTGTTACGATTTTACGTGTGTAAGCGTCTGACTGCTTGATTTCTAGTAGAAACCTTGGGGGCAGCACGTAGACAGGGTTTTGCCGAAGTTGGGTAAATTCTGTGTCGTTTTATTTCTGCATTTATTATTCTGCTATTATCTGTGCTGCTGTTATTCGACTATTATCTGTGTTGAAAATATTTTATAAACTTCCTCAATAATTTTTATAATTGATAGTATCACCCTATTCACCCCCCTCTAGGGTGAAATCGATCCTACAAGTGGTATCAAAGCTAGGTACAAAAGCCATTTTTGTTTTAAAATTTTGATTTTTCAAAAACCAATTTTTTTTTAAATTTGAATTTTTAAAATGGCTTCTTTTAATACTGCTTTTACTGAGGGTCGGTCTATAGTTAGACCACCAATGTTTCATGATGAATATGCTTGCTGGAAAAATAGAATGAAACTTTTTCTAAAAACCATTAATGCTTGGAATATAGTTGAGATAGGTTATAGATCACCAACTATACTTGTAAAAAATCAGAAAATAGATAAACCGATGGATCAATGGACATATTTAGAAAATAAATTACAGAATGCTATTGCCAAAGCTATGAATTCTATTATTTGTTCATTAGATCAATTTGAATTTAATCGTGTCTCACATTGTCGAACTGCATAGGAAATATGGCACACACTAGAAGTGACTCACGAAGGAACATCTTAAGTCAAGGAATCTCGCCTTGCCATGCTAAGTAGCGAATACGAGAATTTTACAATGGTCAAGGAAGAAAATGTCAAAGAGATGTATGGACGGCTTTCCAACACCGTATATAAATCAAAAACTCTTGGAAAATCATACACGGAATTGGAAATAGTCCGAAAAATCTTCAGAATCCTTCCATGAAGTTTTGAAGTGATAGTGACTGCCATTCAAGAATCGAAAGATTTAAAACAAATCAAATCAAAAATCTCACCACTTATCAGATAGAAATGAAATTCATTGAAGAGCGTGAAGGAGGAGATACTCAAAAGATATCAATAGCTCTCAAAGGAACAACTGAAAGTGATGATGACGACGACGATGATGGAGTAGCAGAGCTGGCACTATTAATGAAGAGATTCAAGAAGTGGAACCTCAAATACGGAAATTTAGCTCTAAATCAAAAATTAAAAAGCAGAATAATCAAAGTTTTGGATAACCCAGAACAGTAATAAATCATCTATCATAAGCGCAACAAACCCATACACATCAAGCCCAGTTGTCCTCAAAATCGACACGACCAAGTAAAGAAATCAAAAAGGAGAAATTTTTCAGCCACGTGGAATACATGTGATGAAGATAATAAAAGTACTAGCAGTGAAAGTGAGAAAGAAAATATGTGTCTTCAAGGTGATATAACTGATAGCGATGATGATAAGCCAAGCGAGGTATCAAAACTCACTCACTCATGACTACTTATATATTTCCATGAAGTAAATGGCTGTTTTGAAAGACTCAGGGAGAAATACGCTAAAATTGAATCACAAAGAGATAATTTGATAGAGTCAAATAAACAACTTGACCAATTAGTTAAAAACTATCAAAGTAGGATCCCTAAGTGTGATAAGTGTCCAACATTTGAAGAAGAGATTAAAAAATCAGAAATTAAAATTAAATTGCTTGAAAATGAAATTCTGATTTTGAGAGAAAGGGAAAATACTAGAAGAGAAAATTCTATTAAAAAGCATACACAATTATTGAACGAACATGAATCTCTCAAAACACATTGAACTGTCAAACAACCTTAGGAAAATTTTCCAAAAGTGAAAGATCGTTGAATATGCTATTAGGGAAACAAACTGTTAATACAGTTATACAAGGAGTTGGATATAATCAATCCGAAAATGTTAGAAATGAAATTAATCAAGTCAATTCAATGTGCACAATTTGTAGAAAATTTGGATACAATCAAAATAATTATTGCTATAGACCCAAACATGTGATAACTATACCAATTTGGGTTCCAAAAGGCACAAATATAAAATTCCTCAAAGTTATACAAATTTCGGTGCCGAAAGGAACATATGTAAATAGGTCTTCACAAACATATTTTTCAAAATATTTTGCCACTAACAACCATGGACCTATAAAAACAAATAGGTCACAAGAATCTTTCATCATGTAGGTGTGGTGGCTGGCTAAGGAACTATAATAGTGTTACTTGGATTCTGGCTGTTCCAGGGACACAACGAGGCGACAAATCAAAGTTCTTGGCCTAGTATAAAGGTGGCAGAATCACAATGGGCAATAATGAAAAATTATCGTAAAGGTAAAACAGGTAATGGTATGTTTATTTTGAGCGATATATTAAATATGATAATCTGCACCGTAATATGAATTAAATCAGCCAGTAATATGATGATGAAATGAATGATGATTTTGATTCTGACTTATTCAAAATTGTTGGCCAATTATATTCTTATGCCAAGAACATTATAAAAATCTCTAGAATCTTTGAACTACTTCATATGTATTAGTTTGGATTAATGATAGTGTTTTTATTGGTTAATGATAGTACATTTGGTTATTTTACGGCTGACTCTATATTCATGATTTTGTTTATTGGCACGGCTTCAATTAAAATCCAAAAAAATTTCATTTAAAAAGTTGGAAAAAGGAGTTCAAAAAATCGTTGCAAATTTCACGATCTGGTATATGACATTCAATTAATAATAATCTCGAGTGAAAAAAAAATTCAGATGCAGATTACACTGATAATCTAGTTGATATAAGAATTACTAGTGGAACATGATTTACGTTGAGACATTTCAGTAGCTGCATCGTTTTTCGAAAAAAAAATCTACATATTTTTCATTTCAAATATTTTCAAATTACCAGACAATTTTCTTATAAAACCCCTTCAAGAAAACAATTTTTGTTGACCTTGTTTCAAATTAGTTATTTTAGAAAATTTGATAATTATTTTTGAATTTGATCATAAATGATTACATTAACTAATCTGACTCTCTGCTTGTTATCGAAAAGATAAATAGTGATTGAAGAAGTGATGAATGTTGATATTGATCATATATTATAACTCGAGATAGCATACTTAGTAAATTTCTTTAGAATTTTAAACAAGAGTTATAAACATTTTTTGTAGGTAAAAATTCCATGGTCATTTCTATTTCTATCATTTTCTATCGACCATCACTCATCATAATCAAATATAGTATGTCAATATATGGTGATTTAAACATGAATCATTCATTTTTCATTTTTTTTAAAAACCCAAAGTATTCACTCTCATTTAACAGTCCTCACGTTTATGCAAGGGTGAATTACTTGGAATTTTTTATGTACTTCTATGCTCACTTAAAGTCCTCACGGTTATGCATGTAAGGAACACATATCAAAATTGATTTATTAAATAAACAAGTTGATTCTAATCCCATTTAAAAGTCATTACGGTTATGCGTGCTTAGAAGACACTTGAATTCATTTTCAAAAAAAATGTAATACTACTAATCTCATTTAAAAGTCCAAATGGTTATGCATGTTTAGGAGATATTCAAATTATTGATATAAATATACCACAAATAGACACAACTATATGGTTTTATATGATGACATTATTCCTATCGTTCTAAAATGGAATATCCTTCAAACAGATCATTTATGATTTTTGTTTGATTTTTTATTGAAATTTAATATTTATATTTGATTGAGTTTTAATATTGTATTAATGTCTATCACTTTATCTCTTTTTTTCTAACACTATTACTCTTTTGCTGATAACAAAAGGGGGAGAGAAAAGTTAAGATTTTGACAAATAAAGGTCAAATATTTTCTATTTGCATCTAGGCTTATTTGCATATTTTTATTTACATACACATATGAAGGGGAGCTTTGCGTGGAGAGAAAGCATTCAAACAGGGTGAGCAAATTGAATGATCAAATACACTTAACAAATTCAAAATCTTAAATATATGTTTGTTATCATCAAAAGGGGGAGATTGTTGAATATGTGAGTATATGATTTTTGTTTGATGATAATAAACATATATATATATATATATATATATATATATATTCATTTAAACGCATTTGTTAATGTACTATTATATTTTTCACATAATTAAATAAATATTTGCTGAATAAAATAAATAACAAAGAATTTGAATTCAAACAGATATTTTATTCAAACAAATAATTTTGAATAGTACAAATTCAAGCTCTCAATATATATATACACACACATATACAATTTCAGTTACAGTACAAATTTGATTACATCACATTTCAATTTACAAAATTGTCCTCACTACATATCGCTCATTCACTCGTATTTAATCTTCAACTTGAATCCAGCATCTGAGCAATCTGCAAAAATATACATTGACACAGTAAAATTGAAAATAAAATATTTTTGTAGTATAAAATAAAATGTATTTTGAAAATATTATTTGCCTCAGTTATTTGGGTTGCTCGTCATCATTTAATTTTTGAATTCATCCTACACGAACAGCTTGTGACATACACAATGTATCACTGTATATGTCACAAGGCCGTGCACACCGATATACACTTGATAAAGTTACAGGGATAGGTGAGTACATGGTCAAACCCAAATCAAAAGTCGGGTTCAACTCAAGTGCAATACAAATAATTTCACGATATCAGCACAAGGTCAAACCCGAGCTATAAGCTGGATTCAACACAAGTGCAAGTTCATGAAAATGGTCAAGACAACTAAAACAAGCTTCGACCAAAAATCCAAATGTACAAATGTAATAACGGTCGAGAGCAACTCAGACTCAATATGTATAGCATGAATCAAAGGCGAACCAGACCCACAACCAACAAGAACAAAAATGAACAAATTCCACCAAGTGAACATGATGACCAGACTAGGCTACACGAATACATGGAGCAATGCAACAATCAACAGTGAAGACAACGGACATAACATCAAATAAACACAGACATATGTATATGCATATTCAAGTGCATTTGAACTCAGACAAGACTAAGCTAATGAACAACAAGCAAATGACTCACATCAAATATGCAAAGATATGTAGTGCACAACATCCAACACAAGCATATATACGCACAAACATATGCCTGTGTATACATGATGAAGGTTACAGATTAAAGTATGAATGCAACGTGCAAACTACAACAGACAGTGTGTAATTCAAGTTACAAGTTGAAACCAAAACAAGTGCAACACAGTGACAAGCTAGCCAGACTGCACATGTACAAAGGGCTGCAATGCTCATGAAGAAACCATGGTATATATGTGACTTTATATAAAATCAAACAACACCAGAGAGACATGTGAAAGTGAAGTACACAAGGAAATGCATCAATACCAAAGTATAACCACCACTGACTCAACTCAAAAAGGGATGAACAGGCAATAAAGGAGGCAAACAAGTAATGTACACATGAATGCAATAGTGGACAATGCAAGTGTAGACACATAAAACAATGGTGGCAACATGCATATGACTCAAGTACGCAAACTAACCTAGACTGGTAAGAGAAAGAGACATATACAGTGCATCGAACCACAATGCATCAGAAGTCCAAACACTACAAGTTTACACTGACTCAAAGACAAATAAATAACAACATAACATGCTCGAGGCAATCAGAGAGTTCTAAATGCATATGAACTCATATACAGTGGTAAACCATGAAGACAAACAAAATTAAAATGTAGTTAGCACTCAAGTTAATAGATTTAACAGTTTCAAACCAAAGTCAGAGAGGTCATCAAAAGTCACATAGGACAAGATCAAAACGGTGGGACAACAAGAATAAAATTACCATGAAACAGCAGCTACATGAAGACCAATAGCAAGTGGATATGACCATCAAGCCGCAAGTCAATCAAGTTTATCAACAAATTCAAAGTACCAAAAATTCACGTAGCAGTTTTCACAAAGTCAACACGATCAAAGTCAAAGCCGATGTCATAAATCGAAGCCGTGGTGGCCACAAAATCAATCAATGCAATGATGACCAAGGCTACAAGACCGAACCAAGTCAGAAATCATCAAGCATAAAAAAATCGAACAGCTCAAAATCAAAGCCGTGACAACCAAGTAAATGAAATATACGAAGTGAACAAGTCAAATTCAAATCACAGCATGCAAAATTAAGTGACCGAGATAAATCTATAAACGAATTCAAGTAAATTCAAACGAACGAAAATATAGGAATTCAAATCCTATAAAACTCGTAATCATCATCGACGCAATAATCATTCGAGTTCAAGCTAAAGAGAACAATAATCATTCAACTCGAATCAAGATCGAGTTCAAGCAATCAACCAGAAAAGCAAAAAGGAAAATAATATACAATTTTGATTCGAACTCGTTCGAATTGAAGTAGCCAAAAGCAATCGACAGAGAGAAGAAAGAAATCGAAGCATCATCAATCAAATCGACATAGCCGACGACTTCATAACAAAAGCCCTAATTTTTGAGCAAGAAAGAACTGCCATTTTCACCAAGAAGGAAGCGGGCCGAAGGAAATAAAAAAAGGGGGAAACGAACTAAGTTTTCTTAAATCCAAGTTTTGGGCCGGCTTCTCTCTATTTTTAATTAGGCTTTCATATAAAATTAGGGTTTGATTTTTAATTTGTTTTAAAATTGTATTTTTCCTTTTAAAATTGTAATTTCTAGTCATGTGACTAGGGGACGAGCTACGGTGGTGTAGTTCGAGAATTCTCAACTCAGTGGCTGAGTTGTGGCTGAGTGTTGAGCGTAGAGTTAAGGCTATTCGATAGCGGGTGTCACGAGTTTACATGTGTAAGCGTCTGACTGATTAATTTTTAGTTGAAACCTTGGGGACAACACGTAGGCAGGGTTTCGCCGAAGCTGGGTAAATTCTATGTCGTTCTATTTCTGCATTTATTATTTTGCTATTATTTATGCTACTATTATTCGACTATTATCTGTGTTGAAAATATTTTATAAACTTCCGCAATAATTTTTATAATTGATAGTATCACCCTATTCACCCCCCTTAGGGTGAAATCGATCCTACATCTACCTCTCCAGAATGATAATGAAGTGAATGCTCAAAATGCACATCAGGAAGATGATAAGCCAAGGAGGCATGAAATGGCCGAGAGACATCGATCGGAACATTCATGCGAGGTAGAGCATGACCACCACTTAATGCCACCTATCCAAACACTGGACTTATCTGCAATGGTCAGACAGCTGGTGAGGGAGAACCAGGGTTTGACAAACGATGATTAGGGAGTCTCTAGGAGCCACACCCCATTTACCGATAGTTTTTTAGATGCAGAGTACCCTAAAAGGTTTAACATACCTACGATGCCTGCATATGAAGGGAAAACCGACCCGAGGCTGCACATCATGAGGTATGAATGGTTGATGGAATCGGCAAAGGTGAACAATGCCACCAAATGTAGATACTTCCCTATAACTCTCTTAGGGACCACCAGGATGTGGTACACAAGATTGCCCCTACGATCAATCTCAAGATTTGACGAGCTGGCAACAAGGTTTGTGGAGCAGTTTCGGATCCACGCTACTTGCTCTAAAGATGTGATGTCATTATCAAGTGTAATCTAGGCACCACGGGAATTACTAAAGGACTACTTGTAGAGAATTCATGTTGCTGCCATAGAAATTAGTAACCTTAATAGCCAAAAAAAATTTATTGATGTGACGAAGGGGGTTGACCTCGAATCCGAGTTCGACATTGGCTAGCTAGAAAACCGCCGGCCACATTGGAATGTTTCTACTAAAAGACAGCCTAGTTTATGAGAAAGGAAGAAGCCAGGTAGTCTAGGAAGAGTAGTGCTCGAGGATCTAGTTTTTGACAATGAAATTTCTTTCGAATTAGAAAACTATCAACAAATTTTAAATTAAAATAACCACAAGTGTACGGCGTAGAATTTTAGTACGTGGAGAGTAAGTGTCGATCCACAGGGAATTTTTTAAGATTTTAAAATTTTCTACCCAATCAAATTAGATTAAAGTGAGAGGAAATTGTTGACTACAAGAAAAATGAAGCTAAAACTAGAATTAAAATGAGCTTTAAAAACTATGAGATTGGAGAACAGTTTAACCACTCTCCTATTTCTGTAAATCAATAAACAAATAATTTATGATCTCTAGTTATGATATTAAGTGAAATAATTGTTGCATTGGTCATAAGTATGGTTTATTTATGTTATTAATTAACATAACTTAAACCATCTAACTATAATACAACAAATATACCACTTATAAATTCTCATGAAAATTAAGCCAAAGCAAAAGCTATTTTAAGTATGATCTATTTACTATTGTGATTAGTAAGATAGATCATCAAATTTTGTTTGTACTTTCTTTTCAAAATCAAAAATTAATTAGCAAATGATGACGTGAATTGTGTTTATATGAAATAAAAATGGCTCATTTGCAAAAACGACATAAGCTATCAAACCCACTTGTATAAACTTACATCAAAATTTACTTTCATGAAGCACAAAAAAAGAGATCATAAATCATAAAAATGTTGAAATTACATAAAGTTAGAGAGCTTCATTACCTTTAAATTAAAGGGGTTTAGCTACTCATTTGTATTATTAAATCAACGCTTGTAAATTTCAACATTAAAAAGCAAGGAAATGGAAACTAAGAAAAGAAAGAAAGAGAGATTAACTACTAACTACTTGCATTAAAAAACAAAGCTACACTACTTGCATAAATGTAAATCTAAGCTATAAGCATGAAATAAAAGAGAGCATAGAAATAAACATCAACATAAAACTAAATAAAAGCTAGTAGAAAAGAGAAGATAAGGAGGCTTGCAAGCCATTTTTATTTCACTCTGATTTGTGTTTACAACTTGCTAATTTCCTAAGTAAAATAAGAGAGAGTAGAAGATATTTACATGTACATAAGAGAGCTATTTATACATCCATAAAACCCTAATTCAATTTTTAGGATGCTTCCTAAAATGACCTTTAGGAAATATGGCCACCAAGTAACCATTAGCCACTAATTAATCCATCATTTAATATACATGAAGCTTTAACCTCTATTTAGTTGTCCATTAGCTTCTAATTGTAGATTTAGGTAAGTGTGGTGGGGTCCTCCATGATCACGAACTTGAGTTGTTTCCTTTTCATTCCTTTGTATTCCCTTGTACATGCATATATCTTCATGAATCCCTCTTTCATATGCATCAGAATTTCCTATAAAAATAATAAAAAATGTCCAAGTGAAAATTCTCAAATTAACACATGCATAAAAATGACCACACAGTAGGGAAGTAGTGCAAAGCAACATCGCGATAAAGCAGTCTAACGAGAGTTCTAGAAAGGTGCAGGTCAATGTTAAAAAAGCCAAATCAGTAGAAAAGAAGTGGCGGAGGTAATCGAAATCCAAAGAAGGAGCTTGCAAGTCCGAAGCCCTAGTTTCCTATGCACGACAGCTATATGCGTTTGAATTCATCCTTGGAGAATATTTATCTGTCCACCTGTAATACTTTCCAATATAAGAAGCCGCGTCTGAAAGAATTGACAGAGGCATAGAAGCAAACCGAAAAGTATTGTCGGTTTCATGAATGTTACGGGCATAATATGGACGAGTATAGGCATCTCCAGGATGCCGTTGAAAAATTGATTCGGGAGAAAAAGCTGAAGAAGATTTTGAAAAATCCATAGGATGGCGGACATGGGACATCTGACCTCAATCGAGGGCAGGATCCGCACAAGGCTCTATACGGACTAGTGGAAGGTTGGTAATAAACATGATAGTTGGTGGAACTCATCTCGCAGACAGAATTTGACAAGAAATGGAGGGTTATGCTAGCTCAATGAGACATGTGGATTTTGAATGTTGTTCAAATACGGAGGATGGAACTTCGGCCAAGCAACAGTGTACAATGACGGATATTCAAGCGCCTAGAACCATTAAACAAGTGCAGAATTTAAACAGGAAGTCACTGCTATGAGTCGGTTCATCTCTAGGGCGATTGATAAATGCATTCCTTTCTTCGATTTGATAAGGAAAGGGAAGAGGAATTTCGAGTGGGCGTAGGATTTTAAAGGCGCATTCCGAGCTTTGGTAGATCATTTAGAGAGACCCCACATTTTGTCAAAGCTGGTAGACCATGAGGAGTTGTATATTTACTTAGTCGTATCGCCACATGCCACAAGTGCCACCTTGATTAGTGAGGAGAACCAGATTCAGAGACCGGTGTATTACGTCAGTAAACGATTAATGCGGGTAGAAAGAAACTACCCAAAGATAGAGAAACTAGCGTACTACTTGGTGGTTGCATCGCGCAAGCTTCGCCCATATTTTCAGGCCCATCCAATCAACGTGTATACCGACCAGCCATTGCGATAGGTCCTATAATGACCTAAGACGTCTAGAACATTACTTAAATGGAATGTTGAGCTCAGCCAGTTCGACATTACGTATCTGCCGTGAAGAGCTATTCAGGGACAAGCATCGGCAGACTCCATAATAGAGTTTACCATGCAGGATGACCTCCAAAGAACGGAGTAATCCCTGCTATACGATGGAAGATGTACACTGATGGAGCATCTAATAACCACTGTTCCAGAGTGGGATTATTCTCATAATCCCTGAGAACTGGTCAATTTGCTACACCTTGATGCTTGATTTTCCTATCACAAATAACGAACCCGAATATGAAGCATTGAACACCGGACTAAAACTCGTTATGCAGCTCGGAGTAAAGTCTCTTGAAATCTTTTGTGACTCGCTACTAGTGGTATATCAGGTAAGATGAGATTATCAGGCTAAGGGATAACGACTTGCCCTATATCTTACTCAAGTTTAGAAGTTGTTGGCAGATATCGAATACTATAACATTTCTCATATCCTGCATAAGTAGAATAGAGACGCCGATTCATTGGCAAAGCTCGTGAGTACTAGTGGTGCATAATAGATGGGCTTGGTTCCAGTTGAGACATTGCATACCCTAGGCATAAACATAATGGAAGTTGACCGAATACTGGAAATGGAGCCCAAGAGAAAATAATGGATGACTCCACTTAAATAATATATGTTGCATGGAATCTTACCGGAGAAGAGAAACGAAAAGTGATAAGTCCTTCGCAAAGCTTTACAGTATATTATGCAGGAGGGAACTATGTATAGAAAGGGGTTTTCCATTCCCTTACTCTGGTGAATCTCCCACGACAAGATAAAGCATGTCTTGAAAGAAGTCCAGGAGGAAGAATGTGGCAATCACATTAGGGCGCAAACTTTAGCAAAAAAATACTCCGTTATGGATACTACTGGCCAACTGTGAACCAGATGCTATTGATTATGTGAGACGATGTGACAAATGCCAGATATATGCAAAAGTGCCAAGAGCCCTACCGACAGAGATCACACAAATGGTCAGTCCATGGCCATTTTCTATGTGGGGTATCAACATCATTGGCCCACCAATCACCAAAGGTGGCGCGAAGTACGCGATTGTCGCGGTTGACTACTTCACCAAATGGACCAAGGCGGAGCCATTTGCCATAATTACAACTAATAAAGTTATTACTTCGTTGTCTGAAACATCATATGCCATTCGGACTTCCATGACTATCATGACTGACAATAAGACTCAATTCAATGGCACAAAATTTAAAGAGTTTTGTCGAAGATATCATATTGAGAAGAGGTTTGCGGTGATCGTTCGCCCTCAGGTGAATGGACAGGTCAAAGATGTAAACAAGATTATCAAATATATTCTGAAAAAGCGTTTGGAGAAGGCAAGAGGCAAGTGGGTGGATGATCTTCCTACGGCACTTTGGGCCTACAGGACCACTCATAAGTCCATGATCTGCCATACTTCAATTGCTCTTGCTTACGGAACCAAAGTTGTTATTTCGGTGGAACTAGAAGTCTCCTCTCATCATGTGATTTACTATGACCCCAGAATGAGCCAAGATCTTATCTTGGAATCTTTAGACTTTAATGATGAGAAACACGAGGAGGTCGATTTTAGATAGCTGCATACCGATATCGAATCACCCGATACTACAACATGAAAGTCCGATCGAGAACCTTCCAAGTTGGCAATCTTGTCCTATAATGAGTTTTTCCATCCCTATCGCTCATGAATCCGACATGAGAAGGACCTTATATCATTGAACAGAGGCTTGGAGAAGGAACTTTCAAGCTAGCGATTGTTGATGGCGTGACACTTCCAAGAGCATGGAATAACAACCATTTACGATGCTATTTCACCTAGATTATTTCTTTTGTATTTAATTACTAGTCACTTTCGACTTTTTCTTTGGTGTTTGACCTTATCAGTGTGTAATAAGACAAGTTATTTTGTTCCTTTTCATATGATGAATAAAATCTTAAAGCTTCCTTTACATAGCTATTGTTATTACATTTTATGCTAAGTATGTGATGAAACTGATTGATATCAATAAGTGCGGTGTGTGAACAGATTCATGAAGTTTGAAGTCGGTCAATTATACCAATCCAGATGGGATCGAATGAGATGAGCTTCATAAGTTTTCTCGGTTGATGACTCCTGTAGATGAACTAAGGAACGAAGCTCGTAGTAAGAAAAAAAGTTCGCCGACGATAAGAAAATGAAAAAAAATCTAAGTCCCAAACTGTGGACTAGAGTACTCTAAGTCCCCAACTATGGACTAGAGTGTAAATCATTTGGTAGAAAAACGACTGCCATGGGTGGAAATATGACCGCTCACGACAAAATCTCTATGTCCCTAACTACGAACTGGAGTATGAACCATTCGGTGGAAAAACAACTTCCACGGGCAGAAACACGACTGCACATGATAAAATCTTTAAGTCCTCGATTGCGGACTAGAGTACTCTAAGTCCCCGACTGTAGACTGTAGTATCAATCATTCGATAGAAAAACAACTGCTATGGGTAGAAACGTGACTGCCCACGAAGGAAACTCTAAGTCTTCGGAGCACAAATTAGAGTATGAGCGATTGGAATATGGCTGACCACCAGCAAAAAATTCTAAGTCCCCAAACTGCAGATTAACTCGAAAACTCAATAGGTAGATGGAAGGTTTTTGATAGCTCTCTATCCCAAGAATTCCTATCTTAAATCGATGAAAGAGACTCGAACTGTCAGCGGTAAGACATAATCGTTCGTTATAGTTATGGCTTGGCATTGCTTACAACTTAAGACCACATCTACAGAGAGGCATTGAGATGGAGATAGTGAATTATTAATGAGATTTTTGAAAATTAATACAAGTACATGAAATGGGAAATAATTACTCTTCTTTTGAAGTAATAATTCATGTGATAACTAATCATAAAACAATAAAATTATTCACTATCTCAAAAATTCATTACAAATTATTCAAAATTTTGGGATCACACTTACTACTAGGAAAAGAAACACACGTATGACATATCCAAACTATGTACAATGACAAAAATACTAACTATTTCTTCGATTTCTTATCCTTCTTTGGTTTTTCAGGAATAGAATCTGTCGAGCATCTTTTCCGAGACTTTTTACTACCTTTAGTGGAGACGCTTGAAGAGGAAGAAGGAATTTCAATAGGAATTGTCCCGCTGGGTGGAATGACCTGTCGAGGTGCCATCTACGACTTCAATGGGCTCCATTTTAACTTTATGCTTCAATCTCTCTTCCTCCTCAATCTATTCCTTTATACTGCTTTTGGCGGTATGCTCCGAGTTGCCTGTGATCACTACATCATCCCACTCCTCGTTAAGAGATGGGTCCACAGGCTTATCCTCCTTAAGTGCATCGATGACTAGAGCATCTTGGCCCCGAAATATCAACAGCAACCGGAGCCTTGGCCACTTTCTCTCGTTGCTCCATAGCGACATTGCTCCTAAGAGTTTCTTTTGGACCAGGAAGACCTACAAAAATTAGTTAAAGCATAGGCATTAGTTAATGACCATTATGCACCAAAAACAACAAACGACTAAATTCAAGGAAATTCTATGCTATACTAGGTTTCGGTTGGCTCTCAGTGGTCATTGGAGTGCTCCCTTCTAGAATGGGATATAACATTTGTGGACCGAAGCCAAGTCTGTCTTGATCGTCGTCGAAATGTTGCTCTAAATGTTTAAAAGACGATGTTCCGACAATCTGAGTAAGAGAAGGACCCTTGAGATCAGTTCCAGAGGACCCAGCAATGTCCTCTCCTTCTTTGTCAGGTGTAGGAGCCTTAGAGAACTGATGCTTCACGGCGGCCTGGTCAGACGGATCATTTCCTTAGAACACTTTTTACACGAGTAGCTCTTCATCAAGCTTTACCACTCCCAGCTCTTCCCTTTTGATTTGGGTGACAACCTCCTAGGCTTTTGCAAGTGATTCAAGATAGTCTTTGTCTGGAAAAGTCAAGTCACGATGAAGAAGATCTTTGACGTTATATTCGGCGATGAGAAAATCGAACAAGTTCTTGATTTCTTTTCTACCAGACTCAGCTGCAGCTTCCACCCAAGGGTTGGCTTCTTCTAGCACTTCTTTTCCACCCTCTACGTGGGCTATTTCTTCCAAGGCTTCGATCTAGGCAAGTTATCCATCTAGTTTTGTTTTTAATATTCTCGCCTCAACGATCTCCTCATAGTATCTCTGCGATTCTTCCTATGCCTTAATTTTTTCCTTCCTCTCTTTGTATAATAATTTTTCAAGGTCCTCAACATGACGAGCTAAAAAATCTTTCTCTTTTTTGTAAGGAGTCCTTCTCTAAGTCTAGAGTGCCACTGCGATGGAGCGCTACATCCAGTTCCTTTTTGTGCTAGGTCTCCAAACGACTTATAGCCTATATCGTTTCTTTTGCATTCTTCTCTACAGCGGCAAGTTGGGCTTTATATTCAAGTAGTTTAACGTCTTGATGTTTGATGATGTCTCTGTCATGAATAGCCTCCAACTTGAGGCAATCAATTTCATGCTAGCGCTCGATCGAAACTTCGAAGATTTTCTCGACTAACTGAATGAATGATTCATGCTGAACATACAAGACATTCATACATGCTAATCAGCTCTCTTTGGCACTTCCAGGGATGACATGTACGGTAGGGAGGGACTTAAGTGCATCAACGTAGATTTTTGGAAAAGTAGTTCTGAATTTAGCCAACTTTTCCATTGTGGTAGGATTAGGAGCAGGAACCAGCGGAAGCGGATTAGAAGTAGCAAGCAGATGCTTGCCAGAACGGCACTTACATGATTTCCTTGAACTGGATCGCTCGGAAAGTTGGTCGTGAGGTACAACGGCTTGAAAACCTCGGCGTGAGGACTTATCTCCACTATGAGCAGGAGGGTATGATTGATCGTTATGGCGAGGAACATGTGGTGGAGACTTCAATCTGGATAAAGAAGAAGATTCTTAAGAATAATAGTCTTTTTCCCGCCCATCATCTTTTTCTTTGCGTCTTCCAAAATCGAAATCTCGATCCAAACGATGAAAAGTAGAAGAGCTCCGAAGACGGTCAAAGCGTGAGAGTGTGACATTGCACCTGCAAAAGAACCAAATAAGAGCATATTAGAAGTTGCAACATGAGGAATTAATTACGAGTGTTGTGGAGTGTGAGTATCTGTGTGTCCTAGTGTCTTCCCATGATAGTGCAGTAACATTGGCTTTACTCATTGGAGTTTCCTCCCCTCTATTGGAAGGTTGCAAGCCTTCGCTGCCTCTCGTGGGGGAGTTGAGCCCATGTCAATGTTAGCAAAGTTATAATTTAATATACCATCTGGAATCGGAATGTCAGAGAGTCCCTTCAACGGTCTTTGCATTTGCTAGGAAGATGATTCCTTTTTGATTGCGGTTATGAGAAATTCCAGGTTTGCCCCGGCCTTACTCTTCCGCAGCTTGTAACTAACCTTTTTCTCCTCTTCGGGGAGTTTACATTTGGCTGGTCTGTGGTGCTTTGACTGTCGATGATTTTCCAAGGCTATTCCTTTGCCTCTCAGCCTCACATCTTAAGGTTCTCTTATCTCTTCCTTTTCATTGTCTTCCTGGGTTCCCTCAACTAGAGGCACCACGGGGTCACTCGCTTCAACCCTTCTTTCGACAACAATTCTCGAGACTGCTTTGCTGTCAGGAAGCCCAATTTCACAGCCATCTTCCAACAGCCCAAATAATGCGAGAAACTCATCAGTAACAAGGAGTTTGATGTCTTGATCCTCAACGGGTATATCATGAATGGCCGTAATGACCTTGGAATAATTGACGCCTTCGGGTCATGGGCGGACAGTTGAAAGAACTGGAGATATTAGTATGTTTAAAAAAGAAGTTGTGACTTGAATCTTTGAACTAAAGACGAAGACGAAAATAGCACTTACGTCCTTCTAACCATTTCCTTACAAAGCCGGGAGGACATCGTACATAGAACCACTCGTGTTTGAGTAGAGAGAGCTTGTTCCATGCGTCTGTTAAAACTTTGCATTTGGGCAACGGTTTAGGAAAGACATATGAAGGACTCCAGGTCTGTCTTTTGAAATTTTAGATGTATCTAATGTCCTCGGGAGTTGGCAGCCGGAATGGTACATTCATATAGAGATGAAAGGTAACATGGATGAAGGTATAGCTGTTGGGATGCAGTTGGGTAGGAGCAATCCCCAAGTATCTCAACATTTTTCGAACAAAGAGTTAAAGGGTGGTACACATCCAGCCCAACACGTAAACTTGTTGCAAGCAATATATCCTGCTGGGGGAAAGTAAGGTCCGTCTTGCCTCGATTGAACTAGAACGTCTTCAAAGGGAATTCCATGGATGGAACATAATCAGTGGAGAGCGGCTTTGCTGATTCTAGTTGCTTGTGATTTGATCGGGTTATTTAGAATGATAGTGCCCTCAACGGCATCGAGAGCCAGATTAATAACTTTTGTGGAAAAGGCTTAAATGTTGGAGAAGAGATTTGTTTGCATTTCAGATGCCCCTACTTGTTCTGTTTGTTGACTCGGAGCAGGTTTATCAGATATGATGGCAGAGCTTGATCTTGCAGCCGATTCAGAAGACATTATGGTTGAGCGCACCGTATAACTTGAGATCTATTCAGCTATACTCAATAGACAATCGATATTAGCAATGATAACCTATTCCTCTATGTTATTTGTGAACTAGTGCTGTGCAGTATAAATAGTTTAAATCAGAGAAGCAAAAGTAAAATGTCGAAAATTGGATATTTTGTCCAGAGAGACTGCCATCTCTGACCATCTCAGTCGACAAGAAAGTTAGTCGGCAACCAAGGCTTTAGGATCGGATGTTGACATTCTAAATTATGAAGTCCATTGTTCAATTTCATTTGGTCGGTTTTTTTACTTCGTTCATATTGAGCAGTCCGAAAGTTTGTTTGTTCAAACTTAAGTTCTTTGGTCCAAGTATGAAAGTCGCATTGTTTTTAATCAATTTATGTCTGGGCAAAGCAGTATGCAAATAAATGTTTGAATGAGGTGAGGTATATTAGTTTTTGTAGTCAACACCGATCCTTACTTTATATGTCGATCCTCATGGCCCATCCTCATAGCCAATCTCTGCACTTCAACTCATGTGGCAACACCGATCCCTTTCCTTTAGCTAATAATCAATCCTATCTTTAGCTCATAATCGATCCTTTAAACTTTTAAACAGATCCCTTCCTTCTAGCCTAATGCCAACCCTTACACATGAACTCTCATTACTGATCCCTCGTCACAGCCTCGCTACAAATCCCTCTCCTCAAATGTTACCGGTCCATATACTATAACATGTATGCCAATACCAATCCCTGCGCTTAAGTCACCACTACCTATTCCTCATTCGCTAGTCCAATCTAATATTCTCCTTGCCTAACACGAACTTCTATAGACCCCTCGGACGGCCCTTCTCTATGTCGATCCCTAACACTAACTATTATCTATCCCGCCACCCAGTTAGTTAATGCTGAATCCCTGCGCTTAAGTCACCACTACCTATTCCTCATTCGCTAGTCCAATCTAATATTCGCCTTGCCTAACACGAATTTCTATAGACCCCTCGGACGGCCCTTCTCTACGTCGATCCCTAACACTAACTATTATCTATCCCGCCACCCAGTTAGTTAATGCTGAATCCTCCTTCTTCCTTCCTCCTTCTTCTCTCCTCCATCTTCATCTTTCTCCAATGCCTTCATCTCCTCCTTGTGTTTCACTTGGCTTAATAAGATCCAACAACTTATTTGCCTAAAAACAACTCGAAGCAATTGCAAATTATGATTTCATGACTCGACTAACACGATTATGACAAGAAAGCATGCCTACGCGAATTAATCTAAAAACGGGCGATTGACACTTAGGATTAGACGAGAGTAAGCAATGGTTTTTGGATTTCGTTTTAAAGTGGGAGATTCTACCTTTAGTTCGTTCGGCAAAGAGGGAAGAGGATGATAGGGTTCAGCTGTGTTAAGAACAGGAAGGAAAAGTTTAAGTGCTAAGAAATGTAAAGTGGATGAAGGAAAGGAAAGATGTGAGTTTATATATGAGCAGTAGAAGGGGGAGTCGAACTGGTGATAAGGAGTCACTAAGTCAAAAAGAGAGAAAAAAGAAGGGAGAGAGGGTCAATATTGAGATATGACAAGTCCTATTTATGCGTCTCTAGTGATGAATCGGTAGACGATATACCGATCCCTCCATAGAAAAATAGTAACAAAAATATAGAAAGGAGAAGTGAGATGAAATGAATGGTGGATTTTGGATGGAAAGGGAAATGAGAATTTAAAAGTGGTAAGTAATTAAAGAATGACAAATAATCGTCATCATGGGGATCAATTGAAAACATAAATATACAGAGAGTTGTTAAACTCGGCAACGACCTACAAACGTCCTATGCGTTTTGAAGTCGACAGTAGAGACGTGTGTGTGTGAACATGCATGGGAGAAATTTAACGATTCAACCTTTTAAAATTAACTAAAATGGCGATTTAGCCTGAAATGATCAAGCTTAAAATCAAATCAGAAGAAAACCTGTAGATCTCACATAACCAAATCTGTGCGTACTAACAAAACACGACGTCAGACTTGTATCATTGAAAATCGATAAAGGAACAGTGATCAACCAGAAAGTTTGATACACTTATTCCCGGAGGCCTGATTTTTTTCCAATTCAAAGCACAACATGTTACTCACAAGACGTACTTTGGGGGGCAAGTATTACCCAGTACCTTGACCCGACTATATTGGGCTGATTATGAAGGCTAGACTTGACTGTTGATGAGAAGGATGATCATGAGACAACCACATGACCAAATTATGATGTCTGGCCAGTAAAGAGGGATCAGTACGAGTTGTAAAGCTACAAGGGTCAGCATGTTGATGGTCATAGGAAAGGGTTCGGCATGATTTGTTTGTAGTGCATGGATCAACATTATATGGTTTGAGCGATATGGTCGACATGGTATGGTTTGAGCGATATGGGATGACATGGCATGGTTTGAATGATATGGGTCGGCATGGAATGGACTATGTGATATGGATCGAAATGGCATAGCATGTAGAAGATGGATTGGCACATATTGGGGGACTAGGAAGGATCGACACTATCCAGACAAAGTTAAGATTCGAACTAAAGTATTACAAGAACTAGAGCTCCATGCATCCAACCGCTTTGATAATTGAGATACCATCATTATATACCAAAAAGGAGCTACCATAGGGATCGTTAGCCCAAACTCGACTCATGGAGGGATCGGTACTGATATCTATCCATTAAGAGTTAGGCCTAGCCCTCCTATGGTGGGCTTATATGGTTGGGGAGGTCCTGTTGCCAAAGTTGTAGTCAGATTGGAGGCCGCCTTCATCTATAAATACAGCACAGGGTGCCATTCTACGGACTCTTCGCTGTTAGTTAAACTCTAATATTATTGTAAGTAACTTCCTCCATTCTTTTCTGATCTCTTGTTGTTTGTAATTGTAATCAAGTGAATTGAGAAGCAATAAAGAAACTTTCAAAGTGGGTGTAGGCAATCAACGCCGAACCACTATAAATCTTGTTGTTTTTTCTCTTTTTTGTATTTTCTTTGATATTTCATGATTCTCCTCTGTTTTCATTTAATTTCTTCATTTATTCCACTACTTAAATATTTTCTTGGGTGTTTATGGCTAATTTGGTTGCAAACAGGGAGGATCTGTCGTTTTTCATTCCTTCATCTAGGAAGGATCCCCTATTGTAGATATTGTTTGATAGGAGTCTTCCATGATTCCTTTTTTGTCTTATCTCCATTCTCTGGTCGATCTCTATCTGTCAATGTTTGGAATGTTAAGTACTTCAATCGGGACAAAGAATATTTTTGTGCATCCTCTGAACTAGCCAGCATAGCTAATGACTCGGCTTTTTCATTTTGTTCTCCAAGGATGTGTGTGATGGTGTAATACTTGAAGTCAACTTGTAGCTCTTGGACCCAACCGAGATAAGGAGCAAGACACTGCCCCTAGCAAGATAATCTTCCTTGACTTTGCATACTACTAACCATGAATCCAAAAAACATGTAAAATTTCCACTCCCAGTTCTCTAGCAAGTTTGAGCCTGACGACCAAGGCTTCATATTTTGGTTCGTTATTTGTTATAGGGAAGTCGAGTTTTAGGGCATATCAGATCACTCGTTCATCAGGAGTCATCAATATAACTCCGATGCCAGAACACTGATCATTGGAAGCTCCATCCATGTACATTTTCCATTAGTTGGTCGGTTCTCCACTGCTCTTCGAATTGTCGTCCGATGTAGTGAATTCAGATACGAAGTCTGCTAATGTTTGACCTAGATACCTCTCTGATGGAGATAGGTGATATCGAATTAGCTTAGCTCGATATTCCATTTAAGTCGCCTTCCAAACGTCTAAGGTTGCTATAGGACCTGTCGTAACGGTTGGTCGGTGTAGACGTTGATGGGGATAAGCCTGGAAGTAATGGAGAAGTTTTCGTGATGCAATCAATAGGCATAACAGGAGCTTTTCCACCTTTGGATAGTTTCTATCAGCACCTATCAAATGCTTTCTAACATAATATATAGGCCTCTGGATCCGATTCTCTTTATGTAATAGTGTGTGAGTTATGGAATGTAGCACCACCGCTAAATAGATGTACAAGTCTTCACGATCCAATGGCTTGGATAGGATGAGAAGTCACTTCAGGTGATCTAATAGAACTTGAAACACATCAATGTAATCCCATGTCCATTCAAAGTTCCTCTTCCCTCTTGTAATCAAGCCGAAGAAAGAAATACACTTATTGTTTGCCCTGGAGATGAAGCAGCCTAACGCGGAACCTTCTCATTTAAGCTCTATACCTGCTTAATCATCTTTGGCACTTGGATGTTTCGAATTGCTTGAATCTCTAGGGACCGGCTTCGACTCCACGAGAGTAGACGATGAAACTTCGAAATTTTCTTGATGCAATGCCAAAAGAGCATTTCAAGGGATTTAGTGTCATTCCATATTTTCGTAGAAAATTGAACATCTCGGCTAAGTCATCGATGTGGTCGTTTGATCGTTTTGGCTTCATGAGCATATCATCAACATATACTTCCGTCGATTGCTCGATTTGATCTTTGAACATCCTGTTGACTAGTCTTTGGTAATTAGCTTCAACATTATTTAGTTCAAATGGCATCATAACATAACAATATAGCCTTAGATCAGTAATGAAGATGGTGTGCTTTTGGTCGGGGACACACACCGGGATCTGGTTGTATGCCAAGTACACATCCATAAATGAAAGAAGTTCATATCCAGCATTTGAGTTTACCAACAAGTTGATCCTCAAAAGTGGAAATCTACATTTCACACATGCCTTTTTCAGGTTTCAGTAGTTGACGCATAACCGTTACTTTCCGTTATCTTTTCTCACAAGAACTGGATCGGATACTTATTTCGAGCAGAAGGCGTCACAGGTAAACCTATTATTTTTAAGTTTATCCACCTTCTCTTTTATTGTAGTAAATCCCTCTGGATCCATGCCGTTTGCTTTTGCTTCACCAGGACATGCCTTAGATCGATATTCAATGCATGGCTAGCAAGAATCGGTTAGATCACGCATATGTCAGAATGGGTTCAAGCGAACACATCAAGATTCATTCGGAGAAGCCAGCTAATTCCTTCATCGTCGTTGCATTGAGTGCTGTGATGCAATCTTCATTACCCGTTGTGGGTTGCCATGGCTGACTATAATGTCAATTGTCAACTTAATGGGTGTAGCCTTGGATTCCTTGAGTGCAAACATAGCTATTTTGCATAACAATCAACATGCTAACAGTTACTACAGTCTAATCCCATATTCTTGTCATGAGCTATTGAGTTTGATAGTGAAGGGCTCTAAATGATTTGAGTGATTATCTACAAATGGCCAAAAATCAGGCTTAGAAGCACGTTGAAGCAAACGCCTAGTAGGGGTCAACTTCATGTTGCATGCAAATGCATAGCTGGCTCTTGATTTAAGTTTGAATTTGCTAGCATATTCGAGTAACGTGCTTTCCATTCAACGTACTCGTGATCTGTTACTCTCTTTTATGTTGAAATGATGATCAGTTGCCTATGAGCTTAGGCATTGATTTAATGATTCTATCTTTAGGCATCCTTTAGGTCGTAGCCTCGAGTCATTGTGAATACTAGGCATGAATCGCAGTATTGAGCTATCGTAGTTAGTCTTTGGATGATCATACTTCCACCCCTGGTCTCAGGTTGATAAATGTACTGCATGGATGATCGAGTCTCATCCTAGTCGTGCTTATACTCATACCTAAGCTCTAAAGACTTAGAGTTGATCAATGAATGGTCATTTCACATTCATCCCGTTTCTTGCTCGTGCCCCTAAGTCTGGGGCATACGTTGATAAGTAGGAAGGCAAGTCATGTCCAATCAGTGATTGATGTTCTCCCTACCGAACAAACGGAAAGGATCAGTGTGCGACTGGTTGAGCCACGTCCATTTTGTATTGCTCTTCTAGTCGGATCATGGTAAGAGTCAATGAACGAATGGTTGTGTATCATTCTTTTAGAGCTGGAAAATCGGTCGCATCCATTTTGATTTATATTCTCCTGCCAGATCTAGGGATATCGTTGGCTTAGGTGTAGTTGAGTCATGCTCATCCAGTTTCATACTCTTCCTAACAGATCGAAGGAGGGTGCTAGAGAATTGATGATCAAGTTGCACTCATTCATGGTTTATTCTCTTATCCGTGCTCAGGTGATCGAAGTTATTTGATGAACATTTGGGTCACATCCATTTGTGGTTGGTGCGGATCGATGAAAATTACTCGATCTGATGGTACAATATAATCATTCACCCATAACATCGAATGTCATTCTGATTGATTTTTATTAAGGCCTCTTGGCAATCGTTGCCTTAAGTTGTAAAGATCACTAGCCAGAGCTATAGTAAGATGTCGTACTCAGCTTGTAGTAGCTTGTACCCTCGTTCCCAGTCTTGGGTTAGAAGAATTAGTTTATGGATGTTCGAATTATATTCGTATTGAGTTTATACTCCTTATTCCAAGTTTAGGTCAGAGTTTATGGAATATTGAGTGGTCGAACAGAACTCATCTATTTGTTTATACGCATATCCGCACTTTGGGGATAAGAGTTTGTTGGCGGGTGGTTGAATACACCCAATTTATGTTTATACTCCAATCCACACTGGAGACCAGAGTTATTTCCTGGACGGTCGAACTGCATTCATGTCTTGGTTTAGATTTTGGGCTTGCCGATGTCCGTGTAAGCCTTGGATAGTTCGCTATGCCACAGGCGCAAGGAAGGTCGTGGATGGATGTATCACATCCTCTTTGGATTGGATGTTCGAACCACGTCCAATTTAGGCTTAGGCTCTTAAACTGCCCCTACATCTAGGGCATGAGTCAATGCATGGACGGTCATACCACGTCGACTTTCATTTGGATCCCGTTTCTATCGAGCCTTGGGTGTAAGATGATTGTTTCTAAGAACTTCGAGCTTGAGTAGAGGAGGAGATGGTCAGATCGCATCCACTTTGAGTCGTGTGTTTTCCTTAAAGTAAAGAGCAAGACTTGAGGAGTGGACGGTTGAACCACGTCCACATTTAGTGTTTATACTCTAATCCATGCTCTGGGGACCTAAATTTTATGATGGGTGGTCAGTCACACATGCTTGAGGTTTATACTCCGATCCGCATTCTGGAAACCATAGTTGGTCGATGTAAAATCGAACCGCAACCATTTTTTATGTTTAAACTCCGGACCACATTCTGGGGACTAGAGTTTTATGATGGGTGGTCAGTCACACCCGTTTCATGTTTATACTCTGGTTCACACTCTAGGAACTGAAGTTGATCGACGGATGGTTGACTTGCATCCATCCTTTTATGTTTATACCCCAATCTACACTTTAGAGAGTAGAGTTCTATGATGGGTGGTTAGTCACACCCATAGTTGATCGATGAATTATTGAACCGCTCCCATCTTTTTATGTTTATACTCTGATCCACACTCTAAGGACTAGGTTTCTATGATGGGTGGTCAGTCACACCCATTTGATGTGTATACTCTGGTCCATGCTCTAAGAACCAGAGTTGATCAATGGATGGTCGAACCACGTCCATCGTTTTGTGTTTATACTCTATTCCACACTCTATGGATTAGAGTTGATCGATGGACGGTCAAACCACGTCCATCTTATTGTGTTTATACTCCGATCCGCACTCTGGGGACCAGAGTTTTATGATGGATGGTCAGTCACACCCGTTTGATGTTTATACTCCATTCCCCGCTCTGGGGACCAGAGTTAGTCAATGGACGATCGATCCACGTCCATCTTTTTTCTTCATACTCCTCCTGGCAACTCGAGGGAGAGAGTTTTTGGTTGGATGTATCAATTCACATCCATCTCAAGCTGCAGTCATCTCCACGTGTTAAGGGCGGTGGTTCATGAGTATGAAGTCAGTCATGCCTACTTTAAGTCGAGCTTTTGAACTGCCTCCTGTGTCCAAGGCAGGAGTTAATGTGTAGGCGGTCAAATTGCATCAAATTTAGTTGGACCTCAGTTGTATTGATCTTCGAGAGGGCATAAGTATTTTGGCGAACTTCAAGTATGAGCTGGGGAGCGGATGGTCAAGTTGCATCTACTCCAAGTCTTTCTTTGGTCTCCAACTTAAGTGTGGAGGTTAATGAGTGGATGGTCGGCCATTCCCACTTTGTATTAGATTTTGACCTTTTCGGGCTCTGAGTAAGGCATAGATTTTCTATCAGAATTGAAGCACAGAGAAGGAAGTGGATGGTTGGGTCACACCCACTTTCCATTTTGAGTCCTTGCCTAAGTCAGAGGCATATGGTAGCTATGAGCGGTTGAATCACGCTCATCTTGATGATCCTCCAAAGGTCCGATCATGGTCCGTGGAGGTTGGTTGGCACCCAAATCTAATTACTTGGTACTTGATCATTTGGAAGTAGTTTAGTTCAAGTTAATCATAGCTCACAACATAATTAGAAATGAAATAAATCTTAATAATAAGTGTAGCAGAGTCGAATGCTTGCTATTCTACTTTGCCCTAGCCTTCCTTGGTTGGAAGTCGACCATAGGTGTTCCAATTGATAATCAAAGGTCATTATTGGTAAGTGTTGGATGTTCCCTGCCCGCTATTCTGCGGAGCTTGCACATATTATTGAAGCTTTCCTTTCCCAATCTGCTTTCCGGTCATATCTCAGAGGTATCTGCAATTGCTATTTTTATAACCATGTGTATCATGAAATATAAAACATTTCTTGTATTTCTTCTAGTTTCGGTAGACTCTCTCGAGGTTGGTTTCTAACACCGCTTTGAGTCGTGGGTCTCTAAGTATATTTTTTGATTAAATCGTTCAAAGGAGTATATGAGTTGGATTTTTGGATTCTTGATCGTCTCTTAGAATCTGAGTCCTCATCTAAGGCCTCATTGCTGCCCTTACTCTGACTTCCTTCAGCCAACGGGCCTGCATTGTTCTTTCTCCTAGTTTCCTATACTTGCTTGCTACTTAGGTCATGGTTCACTTTGTAACATAAGTGATTCAAGGTCATATGAGGCTCTCATGGTAACCAATAGCCAGTGTGTGTATCGATGTTGATTCCCCTTATCAACACCATCGGTATGATATTCTCACTGAGATTGTTCACTTAGTGACAACGGTATTAAATTTCTAGCAAAAATCTTTGTGCGGCTCGCCTAACGCTTTGGATAAGTTGGGGAAACTCCTTAGCAAGCTGATTAAACAAGGAGATGGACTTGGGCGGTGATCGCGTAAATCACATGATTGATCGCTACTCCCTTGAGGAATATGGGAAAGAATCAGCATATAATTACGGTCGTTGCTCTGGAGAAATTCATGTGCCCTTCATTTTTCATGAGATGCTCTTGAGGGTCCGTGTCTCCATAATATGCTGGCATAGTTTGCAAATTAAATGGCTTCAGTGAATGGGCTTTGACTTGGGGATATGCTCCAGTCGTTGTTAGTCCGGTCCGTTTTCAAGTTACGGCTATTTGTAATACGTGTGGATGTTGTATGGATGATTGTCCAACGTGTGAGGGATTGGCGATAATTTACTTGGAGTCCGATCCAAGAAAATTTGCTATTTGCTTGGAGAAAATCCTGATTTTACCCAGGTTTGACTTTGGGCTAGAACTTTTTGGGTTTGCTTCGAGTCGAATAGGTGATTACTTCAGGTTCGACTTTGATGATGGATAGTTATACTTTGAGATGACATAATAAGCAGCCTAAGTGGTCAACACAAGCCATCATATTATAGCTGGCAATTCATGCGTTTGGAAGCTGGTCTATTGAGAGCAGTTATAATCTACCCTAGAATCCTGATCCAGCACCGATCCTAGTTCTTGTCATATCATCTTAGTTCTCCAGCCTTTGCATGTAACGTTTGAGTAGCGGTTCCTTGTACATTCATTGGCTGCAATTCAACAACTGCCGTTTGATTTTCTATGCCCCAATCAAAATGCCGGATAACAGTAAGCAGTACTCATCTTTAACTGGTACCAAGTTTGGATATGTAGATTCACATCGAAATGACATATCTTTTTAGAGTCCAGAGCACTTCGTTTTGAACCAGTTTCAATTTTTCCTATCAGTCCAGCACTATAAATAACTTTTACTGAGTATAGAATTCACTAGTAAATGAAGGATCCCATCATTTACATTGTTACATGGTATTCCATCTAGTCTTACTACATTCTTCATAAACCATTTCACCAAACACGGTGTTGTTTCCGTCAACTTAACAGGGATAGAGTATGCACTCTTGGTGTAACACCTCGTGAATTTATGTTAATTAATTAATTCAGACCACAAATTAAATTTGTTCAAATAGTGGAATTCGGCCTTGACCTTGTGCCATTACATTTGTGGCTATTTTCTGAGCAAAGTTTAGAGTTTTGCGAACAGAGTTCAAACATAGAAGTTACAGATGTTGTAAATAATCAGAATAAAAATAAATAGATAAATTTTAAAATAGGAAAAAATATGGGAATTGACTAGGTCCCATTATTCGACCCCTAGATTTGGGGTAGTTGACCGGTCAGACAAGAAAAGGTCGTGGTTGAACCTTGGCCATCGGCCTAGATTTTATATTTTTGAATCCAATATGTATGATTCATTCTACCCTTTATAAATAAACATACAAACCCTTCTCTTCTTCTCATATTTTCTGATGTAGGTAGTGAAGCTCAACCATTTCATCTTCTCTATCTTTTCCCTTAAAATAAAATAGACTATACATATACAAATTTGATAAGATCAGAAAATAAGAAGAAGAGAGTAACGTAAAAATTAGCGTTGTGTAATAATAAGGTAAATCTGAAATTAATAAATCTATATCTTCCCTTAAATCCCAATTCTATTCTCAGATCTGTGATTTTAATATTATGTATATTTATTTTTTATATACGTACGCCTTGAATTGAAATGGGAAGCAGTTGAATTAGAAAAATCAGATTCAAATCTATAAGTTTGAGAAGCATAAAATGGTGAGTGGAAAATTTATATAAATTATTTATAACATGATAATTTATCTTGTTGGGTTTAGTTGATTATTATGCCTAATTGAAAGATCTAGAATTGTAGGCTTAAAATTTAACGTAAAAAATGAAAGTCGCTATGCTCCGATACCAAATGAAAGCGTGCTGTGGATCATGTAATATGGATATATGACAATACAGAATATAGTGATGATAGTAATACAGTAATAGTGTGGAATATAAAAGCAGTATAATAAAATGACATCAAAGATTTTTGTACTGGTTCGGAGCACCGTCCTATGTCCAGTCCTAGACACCTTTTGGAATTTCACTAAAACAACAACTCTCACTTAACCTGAAGGAAAAGGCCTATACAACCCCTGAGCAGCCGAACAGGGACCTGAGCAGCAAAACATGGTTTCGCCTCAACAGCCGAAGAGGAATTCACATGCCTGAGCAGCATAACAAGACTTCAACAAATACAAAAGATTGTTTTGACTTTGTATTTTCTAATAACATGGATTTATCACTTCTAGTACACCCTTCTTATAGTCGTCTCCTCGAGTTTATATATATATACATACACATATATATATACATATACACATATATATATACATATACACATATATATGTATTTGAAGTTTATGAAAAATAGAAAGGTATAATATTGCTTTAATGCAGAATAATTGAAAGAATTATAGCAAATAGATTTAAGAGAGTAAGCTTAGAAAGATAAGAAAATTCAGTGATTTGGAATCAAGTTAGAGTATGTATTTATATATGTCAGAAGGCAGTGACGGTTGATGAAGAGTTTCGATTGAAGTGTCGCGTTCAAATGTTTTCGCAGAGGTTCGTAACTCTTCATAAATAGTCATGTCTTTTCAAAAATTAGCTATTATAGAAATTCAGTCAACTAAATTTTTGGGTCAGTCGACTGAATATTCAAACAAATTTTTAAATATATATCTGTATATCTGTGTACCTGTGCATGTTTCACAGGATTTTCTGGGTCAGTCGACTGAACCTCTAGGTCAGTCGACTGACCTGGTAAAATCTGTGCAATTTGCATAGCTTACACATATATAATAATATATATAACTTTAAACACTTTTATAATATATATATATATATATATATAAATTTAAACAATTATACATGTTTATATATGTATAAATTATTTGGACATAAGATGATTAAATATATAAGCTAATACATATGTAAACGAGGAGAGATTTTAACAAAATTGACCTAAGACTCAAAAAAAAAAAATTGATGCATAGGTTTTGAAGTCTTGTCCTCTTGTAGTATATATTCTCTTTTTGTCGTAGTAGTCATCAAATCTGTATGTCGTAGTGATAGCTTTATGTCATGAATCAAAATCAAGTCTCAACATTCTTCCCGTTTTTGATTGATGACAACCTGTAAATAGATATAGATTTCGATTGTATATATAATATAAATACTTACTCCCCTGAATATTTGACACTCTATATCCTGCATTCTTAATGTTAGTAATAATATTTCTCCCCATATAAGCTAATATGTACGTAAACGAGGAGAGATTTTAACAAAATTGACCTAAGACTCAAAACAAAATAATATAATTGATGCACCGATTTTGAAGTCTTATCCTCTTGCAGTATATATTCACTTTTTGTTGTAGCAGCCATCAAATCTGTATGTTGTGGTGATAGCTTTTTGTCATGAAACAAAACCAAGTCTCAACATTCTCCCCCTTTTTGATTGATTACAAACTGTAAATAAATATAGATTTCTACTGTATATCTAATATGAATACTTTGACACTCTATATCTTGCATTCTTAACGTTAGCAATAATATTTCTCCCCCTTTGTCATCAACAAAAAGGAATAAGGAACATAAACAGTATAAAATAACTACTACTTATAATGTAAGATATTAGAAAAATTTAACATCTAAAGCATGCGATACCCAAGGTTCTTATAATTTCCTAATTTTTAGGAAACCATACCTATTTGGGTGTGGTTGAACCTTTGAAAATATAATTTTTATTACTAACTACCATATCAAAATAATCATCAATGTGTTTTTCTCTATTTTTCCAATTAATAGAAAACCTAAAAACCTAGAAATTTTTTATTCGTATTTTCTATCAATGATTTTGTACTTCTAAAGAAATTATAAACATTATTGGTCACAGCAGTATTTTAATTTCCATAAAAATTGGATTTAGGCTTTACTCGTAATCTAGTACTAGCACTAACATATTTACTATGCATAAAAGCGTATCTAATGCTATTTCCATGATCGGTTTTATTATATCCTAAACCACTTTTATCATCTAAAGGTCTAGAACTAGATAAAAATCATGTTTAAATCGTTTTGATCTTTATTAAGTTTTGTAATTTCAGTGTTAAGTTTATCAAATTTAGCTTTAAAGTCACAATTATTATTTTCAGAAGAAATATTACTGCTTTTCAAAATATCAATTTGTTGTTTAATTCAGAATTCTCTTTCTTTAACTTACAGTTCTCATTTTAGAGAAGAAACATTCGAGATTTTGAATTATCTAAAGATGATTGTAATAAATCATTTTGTCATTTCAAATCCATAATTTCTTTTGAAAAATTTTCTTTTTCTTTTTCAAACATAGTAATTTTTTCGTCTAGAAAATCTTTAAGAGCCTCAAAATTATTTTTCAAAACACCCTGCTAATTTTCTAAATCTAACTTCTCGGTTTTCAGTTTCTCATTTTCAAGTTCAACAGATTTCATCCTTTCTAAAATAATAAATTAAGCTTTGAAATCTTAGTGCTTATACTAAATAATTCATTATTATCTTTTACTAAAATTTTAGTAATCAGAACATACCTTTTTGCAGTCCTTGTTGGTGGCTTTGACTGGGATTTTGCCTATTGTATTTCGACTGGATCATTTTCTAGCCATTATTCTATGATGTTGTGACGATCGATAGAAATCCAGCCTTTGACACCAAATGAAAGTCGCTATGCTCTGATACCAAATGAAAGTGTGTTATGGATCGTGTAATATGAATATATGACAATACAGAGTATAGTGATGATAGTAATACAGTAAATTATGCAGAATATAAATGCAGTATATTAAAATAGCACTAGAGATTTTTATACTGGTTCGGAGCACCGTCCTACGTCCAGTCCTAGACTCCTTCTAGAATTTTACCAAAACAACAACCCTCACTTTACCCGTAGGAATAGGCCTATACAACCCATGAGCAGCCGAATAGGGACCTGAGTAGCAGAATAGGATTTCGCCTCAGCAGTCGAAGAGGACTTTACATGCCTGAGCCACAGAACAGGACTTCAACAAATACAAAAGATTGTTTTGACTTTGTGTGTTCTAATAACACAGATTTTTCACTTGTAGTATACCCTTCCTATAATCTTCTCCTCGAGTATAAATATATATATTTGAAGGCATGAAGAATAGAAAGGTATAATATTGCTTTAATACATAATAACTGTAAGTATTATAGCAAATAGATTCAAGAGAGTTAGATTAGAAAGACAAGAAAATTCAGTGATTTGGAATCAAGTTAAAGTATGTATTTATAAAGATTAGAAGGAAGCGACGGTTGATGTAAAGTTTCGATTGAAGTGTTGCGTCCAAATCTTTTCGTAGAGGTTCGTAACTCTTCACAAATAGTCATGACTTTTCAAAAAGTAGCTGTTGCAGAAATTCAGTCAATTGAACCTCTAGGTCAGTCGACTGAATATTCAAATGAATTTTTAAATATGTATTTGTATAAATGTACACCTGTGCATGTTGCACGGAATTTTATGGGTCAGTCGACTGAGCTTTTGGGTCATTCGACTGACATGGTAAAATCTATGCAATTTGCACAGTTTATACAGGTATATAATATATATAACTTTAAACACTTTTATAATATAATATATATAACTTTAAACAATTATACATGCTTATATATGTATAAATTATTTGAACATAAGACGATTAAATATATAAGCTAATATATATGTAAAAGAGGAGATATTTTAACAAAATTGACCTAAGACTTAAAACAAAATAATATAATTGATGCACCAGTTTTGAAGTCTTGTCCTTTTGTAGTATATATTCTCTTTTTATCGTAGCATCGTCATGGTGATAACATTGTGTCATAAATCAAAACCAAATCTCAACATAAAACACTACCTACATATTCTATAAATTAAGAAGATTGAATGGACATGTTAAATACACCTAGATCTGTAAATTTGTTCCAAGTTGTTGGTAGTTGAACATGAATTGAATGTGGAATTGTTTTAGATCTACCATTAGTTTGTTGTAAAATTTATTTGACCTATATTTGTATTGATGGGTGTTACTATGAATTAAGTTGTTCTAATTTCACTAAAATGAGAAGTTTTCTGTATTTTAATCTGTTGAGTATGTAATCTACAGATTCCACGGACCTATCTTATCTTTTATTTATATTGAAAAATATGGTGCTTGATTTGACAAGGAATATGACTAGCTAGAAAAAGAAAGAGACGTTTAAATTATGGAATTTCACTCAATAGTTTACACGGTCCGTTTCAAAATGAAAAGGAAATTTAATAATTCGTTGTGATTTCAAGCAACGCAAACGAGTTATTTAGGTAAACCTATGGAAAAATGTAGCATAAAATATTTTTAAAAGGAAAGTTCTCGCATATTAGACAACGGAATAATATCCTAGCCAAGGATAAACATAATTAGAATGATAAAGGAGAAATAAAAGAAATTAAATGGATACAACATGCATAACCATGCTAAAACCAAAAAGGAAATCATTATCAACTTAAACATGTTACTATTTATGTTAAGAGAAATCAAAATTTTTAATTAGAATGTTAATAAAAGGTAATAATTGGAAATAAAGAAAAAAGGGTTAAACAGATATTTGATGCACAATTGAATGTGCAGGTTAGGCATTTAATGTACAAACGAAGGGCATAGGAGTTATGACAATTTAAACTGCTGAAAGGTTTTAACACTAGAATAAATAAGTATTAAAAGTGAAATGAATGATATATGAGTTAAGAGAATTAAATAGTCACAAAAAATTGGTAAAGTGAATTAATGAAACTTAATAAAATAATGGCAAGGAGATAAGAAAAGAATAAAAGTGTGTAAGCCATACTAAATAAAAGAAATAAATATGAATAATGTCAACCCTTAGGGAAAATAATTAAAACAAGTTAATTCTTAATTTGAAGCATAAGAAGGGGTTACCTTATATGGCCTTAACTATTAAACATGTAGGGTGGTATATGTATATAAGTAGTACATATAAGGTATGACTAAGTTATAGGGATGCAAGGTTAGTCTAAAGCTATATGGATGTCTACCTAGTTGAATCTGGTAATCAGCGGTGTGGTTTTACGGACTAATGTGGAACATCATCTATAATAAATAACTCCTGTGGATGCGAGTTTAGTCCCAGTTTTGTAAGGTAAATCTGCCTGGTAAATTTGGCTACCGATTTCTATGCATAGTCGGATTAACATGAGATGTCACATTTGGGTTATGGATCATAAGTTGTGTTAGGGATATGACAGGTGAAATCCTTAGGAGATGTCCACCTCAAGTTTATGGTATTAAGTGGCTAAGGTAGGGTCCGCCTCTTTCTTAAATGAAGTATTACGTGACCTAATAGGATTTCTTACGATGTTAATTAAGGAGGACCATTTAGAGGGCCGTCTTAGGATTAGGTCTTAAACAATGGAGTTCTACCTATTTTTTATGTCTTAAATGATCAAAGTTTGCCTAATGCCTAGTAGAAGAGGTAGTGTGTGGCCAAAAACTTGTTTGATGACAACTGTTCTATCAGTTAGAAAATCGCTAAAAAATTATGTGATAATAATAAGCGCAAGCGCATGGTGTATTATTTTAGCACGTGGCAAATACTGGTCGATCCATAGGGAATTGAAGTGATTATAAATTCAACTAAATCAAATTAACCCAAATTTGCAATTGTTTAAACTAAAAATAGAAAAAGTCAAAGTAGAACAAAGTGATTAAGATTAGAAGACAATTTAGAGGCAAATCCGTTCAAACATATTTTTACATAAATCAACAGAAAAACAATTTATGATTCTCTATTTTGATCTAAGTAGAATTAGTGATGTATTTACCATAAGTATAGTCTATTTATGTTATTAATTAGCATAACTTAAACAATCAAACTTTTGTGCATTAACTAAACCACTTATTAATTGTAATGAAAATGAATGAAGTCAAAGCAAAAACTATTTTAAGTATGATTTATTTACTATTTTGTGTAGTAACATAGATCATCAAATTTTGTTTCACTTTTAATTCCATGACCAAAATCACTTATTTAGATGATGATGTAAATCGTGTTTACATTGGATTAAGCATAAGCCATTTATGATTACAACACATGCTACCAAATTCTCTTTATAACTTACATCAAAATCCAACTCTTCATGAAGCATGAAAGAGATCATAAATGACAAAATATGCTGAATTTACATAATTTAAGAGAACTTAATTAACCCTAAATTGAAGGGGTTTAGCTGCTCATTTGTGTTATCATTTCAATACATGTAAATTTCAACATAAAACAACAAAAGTAAGTGCAAGCTAACTAAAATTAAAAAAAGGGCTAAACTATTTGCATAAAAATAAAACTAAGCGACTAACATAAAAGGAAAGAGTGCATGTAAATAAAAATGTGCATAATATGAAATAAAAGCATGCAGAAAAAGAAGGAAGAAGAAAATATGTAGGAAGCCATTTTATTTCTCATTTTATTTGTGGCTACAAGTTTCATAGTATGATAAGTATTTAAAAGCTTAATTACATGAACATAAGAGGGTTATTTATACATGCCTAAAATTCTAATCTATTTTTTAGAGGACTATCCAAAATACCCCTTAGGACGTCTAACCTCCAACTAATCATTAGCATGAGCTTAGTCTTCCATTAAATGTGCGTGTGACTTTAATCCCCCAATAACCTGTACATTAATTCCTAATTGTAGATTATGGTAAATTAGGTCCTCCATGATTTTATGAATTCTTTTATTTATTCATCTTCATTTGCCTTCTAATTCTTCTGCATGCATATTTTCATGTAGGTTTCTTCATATTTCCATCCGAATTACGTACAAATAAAACTAAAATGTGAAACTAAATATTCCCAAAATTAATATATGCATAAAATTAGAATTTTGCCCCTAATGAGATGAATGAATGATGGTTTGATGATATTTGAATTTGGTAAAAACATGTAATAATACCCAATTATGACATTTATTTAAATACAGTAGATTAAAATGGGAGTAAAAATATGCATTTTTATCAAATACCCCCCTACTTATCCTTTTATCCAATATTGAATAAACTAAAACTAAGATAAATGCGTTTTCATAGGGAGCACAATTGCATTGAGCGTATGCAACATGCTGTTAAACCTCTAAGTGTCCATAGTAGGATGAGTGTTGTCAGATGAGGGTTTTCAGTGGATACTACCCAAAAAATCCAAACGCAACATAAAAAAGTTCCTAAATGCAAGATTTATTTACAAAGAGATGAATGAAAGGTTTTGAAAATATTTACAAATGAAGAATTTACTTTTAAATTGACAGAATAAGTTAAATATAATTATTGGTCATGATAAAGAAATTTAAGTCCTTTTACAGGTCAAAACATCCAAAAAAATTAAGTTGTCATCACAATTAGACTTGAGTTTGGCTAGTTGTTTCGGTTGATAACATAATGCAACTATGAAATGAATCCTTAGTTGATTTTCAAAGTTTTGCAAAGTGGTATTTTTATTTCTTTTGAATAACGTATTTTTATTTCTTTTGAATAGCAAGTCGAATCAACTATGTTAAAATAGTGCTTGGATTTCAGTTGCTTGCTCTCTTTATTTTTGAAAAGTATTAATATTATTATTATTTACACACATACCTCAAATAAACTAAGGCCAAATTACCGATCATGCACTGCCTTTCGGGCTTACGTGAGAAGAGTACAGAGCGTGGTGATTGTACACACTTGCATATGAACACATGACTCTAAGTGGTTATTTTTATTAAATCTATTTACATACACTTAACTCAGATAAAATGATGCCAGATATGGCGATCCTGCACTATCTTGCGGGCTTACGTGAGAAGAGTACCGAGCATGGCCAGTGTACACACCTGCATGTGAACACATGACTCTAGGTGTTTCTTATTTTCACAAAAACCATTTTTATGTCATTTTTTGAAGAGAGAGTTTTGCAACCTCATCTTAGTACCACTTAACTTAAAAGATCAAAAACATTATGGCCTTTACTTTAAATCTACTACTCTTTCAAATAAGATTTCTATAAGGATATACCTAATTATTAATACCCATGAACCTTCCTATATACTACTTAAATCATAGTTACATGTAACCAAACTTTATTTTTATTTTTGTTGAGACAAATAAATTTTCAAAAATTTCAATTTAATAACAAAAACATATGCTTATCCTATAGTTTTTTTTCAAAAGTAAATCGAAATGCTAAAAAGTAAATTTGTTTTGGCTTTATTGTTTTTATTTTATTTTGAGTTTTGGAAAGAAAATGCATGAAAAATCAAAAATCAAAAATCATCATGAGACTCCTCCACACTTAATTTTAACTGTGTCCCCACAGTCAATGCATGATATAATAGGTGTAGCGAGAAAAAATATTTAAAAAGGACGATTAACATTTCTTACTAGACATGGTATGGCCCATGAAGAATCATGAGCTCCACCTTTTGATTACTTGATAATTCCAAGTATGGTTTTAGACAATGACCATTGACTTTGAAAATTGTTCCATTCCTAGGGTTTTTTTATTTCTATGGCACCGTGTGGAAAAACGGCTCATACAATGTACGGTCCTATCCACCTTGATATTAATTTCCTAGGAAATAAGTGAAGTCTAGAGTCATACAGATGAACCTTTTGGTTTGGAAAAAGCATTTTTCTAAGGATTGACTTGTCATGAAATTTTTTTGATCTTTCTTTGTAAAAAATTTCGTTTTCATACGCACCATTCCTAGCTTCCTCTAAATCGTTGAGTTGCAATTTTCCATTTTTGCTAGCTTTTTCATGATCAAAGTTTAAGTTCTTAGTTGCTCACAATGCTTTATATTCGAATTTCAACTGGTAAATGAAATGCTTTTCCATAAACTAAACGAAATGGAGACTTCCCAAGGTTGGTTTTAAAAGTGGTATGGTAAGGCCAAAGCGCATCAGTCAATTTCTAAGACCAATCTTTTAGATTTTTATTAGTGGTTTTCTTCAAGATTTTTTTATTCATCGATTTGAAACTTTAACTTGACCACAAGTTTGTGGATGATATGGAGTGGATAACTTGGGTTATCGAGTATTTCTTCATTAGAGTTCAAGTGATCGATTGCAAAAATGGGTTCCGTTATCACTATTATTGTGCGAGGTGTGCTGAACCTCGAAAAGATGTTTTCTTTAAGGAATTTCACAATAGTTCCACTGTCATTGGTTTTATGCAAAACGGCTTTAACCCATTTGAAGACATAATCAATGGCAATAAGAATGTAAACATTTTCGAAGAAATTGGGAATAGTTGCATAAAATCAATACCCCAAACGTGAAAGATTTCGATTGTAAAAATAAGGCTCGAAGGCATCATATTTTGTTGAGAGATTCTTCCTATCATTTGGAAGCGGTCATAATTTTTACAAAATTCGAACAAGTCTTTGAAAAGAGTGGACCAGTAAAAGCTACATTGAAGTACCTTTTCAACAGTTTTCTTAGGATCGAAATGTCCATCGCATGCTTGATTATGACAAGAGCACTCCTTATTTCATTATCCAAGAGTCGATTGATTTGGTCTGAAAAATATTTGAACAAGTATGGATTGTCCTAATAGAAATATTTCACTTGGGACATGAATTTGTATTTATCCTGTTTGGATCAAGATGACGGAGTCTCCTTTGTGACTAAGTAGTTCACTATATTAGCACACCATGGATCGACAGAAGTTGAAAGGAGTTGTTCATCGGGGAAGTTTTCATTGATTGTTAAAGTCAATGGTGCATTGGAAAGATGATCGGCTATGCATTGTCGGATCCTTTTTTGTCTTTGATTGTAAGGTTAAATTCTTGGAGTAAAAGGATCCAATTGATCAAGGACCTAGAGTACTTTTTAGCGACAAGGTATCTAAGAGCGGAATGGTCAGTGTAAACAGTAATGTGTGAACCAATCAAATACTATCTAAATTTTTGAGCGCAAAGACTACCACTAGAAGCTCTTTTCAATGGTCATGTAATTGAGTTGAGTATCGTTTAGAGTCATACTAGTGTAGTAGATAATGTTAATGAGAAAACTTTCCAACATCCCCAAATCTATGTGAATAGAAAATATGATTATTTTTACAGTTATATAAGACTATTGAAAGAGATTACTCCCTTTGAAACCCCTCTTTCGATTAGGTTGACTTGGTCAAACTACTTTTAAAGGATAATTATATATCGCTGTTGGATCATTGATCAAATTAACGTCGTCAATGTGAATGCGAAGGAGGAAGCATCTTATTTGAAACCTCTCTTTAGAATGGGATGAAAATAGCTATTTATATTAAGCATTCATCCCTTTTGATCATGCCCAAACACTCAAACCCCTTCGACCATGTCAGAAGGTCTACTTTGCCTTTAGAAAGAGGTAGCTGCTTTCGACATCATTGAATTTGTTCCTTATAGAAGAACTCCTTCGAAAGGGTTGAAGATGTAGTTGTGTGTATGTTCCTTTCGAAGGAATCCATCCTTAGATGATAGCTTGTCACTTATGAACCAGACGTCTCTTGTGACATACTTTCTACCAGGTCTAAAAGGATTCCATCCTTTCGAAACATATCACTTCATAATTGAGCAAGCTCTATTAGGTGTATTCGATAGAAGATCATCTTGGATATTTGTAAGTTCCATGAACTTATCAATGCCGAAACATTATCATCATCTTTATTTGTCATTATATTCATTTTATCGCGACGATAATGTGTTTCACATGTATATAATCCAAGTTGATCCCATGGCTTTGCAAAAGACAGAAAGAAGTTAAGAAGATAAGATAGCATCATGTGTATTCGATCATTATTCTAGCTAATGATCGTAATGATCTTTCTCATAATCGAAGTCCTCAATGAATTTGCACGTTTCTCCCTTTTCCATTAATCCAAAAGAGTTACAAGTTTGAGAGCTTTTTCCCCAAATCAATTTAGGGTTATAAGGATTTTGTTGTTACAAAGAAGTAGAAGTAAAAAGAATGTGCTTTGGATTCCAAAACCCCCCAAAAATCGGATCCCTAGGATCTTATTTATAGATGCAGGTTGGGCCCCCTTTCACACCCATGCTTTCGGCTCAGTCAAAAGGTCCTCTATCTTCCGCATCAACCCTTTCGACACGGTTGAAAGGCCCTTCCTGATTTTGATGCTATCGAAAGGCTCCCCTTACAAGTTTTCTAACTTTTTCTTGCGTTCCCCATCTTCTTTTTCCATATCTTTCGACCCTGTCGAAATGGTTCCTTGTCCACCTTTCGCTGTTGTTAACGTTTAAGTGCTTCTTTTCTCTACTTCTGTAGTTTCACGTAATTTCGAGTGAGTTATGTGTTGATTCCATCTCAGTCATATCTTATCTTGACTTTGTGTTCCTGGGTTACTTTCGAGGTTGTCGAAAGGGTCGTAATTGCAATTATTCTCTTCATGTTACTTTGTATGTTATATGGAGTAAAGATACAAACTTCTGACTCTGTCGGTAGGTAGTTTATTATGGTTTCATAGGTATTGAAGTGCTAAAGGTTTCAAAGCGGTTAATAACTTCTGAAGGCCTTCTCGTGAATTGATGCAGAAACTTCTCTTGGATTTGTAGGCTTCGATCGGTTCGAAAGGCTTAATTAATGCTTTCAAAAGGGTTGTTTCGATTAGAATATCTTCTCGAGCATTTTGAATGAAGGTGAAAACTTTGGTTTTGAAAGGTTTGGCGCATATATGAAGTGAAAGTGTGCTATGGATCGTGTAATATGGATATATAATGATACAGAGTAAAGTGATGATAGTAATACTGTAAATAGTGCGGAATATAAAGTAGTATAGTAAAATGACAACATATATTTTTTATACTGGTTCGGAGCTCCGTCCTACGTCCAGTCCCAGAATCCTTCTGGAATTTCAATAAAACAACAACCCTCACATAACCCGGAGGAACATGTCTATACATCCCTGAGCAGCCGAACATGGACCTGAGCAGCAAAACAGGATTTCGCCTCAACAGCCGAAGAAGACTTCACTCGCCTGAGTAGTAGAACATGACTTCAACAAATACAGAAAATAATTTTGAATTATGTGTGTTCTGATAACACGGATTTGTCAAGTGTAGTACATCTTTCCTATAATCTTCTCCTCGAGTGTGTGTGTGTGTGTATATATATATATATATATATATGAAGTATATGAACAATAGAAAGGTATAGTATTGCTTTAATTTTGAATAATTGAAAGTATGATAGCAAATCGATTTCAGAAAGTTAGATCAGAGAAATAAGAGAATTCGATTGTGATTTTGTGATCTGGAATGAAGTTGGAGTTTGTATTTATAAAGGTTACAAAACAGCGACTGTTGGCGAATGGTTTCAATTGAAGCTTGCGTCTGAATCTTTTCGTTAGAGGTTCGCAACTCTTCACAAAAGCCGTGTCTTTTCAAAAAGTGGTTGTTACAGAAATTCTATCAACTGAGCCTCTGGGTCAGTCGACTAAATATTCAAAGTAATTTTTTAAATTTAAATTCGTATATTTATGTATCTGTGCATGCTGCATAAAATTCCTAATGTCAGTCTACTGCTTCAGAGGGTCAATCGACTGACCTTGTTAAATTTGTGCAGTATGCATAATTTACATAGGTATGTTAATTTTTATAACTTTAAATCACTTTTATAATTAAAATGTATGCTTATATATATAATATTTGGTAAATAAAATGATTAAATATATAAGCTAATATATACGTAATCGAGGAGAGATTTTAACAATATTGACCTAAGACTTAAAAACAAAATACTATAGTTGATGCATCGGTTTTAAAGTCTCTTCTCCTTATTTCTTTTTGTCGTAGCAGTCGTCAAATCTGTATGTCGTAGTGATAGCTTCGTGTCATGAATCAAAACTATGTCTCAACAGTCACCTCCTTTTTTTGATGACAACCTGTAAATAGATATAGATTTCGACTGTATATATAGCATAAATACTTGCTCCCCCTGAATCGTTGATGCTCTATATCTTGCATTCTTATTATTAGCAATAATATTTCTCACCCTTTGTCATCAACAAAAAGAAATAAGTAATATGAAGTTATAATGTAAAAGATATTATGAGACAAAAATAATCATCCATACGTTAAGCTTCCATAATCAAGAGTGTTTGAAATAAATAAAACAGAGTGGCCATTTAGTACAAGCCATACGAAATGAAAACTATTGTTTAAAGAAAAAACATCTTAAGACATTGGTTGCTTACCCCTATCATTGTGTGATGTCTGACCACCACTATCGCCTTCGTCTCCATCATCATCACCACTACTTGCTTGATCGTCGTTAGAAGAAGACCAAGTAAAGACGGGTTGCTTACCCGGATTGCCAATAGTAGCTGTAGATGTTCTGGAAGAACATGAGATAGCTTGCCATAATTTCACAAAGAATACGTTGACCTTACAAGCTTCTTATCAACTTTGGTGATATTGGATTGTAGAATTTGTTGATTATGTCAAATTATGGAGATGGATTCACATGGTTGAATACCCGGATTCGGAATCAAAATTGATGACGAGTCAATCTTTGACGAGATGGACCTTGAGATGGTTCGCCATGTTGTTCTGGTTGGTCTTAAGTTAATTGCCTTTGGGTCCATTCTTCAAAAGATATGATATGAGAGGGTTGGGCAACCGGTAGTTTCAGCAATGCTAAAGTCCAAGAGTTTAAACATCCAACGGTAGAAATCGATGAGCCCGGTTCTGGAATCTCGCAAGTCTTTAGAAGGCGCATAAGATATTCATTCACCGTAGTAGATTACATTCATTCTACGGTTGTTAAAGCTTAAAAATACGTCAAGAATTAAATGGAGCCACTTGAATTTAATGTTTCCAAAAATAGCATATAAATCTTTAAAGTTATTTTCGTAGACAAGTTCATAACTCCCGGTTCAATGAGTTATAGTTTTCATTAGAACACGATGAGTAATTCACACCTTTGGTCGTAGAGACATGGATTTGAGTTGACGTATGTCGTGTTCTAGAAATAAATGACTTAAATTGTCATGAACAACCAAGTCACAATCAATAGTGGCCAATTCCACACCATCATTTTCTGTTTCCAAAATATGAGCCTTGCGGTCTAAAGAGAAAAAGACGGGTTTTCCACACACTAGACTCCAAACACAATCTTGTAGATTTGGAACGGTTTTGTGACCCAAATTTAGATTTGCATAGAATAGTTTCACCATTATATGATCGATTTTGTGTTTGCTATCATCAATGTTAAATAACGACTCCAAATTGCTCCTTCGAGCTAACTCTTCGACGTGGTATGGAGAGAAATAAGAGAATTTAACAAACGAAACTTCGAAAATCCTTGGGTCTTGCATTCATCTCCACCTCTAATCGCGGTGTCATCAAATAGCCATCTTTGAATTTGTTCGTTTGACGGAGGTTGAGTAGATGAGGAAGCTTGTCCCTTTCATTTAGGAGCCATTAATTTAATTTTTGAGAAGTAAAAGTGGAGTTTTTGAAAGGTTAGGGTTTTGAAATCTGAAATGGTAATGGTGAAAGAATGCAAAGTAGAAGATAAAAGAAGGAAAGTATGTGGGTAAAAGTAATAAAGGCACTCAGATTTATGATTCAGTCGACTGCCTCAATACGTCAGTCGACTGAATCTAAAAACTAGATTTTTCATCTTACTGGACCAGTCGACTGAGGCACCGAGACAGTCGACTGGCCATGCGTATTAAAAAAATTGCCTTCTGTGTCAGTCGACTGACCACCTAGTCTAGTCGAATGACCTGAAAGTCTTTCTGCAATGAATTTTATTTTGGTGTTAAATGTCAATATATTGTATATGTTGTTAGTTCTATTATAAATAGTTTTCATATTGATGAATGAAATTGAAATAAATTTATTCCGAGAATAAAAACGTATAGACATAGAGAATTTATTCGGAAACAAAACATAATGACAACTACGATTATTTCGAGGGGCTAGGCGTCTTGTATCCTTTTAGTTGCTTGCGACGAGCAATCGATTCTTCGTTGCGATCCCATGAATTCGGTGAGTATGGTGGTCGCGATGGAGACCAAGTCGATGGTCGTCTGATAGGTGAAACAACATGTTCATCTATCGGATGTGACAATGCCCTAGCGATGTGCTCAATGATTCCTATCCATCTGGAGTTTATCTTTTGTTCGTAGTACATTTCACGTTGTAGCATTAGTGATTCTTGCTGATAATGATTTAGATCAACTATCTTTTGCTTCGTGTATGGAGAAATGTCAATCGTCTTCTTTCCCTTCTTTTTATCCAGAGTATATCCAGTGTGATAGACAGACGATGGTGAAGTTGTATGATTCAGAGTTTTTGGAAAATTGTTTGAGGCAATAATTTCGATAGAATTCGTGGAAGAGTTTAACATTCTTGAAAAGATAATGGTTGGAAGGAAAACGAATAAAAGCTTTTGATTTTAATTCAGTTTGATTGTAAGAAGATGGAGTATGCATCTATTTATATCCTAAATCTAGAAAAAATAGGATAGAATTGAGTGGATTATATTGAATTTAGCCAAGAAGTAGGGTAATTCGTTAGTTTTCTGCTGGCTAATTTATTTTGTGTAATTTTAATATTTATAAAAATAGTAATGTATATTTATAAAGTTAAATGTGACATGTATTGTTGTATATATTAATGCCACCATATAATAAAATGCCCTTATTAGACTATAACAGAAAAAATCAATAGCTCAGGTGGTTAAGACACTTGGGCTATTCACAGCAGGTCACGGGTTTGAGTCTCAACATGTTTAGAATTTCGAATTTTTTGTAAAAATTTTAATTTTGAGTTTTTTGTCAATTTTTTTTATATTTTACTTATATATCTTTAATTGATATTATACCAAGCTCATGACGCAATTTTATAAACGTATTTTCTAATAATGGTTTAGTAAAAATATCGGCCAATTGATTTTCTGATGGTGTTCGTTTTCTATATTATCACGTAAAAAATGTTGTCTTATATCTATATGTTTAATTCTTGAGTGGTTACTAGATTTTTAGATAGATTTACAGCACTAGAATTATCGCAGTAAATTGTTGATTTCGATAGATTGATTCTGAAATCTTTAAGTATCTATTGCATATAAATTACTTGTGTGCAAGCTAGCGCTGCAGAAATATATTTTGCTTCACAAGTTGATAGAGAGACACAGTTTTGTTTCTTGCTAAACCATGATATTAAAGATTTACCAATGAAGTGACACATACCGCTTATACTTTTTCTATCTGTTCGTGATCCTTCGAAATCAGCATCGCTGCATGATACTAATTCGAACGAACATTCTTTCGAATAGAAAAGTCTGAAATTTGTTACTAAGATAGCGTAGTGTACGTTTTACGGCATAAATGTGATTCTTTCGGGTCATCTTGAAATCGTACACATAAGCACACACTCATCATAATATCTGGTCTACTTGCTGTTAGAAAAGTAGTGATCCTATCGTACTACGATATAGTTTTTGGTCAACACTTTTGTCATTTTCATCTTTATCAAGATGTGCTATTGTGCTCATAGGTGTTGGTTTGGCAGAAGTGTTTTCCATTCCAAAACGTTTGATAAGATTATTACCGTATTTTTCTTGATTAATAAATATTCCATTTGAAACTTGTTTTATTTGAAGTCCAAGAAAACATGGTAATTCTATCATATGGGACATTTCAAATTCTCTAGTCATTATTTCAAAAAATTCATTATATAATTCATTATTAGTTGAGCCAAATATGATGTCGTCGACATATATTTAAACTATTAATATATCATTTTAGAACGTTTTATAAATAAAGTTTGATCTACTTTTCCTATTTCGAATCCAGAATCAATTAGATAGCTTTTAAGGTGTTCATACCAAGCACATAGTGCTTGTTTTAACCCATATAAAGCTTTCTTAAGTTTTTATACATGATCTAGATATTTTTCATGAATAAATAAGGGAGCTTGCTCAACATAAACATTTTCTTTAATATAGCCATTGAAAAACGCAGTTTTAACATCCATTTGATAGAGTTTAACGTTATTAAAACATGCGTATGCCAATAAAATTCGTATTGCTTCTAGTCTAGCAATTGGAGCAAACGTTTCTTCGTAGTCTATTCCTTCTTGCTAGTTATATCCTTGTGCTACTAGTCTTGCTTTGTTTCTAGTTATATTTCCTAATTCATTATTTTATTTTTATAAACCCATTTAGTTCCTATAACAGTCTGATCGGTCGGTTTGGGTACTAGTTCCCAAACTTCATTTCGTTCAAACTGATTTAATTCTTCTTGCATAGAAATAATATAATTTTCATCGAATGATGCTTCCTTGGTATTTTTAGGTTCAATAGTAGAGAGAAAAGCTACATTACCCATTAAATTTAGTAGATTTCTAGTTCGAACATTTGAATTTATTTCTCTAATTATATTCTCAGCAGGATGATTTCGTAAAACTCTTTGAGGAGATCTTATTGTATTAGTTATATTTATGTTTTCTAAATTATTAACAATGTTTTCATTTTCTCCAGAATTATAAACGATATCGTCATCATATCTTGAATTGTTTATTGTTATATTTGTTTTATTGTTATTAAGTAAGTCATTGTTATTATTTGTATTTTCATCAAAAGATACATGGAGTGATTCTTTGATAGTATTAGTTCGTTTACTAAAAATTCGATAGGCTTTACTTCGATTCGAATATCCAAGAAATACTCATTCGTCACATTTTGAATAAAATTTCCCAAGCCGGGTATTTAATATAAAGCATTTTGATCCAAATATTTTAAAATAAAATATGTTTGGTTTTCTACAATTAACAAGTTCGTAATTCTTGGTGAGAAGTCTAATAGAAATACGATTCAAAACATAGCAAGCATTTGCTATAGCTTCCGCACAAAATTCTTTTGGTAATGTGCTTTCATTTAGTAAAGTTCTTGCACATTCTTGTAGAGTTCTATTCTTTCGCTCTACAACTCCATTTTGTTGTGGAGTTATAGGAAACAAAAGGTTATGAAATATTCCTTTCTTTTTACAATAGTTATCAAAATGTATATTTTCAAATGCACCTCCATGATCACTTCTAATATTTTTAATTTTAATACCTTTTAAATTATAATTTGTTTAACAAATGTTTTGAAATTTTCAAAGGTATCACTTTTATTTTTCATAAAGATAGTCCATGTATATCTAGAAAAATCATTAACTATTACAAATACGTATTTATTATGATTTACGGAATGAATTTGGGTAGGGCCAAATAAATCCATATGAAGTAACTCGAGTGGTTGTAATGGCGACATAACTTTCTTAAATTTAAACGAGGATTTAGTTAATTTACCTAATTGACATGAGTCACATATATTATTAACTTTAAAATTCATATTTGGTAATCCTTTTACAAGATTAATTTTAGAAATTTTATTTATATTTTTGAAATTTATATGATAGAATCGTTTGTGCCATATCCATGGATCATTTTCTTTAGCTATTAAACACATATCTGAGTTATGATTAACTTTCATATTCAAAACAGAAATGTTTTTATCTCTATTTCTTTGGAAATAAGATTTTGATTCTGATCAAGAATACTACATTTATTTTCAAAAAATGATATTTTAAAACCTTTATCGCATAATTGATTTATACTTAATAGATTATGTTTTAAATTCTTAATTAATAAATATTTGTAATAAGAGGTAAATTAGATGCACCGTAATTGCTCACATCGCCTTTGCTGATGACATATCCCTTAGAATTATCTCCAAAAGTGACAGAACCTTCATCTATGTATGTAATATTTATCAGCATATCTTTGTCACCTGTCATGTGTTTTGAACAACCACTATCGAGTATCCATTTTCCTCTTTTCTTGAGTGGGACCTGCAAAAAATATGAGATAACGTTGGTACCTACCTTTTTAATAGGGTCCTAAGAGTTAGGTCTTGGGAAACCAAACCTAAGAGGGTTTAGTATTCCTTTTATAAATGTAATTTTTAAATGAACTAATATATTTTTTCCTTATTAACTTGTTGTTAGTTTTAGGTACCGATATATTTATAGTTTTACAAACTAGTCTTTTTGAAGATATGGGTGTTTTATCATATTTAACTTTGTTTAAATGACTAGATTGTGAATCGTTGACTTTCTTCTAATATCCTAAACCATTTTTATTACTGACAGATTGTGAATTCTCAATAATTCTAGATAAATTTTCTCTTCTTTATTAAAATTTGAAACATTTTTAGTGATTCCATCTAGTTTGGTCTTTAGATTTGAATTTTCTAATTCTACCATTTTAATATTAGTTTCTAAAATATGATTTTCAAAAACAAGACTATCATTCTTTTCTTTTTGAGTTTCAATTTCTTGACTCAGTAATATAAGTTGAGAATTAACATTTGAAAGAGATTCTCGAGTTTTCTCAAGTTCTTCTTCCAATATTTTCTTCTCGTCTTTAAGCATGTCTCTTTCGAATTCTGCCTTGTTCTATTTTTCTACAACTTCTTTATATTTTCTTTTGAGACTTTTTAAAGTATCTAATAATTCAGAATTTATTTCTATCACATCATCAAAAGTTAAATCACTAACCTCATTAGCTTTAGCCATAAAACATACGTTAGCTTGTTCGTTATCCCGTCAGTTTCACTTCCCGAAGAAGAAGAGGACGAATCTGAGTCATCCTATGTGATTGAAAATGCTTTTCTTTTGAATTTGTTCTTCCTTTTATTTCGATATTCATTCTTTTGATCTGGACAGTCCTTCTGCATATGCCCCTTTTTGTGGCAGTAAAAACATTCCATAATTGATAAAGATGGTGGTTTATTGCTGTTTGAGCTTCTCGTGCCATTATTTCTATTTCCTTTCCAATATTTCAAGAATTTCTTGAAGTTTTTGGCAATAAAGGCTAGATCGTTTTTGTCTGAATCTGATTCTTCTTGTTCTGCTATATTCTTTTTGTCTTGAGCTTGAACTCTTTTTTCCTGCAAATTCAGTTCATAAGACATTAGATTTCCTATTAACTCTTCCGGAGTTATTTTGGAATTATTGTTCGCTTCTTCAATAGCGAGAACTATTTTTTCCATTCTTTCGTTTAAAGAGTTAAGGATTTTGGATACAATATCAAAGTCTGAATAGTTTCTCGTAGGCCTACTAATGAATGATAGATATCCTGAAATCTTGAGTACATGTCATTTATTGATTCATTTTCTTTCATTCTAAAGTTTTGAAACTGACTTTTAAGCATGGATTTTTTGCTTTGTTTAACCTTGTTGGTTCCTTCATGTGTAACTTTGAGTGTATGCCATATTTCATATGCAGTATTGCATATGCTAACATGGTTAGATTCATTTTTATCTAAGGCACAAAACAACATATTCATGGCTTTTGAGTTAGCTGTGGCATCTAGTTTCTGTGTAGTTGACCAAGTGGAATATTCTTCAGTAGGAATAGTATATTCTGTTTTAGTTATATTCCATGAATTGAAACCATTTTCTTACATATATATTCTCATTCGTGTGGGCCAATAGTTATAATTCATGCCATTAAATAGTGGTGGACGTGTAGTAGATTGTCCTTCAATGAAGCTAATGTTAATGCTAGTGTTAGTGCTTGTGTTAGTGTCCATATTATTAGATTATCAGATAACTGTGTTACGGTTATAAGATAACCTCGCTCTGATACCAAATGAAAGTGTGCTACGGATCGTGTAATGTGGATATATAATGGTGCAGAGTAAAGTGATGATAGTAATATTGTAAGTAGTGCGGAATATAAAGTAGTACAACAAATGACACCATAGATTTTTAAACTGGTTCATAGCACCATCCTACGTCCAGTCCCAGACTCCTTCTGGAATTTCACTAAAACAACAACCCTCACTTAAACCAGGGGAACAGGTCTATACACCCCTTAGCAGCCGAACAGGGACCTAAGCAGCAGAATAGGATTTCACCTCAATAGCCGAAGAGGACTTCACTCGCCTGAGCAGCAGAACAGGACTTCAACAAATACAAAAAATGGTTTTGACTTATGTGCGTTCTGATAACACGGATTTGTCACTTGTAGCACACCCTTCCTTTTATCTTCTCCTCGAGTGTGTGTGTGTGTGTGTGTGTGTGTGTGTGTGTATATATATATATTTGAAGTATATGAAGAATAGAAAGGTATAGTATTGTTTTAATGTAGAATAATTGAAAGTATGATAGCAAATAGATTTTAGAAAGTTAGATTAGAGAAATAAGAGAATTCGATTGTGATTTTGTGATTTGGAATGAAGTTGGAGTTTGTATTTATAAAGGTTAGAAAGCAGCGACTGTTGGTGAAGAGTTTCGATTGAAGTGTTGCATTCGAATCTTTTCGTTAGAGGTTCGCAACTCTTCACAAAAGTCGTGTCTTTTCGAAAAGTGGCTATTATAGAAATTCAGTCAACTGATCCTCTGGGTCAGTCGAATGAATATTCAAAGGAATGTTTTAAACTTAAATTCGTATATCTACGTATCTGTACATGCTGCACAAAATTCCCAGTGTCAGTCGACTGGTTCAGAGGGTCAGTCGACTGACCTGGTTAAATTTGTGCAGTATGCATAATTTACATAGGTATATTAATTTTTATAACTTTAAATCACTTTTATAATTTAAATGTATGCTTATATATGTATAAAATATTTGGTAAATATAATGATTAAATATATAAGCTAATATATACGTAATCGAGGAGTGATTTTAACAATATTGACCTAAGAGTTAAAAATAAAATACTATAGTTGATGCACCGGTTTTAAATTCTCTTCTCTTTGTTTCTTTTTGTCGTAGCAGTCATCAAATTTGTATGTTGTAGTGATAGCTTCACGTCATGAATCAAAACCAAGTCTCAACATGAAGGGTTGTTATTCATAGCCTTCGAAAGGAGTTCTGAACTAGTTCTTGCACTTTCTATATATGTGAATCCATCTACATCGAAAGGTTTGAATGAGGCGAAAGAGTAGCCCTACTTTTTTTTCATCATTTCGAAAGCTTTATGCTTTTTATCATTTCTGATGGCGCCTGATGCTTGCAACTCCTATGAAAGCCTTCCTAGTGCCTTCGGAACATCCTTCTCTAAACCTTTGTTCTTAAATGATTTTTATGGTTAATGTTTTGCCTCTCCCTATATGAAAGAAACTTTTGTACTTTAGGTCAAAATTTTCATAACTTTTTTGCTCTTAATAACCTTGTTTTCCTGCAAAATACAAAGTAAGTGACATCTTCCATTTTTAACACATTATCTTATATATATATATATATACACACACACACACACGAGTACATATGCATGATCAGGTGGGCCTGCATTTAATCACAACGTGCACGCATTTTTAGTCATACCTGTGTAAGTAGATTTGGTTGTTGTATCTTCATATCTGTACTCTGCCTAGATAGAAGCCGCTATTTTTTTTCATACTGTAATAACTTCTTCATACTAACTCGAAAACAGGCGAGACTTTGATCGATGAACTTCCACCTAAATTACAGACAATAAGGAACACATGGATACTTCATCTAGGTAGCGTATACCATAGTTCTCCTGGGTGACTAATAGTTATACTTAGAAAATAATAGGCTATATCCCTGAATTTGAATTCCGCCTAGGATAAAGCCGCTATTTTTTGGTTCATACTGCAATAACTTTTTCATACTAACTTAGAATCGGGCAAAAGTGTGACCAACGAAATCCAACCTATGTTACGAACAATATAGAACATTCGGATACTTTAGCTTATGACATTATACCGTAGTTCTCCATGGTGATTAACAATTATACAGAAAATAATAAGCTATACCCCTACTTCAACGCTCAGTGTAGTTCTACATGGTGATAATAGTTGTATTTAGAAAATAACAGGCTACATCCTTATATTTGAACTCCATCTTGGTAGAAGCCACTATTTTTTTTCCTTCGGACTGCAATAACTTCTGCATATTAACTCAGAATCAGACGAAACTTCGATCGATGAACTCCTACTTAAATGACGAACAATATGGTACACTCGGTTACTTCATCTAGTGAACATATACCGTGGTTCTCCATGGTGACTAATAGTTGCACTTAGAAAATAACAAGCTACGTCATGGAATTTGAACTCCGCCTTGGTCGAAGCTGCTATTATTTCTCATACTACAATAACTTCTTCATACTAACTCGGAATCTAGCAAAATTACGATCGATGAACTGCCATCTAAATTATGGACAACATAGAACAATCAGATACCTAAGCTTATGAATGCATACTATGGTTCCTCATGGTGGTTAACAGTTATACTTGGAAAATAAAAGGCCACATCCTCGTATTTGAACTCCGCCTAGGCAAAAGCTGCTATTTAGTTTGTTCATACTGCAATAACTTCTTTATACTAACTCAAAATCAGATGAAACTTCGACTGACGAATTCCCACCTAAATTAAGGACAATATGGTACACTCGAATACTTCATCTTGTGAATGAACAAAGTTATCCATAGTGACTAACAGTTGTACTTAAAAAATAACAAGCTAAAACCCCGCATTTGAACTCCGCCTAGGCAGAAGCCGCTATTTTTTTGTTCATACTGCAATAACTTTTTCATACCAACTTGGAATCGGGCGAAACTACGACCAATAAACTCCAATCAAAATTATGGATAATATAGAACACTCGGATACTTCAACTTATGAATGTATACCGTAGTTCTCCATGTTGACTAATATATGTACTTAGAAAATAACAGACTATGTCCCCCCTTCAATGCTCACCATAGTTCTCCATGGTGACTAATAGTTGTACTTAGAAAATAACAGGCTACATCCTCATATTTGAACTCTGTCTAGGAAGAAGCTGCTATTTTTTTCTTCAGATTGCAATAACTTATTTATAGTAACTAGGAATCAGGGAAAACTTTGATAGATGAACTTCCATCTAAATTACGGACAATATGGTACACTCGAATACTTTATCTTGTGAACGAACACTATAGTTCTCCATGGTGACTAAAACTTGTATAGAAAATAATAGGCTACATCCCCATATTTGAACTCCATCTAGGAAGAAGCCGCAATTTTTTTGTTTATACCGCAATAACTTCTTCATACGAACTCGGCATTGAATGACACTTCGACCGATGAACTTCTACTAAATTACAAACAATATGGTACACTCAGATACTTCATATTGTGAACACACCCTATAACTCTCTATGGTGACTAATAGCTATGCTTAGAAAATAACAGGTTACATCCTCATATTTAAACTCCGCCTAGTCAGAAGCCACTATTTTTATTCTTCAAACTGTAATAACTTCGTCATACTAACTCATAATCAGGAAAAACTTCAACCGATGAACTCCCATCCAAATTACGGAGAATATGGTGCAATTGGATACTTCATTTAGTGAATGTATACCGTAGCTGACTAAAAGTTGTACTTAGAAAATAATAGGCTACATCCTAGTATCTGAACTCCGTTAGGCAGAAGCCGCTATTTTCTGTTCATACTGCAATAACTTCTTCATACTAACTCGAATTAGGATGAATATTTGAACGATGAACTCCCAAATTACGGACAATGTGGTATACTTGGATACTTCATCTTGTGAACACACACTGTAGTTCTCCATGGTGACTAACAGTTGTACTTAGAAAATAACAGGCTATATCCCCACTTCAACGCTCACTGTAGTTCTCCGTGCTGACTAATAGTTGTGCATAGAAAATAAGAATCTACATCCTCATATTTAAATTCGGCCTATGAAGAAGCCATTATTTTTTTCTTCAGACTGCAATAACTTCTTCATACTAACTCAGAATTAGGTAAAACTTTGACCGGTGAACTCCCACCTAAATTACGGACAACACGATACACTCAGATACTTCATATTGTGAACGCACAATGTAGTTCTCTATGGGAACCGACAGTTTATGTAACGACCCGCATGATAAGTGGTTCTCACTTTGCGATCAGTGACGAAGCTTAGATTCTTACCCCTACATGTCCCTAGTGTGAAAGGGATGGTTGAAAAGCCTACCGAGGCAGGTTCGAAAAAACACGTTCATTACAGTTTACTTAGAAAATAATATGCTACCACATCCCCATATTTGTACTCCGCCTAGTGCAGAAGTCGCTAATTTTTTGTTCAGACTGCAATAACTTTTTCATACGAATTAGAAATCCGACGAGATTTCGACCGATTAACTCCCACCTAAATTACAGAAAATATGAAACACTCGGATACTTCATCTTATGGACGCACACCGTAGTTCTCCATTGGGGTTAACAATTGTACTAAAAAATAACCGGCTACCACATCCCCATATTTGAACTCCGCCTAATGGAGAAGCCTCTATTTTTTTTGTTCAGACTGCAATAATTTCTTCATACTAACTTGGAATTAGGTGATACTTTGATCGATGAATTCCTACCTAAATTCCAAATAATATGGTATACTCAAGTGTTAAATCTTGTGAACACAAAGTACAGTTCTCTATGATGACTAACAGTTGTACTTAGAAAATAACAAGTTATATCCTCACTTCAAAGCTCATTATAGTTCTCCATGGTGACTAATAGTAGTACGTAGAAAATAGCTAGCTGCTTCCTCATATTTGAGCTCAGCCTAGGTAGAAGTCGCTATTTTTTTCCTTCAGACTATAATAACTTCTTCACACTAACTCAGACTCATGTAAAACTTCGAATGTTGAACTACCACCTAAATTACGGACAATATGGTACACTTGGATACTTCATCTTGTGAACGCACACTGTAGTTCTCCATAGAAACTGACAGTTTACTTAGAAAATAACATGCTACCACATCCCCATATTTGAACTCCACATAGTGCAGAAGCCTCTATTTTTTTGTTCACACCGCAATAATTTCTTCATAATAATTCGAAATCCTACGAGACTTCGACCGATTAACTCCCATCTAAATTACAGACAATATGGAACACTCGGACACTTGGTCTTCTAAACTCACACTGTAGTTCTCTACAGGGACTGACTGTTGTACTTAGAAAATAATAGGCTACCACATACCCATATTTGAACTCCGTCCAGTGTAAAAGTCGCTTTTTTTTGTTCAGACCGCGATAACTTCTTCATACTAACTCAGAATTGGGAAAACTTCGACCACCGAACTCTCATCTAAATTACGGACAATATGGTACACTTGGATAATTCATCTTGTGAATGCGCACTATAGTTCTCCAGGGACTGAAAGTTTACTATAAAATAACATGCTAACACATCCTCATATTTGATCTCCGCCAACTGCAGAAGCCTCTATTTTTTTGTTCATATTGCAATAGTTTCTTCATACTAATTCGGAATCCGGCGAGACTTTGACTGATTAAATCCTACCAAAATTACGGACAATATGGAACACTCTAATACTTCATCTTGTGAATGCACACTATAGTTCTACATGGAAACTGATAATTGTACTTAATAATTAACAGGCTACCACATCCCCATATTTGAACTCTGACGAGTGCAGAAGCCGTTATTTTTTTTGTTCAGGCTATAATAACTTCTTCACACTGACCCGAAATCAAGCAAAAAACTTCGATCGATGAACTCCCACCTAAATTATGGAAAATATGGTGCACTCGGATACTTCATATTGTGAACGCACACTGTAGTTCTCCATGGTGACTAACAGTTGTACTTAGAAAATAACAAGCTGTATCCTCATATTTGAATATTATTTCTCTATGAGATGTAAAAGGGTATATTTGGAATTTCAAAAGACACTAAGTAAATCTATTCAATAAATTCTCTTTGTTAGTAGTAAAGATGCTTCATGATAATTAATAAGCAGTGCTTTTAAATTTAAATGGTTAGCTAACCATCCTGATTTAATAAAGGATATGAGGTCCATAATTAATATATATCCATGCATATAATAATTAAAGTCTAAGAATTTCCTATCGGAGACAACCAATGTTTGGGAATAGAAGGTCATGAGCTATTATCTGGCAATAAGTCTTTGTAATCCATAAATCAATATTTGGAGGGATAAATAATATATATTTAGAAATTCCTCTTGGAGATAAGGGTGATCCCAGAGTCTATATTCAGATGTTGATGAACGTGGTTCAGAGTTGTAATCTAATAACCCTGATTTAGGTATTAAGAAGACCAGCTCAAAGCTTTTGGTTGAAGACCTAGATGTCTATTGTAGTTTCAATATTACTGCTTTAAAATCAAGATTTGGGAATCGACAGATGGAATCCTAAGATTGACAATAAAAGACCTAAAACTCAAATTCAGGCATTATAAAGCTAAGAAGTTTAAACCTAGATTTAGGCATCAACAAACAAAGTTTAGAAGTTACTAGTAAGATGTCTAGGACCCATATTCAGATTTTAATAAGTGAAACTCTCAAATCCAGGTTTAGGTATTACAGATATATAATCAGAAATCCATAATAATTATTTTCATGACAAAAATCTCAAGCCCATATTAGGGCATATGTTGGATAATCAGAAATCCATAATAATTATCTTCATAATATAAATTTCAAGCCCAGATTAAGGCACATGTTGGATAATAAGAAATCCATAAAAATTATCTTCATAACAAAAATCTCAAGCCAAGATTAGGGCACGTGTTGGATAACCAGAAATCCACAACAATTATCTTCATATAGAAATCTCAAGCCCATATTAGGGCATTAACAAGTGAAGTCCGGTAATAGTCTCGAAGCCCAGATTCGGGTATGATGAAGACCATAAGTTATTGGTAATGTCCCAAAACCCAAATTCGGGTATCAATAGATGAAGTCCATAAATTAAAGTACCGAAACCCAAATTCGGGTATTAATAGATGGAGTTCCATTCTAGTCCTTAAATTTTGTTTTCTTCAACATGTGTAAACCCTTTAGGCCTTGTATGTAGTTGTAGTTTTATTGGCTGCTACTCGAGCTAGGACGTCTTAGTCCATCATTTGATATGCCACTTCTTAGGCTTGGACATCTTAGTTCTTTGTAAATATGCTGCTTCTTAGGCTTTAGTCCATTATTTGATGAGCCGCTCTTCTAGCTTGGATGTCTTAGTCCATTGTTTGATGAGCCACTTCTTTGGCTTGGACGTCTTAGTCCATTGTTTGATGAGCCGCTTCTTAGGCTTGGACGTCTTAGTCCATTGTTTGATAAGCCACTTCTTGGGCTTGGATCTCTTGGTCCATTGTTGTCTAATGCTCTTGATAAGCTTATCCTCAAGCTGAAACCAAGGACTTACCCGACCTCCCTTCAGGAGGTGCCTTGATCTGACTAGATGCATGGCCAAGGGCTTGTTGATGCTTTAACCTAGCCACATCGTGGCACGGATAAAGGTTTACAATCTTCTCTCCAAGAGGTGCCCTGCCTTGGCTATAGCATGGCATGGATAGGGGCTTGTCGATGCTTTAACCTGCCCATAGCATGACGTGGATAAAGGCTTACACTCCTCCCCCCTAGAGGTGCCCTTCCATGGCCATAGCATGGCGCAGACAGGGTTTGTCAAAGCTTTAACCTGGCCATAGCGTGACATGGATAAAGACTTACACTCCTTCCTCCAGGAGGTGCTATATCCTGGCCAACTCGGCGTGGACAAGACGTTAACCGTTTAAGGTAGTGCCCAAATGCAAGGAGAATTTTACTTCCAACTATGTAGATTTTTCGTTTGAAGAAAGAGATGCTTTATTCATTCATCGTAGGAAAATATGGTCTCAAATGTTCTGCGTTTCATGTTCTAGAAACCATACTGCCATCTGGTTGGCATAACTTGTAAATTCCTAGGGAAATTACTTTGCAAATGATAAGGGTCCTTCCCAATTTGATCCCAACGGTCCATCTGTGGGATTTCTCGCATTTTCCAATTTGATATTCTACTGTTTGAATTGCTTCTTTGTCTCTTGCCTCATGTATCAAATCCAATGGTTCTCTTTTTCGTTCTTGGCTTAAATTGAATGCATATGCAGTCCTTCAATGTGAGGGTATTTCAACTTCAATTGGTAACATCACGTCACACCCATATGTTAATGGATAGGGAGTACGCCCCGCTGCTGTTATGGTAGATGTTCGATAAGCCCATTATACAGGTGGCAACTCTTGTACCCAGTTTCCTTTAGCCTTGTTCAGTCACTTTTCAAATTGTCCTTATAGTCTTATTTGCAGCCTTAACTGCCCCATTTGTTAATAATTCCATTCTTATGACAAAACCGAGAGAATTCTTCACTCCCAAACTATGTTCCATTATTACAGATAATCTTATGGGGAATTCCAAATTTGCTTATAATATTTTTGATGAAAAATCCGAGTACCTTTCATGAAGTGATCTTGGGAAGCGGTTTTGCATCAATCCATTTAGTGAAGTAATCTATGGAGACCACAACATATTTTGCTCCCTCTTTAGAAATTGGAAATGGGCCGATTAAATCAATTCCCCATATGTCAAAGGGCCATGGAATTAAGATTGGAGTTAACTGACTTGGTGGTAATCAAGGAATTTTCGAGTACTTTTGGCATTTCTCGCATCTCCTTACATATTCAATGGCTTGACTTATCATATGAGCCAATAAAAACATTGTCTCATTACCTTTTTTTTTCCTATTTTGTCCCATTAGAGTGAACTTCGTAGAATCCCTCATGTTCTTGTGAAATAGTTTTACCCCATGTTCTAGGCTTACGCATCTTAAATAAGGTAGTGCATATCCTTTCTTGTAGTCCATCCACTATTGCGAAAGTTGAAGCTTTTCACCCAATTTTTCTAGCCTCGTGCTTGTTAGATCGAAACATTCCTTTAGAAAGTTATTCGACGATGGATGACATCTAGTATTATCATACTGGTCGTCTATTCTTGGCTGATTGACTCTCTCTCTTGAGACTTATCTACTAATTTCCTTTCCTTCTTCCTCTTGTTACATGGCTTAGGACCTTATTATAACTAACAATTCCTTTTCTTATTCAAATGTTCCTCTTTAATACTTGGAGTTGCTTGGTACCTTACTGGCGCAACTTCAGTTTTTGGAGCTCCCCTTGAGCTGGCTAATTTGCATAATGAATCCACTTGTGAGTTTTCCCCTCTCAGAAATTGATGCATGGAAAAGTCTTAAAACAAAGCAACCATTTTCAATATCTTCTTTACATATAGAGATAGCTTGGAGTATTTTGTCTGATATACCTTCTTTATTTGATTTACCATTAGTTAGGGGTCACTAAAGATCCGAATTCATGGGATTCTGAGCTCTAATGCCAAAGTTAACCCTGCCACCATTGATTTATATTCAACCACATTGTTTGTTGTAGGAAACCCTAACTTCATGGCATAATGTAAGCGGTGTCCGTCTGGTGTTATTATCACATCTCTTGCACCAACCCCTTGTTCATTCGATGCACCATCGACAAAGAACTACCACATAGATTTCTGATCCCTTTCTTTATCTGGTTACTCCTTAATGAAGTTAGTACATTTGTTAATAAAATCTACCAATGCTTGACCTTTAATTATGATTCATGGTTGAAATTCAGTATCATACTGACTAAGTTTGATTCCCCATTTCACTAGCCTACCTAAAGTTTTTAGCTTATTAAAAACTTGTTTGAAGGGAAAATTGGCCAATATCCAGATCAGATGTGCTTGAAAGTATGCTATAAGTTTTCGTTCCATGAGGATCAAGCAATAAGCTAGCTTTTCTATCATTGGGTACTGAACTTCCACATTCTTTAATCGCCTACTTACATAATACATAGGAAGTTAAGCCACACTTCCTTCTCTAATCAACACCAAACTGACCGCATGCTCCAAAACTACAATGTATAAGTACAAGATCTATCCATTCTTGGGACTAGAAAGTATCAATGGCTTTTTAACAACTGAAAACCTTTTTACAATCGTCTCCCCATTCAATGTTTTTTCTTTTTCTTGATTACGTCAAAAGGGGGATACATTTATCAGTCGCTTTGGAAATGAATCTGAGTAGAGCGGCTATTCCCATTTAGACTCATTACCTCTTTACTAGTTGTGGGTTCTGCCATGTCCTTGATAGCTTGAATTTGATATGGGCTACCTTCAATCCCTTGAGAACTCACAAGGTAGGCTAAAAAATTTCCTGAATGGACTCCGAAGAAGAATTTTTGTGGGTCCAGTTTCACTTGATATTTCTGTAGTATTCTAAACAACTCTTCTAGATATTCAAGGTGATATTTAGCCTCGTAAGGCTTCACTAGCATGTCCTCCATTTAAACCTCCATATTTGACCAATATGTTCCTTAAACATCCCATTGACCAACCTTTGATAAGTAGCCCCTACATTCCTTAGTTGGAAAGGCATTTCCTTGTAGCAGTAGATTCCCCACTCAATAAGGAAACTAGTGTGTTCCTAATCTAGCTTGAACACTGATTGTTTCCTGAATACGTGTCCATCGAGAGATCGCTCACAAGTTACATCAACCAATTTATCACTCTGCGGTAGCGAGAAGTGGTCTTTCGGACAAGCCTTTTTAAAGTCAGTATAATCAATTCAAGTCATCCACTTTCCATTCGATTTCTTTATCAACACTGGGTTCGCTAGCATTTTTGGGTTGTAAATTTCCCAAATAAACCCATTTTCGAGGATTCTTTTAACTTCGTCTTTCAAGCATCAGATCGTACTCTATATATTTGTCTCTTTTTCATTCTAATGGAGGTTGCTTTCAGATTGATATTTAGCGTATGACACATGAACGATGGATCACTCCCCACCATATCTGAATGTGACTAAGCAAATATGTCCTTATTAGTCTTAAGAAACTGGATGAAGTCCTTCTTCAAGTTGCTATCCAATTCCTTTCCTACTTTGACTAACTTAGTAGTATCATCTGAATATATGCATGCCTCTTCAAGGTCTTCTATAGGTTTTATTATTTTTGTTTCCCCTTGGCTATTAAATTCAGTGACGATTGGGCTTTCTTCAGCAAAGTTAGCATAGATTCTCTTCCTATTACCTCGAGGAGGAATGTACTTTTCATACATGCATTTGTTAGTCTTATTAGATTTATTTTTTGCTTCAAATATTGGATTTAAAAATCCATCATCCAAAGGCAAATAACAGTTGAAGGATCAAGGTAAGCTAAAGAGCCCCTTTATATTGATCAATTGTAGCAAAATATATTTCTTGGGTGATGAATTGTTCCTCATGGAATGTGCCCTAGCCTCTCTTCGTTAAGAACTTCACCATTAAGTACTTGGATGAGACTAAAGCATTTATCTCATCAAGTGCAGGTCGGCCAAAGAAGGCACTGTAGTAGGATAGCTGGTTGATGATCACAAAGAGAGTCTCGAATGTTCAGCCAATGGTGGCAACCCCCATTTTCACTAGTAATTTTACTTGTCCCACTAGAATTGACCCTTTATTGATGAATCCATAGATTAGTTCCATGTTGGGTGCTAGTTTGTTCTCAAGGATGTTCATTTGATCGAAGGCATGCTTAAAGATGACATTGACCGCAGTACCCATATCCACAAGAATTTTGGACATGATAGATAGTCTAATTTGAGCTGTGATCATTAAAGGATCGTTTAGTGGATGTTGAACTCCCATCTTTGGCTTTTGGGGGGTGATGACCAGATTTGGCATTGGAATATTAAGTCATGGATTTTTCAACGGTGCTTTTTTTGGACTAAGTATACACCCTCTCTAACCTCCTAAATATATTTTCTCCTTGTCCCTTTGCTTATCTCTACTGGATGTGGCCCACCTTGAATTACATCGATCCTGTTCAGGATAGGCTTAAGCTTAGAGGGTCTTCTTCATCTAGAATATTAACAGTATTACTTAGGAGCTTTTGTGGACCATCCCCCATTCATGGATCTTTTTGCTTTTCCTGGATGAATTCTTTTAAATGAACCTTGCCAATCAACTTCTAGATGATTCCTGCTAAGACTCTATGTTCGTCAGGCTTGTGACCATTTTCTTTGTGGCATACACAGTAATTGTCCCTATTTCTTTTTTCTAGGTGGTTCTTGGCTTTGCAGGAAGTTAGGATATTAACTCTCCCTTTTTCTACAACATAAACATAAGACAACGAATTGTTCAGAGCGATTGAATTAGCAATAGGTTTTTCCCATCTTGATCTTTTGTGTCCTCAATCCAGTCCAAATCTTCCTCCTTCAATTTTAGGGATTGCTTTCCTTTTAGCATGATACAACTTATCAATTGAATGAACTTGTCAGCTTGAAAGTTGAAGTCATGCAGATCTTTGCACCTATTAACAAAGAGTTGTTTCCAAAATAGGGTATTTTCTATTAATCTTGAAGGCACCGCAATGAGCTTTCATTCATGTTCTTAGCCTTTAACGCTTCAGCGGTTAACCTTTTAAGATAGTCTCCCAAACACTCTCCCTGCCTCTATTTTATGTTAGCCATGTGTAAGCAATGGTTAGGTCTTTGCATTAGCAAAACTAAGTACAAAATTCATAAGAAAATTACTTCCTTGAGTAGATGGTCTTTTCTCAGTATTATCAGTACCATTTAGCTGCAGCACCCTGGAGAGTCACTGGAAATAATCTACACTAAACAGCTCCTAATGCATTATATAGATCCATCTGGCTATCGAATGCCATCAAATGGTCGTCTAGGTCTGTGATCCCATGATACTTAATAGTCAAGATCTTCACATAAGATGGAGTAGCAATTGTCATGATTCCATCTGTAAAAGTGGCACAAACTCGTTATCATTCACATTCTCGTCAATGGTCCTCTTCCTTTTAGCATTCAACACATCTTTAATTTCTTTTGCTACCACATCTTTTAGATAGACCTCTGTGTTAAGGTAATTTTTTGTTCTGGATACCATTCTTTCGATGTGTATCTACAAACTTTTCAAGAGATTTATCTAATATTCATCCTTGATGATCAGCTTTGGCTGGAAGTCGACCTTTCTTTTTTGAAGATGTTAAATCAGTTTTTCTCTTTTCTTTATTTGCATGAGCCTCAGAATTCCTACTCAAAGAGAACACTTCATCTTCATTTGTTGGTCTTATTGTTTTAGAAGATTTTTGGGACAATGCCATCTTGAGTAATTGTTGCATCTCATCATCTCAAGCAATAGCCGTTCTAAGCACTTTATTTGGCAGCATTATCATCTTGTTGAGCTGACACTAATGATTGCCTTAGTACAACCCCTTCCAAACCAAATGAGACGACCCGACTTCCTATCTCCAGGAAATCGCATCATCTTGAAGAAAGAAAGGGATAGAAGAAGAAAAGAAAGAGAAAGAAGAAACAGAATAATATCAGAGAACTCACAGCGGAACGAATAAAATATAATATATAACATGAAATATTACATAGTATCTTATTACATCAGAGTACACAACTTATACAACTCATGTTAGATAGTTATAAACATCTGCCTAACCATATAACTCAAGTATACAAGAAACAGATACCAAACAAACACAGCGGAATCAATATATCTACACGTGGAAGCCTCCTGCTCCATATCTCCTCCAGAATTCGTCAAGCTAACCTGATCCACTTGACTACTCATACATAATATGAGTACCCAAGAGTTTAATAAAACAGAAAATAAACACTCGGGTCAGACAGGAGTTTGGTGTGAGTAAATGGGTTAAAATTGCTTAACTTTTGAAAACCTTTGAAAAGAAAAGGTATCACGTAAGACTTCCTACACATAAACATGGAAAAGTTTTTACCTTACGCTAACCAAAACATATGATAGGAAATCCAGTGATATTATAATAGTGTCTAGGGTTTTCAAGTAAATATGAAATAGCCGAAATTGTTACATCTATTAAATTCCAGCTACTAGCCACAAAAGTGGGTAATACAAACAAAACCGTAGGGTCTCGTAGGGAAAATGGGTTTCCATCAATGGCAGGGCTACTGGGGTACCGTCCGTCACAGTACGTGGCCTAGATCACCGTACTGAGGAGTACTCCCACTCCCCTGCAACACAAGGCCGGAACCATCCCTTACTGGACAGTCCCGAACAAGACAACCCCGCACTTGGCCGCGACCCAACTGCCCACACAGTCGAATAAAAAGGGACTTCTAGACAGGGGTAAATCTCGCTCTCAAGTGGGAGCTACCCACGAATCCTTGCTGCACCTCCCCTGTTTTAGCCATTCCCAGTTGATGAGGCTTGAGGTTACGATTACCTTTATAGAACACATCTATCTTAGAATGCTCATCGTCCACCTGACGATGTTCTGAAAGCATTCAATCCATACAAATTCGTTCCGGGTTCGAACGAAACCGAAGGCACTATCTCGTTGCACTCATTATTGGAATCACCCTCAGAGTCAACGACCATAGCCCTTGCGCTCTGATTCGCCATCTCGAATCTATAAGCACTATTCTGTCAAACTCATTACGGAATCACCCACAGAGTTATACTGACGTATAGCCCTTACACCTCGAGTCTTCACTTGCTCCACTTGGATTAACGACCTAACGTTTAATTGGAATCGATGTGGTTTTCGGATTCCAAATATGGAAATCCGATCTCGGTCTCATCGAAACTAAACGCCATTTTAATGTCCAAGTTGTACTTAAGGGTTTTAAACAATTAAACTTATATTCATGATGATATGTAAACAGGTACATGAATCATATTATCACAAGAGATAATTCATATCAATATTCATCTTCATAAAGCAGCATATCACATAACAAAGATATCCAATATCAACCAATTTCAACCAAAATCAATCATCCAATAGCAATCACCAAATATTGATCATCCAATATCAATTACCCAATATTAATCAATTAACCCATATAAATCAAACATCCAAAATAGAATTGATTATCTCTCAATCAATTGAATTTCCATAATCCTTCTTCATTAATTATTATTCCAAATAAATTAATCATCTCTAATACTTTTCTTTAATTAATCTTCCTTGATTAATTATCTTTAATTACATTCAAGTAATTATCCTATCCATATTCAGTAATTAAATCTTTAATTACTATCATTAATTACAAATATTAATGATCTTTCATTAATTAATTAATAAGGATCATTAATTAATGTAATTAATGATATTAATCAAGGTTATTAATAAAAGTAATTAATTTAAATGTGATAAATTAATTGAAATTAATTGAGGTTTAATGTGATTAACTATAGACCTTTTGAAAAGAAAGGTATCACGTAAGACTTCCCACACATAAACATGGAAAAGTTTTTACCTTACGCTAACCAAAACATTTGATAGGAAATCCGGTGATATTATAATAGTGTCTAGGGTTTTCAAATAAATAAGAAATAGCCGAAATTGTTACATCTATTAAATTCCAGCTACTATCCACAAAAGTGGGTAATACAATCAAAACTGTTGGCACTTATTGGATTGTGGATTCCATACAATGGCAGGGCTACTAGGGTACTGCCCGTCACAGTAGGTGGCCTAGATCAACGTACCGAGGATCACTCCCGACCCCCTGCAACACAAAGCCGGACCTATTCCTTACTGAATAGTTCCGAACAAGACAACCCTGTGGTTGTAGCTAGCAACCACCCACACAGCCGAATATAAAAGGGACTTCTAGACAGAGGTAAATCTTGCTCTCTAGTAGGTGCGACCCACGAAGCCTTGCTGCACCTCCCCTGTTTTAGCCATTCCCGGTTGATGAGGCTTGAGGCTACGATTACCTTTATAGGACATATCACTTAGAATGCTCATCGTCCACCTGACGATGTTCTGAAAGCATTCAATCCATACAAGTTCATTCCGGGTTCGAACGAAACCGAAGGCATTATCTCGTTACACTCATTTTGGAATCACCCTCAGAGTTAACGGCAATAACTCTTGCATTCTAAACCACCATCTCGAATCTATAAGTACTATTCCATCAAACTCATTACGGAATCACCCACAGAGTTATACTGACTCATAGTCCTTACACCTCGACTCTTCACAAAGCTCCACTTTGATTCACGACCTAACGTTATTTGGAATCGATGTGGTTTTCGGATATCCAAATATGGAAACCCGTCCCAGTCTCATCGAAATCCAAGGCGTGTCTTTTAGGTTCAAGTTGTTTTAAAGGTTTAAAACAATTCAATTACAGTATCTATATACACACAATATCATTTATCTCATTACTGAGATCACCAAAGCATCCAAGACAATCAATGTCATCCAAATATACATAAGCAATGATTTACTTATCACAATATAATTAATTTAAAATGAATTAAACTAACCATCACTAACTCTAATTAATTTAAAATGAATTAAATTAATTACTCTATCTTTAATTAATTTAAAATAAATTAAATTAATTACTTTACCCATATAAATCTGAACTTAAGAAATTTAAACAGCAATACTATATAAATTTAAACACTAATCTATGATAAGCAAACCCTCTTATTATTTTAAAACCCAGATATTATCTAAATTTAGATCAATGGTAGGGAATTCTTTTAAATAGAATGATAAATCTGGGAACACAGCAAAGTAAAATCAACATGCACATTCAATCATAATTACATCAGACCTTTATAAGCACACAAACATTTTTTATCTCAACATTTAACAAGCAACCTAATTATAGTTTAAAATTTAAATGTTACTCACACCGGACCCATGTCTGACTAGGAGTTATTTTTGTTTTTCATAAACTCATGGGTACTCAAATTTTTACGAGTAGCCAAGGGAATTCAGGTTAGGATTCAGGTTTGCTTTGACGAATTATAGAGGAGCAATGGAGCAGGAGGCTTCTATGTGTAGATATATATATATTTTTCCGCTGTGTGTTCTCTGAGTTGTTGTCTTTGAGTTGTATAACTAGACAGGTGTTTATAACTGTCTAGTATGTGTTGTATATCTGTGTACTCTGATAATGGTTGTAAACTATGTAATATTTATGTTATTAATATAATTTATCCGTTCCGCTGTTAGATTCTGATGTTGTTTCTTTCTTCTCTTCTTTCTATTCTCTTTTCTATCCCTTTCTTTCTTAAAGATGATGCGATTTTCTAGGGTAAGAAAGTCGGGTCGTCTCAGCTGGTACCAACTGAGACGACCCGACTTTTTCTCCACAAAAAGTCGTATCATCCTTAAGAAAGAAAGGGATAGAAAAGAGAAAAGAAAGAAGAGAAAGAAGAAACAACACAAGAATCTCAACAGCGGAACGAATAAATTATATTAATAACATAAGTATTACATAGTATACATCAAATATCAGAGTTACACTGACATTACAACACATACTAGACAGTTATAAACACCTGTCTAGTTATTACAACTCAATCACAATACAGAAACACTCAGAGATACCAACACAGCGGAAAACTATATAACTATACGCAGAAGCCTCCTGCTCCATTTGTTCCTCCACAATTCGTCAAGCTAACCTGAATCCTAACCTGAATTCCCTTGGCTACTCGTAAAAATTTGAGTACCCAAGAGTTAAAGAAAACGGAAATAACCCCGGGTCAGACATGGGTCTGGTGTGAGTAACAGGTTAAAGTTGCTTAACTTTGAAAAACCTTTGAAAAGAAAAGGTATCACGTAAGACTTCCCACACATAAACATGGAAAAGTTTTTACCTTACGCTAACCAAAATATTTGATAGGAAATCCAATGATATTATAATAGTTTCTAGGGTTTCCAAGTAAAATACAGGAATAGCTGAAATGCTTACATCTCACATTCCAACATAGCTGGGCACAACTAATACGTACGGCACTTATTGGATTTTGGATTCCATCAATGGCTGGGCTACTGGGGTACCGCCCGTCACAGTACGTGGCCTAGATCACTGTACCGAGGAGTACGCCCGCTCCCCTGCAACACAAAGCCGGACCCGTTCCTTACTGAACAGTTCCAAACAAGGCCACCCCGCAGTTGTGATCAGCAACCGCACCACTAAGCCGAAAATAAAAGGGCCTCTAGACAGGGATAAATCTTGCTCTCAAGTGGGGGCTACCCACGAAGCTTTGCTGCACCTCCCCTGTTTTAGCCATTCCCGGTTGATGAGGCTTGAGGCTACGATTACCTTTATAGGACATAACACTTAGAATGCTCATCGTCCACCTGACGATGTGATGAAAGCATTCAATCCATACAAGTTCGTTCCGGGTTCGAACGAAACCGAAGGCATTATCTCGTTACACTCGTTTTGGAATCACCCTCAAAGTTAACGACAATAACCATTGCACTCTGAATCACCATCTCGAATCTATAAGTACTATTTCGTCAAACTCATTATGGAATCACCCACAGAGTTATACTGACGTATAGCCCTTACACCTCGAGTCTTCACTCGCTCCACTTGGGTTAACGACCTAACGTTTAATTTGGAATCAATGTGGTTTTCGAATATCCAAATATGGAAACCCGATCCCGGTCTCATCGAAATCCAAAGCGTGTCTTTTAAGGTCCAAGTTGTTTTAAGTTTAAAACAATTCAATTTAATTATCTAAATATACACAAATAGATAATTCACAACACAATAGATAATCGACCTTATCATTATCAACAGATAATTCATATCATAATCAGATAATCTATATTATCATCCAAAAGCAACCAATGCATCCATATCAATAATCATTACTCATCTCATACTGAGATTACAACCCATACATGGCAATCAATACCAATCATCAAACATAAGCAACGATCTAATGATCACACCTTCTATAATTAATTTGAAATGAATTAAATTAATTATTTAATCTCTAATTAATTTAAAATGAATTAAATTAATTACTTCATCATTAAAATCCTACTTAACTTAACCATCAATTGTTTTTAAATCAATTTATAAATCATCATCTCAATATTCATTTTACTTAATCCTTATTGATTAGCTATCTCTAATTACAATAAGTCATTAGCATTTAATTTTAATTACACAAGTTAATTACTTAAACCCCTTGCAAATAATTAACTTGTAATTGCTTAATTAATTAATTAGCTAAAATTAATTACGTTAATCATTTATTCATTATTAATTATACCTTAATTAATCAATTCCAAATTACATCATTAATTAATTAATTAATGATTTCTGATTATATTAATCTCTTCATATAAATTAATTACATAAGTAATTAATCTTCACCTAAACCACACATGTATATATTAATCACCCATGATTAATAACCATTCAGTAATTAACTGCTTTAATTACCCATCCCATAAATTAATTACTCTTAATTAATTATCTCCATTAATCACTTGATTAATTTCAAAGTAATTTAAATCCAAATTACTATAATAAATATCCTTAATTACATTCAGTAATTATTAATTAATTACTTCTCTAAGCAATTACAATCCATAAATTACATAAAGTAATTATCAAACAATCCTCAAATGTTTAAATTAATTTAACTTGATTAATCTAAACTAATCACCTTAATCAAATTAATTACACTAAGTAATTTATTTATTTATTACTTTCATTAAGTAATTAACATAAACAATTGATTATTATTAATTAATTAATTTAATTAATTATCACTCTAAGTAATTAACTAACTTAATTACTATTTTAAACCAAATCAATTTACTTTCCAAAAGTTTAACTAAACATAATCTCAAACTTTCCACAGCAACTCAGAAATATTTTGAAATTACTTTATAGGTAAGTTTATGGGTAAGTTACAAGGATGATACGACTTTCTTTCTTAAAGTATTAAATTATCATTTTAAAACCAGTTACTAAATGTATTTAATCTGGGATGATTAATTATAAGTTAATTACTTAAGGTAATTAATAAAAGAGGATCATTAATTATTATAATTAATGATGTGATTAAAGTTGATTAATTATGATTAATTAATCAATGATAAATAATTAAGGGAATTAATTAATGTAATTAATTAAGAATTAATGTAATTAATTATGATTAATTAATTAATTGAAGTAATTAAAGATTAATTACTGTTTAGTTGAGAATAATTAAATTGTGAAATTAATTAAGGATAATTACATAAGTGTAATTAAGGATAATTAATCAAGAGTGATTAATTTAGGTTATTAATAATAAATGATTAATTGATTGTAATCAATTAAATGATTAAGTAAGCAAGGTTTATATTGATGTAGTAATTAATTTAATTTATTTTAAATTAATTAAAGATGAAGTGATTAATTTAATTCATTTTAAATTAATATGTATCAATCATTCATTCATAACAGAATTGATTAACTCTTAACCACTTGGATTACTTAAATCCTTCTTCATTATTTATTATTCCAAATAAAATAAATTAATCATCTCTAATGATTTCCTTAATTAATCTCCCTTGATTAATTAAATTCAATTACATTTAAGTAATTGTCCTTAGCCATATTCAGTAATAACCCTTTAATTACTGTCATTAATTACAAAAATTAATGATCATTCATTAATTAATTAACTATAATTAATTACATTAATTATCAATTAATTACAATTAATTAATCATACTTTAATTAATCATTTTATTAATCAACCTTGATTAACATCATTAATTACATTAATTAATGATCCTTATTGATTAATAATTCTTTAATTAATTAAATAATTAACTTATAATTAATCAACTCATTAATCATAATTAGTAATTAACAATTTGTAATTACTTAACTAAATTAATTAACTTCTAACTTAATTATTTTAATCCTTGATTAATTAATTCAATTAATTAATCCTTAATTACTTCATTAAGTAATTATTAACCAAGTTAAATTAACAATTAATCCTTATTTAATTACTTAGTTAATTAATTGCATTTTAATTAATTACCCTTGGTAATTAATCACATTAATTAATTAATTAATTACATTAATAAATTAACTAAAATAAATTAAGTAATTAATTCTTAATTACTTACATAAGTAATTATCTCTAATTACTTTCATTAATAAGTCTTAATTACTTCGTTAATTAATCACTAAACAAATAATTAACTCCATCATTCAATAATTCTTAATCCTTAAATTAATTAATTACTCCATAATTAATTAATTTCAAAACAATAATATTAATCAATTCCTTAATTGATAGCATCATATAATTACCATTAATCACTTCACTTAATTACTTCCATGAGTAATTTCCATTAATTACTTTCATAAGTAATTACCATTCTTAATTTCATTCAATAATTAACCATTAATTATTTCATTAAGTAATTACGCTTAATTAATCATAATTAAGTGATTATTAAAAATTAAATAAATAATTAACTAATTATTTAAAATTTATTAAACAATTAATTAATTAACTAATCTTCTTATAATTAAAGAAAATCTTTAATTAATTAAGAAAAGCATAAATCTTATTTAATCTCTTACTTATTAACAATTATACTTAATTAAGTATTCTTAAGTCATATTCAAATAATTTACCCTTAATTATCTTTATAAATAAATTATTTGAAAATTAATCAAATTTTATTAACCTTAAAGACAAAGTTATCCAATCTGGTTTACATAATTATAATTTATTTTTGGAAATAAAGTATTTAGAAACAAATTTCCAAATTTAAACATTTTAAATTATCTAATTTCAAACCTATTTATTTACAAAATAAATTGAACTTAGTTTTAAACATTACTTAGAAATTTATTTTAAAACTTTGGTTCACTATTTAAATTCAAAACACTCCTTTAAATTAAATTTCAAATTTTTAATTAAGATAATTATTACAAAAGTAATCATCTTAAAACAATTTAAATTTGAACTAACACCTTTGGAATTTTGTTTTCTTTTATAAATCTCAAGTTTGATTTTTATTTAATCAAACTACAAGCTTAAAATTTGCAAAATTTATCCTTTATTCTTTTCCAACCCTACCCAGATTAGCAACACTAAAGACCCGAGATAATCACCCATGAACCCGTGCTCGCCTCGAGTCTTTCACCATCCTCCACAGCTTCGAGTCGCCCCCGGGAAAAACACGACCCTTACTCCGAGCTACACTTCAGCTGTAACTCATCTTCCCTAAACTCATTCTTCGGTGCACAAATCGTGCACGCGTGCATATTGTCGGAAAGGTGAAGTTTTGTGGTCGAAGTTCCAGCAGTTGTTCGAGTTTAAGGTTGAATTTTGAATCGACGATGGGTTTTGGGTTCTGGGTTGAGGGATGGCATGTGGTGGTCATCAGCGACATGGAGATGGCCGGTGGGAGGTTCGGTGGATTTGATTTTAATTAATGATTAATAATTAATTAATCAAGTAATAATGGAATAATTAAGTTTTTAATTAACACTTAATTATTTAATTAATTAAGGGTTAATTAGTGAGTTATTAATGATTAATTAATTTGTAATTAATAATGATTAAAATAAGTTAATTATTTTAGAAAATAATTAATGAATTGTTAATAGTTAATGAAGGTCATTAACTAAGGATTATTTAATAAATAATTAGTTCAATTAATTTTTAATAATTAATTGGATTAATTAATTTAAAGATAATCATTTGTGTAAACATAATTACTTATGGAAGTAATTAAGTAAATTAATTACTTATTATAATTAATTGAGTTTAAATTTGATTAGATTAAGTTTATTAATTCAGTTTAATTAATTTAAAATAATCATTTGATGATTTGTGAAGTATAATTGCTTAATGTAATTAAATAAAGAGAAATTACTTAGGGTAGTAATTAATGGTAACTACTGGATGTAATTGATTGAAGATGATTTGATAATTGAAGTAATTTAAGTATAATTACTTTGTGAATTAATCAAGGGATTAATTTGAGATAATTAACTATGGAGTAGTTAATTTGTTTGGTAAAGTAATTAAGGATAATTAATTACTGAATAGAGTTAATCAAGGGTGATTAACAATTATGGTTTAAATTAAGATTTGATTACTTAAATGTAATTAATTTAAATAAGGTACTTAATTAAATTGTAATTAGAAATCATTAATTAATATAATTAATGATGTAATTAAGATGGATTAATTAAGATTAATTAATCAATAATAAGTAATTAAAGGTAATTAATTAATGTAATTAATTAAGGATTAATGTAAGTAATTAATTAGGAAAGTAATTAAAGGTTAATTACCGAATTTGGTTAAGTATAATTAATTTTTAAAATTAACTAAAGAATAATTACTTGAATGTAATTAAGAGATAATTAATCAAAGGTGATTAATTAAAGTGATTAATTGGATTGATTAATTGATTAATTTGTAATTAATTAATGATAATGTAAGCAAGATTTATATTGATAAAGTAATTAATTTAATTCACTTTAAATTAATTAGAGAATGATGTAGTTGATTTAATTCACTTTAAATTAATTATAAATGGTGATTATAGATCATTGCTTATATGGATGGATGATGTTGTTTGCCTTGATTGGTTTGAATCTCAGATATGAGATAAAAATGTTGAGTGATATGGATGCATTGGTTGCATTGTGATGATGATTTGGATTATCTTTTGATAATGATAATATAGTTTATCTTTTGTGATAATAATGTTGATCACCTATTGTGAATCTATGATTTATCTATCTGTGTGTGTATAGATAATTGAATTGTTTTAAAACTTTAAAACAACTTGGCCTTAAAAGACACGCTTTGGATTTCGATGAGACCGGAATCGGGTTTCCATATTTGGATATCCGAAAACCACATCGATCCAAATTAACGTTAGGTCATGAATCTAAGTGGAGCAAGTGAAGACTCGAGGTGTAGGAACTATACGTCAGTATAACTCTGTGGGTGATTCCGTAATGAGTTTGATGGAATAGTACTTATAGGTTCGAGATGGTGATTTAGAGTGCAAGGGCTATGGTCATTGACTCTGAGGGTGATTCCAATATGAGTGCAACGAGATAGTGCCTTCGGTTTCGTTCGAACCCGGAACGAACTTGTATGGATTGAATGCTTTCAGAACATCGTCAGGTGGACGATGAGCATTCTAAGAGATATGTCCTATAAAGGTAATCGTAGTCTCAAGCCTCATCAACCGGGAATGGCTAAAACAGGGGAGGTGCAGCAAAGCTTCGTGGGTAGCCCCCACTTGAGAGCAAGATTTATCCCAAGGTCCCTTATTTTCGGCTTAGTGGTGCGGTTGCTGATCACAACTGTGGGGTTGTCTTGTTTGGAACTGTTCAGTAAGGAATGGGTCCGGCTTTGTGTTGTAGGGGGTCGGGAGTGATCCTCGGTACGTTGATCTAGGCCACGTACTGTGACGTGCGGTACCCCAGTAGCCCTGCCATTGATGGAAACCCATTCTTCCTACGAGACCCTACGGTTTTGATTGTATTACCCACTTTTGTGGCTAGTAACTGGAATTTAATCATGTAACAATTTCGGCTATTTGGATATTTACTTGAAAACCCTAGACACTATTATAATATCATCGGATTTCCTATCAAATGTTTTGTTAGCGTAAGGTAAAAACTTTTCCATGTTTATGTGTGGGAAGTCTTACGTGATACCTTTTCTTTCAAAGGTTTTTCAAAGTTAAGCAACTTTAACCTGTTACTTACAGATGTTTAAATTAATTTAATTAATCTAAACTAATCACATAAATCAAATTAATTACACCAAGTAATTAATTCATTAATTACTTCATTAAGTAATTAAACTTAAACAATTGATTATTATTAATTAATTAATCTAATTAATTATCAAAAATTAATCACATTAATTAATTGTTAAATAATCTTAAGTTAATGACCTTCATTTACATTACTTAATTACTTAATTAAGAGTTAACTTAAATTAATCATTATTAGTTATCAATTAATTAATACTTAATTTAATTAACCTCTAATTATTAATTAATTATATGTTAATTAAAATCTAAATTATCTTTAATCACTTGATTAAATAAATCTTAATTATCAATTAAAATTTAATAAACCATCTTTAATTATAGATTAATTAACCTTAATTGATTAATCTCAAATCTTAATTAATCAATTTTAAAAATTATTAATTACCTACTTAAACATCCACATTATTAATTAAATAATAATTAGTATTCCATTTAAATTAATTTAATAATTTAAATGAAACCAATTTCTTAAGTCCTAACTTAATTAAAAAAACATTTCTTTTTATATAAAGTATTTTAAAACAATTCAAAACTTCAATCTTATATGTTAAAAGAAACATCTACTTTATCAATAAGTTTAAAACAATTTAAATTACAATTCAATTTAAATTCAGATCAATTTAAAATTTTCTTTAAATTTCAAATTGAAATACAACTTCCATACTCATTCTAGATTTAACTTAAATCTACATCATCAATTAATATGCAAATCATTATTTTAAAGCAAATTTAAATTTAAACCTTTATTTAAAAACTGAAGTTTAAATTTTATTCTAGATTTAAAAACTAGAATTTAAACTTATTTTAAATTTCTATTTTAAAATTTTAACCTTTCAATTCAAATGCAAAACACATATGCATCTACACTTGTGAGTTTGGAATCAAATTTAAATTTTTTAAAAACATTACTGAATTTAATTTCAAACAATCTAATTTTGAATCCTTATTCAAATTTCAAATTTCAAAATCCAGTTTAAACTTCAACTTGCAATTTAAACTTTATATTTAAAAACAGAAACAAATTCTGTTTTTATTAAAAAGAACCAAACTTAAATTTTCCTGAATTTAAATTATTTCTAAAAACCAAAATTCAAACTTATTTGAATTCATATTTTAGATTCAGGTTTTAAAACCTAAGTTTAAATTAAGTTTACATTTTTAAAAATTTAACTTTTAAAATTTAAAAACTGCAAACATATTTCTTGATTAAGATTAAACCAAACTAAAGTTTCAAAATTAAAAACCTAAGATTTAAACTAATTAAATTCAAATTCAATTCAGGTTTTTAAATTTTAGTTTTAAAGTTTAGTTTATAGTTAATCTGTTTTTAATTTTTTTTTTAAAACTGTAAAACAGGTTCTGTTTTACATTGACAAACCTGAAACACAATTACACTCGAACCTCCCTATTTGACTTCGAGTCAACACCACCCTTACTTCGAGTCTCCCTTCAATTAACCCGAGACCATCCCGAGAACAAAAACCTTGCAACCAAAAATCATCATAAACATGCACAACTCCTCCCTGTGCACCCACTCCCCAACTCCGGCCATCACTGGCCATCATCAACAGTCATCCCCCATCGACCAGTGACCCCACTACACCCTTCAACCCTCAGATTTCCAAAAATTCAACTTGAATTTGAATTCAGGTTTTAAAACAAAAACTGGAAACACAAGACCCCAACCCAACCAAACCTGTCAACACCAAATTCTCCCATCTCTGATCACCATTACACACCATACTCCGGCGATGTCTTCATCAAAACATCATCTACCAACACGCCAAACCTGGTTGAATTCAATCCAATGTAGAAGCCGCAGCACTCAAATTTCTTATACCCAGTAAAACTAGGGTTCTTCACTTTAAATCCAAATTACAACCTCAAAATTTAATTTCAATCCACTTTAGTAATTTTCCTACAATCCTTGATAGCTACACTATCTCCAAAAACAATTTCACCCAAATTAAAAGCAAGTATCAACAGTGCTTATCAATTATGTATAACACGGTCAATTTGAAACTGTACCATGATTCAATCATTAAAAATTGTAGTATTATTTTTAAAAATCATAATTTTAGAAGTCGTTTTGAATTGAATCTTTGAAACATTGATTCATGATACTTTAAAATTTCCATTTATATAGAATTAAGCTATGTTGTTTATATTGCAGTCAACACACAAACTATACTGCTAAAGAAAACTTTCAAAAATTATTTTATCATGAAATATACAAATTTCATTCAATGATAAAACACAATAGCAAACAGATCAAGGGAAAAGAATTATTTTGAACTTAGATTGTACAGTCAGAACTTTGGGAAAACAACATGCCGCATACCCATATATACACAGGCAATTTTAAAAAAACATATACAAAATTAAACTCATCAAATAAACTAGCATGCAATCCTACTTAATTTATTTTAAATTAGGTGTTACTCACCTGAAATTGTGCAGAGTCCAGATTGAAAATCCATGAATGCAGACAGAACTTTGATTTTTGAAAGCTCCCAAATTTCCTTATAAATTTCTGCTTGAACTTTGCAAATGTTTTACTCCCCTTTGAAACTTTCTTTCAATTTGATGCTTTTAATCCTGTTTTTTTTTTAAAAAATTGTTTCCTGATCTTTGAAAAATCCTTGCATGCAGTTATTGTTTTGCAGTTTCAACCCAGGTTGTTGATTGAAGAAAACAAAATGCAGGTTGCTTTATTTCCAGAGTTTTAAAAATGAATGCATGCCTTTAAATTGCATGTTGAACCTGGGTTACAGGTTATGATTATGAAGAGGGATTTGATTTTGCAGGTTTTTGAGGAGTTACAGGCTTCTGTTTTGAAATGTATGGGTTACTGGTTTGAAAAGTTACAGGGTAATGATACGCATTCTTTAGTCTACAAGCACATGCAGGTTTTCTTGATTAAAAATTGAAATGCAGGCCTTAGTTTTATGAACATGTTTGCTTGAAATTGGAATGCATGTTTGCTAGGCATTTGAATTTGCATTTGGTTACAGGAGCTTGAATTATGAAGAGGGGTTTCAGATTTTTTTTAGAAATGAAAATGAGAAAAAGAAAGGAAAGAAAGAAAAATGCAAATTTATAACTTGTTTAAAATTTAATTAAAAATCAAAGAAAATAAAATTACAACATGACACTTGTCTTAAGTGTTAACACTTGTAAGTATCTTTGTTTAAACATTTAACACATGTTAGATTAGTCTTAAATTACTTACACATGTCTTCTTAAATTAATTAGTATTTATAATTAGAGTTAATGAAATATTAAGCTTAGTTAATTAGTCCCATTAACACCTAGTTATATATAAAATTGATTTCTGAAGAATAAATCAAAGTGTTATTTTAAATAAAACAATATACAAATTAATCATTTGAAAAAGAAACTTTTAAACAATTAAAATAAATTTATAAAAGAGTTTGTAACTTAGTGAATACATGTTTCATATTTTAAATTTACAAATTAAACTTACAAATCACATTTTATAAATTAATATTTTAAAAAGAATAACACAAACATTTTTGTAACTTATTTTAATATACAAACTTAAGTTAAAAATGAATTTTTAAACCAATAAAACATTTATCTCACATATTTAAAATCATATAGTATTTTATTAAATTTTTTTGAAAAGCTTAAATTAAAAATAAATCACAATTCCTAAATTTAAAACATTAAAATTATGCTATACTAATTTAATAACTTATCTATTTAAAATATACATAAATACATATACGTTATTAAATAGAAAATAGATTTATCAGTTTATTAAAAATAAATTCACAAATTAAATGTTTAAATAAAGAAGATTATAGAATCAAATCAAATTTATTAACAAAAATTATCAATTCAATATAAATTTAAACACAAATTATTAAATTTATATTGTCCAAAATTCCGGGATATTACAATCCTTCTCCCTTAAAAGAATTTCGTCCTCGAAATTTAAAACAAAGCTAATTTAATAATCTATTTACAGATTTATTTTAAAACAGCATATGTTAATCATATGCCAACAGCCAAAGCAACCAATTCACACAGTCAGAACAAATCTAATTATCCAAAAGAATTTTTGGATAAAACTTTCACGAGTTTCCCCGGTGTATATATATATATATATATATATATATATATATATATATCGGGATACTCGCTCTATAAATCCAATCAATCAATACTACTAAGCTATAGAGCTCCTAACAACAATTCTATACAGAATATCAGACTACCAACGAGTCTAACTCAATAACCAATCCATCCTAACTGCTGGTTCTACAACCAGAAATATCAAACACGTACTCCCTTAGAGATACGTGAAACTTACTAAATCCTAGTTATCCAAACTGGCAATCAACTCTTGAAAACCAAACGCTGATCTAACCCATCACAAAAGAAACCAAAACACTTCGGAGCTAGCTTCCCAAACTTATAGCTCCCCGGATCGGAGAAAAACTTATCCCAAATCAAATCTCCGACTCCAGAATCCAAATTTCTCCGTCTTTTATCCATAAAAACTCTTCGGACGATCCTGGGCTACCAACATCCATCCTGATCAGCTCAACTCTACGCTGATTCCATTAGAAACAGACTGAATCAAAACAATCCAATGATCTCCTCAAGATCACTCAAGATCAAGAACTCAATCTCAACTCCTCAACATTAGAAGACAACAACTCACTTCTCCTGTCCGGGCAAAGAAAAGCAGATACACTTCTAAACTGCTTCCGCTGCTCAACTCTGATTCGAAGAAGAGAATGCTGAAGAAGAACGCAAGCACAACAGGACAACACACCCCAGAGATATGATTCAACAAATCCATAAGAAAAATTCAGAAGTTCCTCCAAAGCTCTGAGATGCTACACCAACACAATCTCATGGAACCATCCTACTAAAAGCTGAACCACCGGTACCACTCCTGGAATTCCAGTCGATAAGGAATCTCAAACTCCAAATGCGAACAAAACTCTGACTTCCTGAAGACATCCAAAAAAACTCAGATAACCCAAGAGAACACTCAAACAATCGCAAGTCACTTTTGCGAACACCCAAACCAAATCCAAGGAATACTGTTCTTCCTTTATCAAACAGAACAGCCTACACTTGACTGGCCAACCCATCGAAGAAATGGGTCCACTCAACTGCTTCTGAACTCCATTCCAGAAAACTGCTAGCCAAAAGATCTCTTGCCAACACCGAGAACACTCCAAACTACACTGCTGCCACAGATGCCAAAGAATTCCAAAACAAAGCTCTCCGAGAAACTCGGACTTCAAAGCAAACAGAAACTCAAGCTGACCACAGCCACAATACTGAAGAAGACTCACTTCCTTAGTCTTGTTCCAAAGAAAACATTTTCGGGAACATCCATAGTCACTGCATCTCATCACGCAGCCACAACTTCCTGAGGTATCAAGATACCATCACTTGCTTTCTTCTGCCCTAACGACAGATCAAAACTCAATTCTGCACTTCAAAAATGAACTCCGAACCTTAACAGGTTACCTTCAGAGATCAATGAAGTACTTACAACAAGCAAAACTTACTGGAGACGGTATTAGGTCTACAGTCTCGACTAATACACTTCCAACCTCATCCATTTAAACTCCAACCAATGGTAGTCGTGTTACACACACTTCTACCTCATCTACCTTTATAACTTATATTGGAAAAACCTGAACAGGTAAACCAACAAATAGGTAGAACCATATATATATATATATATATATATATATATATATATTAAAAATACAAATACGCTCTCTCAAGATAGACACCACTACAGAGCCTAGGTATTCACTCAACCTAATGCTCTGATACCAAGTGTGACGTCCCAGGCTTTTCAACCATCAGCAACGGCTCACGACCGGTAGGCTTTTCAACCATCCCAGCCCCGCTGTGGCTCACAGTGATACCTCGGGTTTGCTTTTACGGCCAGCCACTCGACTCGCAACCAACCCCGCAAGACCTTATACTATCCCCGGGGGCATATAGGGGTAAGAGTCTCCCTTCTCCACCTAACGCAAAGCGAGAACCCCCTATCACGCTGTAATGTAGCAAACCCGACTTTACATGTCATCCATGATGATTCTGGTTTTGAAAAAAATTTACATGATTGTTTGAGTGTTCTCTTGGGTTATCTGAGTTTTAAATTTAAACATACATGATGATTCTGGTTTTTAAAAAAATTTACATGTCATCCATCCACACATGCGATTTTTAAACCATTAAGCTATAACTTTAAAGGGATTTATTGTTTAAAAACGATTTTTAAAGAAATTTGAATTTAAATTGGAATTTGAATATGTAAAGAAATGTTTTAAATAAAGTTTAAACAGATTCAAATCTGATTTTGAATCTTTGATTTAAAAATAATTCAAGTTTTATAGATTTAAGTATTTTAACAGTTTTGAACGATAATGTAAAATTTGAATGTTTGAATTTAAAAAGAATCAGTTTTAAATCTTTTATAAATATCTTTTATAAGTATTATTTATCATATAATGTATAAGTTTTAAATTGGTTTTAAAACTTGGTGAAATTAAATTATAGTTTAATGGTTTGTTATACATTTAATTATTAGGATAATTAAATGAGTAATTAATCTATTTTAATAAATTAATGAATGAATAATTACTTAAAGTAATTAAAGGTTTAATCTTAAAAGTTTAGAATTAATTATTCTTAGAATAATTAACTTGTAATTAAAAATAATTAATTAATTAAAGAAGATTTGATTTTAATTAATGATTAATAATTAATTAATCAAGTAATAATGGAATTATTAAGTTTTTAATAATTAATTAAGGGTTAATTAGTGAGTTATTAATGATTAATTAATTTGTAATTAATAATGATTAAAATAAGTTAATTATTTTAGAAAATAATTAATGAATTGTTAATAGTTAATGAAGGTCTTTAACTAAGGACTATTTAATAATTAATTAGTTCAATTAATTTTTAATAATTAATTGGATTAATTAATTTAAAGATAATCATTTGTGTAAACATAATTACTTATGGAAGTAATTAAGTAAATTAATTACTTATTATAATTAATTGAGTTTAAATTTGATTAGATTAAGTTAATTAATTCAGTTTAATTAATTTAAAATAATCATTTGATGATTTGTGAAGTATAATTACTTAATGTAATTAAATAAAGAGAAATTACTTAGGGTAGTAATTAATGGTAATTACAGGATGTAATTGATTGAAGATGATTTGATAATTGAAGTAATTTAAGTATAATTACTTTGTGACTTAATCAAGGGATTAATTTGAGATAATTAATTATGGAGTAGTTAATTTGTTTGGTAAAGTAATTAAGGATAATTAATTATTGAATAGAGTTAATCAAGGGTGATTAACAATTATGGTTTAAATTAAGATTTGATTACTTAATGTAATTAATTTAAATAAGGTACTTAATTAAATTGTAATTAGAAATCATTAATTAATATAATTAATGATGTAATTAAGATGGATTAATTAAGATTAATTAATCAATAATAAGTAATTAAAGGTAATTAATTAATGTAATTAATTAAGGATTAATGTAAGTAATTAATTAGGAAAGTAATTAAAGGTTAATTACCGAATTTGTTTAAGTATAATTAATTTGTAAAATTAATTAAAGAATAATTACTTGAATGTAATTAAGAGATAATTAATCAAAGGTGATTAATTAAAGTGATTAATTGGATTGATTAATTGATTAATTTGTCCCTCAGAGTTAACGACAATAACCCTTGCACTCTGATTCACCATCTCGAATCTATAAGAACTAATTTCGTTAACTCATTACGGAATCACCCACAGAGTTATATTGACTTATAGTCCTTACACCTCGAGTCTTCACAAAGCTCCATTTTGATTCACGACCTAACATTATTTGGAGTCGATGTGGTTTTCGGATATCCAAATATGGAAACCCGATCCCGGTCTCATCGAAAACCAAAGCGTGTCTTTTAAGGTCCAAGTTGTTTTAAAGTTTTAAAACAATTTAATTACAGTATCTATATACACTCAGATAGATAATTCATAAATCATAACTGATAATTAACATTATCAAATAACAGGTAATCCACATTATCAATATCATAATAGATATTCCATATATCACCATCACAATAGATAACCTATGTTACAATACAAATCAAACATCCATACCATACAATATCATTTATCTCATTACTAAGATCACAAAGCATCCAAGACAATCAATGTCATCCATTCATACATAAGCAATGATTTATTCATCATCATATAATTAATTTAAAATGAATTAAATTAACTATCTCTATCTCTAATTAATTTAAAATGAATTAAATTAATTACTTCATCTTTAATTAATTTGAAATCAATTAAATTAATTACTTCATCAATTTAAACCTTGCTTACTTAATCATTTAATTGATTACAATCAATTAATCAATCATAAATTACTTTATTTAATCACTCTTGATTAATTACCCTTAATTACATTCATGTAATTATCTTAAATTAATTTTAAAAATTAATTAACCTCAAACAAAACAGTAATTAACCTTTAATTACTTCAATTAATTAATTAATCATAATTAATTACATTAATCCTTAATTAATTATATTAATTAGTTACCTCAATTATCTATTATTGATTAATTAATCATAATTAATCATCTTTAATTTCATCATTAATTAAAATAATTAATGATCCTTAATTATTCCTTAAATTAATTACTCTAAGTAATTAACTAACTTAATTACTATATTAAACCAAATTAATTATCCTTAAATTAATTTCTTAATTAATTATTTGATTAATTACTAAATAATTAATCCAGATTACTTCATTCTTAAACACCTCCACTTAATTACAATCATGTAATTATTAAACAATTACTTAACTGAGTAATTTCCAAATCATTAATTACATAAGTAATTATTTATAAAACCCAAGTGTTTAAAATTAATTAAACTTAATTAATTAAATTAAACAATCATATTAAATTAAATTAATTACATTAAGTAATTAATTTCTTAATTACTTTATCAAGTAATTACTCTCTAACCATTTATAATTGATTATTGTTAAATTAATTAATCTAATTATTATAAAAACTAACCATATTAATTAATTATTAAATAATCCTGGTTAATGATCTTCATTAACCATCCTCTAATTATTTTATAAAGTAATTAACCTAAATTAATTACCATTTAAATTATCTTTAACCATTTATTAATTAAAGTTAATTATTAAATTTATTAACCTTAATTTAAAACTTAATTACATAATTAATATTCATTTATTCATCATTAATTAATAACTTAATAAATGATCTTAATTCCAAATTGATTAATCATTAATCAATTAATTCCAAATTCAATTAATTAATTAAATTAATTAATTAATCTTAATTACCTTATTAATTAAATTAATCTTGAAATATTAATCTAAATTTAAATTTCAAGATAAACATAACTTAATTATGTTAAAACAATTTAATTCAAAACAAAGTACTTTTGAAATTACCTTTAAATTCCAATTAAAATTCAAGTTTAAATAGAATAATTTTTAAAACTTATCAAAGTTTTAAATAATCTAAAACTTTTTCAATTGCAAATCAAACAAATGCTATGAAAATCTTTAAAGTTAAATTCATTTCAAAACTTTTAATAATTTAAATTCCATTTTAATTTAAAACTTCAAACTAAACCTTCTTTAAAATTTAAAACTGAAATTCAAATTTAACGTTTGAATTTCCAGATTTTAAATAAACTTCAAATCTACTTATATTTTTAAAATCTCATTATTAAAAGTTTAAACTATTTTACCAAAACAAATAGTTAATTAAGTTAAACTTCTGAAAACTTTTTATTTTATTTTAAAAACTGGGATTTAAATTTGAATCTGAAATTCAAACTTGATTTGATTTTAAACAACCTGAACTACAGATTTAAAAAGTTTTAAAACCCAGTTTTAAAAATACAGTTTCTATAACCTATAAACTACAGTTTTAACCCAAGAACCTTATTTTTACTTCGAGTTAAAAGCTGCCTTACTTCGAGTTTCCTATTTACCTGCTTCGAGTCATTCTCCCATTTACTCCGAGAAAAACTTCACATCTCCCTTGCAACACCCAAAAACCCCAAATATTACCAGAGTTTTCATCGCCGTGCATATGCACGACGACCACCGCCTCTGCCGATCGACAGATGATCCAACAACAACCAGCAACCCATTCATGCCCTAACATAATCACCAGATCGAATGATTATACAGAGAATCAAACTTCACCCCCAAATTCAAACCTGGAAATTTTTTTATGCAGGTTTCTACTCAAAACCTGTCAACATCCATTTCAAGCCGCTCCGACCACCAAAGGTCCACCCATTCCAACCTCGAACTCCTTCACCCATCAACTACACACTCACCAAAAACCAAATCACTCGATCCATCCAACACTTCACACTGACCCAATCTTTAACCCCTTTTCAAAACTAGGGTTCATACAAAAATTTCCCAACTGCAACCAATCTAGTAATTATTATTCTTATTTCAGATTTTTCTAAGGATCTAAGATCCTTACTCAATAACTCAGAAGAATCTTGGGTCTCCTTAAACTACAGATTTTAAGCATTTTCTCCAATTCATATTTTTTTTTTCAAGAACAAACTGTAATTGAAACATACACCCTAAAAATACCAATACTTGATTTAAAAATTAAGGTACAATCAACACTATTGTCTACAGATACTCAAATACAAAATTAACTCATTTAATTTTGGTTAGGATTCACATGCAGATGCCACACTGTTTCTATCTTTACTCACTTAAGTTTAGTTAACTCAGGCAGACAATCACTTTACCAAAATAAATATTTTGATTCTAATCTAAAGTAAGCAAACAAATTTTAATTATTTTAAGACAGATGCTAACACAATTTTAAACAGATTTTGGTGGATTCCTTTAAATAGGAAGATGAATTTAGAATCACAGCAGAGCATAGACAAATATGCATACACAACATATTTACATCAGGCACACAACATGTTTTATCTCAAGCAACCTAAATTACAATTTAAAATTTTAAATGTTACTCACCTTAGAATGCAGACCTCAGTTGTTCATTTGAAATTTTGCAGAAAAATGAATATGCAGGCTTGACCCTGTTATACTTAATGTTGAATTTTATATGCAATTTGCCTAAGTTTCCTGACCCAAATGCCGACATGCAGATGTAGATGTGGTTGCTAAATCTTCACATGCATGCAGATGTTTTCATGTTTTCAAATCCATTCCAGGACTTGAAAACAGAATGCAGAAAAAAAAAACAGTGCAGGCTTGTTAAAAATGCAGATGTGCTTTTCTGCTTCCAGGTGGCATGCAGATCAATGCATATTAATGATTGAGGTAAAGGTGAGTTTGATTTTGAAGAAGAGTGGAATATACAGGTGTTTGAAGAGGTGAATCAATGCAAATTTGAACAGGGTTTAAGTATGCAGGTTTGAATTTTAGGTGTGCAGATTTGAACAGGATGTATGTATGCAGATTTTGATTAAGGATATGAAAAATGAATTTTGGTCTTCATTTGATTAAGGAAATGAAAATTCAATGTGAATGAAATAAAGGTGCAAGCTTAACTAATGTATTTTCAGATTTTAATAAAAGAAAAGAAGAATAAAAACTAAAATTAACACTTGTCCATTTTTTTACAACACTTGTCAAAAGAATGCATATGAATCTAACACTTGTTTCTCTTTTAAAAGTAATTTGTTTTTAATTTACAAACTAAAGTGTGTATTAACTTAATTATTTAGTTAACTCTGAAACAGAGCACAGATTTGCAAAATCATTTTTTTCAAATCCTCATATCAAGATCATATTCCCTATCCTGTATAATTGCAAAACAAAGCCTGCAACCTGCAATTCCATTTAAAAGAAAAATAAAAGGGTCTCTGCATTCAACATTCTGGTAATCAAAAATAAAGCATATGTCTGCATGCAAGTTTCTAACAGCAAGTTCAAGTTACAAAAGGCATGCATGCAAATTTAAATGCAAAGCAATTCAAGTTTTTATCAAAGGCCTTTCAGAAAATCTGTGCTCTGTTTCATAAAATCCCATGTGAGTAACAACTTTTCTTTAAAAATTTATAAATATAATTTGGTTGCTTGATTTTATCTGAACTAATTCTGAGATGAAATTATTCATAAAATGCATGTCTCTGTAAGAATGTATTGCTGAATGAATATGCTGTGTACTTTGTTCCAGGCTCAAGAATTAATCAAAATTCTCTTGCTATTAATTTAACTTTTGGTAAAACTTAAGTATTGGACAAATTATGTTGTTGTATCATAGTTGTTAGTTTAAGAAATCTGATCAAGATAAATCCATTTGTATTTGCTTCTGGAAATAAGAAAAACATCAGAACAACATTTAATAAGTCAAATTTCAATTGCCATGACTCCTGTATTCAGGAATCTAAATCAAATGTTTAATCCAAAATTGGATTTTTGAAACTAAAATCACTATTTTTAGTGAAGAGATTTGCTTATATTTCTAGTTCAACCAGAAAATAGAAATTTGGTAATATCTGATGAACTCAGTAGTTTGGGGGGTTGGAATTTCTTCCGGAGATGGAAGAGTGATAGGTGAGTGGAGGAAAAATAGGGGTGGAGGTGGAAGATCATCGGAGTGACGGTGATGGATCTTTTTGTTCTGTAAACCTAATTTTAATTGGCCTGGGAATTTCGATCATCACGAAATCAAGGAACGATCGAGTGCAACAATTTTTGGGGTAGTGGTAGTTTGGGAATTGGTGAAGGGTTGGACGGAGTTGCTAGGCTTGGAGCGAGGACGTGATGTATTTCAGGTTTTGGGAATGGGGGTGTGCCTGTGCTGCCAGGTTTTGAATTGGGGGTGCTAAATTTGTTGTCGTGGTGATTATGGGATTATGATGATCGATGATGGATCTGAAGGTATTGGTCGTTGTGCTCAAGGCAGAGGGGATGGCCGGTGGTGGCCAGGACCACCGTGCATATGCACGGTGCAGCGTTGTCCAGGGGATGTTTTGTTATAGGGGATGGGGTACTCGAGTTTCACTCAAGAAACTTGATTATTTGCTCGGAATAGTTAGGTTTGCGACTCGAAGTAAATAAAGGGGGAAACTCGGGTTTACCTTCTGTAATCACAGGTTTTTGAAACCTGTAGTTTTAATTTAAAAGTTTGTTTTAAAATCTAAATGCAGGGTTTTGAAACAGAATTTAAATCAAAATTTAAGGTATGAATTTCAAATGAGATTTGAATCCAGGTTTGAAATTTAATTTAAACTTTTAAACAAAATATTTAAACAACTTTAAAAAGGGTTTAAATAAATCTGAAATTAAAGATAAAACCTTAAAATTTAAGTAGAAGATTTAAACATAAGTTTAAATCTGGAAACAAGATTCAAATTTGAATCATGTTTTAAAAATGAAGGAAGTTTTTTAAATTTTGAAATGCCTAAACAGCTTTTGATATTGAATCATATTTTAAATATGATTTGTATTATAAATATGGGTTTAAATTTCCTTAAAACTTCTTTATAATATGAGAAATTATTTAGCATAAGTTTTTAGAATGTTTTTAAAACTTTGATAAAGTTAAGTTAGGTTTTCAAATTAAATTTAAATTTTAAATGTAATTTGAAAACAATTTTAAGTTAAATTATTTTACATTACTTTGTTAATGATTAAGTAATTATTAATAAGAAATGTTTTATTTTAAAATAAATCAAAGATTTAATGATTTTTAACTCATTAAATTAGTAAGATAATTTAAGTAATTTAATTAATTAATTTATTTAATAAATTAAAGATTTGAAATAAATTAATTAAGGTCAATTAAATTTGTAATTAATAGTAATTAATTTAAGTTAATTACTTAAGAAAGGTAATTAAAAGAATTAAAGAAAAGTTAATGAAGGTCATTAACTTGGGATTATTTATTAATTAATTAACATAATTAAGTTTAATAATTAATTGAATTAATTAATTTATATAATCAATTATGAACTTAATTAAGTATGATTACTTTATGGAAATAATTAAAGATATTAATTACTCATTGTAATTAATTTATTAATTGGATTAGTTTAAATTAATTAATTAAGTTTAATTAATTTAGAATAATCATTGAATGGGTTGATAAGTAATCAATGGTGGTTAATTACTTAGAGAAGTGATTAAGATAAGTAAATTACTGAAGATAATTAATTAAAGTATGGTATTTTGGGATTAATTACTTTGTGTAATTAATGTGAAGATAATTTCTTTATGAAGTGATTAATAATTAATTACTTAATGTAATTAATTTAAGCATTTATTAATTAAGTTATTTGAAATAATTAAGTGATGTAATTAATTAAGAGTGAGTAATTACTAATGAGATTGATCAAGATTGATTAATAAATATAATTAATTATTAAATGTAATTAATTTAGAAGTAATTAAGGAAGTAATTAATTAATGTAATTAATTAAGGACTAATGTAATTAATTATAATTAATTAATTAATGAAGTAATTAAAGGTTAATTACTAATTTTGTTTAAGGATAATTAATTTGTAAAATTAATTAAAGATAATTACTTGAATGTAATTAAAGGATAATTAATCAAAGGTGATTAATTAAGGTGATTAATTTGAGGATAGTTATTTAATTGATTGGTAATCAATTAAGGGTTAAGTAAGCAAGTTTTAAATGGTGAAGTAATTAATTTAATTCATTTTAAATTAATTAAAGAATAAGTAATTAATTTAATTCACTTTAAATTAATTAGAGATAGAAGTAATTAATTTAATTCATTTTAAATTAATTATAGATGGTGTGATTATAGATCTTTGCTTATGAATGGATGATATGGTTTACCCTGGATGGTTTGAATCTCAGACATGAGATAAATAGTGTTGTGTGATATGGATGCATTGGTTGCATTGTGATGATAATATAAGTTATCTATTGGTGATGATAATATAGATTATCAATTTGTGATGATTACCTGTTTATCATAATATTTTAAGTTTAAAACAATTCAATCTAATTATCCATATACACACAGATAGATAATTCATATCATCATAATAGATAATCAATAACTTGGACCTAAAAGACACGCTTTGGATTTCGACGAGACCGGGATCGGGTTTCCATATTTGGTCCGAAAACCACATCGATTCCAATTAAACGTTAAGTCGTTAATCCATGTGGAGCAAGTGAAGACTCGAGGTGTAAGGGCTATACGGCAGTATAACTCTGTTGGTGATTCCGTAATGAGTTTCACGGAATAGTGCTTATAGATTCGAGATGGTGAATCAGAGTGCAAGGGCTATGGTCGTTGACTCTGAGGGTGATTCCAATAATGAGTGCAACGAGATAGTGCCTTCGATTTCGTTCGAACCCGGAACGAACTTGTATGGATTGAATGCTTTCAGAACATCGTCAGGTGGACGATGAGCATTCTAAGATAGATGTGTTCTATAAAGGTAATCGTAGCCCCAAGCCTCATCAACCGGGAATGGCTAAAACAGGGGAGATGCAGCAAGGCTTCGTGGGTAGCCCCCACTGGAGAGCAAGATTGATCCATGTCTAGAGGTCCCTTTTTATTCGGCTGTGTGGGCGATTGATTCGTGACAACTGCCGGGCTTGTCTTGTTCGGAACTATTCAGTAAGGAATGGGTCCGGCCTTGTGTTGCAGGGGAGCGGGCATACTCCTCGGTATGGTGATCTAGGCCACGTACTGTGACGGGCGGTACCCCAGTAACCCTGCCATTGTATGGAATCCAAAATACAATAAGTGCCAACGGTTTTGATTGTATTACCCACTTTTGTGGCTAGTAGCTGGAATTTAATAATGTAACAATTTCGGCTATTTCATATTTATTTGAAAACCCTAGACACTATTATAATATCATCGGATTTCCTATCAAATGTTTTGGTTAGCGTAATGTAAAAACTTTTCCATGTTTATGTGTGGGAAGTCTTACGTGATACCCTTTTTTTTAAAAGGTTTTTGAAAGTTAAGCAACTTTAACCTGTTACTCACACCAGACCCATGTCTGACCCGAAGTTTATTTTTGTTTTTCATAAACTCTTGGTTACTCAAATTTTTACGAGTATCCAAGGGATTCAGGTTAGCTTTGACGAATTGTGGAGGAGCAAATAGAGTAGGAGGCTTCTGCATTGTAATTATATAGTAGTCCGCTGTGTTTGGTATCTCTGAGTTATTTGTGATATTGTATTGAGTTGTATAACTAGACAGGTGTTTATAACTATCTAATATGTGTTGTATTATCTGTGTAACTCTGATGGTTGTTGTATACTATATAATACTTATGTTATTAATATAATTTATTCGTTCCGCTGTTTAGATTCTGATGTGTTGTTTTCTTCTTCTTCTCTTTCTTTCTATTCTCTATCCCTTTCTTTCTTTTTAGCGATGCGACTTCCTAGCGTCTGGAAGTTGGGTCGTTACAGCCTGAACCTCTAACCATCTGGTTATCTTATGGACTAATTATGGGTTGTTTGACTTGGCATGGGAAAATGAAATCTAAGATACTTAGCAGAATCTGATTTGAGTTGTAATAACTAGACAGGTGTTTATAACTGTCTAGTATGTGTTGTATTATCTGTGTACTCTGATAGTGTTTGTAAACTATGTAAACAGTTTTTATTGTTAGGCCAAGTTGTGTAACTGTAATGACCCAACTTCCAAACTCCAGGAAATCGCATCGCTAATAAGAAAGAAAGGGATAGAGAATAGAAAGAAAGAGAATAAGAAGAAAACAACACATAAGAATCTAAACAGCGGAACGTATAAATTATATTAATAACATGAAATATTTACATAGTTTACAAACACTATCAGAGTACACAGATAATACAACGCATACTAGACCGCTATAAACGCCTGTCTAGCATTTACAACATAATACAATCCAGAGACAATACATAACACACAGCGGAATACTATATATCTAACGCAGAAGCCTCCTGCTCCATTGCTCCTCCAATATTCATCAAAGCTAACCTGAATCCCTTGGCTACTCATAAAAATTTGAGTACCTAAGAGTTTATGGAAAACAAAAATAAACTCCGGGTCAGACATGGGTCTGGTGTGTGTAACAGGTTAAAGTTGCTTAATTTTCAAAAACCTTTTGAAAAGAAAGGTATCACATAAGACTTCCCATACATAAACATGGAAAAGTTTTTACCTTACGCTAACAAAAACATTTGATAGGAAATCCGATGATATTATAATAGTGCCTAGGGTTTTCAAATAAATAAGAAATAGCCGAAATTGTTACATCTATTAAATTCCAGCTACTAGCCACAAAAGTGGGTAATACAATCAAAACCGTTGGCACTTATTGGATTTTTGATTTCATACAATGGCAGGGCTACTGGGTTACTGCCCGTCACAGTACGTGGCCTAGATCACCGTACCGAGAAGTACCCCCACTCCCCTGCAACACAAGACCGGACTCATTCCTTACTGAATAGTTCCGAACAAGACAACCCCGACAGTTGTCTCGACCAACCGCTCACACAGCCGAAATAAAAAGGGACCTCTAGACAGGGATCAATCTTGATCTCCAGTGGGAGCTACCCACGAAGCCTTGCTGCACCTCCCCTGTTTTAGCCATTCCCGGTTGATGAGGCTTGAGGCTACGATTACCTTTAGAGGACACATCTCTTAGAATGCTCATCGTCCACATGACGATGTTCTGAAAGCATTCAATCCATACAAGTTCGTTCCGGATTCGAACGAAACCGAAGGCACTATCTCGTTGCACTCATTATTGGAATCCCCCTCAGAGTCAACGACCATAGTCCTTGCACTTTGATTCACCATCTCGAATCTTTAAGCACTATTCCGTCAAACTCATTACGGAATCACCCACAGAGTTATATTGACGTATAGCCCTTACACCTCGAGTCTTCACTTGCTCCACTTGGATTAACGACCTACATTTAATTGGAATCGATGTGGTTTTCGGATTCCAAATATGGAAACCCGATCCCGGTCTCATCAAAATCCAAAGCGTGTCTTTTAGGTCCAAGTTGTTTTAAGGTTAAAACAATTAAATCTAATTATCCGTATACACACAGATAGATAATTCATATCATCATAATAGATAATCAATATTAACATAAACAGGTAATCATCACAAATTGATAATCTATATTATCATTACCAATAGATACTAATATCATCGTCACAATGCAACCAATGCATCCATATCACACAACACTATTCTCATATCTGAGATTCAAACCATTCAGGATAAACCATATCATCCATTCATAAGCAAAAATCTATAATCACACCATCTATAATTAATTTAAAATGAATTAAATTAATTACTTCCTCATTTTAAATCTTGCTTACTTAACCCTTAATTGATTACCAATCAATTAAATAATTATCCTCAAATTAATTACCTTAATTAATCACCCTTGATTAATTATCCCTTAATTACTTTCAAGTAATTATCTTTAATTAATTTTACAAATTAATTATTCTTAACCAAAATTAGTAATTAACCTTTAATTACTTCATTAATTAATTAATTATAATTAATTACATTAGTCCTTAATTAGTTACATTAATTAATTACTTCCTTAATCACTTATCATTGATTAGTTAATCCTAATTAATTAATCCTTAATTACATCATTAATCATATTAATTAATGGAATAAAATTTAAATTAATTACTTTTTAAATTAATTACATTAAGTAATTAACCTTAATTAAACCGCAATTATTGATCATTCTTGATTAATTACATTTAGTAATTAACTACCCTTAAGTACCTCCTTAATTACTTCTAAATTAATTACATTTAATAATTAATTATATTTATTAATCATCCTAGATTAATCTCATTAGTAATTAATTACTCTTAATTAATTACATCACTTAATCATTTCAAAATGACTTAATCAATTAATGCTTAATTTAATTGCACTAAGTAATTAATTATTAATCACTTTCACAAAGTAATTATCCTCATTATTATTTACACAAGGTAATTAATCCCAAAATATCATACTTCAATTAATTACTTCCAGTAATTTATTTATCTTAATTACTTCTCTAAGTAATTATTCCTAATTGATTACTTATCAACCCATCTAAAGACCATTCTAAATCAATTAAACTTAATTAATTATTTTAAACTAATCCAATTAATAAATTAATTACAAAGAGTAATTAATATCTTTAATTATTTCCATAAAGTAATCATACTTAATTAAGTTTCATAATTAATTATTTAAATTAATTAATCCAATTAATCATCAAAATTAATTACATTAATTAATTAATAAATAATTAAAAGTTAATTACCTTCATTAACTTATTAACAAATTCTTAATTACCTTTCTTAAGTAATTAACTTAAATTAGTTAATATTAATTACAAATTTAATTAACCTTAATTAGTTTATTTCAAATCTTTCATTAATTAAACAAATTAATTAATTAAATTACTTAAATTACTAATTTTAATGAAACAAAGATCATTAAATCTTAAATTTATTTTAAAAATAAAACATTTCTTATTCATGATTACTTTATCATTAATAAAGTAACTTAAAACAATTTAACTTTAAATTGTTTTCAAATTACATTTTAATTTTAAAATTTAAAAAGAAATCAGACTTAACTTAAACAAAGTTTTAAAAACATTTTAAAACCCTTTAAAAACTTATGCTAAAGATTTTCTTATTTTATAAAAGAAGTTAAAGAAATTTAAACCCCAAATTCATTTCAGAATACAAATCATATTTAAATATGTTTCAACAACCAAATTTGTTTAAACATTTAAATTTTCTTTTTAAACTTCCTTTATTTCCAAACCATTATTTCAAATTAGAATTTGATTTCAGATTTAAACTCATGTTTGAATCTCTACTTAAATTTAAAGCTTTATCCTAAATTAAAATATTTAAACTCTTTGAAGTTGTTTAAACATTTTGCATCAAATTTAAAATTTAAATTTCAAATGAGATTCACAACTGCGACGACCCGTCTTTCATTCCACAGAAAGACGTATCATCAATAAAAAAAGAAAGAGATAGAAATAGAAAGATTGAAAGAAAAGAAGCAACAATCATCAGAATCTCACAGCGGAAACGAACAAAATATAATATTACATATATCCCTTACATAGTTTTACATATCAGAGTACACAAAATAATACCACTTCATTACATCTAACATTTCATAAGAGTTTTCCCAACCCATACAACTCAAAACATAACACCAAAATGCCACTACAGCAAATATAGATAGATAGTACGTCCGGACTCCAGCTCCAGCTTCCAAAACATATGCTAATCCAAACCTAATCACTTGGCTACTCATAAAAATTTGAGTACCCAAGAGTTTATGAAAAACAAAATAAACTCCAGGTCAGACATGGGTCTGGTGTGAGTAAATCAATTAAAGTTGTTTAACTTTAAAAATCATTTGAAACAAAAGGTATCACGTAAGACTTCCCACAAATAAACACGGGTAACTTTTTACCTTACGCTAACCAAAACCTTTGATAGGAAATTCAGTAATATTATAATAGGGTCTAGGGTTTTAAAATAAAATACAGAATTAGATGGAATGCTTACATCTCACGTTCCAGCATAGTTGGGCACAATCAAATCGTACGACCCTTATTGGAGATTGATTCCATACAATGGCAGGGCTACTGGGGTACCGCCCCTCACAGTACGGGGCCTAGATCACCGTACCGAGGACCACTCCCGATCCCCTGCAACACATGGCCGGACCCATCCCTTATTGGACAGTTCCGAACAAGACAACCCCGCTGTTGTGGCCAACAACTGCCCACACAGCCGAATAAATAAGGGACTTCTAGACAGGGGTAAATCTCACTCTCAAGTGGGGGCTACCCACGAAATCTTGCTGCACCTCCCATGTTTTAGCCATTTCCGGTTGATGAGGCTTGAGGCTACGATTACCTTTATAAAGAACACATCTCTTAGAATGCTCATCGTCCACCTGACGATGATCTGAAAGCATTCAATCCATACAAGTTCGTTCCGGGTTCGAACGAAACCGAAGGCATTATTTCGTTACACTCATTTTGGAATCACCCTCAGAGTTAACGACAATAACCCTTGCACTTCAAAAACTCCATCTCGATCCTCACTTGAGATGTCACGACCTAACGTTTAACTTGGATCGATGTGGTTTTCGGAAAATCAAATTTGATTCCTGGTCCCAGTCTCATCGAAATCCAAACGTGTCTTAAAGGCCAAGTTGTTTAAAGATTTAAACAATTCAATTCAGATTTAAACATAGCATCACACAGCATTATCAACAGATAATAACCAATATCTATCACATATACAATATCTCATCACAGGATATCTCAACTATCATTCAACAGATATCAACCATATTCAGATATCAATTCAAAACTATCATCCACAAGCAAGCATAATTCATATTATAATTAATTTAATTAATTTAAATCAAATTAATTACTTAAGAATTTATCACTTAATCTTGCTTAAACAAATGTTAATTAATTAATCACAATCATTTAATTAATTAATCACCTCTTAATTTTCTCCTTATTAATTAATTACCAACCATACTCATCACAGTAATAAATCATGCAACCATGTTACTTAAATTTTTTTAACAAAAATGTTACTCACCTTAGATTTAAAGAACAGAGCACCCAGATTTTTAAGCTTTGAACCCAGGTTGAAAGAAGATGCTTTACATGCTTCAGGCTTACATGATCTGTGTGTGTGCATATCTAAGGTGAGTAACATTTTTGTTTCTGTATGTATATCTAGGAACTATCTGTATATATTTGGATGATGTGTGTGTGCATATCTGCTAATATCTTGACCTCTCTGTTTCTAGTTTAAACTCGGTTCTTATTTTAATTTAAATTCCCTATCTCATGATCTAAGCATTGTTATGAATTGTGATACAAACGAAAATTGTTTGGGAGATCATAAGTTTAAGCTTAAAATTTTAATTAGGTTAAAATAAAATTAAACTTACCCTGGAAAACCCAAAGAGGTCAGGAAGACATGAGATTTGTTCAAATCCAAATACCCTAATTCATTAATTTAGGTTTATGATCTGAAAACTGATATAATAACATGATTTTAAAAACCAAAATCATAAATTTTAAATGGGGATCGACTGTGCATTGCTTAACCCAAAATTGGGTTTTGGAGTGTTTATGTTGATTCAGATAAATTTGGGGTTCATGTTCTTGTATGATGATAGAGGGGAGATCAGGGAATCAGGGAAAAATATTTTTACAGCGATCAATTTGATTTAGAGCCAGCGGTGGACAAAATTGATCTGTAACCCTAGTTTTTGTGTACAGTTAGAAATTCAATCATTTCTTGTTCTAGGATTGATCGAGTGTTTTGAAACTCTGAGGGTTGGTTGCTGGTCCCTACAGGAGTATGTAGCCAGAATTGTAGCTTGAACTATGGTCCGGGTGATGTGAATTTGCCGTTGACAGGTGTGGTGTTTGGGTCAACACTGTGTTTCCAGGTTTATAAAAGAGGCTGGACTTGAATTTTTGGGTAAGGGAAGATTTCTGATGTTTGGTGATCAGATTGGGTTCAAGAGAGGGTTTATGGAGGGAAATGATCATCACTGATGATCGGGAAGATGCCATGGTTATGTGCATGTGCACAGTGGTTATATGGAGGAGATTTTGTTGCTGTAATATGGTGAGAAGGTGGTGCTCGGGTAATTTATATTTTTGCCCGAAGTAGGAGTAAGGATGACTCGAAGTAAAATAGCAATTGTCTCGGGTAGCTATAGATTGCAGTGTTTTGTTCCCTGTAGCTTGAAACAGTTTCAGGTTTTTGAATTTTAAAACTAAATTTAAAAATAGGCTAGGCAAGTTTAAATCTGAGTTTAAAGCAAGATTAAATGATGACTTCAAATAGATTTTGAATTTCAGATTTTGAATAACAAAATTGGAAGAAAATGAAATATTTAAAATTTAAAACCTGCACAGTTTTTATATTAGTGATTTTCAAATCTGAAATAAGAATTTAATTAAGATTTAAATTTTAAGTTAAATCTGAGTTTTAAAATCTTGAATTCAAATTACAAGTTGAATCTGAAGTTTCAAATAGAAATAGGTTATAAGTTCAAATGTTATTATCAAGTGGAATATTTTGGAATTTATAACATATGAAATGGAAATTAAGAACTTGGTTTTAAATTCTAATCTTTGAATTTTAAATCTGAAGCATGATTTTTTTAATGAGATTTGAATTTAAATGTTTCAATGTCATTTGAAATATTTAAGATGTTTTAAATTTAATTAAATATAAGCTAAAGTTAAATGATTTTTCTAAAAATTTGCTTTAAGAGGTAAGTGATTCTTTAAAATGAGAACTAAAGAGATTTTAAATAATAAAAATCTTGTTTAAGTTTAAATTTAATTTAAAATGGAATTTAAAGAAATTTAAAAGCAATTTATTTTTAATTTTTTGATAATGATAATTAAATCATTAATGAAATTAATGATTATCATTAAGTTGTTTTGAACTTAATGATTTATTAATTAATCAAGGTAATTAAGTTCATAATGAATTAATTAAATAAATAAATAATCAGGATATTAATTAAATAATTGAGGGTTATTTAATTAATTAAAAGTTTAAGTAAGTTAATTAAATTTGATTAAAGTATGACTTAGGAATTAATTTAAATAAGATTTGATTATTTAATTATTGGATTGAAATTATTAATCAAGTAATTGATAATTAATTAAGTTTTTAATTATCACTTGATTAATTTTAAAAAAAAATTAGAAACTAATTAGTGAGTTTTATAAATAAATTAAGAATTAATAGTGATTAATTCAATTAATTACTTTGGAAAAGTAATTAAAGTTTTGTTACTGGTTAATAAAGGTCATTAACTTAATATTATTTTATATTTAATTAATGTAATTAATTTTAATAATTAATTGGATTGATTAATTTAAGATAATCATTTGAATTGTTTAAGTGGATTACTTAATGAAGTAATTAAGGGAATTAATTACTGATGGTAATTAATTGAGTTTATTTTGATTTATTAAGTTAATTAATTAAGTTAATTAATTAAGTTTAATTAATTTAATTTAATCACTGGTTGATTTGAGAAATAATTACAAATGCAATTAAAAATGGAAAATTTCTTAGTGAAGTAATTAAGAAAATAAATTACTAGATGTAATTTAATCGAAGGAGTTTTGGAAATTAATTACTTAGTGTAATTAATATGTAATTTGTATGTTGAATAACTACTTAAGTAAGTAATTAATTATTAATTACTTAGTGTAATTAATTTAGGTTTTGATAAATAAGTTATTTGAGAATGATTAAGAGATGTAATTAATTTAATAATGATTAATTACTTAATGTGATTAATCAAGAATGATTAATCAACGGAGATAATTGATAATTAATTTAATGGAGTTATTTTAAATAAAATAATTAATGATGTAATTAAGGATTGATTAATTAAGAACAATTAATCAATAAAGAATTTATTAATGTAATTAATTAAGGATTAATGTAATTAATTATTATTAATTAATAAAGTAATTACTGGTTAATTACTGTACCTGGTTTGGAATAATTAATTTATGAAATTAATTAGAGATTAATTACTTGAATGTAATTAAAGGGTAATTAATCAAGAGGATTAATTAGGGCAACTTGTTAAGAGTAATTAAATAATTGATGTGAAAGCAAGATTTATATGGAGAAGTAATCAATTTAATTTATTTTAAATTAATTAGGGTAATTAATTTAATTCATTTTAAGTTAATTATAGAATGATGATTAAATAAGTCATTGCTTATGAATGATGATTGATATTTATTACCCTGAATGATTGAGATCTCAGTTATGAGATAAATGATGTTGTGTGATTTGGATGCTATGGTTGCATTTAGTTGATAATATGAATTATCTGTATGGAATGATAATATTGATTATCTATTATGATGTTGAGAATTATCTATCTGTGTGTACATAGATAATATTGAATTGAATTGTTTTAAGCTTTAAAACAACTTGGACCTAAAAGACACGCTTTGGATTTCGATGAGACCGGGATTGGGTTTCCATATTTGGATATCCGAAAACCACATCGATCCAAATTAACGGTAGGTCGTGAATCTTATGTGAAGAGTGAAGACTCGAGGTGTAAGGGCTATACGTCAGTATAACTCTGTGGGTGATTCCGTAATGAGTTGACGTAATAGTACTTATAGGTTCGAGATGAAGATTTAGAGTGCAAGGGTTATCGTCGTTAACTCTAAGGGTGATTCCAAAATGAGTGTAACGAGATAATGCCTTCGGTTTCGTTCGAACCCGGAATGAACTTGTATGGATTGAATGCTTTCAGAACATCGTCAGGTGGACGATGAGCATTCTAAGAGATGTGTTCTCTAAAGGTAATCGTAGCCTCAAGCCTCATCAACCGGGAATGGCTAAAACATGGGAGGTGCAGCAAGGCTTCGTGGGTAGCTCCCACTGGAGATCGAGATTGATCCCTATCTAGAAGTCCCTTTATATTCGGCTGTGTGGGCAGTTAGTTGCAAACAACTGTGGGGTTGTCTTGTTCGGAACTGTTCAGTAAGGAATGGTTCCAGCCTTGTGTTGCAGGGGAGTGGGAGTACTCCTCGGTACGGTGATCTAGGCCACGTACTGTGACGGGCGGTACCCCAGTAGCCCTGCCATTGTATGGAATCCATAATCCAATAAGTGCCAACGGTTTTGATTGTATTACCCACTTTTGTGGCTAATAGCTGGAATTTAATAGATGTAACAATTTCGGCTATTTCATATTTAGTTGAAAACCCTAGACACTATTATAATATCATCGGATTTCCTATCAAATGTTTTGGTTGGCGTAAGGTAAAAACTTTTCCATGTTTATGTGTGGGAAGTCTTACGTGATACCTTTCTTTTCAAAGGTTTTTAAAGTTAAGCAACCTTAACCTGTTACTCACACCAGACCCATGTCTGACCTGGAGTTTATCTTTGTTTTCTTAAACTCTTGGGTACTCAAATTTTTACGAGTAGTCAAGAGATTCAGGTTTGCTTTGACGAATAATGGAGGAGCAATGGAGCAGGAGGCTTCTGCGTTATAGGTATATAGTTCCGCTGTGTTTTCTCTGTGTTGTGTTTGTATTGAGTTGTAAATACTAGACAGGTGTTTATAACTGTCTAGTATATGTGATGTGTATGCTGTGTATCTCTGATTGGTATTGTATATTATATAAATACTTATGTTATTAATATAATTTATTCGTTCCGCTGTTGAGATTCTAGTGTTGTTTCTTCTTTCTCTTCTTTCTTTTCTTCTTCTATCCCTTTCTTTCTTAATTAATGATGCGATTTTCTGGGAGTGGAAAGTCGGGTCGTCACAGGTGGTAATCCTGCTAATTACTGGAATGTCATTAGTAATTTGGATAATTACTTTTGTAATTAATTAAGAAATTAATTAATGATTAATTATTGGTTAATTAATTTAAAAATGAGTAACTAAAGAAAGTTAATTACTAAATTTAATATTAATCAATGTGATTAATAATTAACATAATTACTAAATGTAAATAATTTTAATTAAGTAATTTATTTAAATATTAGAGATCAATAATTATTATAATTAATGATGTAATTAAGGATTGTTTGATTAAGTAATAATTAAATAAGTGATTAATTAATTGTAATTAATTAAGGATAAATATAATTAATTATAATTAATTAATAAATGAGTAATTAAATGTTAATTACTTATGATTAAGGTTAATTAACTTATGAAATTTATTTAAGACTAATTACTTATTGTAATTAGTGAATGATTAATCAAAGATGTTTAATCAAGTTGAATACTTAGGAATAATTAATTAACTGGGTTAATTAATTAAAGGATATTAAGCAGGATTTAAATGGGTAATTAATTTAATTTATTAGAGATGGTTGTAATTAATTTAATTTATTTTAAATTAATTATAATTGATGATTAAATCATTGCGTATGGATGTTATTGATTGAATGGTTGTGATCCCAGTAATGAGATGAGTCGTATCTATATGATATGAATGCTTGGTTTAAGTATGTTGGTTTGTGATGGATTATTTGGTTGTGATGATTATCTGTTTATGGATGATACAGATTATCTGTTTATGATATGAATGTGATTATCTATTGCGAGATGTAGTTTATCTATCTGTGTGAATTAGATAACAATGAAATAAGTTAATTGTTTAAACCCATAAGTACAACTTGGACTTTAAAATGGCATTTGGTTTCGGTGAGACTGGGATCGGGTTTCCATATTTGGATATCCGAAAACCACACCGATTCCAATTAAACGTTAGGTCGTTAATCCAAGTGGAGCATGTGAAGACTCGAGGTATAAGGGCTATACGTCAATATAACTCTGTGGGTGATTCCGTAACGAGTTTGACGGAATAGTACTTATAGGTTCGAGATGGAGATTTAGAGTGCAAGGGTTATCGTCGTTAACTCTGAGGGTGATTCCAATACGAGTGTAACGAGATAATGCCTTCGGTTTCGTTCGAACCCGAAACGAACTTGTATGGATTGAATGCTTTCAGAACATCATCAGGTGGACGATGAGCATTCTAAGATTGATATGTCCTATAAAGGTAATCGTAGCCTCATCAACCGGGAATGGCTAAAACAGGGGAGGTGCAGCAAGGCTTCGTGGGTAGCTCCCACTGGAGAGCAAGATTTATCCCTGTCTAGAGGTCCCTTTATATTTGGCTGTGTGGTAGTTAATGACGACCAATCTACGGGGTGGTCTTGTTCGGAACTGTTCAGTAAGGAATGGTTCCGGCTTTGTGTTGTAGGGGAGCAGGCGTACTCCTTGGTACGGTGATCTAGGCCACGTACTGTGACGGGCGGTACCCCAGTAGCCCTGCCATTGATGGAAACCCATTTTTCCCTACGAGACCCTACGGTTTTGACTGTATTACCCACTTTTGTGGCTAGTAGCTGGAATTTAATAGATGTAACAATTTTGGCTATTTCTTATTTATTTGAAAACCCTATACACTGTTATAATATCACTGGATTTCCTATCAAATGTTTTGGTTAGCGTAAGGTAAAAACTTTTCCATGTTTACGTGTGGGAAGTCTTACGTGATACCTTTTGTTTTCAAAGGATTTTTCTAAAGTTAAGCTACTTTAATCCCCGTTTACTCACACCAGACCCCTGTCTGACCTTAGTGTTTATTTTCTGTTTTATTAAACTCTTGGGTACTCATATTATGTATGAGTAGTCAAGTGATTCAGGATTGCTTTGACAAGTTCTGGAGGAGATAATGGAGCAGGAGGCTTCAGCGTGTAGATATATGTAGTGGTTCCACTGTGTTTGAGTTGTATCTGTTTTTCTCTGATGTAATTGAATTGTAATTGCTAGACAGATGTTATAACTGTCTAGTTTGTGTTGTATTAGCTGTATTACTCTGATGTATATGATACTATGTAAAGTTTTTATGTGATATAATATAATTTATTCGTTCCGCTGTGAGATTCTGATGTTGTCTGTTTCTTTCTTTTCTTTCTTTTCTCTTTTCTATACCTTTCTTTCTTCGGGTCATTACATTGTGGTAATTAATTACTTAATGAAGTAATTAAAGGTTAATTACTAATTTTGGTTATTAATTAAAGATAATTACTTGAATGTAATTAAAGGATAATTAATCAAGGGTGATTAATTAAGGTGATTAATTTGAGGATAATGATTTAATTAATTGATAATCAATTAATGGTTAAGTAAGCAAGATTTAAAATGGTGAAGTAATTAATTTAATTCATTTTAAATTAATTAAAGAATAAGTAATTAATTTAATTCACTTTAAATTAATTAGAGATAGAAGTAATTAATTTAATTCATTTTAAATTAATTACAGATGGTAATTAAGTAAATCATTGCTTATGAATGGATGATATGGTTTGACTTGAATGGTTTGAGTCTCAGACATGAGATAAATAGTGTTGTCTGTTATGCATTGGTTGCATTGTAATGATGATATGAGTTATCTATGGGTGATGATAATGTAAATTATCAATTTATGATGATTACCTGTTTATGATAATAATGATGATTATCTATTATGATGATGTGAATTATCTATCTGTATGGATAATTAAATTGAATTGTTTTAAACTTAAAACAACTTGGACCTAAAAGACACGCTTTGGATTTCGATGAGACCGGGATCGGGTTTCCATATTTGGAATCCGAAAACCACATCGATTCCAATTAAACGTTAGGTCGTTAATCCAAGTGGAGCAAGTGAAGACTCGAGGTGTAAGGGCTATACGTCAGTATAACTCTGTGGGTGATTCTGTAATGAGTTTGACAGAATAGTGCTTATAGATTCGAGATGGTGAATCAGAGTGCAAGGGATATGGTCGTTGACTCTGAGGGTGATTCCAATAATGAGTGCAACGAGATAGTGCCTTCGGTTTCGTTCGGACCCGGAACGAACTTGTATGGATTGAATGCTTTCAGAACATCGTCAGGTGGACGATGAGCATTCTAAGATTTGATGTCCTATAAAGGTAATCGTAGCCTCAAGCCTCATCAACCGGGAATGGCTAAAACAGGGGAGGTGCAGCAAGGCTTCGTGGGTAGCCCTCACTGAAGAGCAAGATTTACTCCTGTCTAGAGGTCCCTTTTATTTCGGCTGTGTGGGCGGTTGGTCGCGACAACTGTCGGGGTTGTCTTGTTCGGAATTGTTCAGTAAGGAATGGGTCCGGCCTTGTATTGCAGGGGAGCGGGCGTACTCCTCGGTACGGTGATCTAGGCCACGTACTGTGGCGGGCGGTACCCCAGTAGCCCTACCATTGTATGGAATCCAAAATCCAATAAGTGCCAACGGTTTTGATTGTATTACCCTCTTTTGTGGCTAGTAGCTGGAATTTAATAATGTAACAATTTCAGCTATTTCATATTTATTTGAAAACCCAAGACACTATTATAATATCATCGGATTTCCTATCAAATCTTTTGGTTAGCGTAAGGTAAAAACTTTTCCATGTTTATGTGTGGGAAGTCTTACGTGATACCCTTTCTTTTAAAAGGTTTTTGAAAGTTAAGCAACTTTAACTTGTTACTCACACCAGACCCATGTCTGACATGGAGTTTATTTTTGTTTTCCATAAACTCTTGGGTACTCAAATTTTTACAAGTAGCCAAGGGATTCAGGTTAGGATTCAGGTTAGCTTTGACGAATTGTGGAGGAGCAATGGAGCAGGAGGCTTCTGCGTGTAGATATATGTAGTTTTCCGCTGTGTGTTTTCTCTGAGTTGTTTCTTGTACTGATTTGAGTTTTAATAACTAAACAGGTGTTTATAACTGTCTAGTATGTGTTGTATTATCTGTGTACTCTGATAGTGTTTGTAAACTATGTAAATATTTTATGTTATTAATATAATTTATTCGTTCCGCTGTTTAGATTCTGATGTGTTGTTTCTTCTTCTTCTCTTTCTTTCTCTTTTCTATCCCTTTCTTTCTTATTAGCGATGCGACTTCCTGGAGTTTGGAAGTTGGGTCGTTATAGTGGACAACCTCCTCATCGATTCTGCTAAGTATCTTAGATTTCATTTTCCCATGACAAGTCAAACAACCCATAATTAGTCCATAAGATAACCAGATGGTTAGAGGTTCAGGCCCTCCTTCTAGCCTCAAAAATGTTAACAAGAAAACCTGAACGGGAGGCGGCTTCCATGGGTGCAAGGGTGTGAGGCGAAGGTTGGGTTAGCTTGCAGGTCAGAGTGCTTGGTTGGCTGGTTGACATGGCGGAGGATGTTAAGATCGGCGAGGTGTGAAAGAGTGCTATAGATCGTGTAAGATGGATATATGATAATACAGACTATAGTGATTATAATTATATAGTAAGTAGTGCGGAATATAAAAGAAGTATAATAAAATGACACCAGGAATTTTTATACTGGTTCGGAGCTCCGTCCTACGTCCAGTCCCAGACTCCTTTTGGAATTTCACTAAAACAATAACCCTCACTTAACCCGGAGGAACAGTTCTATACAACCCTTGAGCAGCCGTACAAGGACCTGAATAGTGGAACAGGATTTCACCTCAACAGCCGAAGAGAACTTCACACGCCTGAGCAGCAGAACAGGACTTCAACAAATACAAAATATTGTTTTACTTTTTTCTGTTCTAATAACACGGATAGTCTGTTTATAGTACAACCTTCCTATGATCTTCTCCTCGAGTATAAATATATATATTTGAAGTTTATAAAGAATGGAAAGATATAATATTGCTTTAATGCGGAATATTTGAAAGTATAGTTACAAGTAGATTCAAGAGTGTTAGATTAGAAAGATAAGAAAATTCGATAGTTTGGAATCGAGTTAGAGTATGTATTTATAGAAGTTAGAAAGCAGCAACCATTGATAAAGAGTTCCGGTTGAAGTGTTGTGTCCAAATCTTTTTGTAAAGATTTGTAACTCTTCACAAAAAGTCGTATCTTTTCAGAAAATAGTTGTTGTAGAAATTCAGCCAACTGAACCTCTAGGTCAGTCGAATAGATATTCAGATTTATTACTCGTTTATTTGTGCACCTGTGCATGTTTCACAGAAATTGACAGGTCAGTTGACTGACCTTCTCGGTCAGTTGACTGACCTGGTGATTTCTGTGCTATTTGCACAGTTTTCATAGGTTAAATATATATGTATATGATTTTAAAGAAAAAATTTGATTATATATATATTTTCTATGCTTATATGTATAAATCATTAGGAATATTATAAATAAGCTAACATGTATGTTAAACGAGGAGAGATCTTAACAAAATTGACCTACGACTCAAAATCAAGATAATATAAAAATTGATGCACCGATTTTGATGTCTTGTCTCCATGTAGTGTATATTCTCTTTTTGTCGTAGCAATCGTCAAATCTGTATGTCATAGTGATAGCTTTGTGTAATGAATCAAAACCAAGTCTCAACATTCTCCTCCTTTTGTGATTGATGACAACCTGTATATAGATATAGGTTTTGACTGTATATATAATATAAATACTTACTCCCCCTAAATCTTTGATGATCTATATCCTGCATTCTTAATGTTAGAGATAATAATTTTTCTCCTCCTTTTTGATTGATGACAACATGTAAATAGATATAGGTTTTGACTGTATATATAATATAAATACTTACTCCCCCTGAATCTTTGACGATCTATATCTCGCATTCTTAATGTTAGTGATAATAATTCTCCCCCTTTGTCATCGACAAAAAGGAATAAAGAATATAAAAGTATGATGGATAGATATATATTATGATGTAACCGAACATTCATACATTACAATATCATAAACAGGAGTCTTGAAATAATATGAAAAGGGTGGCTGTTTAATACAAGCCATAATGTTGTGAAATAAAGACTAACATTTTTATAATATGAGAAAAGTAACAACTTACTCCATTCTATGCTAACCCCTATCACTATGCGATCTTTGACCACCACTATCGCCTTCATTTCTACCATTGTCGCCACTACTTGCTTGATCATCGGAAGAGGAAGACCAAGTGAAGATGGGTTGTTTACTCGGATCACCTAGTATAGCAGTGGAAGTGCCGGATGAACACGAGATAGCTTGCTATAACTTTGTGAAAAATCCTTTAACTTTATCAATCTTTTTGTCAACTTTAGTGATATGGGAATGAAGAATTTGTTGATTTCGACATATCATGGAAATAGACTCATGTGGAGGAAGGCCTCGGATAGGAATCATAATTTCGTCTTATTGACGAATGATTGATCTTTGGCGAGTTGGACGGTGAGAAGCTTCACATTGTTGTTGTGGTTGATCTTGATGTAATTGGCATTGAGTCCATTCTTCAAAAGTAATGATAGGAGGAGGTCGAGCAATCGGTAGTTTTATTAATGATAAAGTACAAGAGTTTAAGTACCCGATGGTAGAAACCGGTGAGTCAGGTTTTGGAATCTCACATTCTTTTAGCAAGTGCATAATATACTCACCATAGTAGATGACGTTTATTCGACCATTGTTGAAGCTTAAGAACTCATCAAGAATTAACCGAAGCCAATTAACTTTGATATTTTCGAAGGTCTCATATAAGGATTTTAAGTTGTGTTTATAAACAAGTTCATAACTTCCGATTCGTGGAGTTACGGTGTTCATTAATGCACGGTGTATAATTCTAGCTTTTGGCCTTAAGGGCATGGACTTGAGTTGGTGCATGTCATCTTCTAAAAATAAATGACATATACGGTCATGAATGACCATATCACAATCAACAAATAAAACAACTACTCTTATTTTGAAGGGCTAGGTGTTATGTATCCCCGTAGTTATTTGCGATGAACATTTGATGCTTCGTTTCGATCCCATGAGTTTGGTGAGACCGGTGGTCGTGCTGGGGATGAAGTAGAAGGTCGTCGAATAGGTGAAATGGCATGTTTGTCGATTGGATTGGATGAAGCACCACAAAATTTCATAGCAATGCGTTCTATAATTCCTATTCGTCTCGATTTGATCTTTTGCTCGTAATATATTTCATGCTGAAGCATCAGTGACTCTTGTTGATAGTGATGCAAATCACTTATTTTTTATTAGTGTTTGGAGAGACGTCAAACATCATCTTCTTCCTTTTCTTTTTCTTCAGAGTATATCCGGTATGATTATAAGAGGTAGAAGGTGGTGTAGTATGATGGACTGGTGTTTTTGGTGATTCGGAAAAGGCTAGTATTTCAATAGAGTCAGTTGATTGTGAGAGGTTGACATAATAATAGTTAGTTTGTATGAAATCGGAGAATAAGTATACCTATTTATAGACTAATGTCGAGAATAAAGAGGATGAAGTGAATGGTTTGTATTGAATTTAGCTATAAAAAGTTTGTTATTTAGGAATGTTAGTTGCTATTTCGTTGGTTTTCTGCTATTATGATTTATCTATGTAAATGTAATATGTAGAAAATATATATTTATAAACGTAAGTGTTACACATAATTTAGTTTGTAGTTGTCACCATAAAATAGAGTCCCCGACCTAGATTGTAATGAAAATAATCAATAGCCCAGGTGGTTAAGACATATGGGCTATTCACAATAGGTCATAGGTTCGAGTCTTAGCATGGTCAGAAAAATGAATTTTTGTCAAAACTTTTATTTTTGAGTTTTTAGTCAAAATTTCGTATTTTATCACTTATATATCTTTAATTGACATTATACCGAGTTTTTGATGTAGTTTTATAAAAGTGTTCTCTAATAATGGTTTAGTAAAAATATTAGCTAATTGATTTTCAGATAGAATGCAGTCTAAATTTATCACATCTTTTTCTATATTGTCACATAGAAAGTGATGTCTAATATCTATGTGTTAGTTCTAGTGTAATTTACTGGATTTTTGGATAGAATTATTGCACTGGAATTATCACAGTAAATTGTTGATTTTGACAAATTGACTCCGAAATATTCAAGTGTCTGTTGCATATAGATTACTTGTGCGCAAGCTAATATTACAAAATTATATTCTTCTTCACAAAGTTGATAGTGAGACATAATTTTGTTTCTTGCTAAACAATGATAATAATGATTTACCAATGAAGTGAAATTTTCGCTTGTAGTTTTTCTATCCATTCGTGATCCTCCGAAATCAGCATCGCTATATGACACTAACTCGAATGAGTAATCTTTTGGATAGAAAAGTCCAAAATCATTAGACTTACTAAGATAACGTAATATTCGTTTTACGGCTCGTAAATGTATTTTTCGGGTTAGCTTGAAATCGTGCACATAAACGTACGCTCATCATTATATCTAGTCGACTTGCTGTTAGGTATAGTAATGATCCTATCATACTATGATATAGTTTTTGGTCTACATTCTTTCCATTTTCATCTTTATCAAGATGTGTTGTTGTGCTCATAGGTGTTGGTTTTGCAGAAGTGTTTTCCATTCTGAATCGCTTGATAAGATTATTACCGTATTTTTTTTGATTTATAAATATTCCAATTGAAACTTGTTTTAATTGAAGAACTAGAAAATACGTTAATTCTTCCATATGGGATATTTCAAATTCTCTAGTCATTATTTTAGAAAATTCTTTACATAATCTATTATTAGTTGAACCAAATATAATATCGTCTACATATATTTGAATTATCAAAATACCATTTTTAGAATGTTTTATAAATGAAGTTTGATCTACTTTTCCTATTTTGAATCTTGATTCAATTAAATAGCTTTTAAGGCGTTTATATCAAGCATATGGTGCTTGTTTTAAACCATATAATGCGTTCCTAAGTTTATAGATATGATCTGGATATTTTTCATGAACAAATAAAGGGGGTTGTTCAACAAAAATATTTTCTTTAATATAATCATTTAAAAATGAACTTTTAACATCCATTTGATAGAGTTTAAATTTATTAAAACGCCAATCAGATTCGTATTGCTTATAGTCTAGCGACTGGAGCAAACGTATCTTTGTAGTCTATTCCTTCTTCTTGGTTATAAGCTTGTGCTACTAGTCTCACTTTGTTTATAGTTATATTTCATAATTCGTCTGGTTCATTTTTATAAACCCATTTATTTCCTATAATAGTCTGATCCTTTGGTCTGGGTACTAGTTCCCAAACTTCATTTCGTTCAAACAGATTTAGTTCTTCTTGCATAACAATATTCCAATTTTCATCTAACGATACTTCCTTTGTGTTCTTAGGTTTTATAGTAGAAGGAGAAGCTACCATCACCCATTAAATTTACTTGATTTCTAGTTCGAACATTTGAATTTATTTCTCCAATTATATTTTCTATAGGATGATTTCGTAAGATTCTTCGAGGAGATCTTATTGTATTAGTATTTTCTAAATTATTAACAATGTTTTCATCTTCTCTAGAATTATAAATAATGTCTTTATCTTCTCTTAAATTTTTTATCATATTCGTGTTATTACTAAGTAAATCATCGTCATCATTTGTTTTTGCAATAAGCTTAAGATTTTTCATCAAAAGATATATGGAGGGTCTCTTCAATAATTTTAGTTCGTTTATTGAAAATTCGATAAGCTTTGCTTCGATTCGAATACCAAAGGAATATATCTTCATCGCATTTTGAATCGAATTTGCCAAGCTAACCTTTGGTATTTAGTACAAATATTTTGATCCAAGTATTTTAAAATAAGACATGTTTGGTTTTCTACCATTAAAAGTTCATAAGGTGTATTCTTAGTGAGGGGTCTAATAGAAACACGAGTCAATACATAACAGGCAGTTTCAACGGCTTCTGTCCAGAAACGTTTTGGTAGTGTGCTTTAGTTTAATACGGCTCTTGTACATTCTTGTAGAGTCTGATTCTTTCGCTCTACAACTCCATTTTGTTGTGTATTTCTAGAAAGCAAAAGGTTATGAAATATTCCTTTCTTTTTACAATAATTATCAAATAGTTCGTTTTCAAATTCATCTCCGTGATCATTTCTGATATTTTTAATTTTAGTACCTTTTAAATTTTGAATTCATTTAACAAATGTTTTGAAATTTTCAAAAGCATCACTTTTATGTTTCATAAAGATAGTCCACGTATATATAGAAAAATCATTAACTACACAAATACGTATTTATTGTGATTTATGGATTGAAATTGAGTAGGTCCAAATAAATCTATATGAAGTAATTCAATTGGTTGTAATGTCGAAATGACTTTCTTAGATTAAATGAAGATTTAGTTAATTTACATAATTGACATGCGTCACATATATTATTAATTTTAAAACTCATCTTTGGTAATCCTTTTACGAGATTATTTATAGAAATTTTATTTATAGTTTTGAAATTGATACGACAGAATCGTTTGCGCCATATCCAGGGATCATTTTATATGGCTATTAAACACATGTATGGGTTATGATTAACTTTCATATTCAAAAGGTAAATGTTTTTATCTCTATTTCCTTCGAAAATAAGATTCTGATTTTGATCGAAGATACTGCATTTATTTTCAAAAAAAAGATATTTTTAAAACCTTTATTGCATAATTGACTTATACTTAATAGATTATGTTTTAGATTCTTAACTAATAAAATGTTTGTAATGAGAGGTAAATTAGATGTACCATAATTGCTCACATCGCATTTGCCGATGATATAGCCCTTGAAATTATCTCCAAAAGTGCAGAACCTCGTGTGAGTATGTAATGTTTGTCAGCATATCTTTGTCTCCTGTTATGTGTTTTGAGCAACCACTGTCGAGTATCCATTTTCCTCTCTTCTTGGGTAGGACCTAAAAAAAATATGAGATAAAATTGGTACCCACCTTTTTAATAGGGTCCTAATAGTTAGATCTTAGGAAATCAAACCCAAGTTGGTTTAGTATCCATTTTATAGATATAATTCTTATTATTATGAATGTTTTCTATGAATGATCTAATATATTTATTCCTTATTAACTTGTTATTAGTTTCAGGAACTAGTATATTTATAATTTTAGAAGCTAATCATTTCGAGGATATGGGTGTTTTATTGTATTTAACATTGTTTAAATTACTAGATTGTGAATTCTTTACTTTCTTCTTTTAACTTAAACTATTTTTATTGTTAACAGGTTGTGAATTTCCAATAATTCTAGATAAGTTTTCTCTTTCTTTATTAAAATTTGAAACGTTTTTAGTGATTCCTTCTAGTTTGGTCTTTAGATTTGAATTTTCTTGTTCTACCATTTTAATATTAGGTTTTAAATCATGATTTTCAGAAACAAGAACATCATTCTTTTCTTTTTTAGTCTCAATTTCTTGACTCAATAATATCGGTTGAGAATTAAAATTTGAAAGCGATTCTTGAGTTTTCTCATTTCTTCTTCTAATATTTTCTTCTCGTCTTTAAGCATATCTCTTTCGAATTGTTCCTTGTTCTGATTTTCAATAGCCCCTTTATATTTTCTTTTGAGAGTTTTTAAAGTATCTAACAGTTTCGAGGTTATTTCTATCATATCATCAAAAGTTAAATCACTAACCTCATTATATTTGGCCATAAAGCATACGTTGGCTTGTTCATCATCGCTGTCACTCTCATTTTCAAAAGAGGAAGAAGAGTCTGAATCATCCCATGTAACTGAGAAAGTTTCCTTCTGAATTTGTCCTTCCTTTTATTGTGATATTCTTTCTTTTGATTCGGACAGTCCTTCTGTAAATGCCCCTTTTTTTGTGACAGTTAAAGCACTTCAGAACTGATGAAGATGGTGGTTTATTGCTGTTTGAACTTCTCTTGCATTCTTTCTATTTTCTTTCCTATACTTCAAGAATTTCTTGAAGTTTATGGCAAAAAAGGCTAGATAATCTTTGTCTGAATCTGATTCTTCTTGTTCTGCATGGAATGCTATATTCTTTTTATCTTGAGCATGAACTCGTTTAGCATGAAAATTCACTTCATAAGACATTATATTACCTATTAACTCTTCCGGAGTTATTTTGGAAATATCATTCGCTTCTTCAATAACGAGAACTTTTCTTTCCCATTCTTCCGTTAAAGAGTTAAGAATTTTGGATATAATATCAAAATCTGAATATTTTTCTCCTAGTCCTGCTAATGAATGGTAGATATCTTGAAATCTTGAATATATATCATTTATAGATTCATTTTCTTTCATCCTAAAGTTTTGAAAACGGCTTTTGAACATGGATATTTTAGTTTGTTTGACCTTGTTAGTTCCTTCGTGTGTAACTTTGAGTGTACGCCATATATCATATGCAGTATTGCACATGCTAACATGGTTAAACTCATTTTTATCTAAGGCATAAAACAACATATTCATGGCTTTTGCATTTGCTGTGGAATCTATTTTTTGTGTATTTGTCCAAGTAGAATACTCTTCAGTAGGAATAATATATTCTATCTGTGTAACGACCCGCTATTTTGGACTATTCGCATCCGCACTTGTCGGACTTGAATAATTCAAAATACCGAATTGTTAATTTTAATTTGGCAAAACTTAGATATACAGTAAATAAATAATCACAGAATCACAGACACAGAGTAATAATATGCAGCGGAAGTAAAAGAGATAGTAGTTCATGAAGCTACTATGTAAATATATAAGATACATCAGAATTTACAACAGAAGAGCAATACAATACATCAGGTACAAATCCGAGTACAACACTAGAATCTTCGAATACTGAAAGCAGAAACGATGGCTGGATCTTCAAGCAAAGCTCCAACTCCAAAGGCGAGTCTCGAATACTGGTACACTCAGTCTGACCCGAGCGTAAAGCAAAACACAAAACACTCGAGTCAGGATTAATATTCTCATATCAATAAATCCAACTCAAGTGAAATAGCAATCGAAATACAAGTAACTCAAAGGATGTTGGAATCACCATCCTCTAAGGATCCGTTAAACTATCTACTATGTAGTAGTATACGCTAAATAGATAATGTCTATCAGTAACATAAAGTATCAAAATAGTGTTAAGGCGTTACCATTATCCCCCTTAACACATTTTATATAAATGTCATAGTCTATACAGCACTGTAAACTCCACTGTAAACTAGTGGGATATCAGGGAGTACTCCATAGGTATAACACAAAACAAATTCGTAGTGGTCACGTATATAGGGATTCAAGTATGACAAGGCACATGAGGCAATACCCAAGGTAGTGAAACTACCGTTTGCCTGATCCGGACTGGTGAGAACGCATCGCCGCAGCGATCGCAACACCGCGAAACAACACTCCTGAAATTCCGAGGGTGCACCAATCAATAACAAGTAATGAGTAGTATTCGAAGAAGTGTGTTCGCTCGAGGTGGCTAACCCCATTTGGCCCGGCACGGCTTCTGATTTTTGTCATTTCCAATTTGACACAAGTGTCAAGGCTATCCATTATCGTTCTCTTTCTTCAGTCATCACGTACATAATTCCAACCACTTCATTCTGGATCATCACTCCGCGTATAGTTATTAAAGTGGTTTTCGGTTTAGATAGAGAGTATATCCATAACCGATTCCGGACTCTTTAATAACTTTCGTAATTATTACACCAATTGGTCGTTTAATATATTTAAAAACCAAATCAATTTCAATTAGAATTTGTAAATCAACATTTCGTTTGTCTTCCTAAATCAATTTCTAAAATTTACGTTCAAACTTCCAAATTTCCATTTCACCATATTATAATTCGATTTCAACTTTTTTTTTAAAACAATTCAAATATTGATTCAAGTTCGTATATAAGTTTCATTCCAAAATCATTTAAAATGGTTTAATTTTCATTCAAATCAATTTTAATTCATTTGTCAATTTCATTCGATATTCGCTAAGTAAATTTATCCTTCAAACAACTTCTATTTAAATTTCAATTCATTTAAATCAATTACCTACGTTCAACTTCATTATATCAAAACTTCAAATTGAAATAAAATAAACTCGTCAAATCAATTCTTTAAATTACACTTCTTACGTTGATTTCAATAAATCTCATTTTATTTCTTGTTAAAGAAATTCAACTTCAATTATTTATTTACTTAGTTTCAAATTTCAAAACTCAATCAATAAAGGACTGAATTTCACATATTCAATAAGTTCAATTCCCCTTATTAACTTGCTTAAATAATTTCCAAAACTTAATTGATACCAATTTCATTTATTAGCGAAGTTCAAATTCACTTAATCAAAAATTCAATTTCTCTTATCGAAGAATTCAATTTTTATTCAATTATCAAATAATTCAATTTTTCAATTATTAAATAATTTCAATCTTAATTATTAATAATTTCAAAAATAAGAATTACAAATTTGATTATCAATTCAAACTTAATTATTAAATCATTTCCACTTAATTACGAATTCAAACTTAATTATCGAATCATTTCAACTTAATTATAAATTCAACTTAATAATTTCAAACTTAACTATAATTCCAACTTAATTATAATTTCGAATTTAATTACTAAATGATTTCAAACTTAATAATTTCAAAACTCAATTATTACAAATTTCAATTTACTTATTAATAATTCCAAATTTAATTATTAAATAATTAAATTTCAAACAACGTTCTTTCATCAATTTCTACGTTAATATTGTTTCAGATTTCAATCTTTACATTTTCCTTTCAAAAATTCAAATTCTAACCTTATTTCAAAACTTATTCTTTATTCGAATAAAATCATTATTTTATTTTTAAATCAAATTATTGACCAATCGGATTTTTATTTAATTTTCTATCTTAAGTCAAGTTCATTTGGGTATTTATCATTTCAACCCGATTCCAATTTCAATTCAAAAATACAAACATAACAAAGGGAACTTGCAGTGTGATAACTGGGATGGTGTCAAAGTAAATAAACAAGCAATGACAAAATCAAACACAATCAAATAATCAATTCAAATAATCCCGAAATAATCGTATTAATTCACATTGTTGTTTGTACGAATTAATATAATTATTTCTAGAATTTACACTATCATTTCATGTAGATTAAAGATTATTACATTACGGTTTTTTTCCCACTTGTCGTTCAATTTCAATTTCAAATTTAATACTACAACAATTAATCCAATATACGTTCAAAGGTTCAAAGTGTAATTTATCAAATTCTACGTGTCAATCAACTTAACAATCTAAAAGGGGTCATATTATTCAAATTAACTAATCAAATTCAACACATATGTCGATTCAAATTTTTAAACTATCCTACGTCAAATTCAATTGCATAATATTTATCACTTTATACATTACAATTTAACATCCAATATAAACAACAAACAATCAAACAATTATCAACCAAACTGTATTATCGTCGCATAAATAATTAACAGATAATGGTGTCAGATGTCATAGGTGAACAAATACATAAATGACAGTGCAACAAATAACAGCAGCATATTTCAATTTGTCGTTCCAATTGAAATCAAATTTAATAAATAAAAGAACATTAATCGTGAGTGATTGCTCACCTTTCGAGGCTAGAGGATGGACAACGAAATCGAGTTACGAAATCCAGGGACGAATTCCAAAACAAGCTAGATTGTACGAATTTGACGATCGAAGCTGATGACAAAGAATTTACGAAATCGAATTAGAACCCGATTGATGTCGGTAAATTGGTATAACTGAACTGATGTACACTATATATATAAAGTCATATTTTAACTTCCGACGTATATTAAGTCAAATATGAATACGTTTCAAAATCCGTTGTTCTAAATTAACACTCAAATATTGAAGTCAAACATATATCTGAAATGATAAATTTTGAATCCATACATTTACTTAACAGTTTAACATATTATATACGCATGAAACCAACTATCAACCCAAAATTTAAGACCGATATATATATAGGTACATAAACACTATAAGTTTTATTTAAAACAATACTTATATATAGTACTCTTGACCCAATGCAGTACAATAAATTATTGTAAATAATATATATGTGGTGATAGGCTTATGCTCTTTAGAAAATATATAAATAGATATATAAAATAGGCTACTAATGTTTATTTATATATATTCAAGCTTCCAGTTAATCTATGTATTGTAAAATGGTATCTGAGTGAATCAAGATAACATATATAATATAACCTCACTATAGATTATGTACAAAGTTTGTATAAAATAAAGTGACAGGTGGAACGCAAAGAAACCAAGCTTGAGCTATACCATATTAACGCAAAGGTGGAACGACCTGCGTCTGATACATAAGTAAAATTTGAACAACCTATATAAATACTTGCTCTATCTATGGACCCAACGTTATTATAAAATTTAAGTAAGCTTTCTTTATAAAGTTTATATATATACTTAACAGATCAAACAAGACTGGAAGCACATGAATGTAGCTCAAACCTATAAAGTAATAAACTCACCCATTATATATGTGTATAACAGTATTTTAGACAAGGATAGTATACATAAATGTAACTGTCATTTATAAATAAAACAAAAAGCAAAAGAAAAAACAATAAAAAAAACAAAATCACAAGTCATATATGCTTATATATTTATAAACTGACAGTATAAACCCATAGATGTAACAAAATCAATTACTCTCCAACATATACAAAACTTTTAATAAAATATGTAAGCAAAAGAGATCGTAGTATACCCGACTTGTGGAGGGCGGTGATAGGCCGCGACGGTGATGGATGACGTGGGGAAAGGAAGGAAGGTCGCGCGAGTGTTGCGGGATCGTGTGCAAGCATGGGAAATGGGTGATTGCTTCGGCACTCAGGGGCAAGGTCGGCAGAGGCGGCGTAGGTTCTGGGTTCAGGCGGTGTCGATCATGGTGAGGCGATAGAGCTTCGCAAGTGGTGTGATGGGCCACAGGCTAGGAAGAAACATGGTTGCTTTGGAGTGCAGAGGTAGGCGATGCGGTATTGACAGTGTGGTCAGGGTAGCAGGCCGAGTAGATGCAGGGAGTTAGAGGGGAAATGGAGCGGAGGTGGAAGGCGGTGGCTGGTCCTGTGCGTGGAGATGGTGACGCGTGAAAGGGTGGAGGAGCTAGGGGATGCATGCGTAGAGGAGGAAAGTTGGCTTGGAGGGAGAGGTTAATTTTTTAGAGCTTACTGTAAATTGTATGCAGAAGAAAGAAATAAAGGAGGAATAAGGAAAGAAGAAACGAGCGAGTCATAAAGTAGAATAGCAAAATAAATTTTAGGTTGGGAATAGAGGAAGTTGAGCACCAGAATTTAGGAATTAATAAAAGCAAACGGCTGTTTATTTTTCTCTTCACCCGTTGGAAATTTTAGTGGACACATAAATCAAAATCAAACGTTAAAACGGATATCGATATATTGGATCATTACGTAGTTTCACTGCGTACCGGGCTTCAAAACACAGGTCTGAATATACCACAGAGATCAGCATGGTGAGACGGTCAAAACGGTATACAGATATTGGTGATTTGATTGAATTATAAAAATTCGAAATTTTCAACTAGCGGAAAATGCATAAAAATCGCAGAAAAATAAGATCGACGGAGCTAAAGATGTCCGAATTTTGAAAAACGACAAACTGACATCTTGCTAAGAAGATGTTTTAGAATTTTTCTATGTAAAAATATTTTGGTTTTGAAAACGTTTTATTTTTATCGCTTTTTAACTGATTAAATTGAAATAAATTTACGCACGAAATAAACTTTCATATTTTCGGACGAAAATTTACCAGTTTTTATGTTTAACTAGACGCATTCCAAATATCAAATTTATATTTCAAAATTTTATCGTTTAAAATTTCATAAAATTTCAATTAATAACGTTATTAAAACCGGTTAAATTTACGGGTCGTTACATTCTCCCCCACTCAAAACTTTCCGTCCCCGAAAAGGAAGGAAGTAGGAGAATAGAAACAATCAAAAGAGAATAAACTTGAATTACATTATAAATAATTAATTTAAACCATATGAATTTCAATTTAAATAAATTTATATTCAACAATTTGTTTTTAAATTCAAGATTTTTATTAAATTGATTTGATTTCACATTTATGAACGTTAAGTACAAAGGTTTCTTCAAATGAAATTCAATTTATACTCAATTTACTCAAGATACCCCCTTAAGTTGATTTAATTCAGTTTATTAACTTCCAAAACAAATTTTCTTCTATTAATCACAACTATTATACAATTAACTTATTATTCTATTTATCTCCATAAACATTTTATAGTTAAAATTTAAGTGAATAACATTTATCATACAAACTCATATTTTACTTATAAAGACAATTTATATTATATATTACCAAATTTCTTAAATTAACAATTTCAAAGATCATAAATAGTAATTTATTATAATCATACTCTGTTCGAAAAATTTGATTCTTTTTAATTTCAAATTATTATTAAATTTATTCTACTCGATATATCTTATCACATATATTCTGTATATTTACCTTTATTATAACTACTCAAATTTTATTGATAAATTCCTTTAACTTTATTTTATACTGTATAATATCCAATTACATAGTTAACTTTTGAAATTTAGGTAAGTTATTTATAAAATGCAATTGAGCATTGTACAAGTGAAATTTCTAATTTAATTATTCAGGCTTAAATTTTTATTCAAAATTCTGATTTCATTTTATAATTGAAATTATCCTTTATCATAAATTTAAGAATTTCAGTTTCGGGTAACTTCAAATTTATTTAGAGGTAAATAATATATATATATATATAATATCAAATCGGATTTAAATCATATATCGATATATATATTACAAATCAAATAATACTTTAAGAAATTCAACTCGATTTATTTTCAAAGCAAACCGTAGCAAAGCTACAGAATAGTCTCTCCACTTCGAAACTCGAAAATGAATGTCGATGATGCGGCCGTCATTACCGAAATTATTTTCCAGCGACAAAGAGAAGAGCACTGATTTAAACATTTAAAATTCCTTGAAAATGGTTTCTATTTGAAAATATTTTAAATAATATATGTTTAAACCTTAAAAACCAAAATTCGAAACCACCGAAAATTGAATTCTCAAATTCTAATTTAAATCATTTCAAATTCCAAATCAAATTATAACCAAATTTTATAAATTCATTTATTTATATTATGAAATAGTCAATGGTTTATAAAACAATACATGAAAATTAAATATTATCATTTCGGACAACAAAATCATTAACATATAATTTAGGAAAAAAAAAATATTCCTATATATAATATAATCGTTCAAAATTATTTTAAATTCCAAATTGGAAAACAATATTGTGCCAATTTGCTCTGTTCAAGTGTTTTGAAAATCCTATCGATATCGTTGATCAGACGAATCAATCGAAAATCCAAATCAAAATCAACAACTCAAACAACTCAATATATATAAAACATTTTAAATATTAATTTACAAATACGCTTCCTCGCTCGACGATATAGGAATGGATTTTCAAAACAAGGGCAGAGATTCAAATTTGATGGGCTCAAATTAAAGGGAATACTGATTCGAATACAAGTTCGAAAGAAAAGATAAGATGATTTAATTAACAAAACTGGAAGATTGATAAGCTTATTTAACTCACGAGCAACCCTCCGGGTCAACCGTGACTTCAAGAATAAGATCGATGCAGAATTTTAGACAGATCTACATTCGATCTCAATAAATAAAATTCAGGTATAGCAAGGAATATGTAGCATCGTAAACCGAGGATACGAATCTCCGGTAAATCGATGTCTATTGTAAAGGAGTTTCACCCCTTTATAAGTCAATTCGAAGTTTGGCGAGACCGCCGATTCATTATAAAGATTATTCGAAGTGGAGTTATGGGATGCTCCAGAATCGAAAGAAGACGAGTAGTGGGGGACAAGAATGAATTTCGGAACCGAGGGGACGTTCCAAAATTCAAGGGAATTGAGTCAAAAGGAAGAGATTGAAACTCGAGTGGGAGTGATTCTGTAAACACATTTACCATATATGCTAAGTTCTGCCTAGAGCTACCAAAAGCTCTGATACCAACTGTAACGACCCGCTATTTTGGACTATTCGCATCCGCACTTATCGGACTTGAATAATTCAAAATACCGAATTGTTAATTTTAATTTAGCAAAACTCAGATATACAGTAAATAAATAATCACAGAATCACAGACACAGAGTAATAATATGCAGTGGAAGTAAAAGAGATAGTAGTTCATGAAGCTACTATGTAAATATATAAGATACATCAGAATTTACAACAGAAGAGCAATACAATACATCAGGTACAAATCCGAGTACAACACTAGAATCTTCGAATACTGAAAGCAGAAACGATGGCTGGATCTTCAAGCAAAGCTCCAACTCCAAAGGCGAGTCTCGAATACTGGTACACTCAGTCTGACCCAAGCGTAAAGCAAAACACAAAACACTCGAGTCAGGATTAATATTCTAGTATCAATAAATCCAAGTCAAGTGAAATAGCAATCGAAATACAAGTAACTCAAAGGATGTTGGAATCACCATCCTCTAAGGATCCGTTAAACTATCTACTATGTAGTAATGTACGCTAAATAGATAATGTCTATCAGTAACATAAAGTATCAAAATAGTGTTAAGGCATTACCATTATCCCCCTTAACACATTTTATATAAATGTCATAGTCTATACAGCACTGTAAACTCCACCGTAAACTAGTGGGATATCAAGGAGTACTCCATAGGTATAACACAAAACAAATTCGTAGTGGGCGCGTATATAGGGATACAAGTATGACAAGGCACATGAGGCAATACCCAAGGTAGTGAAACTACCGTTTGCCTGATCCGGACTGGTGAGAACGCATCGCCGCAGCGATCGCAACATCGCGAAACAACACTCCTGAAATTCCGAGGGTGCACCAATCAATAACAAGTAATGAGTAGTATTCGAAGAAGTGTGTTCGCTCGAGGTGGCTAACCCCATTTGGCCCGGCACGGCTCCTGATTTTTGTCATTTCCAATTTGACACAAGTGTCAAGGCTATCCATTATTGTTCACTTTCTTCAGTCATCACGTACATAATTCCAACCACTTCATTCTGGATCATCACTCCGCGTATAGTTATTAAAGTGGTTTTCAGTTTAGATAGAGAGTATATCCATAACCGATTCCGGTCTCTTTAATAACTTTCGTAATTATTACACCGATTGGTCGTTTAATATATTTAGAAACCAAATCAATTTCAATTAGAATTTGTAAATCAACATTTCGTTTGTCTTCCTAAATCAATTTCTAAAATTTACGTTCAAACTTCCAAATTTCCATTTCACCATATTATAATTCGATTTCAACTTTTTTTTTAAACAATTCAAATATTGATTCAAGTTCGTATATAAGTTTCATTCCGAAATCATTTAAAATGGTTTAATTTTCATTCAAATCAATTTTAATTCATTTGTCAATTTCATTCGATATTCGCTAAGTAAATTTATCCTTCAAACAACTTCTATTTAAATTTCAATTCATTTAAATCAATTACCTACGTTCAACTTCATTATATCAAAACTTCAAATTGAAATAAAATAAACTCTTCAAATCAATTCTTTAAATTACAATTCTTACGTTGATTTCAATAAATCTCATTTTATTTCTTGTTAAAGAAATTCAACTTCAATTATTTATTTACTTAGTTCAAATTTCAAAACTCAATCAATAAGGGACTGAATTTCACATATTCAATAAGTTCAATTCCCCTTATTAACTTGCTTAAATAATTTCCAAAATTTAATTGATACCAATTTCATTTATTAGCGAAGTTCAAATTCACTTATCAAAAATTCAATTTCTTTTATCGAAGAATTCAATTTTTATTCAATTATCAAATAATTCAAATTTTCAATTATTAAATAATTTCAATCTTAATTATTAATAATTTCAAAAATAAGAATTACAAATTTGATTATCAATTCAAACTTAATAATTAAATCATTTCCACTTAATTACGAATTCAAACTTAATTATCGAATCATTTCAACTTAATTATAAATTCAACTTAATAATTTCAAACTTAATTATAATTCCAACTTAATTATAATTTCGAATTTAATTATTAAATGATTTCAAACTTAATAATTTCAAAACTCAATTATTACAAATTTCAATTTACTTATTAATAATTCCAAATTTAATTATTAAATAATTAAATTTCAAACAACGTTCTTTCATCAATTTCTACGTTAATATTGTTTCAGATTTCAATCTTTACATTTTCCTTTCAAAAATTCAAATTCTAACCTTATTTCAAAACTTAGTCTTTATTCGAATAAAATCATTATTTTATTTTTAAATCAAATTATTGACCAATCGGATTTTTATTTAATTTTCTATCTTAAGTCAAGTTCATTTGGGTATTTATCATTTCAACCCGATTCCAATTTCAATTCAAAAATACAAACATAACAAAGGGAACTTGCAGTGTGATAACTGGGATGGTGTCAAAGTAAATAAACAAGCAATGACAAAATCAAACACAATCAAATAATCAATTCAAATAATCCCGAAATAATCGTATTAATTCGCATTGTTGTTTGTACGAATTAATATAATTATTTCTAGAATCTACACTATCATTTCATGTAGATTAAAGATTATTACATTACGGTTTTTTTTCCCACTTGTCGTTCAATTTCAATTTGAAATTTAATACTACAACAATTAGTCCAATATACGTTCAAAGGTTCAAAGTGTAATTTATCAAATTCTACGTGTCAATCAACTTAACAATCTAAAAGGGGTCATATTATTAAAATTAACTAATCAAATTCAACACATATGTCGATTCAAATTTTTAAACTATCCTACGTCAAATTCAATTGCATAATATTTATCACCTTATACATTACAATTTAACATCCAATATAAACAACAAACAATCAAACAATTATCAACCAAACTGTATTATCGTCGCATAAATAATTAACAGATAATGGTGTCAGATGTCATAGGTGAACAGATACATAAATGACAGTGCAACAAATAACAGTAGCATATTTCAATTTGTCGTTCCAATTGAAATCAAATTTAATAAATAAAAAAACATTAATCGTGAGTTATTGCTCACCTTTCGAGGCTAGAGGATGGACAACGAAATCGAGTTACGAAATCCAGGGACGAATTCCAAAACAAGCTAGATTGTACGAATTTGACGATCGAAGCTGATGACAAAGAATTTACGAAATCGAATTAGAACCCGATTGATGTCGGTAAATTGGTATAATTGAACTGATGTACACTATATATATATAAAGTCATATTTTAACTTCCGACGTATATTAAGTCAAATATGAATACGTTTCAAAATCCGTTGTTCTAAATTAACACTCAAATATTGAAGTCAAACATATATCTGAAATGATAAATTTTGAATCCATACATTTACTTAACAGTTTAACATATTATATACGCATGAAATCAACTATCAACCCAAAATTTAAGACCGATATATATATAGGTACATAAACACTATAAGTTATATTTAAAACAATACTTATATATAGTACTCTTGACCCAATGCAGTACAATAAATTATTGTAAATAATATATATGTGGTGATAGGCTTATGCTCTTCAGAAAATATATAAATAGATATATAAAATAGGCTACCAATGTTTATTTATATATATTCAAGCTTTCAGTTAATCTATGTATTGTAAAATGGTATCTGAGTGAATCAAGATAACATATATAATATAACCTCACTATAGATTATGTACAAAGTTTGTATAAAATAAAGTGACAGGTGGAACGCAAAAAAACCAAGCTTGAGCTATACCATATTAACGCAAAGGTGGAACGACTTGCGTCTGATACATAAGTAAAATTTGAACAACCTATATAAATACTTGCTCTATCTATGGATCCAACGTTATTATAAAATTTAAGTAAGCTTTCTTTATAAAGTTTATATATATACTTAACATATCAAACAAGACTGGAAGCACATGAATGTAGCTCAAACCTATAAAGTAATAAACTCACCCATTATATATGTGTATAACAGTATTTTAGACAAGAATAGTATACATAAATGTAACTGTCATTTATAAATAAAACAAAATCACAAGTCATATATGCTTATATATTTATAAACTGACAGTATAACCCATAGATGTAACAAAATCAATTACTCTCCAACATATACAAAACTTTTAATAAAATATGTAAGCAAAAGAGATCGTAGTATACCCGACTTGTGGAGGGCGGTGATAGGCCGCGACGGTGATGGATGACGTGGGGAAAGGAAGGAAGGTCGCGCGAGTGTTGCGGGATCGTGTGCAAGCATGGGAAAAGGGTGATTGCTTCGGCACTCAGGGGAAAGGTCGGCAGAGGCGGCGTAGGTTCTGGGTTCAGGCGGTGTCGATCATGGTGAGGCGATAGAGCTTCGCAAGTGGTGTGATGGGCCATAGGCTAGGAAGAAACATGGTTGCTTTGGAGTGCAGAGGTAGGCGATGCGGTATTGACAGTGTGGTCAGGGTAGCAGGCCGAGTAGATGCAGCGAGTTAGAGGGGAAATGGTGCGGAGGTGGAAGGCGGTGGCTGGTCCTGTGCGTGGAGATGGTGACGCGTGAAAAGGTGGAGGAGCTAGGAGATGCATGCGTAGAGGAGGAAAGTTGGCTTGGAGGGAGAGGTTATTTTTTTGGAGCTTACTATAAATTTTATGCAGAAGAAAGAAATAAAGGAGGAATAAGGAAAGAAGAAACGAGCGAGTCATAAAGTAGAATAGCAAAATAAATTTTAGGTTGGGAATAGAGGAAGTTGAGCACCAGAATTTAGGAATTAATAAAAGCAAATGGCTGTTTATTTTTCTCTTCACCCGTTGGAAATTTTAGTGGACACATAAATCAAAATCAAACGTTAAAACGGATACCGATATATTGGATCATTACGCAGTTTCACTGCGTACCGGGCTTCAAAATACAGGTCTGAATATACCGCAGAGATCAGCATGGTGAGACGGTCAAAACGGTATACAGATATTGGTGATTTGATTGAATTATAAAAATTCGAAATTTTCAACTAGCGGAAAATGCATAAAAATCGCAGAAAAATAAGATCGACGGAGCTAAAGATGTCCGAATTTTGATAAACAACAAACTGACATCTTGCTCAGAAGATGCTTTAGAATTTTTCTATGTAAAAATATTTTGGTTTTGAAAACGTTTTATTTTCATTGCTTTTTAACTGATTAAATTGAAATAAATTTACGCACGAAATAAACTTTCATATTTTCGGACGAAAATTTATCAGTTGTTATGTTTAACTAACGCATTCCAAATATCAAATTTATATTTCAAAATTTTATCGTTTAAAATTTCATAAAATTTCAATTAATAACGTTATTAAAACCGGTTAAATTTATGGGTCGTTAAAATCTGAGTTATATTCAATGAACCAAAACTATGTGCTTGCATATATATTCTCATTCATGTGGCCCAATAGTTATAATTCACGCCATTAAATAGTGATGGACGTGTAGTGGATTGTCCGTTAATGAAGCTAGTGTTAATGCTAGTGCTAGTGTTAGTACCATATTATTAGTTGATCAGATAACTGTGTTAGGTTATATGATGACCTTACTCTGATACCAATTGAAAGTGTGCTATGGACTGTGTAATATGGATATATGATAATACAGACTATAATGATGATAACTATACAGTAAGTAGAGCAGAATATTAACAGCAGTATAATAAAATGACACCAGGAATTTTTATACTGGTTCGGAGCTCCATCCTACGTCCAGTCCCAGACTTCATTTGGAATTTCACTAAAACAATAACCTTCACTTAACCCGGAGGAACAGACCTGTACAACCCTTGAGCAACCGAACAAGGACCTGAGCAGCGGAACAAGATTTTTCCTCAGCAGTGGAAGAGGACTTCACAAGCCTGAGAAGCAGAATAGAACTTCAAAAAATAAAAAATATTGTTTGACTTTTTTGTGTTCTGATAACACGGATAAGTCTGTTTATAGTACACCCTTCCTATGATCTTCTCCTTGAGTATAAATATATATATTTGAAGTTTATGATGAATAGAAAGGTATAATATTGCTTTAATGCAGAGTATTTGAAAGTATAGTTGCAAGTAGATTCAAGAGTGTTAAATTAGAAAGATAAGAAAATTTGGTAGTTTGGAATCAAGTTAGAGTATGTATTTATAGAAGTTAGAAAGCAACGACTATTGATGAAGAGTTTCGGTTGAAATGTTGCATTCAAATCTTTTCGTAGAGATTTGTAACTCTTCACAAAATGTCATGTCTTTTCAAAAAATAGTTATTGTAGAAATTCAGTCAACTGAACCTCTAGGTCAGTCGACTGGATATTCAAAGTACTATTTGTTTATTTGTGCACCTGTGCATGTTGCATAGAAATTGACAAGTCAGTTGATTGACCTACCAGGTCAGTCGATTAACCTGGTGATTTCTGTGCAATTTTCACAGTTTTCACATTTAATACACACACACATATATAATTTTAAAGAAAAACCTTGATAATATATATATATATATATATATATATATATATATTCTTTGCTTATATGTATAATCATTAGGAAGATTATATATAAGCTAATACATACGTTAAACGAGGAGAGACCTTAACAAAATTGTCCTAAGACTCAAAAGTAAGATAATATAAAAATTGATGCACCGATTTTGATGTCTTGTCTCCATGTAGTGTATATTCTCTTTTTTTCGTAGCAATCATCAAATTTGTATGTCGTAGTGATAGCTTTGTGCCATGAATCAAAACCAAGTCTCAACATGGTGGTGGTAGGTCGGCTATTGTAGCAGTTGAAGGAGACAAGTGGAGATGGGGATTATGGCTGTGAGAGGGTGTCGAGGTTTGGAGTTGTGGGTATGATGCGGGCAAGTGGTGATAGGCTACGATAGTGATGAGGAGATGGTGGATCGACAAGAGCAGATTGAGTTTCATAATAAACAATGCAGACTTATATATAACTTTATACTTAGTTATATATATTAAAAAACTTCATTAGAAAGTAAACACGATAGATGAGAAAACCAAAGAGATGAGCAAAAGAAAATGAACAGTAGGGTCTATTATATATATAGAACTGATATATATTTCTTTGACAAGCAACAATCACAGAGAAAAGAAAGTGGATAGAAAGGAATGGACGATGGTTAAACAGAATATATTGCAAACAAGGAAACGTATTGAACATGTGAGAATAGTGAAAGTCAAAATTAAATTCAGAAATATGTTAAAATGCTAATGACTGTTAGATTCTACCGAGATAAACGAATGAACACAGGAAAAACCAAAAACCTAAAATGTGTATCGATATTGCTAATCGTTTTGCAAATTTCACCGTGTCCTAGACACCGAAATGAACAAATGAATATATTGCGAAGATTTGCACGATGAGACAAACAAAATGGAACATAGATATGAGAGATACGACTATCCTATAAAAACTCGATTTTCTGCCAAACTGCTGCTAAAACGCCAAATATAAAATAAACGGAGCTAGAGCAGTTTAAATTTGGTGAAACGAAATACGATGTCTCACTCAGGAAATGATTTACATTTTTATTATGTAAATTATTCAGATTTCAAAATATTTTATTTCCATCCAAATTTAACTAATTTAAATTTAAGTAAAATTACAGAACAAAACAAACTTATATATTTTCTGATGAAAAGCTGACATTTGCTACGTTTAAATAGACGTATCACAAATATCAAATTTTCATTGCTAAATTTTAATTTTTTATTTTCATGAAAAATTTAGTTAATTGTGTTATTTAAATGTTAAAATTTCTGGGTCGTTACACTCTCCTCTGCTCAAAACTTTTCATCCCCAAAAAGGAACGAGATAAGGAAATAGAAGCAAACAGAAGGATAAGTTAGATTCGAAATACATAACACCAGATAAAATAATTAATTCAAAGCCTTATAAATTTTATTTTCAAGTGTTAACATTATACATCTTATTACTTTATACTATCCATTATTATTATTATTCTAATCAACTCACCTTCAATAAATATACATTCAATTTAAATAGCTTCCTTTTTTTATTATTCAATTTATTCACTTAATAATTCTTATAACATAGATTAAGTGTATAAACATTTATTATAACACCAAATTTTTATTTACATATTCCCTTAACCAAAATTTCATTTTGGACATCTTATTACTTACATTTTATGTTACATGCTATTCAATTACATGTTCACATTAACATTCAAAGTTTTTCCTACACAAGTTATATTAATGTTTCTGAGTGTAATTGAGCATCATACAAATTTACCTTTCATTTATAATATTTCTATTAAGCAAAATTTAGTTTAACATTTTATTACTTAAGTTTTCACTTGTATAACCTTCAATTACATATTCACATTACATTTTAGCCTTTTGAATTATTTCAAGTAAGTTATATATGTTTTAGAATGTAGTTGAGTATTATACAAATAAATCTTATCATAGTTCAACTGTTTCAAGTTGTTTCAATTTCATTTCTCATTATAGACACTCAAATTATTCAAAATTTTTGCTTTATTTCAATAATTGAAAACCATCACTTAACGTAAAATTTAAGCGTTAAATTTTCTATTTTACTTCAAATAATTTTGATATATATATATATATATATATATATATATATATATGGGGTCGGCTATTTGAACACAAAATTAAACACAAAATGGTGACATAGAAAATCCATATCATTGGATTTTTTTGTCGTTATGGGAAAGGTGGAATTCAATGGGCAATCCAATGGTGAAGATTCTTTGTGTCACCAATTGTGTCTAAAAGACTTTCCCCATATATATATATATATATATATATATATATATATATATATATATTGTACATCAATTATACTAAAGAAATTCAAATAAAATCCATTTTCCAAAATAAAAGTGTAGCAAAGCTATTAAGCGGTCTCCCTACTTTGAGACTCAAAAAAGAATGCCGATGATGCTACAGTCATAATCGAAATTATTTTTCAACAACAAAAGAACAGAGTACTGACTTACTTCTTTCAAAATTCGTTGAAAACAATTTCCATCCGAAAATACTTTTAAATAAATTTTTTTTCAGAACTTTGAGAACTAAAATTTTGAAATGGACCAAAAATATAATTCTCAAATCACTAATTTATATCCATTTATCTTATAAATTAGATTTATAAACCATGTTTATAAAATTTCATCTTCTTATAACATACAACAAGAATTAATGATTTAGGAATGTTGACAAAACAATAAATAATAATCTAGTATTATCATTTCTAACAACCAGTTCATTTAGCTATCAAATTTCAGAAAATTATACTTTTATATATAAAAGATAATCATACGTAAAATTATTTCATTTACCAATTCTGTAAACAATATTGTATTAGTTTGCTCTGTTCAAGTGTTTTGGAATTCCTATCGATAGCGCTGGCCAATCGGTCGAAACTCAAAATTCAAACTTAACGACTCAAACAATACAATATGAAACATTTTTATATCAATTACATATACGCTCCCTCAAAGGATGCTTCAAGAATGGATTTTACAACAACAGTAGAGATTCAAATTTAGAGGGACCCTAATCAAAGAGAATTCTAACTAAGAAGATAAGCTTGAAAGGAAGATAGATAGTTAGATTACAAAAGAGGAAGGATGGATAAACTTATATTAATCACGGCAACCTTAACTGGGTCAACCGAGACTCCATTTTCATAAACAATTTTTCCAAGGATTCGGACTTCATCCCTTTTAAAATGGCATTTAAAAAATTTGGAATTCAACTGATGACTCCTAAGAGTTTGGAGAAAATAGCTCAAATGAAATTCATGCTCCTTCTTTGACTTAGAAAAGACAAGAATATCGTCAACGAAAACCAGGACAAACTTGTTGGGAATTACTTTGATTGATTACTTGCGACAGCTTATCGATGCTCATCGTGGAAAACACAATCCATGAGATCAACGAAGAAGGCATGAGCATTAGTTAATCCAAATGGCATGACTAACTATTCATAGAAACCATTAGTCCAAGAGGAAGGACAACAGTTCAAGCTCCAGGGGTAGGATCTGTATAGAATTCAATTTCCCACTTGGGAAAAGATAGGTGACTTCAACAAAAATATCAGGATAATACCAGACTATCAGGGTGGAGTAAAGATCACTAGGCTGAGAATCAAGTAGAAAATAAAACTACCTGCATAATCCTAAGGCAATCGACATTCAAACACAAGAGAATTGCCTGGATCGTCTACTGGGGAAAAAGTTTAGGCTTTGTAAGAAATAACGGCATCAAAACTGAGGATGTATAAATCTTCGATGAATCGATGCCTGTTGTAAAGGAGTTTCACCCGTTTATAAATCATACTAAGGTTGGTGGGACTGCCAATGGGATTTGGCACACAAGAGGATGAAGTTGTCGATTGAGGTTACAAGATGTACTCAAATTTATTATAGAGATCAATAGAAGTAGAGCTATTGGATGCTCTAGTATCCAGATGAAGATGAACAGGAAAAGATAAGAATGGATTTAGAACAAACGTACAAATCCAAAACTCAAAAGAAATCTTAATCCACGAGGATCCTAACAAATAATTTCAATCTCGAATGAAGATGATTCTATAATTGATTCTACCCATTCTCGGGTATCACTACCCTATCTCTAATGAGTTTTTACCGCATATGCTAAATTTTTCCTAAACCAGAGCTCTGATACCACTTGTAATGACCTGCTACTTCGAACCTTTCAAATCGATAATAATCTGCACATATCATACTCGAATCGCTCAAAACAATAGATTGTTAATTTATATTTTGCAAAACTTAACATATGCAGTAAATAAATCAATCATAGAATCACAAACACAGCATAATACAACAATAAGCAGTGAAATAGATAAATAGTATTTCATGAAGCTACTACATAAAATTAGAATCTGAAACAAATACAATAGAAAATCCTAAGCACAAAGAATTCACTAATACAAAATAAACTGATAGGTCTGAACATAAACAACTGGGAATAATGGAAATAACTAAAAAGCTGAAAAGCTAAATGATGGATCTCCATGCAAAGCTCTGAAGTCCAAAGGTGAGTCTCAAATGCTGTGGCACTCAGTCTGACTTGAGCGTAAAGCAAAACACAAACACTCGAGTCAGGATTAACATTTTTATACTAGTAAATCAACTCAAGTGAAATGTAATATAACTTAAAGAATATTTAGGATTCCCATCCTTCATGGATCCGTTAAACTGTCTACATACAAAATACAATATGCTACATATATAATGTCTACAGTAACGTAAAATATAAAAATAGTGTTAAGGCATTAACCATATCCCCCTTAACACATTTATATATATATTCCCGTAGTCTGCACACTACCGTAATTCCTTCGTAAACTGGAAGGCTATTAGAGGGTACTCCATAGGTATGGTACAAACCAAACTCATAGTGGGCGGGATAAGGCATGTGACAAGACACGCAAGGCAATGCGTAGGGAATGATACTACCGTTTTGTAGAACTGGGTTAGTGGTAATGCATAACAGCTACTACCACCCACCTCGAGACACACTCACATAATCAAAGTTGCACCCAATCAAATCACAAAGTAATAGATATGGTATCAAAGAAGCATGCTCGATCGAAGGTGCGACCTCACTTGGCCCAGGTATAGCTTCTGTTCTAGTAACATCAAGATGACTCGAGGAAGTCAAGGCGGCGTTCATACCTCATACAGATGTTCGCCAATCCATCATACTTTGTTCTTGATTCTCTACCACATATACAGTTTTTAAAGTGGTTTTCCGTATTGGTAGAGAGTATGACAATATCTGATCTTAGTCTCTTTAACAAGCAGATACTTATTTCACACCGTGTCATTTTGATTTCGAATAGTTAATGCTTCATATCTGAATATCATATACTTCAAAACCATATCACATTCGAAATCATATATCAAAATCATATTCACTTTCGAAATCATATCACTTTCGAAATTATATTCACTTTAAATTATAATTTAAATTATAATTCACTTTAAATTATAATTCACTTCCAAAATCTTAACCACAAAATAGGTTAAACCATTATATCAAAGTATTAACCTTTAAATCCATTAAATTTAAATCATAACAGTTCCAACTTAAACAATTTGACTATTGAAAGTAGTTTATATATATTGGAATAATTATACATTAAAAATAGTTTATATTTAAAATAGTTTATAGATTAAAATAGTTTATATATTAAATATAGTTTATATAAAAAATAGTTTCTAATTAGAATTGTTTCTTTCAATTCCACAAATCAATTCAAATAAACTTTAGTTCTAAAATTCAATTTAAATAAATCCTAACTCAATAATTTCAATTAATAAGGTTAATGGTTCAATTCGAATTCTCATTAAAACCATTTTAATTTATATTTATTTCAAACCCAGAGTTGTTAAACCACTTCTAATTCAATAGGTTTCAAAGTTTAAATATTCAAACAATTTACAATAACTTCATTTGATAAATTTCATTTATATTTCAAAATTCAACTTAACCATTTTTAATAACCATTTAAATAAAATCCCAGATTATAAATTTAAATCAATATCAAATATTTAATTTTATTTAAATATGAAAATATTCATTTGATCTCTTTAATCAAAGATCAAGTTATCAAATTATAAAAATCATATCCTTAAAATCTCAAAATCAACAATTTCAAATTAATTCTTATTTGAATTCAATTCTTAAACAAATTAAATTTCAAATCATTTTTTAATTGTCCTTCCAACCTTAATTTATTAAAGTAATTTCAAAATCAATTTGTAAAATATTAATATAATTTTAAACACTTAAACATATTACATATATATATTAGTTAAATTATATTTTTATTAAATTAAATTAAATTAAACCTTATTATTAAATCTATTTTAAATTTTATTTTATATATTTTAAAATAATAAAAATAGAAGTAAAATCTTAAAATTTACATTTTCACAACTTAACTTATAATTTTAAAATTTTCGAAATATATAATTTAAAAAATCTAAATTTTACACAAATTAATATAATATATATATATATACATATATTATATATTTAAAAAAATTCAATATTTATTAAAAAAATATTTTCCTTTCTCAAATTTTTTTCGAAATCATTTAAAAATAGACCAACGATGTCCGTATATAATTTTCTATCCTATAGTTAAGCGATACAGATATTTATAATTTCAATCCACGGTAGTTTAAATTTATAGGTATATATCATTTCAACCCGCAATTCTAAAATTTCAAAATCAACAAAATCACTTGGATTTATAATTTCAACCCAAAACGCTTTACCTTTATCTACAAGATCGTTTGAGTATATATCATTTCAACCCATAGGGAATTCCTAAACTAACAAAGAACTTGCAGTGTGAGAATAACATAAAATGACATACATATCAATAACAAGCATACATAATCATACTTAACAATTTAAATAAAATATATATAATAGGTTATGGTGTCATATGTCAATTAATATAGGTAAACGATTGCAAATAATAACATATCATACTTAACAATTTAACAATTTAAATTTAACAACATATTTCAATCGTTAGTTCACATGAAATAGATTTACTAAACACAAGAATGTTAATCATAACCATCGCTCCCCTTTCAAGGTTATAGAAACAACGATGAAGAAGAAGATGACATGGACATGCATATAGATATGGACACGGACACGAGTAAAGCAAATCAAAAGCTACTAAGATTTCTGGACAACGACGAACAAAGCAACAAACTAGAGATCGTTGAACCAAATCAAGGCTAGCTAGAGACTGATGGAAATAATATATATATATATATATATATATGAAATATATACACACACATTATTATAAAATCAATGTTCAATTTAAAACACATATCAAAATAAAATGTATATATATTTTAAAATCAATATTTAATTTAAAAACATATCAAAATAAAATCTTTATATATTATATTTCAAAGTCATTATTCCTTAAAACTCATATATTTAAAATCGAAATGTCTATATTTATATTTTAAAATCATTGTTTTTAAAATCAATATGTACAAAACAAAGGGAGGCGCGAGCTGCTGCTATGCTTGCGGTTGTGAGGAAAAGAGGAGAAGGTGGTTATTTGGTTCGTGTGGCGACGAGTCTCGGGTCGGATAACTGGTGGGTGACTGGAAGTTGGTGGAGTTGTTCGGTAGCAGGTTTGAAATGGCGAGCGTGGTGGTGTGGGTTTCGTGCTGTCATGTGAAGGGGCTGGAAACTTGGCAGCGGACCAAGGCATGGCGGTGGAACAAAGTAGAATGGTGGCTATTGCATGGTTAACCGTGTGAGGTTGACAAGGCGATGGGCTGTTGGTTCTCGGTAGCGGTATGCGAGGATCGAAAAGGAAATATGCAAGGTTAGGCTGTCACGGAGGAGGGACAGCTTTGCAAGGATAGGCGGGACGAAGCTGGGTCACATAGTGGGTTAGGAGGGGGAGTGGATCTCGACTGAGGGTTTGAGTGTGATGGCCGGAGAGGCGGGCTGGCGTGGGTCGGCATCCGGTTGCATGCGGCAACGGAGTTCGGTCGAGTTGGAGAGGGAGACGGCTGCCATAGGTGCTAGCATGTGAGAGGAAGGTTGGGTTAGCTGGCGGGTCAGAGTGCTTGATTGGCTGGTTGGCATGGAAGAGGTTGTTATGCTTGACGAGGTGGTGGTGGGTCAGCTGTTGTGGCAGTTGAAGAAGGAGAGGGGAGATGGGTACGGTGGCCATGAGAGGGTGGCGGAGGTTTGGAGTTGAGGGGTTGATGCGAGCAAGTGGTGATAGTCTATGGTAGCGTGAGGAGATGGTGGATCGGCAAAAGCAAGTTGGTTTTATAATAAACAATACAGACTTAAATATAACTTTAAAATTAGTTCTATAAAAAAAAATTCATTAGAAAGTCAACATGGCATACAAAGGTAAGAGAGAGAGATTGGCAAAAGAAAATGAAAAGCTAGGTGTATTATATATATAGCACTAATATATTTCTTTGAAAAGCAACAATCACAGAGAAAGGAATGGGCAACAGTGAAACAAAATATATTACAAACAAGGAAATGTATTGTACATGGGAGAATACTGAAAGTCAAAGTTAAATTTAGAGATATGTTAAATGCTATTGGCTGTTAGATTCTACCGAGATAAACAAATAGACATAGGAAAACCCAAAGTCCCAAAATGGTACCGATACGGCTAATCGTTTTGCAGATTTCGCCGCGTACCGGACACCGAAATGCACAAAAGAATATACCGAGAATATCAGTGAGATGAGAAAAACAAAATGACACACAGATATGAGAGATATGACTATCCTACAAAAACTCGATTTTCGCTGCCAAACTGCTGCTAAAACGCGGAAAATAAAATAAACGGAGCTAGAGAAGTTCAAATTTGGCAAAATGAAATATGACATCTTACTTAGAAAACGATTTATACTTTTATTATGTAAAACTATTCAGATTCCAATTTTTTTTTATTTCCATCAAAATTTAACTGGTTTAAATTTAAATAAAATTACAAAAAAAAAACAAACTTAAATATTTTCTGATGAAAATCTGATATTTGCTAAGTTTAAACAGACGTTTCACAAATATCAAATTTTCATTGCTAAATTTTAATCGTTTATTTTCATGATAAATTTAGTTAATATGTATTTAAATCATTAAAGTTCCGAGTCGTTACATTTGTTGTTTTAGCTTTTAATTTGATAGCCTATGTTGTTGACACCAAATAGACTATGCTTAAACAAACATAAACACAAATTACCTCTTCTACATATGATTATAGTGATGAAGTGGATTTTCAAATAAAAATTTGATGGTCTATATTACTAATCAATAATAAATATATCATACTTATAATATATTTTATTTTCATGTTCATTAACATTTTTATGAGAGTTAACAAGTGGTTTAGTGGTTGTGTAATAGTTTGATGGTCTATGTTGGGTTAATTAATAGCACAAATTGACCATATTAATGTTAAACACATCAACTAAATTCACTAATGATCAAAGAAGAGAGTTCATAATTTCATTACGTTGATTTTGTGATTATGAGAAAAGATTTGCCTCTAAATTGCCTTCTACTATCATATTTTTTTCCATTTTCTTTTTGCTAGTTTTTTTACATTTTTAGCTTAAACAACTTCAAACTCTTGGTTAATTTGATTGAGTAGATTTTAAATCAATACAATTCCCTTTGGATCAACCTTTTCGCACCATGTACTAAAGTTACAAGCTGTGCTCTTGCAGTTAATTTTTAAATAAAATTTATTGGCTATTTTTTAATTCGACGGAAAATTAGTCGTTAAACAACTTTTTGACGCCATTGCTGGAGAATTAATTTGATTTTAATTTCTATCCTTTGAATTATTTTTAGTTTGATTTTTTTGTGTTTTCATTTTGTGTGTTAATTTGCATTTTAAAAAGAAAAAAAGTTTAGTGTATGTTTGGTGTTATTTGATTTGTGTGTTTGTTTATTGTTTTTGTATTTGCATTTCTATTTAAAAAATTACACAATAGCATTTCAAACAAAAAAAATTTATTTTATTTGCATTTAAATGAGATTTTACATTTCCCTATTTTACATTTTCTTGTGCATTTCACTATTAGTTGCATTTACATTTCCTTGTGCATTTCCTTGAGCGTTTCCCTATTTTACCATTACAGTCACCCTACCATATTACTATTGCATACTATGTTATCATTATTGCATTGTCCATCATATTTCCCTCACCATATTACTTCAACAGATCTCCTCAGAACTTCTATGCCATAAAATCCCTTACCGCTTCCTGCTACCATCCCTACCTTACTGATAACAAACTGTTCTCCCATCATCCCCCTGTCAGCAACAACACATACAAACAGCCCATACCCATTCTCCTCTTCCTACACACAACTACATCACTGCAATCATCTCCCGATACATCACAGTCACCATAACAAACTAGTCATCACATCAAACTATCACCCTGCTCTATTTAACCAAAACTGGCCATTTACTGAAGCACTGCTACAAATCTTCACCATACCAAAACCACTTCCCTCAACCAAAAATTCTGCATTCTTCCACCGGACTACTGACAAACTCTAACTACCACTTCCCCTACCACACCTAACCAACCACCGCCCAAAAAAAAACTGCTACTTGTGCCAACCACCACTCACTGTCAACTACATATTATTCTTTCGTCAACAATACAACTTGATCACCACCCCAAGTAACTATTCCACCGCTGATCTTCCTCCCCTTTGCAACTGTTGCACCAACAACATTAATAACCACCACAGTAACTACCCCCTGATCATCTCTTCATCACCTTCATTCACTTCATCCATCATCATCACAACATCCTTCTTCAATCAATCACACTACAATAAAACCATAAGCCATCTCTTTCAACTCCAGCTTCGACTCCACTGTCTCCCCTATTATCACTTATTACTGCCCTTTACCATTACAACCTCACCACAAGCACTGCTGCTTTTACTGCCTGCCACAAATCACCATTTATCATCCCCCTTCTACTGCCAACCTTCCACAACCTCCTTATTTCAAACACTCATTCCAACAGTGACACCGTCCACCAGCGACCAACAACCATTCTTCATTCCAACATACCTCATTCATTGCAACAGTGGTTTCAAACATTCATTCCAACATCAACTTAGCATTCATTCTTCATTCGTTACAAACTCGACCAAGTTACAACCTCCCTGTGCGTTCACAGTTCATCTAACCAGCAACTATCACCACAACATCAGACTGCTTCACCCTCATCTCATTGATCCTGCCACGGCTACTCACATAACCACACCATTACAATAATATTGCATCACCACTTTCATCCACTTGCCACCACAAACTACCTACTCTATACATACCTTACAGCATTTTAACATTTTAGTGCCACCAGTTCCTCGTCTACTACCACATTCACCAAACCATCATGTAACAACCCAAAATTTAACCCGTAATAATTAATTCATTGATTAACTAAATAATAAAATAACTATGTGAAAATATCAGAATTGAACCATGGGAGTTGCACCATTATGTTCGTGCCAATTTTCTGGTCAATTTTCATTCATAGAACATCAGAATCCGAGCTAGTATGAAGGTCTTTTATTCCCCCATCTTCTTCTTCATGTGTGGATTAGAATAGAATTGATGCGAAAATGGATAAAATTGTAGGAAATCTGAAATAATGGAATATAGGATATAAAATATAAATACTGTAATATAAATGGAATTGGACTGAAATTATAGCTAATTATGATATTAGTTGGACTGAAATTACGCCTCCCAAGTGTGAGGTTCGAGGTTTGAGTCACACCTTTGTGTGGGAGGAGATACGCCTTTCACATAGGAGGTTTGAGGTTCATTTTCGCGCCTCCTACACCAAGTGTCAACCGAAAGGTCTAGCTAGCTTGGAATAGTGGTTGTGGCGGACCAACCATCTATTACCTAAGTTTACTATTCAGGAATCACATGCCGGTAGTGATTGAACATGTTTCCCTAGTTACCAAAAAAAGGCCTAATTATGATAATAATTGGACCGAATTAAGAATATTAGCCTAGTTATAACTTTGAATTATAACTAAAAAGAATAAAAGAAGAAAGAAGCCTATTTTCACACTTACATCTTGAGTTAAGTAATAGGTATGATTATAACGTAAGTTATAAAATGGTAAACTATGGTGAACTATGGAAACTATGGCGCTTATTTTAAGATTTAGGATAAATTAATAAGCAATGATAGCAATTAATAAAAATAAAGGCTTATTTAAATAATTTATCTAATTTAATAAGCAAATATAAGAATAGGATCGGTACCAAATAGCATTCCCCTAATATTTCTATGGTTATGGTGTTTTACATAATCCTGAAGTGAGACGAGATACTTCACATAATCCTAAAGTGAGGCGAGCGGTACACTTATGCTTATAGTGGTAGTAAACGATCAATCTATGGTAGTTCAAATCATGGGATTTGAAAAAGGGGTGTAACTAGATTTTTGTTTGATAGGGCCAGTACCAACAGCATTTCCCCTATTTATTTGTCTATGGACAGGTGTTTCACATAACCCTGAAGTGAGACGAGGTGCTTCACATAATCCTGAAGTGAGGCGAGGGGCACACTTATGCTGTCTAGGGTAAATAAAAGGTCAAAAAATGGAACAACAGGAACATAAGCTTAGTGTTGGTCATGCTTGCGGCTTCCAATGATGCCTCATAAATGTTATGAGTTCGAAGTGCTTAATGAATATGTCTTTCGTAGACACCAAAGTCTACTATGTAGGGAAACGTCTGGTCCATAGTAGATTCTATGGGGTAGCAGGCCGATCAAATGGCAGTATTAGGACTTCAACCTAATCAAAGCAGCTATCAAGGACAAGTGCATACAATAAAAGTAGACCTATCATATCAATTGTAATAGTTTAATCGTATTTTCTAGTTTAGCTCTTACCTATTTCCTTTGTTTCCTTTTGTATATACTAGAACTATTGAAGAGTCTATTACTTTTACTTTGCTTAAATGTTCTAGTAGTTACCATCACTCACCAGACATTTAGTCTGACCCACTCCTCTATTTTCTTCATTTTCCTCCATAGGCAATCAAGAGAGATGACAATAGATGGCAGTGATCGGAGGTTTCTTGGAGAAGATTCTACTATGCATTTTTCTACTTTTTTCAACTTTTGGTTTTTTCTTTGTACTGACACTTAAAGGGATATTTATACTCTGATTTTTATTGAGACTACGAGTTTTTATTTCATGAGACATATTAGATTTTGAGACATGTATGTTGTATTTGGTATTTAACTTATTTGATTTACGAAGCAATTATGAAGTTTTTTCTAAATAATTTGTTATTTTAGTTTCCACTGTTTTTACTTATTTTTTCTTGTGAAACTTAGTCTCTATTAGTTTTAGTTATACCTACAACGCACCACGCCTTTTAATGTGTCATTTTGGGTATGTTAAGGAGTGTGGGGTGTTTCACTTAGTATTAGAGCCTAAGGTTACATGATTCCTAAAAACTTATTTTAAAAAATTAAAGTATTATCTAAAAGTAACTTATTTTTAATGCAGCATATCTTCAAACTAGAAGTATTTTCAGAAAGAAACTCTTATTATAGAAATGGTTTTCAAGTATAAAAAAGTTTTTATAGAAATCCCCTCAAAAGTCCAATTCAATCTTCTTTCGATTCTTTTGAGCCTAAGTTTTCTTTTCTTTACATAATATGGCTGACTGGTCCCGTAGAGCTATAATACTAGAGGTGCAAGGGCAAGTGCCCAATACAGCATCGATAGGTGAAGGTCCCTTTAATCCATCTACAACAGCTAATTTTTCTAAGATATGCAAGAACTTTACTAGTCATGGAGGCAGAATGATTTCTGGTATATAGGATTTTGAGGAGGCACAAGCTAGATTTGGAGGACCTCAGAAGTGGATCAAGAAAAGCAAGAAATGAAATAACTATGGATGGGTTGGTCATTACGTAAGGGACTATAAGAATTAAATGATGAAGGGGAGGTGTTTCAAATATGGACAGCCCGGTCATCTTAGTAGAGCTTGTCCTTAAAGAATGAGGCAAAGAGCAAGCATATGAAACGACCCGACTTTCTTACCACAGAAAATCGCATCATTTTTAAGAAAGAAAGGGATAGAAAAGAGAACAGAAAGAAGAGAAGAAAGAAACAACATCAGAATCTACACAGCGGAACGAATAAATTATATTAATAACATAAATCTATACTATTATATAATTAGTGAGTTTGATTTCAAGAGCACCCAAGCCATCCTGAATTTTGGAAAATGAACCGTCTCTAGATTTGTTTCTACGTGCATTATCCGTGATTTTCTCATCTTTCCTCCACCTGAAAATTTCGTCATCCCCATCCCTAATCTCCATTTCCCAATTTCTTCCACCCGAAATCCATCGACTCTACTTACGCTTATCTCCTCTTCCCTACGTTGCTCTCTGCTTCATCCTATTTTCATAAAGTAGAACTAAAAAATAGTAGGGTTTCCAAGCGATTTTTCCACGCAATTACTTCCAGCACTGTTACCTAAAGAAGCCAAATCACATGAAAAATGAGCATGATCGACGTTATAACTACTATCGTTGCGATCTGCAACAAAAACGACAAATATAATGTCCACAAGCATCGCACCATTCCCAATGTCTCAAGTGACGATAGCTTTGCCAAACTCTTCACTGCCATCGAGACTAACATTGAAGCTGCTTTGAAGGTAATTTTCACATCAAATTTAAAAAATACGAATTGGTTGTTGGTTGCAATAGCTTTCGCAGATTAGGAATTACATGGATTTTTATAGCGATTGTTCCCTTCTAAATGTTTATTAACAATTATTATTTCCACTGGTGTGTGTATCTAGGGTTTGTTACTTACATCTATTGTGAGGAATAAGTAATAGATATTTAATGTATTTGTGAACTTATTCATATGAATATTTTTGTTCAGAAAGCCGAGTTAGCGAGGCAATAGAAGAGCAGAGCGACGGAAGTGGAATTGAATGTGGAAATTAGGAGAACAAAGGCAAGGTTGATGGTCAGATCTGACGTTCTTCAATTCAATTTCGGTATGTTCTGCAAATTCAATTCTTCATTTATGGCTTTTTCCATGGGTTTGCTTTTGTTGAAAAAATACGATATATTACATTATTCTGCAAATTCAATTCATTTATGTTTCTTTTCATTAGTTTCATAGTCGATTTAAGGACAGACTGACTTACTAGACTCAAACATTCATCCACTTAAACGTACAAATTTTGGTTTAGGTTGTTGTAACTTTCATATTGTAGAGTACTTCAATTTTGACAAAAAAATCCAGTTGATAAAAGTTGAAATTTTGTGCTTATGATTTAACTGAACATTTAGAAATCATGAAATTTTATCTTATTCACCTTACTGAATGGTTTTTAAACTATAGATTTTCTTAACCTTCATTGTTTTGGATTTCTTTCTAATAAGTATCATATTCTTTTGCTTTGTTTTTCGTCCACACACAACTATATTATATATTATTATGGATTAGTACCTTATTAATTTTTTAAAAATATAATGCTAAAACTAATTAAGGGATCGGTGAATACTATACCAGTATGAAAGAACATTCTACAGGCTTAATGGACAACTTCCACTTTTCTATGGTAAATCCTTGACTTCAATTGTTTGCATTTTTTTCTCTATACCATTGTGATTAATTAGGTTTTGCTGCTAAACTACTACTTTTGAGTGAAATAATTTTTTTTACTATTCTTGAATGCTGTTTAGTAAGGAATATAAATGATTATAGAGTCAAATGTTTGTTATTTTTTCAATGCTAATCAATTTTGGTTTAAGTTATGTTTCCATCCGTGGTTCATATTTCTTGGCATATAACACTTCTTTTACAGCAATTATATATTATCAAAATAGCAACTTAGTAAATATCGTTAGTGTGTTATTTTTAAAATAAAATGCAGCCATCATGTTAGTATTAAAATGGGATTGATATTTTAAGAGACTAATGATTACAAGGAGGGCAAAATGTCAACATCTTTGTCTTTACTTTGTATTGAGTTCAAGGTTGCGATGTTTTTTTAATCTCATTTTGAAAATTTATTTTTTGAAAGTTAAAATTAGTATAGGGTTTGGATTAATAATATGAGTTAAGATTAATTCTTCCGATAATAATATATACAAAAGTTTGGGTGGGCTGAATGTTCATAGGATTATTCTGTTTCCTCTGTGTTAAGAAATAGCATGTGATAGGTTTTCATATTGGATCAATATTTTATTTTAAGGAAGCTGAGTTGTAGAACTTATCTTGGTGATGTATATTCTTTATTTCATCAGCTAAAATCTACAACCCGGTTTGTATACCTTTGCAGATTTCCAGAATGTGTCATATGGAAAAGGCTTAAAGTTGAGTTCTTCGTAAATGGAATTTAGGTTTCTAGGAAATATTCCATGAAATTGCTACATTTGAAAATCAATTTTGTCTATCTTTATTCAATGTTCAAAATTATATTAAATCCTTGCAATATAGTTGAATACATCTTTAATATATAAAATACTATTGAGCAGGCAAGATGCTCTCATTGGTTAAAACAACTTAATCCTACGATTGTTTCTTTAGAAGGAATCAAAAATATTTTTTTTGGGCATGAAAACCTCTAAATAAAATCACTGAAATAAAGATGTACCCCAAATTTGATAAATTTCAAAAAAGCAACACACGGTCAGTTAATAAATGCTGATAGGATGCAAAAGGTTTTCTAATATTTTAGATGAGCCAAAATGTTGAACCATGTTTTACCAGGTATGGTTCAAATATAAAATGAACATTTCTTTTTCCTTATATATTGGTATTTTTGTTAAGTTTTTATATTTTCATCTTATGTTTTGTTTCATATATGCCAGAAGTTGTGAACTTTTTTGTTGAGAGTGAATTTTCAGGTGATTGATAGTCAAGATAGGGAACTAAGGCATATTCTCTGTAAAAGGCTTTCCAAATTTCCGCAAAATACTACAACTAACGAAAGAGCTTTTGTGTGAAGCCATAACTCAATTTGGCCTAGGAGTAACATAGGTTCAAAGGACAACTTCAAATACCCAAGACATCATGTGTGCGATCTATTACTGAAATATAAAAAGCCAAGGTTTGAGTCTGTTTTCTTATCGTCTATCTCTGTAATTTATTACGGGATTCAATTTCACCGCATGATGTTCTAACCATTTACTTTCACTTCATATTGTTTAATGATTTATTTTTGCTTCTTGGTACCTAATTATTTGCTTCGTTTCATGGTGACTCTAACACAAGAACAAACTAAAAATATAACTTTTTAACAGCATCTAATTTCTAACTCAAGTTACTAAAAAAACAATACTGTGTCAAGCAATCAACTAATTTGTGTCACGGTTAGTACATTATACTGCCTCAAGTGTGGCTATTCACATATAAGTTTATGTACTGTGACAGTTTATATATTTTTATTTGTTATGTAGAATAATTTTTTCTAGCGGAACATGGCATTTGGTGGTTTTCATGTACACCTATGGTTATCAGACATGTCTGGAGGAATAAGAGTCTATCATGTGAAATTATTTATTCACTTTTCCTTTTCTCATCGACACTGGTGCAGGCCGATAGATGTGGACGGCGTTGCTACAAAAACAGAGGTATTACATGCTTATAACAAAAGGAAAAAAAGTAAAGATTTTCTATGCATATCAGCGCTTAGCTCAGATGGCAACATCACTGTGCTACATCATAGCAGCAATAGCCAGCACATCCTGTTGCATAGAAGCCGTTTGACTGCTACTGTATGCAGTAGTACAGTGCCACTGCATAGCAGCCATGTGACTGCTACTGTACGCAGCAGCGCAATTTTGCTGCATAACATGTAAGCTTTTTTGACGTTTAGCTATTATTAACTTCAAAGTTGATAAGATGCATGGTGCTGTGATTGGAAAATTTCATAATTTAGTTGTGTTTGGTTGTACTATTTTTTGACATCATATTACTTATGTTATATTTCTTACTTTCAGCATCTACTAATTATTAATTGTAGTTGTTTAGCTTATACTAAGATTTCATATTATGTTTGCTTGCATCAAGATTTTCTGTGATTAGTATTTTATTCCATATGTCCAAAAAATTTGGTTATTGCTCTGTCTCAGTTGAATTTTGTGTTGAATTTCATCTGTTAACATCTACCTTTTAGAATATATATTTATGATTGACATCTATTTACTGCAGTCCCTTATAAGTTATCCATATATCATTGTAGTTTTAGCTACTTATTATTCATTGTAGTCCTACAGTCATCTGTTCCTAAGGTTTAACTGAACATGATCTTTATAATGTGCTTAACCTGAAAATGGTATTGCTATCTGACAGTAATTATCGAGTTTTAACTATATTTTCCCCTTTTTTATGGTAGTTCAGAAGTATGGAACATAATTACATGGCTATTTAGTTTTTTTTGTTTATGATACTATTATCTGATGCTATTCACTCATGTGGTTAAAAGTATTATAATACTGTTGTATATATCCCATTGTACTTTGGTATATGCTAAAAGTCAGAAATATGGGAACTATATATTTTAAATAACCTAGACGATAAATTAATACATAGATTCCATCTATTAGGTTATGCAAAATCTTAATTACTTTTTTATTTTCAATTTAAGAATTATATATTTTAAAGATGGAAAAAGAAAAATGACATAGACATGGGCATCAAGATTTTGCTACCATGGTTGAGATGAAGATCTTAATCTTTTCATCTCCCACGTTTCAGGTACGATGTGGTTCTTATCCCTTATTAATTATTGTTTTGTTTTCATTTTTATTGATTTCTATTTATGTTTCAATATGCATTGCAATAGTGATCATAATATTCATCCACGTCGAGTCATAAATTAATTTTTGAATTTTTTTGTTATTGAATGGTTAATCGTTATTGATGAATACAAATGTCAATTAGATATAAAATGAAAAATGATCACTTAATTTATGATTATTTATAAATTATAAATTAGCTTAATATTATTATACTTAGGTTTTCAACCAGTATACAAATATTGTGCTTAAATTTGTAATGGTATAAGTAAAAGTAATTTACCAAAACACACACACGCGCGCCACAAACTTACATCAGTTAAGTTGATTTTGATCAAACTTTTTTCCCCTGATATTGAAGATTTTATATATTAATTATGAGTTGTTTTATATGATAAAAAATGTAAATCTACTGCCATTAAGAGGTTTACAAAGATGTTCATGCATTTTGAGTCAACTACCATTAAGAGGTGGAAAAGAAAAAGAAAAACAAGCTGAAAGAGAAGATTTAAAATAACATTTATTAGGTGTTAATCATTATATTAGCATTCAAGAGATCTCAAAGACAAGCATGAGCCATGCACCATATACTATAATTCTAAAAACTAAACTGAAAGATTGTTTATGTTAATAACTAATTAAAGTAGGTTAACAGATATTATGCCATGGATAGAAATACAACATTTCATATTGGGAAAAACACATAATATAAAGTGCCAATATATATTTATTATACAAGAAATGAATATGTTGCATATCATAAAATGTTGTTTCTGTCAAGCATATTCCCCTGTTTTTTTATTACAATTGGAATAAGTGCAATATTGTGTTATCATGTGCTATATAACAAAGAGCTTTGTATTTGTTCCCTGTTTTACATACTATATCTATATTATATTTGTGTGTAAGTTTCTTTGCATATACTACACACATCTGATTGGACAGGTGTCGAGCAATATGTGTTGAAGCATGAAAAAGTCCATTGGGTGTAAGACTAAGCGAAGGTATTGTGGTTTTAGCTGTTATTTCTAAATGTTGCGCATGTTATCCAAATTATTTACAGTCCATTTTTTTCGACCATATTATCCATCTTAACCATATTCAACTTAGCAGAATTGGTGAATAGATTGATGGCGTTGTCTATCCATTTCCAGCAAGTTGAGCATGAAATTTATAGGCCCAGGGGATATATAAATAGCCGGACTTTAGTATTGAATGATTGTTGATGGTTGTGGACTAATGGATGCTTCAAATTCACTAATATTTAGTAAAATATTTGCAACAGTTCTGACCTTATGCTTCATTCTTTTCTGCACTATAGTTTAAGGCCGTGGATAAGTCACATAACATGTTGTGGTTAAATGTATTTTTAATGCTTACCTATCTTTTGGTATAGCAAAGTAACTGATTTTATGTAGTTGTACTAAGATTAAAGGTTGATAAAATGATTTACCTATTGAATCAGAAGTGGGAAAGTTATTGGGACTGAAATTGAAACTTGACATGAAGAATCACTATGCATCAGATTTGAAAAGAGAACAAAAAATAGTGACTTGCTTTCCGATAATTAAATAATAATTGTGCAGTTCATTTTCTATATTTTCCATTTCTCAAAAATATACTACACAATTAATATGTGTACGGTATATCAGATTTCATATAAAGAAATTTTACAACCACATAAATCATACATTGATGATATATTTAGGGATTTATTTATTGCTAAATAAATAGGGATTTCTTTGTTGCTAAAATAGGTTCCGTAAATGAAAAGTAATATAAGAAAATTGTTTCTAACATAGAATGTAGATATTAATCATTTACAAATTCTAATGCATGGTCTTCTGAATTTGAGGTAACAATTATATAGTATTCGCCAAAACTAGCAATGCCGATAAACAACAAGTGCTACAATCATAAAGAAGTTATCTATTACATCCGTGTGCGTAGCACGGGTTATAATACAACACGATTTTCAACATAAATGAATGAACTGTAGCCTTAAGAACGCAACATAATAAGGTTAGTTGAAATTAGTACCAACAGCAGGAAGAAGCACGATATAATGCAACACGTAAAATATATACACAATCGAAAAATAGGCATTCGAAGAAATGATTATTAGGTGAAGTGTTGCAGCAGCCACCAGAGCATTCAGTTAGAAAATATTCAAATAAACTAAAATTTCTAAGACTACACCATCAGTAGTACTGAGTAAACAAAAAACATTTTGCAATATCAGTGGTACCAAGTGGAAAAAAGCATTTTACTACAAAACACGCCCACAAAGTAGTATATTCAGTTGAGGTTGGTTGACTATTAGAACAAAAAGTTGATAAATTTTAAGGCGATCAATATTTTTCACCCTATAGTTTTGTGTTTGCGATATATTATATATATACTTAATCACAATATAGTCAATTGTACATATCGTTACTGTAAGAAGCGTGAAAGCAGGCTTAACACATTCTGTCATAAAATACACAAACAGTTTGAAATTGGAGAGACTCCGCCTACAGTAAAAGCAACCAAAAAAAGTAGACAAAATAAATGTTCAGACACAGGTTTATTTGTTGTACATAATGCATCGCCAAATGTAAAATTATTAGACTTATTGTTAGCTTGGGCTATTTAATTCTATAAGCTATATTCAAGTAATTTGCGCCTACATAATGAAAGAACGATATAGCTACAACTATTTATATCCATGACAATTTGAATAAGAACAAAATACAAATTATTATCAAAATACAGGTCTAGTACAGTTTTTTCTAGAAAGAGAACGAATTAATGCAAGTAGCAGTATAAGTTAGACCATATTGAAATCTTAATTTTATGTACACTATAAAAGACAACATTTATTCTTGAACCTCAATTATATGCAACTCCAAGCAACTTCAGATAGGGATTTCATGAAATGAGGTAGCATATAACATTAACTTCCATTTTTAGCTATGATTTTCTTTTAAGTTATCAAATATTCATGGAATATTAAGATTTTTTCATAAGTAAAATTACGATGATATACTTATTACGATATTTTCAATTCATGGTTACCAGTTGAAAATAAATATAAAATTCATGGACATTAAATATGATTTCTTTGCTATATATATGTTTGTAACTAGCAATTTTTCCTAGATCTGAGAACTAAAATTTGTTTTTAGTTATTTTTTAATGTATGACACCATCATACAAGTAGAGGTTCACTAAATAAAAATTAGAATATGCAAAATAATTGAAGTTTTGTATCCATGTTTTTCACTTTTCTTAGTTATAGTTACACGTAGTTTTCCTAACCATCACAGAGTGGTACTTTTCACTATACCTTTTAAATTGGTTAGTATTGAAGTATACTTCACGATAGACAGATCTTGAATCTTGAAATTTCAACAAAATATTCCTTGGCTATATGTGCCAATGAATTTATTCCAATGATCTTTATTATCAGTTGTAGGCATGGGGATTCAACATGATTACCATTTTATCGGTACACCATAGTTTATAGCCTGCATTTTCTATGAACTTCTGATACTACAAGATTTTTCATTTTTATCTGTCTGTGTGTGTTTTGAATGCATATTGACCATTAATGGTGAAACTAAATAATTTATTAACAATGTAGGAAATCCTAGTGAAATTATCAATTGGCATTAAAATTACATTGTATGTGATCAGTTTTTGACTTTATTGATGTTTCTATACACGACATTAACATTTTTTATGTTGATATCATGACCTAAAAGCAAAATCAGGGATAAAAAATGGAAGTTAATGCTATATGATGCATCCCATGGTGAAATACTTATCTGAAGCTACCTGGAGTTGCAAATAATAGCTACCTGGAGTTGCAAATAACTGCGGTTCAAGAATAAGTATTGTCTTTTACTGTGTATGTAAACTTAAATAATTTCAATATGTTATGACTTACTATTGCTTGCGTTAAATTATGGTTTCTCTGCGAAAAAATGTAATAGAACTATATTAATTTTTGTTAGGTTCTAATTTGAATTTTATGCATATAAATTGTTCTAGCCACATTGTTTTTTCTTTATGCAGGCTCAGATTACTTGAACATAGGTTATAAAATCAAGCTGCCTGAGCTAAAATTAAATCAATGATTACCAGTTTACAATGCAATACGTACGCCAAACAAGTTATTAATGAAAATTTGTATTTATCATTTTGTTTTTTCATTATTCAGATTATCAGTTTGCAATGCAATATGTCCACTAAACAAATTACTACTGAAAATTTCTATTTATCATTTTGTTTAAGTAAAAGCTAACGATACCCGTGTGCGTAGCACGGGTTCACACTAGTATTACATAGTTTACAACCATACCAGAGTACACAGATAAACATCACATACTAGACAGCTATAACACCTGTCTAGTTATTACAACTCAATACAACTCAGAGACAACACAGAAAACACAACGGAATACTATATATCTAACGCAGAAGCCTCCTGCTCCATTTGCTACTCCCCAATTCGTCAAAGCTAACCTGAATCCCTTGGCTACTCATAAAATTTTGAGTACCCAAGAGTTTATGAAAAACAAAAATAAACTCCGGGTCAGACATGGGTCTGGTGTGAGTAACAGGTTAAAGTTGCTTAACTTTTAAAAATCCTTTTGAAAAGAAAGGTATCACGTAAGACTTACTACACATAAACATGGAAAAGTTTTTACCTTACGCTAACCAAATCATTTGATAGGAAATCCGATGATATTATAATAGTGTCTAGGGTTTTCAAATAAACAAGAAATAGATGAAATTGTTACGTTCATTAAATTCCAGCTACTAGCCACAAAAGTGGGTAATACAATCAAAACCGTTGGCACTTATTGGATTTTCAATTCCATACAATGGCAGGGCTACTGGGGTACCGCCCGTCACAGTACGTGGCCTAGATCACCGTACCTGTAACGCCCACGGATTTTCGTTCTTCGAAAATTCAACATCGACACTCACTTTATCGACTGCCGAGAAATCGAAGGCCGAAAACACGAGATGTTATGGGTTTTAAAAAAGAATTTAAGAAAATAAAGAAGAGAGAAAAAGGTAGAAGATAGAGGGAAAAGAAGATAGAAAATTTAGAAATAGAGAGAAAAAGAGAATAGAGAAAAAGGAGAAAAACAGAAGAAAATAGGACGGGACAGAAAACAACAGAACAACATCAGAATCTCACAATTCGCAGCGGAACAACATATAATAATAAATGAATAATCTTTAAACAAAGAACTATATCAGTTATTACATTACATTATATTACATTACATCATATCATCAGAGTGTACAACAACATACAACAATAAACAGTGCAGCGGAAAAAGAAATACTATATAAACTAGTAATACGCCATGCCATCCAGCTTGCCTCCAGCAACTCCAGAATATCCAGAATATCCTGATAAACCTTACTCTTAACTGCCCGTGTGGAAATTGGTGGGCACCCAGAGTTTAGGAAGGAAAACAATAAACTCCAAGTTAGTCATGAGACTGGTGTGAGAACTCAAAACAGTTTATTTATCTTTAAAATCAAATAGAGGAATATTTTTAATTCAATTCGCAATGCTTTTTAAAAATGAGACTACCATAAGGCCTCCCGCACACACACACAATGCAAACGCAGAATCGGAGGAGATTTCTCCTTATGATAGTCAAAGATGCTTGATACGCATTAAAAGAACATTTCATATTATTATTAGTGCATAGTGTAGGAAATATTTCGAAAGTAGAATATAAATCTTAGCCAACATAGACATTTCGAACTATGCCTACTATAGCTACCATCCAAACAGTGGTGACCACCATAAGTGAATAGCAGGTTCTACAACTAATACCGTACAAGTTTCGTATTGGGAATTGGATTTCCAACAAATGATCAGGCCAAGGAACTTCCCATTGCCACATGAGAATGCCTCTGGATGGACATCCCCGAGAACCAAACCGGATCTCTACCAACACAAGGCCGGGTTACTCCTAACTGAGTAACAACTGACCGAATATGCCATCCCCCGGTCCTTTGGGACCTTTTTCCGAGAGCGCTCTCTAATCAATTCACACAATCATAACAAAGTGTTTTCAACATGAGTAAGTATCTGGGCTCCATACCATGATACCACCCTTTTCCAGAAGGAAATGGACACATCCTAAAGGGTGCTACCCCTCATAACCTTGCTGCTTCTTTCCTGTTTTGACCATTTCCGGGATGTGAGGCTCGACGAATTCACGTCCACAAAAACATACTTTATACAAAAGCCATGCTTTGGGTCAACAAATGATCAACACAATGATCACTAAGATAGACGATCAAATAAATGATCCTATCACAAATAATCAACACAATGATCATTTCAGCATCACTCAGCATGTCACATTACCAAATTGGGAATACATCGCTGATAACTTCAACTATATAACCTTTGAGCACATACGTCTCAAAGAAGGGTGTTAAGCAAAGAATAAATTCTCCGCCACCAACAGAAATATATTTGAAAGAAATCGGCTTTATATCTCAAATTGTAATGTCAGACATACAATCCATACAAGTCTGTTCCGGGCTCGAACAGAACCGAAGGCACTTACAAAGAAGTCCTTGCAATCCGGATATTCACAATCCTGATCGGATTTCCCATCACTTAGGGAGTTTCTATACCGGCGCGACTCGGTGCAGAAACAATCGATAGGTCATCCTATCGCTCTCGCAAATACCGGTCTTCAACACCGATCTTCAATGCAATTTCACAACGACGTATCACATATTCGGAATGGGTTATACGACCCCATGGTTCTTTCCCGGTTAACCCGAATAGTGAGCGCTTATTCAAAAATAAGTGTGACATTCAAATTCAATCAAATCACATCAAATACCCATTCAAAGGGAAATATTGATAGTCGGCTATTGAACTATCAATTGATATGCATACATCACCAGATTCCAAATAATTTTCCAAATTATTTATTTTCCAAAATATCTTTACAAGATATTTAATTTCAACACTTCAAAAATAAATCAATATTTATTTTCAAACAATTTCCACTTTCACATATAAATTCCTTAGTGAATTTATATTTCAAAATATTCATGCATATATGATTTCAACTATCCATTTCAATTTATCTTCAAAAAGATAAATTCAATATATTCACTTTATATTGGAAAACAATTCCATACTTATTAAAAATAAGTAATTCACAAATCTTTTTATTTTCAACACTTAGAAAATATTCAATATACTTAAATCGAATTAAGTATATATTTCATTCTATTAAGAAAATCATTCACTTAAACATATTTATTTGGGCCAAAACGAATGTTACGTAAAACATCGTTACGACAACCCAAAATCACTAGTATAGGGATTCGAAATTAAAATAGATATATAAATCCCAATACTATACAAAAACATTTCCTTTCGGAAATCATTTACTATAACAACAGTGTTATAGTCCATCATCTCTTTTCGTTTCTCGAAACATCTATTTCAACAATAAATGTTGAAATCTGTGGTTTCGAATCTCAACATGTTTAAAAACATCGTTAGATTGTTTTAATTCTATTTAAACATCACATTCAAAACAATTCCTTTAACGTGTTATTCACTATTAAAAAATGCGAATATAACTCCATTTCTAAGTTATAACAATTAACTTGTCAAAATAAGTCATTTGCGAATTTATAAAACAACGTTTATAAATTCCTTTTCTATTTATTTATAAAAACTTCCTTTTTTATAAATCCTTTTATTTACCTATTCAGTTTATAATTCAATTATAGACTAAAAGTTCAAATTATAAGTTAACTACTTATAAAACGATTATTTTACAAAATCGTTCATTTAACTTCCCAATTTATTAATCTTAACTTATAAGATTGTTTATTTATCCAAAATTCATTCTTTCGATAACTTTATAAATTTTATAAACCTATTGCTTATAAAATCTCATTTATAACTTCACAGTTTATAATTTCATAAATTTCATTCATTTAGGAAATTCATTTTCACTACATTCAAACACTTATAAAAACTCGTTTTAAATGTCCATAATTCAATTTATAAATATCCATTTATAAATCTCTTAAGATAAATTAATTTATATTATTCTTTTAAAACGTCTTTAAATTCCTTTATAATTCCACCATCTTGATTTATAAAATAATCAAATTTTATAAATCCTATTTTTAACTTTTATAATATATTCAAAAATCCAATTTAACTATTTTATAAGGTCATTAATTCATATTTCTCAAAAATCAGCTTTTAACTATATTTCACAAAAACCATAATTTTTATAACTTTAAAAATTATAACGTTTATTTATTTATAATGGATCAATTTCAAAAATATAGTATATTTTCAAAATCACTTTTAAAATCATTTTAAAATCCCAAAATCTGGGTCCAATGATGCTACACACCAAATAGTCAATCACGACTACAACGATATCATATATCGATATGATAATCCATCAAATATCAAAATATCTGAAATAAAATAAATACTGTTGAGGAATCCAGTTGGATCCCTCCAACCTGTTTCCTGCATCCAAAAACATTAGCACAATACCAATTTCGCTCCAGTACGAAATTATCGCGGTACATGTTCTTATTAAATATTATCCGCTTAATAACGGCGTAATAGGGTCTCATCTGCTAAACAAAAAATGCGGGAAATCAACAACTGCAATATATACATATGCCAATATATATATATTGATATTATATATAATACCAATTTCACTGTTTATGAAATATTCGCGGTATATGTTTTTAATAAATAACATCCGCTTACTAACGGCGCATAATGTCTATTTTAACAATCAATAATTTACAGTCATCATTCAAACATGCATTCAAATATTTTAAATCTAACTATTTAAAATAAAAATCGAAATCTATTCGATTGAGTGAGAAATTCTCACCTTGGTTTTAATTTCCGTTTTAGCGATTTATTTCGAATAAAAGTAAACGCGCGTTTAATTTTACCCGAAATTCTCACTAACTCCAAACGACTCCAAACCAACTCCATCGCATAGTGCTCGTCCATACGATCCCAACGCAACTGATTTCGCGCAGTTTCGACCTCGTATGAAAAAGTTACGTATTTTTGAAGTTACACGAGTTTTATATAAACAATTTACAATCAAAACTTAAAATTTTTAAACCCACATCAATCCTAGCCACAAGATCCTTGCTCCTCCATCATAGCCGTGAATTTTGCTTCTCCTACATCACGTATCATCTCCAGGCCGACATCCCCCTTCTTGAACCCATGACTTCAATTTTAGGGTTAAACAATTCTCCTCCTATGCTCGATGAAAACTCGATCAAGACGCGCCGTTGCGAAGCCCCCACCCACACACATGTTCGGCCTGAAGCCCTCCATGCTCGGCCACTTGTTTTGCATGGGAAAACGTGCGCAGGCTTCAAGGTTTCGGCCCCCCTATCTCCCTCCACGCGACGCTAAACTCCATCATATCCGTATGGATCCAAAGCTTATCTCGTGCTCTTCGATTCTTTAGTTAACAACTTTTTCTAAAAACGAGTGGATTGAGAAAGATTGAGAGAGGAAGGAGATGGATTTTCAGCCTTTGAAATAAGAGATGGCGGCTGTAGAAATAGATTAGGGTTTTGTTTTTATATTTTTTTTTTTTATTTGTGTGTGGTGCTATTTATAAGAAACAGCTAGCGTAAACACTATTCATCCCGGGAATTCCGAACTCCGATTTAGGCGCCGTAACCAGCGTACCTAGGGTTTATCCCGCGTTCCGGACACAATGGAATAGGTTTCGGAAGCTAATTCGGAAGTATGTGCGAGTTATGGTAACAAACGCTCAATTTAAATTAAGCCGATTTAAATCGATTTCTAGGCGTTTTAATTTGTACAGGACAAACCGTAAATCCAATTGACTTGAAATTTGAAACCTTACAATAATATCACATTACGGATCCGATGAAACTGGTTTCGTCGAAATCCGAGACTTTTTGAAAAATGGCTATTTTGACTCGCCAAATTTAAATTAAAAACGATTCGATGCGTTTCGAGCTGCCACGATCAAACGATAGCTCCGATTGACACGAAAATTGAAATCCGGTAATAACTAACTATTACGGATCCAATGGAACTGGTTTCGTTCAATTCTGAGACTGTTCAAAAATTGGCTATTTTACAGTCGATTATTAAATATTAAAATATTCAATTTTCACAAATTAACTTTTAATTCGATTTTAAAAGTTCTAAAATATTTCTATAACTCCAGTATGATTAAATAAAATTTTCCAAATTATTTTCAATCATATTTAACTCTATTTTCAATTATTTCCATAATTTAACATATTAAATTATCGATTTAATTATCCAATTAAATCCAAAAATTCAAAATAAAATTTATTTGACTTAAAAATTCACTTATAAATATTTAAAATTAATTAAATATTCAATTTTTAATTAATAAAAATTCTGGGTCGTTACAATCTTTCCCCCTTAAAAGAATTTCGTCCTCGAAATTACAAGTAAGAAAATTACAGAATTTATTAATTTTCCAAAATCCATAATTAAACTTCTTTCAAATCTTTACTAAGTTTTCAAATCATACTTAGTTATGTTTTCAAAAACAATTACTATCGTTTAACTTTCAATTCCAAAATCAAAGTTAAAGTTTTCAAAATTTTCCAAGTTTTCTCAAATTTTTCTAACGCCTTAAATTTTCGGAAAAATTCGCCATAGTCTCCTTTGCGCGGCTCGATCCGAAAAAAAAATGACAGTATATATATCACAAATATACATCTCATCAAGTAATGAGGCATCCCGAAGGGAAAAAAGTATAAAAGTACGATATTTAATCCGAGATATGTACCTTATATTTTATTAGCAAGCATATACAGCTAATATAGCGCAAAAGCGAACTCCAAATGCGAAGCAAACGCGATCCGCACCTACTAAACTCAACAAACAACATGAGAATCATGCATATATGAAAATAGTATCGATATACAACATATAGCAACATAATAACTATATAAGTCACATAGCAAATGCAACAATAGCAATATATATTCAACCATCAACCAACTACATTCCATAACCAACAATATTCATTTATATTCTCATTAATATTTAATGAATTGGTTTTCACTTTAAATCACATTTGATTTATTTACATTGGATTTTATCAACATTCATTTTCAATTCAATTAGTTTACATTTACTAATTGAATCTAATTCACATTCAATTCTATTCAACTTATTTTCTTCAAGTTTGAATTCAATTTCATAGCTTTCAATTTCATTAACACTTAATGAATTATATACAATCAATCAACAATCATATAACAACCAATGTATATTTATTACAACCAAATTTCCTTTGCTTACATTCATCCAATTTGGTTTAACATTAAATTGATTTCCATTCCAATTTATTCAACTCCCAATAACATTAGATTTTAATGAATTAACACTTATATTCATCTTTTCATATCAATTATTCACATTCAATTGATTAACAGCCAAGCCATTCATTCAATTCAATTACAAAGTTGAATTCTATTACATAACTTAAGTTCATATTCTTTTAATCCACTTGATTATTTACTTCGATACCAATATCAACTTAATTCAATATCTCTTAAGTTATATTCCATTTAACTTTAAATTCACTTTTATTCACAACTCATATTCATAAATATATTCATATAGTTTCACTTCTTATATATATAAGTTTATTTCACATTTGTAAATCACATTAATTATAATTCAATTCTTACAATTCTTTTGCTTATACAATTATTCTTTTATTTGGATTATTCAAACAACCTAACAATCAACTTATATACACTTTAATAATTTTTTTTTTTAAAATTATTCCTTTATATATAAAATATAATCAAGGCAAAATTATTTCATTTACCCAATTTAAAAACAATATCGTGTCGAATTGTTCTATTCAAGTGTTTAGAAACCCCTTCGGCTCAGTTTCGAGGCTGTGCTGACGAAAGTTCATATGCCACTCAATAAACCAATCATCACAATATAAAACAATTTTATATTCACTAACAAATACACACTCATAGCTATTATTACACTCAAACTCATTCTAGAGTACTGCTGACTCTATCTCTAATGAATTAATACCCAACAGAACCATGGTTGTCGCTTAACCATCAGAGCTCTGATACCAAATGTAACGCCCACGGATTTTCGTTCTTCGAAAATTCAACATCGACACTCACTTTATCGACTGCCGAGAAATCGAAGGCCGAAAACACGAGATGTTATGGGTTTTAAAAAAGAATTTAAGAAAAGAAAGAAGAGAGAAAAAGGTAGAAGATAGAGGGAAAAGAAGATAGAAAATTTAGAAATAGAGAGAAAAAGAGAATAGAGAAAAAGGAGAAAAACAGAAGAAAATAGGACGGGACAGAAAACAACAGAACAACATCAGAATCTCACAATTCGCAGCGGAACAACATATAATAATAAATGAATAATCTTTAAACAAAGAACTATATCAGTTATTACATTACATTATATTACATTACATCATATCATCAGAGTGTACAACAACATACAACAATAAACAGTGCAGCGGAAAAAGAAATACTATATAAACTAGTAATACGCCATGCCATCCAGCTTGCCTCCAGCAACTCCAGAATATCCAGAATATCCTGATAAACCTTACTCTTAACTGCCCGTGTGGAAATTGGTGGGCACCCAGAGTTTAGGAAGGAAAACAATAAACTCCAAGTCAGTCATGAGACTGGTGTGAGAACTCAAAACAGTTTATTTATCTTTAAAATCAAATAGAGGAATATTTTTAATTCAATTCGCAATGCTTTTTAAAAATGAGACTACCATAAGGCCTCCCGCACACACACACAATGCAAACGCAGAATCGGAGGAGATTTCTCCTTATGATAGTCAAAGATGCTTGATACGCATTAAAAGAACATTTCATATTATTATTAGTGCATAGTGTAGGAAATATTTCGAAAGTAGAATATAAATCTTAGCCAACATAGACATTTCGAACTATGCCTACTATAGCTACCATCCAAACAGTGGTGACCACCATAAGTGAATAGCAGGTTCTACAACTAATACCGTACAAGTTTCGTATTGGGAATTGGATTTCCAACAAATGATCAGGCCAAGGAACTTCCCATTGCCACATGAGAATGCCTCTGGATGGACATCCCCGAGAACCAAACCGGATCTCTACCAACACAAGGCCGGGTTACTCCTAACTGAGTAACAACTGACCGAATATGCCATCCCCCGGTCCTTTGGGACCTTTTTCCGAGAGCGCTCTCTAATCAATTCACACAATCATAACAAAGTGTTTTCAACATGAGTAAGTATCTGGGCTCCATACCATGATACCACCCTTTTCCAGAAGGAAATGGACACATCCTAAAGGGTGCTACCCCTCATAACCTTGCTGCTTCTTTCCTGTTTTGACCATTTCCGGGATGTGAGGCTCGACGAATTCACGTCCACAAAAACATACTTTATACAAAAGCCATGCTTTGGGTCAACAAATGATCAACACAATGATCACTAAGATAGACGATCAAATAAATGATCCTATCACAAATAATCAACACAATGATCATTTCAGCATCACTCAGCATGTCACATTACCAAATTGGGAATACATCGCTGATAACTTCAACTATATAACCTTTGAGCACATACGTCTCAAAGAAGGGTGTTAAGCAAAGAATAAATTCTCCGCCACCAACAGAAATATATTTGAAAGAAATCGGCTTTATATCTCAAATTGTAATGTCAGACATACAATCCATACAAGTCTGTTTCGGGCTCGAACAGAACCGAAGGCACTTACAAAGAAGTCCTTGCAATCCGGATATTCACAATCCTGATCGGATTTCCCATCACTTAGGGAGTTTCTATACCGGCGCGACTCGGTGCAGAAACAATCGATAGGTCATCCTATCGCTCTCGCAAATACCGGTCTTCAACACCGATCTTCAATGCAATTTCACAACGACGTATCACATATTCGGAATGGGTTATACGACCCCATGGTTCTTTCCCGGTTAACCCGAATAGTGAGCGCTTATTCAAAAATAAGTGTGACATTCAAATTCAATCAAATCACATCAAATACCCATTCAAAGGGAAATATTGATAGTCGGCTATTGAACTATCAATTGATATGCATACATCACCAGATTCCAAATAATTTTCCAAATTATTTATTTTCCAAAATATCTTTACAAGATATTTAATTTCAACACTTCAAAAATAAATCAATATTTATTTTCAAACAATTTCCACTTTCACATATAAATTCCTTAGTGAATTTATATTTCAAAATATTCATGCATATATGATTTCAACTATCCATTTCAATTTATCTTCAAAAAGATAAATTCAATATATTCACTTTATATTGGAAAACAATTCCATACTTATTAAAAATAAGTAATTCACAAATCTTTTTATTTTCAACACTTAGAAAATATTCAATATACTTAAATCGAATTAAGTATATATTTCATTCTATTAAGAAAATCATTCACTTAAACATATTTATTTGGGCCAAAACGAATGTTACGTAAAACATCGTTACGACAACCCAAAATCACTAGTATAGGGATTCGAAATTAAAATAGATATATAAATCCCAATACTATACAAAAACATTTCCTTTCGGAAATCATTTACTATAACAACAGTGTTATAGTCCATCATCTCTTTTCGTTTCTCGAAACATCTATTTCAACAATAAATGTTGAAATCTGTGGTTTCGAATCTCAACATGTTTAAAAACATCGTTAGATTGTTTTAATTCTATTTAAACATCACATTCAAAACAATTCCTTTAACGTGTTATTCACTATTAAAAAATGCGAATATAACTCCATTTCTAAGTTATAACAATTAACTTGTCAAAATAAGTCATTTGCGAATTTATAAAACAACGTTTATAAATTCCTTTTCTATTTATTTATAAAAACTTCCTTTTTTATAAATCCTTTTATTTACCTATTCAGTTTATAATTCAATTATAGACTAAAAGTTCAAATTATAAGTTAACTACTTATAAAACGATTATTTTACAAAATCGTTCATTTAACTTCCCAATTTATTAATCTTAACTTATAAGATTGTTTATTTATCCAAAATTCATTCTTTCGATAACTTTATAAATTTTATAAACCTATTGCTTATAAAATCTCATTTATAACTTCACAGTTTATAATTTCATAAATTTCATTCATTTAGGAAATTCATTTTCACTACATTCAAACACTTATAAAAACTCGTTTTAAATGTCCATAATTCAATTTATAAATATCCATTTATAAATCTCTTAAGATAAATTAATTTATATTATTCTTTTAAAACGTCTTTAAATTCCTTTATAATTCCACCATCTTGATTTATAAAATAATCAAATTTTATAAATCCTATTTTTAACTTTTATAATATATTCAAAAATCCAATTTAACTATTTTATAAGGTCATTAATTCATATTTCTCAAAAATCAGCTTTTAACTATATTTCACAAAAACCATAATTTTTATAACTTTAAAAATTATAACGTTTATTTATTTATAATGGATCAATTTCAAAAATATAGTATATTTTCAAAATCACTTTTAAAATCATTTTAAAATCCCAAAATCTGGGTCCAATGATGCTACACACCAAATAGTCAATCACGACTACAACGATATCATATATCGATATGATAATCCATCAAATATCAAAATATCTGAAATAAAATAAATACTGTTGAGGAATCCAGTTGGATCCCTCCAACCTGTTTCCTGCATCCAAAAACATTAGCACAATACCAATTTCGCTCCAGTACGAAATTATCGCGGTACATGTTCTTATTAAATATTATCCGCTTAATAACGGCGTAATAGGGTCTCATCCGCTAAACAAAAAATGCGGGAAATCAACAACTGCAATATATACATATGCCAATATATATATATTGATATTATATATAATACCAATTTCACTGTTTATGAAATATTCGCGGTATATGTTTTTAATAAATAACATCCGCTTACTAACGGCGCATAATGTCTATTTTAACAATCAATAATTTACAGTCATCATTCAAACATGCATTCAAATATTTTAAATCTAACTATTTAAAATAAAAATCGAAATCTATTCGATTGAGTGAGAAATTCTCACCTTGGTTTTAATTTCCGTTTTAGCGATTTATTTCGAATAAAAGTAAACGCGCGTTTAATTTTACCCGAAATTCTCACTAACTCCAAACGACTCCAAACCAACTCCATCGCATAGTGCTCGTCCATACGATCCCAACGCAACTGATTTCGCGCAGTTTCGACCTCGTATGAAAAAGTTACGTATTTTTGAAGTTACACGAGTTTTATATAAACAATTTACAATCAAAACTTAAAATTTTTAAACCCACATCAATCCTAGCCACAAGATCCTTGCTCCTCCATCATAGCCGTGAATTTTGCTTCTCCTACATCACGTATCATCTCCAGGCCGACATCCCCCTTCTTGAACCCATGACTTCAATTTTAGGGTTAAACAATTCTCCTCCTATGCTCGATGAAAACTCGATCAAGACGCGCCGTTGCGAAGCCCCCACCCACACACATGTTCGGCCTGAAGCCCTCCATGCTCGGCCACTTGTTTTGCATGGGAAAACGTGCGCAGGCTTCAAGGTTTCGGCCCCCCTATCTCCCTCCACGCGACGCTAAACTCCATCATATCCGTATGGATCCAAAGCTCATCTCGTGCTCTTCGATTCTTTAGTTAACAACTTTTTCTAAAAACGAGTGGATTGAGAAAGATTGAGAGAGGAAGGAGATGGATTTTCAGCCTTTGAAATAAGAGATGGCGGCTGTAGAAATAGATTAGGGTTTTGTTTTTATATTTTTTTTTTATTTGTGTGTGGTGCTATTTATAAGAAACAGCTAGCGTAAACACTATTCATCCCGGGAATTCCGAACTCCGATTTAGGCGCCGTAACCAGCGTACCTAGGGTTTATCCCGCGTTCCGGACACAATGGAACAGGTTTCGGAAGCTAATTCGGAAGTATGTGCGAGTTATGGCAACAAACGCTCAATTTAAATTAAGCCGATTTAAATCGATTTCTAGGCGTTTTAATTTGTACAGGACAAACCGTAAATCCAATTGACTTGAAATTTGAAACCTTACAATAATATCACATTACGGATCCGATGAAACTAGTTTCGTCGAAATCCGAGACTTTTTGAAAAATGGCTATTTTGACTCGCCAAATTTAAATTAAAAACGATTCGATGCGTTTCGAGCTGCCACGATCAAACGATAGCTCCGATTGACACGAAAATTGAAATCCGGTAATAACTAACTATTACGGATCCAATGGAACTAGTTTCGTTCAATTCTGAGACTGTTCAAAAATTGGCTATTTTACAGTCGATTATTAAATATTAAAATATTCAATTTTCACAAATTAACTTTTAATTCGATTTTAAAAGTTCTAAAATATTTCTATAACTCCAGTATGATTAAATAAAATTTTCAAAATTATTTTCAATCATATTTAACTCTATTTTCAATTATTTCCATAATTTAACATATTAAATTATCGATTTAATTATCCAATTAAATCCAAAAATTCAAAATAAAATTTATTTGACTTAAAAATTCACTTATAAATATTTAAAATTAATTAAATATTCAATTTTTAATTAATAAAAATTCTGGGTCGTTACAGTACCGAGCAGTACTCCCACTCCCCTGTAACACAAGGCCGGACCCATTCCTTACTGAACAGTTCCGAACAAGATAACCCCGACGGTTGGAGCTCAAAAACCGTCCACACAGCCGAAATAAAAATGAACCTCTAGATAGGGGTAAATCTCGCTCTCCAATGGGTGCGACCCACGAAGCCTTGCTGCACCTCCCCTGTTTTAGCCATTCCCGGTTGATGAGGCTTGAGGCTACGATTACCTTTATAGGACATATCATCTTAGAATGCTCATCGTCCACCTGACGATGTTCTGAAAGCATTCAATCCATACAAGTTCGTTCCGGATTCGAACGAAACCGAAGGCATTATCTCGTTACACTCATTTTGGAATCACCCTCAGAGTTAACGACAATAACCCTTGCACTCTAAACCACCATCTCGAATCTATAAGGACTAATTCCGTCAACTCATTACGGAATCACCCACAGAGTTATATTGACGTATAGTCCTTACACCTCGAGTCTTCACAAAACTCTACTTTGATACACGACCTAACGTTATTTGGAATCGATGTGGTTTTCGGATATCGAAATATGGAAATCCGATCTCGGTCTCATCAAAATCCAAAGCGTATCTTTTAGGTTCAAGTTGTTTTAAAGGTTTAAAACAATTCAATATAGTATCTATGTATACACAGATAGATAACACACAGAACAATAATTGAAAATCAGCATTATCAAATAAGGGGTGATCCACATTATCAATATCTAATAGATATTCCATATATCACCATTACAATAGATAACCTATGTTATAATCACAATACAATCAAGCCATTCATACCACACAATATCATTTATCTCATTACTGAGATCACAAAGCATCAAAGACAATCAATGTCATCCATTCATACATAAGCAAAGATTCACTCATACCACAATATGATTAATTTAAAATGAATTAAATTAACTATCTCTATCTCTAATTAATTTAAAATGAATTAAATTAATTACTTCATCTGTAATTAATTTAAAATAAATTAAATTAATTACTTCATCAATATAAATCTTGCTTATCAATCATTAAATTGATTAAAATCAGTTAATTATTCATTATTAATTACCTTAATTAATCACCTTTGATTAATTACCCTCAATTACATTCATGTAATTATCCTTAATCAATTTCACAAATTAATTATTCTCAAACAAACAGTAATTAACCTTTAATTACTTCAACTAATTAATTAATCATAATTAATTACATTTATCCTTAATTAATTACATTAATTAATTACCTTTAATTACTTATTTTTGATTAATTAATCTTAATTAATCAACTTTAATTACATCATTAATTAAAATAGTTAATGATTTTTTAATTATTTCTTAAATTAATTACTCTAAGTAATTAACTAACTTTGTTACTATATTAAGCCAAAATTAATTATTCTTTAATTAATATCTCAATTAATTATTTGATTAATTACTAAATAATTAATTCAAATTACTCATTCTTAAACATCTCCTTAATTACAATCTGTAATTATCAATCAAAAATAAGAGATTTTCAATTCATTAATTACATATAGTAATTATTTATAAAAACCAAGTGTTTAAAATTAATTAAACTTAATTAATTAAATTAAACAATCACATTAAATTTAATTAATTACATTAAGTAATTAATTCCCTAATTACTTTATTAAGTAATTATACTCAAACCATTTACAATTGATTATTATTAAATTAATTAATCTAATTAATTATATAAAAATTAACTATATTAATTAATTGTTAAATAATCCTGGTTAATGACCTTCATTAACCCTTCTCTAATTATTTTCATTAAGTAATTAACTGAGACTAATTACAAATTTAATTATCTTTAATTATTTATAATTTAAAGTCTAATTATTTAAATAAATTAACCTTGATTAAAACTTAATTACTTAATTAATAATTTATTAACCATTAATTAATAATCTAATTAATGATCTAAATATCAAATTGATTAACCCCTAAATCAATATGCATTAAACCTTAATAATTAATAAATCAATAAATTAATTATTTCTTAATTAACTTTTTAATAATTTAATTTAAAAACATTAATTCTTAACTTAATTTTAAAATAAACATTTCAAAATTTTGCGTAAAACACAAATTTTGTTTTGAAACAAGATACCTTTGAAATTATCTTCAAATTTTAATTTAAATATAAGTTTAAAATGAAAATAATTTTAAACTTATCAAAGTTTAAACTATTTATAACTTTTAATCTTTCAAAACCTTAATTTATATTTGGTTAAATTTCTGTCAAATTTAAACCTTCTTTAAATTTTTTTTAAAAAACTGCAATTCATTTCCAGATTTTAAATTGAATTCCAAATCTTTCTCAATTTTTTTTCCAGGGTTTCATTCTTAAAAGATTAAACTACTTCATCAACTAAAGTAGTAACTTAAACTAAATTTTCTTTTAAACTTCATTTTATTTAAACTAAAATTTTAAATTAGCTTGAATTCAAATAAATTCAAAATTGAATTCAAATATGATTTAAATTCTCTTAATCATTTAAAAGATTCAGGGTTTACAAATTTAAACCCTGATGTTACAGGTTATTAAAACCTGTAAAACAGAACACCTGATCCCACAAAATTCTACTTCGAGTCTGCAACACAACTTCCCCGAGGAAATCACTACACCACTTCGAGTCAAAACAGGGTTTACCCGAGTCACCTTCAGCTAACCAAACATCACATGTACCCTACTTCACCGTGCATATGCACGGTGACTCCGACCATTGAAGATCGCCGTCGACCATCGCATCTCATCATAAACCGACCTAGCTACCCACCACAAGCATCAATTCAAGATACAACTCACTAATGCGAGTTCGAGACTCGTAAACTCCAACCTGGAAACAAAAACAGTTCCCCCCTTCAAAACCTATCAACGGTAAACACTCTCCCCTCCGACCACCTGACATACAACCTCTCCGGCCACGAACACTTCTACACACCCTCTACCCCTTTCCCAAACACCAAAGCACTCGGTCAATCCATTTTCTTGAAATGCCCAATTCCTTTATACCTTATTAAAACTAGGGTTTAAAAATTCAAATACAAACTGCAACCAATCCAACAAATTTTAATTACTTCTCTGATTTTTCTAAGGATCTAAGATCCTTACTTTATAACTCAAAAGAAATTTGAGTTTTCTTAAACTACAGATTGCATGTATTTGCTCCAATTCATATTATTGTTCAATAACAAACTGTTACTGAAATCTACACCTAGAAATACTAATACTTGATTTAAAAATCATGATTTTGTTAAGGCTTTTAGTTTTTAATATTGAATTTCAAATTTAACATGTTAGGACTTTTTTTAAAAAAAAATCAACATGTACTGATGTTCCTTATTTTTTCCCAGAGACAACAAACTAATTTTTTTAACTTACATAAAATTTTAGTTATTGATTTAAGATAATGTAACAACCCTATATTTTGTAATTATTTTGTTGTATATTTTAATTATTTTTAATGTAAGATTTTGATTTAAAAACTTATTTTACTTATTTGAAATTATTAAATTTATTATTTAAATATAATCTTGATTTTTATATGAGTTATAATTTCAAAATTTTGTAAGTTGAATATTTGCCTGAAATGCTGATTTTGGTCAAAATAGTCAAACTGTGACTTTCAACTTAAAATTTTAAAAGTTTAAAAATTTAAATTTTTTCTTTTATTATGAAAGTACATAAAATTATAAGAACACCACTTTTCGTTTCGTTAAATTTGGATGTAAATTGTGAAAGTTATACCCTTTACAATATTGTGCATATATAGGGTTATTTAACAATGACTATTTTAAATTGCATAAATTAATTCTTCTTGGTTATATTTTATTTTAATATGTGATAATATGTTTTATTATGTATATTTGACTTTTAAATATTTTTAAATGATAATAGAATTTTTCCAAAATTTACTGTATTTATTTCCTATTTTTAAAGGCTGTTTTCTAATTTTCTGCCATTTTCTTCATATAAATTATATTTAATAATTTTTTTTGTGAATGCACTTTTATTTTTTTTGTTATTTTTTTTATAAATATTTTACAAATCCATGAAGATTTTCTAAAGTTCATTTGGATTTATTTCTAATTTTAAAGTCCAGTCTACAATTTTAAGCCATTTTCTTATTTTAATTATATATAATTAAAATTTATTTATTTATTTTATGAACTCACTTTTATTTATTGTGTTTTACTTTATTTTATTCATTTTACATGTATTTAAATTTAAGTAAATTTTTCCAAAGTGTATTGAAGTTATTTCTAATTCTTAAGTCTAGTTTTCATTTTTCTGTGCTATTTTTCTTATTTAATCATATCTAATTAATATTTAATTTTTAGTATTTTGTTTATCTGTTATATTTTCAAATTTTAACTGAGATTTTAATTATTTTCAGTTATTTGGATGTATATAAATATATATGAGAAATTTGAAAGGGTTAAGAGCTAAGAAACGGAAAAAACGTTTTATCCGTTTCTTTTGCAGTTTCTTCTGTCATTAATACATCAATTCATCTTAGCCATTCCTTTCCCCATCCTTTGCAGCCGACTTCCTCTTGTCATTCACGAATTTGTGAATCCCCAAAACCCTAAAAATCATGGCCTCCACCTTGAAGAAAAAAAATTAGGTAAATCACTCTCTCCTTTCTACTTTTCTTACTTTTCTATGCAATTTTGCCTTGTTTCTCTTCTAAGTTTGGATCGGCCTCTTCTCCATAGCCGCAGCCACAAACTCCTACATCTATTCCATGCCTCCAAAACCATCTACTCCACCAACCATGACCACGGCCGAGCCATCTATGGTGGCCAAACCCTTCAAATTGCAACCTACATGCCTAAAAACAATGTTTTTGACCATTGTTGCCTCATTCCCTTCATCTCCACTTGTTGTCTTGCCTATATGATGTTAAACCTGACCTATATGATGTCATACCTGAGCCAAATCATCATCATAGCCAAGCATAAGTGTCCCCTAGGCCAAGCATTGAAGTGGTTGAAGCAAGGTCCAATCTATCTTGTTCATTTCGCTTTGTATTTCAAAATTGTTTCAATGTTATTTTATGTTGAATGTTTATATATTGTCTGGTTTGTTTTGTTTTGGGTTGATGATACAAAATCATATCTTGGCTATCTTTCAACTCAAATCAAAAGTCGTGAAATTGTGCTTGTCGTGCCTTTGGAGTCGTGCTTGTATGTTGTTTTGGTCTCTAGCTTTGAAAAGGTGAGTCTTTCTCACTCTGACATATATACTTATGAAAAGTGGATTGATGACAAGTGTTTAGTAACATAAAATGTTTATGCAAGTTAATGATGATCATATGATATGCTATGCCATGTTATTACCATGTTAAAACTGTTAATTTTCACCTGACATCTGATATATGACTGTATATTGTGATATTGACTTTGTTTATATTATTTCTGTAAATGATCACACTGCAAGTTCCCTGTTAGAAAAAATGTTATGGGCTGAAATGATAGGCCTGAGTTATTTTATTTATTTATTTAAACTTGGGATTGCGGGTTTGAAATGATAGAACCCGGATTTTTACCTTTTAAATTGCGGATTGAAATGATACATATCCGTATCACTTGACCTAGGTTAGAAAACTATATACAGACCCGTGGTTTTTCTATAAAGTGCTTTGAATATTTTAAGTATTTTAAAAATATAAAATTATGAAATTTGATTTAAATAGATTTTGAAAGGTTTTAAAATAAATAAATTATGATTTTTCTATGTGTTAAAAATGTAATTTATGAATGGATTAACTGGATTTTGAAATATAACTTATGTTTGAAATTTGGAATTTTGACTAAAAATGATATTTAAGCTACATGAATAAAATGGACTTTAATTTTATTTGGAAAATGGTAAATATGATAAACTGATTTATATTTGAATTTAAGTGATTTATTAAAGAATTAGTGATTTTCTATAAATTTAAGTGGTTGAATAAATGACTGTTGAAAATGAAATTTTAAAATATAACTTGACTTGAAAATGTGAAATTTGAGTTTTAACTAAAGATGTTAAATTAATTAAATAAACTGGAAGTTTAGTTAAATTTGTGAAATGGTAATATAAATCTGAAACGTATAGGTTTTAATTTATGAAAGAAACGTATAGGTTTTAATTTATGAAAGAAACGTATAGGTTTTAATTTATGAAAGAAACGTATAGGTTTTAATTAATGAAAGAACGTATGGTGTTCTAATTAATGATAGGAACATGTAAATTCCTAATTAATGAAAGAAAGTTATAAGTTTTAATTAATGAAAGAAACGTACAAGTTTTTAATTAATGAAAGAAACGTGTAAAGTCCTAATTAATGAGAGAACATGAAAGTTTTAATTAATGCAAGAACGTATAAGTTTTTAATTAATGAAAGAAACGTGTAAAGTTTTAAGTAGTGTGGTATTGATTTAAATTAATAAGTGTTCATTATTGTAATAGGAATATAAAATTTAAAACGTACATTTGACACGTAGATTTTAATCAATGTAATGGTGTATTTTAAATTGATTAAAATGATAAATGTTACTTACTGTAATAATAAAATGTAAGTTGATAACGTACATTTGATAAGCAAGTTTTAATTTATGTGAATGGCATACTTTAAATGATTAAAATAATAAAGTTTCTTTATTGTAATAATAATGTAAGTTAATAAGGTGCTTTTAACTTAACATAAGAATTTCGGTTTAAATTGTATATTATAGTAAGAAAGTTTATTTAACTATAAGGCTATAATAAATTGACATGTTAAAATTTTAAGCTTATCAATACTTTGATTATATACAATGTAAAGTGGAAAGTAGTACATTCCAAAAATGCTATGATTCCTTAAGGTAACATTTCCAAAATGCTATGATAATTTAAAGGAATATTTCAAGTTTAATAAATTTAAAGAAATATTCAATGATTTGAAAATTTGGGTTTTATTTGAATGATATAATATTGAATTTTTTTTGAAATGGAAATGATACAATTGTGATATTGTTTTGAAATGAGTATGATATTTTTGATATTAAATGATTTGAAACACGGAGTTTGAAAGATAGGACATTTTGATATTAACATGACTTAAAAGAAGTTCTGAAAGATATGATATTTTCGAAATGAAGCTTTGAAAGGTTATGATATTTTGATATATTAAATGATTTGAAAGGTAGTGTTGAAAGGGTATGAAAATTTAATATATTGAAATAAAATGACTTGATATTTATTTTGATAAATATTTTAATTGAAAGATATTTTACGATGATATATTGAAATGGTTTTGGAAATGATTTAATCCTTATTTTGATAAAGATTTGGATTGAAAAGGATATTTTATTTTGAAGTATAAAATATTTTTAAAGTTATAATTACGGGTTATAATAACGATTGGTTGTTAAAGAGACCGGGATCGGATATTGTCTTATAGCCGGCCAATACCGAAAACCACTTTAACAACTGTGTACACGGTGCAGATTCCAGAATGAAGTAGGATGGTGGTGACGTTCTCGAGGTATATTACATGGACCCAACTCCCGTGAGTTGGCATATATGACTAAAACATGAGCTATACCAGGCTACACAAAGGGTCGCACCCTTTCATCGAGCATGCTCCATCGGAAACTATTCTATTACTTTTGTGATTCGATTCGGTGGCGCCACTTTGATTCAGGGGTATTGTTCGAGGTGGGCGGAAGCTGCTGGCTTGCCGTCACCACCGGTCCGGGAGTGCAAACGGTGTATCCACCCTGGCATTGCCTCGCGTGCCGTGTCATATCCTTATATCGAGCCCACTACGATTTTGGTTTTAAAGATCCGACCGCGTTAAGGTTCACCATCCCCTTAACGCTATTTTCTATATGATTATATTTTACTGATTAGACACTACCGTATATAGCGTATATTACTACATAGTAAATAGTTTAACGGATCCTTAGGGGATGGGCGGTCCCAAGCATCCTTTAAGTTACTGATGCATTTTGTTACTGTTCACTTGAGTTGATTTACAGTTTATAAGTATTTATGTCCTGACTCGAGGGTTTTGTGTTTTGCTTTACGCTCGGGTCAGATTGAGTGAGTTAGCTTTCCACATTCACCTTCGGCGTTGGAGCTTTCCTTGAAGATCCAGCCACCTATTTTGTTTCAGTATTCAGTGGTTCAGTGATGTATCTGATTTGTACCTGATGTATCCTGTTACTCTTCTGTTGTATCTTATTTAACTCTGATGTATCTCATATTTATACAGTAGCTTCATGAACTACTATCTCTTTTTCTTCCGCTGCTTATATACTCTGTGTCTGTGATCTGTGATTTTTATTTACTGTATATCCTGAGATTTGCCAAATTTTTATTTACAACGCGGTATTTTGAGCAATTCAATTCCGGCATGAGTGTCTACCTATACACTTATAATGGATGCGAATGGTTGAAAATACCGGGTCGTTATAGTTGGTATCAGAGCTTTGATAGCTCTAGGCAAAGCTCAGCATATAGAGTGAATGTATTTACAGAATCACTTTCATTCGAGTTTGAATCTCTTCCCTTTTGACTCGATTCCTTTGAATTTTGGAACGTTCCCTGCGGTTCCAAAGTCTATTCTTATTCCCCGCTATTCATCTTCATTTGATTCTGGAGTATTCCATAACTCCACTTCGAATGATCTTTATAGTGAATTGGCGGTCCCGCCAATCTCAAAAATTTTCTTGTAAGAGGGGTGAAACTCCATTACAACAGCATCGATTCACCAATGATTTTATATCCTCAGTTTAGATGCTAGTATCTCCTATTATCCCAAACTCTAACTCTTGAGATCAAACGTAGATTTACCCCAGAAAATCCACTTCGATCTTATACTTTAAGTCACGGTTGACCCGATTAAGGTTGCCCGTGATTTATTTTAGCTTATCCGCCTCCCTACTCTGTATTTAATCATCTTGTCTTTTGTTTCCAATATATTTTCAAACATTTTGAATAGTATTTGTCAATCTATTTTTTTTTATATATTGTGTTATTGGAGTTGTTGATGTTGATTTGGGTTTTCGATCGATTCGTCTGATCAACGCTATCGATAGGATTTCTAAAACACTTTGACAGAACAAACTGACACGATATTATTTTAAATTTTGTTTTGGTTAATGAAATAAAATTTTGATATATATATTTATGGAACTTAATAAAATGATTCAAATTGATAATTTGAAATGATAATACTTGATTTATCATATATTGTTCTATAAATGAATTTATAAATAATTGTTTATAAATTTATATGGGAACTTAAATGAATTTAGAAAAAGAAATTTGAGAATTTAATTTCCGATGGTTCCAAACCTTTTGTTTAAAAGTTTAAAGGGATATAATATTTAAAATATTTTCAAATAGAAATTTGTTTCCAAAGAATTTTAAGTTTAAAATTAGTGCTCTTCTCTTTGTCGCTGGAAAATAACTTCGGTGATGACTGCAGCATCATCGACGTTCATTTTCGAGTTTCGAAGTGAAGAGACTGTTCTGTAGTCTTGCTACAGCTTTGTTTTGGGAAATTAAATTGATTTGAATTTCTAAAATATGACTTAATTTACAACATATATAGATATATGATTGAAATTTGATTTGAAATATTATATATATATTATTACTTATCTCTAAATGGTTTGAAGAAATCGAAAATTTAATTCTTAAATTTTTTTAACAATAATTTCAATTATAAAAAGAAAATCAAAAAATTTGGATAAATGATTAAACTTGAGATAATTGAATTGGAAAGTTTTATTTGTATGACACAATTTCATTCCAATATAACTTACCTTAATTTCAGAAGTTAACAATGTAATTGGATAATATACAATATAAAAAAGATGTATAAATAAAATTTGAGTGGTTATAATAAATGTTATACACTTAAATTTTAATTATAAAATGATTAACAGAGTTAAAGAATAATAAAGGGTAATTGAATAACTTACAATAAAACAATGTTAGAAGAACTAAGAATAAAATAAAGCAGTTATAATAAGTGTAAGTATATTTAACATGAGTGATAAATATATTGAGGGGAATAAATTTAATTTTGATTAGGAATAAAGAAGAATAAAATTTATTAAGTACAACGTGAGTGTAATAAATGATTATTTTTCAAACCCATGGTTCTAAAAATTGTTAATTTAAGATGATTGGATAATAAGATAATGAAATTTGAGATAGTTAAGATTTAGTTAACTTGTGTAAAGATTTATTCTCTGTTTAAGTTGAAATCTCCATGCTTTCAAATTCATTTCCTTATTTTGTTTTCAAACTATCTTTTGGTTGTCCTTATCATCCTTATCTTGCTATAGACCGGTATATGCATCTTTCTATAATCTTTCTGTTTAGAAATCTTTCTATAATCTTTGATAGACCTTTGGTAATCATTTTGAATCCACCTTTTTCGTGCTTGTGTTCTTGATTCTGGAGGATCTTGGAAAGATCACCTCCACCTTGTAAAACTTACCTATAACAACAGTTATCAGGTATAACTTCAATCTTCTTGTCATCTTATCTTAATCCTATTTCACTCTATCTTTTCTGTGCCCTTCCATACCTCATTCCTTTTCGGGGATGAAAAGTTTTGAGTGGGGGAGAGTGTAACAACCCTATATTTTGTAATTATTTTATTGTATATTTTAATTATTTTTAATGTAAGATTTTGATTTAAAAACTTATTTTACTTATTTGAAATGATTAGATTTATTATTTAAATATAATCTTGATTTTTATATGAGTTATAATTCCAAAATTTTGTAAGTTGAATATTTGCCTGAAATGCTGATTTTGGTCAAAATAGTCAAACTGTGACTTTCAACTTAAAATTTTAAAAGTTTAAAAATTTAATTTTTTTCTTTTATTATGAAAGTACATAAAATTATAAGAACACTACTTTTCGTTTCATTGAATTTGGATGTAAATTGTGAAAGTTATACCCTTTACAATATTGTGCGTATATAGGGTTATTTAACAATGACTATTTTAAATTGTATAAATTACTTCTTCTTGGTTATATTTTATTTTAATATGTGATAATATGTTTTATTATGTATATTTTGACTTTTAAATATTTTTAAATGATAATAGAATTTTTCCAAAATTTACTGTATTTATTTCCTATTTTTAAAGGCTGTTTTCTAATTTTCTGCCATTTTCTTCGTATAAATTATATTTAATAATTTTGATTTTGTGAATGCACTTTTATTTTTTTGTTATTTTTTTATAAATATTTTACAAGTCCATGAAGATTTTCTAAAGTTCATTTGGATTTATTTCTAATTTTAAAGCCCAGTCTACAATTTTAAGCCATTTTCTTATTTTAATTATATATAATTAAAATTTATTTATTTTATGCACTCACTTTTATTTGTTGTGTTTTACTTTATTTTATTCGTTTTACATGTATTTAAATTTAAGTAAATTTTTCCAAAGTGTATTGAAGTTATTTCTAGTTCTTAAGTCTAGTTTTCATTTTTCTGTGCTATTTTTCTTATTTAATCATATCTAATTAATATTTAATTTTTAATATTTTGTTTATCTGTTATATTTTCGAATTTTAACTTAGATTTTAATTATTTTCAGTTATTTGGATGTATATAAATATATATGAGAAATTTGAAAGGGTTAAGAGCTAAGAAACGGAAAAAACGTTTTATCCGTTTCTTTTGCAGTTTCTTCTGTCATTAATACATCAATTCATCTTAGCCATTCCTTTCCCCATCCTTTGTAGCCGACTTCCTCTTTTCATTCACGAATTTTTGAAGCCCCAAAACCCTAAAAATCATGGCCTCCACCTTGAAGAAAAAAAAAATAGGTAAATCCCTCTCTCCTTTCTACTTTTCTTACTTTTCTATGCAATTTTGTCTTGTTTCTCGTCTAAGTTTGGTTCGGCCTCTTCTCCATAGCCGCAGCCACAAACTCCTACATCTCTTCCATGCCTCCAACACCATCTACTCCACCAACCATGACCATGGCCGAGCCATCTATGGTGGCCAAACCCTTCAAATTGCAACCTACATGCCTAAAAACAATGTTTTTGACCATTGTTGCCTCATTCCCTTCATCTCCACTTGTTGCCTTGCCTATATGATGTTAAACCTAACCTATATGATGTCATACCTGAGCCAAAGCATCATCATAGCCAAGCATAAGTGTCCCTTAGGCCAAGCATTGAAGTGGTTGAAGCAAGGTCCAATCTATCTTGTTCATTTCGCTTTATATTTCAAAATTGTTTCAATGTTATTTTATGTTGAATGTTTATATATTGTCTGGTTTGTTTTGTTTTGGGTTGATGATACAAAATCATATCTTGGCTATCTTTCAACTCAAATCAAAAGTCGTGAAATTGTGCTTGTCGTGCTTTTGGAGTCGTGTTTGTATGTTGTTTTGGTCTCTAGCTTTGAAAAGGTGAGTCTTTCTCACTCCGACATATATACTTATGAAAAGTGGATTGATGACAAGTGTTTAGTAATGTAAAATGTTTATGCAAGTTAATGATGATCATATGATATGCTATGCCATGTTATTACCATGTTATTACCATGTTAAAACTGTTAATTTTCACCTGACATCTGATATATGACTATATATTGTGATATTGACTTTGTTTATATTATTTCTATAAATGATCACACTGAAAGTTCCCTGTTAGAAAAAATGTTATGGGCTGAAATGATAGGCCTGAGTTATTTTATTTATTTATTTAAACTTGGGATTGCGGGTTTGAAATGATAGAACCCGGATTTTTACCTTTTAAACTGCGGATTGAAATGATACATATCCGTATCACTTGACCTAGGTTAGAAAACTATATACAGACCCGTGGTTATTCTATAAAGTGCTTTGAATATTTTAAGTATTTTAAAAATATAAAATTATGAAATTTGATTTAAATAGATTTTGAAAGGTTTTAAAATAAATAAATTATGATTTTTCTATGTGTTAAAAATGTAGTTTATGAATGGATTAACTGGATTTTGAAATATAACTTATGTTTGAAATTTGGAATTTTGACTAAAAATGATATTTAAGTTACATGAATAAAATGGACTTTAATTTTATTTGGAAAATGGTAAATATGATAAATTGATTTATATTTGAATTTAAGTGATTTATTAAAGAATTATTGATTTTCTATAAATTTAAGTGGTTGAATAAATGACTGTTGAAAATGAAATTTTAAAATATAACTTGACTTGAAAATGTGAAATTTGAGTTTTAACTAAAGATGTTAAATTAATTAAATAAACTGGAAGTTTAGTTAAATTTGTGAAATGGTAATATAAATCTGAAACGTATAGGTTTTAATTTATGAAAGAAACGTATAGGTTTAATTTATGAAAGAAACGTATAGGTTTTAATTTATGAAAGAAACGTATAGGTTTTAATTAATGAAAGAACGTATGGTGTTCTAATTAATGATAGGAACATGTAAATTCCTAATTAATGAAAGAAAGGTATAAGTTTTAATTAATGAAAGAAACGTATAGGTTTTAATTTATGAAAGAAACGTATAGGTTTAATTTATGAAAGAAACGTATAGGTTTTAATTTATGAAAGAAACGTATAGGTTTTAATTTATGAAAGAAACGTATAGGTTTTAATTAATGAAAGAACGTATGGTGTTCTAATTAATGATAGGAACATGTAAATTCCTAATTAATGAAAGAAAGGTATAAGTTTTAATTAATGAAAGAAACGTACAAGTTTTTAATTAATAAAAGAAACGTGTAAAGTCCTAATTAATGAGAAAACATGAAAGTTTTAATTAATGCAAGAACGTATAAGTTTTTAATTAATGAAAGAAACGTGTAAAGTTTTAAGTAGTGTGGTATTGATTTAAATTAATAAGTGTTTATTATTGTAATAGGAATATAAAATTTAAAACGTACATTTGACACGTAGATTTTAATCAATGTAATGGTGTATTTTAAATTGATTAAAATGATAAATGTTACTTACTATAATAATAAAATGTAAGTTGATAACGTACATTTGATAAGCAAGTTTTAATTTATGTGAATGGCATACTTTAAATGATTAAAATAATAAAGTTTCTTTATTGTAATAATAATGTAAGTTAATAAGGTGCTTTTAACTTAACATAAGAATTTCGGTTTAAATTGTATATTACAGTAAGAAAGTTTATTTAACTATAAGGCTATAATAAATTGACATGTTAAAATTTTAAGCTTATCAATACTTTGATTATATACAATGTAAAGTGGAAAGTAGTACATTCCAAAAATGCTATGATTCCCTAAGGTAACATTTCCAAAATGCTATGATAATTTAAAGGAATATTTCAAGTTTAATAAATTTAAAGAAATATTCAATGATTTGAAATTTTGGGTTTTATTTGAATGATATAATATTGAATTTTTTTTGAAATGGAAATGATACAATTGTGATATTGTTTTGAAATGAGTATGATATTTTTGATATTAAATGATTTGAAACACGGAGTTTGAAAGATAGGACATTTTGATATTAACATGACTTAAAAGAAGTTCTGAAAGATATGATATTTTGGAAATGAAGCTTTGAAAGGTTATGATATTTTGATATATTAAATGATTTGAAAGGTAGTGTTGAAAGGGTATGAAAATTTAATATATTGAAATGGTTAGAAATGACTTGATATTTATTTTGATAAATATTTGAATTGAAAGATATTTTACGATGATATATTGTAATGGTTTTGGAAATGATTTAATCTTTATTTTGATAAAGATTTGGATTGAAAAGGATATTTTATTTTTAAGTATAAAATATTTTTAAAGTTATAACTACGGGTTATAATAACGATTGGTTGTTAAAGAGACCGGGATCGGATATTGTCTTATAGCCGGCCAATACCGAAAACCACTTTAACAACTGTGTACGCGGTGGAGATTTCAGAATGAAGTAGGATGGTGGCGACGTTCTCGAGGTATATTACGTGGACCCAACTCCCATGAGTTGGCATATATGACTAAAACAGGAGCTATACTGGGCTACACAAAGGGTCGCACCCTTTCATCGAGCATGCTCCATCGGAAACTATTCTATTACTTTTGTGATTCGATTCGGTGGCGCCACTTTGATTCGGGGGTATTGTTCGAGGTGGGCGGAAGCTGCTGGCTTGCCGTCACCACCGGTCCGGGAGTGCAAACGGTGTATCCACCCTGGCATTGCCTCGCGTTCCGTGTCATATCCTTATATCGAGCCCACTACGATTTTGGTTTTAAAGATCCGACCGCGTTAAGATTCACCATCCCCTTAACGCTATTTTCTATATGATTATACTTTACTGATTAGACACTACCGTATATAGCATATATTACTACATAGTAAATAGTGTAACGGATCCTTAGAGGATGGGCGGTCCCAAGCATCCTTTAAGTTACTGATGCATTTTGTTACTGTTCACTTGAGTTGATTTACAGTTTATAAGTATTTATGTCCTGACTCGAGGGTTTTGTGTTTTGCTTTACGCTCAGGTCAGATTGAGTGAGTTAGCATTCCAGATTCAACTTCGGCGTTGGAGCTTTCCTTGAAGATCCAGCCACCTATTTTGTTTCAGTATGCAGTGGTTCAGTGATGTATCTGATTTGTATCTGATGTATCCAGTTACTCTTCTGTTGTATCTTATTTAACTCTGATGTATCTCATATTTATATAGTAGCTTCATGAACTACTATCTCTTTTTCTTCCGCTGCATTTTTTATATACTCTGTGTCTGTTATCTGTGATTTTTATTTACTGTATATCCTAAGATTTGCCAAATTTTTATTTACAACGCGGTATTTTGAGCAATTCAATTCCGGCATGAGTGTCTACCTATACACTTATAATGGATGCGAATGGTTGAAAATACCGGGTCGTTACAGATAATCAACTACTTCACTTTATAAACTTCATTCCATCAGAAACTTAACTAAAAGATGAAGATTTAAATGATGTTTGGTGTCTGGAAAACTAAACAGAATAGGCAAATAAAACAACAGCATGCACACATTACATCTCACATCAGACTTTTATCAAAACACAACAATACATATTTATATCAAGACAAACAAGCATGCAACCTAAGTAAGAATTTAAATATTTTTAAAGTTACTCACATTTTTATTGAATGCAGACCTCTGTTGTTCATTAGAAAGTTTGCAGAAAAATGAATATGCAGGCTTGACCCTGTTTAATATCTGAGTTGCAATCCTGATGAAATGCTCATGCTCCATACTCTAATCACTTGCATGCAGATGTAGATGCAACTGTTAATTCCTCAAATGCATGCGGATGAATTTTTTCAAATCCATTCCAGGACTTAAAAACAAAGTGCAGAAAACAGTGCAGGCTCAAATTGAATTTTGCAGACTTTATTTGAAATTTACAGACTTATGATTTGAATTTGAGATAAAGGTGGATTTGATTTTTAATAGGAGTGGGATATGCAGGTGTTTGAAGTGGTGAATCAATGCAGATTTGAACAGGGTTTAAGTATGCAGGTTTCTGAAATTTAGGAAATGCAGATTTTGTATTTTAACGAATTTGTAAATGCAGATTTGTGGAGGGTGTTACTGATTTTAGACATGAAGAATTTTAAAGAGGTATTTTGAAGTTTTTCTTTTGATTAAGGAAGAATGAAAATGCAAACTAAACTATATGTAATTTCAGATTTACTAAAATAAAAGAAAAACTAATTTCTTACACTTGTACAACTTTACAACACTTGTCAATTTACTCTTTAAAAATGCAACACATGTTATCCTTTAAAGGTAATTAGTATTTAATACAAATTAATGTATATTAGCTTAAATTTAAGTTGTTAGTTTATATTAAATATGCATATAAACTTTTAAAAGAACTAAAAACAATTTGCACTAATAAATGAAGATTATACATATGGAAATTAAAATAATTTAAAATTTACACTTTGGAATTTTAACCTCAAATTAAATTCATAATCTAATATAAAAAAAATCAAATTATGAATACAAATCAAAGTTTGAAATAACAATAACTATTTTTAACTAAAATCTTGTTTGTAATACAATACATTGTTAATATTGTATTTAAAATGTCTCATTATTAAATTAAAACCATTTTAAAGGAAATTATATTTTTATCAATAAATTTTCTATTTAATTAAGCTATAAAACTCTTTTATTAATTTAATTAAATTTAAAACTCAAACTAAAACTATTTAAAACATTTAAATACTTTTCTTAACAATTTAAAAATCATATATTTATTTATTGAATAGCTTTGAAAACTTTATATTTAATAAAAATTAAAATTTCCAAATTATTAATATATACATTAGAATTTCAAATCATTATTCATTTATTAATTTTTACCAAGATTTATTCATTAACCTTGAAAAGCTAATATTAAATAAGCAAATTTTCAAAATACTAAAAATATTAGAATTAGAAAAATATGGTTTATTTATTAAAATTAATACAATACAAATCTATTTACAATATAAACTATATATTTATGTTATAAATAGAAATCATTTTATTATTTTTAAAAGATAAAATAACCAATTGAAATATTTATTAAAGAAGATTTTTAAATCAGTTTGAAATATTATTGACAAAAATATCAATATCAATTTAATTTTTAACTACAGATTATTAAATTGATATTGTTAAAAATTCCGGGATATTACAATCCTTCCCCCTTCAAAGAATTTCGTCCCCGAAATTTAAAACAAAGGTAATTTAATAATCTCATTAAAGATTTATTTAAAAACACAAGCATATGTCAAACATATGCTAAGAACCAAAAACAACCAATCAAACAAATCTAATTATCCAGACAAATTCTAGATAGAATTCCTTCGAGTTTCCCTAGGTGTATATATATACACACCGGGATATTCGCTCTAGAGAATCCAATACAAACAATACTATGAAGCTACAAAGCTCCTATATAACTATATCTATAACACTAGACAAGATATCAGATTACAAACGAGTCTGAATCAACAACCAAAACTCCAGAACTACTGGTTTCACAACCAGAGATAGATCATACACGTACTCCCTCAGAGATATGTGAAACTCATCGAATCCCAGTTATCCAAACTGGCAATTCAATTCTGTAGATCAATCACTTGACCTTCAAAATCACAGAAAAAATCCAAAAAAACTTCAGAGCTAACTTCTCAGACTTACCCAATCTTATAGCTCACTTTTAATCGGAGAAAATTTATCCAAAATTAAATCTCCGACTTCAGAGTCCAAATCCCTCCGACTCTTATCCATAAAACTCTTCAGACGATCCTGGGCTGTCTACAAACTTACTGATCAGCTCAACCTTTGCTGACGCTTCTAGAAACAAACTAGACTAATCAACACAACAAAATGATCTCCTCAAGATCAACCAAAACCAATAACTCAAACTCAACTCCTCAACATCAGAAGACAACAACTTCTCCTATCCGGAAAAGAAAAGCAGAAGCACTTCCAAACTGCTTCCGCTGCTCAACTCTGATCCGAAGTAGAAAAGAATGCTAAAGAAGAACACAAGCACAAACAGGACAACACACCCCAGAGCCATGATTCAGCAAATCCATAAGAAAAATTCAGAAGTTCCTCCAAAACTCTGAGCTGCTACACCAACTCAACTCTTGGAACCATCTTACTATTGAACCACCCGAACCACTCCTGGAATTCCAGTTGATAAGAAAGCTCAAACTCCAGATGTGAACAAAACTCTGACTTCCTGAAGACATTCAGAAAAACTCAGATAATCCAAGAGAACACTCAAAACAATCGCAAGTCACTTTTGCGAACCACCCAAACCAAATCCAAAGAAAACAGTTCTTCCTTAACCAAATTGAACAGCTTACACTTAACTAGCTAACCCATCGAAGAAACGGGTCCACTCAACTGCTTCTAAACTCCTCTCCAGAAAACTGCTAAGCTAAAAGATCTCTTCCAACACTGAGAACACTCCAAGCTGCACTGCTGCCACAGATGCCAAAGAATCCCAAAACAAAGCTCTTCGAGAAACTCGGGCTTCAAAGCAAACAGAAACACCGGCTGAACACAGCCACAACACTGAAGCAGACTCACCTCTTTAACTTGTTCCAAAGAAAACATCTTCGGGAACATCCATAGTCACTGCATCTCATCACGTAGCTACTACTCCCAGAGGTATCAAAATACCGTCACTTGCTTCTGCCCATCCGACAGATCCAAACTCTACTCATCCAGCTTCAAAAAGAAACTCCAAACCTTAACAGGTTTCCTTCAGAGATTAATGAAATTCTTCATTACTACAGAACTCACTCAAGACGGTATTAGGTCTACAGTCTCGACATAACACCTCCAACCTCAAACATTCAAACACCAACTAATGGTAGTCGCGTTACACACACTATTACCCCATCTACCTTTATAACTTATATTGGAAACCCGAACAGGTAACCCAACAGATAGGTAGAATTAAATATATTTATATTAAAAATTATAAATACGCTCTCTCAAGAAAGACACCACTACAGAGCCTAGGTATTCACTCAACCTAATGCTCTGATACCAAGTGAAACGACCCGACTTTCTTACCACAGAAAATCGCATCATTTTTAAGAAAGAAAAGGATTGAAAAGATAATAGAAAGAAGAGAAGAAAGAAACAACATCAGAATCTACACAGCGGAACGAATAAATTATATTAATAACATAAATATTACATAGTTTACAACCATACCAGAGTACACAGATAAACATCACATACTAGACAGTTATAACACCTGTCTAGTTATTACAACTCAATACAACTCAGAGACAACACAGAACACACAGCGGAATACTATATATCTAACGCAGAAGCCTCCTGCTCCATTTGCTACTCCACAATTCGTCAAAGCTAACCTGAATCCTAACCTGAATCCCTTGGCTACTCGTAAAAATTTGAGTACCCAAGAGTTTATGAAAACCAAAAATAAACTCCGGGTCAGACATGAGTCTGGTGTGAGTAACAGGTTAAAGTTGCTTAACTTTTAAAAATCCTTTTGAAAAGAAAGGTATCACGTAAGACTTCCCACACATAAACATGGAAATTTTTTTACCTTACGCTAACCAAATCATTTGATGGGAAATCCGATGATATTATAATAGTGTCTAGGGTTTTCAAATAAATAAGAAATAGCCGAAATTGTTACATTCATTAAATTCCAGCTACTAGCCACAAAAGTGGGTAATAAAATCAAAACCGTTGGCACTTATTGGATTTTGGATTCCATACAATGGCAGGGCTACTGGGGTACCGCCCGTCACAGTACGTGGCCTAGATCACCGTACCGAGGAGTACTCCCACTCCCCTACAACACAAGGCCGGACCCATTCCTTACTGAACAGTTCCGAACAAGATAACCCCGACGGTTGGAGCTCAAAAACCGTCCACACAGCCGAAATAAAAAGGGACCTCTAGACAGGGGTAAATCTCACTCTCCAGTGGGCGCAACCCACGAAGCCTTGCTGCACCTCCCCTGTTTTAGCCATTCCCGGTTGATGAGGCTTGAGGCTACGATTACCTTTATAGGACATATCATCTTAGAATGCTCATCGTCCACCTGACGATGTTCTGAAAGCATTCAATCCATACAAGTTCGTTCCGTATTCGAATGAAACCGAAGGCATTATCTCGTTACACTTGTTTTGGAATCACCCTCAGAATTAACGACAATAACCCTTGCACTCTAAACCACCATCTCGAATTTATAAGGACTAATTCCGTCAACTCATTACGGAATCACCCACAGAGTTATATTGACGTATAGTCCTTACACCTCTAGTCTTCACAAAACTATACTTTGATACACGACCTAACATTATTTGGAATCGATGTGGTTTTCGGATATCCAAATATGGAAATCCGATCCCGGTCTCATCGAAATCCAAAGCGTGTCTTTTAGGTTCAAGTTGTTTTAAAGGTTTAAAACAATTCAATATAGTATCCATATATACACAGATAGATAACACACAGAACAATAATTGATAATCAGCATTTTCAAATAAGGGGTGATCCACATTATCAATATCTAATAGATATTCCATATATCACCATTACAATAGATAACCTATGTTATAATCACAAAACAATCAAGCCATTCATACCACACAATATCATTTATCTCATTACTGAGATCACAAAGCATCAAAGACAATCAATGTCATCCATTCATACATAAGCAAAGATTCACTCATACCACAATATAATTAATTTAAAATGAATTATATTAGCTATCTCTATCTCTAATTAATTTAAAATGAATTAAATTAATTACTTCATCTGTAATTAATTTAAAATAAATTAAATTAATTACTTCATCAATATAAATCTTGCTTATCAATCATTAAATTGATTAAAATCAGTTAATTATTCATTATTAATTACCTTAATTAATCACCTTTGATTAATTACCCTCAATTACATTCATGTAATTATCCTTAATTAATTTCACAAATTAATTATTCTCAAACAAACAGTAATTAACCTTTAATTACTTCAACTAATTAATTAATCATAATTAATTACATTTATCCTTAATTAATTACATTAATTAATTACCTTTAATTACTTATTTTTGATTAATTAATCTTAATTAATCAACTTTAATTACATCATTAATTAAAATAGTTAATGATTTTTTAATTATTTCTTAAATTAATTACTCTAAGTAATTAACTAACTTTGTTACTATATTAAGCCAAAATTAATTATTCTTTAATTAATATCTCAATTAATTATTTGATTAATTACTAAATAATTAATTCAAATTACTCATTCTTAAACATCTCCTTAATTACAATCTGTAATTATCAATCAAAAATAAGAGATTTTCAATTCATTAATTACATATAGTAATTATTTATAAAAACCAAGTGTTTAAAATTAATTAAACTTAATTAATTAAATTAAACAATCACATTAAATTTAATTAATTACATTAAGTAATTAATTCCCTAATTACTTTATTAAGTAATTATACTCAAACCATTTACAATTGATTATTATTAAATTAATTAATCTAATTACTTATATAAAAATTAACTATATTAATTAATTGTTAAATAATCCTGGTTAATGACCTTCGTTAACCCTTCTCTAATTATTTTCATTAAGTAATTAACTGAGATTAATTACAAATTTAATTATCTTTAATTATATATAATTTAAAGTCTAATTATTTAAATAAATTAACCTTGATTAAAACTTAATTACTTAATTAATAATTTATTAATCATTAATTAATAATCTAATTAATGATCTAAATTTCAAATTGATTAACCCCTAAATCAATATGATTAAACCTTAATAATTAAATAAATAAATAAATAAATTATTTCTTAATTACCTTTTTAATAATTTAATTTCAAAACATTAATTCTTAACTTAATTTTAAAATAAACATTTCAAAATTTTGCTTAAAACACAAATTTTGTTTTGAAACAAGATACCTTTGAAATTATCTTCAAATTTCAATTTAAATATAAGTTTAAAATGAAAACAATTTTAAACTTATCAAAGTTTAAACTATTTATAACTTTTAATCTTTCAAAACCTTAATTTATATTTGGTTAAATTTCTGTCAAATTTAAAACTTCTTTAATTTTTTTTAAAAACTGCAATTCATTTCCAGATTTTAAATTGAATTCCAAATCTTTCTCAATTTTTTTTCCAGAGTTTCTTTCTTAAAAGATTAAACTACTTCATCAACTAAAGTTGCAACTTAAACTAAATTTTCTTTTAAACTGAAATTTTAAATTAGCTTGAATTCAAATAAATTCAAAATTGAATTCAAATATGATTTAAATTCTCTTAATCATTTAAAAGATTCAGGGTTTACAAATTTAAACCCTGATGTTATAGGTTATTAAAACCTGTAAAACAGAACACCTGATCCCACAAAATTCTACTTCGAGTCTGCAACACAACTTCCCCGAGGAAATCACTACACCACTTCGAGTCAAAACAGGGTTTACCCGAGTCACCTTCAGCTAACCAAACATCACATGTACCCTACTTCACCGTGCATATGCACGGTGACTCCGGCCATTGAAGATCGCCGCCGACCATCGCATCTCATCATAAACCGACCTAGCTACCCACCACAAGCATCAATTCAAGCTACAACTCACTAATGCAAGTTTGGGACTCATAAACTCCAACCTGGAAACAAAAACAGTTCCCCCCTTCAAAACCTGTCAACGGTAAACACTCTCCCCTCCGAACACCTGACATCCAATCTCTCCGGCCACGAACACTTCTACACACCCTCTACCCCTTTCCCAAACACCAAAGCACTCGGTCAATCCATTTTCCTGAAATTCCCAATTCCTTCATACCTTATTAAAACTAGGGTTTAAAAATTCAAATACAAACTGCAACCAATCAAACAAATTTTAATTACTTCTCTGATTTTTCTAAGGATCTAAGATCCTTACTTTATAACTCAAAAGAAATTTGAGTTTTCTTAAACTACAGATTGCATGTATTTTCTCTAATTCATATTATTGTTCAATAACAAACTGTTACTGAAATCTACACCTAGAAATACTAATACTTGATTTAAGAATCAAGATTTTGTTAAGGCTTTAAGTTTTTAATATTGAATTTCAAATTTAACATGTTAGGACTTTTTTTAAAAAAAAATCAACATGTACTGATGTTCCTTATTTTTTCTCAGAGACAATAAACTAATTTTTTTAACTTACATAAAATTTTAGTTATTGATTTAAGATAATCAACTACTTCACTTTATAAACTTCATTCCATCAAAAACTTAACTAAAAGATGAAGATTTAAATGATGTTTGGTGTCTGGAAAATTAAATAGAATAGGCAAATAAAACAACAGCATGCACACATTACATCTCACATTAGACTTTTATCAAAACACAACAATACATATTTATATCAAGACAAACAAGCATGCAACCTAAGTGAGAATTTAAATATTTTTAAAGTTACTCACATTTTTATTGAATGCAGACCTCTGTTGTTCATTAGAAATTTTGCAGAAAAATGAATATGCAGGCTTGACCCTGTTTAATATCTGAGTTGCAATCCTGATGAAATGCTCATGCTCCATACTCTAATCACTTGCATGCGGATGTAGATGCAACTGTTAATTCCTCAAATGCATGCGGATGAATTTTCATGTTTTCAAATCCATTCCAGGACTTAAAAACAAAGGGCAGAAAACAGTGCAGGCTCAAATTGAATTTTGCAGACTTTATTTGAAATTTGCAGACTTATGATTTGAATTTGAGATAAAGGTGGATTTGATTTTTAATAGGAGTGGAATATGCAGGTGTTTGAAGAGGTGAATCAATGCAGATTTGAACAGGGTTTAAGTATGCAGGTTTCTAAAATTTAGGAAATGCAGATTTTGGATTTTAATGAATTTGTGAATGCAGATTTGTGGAGGGTGTTACTGATTTTAGACATGAAGAATTTTAAAGAGGTGTTTTGAAGTTTTTCTTTTGATTAAGGAAGAATGAAAATGCAAACTAAACTAAATGTAATTTCAGATTTACTAAAATAAAAGAAAAACTAATTTCTTACACTTGTACAACTTTACAACACTTGTCAATTTACTCTTTAAAAATGCAACACATGTTATCCTTTAAAGGTAATTAGTATTTAATACAAATTAATGTATATTAGCTTAAATTTAAGTTGTTAGTTTATATTAAATATGCATATAAACTTTTAAAATAGCTAAAAACAATTTGCACTAATAAATGAAGATTATACATATGGAAATTAAAATAATTTAAAATTTACACTTTGGAATTTTAACCTCAAATTAAATTCATAATTTAATAAAAAAAATCAAATTATGAATACAAATCAAAGTTTGAAATAACAATAACTATTCTTAACTAAAATTTTATTTGTAATACAATACATTGTTAATATTGTATTTAAAATGTTTCATTATTAAATTAAAACCATTTTAGAGGAAATTATATTTTTATCAATAAATTTTCTATTTAATTAAGCTATAAAACTCTTTTATTAATTTAATTAAATTTAAAACTCAAACTAAAACTATTTAAAACATTTAAATACTTTTCTTAACAATTTAAAAATCATATATTTATTTATTTAATAGCTTTGAAAACTTTATATTTAATAAAAATTAAAATTTCCAAATTATTAATATATACATTAGAATTTCAAATCATGATTCATTTATTAATTTTTACCAAGATTTATTCATTAACCTTGAAAGATGATATTAAATAAATAAATTTTCAAAATACTAAAAATATTAGAATTAGAAAAATATGGTTTATTTATTAAAATTAATACAATACAAATCTATTTACAATATAAACTATATATTTATGTTATAAATAGAAATCATTTTATTATTTTTAAAAGATAAAATAACCAATTGAAATATTTATTAAAGAAGATTTTTAAATCAATTTGAAATATTATTGACAAAAATATCAATATCAATTTAATTTTTAACTACAGATTATTAAATTGATATTGTTAAAAATTCCGGGATATTACAGCGTATCAGTCGCATAGATCCAGACTTTGGATATAGCGCCTTCCGAAAGAAGACCAAATCTAGGTAGGTAAATTTGATTTCTATTTTTGATTTTCCCATTTGGACTCTTTTCAATTCTGGAGCATCACACTTTTTTATCTCTAGTTCTTATGTGGATTGTTCGCACTTAAACATTTCTTTAGTAGCAGACCCCATCTTTGTTTCGAACCCCGTACGTGGATCGACTCACTTGTCTATGGTTTGTAGGGGTTTGAAAATTTATAACCTATGCATAGCATTTGACTGTGACGCCTATGTAATTGGATTTTTGGGGTATGGTATGATTTTAGGAATGGATTGGCCATCGACATATGGAGCTATATTAGGATGCGGGAGGAGACTCATTAGATTAGAGACATGCATCAGTATAACTCTCTAGATTTTTCGCAACCTGCAAGGGTTAGTTGTATTGAGCTTCCTGTATTCTCTCGATTCATCACCATCAGAGTAAGATTCAGTTCCTATCGTTAGATATTTTTTAGATATCTTTGAGGAGTTTAGGGAACTACCCCCTAAGGGAGATATTGACTTCAAGATTTATTTTGTTAAGCTAGTAGCATTACCCATGGCACCTAGGGAGAGGAAGGAATTGGGAAAGAAAGATTGGTGAGCTTTTGGAAAAAGGTTTTGTAAGAAGAAGCATATCAGAATAAAGAGTGCCAGTCCTCTTCGCTACTAAGGCAAATGGTTCCTTTCGACTTTACGTAGACTATAGAGTATTAAATAAGCTCATAAAGTAGAACCATTATCCACTTTCTAGGATAGATGACCTTTTTGACCAGTTAGTTGGCTTTTCAGTATTCTCCCAACTTAATTGAGCCATAAAATTTCATCGGCTTTGGGTCGCTGATGACAGCATTGCTAAGACCGCATTTAAGACACCCGACGGGTTCTTTGAATGATTGGTTATGTCTATTGGGCTAACCAATTCCCAACCTCTTCTATAGATTTGATGAACCATATTTTAGACGACATTTTGATGTTTTCCAAGAGTATGGAGGAGGTTTTATGTACGCTTCTTGTTCGTAAACTAGAGACAGAATTTTTGAAGTATCACTTTTGGCATAAGGAAGTGCGTTTCTTGGGGCTTAGAGAATGTCTACGCATGGTAGGAATTTAAGAAACGGTTTTGTACAATTAGGACTCAGATTATGAAAATCCAAAGGGAGGTAGGAAAAATTAGAGATGTACAATAAAATTCAGTGAATAAGCAAGAAGGAAGTCCATGTGTAGATAATTGCATAAATTATAATTGTCTCAGATAAGTGGATTTGACGGTAATGCCTTAGAATATATATCGGTATACAAGAGGAATAAGAGTAAAAGCCTTTAGTTTAGGAAAAGTACTACTGGGGTAATAAGTAGGAAGACCCACTTTATGTCTAGTCCAATAAAATGAAAATTTTGAAATTTGTGAAGTTGAAAAAGATAATTGTTAGAATTGAAAATTTTCATTGTTAATATTTTCTCTTAGAAAGTAAATATGGGTTTTTTAAAGAATGGTATGAAACTTAGGTTGGTTTTTACATAATGAAAAACTGGATTCTTTTTGAAGAATTACAGAGTGTGTGTGTGTATATATATAACTCACAAGTTTCATCGTAAGTAAACAAAGATTTTAAACATAAAAACCTACAATGTATCAAGTATCGAAAACTTTGTTGTTGTAATAAATGTTTTCGTGAAAAATAAGTGGAGCATAGGCTATAACACTATTGTTATAAGCAACTCCCAAGAGAAATATTTTTATGTAAATATTTGCGATTTATTAGTATTTATTTAATTGAATCTATACACTAGTATTTTTTGGGTTGTAGTAACGGTGTTCTACGCAACATCCGTTTTAACCCAAATAAAAATGTATTTTAAAAGGTAATTTCTAAGTATAGAAACAAAATGGTTTGTAAAGTACACTTATTATTTTGAATAAGTATAAGGAAATGTTTTCGCCACTATGGGAATAATAAAACAGTTTTGAAGATGAATTTTTTTGGAAGGAAAATGTGTAAGTTAGATATTAGAAAATATTTATCATGGAAGAATGTAAATTAAACATACTTTAATCTATTGGAATGAAAAGAATAATGGTATAATCTTCTATGAAACCAGTAAAAATGTTATGTACAAGTTACAAGGAATACATGAAAGAGATATACAAGATATGAAAAGCACCATATTTTATATAGCCTATTTCAAAAGATACAAAATAAATTCCTTGTAATTTGACATAAACATGAAATTCTCTTTTAAAAGGTTCATAGAATATTTTAGCGTTGATAGTTTCTGGTTGGAAAAGTAGTTCCAATATATTAAGATATAAGACCGTGAGGAATAATAAGAAGATGGTTTGAAAGCACATAAAGACAGTTTAAAGATATTTCAAAAAGAATATGGCTTAGTGAAAAAGTAAACAAGTGTTTGGAAGTGAAAATCTTAATAAAAGTAGAATTTGAAAATTCAAATTTTTATAGCAAACTGAAAAAGGTCATTAAAAGAAACCGAGGAATAAGTTTTGGACCTAGAATTTGAAAGTTTTCCCCTCCAGGCTGGGAATTAATGTTAAATAACCAAGTATATTTGAATTTAATAGAAACTCAAAATAACACTTTTTAAAGAAAAAGATTTTGGGATTTGATGTTTTAAAAATTTTGAAACCTTAATTTTTAAAATGGAACTATAAACACCAAACCAAACTCCTAAATGTGAAGTAGATAGGAATCATTTCCCAGGTATAACGCAAAAGGTGTAAGGCTACAAAGGAGACAGCAGTAATTGCTTTTGGAAGTAAAAATAGAGTTTTTGTAGAGTGTCTAGGACCTTAGTGAGAACTTAGGAATGTTGATTCATGTGAGTAGATTAAAGAAGAACAGTAAAATGGAGTTAGTAAAATTATAAGACACGCATGATTGAGAATGGATATTCCTGATTTTGGTAGAACTTGGGTAAAACATCTTCCATTAGCGGAATTCGCATAAGATAGTAGTTCTCAAGCTAGCATTTGAATAGCATCTTTCGAAGCTCTTTATGGAAGTCCGCGCAAGTCTCTTTCGTGTTGTATGGAGTCTACAAAGGTTAAAAAGACTTTGAAGAAGATTAAATTGATTGGGAGAAAATTCGTATCTCATATCCACATTTCTTTGATAATAAGTTTTCGAATTTCATATTTCCAACTTTATTTTTGAATAGGGCCTTTCCTTTATTATCCTTTGGGAGGGTAGAACTTAGGATTTGACCCATGGATAGTAGGATTTGGTGTAAACATGTTACTAGAATGTATTATGAATGATGAATGCAAGTGGTTGCAGGTGTTTGCTCATGGATGCTATACTTACACTAGGCACTATTATCTCTTAGGGATCGGCCTAATTAGGACACTAGAGCATATGCATATAAATGTGTGTGCACTTGCATTTTTATTTATTATCCATGGTTGCTATAAATGGATGATTTTCACTGGTTGTTGCATTTGGATGATGTTTGTAGCATGCCTATATAATTATCGGTTATCATTAGGAAATTTTCGCATTCATTTGGATACATGACACTAATATGATTGCATAAAAGGAGGTCAACTGAATCAGCGGACTGCCTAAACTTTTGCATTAGTAAGGACATTTACACTACACAATTGCATAAGTATGATAAATTGCATTAGAAAAACTTAGGGACAATGGATGAAAAGTTGATGAATGAATAGTTGATTGTAAAATTAGGTGAAAACATTTAGTACATTCATTTATCCTTAGAGATTTCGAGGATGAAATCCCTTGAGGAAGGGAGAATGTAACAACCCAAAATTTAACATGTAATAATTAATTCTTAATCAACTAAATAATAAAATAACTTTGTGAAATTATTAGAATTGGGCCACGGGAGTTGCACCACTGTCTCTGTGGCAATTTTCTAGTCAATTTCCATTATAAAATGTCAGAATCCGAGCTAGTATGAAGGAGTTACGAATTAAACAAAAATCGAAAAATAAAAGGAAAAAAATATATAGGGAGGTCGACATAGAGGTCGACCATCCCACTGCGTTGGTCGACCAGTTGATCGATCTAGCATAGTGGGCGGTCGACCTATGGTCGACCTACTTTAAGTGAATGAACGAAGGATTCATTCCTTCGTTCCAGTAGCTAACGAACACATCATTTTGCATTCTTTTGTTCCAACTGGTCCTTTTGTGCTTCCAACCGATGGCTCCTATTCAGCCTATGACGTGGTTGCATCCTATTCAAATCTCCAAATCCAATGGTCTGAGATCCACTAACACCACTGTGAATAAGACCCTAGACCTAGCTCTTTTTCTTATTCTAGATTTTCTCCATTTAGGTTTACCTCTTCAGGAAGGATCCTAAAAGGAATAATTTTTCAAGGAGAGAATCTTTTTAGTAAAAATCTTTAGCAACCCCGAGTAGATCCGAGAAGGCCAAAGGAAGAGCTAAAGACCATAGATGCGTGATTGTAATTATTTTAAATTTCTTTACGTAATTTAAAATAATAGGGTTTTCAATAGTTGTAGTTTTACTATGATTTTTGGAGTAATTTTTTTAGTAAATTATTTACAGTTTTTAGATTTATTTTCAGTTTATTTCTTTTAGCTATTCTTTTCAATTAATTTTAGTTTAATTCTAGCTTTTCAATTTATTTACAGTTTATTTACAGTATTTTAGTTTATTTACTTTTATTTATGCATTATTTACATCTTCTTATATCTTGGATTTCCTTATATTTTTAGTTTTCTTTTATACCTCTATTTTGTTTTTCGCGTATGGGTTAGAATAGAATTAATGTGAAATTGGACTAAATTATAAGAAATCTGAAATAATGGAATGTAGGATATAATATATAAATACTGCAATATAAATGAAACTGGACTGAAATTACGCCTAATTATGATATTAATTGGACTAAAATTATGCCTAATTATGATATTGATTGGACTGAATTAAGAAGATTGGCTTAGTTATCTCTTAGAATTATAACTAAAAAGAGTGAAAGAATCTTATTTTCACACTCACACCTTGGGTTCCCCTAATATTTTTATGGTTATAGTATTTCACATAATCGTGAAGTGAGACAAGATGCTTCATATATTCCTAAAGTGAGGCGAGGGGCACAGATATGCTTATGGTGGTAGTAAACGGTCAATCCATGGTAGTTCAAACCAAGGGAACTTGAACAAGGGGCGCAATTAGATTTTTTTTGGATAGGGACCAGTACCAACAACATTTTTTCTTTTTTTTCTATGGACACAATGTTTCACATAACCCTGAAGTGAGACAAGGTGCTTTACATAATCCTTAAGTGAGGCGAGGCGCACACTTATGATGTCTAGGGTAAATAAAAGGTCAAAAGATGGAACACCATGAATGCGAGCTTAGTGGTGGTCACGCGTGCGGCTTCCAGTGATGCCTCATAAATCGTTATGAGTTCCAAACACTTAATGAGTGTATCTTTCGTAGACATCAAATCTAATGTGTAAGGAAACGTCTGGCCAGTAGATTCTATGGAGTAGTAGGCCGATCAAAGAGTAGAATTCGGACTTCGGCCTAATTAAAATAGGATTAGGAATTTAACCTAATCAAAGAAGCCATCAATGACAATGGCACACAATTAAGTTGACCTATCTTATCAATTGTAATTGTTTAATCGTATTTTCCATTTTATCTCTTACCTATGTAACGACCCGAAATTTTGGGTCTCCAGATTTGAACATTTAATCCATTTTAAATGTCGAATATGGATTATAATTTGATTTTGACGTAAAAGACTTTGGTTAAAATTCAAATATGGCAATTCAATTGAAATTTGAATAATAATAATTTAATATTGGAATTTGAATAATTGGTAATTCTGAGTGCAAATAGATATAAAATTAGATTCTAAAGTTTATTTTGAGTCTAATTGGATTTGAATTATAATATAGGATTGTTGAATTGAATTAAGGGTCGATAGATTAAGTTTGAAATTTTATATCAATTTAATAATGGAATTTAATAATATAATAATGCAAATATTCAGATTTTGATTTAAAATGAATTAGAATGATTCCTAAAGTGATTATAAATTCTATATGAATTATAATTAAGTTAATAAAATTTTAAAAGTGAAATTTTAAGTGATTTCGACGATTGTGAAAATCGCTCGAATTTATCGACGAGTTAAAATAGCCTCCGGGGGCACAGTCTCGGAATTCGACGAAACCATTTCCATGGATCCATAATAGTTAGTTATTATCGGATTTTAATTTTCGTAGCAATCGGAGTTGTCGTTTGACCGTGGCAGCTCGAAACGCTTAGAAATCGATTTAATCGATTTAATTTTAAATTGATCGTTTAATTCCGTAACTCGCACGTATGACCGAATTATCCTACGAAACTTGTTCCATTGTGTCCGAAACGCGGAAAAACCCTAGGAACGCCTATTGGTACGTGAGAATTGGAGTTTGTTTGCAATACGATGTTAAATTGAGAATAATATTAAACAATATTATATATACATTTACATTTGCAAACCCTAGATCTATCTCCTTCAGGCCGTCGCTTATACCATTTTAATGGCCAAGAATAATTTTCGTTCGTTTCTAATTATCTGATAATCCGTCGTGTTTTAGGAGATTCGTTCAACTACAAAGATGAAGAGCTCCCCGAGTTCTACGAGTTGTGCGGTAGTGATCCTGTTTGGAGCGACGAGATGGGAGAAATCGAGTTGGGAAGGCCGCGCGTTCGTGTTCGTTTTTAGAGCTAGGGGTTGCATCGAGCTTCGCCGTGCTTCGACCGAGGATGGAGGTAGGCATGGCGCACGTTATGGCATCGATGGATCGATTGTTGGTGGTTGGTAGGAGGCACGGCCATCTAGGGTTGTCGCGATTTTGGGTTTGAGGAGTATCGGCCTGGAACGAACGCGTGAAGGAGAAAGCTTTTGAATGACCGTGATTTTCTTTCTAGTATTAAACGGTTAAGGGTAAAGGAAATTAAAATAAAGGAAATTGTTTTGTTAAGAATTTATTTACAACCTCTGAAAATGAATATCTCTTACATGTATTGTCAGAATTCAACGAAACAGGAAGCGTTGGAATCGTAGCGATGGGAAGCACGCGGTGGTGCAGTTCGGAAATCATTTCGGAAAAGTAGAAATTTGACTTAAATCGAACACTGTTCGATTTAATTTAAATTTCGACCGCTCGCCGAAATTCAAGGTGAGTTATTCTCACTCACATCTGGACGCTAGACAATTTAAATAGTTAATATTTAAATATCTATGTGATTGGTTGAATATAATTGTTGTTATCAGTCTGGATGGATATTTATATACGTGATGTGCTAATATTTGTGATGCAGGGAAAAACAGGTTGGAGGGGTCCAACTGGACTCCTCACGATGTAGTAATTATTTTTATAATTGGAAATGAGGTCTGTTTATATTTTGTGATTGATAAATTAGAAATTAAACTGTACTGTGATGTTGTTGGATAAATTATAAATCCAGAATTTAATTATAAAGGGAATAAATTGGGGTTTTTAAAGAAATAAAAGAAATTGTTAAATAAAGCATTTAAAGAAATAAAATTGGGAATTTGGTTTGGGTGAAGAATGAAATTGGTAAATTTGGAATTATAAATGAAGCGGAAATTTATCAGTAGATAAATGTAAAGTATAGATTTCTAGGAATAAATTCTATAGAAATTATAAATGGTTAAAAATAACGATGGGGTTATTTGGTGATGTTTTCCTAGAAATTTAATAAAATATTTAAAAGAGGCTTTTCGAATATAAATTAACAGTTTTAACTGTAAATAAAATACTTTGAAATGCATTTTTCACCAATGGGATTTTATTTTAGTAATTCATAAGTGTTGTTTTCCTTTAATAAATTCTCAAAAGGTTATTTTAAAGGATTTTTAAACCCGAACTTTGGAAGAAAATTTCCAGGAATGGAAAACTATGTTTTGGCTTCGAAAGAAGTTGTTTTTTTTAAAGCATGGAAAGGAAATTTATGTTATTAAAACATGAATTTGAATGGTAATAAAACGGCTATATTTGTAAGATGAACTCTTTGAATGTTGGAATGGAAAGTGTGTTTCCTTGGAAAACCATGTTTGAATTTTAAACAGATTTTTATTAAAAGAAAGTTTAAAGTTTAAACTTGTTTAAAGAGTGTTTGAAAATTATTATTTTAAAGTAACGAATTAATAAATTAGCAATAGTAATGATTAAGAATACATTTATAATTATTTTTACAAATGGATTTATTTAAAGGCTAGTTTTGACTTACGCTATTTTGAAATTAATATTAATCTCTTTAAAACACTACTTTTAAATTTAGTTTAACAAAACCCTTATTTATAATAAAAGTTTATATCAAAATAAATGGTTTTACTTTACATATTGAAATCATATTTTTGAGTAATAACTAGTAGTAAATTTCCATATTTTAAAGTATATTTTAGAATAAAGTGTTTTACTTGTTAAAAATCTAAATTGTTTTGAACTTGGTTATTTCCAATGGGAATTAATGATAATGGATTTACCTTGTAAAGGAAGAATTTTGGGTAATTGTTTTCAAATGAGCTTTGAAAATTTGGAAATATATCTTGCAAAGATATTAGAGGCAAATAAATAATGTGAGATTATTTATTGTGTGATGGATGTTTGTGAATATAAATTGATAGTTAAATCACCGACTATCAATATTGGACAAATGCGTTGAACGTTTCGAAGAGACCGGGATCGAGATTTATTTCTCGAAAACCACTTCGATTCGGTTTGTATGTTTTATGCAAAAAACGTGTTTGGAGTCGAAGATGGAGCAGTGAAGTGCAAGGGCTAGTCGCTACTAATCCTGAGGATATTTCCAAAATGGATGTAGTAGGAGTAGTGCCTTCGGTTCCGTTCGAACCCGGGACGGACTTGTATGGACGAATGCTTTCGGAACATCGTCAGGAGGGCGATAGGCATTCTAAGTGAAACGTTCTATAAAGTAACGCTTAGCCTCAAGCCTCATCAAATGGGAATGACTGAAAATCAGGGGATATGCAGCAAGGCTTCGTGGGTAGTCCCCACTTGAGAGTAAGGTCATCCCTGTCTAGATGTCCCTTTTTATTTCGGCTTAGTGGGCGGTTGCTGATCCCAACCGTGGGGTGATCTTATTCGGAGCTGTCCAGTAAGGGATGGGTCTGGCCTTGTGTTGTAGGGGATCGGGCGTGCTCCTCGGTACGGTGATCTAGACCCCGTACTGTGACAGGTGGTACCCAGTGCCTAGTCATTGTTGGAAATCCATTCTCTCTATGTGCCTTGTACGAGTTTTGTTTGTATTACCCACTTTGTGGCTAGTAGCTGGAATTTAATCATGTAACAATTTCGGCTATTTTATAAGTATTTGTATATATACCCTATTATAATATCAGAGGATTTCTATAAAAAGTGCTTTAGCTATCGTAAGGTAAAAACCTGACATGTTTATTTGTGGCGTGGTCTTACGAGATGCTTTTGTTTTCAAAGGATTTTGTAACTTTAATAATCAATTTGGGTGCACTATTATCAACTGGTATTCCATACTGACTCGGGTGATATATCATTATAATGCTCGGGTCAGACCGAGTATTTAAAAGAGGCTTTCCGAATATTAAAAGAGGCTTTCCGAATATTTAAAGGATTTAAAAGAGGCTTTCCGAATACTCGGGTCAGACCGAGTATTCCATACTGACTCGGGTCAGACCGAGTATTTAAAAGAGGCTTTCCGAATATTTAAAAGAGGCTTTCCGAGTATTCCGAATATTTAATAAAATATTTAAAAGAGGCTTTCCGAATATAAATTAACTGTTTTAAATGTAAATAAAATACTTTGAAATGCATTTTTCACCTATGGGATTTTATTTTAGTAATTCGTAAGTATTATTTTCCTTTAATAAATTCTCAAAAGTTTATTTTAAAGGATTTTTAAACTGAACTTTGGAAGAAAATTTCCAGGAATGGAAAACTATGTTTTAGCTTCGAAAGAAGTTATTTTTTTTAAAGCATGGAAAGGAAATTTATGTTATTAAAACATGAATTTGAATGGTAATAAAACGGCTAGATTTATAAATGAACTCTTTGAATGTTGGAATGGAAAGTGTGTTTCCCTGGAAAACCAAGTTTGAGTTTTAAACAAATTTTTATTAAAAGAAAGTTTAAAGTTTAAACTTGTTTAAAGAGTGTTTGAAAATTATTATTTTAAAGTAACGAATTAATAAATTAGCAATAGTAATGATTTAAGAATACATTTATAATTATTTTTACAAATGGATTCATTTAAAGGCTGGTTTTGACTTATGTTATTTTGAAATTAATATTAATCTCTTTAAAACACTACTTTTAAATTTAGTTTAACAAAACCCTTATTTATTATAAAAGTTTATATCAAAATAAATGGTTTTACTTTACATATTGAAATCATATTTTTGAGTAATAACTAGTAGTAAATTTCCATATTTTAAAGTATATTTTAGAATAAAGTGTTTTACTTGTTAAAAATCTAAATTGTTTTTAACTTGGTTATTTCCAATGGGAATTAATGATAAAGGATTTACCTTGTAAAGGAAGAATTTTGGGTAATTGTTTTCAAATGAGCTTTGAAAATTTGGAAATATATCTTGTAAAGATATTAGAGGCAAATAAATAATGTGAGATTATTCATTGTGTGATGGATGTTTGTGAATATAAATTGGTAGTTAAATCACCGACTATCAATATTGGACAAATGCGTTGATCGTTTCGAAGAAACCGGGATCGAGATTTATTTCTCGAAAACCACTTCGATCCGGTTTGTACATTTCGTGCGAAAAACGTGTTCGAAGTCGAAGATGGAGCAGTGAAGTGCAAGGGCTAGTCGCTACTAATCCTGAGGATATTTCCAAAATGGATGTAGTAGGAGTAGTGCCTTCGATTCCGTTCGAACCCGGGACGAACTTGTATGGACGAATGCTTCTGGAACATCGTCAAGAGGGCGATGGGCATTCTAAGTGAAACGTTCTAAAAGGTAACTCTTAGCCTCAGGCCTCATCAAATGGGAATGACTGAAAATCAGGGGATATGCAGCAAGGCTTCGTGGGTAACCCCCACTTGAGAGTAAGGTCATCCCTGTCTAGATGTCCCTTTTTATTTCAGCTTAGTGGGAGGTTGCTGATCCCAACTGCGGGGTGATCTTATTCGAAACTGTCCAGTAAGAGATGGGTCCGGCCTTGTGTTGCAGGGGATCGGGCGTGGTCCTCGGTACGGTGATCTAGGCCCCGTACTGTGACAGGTGGTACCCCAGTGCCTAGTCATTGTTGTAAATCCATTCTCCATACGTGCCTTGTACGAGTTTTTTTTGTATTACCCACTTTGTGGCTAGTAGCTGGAATTTAATCATGTAACAATTTCGGCTATTTTATAAGTATCTGTATATAGACCCTATTATAATATCGGAGGATTTCTAAAAAAAGTGTTTTAGCTATCGTAAGGCAAAAACCCAACATGTTTATTTGTGGCGTGGTCTTACGAGATGCTTTTGTTTCAAAGGATTTTGAAACTTAATAATCAATTTGGGTGCACTATTATCAGCTGGTAATCCAGACTGACTCGGATGTTATTTCATTATAATGCTCGGGTCAGACCGAGTATTATATGTTTAGGAAAAGATGCTATGGAGCAGAAGAGGAGCTGGAGTCTGAGACGTATTATCAGTACCTATATATATTCCGCTGCTATGATTGTATGGATTTTTCTGACTAGTAAATATTGTTTGTATGAGATACTTTGATGATATGACGTATAAACAGTTATAGATTTCATTTTGTGTAAAGTTCTATATTTACTATTATATTTCATTCCGCTGCGACTGTGAGATTCTGATATTGTTTAGTTCCTTCTTCTTCTATCTCTTTTTTCTTAACCCTAATGGTTTGTTTTTCTGTTCCACTTGAGTTAATTAATGTAGAATAAGGTTGACTCAAGGGGTACGGATTTTTGGGATGTTACACTTGGTATCAGAGCTTAGGTTGGCGACAACCTAGGCTTTTGTGGGGAAATTACTCATTAAACAAAGTCAATAGTACTCTATAATGAGTTGAGTGTATTAATAAATATGATAGCATACTTGTTAGTGGATATAAAATTCTTTTTATACCGTGTTGAGTTATCGGTTGAGTGCTTATGAATTCTGGTCGGTGCGGGAAGTACAACCGTATCGATAGGGGTTTCTAAACTCTTAAACAAGATAAACCGACATAGTATTGTTTTTTTAAGTGGGTAAATGAAAAAAATTTACCCAAAAAAATTATATTTTGATATAAAAGAAATAATTTTCTGAAATTATTATTTATATTTTGGATGGTTGGTTGTTGGTACTATAATTAAATAAGAATCTAAAATTTGATCAAAAATTTGAAATGATTATAATCAAATAAATTCTATAGGTATAAATTATATAAAGGAAGAATAATAAATTTAAACTAAGCCAGAATTTAAATCCCGGAAATTTTGAAAAGGATTTCAAATGTATTAAAAACACAGTTTGGAAATTTAAAATCCTGGGAAAGTTTGAAATGTTGCTAAGGTGTTTGAAGGCAATGATGGAATATTATTTTGGAGGTATTTTTGAATGAGAATTGTTTTGAAATAAATTTGGGAAAGTAAGAAAGCATTGAACTCACTTCAGTCGCTGGAAAATAATCCTGATGATGCTGGCCACATCATTAGAATTCATTTTCGAGTTTCTAAAGTGATGGATTGCTACAAAGTGGTTGGTTATGATAATTGTTTGGACTTGTTAGGCATAATAGTTGTTTTGAAAATTTCAAAATGGGGAATTGTTTTGGTACAACCAAGTTGTTTTGGAAATTCGGAGATTTGATTTGGTAAATCTAGTAGGTATGGGTAGATTATTATTATTTCAAAATGGTTTTGAAATAAAACCAGGTAATTGAATTCTGGGAATCCTGTTTACATTAAAATGTAAAATTGAAATAAATCAACTATAACCTTGAAAGTAAAGTTGATTTAAGTGAGAAAGGAAAAATGAAAATGTTAATCTTGGAATTAAAATTTAACTTGAGTAAATAAAAGTGAATGAAATATATTGAAGTGAATAGAAAAATAGAATTTAACTTAGGATAAGTTAAAGAAATAGGGTTTAGAATTAAATTGATTTGGATTAAATTGAAATTTTAGAAATTCCATTTAAAATGTGAAAGATGAAGAGAATCACTATTGAACTTGAAGATGGTTAAAATAAGAACAGGGGTTGATATTAATAAGGAAGGGAAATGAAATTTTATCCTGGATTGTGAATTTAATTTGAGGATATGAAGGTAAATAAAATATATTTGACTTTAATTTAAGATAAGTTAAATTAAAGTGGGAATGAAAATTGAATTAAAATTTAATGATTGAATTGAATTGAATGTAAGCTGAATGTAAAAGGTTATAGTTGTGAGTTATAATTATGTAATGAAAACTTATATCCTTAAGCTATTCTATAATTTGAAATTGCAATTATGAAATGGAAGCGACTAAGATGGGTGATATGGAGTTTTAAAATAAATAAGTTGGGAAACTTATGAATAGAAATGGAATTGAAATACATATTGGAAAGAGTTGAAATGGTATGGTGGATTCAAACTTAATCTCAAATGAAATGTGAATTGAGATAAGGTAAAGTGAGAGATAAAAGATGTGAATGATCTTAAGTCAGTAAATAAGGTTTGAACTTGTATATGGAAAATTTAAAATTGAATTGAATTGGATTTAACTTCACTTGGATGGAATTGAAGTTTTATTTTAAATGGTATAGGAAAGGGTATGAATGTGGGTTGGCTAAATAAAAATTAGTTGAACTTGAATTAATTTTAGAAAAGAATTAAATTGAAAGAAAATATAAATTAGTTGAAATGTTATTGATTAATTGAATTCTCACCCAACTAAATCCCAAGGAACAGTTGAAACTAAATTTAGTGTAAGCCAAATTAAATGATGGATGATTAAAAGTTGGAAGTGTGAATGGATATGGAATTGGTTTATAATAGTGATGATTTGTAGTGGCCTTATTATTAATAAAAGATTTAATTATTGAACATGAACTAGAATTTGGTGAATATACTAATTTGAAATTAACATTTGATAGAATGTATAAGCTAGTTGGATTAAAATTTGTAAATGGTTTGATTGGGTAAGAATCAATTAAAATGGAAATAAATTGAGATATTATGGAATTGAAATCATTTAAGAATATGGTGAGATGGTTATGGTTAAGCTTATGAAATAGCTTTAAATGAAATTTGTTTAGATAATAAAATTGTAAATGGATTGGAATTGATTTGGATGAGAATCAAATGAAAATAAAATAAAATTGGTATAAGAAGATAATGAAAATATTGTGAAAATTGGAAGAACTTAAGCAAATTGGGAAAAAAATATATATATATTTGTGATCAAGCTTATAATGTGGTCTTGGATAAATTTGTTTAGATGATGAAATTGAATTGCAAGTGGAGAGAATTGTAATTAATTTTTGTGATAAATTAAAGATGTATGAGTTGTAAGTAATTCAGAATGGAATGATATTCATATAAACCTACATGGATAATGAATTGGAAACATAAGATTTGAGATTTAATTCAATAATTGTGATAAGCAAGAATGCTTGGGCTGTAAATAATATAGAATGTGATGTTATTAATTTAAACTTAAATGATGATCTTGAAGTGAAAATAAGAAATTGAGTTAAAAATTGCAAGGGAATGAGAATGCTTGGATTGTGAACCATGCAAAATTGAATGAAATTAATATGAATATAAGTTGGAATTAATGTAAATGGTTATAAGCTTAAGAATTAGTTATTTGTTTGAATAACCACAACCTGCATAGAAATTAGTCGTTAAACTTAAGTGAATTAATTAAAAGGAGTAAATGAAATTGATATGAATAATGGGAATGTATTGGAATCTATTTAGTGGGTTTGTATGTAAATGCAGGTTAATTAAAAAGAAAGGTAAATGAATTAAAAGCATATATTCATAATATTGAAGTGAATATGAATTGGTCGTGGTAATTATAAATTGAGAATGGTAAACTTGTATGTAAATCATTTGTGTGAAATAAAATGGAGCTTGGAATTAGAAAAGAAACTTTACATGCCATGAAATATGATTTACTTATGAAATCATGCAAATGTTTGATTGGATTATGAAATGGATATGTTTGGCTTACATTTATATTGGAAATGTTGATTAAAATGTTCATATCTTTGAAAACTGATGAGTTTGTTGAGTAAGTACAGGTACGGGAGGCGTTCGAGAGAGTTGGAGCGCGTATATGCGTTATATTAGCCGCTTGCTATTAAAATTTTCTAAAAAAAGGTACGCCTACGCTAATATAATTGGGAAATGATATATATATATATATAGTGATATATTTTGGTTTCCGACCATGTGGGTCAATGTATATATATTTATTTGTATCGCGATATCACGAAAACTCCTCCGTACAAAGAAGACTCTGCCAAAATTTTCTGAAAATTTTGGGAGTTAGTATTTTTTTTGGGAATTTTGAAAAATTTATTAACTAGTAAAGTTGTTTTGAAATAATGTTGCCACAAGAGCTTTTGAATATGAATGAAGTACATGAGTTTGAATTTGAGCTAAAGGGTTTTGAGAAGAGTATATAAGCTTTTAACTAAGCTAATTGGGTAAGCAAATGAGTTTGAGAGTATGTTCTACCTTAGCAAATTTCGGGAACGAAATTTTTATAAAGGGGAAGGAATGTAACGACCCGGAATTCTGGGTCGCCAGATTTGAACATTTAATCCATTTTAAATGTCGAATATGGATTATAATGTGATTTTGAAGTAAAAGACTTTGGTTAAAATTCAAATATGGCAATTCAATTGAAATTTGAATAATAATAATTTAATATTGGAATTTGGATAATTGGTAATTCTGAGTGCAAATAGATATAAAATTAGATTCTAAGTTTATTTTGAGTCTAATTGGATTTGAATTATAATATAGGATTGTTGAATGGAATTAAGGGTCGGTAGATTAAGTTTGAAATTTTATATTAATTTAATAATGGAATTTAATAATATAATAATGCAAATATTCAGGTTTTGATTTAAAATGAATTAGAATGATTCCTAATGTGATTATAAATTCTATATGTATTATAATTAAGTTAATAAAATTTAAAAGTGAAACTTCAAGTGATTTCGACGATTGTGAATCGCACGAATTTATCGACGAGTTAAAATAGCCTTTCGGGCATAGTCTCGGAATTCGACAAAACCAGTTCCATTAGATCCGTAATAGTTAGTTATTATCGGATTTCAATTTTCGTAGCAATCGGACTTGTCGTTTGACCGCGGCAGCTCGAAACGCTTAGAAATCGATTTAATCGATTTAATTTTAAATCGATCGTTTAATTCCGTAACTCGCACGTATGACCGAATTAGCCTACGAAACTTGTTCCATTGTGTCCGGAACGCAGAAAATCCCTAGGAACGCCTATTGGTACGTGAGAATTGGAGTTTGTTTGCAATACAATGTTAAATTGAGAATAATATTAATAAAATAATATTAAACAATATTATATGTACATTTACATTTGCAAACCCTAGATCTATCTCCTTCAGGCCGCCGCTTATACCATTTTAACGGCCGAGAATCATTTTCGTTCGTCTCTAATTATCTGGCAATCTGTCGAGTTTTAGGAGATTCGTTCAACTACAAAGATGAAGAGCTCCTCGAGTTCTTCGAGTTGTGCGGTAGTGATCCTGTTTGGAGCGACGAGATAGGAGAAATCGAGTTGGGAAGGCCGCACATTCGTGTTCGTTTTTAGAGTTGGGGGTTGCGTCGAGCTTCGCCGTGCTTCGACCGAGGATGGAGGTAGGCATGGCGCACGTTACGGCATCGATGGATCGATTGTTGGTGGTTGGTAGGAGGCGCGGCCATCTAGGGTTGTCGCGATTTTGGGTTTGAGGAGTATCGGCCTGGAACGAACGCGTGAAGGAGAAAGCTTTTGAACGGCCATGATTTTCTTTCTAGTATTAAACGGTTAAGGGTAAAGGAAATTAAAATAAAGGAAATTGTTTTGTTAAGAATTTATTTACAACCTCTGAAAATGAATATCTCTTACATGTATTGTCATAATTCAAAGAAACAGGAAGCGTTGGAATCGCAGCGACGGGAAGCACGTGGTGGTGCAGTTCGGAAATCATTTCGGGCAAGTAGAAATTTGAGTTAAATCGAACACTGTTCGGTTTAATTTAAATTTCGAACGCTCGCCGAAACTCAAGGTGAGTTATTCTCACTCACATCTGGATGCTAGACAACTTAAATAGTTAATATTTAAATATCTGTGTGATTGGTTGAATATAATTGTTGTTATCAGTCTGGATGGATATTTATATACGTGATGTGCTAATATTTGTGATGCAGGGGAAACAGGTTGGAGGGATCCAACTGGACTCCTCACGATGTAGTAATTATTTTTATAATTGGAAATGATGTCTGTTTATATTTTGTGATTGATAAATTAGAAATTAAACTGTACTGCGATGTTGTTGGATAAATTATAAATCTAGAATTTAATTATAAAGGGAATAAATTGGGGTTTTTAAAGAAATAAAAGAAATTGTTAAATAAAGAATTTAAAATAAAATAAAATTGGGAATTTGGTATAGGTGAAGAATGTAATTAGTAAATTTGGAATTATAAACGAAGCGGAAATTTATCAGTAGATAAATGTAAAGTATAGATTTCTAGGAATAAATTCTATAGAAATTATAAATGGTTAAAAATAACGATGGGGTTATTTGGTGATGTTTTCCTAGAAATTTAATAAAATATTTAAAAGAGGCTTTTCGAATATAAATTAACAGTTTTAACTGTAAATAAAATACTTTGAAATGCATTTTTCACCAATGGGATTTTATTTTAGTAATTCATAAGTGTTGTTTTCCTTTAATAAATTCTCAAAAGGTTATTTTAAAGGATTTTTAAACCCGAACTTTGGAAGAAAATTTCCAGGAATGGAAAACTATGTTTTGGCTTCGAAAGAAGTTGTTTTTTTTAAAGCATGGAAAGGAAATTTATGTTATTAAAACATGAATTTGAATGGTAATAAAACGGCTATATTTGTAAGATGAACTCTTTGAATGTTGGAATGGAAAGTGTGTTTCCTTGGAAAACCATGTTTGAATTTTAAACAGATTTTTATTAAAAGAAAGTTTAAAGTTTAAACTTGTTTAAAGAGTGTTTGAAAATTATTATTTTAAAGTAACGAATTAATAAATTAGCAATAGTAATGATTAAGAATACATTTATAATTATTTTTACAAATGGATTTATTTAAAGGCTAGTTTTGACTTACGCTATTTTGAAATTAATATTAATCTCTTTAAAACACTACTTTTAAATTTAGTTTAACAAAACCCTTATTTATAATAAAAGTTTATATCAAAATAAATGGTTTTACTTTACATATTGAAATCATATTTTTGAGTAATAACTAGTAGTAAATTTCCATATTTTAAAGTATATTTTAGAATAAAGTGTTTTACTTGTTAAAAATCTAAATTGTTTTGAACTTGGTTATTTCCAATGGGAATTAATGATAATGGATTTACCTTGTAAAGGAAGAATTTTGGGTAATTGTTTTCAAATGAGCTTTGAAAATTTGGAAATATATCTTGCAAAGATATTAGAGGCAAATAAATAATGTGAGATTATTTATTGTGTGATGGATGTTTGTGAATATAAATTGATAGTTAAATCACCGACTATCAATATTGGACAAATGCGTTGAACGTTTCGAAGAGACCGGGATCGAGATTTATTTCTCGAAAACCACTTCGATTCGGTTTGTATGTTTTATGCAAAAAACGTGTTTGGAGTCGAAGATGGAGCAGTGAAGTGCAAGGGCTAGTCGCTACTAATCCTGAGGATATTTCCAAAATGGATGTAGTAGGAGTAGTGCCTTCGGTTCCGTTCGAACCCGGGACGGACTTGTATGGACGAATGCTTTCGGAACATCGTCAGGAGGGCGATAGGCATTCTAAGTGAAACGTTCTATAAAGTAACGCTTAGCCTCAAGCCTCATCAAATGGGAATGACTGAAAATCAGGGGATATGCAGCAAGGCTTCGTGGGTAGTCCCCACTTGAGAGTAAGGTCATCCCTGTCTAGATGTCCCTTTTTATTTCGGCTTAGTGGGCGGTTGCTGATCCCAACCGTGGGGTGATCTTATTCGGAGCTGTCCAGTAAGGGATGGGTCTGGCCTTGTGTTGTAGGGGATCGGGCGTGCTCCTCGGTACGGTGATCTAGACCCCGTACTGTGACAGGTGGTACCCAGTGCCTAGTCATTGTTGGAAATCCATTCTCTCTATGTGCCTTGTACGAGTTTTGTTTGTATTACCCACTTTGTGGCTAGTAGCTGGAATTTAATCATGTAACAATTTTGGCTATTTTATAAGTATTTGTATATATACCCTATTATAATATCAGAGGATTTCTATAAAAAGTGCTTTAGCTATCGTAAGGTAAAAACCTGACATGTTTATTTGTGGCGTGGTCTTACGAGATGCTTTTGTTTTCAAAGGATTTTGTAACTTTAATAATCAATTTGGGTGCACTATTATCAACTGGTATTCCATACTGACTCGGGTGATATATCATTATAATGCTCGGGTCAGACCGAGTATTATATGTTCAGGACATGATGCTATGGAGCATAAGAGGAGCTGGAGTCCAAGACGTATTATCAGTACCTATATATATTCCGCTGCTATGATTGTATGGATTTGTCTGACTGGTAAATATTGTGTGTATGAGATACTCTGATGATATGATGTATAAACAGTTATAGATTTCATTTTGTGTAAAGTTCTATATTTACTATTATATTTTATTCCACCGCGACTGTGAGATTCTGATATTATTTAGTTCCTTCTTCTTTTATCTCTTTTTCCTTAATCCTAATGGTTCGTTTTTCTGTTCCACTTTAGTTAATTGATGTAGAATAAGGTTGACTCAAGGGGTGTGGATTTTTGGGCTGTTACAACCTATTTCCTTTATTTTCTTTTATATATACTAGAACTATTAAAATGTCTATTATTTTTACTTTGCTTAAAGATTCTAGTAGTTAATATCACTCATAGACTTTTATTTTCCCCCTTTCCCCCTATATGCAATCAAGGGAGAGGGCAGTAGATGGCAGTGACCGGATGTTTCTTGGAGAAGATTCTACTATGTATTTCCTTACTTTTTCAGCTTTTGGTTCTTTGTACTGGCACTTAAAAGGGATATTTATACTCTGATTTTTGTTGAGACTATGAATTTTTATTTGATGAGACATATTGGGTTTTGAGACATGTATGTCATATTTGGCATTTGACTTATTTTGTTTATGAAGCAATTATGAAGTTTTGTTCTTAATAAGTCATTATTTTAGTTTCTGTTGTTTTTACCTATTTGTGTCTTGTGAATCTTAGTCTCTGTTAGTTTTAGTTATACCTACAACGCACCATGGCTTTTAATGTGTCCATTTGGATATATTAAGGGTGTGGTGTAACGACCCAGAATTTTAATTAATTAAAATTTGAATATTTAATTGATTTTAAATATTTATAAGTGAAATTTATAAGTCAAATAAATTTATTTCGAATAATTGGATTTAATTGGATAATTAAATCGATAATTTAATATGTTAAATTATGGAAATAATTGAAAATTGGGTTAAATATGATTGAAAATGATTTGTACAACTTTATTTTATCATATTGAAGTTAGAACGATATTTTATAACTTTTAAAATCGAATTAAAAGTTTATTTGTGAAAATTGAATATTTTAATATTTAATCGACTAGTGAAATTAGCCAATTTTCGAACAGTCTCAGAATTGGACGAAACTAGTTACATTGGATCCGTAATAGTTTGTTATTACCGGATTTCAATTTTCGTAGCAATCGGAGTTATCGTTTGATCGTGGCAGCTCGAAACGCATCGAAATTGTTTTTAATATTAATTTGGCGAGTTAAAATAGCCATTTTTCAAAAAGTCTCGGATTTCGACGAAACTAGTTTCATCGGATCCGTAATGTGATATTATTGTATGGTTTCAAATTTCGTGTCAATTGGATTTACCGTTTGTCCGGTGCAAGCTAAAACGCCTAGAAAATCGTTTAATCGGTTTAATTTTAAATTGAACATTTATTTCCATAACTCGCACAGATGACCGAATTAGCTTCCGAAACCTGTTCCATTGTGTTTGGAACGCGGGGTAAACCTTAGAAACGCCAACCGGCACGCTTCGTTTGGAGTTCGGAAATTCCGGGTGAATAGTAATCGGTGAAATTTTCTATAAAACCCCCCCTCTCTTCATTTTTGCAAATTATCAAACCCTTAGGGTTAAAATCTGCAGCCGCCTCCAATATAATTCAATGGCCAGAATTTTGTTTTCTTTTCTCCTCAATTACTCTCAATCCATCAACAATTAGAGAAAGTGTTCAACATGAAACTTGTAGAGCATGAAGAGAGCTTTCAATCCATACGGTGATGATCGTGTTTGGAGCGACATGGAGGGAGGTACAGGGGGCCGACGCCCTGATGTTGCACACGTGAATCTAGGGGTTGTGGGTGGCCGAGTTGCAGGTGGTGGTGGCCGTGAGTTGCTGATTGGAGTGGATGTCGACAAGGGTGGAGTATAATTAAACCCTAATTTTGTGTTCATGGGTTTAGTGTGTGTGAAGAGCCTGTAGAAGAGAACGAGAGGGAGAAGGGGGGGGCGGGGGGTGCGCACGGCCTGATGTGAAGATGCAGTGGATCCAAGGGCTGAGAATTGTTGTAGGTTAAAAATATAAAAATAAATGTTGTAAATTATTATATAAAAATCGTGTAACTTTTAAAAATCATAACTTTTTCATAAGAGGTCGAAAACGCGTGAAACCAGTTGCATTGGAATCGTATGGACGAGCACTACGCGATGGAATTGGATTGGAGTCGTTTGGAGTTAGTGAGAATTTTGGGTAAAATTAAACGTCCGTTTAATTTTATTCGAAATAAATCGCTAAAACGAAATTGAAATCAAGGTGAGAACTTCTCACTCAATCGAATCAGTTTCGATTTTAATTTTAAATAGTTAGATTTAAAATATTTGAATGCATGTTTGAATGATGATTGTTATCTATTGATTGTTAAAATAGACATTATGCGCCGTTAGTAAGCGGATGTTATTTATTAAAAACATATACCGTAAATATTTCATAAACAGTGAAATTGGTATTATGTATAATAGCAATATATATATATATTGTCATATGTATATATTGCAGTTATTGATTTCCCGCATTTGTATAGCGGATGAGACCCTATTGCGCCGTCTATTAAGCGGATAATATTGTAAATCCCATATACCGCGATAACTTCGTACTGGAACGGAATTGGTATTGTGCTAATGTTTGTGGATGCAGAAAAACAGGTTGGAGGGATCCAACTGGATTCCTCAACAATATTTATATTGATTATGGATATTTTGATATTCGTTGATTATCATATCGATATATGATATCGTTGTAGTCGTGATTGACTATTTGGTGTGTAGCATCATTGAGCCAAATTTTGGAATTTTTAAAAGGATTTTAAAGTGATTTTTGAAGAGTATACGTTTATAAAATATTTTTGGACTTGATTCCTTTTAAATAAATAAACGTTATAAATTTTAATGTTATAAAAATTATGATTTTTGAGAAATATAGTTAAAAGTTGATTTTTGAAAATATGGGGCTAATGATTTTGTAAAATAGTTAATCGGGATTTTTGAATTTATTATAAAAAGTTGAAAATATAGGATTTATAAAATTTGATTATTTTATAAATCAAAACGGTGAAATTATAAAGGACTTTAAAGATGTTTTAAAATAATAATATAAATTGAATATATAAAAGATTTATAAACTGTAAATTTATAAATTAAAATATTTGAATTATAAAACGAGTTTTTATAAGTGTTAGAATGAACTGTGAATGAATTGTGAATGAATTTCATAAATGAATGAAATTTATAGAATTATAAACGGTGAAGTTATAAATGGAATTTTATAAGTAGTAGGTTATAAAATTTGTAAAGTTATTTGAAGAATAGATTTGGTTAAATAAATGAATCTTATAAGTTATAAGATTTATAATTTGGAAAGTCTTAAAAAGAATGATTTTGTAAAATAATTGTTTTATAAGCATTTAACTTATAATATGAACCTTTGGTTTATAATTGAGTTATAAATCGAATAGCTTAATAAAGGAGATTTATAAAGAAAGTAGTTATAAAAAAATAGAATTAGAATTTATAAACGTTGTTTTATAAATTCGCAAACGGCTTATTTTGATAAGTAAATTGTTATAACTTATTTATGGAGTTATATTCACGTTTTAGACTGTGAATAATCATTTGAAATAAAATGAATAGAAAGGATGAAATTGTTAACGTAGTATATTCACGCTTTTGAATAGTGAATAATATGTTAAAGAATTTGTTTAGGATGTGATGTTTTAAATAGAATTAAAACGATCTAACGATGTTTTAAAATGTGTTGAGATTCGAAACCATAGATTTCAACATTCATTGTTGAAATAGACGTTTTCGAGAAATAGAAGGGAATGGTGGACTATAACACTGTTGTTATAGTAAATGATTTCCGAAAGGAAATGTTTTGTATAGTATTGGGATTTATATATCTATTTTAATTTCGAATCCCTATACTAGTGATTTTGGGTTGTCGTAACGATGTTTTACGTAACATTCGTTTTGGCCCAAATAAATATGTTTAAGAGAATGATTTCCTTAAAGAATGAAATATATACTTAATTTCGATTTAAGTATATTGAATATTTTCCAAGTATAGAAAATAAAAAGACTTGTGAATTACTTATAAATAAATAAGTATGGAAATGTTTTTCCAATGTGAAATGAAACGTTTTGAGAATTTATCTTTTTGAAGATAAATTGAAAATGAATAATTGAAATCGTATATGCATGGATATTTTGGAATGTAAATTCACTATGGAATTTATAAAAGAGAGGGGAATCTGTTTAAAAATAAATATTGATTTATTTTTGAAGTATTGAAAATTATATATCTTGTAAAGATATTTTGAAAAATAAATAATTTGGAAAATTATTTGGAATCCGGTGATGTGTGCATATCCATTGATAGTTCAATAACCGACTATCAATATTTACCTTTGAATAGGTATTTGTTGTGATTTGTTTGAATTTGAATGCCACACTTATTTTTAAATTATTGCGTTCATTATTCGGATTACCCATTCCGAATAGTGATACGACGTAATGGATAGCATTGAAGATCGGTGTTGAAGACCCAGTATTTGCGAGAGCGATAGGATGACCTGTCAATTGACTCTGCACTGAGTTGCTCCGGTATAGAGTTCTCCATATGTGATGGGGAATCCGATCAGGATTGTGGATATCCGGATTGCAAGGACTTCTTTGTAAGTGCCTTCGGTTCTGTTCGAGCCCGGAACAGACTTGTATGGATTGTATGTCTGACATTACAAATTGAGATATAAAGCTGATTTCTTTCAAATATATTTCTGTTGGTGGCGGAGAATTTATTCTCTTAGCTTAACACCCTTCTCTGAGACGTATGAGCTCAGAGGTTATGTAGTTGAAGGTTATCAGCGATATATTCCCAATTTGGTAATGTGACATGCTGAGTGTTGCTGCGAAATGATCATTGTGTTGATCATTTGTGATAGGATCATTTATTTGATCATTTATCTTGGTGATCATTTCTATGATCATTTGTTGACCCAAAGCATGACTTTGTATAAAGCGTGTTTTTGTGGACGTGACTTCGTCGAGCCTCACACCCCGGAATGGTCAAAACAGGAAAGATGCAGCAAGGTTATGAGGGGTAGCTCCCTTTAGGGTATGTGCATTTCCTTATGGAAAAGGGTGGTATCATGGTATGGAGCCCAGATACTTACTCATGTTTAAACACTTTATTTATGATTGTGTGATGATGGTGACGAGCGCTCGGTTAAAGGTCCCAAAGGACCGGGGGATGGCATACTCGTGTCAGTTGTTACCCAGTTAGGGGTAACCCGGCCTTGTGTTGGCAGAGATCCGGTTTGGTTCTCGGGAACGTCCTTCCAGAGGTGTTCTCATGTGGCAATGGGAAGTTCCTTGGCCTGACCATTCGTTGGAAATCCAAAGAAACAATACGATCTTGTACGGTTTTAGTTGTATAACCTGCCATGGAATGTGGCGGTAACCTGCTATTGAACATGGTAGCTATAGTAGGCATAGTTCGAAATGTCTATGCTGGCTAAGATTTATGTTCTACTTTCGAAATAAATTTTTCCTACACTATGCACTAGTAATAATATCAAATGTCCTTTTTAATACGTATCAAGCATATTTGACTATCATAAGGAGAAATCTCCTCCGATTCTGCGTTTGCATGTGTGTGCGTGCGGGAGGCCTTATGGTAGTCTCATTTTTAAAAGCTTTGCGAATTGACTTTAAAAATATTCCTCTATTTTGATTTCAAAGATAAATAAACTGTTTTGAGTTCTCACACCAGTCACATGACTGACTCGGAGTTTATTGTTTTCCTTCCTAAACTCTGGGTGCCCACCAATTTTCACACGGGCAGTCAAGAGTTAGGTTTATCAGGATATTCAGGAGTTGCTGGAGGCAAGATGGATGGCATGGCGTATTATTAGTATAGTATTTCTTTTCCGCTGTTTGTTGTTGTTGTACACTCTGATGATAAGATGTAATGTAATGAAATGTAATGTAATAACTGATATAGTTCTTTGTTTAAAGATTATTCATTTATTTATTATATGTTGTTCCGCTGCGATTGTGAGATTCTGATATTGTTCTGCTGTTTTCTTTCCGTTTTATTTTCTTTTCCCTCTATTTTCTATCTTCTTATCTCCTTCTGCCTTTTTCTTTTTCTTAAAACCCTAACTATTCGGTTTTTCGGCAACGAAAAATCGCGTACGTTACATTTGGTATCAGAGCATATGGTTAAGCGACAACCATGGTTCTGTTGGGTATTACTCATTAGAGATAGAGTCAGCAGTACTCTAGAATGAGTTTGAGCGTAATAATAGCCATGAGAGCGTATTTGTTAGTGAATATAAAATTGTTTTGTATTGTGTTGACTTATCGGTTGATTGTTTATAGATTTCGGTCGATGTAGTCTAGCTAACTATCGTAGATAGGGGTTTCTAAACTCTTAAACAAGATAAACCGACACGATATTGTTTTAAAATTGGGTAAATGAAATAATTTTACCTTGAGTATATTTTATATATAAAGGAATAATTTTTCAGAATTATTAAAGTGTATATAAGTTGATTGTTTAGTTGTTTGAATAATCTAAATAAAAGAATAATTGTATAAGCAAAAGAATTATAAGAATTGAATTATAATTAAAGTGATTTACAATTGTGAAATAATCTTATATATATAAGAAGTGAAACTATATGAATATATTTATGAATATGAGTTGTAAATAAAAATGAATTTAAAGTTAAATGGAAATTTACTTTAGAATTTGGAAGCTAAATTGATTTATAAGTGGGAATTTAAGTTATGTAAAACAAAGTGATGTTTATAAAATGAAGTATAACTTAAGAGATGTTGAATGAAGTTGATATTGGTATCGAAGTAAATTAATAAAGTTAAGTGATAGATATGAACTTAAGTTATATGAATGAAATTCAACTTTAGTAACTGAATTGAATTAATGGATTGAATGTTAATCAATTGAATGTGAATAATTGGTATGGAATAATGGATATAAGTGTTAATTCATTAAAATCTAATGTTATTGGAAGTTGAATAATTGAATGAAAATCAATTTAACTGAACCAACTGAAAGTGATGGTGTTAAACCAAATTGAATGAATATAGCAAAGGAATTTGGTTGTAATTAATATACATTGGTTGTTATATGATTGTTAGTGGATCGTATATAATTCATTAAGTGTTAATGAAATTGAAAGCTAAAGTAATTAAAATTCAATTGGAAGTTAAGTGAATCTTAAATAGAAGTGAATTTGATTTGGAAGTGAACCAACTTGAATATGAATTAGTGAATATAAACTAATTGAAAATGAATGCTAGTAAAAACATTTACTGTTAATGAATCAAATGTGATTAAATTGAAAACCAATTCATTGAATATTAATGAGAATATGAATGAATATTTATTTGGTTATGGATGATAGTTGGTTGATGGTTGAATTTATTGCTTTTACTGCATTTGCTATGTTGGCATATATAGTTTTTATGATGCTATATGTTGTATATCGATACTATTTTCATATATGCATGATTCTCATGTTGTTTGTTAAGTGTTTAGTAGGTGCGGATCGCGTTTGCTTCGCATTTGAAGCTCGCTTTCGCGCTATATTAGTCGTATATGCTTGCTAATAAAATATAAGGTACATATCTCGGATTAAATATCGTACTTTTATACTTTTTTCCCTGTGGGATGCCTCATTACTTGATGAGATGTATATTTGTGATATATATACTGTCATTTTTTTTCGGATCGAGCCGCGCAAAGGAGACTATGGCGAATTTTTCTGAAAATTTAAGGCGTTAGAAAAATTTGAGAAAAATTTGAAATTTTTTGAAAACTTTAACTTTGATTTGGATTAAACGATAGTAGTTGTTTTTGAAAAGATAACTAAGTGTGATTTGAAAACTTAGTAAAGTTATTATAAGAATTTAACTATGGATTTTGGGAAAGTTAATAGATTCTGTAACTTTTCTTACTTAGTAATTTCGAGGACGAAATTCTTTTAAGGGGGGAAGTATGTAACGACCTAGAATTTTAATTAATTAAAATTTGAATATTTAATTGATTTTAAATATTTATAAGTGAAATTTATAAGTCGAATAAATTTATTTCGAATAATTGGATTTAATTGGATAATTAAATCGATAATTTAATATGTTAAATTATGGAAATAATTGAAAATTGGGTTAAATATGATTGAAAATGATTTGTAAAATTTTATTTTATCATATTGAAGTTAGAACGATATTTTAGAACTTTTAAAATCGAATTAAAAGTTTATTTGTGAAAATTGAATATTTTAATATTTAATCGACTAGTGAAATTAGCCAATTTTCGAACAGTCTCAGAATTGGACGAAACTAGTTACATTGGCTCCATAAGAGTTTGTTATTACCGGATTTCAATTTTCGTAGCAATCGGAGTTATCGTTTGATCGTGGCAGCTCGAAACGCATCGAAATTGTTTTTAATATTAATTTGGCGAGTTAAAATAGCCTTTTTTCAAAAAGTCTCGGATTTCGACGAAACCAGTTTCATCGGATCCGTAATGTGATATTATTGTATGGTTTCAAATTTCATGTCAATTGGATTTACCGTTTGTCCGGTGCAAGCTAAAACGCCTAGAAAATCGTTTAATCTGTTTAATTTTAAATTGAACGTTTATTGCCATAACTCGCACAGATGACCGAATTAGCTTTCGAAACCTATTCTATTGTGTTCGAAACGCGGGGTAAACCTTAGAAACGCCAACCGGCACGCTCCGTTTGGAGTTCGGAAATTCCGGGTGAATAGTAATCGGTGAAATTTTCTATAAACCCCCCCTCTCTTCATTTTTGCAAATTATCAAACCCTTAGGGTTAAAATCTGCAGCCACCTCCAATATAATTCAAAGGCCAGAATTTTGTTTTCTTTTCTCCTCTATTACTCTCAATCCATCAACAATTAGAGAAAGTGTTCAACATGAAACTTGTAGAGCATGAAGAGAGCTTTCAATCCATACGGTGATGATCGTGTTTGGAGCGACGTGGAGGGAGGTACAGGGGGCCGACGCCTTGATGTTGCGCACGTGAATCTAGGGGCTGTGGGTGGCTGAGTTGCAGGTGGTGGTGGCCGTGAGTTGCTCTTGTCATGAGCATTCGAGTGGAAGTTGCTGATTGGAGTGGATGTCGACAAGGGTGGAGTATAATTAAACCCTAATTTTGTGTTCATGGGTTTAGTGTGCGTGAAGAGCCTGTAGAAGAGAACGAGAGGGAGAAGGGGGGGGGGGGGGGGTGCGCACGGCTGATGTGAAGATGCAGTGGGTCCAAGGGTTGAGAATTGTTGTAGGTTAAAAATATAAAAATAAATGTTGTAAATTATTATATAAAAATCGTGTATCTTTGAAAAATCATAACTTTTTCATACGAGGTCGAAAACGCGCGAAACCAGTTGCGTTGGAATCGTATGGACGAGCACTACGCGATGGAATTGGATTGGATTCGTTTGGAGTTAGTGAGAATTTTGGGTAAAATTAAACGTCCGTTTAATTTTATTCGAAATAAATCGCTAAAACGAAATTGAAATCAAGGTGAGAACTTCTCACTCAATCGAATCAGTTTCGATTTTAATTTTAAATAGTTAGATTTAAAATATTTGAATGCATGTTTGAATGATGATTGTTATCTATTGATTGTTAAAATAGACATTATGCGCCGTTAGTAAGCGGATGTTATTTATTAAAACCATATACCGTGAATATTTCATAAACAGTGAAATTGGTATTATATATAATAGCAATATATATATATTGGCATATGTATATATTGCAGTTATTGATTTCCTGCATTTGTATAGCGGATGAGACCCTATTGCGCCGTCTATTAAGCGGATAATATTGTAAATCCCATATACCGCGATAATTTCGTACTGGAACGGAATTGGTATTGTGCTAATGTTTGTGGATGCAGGAAAACAGGTTGGAGGGATCCAACTGGATTCCTCAATAGTATTTATATTGATTATGGATATTTTGATATTCGTTGATTATCATATCGATATATGATATCGTTGTAGTCGTGATTGACTATTTGGTGTGTAGCATCATTGAGCCAAATTTTGGAATTTTAAAAGGATTTTAAAGTGATTTTTGAAGAGTATACGTTTATAAAATATTTTTGGAATTGATTCCTTTTAAATAAATAAACCTTATATATTTTAATGTTATAAAAATTATGATTTTTGAGAAATATAGTTAAAAGTTGATTTTTGAAAATATGGGGCTAATGATTTTATAAAATAGTTAATCGGGATTTTTGAATTTATTATAAAAAGTTGAAAATATAGGATTTATAAAATTTGATTATTTTATAAATCAAAACGGTGAAATTATAAAGGACTTTAAAGATGTTTTAAAATAATAATATAAATTGAATATATAAAAGATTTATAAATTGTTAATTTATAAATTAAAATATTTGAATTATAAGACGAGTTTTTATAAGTGTTAAAATGAACTGTGAATGAATTGTGAATGAATTTCATAAATGAATGAAATTTATAGAATTATAAACGGTGAAGTTATAAATGGAATTTTATAAGTAGTAGGTTATAAAATTTGTAAAGTTATTTGAAGAATAGATTTGGTTAAATAAATGAATCTTATACGTTATAAGATTTATAATTTGGAAAGTCTTAAAAAGAACGATTTTGTAAAATAATCGTTTTATAAGCATTTAACTTATAATATGAACCTTTGGTTTATAATTGAGTTATAAATCGAATAGCTTAATAAAGGAGATTTATAAAGAAAGTAGTTATAAAACAAATAGAATTAGAATTTATAAACGTTGTTTTATAAATTCGCAAACGGCTTATTTTGATAAGTAAATTGTTATAACTTATTTATGGAGTTATATTCACGTTTTAGACTGTGAATAATCATTTGAAATAAAATGAATAGAAAGGATGAAATTGTTAACGTAGTATATTCACGTTTTTGAATAGTGAATAATATGTTAAAGAATTTGTTTAGGATGTGATGTTTTAAATAGAATTAAAACGATCTAACGATGTTTTAAAATGTGTTGAGATTCGAATCCATAGATTTCAACATTCATTGTTGAAATAGACGTTTTCGAGAAATAGAAGGGAATGGTGGACTATAACACTGTTGTTATAGTAAATGATTTCCGAAAGGAAATGTTTTGTATAGTATTGGGATTTATATATCTATTTTAATTTCGAATCCCTATACTAGTGATTTTGGGTTGTCGTAACGATGTTTTACGTAACATTCGTTTTGGCCCAAATAAATATGTTTAAGAGAATGATTTCCTTAAAGAATGAAATATATACTTAATTTCGATTTAAGTATATTGAATATTTTCCAAGTATAGAAAATAAAAAGACTTGTGAATTACTTATAAATAAATAAGTATGGAAATGTTTTTCCAATGTGAAATGAAACGTTTTGAGAATTTATCTTTTTGAAGATAAATTGAAAATGAATAATTGAAATCGTATATGCATGGATATTTTGGAATGTAAATTCACTATGGAATTTATAAAAGAGAGGGGAATCTGTTTAAAATAAATATTGATTTATTTTTGAAGTATTGAAAATTATATATCTTGTAAAGATATTTTGGAAAATAAATAATTTGGAAAATTATTTGGAATCTGGTGATGTGTGCATATCCATTGATAGTTCAATAACCGACTATCAATATTTACCTTTGAATAGGTATTTGTTGTGATTTGTTTGAATTTGAATGCCACGCTTATTTTTAAATTATTGCGCTCATTATTCGGATTACCCATTCCGAATAGTGATACGACGTAATGGATAGCATTGAAGATCGGTGTTGAAGACCCGGTATTTGCGAGAGCGATAGGATGACCTGTCGATTAACTCTGCACCGAGTTGCTCCGGTATAGAGTTCTCCATAAGTGATGGGGAATCCGATCAGGATTGTGGATATCCGGATTGCAAGGACTTCTTTGTAAGTGCCTTCGGTTTTGTTCGAGCCCGGAACAGACTTGTATGGATTGTATGTCTGACATTACAAATTGAGATATAAAGCTGATTTCTTTCAAATGTATTTCTGTTGGTGGCGGAGAATTTATTCTCTTAGCTAACACCCTTCTCTGAGACGTACGAGCTTAGAGGTTATGTAGTTGAAGGTTATCAGCGATATATTCCCAATTTGGTAATGTGACATGTTGAGTGTTGCTGTGAAATGATCATTGTGTTGATCATTTGTGATAGGATCATTTATTTGATCGTTTATCTTGGTGATCATTTCTATGATCATTTGTTGACCCAAAGCATGACTTTGTATAAAGCGTGTTTTTGTGGACGTGACTTCGTCGAGCCTCACACCCCGGAATGGTCAAAACAGGAAAGATGCAGCAAGGTTATGAGGGGTAGCTCCCTTTAGGGTATGTGCATTTCCTTATGGAAAAGGGTGGTATCATGGTATGGAGCCCAGATACTTACTCATGTTTAAACACTTTATTTATGATTGTGTGATGATGGTGACGAGCGCTCGGTTAAAGGTCCCAAAGGACCGGGGGATGGCATACTCGTGTCAGTTGTTACCCAGTTAGGGGTAACCCGGCCTTGTGTTGGCAGAGATCCAGTTTGGTTCTCGGGGACGTCCTTCCGGAGGCGTTCTCATGTGGCAATGGGAAGTTCCTTGGCCTGTCCATTCGTTGGAAATCCAAAGAAACAATACGATCTTGTACGGTTTTAGTTGTATAACCAGCCATGGAATGTGGCGGTAACCTGCTATTGAACATGGTAGCTATAGTAGGCATAGTTCGGAATGTCTATGCTGGCTAAGATTTATATTCTACTTTCGAAATAAATTTTTCCTACAATATGCACTAGTAATAATATCAAATGTTCTTTTTAATACGTATCAAGCATATTTGACTATCATAAGGAGAAATCTCCTCCGATTCTGCGTTTGCATGTGTGTGTGTGCGGGAGGCCTTATGGTAGTCTCATTTTTAAAAGCTTTGCGAATTGACTTTAAAAATATTCCTCTATTTTGATTTCAAAGATAAATAAACTGTTTTGAGTTCTCACACTAGTCACATGACTGACTCGGAGTTTATTGTTTTCCTTCCTAAACTCTGGGTGCCCACCAATTTTCACACGGGCAGTCAAGAGTTAGGTTTATCAGGATATTCAGGAGTTGCTTTAGGCAAGATGGATGGCATGGCGTATTATTAGTATAGTATTTCTTTTCCGCTATTTGTTGTTGTTGTACACTCTGATGATAAGATGTAATGTAATGAAATGTAATGTAATAACTGATATAGTTCTTTGTTTAAAGATTATTCATTTATTTATTATATGTTGTTCCGCTGCGATTGTGAGATTCTGATATTGTTCTGCTGTTTTCTTTCCGTTTTATTTTCTTTTCCCTCTATTTTCTATCTTCTTATCTCCTTCTGCCGTTTTCTTTTTCTTAAAACCCTAACTATTCGGTTTTTCGGCAACGAAAAATCGTGTACGTTACATGTGGGTTGCTTCACATCACAACCATCAACAACTCTTACAATTCCCAAGTCTGCACAATTGCACCATTGATATATAAAGCATCATGGTTCCATACTTTCCCCTTCCAAGACAACTGCACTTCCTACCAGCTTTGACTTTCTCTCCACCACTTCAAACATCCCCTCCCCTGCACAGTGATACAATACTTCTCCAACTCGAAACCCAATTCTCAAAACCATCGACTTAAAACCATCTCCAACTTTACTGTTTCATCTCAACTTTCCTGCAACTACCATAAAACCCCAAACTTATGAAAATTCCCAAACTCATGCACCTCCAACGACGTTCACAAGTATTGAGTTGTAAGAATTGAAATTTGATTTTGAGTTGAATTTTGATTTCGTGAAGTCGAAGTGAGATCTTATTTTATGAATTGAGGGAATTAATGAGAATTGAATTAACGAATTGTGAGAAGTGAATTAACAAGAATTGTGAATTAATAAGTGGGAAGTTATGGATTTTTGTATAAAAAAGCGCAAGTAGGCTGTGGAATTATGTAGGCTGGGAGGGCTTCTCATTTTTTTTATTTTGTTTTTTATTTCCATTTTGTTTTCCACTCTCCTTTTTATTCATTTTGTTTTTCTAAAACCATACCAAAAAGAAGAGAAGAAAAATTGTCTTGTTTGTCTTTGTTTTAATTTGACCTTTGTTTGTCTTTAAAAAGGGTTTTCTTTCTTTTTGTTTTTTTGTTTTATATTTGTTCAATTCTTCTAAATTTTTTCTCTTTAAGTTTAGGTTCACTTTCTTATATATATATATAATAAATTTGTTTCAATTTCACTGTGTATATATATCTTGTTTTTAGTTTCGGTTGCCCAAGCAGATAGGAAGAGTTGCCTGCTTTGCTTTGCTTTTCTTATCCAAAAATAAATTGTTTGCGTATAAAAAAAATTTGCTACTTTAAAATAAATTGCTAATAATTTTGCACGCTCTGGTATTGTGCTCTCATCTCTTGTTTTATTTTTCTTTCCCTTATTGGTTGCTTGCATTTTGGAAAACAATTTCAAAACAAAAAACAAAATCAAATTCCATTTGTAGTTGCATTGTTAATACACGTTTAATTTCAGTTTTGCATTCATTCTAGAACTTGATTAATAATATCGGTAGATACTTTACCAAAGGGCGTCACGTGCTAATCTAGGGCATTATATATTGACTAGTTATCTTCTTTGAACAAGTTATCTTCTTGGTGTCTAGGCTATAACAAAGCAATAAACATATATAAATATTACAATGAGTCGCAAATATTATACTAATTGTTTTTCTAAAGTATCTAAACCTTCGGTTGCATTACTACGGTGATTTGGGATGCACCGATAACTCCTGTCTGATACTTGGCCAACAACTATTTTGTTGGACTAAGACAAAGGGTGATTATACAATTTCGGGTTAGGAGCTAGTTAGGATAGAAAATTTATAATAAAGCCCTTGCATTCATTTAGTTGCAACAGTTCATGTATATAAAGAAAAATTCAAAATCTAAAACTAAAAAAAGTGTACATTCTCCTTAACTTAATTTTTAATTCTTTCATTGAAAATTTTCAATCAAAATCAAAAGATTCAAGAAAAATTAATTTAGTTTTCTTCATAAAAAATCCAAAAAATATAAAATCTTTTCAAAAACAAAAAAACATATAAAATAATCGAATTTCCCTTTAGAAAAATAAGTTCCTTTTGGTAAATAGTTTTCCTTCATACAAAAATCCAAAAAAGAAAAAAATCTTTTGGAAATATCCGAATTTCCCTACTAACATGAATTTTAGGACAGCTGTGAAAATCAATATAATCCATATAATTTCACATCAAATTCTTATGGATATTTTAATAGTAACTATTGTATAAACAATTGGATCTTGAAGAACAAAATTCTCATATTAGTGAGCAACCCTCAACTCTTGAAATAGCATTGAAACAATTTGGTTTTTACTTGAATAACAAAATCAAATGATAAATTATTTGAGTAAATTGTGCAATATCTCAATTCAAGGATTTCAAATTGATCAAAATTTGAATTCACTTCAAAATTCAAATTATTCCGATTATAACTCATGTCAATTTGATTTCGAACTCCAAAATGAATTTCAAAATCAAGTTGAAAATGTGAACCACATTTCAAATAATTTTGGCAATGAGAATAATCTTAATTATGGTGTAATGGACAATTTTTGTTTTCAAAAATTTCAAATTGAAAATTCTCAAGTTAATAATTTTAAATTGGATTTTTTTTGAGCAAACGAACGAAATTCACAAAGATCACCTAGATTTGTTGTTTGAAACATATATGAAACAATGCAAGAAATAAAATCAAATCCCAATTTGTGATGAGTCAAATGTTAACCCGCCTTTTACCGAAATTTTAGATTTTCAAATAAAACTTTTGATATTGAAAATGATAATCTAATTGAAGTTGTTGAAAATGCTGTAATTAAGTTGGATTTCAATTCTTTTGAGAGTGTGGAACCAAATTTAAAATTCGATCTTCCTTCTTTCGATTTTGAAATTTTGAATGCAATAATTTTGGATTTTGTAATTTGTACATGCAATGAAGTTGTTGATAATCCAATAAAGGAAGACGAATTTAGCTAACACAAATATTTTGGACTTTACGAAGATGAGTTTTTGAATTCCAAAGGGGAGATTTAAATCACAATTTTGATTTTAAACTCAATACATCTGAAGAAGTTTTCAATGATAAGCTCGGCTTTCAAATTGGTGAAAATAAACTTGAAATTCAACCAATTGTTCAATCTACCCCAAAAATCATTGAAAATAAAACAACTCATACAGTTTTTAATAGAACGACATTCGTTTTTCCAAATCATCATTCAACTTTGAAATCTTTTACTGTTTGGTTTTCTATGCTTAAGTTGTGTCTCTCAAACTTAATGAGACGAATGAATTTGTCTTTCGAAGGCTAATTCATTAACTCTTTGACGATATACTTTCTGATGTCGTATAAATAATAATCTTGTCATTTTCATGTAAATATGGGTCTTATTTTTATTTTATTTTTCTCCTTTCACTTGGGTTGACTGTGTAGACACAGTCAAAATCAAGTGTGTGAGGAGTCTCATATTCATTTTTAATTTTTCATCGTTTATTTTTTTGCATTTTCTTTTGAAAACCTAAAAAAACAAAAAAAGCGAAAACAAATTTTCCTTTTCGGTATTTGATTACTTTTGAAAAAACACTATAATATAAATATATGTTTTGGTTGTTAAATTGAAATCTTTGAAAATTTATTTGTCTCAACAAAAATAGAACTAAAGTTTGATTACAAGTAACGATGGTTTAACTTGTATATAGGAAGATTCATAGGTGATAATTATGAAGTATATCTTAATTGAAATCTTTGTTTAGTAAGTGGTTGATTTAAAGAAAAAGGATATAACAATTTTTTATCTTCTATGTTTAATGGTGCTAAGATGATTTTGCAAAACTCTCTCTTTCAAAAAAAGAGAAAATATTTGAATATATGTATATATTTTATTAACATCGAGAGTCATGTGTTCATACGCACGTGTATACACTTGCCATGCTCTATGCCCTTCTCACATAAGCCCAAAAGGCAGTGCATGATCAATATATCCGGGCTCAGTTTATCTGAGTTAGGCATATGTATATAAAAAATTATTTTATTAATAATGCTTAAAGTCGGTAAGCAAACACACTTGTGTGTTCACTGGCCACGCTCTATATTCCTCTCATGTAAGCATGGAAGGCAGTGCATGAATGATATATCCGGCCTCAATATTCTGAGTTAGATATATGTAAATATTGTTAATATCAGTAAGGTTTTCAAATAAGAGTGAGTAATCAATTGAAATCAAGGCGCTATTTTACATATTTCATTTGACTTGTTATTCAAAAGAAATGAGAATACCACTTTGAGAAACTTTGAAAATCAACTAAGGATCCATTTCATAGTTGCACTATGTTATCAACGGAAAAATCTAGCCAAACTAAAGTATATTTGAAATGATAACTTAATTTTTGTTTGAAATTTTGACAAGTAAATGGACTTAAATTTATTGATAATGATCAAAAATTATATTAAACTTATTCATGTCAATTTGAAAGTAAAATTTTCATTTGTAAATATTTTCTAAAACTTGCATCAATATCTCTGTAAATAAATATTGCATTAAGGAATTTTTCATTTTGCATTTGGATTTTTTGGGTAGTTTCCGCTGAAAACCCTTATGAGACAATACTCATCCTATTAGGGATATCCAGAGGTTTAATGGCTTATTGCATATGCTCAATGCAATCGTGTTTCCTAGGAAAATGAATTTACCTTAGTTTTCTTTATTTGAGGATGAATTAAAGAGAAGTGTGGGTGTATTTGATGTGCATGTAAATGCGCATATTTTTACTTTCATATTTAATCTAGTGTAATTAAATAAAAGTGCATATAGGGTATTTTAACATGTTTAAACCAAAATTTAATTATATTTAAATTATCGTTTATTCTTCTTCATTTAGGGGCAAAATGATCATTTTTGTATGTGAATTTATTTGAGAAAATTTACTTGGATATTTTAATGTCATTTTGAAGGAATTTTAACGAATATTGGAAGAAGCTTCATGGAAAATATACGTGCACAAGAGAAGACAAGCAAATGTAGATGGAAATAAATCATTTCATGCAAGATGGAGGACCCACCTACCTACTTATCATGATCTCATATTAAGAGCTGATGCACATGATTAAAGCAAATACACATTTAAATGGAGGATTATGCTCATGCTAATAATTACTTGGAGGTTACATTTCCTAAGAGGGTATTTTGAGTATTACCCAAAAATATGGATTATGATTTCAAACATGTATTAATACCCCATTAGTTCATGTAATGAAGCTCACCTCCTCTTTAGATAGTTAGTTTTAGGCTAAAAAATAAACAGAAACTTTCCATTCTTTTTAATGGCTTTTTAGCCTTCATTTATGTAATTTTTATATATGCAATTTTAGTTCATGCCATTTTATTTATTGTTCTTTTCTTTTATGTTAGTTGTTTATTTTTTATTTTTATGGAAGTACTTAGTTCATTTTTATTTTTATTAGCTTGCATTTTCCTCTTGTTTTTGTTTCATGTTGAACTCAACATTTGTTGAAATGATAACAAATATAAGGGGGTAAACCCCTTTAATTTAGTGGTAAAGAAGATCTCTTAATCATATAGATTCAACATTTTGCTAATTTTTTATCTCTTTTTGTGCTTAATGACAATGTTTGAATGGGTAATTTTTTGTTGTTTTAGCTTTGAATTTGATAGCCTATGTTGTTGAAACCAAATAGGCTACGCTTAAACAAACACAAATTACCTCTTCATCTACATATGATTATGGTAATGAAGTGGATTTTAAAATCAAAATTTGATGGTCTATATTACTAATTAATAGTAAATAGATAATTCTTAGAATATATTTTATTTTCAAATTCCTTAACATTTTCATGAGAGTTAACAGGTGATTTAGTGGTTGTGTTATGGTTTGATGGTCTACGTCGGGCTAATTAATAGCACAAGTAGGCCATACTTATGATAAACACATAAACTAAGTTCAATGATGACCAAAGAAGAGAGATCATAATTTCATTATGTTGACTTATGTGATTAATGCAAAGGGATTTGCCTCTAAATTGCCTTCTACTCTCATATTTTTATCCACTTTCTTTTTGCTAGTTTATTTTTTTTTACATTTTTAGCTTAAACAAATTCAAATTCTTGGTTATTTTGATTAAGCAGATTTTAAATCAGTACAATTCCCTATGGATCAACCAGTACTCTCCACGTGCTAAAATTGTATGTCGTGTGCTTGCAGTTAATTTTCAATTAAAATATATCGACTATGTTCTAATTTGATGGAAAATTAGTCGTTTAACATTAATTAACATTACTTAAACCACCAAACTTTAATACAACAATTAAACCACTTATTGATTGTAATGAAAATGAATATGAAGCCAAAGCAAAAACTATTTTGAGTATGATCTATTTACTATTTTGTTTAGTTACATAGATCATCAAATTTTGTTTCTCCTTTAATTCCATGACCAAAATCACTTAATTTGATGATGATGTAAATTGTGTTTATTTTGGATTAAGTATAGCCCATTTATGATTACAACATAGGCTATCAATTTTCCTTTGTAAACTTACATCAAAATCCAACTCTTCATGAAGCATTAAAGAGATCATAAATAATAAAATATGTTAAATTTACATAATTTAAGAGAGCTTCATTACTCCTAAATTGAAGGGGTTTAGCTACTCATTTTTGTTATCATTTTAACACATGTAAATTTCAACATAAAACAAACAAAAGAAAGTGCAAGCTAACTAAAATAAATAGAGAGCTAAACTACTTGCATAAAAACAAAATTAAGCTACCAACATAAAAGCAAAGAGAGCATATAAATATAAATGAGCATAAAATGAAATAAAAGCATGTAGAAAAAAAGGAAGAAGAAAAGGCTTAGGAATCCATTTTATTTCTCATTTAATTTGTGGCTACAAATTGCGTAATATGATAAGTAGTAAAAGCTTCATTTCATTAACATAAGAGGGATATTTATATATGCCTAAAACCTTAATCCATATTTTAGAGGACTACCCAAAATACCCTTTAGGAAGTGTAACCTCCAAGTAATCGTTAGCATAAGCTTAATCCTCCATTAAATGTGCATGTGACTTTAATCCCCATAGATTATGGTAAGTGGGTAAGCGGGGTCCTTTATGATTTCATGAATTCTTTTATTTCTTCATCTTCATTTTCCTTCTAACTCTTGTGCATGCATGTTTCCATGAATGTTTCTTCATATTTCCATCCAAATTCTAACAAATGAAACTAAAATGTGAAAATAAATGTTCTCAAAATTAATATATGCACAAAATCACCATTTCACGCTTAAATGAAGATGAATGATGATTTGATGATATTTGGATTTTGGTAAAACATTTAAAAATAACCAATTATGACATTTATTTAAATAAAAGTAGATTAAACGTGGAAGTAAAAATATGCACTTTTACGTCCACAACAAAGTGGTTTGGGGTGCTTCCTCTCACATCGTAGATGATAATGCGTTAGAATTCCAGACTATAATAGCATTTGGGCTTACAAAGGGAACTAATGGTATAACTGAAAGAGCGGTAGGTGTAGGACAGTTAAATTATTAGTAAGCTATATATAGGAGTTAACCAGTCTCTAGGATCGATTGATTTAGGGTAACCATTACATTTGGTATCAAAACCTGACCTTCTTTGGGATTGAGAAACTAAATGACCATTAGGTCTGCCTTTTTTTCTAGTTAAGATGTATTAAGTAGTCATGAATCTTTAGATAGTGAAACCCTTGTAATTATGTACCTACGTATGTAGGAATATGTATATATGTAGCTTTGCCTTAGGTGAGGATAAGCATACCATATGCGCACATGCATTAATTAGTTAAATAACAGATATAGCAATAAGTTGAAGCCAAATCGGTATAAATTTATGTTATGGGTAATGTATGTAACTTTTCAAGTCATCAGAACGTTGTTCTGACCACCCTCCTCACTACAACCCATAGGATAGATTTAGAGGAACGGGTCATTGGCACTAACGGAATGGTTGAAGGAGTATTATTCCTTTTCATGCTTGATTCTTAGCGAGGTTTGTGGATGTCCATGGGATGCGATTGATCCTGAAGTCATAGCCTCGATTGGTATTTGATTTTTTATCCTTTCTTCTGCTATGAATTTTATTTGATCGATCTTTGATATATTTATGTTATTGTAGGTTACCAAAACCAATAATCCTTACCCTAATGTACTTGGATTCTGATTTTTGTCAAAATTCGAGCAAATTAAGGTGTGAATTATTACATTTGGTGTTAGAGCCTAGTCGATCATAAGGGTGAGGATATATCAAGAGTGTGTATCTATAATCTTTCAATCTTAATCTACACGAAACTCTATAAACTCTAACCCCAAAAAGGATGGGACTATATGTTGAAAGACGAATGAGGCAATTATGAGCTGGGGAAATTCTTATTGAATTAAAAAATTTGTGACCCATGGAGTATTGGTTGTACGCCCTTAATTTTGTAGAGCATGAGCCCGACACGTGGGAAGATTCTCCGAGACTGGATGATGTTTGGATTGATGGCTGGATAATAGCTACTTTGTGAGTATGGACTTTAATAGATTGTCAGTGGAAGGTACACATTTTATTCAGGGAAGTAAGAGTTAGAGATTTATATGTAATTGAAATATGGAGGCAAGTTCTCGTAGGGAGATGTTCATCAACCACCTCAAGATGACGAACCAGAACCTATGAAAAGAAAGTAAATCTCATTTTTTGGTCCGACCCTATAAGAGAATACCTGGAATTAATTAAATGAGTCTCTCAAAGGAAATACCCTGAATTAATTAAATGAGTTTTTCAAAGGGTATAAACAAAAAGTTACTAAACTTATTTTTATAAGAAATATTTACCCTAAAGAAATTGGTGGCATTAAAAGTTTTGGTTTGAAAAGCAAGTTTTTGATAATTTTTTTATAAAATAAAAGTTTGAAAAATTCTTGGAGAAAAGTGAGTTTTTGATGGTCAAGGAAAATAAAAATGGGCATATGCATAGCTTGACAATATTTCTATTTTTAAAAAAATTCTCCCAATAGGGTGGATAAAATAAAAATGGTATTTAATTCGGTTTGAGGTATGATATTTAGAAGTATAGTTGTACCTGCTAGCGAATATGAACTATCTTTCCATATAAGAATAGTAGGAGGATAGTAGTTGGAATAATTATGGGTTTTGAGATTTGTTAATGGCTAGGGCTATATGAACTAGAAATACCAATGACCGTTGGAGGAAAGGTTTGAAAAGTTTGATGGAAGCCAATAACACTATTAGGTGGAGGATTTGTTTTTTTTGGGAAGGTTCGGATCGAGTAGGATTGAAGAATTCAACGCAGAACGATTATTATTATTATTGTTAATTTAATTAACTTGACATGAATAAGGTCCAATTTTAACTTGCACTCAAATTTCGAGAACTGATTGACTAGCGGTCGATCTGTTAAAGGGTCGGGCGTGGGTTAGAACCTAGAACGTGACTATAAGTGGCATCCATTCATTGGTTCCAGCCACCACTCCCCCTCTTCCTCAATCAAACCCATTTCCCCTCTTCTCCTCTCCTTCAATCAAACTCTGTCGCCTCCTTCCCTCAATGTTGATCGACGTTAGCTCCTCCCACTTTCTTATGTAGATTCAGTTTCAGCCCCTCCTCCATTCCAGATCTGAAACCCTAGCAAAAATTGGAACCACCCCCACACTGTCGGCTCTTCCTGGCACCGTCTTGCCATCTTCCCTCAAGAGCTTAATTGTCTTAAAAAAATGAGGCTAAAATCACCGCCTATTTGTTCACTTCCAATTTCTCCTTTTTGCAGGGACGACCGATCAAGTTCGAGGATTTTACCGCCATCGGGTTTGAGGAGTATTCATGGCAATAGGGTTAGCACCTATCTTTCGCCAAGACACCTTTGAGCAGAAGTGCTATCCACATTTTATACATCTGTTTGACACTCGGATGGCATACAATTTTGATGGGGGCACCTCCCAGCTTAATTCTTGGGTGAAGGAAGCAGAGATCGATCTATCTAATGTCAATACCTATGATGGCATACGATTTTGATATTTTGATGAGGAATTCCATCTAAGGGAGAAGATTTGGATGATTTAAAGATGACTAGTTTGGAGACTTTGGAATGAATCTTTATGGGAATGTTGGTATCTGGAGGTCAAGCAATTTTCTTGCCTGACTTGTCGTTTGGATTATTTAAAACAATATCATCCCAAAGATGAGAAGCTATGATCAGATCTACCCGATGGTCCGGAAGGCAACCCATGCCATCGTAGGTGGCATTACAATTAATTGGGTTAGGGCCATCATGGTCAACTCCATTAGTCCCAACACTGGCACTCCTCATAGCTTTTTTTCCTTATTGTTACTTCTTCACCTATGTCTTTAGGAGGTATGGAGTAGTCTTCTCTGGGGAGTCGGTTCAGGAAAAAGCCCCCCCCCACATTCGATAGCGCTTCTCTCAGGAAGATGGACATTCCAGAACCATCGGTGGCAGCAGGAGTTGAGCATCCCCAATAGTAGGCTAAGCAGAGGTAGGAAACTAAGGAATACTTGAGACCCAAGCTTCTCACTTTTCATAAAGTTCAAGATGAGATCCGAGAGGTTCAAGCTGAGCAGTAGTGCTATGGTCATGAGCATGGGTGCATAGCTACTCTACTGCGCTCCTTCTGAGGCCGCGGTAACGTGTCTAGCTCCGGCGGAGGATCAGGACCATCCCATAGCTCTTAGGTAGTTTTTTTTAATTTTAGTATGGTTTTGTTGTAATTTCTTTCTAGCATCTGTTCTTTCTCTTGTTCTTAGGGTTTGTTGGTTGTCTCTGTATAAAAAGGCGTGTATGGTATGTTATGAGATGTGTTCCTATTTATCTATTTTACCATGTTTGGACATGTAGATTGCTTCGATGTGTATTGTGGAAAGAAGAAGCGTAAATATTTAAAATCTCATAAAAACGTTTAACCAATGGTAAATGCAGTGTAAGACTTGAAGTTTGTTAAATCATTACATTTCAAGGGAAGGACAACAGAAGTTGTGGTGGAATTATAGTTTATTTTTGCTATTCCTTGAGCGCTAGAATCTATAGATTCTCTTTTGAGTAATCGTAGTAAATAATAAATGAATCAACATTTCTAGTTAAAAAGGCAAGAGTTAGAGACAAAGGATAACTGTGAAGTTTGGAGTGGAGGTTAAACGTTAGCGCATAACAAACTTTCATCTATGCTTAAGTGTGACTTGAACTGTTCAAATTTTTAAAAGGAAAATACTTTAAAAAATCGCTTGAATTTTTTTTCTTAGCATCCAAATAGTTTTTGGAACTTTTTTCCATCTTGGTTTTAATGAAAATTTTGCATCTAAATATTTTGAAAAGTGAAAGAGGCTTTATGGAATTTCTTGTTTTTGAAGGTCACATGTTAAGTGTAGGAAGGTAAATGAATCAATAAAATACGAATTTAATAGTGCATTATAGTCGATAATGTGGTGGAACACAAACGATAACAAGGAAAAAGATGTTTCAGCCTTGGAATTTCTATTTCCATGCATTGTCGATGATGCATGAGAGTCTATTTTTGGAATCATTTCTGCTTTAGAGCTTGAAAACAAGCCTCCATATGCATTTTGTACATGGAATTATTTGAAGGAATATGGGCCAATAATGGAATTTCCACTGTACAACCGGAGTTGGTAGTTTATAAGATGATAAGAATGTAGAATTCTTCACCTAACGTCCCTTTCCAAGCATAAGAGCAACATTTAGGAAATGATATTTTCAATGCGTTAGATTTTGGATGGTAGTAATTCTATGAAAAATTGGTTGCATGATGCTCCTATTCATAGGAGTACGAGATTTTGGTGAAAAAGATTTTTCAAGAGCTGCATACATAAAGAACTGCCAGTATATATGTATAGGTTATTTGTATCATATTTTCAAAAGAAATGTATTCATTTAAAGGGCCCGACTTAGAATCATTCTGCATACATGTTTTCTATAGTTGTGATAAACTATGCACTTATGCATGTTTGGTAGAAAAATTGACTGTATATTGATTGGTTGAGTAGTTTTGGAAAATTGCGAGTAATAACCATGACTTGATCATTAGTAAAATTTTGAGGATGAAATTCTTTTAATAGAGGAAAAATGTAATGCCCCATGAATTTACGTTAATTAGTTAATTAATTAATTCAGCGCCAAAAATAAAATTTGTGCAGAAAGTGGAATTTTTCCATGAAACTTAGGCAATTGCATTCATGGTGATTTTTTAAGCAACTTTCACATTTGGAGTTCCGCGAATAGAGTTCAAACGAAGAAGATACAGACATTCAAAATAATCAAAAAGAAAAGAAATAAATTTAAAAATAGGAAATAAATAAATGGCAGTTGCCTGTGTCCCACCGATCGACCTTTTTGATCGGAGGCGGTCGATCGGAGACTGTCGATTGAAGGTGGTCAACCGATTGGACATGAAAAGGCCGAGGTTGAACCTCAGTTATTGGCCCGGATTTTATATTTTTAAATCCAACGCATACAATTCGTTCCGCCATGGATAAATAGATTCCTAGCGCTCCTACGCTTCTCATATTTTTTTGTTGCAGGCAGCGAAGCTTTGCCATTTTCTCTCTTCTACCTTCTCCTTTACACAAAAGAAACTATAAACATTCAAATTTGATAAGATCATAAAACAAGAAGTAGAGAGGAAAGTACGAATTAGCTTTGTGCACTAACAAGGTAAATCTTAAATTAACAAATCTATATCTTTCCTTAAGTCCCAATTCTCTTCTCAGATCTATTATTCTAATATTATGTATATTCAATTTTGTAACAACCCATAATTTTGATCGTTGAATTTTAAATATTTGTTAATTTTTATATATTTAAATAATTGGATTTTGAAATCTAATATTTCATATCCGGTTAAAGTGATCATATAAACATTTGAATTTTGAATTAAATTCTAATTAAATGGATTTAATAATCTTGTTTAACCCCTTTTAGTTAATAAATAATGTTGGTGAATTCAGTTTGTATATTTATCTGCAATAATAAATAGATCGGGTAAATATCGACAATTGGATTGAAAATATTATACGATATTTAAAATGCATGAAATTAGCACTCCAAAATACTGTCTCGGATTTTGAAATTGGTGCTATTGGATCCGAAATTATAAACTATTATACGCCGACAGTTTCGTGATGATCAGACGAACCGTTTAATCATACGTACCCGAAACATATAGCGATTGAAATATAATTTAATTTTGAAAGTTATTATCTATATATGACAAAATTAGCTTCCAAAAATAGTTTCATGAAGCTTAAAATAGAGGTATTTAGCTAGGAAAGCCACTGAGCACGCCTCGATTGGAGTTCATGTGTTTAGGGGCATGAATAGTGACAGAGAAATCCAGTATATAGGACCATACCCCATCCATTTTGCTCAAACCCTAATTTGAAACCCTAGCCGCTTGTTAAAAAACACCATCCAACGATCCACATTGCTCGTGACAACCAGAGTCTATGGCATTCAACCTTAACCGAAGACTTGTTCGGTATGGTGAGGCAAGCAAGATAGTCGGTTGGATCGAGTATTTCGAAGCGAGGCGGCGACGATAGGGGTGGGATAGCGATGCTGTTTTATGGCGTTTTCTCTTGATTGGCGATGACTTAAGAGGCTGCATTGGTGCCATTGGATCAGCGGTGACTAGGGTTACCCTCGGTAGCAGTGCAGCGATGACTAGGGCAACGAGGTAGTGGCATAAAAGGCTGGAACGCGGTCGAGTTGGATGGGTTCATTCGTGCACGGGTTAGCGTTGAAAAGGGACTAGCGGTTGAGATTAATTAGGTTAATAAATGGTATTATTAAGTATTTAATTACCTAATTAATTATAAAATCTTATAAATGCTATAACTAATTCATACGATGTCGGGATTAAGCGCGGGGAGTTGTGTTGCAACTCTTTGCTATGGAATTGGATTGATTGAATTTGAAGCAAATGGTATTTTTTTCTAAAAGCGAACTCCCGTTCGATTTTAGTTCAAACTAAAATGTTTCAAAGATAATTGAAATTTTGGTGAGCTAATCACACATTTTTTTGTTAATAAGTATATTATATAGTAGATAAAAAATTTTTCCTCCTTGGATGTTAGTTTATTTTATTATTTGATTGATTGTATGGATTGGATTCCCATTTTAGAAATTCATATGACTATATATTATTGTTTATTCCCTCCTAGTAGTAGATGACATAAATAATCATTTTTTATAGGATATAAAAAGAAGAATTAGACATGTTTTTGTTACCAATAGGTCGCTAGGGGACACACTGAAAATCCACCTACGTATTTGTTAACCATAAAATATTAAAAAGGATGAAAGTATGAAAGAAGGGTCACAAGAGCATGAGAAAGGATCAAAAAGCACCAAGTTGTTCTGGATAATCATACCTTCCGACAAGAAGCTTTCGGCGAAGTCTAAGGCTATTTTTCAAAGTCCATAGGTAGGATAATCCTCCAAGAATCCACCTTTCAACTAGGTCGAGAGGACTTTCAAAAAGAGAAAAGGAAGAGAAACACAGCCCAAACATTTCAAAAGAGTCAAAGGGATATAATCATCAAATTTCATTATCATCAAACCTTTCGAAGGAGTCGAAAGGTTCCGTCTCTAAAATCCAAAGTGTTCTTACCTTTCGAAGGGGATGAAGGAGTCAAAGCAAGTGTGAATAAGTACCTAATGACCTTTTTGAAAGCATAATAAGCCTTTTAAACCGGTTGAAGCACATCTAAGGTATCTTTCGACAATGGTGAAAGTTTTATGAAGACAACAGCACTCACAAGTCAGCAAAGAATGGTAGAAAACCATTCGAAAACATTGAAGGGAAATACAACACTTGACAACAATCAAGTAACAGGCAAGCCTTTCGACAACATTGAAAGGTTCATGAAAGCTAGAAAATTCAATCTTTCGGCAGAGTTGAAAAGTTCATGAAGACTTCAAAAAAGCAACCTTTTGTCAAAGCCAAAAGGTTCATGAAGAAAGACAAACCTTCTGACGGTGTCAAAAGGTTCATTATGCATGTAAAGGGTAAACCTTTCGACAAAGGGGAAAGGTTTATCGTTGAATAAAAGAAGGGAAACCTTCCAACCCAGTCGAGAGCATAGCATCGAAAGAGTAGTGATTTGGGCATCTACAAATAGGACCCAAGGGCTCATGTTTTAGGGGTGGATTTTTCCTCATTCTAATCTTGTAACTTCTAAAATCATAGCTCTATAACCCTAACTGGGTAATTATTTAGGGAATTTAATAAAAATTGAAGTCTATTCATGGATCAGAGGGAAGTCTTAAGTTTTGTAAATTTACTTTATAGTTTACCTTAATCTTTGCTAGTTTAGTTCCAATTTTCAAGCGCAGTTCCTCCAAAAGGATCTTGTCAATAGAGATAATAATATTCCTTCTTAGACAGTCTTTATAACTTTTCGGAGATCCTTATCCTGCAACCTAAACCCTTCGGCCACACGGGGAGTTTACTTGAACTGACATTCATAAAACCTTTCAGAGTCATAATTTGTGAATCAAACCTTCCGACAGGAGTCATAACCTATCATGTCCCCCAACCTTAGCAACCCTTCGAACCCCAAACAGCTATTTGCCTAACCTTTCACAAGGATCCAAGTCAACTCTCTATATAAGGAAAACTAAGGAAATTCTATCCTAAATAAGGAAATAGCTTTAGGGAGAAATCTTATAAAGGTTCAACTAAATTGGAAATCATTCTACATTAACCCGACAAAGCCGAAAGGTCTTTTTAAAATCATGTACCTAGGCCTTCTTGACCACATCAAAAAGTCAAGTCCAAAGTCTAATCTCAAGCCGAGATACTTAAATAATTCTACAGATCATCAACCCTTCGGCATAGTTCGGCTTAATCCCATTACTTGGAGTAACTCTGGGTTACCAACAGAACATTTACGGATCTTCTAAGGGATTCCATTTCCACCATTTCCCAATAACTTCGTATATTGGGACTCTTTGGGGTGTTGACCACAAATTTGGTTAACAGAAACCTTCTGGAGCTATCAGATCAATTGTTTAAGTCATTTGACAAGGTTGGAATCTACTCAATATAGGCGATTAAACCTTTCGTCAAGAAGGAAAGTCGTTACCTATTCTCAAAGAAAACTTAACCTAATTAGAAAAGAAGGCCTTTTTGAAGACTTCAACAAGCTCAATAAAGCCGGAAGGTCACCTAGCCCAGGTTTAAAACTTTTTCGATGAAAACGGAAGGTTTGATATAGGACATATCAACTAAATAGATTGAATTGAAAGGAAATCAATAAAAGGAATCTTATCTTTTGTTCCTATAGAAAGAATTCCATCCTTCTTATCATATCTTTGGGGTGTTGACCAAAAGTCTTGTTAACAATATGTATGGTTTACAAGGGATATTTATAGAGAAACCCAAAGGGATTTCTCATCATTATTTATTTTCTATTTTTATAATTTTATCTATATTCTCTTATCATTTATATTAATATTCGGTTAAAATAATTCTGATAATCTATTTGAATTTTTTAACTGTCGTTATAGCGATTTTTCGCTATATCGCCACTTATTGAATATCATCACCCAAAACCCTTATGTGTTGATCTTGAGCTTGTATTTTTACAAAATATACATTTATAATTCATTAATCATTTTGATAAATGATATTTGAATTTAATCAATCCTTTAATTATTAAATTTAATATACCATTTCAATTAATAATAATTAAAATTAACTGGTCATTTTAGTTAATAGGACTTAGATTTTATGAATCCTTTTAATAAATGAAATTTTAGTTTAATTAATCATTTTTAGTAACGATTTTTTAAATTTAGTTAAACATTTTAATTAATGATGCTTAAATCTAATTAACCATTTTAATGAATGATATTTGAGTTTCATTAATTATTTTAGCTAATTATATTCAGATTTAATAAATAATTTTAATTAATTGTGTTTTAGAAGTTAATTAACTCATTTAGTAAAGAGTTTAAAATAACTTAATTGATTAATCAAAGAGTTTTAAAGTTAATTTACAAATTAAATAAAGATGTTTAAAGTTAATTATTTAATTTAACAAAGGTGTCTAAAGATAGCTAATCGATTTATTAAAACAAGATTATAGATTTTATATATTACCCTTGGGGATGAATTAACATTTTTTAAATTTATAAAGGTATTTAAATTGATTTATTATCTTTTTGGATAATAAATGTTAAAAATTTGTAAATGCTGGTTTGTAAATGAGAAAAAACCTCTAAATAGAATTGTTATAAAATAAAGCTAAGTATAAAATTGTTCTGGATTTATAGTAAACGATGTTTAAAATTGAATTGATTCTTACCCTTGTTTTATTACACTTAGTATTATAATTTGCCCTCTTAAAAAGATTATTTCAAATGGTGTTTTAATGCATTTTACAAATATCTGAAAAGTAAAAATCAAGCACAAGTGTGAATCAAACGTTTTGAAAGTTTGATTCATTTATTGGTGGTTACTGTATTCGATTTAATTCCCATACATAAACACCTTTGTTATTCCTAACAATTGATTTATCGATTTCGATTATAATATCTTCTTTGTAATTTATCACTCTAAGACGATGTTTTCCCTTTTTGAGCATTGATATCCTTTGCTGAAATGATTAAAATCAAAGGCAGATAAAAGGAGGGAGCACCCTCCTAGTCGTTATTGTGCCTTTTCATTCTAAGACGATTTCTTGCTTATTTTGAGTGTTGTTATCCAACATCGGAAAAAATAAACCAAAGCGCGAGTGGGAGCTAGGCCATGTAGGTCGCACCATTATGGTATATTCACGTTCATTTTGAGAAGTCGATAGCATGCATGCATTAATGGAATTATGTTCAAAAGCTTGTGGATTTAACGAGGTCGATCTTTGAAGTTTGTAAGAGCAACCCGAGTGTTCTCAAGTATATATTATCTAGAGGTATACTTTTGTTAAAGGGAGGAGCACCTTTCTAGTTATGTTGGATATCATTTCCCCTATTCTATTCGAACCTTTGAATTAATCTTTTCACCTTTTGTGTTTTGTTAATCCAAGATGATTTTTTGCTCATTTGAGCGTTGTTATCCTTTGACGGAAATGATTAAAACCAAAAAGAGAGTGGGGACCAATTTATGTGGGATTATTCCCATTAGGGTATATTCATATCTACTCAAGATTGGATTCGGTCGTATGATTTTGGAGATGTGAAACTCAGTTACTTGGTAAGGTTGGCGGGGTCTGGCTTAGAGTTCCAAAAGGATTCATGAGAGAGAACTTCAAGTATATTTCTAGAGGTATACTATCAACGATTGGGGGCACACCCTCCTAGTCATTTGTTGAAAAATTTCCCTTTCCTTATTTGATTCAAATCTTTGAATCATGTTCTCTAAATTTGCATCGAGGGTGTCTAAAGCTCTTCTCAATGTCTAATTATATTTGTGCATTCTTTAAATTTAGATTATGTGGTTAAGTGTGTACATCCTTTTTGTTTGAATTATTGTTCTGATTTTTCCTATTTCTTTATATATGGATGTTGTTCTTATGAGGGAACCATTCCGCAATTAATAATGTGGTCTCATAGATTTATTAAATGTTAGCCTTATTGCTTGAGTTTTCTAACGCTAATTTTCCAGACTGGTCGGGGTGTTATTTTATTGTAATGCTCAGGTCAGACCTAGTATTTTTCTAGGTTGCCATTGGTGCGACATGGAGCTCATAGAGTAGAGCTGGATGTTTACTTATCGTAGTATTTTATTTTTCACAATATTATTTATATACCTATCAGCATACTGTAAGGTCAGAATTTTATAACTGTTCAGCCGATGGGATTTGTTTTTAACTCAGATGTACCTTGTATGTTAGAGTGATAGTTTATACTGTCTATATTATATTATACATTGTCGATTCCGCTGTGAGATTCTGTTCTTTTATTTACCCTAACAATCTTCCTTTTTGGCGACTGGATGTTCGACATTTGATTACGATGGATGTATTTGCTATCGACTTTCGATAATAAAAAAGGTGGGTCATTATAAGTGGTATCAAAGCTGAAGGTTAAGCGAGAACCTTGGCTTTGGTAGGGCATGACCCATTAGCATAGGAAAAGTAACATCTAGAATGAGTTTTAGAGTATTATATACATATGAGAACATATTTGTTAAATGTTATAAAAACATATTATGTCAATTGGTGTGTTGAGTTGTTTATGAATTCTGGTCAAGACGTGATACACCAAAGTATCGATAGGGATTTCTAAACTCTTGAAAAAGGTAAACAGATGTGTTATTGATTGTTGAAAATTTTGTAAATGAAATGTATTGCATAGGATTATATTATATATATGTAAAGGAATAATTTACAATGTTTATTTAATTATTATGGTCTGTTTATTTGAATGTGATAATATTTGTCTACTATTACTGTTGTTTGTTCAGTCATGCTCAAATTGTTTAGGAGCATTGATTATTGTTCGTTAATTTACGCTTGTCTTGTTATGGGCATTTATTGATAATTATGAGTGTATTAGAACGAACCACTTTGTGATTTAAGTTTCATAATTTGACTATAAGGAGTTTGGATAAATTGTTAAGTCAAAAGTCATATTTTAATAATGTTAAGTTAGAAGTAAGCATTTAATAAAGAGTTGTTTAAAACAATCTAAATGGTAAGATAAGACATTCAGAGAATAAATATTTGATAAATTGGTTTATAATAAAGGAGAATTATTATAATACGAAATGATTTTATATTAAGGTAATTTTATATAAATTTGATTTATGAAAGTTGTTTAAAAAAGGATTTTCGAACTTAAATCCCAGAGTCATCAAAAAATAATTTTGAAAGGTTTTTGAAAAAATAAATATATAGTAGTACTATTCGAAAGTTTCTAAATATAAATATTTTGGAAGACAAATTTTAATTGGAATGCATTTTCTTTAGGGTAAGTAAGAGGAAATAATCTCAATTAGTTTTGTGGTAACCCAAATAATCTTTTAAGTGACAATCAGACATTTGCTTAGGCGAACATTATGAGGCACTTAGTAAATTATTCTCTTTGTCATTGTGCGATCGAAAGGAGTTTAAATCAAGACGAACCTAAACTGAGTTATAAATTATTGAAGTTATTTCATATAAAAATATTTGTGGAATTTTTTAGAAATGAGATTTGAAATAAAAATTGGGTATGTAGTTATTAAATTCCATTAAAGGGAATTGATTTCATAACAAAAGGTATTTCTGGTAAAAGAATGATTTGAAAAATAGGTTAAATTAAATATGGAGGCTTTAATAAGCATAATTTATTTAAAACCATAATTTTGTTAATCATCTAAATTGTCTGAACTAATTGGTGATATTGGGCCATCCTCTTAGTATTTTTCCTTAGCACCCTAAGTTAAGAGGGTCCATGGGTTGACTTAGTTTAAAAGACCTATATTTTGTTTGGGCCTCTGATTAAATTTTGAATAAAATAAAATAAAAGTGTCGACACAAAAAATGGGCATCAATATCCATAGAATCTCAAGGATATCAGAAAATTAACGGAATCTCAGGAAAAAAGCATAAACTTAAATAAACGAAAAGACTTTATAGTGTTAGCAATCTTGGCCAACATCCACTTCACATGGTGTTCATATTTCACTTGATTACAATTACATGAGTTGTTGGACTAGCTAAAATCCATTGATACAAGTTTACCAGAAAAATTTCCATGGCAGAGCTTCTGGAGGAGAAAGAAGGAGAAGATGAATAAGTCCCTAAAAAGAGAGATCCCCCAAAATGGCCCCGCCCTGTACTTATAGATGATGGCAGCCTTCAACCTGACTGACATATCAAAGCCTAGACTCCCCTTGGCCACTTGGGCCCACCATAAGGAAAGCTCAGCCCATTATGCAAAACCAAACTATAATGCTGACCCAAAGTCATGTGTACCGACCCGATACTATGCGTGCCAACCCAATGCATGCCGAACACCTTGCTTCCAGGCCCTACACCAATCCGATATTTGGGAACAACTCAGTATGCCGACCCGATACAAACCAAACACTATGCCGACCCGATACAATCCATGTACTATGCCGACCAAATCTATTCCACCTACTTTGCCAACCAAGCTCCAGTATACCGTTTGCCAACCCGAACGATGTTATGTGCTATGCCGATGAGCTATTTCATATGCTCCGCCGATCCATGTACCGACCCCTCTAGTTTTCATTCAATTTGCCTAATCATCCACTCTAGTTCCTAATCCAACCAAACTAAATTCCAACACATCGACATCCAATGTTATCCATTTGTCGATTTTACTTAATATGGTCTGGATATGGCAATTCAAACATTACACTCTAGTCATGTGGATATTGCCTCATGATTATATTTCCTATCAATAGTCAAATATGGTCCTCATAATCACCTTTTTGTAGCTAGACCAAGATACCGGGTAACACTTTCCCTCCAAAATATGTCATGTGAATAACATGACATGTTTTGAATTAAAGAAAGTTAGAATCTCCAGAAAGAAATCCACTTAGTTTCCTGAATAGTCGTTATCCTTCCATTTTATCTTCCCAAAGTGTTGTATCCCTTTTTGATCATCATAACGCTTGGTCGATTCCCAATGGTATAAATTCAGGATTGTATTCCATCAGTGACTATCCAGTTCTACAGGACTAGTAACTTTGGCTATTTGATCCAATCTTTTCTTTAATAACTCCAAGTGAAAATACAATTTTTATCGATTTCAAGAAGTCGAATTTTTGAATAGTCACATGCACGTTCAGGCACATGTTCTTTTCATTGGCTCCTGGGTGCATTTTATATGCCCATGAGTCATCACCAATCCTTTGTAGTTTAATTGCAACTCGATTGCAATTCCTTTCTTATATATATATATATATATATATATATATATATATATTGAAATAGGGGTTGTAATCGGCCACTCGATGGGAGGGACTTCAAGTTCTACCTGTTGACCAGTTTGGTCATTTGATTGTCGTGACTCCACAAGCATATCATTCACATATACTTCCATCGATTGCCTGATCTGGTCTTTGAACATCTTATTAACCAGTCTTTGGTGGGTAGCTTCAGCATTATTTTGTTCAAATGGCATCACAACATAATGATATAGTCCTGGATCTGCAATAAAGTTAGTGTGCTCTTGGTCGAAGATGTGCACCAAGATCTGGCTGTACTTAGAGTACACATTCATAAATTAAAGTAGCTCATATCCAATGGTTGAGTCTATTAGCCGGTCGATCCTGGAAAGTGGAAAGTTATCTATCAGGCATTCCTTGTTTGGGTCTGAGAGTTGATGCATGACCGCTACTTTCCATTATCTTTTTTCATAAGAATTGGATTTGATACCCATTTAGAGAAAAGGGTGTGAGAGTAAACCTATTGGTTTTGGGTTTTATCCCCCTCCTCTTTAAGTGCGGCGAATCTTTCTTGATTCATTCCTTGTTACTTTTGCTTCACCGAGACATTCCTTGGGTCGATATTCAATGCACGGCTCACGATAGTCGGTGGAATCACATGCTTGTCAAAATGTTCCGAGCGAGCACATCAAGATTCATTCAGAGAAAACCAGCTAATTCCTTCATCATCGCTACACCGAGCTATGATCCGATCCTCAGTACCCGTGATGGGTCGTAATGGCTGACTGTAATGTCGAATGTCAGCTTAGTTGGTGCTGTCTTGAATTATTTGAGTTAAAATATAATTATTTCACATAACAATCAACAGGAACCCAGATTGGGACGATCAAAGTTGATGGTTACGCAGGTCAAATCCTAGAGTTTTGTCATGAGCTATGAAATTTGATTGTGAAAGGCTCTGAATACTTTGGGCGATTATGTGCAAATAGCCAAAGATTAGGCTTAGAAGCACATTGCAGAAAATGTCGAGTAGGGGTCAGCCTCGAGTTATGTGCAGCTACATAGCTGGCTCTTGCTCTGAGTTTGAATCTGCTTGCGTATTCAAGTAACGTGCTTTCCATTCACTATACAGGTGAACTGTTGCTCATGGTTCAGGTTGGAATGATAGTCAGTTTCCCATGAGCTTGGGTGTCGATTCGATGATTCTATCTCTAGACATCCATTTGGTCATAGCCTCGAGTCATTATAAACACTATATATAAGTTTCAATATTGAGCTATCGCAGCCAATATTTGGATGATCACAGTTCTACGCTCTGTCTTGGGTTGATAAATGCACTGCATAAACGGTCGAGTCTCATCCTAGTAATGTTTATACTCCCACCTAAGCTCCAAAGACATAGAATTGATCGATGAATAGTTGATTCACATTCATTTTGTTTCTCGCTCGTGCCCCCAAGCCCGGGGCATACGTCGATTAGTAGAAAGGCAAGCCATGTCCATTTTAGCTTTATAATCTTTCCCATTGAATCGTGGGATCAAGTTAGTTGATGGAAGGCCGAGTCTTGTCTATCTTGGATTGTATCCTGGTTTTTCCTTTCGATGCAATACTTTGATTCTTCGTCAGATTTCGAGCATAAGTTGGGTGCTGGACGGTCAACCGCGTCAACTTTGATTCATGTTCATCAATCGGATCTATGGGTAAAATCTGCTCAAGTGTAGTCGGGTCATGCTCATCCAGTTTTGTACTCCTCCTAACAAATTGAAGGAGGGTGCTAGAGAAATAACAATTAAGTCTTTATGTTTTATTCTCCTATTTGCACTCTGGCGATCATAGTTTTACGAGGGACACCGGGATCACATCCATTTGTGTCTAGTGCAGATCGATATTGACCCTCGATCTGATGGAACGATATAATTGGTCACCCATAACTTTGGATGTTGTTTTGATTGGTTTTTTATAGGCCTTGTTGTAGTCGTTGCCTTAAGTTGTAAAGAACACCAAGCCGCAGCTATATTGAGCCGTCGTATTCAACTTTTAGTAGTTTGTACTCCTGACCTCAGTATTGGTTAGCAGATTTGGTTTGTGGATCGTCAAGTTCGATCCATAGTGAGTTTATATTCCTTTGGTCGAGTCCAATTTGGAGTTTACGGAATAGTGATTGGTCGAACCATACTCATCTATTTGTTTATACTCATTTTCGGGAATAAGAGTTTGTTGGCGGGTAGTTGAATTGCAACGAATTTGTATTTATACTCCAGTCCACACTCCGTGGAATTAGAGTTTTCTAATGGGCGGTCGTTTTTCCGTCGGATGTTTATACTCTAGTCCATAATCAGGGACTTAGAGTACTCTAGTCCGTAATCGATGACTTGAAGATTTTTGTCGAGTGGTTTATACTCTAGTCAGCACTTCGGAGACTTAGAGTACTCTAGTATGCACTCCGGGGACTTAAAATTTTTGTTGAATCATTTATACTCTAGTCCGTGCTTAGAGCACTCTAGTCTTCGCCACGGGGATCAAGAGATTTTTGTTGAATCATTTATACTCTATTCCAAGCTCTGTGGACTTAGAGTACTCTAGTCCACGCTCCGAGGACTTAGAGTTTTTTGTTAAATCTTTTATACTCCAGTTTGTGCTTCGGGGACTTAGAGTACTCTATTTTGCGTTCCGAGGACTTAGAGATTTTTGTTGAATCATTTATATTAGTTTGCGGTCCGGGGACTTAGATTACTCTAGTCCACGCTTCGGGGACTTAGATATTTTTATTGAATCGTTTGTACTCTAGTCTGCGCTCCAGGGACTTAGAGCACTCTAGTCCACTTTGGGGACATAAAGATTATTGTCAAGTCGTTTATACTCTAGTCCGCGCTCTCGGGACTCATAGTACTCTAGTCCACACTCCAGGGACTTAGAGATTTTTCTCAACTCGTTTATACTCTAGTCTATGCTCTAGGGACTCAGAATACTCTAGTCTGTATTCGGGGACTTATAGATTTTTCTCAAGGCATTTATACTCTAGTCCGCTTCAGGGACTTAGAGTACTCTAGTCTGCTTCAGAAACTTAAAGACTTTTTTCAAGTCGTTTATACTCTAGTCCACGCTTTGGGGATTCAAAATACTCTAGTCTACACTCCGGGGACTTAGAGATTTTTCTCAAGTCGTTTATACTCAAGTTCGCACTCTTAGGACTTAGATTACTTTAGTCCTCACTCTGGGGACTTATGGATTTTTTTAAGCTGTTTATACTCTAGTCTACTCTCTCGAGACTCAGAGTACTCTAGTCCACACTGCGAGAACTTACAAATTTTTCTTAACTCATTTATACTCTAATCCATGCTCTAGGACTCAGAGTACTCTAGTCCGCACTCTGGGGACTTAGATATTTTTCTCAAGTCATTTATACTCTAGCCCACCTGAAGGACTTAGAGTACTCTAGTATGCTTCAGGGACTTAAAGATTTTTCTCAAGTCGTTTATACTTTAGTCTGTGCTCTCGGGACTCAAAGTACTCTAGTCTGCGCTACGACGACTTAGAGATTTTTCTCTTGTCGTTTAAACTCTAGTCCGTGCTCTGGGTACTCAGAATAATCTAGTCCTCGATGCCAAATCAAAGGCACATGGTTGATGATGAGTGGTCAAATTATGCTCTTCTTGACCGAACTCCACAGGTCCGATCACGGTCTACAAGATTGGCTAGCGGCCATCTCCGAGTACTTGGTTACCTCATGATTTTGGAAGTAGTTTTGTTCAAGTTGTCATAGTTCATAGCACAATTGAAATTGAAATAATTCAAAGAAGTTTGGAATAAGTCTCATTGATAAGTGAAGCAGCATCGTGTGCTCACTATTCAACTTTGCCCCTAGCTCCTTTCAGCGGGATATCGACTGTCAAAGGTCCATCAATCATAGTTCTTTAATGACAAGCATCAGAATTATCCGACTTGCCATTCTACAAGGATTGCACATACCATTGAAGCTTTTCTTTCCGAATTAGCTTTCTAATCACATCGTGGAGGTGTTTGTAATCGCCAATGTTGGGACAGCATGCATATTGGAATATACAACATTCCCTAGATTTTTTTAGGCTTCAGTGGACTCTTTCGAGGTTGGTTTTTAGTATTTCTCTGAGTCATGAGTCTCCAAGTAGAGGATATTAGTCGAATTGTTCAAAGGAGCATATGATTCGAATTTTGAGATCTTGGTTCGTCTACTGGAATTTGAATCCTTAACCAACGGGCTTATATTATTCTTTCTCCTAGTATGCACTACCTCCTCCTTGCTTTTGTTTTGATTCACTTTGTAACAGAGATGATCCGAGGTTGTAGGAGGCTATCAAGCTAACTAGCTGCCAAAATCAGTTTAGGGGTTGATTCCACTCATCAACGTCATTAGTATGATATCCTCGCTGGGATTGCTCGCTTTAGTGACGACGATGACATTGAATCTCCACAGGAAGTATTTTAGTAGCTCACCAAGCATTTGGAATAAATTAGGTAGTGACATCACATCATTAGCGTGAGTTACAAGCGCTCTAAACTTCTCGACAAACTTCTAGTTCAGTTGATTGAATGAGGAGATGGATTTGGGCGTTAATCGCATAAATCAAATAGTCGATACATATTCTCGAATATGGGAATTCATGAGATTTAGTCTAAGGTCGGTTTTCCTTAAGTAAACCGATATGATTAGTACATTGAATCTCGTCGGATATATAATACACTAAACGACTTTAATGAATAGGCTTCTACTATGGGAGATGCTTCAGTCATCGTCAATCTAGTTCTTTTTTAAGTTACAGCTACTTGTCATGCTTGTGAATGATGCATCCATGCCCGATATACCAGCAAAGAACGATGGTCTGGTATTGATGGATTGATGGTAAGTTACTTAGAGTCGATCCCTAGAAAATCTACTACTTCTTAGAGTCAGCAATTAGTTTTCTTGGAGTCAGTGAACTCAAAGTGGTCGGTCAATGAAGAACGGTGCTTGGAGAAAATCTTAGTTTTACCCGAATTTGGCTTTCGGTCGAAGTTTCTTGGGTTTGATTAGTTCACACTACCTATGTTCTCCAACCTTTGGAGGAATTGCTTCAGTAGCGGTTTCTTGTCCGTTCCTTGGTTGAAATTCAAAAGTTACTGCTTCATCCTTTATGCCCTGGTAAGTCATAGGAAGTAAGGGAAGTGGTTAGAATGCACTATCTTTAAGTTGAGTTTCAAATGCAGCACATGAGGGCATTACGCTGCAGCATGGGTTAAACAAGGATTCAATTCTGCTTGGACGTGACAATTTTTTTTAAAAAAAAAGGGTCGTACCCGATCATTATTTTTTTGGAATAGGGTCCGATTAAAGAAGGGTACGATCCTAGCCGAATATGACATTGGGATCGGTAATATAGGGATCGACATGTAAATTTAGGAAGGGGATTGGTGTATATACATAGCAAAGGGGTCAACATATGCACCTAGTAGAGGGGTCGACATATGTGTATATATGTACACACACATATACACATATATAGCATGGGGATAAGCATATATATGTTTGTGGATCGATCGGTATTCAAAGTATGTGGTGGGATCGACATAGCCATTTTTGAAGGGATCAGTGTATATGCTTTCTAGAATGATCAGATTGGTATACATACATTAAAGAGGGATCGATATATACCCCTTGGAGAGGGATCGGTATACATACTGGAGGGATTGGTATTGATGTATTTAGAGCGGTTGGTACATAAGGGATCGGTATATTTGTCTTTAAAGGGATCGATGTATATGCTTTATGGAGCGATCTGATTAGTATACATACATTGAAGAGGGAATGATCTATACCCCCTAGAGAGGAGTCGATATATACCCATTGGAGAGGGGTCGATATATATACATTTGCCTTGGTGACGGTTCGGCCATATGGGAGATTGGATGAATTGCCATCAAAGAGGGGTCAATCTTCATTTAACTTAAGTGCAAACTTCAACATCCAATCGCAAGATCTTGCGTACATCAGTGAATCCAATCCCTTCCAAATGGACACGAACACATGATCAACTCCAACCAAGAACATTAGCATAATCAAATCCTCTAAAAACTCAAGAAGTAAACTTAGTTCCTCTGACCATGGCTATCAGCTTCCTTTAGATTTCTTTAAAGTATGAGTAGAATAGGAAGTTTGCAAGTTAATAACTGGATCTATCTCGCGAATATGGGAATCCACTAGTAGGCGATGAGATCCAATCAAGTTGAGAATTGATTTCTCAATGAAAGCACCAAAATATTGACACCAAAAACGGGCATCAACACCCATAGAATCTTATGAATATCCTCAAATTAATGGAATCTAAAGAACAAAGCATAAAAGTAAATAAACGCGAAGATCTTATAGTGGTTCAACAATCTTGGCTTAAATTCACTTCATATTTATTAATATTTCACTTGATTACAAGTACATGAGCTGCTGGATTAGCTAAAATCCATTGATACAAGTTTATAAGAAAAATAGCCATGACAGAGCTTTTGGAGGAGGAAGAAGGAGAAGTCCCCAAAAAAAGAGAGTCCCCTCAAAAATGGCCCCCTGCCCGTGTATTTATAGATGTAGGCAACCTTCAACCTGACTAACATATCAAAGCCTGGACTCCCCCTGGCCACTTGGGCACACCATAAGGAAAGCTCGTCCTAACAAATTATGCCAAACAAAACTATCATGCCGACCCAATTTCATGTGTGCCGATCCGATACTATGTGTGCCGACCTAATACCTTACAGATTGTCTTCAGGCCCTACACTGACCCGATATCTGGGAAAACCTCAATATGCCTACCAAATACTATGCCTACCAACATCTTGTCGACCCAATACAAACCATACATTATGCGGACCCGATACAATCCACATACTATGCCAACTCGATCTATTCCACCTACTTTGCCGACCCAAGCTCCAGTATACCCTTTGACAACCCGAACGATGCTATGCGCTATGCCGACCCGAGCTATTTCATGTGCTCTGCCGATCTAACCACCATATTACACTCTGTTCATGCGAATAAGGCTGTTCAAATGTTAGACTCTAGTCATGCGGATATTAATGCGTGATCACATTTCCCATCAATAGTCAAATATGGTCCTCATAATCACCTTTGTGTAGCCGAGCCAAGATACCAGGTAACCAAAAGCAAATAACAAATAAATAAAATAAAATTGATGTTTGTATATACTCTTAGGAGGTAAAGGGGTATTATACTAGTAAATAAAAGTTGAATAAGCTTTTGATTTAATATTTTAAAAAGACGATTTGTAACAACCCGAATTCCATTGGCCCGAATTTTTTGCGAAAATGCTAAAAACCAAGCTGATTGAAACCCGAGTCGGGTATCTGGCATCCTGCAAAAAGGTAAAGACCAATATACCAGAGCTTAATAATTTAACTCACAGTGGGATTGAATAAAATATAATAGTAAGTAAATACTCACCAATATAATAACACTCTCTAAACAAGTGTCTTACAACTGGAAAGTCTCTGCCATCTACTTAACCTGTAGGGTGTTAAGAGGAGGGGATCAGAACTAAAGTTTCGGTTAATGGATAAATTATACACGTCTAAGCTTAATGCTACATATACCGTTTTATTTCCATTTTCTGTTACATTGGGTTTATTAGTTTTACAATGCTCTTGCCTCTGTTCGTGAGCTGTGCCCATCTACTCCATAGTAGATTGAAACCTAATAACTAATGCATACATATATGCAGCTAAATGCCAAATGACCATATTGGTCCTAGATACCACCCATGGTACCTTCAGTATCCTCCTTGAAAAGGGATCCATTGTCTTGCTCCATAGCTATATCTATAAAGGATTGCTTCGTAAGGCCTAGAATACAGATACAGATACTCCATCGTCTTGCTCCGCGAGCGTTCTGTGCCTACATGTTTAAAGGATTGCAACGTAAGGCCTACAATACAGATGCTCCACTACTTACTTTGAAAAAGTAAATCACGTCCATACTAGTCTATGCTAGTGCTAGGACATCCACAATGTACCACCCAATGCATACATTGAGGACTATGTGATCATTCTATCTAATATCTGAATCCCACCAGCAAGGTCTACCTTGCACGGAATTCAGGTGGGGATTTTCTATACCTGTAAAGGACTGCTTCATTAGGCCTACACTATAGAAATTCTAGTTGGTTTGCCTCTTTTCTCGTTGTGGTTATAGCCCCACGCAGCCACCCCTCAACTAAATCAAAAGACCTCTAAAGAGTTAAGTGGTCGTCCCTTACTGCAAATAATCTAACATCCAATTGGCGGTGCCCCTCATCCAATTTCTCAATAGTGAAAGAATCATTAGCCTGTTGGTTAACTCTAGTCTTCCCCGAAATCGTTCTTGGTCTTGATGCTGGCTGATATCCGCATATGACTATCCTTAAACTTACTTTCAAGTACTGGATATACGAATGCCCTACTCCGAACAACAAGCCCTTCTGATTGCCTAGAAAGGTCTGCTTCCTTAGGCCTATAATACAAATGCAGTCAAGGCATACTCTTGATGGAACAAGTACAGTCCTGCCTCCATAGTTGCAGCTTCATCAGGCTTACCCAGAGGGCCATCCTAGGGTATCCTCACGTCTCGTTGAAGTCTCATACTTCTTCGAAGCCCAAAAATACTAAGTTAGGTGTGCTTCTCCATTTCTGAAATCTGTGATGAACTGCTTCATTAGGCTCTTCATCCTTTAGGCTGCTCCAAATGCATCTCAATTCTTTTATTAAACCCTAAGTCTAATCTTTTAATTTATGTTTAGTTTAATTTTGTTATTTTGTTGGCTACTTATTTACCCTAATTAGCATATTCTTGCCCTCGTCTCGCTTCTTGCTATTGTGAGGCCACCATTGATCTAATAGGGAATGCTATTGGTGTTGCCACTTCTTGCTTATTTACTTAATTTAAATTTTAAGTTTATTAAACATGCATTTTTTTTCTATTTTCTTATTCATTTAATTGAAATCTAAAATAAGATTTTACTATTTATCTTGCTATGATTGCTTATTTATTCTAAGTTCCCAAATAAGCCTTTTTGTTCTTTTACTTAATCATAACTTATGTTATAATTATACTTGTAATTGTTACTATTTTTTTTAAATTCATATATAATTACAAGTGTTTCTTTTGTGTTTTAGTAAATCTTCTTTTATTATGATATAGAACTCTATTTAGTTCTCTTTTATTATATAATTAACTTATCATAATAATTGTCTTTTTATATCGTCTCCATGGTAAATGCAGACCTAGGTTCGTTTATTGTCCATAGCCTTAATTTCTTATCTAATAATTTGTTTGATTCATTTCATGCTCTACTTTATTTTCTTTTATTCTAGAAAGTAAATCTATTTTATTTGGTGGGTTGCAAAAGCTATATTAAAATCTATTTCTATAATTTAGTACTAAATAATACTATGAACAATAACTTGTAACTACAAGATATTATTATTATTATTATTTTAGGCTAGTGTAAAATACAATGGTCCCTCTATTTTACACTAGTTTCCTTTTTCTTTCTTTTTATTCTTGCAGTTACGTTTATCGTTATCTTTTAATTATGAAATTATAGAAATATATTCTAGTTTATAAACCAACCAATTAATCTATTACTTACTTCCCAAATTAAATTATCAGATAAATTTATTGTTTTCGTTCAGCGTAATTTATTGCAGAGTTCCACTTTTCTAATTTTATCCAATTTTCCAATTTTCTTATTTTACATCTACTTCTATAAAGTCTAGTATTTAATCCATAACCGCAATTCTATTTCTAACTATATTATTCGTGTAAAAAGGGAATAAAAGGAAACGATATTAAGGCTAAATTATGACTTTTAAAATAGATGTAGATAACCGTAAATTTCTTACTTTTAGGTCTATGCCTTTTCTAACTGTCAAGTCTCATTAGATATAAATAACATTCATAGTGTTTGCATAACTTTTAATTTGCCACGCTTTTCTTCGCTTTAATCCCTTTTTTATTCATTGTAAATTCCCTGATTTGTTTGCGCAATTCTCTGATTTGCTTGTGTGTATATCCATGCTTAATTTTATTTTTTGTTTGGGGAAGTATTTGATTGATAGATGGGAAAGGAAGAGGGAGAAGAGATGAGGAGTTTATTGTTATCCTGCCTTTTGGCAAGGCCATGACCCCAAGAAATCCACGTGCCCACAGTTGGGTAGAAGCTATACACAAGCTACCAAACATTTAGTGTACATTGAATCTTGGGCAACCGAGAGTTGGTCCGTCAACCAGCTACCATACCGGACCCTCCTCCCGAGGGGGATGGTTCCTTATCACATTACTGATAACCAAGTTGCTACTACCGCTGTCGAGTTGGAAGCCGACACTCGAAACCAAATGGATCCGAACCATTGCCAACGTGATTATGCTCCTTAGCCTTATGTTTCTAAAGACCTAGAGCCAAGGAGGTGAGGTATGTACCGCCGACCACGCCCAGCCCATCCTCACATTATGGAGCCCGACCACACCTTGGCCCGTATGCCTAGAATTCCAGATGCCAGACATCCCAAAAATGATCCACTAGATGGTCCGTGAAAGCCAAGGCCTCACCAATGACCACTTGGGAATCTCCTGGAGTCAGACCCTATTCAACGATGACATCCTCTACACTGAACCGCCTTGGCGATTCAGAATATCAACCTTACCTGTTTATAAAGGGAGTTTTGACCCTAACTAGCAATTTTATAGTATGAATGGTTGACGAATGTTGCATGGGCTGATGATACTGTCACATGTTGAAGTTTCCCAATCTCCCTAGGAGGCATAACAACTATGTGGTTTACTCGCCTACTACCCTAATCTATTTCATGTTTCGACCATTTGGCAACGAAGTTTGTCGAGTAGTTTTGTATGCATGTCACAAGGCCCAAAGATGTTAATAATTTGTCCAGTGTCACTCAAGCTCCTAGAAAGATGCTCAGACGTTACTTAGCGAGGTTCCATGTTGCATGCGCTGAGATTAGTACCCCTAATGACAATTCCATTCTGATGGCACTGACAAGGGGAATAGATCTCGATTCTGAATTTGGAAACCGGTTGGCTAGAATACCCCCTGCATCATTGGACCGTTTCTATTCCCAGGAAGCTCAGTTCTTGAGAAGGGAGGGTGTGAAATAGTGTAGGAAAAAGGATGATACATGGCTCGGTATGGAAGGAGTCTAAAGCAATGTTGCTGTGAAAAAAACCAGGGAAAGTTTCGGAAGGTGCAGTAAAATATATAGAATAAGCAGGATCAGCGGAAAAGCGAGAGAAATCAGGGTAGGAAGCGAGACCAGAATTGCGGACCGCTACGTAGAGCTCCCATGTTTGACACATATATTCCTTTAAATACATCTCTAGAAAATGTGTACTTGCAAACTTGTAATAATATCCAATATAAGAAACCTGCTCCAAAGCAATCATTAGAAAAATAGATTCAAAATGGGAAGTTTTGTAGATTTCACGATAGTCATCATCTATAGGATTTTATCGAGAAGTTGATCCCAAAAAAAAATTGTAGTAGTTCGTTCGGGCGCCGCAGGCAGGAAGTGCAGGCCAATCAAATCAAAATCAAATACCAAATTAGGTTAGGTCAGAGGAACTTGCACGTACCGATGGGAGGTTAGTGATTGGCACTGTTAGTAGTGGTCCATCCAACGGATCGGAGCTGGACGGAAATGGAGTCATATGCCAACTTTATTAGGCATGCGAGCTTCGAATGTTGCAGTAGCTTGGAAGATGGGGCTCTGGCCATACAACAGAAAACGATGAAAAACGACATCATATTTCAAAATAGGGATGCTGATAGAGTCGAAGCCCCTACCGTGGTTTAACTCTGGTCTTTCCTGAAATCGCTCTTGGTCTTGATGCTAGCGGATATCCACATGCAACTATCCTTAAACTTACTTGTAAATACTGGGCATATGAATACCTTACACAGTACACCAAGCCCTTCTGACTGCCCACAAAGGTCATCTTCATTATGTCTATAATGCAAATGCAGTCAAGGCATACTTTCTTGACGAAACACCTACATATTGCCTCTTACGGTGCAGCTTCATTAGATCTATCAAGGCCATCCTAGAGTATCTTCATGTCCCATTGAACTCTCATATTTCCTTGAAGCCCAAAAATACTAAGTTGGACGTGCTTCTTCATTTTTGAAATCCGTGATGAGCTGCTTCATTAGGCGCTTCAACCATTGGGTTGCTCCAAATGCATATCAATTCTTTTATTAGATCCTAAGTCCAATCTTTTAATTTGCCTTTTAGTTTAGTTTACTTTTCTCATTCTTTTGGTTAATTATTTACCCTAGTTAGCATATTCTTGCCCTCGTCTCACTTTTGCTATTGTGAGACCACTATTGATATAATAGGGAATGCTATTGGTATTGCCACTTCTTGTTTATTAACTTAATTTAACACTTAATTTTATTAAATAAGCATCTTTTGTTATATTTTCTTATTAATTTAATAGAAATCTAAAATAAGCTTTTACTATTTATCTTTGCTATCATTGCTTATTTATTCTAAGCTCCCAATTAAGCCTTTCTATTCTTTTACTTAATCATAACTTATGTTATAAGTATACTTGTAATTGTCACTATTACTTCTTTCAAAATCTGTATATAATTAGAAGTGTATCTTTTCTGTTCTAGTCTGTCTTCTTTTATTATGATACAAAATTATTTTTAGTTCACTTTTATCATATAATTAACTTATCTTAATAACTGCCTTTTTATATAGTCTACGTAATAAATGCAGACCTAGGTTCGTTTATTGTTCATAACCTTAATTTCTTATATAATAATTTATTTGATTCATTTCATACTCTACTTTATTTTCTTTTATTCTAGGAAGTAATTCTATTTTATTTGGTTGGTTGTGAAAACTATACTAAAATCTATTTCCATAATTTAATACTAAATAATACTATAAAAAATAATTCGTAACTGCAAGATATTTCTTTTATTATTTTGGGCTAGTGTAAAATACAGTAGTCTCTCTATTTTACACTAGTTCCCTTTTTTTATTCTTGCATTTACTTTTATCGTTATCTTTTAATTCTTAGATTATAGAAATGTGTTCTAATTTCTAAACCAACCAATCAATCTATTACTTACTCCCCAAATTGATTTATCAGATAAATTTATTGTTTCTGTTAGGCGTAATTTATTATAGAATTCCACTTCTCTAATTTTATTCCAAGTTTCCAATTTTCTTATTTTACATCTACTTCTATAAAGTTTAGTATTTTAATCCATAGCTGTGAATTCACTTTCTAAGTATATTATTCACGTAAAAAGGGGATAAAAGGAACCAGTATTAAGGCTAAATTATGACTTTTAAAATAGATGTAAATAACTGTAAATTTCTTACTTTTAGGCCTGCGCCTTTTCTAACTGTCAAGCCTAATTAAATATAAATAAAATTTATAGTGCTTGCATAACTAATAGAAATTACAGGAATAAATTATCTAACTGAAATTCGATGGTAATATATATTATAAATGTAAAAGAATATTATTAAATCCACTCACATGTCGTCCTTAGCTTCAATCTTTATTCCTTTTAATTTGATATGCTTTTCTCCACTTTCCCCCCTTTTTATTTCACTGTAAATTCTTTGATTTGTTTGCGTAATTATCTAATTTGTTTGTATTATATTCTTGCTTAATTTTATTTTTTGTCTGGGGAAAGATTTGAATGATAGCGGAGAAAGGAAGAGGGAAAAGAGGTGGAGTTTGCTGTAAATGACAGCAGCTGATTCAGAGAAAATGGTGGGGCTTATGTTAAGTTACGTTCAATTTATACATGTAGTGAACAACTATGAACCATCCAACCCTAAAAACAATCATCACCATCATTTATTGATTTGTTTATGTTAGATTATAACATATAGTTCTACGATGTTATTCATTTATTCCTTTTTTATGCGACCCTATAATTCACGTTTCCTTCTAAATAAGATTCTCCCATTAATTACCCAATTAATTAGATCATATATATATATATATATATATATATATATATATATGCATGTATAACCAATATTAATTGATTCTTATACATTATAATTTCCTACCTATTTGAATATGTCAATTAATACCTCAATTAATTGTATATAAAAGTTATACTTTTTAATTTATCCTTACTAACTTACCTTCATCATAAACTTAATTACTCGGTTTGATTTGTGTATGCATTCCAATTCTTTTTTTTAACTTGGAAACAAATAATCTTATAACTGGCATTTTCTTCTAGCTAATTAATTTACATTATTAGCCATCGTAACAAGGGCATTTTCTTTGATTAATTGACGCACTTTTTATAACGCTCCACTGATTGCCAATTAATTAATTGACACATTTTCCCATTTGAATCGATATCCAAATCAATTCCTATGCATCACTCAATCACACATTTATTAGTTGTATATATTTAAACCGCCAATTTATTACCCAATTAATTGACTTATAACTTGCTCTCTTTTATTAATTGACGCTTGCTTAATGTCTTTAATTAATTTCTTAATTAATTGATTGCGTCAATTATAAATTAATATATGTACGATATCATTTAATTTATTTTCCACATAAATTTCCCTTTATTAGAATATCGCTTAATTAATTAATCTTATAAAAGTGACATATTCTTTGACTAATTGACGCCTCTATGTCTCTTAATTAATTCCTCTTTTAATTGATTGATGCGTCAATTAATCACACACTCATTTCTTTCATAAATTTATGAAACCTCTTAATTCTTAAATGCATATATTTGACATTTATATTCTATTTTGCAACTATGCTCATTGAATTGATTTTATTTAATTATACAAAAATGCAGGGTGTTAGACGATTCTTTATAAAATGTTAATAAACCTAAGTGATTAAAAAATATGAAATAATTCATAAATAATTTATTATTGAATGAAAACTATAAATGAAAATAAAAAGGTATTTAGAAAGAGACTGGTGTAATTTAGAAATAAATCGAAGTAAGTACATGAGTTATAGGTACATCATTTTATTCGCATGGTTCTGAATCTAGGATTCAGATACAGAACTTTGGATGATTCAAACTAGTCTGAAAAAGAGTTTCTCAAATAATTCTTGTCAACAAACACTTGATTTGGATTTTCTATATGATACTTATGTTTTCTATCATAGTATTATAACACTCCATATTTTAGGTAACATTATTTAGGATACTTAATTAGTTAAATTAAATAAAATAATGTACTGATTAGGAGATTGAGATTTGATTTAATTAAAGATTAGCTGCGCCATTTAACCTATGAATTAAAATAAGAGTTAAATTAAAATAAAGGAGGGGTAAAATAGGAAAGAGGTCATTCCTTTATCCCTTAAACTTGGCCGTGCATTCTCTTATACACATTCATTTCATTTCACTAAAATTTTTGAGCAAGAGGTCGGCCACCATTAACAAGAGAAAGGGGGAAAAGATAGAAAAGCTAGGAAGAAGCTTAAGCAAATCCAATCCATTCACATCTCAATCTCTTTACTCTCTAAATCTAAGGTGAATAATGTATACATCTCATATTTCTTTTTTCTCGGTTTTAAGATGAAAATCTAAAAGATTTTACATTGATTTGCCATGTTTTTGAATGATAGAATGATTCTATATACTTGTTGATGATGTTTGGTTATTCATATAGATTTTATGACATGTTTTGATACGAAAACCCTATTAAATGACATCCAAGTGCCTTGTGAATTTTTATATAGACCAAAATTATTATTTTGGAGATGGGCTTCAATTTTCAAAATTTTCAGAACTTTTGTGGAATTTATATCAATTTTCTAATAAAGAAAATATTAATTGGATGATAAATTATTTATGGTTAAATAATAAAAGGATTGTGTGTGAAATTTTCGTATGTTGGAAACCATATTAAAAGTGATTTTCTAGATTTTTTGTAGAATTTTCCTAAGAGTTTTTATGGGTATATCAAATTATTTAAGATATAGGACCAAAATGTTTTATATATTTATGAAAGATGAAGGGGCCTTTTGTCAGTAAATTTAAATTGTCAATTCTGGAAAGTAAGCAGTACTGTTAGAAAAGAAAAACCTGCAATCAATCACAATTCAACAAACAAGGCAGGTTAGGTATAAAGAAATAGTTTAAAAGGACTAATCTACCTGTTTTTCACAATTTTGGGTCTTTCAGATTAGATTCCGCCTCCTTAACTACGCTATCGACACATTCGAAACCAATACATTTGGTATCAAAGAACTGGTACGTAGTGAATTGGATGTAGGTTGAAGGCATGGAGTCGAATCTGGGGGTTTCGAAAGGGTTGAGGCAATAGTTTGCTTTAAAAGGAAAACGCACCTGCTTGCTTTTGACTAAGTTGCTTTCGACTTAGTTGGCTTTCGACTAGGTCAAATGGATTTAAAGAAATGGTTTCGATTAGGTTATGCTTTTGTTTTAAATAATTTCTTTCGACTAAGACGAAGCCTTTTCCTGCCACTTTCTTCCTGTCGACCCAGATGGTATCGAAAGAGTTGTTTTGTTTTAAAATATGGCCACTTCTCCAATGCTTTTGAAGGGATGGTTTCGACACCATTACTTCTTTACTTAGAAAATGGTTAAGAAACAGAAGATTTCGACTTAAAAGTTTCTAAGACCCTTTTTCTACGATTGAAGTATAACCCAAACGGTTTCAAAGAGACAGTTTTAATGTTTTCGAAAGAAGTGCTTTCGATTTAATGGGTTTTAGAGTCTTTTGCTCTACTTGAAGGCATAATCCAAAGGGTTTTGACCGAAATATTTTTTAAAGGTTTCGAAACGGTAAATTTTTGGATAGTTTCAAAAGGTTTCCACATGTTATAAATTAAACCTAAAGGTTTTTGGAAGGTTTAGTATTTTAATGCTTTTGAAAGGGTTTTTGTAAATGGTTTCAAAGGGATGGTTCCCCAGGGTTTCGAAAGGGTTGAAAAGGATGGTTTTTCCTATGTTATCAAAAGATAATATTTAAAGGTTTTAAAGAAGAATGTCTAATGTTTTAAAAATTTCAAAGAAAAGACTTTTAATGGTTTCGAAAGGGTTACTTTCAAGGATTTCAAATGGGTTGTTTAAAGGTTTTAAATGAAGGTTTCGAATGTATTAATTAGGAAAAATAGCCTAAGTATTTTCAAATTAAAAAGGGTTTTAACTTTTTTCGATAGCTAATCCTTATTAAAATTCATCAACATTATTTTGAGTAAAGTATGTATAACATGGCAAAATAGCTTAAATAAGCTAAAAATGTATTTTCTTTGTATATGTGTGATTTAAAAGGTTAAATCATTTTGAGAAGGTTTTCAAGGAAAAGATGAAGTGTAGCGAACCCTAAGAAGCAGTTTGAAGACATTTAATCCAGTTTGCAGATAGTTAGTCCAATTTGAGGATAGCTAGTCCTGTTTGCGGACGGTTAGTCCAGTTTGCAAGCAGTCGGCTATGTTCTCGGAAAGATAGTCCATTTATTACTTGTGGACAGATAGTTCATTAGTTTCCTATTTTTAACGTAACAGATATTGTTATTACTATTATTGTCATTATAATCAGTTGATTAACTAGTTTGATTGTAGGAAAATGTTTGCAAAATATATGTGTTGAATAGGATATTAGCGAGCGGGAACCCATTCCACTAAGTGGCATGGTCTCACTTAATATCAGAAAACCGAGATGTAACAGTGTTATTCACACCAGGCTTTATGTCCGACCTGAAGTTTTTGTTACCCCTTATACTATCGGGTGCTCAAAATTGATTTGAGTAGGCTGAGGGTTGAGGTTTTAAGGTTTTAGTGATTTTGGGTAATAAAGCTTCCAGAGATGAACGGGTAGCTAACGGATAACTAATTAGGAATACAAATTATTTTGTTTATTTCCGCTGTGTATTAATTCAAATGTGACTATATTGCTTTGACCAACCAAGGGGCATCGCCATACGTCGCTCGAGGCGTATTATTATAAATTCAGATGTGACTATATTTCCATGTTTCCAATTGATCTTCAATCCTGATATCCAACCTTTTTAGCCAATCTGTTGATATCCCGGCCTTATACAAAAGGCGGGGTAACATTTGCCTTCCAAAACATGCCTTATAGTAAGAAGGTGTGTTTTGAATTGCTCCGAATCCAATAACCAAGGTCCATATTACATTCATAGCCATACCATCTGATCCGTGATCAAATCCATAACCAAGCCATCCCATCCAAATGCCATAGTCATATCCTTGTCCAAATCCACGACTGCTCCGAGTCCGTGTTCGATTCCAAATCTAGTAACCAAGTCCTTATCCAATTCCATAGCCATCCGATCTCGTCCGAGTTTTAATATATCCATGTCCAATAACCAATAACCCAATCCATTACCTCTCCGGGTCGACATCCGAAACCGGACCACCTTGATCCCTTGTCCAAATCCTCAGCTGTTCATAGCCAATATCGGAACTCATAACCTCTCTGGGTTCTTGCCAAGCGTCATCTACACTTGACGACATGTGTCAAGCAATGCCTTGCTCAACGGTGATCCTAGTTCAGTGTCCCTGAACGCTAAGTAATGGTGTGGCTTAAGTCCAAAGCCGAATCCTAGTCGCTCCAGGTCCTTGCCGAGCATAGTCCATACTCGATGACCTGGGATAGTAAGTGATGGATAATATAGGCCTAAGTGCTAGGTCAAATCCTGGTCCCTTTGGACCCTTGCCGAGCATAGTCCATACTCGACGGCCTGAATAAGTCGGCTCGCCACGTTTAGACAAAGCGACTTACCCCTTGTCAGGCATAATTCATACCCGATGATTATTTAGTAAAAACAAGATAAAAATCCAATCAAAATCTGATCTAAAATCAAGATTTAATCAAAAAACCAAAAATTCATACCAGAAATCCAAACTAATATTCAAATTGGGAAACAAGCATCCAGACCAAAGTCCAAACAAGAAAACAAACAAAACCGGGATTTCAAACCAAACTCCAAAACCAAACCAAAGAAAAGAAAATATCGAAGCCAAAAATGAAAAAGCAGATTTCACAAACCAGAGCATCACGGTTTACCATCATCCAAGAGCATTCCTACGGGCTATCTCCATCCCAGTGCATGAGCAAGTGAGGTGGCTGTTTGCCCAGAGTTCGCTACTTATTCCATATCATCCCTGCCAGTCGATAACCAACTGACCATCATTCCTAGGCCTTGCGCCATTGTCATTTGAGGTAGATGGTGGCTGCTCCTATTCCAATACCGCGTTCCGAGCCCTAACATGATACTATAGTTGACCACTCCTTACTTGCACTTTCATTATATCCTTTAGATGTTTGCAGCTATTAGTATCATGCCCATTAAGGTCATGAAAGAGACAGTGTCTTCCTGATGCCCTCTCAAGTTTCAAGGGTTCTCTCCTTGTCGGCCATCGATAAGGAAGGCAATTACGGGTTTCCATGTATATCCGCTCCAACATTTCGTATGTTTAATCCTGTATAAGTGGTGAATTTTGGTTCTCCCTAGCGTTTCCTTGCCCTACTAGAGTTGTCATCCGACTTCCTCTTTCCTTTATCCTTATCCTTACCCGAGCTTTGGCTGGATGGTTCTTCATCCTTAACCGTGTTTACTTCCCTTATCTTCATATCCGAACATGCATTCTCCCGTTGAAAAATTCTTTCGGCCTTGTGAAAGAACTCCTCAAGGTCTATTGGTGGATCTCATATCAATTATACCTTGTAATCCAAGTTATCCCTGATTCCTGACACTGTCTCCATTAACACCATCAATAGATATGGCCGATCCACCGATGCGACCGCTACACTGAACTGTGTGAAGAAAGCCCTTAGCAATTCTCTTATCCTATGCTTCACCGACGTTAGTGTCATTACATTCTTCAGCCTTTTGATACGAACTCGAAATTGCTCTAAAAACCTGTCCTCCAATTCTGTCCATATCATAATAAATCCATCTTCCAACTGCCTGAACCACATAACAACTATATCCGTCAAGTACAAAGGGAAACGCCGGGCCATAACTTCCTCTGATGACCCCATCACTTCCATGTGTCTCGTGTACCTCATCAAATGATCGGTAGGATTAACCCTATTGTTGTATACCTTCAGAGTAGGTAGCTTGAACTTTGGTGGATTCCTATCCATTCTGATGTCGCAGGTAAATGGACTCCTGTTTACTCCTTCTAGATCTCTGTTTGCCAAACCTTTGCAAAGTTCACTTGATAATCTTAGCTAACCTAGTGTTGTCCACCAAGGGTTGCCCCCAAAGTCTCCGAGGTAATTGTGCTACATACTCCTCATCATGAACTCATGTCCTCCTATCGGCGTCCTGTTGTGTGGTGTCACCTAAAATTCCTCCATGAATTGGTTTATCATTGCATGGTGGTACGCCTCCATCTTTGGATCCATCAAATTGTTAAATGTGTGCTGATCGGGGGCTGCGCCCTGACAAGCTGGTCCATCTGATTGCCTGTTGGGTCCTTTTGTTACACCTCCATGGACTTGAACTCTAGTAGCTTCTGACTGTCCAAACTGTCTGAGAAGATTCTACATCATTTTCTTCTACCTTTTCAATAATTCTTCCTACATAGCTCCCATCATCATCTCCATCTCATCTATTATGATGAAAACTTAGGCCCGATTTGCTCTTGAGGAAGCCTCTTGACTCCTTTCATGCTGACTCATTTCCATTCTTTGTTTCCTTGTTGATTGCTTTGTCATGGTTCCTTTAGATCTGATCATTTGGCTTTCCAAATCTAAACACCAAATCTGATGTAGCAGGTGCTAGTGCTCTGAGTGAAAGCACCAAAGTGTTTGCGCCAAAGTTGGCCACAAACCCCAGAAGCCATGGAAGAACCATTGTTTACACTGAGATCAACAATATCTAAACATAGATCTCAGATCCAGATAAAGTAGAGAATAAAGATGAACAAATAGCAAAATTAAAATGTAAGAATGCAAGAAAGAACACTAGACTTATAGTGGTTCCACTATCTCTGGCTTATGTCCAGTTTAAATTGATCCTTTTATGTTCAAATTACAATTACAAATCTTTTGAAAACAATCAACAAATTTGCAGAGTTTCAGTATCCCAAGAAGAAGAAAATCCCTACTTTTGAACCATGGAGCTACTATTTATAGGCGAAAATCCGAAAATATCCGCCCCAATACCTAGAATACCTTTTCTTATGCGTAGGTGGGGTCACAGGATTGATCCAGAATGATTTGACATCGATCCCTGATCGATCCATATGGGTTTCGTATCAATCAAGGTTCACCTCCAAACGAGTTGGGATCGATCATGGTGAAAGACCACAGTGCAAAGTCATGGCACTCCAAATTTCATGAAATTCCAATATGTAGTCTGTGATATATGATCGCTCCAAGTTTTAATTTTCGAGCGTTGGCTGACGATTTCATATCCATGACTTGTATCCCCCACTTTTGCATCGATTCCCTCTTCGTATCCACCAATCCATAGCCTTTCGTGTCCATGCTGTTCGTGTCGATCCCTGCTTTGCCTCTTCGTATAGATCCAAGCCATGTTCGTATCCACGCCATTCGTATCGATCTGACACCGCCCTGGGAAACACATGCCTTCGTATCCATCAAGTACATGTCCTTGCTTCGTATCGATCCGAGCTTTGCTCCTTACCACCCATCGGTTACCCCCTGTTCGTGTCAATCCCTATTTTAGCATTTCTTATCGATCAAGAAAGTGATCAATACACACTATAACCCATCCAAAGTAAAGCACCAAGTGAATTTTCCTTATCCATGTCCATATCGATCGATATGATACCATCGATCCAAAGTGAATTGCTGAGTACATTCCTAATCGATACAAACTACATCGATACGAGAAGTATCAATACAAGAGCATTCATTTCCAATGTTAATCCATCCATAACTCGAGCATACGAACTCCGATTGACCTAAAATTTGAAAAGTAGCCTTTCCAAGCATTGTTTATCATTCCCTATTGATTCCACCTCGATTGGATCTCGGTTCAATTTCGATGGAATCGATCATAGCCTTGTTTCCAATCGATCTTCAATCCTGATATCCATCTTTTTTAGCCAATCTGTTGATATCCCGGCCTTGTCCAAAGGGCGGGGTAATAATTACCATTACCAACATTAAATCTTGAGTAGGGTATCAAACTTCATGCGATCGAAGATGTCGAGAAGCATAAGCAATGACTCTTCCCCTCTAAATCAATATAGCTTATAAATCTGTTGCACAAGCATATGTATACACCACCAAATCCCTATTTCCAAATGGTACAGCTAAAATAGGAACACCGATCAATAAAAATTTTAGTTTCATAAATGCTTCTTTACATTTATCAGTCCAAACAAACTTTATGTCCTTCCTTGTTAGTTTTGTCATTGAAGATGCTATACTGGAGAAATCCTTAATGAATATTCAATAATAGAAAGCCAATTCAAAGAAACATTCAATTTTAGTTATGGTCTTGAGTCTTTTCAACTATTAACAGCTTCAATCATTGATGTATCTACAGATAATCCATTCTCAAAACCATATAACCGAGAAGCTTCACTGCTCTTTCCCAGAAATGACATTCTGAAAGCAAAGCCCTTGGCTTATGCTCCCTCAGCGTTTCTAGCACAATACTTAGATGAACTTCATGATCTCATCTTTCTTAGAATATATCAGGATGTCATCAATAAAAACCAATAATAATCTATCTAAGTGGTCTTGAAAGATTCGATTCATCAAGTCTATAAAGAAAGTAGATGCGTTGGTCGGTCCAATAAGCATGACTAACCACTAATACGAGCCATATATTATTTACGTTGTTAACGATATACTTTCTTCTACCACTCTCAATTGATGGAAACTCATTGCTAAGCCTGACTATGGAAACACCATGGCTCCACTCAATTGATCAAATAAATCATCAACTCTAGGCAAAGGATACTGATTCTTCATGGTCTTCTCATTTAGCTTTCTATTATCTATGCACATTCTTAACGACCCATCTTATATCTTTACAAAAAAACCAAGAAGAACTACTTGATCTATTAAAATTGTATCCTTCCGACTCTACCAATTGCACCTTTAACTCCTTTATTTCAGTAGTGTCATATTACTAGATGGTCTAATTAATGGTTCAACTCATAGTTAAGATCTATTCCGAAGTCAATTGCTTATTTCTATGACAGTCTCGCAATAGGATCAAAGACATCATCATATTCCCTTACGATAGAAACTCATTTCATTTCACCTTCTGGACCCTTCATAGCACACCACAATGCATGTACGTCAAAATTTGATTATTCTATGAGTATAGAATATAAATCGATTTCTATAATTAGGGTGTATTATGGATATTATTCTATTTTGAAAAAAAAATCCTTGCATTGTATAAGATTAACTAATACATACCCAACGTTATCTCAAAATCAAACACATGTAAATTGCAAGTAAATTTATAACCTAGCAAATCTAATTTTAAGTGGTCACATCTCATTCCAAGATTTGCTTGGCCTATGATTTGGTTTACAACCCATGGAGTAGTTTTATGGTATGACGGTTCAAGGTTCAAACTACTTACCAAACATCTAGATATAAATGATTATGATGCTCTAGTGTCAAACAACACTTTAACAGGCATACATCCCAACCCGGCCATTCCCTTCTCCTCGGAAGTGGGTCTGAAAGCTATAGTTCCAAAGCATAAACCGTTCCTTTCTCGACTTTGACCGATTTAGGACATTCACTTTTAAAGTGCCCTAACTTATTGCAAATATGGAATTTCACTCCTTTCTTATCTATAACGTTCTTGTTATCCCCAACACGACACTCGTTGGCAAAGTTCCCCTTCTTATCACACTCGTAAAAAGTTATCTCAGATTTTCCTTTATTAGAGGCTCTGCCTTTCTAAGCTCCCTTCTTGTTAAAGAAATTTAGTGGTCTTATCCTTTCCCACTATAGACTTGTTTTTCACAAGCGTTTTAAGATAGTCTTTAGTCCTTGGAGCCTTATCTATAACAACATTATATGGATCTCTAAGGTGCAGCATAGCTACGGTAGCGATCTCGGGCTTCAAACCCTGAATAAAATTCCTATTCTTCTTAAGCAACGTGTTAATGATGGCCTACCCATGCTTTAAGAGTTCATTAAACTTAGTTACATCCAACATTGACATATCTCCTTGCTCTAATTTTACAAATCGACTATAGTAAACTTTGCTGCTTTAAATAGGAAATATTCCTTAAACTTTTTCCCTATAGTAAGCCTAAGTAAGATCGTCTTCCTATATATCCATAGTTACAGTATTCCACCAATAAAATAAAGCTCCTTGTACCTTCCTAGAAGCCGAACTTTTCTTCTATTCATCAGTCAGTCTTTATTCAACGAAATTCATCCATAATGAAAAAGCCAATCCTGCACTTCAATGGCATTCTCTGAGCCTATAAATGGTTATCCTCCCAAACAAGTGTAGACCCTATTTAGCACTGCAAAGTTATTGTGAGAAACCACTTTTGGTGCTTCAACTTCCACATTAACTCATAATTCCCTCTATTCAAGCCTGTTATTGCTTCGGTTTGTGTTAACCAAAAATATAGATCAACACCCTAGATTAAGTGTGAAAGAAATAGTGTAGATAATCTGCAACACAAATCTTAGATAAACAACAAATAAAGAGCAAAAGTAAGAAAAGGGACCTGGAATTGTTACAGTGGTTCAGCTAAATTTGGCCTACATCCCCTTTCATCAATCTTTATTATGATTATACTAGTTAAACCTCTATGGATATCAACTAGTTAGTCCTTAGATCTAACTTACAATGAGTTAGAATAAGCTACAAGTTCAAGGGTTGACTGGAGAATCATAGTAAACCCTTCGATGACTGTTGTGGGGGAGAAGAAAATTGAAGAAGTGAAGGAATTCCTAATAGAGTAATGGCGGCTCTCTATTCGAAAATAGATCCATCTTTAGTTGTAGGTAAGTGAGTAGTCATAAGGAAGTAGTCATAAGGAAGTATTCATAAGGAAGTCTAATGAGTATTGGGCCAGAAGTCCAGGTATAAAAGAGTCCAATTGTTATGCCAAGTCAGTACCAAAAATCTCATATCAATCCAAGTCATTTCTATGGATCGCTAGCTATCCATAGGGGATTGATCGCTAGCAATCCATAGAGGATGGGTCGCTAGCTATCCATCAACTTAGCATATTTTTCTACTAAAAGCTTTTACTTAGTGCTACGAAGGAACTCGAAAAGTTTGAGGGCAAATCGACATATCTTGATGGATCGCTAGTTATTCAAAAGGGATGGATCACTAGCTATCCTTTAGGGATGGATCGCTAGCTATCCATCCACTTAGAATATTTTGGAGTGATCTTTATTCGGTTGTCTTCCTATCTTCTATTTAAGTGCCTTGTCTAAATATCAAGTGGTTTGGAGTTTAGTTTGGTCATCTATCTTCATGGGTTATCTGGTGCTGAAGAATCATCCATATCTCGCTCAAATCTTAATGAAATCGAACGAAACTTTGTAGGAACACTCTAGAGGGTGTTAGGGACCCACCATAAAAAATTGAGGTGGTGAGGCCCACTCTATATGGGTCTTTAAGGATCCATAAAATTAACTCTAAATGACTTCATTTTTATGTAAGCCTTCTCATATGTGTGTTATAGGTATAACTAAAGCTAACAGAGACTAAAATTCACAAGACAAAAATGGATAAAAACAACAAAAATTTAAAATAATCACTTAATTAAAACAAAACTTCATAATTGCTTCATAAATAAGTCAAACACCAAATACCACATAGATGACCAAAAATCCAATATGTATTATGAAACAAAAACTCATAGTCTTACAAATCAGAGTACATAATGTCCCTCATAATGAGCCAGTACATAGAAAGAACAAAAGTTGGAAATGAAATAAATACATGGTAGAGTCTCCAATAAGCCTCCATGAAGCTGCGGCCAACTATCCTTGCCCACGATTGCCTATGGGGGGAAAATGGGAAACAATGGAGTGTGTCAGACTAAAAGTCTGGTGAATGATAGTAATTATTAGAATCTTTAAGCAAAGTAAAGTAATAGACTCTACAAAAGTTCTATTATATAAAGTGGAAACAAATGAAATAGGAAAGAGATAAACCATATATAAATATAATTAACTATAGGATATGTTAACTTTAATTGTTTGCACTTGTCCTTGATTTCTACTTTGATTAGGCTGATTTCCTAATCCTATAATTAGGATGTAACCCTAAACTTACCCTTTTGATCAGTCTTCTACTCTATAGTACCTTTCTATGGACCAGCTGCTATATAACTCCCTACACAGAATGTTACTATGGACTAGACGACATATATAGCTCCCACATATATAGCTCCCTATATCGAAGGCATTTATTTACTGTGGACCAAACACTATATATAACTCCCTACATAGAATGTTATAGTGGACTAGAAGACATATATATCTCCCTACACAGAAGGCAATGGTGTCTATGAAAGACACATGTACTAAGCGCTTTGGAACTTATAGCTATTACTAAGCACCCGAATGGAAGTCGCACGTGTAACTGCCACCATGCCCATGCTACCTTTTGCTCCACTTATTGGGTCTTCTTATTACCTCAAACTTCAGCATAAGTGTGCCCTTCATCCCACTTCTGGCTAACATGAGATAACCCTGTGTCCATAGAAAATATGGGAAATGCTATTCGTACTGGCCCATCATCCAAAAAATATCTAGTTGCGCCCCTTATCCAAATCCCTCATGATTTGGACTTCTAATTGACCAATTACTACCTTTTTAACATAAGTGTGCCCTCTTCACGCTTCAGGCTAATGTGAGACCACTGTTTTGTCTAATGGGGAATGCTATTTGGTACAGGTCGTACTTTCCACTTTGCTTATTAACTTAAATAAATTATTTAAATAAGCCTTTATTATCATTTTTACTTTCTACGCTTATTAATTTATCCTTAGTCTTAAAATATGCCTCATTCTATTCTTTTGCTTACTATAACCTATGTTATAATCATGCTTATTGCTTAACCCAAGGTCTAAGTGTGAAAATAAGTTCTTTCATCTTTTAATCTTTTTTAGTTATAATTCTATGTTATAACTAAGCCAATTAATTAGTTCAATTGTAATCATAATTAGGCATAATTACGGCCCAACCCCGTTTATATTACAGCCTTTATAATTTACATTTCATAATTATAAATAGGCCAATCTCTTTAACTCAGTCCGATTAATATCATAATTAGGCATAATTTCAGTCTTAATTTCATTTATATTATGGCCTTTATAATTTATATCTTATCTTTCATTTTTAAGAATTTTATAATTTAATCCAATTTCGTGTTAATTCTATTCTAATCTGTATGCGAAGAAAAAGGAGAAATTAAAGAAGATTGAAAATAGAAGAAAATCCAAGGCGTTAGAAGAAGATGTAAATAACAAATAAATAACAGTAAATAAATTAAAATACTATAAATATACTGTAAACTAATGGAAAAGCTATAATTAACAGAAATAACTAAAATTAACTAAAAAGAATAGCTAGAAAGAAATAGATTGAAAATAATTGTAAAAACTATAAATCCAAAAATCATAGTAAAACTACAATATTTGAAACTCTATTATTTTAAATTACTTAAAGAAATCTTAAAATAATTATAATGACTCACCTCTAGTCCTAAGCTCTTTCTTTGGTATTCCTGGATCCACTTGGAGTTGTAAAAATAATTTAATTTATAACTATTTTCTCCATTGGAAAAATTATTCCGTTTAGGGTCCTTCCCAGAAAGTTGAACCCAATTAGAGAAAACCTAGAATGAGAAAAAGTGTTAGGTCTAGGGGTCTATATATAGGGGTAGAAGTGGTTCTCGGACCGTTGGATTTGGAGATTGAATAGGATGCATCCACGTCATAGGCTGCATAGGAGCAATCAAATGCAAAAATAGATGGACCGGATTGGTCACAAGAATGCAAAACATGTCAGCCCGTTAGAAAAAATAGCACCATCATTTGAACGAACGAACAATCATTCGTTCGCCCCCAATACAGCAGGCAGGTCGATCGGATGGTCATATTAGCTCTGTTTTTGACGTTCTATATATGAAAATTGACCAGAAAATTATCACGGCCACTATGGTGCACTTCCCGTGGCTCAATTTTGATAATTTCACCAAGATATTTTATTATTTAGTTAATTAACGAGTTAATTATTATGGGTTAAATTTTAGGTTGTTACATTCTCCCCTCCTTAAGGAATTTTGTCATCGAAATCTTTAAAGATAAAAGAATGTACTAAATGTTTTCATCCTATTCTACAACCAACTACTCAATTATCAACCATTCATCTGTTGTCCTTAAGTTTTTCTAATGCAATTTATGATAGTTATGCAATTAGTGTAGTGTAAATGTCCCTAACTAATGCAAAAGATTAAGCGGTCCACTGATTTGATTGACCTCCTATTATGCAGTCATGTACATGCCATGTATCCAAATGAATGCAACTATCCTAATGATAACTAATAATTCTATATGCTTGCGACAATCATCATCCAAATGGAACAATCAGGTGATAAACATCCACACATAGCAGCCATGGAAATAAAATAAAAATGCGCAAACATCCATATGCATATGCTGTAGTGTCCTAACTAGACCGATCCTTAATGAATAATAGTGCCTAGTGTACCTAAATGCGTCCATAGCATCCACTAGAAAACACTTGCAATCATTAGCATACATCATTCATAACATGTTATATTAACATGTTTACATCAAATCCTACCATCCATAAGTTAAATCCGAAGTTTTACCCTCCCAAAGGATAATAAAGGAAAGAACCTACTCAAAAAAAAGATGAAAAAAGGAAATTCTAAAACCTATTATCAAAGAGACATGGATATGAGATACGAATTTTCTCATAATCAAATTTTTCTTCTTTGAAATCTCTCTAACCATGTCAGAACCAAGAAGCAACCTTTCTGAAGACTTCAACCAACATGAAGACGTCTTATATGGCCTTCCCAAAAAGAGCTTCAAAAGGTGTCATTCCAATGCAATCTTGAAAAATACTACAATATGAATTCCATTAAAGAAAGATGCTTTTTCCAAGTTCTTCCAAAATCAAGAATACTCATTCTCAACCATGCTTGTCTTACTTTCCCACTAATTTCATTTTGCTGTTCTTCATGAACCAACATTCCTAGGTCCTTATTAGTGCCCTATACATTTTATGAAAACTTCCATTATTACTTCTAAAAGTAATTACTGCTATCTCCTGACACCCTTTCTGTTACTCCTAGTAAATGATTCTTATCTACTCCACGTTTAAGAGTTTAATTTGGTATTTATCACCTTATTTTAAAAATTAAGGTTTCTAAAAAAAATTAAAACAACAAATCACAAAATCTTTGTCTTTAAAAGTGTTATCTTTTCAATTTATATTAATTTAAAAAATACTTGGTCACTTAATATTATTTCCCAAACCTAGAGGGATAAACTTAAATTTTTAAGTCTAAAACTTATATCTCTCTTTCTTTTAAATGTAGATTTCTATAAAAATTTGAATTTTCAAAATTTACTTTTATTAAGTTTTTCATTTCAGAAATTTATTTACTTTTTCACCAAACCATTTTCTTTTAAAATATCTTTAAAATATCCTTTATGTGTTTTCAAAACAGCTTCTTGTTACATCTAACAGTCTCATATCTTAATGTATTGGATTACTGTCTCTTATGAGAAGTTATTATCGCCAAAATCTTCTATGAATCTTTTAAAAGACAATTTCATGTTTATGTGAAATTATAAGGAACTTATTTTATATTTTCAAAATAGGCTATACAAAATATGGTATTTTTCATACCTTGTATATCTCTTTCATGTATTCCTTGTAACTTGCACAAAACATTTTTATTGGTTTTATAGAAAATCATACCATTATTCTTTTCATTCCAATAGATTAAAATATGTTTAATTTATATTGTTCCATGATAAGTATTTTCTAATGTCTAACTTACATTTTTTTTTCTTTAGAAAAACTCATCTTCGAAACTTTTTTGATATTTCCATAACCGCAGAAACACTTCCTTATACTTATCAATAATAAGTGTAATTTACAAACCATTTTGTTCCCATACTTAGAAATTACCTTTTAAAATAAATTTTTATTTGGGTTAAAGCGGGTGTTGCGTAAAACACCGTCACTACAACCAAAAAAGTACTAGGGTATGGATTCAATTTACTATAATAATAGTGTTATAGCCTATGCTCCACTTATTTTCCACAAAAACATTTATTACAATAGTAAAAGTTGTAATCTACGTTTTCAATACTTAATACACTCTAGATTTTTATGTTTAAAATCTTTGTTTACTTGCAGTGAAACTAGTGAGTTATACACACACACATACACATTCTCCATAATTCTTCAAAAAGAATTCTAATTTTTCTATATATAAAAATCAATTTAAATGTCAAAAATTTCATTTTAATGGGCTTGGCATAAAGTGGATTTTGTCCTTACTAACCTAGGAGTACTTTTCTTAAACTAAAGGCTTTTGCTCCTATTCCTCTTGTATACTCAGACATATTCTAATGCATCATCGTCAAATCCACTTATCTGAGACAATTATAATTTCTGCAATTATCTACACATGGACTTTCTTCTTTGCATATCCACTGAATTTTATTGTACATCTCTAACCTTTGTCTACCTCTCTTTGGATTTCCATAATATGAAACCTAAATGTACAAAACATTTCTTAAATCCTCACCATGTGCAGACGTTCTCTATGACCTAATAAACGCACTTCAAAAGTGATATTTTAAGTACTTAGTCTTCAGCTGATGAGCATAAAGCGTACAAAGAACCTCCTTTAGACGAATAACATGCTCTCTCATACTACTTGGAAAACGCCAAAATGTCGACTACGAAAACCACCATGAACTTTATTTTAGGACATCTCTAAATACATGGCTCACCATATCAACAAGATAGGCTGGGGCATTGGTTAGCCCAAAAGGCCTAACCAACCACTAAAAGAATTTGTCGGGCATCCTAAATGTGGTCTAATCAATGTTGTCATCAGTGATCCTAAGCTGACGAAATCCAATGACTAGACTAAGCTGAGAAAATACTAAAGAGCCAACTAACTGGTTGAAAAGATCATCTATCCTAGAATGTGGATAATGGTCCTTCTTTATGAGCTTATTTGATTCCCTATAGTCAAAGCAAAGTCGAAGAGAACCATCTACTTTGGTGGCGAAGACGACTGGCGCTCTCTATTCCGATATGTTTCTTCTTATGAAACCTTTCTCTAAAGCTCATGAATCTGCTTGCTCAATCCCTTCCTTTCCCTAGGCGCCATATGCCCTAAAAGTAATGCTACTAGCTAGGAAAATAAATCATATAGTCAATCTCTCTCTTAGGAAGGGTAGTCCCCTAACCTCCTCAAAGATGTCTGGAAAAATCTCACGATGGGAACCGAATCTAAATTTGATGATGACGAATCGAGGGAATAAAGAATGCTCAACATAACCGACCTTTGCAAATCGCAAGAAATCTCAGGAGTCCTACCGATGCATGTCTCTGGTCTACCGACTCTCCTCTTAGAATTTAATATAGCTCCATATGTAGATAGCCAATCTATTTCCAAAATCATCCCTATCTCGAAAATCCCAAAATATAGGCATCATAGTCAAATTCTACGCCTAGAATATAATTTTCAAACCCCTACAAACCATAGTCAAGTGTGTCGATCTCCTTACAAGGTTTGAAAAAACCATGGGTCTACTAAAGAAATGTCTAAGTGCAAACAATCTACTAAAGAACTAGAGATGAAAAAGTGTAATTCTCTAGAATCCAATAGAGTCCGAATGGGAAATATCAGAAATAGAATCTAAACTTTGCTACCTTGACTTGGTCTACTGCTGGAAGGTGGTGTATCCAAAGTCTAAACTGCATTGTATGTGCACTCGCTCCCTGCCCCATCCTATGAGGAAAAAACTTACTAAAGTGACCCAGCTTCCCATAATTGAAACACCTTCCCTTCATTCCTGCCTTCTTACATTCTTTTGCGTAATGGCCATTCATTCTACAGCGCTTACACTTTCCATTTTTCTTGATTCGCTCCTGAGATCCCCTTTCTTTCCTCTTATCCTCTTGTCTTTCCACCACTGTTTCTTAGAGCTTGTAGGAACCTCCTTAATTTCTCCCTTCAGCTTCCAATAAGAAGGTTGAATTCTCTATCGGTCCTCCAGGCCTAACCGCCTAAAATTTCGCTCCATATCTTCCAACCTAGCTCGTGTCTCCTTGAAATCCTTTGTGCTAGAAAACTTTCTGCCCCCTATGCCAGTGAATCCTTCAATAGCTTAGAAAAATTGGGCGGCATAGGTGGATTAAAGGGATTTCCACCTACTGGTGTTGTATTGGGTGCTTGCCCCTGCACCTCTGGTACTGTAGCTCCACGGAACCAATCAGCCATACTTTGCAAAGAAAAGGAAACTTAGGCTCGAAAGAATCGAAAGAAGTAGAACTGGACTTTGTGTGGATTTCTATAAAAACTCTTTTATACTTAGAAATCATTTCTAAAAGTTAGTTTTTAAATGAAACTTTAAAAACAAGTTATTTTGGAAAATACTTTACTTTTAAAATAAATTTCTAGGAATCTTGTAACCTTAGGCTCTAATACCAAGTGAAACACCCCACATCCCTCCATATACCAAAAAGGAAACATTAAAAGGTATGGTGCATTGTAGGTATAACTAAAGCTAACATAGACTAAGATTCACAAGATAAAAATGGATAAAAACAATGGAAACTTAAAATAATAACTTAATCAAAATAAAACTTCATAATTGCTTTATAAATAAGTTAAATACTAAATATCACACACATGACTAAAAATCCAATATGTCTCATGATACCAAAACCCATAATCTCGAAAATCAGAGTACATAATATCCCTCATAATAAGCCAGTATATAGAAAGGAAAAAAAGATGAAAATGAAAGAAATACACAATAGAATCTCCAATAAGCCTCCACGAAGCAGCAGTCTACTATCCTTGCCCCTGATTGCCTATGGCGGGGGAAAGGGGAAATAGTGGAGTGGGTCAGACTAATAGTCTGGTGAATGATAGTAATTATTAGAATCTTTATGTAAAGTAAAAGTAATAGACTCTACATCAGTTTTAGTATGTAAAAAGGAAACAAAGGAAATAGGAAAGAGATAAACCAGAAATAAATACGATTAACGATATAATAGGTTAACTTGGACTATTTGCACTTGTCCTTGATTTCTGCTTTGATTAGGCTGACTTTGTAATCCTGTAATTAGGATGTAACCCTAATCCTACCCATTTGATCGGCTGCTACTCTGTTGTACCTTTCTACGGACCAGCTGCTATATAACTCCCTACACAGAATGTTATTGTGGAATAGACGACATATATAGCTCGCTACAAAGAGGGCATTTATTTACTGCGGACCAAACACTATATATAACTCCTCACACAGAATGTTACAAAGGACCAGACGACATATATAACTCCCTACGCAGAAGGCAATGGTGCCTACAAAAGACACCTGTACTAAGCTCTTGGAACTCATAGCTATTACTGAGCATCCAAATGGAAGTCGCACGCCTAACTGCCACCATGCCCATGCTACCTTTTGCTCCACCTATTGGGTGTTCTTATTACCTCAAACTCCAAAATAAGCATGCCCCTCACCAACTTCAGGCTAACATGAGATCACCTGTGTCTATAGATAATAGGGGACATGCTGTTGGTACTGGCACATCATCCAAACAATATCTAGTTGCGCCTATTATCCAAATCCCTCATGATTTGGACTTCTAATTGACCAATTACTACCATTTTTAGCATAAGCGTGCCCTCGTTTCGCTTCAGGCTAATGTGAAACCACTGTTTTGTGTAATATGGAGTGCTATTTGGTATAGGTCCTACTTTCCTCTTTGCTAATTAACCTAGATAAATTATTGAGTTAAGCCTTTATTATCATTTTTATTTTCTACGCTTATTAATTTATCCCTAATCTTAAAATAAGCCTCATTCTATTCTTTTTCTTATTTTAACATACGTTATAATCATGCTTATTACTTAACCCAAGGTCTAAGTTTGAAAATAATCTCTTTCGTCTTTTACTGTTTTTAAGTTATAATTCTACGTTATAACTAAGCCAATTAATTAGTCCAACTCTAATCATAATTAGGCATAATTTCAGTCCAATTCCATTTATACGACATTCTTTATAATTTACATCTCATAAGTATAAATTGGCCAATCTCTTTAATCCAGTCCAATTGATATTATAATTAGGCATAATTTCAGTTTTAATTCCATTTATATTACAATATTTTTAATTTACATCTTACCTTTCATTATTTCAGAATTCTTATAATTTAATTCAATTTTGCGTTAATTCTTTTCTAATTCATACGCAAAGAAGAAGGAGAAATAGAAGAAGATTGAAAAAAAAATCCAACGCGTAGGAAGAAGGTGTAAATAACGCATAAATAATAGTAAATAAATTAAAATACAGTAAATAAACTGTAAATAAATGGAAAAGCTACAATTAACAGAAATAACTGAAATTAACTTAAAAGAATAGCTAGAAAGAATTAGACTAAAAATAATTCTAAAAATTGTAAATAAAACTGCTAAAAAGGTTACTCCAAAAAACGTAGTAAAACTACAACTATTGGAAACCCTATTATTTTAAATTACTTAAAGAAATCTTAAAATAATGACAATCACCCACCTTCGGTCCTAACCTCTCCCTTTGATCATTTCGGATCCACCTGGAGATGTAAAATAATTTAATTTATATAGATTTTCTCCTTTGGAAAAATTATTCCGTTTAGGGTCCTTCCTAGAATGGTGAACTCATTCGGAAAAACCTAGAATGAGAAAAGGTGTTAGGTCTAGGGGCCTACTTATAGCGGTAGAAGTGGATCTCGGACCATTGAATTTGGAGATTGAATACGATGCATCCACGTCATAGGCTGAATAGGAGTCATCAGAAGCAAAAAAAGATAGACCAGATTGGTCAGAAGAATGTAAAACACGTCAGTCGATTAAATAAATCGCACCATCATTCGAACGAACAATCGTTCATATATAATTTCTTTTTCTGCTTATTTTGTTTATTTTATAACTAGGACATATTAACTTGGTTTTTGATGTTCTATATATGTTAATTGACCAAAAAAATTCCACAGATACAATGGTGCAATTCCCATGACTCAACTTTGATAATTTCACAAAGTTATTTAATTATTTAATTAATTAACGAATTAATTATTACAGATTAAATTTCTGGTTGTTACACTACCCTAACATCAGTCCTCTTAACCCATCTTTTGACCAGGTAGTATACGGACAAACCCAACAAGTCAAACTTTGAAGTTATCAAGGCAAGAAGCCTGAACAGCTTACTACAAAGCTCAAAACTCAAGAACAATCAAGATCATAAAGTGGAGGCAAACTATTCTGAAAAATTCCAATGTCAGAAAATCACTATGTGTGTGGTAGGTACCGATCCCTCACTTAGAGGGTACCAATCCCACATGCCAAATTTGACTAAGTTGGGTTTGGCATCGATCCCATAGGGTGTACCAATACCACATGCTAAATTTGACTAAGTATGGGATATGTACTGATCCCTCGGTTGGGGGCACCGATCTCACATGCTGAATTTGAATAAGTACGGGATAGGTATCGATTCATCACCTAGGTGTACCGATCCCGCATGTTGAATTTGACTAAATGTGGGATATGTGCCTATCCCTCACCTAGGGAGTACTGATCCCATATGCTAAATTTCACCAAGTGTGGGATAGGTACCAATCCCTCACTTAGGGAGTACCAATCCTACATGCTAGAATTCATAAAGTGTGTAACAACTCGAATTCCAGTGGGTCTGGATTTTTCACAAAAAGGCTAAAACCCAAGCCCACTGAAACCTGAGTTGGGAATCAGGTATCCTGCAAATAGGCAAAGACAAATATATCAGAACTCATTTAAATATCTCATAGATTAATTGACTAAAATATAGTAGCAAGTAAATACTCACCAATAGAATAACACTTTCTAAACAAGTGTCCTAAAGCTGAGAAGTCTCTGTCATCTACCTAACATGTAGGATGTTATGAGAAGGGGTCAGAACGAAAGTTCTGGTGAATGGATAAATTATATACTTCTAGGCTTAATCTACATATATCATTTTATTTTCATTTACTCTAATATTAGGTTCATTAGGTTACAATACTCTCGCCCCTGTTCATGAACTGTGCCCATCTACTCCATAGTAGATTAAAACCTAATAACTAATATATACATATATGTAGCTATATGCCTAATGACCATATTGTTCTAGGTACTACTTACTATGAAAACGTAAATCGCGTCCACATTAGTCTATGCCAGTACTTGGACATCCAATGTATCACCCAGTGCGTACATTGAGGACTACGTAATTGTTCTGTCTACTATCTGAATCCCACCAACAATGTCTATCTTATACGGAATACAACCGAGGATTTTCTATATCGGTAAAGGACTGCTTCGTTAAGCCTACAATACAAATATTCTAGTTGGTCCGTCTCTTTTTCATCGTCGCTATGGCCCCACGTAGCAACCTCTTAACTAACCGAAAGACTTCTAAAGAGTTAAGTGGTTGTGCCCTACTGCAAACAATCTAATATCCAAATGGCAGTGTCTATCACCCAATGTCTTGATAGTGAAAGAATCATTGGCCTAATAGTTCAACTCTAGTCTTTCCTAAAATTACTCTTGGTCTTGATGCTTGCCAAAATCCGCATGCAACTGTCCTTAAACTTACTTGCAAGTACTTGACATACGAATACTCTATTCCGAACACCGAACCCTTCTGACTGCCTACAAAGGTTTGCTTTGTTAGGCCAACAATGCAAATGCATTCAAGGCATATTCTCTTGATAGGACACCTACAGACCTACCTCAAGGGATGTAGTTTCGCTAGTACTACCCAGAGGGCCATCCTAGAGTATTCTTACGTCCCGTTGAAGTCTCATACTTCCTTCTAGCCCAAAATAACTTAGTTGGATGTGCTTCTCCTTTGTTGAAATATGTGATGAATTATTTTGTTAGGCTCTTCATCCTTTAGGATACTCCAAACGCATCAGACTCTTTTATTAGACTCTAAGTCTAATCTTTTAATTTGCGTTTAGTTTACTTTTCTTATTCCTTTGGCTACTTATTTAGCCTAATTATCATATTCTTGCCCTCATCTCTATCTATTGTGAGATTTCCATTTATTTAATAGGGAATGATGTTGGTGTGAGCCACATTCATTATCTTGCATATTTAACTTAATATAAATCTTAAGTCCATTAAAATAAGCCTCTTTTATCATTCCTACTTTATTTTCATATTTAATATAAATTATTTAAATAAGCTTCTACCATTATTATTTCTCATTAATTTATTCAAGGTCTCCAAATAAGCTTTTACATTCTTGTTACTTAATTATGACCTATGTTACAATTCTACCGGTAATTGTCATTTTCTCTTCTTTTATAGTCCGTACATAATTCTAGCATTTCTTTTCTATTCTAATCTGTCTTCTTTTATTATGATATGGAATTCTTTTTAATTCCCTTCTATTATATAATTCACTTATCATAATACTGTCTTTACGTATAGTCTGCACACTAAATGCAAATCTAGGTTCATTCCTGTTTGCAGCTTCAAATTCTTATCTAGTAATTTACCTGTTTCATTCATACTTTACTTTATTTTCTTCTATCCTATTAATTAATTCTATTTTATTTGGTTGGGTATGAAAACTATACTAAAAATGCATTTCCATATTTTAATATCAAATAAGTCTATAATAAATAATTCATAACTGCAAGGAATTTCTTTTATTATTTTGGGCCAGTGTAAAGCATAGTGGTTTCTCTATTTTACACTAGTTTCATTTTTCTTTCTTTTATTTTCGCAGTCATGTTCATCTTTACCTTTCAAATATTAAATTATAGAAAATTATCCTATTTTCTAGACCAACCAATTAATCTATTACTTACTTCCAAATTAAATTATTAGATTATTATTACTATTTTAACGTAATTTATTGTAGAATTCCATTTTTCTAACTTTACTCCAATTTTCTTATTTTACATCTAATTTAATAAAGTCTAGAATTTTAATCCATAATCGCGAATTCTCTTTCTAACTATATTATTCGTGTGAAAAGGGAAAGAAAGAAACTCATATTTAGGCTAAATTATAACTTTAAATTAGATGTAAATAACTACAAATTTCTTACTTTTAGGCTTCTGCCCTTTTCTAACTATCAAGCCTAATATAAGTTCTCTTATAACATTTACAAGGTTTGCATAACTAATTAATAGAATTAATTACTGAAATAAATACTGTAATAAATTTTCTAATGTAAATTCAACGATAACATATTACAAACGTAAAAGAACATAATTAAATCCACTCACATTGCTAGCTTTCCAAATCTCCCTTTTTTTATTTTAGATCTTCTAACATCTATATTCACCTCTTTTGTAATCCCTATTTGGAATTACAAACGATATATTTGCAGATCTATAATATTTGAAAGAGAAAAGAAAGAAATCTGGATTTGAAATAGCAAATAAAACTCAAATCTAGGGTTTTACCTTTGACATAGCCTTCTAATTTGAACCAATTTCTAATTCCCTAATTAATTCCATTCTTTTTCCATTTAGACATAAATTTGTGTGAATTAGATCTAAAATTTTGCTATTAGGAAAGTGTAGAAGATATAGAAAAATAATGAGAATAAAAATAAGACTCTACACCTTTATTTATAGCGGTTCAAATCAGTGCTAACCATTTGAAATAAAACCCTAAAATTTTAAGCGTACGCTCAGTCTATGGACATTAAGCTAATATGTTTTCTTCCACATTTGTTTTTATTTCAAATTGGTTCTGCAACAGTCTTTTTATTGATCGCTTTCCCCTTCTCTCTTGCAATGTATGGAAACATATATTTTTAAATGTGACGTTTCTTTTAAATAAGATTTCCTTATTAATCACCTAATTAATAGCTTTCATATATAACCAAAATTAATTTATTATGCAATTAATCCCTGCCCGTATTGTGATTTCTCACCAAATTAATATGCCAATCAACACCATATTAATTTGTCACATATATGATATTAATTTGTTTTATTCTCAAAACCATTACATGCGTATATTCTATAATTGAATTTTGAATCACAATCTTAGTTATATATGTTATCATAAGTCTCCATGTTTATTAATTGACAGTCGATTACTTGAATAAATTACTTTTCCTCCATTTTATTCTCTTGCACTAACATATATGTTTCTAATCATATTAATTAGTTGCTACAATATATGTTCCTTTTATTGTCAATTCCTGTCAATTAATCACCTCTACAAATTAATTGAATATTAATTTCCTTTTTAAACAGAAACCGTCAATTAATATTCCCTTTTAATTGATTTTATATAATTTCTCTCTCTAATTTATTTGTTACACAAATATATATGTATTCCAAATAATATTAATTAATTGCCCTATTTACAAACATTTATTTGTTTTAAAATTTCAAATGTATATAACTAAATTAAATTATTTACATATATGATTGTAATTTAACGTGGGGTGTTACATTCTCCCTCCTTTAGGAAATTTCGTCCCCAAAATTTGTTAATGGTTCAATTATGCAATTTCTCGTATTAATCACATCCATTTTGTGTAGATTCAATTTTGCAACACTCCGTGCATAGTGAAAAGTGCAATACATCATAAAATATATGCATGTGTAAAAATCCTATATGGTACCTCCTATACAAATGCCTTTTCTTTAAGAAATTCCTTTTAAAGCATGATGCACACATCCTAAATATACTTGCAATTTCTGTATGAATGCAATCTTTTGAAAACTCAAAACATTTTTCATTCAATTTTTCCCACACTCCTACTGAATAGTAGCATAGTTCAATAAATTTTTACGTCCAAACCTACCACACAACTTTTGATTTTTGAATTTAAGAAAACTCTAATTTTCCAAATTGGATTTCTTATGTTATAAAGAAGGTGGAAAACGGAAAAATCATATTTCTCCATTTTTTTTGCGCACATCTTCCTCGTAGTTGGGATTTAGGCTACTATTCTAAAAAATATATTAACTTCCCCAAGCACGGTTCACATAAGAAAGTATCTCTTTTTAAATTTTTCTGTTGACGTTTCTGTCGCTTTCTTTCAATTTTTTATTTTCCTTTTGGTTATCTTCTTCTACTTTTACTCTTATACAGCAACTAAACCCAATTATCATCTAAGGCAAGGAGATCTAGGACCATGTCCACTTTGACACAAAATGGTCCTACTTTAGGAATCCAAGTAACTCATATGCTCCTCCTACAGCCTATTACTTGTTACCAACTTACGTTGTGTTACTCATGATGATTAAGATCTATTCATCTCTTCTATTCCATGCTAAAAAAGGAATAGCTAAGTCTCACTTACTGTCTATGCAGTCTCTATCTAAAAAGACAGCTATGCTTGGGGAAATTTTCATTTTACCTTTCATTTTCCCAAGCTAAGGTCTACCTATCCGAACCACGTATGTCTTATCATCTTACTAATATCATTTCACTATTCTTCTATAGTCTGCACACATGTAGCAACATTTTTAGGTTATCACTAGTGTCCTATACACCTTATGGGAACTTTTATTATTACTAAGAGTAATTACTGCTATAACCTTATACTTTTCCCATTACACATAGGAAATGATTCATATCTACTCCATATTTAAAAGCCTGATTTGTTTTTGTATTTATCAATTTTTCTTCAAAAATTAAAACTTTTAAATTTTTTGTTTTCAAAACATTATTTACTTTTCCACCAAACCATCTTTTTTTAGCATGTCCTGTTGTTCTTAAAACAATTTTTATTTTTTCTTGACTAAAAAATTATCCTCACATGTTTTCAAAATATCCTTCTTTTTTTTATAGATTTTCAAATTTACTAAAACTAGGGTAAATAAGAACAATTATTTTATCAAAAATCTCTTAACTTTCCTACTCTTCCAATTACTTAACCTTGAAAGAGTTACTAGCTTACTGCACTTAATAGTTTTATACCTTAATATATTGAATTACTTTCTCTTATGAGAAACCATAATGCTAAAACCTTCTATGAATCCTTTAAAGGAGGATTTCATGTTTATGTGAAATTATAAGGAATTTATTTTATATTTTATCGAAATAGACTATACAAAATATGGTGCTTTCCATACCTTGTACATCTCTTTCATGTATTCCTTATAGCTTGCACAAAACATCGTTGTTTGTGATTCATAGAAAATAATTTTTTTATTCGTTTCATTCTAACAGATTATGGTATGTTTACTCTATATTTACTTACATAAGATATTTCCTACCAAATTCATTAATTTATCATACATTAATTTTCAAAAGAACTCATTTTTAAAACTTCTTTATAACTAAAAATATTTTCATATGCTTATTTAAATAATAAGTGTACATACAAACAACTTTATAAATTATCTCCAAAACTCATTTGGGTCAAAATAGATGTTATGTAAAACACCATTACTACAACCCAAAAATACTAATATATGGATTCAATTAAAATAAATATTAATAAATCCCGTATGCTATGTAAAAATATTTTATTTGGGAGTCAACTACTATAACAATACTGTCATAGTCTATGCTTCCTTTATTTTTACTGAACACATTTATTAAAAATATAATGTTCTAACCTACGTTTTCGATACTTAAAACACTCTAGGTTTTCATACTTAAAATCATTTTTTACCTACAAAAGAAACTAGTTAGCTATACATGTTCTATAATTCTTCAAAAAGAATTTCACTTTTAACAAAATTTACATCATATAAAAACCAATTTAAATTTCATACCAGTTATTTTTAAAAACCCAATATTTACTTCCTTACATATATTAGCAAATATATTTTTCAAATTTTTTAATTTAAAAGTTTCATTTTTATTGGGTTAGACATAAAGTGGATTTTCTTCATACTAAAACCACTTGTTCTTCCCAAAATAAAAAACTCTCCCTATTATCCCTAAGGAACTTCCCTACTTCCTAAAACATGTGGAAACAAATTTTCTCCCAAAACACGGCTTATTTGTATGCTATAAATCGGTAATAACATAGGGCTCTACATACGTGGTTCATCCCAAACCCAACTAGCAAACTATGCACAAATATACTTCTAAAAACTTTCCATATGTCAAAATCTATGATTGGGGATTATTTAGATCTTAATACATAATACATTTATATTTTATTCAAAAATACATGTATGTTCACTCGCTGTCTACCTAGGAATTCAAAACCTAGGCTATGATACCAAATGAAACAAGCCAAATTCCAGTGGGTCCGGATTTTTCGCAAAAATGCTAAAATCCAAGCTCACTGAAACCCTTGGGATTCTGGTATCCTGCAAATAGGTAAAGACAAATATATCAGATCTCAATTAAATATCTCACAGTGAAATTGACTAAAATTTAATGGTAAGTAAGTACTCACAATATAATAACACTTTCTAAACAAGTGTCCTAAAGCTGGGGAACCTTTGCTATCTACCTAACCTGTAGGATGTTATGAGGAGGGTGTCAGAACTAATGTTCTGGTGAGTGGATAAATTATACACTTCCAGGCTTAGTCTACGTATATCGTTTTATTTCCATTTACTCTTATATTAGGTTCATTAGGTTACAATACTCTCGCCTCTGTTCGTGAACCGTGCCCATCTACTCCATGGTAGATTAAAACCTAATAACTAATATATACATATATGTTGCTATACGCCTAATGGCCATATTGGTCCTAGGTACCACCCATAGTACTTTTCATATCCTCCTCGAAAAGGGCTCCATCGGCTTGCTCTGCGAGCGTTACGTAGCTACATTTGTAAAGGACTGCTTCGTAAGGCCTATAATACAGATGCTCCACTACTTACTATGAAAAAGTAAATCGCATCCGCACTAGCCTATGCCAGTGCTCGAACGTCCATAATGTACCAATGAGTGCGTACATTGAGGATACATAATCGATCTGTCTATATCTATAAAGGATTGCTTCGTCAGGCCTACAATACAGATATTCTAGTTGGTCTGTCACTTTTCATCGTGGCTATGGCTCCATGCAGCCATCCCTCAACTAACCGGAAAACTTCTAATGAGTTAAGTGGCCCTGCCCTATTGCAAACACAAACGTCCAAATGGTGATGACCCTCTTCCAATGTCTTAATAGTGAAAGAATCATTGGCCTGATGGTTTAACTCTATCCCGAATTCACTCTTGGTTTGATGCTGGCCGAAATCCGCATGAGACTATCCTTAAACTTACTTGCAAGTATTGGACATACGAATACCCTACTTTGAACACCAAACTCTTCTGGCTTCCTAAAAAAGTCTGCTTCTTTAGGCCTACAATGCAAATGCAGTCAAGGCATACTCTCCTGATGGCACACCTACAAACCTGCCTTCAGTGATGCAGCTTCGCTAGGCCTACCCAGAGGGCCATCCTAAAGTATCCTCACATCCCGTTGAATTCTCATACTTCCTTCTAGCCCAAAATAACTAAGTTGGACGTGCTTCTCCTTTGCTAAAATCTGTGATGAACTACTTCGTTACGCTCTTCATCCTTTGGGCCACTCCAAACGCATCTCACTCTTTTATTAGACCCTAAGTCTAATCTTTTAATTTGCATTTAGTTTACTTTTCTTATTCTGTTGGCTACTTATTTACCCTAATTAGCGTATTCTTTCCCTCATCTCTATCTATTGTGAGATTTCAATTTATTTAATAGGGAATACTATTGTTGTGAGCCACATTCATTATCTTGCTTATTTAACTAAATATAAATCTTAAGTTCATTAAAATAAGCCTCTTTTATCGTTTCTGCTTTATTTTCTTATTTAATATAAATTATTTAAATAAGCTTCTACCATTATTATTGCTCACTAATTAATTCAATGTCTCAAAATAAGCTTTTCTATTGTTATAACTTAGTTATAACCTATGTTATAATTATACCTGTAATTGTCATTTTCTCTTCATTTATAGTCCGTACATAATTCCAGCATTTCTTTTCTGTTCTAATCCGTCTTCTTTTATTATAATATAGAATTCTTTTTAATTCTCTTTTATTATATAATTCACTTATTGTTAGCATCAAAATTGGTCACTAACACCCAAATTCAGATTAAAGCACCAAATCACAGTCAGGGATCACAGATAAAAAGTATGTAGAGAGTATGAATATGAAGAACAGTTAAAATTAAAAAGAAAGCAGTAATAACATAGGATTTATAATGATTCGGCTGACTTTGGTCAACGTCCTCTCCAAAAATTTCCTTATTATTGACATGAGAATCAATTACAGTTACAATCCATAGTTTTTAAAACAATAATGGCAACACAGCCTTAATAAAGAAGAAGATGAGAAACAAAATGAAGATCCCCTTTTCTGAATCCCCGCATGATGCATTTATAGACGAAGGTAGGCTAGTTCCCCTATGTAGGCCCATGACCAAGGTAGCTCGACCCACAAGTGTTAATTCAAGTTGACCGACCCAGGCAAGCCGACCCACAACCACTGACCCCCATATGCCGACTCTGAATCCCCTAGATGCTGAATTGAAGTATACCTCAATCATGTTTGAAGCAATTTGACCAACTTCCTACTATGCCGACCGACCCACTGTGGCCGAACCGCTTAGGGCCGACCCACACATTCCAATTTCCTTGAGGCCGAATACATCCATACTGAGCCACTTTGTCTCGTCTTCCCTGACCAACTTATATGATCGACCCATTAAGTCCGACCCAACATTGCCGATTTACTTCAACCTAACAATCTTGGCCGATCCGCACATGGTCGATCCACTAATACCGACCCACAAAGACATGCTGAACCACTACATTATGCTGAACCGCATATGTATACTGACCCAAGAGTAGAATGCCAGACCAAAGATGTTCTCTTACCATAGCTGACCCACCCTGTCCCTTCCATGCCGATCCGAACAAAGATGCTGACCCGAGTATAATTCCATGCCAAACCCGAGCCACTTCAAACAAACCACCTCCCAACCAGACCGAACCACCTATTGCTGATCCAATCAAATTGCACCGACCGTGAACGATTGACCTACATGGCCGAACTCTAATGACCAAACGCTCATGACTGACCCCTGTTATGCCGAACCTTGGCTTCGTAATCATATTTATCATCCGTCATTGATCGTCTATCCATCTAGTTGACTCAAACTCGTCGTATTCCAGTCTCTATAAACGAGTAGATATTTTGGTTAAATTCGCATGTCTACGGCCTTGCAAAAGGCAGGTTAACATTTGCTCGCCTAAAAAACATGCCTTTCAATTGGAAGGTGTATTTTGAATAGCCTCAAATTCGATATCTGAAATCCATATTCCATTCATTACCAAGCAATTCCATCAATAGCCATATAATCCGAACCATGACCCAATTCATTGCCAAGCCACTTTATCCAAATTTTGTAGCCATATTCTTGTCCAAATCCGTGACTTCTCCATGTCAATATCCAATTTCGAATTCATCCTAAATCCGTTAACCAAACTCAAGACCTTTCCAGTTCGTTTTATCCGAGTTCGGGACCTCTTCGGGTCCATTAATCCAAATCGAGGACCCTGTTAGGTCCAAATCCTAAGCCAAAATCTGAATCTGATAGCCGAGCTCTAATCCATCCATATCGAATACCCATTGATCGAATCCATGACCTCTGCGGGTTGGTATCCAAATTTGAGATCACTCTGGATCATAATTAATCCTTAGCCATTCAAAGCAAAAATCCAAATCCGTAACCTCTCGGGTTCTTGCCAGGCGCAGTCCACACTCAATGACCTATGTTAAGTAATGCCATGGTGTTCCTGGTTTTTTTTCCTTGAACTCAAAGAAATGTCGTGGCTTAAGTCCTAAGCCACATCTTGGTCGCTCCACACCCCTGCCGAGCATAGTCCATACTCGACGAGCTATGATAGTAACTAATAGATAATATGGGGCCTAATTCCTAGGCCAAATCCTGGTCTTTTCGGACCCTTGTCGAGCATAGTCAATGCTCGATGATCTTTTAGCCAAAAACCAAAAAAAAAGTCAATCAAAATCCAATCTAACATTCAAATTCAAACCAGTAAACCAGAAATCCATGTCAAAAGTCCAAATCAAAATTCAAATCAAAAATCAAGCATCCAAACCAAAATGCAAACCAAAAAACCAAAATATTGGAGTTCAAACCGAACTCCAAAACCAAAGCAGAAAAAGCAAGTGCCCAAGCCAAAAAGAAAAAATAGATTTCACAAACCAGAGCGTCACGGTCTATCATCATCTCAAAGCATGGTTAAGGGTTATCTCCGTCCCTGTACATGAGTAAGTGATTTAGCGTCTGCCCGGAGTTTGTTACTTATTCCAAACCATCATGGTTAGTTGATGACCAACCGACCACCATTCCTCTGACTCGTGCCATCATCATTCAAGGTAGGCGGTGGCTGCTCTTGTTCCACGGCTGCATTTCGAGTTTTGACATATTGCCGCAAATGCCATTCCTTACATGCTCCTTGATTATATCCTTTAGATGCCTGCGGCTATTGGTTTCATGCGCGTCCAAGTCATTAAAGAGACAGTGCCTTCCCGATGCCTTTTCACGTTCTAAGGGTTCCTTCCTTGTCGACTTTCGATAAGGAAGGCGATCACGACTATCCAAATATATTCATTCCAATGTCTCATTCAGTCTTGTGTAAGTGGAGAATTTTGGTTCTCCCCAACGCTTCCTCTTCCCTTTATCCTTATCTTTACCCGAGCTTTCACATAAGGTTCTCCATCCTTAACCATGTTTACTTCCTTTGACTTCATATCTAAACGTGCATCCTCTTGTCGAAGAAATTTCTCAGCTTCGTGAAAGAATTCCCCGAGATCAATTGGTGGATCCTGTATCTACGATACTTTGAAATCTGAATTATCCCTGACTCCTGATGGTGCCACCATCAAAACCATTGATGGATTTGACCGATTCACTGAAGCAACTACTGCATTAAACCGAGTTAAAAAAGTCCTTAGCGATTCTCCCGTCTTTTGCTTCACCGATGTTAGTACCATCATATTCTTCGGCCTCTTGATGTGAACTCGAAACTGTTTCAAAAACCTATCCACCAATTCTGTCCATGTTCCAATAGATTCATCTTCTAGCTATCTGAACCATATAACAACTATATCGTTGAAGTATAAGGGGAAACACCGGGCCATAACCTCCTCTGTTGCCCCCAGCACTTCCATATGCCTTGTGTACCATATCAAGTGGTCAGTAGGATCCGTCTTACCGTTGTATACTTACAGAGCGGGGATCTTGAAATTGGGTGGATCCCTAGCCATCCTAATGTTACGGGCAAATGGACTTCTGTTTACTTCCTCCAAATCTCTGTTTTTCAGACCTCCATGAGTGGTTCATCTGATAATGTCAGCTATTCCAGTGTTACCTACCAAGGGTTACGCCCCATCCATATTTCCTATCTGCCGTCCAAGTCCTCGGGGGAGTTCTGGTACGAACTCCTTGTCACACACTTCTGTATTCCTTTTAGCACTAGGCTGCACAGCGTCATCTGGTATCCCTCCATGCATCGGTCCAGCATTACCTTGTAATATGCCCTTGAGTGTAGGTCCATCCAGATTGATAGTTGTTTGTTGATTATGGACTGCCACGTGCTAAACCACTCCATCCACTTGCCGGTTAAGTCTTTCTAATCCAGCTCCGTCAATATGAATTCCTGTAGTTCCTACTTGTCCAAATTGTTTGAAAAGCGTTTGCATCATTTCCTCTTGCCTTTTCATTGCTCCTGCATGGAATTTATCATGACCTGCATCTCGTCCCTAGTGATGTAGATTGAGGCTTGATTTGCTCCAAAGGAAGCCTCATGACTTCCCTCTTGCTGTCTTCTTTCCGTCCGCTGTCTCCTGGTTGATTGATTTTCCATAGTCTCCAAAATCCACGCTCTTGATCCTTTAAAACCAAAATCCTAGCTTTTCAATCCCTAAGTGCTAGCCTTCTATGCGAAAGCACCAGATGTTAGCATCAAAATTGGTCACTAACATCTAAATCTAGATGAAAGCATCAAATCACAATAATGGATCACGGATAGAATGTGTGTAGAGAGTATAAATATAAAGAACAGTTAAAATAAAAAAGAAAGCAGTAATAACAAAGGATTTATAGTGGATCGGTAGACTCGGGCCTACGTCCACTCTAGAAGTTTACTTTTTATTGATATGAGAATCAACTACGGCTACAATCCAGAGTTTATAAAAAAATAATGGCAGAGTAGCCTTAATGGAGAAGAATAATGAAATAGAATGAAGATCCCCTTTTCTAAAGCCCCATATGCTGTATTTATAGGAGAAGGTGGACCGGTTCCCCAATTGTTTATGCCAAAATTGGTCGCAAACCTAGAAATAGTGAAAGCACCATTATATGTACACAGATCCTCAATATCCACACACAGATCTCAGATTCGAATTAAGTAGAGAACAAAACCGAAGAAATAGCAAAGTTAAAAAGGCAAGATAGCAAGAAAGAACACAAAATTTATAGTGCTTCGACTATCTCTGGCCTACGTCCACTTTGAATCAATCCTTTTATTCCTTTTATATTGTAATTACGGTTACAAGCCTTTGAAAATTAATAGCAAAATTGGTAGAGTTTCTCATAGGAGAGAAGAAGAAGATCCCCCATTTAGTTGCCATAGGACCACTATTTGTAGGTGTAGATCCGAAAATATCTTCCCAAAACCTAGAATACCACTTCTCATATGCAGGTGGGTCCACATGATCGATCTCGAGTGATGTAGGATCGGTCCAAGTGTAATTCGTATCGATCCCAAAATAGTCCAAACAAAGCAGGATCGATCATGAACATTCTTTGGTTCATTAGGAAGCTCCTGTGAAAATTTTATAGCATTTGGAGTTGTAGATTGAGAGTCATGATCGATGCAAGTTGGTTTGTAAGTAGGCTAAAGTTTACGTATCGATACTAGTTTGTATCGATTGTGTCGACCACCTTCTTATCCATCATCCAATTATCCATCGGTCCCTATACCTATAGCCGTAGTCTTCGCATCAATACGAACTTCACGCGCTATGATCCATATCTTTCGCTCCACCTCGACCGCTTCCTTAGTATACATCGACACGAAGTATAGAGCCTTTGTATCCATCAATGCTTCGTATCCATTGGCATGTGTTGTTCGTATCCATTGACCAACCCTCCTTCGTATCCATGTTCTTTATATTTGTCCTTCATATCAATCCGAGCTTTGCTTCTTCATACCCATCGGTTGCTTCCTTGTTCGTATCGATCCCAAGCATAGCATTTCGTATCGATCAGGAACACGATCAATATAAACCACGATCGGTCCAAAGCGAAGTTCCAAGTGCATTTTGAAAGTGTGTAAGACCGTGTAATATGGATATATGATAATACAAAGCATAGTGATGATAGCTATATAGTATATAGTGCAGAATATAAAAGCAGTAAAATAAAATGACATCAGGAATTTTTATACTGGTTCGAAGCTCCGTCCTACGTCCAGTCCTGGACTCCTTCTGGAATTTCACTTAAACAACAACCCTCACTTAACCAGGAGGAACAGGTTTATACAACCCCTGAGCAGCCGAACAGGGACCTGAGCAGCAGAACATGATTTTGCCTCAGCAGCCGAAGAGGACTTCACACGCCTGAGCAGCAGAACAGGACTTTAGCAGGTATGTAAAAATTTTCTAACTAATGTGTTCTTGATGATACGGATTTGTCACTTGTAGTACACCCTTCCTATATCTTTTCCTCTAGTACTTGAAATGTATGTGAGAATAAGAAAGGAAGATTCAAGACAATAGAATGCTTGTATGCTGTTTGAATGTGAGTATGAGAACACAAGAAGGATATGCGATAGTTAGAAATATTTTCGGTGAGATATGAAGTGTTTGGGAACCTATACTTATAGTACACAGAGGGTTACTGCCATTGGTGAAGAGTTCTGACCAAAAAAAGCAACCATTCCCATTCAGAGAAGGATTGCAACCTTTCATAGAATGGAAATGTCTTTTCAAAATATGACAGTTAGGTTCAGGTCAGTCGACTGGTGGATTTGGATTAGTCGACTGATCATTCAACAATTTAAAAAGAAGAGCAGTGCACATTCATGCATGTACACCAGTCAGTCGACTGGTTGCTCATAGCCAGTCGACTGGCTGTAGTGTATATGCACTAGTGGCTCCGTTTTGTTTTAAAAATGAGAACAATGAGATGCAGACTAGTTGAGGATAGATTTTAACAATTCCTAAGGCTTAAACACAAGTATTAAACAGTGAAAACATAGATTCGATGTCTTGATATCACTATAGTCCTTTGATTGTCTCTTTTTGTTGTGATTGATTGTGGATTCTCTTTTTCTTCTAAATTGCTTTATCATGAATCAAAACTAGTGATTCAACATTCCCCCCTTTTTTGATTGATGACAACCTGTATATAATTAACCTAGAGGACATATAAAAAACTCCCCCTAAACGTATGACACTTCTTATACATGCATCAAAATGGTTAGTACATATACTTTTTCTCCCCCTTTGTCATCGACAGAAAGGAGGCATATCATAGCAATATAGCAATAGAAAATACATAAACAAATATCCATAGTAAGACTAATTTGTACAAGTCTCAGTTATACTCTTACTAATAAATGTCCATAGCTTCAAACTAAAGAACATAAGTACCAATAAGCAATTAACAAGAGCACATACCAAACATACCAACCAACCAACAGAAGCTCATTCGTCAAGATCCCAGTTATACTCTTCTTCTGGTGCAGTCTCCTTTCCGGGTCTTGAAGTGCCTTGAGCACCACTACCTGCTCCACTAGTGCCGCTACTAGTATCCTCCTCTGATGTAGACCATGTAAAACGAGGTGCTGGACGCTTGCCTTGAGAAACGGAGGTGGCAGTGGTGGAGAAAGAACATGATATGGCATCCTATAAAGTAGAGAAGAAGTCTTTGATTTTATCAAGCTTCTTATCCACTTTCTTTAGTCTAGAATTCAGGATAAGTTGATTTCAGGAAAGGTTATTAATGGATTTATGAGTGTTGGAGGAGGTAGCTAAATAGATAACTTTATCTTCTTGAAGTGGTTCCGGCTCGCTAATTACAGGACCTCTAGATTGTTGTTGAGCCTATTGACGCTTCCAATCTTCGTATGCGGTAATAGGTGGAGGTCTTGTCGGTAGCTTCATAAGGCTTATGGTACGGATATTGATCATTCCGACTGTAGAGAATTCTGAATCGGGTTGACGAACACCAACATATAGAATAAGTCGCATTATATACTCGTCAAAGTAAATAACGTACATATTCCCATTGTGGAAGGTAAGAAATTCATCCAAAATACGTCGTAACCAATTTATGCGTATATTCCCCAACCGCATAGAGAGCTTTGAAATTCTACGGATATATAAATTCATACGAACCAGTTCTTGGGAGAATAGAATGCATAAGAGTCTTTTCCAAGATTCATGCTTTAGGCCTTGAAGATTAGATCATAATTCAGTCGAATCATCACCCATGAACATGTGGCTAACGCTATCCCTCCATCTTATTGCACTCAACATCAATCAAATCAATTCCTTCATTTGGAGATTGAAGGACATGTGCCATTTGATCAAGCAAAAAGAAAGCTGGTTGACCATAGCCCAAACTCCATACACAATTATTCAGATTAGATGGTTGTTGGTGGCCAAGATTAAGATTAGCATAAAAAAGCTTTACCATGAGATGGTTAATTTTGTGGTGATTGGAATTGTAGTTGAGTAGCGACTCTAATCTGCATCAATTCTTGAAGTGCATAAGCTCCGAAATAGGAGTACACCATAAAAGATCCTTCAAAAATCCTTGAATTTTTCATCTTTTTCCATCTTTCAATTGCGGTGGCGTTGTATAGCCAATAGGCGATATGAGTATCGAAGGAAGATGAAGAGGCTTGTTTTGATTGTTTTGATCTAGGAGGAGCCACTACTTTTATGTTTTTGGGAGAGATTTAGGGAAAAATGGGGATTAGATTTCAAGAGATTTGCTAGAAGGTAAAAATATGAAGAAGGTAAAGTAAAAAGTAAGGGGTAAATGGGTTAGAAAGTGAAGAGTAGAGTCAATTTGTATAGGTAGTCAACTAGTCGGGGTAGGTCAGTCGACTGGTTGCAAATCCAAGAGCATTTGTTCTCTGTAAACTATCGATTGACCTATCTATTTCAGTCGATTGGCTGTAGCAAAAATTGCCATTGAATTAAAACAAAATTCTTTTAATCTTTATTCAAAAATTTATGGAACAAAAATATACATGGATAAGGTAAAACATGAATATGGAACAAAATACACAAGGAAATTGATTATTTTAGAGTCGAAGGAGAGCATTCATCTGGTTCAATCTTGGTGACTTCAACATAAGGTTGTATATGTTAGCGTTCCCAAGAGTTGGGAGACACTGGAGGTTGCTGTGGAATTTGTTCCCAAGGATTCTAGCCAGATGTATGTGATTGACGAAATGATGAGGGTTCAATAACATCTTTCTTTGGTGATTTGCTGCAAAATTTTAAGGCAATCGATTCTATTAAGATAAGATGTTTGGAATTTATTTGTTATTCATAGTGCATCTCTCTTTGCTAGTTGATTTGCTCCCTTTGATGGTGGTGGATGTCGTCTATTTTCTCTTTAGTTCTTGGAGAAATAAAAAGTGATCTCCTTGACTTCTTGCTATTTGGTGTATATCCAGTGTGATATTGTCCCCAGTCATGAGTCGGTTCATTTTTAAGAGTAGGAGTGGCCAAAGAAGGAGTTGAGCTATTTGAAGATGATGGTGTGGAATAAGATAGCTTAGAGTTAGAGGAATCATATGAATCATCAGAAGCCATTGAAAAGATTTTAGGAGTTTGAGAATGAAATGGTAATGGTGATTGCCATAGTATGCAAAATATATATAGGGTAGATGGACCAAAATTTGATGGCCAGAGATCGGAATGAATAGGAAATAATATATGGAGGGAATGTATGAGAATAAGTTTAAAAATGAATGGTTACAGGCAGATGTGATATAAGTTAAACCAAAGTATGTAGCTCAGCAAGAAAAATAATATAGCATAACTGGTAAAGCATACACTTACCAGCCATGAGACCAGAGTTCAAAAACCAACAGCTACATTATTTTTATAAACCAAAATTTTGAAGAATAGTTATAACCAAACTTCTAGTTGAGAAAAGAAATGCATATAGCTCAAATGGCAAGAAAGAATTGTAAGTCTATAAACAAGAGATCATTAGTTCAAGTCCCTCTAGTGTCATGAAAGAAAAAATTTATGTTTGCCAAAAAGTTTGCATGAAAACTTTCTTTTGCATATGAATATTTAATCAAATTGTGCTATGAATGTTGCACATATATAAAAATGCATATAAAACTATATATTTTGAAAAAAATTATGAAAAATTTATAAATCTTTAAGAGAGAGGATTCCAAGTTCTCGTCTTAATTTGATGAAAGTATTTTCATTAAAGGTTTTGTAAAAATATCTGCCAGTTATTTGTTAGAGGAAACAAATTCTAGATTTATCAAATTCTTTTCAATATTGTCACGAAGAAAATGATGATGAATGTCAATGTGTTCTGTCCGTGGGTGATTGATAGGATTTTTGGATAAATTTATAGCACTGGAATTATCACAATAAATTGTTGATTTGGATGAGTTAAAACTAAAATTTTGTAGTGTTTATTGCATATAGATAACTTGAGCACATGCCAAAGTTGTAGAAATATATTTTGCCTCACATGTCGATAGTGAAACACAGTTTTGTTTCTTACTATACCAAGATATAAGAGTCCATCCAATGAAGTGACAAGTCCCACTTGTACTCTTTCTATCTGTCCGGTTTCCTCCAAAATCAGCGTCACTATATGGCACTAATTAAAAGGACATTCCTTTGGATAGAATAGTCCAAAGTCCTTGGTTTTATTAAGATACCGCAATATGTGTTTCACTGCTTGCAAATGTGATTCTTTCGATCTGCTTGAAATCGTGCACATAAACAAACACTCATCATTATGTTAGGTCTACTAGCTGTTAAATATAGTAACGATCCAATCTTACTTCGATATAATATTTGGTCAATACTTTTGCCACTTTCATCTTTATCAAGATGTATAGTTGTACTCATAGGAGTTGGTTTGGAAGAAGTACTTTCCATACCAAAGCGTCTAAATAGATTGTTACAATATTTTTCTTGATTTATAAAAATACCATTTTCAAATTGTTTTATTTGTAAGCCAAGAAAATAATTTAATTCACCGATATGTGACATTTTAAATTTTTTGGTCGTTATTTTAGAAAATTCCTGACATAATTTTTCATTTGTTGACCCAAAAAAGTTATCATCCATAATTTGAACAATTAAAATATCTTGCTTGTTTCTTTTAATAAAAAGAGTTTGGTTAACCTTCCCAATTTCGAAACCAGAATCTATTAAATACCTTTTAAGACGATCGTACCAAGCATGAGGTGCTTGTTTCAAACCGTATAAGGCCTTTTTAAGTTTATAGACATGGTCTGGAAATTGTTCGTGTATGAATAAAGGAGATTGTTCAGCATAAACATTTTCCTTTATAAAATCATTTAGAAAAGCAATTTTAATATCCATTTGATATAATTTAAAGTTATGAAAACATGCATAGGCCAGTAAGAATCGAATTGCTTCTAGCCTAGCAACTAGAGCAAACGTTTCTTCATAGTCAATCCCTTCTTCTTGATTATATCCCTATGCAACTAATCTAACTTTATTCCAAGTAATATTTCCTTGTTCATCTGCTTTATTTTTAAAGACCCACTTTGCACCAATAACTGAATGATCACTAGGCCTTGGAGCTAAATTCCAAACGTCATTTTCCTTCGAATTAGTTTAGCTCTTCTTGCATAGCGATTAACAAATTTTCATCGGTGGATGCTTCTTTAATATTTTAGGTTCAATATGAGAAAGGAAAGCTATGTGGCCAATTAGATTCAATTGACTTCTTGTTCTAACAGATGAACTGAGTTCTCCAATGACATTAATGGGAGGATGATCCCTTAATAATCTAGGTGGAGATCTTAATTCATTATTATTGTGAAAAATGTTTTCATTATTTTCAAAATTTGAAATTTCCGTATTTTTGATATTATCAAGGAATTCTTCATCATCTCTTATACTTGGCATTTGATTAAAATTTTCATCAAAGGATACATTAAGTGTTTCTTCGATGATATTGGTTCTTTTATTAAAAATTCGATAAGCTTTGCTTCGGTCTGAATATCCTATAAAAATTCCTTCATCGAATTTTGGATCGAATTTGCCAAGCTGATCCTTTGTGTTTAAAATGAAACATTTTGAACCGAAAACTTTGAAATAAGGTATATTGGGTTTTAGACCATTAAAAAGTTCATAAGGAGTATTCTTTGTTAGTGGTCGAATAGAAACATGATTCAAAACTTAACAAGCTGTTTCAACTGCTTTAGCCCAGAAATGTTTTGGTAACGTACTTCCATTTAACAACGTCCTTGCACATTCTTGTAAGATTCTATTTTTGCATTCTACAACTCCATTTTGTTATAGACTTCTAGGAAACGAAAAATTATGGAATGTTCCCTTCTTCTTACAAAAATGTTCAAAGGCTTCGTTCTAAAATTCACCTCCTGATCACTCCTAATGTTTTTTACTTTCAAACCTTTGAAATTTTGAATTCTTTTGACAAAAGTTTTGAAATTATCAAAAGTATCACTTTTATTTTTCACAAAAATAGTCCAAGTATATTTAGAAAAATCATCAACAATTACAAACATATATATACTATGATTAATGGATTGTACTCGTATTGGTCCAAATAAATCCATATGTAGTAATTCAAGTGGTTGTAAAGTTGAAATAACCTTTTTAGATTTAAAATATGATTTAGTTAATTTTCCTAACTGACATGCATCACAAATATAGTCAATTTTAAAATTCATTTTTGGAAGTCCTTTTACTAAATCATTTTTAGAAAGCTTATTTATGACTTTGAAGTTAATGTGATAGAATCGTTTGTGCCATAATCAACGATCATTTTCTTTGGCTATTAAACGCATATCTGAATTACTATTTATTTTCATATTCAGAACATAGATATTTCTGTCTCTATTTCCTTTAAAGATAAGATCTTGATTTTGATCAAAAATACTACATTTATTTTCAGAAAATGTGATTTTGAATCCTTTGTCACATAATTGGCTGATGCTGAGTAAATTATGTTTCAAATTTTTGACTAGTAAAACATTTGAAATAAGAGGTAAATTTGAAATATTGTTGTTGCTCACATCGCCTTTGCTGATGATATAGCGTTTGAAATTTTCTCTAAATGTGACGGAGCCTCCATCCGAGTAAGATAAGTTTGATAGCATATCTTTGTCTCCTATCATATGTCTTGAGCAACCACTGTCGAGTATCCATTTTTCTCTCTTTTTAAGTGGGACCTGCAAAAATAAGGAATTATATTGGTACCCACCTTTTGTTAGGGTCCTAGGAGTTAGATCTTAGGAAACCAAACCCAAGAAGGTTCAAACTTTCTTTTGAAAATATAATCTTTATTCTTTATAAACTGTCTCCAAAAAGGTGTTAATATATTTCTTCCTAATCAAACTGTTATTTGTTTTAGGAACCCAAATTTTTATGCTTTTAGGGTAAGTATTCCCTTTTTAACTATTTTGCAGTAGGCTTAATATTTCTCCTAATTTCCTTTTTAGGTGGAGCTTTTGATTTCTTAGCATGTCCTAATCCTTTCCTACTTGAAACAGATTGAGAATTATCAATAATTTTAGATAGAGTTTCTCTTCCTTTATTAAAGTTTAAGACATTTTTGATGATGCTTTCTTACTTAGTTTTGAGACCAGTATTATCTAATTCTATCAATTTTACTTTTGTCTTCAATTTGTGATTTTCAAGAACAAGAGCGTCATTCTTCACTTTTTGAGTCTCAATTTCTTGACTCAATAGAGTGAGTTGAGAATTAATATTAGTGAATAATTCTTGTAATTTTTCAAGTTCTTCCACTAGTATTTTCTTTTCATCTTTAAGCATATATCTTTCAAATTCTGCTTTGTTCTGATGTTCACGAGTTTCCTTATATTTTCTTTTGAGATTTTTGAGAGTGTCAACTAGTTCAGAATTTATTTCTATCATATCGTCAAAGGTAAAATCACTAACCTCATTTCCAGCAGCCATGAAGCAAACATTAGTTTGCTCGTTTTTGCTGTCACTACCACTATTTGATGAAGAGGAATCTGAATCATCCCATGTCGTAGAAAATGCTTTCTTTTTCTCATCTTTTCTGCCCTTGTTGAAGTATCTTTTCTTTTGTTCAGGACAGTCTTTCTTGATATGACCTTTCTTATGGCAATTAAAACATTCTAATACTGAGTGATGGTTGCTTGGTAAGTTCCATTTTCCATTGTTTATGTTGATTTTTCGAAATTTCAAGAAATTTTTGAAATTTTTGGCAATAAATGCTAGATTTTCTTCATCTGAATCTTCATCCTCTTTTTCTTCAGCATGGAAAGCTATGTTTTTTTTTTGTCACATGCTTGTACTCGTTTTGCCTGCAAATTCACTTCATAGGACATCAGATTTCCTATTAACTCATTTTGTTTCATTGCCTGCAAAGTGTGTAGGACCGTGTACTATGGATATATGATAATACAGTGCAGTGATGATAGCTATACAGTAAATGGAGTAGAATATAAAAGCAGTAAAGTAAAATGACATCAGGAATTTTTTATACAGTTCTGTCCTACGTCCAGTCCCAGACTCCTTCTGGAATTTCACTAAAAAAAGAACCCTCACTTAACCTGGAAGACCGGTTTATACAACCCTTGAGAAGCCAAAGAGGGACCTGAGCAGCAGAACAGGATTTCGCCTCAGCAGCCGAAGAGGACTTCACACGCCTGAGCAGCAGAACAGGACTTTAACAGGTATATAAAAATTGTCTAACTAATGTGTTCTTGATAACACAGATTTGTCACTTGTAGTCGCCATTCCTATAATCTTTTCCTCAAGTATTTGAAATGTATATGAGGATAAGAAAGGAAGATTCAAAACAAAAGAATGCTTGTATGATGTTTGAATGTGAGTATGACAGCACAAGAAGAATGTAAGATAGTTATAAAGATTTTCGGTGAGATATGAAGTGTTTGGGAACATCTATTTATAGCAGACAGAGGGTTACTGCCATTGGTGAAGAGTTCTGACCAAAAGAAGCAACCATTCCTCAGAGAAGGATCGCAACCTTTCTCAAAATGGAAATGTCTTGTCAAAATATGGCAGTTGGGTTCAGGTCAGTCGACTGGTGGATTTGGATCAGTCGACTGATCATTCAATAATTTAAAAAGAAAAGCAGTGCACATTCGTGCATGTACACCAGTCAGTCGATTGGTTGTTCATAGCCAGTCGACTGGCTATACTATTTTGTTTCAAAAATGAGAATAATGAGATGCGGATTACTTGAGGATAGATTTTAACAACTTTTAAGACTCAAACACAAGTATTAAACAGTGAAAACATAGATTCAAAGTCTTGATATCACCGTAGTCCTTTGGTTGTCTCTTTTTTTTGTGATTGATTGTGCATTCTCTTTTTCTTCTAAATTGCTTTGTTATGAATCAAAACTAGTGATTCAACACATTTCCCCTATCCAAGCCCATATCAATCAATACGAAACCACCGATCCAAATTGAACCGCTGAGTCAATCCTTGATTGATACAAACTATTATTGGTCAAAACCTATGTGTGTTATACATATTTCCATCCATCTGTCGATATCCCTTGATTGATATGAACCGTACAGACACAAATGCCATCCATTGATCCGAAGTAATCCATTTTGATCGATAGGAAATATCGATCCGAAGGTAATTGATGCTAACCATTTCTCTACAACATTGATCCATCCATAACTTGGGCATACGAACTCTGGTTGACTTGAAATTCGAAACATAGCCTTTCCTAGCCATGTTCATCATTCTCAATTGATGCCATCTTAATTGGAGCTCGGTCAAAGTTTGACGGTATCGACCATAGCCTTTCCTTGTTTCCAATTGATCTCCGATGCTGATATCCATCCTTTCTGGCCAATATGTTGGTATCCCGACCTAGACCAAAAGGCGGATTAACATTTCCCCCTAAAACTTACCTTGCAGTAGGAGGATGTGTTTTGAATAGCTTTAAATCCGACATCCAAAGACCATATTCCATCCATAGCTATTCTATCTGATCCATAATCTAATATATTACCAAGCCATCGTATCAAGTGTCGTATCCTTATCCGAATCAGCGACCATTCTGAACCAACATTTGATTTTGAATCCAGTAACCAAATCCTTAGTCAATTTCATGCCCATCTAAACACGGAAACTTAGTTCTGATCCATCCAATCCAATAACCAATAATCGAATCCAGGCTTCTCCAGTTTGATATCCAAATCCTTAGCTGTTCATAGCCGATATCTGAATCCATAACCTCTCCGGGTTCTTAAGCACAATCCACACTCAATGACCTATATTAAACAACGCCTTGGTGTTCTTGGTTCAGTGTCTCTGGACGCTGAGTAATGCCATGGCTTAAGTCCTAAGCCAAATCCCGGTCGCTTCGGACCCTTACGAGCATAGTCCATACTCGACGACCTAAAATAGTAACCTATAATATAGGGCCTAAAAACTAGGCCGAATTCTGGTCTCTCCGGACCCTTGCCGAGCATAATCCTTATTTGACCACCTGAATAAGTCGATTCATCATGTTCGGACGAGTCAACTTACCCTTTGCCAGGTATAATCCATGTCTGACGACCATTTATCAAAAACCAGATAAAAATCCAACGGAAATCCAATACGATATCCAGATTAAATCAGAAAACTAAAAACCCATGCCAGAAATCTAAACCAATATCCAAACCAAAAAAAGGGCATCCAAACTAAAGTCCAAACCGGAAAACAAACAAAACCAGGAGTTCAAACCAAACACCAAAACCAAACCAAAATAAGAAATTTTCCAAACCAAAAACGAAAAAGCAAATTTCACAAAGTAGAGCATCGCGATTTATCGTCATCTTAAAGCATGCCTAGGGGATGTCTCCGTCCCCATACATGAGTAAGTGACTTAACCGTTTGCCTAAAGTTTTTTACTTATTCCATATCGTCCCTGTTAGTTGATGACCAATCGACTATCATTCATGGGCCTCGTGCCATTGTCATTTGAGGTAGGCAGTGGCTGTTCCTGTTTCACCGCCGCATTTCGAGTTCTGAAGTTTTTCCGCAACTGACCACTCCTTACGTGCTCCTCATTATATCCTTTAGATGCCTGCAACTATTGTTATTGTGCCCATCTAGATCATGAAAGAGACAGTGCCTTCTGGATGACCTCTCACATTCCGAGGTTTCCCTCCTTGCCAGCCTTCTGTAGGAAGGCGATCCCGTGTCTCCATGAATATCTGCTCCAATGTTTCATTCAATCCTACGTAATTGGAGAACTTTGGCTCTCCCCAGCATTTCCATGCCCTGCCAGAGTCATTCAACTTCCTCTTTCCTTTATCTTTATCCTTATCCGAGCTTTCGCTGGATGGTTCTCCACCCTCAACCACATTTACTTCCTTTGACTTCATATAAGAACATGCATCTTCCAGTCAAAGAAATCTTTCGACCTCATGAAAGAACTCCACGAGTTCCCTTAGTGGATCCCGCATCAACGATACCTTGAAATCCGAGTTATCCATGACTCGCGACACTGCCGCCATCAAAACCATCAATGGATCTCGCTGATCCACTGAAACAACTGCTGCATTGAACCGAGTTAGGAAAGCCTTGGGCTATTCTCTTTTCCTTTACTTAATTGATGTTAGTGTCATTACATTCTTCGGCTTTTTGATATGAACCTAAAACTACTTTAAAAACCTGTCCACCAATTCCTTCCATGTCCTGATAGATCTATCTTCGAACTGCCTGAATCACATAGCAGCTATATCCGTCAAGTACAAAGGGGAACACTCTGCCATAACTTCCCCCGATGCCCCCAACACTTCCATATGTCTTGTGTATCTCATCAAATGATCGATCGTATCGGCCTTGCCTTTGCACACCTCCAGAGTAGGTAGCTTGAACTTCGGTGGATTCCTAGCCATTCCGATGTCATGGGTAAATGAACTCATGTTTACTCCTTCTAGATCTCTGTTTGCTAAACCTCCATGCATGGTTCGTTTGATAATCTCAGCTAATCCGGCATTATCCACCAAGGGTTGCCTCCTGAGTCCCCGAGGGAATTCTGGTACATACTCTTCATCACATACTCTTGTGCTCCTGTCGGCATCCATTTGTGTGGTGTCGCCTGGAGTTCCTCCATGAATTGGTCCATCGTTGCCAAGTGGTGTGCCCCCATGCCTGGATCCATCCAGATTAACACTTGTGTGCTGATTGGGGGCTGCTACATCTGATTTCCTATTGAGTTTCTTTTAGATCTGATCCTTTGGCTTTCCAAATCCGAACTCCAAATCCTGTATAGTGGGAGTTAGTGTTCTCAGTGAAAGCACTAGAATATTTGCGCCAAAATTGGTCACAAACCCTAAAAATAGTGAAAGCACTAGTATATGTACAAAGATCCTCAATATCCACACACAGATCTCAGATCCAGATTAAGTAGAGAACAAAAATAAAGAATTAGCAAAGTTAAAAATGTAAGAGAGCAAGAAAGAACACAAAATTCACAGTATTTCAGTTATCTCCGACCTACTTTCACTTTGACTCATTCTTTTTATTCCTTTTATATTGTAATTACAGTTACATGCCTTTGAAAATTTATAGAAAAAATGGTAGAGTTTTGCCAAGAAGAGAAGAAGAAGATCCCCTTTTTAGTTGTCATAGGACTGCTACTTATAGGTGTAGATTCGGAATATCTTCCCTAAAACCTGGAATACCCCTCCTCATGCGCAGGTGGGCCCACGTGATCGATCCCGAAAGATTTGGGATCGGTCCAAGTGTAATTCGTATCGATCCCAAAATAGTCCAAACAAGCCGGGATCGATCATGAACATTCTTTGGTGCATTAGGAAGCTCCTGTGAAAATTTCATAGCATTAGGAGTTGCAAATTGAGAGTTATGATCGATGCAAGTTGGTATTTGCGAGTAGGCTTAAGTGTACATATCGATACTAGTTCATATCGATCGTCTCGATCACCTTCGTATCCATCGTCCAATTATCCATCGGTCCCCATACCCATAGTCGTAGTCTTCGCATCGATCTGAACTTCATGCATTATGTTCCATATCCTTTGCTCCACCTCGACCGCTTCCTTAGTATCCATCGACATGAAGTACAGAGCCTTCGTATCCATCAATGCTTCGTACCCATCAGCTTGTGCTGTGCGTATCCATTGACCAACCCTCCTTCGTATCCATGTTGTTAATATCTATCCATCGTATCGATCCAAGCTTTGCTTCTTCGTACCATTGGTTGTACCCTTGTTCTTATCGATCCCAAGCGTAGCATTTCGTATCGATCAAGAACATGATCGATGCGCATTGTAACTGATCCAAAGTGAAGTTCCAATTGCATTTCCCTTATCCAAAGTCGTACCGTTCGATACGAAACCACTGATCCAAATTGAATCGATGAGTCCATCCCTATTCGATACAAACTACTATAAGTCCAAACCCGTGCATGTTATCCATATTCGCATCCATTTGTCGGCATCTTTTGATCGATACGAACCATATCGATACGAACGACATCCATCGATTTGAAGTAATACATGCTGGTTGATACGAACAATATCGATCAGAAGTTATTGATGCTAACATTTTTCTTCAACATTGATCAATCCATAACTTGGGCATACGAACTCCGATTGACTTGAAATTCGAGACGTAGTCTTTCCTAGCCTTGTTCATCATTCCCAAATGATCCCGTCTTGATTGGAGCCAAGTCAAATTTTAACGGTATCGATCACAGCTTTGTTTCCAATCGATCTCTAATCCTGATATCAACCCTATCTGGCCAATTTATTGGCATCTCGACCTTGAACAAAAGGCGGGGTAATACCTGTGCAGGCCTATGACAAAGGTAGCTCGGCCTACAAGTGTTAATTCAAGTTGATCAACCCAGGCAAGTCGATCCACAACCACCGACCCACATATGCCGACCCTGAATCCCCTAGATGTTGATTCTGAGTCAGCCTCAATCGTGCTCGAAGCAACTTGACCAACTTCCTGCTATGCTGACCGACCAACTGCGGCCGAACCACTTAGGGTCGACCCACACGTCCTAATTTCCTTGAGGCCGAACCCATCCATACAGAGCCACTTTGTTTCATCTTTCCTGACCAACCTTATGTGATCGACCAACTAAGTCTGACCCAACATTGCCAAACCACCTCAACCTAACTACCATAGCCGTTCCACACATGGTCGATCCACTAATACCGACTCACACAATCACGCCGAACCACTACACTATTTCCGAACCACATATGTATACCGACCATAGAATAGAATGATGACCCAAAGATTTTCTCTCATTATAGCCGACCCAACCCCGTCCCTTCCATATCGATCCGATCCATGATGTTGACCCAAGTATAAGTCCATGTCAAATCTGAGCCACTTCAACCAAACCACCTATTGCCAATCCAATCAAATTGCACCCACCCTGAATGATCGATCCACATGGCCGAACTCTACTGATCGAATGCTCATCACTGACCCATGTTATACCGAACCACGGCTTTGTAATCAAATTTATCATCCGTGATTGATCGTTTATCCATCCAATTGACTCAAACCCATCGTATTCCAGTCTCGACAAACGAGTAGTCGATTTAGTTAAATCCGCCTGTCTATGGCCTTGCCAAAAGGTGGGTTAACACTTACCTTAATAACCATATTTTTATATAATTTGCATAGTAAATGCAGAGCTAGGTTCATTATTGTTTACAGCTTCAAGTTCTTATCAAATAATTTACTTGTTTCATTTCATACTTTGCTTTATTTTCTTCTATTCTAGGAAGTAATTCTATTTTATTGGTTGGTTATGAAAATTACGCTAAATATCTATTTCCATATTTTAATATCAAATAAGGCTATAACCAATAATTCATAACTGCAAGGCATCTCTTTTATTATTTTGGGATAGTGTAATAGATAATGGTTTCTCTATTTTACACTAGTTTCCTTTTTCTTTCTTTTATTTTCGCAGTCATCTTCATCGTTCCCCTTTAAATATTAAATTATAGAAATTTATCCTATTTTCTAAACCAACCAATTAATCTATTACTTGCTTTCAAATCAAATTATTAGATTATTATTCCCATTTTAGCGTAATTTATTATAGAATTCCATTTTTCTAACTTTATTCCAATTTTCTTATTTTACATCTAATTTCATAAAGTCTGGTATTTTAATCCATGATCGCGAATTCTCTTCCTAGTTATATGATTTGCATAAAAAGGGAATAAAAGAAACTAGTAATTAGGATAAATTATAACTTTAAATTAGATGTAAATAACTATAAATTTCTTACTTTTAGGCTTCTGCCTTTTTCTAACTGTCAAGCCTAGTATAAGTTCTCTTATAAAATTTATAGGGTTTGCGTAACTAATTAATAGAATTAATTACTGAAATAAATATTAGAATAATTTTTTTAATGGAAATACAATAAGAATATATTATAAATGTAAAAGAATATAATTAAATCCACTCACATTGATAGCTTTCCAAATCTCCCTATTTTTATTTTAGATCTATCCCTAACATCTATATTCACCTCCCTTGTAACCCTATTTGGAATTACAAACGATACACTTGTAGATCTATAATATTTGAAAGAGAAAAGTAAGAGATTTGGATTAGAAATAGAAAATAAAACTCAGATCTAGGGCATTACCTTTGACATAGCCTTTTGATTTGAACCAATTCCTAATTAATTTTATTCTCTTTCTATTTAGATCTATATTCGTGTGAATTAGATCTAAAATTTTGTTATTAAGAAAGTGTAGAAGTGATAGAAAATTGGCAGAGCTTCTATAGGTAAGAGAAAAATAATGAGAATAAAAATGAGGCTCTGACCTATATTTATCGTGGTTCAAATCAGTGCTAACCATTAGATATAAAACCCTAAAATCTAAAGCGTGCACGCAGTTTATGGACATTAAATTAATATGTTTTCTTTTGCTTTTGTTTTTATTTCAAATTGGTTCTCCAAAAACTTTTTATTAATCACTTTTCCCTTCTCTCTCATAATCTATTGAAACATATATTTTGAAATGTGACGTTTCTTTTAAATAAGATTTCCCTACTAATCACCTAATTAATAGATTTCATATATACCTAGAATTAATTTACTATCCAAATCCATGCTTGCACCGTTATTTCTCACCAAATTAATAGCCAATCAACACCATATTAATCGTCATATATATGCATATTAATTTATTTTATTCCCATAATTATTGCATGCATACATTCTACAATTGAATTTTGAATCACAATCTTAATTATATATGTTACCATATGTCACCATGTTTATTAATTGACAAATGATTACTTGCATAAATTATTCTTCCTCCATTTTATTCTCTTGCACTAACATATTTGTTTCTAATTATATCAATTAGTTGCTGCAATATATATTCCCTTTCTTGTCAGTTCCTGTCAATTATTTACATATACTAATTAATTTAATATTAATTTCCCCTTTAAACAAACACCGTCAATTAATCTCTCCTATTAATTGATTTTGTTCTTTCTCTAGTTTATTTGTTACACAAATATATATGTATTTCAAATAATATTAATTAGTTGTCCTATTTACAAACATTTTTTGTTTTAAAATTTCGAACGTTTATAACTTAATTAAATTATTTTCGTATATAATTGTAAGTTAATACGGGATGTTACAAAGTGTTTTACCTTACATAGAGGATTAGTATCGATCCTTAAGGGTACATCTAGAGTGGCCCTTACTTCTACGACACTCTTCTTTAGCTACATGAAGCTTGATTCAAATGTTGTTCCAGAGTTTCTATGCATCGCATTATTAATCTCCATATATAGTGTAAAGTAGCAATTTAACCTTCTGTAGATCAATCGCTTGGGCCATAAAACACCTATGAAAAACAACATTGGAAGCATGAAGCCAACATCAAGGTGAGCCAACACTAAGAGTTGCTAAGTGTCCCTATTTATATATAGGAATCGATACTGATCCCCCTATAGGGGTCAATATCAATCCTCAACCATAGGGGATATGAAGTTGAGATTTTTTGGACGACTAGGTCTTAGCGGCGATATTCCACATGAGAAGTTTCACTGAGATATTTGGTCATCTACCTCTATAAATAAAGAAGTCATGGTTCGTTCAAGGGATCTTCTTTCTATTCTTTCCTGCCTACGCTCTGCCCTTTTTTCATAACTTCACGGATTTATAAAAATCGAAGCAAATTGTACTTGTAATATATAGTATAAATAAACAAAATCTTTGAAGTGGATGTAGGTTGGAGTACGCCGAACCAGTATAAAACATTGTGCATTCATTTCCTTCTTGTTTTTAATTTGTTTTCTTCATGTTTTCTTCTCTTCTACTTTATATTGGGTGTTTGCGCCATTTTCAGTTCAAATAATACAACTAAAATCTAGTTTTATAAACATCGAACAAGTCATTCCTTGTGACTAGTTCTGGGCAGCCTAACCTAATTTGATCTTCTTGGTCTCTTGGATGTAATTCTACTTGCAAAAGAGCTTCATTTAACCATACCCACTAATGGACAAGCCTACCTGATCATCAATTCCCAATCCCAATGTCACAAATCCTAAGCAATATCCTAAACATAAGCATAAATTAACTGACAAAGGTTCATAATTGAACATATGAAGCCATCATCAACCATATGAATATATTCTCATGATAGCCATTTACACATGAATCACATATAAATAAGCAGGTAGTTTATTCACATAAACTCAATTAAATTTTGGGATAAATCTACCCTTTTCCCATATTTAAAAATATTATAGTTCAAGTTTAAATTCAACAAAACACATATCTTTGGCTATTAGGAAAAGTCGTCCAAATAATTAAAATATGATATCGATCATGCAAAGTAGGTCTATCACATCTTTAAAGCCATCACCAGTCTAACATGTTATCGTAAGTATAAAGCTAGCGCATGTACAACCATCACATTTCTAACATGATATCGCATGTTTAATATTTTATTGCAAGTATAAAACTATTCCATGTATAACTATCGCACGTATAAGGCTATCGCATGTATAGTTATCATATTTCTAAAATCAAAGCTATCGCACTTTTAAGAATATAGCTATCGCAAATATAACTTTCATAAATATAAATCAAATGCAAGCAAAGCCAACAGACTTCAAAAATCATCGCCATCGCATCTCTAGACCACATTCTATCACATCTCTAATTATATGCTATCGCATATCTACGAATAGCTATCACGTCTATAACTTTAGTGCTATCGCTCGTTTAACACATAGTTATCGCATGTATAAAATTGAGCAACCGACCATATAGCTATCTAAAGTTTAAAGTTGATCCATCACAACTCTAAAATGGCTATCCCGTAACTATATATAAAACTAATTTATTTCCCCTTAAAGTAATTTGTTCCGATCAAATCTTTCCATATGTTGAATTTACATTTGTTAACATACTTCGTTTACAATATTATTTCCATAAAATTCAAAGAAAGAACTTTCACCTTAAAAAATATTAACTATTTCCAATTAACTATGATTTTAAAAAAATTCCCCTCCACTAAAGAATTCGTATCAAGTCAAAACTATATGTGAAAAATCATCAAAAATTTGAATTTCTATCCTTTACCATGTACAAAATTTCAGGGCAAAAGAATTAGTTATCATAGTTTAAATATTTAACACTCAAAACCAACCCTTTTCTTATCTTAAAAAATTCATAGAATATTCATAATTGATGTCGTTAAATTAAAAACCCATCATTACTATAGGCTTAAAATCTGAAAACCCTTCATTAAATTCCATAACTTCATATATAATACTTATAAATTCATGTAAGTGAATGTTTCAACTATAAAACAAGTTCAACATAATAAACCATTCAAATTTGCATTAAATTCCAATCAAATAAATTAAAAACTTTTAGGATGATAATATTATTCACATAGATTAGTTATATATGCAGAGATTATCCTTAAGCTTTTTTCCAAAATTTATCTTATACTTCTTGAGTGGAGAGATATAATGGAGGTTATCTTCTTTTCTTTTCTTTAATATGAAGGAGTGAATGAAAGGGTAAAGAGAGTGAATGGGAATATGAGGGAAAGGGAGAAAAGATGTACAGAAATTAAGTATAGGTCTTATCCCCTTTCCTTGTCCTCCTCTAAATTAATTTAATGGAATTGTTTTAATTTCTTTCCTCATATAAAACCATTACCACATTATATTTGAATTTATAAATTGTTTATTATAGAAAACCTCCACACTTTCACATGACACCCATATTATCATTATTATTTGATTATAATTTAATTAAATTTCTAAAACAATGTGTTTTAAAATATAGGTGATACATCGACCATCTCCCTTGGTAGCTTCATTTTTTTCAAAAGTAGGATGATTCTTGAAAAAGCTCCTACCCACTTCTGACAATAGATGCGATGACCCCATACTATTCCCCTTTCAAATGCACCATATTTCCATTGTTTACCATACAAAAGCATCACTGTGTGGCATCCACTCCTTGTACTTTACTGCCACATGACCAAAGCTCTAGTATACATTAATTATTCCCTATGCCATACCGCTTCATTTGCATAAGGACAATGTAATATAGTTTACCAGCTTGCATGCATCTAGACTACTCCATCCAAGTGGAACTCAAGTTAGCCACATCTGATTGCTAACTGCAATCAATGGCTTCGAGAAACATAGAATCCAAGGCAACAATCCTATCCCTTCAAGATATAATCTCCTCAGCTGTAACTAGGTGTAATAATTCGCCATTTTATAGAACCTAAAAGTCATCATCTCAGAATATTGATAGAATCTCGAATACCACAAAAGACAAATCATCAGGGTAAACTAAAACAAAAGACTAAAGCAAGTCGTCGATAGTATCTTAATATCAAATGATATATCAAATGTACATGGGAAAAATAAAATGATAATATATAAGAGACCACACCGACGGAAGCAACTAATAAATAGGTATTAGTACAGAAAGTCAGAATACATCAACTTTAGAAAGAATGGAGTTTCTAACGAAGATATGATACACATGTCTCATATACAAATAATGGGTCTGTCATATACTACTAAAATATCAAGTATATGTATCCTAGACTTCAATTTCATGCCTTCAAAATGCTCTGGCTATGCATCTTGCTAGCATATCCCTAAAGCACTTGACTCTCCAACCATTCAATTGAGTACGTGAGAGTTGTCATGACATAAGCAAACAAAGACAAAATGCGAATCAGATTTAAAGCTTGTTGTGATGGGAACCATATCAAAATACTCTATATGAAAACTATATACAAATAAGCAGGAACTACCAAGGTACAACTTGTCCTATCAACAATCTTGGTTTGGGGGTAATCCAAACCGTCCATAAACAAGTAAAATAAACTTATCCAAAAGATAGGAAATCATACGATAACATTTGCTTCTCCTATAATAAACGAGTCAGCACAATTAATATAATGCGACTGAAATGTAACAATCATGCTATAATGCAGGCAACCCAACATCCAAAACTAGGGTATTCATATTATATTCTATCATGAAATACAAAATGATGGTAAGTGTAGCCATAACAACAACAGATCCCAAAGGCCTTTTCCATACGATCAAAATAGGGGTATAACATTAAGACTCGGAACCTTTTCCATTGTGTTCGGAATAGGGGTATAACATTATAAATGCCTAGCGGCATGCATCGATAGGAGGTCGGGATTTTAAGTTGTGAAATCGAGACGGTTTAAAATTAAATTATATTTTTTTTTGTTGACATTTATATTCACTTCAGCATCCATTCACCTCTTTTCAAAATCACCATAGCCCCTTCTTCACGCTAACTTCCTTTCAAAATGTCGCGTCCCTCTCCATTCTTTTAACATACGAGCTTTCTTCCCATTTTCGAATCTCAAATGAAAAAAGGGCTGAACTTTAAAAAAATTGATAACCTCAGGAATGCTCAGTGAGTAATTCAAAAACCTTCTAAAAAAATTAGTTTCTTCAATTCCTCTAAAATAATAATCCCAAAGACTATTTTTAAAGTTAAGTTTTCGATCACTCTACAATCTAATATGTGGTTTGGATGGCCCGGCGATGGTTTTGGTCGATCAATTTTAAGGTCGCAGTGATGTTTCAATATTTAGGGTTCGAATTCTAGGAGACCGGTGAGTCGATTTGAAAAGTGGAGGTGGGTTTTGGACTCAGCTTGAAAGAGGAACACCTCCGGTCAAGTTTGAGGGACGTGCAGCATCATACTGGGAGTCGTGACCATGGGGGAGTTGCGATGGTGTTTGGTCGCATTTCAGGGAAGAGGCTCGAGTGTCGAGTGAAGGGGGTGGACGCATGGAGTTTGGGTAGAGAATCACCGTGGCGATGTCGGATTGAATTTTTATGCACCGAGCCGACGTGTCATGGTTATGTGTACCCGACAGTTTTGAGGTGGTTGTTCTTCCATACAGGGAGAGAAGAGAAGGGGATAGTCAGGCCGGTTGGTTTCGATGGGTATGGGTCTCTTTTGGTTTTTTTAGATTAAATTTTTATTTTAACAAAAAATGAACTTATATAAAAAAATATTTTAATTATAAACTGTTTTAAGGAAGAGAAAAAAATATTGAATTACTTTTATAATTTAGTTGAAATCATTAATTTATATGCTCCAGGTAAAACGTGAGCATGAGGTATGCAATAGATTCAATTTTGCATCGTTCGGGAAATTCAAAAATAAAGATGAGTTGACCTCAGTCATTTGGATGATAACCATAAAATTGGAAACTTTTAAAATTAATTATTGATTTATTGATAATTGTTACCAAGTCTGGTTGTGATGTTATATATAGTAGTATATGTGTGTGTGTATTAGAGTGATTGATTTTTCCGCATTATATAGTGGATGAAACCCTATGCGCTCGCATAAAAGCGCATGACCCTATATACCACGATATCCCCCTCGAAGTGGGATAGGTATTTCTATGTTGTTCTTAACATTTGTGGACGTAGGGAAAACAGGTTGGATGGATCCGAAGGGATTCCTCAAAATGTTGAAATTATTTTCAATATTCAGTTTTATGATTTTTTTGGTTAATCTTCGATAGATTATGTTGAAAAACTAAATTTATTGGATGCTATGATAATCTGGATATTTTTGGCACTTTAAAAATATCAAAAATATGAATATTGGATTTTTGAAGGAAAATAAAAGTGAATTTTTAAGCAAAATATTTATAGTGAATTTGGGTCAATTAAGGAATAAATTTAGGAAAAAAATAAATAGTTTGATTTTAAAATCATGTTTAATAAATTTTGAAATATGGAAAAATATAGAGTTTTTGAAAAAAAGTGAACAAAAGGGATTTTAAAAATAAAGAACTTAAGCGATATTATTTTAATATAAAAGAATGTATTTTTAAATTTGAAATTTAAATAGTTTGAAAAAACGGGGGGTTTTTGGAAATAAAATATGAAATCGATGTTTCGGATTTAAACAAGATTTTAAATCATAAAAAGGAAGTGGAATCTAAAATTGGGAGTCAGAATAAATTTGGGTTAACTATGGAATTAGTTTAAAAATGGGAATAAATTTGAAAATTGATGAAGTGTCGATTAAGTGTTGTGAAAACGGTGAAAAGGGCAGATGGGACTATGGGATTTATGGACAAAGTTTATAAATAGAGTGAAGAAAATTGTTAGTGGATTATTTGAATTTATAAGGAGATGGTAAATTGTTTTAAAACTAAATAGTCGCTTTGTTTTTAAAAATGTGGGAAAGAAAATTTATGGGTCTGGAACGTAAAATGAAACTGGAGATAAATCGAAAAGGATTTATAAATGGTTAGAATGGCTGTATTGAAGTGGGAAAAAATATTTTTCTGAAAAGTCAAGTATATTATAAAGGAAAGATTTTTAGGAACTTATTTGAAAATTTATAAGTGTTTATAAGAATGTTTCAGAAAATTTATCATTTTGTTGTTCAATTTTTTTTAAAGTAAATATTAATTAAGTTTGCTATAGTATTTAATTATTTTAAAGGTTAAATTAGTAGTATGATTTTAAAAGAATAATTATTAAATATTTATACTTTATAAAACAGCTTTTATTTAAAAAGTAGTTTTAGTCTAAAGTTTTACTTAGAGGACTATTATATAAGTTATGTAAGTGTTATTTGAAAATTATTACATAGAGTTTTCGGAGAGTATTGGCATACTCGCACGGCGAAATCGGAGGCAGTGAGTGCCTGCAGTCCAGACTTGGATATCTCTAGGATATAGGCGTAACCATTAAACTGTGATCCATGGTTTGATACCGCTGTGGTACTTTCCATATTTATTTAAAAGTTTTTTTTTAATATTTTGAAAGAAAAAGGATAATTGTGAATATACCTGATTCAATAAGATAAGTGTATATTTTTGGATAAAGAGATTTACTTCGTGTAAAAATCTCAACTAAATATGACTTGATGTTTTTAGTGAAAAGGATGTGTTTGGTTGAATTGATTGTTTATTTGTTAGTTAAATAACCGACTATCAAATTTGGACTCAAATATAACTTTGGAAATATCTAGGAGAAGTACGGGAATTATATGGTACAATTACCGTCCGAGGTGCCATACTATACGTATAAACTCATTCATTCTTCTAGGACGTTGATAAGAAAATCCATCCAGAAACGTTTTCGAGGTGAGCTCTGATCTTATCCTCATCTGCGTATTTCTTAAAGAACCGGGGTTGAGTTTACCGGGAAATATCGAACGTTGTTCCAAAGAGACCGAGATTGAATTTGTGATTTGAAAACCACTACGATCCAACAATACTTTTTCGGAATGTAGACAAGAGCTTGGAGTCGAAGATGGAACAGTGAAGTGTAAGGGCTAATCGCCACTAATCCTGAGGATGATTCCAAAATGGATGTAGTAGGAGTAGTGTCTTTGGTTCCGTTCGGACAGGGAATGGACTTGTATGGATGAACGATATCAATACATTATCATTGGAGGACAATGAGCATTCTAAGTGAATATTTCTAAAAAGGTAACGCTTAGCCTCGAGCCTTATGAACCGCGAATGACTGAAAATCAGAGGAGATACAGCAAGGCTAATTGGGTCACACCCAAGTAGGGTAAGGTTACCCCTATCTAGAATCATTTTATTCGGCTATGTGGCCGTTGCTGATCCCAACTGCGGGGTAATCTTACTCGGGCTATCCAGGTTAGGCGTAGTCCGGTTTTGTGTAGCAGGAGATCATAGATTGGTCTTCGGTACGCTGATCTAGACATGTACCATGATAGGTGGTACCCTAATGCCTAGCCATTCAGTTGGAATCCATTCTCCAATACGTGCCTTTATGGTTTTGATTGTAGAGCCTAGTATTGCTGGAATTTAATTAATGTAACAATTTCATCTATTTGAATAAGTATTTGTAATTAGACATTATTATAATATCAGAGGATTTTGATGTGAACTGTTTTGGTTATCATAAGGTAAATACATATCGTGTTTATTTGAGGCGTGATCTCACGAGATACCTTTGGTTTTCAAAGTATTTTTGTTCTTTAATAATTCAAATTGAGTGTGTTTTCTCACGCTGGTTTTCCAGACTGACTCGGGTGTTAGTTTATTATAATGCTTGGGTCAGACTGAGTATTACAAATTCAGGGTAGGATGCTATGGAGCTCAAGGGGCGAGCTGGAAGACGAGGCGTATCACACAAACTTGGCGTATATTTCCGATGTACATTGTAAGCTGTATATTCAGCTTTTGTGAGGACAAGTTATTATAACTGTCCAGTGTTGTGTTATGGATGTATTGTACTCTGTATAAAAATAGTATAGTTCTTTTGGTATAAAGGCCAGTTGTTATCTATTATATATTGTTCTGCTGAGATTGTGAGATTCTGTGTTGTTATTTCTATTTTTCTTCTTCTACCACTTTCTTCTTTACCCTAACGATGTGGAATTTCCTGCATTCGATTGTTCGACATGTAATATAGTGGACGTATTGATGTCGATTTTCAAGGGTCGAAAATCTGGTTTGTTTCACCCAGGCATATACCATGGTCTAATAATAAATAAAGTCATCACAATATACCCAGTCATATACAGAATGCAAAAATAAACCGTCAGTACATTAATGTAGCTCTCGATCGTATAATAAATATAGTCAGCATACTAATATACCCAAACATCGATCCCAATCTAATAATAATTAGAGTCGGCAAAATAACATACCCAGACATCTACCATTACCCCATAATAAATAGAGCTAGCACATTAACGAAACCAGACGTCCATTAGGATCCAAAAATAGGCATGGCCACTAATATAAGGCCAAAGTTATGCACGATCACTAATATAAAATTAATATTGTGCATTGTACAGTAACTAATGTATGATCGATACAATTTATCTAACTACACATACCCTAGGGTCAACCTCCGTAGGTATGAATTTACTCCATTTGATCGTACATGCTTCTTAGACATGATCGTTCGACCAATAGCTATACCAACCCTATGTCCTTTCATTATTGATTCCAAAGGAATCGATTGATATTCATATTTGAATCACGAGCTTCGCCTTGTGTCCTACCTTCTAGAGTAGCCTAGAGTCTTCCCAAAGTCATGCCAGAACACCATGTTGAACCATGCTTGAATGGGGAAGAGATTCCCCAAAGTTTAGTCGATGCCCAGTATTCCGTCAACATGGAAAATTTTAGTTGACTGAACTCAATAAACTGAGAACTATCCCTCAATCTTCTGTTTTGGGGCTTTCCCCCTCGACCATCACTTTTTCTTACGTTCGGTCGACTAAAGCATCCCCTTTGTCAGCTAAATCCTGTTGCTTCCAGGTAGTGAACCTAGTACATGGAGAAATCTCCCTCCAGCCGTCGATTCGCAAGCCATTCTTTCGACGCTTCATCCAATGAGTTGCCTTGCTTCCAAAGCCAGACTCTACCCATCGAACTTCCACTAGGGTTCATTTGTGGATATTTTGAAAGGGAATTCCATAAGTATTCAAAAACTGATTTTGATACCAAAATCAACTCTTTGCATGAGTAGAGTTCAACGAGTGATTATAGCGACCCGGCTTCTGCTAATACACTAAAACGACATACCAGGCCTCTTCACATAATGCAGCTTATATGTGTTTTGATATACTCATTCGTGCACACTTATGCACATACATTCACCGAGACACACAACCTGTATGCAAGCCATATTTTGGACTTTATCAGGGTGATTACTTAGTCGGTATTTTCTTATGCAACTTGGTGCATGCAATAATCGCTCTGGCTATATGAAATGCTCATAATGAACTTGTAATCAATTATATTTCTACAATCAAAAATTTACAGACGTATATAAACAATGGACCATACAACAATTCTAACTACCATTCATAGAATATTTTGATTGTTATATATCTTCAAATACACCTATACGTTTACTTGTTCATACTTAAATACATACATATGTATTTAGATAAGTAATTCATTTATTACCTAATCAATTCTTACTTTACTTACTAAATCTTTTCAATAAAAGTCTAATACAATTTTTTACTATTTTATAAAATATTATATCTGTTTTATAAAATATGTCATTAGCTTATATATCAATTTTATGTCTTTAAATACATAGTTGCCTAACTTGAAATTAATTATACTTTATGGTACTATTTTATAAAATCTCAATTTCCATTTTATAAAATCTAATATTTCATTTATAAAATCATATAACCATTTATGAATACCAATTGAACTTCATTTGCTATTTTATAAAATATTATACCATTTTATAAAATACCTTTTTTCTTATAAAAATCATTGTTCTACTCAAACAATGTTTATAAATACCAATTTAGCTTCATTAACACTCTAGTCAATTTAATAATATTTGTAGAGTTCAAAACTACCTAAATTAACTTAATAACTATATACAAAATCATTTTAATTAGTTTAATCATTACTAACTAATGATAGAACTCAATTATCACATGCAATTAGTCTCTAATCAACCATAATATCATTTAATGTCGTTCAATTAACATAAAATCAAATTCTTAGGTTATTAACTATTTTAAAAAATAGTCAGTAAGGGATTAAACAATTAATGAATTAATATAATCGTGTTTATAACAAAAATATAAGCCCAGATCAACTCATATAATCCCTAAGTCACTTCATACAATTCTATAATCATTAATAAACAAATATATGAAGTATAACATATAAATTAGTAAGGAGAATCATCCCACTCACCTTACTTAAACCCAATTCAAGCTCTAATCACACTAAAACCAAAATCTAGCTTTCTTTAACTTTCGAAATGAACATGTAAACTCCAATCCATACCTAATGCTTTGCAAGTTTTGTAGAGATTTGAAAGAGAGGAATCATGGGGATTTTTATTTCACTTTAGGAAATTTTCTTGGTTGGCTTATGGTTTGGGGTTGAAAAGGATTAAGGGGTGATTAGGAGGTCATTGGAGAAAGAGGAGAAGGAATGAACGTGGAATCATAAATGAATGAAGAGCTTAGTTTAGTACAAGCTAAGTTAGAAGCAAGCTAGTGGGCTTAGCCCAATTCTCTTCATTTGACACTATTCATCCCCGAAATTAATCCATTCCAAACATAGTCAAGTTTATACACAATTTACTCACGTTGAAAAAGCGAATTCAACCATGAGTGTATCGAGTCCTAATTCGCCCCTCTGTAATACTTAAGTTTGAGAGGAATTCCATTGCTTAACGACTAAACATTTAAATTAATCATTTATATATTCTATCGTTAAAATTGCAGGATGTTACATTCTCCTCTCCTTAAAATAATTTCGTCCTCGAAATTCCCGTATTAGAATGTAATAGGACCGACCAAGCTTCTTGAATTTTAGTTTGAAAAATTCCAAAAGTACCGGCCATTATGTTATCAACATTATAGAAACTCCCAAATTAGAATGCATCATGCACTAGGAAATATATGATAACATATGTCATCCCATATTCCCCAAAAATTTATACCTCTCCAAAGAAAGATTCTCATTATTTAAATGCCAATCAAAGCAAATAAGCATTTAAGTACATATGCATCAGCTCTAATGTACTTAATTGTACCATGGAAAGAGGGTTAAACACTACTGTAACATTAACATGAATTTGAGCATAATGAATCACAGATGGAAATCATCTCTAGTAAACATGTTATATCAAGTCGTGTAACTAGCATTTCCAATGAAAAAATCATGAAATTCTAACATGTATTATTTTAGGGTTGTAACGGATATTATTACAACCATACATGAGTGTTAATTAAAGAGTAAGCTCAAATACATCGATATCAAAATATACCGTTGACTCCGGGTCACATCAAAATGCAATTGACTCGTATAGATCCCATTTTGACCTCTACAATAGCTTTGGATGGAATGATCTATTCTAGATAGCTCTCTCTCTATCACTCTCATAATCATACTATAAATTATAACTAGCAGGCAAGCACAACCAAACACATAAGACAGGTAACAATCAAAACAGTAGCAAGAAGCAACGAAAAATATATCAGACAACAAGAAATAACAAGCAACCAGTGACAAAGCAACGATCAAATCATAGCAAGCAAAAATAAGAAACAATTACTAGCATATGAATTATTAAACATGTAAGCATGAAATCAATAAAAAACAAAAATAATAAAATCAGCCAATAGAAAAGATCAAACAACATTAAATAGTTGCATGCAAACATAAGTAGTAGCATACTACAGCAATTGACAGGTAATAATGTAACGACCCAGAATTTTTAATAATTAAAATTTGAATATTTAATTAATTTTAAATATTAATAAGTGAAATTTATAAGTCAAATAAATTTTATTTTGAATTATTGGATTTAATTGGATAATTAAATCGATAATTTAATATGTTAAATTATGGAAATAATTGAAAATTGGGTTAAATATGATTGAAAATGATTTGTAAAATTTTATTTCATCATATGGGAGTTAGAATGATATTTTAGAACTTTTAAAATCGAATTAAAAGTTTATTTGTGAAAATTGAATATTTTAATATTAAAATCGACTAGTGAAAATAGTCAATTTTTGAACAGTCTCAGAATTGAACGAAACTAGTTCCATTGGATCCATAATAGTTAGTTATTATCGGATTTCAATTTTCGTGTCAATCGGAGTTATCGTTTGATCGTGGCAGCTCGAAACGCATCGATTTATTTTTAATTTTAATTTGGCGAGTTAAAATAGCCATTTTTCAAAAAGTCTCGGATTTCGACGAAACCAGTTTCATCGGATCCGTAATGTGATATTATTGTAAGGTTTCAAATTTCGTGTCAATTGGATTTACCGTTTGTCCGGTACAAATTAAAACGCCTAGAAAATCGCTTAAATCAGTTTAATTCAAATTGAGCGTTTATAGCCATAACTCGCACAGATGTCCGAATTAGCTTTCGAAACCTGTTCCATTGTGTCCGGAACGCGGGGTAAACCCTAGGAACGTCAGTTTCGGCGCGTAAATCGGAGTTCGGAATTTCCGGAATGAATAGTGTTTCGTCGGTTCCTTATAAATAGCCCTTCACTCTAAAAAAATAAAAATAAAAAGAAACCTAACCCTAATTCAACTGCACAGCCGCCCCCCTCCTTTTCAATGGCCAGAATTTGATTTCACTTCCTCCTCAAAATCTCTCAATCCATTCACAATCAAGCGAAGTGTTCAACATGAAACTTGTAGAGCTCGACGAGAGCTTTCAATCCATACGGTGATGATCATGTTTAGCGAAGCAGAAAGGGGGAAATATGGCCGCGTTCTCTACAGGTTCGGCACGCATTTTGAGGCTGGGGGGGCCGAGCTTCATGCTGGGGATGGTGAAGGTAGCTCTTGCAATGGGCTTCAATATGGAGGTGGTTTGATGAAGTTTCGATGCTCGAGGTGATGGTAATTTGTAAGCCTAGTTTGATCTTCATGGGTTCATGTGCGTATCATTTACTGGAACGTGAATGAGGAGAGGATGGAGGAAGGGGAGTGATGGTCCTGATGGGGGGAGGTTGGATCCAAGGGCTATGATGGCTTGGGTATAAAGTTATAAATAATATGTTGTAAATTGTTTATAAAAATTAGTGTAACTTCATAAATTCATAACTTTTTCATACGAGGTCGAAAACGCGCGAAACCAGTTGTGTTGGAATCGTATGGACGAGCACTACGCGTTGAAATTGGAATGGAGTCGTTTGGAGTTAGTAAGAATTTTGGGTAAAATTAAACGTCCGTTTAATTTTATTCGAAATAAATCGCTAAAACAAATTGAAATCAAGGTGAGAACTTCCCACTCAATCGAATCAGTTTCGATTTTATTTTAAATAGTTAGATTTAAAATATTTGAATGCATGCATGAATGATGATTGTTATCTATTGATTGTTAAAATAGACATTATACGCCGTTAGTAAGCGGATGTTATTTATTAAAAACATATACCGCGAATATTTCATAAACAGTGAAATTGGTATTATATATAATATCAATATATATATATTGGCATATGTATATATTGGAGTTATTGATTTCCCGCATTTATTTGTTTAGCGGATGAGACCCTATTGCGCCGTTATTAAGCGGATAATATTTTAAATCCCATATACCGCGATAATTTCGTACTGGAGCGAAATTGGTATTGTGCTAATGTTTGTGGATGCAGGAAAACAGGATGGAGGGATCCAACTGGATTCCTCAACAGTATTTATTTGATTTCAGATATTTTGATATTTGATAGACTATCATATCGATATATGAAGTCGTTGTTTGTCGTGATTGACTATTTGGTGTGTAGCATCACTAGCCCAAGTTTTGGAACTTTAAAGTGATTTTTAAAGTGATTTTCGAAAATATAAAATATTTTTGGAATTGATTCATTTTAAATAAATAAACGTTATAATTCTTAAAGTTATAAAAATTATGATTTTTGAGAAATACAGTTAAAAACTGATTTTTGAGAATATGATGCTAATGATTTTATAAAATAGTTTAATCGGTATTTTAGAATTTATTGTGAAAAGTTTAAAATATAGGATTTATAAAATTTAATTATTTTATAAATCAAAATGGTGAAATTATAAAGGAGATTAAATATGTTTTAAAGAATAATATAAATTGATTTATATTAAGAGATTTATAAATGGATATTTATAAATTGAAAATATTGACATTATAAAACGAGTTTTTATAAGCGTTTGAATGAAGTGAAAATGGATTGCATAAGTGAATGGAATTTATAAAATTATAAATGGTGGAGTTATAAATGAAATTTATAAATAGTAAGATTTATAAATTTTGTGAAATTATTAAAGAATATATTGGGATGAATAATTGAATCTTATAAGTTATAAGATTTATAATTATGAAGTTTAAAAGAACGATTTGTAAAATAATCGTTTTATAAGTATTTAACTTATAATATGAACCTTTGGTATATAATTGGGTTATGAATTGAATATAGGTTAATAAAGGAATTTATAAACGTTGTTTCATAAATTCGTAAACGACTTATTTTGATAAGTTAATTGTTGAAACCTATTAATGGAGTTATATTCACGTTTTTGACTGTGAATAATCCTTTGAAATAAAATGAATAAAAGGGTGAAATTTGTTAACGTAGTATATTCACGTTTTTGAATAGTGAATAATATGTTAAAGAAATTGTTTTGAATGTGATGTTTTAAATTGAATTAAAACGATCTAACGATGTTTTAAATTGGGTTGAGATTCGAAACCATAGATTTCAACATTTATTGTTGAGATAGACGCTTTCGAGAAATAGAAGGAAATAGTGGACTATAACACCGTTGTTATAGTAAATGATTTCCGAAAGGAAATGTTTTGTATAGTATTGGGATTTATGTATCTATTTTAATTTCAAATCCCTATACTAGTGATTTTGGGACGTCGTAACGATGTTTTACGCAACATTCGTTTTGGCCCAAATAAATATGTTTAAGAGAATGTTTTCCTTAAAGAATGAAATATATACTTAATTTCGATTTAAGTATATTGAATATTTTCTAAGTATTGAAAATAAATAATATAAAGTGAATTACTTATGAATAAATAAGTATGGAAATGTTTTCTAATATTTCATTGAATAAGTTGAGAATTTATTTTTTTGAAGATAAATTGAAAATGAATAATTAAAATCATATATTCATAGATATTGTGAAATATAAATTCACTATGGAATTTATAAAAGAAAGTGGGATTGGGTTAGAAAAATAAATATTGATTTATTTTTGAAGTATTGAAAATAATATATCTTGTAAAGATATTTTTGGAAAATAAATAATTTGGAAAATTATTTGGAATCTGGTGATGTGTGCATATCAATTGATAGTTCAATAACCGACTATCAATATTTCCCTTTTGAAAGGGCAATTGATGTGATTTTTTTGAATTTGAATGTCACACTTATTTTTGAATAAGCGCTCACTATTCGGGTTAATCGGGAAAGGACCATGGGGTCGTATAACCCATTCCGAATATGTGATACGTCGTTATGAATTGCATTGAAGATCGGTGTTGAAGACCCGGTATTTGCGAGAGCGATAGGATGACCTGTCGATTGACTCTACACCGAGTAGCTACGGTATTGAGTTCTCCATATGTGATGGTGAATCCGATCAGGATTGTGAATATCCGGATTGCAAGGACTTCTTTGTAAGTGCCTTCGGTTTTGTTCGAGCCCGGAACAGACTTGTATGGATAGTATGTCTGACATTACAAATTGAGATATAAAGCCGATTTCTTTCAAATATATTTCTGTTGGTGGCGGAGAATTTATTCTTTTAGCTTAACACCCTTCTCTGAGACGTACGAGCTCAGAGGTTATGTAGTTGAATGTTATCAGCGATATATTCCCAATTTGGTAATGTGACATGCTGAGTGTTGCTGTAAATGATCATTGTGTTGATTATTTGTGATAGGATCGTTTATTTGATCGTCTATCTTGGTGATCATTTCTATGATCATTTGTTGACCCAAAGCATGGCTTTTGTATAAAGTATGTTTTTGAGGACGTGACTTCGTCGAGCCTCACACCCCGTGAATGGTCAAAACAGGAAAGATGCGGCAAGGTTATGAGGGGTAGCGCCCTTTAGGATGTGTGCATTTCCTTCTGGAAAAGGGTGGTATCATGGTATGGAGCCCAGATACTTACTCATGTTGAAAACACTTTGTTATGATTGTGTGAATTGATTACGAGCGCTCGGTGAAAGGTCCCAAAGGACCGGGGGATGGCATATTCGGTCAGTTGTTACTCAGTTAGGGGTAACCCGGCCTTGTGTTGGTAGAGATCCGGTTTGGTTCTCGGGGATGTCCATCCAGAGGCATTCTCATGTGGCAATGGGAAGTTCCTTGGCCTGATCATTCGTTGGAAATCCAAAGAAACAATACGAGACTTGTACGGTATTAGTTGTAGAACCTATCATTCACTTATGGTGGCGCCCCACTGTTTGGATGGTAGTAGGCATACGATAATGGTCGTATGTTGGCTAAGATTTATATTCTACTTTCGAAATGAATTTTTCCTACACTATACACTAGTAATAATATCAAATGTTCTTTTAATGCGTATCAAGCATCTTTGACTATCATAAGGAGAAATCTCCTCCGATTCTGCGTTTGCATTGTGTGTTTGTGCGGGAGGCCTTATGGTAGTCTCATTTTTAAAAGCATTGCGAATTGAATTTAAAAATATTCCTCTACTTTGATTTTAAAGATAAATAAACTGTTTTGAGTTCTCACACCAGTCACATGACTGACTCGGAGTTTATTGTTTTCCTTCCTAAACTCTGGGTGCCCACCAATTTCCACACGGGCAGTCAAGAGTTAAGGTTTATCAGGATATTCTGGATATTCTGGAGTTGCTGGAGGCAAGATGGATGGCATGGCGTATTACTAGTATATAGTATTTTTTTTTTCCGCTGCACTGTTTGTTGTTGTATGTTGTTGTACACTCTGATGATATGATGTGATGAAATGTGATGTAATGTAATAAATGATATAGTTCTTTGTTTAAAGATTATTCATTTATTATTATATGTTGTTCAGTTATTTTCTATTCTTTGTTGTTTCCTTTCTGTCCGTTCTATTTTCTATGTTTTTCTGTTTTCCTTTCTCTATTTTCTACCTTCTCTCTCTTTTTCTGTCTTTTTTTTTTCTTAAACCCTCAGTTTCGGTTTTCCGGCCTTCGATTTCTCGGCAGTCGATAAAGTGAGTATCGATGTTGAATTTTCGAAAGACGAAGAATCGGGTCCTGACAATGTGGTATCGGAGCATATGGTTAAGCGACAACCATGGTTCTATTGGGTATTACTCATTAGAGATAGAGTCAGTAGTACTCTAGAATGAGTTGAGTGTAATAATAGCTATGAGAGCGTATTTGTTAGTGAATATAAAATTGTTTTATATTGTGATGATTGGTTTGTTGAGTGGTATATAGATTCTGGTTAATACGAGTAATTAACGCTGTTGATAGGGATCTCTAAACACTTGTGCAGAACAATTCGACACAATATTGTTTTAAATTGGGTAAATGAAATAATTTTACCTTGATTATATTTTTATATATAAAGGAATAATTTTTCAGTATTATTAAAGTGTATATAAGTGGATTGTTTAGTTGTTTGAATAATCTAAGTAAAAGAATAATTGTATAAGCAAATGAATTATAAGAATTGGATTATAATTAAAGTGATTTACAATTGTGAAATAAACTTATATATAAGAGTAGTGAAACTATATGAATATATTTATAAATATGAGTTGAAATAAAAATAAAAATGAATTTAAAGTTAAATGTGAATAATTGAAAGCAAAGGAATATTGAAACCAATTGAAAGCAAAGTAATTTGGTTGTAAAGAATATACTTTGGTTGATATATGATTGTTAGTTGATTGTATATAATTCATTAAGTATTAATGAAATTGAGTTAATGAAATTGGAAGCTAAATTAATTGGAATTCCATTGGAAGTTAAGTGAATCTTAAATAGAATTGAATTTGAATTGGAAGTGAACCAACTTGAATATGAATTAGTGAATATAAACTAATTGAGAATGAATATTAGTAAACCCAATGTAAATGAATCAAATGTGATTTAAATTGAAAACCTATTTCATTGAATATTAATGAGAATATGAATGAATATTTATTGGTTATGAATGATAGTTGGTTGATGTTTGCATTTGTTGCTTTTACTACATTTGTTATGTTGACATATATAGTTGTTATGTTGCTATATGTTGTATATCGATACTATTTTCATACATGCATGTTCTCAGGTTGTTTGTTGAGTGATTAGCAGGTGCGGATCGCGTTTGCTTCGCATTTGGAGCTCGCTTTCGCGCTATATTAGCCGTATATGCTTGCTAATAAAATATAAGGTACATATCTCGGATTACATACCGTACTTTTATACTTTTTTCCCTTCGGGATGCCTCATTACTTGATGAGATGTATATTTGTGATATATATACTGTCATTTTTTTTTCGGATCGAGCCGCGCAAAGGAGACTATGGCGAATTTTTCCGGAAATTTAAGGCGTTAGAATTTTTTTTTGAGAAAATGGGAAAATTTTGAAAACTTTAACTTTGATTTGGAATTGAAAGTTAAACAATAGTAGTTGTTTTTGAAAAGATAACTAAGTATGATTTGAAAACTTAGTAAAGTATTATAAGAAGTATTAACTATGAATTTTGGGAAAATTAATAAATTCTATAACCTTTCTTACTTGTAAATTTCGAGGACGAAATTCTTTTAAGTGGGGAAGATTGTAACGACCCAGAATTTTTAATAATTAAAATTTGAATATTTAATTAATTTTAAATATTAATAAGTGAAATTTATAAGTCAAATAAATTTTATTTTGAATTATTGGATTTAATTGGATAATTAAATCGATAATTTAATATGTTAAATTATGGAAATAATTGAAAATTGGGTTAAATATGATTGAAAATGATTTGTAAAATTTTATTTTATCATATGGGAGTTAGAATGATATTTTAGAACTTTTAAAATCGAATTAAAAATTTATTTGTGAAAATTGAATATTTTAATATTAAAATCGACTAGTGAAAATAGTCAATTTTTGAACAGTCTCAGAATTGAACGAAACTAGTTCCATTGGATCCGTAATAGTTAGTTATTATCGGATTTCAATTTTCGTGTCAATCGGAGTTATCGTTTGATCGTGGCAGCTCGAAACGCATCGATTTATTTTTAATTTTAATTTGGCGAGTTAAAATAGCCATTTTTCAAAAAGTCTCGGATTTCGACGAAACCAGTTTCATCGGATCCGTAATGTGATATTATTGTAAGGTTTCAAATTTCGTGTCAATTGGATTTACCGTTTGTCCGGTACAAATTAAAACGCCTAGAAAATCGCTTAAATCGGTTTAATTCAAATTGAGCGTTTATAGCCATAACTCGCACAGATGTCCGAATTAGCTTTCGAAACCTGTTCCATTGTGTTCGGAACGCGGGGTAAACCCTAGGAACGTCAGTTTCGGCGCGTAAATCGGAGTTCGGAATTTCTGGAATGAATAGTGTTTCGTCGGTTCCTTATAAATAGCCCTTCACTCTAAAAAAATAAAAATAAAAAGAAACCTAACCCTAATTCAACTGCACAGCCGCCCCCCTCCTTTTCAATGGCCAGAATTTGATTTCACTTCCTCCTCAAAATCTCTCAATCCATTCACAATCAAGCGAAGTGTTCAACATGAAACTTGTAGAGCTCGACGAGAGCTTTCAATCCATACGGTGATGATCATGTTTAGCGAAGTAGAAAGGGGGAAATATGGCCGCGTTCTCTACAGGTTCGGCACGCATTTTGAGGCTGGGGGGGGGCCGAGCTTCATGCTGGGGATGGTGAAGGTAGCTCTTGCAATGGGCTTCAATATGGAGGTGGTTTGATGAAGTTTCGATGCTCGAGGTGATGGTAATTTGTAACCCTAGTTTGATCTTCATGGGTTCATGTGCGTATCATTTACTGGAACGTGAATGAGGAGAGGATGGAGGAAGGGGAGTGACGGTCCTGATGGGGGGAGGTTGGATCCAAGGGCTATGATGGCTTGGGTATAAAGTTATAAATAATATGTTGTAAATTGTTTATAAAAATTAGTGTAACTTCATAAATTCATAACTTTTTCATACGAGGTCGAAAACGCACGAAACCAGTTGCGTTGGAATCGTATGGACGAGCACTACGCGTTGAAATTGGATTGGAGTCGTTTGGAGTTAGTGAGAATTTTGGGTAAAATTAAACGTCCGTTTAATTTTATTCGAAATAAATCGCTAAAACAAATTGAAATCAAGGTGAGAACTTCTCACTCAATCGAATCAGTTTCGATTTTATTTTAAATAGTTAGATTTAAAATATTTGAATGCATGTATGAATGATGATTGTTATCTATTGATTGTTAAAATAGACATTATACGCCGTTAGTAAGCGGATGTTATTTATTAAAAACATATACCGCGAATATTTCATAAACAGTGAAATTGGTATTATATATAATATCAATATATATATATATATTGGCATATGTATATATTGGAGTTATTGATTTCCCGCATTTATTTGTTTAGCGGATGAGACCCTATTGCGCTGTTATTAAGCGGATAATATTTTAAATCCCATATACCGCGATAATTTCGTACTGGAGCGAAATTGGTATTGTGCTAATGTTTGTGGATGCAGGAAAACAGGTTGGAGGGATCCAACTGGATTCCTCAACAGTATTTATTTGATTTCAGATATTTTGATATTTGATAGACTATCATATCGATATATGATGTCGTTGTTTGTCGTGATTGACTATTTGGTGTGTAGCATCACTAGCCCAAGTTTTGGAACTTTAAAATGATTTTTAAAGTGATTTTCGAAAATATAAAATATTTTTGGAATTGATTCATTTTAAATAAATAAACATTATAATTCTTAAAGTTATAAAAATTATGATTTTTGAGAAATATAGTTAAAAACTGATTTTTGAGAATATGATGCTAATGATTTTATAAAATAGTTTAATCGGTATTTTAGAATTTATTGTGAAAAGTTTAAAATATAGGATTTATAAAATTTAATTATTTTATAAATCAAAATGGTGAAATTATAAAGGAGATTAAATATGTTTTAAAGAATAATATAAATTGATTTATATTAAGAGATTTATAAATGGATATTTATAAATTGAAAATATTGACATTATAAAACGAGTTTTTATAAGTGTTTGAATGAAGTGAAAATGGATTGCATAAGTGAATGGAATTTATAAAATTATAAATGGTGGAGTTATAAATGAAATATATAAATAGTAAGATTTATAAATTTTGTGAAATTATTAAAGAATATATTGGGATGAATAATTGAATCTTATAAGTTATAAGATTTATAATTATGAAGTTTAAAAGAACGATTTGTAAAATAATCGTTTTATAAGTATTTAACTTATAATATGAACCTTTGGTATATAATTGGGTTATGAATTGAATATAGGTTAATAAAGGAATTTATAAACGTTGTTTCATAAATTCGTAAACGACTTATTTTGATAAGTTAATTGTTGAAACCTATTAATGGAGTTATATTCACGTTTTTGACTGTGAATAATCCTTTGAAATAAAATGAATAAAAGGGTGAAATTTGTTAACGTGGTATATTCACGTTTTTGAATAGTGAATAATATGTTAAAGAAATTGTTTTGAATGTGATGTTTTAAATTGAATTAAAACGATCTAACGATGTTTTAAATTGGGTTGAGATTCGAAACCATAGATTTCAACATTTATTGTTGAGATAGACGCTTTCGAGAAATAGAAGGAAATAGTGGACTATAACACCGTTGTTATAGTAAATGATTTCCGAAAGGAAATGTTTTGTATAGTATTGGGATTTATATATCTATTTTAATTTCAAATCCCTATACTAGTGATTTTGGGACGTCGTAACGATGTTTTACGCAACATTCGTTTTGGCCCAAATAAATATGTTTAAGAGAATGTTTTCCTTAAAGAATGAAATATATACTTAATTTCGATTTAAGTATATTGAATATTTTCTAAGTATTGAAAATAAATAATATAAAGTGAATTACTTATGACTAAATAAGTATGGAAATGTTTTCTAATATTTCATTGAATAAATTGAGAATTTATTTTTTTGAAGATAAATTGAAAATGAATAATTAAAATCATATATTCATAGATATTGTGAAATATAAATTCACTATGGAATTTATAAAAGAAAGTGGGATTGGGTTAGAAAAATAAATATTGATTTATTTTGAAGTATTGAAAATAATATATCTTGTAAAGATATTTTTGGAAAATAAATAATTTGGAAAATTATTTGGAATCTGGTGATGTGTGCATATCAATTGATAGTTCAATAACCGACTATCAATATTTCCCTTTTGAATGGACAATTGATGTGATTTGTTTGAATTTGAATGTCACACTTATTTTTGAATAAGCGCTCACTATTCGGGTTAACCGGAAAAGGACCATGGGGTCGTATAACCCATTCCGAATATGTGATACGCCGTTATGAATTGCATTGAAGATCGGTGTTGAAGACCCGGTATTTGCGAGAGCGATAGGATGACCTGTCGATTGACTCTACACCGAGTAGCTACGGTATTGAGTTCTCCATATGTTATGGTGAATCCGATCAGGATTGTGAATATCCGGATTGCAAGGACTTCTTTGTAAGTGCCTTCGGTTTTGTTCGAGCCCGGAACAGACTTGTATGGATAGTATGTCTGACATTACAAATTGAGATATAAAGCCGATTTCTTTCAAATATATTTCTGTTGGTGGCGGAGAATTTATTCTTTTAGCTTAACACCCTTCTCTGAGACGTACGAGCTCAGAGGTTATGTAGTTGAATGTTATCAGCGATATATTCCCAATTTGGTAATGTGACATGCTGAGTGTTGCTGTAAATGATCATTGTGTTGATTATTTGTGATAGGATCGTTTATTTGATCGTCTATCTTGGTGATCATTTCTATGATCATTTGTTGACTCAAAGCATGACTTTTGTATAAAGTATGTTTTTGAGGACGTGACTTCGTCGAGCCTCACACCCCGTGAATGGTCAAAACAGGAAAGATGCGGCATGGTTATGAGGGGTAGCGCCCTTTAGGATGTGTGCATTTCCTTCTGGAAAAGGGTGGTATCATGGTATGGAGCCCAGATACTTACTCATGTTGAAAACACTTTGTTATGATTGTGTGAATTGATTACGAGCGCTCGGTGAAAGGTCCCAAAGGACCGAGGGATGGCATATTCGGTCAGTTGTTACTCAGTTAGGGGTAACCCGGCCTTGTGTTGGTAGAGATCCGGTTTGGTTCTCGGAGATGTCCATCCAGAGGCATTCTCATATGGCAATGGGAAGTTCCTTGGCCTGATCATTCGTTGGAAATCCAAAGAAACAATACGAGACTTGTACGGTATTAGTTGTAGAACCTATCATTCACTTATGGTGGCGCCCCACTGTTTGGATGGTAGTAGGCATACGATAATGGTCGTATGTTGGCTAAGATTTATATTCTACTTTCGAAATGAATTTTTCCTACACTATACACTAGTAATAATATCAAATGTTCTTTTAATGCGTATCAAGCATCTTTGACTATCATAAGGAGAAATCTCCTCCGATTCTGCGTTTGCATTGTGTGTGTGTGCGGGAGGCCTTATGGTGGTCTCATTTTTAAAAGCATTGCGAATTGAATTTAAAAATATTCCTCTACTTTGATTTTAAAGATAAATAAACTGTTTTGAGTTCTCACACCAGTCACATGACTGACTCGGAGTTTATTGTTTTTTTCCTAAACTCTGGGTGCCCACCAATTTCCACACGGGCAGTCAAGAGTTAAGGTTTATCAGGATATTCTGGATATTCTGGAGTTGCTAGAGGCAAGATGGATGGCATGGCGTTTTACTAGTATATAGTATTTTTTTTCCGCTGCACTGTTTGTTGTTGTATGTTGTTGTACACTCTGATGATATGATGTGATGAAATGTGATGTAATGTAATAACTGATATAGTTCTTTGTTTAAAGATTATTCATTTATTATTATATGTTGTTCAGTTATTTTCTATTCTTTGTTGTTTCCTTTCTGTCCGTTCTATTTTCTATGTTTTTCTGTTTTCCTTTCTCTATTTTCTACCTTCTCTCTCTTTTTCTGTCTTTTTTTTTTCTTAAACCCTCAGTTTCGGTTTTCCGGCCTTCGATTTCTCGGCAGTCGATAAAGTGAGTATCGATGTTGAATTTTCGGAAGACGAAGAATCGGGTCCTGACAAATAATAAGCAACAAGCAATTGCATGCAACAATCAATCCGTAATAATAACAATAAAACATCAACAAGCAACAACAAGCATAAAAAAGCAATTTAATATTTAAAAGTGTTTATACCAACATGCCTGATATCCTTGATGAATCAACCGCACATGTCCAATCATAAACTCTAACGAGTCTATCTGACATCTAAAAGGAATAAATTCCTAGGTGGTGCAACTATAATACATGAAAAACTATTACACTTCCCGATATGACACATAAAACCTATAAAATATATAGGATCATCGAGTCTCGAAACTCTCAAATAAATCTAGTAATCAATGCCTTAACTCTCCTTTTATTCCGAACAGAACTCATTCTCCAGAAAGAAAATTATACCAATTAAATCATCATAAAATGAAGATATGCAATTTCATAGTTTGCTTGGGTTCAAACTCACCTTGACCGCATAATGTTCATAGTGATAATATACTAAGTGCAATATGACGCTCGTTTAGGAAAGTATCATCTAGTCTCTTAGAAGATTATCCGACCCCTGTAAAACTAGTCAAGAAATCCTTTCTCGATCTATCCCACGCAATAACAATTATACTACACCAAAAATTTAAAATAACTAAAGGTCATCCCAAATTCCACGACATCAGTTCTAACCCTTGGTTTGTTTGCAGGATTTCTTTGTTAAATTAGGTTCGCCCACCTGACTCCATCCAGGTGAACTCTGATCCGGTTCCTTGATTCGACTATCGAAATCTCCTTGCATGACTATGGTTGTTCTTTGAAATCTCTAAGTTATCCCAAAAATCCAACTCAAGTGCTCATCCATTAGAATCAAGTTAAAAACCCAATCCTAACCGGTGCTAATAACCTGCAAACTCTACGCTCAAACTATAGATTAAGAACTGGCATGTAAATGTACCTATCTTTAGAAAATGCCCCTTTCGGCACATGGGATTACTCTCATCACCTAAGGTTTACCGACATAAAGAAAAACAATTATAACATGAGTGACCTAGGTAAATGGCTATAAGTCATCCGCTTAATCTTTGCACATTATTAGGCATTTATCGAAACCCGATTGGATATAAATTCCGATCACACTTCATCGACCATACCCACTCAACATGAAAGTTTGTGCATCAAGTTTGAATGGTAATACTCTCGGTCGCTTCATCTCGGTTTTGCAACTAAGATTACTCATGCAAAGTTTATCTCTATGGAAGAATTTATCCACTATGAAAGGTGTCAAATTTAGCCTATCCATCAAGTAACTATCAACAGATAAAATATATGGCACAATTGTCGAAAGGAACAAAAGTAAGTTACCAAAAATAGAGCATACCTCATTACATAAGCCCCTTCCATTTCTTTGGAGCCACAGACCTACTAGGACCCGATAATTCCTATAAGGCACAAGTCATCATCACTTACAAACTCTTTAAAAATGTAGGACATTCCTTCTTCAAGTAATTAAGCCAATCGTATTAAAGCACCTACTCTTGGCTTTAGTCAAATGACATTTCATAGAGAAATGTCCCTATATGCCATGATGGTCATATTAGGTCAGCTTCTTCTTCGCATAAGCTCAAACTTCGTTGTACCAACGCCTTTATGCCTTAGTTAGAGTTTCCATTGTTTTCCACTTTCATTACCTTAACATTATCTCATAGGTGTTCTCAAGAAGAAGAACCAACCCAACAAGATATTCAAAAGTGGACCCTTATAGGGATAAGGCTAAGCAATGGAACCCCAACTAAAGCTTAAGACCCAAGGCAAATTTCTTTTCCCACCACAATAGAGTAAAACAACTCATACCCTAAAAAAAAGGTTGAGTATGTCAACATTCCCTCTCTAACAAGCTGCCTAATCAAGATAGATGGAATACTAAAGCTACATGCTCTTCTCGATCTCAAAAATGAACTGAGAAACAAAGCAACACCTGAATAAATTTGAACCATAGGTTTACTTATCGGACACACAAACACTATATCCTACCCATCCAGAGCTCTCTTCTCCAAATGCCGAGAAATAATCTTTCTTACGAGAACATTCCATAGAGTTATATCGATGGAAGCCTTCTTATGCTTCTTTCCAAGAACATTCCTCTGCAACAGTCTTAGGACCCAGCTCTAGCTACCCTTTAAGGCTAAGGAAATTCTAGCACTTCTTCAAGAGCATAAACCCAGTGGAGATAGAAATACTTATGCCTGAAGGGCCACGCCGCTTTTGATGCTAACCGTAATCAGCTAGAAATAACCATGGGTGATCGAACATCTTTTGTGGTAGTAAATAGTTTCTAAACTAATCAGGCATCTCAAACTGTCTGTCCGTAGTCTCCTATGCATTTTGTCTGATCATACCGATAGTTTGATGAAGATGCCTTAGCAAATAGTGATAAAAACAAATCAAGTCCATAAGAAAAGCTGTGTATACAATATAATATAGTAGAAAAATACAAGAACGCTCTCTCTACATACCTCCTTCTACCATATTAATTAACTCAAACTGGTCTACTTGGTCCGAGTGTTGAGCCTAAGCTTTGATACCAACTATAACAACCTACCTTTTTTGTAGAGCCTAAAAAGTCATTGTCTCATAACAATGACCAACTTCGAATACCACAAAAGATAGACCACCGTGGTAAAGTTAAAACAAAACTCTAAACTAAGACATCGATAGGATCTTACAATAGAATGACAATATATAATACACTGAATATACATGGACATAATAGAATAACAATACATAAAAGACTACACTAGCAAAAGCAACTGATAATAAGTATCGGTACATAAAGTCAAAACACATCAATTTCAAAAAGTATGGAGTTCTGGATAAATATCTAATACAGCGGTCTCATATACGAATAATGGGTCTATTGTGTACTACTAAAATATCAATAACACATATCCTAAAAATCCATGCCGCACCTTTAAAATGCTTTAGCTACGCATCCTTCTAGCATATGCCCAAAGCACTTGACTCTTCAACTACTCAATCGAGTACCCGAGAGTTATTACGACATAAGAAAACAAAGATAAAATGTGGTCAGACTTAAAGCCTAGTGTGAGGGGGACTATTTCGAAATTATATATATATATATATATATATATATATATATATATATGAAAACTATATACAAATAAGTAAGAACTACAAAGGTATAGCCGGTCATCTCAATCGTGGCTCAAGGGTGATCTAGACTGTCCATAAACAAGTAAAATAAACCTAGCTATCCAAAAGATAGGAAATCATACCATACGATGCTCTTCTTCTATAATAAATGAGTAAAAACAACTAGTATAATGTGAATAAAACGTAACAATCATAATATGATATAGGAAACCCAACATCAAAAAGTAGGGTAATCGTATTATAAGCCTATCATGAAATACAAAGTGATGGTAAGTGCAGCTACAACAACAACACACACAACATAACAAATGAAATATAACTAAGGAATACAAATAATTTCTCATCATTAAGATTGGAGTCAACAATAGACACTTATCATGATACAATGATACAAGATAAACATGGCTAGTATACTAGCGTACTCATACATTTGTCATAATCCAATAATAAATAAAGCCAATACACTAACGTACCTATACATCTATCTTGATCTAATAATAAAAAGAGGCAGCAAACTAACGTATCCAGAAATCTCAGTCATATAATAAGCAGAGTCAGCATATTAACGTACCCAAACATCTACCATGATCCAATAGTAAATGAAATCAGCACAATAACACATCCCGACATCTATCAAGATCGAAAAATAAATAGAGTCGGCACACTAACGTTTCTAGACATTTATCTCAAATGTATAATAAATAGAGTCCTCATACTAACGTTTGTACACATCTATCTCAATCGTATAATAAATAGAGTCAGCACACTAACGTACCTGAACATATATCTCGATCTTATAATAAGTAGAGTTAGCACACTAACATACCTAGACATCTACCATGATCCCATAATAAATAGATCCAGCACACTAACGTACCCAGACATCTACCGGAATCTAAAAATAGGTATAGCCACTAATATAAGGCCACTATCGTGCATGGTCACTAATATAAGTTCAATATTAAACAAGTCACTAATATAAGACCAACACAATTTATTTAACTATACATCCAGGATCAACCCTTGAAAGTATGAATTTACTCCATTTGAACGTACATGCTTGTGGGATGTGATCGTGCGACCAATCGCCATGCCGACTTTGTGCCTAATCGTTATTGATTCCAAAGGAATCACTTAAAATTCATACCGAACCATGAGCATCACCTTGTGCCTTTCCTCTTTGAGTAGCCTGGAGCCTTCTTGAGGTCATGTGAAAAAAATCATGAAGAACTATTCTTGAAAGGGAAAGAGAATCTCCTAAGTTTTGTTGCTGCCAAGTATTCTGTCGACTGTGGAAAATTTCAGTCGTCTGATCTCAGTCGATTGAGTATTATCCCCTAGTCTTTTGTTTTGGGACTCTCCCTGTAATATTCCAAAAAATTTATCAATTTAAACATTATTAATTAATGTGAATTTTGGAATTAATTGTGGAATTAATTTGAGTTATTCAAAGTAAACAAAATAATATTTATTTATATATATATAAGATCGTAAAATTGCATTTGAATTTAAGAATTCAAAAATATAAATATTTTAAAACTATTTGATTTTAAATTATATGAGTATATATATGTAAATGAATTATAATTCAAATTTGAATTTGGATTTGAATTTAAAATTAAAATAAATGTCTTAGAAAAATAATTTGCATTCGAAATCATAAACATGTAATTTATTTAATGAGAAATTAGTTTGAACACATTTCTTCTTTAAATTTCTATATACAAATAAATTAGGAAATGCAATTAAGAATTAATATAAAGTGTAGAAAGATAAGTGTTAATTTATAAAAAAAAAAGTAAAACAAGTGTTGAATTCTTAACTTACAAATGAACAAGTGTTAACAATGAAGTATTAAAATAGACAAGTGTTATTTTGTTGTTTTAGTTTTTGAGAAAATTTATAAAGAAAAAACTTTATAACATCTCAAACCCCCTCTTTCTCATTTCTTTTAATTTCTTCAAAGCTTTAGAGAAAAAAGTCTGTAAACTTTCTAAGGCCAGTAAACAAAATTTTCAAAGAAAAACTAATCAGAGAAAAATACAAACCAAAGCAAGAATTTCAAAACATCTTTGTCAAAATTAAAAAGAAAGACCTGAGGACCTTCTCAACACATCAAAACAACTTCAACTCAGTATAATCATCTCAAATAAAAAGATCAAAGCAAGATCAAAGAAGAAGAAAAAACTCAGCAATCAACTCAATTTCTAGCCTTCAAGTTTTAAACCCAGTTAGGTTCTCTGTTCTCTGCTCTCAAATTCAAGTTGAGTAAACTCTATGAAACTTTGGGTTGTGATATGTTGTATGAACTCTTGCTTAAGTAAGATTGAAAACTATTGCATGCATCTCAATTTGTACATATATTATTAAATATTGTGTGCATGTCTGTGCACATAAGAAAAAAAGCAAAGCCTCTATTACAGGTTCCAAAACCTGCTTTTTTAAATTCAAAAGCTTATCTTAAATCATTTTTAAGCTTTGAAATTTAAACAGAACTTGTTTGTATGATCACGCTTTAAGATTTAAAAATAAATTTAAGTAAGTTTAAATTAAGTTTTCTCTCGAAATTTTAAAAATACAGGCAAACCCAAATCTTGTCGAAAATTTAATGATCAAAATTCTTTATTTCAAGTATATGATTCGTAACATTTTTGAAATCAATGACTTTTAGAAGCAAAATCAAAATTTTAATATCGTATCCTTTGTGAAATACGAGGATGAGCGACATTGTCCTTTTTACCAAATTCTGGTGATCGATGGAGCTTGGGTTCTCGAGATCGAGGTCATGGCTTGCTGGGAGGTAGGAGTCGTTAGAAAAATGTTCGATAATTTTTTATTTCGTTGGGGCATTGGCACGACAAGGATCTAGGGTTTTAACCCACATTTTGGTCGAAGCAGAGGATTTGATCGCCGCGATTTTGTCAGACCACAGGAGTTGATCTCTCCGGTGAGGATAGTGGCATGAGTTCGGGACGAAGCTTCAGTTGAATTTTCGTGGCCTATGGTGGCCTGAGGTGGCAAGGCGAAGAGTTTTTCGGTGATCGATGTTGCTCCAGTTCGGGTTCAACATCGAAGTTTCGAATTCGTCAAAGATATGGAATTCTAGGTGCTCGTGTGACCTATATGAACTGTTGCCAAGTGTGGAAGGTGGCGACGTCGATCGAAGTTCGTAAGTGCCACTGTGCATGTGCACGACACCAGGACTTGTGTCAGTAGCTTGTTTGTGGAAGGAGGAGTGGAGACTCGAAGTCTTTCTCGGGATTTAGGGATGTTGGCTCGAAGATGAGATCATGTATCTAACCTATATATCGGGTCACTTTAAAACTTAAACAAAATTTTAAAAATTGAAGCTCTCGGGTTGATTTTGGAAAAAATCGAAGCAAGCAAGAAATATTCTGGGGTATCATTCGAAGTAGCTCTTGGGTAATAGCATTTTCAGTTTTAAATTTTAACAATCTAAGTCAAATTGTTTTCTAAATTTATTCTTTTCAAATGGATAATTATTGTTAATTTGAAATTCGTAATTGAGGGTTTTAAAATAAAATATTTAAAATTATTTAAGTTAAGGATTTTTTAAACTTATATTTTCATAAGTTTATTTTAAATAAAACTTAACAAAGTAATTAAGGAGATAATTAAATGTTTTACCTTATTAAGTTAACTTAAAAGTAAATTAATTTATATTGTTAATGATGATTAAACAATTAATGATTGGTAATTACTTAATAATTAAAGAATAATTAATTAAAGGGTAATTAATTATTAATTAAAATGAATTTATAGTCAAAGATTAATTAATTAAGAAATAATTAATTAATTAAGGCAATTAAGATCTAATTAATTAATAATTAAGGATTTAATTAACTAATAATTAATATTTAACTAATTAATAATTAAGGATTATTTAATTTAAAATTAAGGATAATTCATCATTAATTAAAGTTAATTAATGAAAAATAATTATGTGATTAATTGATGATAATCACATTGTTAATTCATCTCATTATTAGATGATTATTATTATTGAAGTGCCTTGAGCTGATGACACCCCTGTTTGTGATTGTGATACTTTGTGATGTGAATTGCTTTGTGCTGAACTGTGATATTTGTGATTTGTATCTGTATGAATGTGAAAAACCCCTTAGCCCATAAAATGGCAATTGAATTTCGATGCTACAGGGAGTCAAATTTCAGTTGGGTATCTGAAACCCACATCGAATATTAATGATGAATCTTTGTGATTGATATATCCACATGTTTTTGAATTGAGCACTCACTATTCAGTTTAGCCGAAAGAGGACCTTTGTGTCATATAACCTATTCTGAATAGTGATACGACGAAATGGAAAGCATTTGAAGATGGTAGTGAAGACCGGGCGTCTTCGAGAACGATAGGATTACCTGTCGAATGTCTTTGCACCGAGTTGCTTTGGTATAGAGATCTCTATATGTGATGGGGAGTCCGATCGAGATTGTGGATGCCCGAATTACAAGGTCTTCTTTTGAAGTGCCTTCGGTTCTGTTCGAACCCGAAATAGACTTGTATGGTTGTATGTCTAACATTACATTTTGAGATAAAAAGCTAATTTCTTTCAAATACATTTCTATTGGCGGCGGAGAATTTATTCTCTTCGCTTAACACAGTTCTTTGAGACGTACGAGCTCAGAGGTTATGAGTCGATGGTTATTAGTGATATACTCCCAATTTGGTAGTGTGACATGCTGAGTGCTGCTGATCATTTGTTGATCGAAGCATGGCTTTTGTGAAAAGCGTAGCTTTATGGACGAGGCTTCGTCGAACCTCACAACCTGGTAATGGTCGAAACAGGAATGTTGCGGCTAGGTTTTTAAGGGTCACACCCTTAGGGTATGACCATTTTATTCTGGATAAGAGGTGGTATCATGGTATGGAGCCCAGATATTTATCTGTGTGGTTGTTGCTATTAGTTGGTGAATCCCGGGATAAAGGTCGGTAACGACCGGGGATGGTTTACTTGTAGATATTACCTAGTTAGAGAGGTAACCCGACCTTGTGTTGGTGGGGAACCAGTTTGGTTCTTGGTGGCATCCCTCTAGGGGCATCCCATTTTGTAAGGAAGTTCCTTAGCCTAACCATTTGTTGGAAATCCAATCACCAATACGAACCTAGTACGGTTTTAGTTGTATAATCTGCCATTTACTTATGGTGGTCACCACTGTTTAGATGGTAGCTATAGTAGGCATACAATAATGGTTGTATGCTGGTTAAGATTAATATTATACTCTCAAAATGATTTTCTACACTATGCACTAGTAATGATATCAAATAATTTTCTTGTATCAATCATATTTGACTATCTTAAAAAGAAATCTCCTCCAATTCCGTTATTGCATTGTGCGTGTGGTGAGAGGTCTAATGATAGTTTCATTTTCCAAAAGCATATTGGATGCCTTTTATAAATTGATTTTGTGCAAACAACTATTATTGTTTACTCATACTAGTCACATGACTGACCCGGAGTTTATTGTTTCCTTCCTAAACTCTGGGTGCCCATAATTTCCACATGGGCAGCCTAGAAGCAGGTTATCCGTGTTTTGGAGCTAGCTTGGAACCTTTTGTAGTCTTTGGAAGCTATCAAATTTTTTGGAAGCTTTTGGCCTTGGAACCTTTTGTAATGTTGGAGTTTTTGGAAGACCTTACCAAAGTCAAAGTTATGTTAGGAATATTTGAAGACATTGTTATTGTTCCACTGTGGTGTTTTCATCTTGTTATTATATCATGTGTATATCACTATGATGATGGGATTAAATTGTTGTAATCGAATATTACGATGATGTTGTATCTGTGTTGTGATCAATGATACTCATTTTGTTTCTGCGATTTATATTCATCTAACGTTGTTATAAGCTGCATCTGAACTGGAGTTCAACGTTTGAATCCTCGGCAGTCGAATACAAGTGAGGTATTTGATGTCGATTTCCAATCATTGGATTTCGGGTCATGACATTCCCCCTCAACCACCACTTTTGTTGATGTTCAGTCGATAGAAGCATTCCTTTAGTCGATGAAACCCTGTTCTTTCCAGGTAGTGAACCTGAGAGAGGGAGAAATCTCCCTCTAGTTGTTGATTCATGTGCCATTTCTTCTTATGATTTACTCGATGAGTAACCTTGCTTCCAAAACCTGACTCTAACCTATTGGACTTCCACCAGGGTTCATTTATTGACATTTCGGAAGTGAATTCCATAAGTATTCAAAAACTAGTTTTAACTGCAAAATCCATTATTTGCACGAGTAGAGTGCAACGAGTGATTATAACAGCCTGGCTTCCTCTAACATGCCAAAACAATATACTTGGCCTCCTTGCCTTGTAGGCAACTTATTCGTGCGCCGATAAACGCTTTCGTGCTGATGAATGCATTCATGCACACTTATGTACACACATTCACACAAGCCCACAAACACTACTCAAGTCGTATTTTAGACTTCAGTGAGACGATCACCCAGCCCGGTATACTCTTACGCAAAATAACGCATGTTATAGTCGCTATGACTATGTGAAATTCCCACAATGATATTGTAATCAATTATGATTCTATATAATGAAATATTTGCAGACGTATATAAATAACCAAACATACAACAATTCTTACTACCCTTCACATAATGTTTTGATTGTCATATATGTTTAGATACACACACACACACACACACACACACACACATATATATATACCTTCCCATACTCATATACATTCACATATATTTAAGTGATCAATTCATTTATTACTTAATCAATTCTTACATTAATTTACTAAACCTTTTCGATAAAATTATAATATGTTTTCTTACTGTTTTGTAAAATCTTACATCTATTTTATAAAATATATTATTAGCTTACATATCAATTTTAAGCCTTTAAATACTTAATTACCTAACTTGAAATTAAGTATACTTCATATTACTATTTTATTAAATCTCAATTTCCAATTTATAAATCTATACTTCATTTATAAAATCATACAACCATTTTATAAATACCAACTAAACTTCATTTGCTATTTTATAAAATATCATACCATTTTATAAAATACCTTCCTTTTCTTATAAAAATCATTTTCTACTCAAACAGTATTTTTAAATACCAATTTACTCACTAACCCTTTAATCACTTTAATAATAAGTGTACAGTTTAAAACTAGCTAAATTAGCTTACTAACTCTTTTCAAAACCATTTCAATTCGTTTAATTATTAGTAACTAATAACATGCAATCAATTATCATATATAATTAGTCTATAATATATCAATATATCATTTAATATCATTCAATTGACCTAAAATAAAATTCTTAGATTACCAACTTTTCAAAAATAGTCATTAACGGCTTAAACATTTAACGAGTTAGTATAATCATGTTTATACCACAAATATAATCCCAAATTAACTCAAGCAATCTCCAAATCACTTCATATTATCCTGTAATCATCAATAATCAAATATATGAAGTATATCATATAAACTAGAAAGGAAAATCATCCCACCCACTTTATTTAAACCCAAGTCAAGCTCTGAAAACCAAAATCTAGCTTTCTTTAATTTCTTAAATGAACACCAAGTATCCTATCCATGCCAATTCCTTCGTAGGTTTTGTAGAGAATTGAAAATGAGGAATTATGTTGATTTTTATTTGAATTTAGGAACTTTTCTTAAACTGTTTAGGGTATGGGGATTAGAAGAGGATTAAGGGGTGATTAGGAGGCCATTAGAGGAGGAGGAGAAGAAATTAACCAAGAGTCATAAATGAATGAAGAGCTTAGCATAATATAAGCTAAATTAGATGTAAGCTAGTGGGCATAGCCCAATTCTCTTCATCCGACACTATTCATCCTTGAAATTAAAAGATTTCAAACATAATCAAGGTTATACTCATTTTACTCACATAAAAAAATGAACACAACCACGGGTTTATCAAGTCATAATTGCTAAATTTTTAATTAATCATTTAATTTTTCGATCGTTAAAATTACAGGTGTTACAATAGGGGATCTCATGCACTTCCAAAATGGATATAATTTTCTACATTTAAGGCATATTTTTACTAGTTTTATGCTCATTTCATAGCCACAAATCTTTCCTGTAACCAAAAAACTCAAGTAGCAAAATAAGAAGCAATAGTGGATGTAGATCTTTTCTAGATCGAAGGACTTTACATTTTATGTCATTTAACTTATTTTCACTTCATTTTACTCCTCATTTTACATTTCTAACAATGTATGGTGAGCAAATTTCATTAAAGACCATCGTTACTTGCTACTTTGGGGTTGGCTAGGAATTTGTTAACATTTCATCGTTAGAAGGAAGGTCTTCGCCTTAATTATTTCAACTTTCATCACTTTATTCTTTTTGAACAACCTCTGCACCTCTAAAAAGAATTCATCATGCAACATAGTAATGGTAATACTGAGGTTGACAACTTAATCAACTACAATATTAATGGAGGCACTAGGTTAAGTGCTATCAGACCTATCATAGGCATAAGCAATGACATTTGTCAAGGTTTGGTCAATGGGATCATGAACATTAGGAAAATGGCCCTTGATTTAAGTGATCTCCGTGCTTTGATGGAAGCTATGTGATCACCAACTATGATCAAAGAGTCCTAGCTATCATAGGGTAGAATATCACTCCAACTTTGACTCTAAGCACTTTCGGTGTCATGCATGATACTAAAGAGAGAGTTATTATGGAAATGCCTATCAGTGTCATTCTTGCTTGAGAGAGGGACTTGCATTCGCTTGGATGCTTCTAGGTCGAGCCAATCCTACTATGTAGGATCATGCTACTCAACGTTCCCTATCTCCTCAAAAATAGTTTTCTTATGAACAACTTAAGGCAGTAAGTATGGAACACAATTTTCATTTCGACCACTTAAGAGGTGATGAGTCTAGGAAATTATTAGTTCATTTCTGATCTCAATAGGAAATCCTATGATCTTGCTCTTGCGGTCGGTAGTATCACATCTTTAGGCATCCTTCTCTAAATAGATAAAGAAGATCATCTACCATTATACGGTGGCATCATTCGTCATCTCCATGTTAATGTCAAAATCTCGTTCCCTCAAAAGAAATAGAAGGACTCACTCCTAAACATGAGCTGCACATCACAATTGGAATGGATGTTGTCCTTATAGTAGAGATGAAATTAGTTAAATAATAGAGGTCAAAACCCGAACCTAAAACCAAGGCGGTGAGGGTTTCTCTAACGACGGGAAATAAGAACCCTTCTAAAAGGAGATACTAGGCACTTACATTCATCTAAGATATGATTGCTTCCTATTTAAGAGAATAATGGGAGAGCTGACCCCTCCGATGATAACGTGACCTTCAAATCAATAACCAATGCTGACCAACTTTCCTACCATGCCAAATGCCTCCTATTCCCATCCATGCTGACCTAACAGGCCAATCGCTAGTTCCTACCTCTATAAAAAGATAGCATTCGGTATTAGGGTTAATCATGCACTGACTTTAAGAATTTCTTTTTTACTTCCCAAACATGTACAATGATGGCCACCAAGCTCCGCAACAACATGCAAGGCACAATCGAGTCTCTTTATTCATATGCAATCGATTTAAAAAGGAGTCAACCCCTACTTGAGGGCAGCCAAGAATATTTTAGTAGTAATCCTCTTCTCCAGGCAGACAAGAATATTGCAGTAGTAATCCTCTACCTTTCGACCTCATCAAAAGGCTTAAACTTTATTTTAAACATTTGACCTGGTCGAAATAAAATAAGTCGAAAGCTTCATTTTGAAAGCAAAGCAGACGTTAGTTTTGGTTCATAAAACAAACATACTCCAACCTATTCGACAACTAAGGCTTCAACCAAGTACTTTCAGGCATGTCCAATTTGTTACATACCGGATTTCTTGATACCATACACATTGGTTTTTGACCTTGTCGAAAGGTCTGGGTCGGAAGGTTTGCTGCCGAAAATGGCTGAAACATGCTAAAAGCATGATTTTCTTGTTTCAAACTTAAAAGAGATAACTTTTCAACTAACCATCCTTTGCTTATCAAATTCTCATTGGTTAATAAATTTTTCTCAAAAAAGTGCTGCCAATAATTTCAGAAATAAACAAAGATTTTATTTTATAAAAATGTCCCTTGTCCTTAATTAAATATATAAAATATTGAAGTCCCATACCTTAAATAATTTTATATATTCTTCAAAACACTTTGGAAAAATTTGGGAAAATTTAGAAAATCTATTTTAATATGTTTCAACATATAAAAATTTCACACCCAAATAATTATTATTTTAACCGTAAATAATTTATACCCTAATAAATCATTATCTTCACTAGAAAATTAATATAAAATCCACATTAATTAATAAAATTATGAAAATTGAAATCCATCTCCAAAATATCGTTTCTGACCTATATTTAAATTTTCATGGCATTTGGATGTCATCTAATAAGGTTTTTCATGTCAAACATATCATAAAAACTAACATGAACATATATAATTCATCAACACGCATATATACAACTTTAATAATAAAAAACATGGCATAAACTTGCAAAAACATTTTGAGCCTATCTTAAAACCGAAAACCATAAGAAAATGGGATGCAATAATTGTTCACCTTTGCTTTAAGATTAAAAGGTGTGAGATCTGATGTTGAATTAGTCGATTAACTTCCTTCTCTTGAATCCTAGCTTTATCTTCTCTTGAGAGAGAAAACAGTGGCCGAACTCAGATGTTTTTAGTTTGATGGAATGAATAAACATGTGTTTCATTTCCTAAGGGTTTAGGGTATAAGTCCCTCCTATTTTCCATATTTCTCTTACTCATTTCCTAACACATTAGTACATGTTATTTCAGTTGATTTATAATTAACATGGCACAGCTACATTTATCTGAATCAAATCTCAACCTATTAATCTTCACGTTATTTTATTTAATTTAATTAATTAAATATCCTAAATAATGTTATGGAAAGATGGGATTTTATAAAAGTCATGAAAAATCTTTAGAGTATCACATAACATGTAAAATTATAAAGTCAGGAACAATCCCCAAAGTATCACATAACATCAAATATCCCAAAACTATACATGAAGATGTCATCACCGATATAGAATTACACAAAATAATAAATCAACGAACCAATATCTCTTGGGTGAATTATCGATATCCATAAATCATAATCAAAACCCAAAAATCAGTAATAAGTGAGACATCACCAAGTATAGACATGCTAACATGTGGCATTTTCGAATATATCTCTCATTCTCAAATAAAAACAACAACATTAACATAAAATAAAAACCGCCTACCAGTAAAATCATATACAATAAAAGATACAAGAGTCCACCATATTCTGGACACCTATCCAAATATAATCTCATCTCCTCATGTAGAAATAAACTTTGATGGGAAATCATATCATGCCATTTGGGTTACGCCACCCAATAATCTCATAAATCTTGGGTTACACCACCCAGTCAAACCATAACATGGCTACCCTCCATTTTCAAGAGCACCTGGGTTATACACCCGGGTCCGCTCTAATACTTAGTTGAGGTGTATAAATATAATAATATATACTTATCTACCTTTTAGGGTAGAACCAAAAGGGAGACTAACAACTACCCCGCCTACTCCAGGAGCCCAAGGCTACACCGCTTGAATTTGCTCCTATAGTCTCCAATTACCAACCTAGTATCATGACTACATCCACCGCATGTCATAAACATGCTCATAAACAATGCTATGAGTTGGTTATGACTTAGATCATGCCCTTAAGGTAATAGACCGCTCGCCTTCGTGACTAAAAGAGGCTAAGGCTACACCACCCTTCACTCAAATCCCATGCTGGACACCTAATACCACAACAGGTGTCATAAATATAGGGCACGACCACATGATTAGGTCGCTAGGGTGGACATTGGCCATTAAAGTCCAACTAACTCCTAGTCATATCAGCACTTCATGATATATAACCTACATATGGGTACCACCCCATAACTCAGTCATCTACATCACTCAACCTCGAGCATGTATATGTACTTGCTCTACATCGAGGACATATACTTGCTCAACACCAAGCATATAATCTTGCTCTACATTGAGCCTCATGTAAGTATAATCCAAGTTTCCATCACTTGAGTGTCATCTACTTAGAATGAATAACTAAATAAGTATCTTATAAGCATCCCGTACCATTGCATGATTCTCAATCGTTTACTCACTGCTCGTAAACTACACTCAATCTCCACAGTATTCTATTTACTAGTCCAAAGAATAACCAAAGAAATATAACCGAATGCCCCATCCTACATGGTATTATAACTTTATTCATTTTTATTTCTCGCTACAAGGAATAAAATCATCACAAAATCGTATAGAAGTGTCATCCTCTTATCATATTAAAAAAATAATTAAATCAACATCAATGGTGGATCATTTATATGATTCGATTCAATGTATATAAAAGGAAGTAAAATCAGAAAAGCAACATAAAATATATTAAACTATATATACAACATATACATGCATACATACACACACACACATTCATATATATAAATATATATATATATATGTCATTATTCAAACCACAACATATAATCTTATACAACAAAGTGATTACATAGAAATGGATAATAAATATATATTCTAGAACTAACAAGATAATTACTTAAATCAAATATAATATAATCTATACAATAAACAATTAATTTCTTAATCTTTTATAAAATTAAGCAGCAATTTAATACTCACCAATAACATTAGAAAACCCATTTCTTTCTTTTGAAATCCAAAAGTAGTTTATAAAAGTAAATATTATGCATACCACTTATTTCATAATTTTCTCTATCAATTACTACTTTTAAATAATACTATAAAACATCCAAACAATTTTATACATTCGTAATCAATCAAATGCCTTTTCAAAACTTTAATTATATATAAAAAATCCATACATTGAAAACCCAAAATCTCCATATGTTGTATGTACCTCATTAGATGAACTGTTGGATCTATCTTTCCATCTTGCATTTCCAATATCAGAAGCTTGAAATCGAGATGATTCCTTGCATATTGGATGTTAGGAGTATATGAATTCATGTTTACATCCTCCAAACTCAGGTATGGGGGTCCGCCTCTCACTATCACTCTGATCAACTCAACTATTCGGTTGTTGTCATCTAATGGAAGCCTTTGATCAATAGCTGCATTTTGCCTTTCGTTTTTACGGAGAAGTTCCGACACATACTTCTCTAGCTAAACATCTACATTCTTATTTGCACTTCTAGCTTTATTTTGACCATTGTTCTTAAGGGAGACTTCGACACATACTCCTCTATTTATTATGCACTTACGTTTTGATTTACATTTGGCTTTAGCATCCTTCGCTCCCAGCATTCCTGCTCACCCTAGGTTCAAACCAACATTGCCCTTGAGTAATTCATCTTGGTACCAATCTAATTCAGGTTGGTACTAACCTGTTCCGATTGTAGGGCATTACTCCAGTTTGCTCTACTGCAACTCAAAATGCAATACATTGTTTCTTCCCTTTGGTTCTTAATTTAACCCGCTCCTGTTGTTCTTTTTGATCCATCCTTTTAAAGAATTCATCTAACATCTCCTGTTGTCATGCCATTATTCCATCTTGCTTCTCTTTCATCATTCTCTCCATCTCCTCTCTAGTCACTTAGATGGATTCATTAGAATATGAGGACACCTCCTGGCTACCCATATGCTCTGGTTGGCTCCCTCCAACCATACATCTGGTGTTACATCTCTTTATCTTATCCAAACTTCAGACCAAGCTTTTAGTCGTCAAATCTATCTGTTCTCAGTAAAAGCACTAAAAATGTTTGCATTAATGAAGGCACAAACGCCTCAATAGCAAGTGATCTAGATATAATAGGTAATAAATAAAGGAAAAGAAGAACAAATACCACTTTTTATAGTGGCTTGGCAAATACTTCGACCTACGTCCACTTTAATCTTTGTTATAATTGATTCTCTCCAGAATACAATGTTTATAACTCAAAACTAACCATAAACTAGTAGATTTGAAATTTGGGAGTGTTTGGAGTGTTTGGAGAAGAAGAGTATAGAAGAAAAATCAAGTGCCAATAAGGTCCTTCTGCAGTTTCTACAGGGTCCATATTCATAGGAAAATTGTCTAGTAGAACCAAAAGACCTCGAAATATCAAGTCCAGATCTAGACCTGAGTGTGTAGAAGGGAGTAACCGAGCCTAGTTATCAATGAAATCCACTAGGTACCAAGTGGTTTTGATCAATACCGACTGGTTTTTCTAAGGGAGACCTCCCTTCTTTCTTTTCATTGACCTTCTATCTTCAATCCATTATATTCCAAACAACTTTTCCTTAAGACTGGGTTGTTTCTGAGAGGTTCTGATACCGCTTGTACTTGTCTCATTTTCTTCAAAAATCCTTAGAGATGTTCTTCTATTCCTTGAGAATAGTAATCCATCATAATCACTGTGGCCAATGCTCCATGTACAAGAGTTTTGGGGAACCCATATGGAGAAAAAAGTGGTCGGTATCGAGTGGTCCTCCTTTCTCCAATTCCTTTGAAATTTCTTGTGTTTGTTCTCATCACCATTCTAAGCATGCTAATTCATGACCTATTCTTTCTTCGTTGAGAAGTATAATTTATCCATTCAGTCTGTTCTTAGACAGTGGAAATTTTGGCCGTAACACGCAAGGAGTTCCTTGATCTAAAAAAATAGAGATAGCTTTGGCAGAGTACATCCAGTGCTTTAATGCTTCGTTGAAGTATGGAAGGAAGCATATCAAAACTCCGCTAAAGAAGAATGAGAAGTTTATAGAAGTTTTAAGGAAGGGGCTGAATCATAAGGTAATGACTCATATATTGGCTCCATTTAATATAGTAGTGGAAATGGAAAGGAGGTATGACTGCTTGTTTCAAGAAGAGAAGAAAGCAGATGTTAGATACAAGGGAGGGTAGAAGAATAGACTCGATCCTTATTAGAAGGACCAAAAGAATTAGAAGGGAGGAAAGACTTTTGGAGGAAGGACAGAAAACCCAAATATAGCCAATGTTACTTGTTTTAATTTTGGCTAAAACGAGCACTATACTAAGTGTACCCAATCATAGTAATGTAATGGCTAAGTGCTTTATCAATAATAGGTCAGGCTATAACAAAAGGGATTTCCCTAAAGCTAAGTAGGCAATGGTTTATGCTTTAGAAGGACCTTCGTTTAGATGACTATTGAGGAGAAAGGAAAGGGTGTGCTTGGAGGTATAATTTCAATTTCCAGTATAGAGTTCTATTTGATACTAGTGGTAGTCACTCTTTCATTTTGAGAGATTTGGTTGATAGGTTAGAACTAGACACCACTCGTTTGATTTGGTCCTTGCATGTGGTCAATCCGATCGGTGGGTATGCCACCATCGGGTCAAGGTACATAGGCCTAGAGTTTGACTTAAGTGGACATCTTTTTTTATGATCCTTCTGTGTTTGATCTCATAGAGTATGAGGTGATTTTGGGTATGGACTCGTTGGTGCATATAGATGCTAGGATTTGTTGTGCCAATAGCATTATCGTCCTGTGAAATCCAAAGGAAGGAGAAAGAATTATTATAGTGTTGGACATAATAAATGAGAAGAAAAACTTAATGCTATGTGTTATGGAAGGTCAAGAAGATGAGATTGGTAAGGTGTGTAGGGTCTAAGAAATTGTAGACATTTTCTAACCTATAATGGGATAACCACCAAGAAGGACATTCGAATTCCAAATAGATTTGTTGCCGAGGGCGCAGGCTGTTAGTAGATATCTAGTAGAATGCCACCCAAGGGGATCGAGAAATTGAAGAAGTAGCTAGTGGAACGTAAGGAAAAAAGTTTTATTAGGCCGAGTAGTTCACTATAGAGAGCATCTGTGGTATTTGTAAAGAAGTTTGATGGATCTTTGTTGATGTGCATTGATTTTCTAAAGCTGAATGAGCTAACGGGTAAGAATCGTTATCCATATCCCAGGATAGACGACTAGTTTGATCAATTAGTGGAGCTCCGGTATTCTCCTAGCTATACTTAGTAATGGGTTTTCATCAACTAAGAGTAGTAGAAGATATTATTCCATTGATTACATTTTGAACGATGTACGGTTCGTGTAAATAGTTAGCAATGTCATTTGGACTGAACAATGCTTCTATGTTCTTCATTGATCTTATAAAATAAATCTTTCATGATCAGTTGGATAGGTTTGTGTTGGTCTTCATTAATGATACTCTAGTATAGTCTAAGGATGAAAGAGGCCATGAAGTCTATTTGAGATTGGTATCGGAGATGCAAAGACAACACAAGTTGAAGGTGATGTTTTCAAAGCGCCATTTTGGAAATGGGAGGTGAAGTTTCTTGGGCATGTTCTCTAAGCGAATGGATTAGTAGTAGCTCGATCGAAGGTAGAAACTATTAATGGCTGCAGGAGGCCAGTAACGATCATGGAGGAGAGAAGTTTCTTCGGATTGGCTGGCTATCACAGGTTTGTTGGAGATTTCTCACATATAGCAGCACCCTTGACTAAGTTGACCAGAAAGAATGAGAAGTTTACATGGACTGATAAATGCGAAGGATCATTTCATAAGTTGAAGAAGTTATCAATAAATGCTCCTGTAATGATTGTTCCTAATAGGAACCAGGATCTAGTTGTGTATACCAATGCTTGTGGAACATGTCTGGGGGCGGTGCTAATTCAAAGAGCGTGAGTAATAACTTATGGATCAAGATAATTGAGATCACATGAATTCAGATATCCGACTCATAATTGGAGTTGGTCGCGGTAGTGATCGCTTTGAAAATTTTATGACATTACTTATTGGGCGAACAATTCGAGTTGTTTAAAACACAAGTCCCTCAAGTATTTATTCTTCTAGAAGGAGTTGAATATGAGACAATAGAGATTATTGGAACTCTTATGGTGTATGATTTTGGGATAGAATATATGCTAGGAAAAGGGAACAAGGTGGTTGATGCTTTAAGCAGGAAGTATAAAAATGGAGTGTTAGCCATGATTGAAGAATGGAACATGTCAGAGACGTTAGCCTCTTGCGGATTGCATCATAGGAAGAATACTAGGTCAAGTAGAGATCCAAGTATGCTAGCGAGTTTGGAAGTACGTTCGGCAATTATAGATTGAATTGCTGCAAGGAAAAGAAAGGGCCCACTAATTTCTAAAAGAATTAGGTAATTAGGGATGAGGACATATGTTGAGGATCTGAAAGGATTTGAGATAGACTCGATGGGATGGCTTAAAAAGAAAGAAAGACTGTGCATTCCAGGTATAGGAAATCTTTGGACTGAATTCTTAGAGGGAATTCATTAGTCGAAGTTCACAGTTCATCTCAGAGGCATGAGGATGTATCATGACATGAAGAGAGTCTTCTTTTGGTAAGAGATGCAGGGATGTTTCACCTATCATGAAGAGATGTTTCACCTATCAACAAGTAAAAGTTGAGCAACAAAAGCCGAGCGGTTTTCTTCAACTTTTGGAAGTACCAACATAGAAGTGTGATTTAGTGTCGATGGATTTTGTGGATGGATTGCCTAGATCGAGAATGTAAAATGAAAGCATTTGGGTAATAGTGAATAGACTGACTAAGAGTACCCATTTTATCTCTATAAATTTGATATGAATGACAGCTAGCTTAGCAAAGCTATATACGAAGAATGTTGCATGACTACATGGGATACAGAGCAATATTGTTAGCAATGGATACTTATTATTTAACAATGAGTTCTAGAGAAGTCTGCAAAGTGCATTGGCATAGATTTGAATTTGAGCACAACTTACCAACCATACACTGATGGTTAATTTGAGAGGGTGAATCATGTACTCGGTTATTTGCTAAGTGCATGTGCTATGAATTTTTGAGGATCTTTGTTAGATCATTTGTATATGGTAGAGTTTACCTATAATAATAGTTTCTAGTCGAGTACTGGGATGGCACCATTTGAGGCGCTGTATGGTAAACCATGTAAGTTTGGTGTTTTTTGGTTGGACATGGGATGTAGACTCGTGTGAGGACCTAATTTGGTAAGAGTTGCTACCGAGAAGGTGGGATTAATTCATGCTAGGATTAAAGCAGTGCAATCGAGGTAGATGAGTAATGGCGACAAGTAGAGGAAAGAGACTGAGTTTGCATAGGCGATCACATGTTTGCGAAGGTTTCTCTAATGCGAGGAGTTATGCATTTTGCGAAGATAGGTAAGTTAGCACCTGCATATGTTGCACCATTTCTGGTGATCAAGCGAATTAGTGAGCTTGCTAATCGAGTCGAGTTACCTAGTCGTTTGGTGGGTGTGAAAAATGTTTTTCATATACCATATTTGAGAAAATGTGTGCATGACCTAAGTTCGATAATTTAACCGAGGGCGATAGATGACTAATCTATAGAGCCTGAATTCACTTAGGTGAGACCATCGAAAGGGATAGCAGATCGAGATACGAAGAAATTAAGGAACAAAGTTATAAGGATTGTCCACGTCTAGTGGAGTGATGATAAGGAAGAATGTACCTGGGAGGTAGAGGAGAAGAATCAGAACATCTGTCTTGAGTTGTTTTAGACATTCATGTATTTGTAGCTGGGTGTTTTGTTTGTCTATTTGTGGACTAGTAGGGTACTAGTATATTCATATGATATGGTTGTGTATTAGTAGTTGCACTGATACATTTCGATTAATGATTGATGGATTATATTAGTGGTTCTAGTGTAATCTTTTTTTACCTACATGTACTTATATGATAAAGATGACTTTGCACTTTCAAGGTGTTAGTGTAAATTTTGTTTTATCTTGTCGAAATTTCGAGGACGAAATTTTTGTAAGGAGAGGAGGCTGTAACACCCCATATTTTAGAGGTCTGTTCTATGGGAAATTAAGTTATATAATAATGAGAATATATTATTAAGGAAATGAATAAGTTAATTTAATTACAAGAAATGCAAAAGGAGGTTGATTAACTAAATATGGGACACGTTCTAAAGTTAACTGAATAGCCCAAAGGCGATTAAAGAAATTAAGAATAGGAAGGTTTGTGTTAAGGGAAATGTAATAGTTTGACTAGAATAGAGTGAGATATTATCCCAAGCCAAAAGAACTAGCCTGCTTTATTTAGCCCCAACCCCTCATTCATTCCATTTAAAAAAATCCTTTAAACTCAAGAACTAAGACCGGCCATTATTCTCAAGGAAGAAGAATAACTTTTAAAATCTAGAAGATTAAGGCTTTCAATTTTAAAGAGAAAGGAAGATTAAACAAGTTTTCTTAAACCAAATTGAGAAAAATATTTCTCTAAAACCTATCCTAACCTATTTGGTTCAGATTTGGTTTTGATATGAATGTTTTGGCGATATTAAACATGTTTGAATGGAAACATTATTTGGTCGTGCTTAGAAATTTAAATAAAGTAAATTTATTCTTGTTTTGAGGTAAAACGTGAATTAATCTAAGCTAAATGATTCGAAGTTAAAATTTGATATGATGAATAAAAGATGGATTCTAATGACACTTAACCTCTTTCTTCCAAAAATTGAATTAATCGAAGCAAAGCTAATTAATATTACGTGACCAAGAAACTTAACCTCTTTCTTCCATAAATGATACTTGGAGAACTTCGCTTTTAACTAATTCTATCTCAGCATCTCAAGCACAACTCTAAGATGATCATCATGCTCTCTTTCATCCTTAGAGTATACCAAAATATCATTTATAAAAACCAACACGAATCTATCCAAATACTCTTGGAAGACTGTGTTCATCAAATCCACAAAGAAAGTAGGTGCGTTCGTCAACCCAAATGGCATACTAACCACTTATACGAACCATACCTAGTTCGAAATGTTGTCAAAGGAATACAGTTCTCCGCCACTCTCAATTGATGGAACCATGTCGCCAAATCCAACTAGAAAAAACAATCTAGCTCACCTCGACTGATCAAACAGATCATCAATTCTTTGCAAAGGATATTTCTTCTTTATCGTCCTTTCGTTCAACTTATGATTGTCGATACACATCCTTAATGACCCATCTGGTTTCTTTACGAATACCATAGCCGCTTCCCAACTCAAACTGCTTGGTCTAATATAATTCCTTCATTCTAATCCATTAGCTGCACCTTTAATTCCTTCACTTCAATTGGTGTCATTCTGCTAGGTGGTCTACTTACAGGTTCAGCTCCTGGCACAAGATCAATCTGAAACTCAACAGCTCGTTTTGATGGTAGTCCTGTGACTGGCTCAAAGGCATCTACAAACTCTTTCGCTACTCGAACTTGACTTAGCTCTTCTCCTACTTCCATTGCACTTAACAAAGCACAACTACTCCGGTCAGAATTCTCTACTAAGAATATAATTCGGTTTTGACCATTAAGGTATTTTAATGATATCTCCCCATCCTGGAAAAATGTCCTAGCTTCATACCTACTCAACTAATCCATACCAAAAATTATTCCAAAATCTATGAAATCGAAAACATGCAGACTGCATGCAAATATATGACCTAACAAATCAAGTTTTAGCTGGTCACATCTCATCCACTGAGTTGCATACCCTCCTATTAGATTCTCAACCCCTAAGAAAGTAACAAGGTATGTGGGTCCTAAGCATAACCCATCAACCAAACACTGTGATATAAATGAATGTGATGCACCGGTATCACATAGTATCTTAACTGGTACACTCTGAATCAAAAATGTACCTTCCATCACCGCCTTTCCTTTATTAGCTACTGTAGGTAAAGACCTTAGCTAATGATCCAATTGCAAAGACCTTAGCTTTGTCCGCCTTGGTTGGCTCTGGACACTGGTTCTTATAATGCCCAACTTGGTTACACTTGAAGCACTTCACATTCTTCTTGTCTGCAGCCTTCTTTCCTCCTCCCGGCTGGCACTCATTTGCATAATGATCCTCCTTGTCACACTTGAAGCACACTAGATCAGCCTTTGCCTGTTGGGAAGCATCCCATTTCTAGGCTCCCTTCTTCTTAAAAATTTCCTCTTCTTTCCCTAAGGATCCTGGAATTCTCTCGTTTCTCTCTAGCACAACCAGCCTGCATCTCTTCATGGCAAATGTCCATCTCCACTACCACATTACAAGGTTCTCGAATATGGGTCATGGTCATTCTAGCAAGCTCAGGTCTCAGCCCTCGAATGAACCTCTCAACCATAACATATCCAAATCGAGACAGCTCATCAAACTTAGTAGTGTACTCTTTTACTGACATCTCTCTTTGAACTAGGTCCATGAACTTCCTCATCAACGTCGACTTAGCAACCTCAGATAAAAGCCTCTTCTCAAACCTCCTTCTGAAACCAGCCTATGTCGTCTCTTCCTTTAGAACTCCTAGTGAAGCACTGCCCTTTGCAACTGCCTAGAGGCCAGCCTCTTCTTTTTCTTATCATCTAATCCTAGATCAATAAAGATCCACTCGTAGAGAAATAGCCAATTCTCAACCTTAATAGCATCCTCCATTCCAACAAATGGTTTTCCTCCCAGACTGGTGTAGTCGCTGATTAGCTTAGAATAATTATTCCCAACTAGAGCCAGAGGATTAGCACCTCCAACATTACTAGCAACCCCAGATTGGAAAAGATTGTCCAACAATTGATACACCATCCCCGCATCTACTGGTGGATTTCCAGCACCGACATTGACTTTAGCATTTGGGTTAGCATTATCCAATTGACCTTGGTTCCTTCTTGTATTAGGTCGAGAATTTCTATTGGTTGTGATGCTTCCTCCCTGTTTCCATTTCTTCTTTCTCGTAAATCTGCATACAACCTTAGTAAGATACAAAAGAATGGTATGAGATAGAGGGGAACACGTTCTTATATATGTATATGTATATTAAATACAAATATGTTACTATAACATTATCCCAAATCCTGATCATATTTATGATTCATTAGAATTATGTTTCAATAACTTTTAGGTTTAACTTTCTTTTAAATTTTCATAAACCTATGCTCTGATACCAACTTGTAACAACCCTCTACTTGGAGGCCCAAAACTAACAGCTATGGATGCTGTAGTCATCCATAGTTATGAACCCTCGACGACCAAATACGGTGGTGTTGGATTCATTAATAAACAAAAACACATGAATATGGGAAAATCTTAAACTTCAAACTAAATCACATTCCATTTCAGAATATTTCCAATTCATAACATAATCCTACAATCGCAAATCACATGCAGAAAAATATATTATTACAACATAGGCAAGAGTGACATATGAAGATGCCCCCTTGGATGATCAGAGTATAAGTAGGCAATATAAAAACTTTTCCATTACAAACAACACAATAGAATCAAATAAAAGAAAAATCTATATAGTGTCATGCCTCCTCCATGTCATTATAAGTTTTGTTCATCTAGCGAGGTTCTTAAATCTCAACTCTCATAATACTCAAAATCAATGGAGTACTCGAGAGTTTAAGGGTAAAACATAAACTTTGAGTCAGACATAATGCCTGGTATGAATAAAAATCTACCATCTCAAATCATTTAGATATCTAGTGAGACAACGACGCCTAACTGAATGAGGTTTCCCCTTACTAGTATCCTAAAACACTTATAAAACCATATACTATGCTCCTACATCCACAATGGATAAAACAAATCAAAACAATATAATATGATGATATACAAAACAAAAGAATTAATTCTGGATTATCCGTTCCCATTCATTTTGCCTATCTGTCTCAATTATAGTTTCTAGGATTACTATTAACCTATTTGTTTTCATGGGCGGACTAATAACCGGTAAATATTTAAGGACTCCCTGTCCAATTACATAGTTTTCTTGGGATCACTATGAACATGCTGGTAACTCCAATATCTTAATTCATATCCTAGTTTTCATGGGTTGACTAGGAACCTATTGGTTACTCCAATATCTTCTCTTCTTTTCCTAGTTTTCATGGGCTGACTAGGAACTTATTGACATCTGTCAATATCTTAATCCGAATATTATTTTCATGGGCTAACTATAAACTTATCGCCCCCTGCCAGTATCAAGTCATAGTCTTTATAGGCTTACTATGAACATGTCTTTCTAGCTTTCTTTATATGTAGTTTTCATGGGCAAACTATGAACCTAGTGGCCCCTACCAATATCTTTTCCTATGCAGAGTTTTCAGGGGCTTACTGAGAATCTATTGGCTCCTGCTAACATCTTTCTATTATATTTGAGCATCCTATAATTGGGTCTTCCTGACCTCCTGGAATCAATTCTACTCATTCAGGAGTTAACTTAAATCGTATTCACTACTGGGTCAACCTAGCTATTATATTGCCCTTCCCTAAAGTACAATTATGGGATTCAAAACAATGTGAATATATTTATATTAGAAGAAGCAATCATAATAATGTAACAATATCACTACTGTGGGTTTATTATGGAACATGGTTAATGACTTATACCTATAATTTTATCAAGAAAAGCTTGTTCTTAAAATCATTTCATGAATCCTTTAATTTAGCCATGGATTTTTCCTTTAAAACTGAGTTTGGGTTACCAAACCTTTCGAAACCTTGCTTTCGACTTCGTAGGATGACCTCCTTTGAAAGCATTAAAATATATCTTTAAAACATTAGGCTCTTGCCTTTATAATATTTTAAAACCTTAGTTTCCAAACCTTTCGATTGTATTAAAGTATTAACATTTATTTTTAGAGGCATAGTGTTGAAACCAGCTGAAAGTATCCCTTTCGACACCATTGGAAGTTACCCTTTCGAAATCATTGAAAGTTCCCCTTTCAAAACCATTGGGTTTATACTTAAAAATACTATTATATGAGTTAAAGTGAATATAGGAAAAAGCATCTCTTTCGAGACCATCCTTTATCGTATAAAAATATTGGGGAAAACATGATGGCGTCGGTGCCCTTCGAAAGCATAAAACATCTAGGTAAAATATTGGAAGGTTGGCTTCAAAACCACTTTCGAAACCACTGCCTTCGAAACCCCTAACTCCATTCGAAAGCTGTTAGAATTGGCTTATATTTATAAAAAGACAAAATACCTTTAGACAACATTGATATCCTCAATACAATCGAAAGGCTTAAAGTTACAGAAAGGTTTCGACTTGGTCGAAACTACCACTTTCGAAAGCTTCAATTTCACAAACTAAGTAATCCTTCAGAATCTACTTCTTTAAAAAGGTGGCAGCTCTACTTTGCAAACTGGTTTTACAATACCCTTTCGTAGGAATTAGTTTCGAGTCCTTCGAAACCTCTTTATAAACTGGCAGGCGCTTTCTTTTTTTAGAAATAAATAAAAAATCTTGACCCCTTTGGAAGCTATGTTTCGGCACCCTACCCTCCGCCTTTCTCCAGTCTAATGCATAATGTAACGACCCGTTTTTTTAGCTAATTTAAATGATTGAATTTAATGTAATTATTGAATAGAAATTGTTAAAAATAAAATTTTAATGATTTGGAATGTAAGTATTGGATATAGACTAAAATGAATTTTGAAATAAACTATTTTCGAAGATTTGTCGGTAACGAGTATTGAAATGAAATTATACATATTAATTGGGTTCAAAATCAATAATTGAAGTTGGATAATAATTGAGAATTATTTAGATAGAAATAAAATGATGTTGAATTTATTAGATGTAAGTAGATTAATTGATTGATAATGAAAATTCATTTAAAATCCAATATTGAAATTTGTTAAAGATTGAACAATGAAACTGTTTAAATTTAATATGGGAAATTATTTGAATAATTGCATTCCGAGTTTAATATGATTGATAACGATATCGGAGGTTAAGGCAAGTTTTACATAAACAACAATGAAGATTGTTAACAGTTACAACTGGATTTAAAACTGAATAATTAAAAATTAAAAATTTTATATTATAATCGAGAAGTTAAAATAGCGATCCGGGGCACAGTCTCGAATTTCGATAAAACCAGATCCATTTGATCTGCAATAGTGTATTATTATCGAACTTCAAATTTCGTAGCGTTTGAAGCTATCGTTTGGTCGGACGGAATAAAATGCGTTGAATTTAATATTGAAAATTTAATATAATAATTGGGTTCTAAAAGCTATCTTCTCCATACGATCGAATTAGGACTCGAAACCTTTTCCATTGTGTTTGGAATAGGGGAATAACATTAAAAATATCTAGCAGCACATCTAGATATAAGATCGAAATTATAAGCTTCTTTTAAACGAGATATTTATAATTTAAATAATATATATTTTGACTTGACCATATTTACATCAGCCCTATTCTATTCAAATCAAAGTAATTGTGCCTTTTCCCTCTTCATCACGCAACCCTTCTTCATTTTAAAACACACGCAAAGTTATAGTGAAAAAAAACAATGGAAACTTCAAAATTCAAATTCTTGCAATCCACTTAAAAAAATCTAAAACATTTTAAAAATTTCCTATTTCAATCTGAGCTTCGCATAGATATATTCGATAAGAGGTGTGCCACTTGTTGTGGAGTTCAACAACATTCAGGGGATGCATGGCTGAAACTAAGGTTTAGGATAATCATTGAATTAGGCTTTGGTTTGTGATTTTGAGTGGATATCGGTGTTCGCGAGGCAGAAGAGCACATGTGGTCAAGATTTAGGAGGTTGCATTCAAGTTTGACGGGGCGCGACACTATCATATGGAAGCGATGGTGGCAGCAGATCGCGAAATGAAAGGGGTGGTGAGCTCGACTTTTCTATATGGTTGGGTGGAGATTCATGAGAGAAGACCGATGGCGAAGTCGACTCGTCGATTGAAGGGCCCTAACCCCGTATCATTAATAGCATGCACAGCCTTGAATTTTCATGTACAGGCAAGAGGAAATGAGGGAAGATGTTGATGGTATGGGCTAGCATTCCGGGTCTATTAGAGATGGCTGGGTTTGTATTAAAATAAATTAATGTCTTACTTTATTCATTTTTAATCGATTAACTTATAAAGTCTATAACTCCTAGATACGAGGTTTGATTGGAACGAGACTTTTTGTGTTGTGATCTTAATGACGAGAACATCGAAATAAAACTAGTTTAGACAGATTTGAAGACAGTCAAAATTTGGGCTAAAATCGGATGTTGTCCAGTTTTAGTTCCAAACCGGAACGTCTCGACGATAACAAAAATCAAGGTGAGTGTCTTATAACGCTCACAACATACTAGTATATAGTTAAATTTAAATTTATGAAGTGATATGAATTTATTGGTCGTTGTTTGATAAATTTAATTGTCATCGAATTAACTGTTATGAATTAAAATTGACAGTGAAATTTCAAATTGGAATTGATTGCTAGTAAAAAAACCGATTTTAATAAATATGAAATTATGTGAACTATATTCATTGTTTGGAATATTAATTGCGATGGATGCTGGTCGTTGATATTTTGGATGATTTAGATGTTTATTTATTCTTATATATCTTATTTTAACCTTATATATTATTTACAGTATGTTAAACTGTAAATTGAATTATTCCAAATAAATTAAGAAATGGGTTGAAATGATATATACCTACGGCACTGTGATTTGGATTGAAATGATTTATATCCATGCCGGGAATTAAATTGAAATAACTGATCCCGTGGCCATAGGATAAAAAATTATATACGGACAACGGATTGGTTAAATTAAGTGACTTTAAAAAAAATTGCTTTGAAAATATTTAAATGGTTTGATTTAGAAGAAATAAAAATCAAATTTAAAGAAATCAAATTATTTTTGAACTTGAGCAATGGATGTTGAAATTTAAATATGGTACTCGAAATTGTTTAAATAATCGAAGTCGAGGGTTTGAAGTCATAATCGAAATATAATTTAAATTTTTGGAAATCGATTTGTTTTAAAAGGATTGAACTTTATTTATAACTTTAAATATTACTAAGTAAAAGTGATATAAAAATGATATTATGAAATTGAGCTTAGAGTGCAATTATATTTGAAATTGGATTTTAATTTAATATTGAAGTTAAATTTAATTTAAGTGACTTAAATCGATATATTGAAAATCAAACTGGAATTTCCATAAATTGAAATGATTTAAAAATTTAAGAATTTAATTGAAATTAATTCAAATTGGAATTGAATTGAATTAATTGGAATTGAGGTCGAAATTGAAACTAATTTGAATATAAATTGGAATCGAAGTTAATTCGAATTGAGAAGTTGGAATTTGGTCGGTTTGATTTTGAAACTATTTGCAAATAAATTATTTTAGTATAAATTATTTAAAATCCATATTCTATAAATATTTAAATTATTTAGTTTTCCAACTTATTTTACAATATAAACCATTTGAATATTTAAACTATTTTTAACTATTTTTAACCATTTAAACTGTTTTTAACTATTTTAACCACTTAAGCTATTTTTATCTATTTTAATTATTTAAACTATTTTAAATCATTCAAACTATATTTCAAAAATTCAAACTGGTCAAGGATGGAATGCTTATTTTTTATCATGGATTTAAATATGAATTGGGTCGAATGAAATAATAACCCAAATTGAAATTCGAAACAATTTTTGGAATCGAAACTAAGATATTGAGGTGAAAATGATTTTGAAATGAAATGGTATATTGTGAGTAAATATGACGATTTCGAAATGGATTTGATTTTTAAGCGAATATGATATTTTGATATCAAGTATGAACTGTTTTCAAAATGTAGAATTACCAATCAGTATGTGAAACGATGTTTGGTTGTTGAAGAGACCGGGGCCTAATTTGGGCATATTCTATATCAATACCACAACCACTTTAACAACTGTGTACGCAAAGAAGACTCCCAAACAAAGTGGTTGGATTTGGTGGCGATAGTTGGATTTAAAGAAAGAGAACGATAATGGACAGACGTTGGTACTTGTGCCAATTCGAAACAACTAAAACAGGACGGCTTGACAGGGCCAAGTGGGCTAATTACCCCGAGCGGACATCCGTTCTTCAATTTTCTTGCACTCGATCCATATTATTACTCTTGTTGTTGGTTTCGGTTGGTGCACCTTTATTTGGGATAGCTTCCCTTTGACTCGACGCGATGGGCGGTAATGGCTATGATGCGTTACCACCAGCCCTGTGACCCGATCTGGTAGTATCCTGCCTTGTGCATTGCCTCATGTGCCTTGTCATACTTTTATCCCTACATGAGATCTATACAATTTTGGTTTAGTGTTATCGTATCACGGTGCATCCCTGACTATCGATGTTCTAGTGGTGGTGTCAAATCCAAACTGTATGCCAATGCATAAAAATGTGTTACGGGGGATTAATGTAAAGCCTTAACGCTAAGAAAAATATTTATTTTACCGACTAGACATTATATATGTAGCGTATTCCACTACATATAAATATTTTGATGGATCCTTAAGAGATGGAAAATCCCATAACATCTCTTGAGTTATTGCACGCACGTTATACACTGGATAGGAGATGTGAAAACTCATAAACATTTCTGACGCCGTTATGCTCATGTTATATGCGATATCGATTTGACTTACATAAGGATATTTTAATCTTGACTCGAGTGTTTTGTCTTTTCATTACGCTCGGGTCAGCCCTGAGTTTTTTAGGTTATTGAAGATTTATTCTAGAGTACAAAGATGATGATTTGTTATACTACAACTATTATTAGTCCCACATCACGAGTATATGTATAACTCTGATGAATATTGTATAGATTATAATCAAATGTATAGTAAATAGCTTCATGAATTGTTTATTTGATTATTGTATTTTATCATTCTACTATGAGATTCTGTGTTTGTTTCTTCTCCTTTCCTAATTTTTCTTATTTAACCCTAATGATTATCTATGTTTTAGATTGTTTGGATTGGACAGGTCTGAATAATTGTTGACTCAAACCTTCCGAAATGTGGGTCATCACAATTGGTATCAGAGCTTTGGTTTAGCGATAACCTTAGCTTTGTGGGATTTGACTCATTAGAGATAGGGTCAATAGTTCCCTAGAATTAGTTTGAGTGTATATATATGAGCATGTATTTGTTAGTGAATATAAAAAAAATTATATTGTGTTGGTTGATTTGTTGAGTGGCTTATGGATTCTGATCAATACAAGTAATTTACGTCATTGATAGGGATCTCTAAACACTTGAACAAAATAATTCAACATAATATTGTTTGGAAACTGGGTAAATGAAATAATTTTATCCTGATTATATTTTTATATATAAAAAAATAATTTTTCACAAGTTATTACAATATATATAGCTTGTTTGGTTGTTAGGAATGATAATACTGATTATTATCATCAATTGTTTGTTGTGCCTTAACGAAAGGTGTTTATTATGTAATGGACAATGATAAAGGATTGTGAAATGTTTTAAGAAAGTAAATTTTTGTAAGAATAATTTATAAATGTGACCAATAAATTAAAATGGAGTTAGATTAAGAAGTTTTGAATTTAAGATCCGGGGATTGGAAAATGGCTTTCAAAGTTTTGAAGAAAAATATAGTGATATCAGTTAAAAAATATTTATGAAAAATATTTTAAAAAGGGATTTTAAAAGGAATGAATTCAGTACTCCTCTCTTCTATTGTTGGAAAATAATTTCAATGATGACTGCGTAGCATCATCGACGTTCATTTTCGAGTCTTAAAGTAAGGGAGACTTCTGAGAAGCTTTGCATCGAAATTGTTTTGATAAATGGATTTTGGTTTAAACTCAAAAGGTATGATTTGATATATAAAAGAAATAAGTATATATACTTATTTCAAATGATTTGAAATGAACCCGGTGTTTAAATTATTAACTTATGTTAATTAATAATATTCAAGTTAATTAAATGAAATGAAATATTTGAATAACCGAAACTTATAAAATAAGGGAATTAAGAAATCCAAACTAAATGTGCAAATAGAGTTAAATTGAAAGTAAAGAATATTTAAATAAGTTAAAATAATGAAATTAAGTAAAATGAATCAAATTAATTTGTACAGTACCAAATTGCATTCTTGTAGTATATAATAAGACTTACCAAGTGCTAAAAGTTAAAATGATAATTTGGATATGTAATGGGATATTATATAAGTAAACAAAACTTAAAAGTAATTGAAATGTAAATAAATGGAAATTCAGTTGTAATAATAAATGTTGTATAGTTAATTAGTGTATTATAAAATAATTAATGACTAAAGGGAATAAGTAAGTGGAATTTAAGAAAGAAGACAAATGAATCAAATAATATCTTTGTAAGTTGGCTATAGGATTAAATATAAACTTGCAAAGGAATTGTAAAATTTAATTTATAACTTTCGAGATAATTATAAACATAGATAAAGTCCAACTTCTTATATAAGATTTTATACAAAGATTATAAACTAAAGTGATTATTAATAAAATGTTTCACAAATAAACCTATTATAAAATAAAATTATGAAATGAAGTAAATGTAATTAGAGGAATTTGGTATAACTAAGAATCAAGTTAAATAAATACTTAAGTTGTACATATATTATTGTATTCTCATAATGATTTGATTTAGATTCGGGCACAGAATTTTGAGATAATTTACATTGGTCCGAATTGGAATTTTTCACTCGATTCTCGATGGCAAACACTGGATATGGATAATTGATTTGATGTTTGAATTCTCTATCATAGTATATGGTTGTGCAAGAAGAATAACGATTTTGGATCAAGGAACTAGATTGGAGTCCGCAATAGAGAGTCTTGTGAGCGATACTGGTTCGGAAGTGAAATTGTGTGATCGAGTGAACGATCAAATTTAATATTGCATACGGATGATATATGTACATTGTACGGGCGATATATGTACATCGTACGGGCTTAAGTAAAGAAAATCATGGAAATTGAAAATGAAAAATATAAATTGGTTCTAAATTGTATGGTTGGATATCATTGGTAAATAAGATGCAGGTATTTAAAATCAAGAAAAACTTGGATGGCCTGGCAAAAAAAAGTACATGTATATTTTGTTATTTGATTTGCTGGTTTTATGATGGAGCCACTTGGATTTTGTTTTATTTTGTTGTTTTGGGACCCGTAGAGGCGTTTTTTAGTTGTTCCAATTGAGACGTGCAAAAGAGACGCTGTCAAATGTTTCCATAATTCCGGGTGTTAGAAATTTTTTGAAGTTTTAAAAATTTTATCACTTGTTTTGAAAACTAACTTGTAAATTCCGTAAGCCGATGAGAGTAATGTAGTAGAAACATAGTAATGGTTTTATGAATGAAATTTTATGGTTTTATTAGTTGATAATTTTGAATAAAATATATTAAATGTTAAATTCTTTACTTAACGTCTTTTCGAGGACGAAAAGTTTTGAGTTAGGGAGATTGTAGTGACCCGTATTTTTAGCAAATTTTAAATCATTGAATTTAATGTAATTATTAAATAGAAATGGTTAAAAATAAAATTTTAATGACTTAATATGTAAGTATTGGATATGGGCTAAAATAAATTTTGAAATAAACTAAATTCGAAGATTTGTTGATAACGAGTATTGAAATGAAATTATATATATTAACTGGGTTTAAAATCAACAATTGAAGTTGGATAATAATTGAGAATTATTTAGATAGAAATAAAATGATGTTGAATTTATTAGATGTAAATAAAGTAATTGATTGGAAATGACAATTCATTTAAGATCCTATACTGAAATTTGTTAAAGATTGAACAATAAAACTGTTTAAATTTAATATGGGAAATTATTTGAATAATTGCATTCTAAGTTTAATATGATTGATAATGATATCGGAGGTTGAGGTAACTTTTATTTAATCAAGGATGAAGATTGCTAACAATTAAAAGTGGATTTAAAACCACTAATTAGAAATTAGATATTTTATATTATAATCGAGATCTTAAAATAGCGATTTGGGACATAGTATCCGATTTCGACGAAACCAGTTCCATTAGATCTATAATAGTGTTTTATTATCGGACTTCAAATTTTGTAGCGTTTGGAGTTATCGTTTGGTCTAACGGAATAGAAACACATTGAATTTTAATATCAAAAATTCAATATAATAATTGGGTCCAAAAACTATCTTCTCCATACGTTCGAATTAGGACTTGAAACCTTTTCCATTGCATTCGAAATAGGGGTACAACATTATAAATACCTAGCTGCACGCATCGATAGGAGATCAAAATTATAAGCTGCCTTTAAACGAGATATTTGTAATTTAAATAATATATATATATATATATATGTATTGACTTGACCATATTCACATCAGCTGTATTCTATTCAAATCAAAGTGATTGTTCGTTTTCCCTCTCCATCACGCAACCCTTCTTCATTTTAAACAACGCGCAAAGTTACAGTGAAAATAAAACAATGGAAACTTCAAATATCAAATTCTTCCAATCCTCTTAATAAAAAAAATCTGAAACCTTTTTAAAAATTCTTATTTCAATCTAAGCTTTGCATGGGTATATTAGGTAGGAGGTGTGTCACTTGTTGTGGAGCTCAACAACGTTCAGGGGATGCACAGCCGAAACTTGGGTTGAGGATAATCATCGAACTAGGCTTTGGTTTGTAAGTTTGAGTGGATATCCGGGTTCATGAGGCAGAAGAGCAGCCGTGGTCGAGATTTTGGAAGTTACGGTCGAGTTTAAGGGGGCGGACACTATCGTATGGCAGTGATGGTGGCAGCAGATCGCGAAATGAAATGGGTTGCGAGCTCAACACTTTCTATATGGTTGGGTGGATGTTCGCGAGAGAAGATTGATGGCGAAGTCGACTCGTCGACTAAAGGCCCTTACCCCCGTATCACTAATAGCGTGCACTGCCTTGTATTTTCGTGTACATGCAAGAGGAAATGGGCGAAGAAGATAATGGTGTGGGCTAGCGAGTCGGGTCTGTTAGAGATGGGTGGGTTTTGTATTAAAATAAATTAATGTCTTTATTCATTTTTAATCAATTAACTTATAAAATCTATAACTCCTACATACAAGGTCCGATTGGAACGAGAAATTTTGCGTTGTGATCATGATGACGAGAGCTTTGAAATGAAACTAGTTTGGATGGATTTGGAGACAGTCAAAATTAAGGCAAAAATCAGACGTTGTCCGGTCTTAGTTCCAAACTGTAACGTCTTAGCAATAACAAAAATCAAGATGAGTGTTTTGTAACACTCACAACGTACTAGAATATTTTATGCTAGTTAAATTTGAATTTATGAAGTGATATGGATTTATTGGTCATTGTTTGATAAATTTAATTGTCATTAAATCAACCTTATAAATTAAAATTGATAGTTAAATTTAAAATTGGAATTAACTGCTAGTAAAACAACCGATTTTAACTACTATGAAATTGTGTGAACCATATTCAATGTTTGAAAGATTGATTGCGATGGATGCTGGTGGTTGATATTCTGATGTTTATTTATTCTGATATATCATATTTTCACCCTGTATATTATTTATAGTATGTAAAACTGTAAATTGAATTCTTTCGAATAAATTAAGAAATGGGTTAAAATGATATGTACCTATGACGCTATGAATTGGATTGAAATGATATATATCCATCTCGAAAATTAAATTGAAACAACTGATCACTTGGCCATATGATAGAAAATTATATATGGACAACAGATTGGCCAAATTAAACGATTTAAAAAAATTAATTTGAAATTATTTAAATGGTTTGATTTAGAAGAAATAATATCAAATTTAAAGAAATCAAATTATTTTCGAACTTGACCCCTGGTTGTTGAAATTTAAATTTGGTACTTGAATTTTTTTTAACATCCCTATTAGGCAGTTTCACCCACAAGATCAAAGGTAGTAGAAGGGTTTGGCAAGAGGAAATATATGTAAGAGAAGGGTTAGGTAAAGAAGACCTCCCTTTTTTGGCACCCTTGGTATAGAACAAGAAATCCTATTCGACGCTCTGGGGTACCAAATAGAAAATCTTATTCGATAAGTTAGGTGTTGGACTAGAGTGGTTACATGTGGGGACCGGACCAAAAGGAGATAAAAGACGTCAGATCGAGGAGAAGTCGAACCATGAAGTGTAGGAACTTGGCCAGCAGAGTATATTTATAAATTGTTATCGTATCTTTTGTATATGTAAATATTCAATTAGGATAAGTTGTACATAGAAATTTCTTGATTTACCAGATTAATCGCACCATCTCTTCACCCCTATAAATACCCAAGCATTTGGCATTCATGGGATGATTTTTTTCGAGCTAGAGGACTCTGTGGTGTAGGAGTTACCGAACCTAGCTTTCAGATTCCTATATTCGATCATAATTACTATATTTTGTGCCAAAACTCTTATAAAAACTGAATTATAAGGAAACAAATAAAAATAAACGGTGGATGTAGGCACATTATGACTGAACTACCATAAATATGCATGTCGCTTAATATCCTAGCATTTATATTTTGTTGAGTCTGTTATTGTTAATTTGATTGGAGCTATTTATCTATTTTTCATGCAAATATATTTTGTACTTTTGTTGATAACTTCTCAGTATGCCTTCTAAATCAAAAAGCAAGACTGGTGGAAATAGTGGAAATGCTAACTGAGCTTTTAAAGAACAGGACAATCATTTATCTTGTACCCCCAATATAATATGCCTTTACTAGAGGTGACATAGACAGAGTAGTGGTGGACCTTGATACTCGTTTCGCTACACAACATCAGGCTATTATAGACTAGATCATGACAAATTTAAGGCAGACACAACCAATCGCCCATAACATTACGATAAGGGAAGGAATATGTTTCAAAGATTCGGAAGAGAAAGGAGGTCATACCCCAGTAGGGAATCGGATCATGAAAATCAAGGAATAAGACGAGCAAATGCCGAGGAAGGAGGTTTAGCAAGGGCATAACAGGACACCACACCCGAGGATTGGTTTGGTAAGAACCAAACAAGGAAGGTGACGAATGAAGGGCGGCCATGGTTGAACCTTCCTGACCTAAGTAATGCTGTCCAGTCTTAGCATAAGTAGAAACCAATGAGATACGAGGTCATCGCCGGGAGCGATCCTGAACTAGGAAAAGAAGTCGAGATCGCAGGGCAAGTCATCATAGAAGGTATGAAAGAAGCATTTCGCCTCGACGGGAGAGATCGACCTAGCTCCACTCATCTTTTGAGTCAAAAGACCGTATGGCGCAAATTATAAGAGAGTGTGTTTGCCACGGGCAAATAGAGCATGGAATTAGAGCAAGAGTGGATAGCCTTTTCTCTATAGATATAGAGATAGCTCGAAACCGTACAAGCTTCTTAATGCCTACTATGGATCATTACCAAGGATTGACCCCATAGTGCATATGCAGCTAGATACGTAGCATATGTTAGTGAGTGGGTGGTGGATGAAGATTTATGCATGTGCTTTCCCCTCTTAGTGACATGTGGTTCTACACCTTCCCTTCAGGTCAATTCACTCATGAGAGATGTAGAAAGAAAAATTTTATCAGCCAATTCCGGGTCCATATAGAGCAACCCAAAGACCCGCACTCCATATCCGATGTTAAACAATAGGCGTACGGGACACTATGGTAATACATGACTCACTTCAACGTAGTGGCTGCAATTAGAACGCTGATGAACAGTAGGCCCTTATGGCATTATGTGGTGGTATTCATCTTGCACAAAGATAGCTCAGAGATTGGCTATGTAGAAATTAGATATTATGCAGGATTTCTTCTATGAAGCAGCAAAGTACATGCAATTGGAGGAGGCAGCGGCATGACGATAGATTGGAATAACTGTTAAGCCATCGGAAGCTTCTAATAGCATTAATTCTATGGTTAAGAACAATGGGAATAATAGTGCAGAGAAGAAGAAAAACAATAATTCAAACAACTCTAGTGGGAAGAAAATGGACCAAAGGAGGGTGAAGCCTAGCATAAGGTTTGATACTTATATAGAGTTGACTGATACCATAGAAAATATCTACCTAGCCATGCATGTAGAGCATAAATGTAATAGACCTAAACCAAAGAAAGAAACTGATGCTGAAATGAACATTGGGAAATTTTGTAAATTCCACAAGTCCCATGGATATAACATTAATGAATATTATCATTTATGGGACATAATTGAAGAACACATTAGGGAAATGAAGCTAGAGCGGTATGTTAGGAAAAAAATGCTCTCCCTTCTCCTAAGAAATTGGCCACGAAGCAGCTCCCACTTGGAAATGGCAGTGAAGGGTCCTACGCTAATAATGGACAAGATGGGAGGTTGGTGATTAATACTATAGTATGAGGAACGTATGCAACCGATAAAAGTTAGGATGAAATGGAAAGATACGCCAAGTCATCAAAGAACAGAGAAGCTTATATGTGATCCATGGGCGAGCAGCAGAGAGCTTAGGCCCTATGTCAGGAGCAGGAGGTGATAACTTTCGACAATAATGACTTGTGAGGAAAGCAGATCCCACATACGGATCCATCAATAATTTGAGCAGTGATTAGCCTGATAGAAGTGCATCATATTCTGGTAGACAATGAGAGTTCAGTAAACATTCTACGTAAGAATGAATTTGATAAGATGGGGTTATCCGTGGAAGACATCATGCCCTACAGCCAGTGTCAACATGGTTTCACAGGAGAGGGAACGATACCCTTAAAAAGGATAAATTTTTTTGTTGAGATAGGAACCCCTCCCCGATCAGCCATACAACATCATATTTTTATCTTGGTGGGTGGATTCTCTGCATACAATGCCTTCCTAGGGCGTCCGATCTTATCTAACTTTCACATAATGGTGGCTCCATGGTGCATAACCGTGAAGTACCCCTACAACAAATGGAGTAGGAGTGGTGGAAGGAAATCAGGATGCTGCCAGGGAGTGCTGTGCAGTATAACTTAGGGAAACAAATGACGAGAGAAAAGAAAGGGTGTAGAGATTTCTTGATCTCATGCAGACATGTTGCAAAATCTGTCCCTCGATTGCATGCCATGCTTTAAATATTAACCGCGGGAAACCTCTAGTGAAGCAAAAGAAAAGAAGTATGGGTCTGGAACGATCAGCTGCTCTAAATAAAGAAGTGAAAACCTTGCTAGCAAATGACGTCATCGGAGGGTCTCCATTCCCAAAATGTATTGCAACCCAATTTTAGTCAGGAAGTCGAATGGATAGTGGCGAACATGTATCAACTTTTCCAACCGAAATGACGCTTGTCCAAAAGACCGCTCCCCACTCTTGACGATTGACCAGCTAATAGATGGAACTACCCGAAATGAGCTTCTATCTTTTATGGATGCATACTCTAGATATAACCAAATTGCAATGCTCGTGCCCTATCAGAAACACACTAGCTTTATTATCGACTTAGGACTTTACTACTAAAAAGTTTTGTCGTTTGGGCTTAAGAATGGCGGGGCGACGTACCAATGCTTGTTTAATAAAATGTTTACCCGCCAGATCATAAAGACTATGGAAGCTACATTGATGACATGCTTGTAATATCAAAAGAGGATAAAAGTCACATCTTGCACTTGGAAGAGATGTTTTGAATCCTGTAGGAATTTGAAATGATGTTTAATATGCTAAAATGTTCCTTTACAACGTCCTTTGGTAAATTCTTGGGACTTATCATGCATACTAGAGGAATCGAGGCTAACTAGGAGAATTTCCGGCTTTAAAAATCATAAAAATTCTCGAAACTCGGAATGATATGCAAAGTCTAAACAGGAAGGTTGCAGCGTAAAGCAACTTCAAATCTAGGGCGATAGATAAATGTGTTCAGTTGTTTGAAGCACTCAAAAAAGAAAAAGGCAAGTTCACATAGACAAACGAGTGCTTAGCAACTTTCTTAAACTTGTTGGAAAATTGGTAGAAGCTACTAGTTCTTTCCATACTATTCAAGGGAGAAGACTTTATCTATACCTAGCAGTGTCATTCCACGCCCTAAGCATAGCATCTATTAGGGAAGAAGAATAAGTGCAACTCTAGTATATCACGTGAGTAAGCGTTTCACCAGGCCAGATTCTAGATATCCTAAGCTAGAGATGTTGGCATACTACCTATTAATTACATCTCGAAAGTTGAGGCGCTATTTCCAATCGCGGCCCATCCAAGTGCATATGGATAAGCCCCTGAGATAAGTTCTACACTAGCTTGATATTTCGGTTAGACTTACCAAATGAAGTATTAAGTTAATCCGATATGAGATAACCTATCATCCAGGAACCGTGTTCAAAGGGAAAGCACTAGTGGACTTCATCACTGAGTTTACCAGTTGAGACAACAAAGTAAAATCCTAGGAGGAAGAAGCTATTAAATGGAGAATATATGCAGAGGGAGCATCGAATGATCATAACTTTAGCGGATTAGTGGTATTGTTGACATCTGAAGGAAAGGAGGTGAGCTATGTAATACAATTGGAATTCAAGGCAAAAAACAACAAAGAAAAATATGAAGCTGTAATAGCGTGGTTAGAAATAGAAAAGGAGTTAGGAATTAGGTCACTGTGCATGCACAGTGACTCATAGTTAAATTTGAATCAGGTGCTTGAAGAATTCCAAGCTAAGGGAGAGCACTTGAAGTTATATCTAGAGAAAGTAAAGGTCTTACTTAATGAAATGGAACACTACGTGATCAAACACATTCCCTGGGAAAAGAATCATGATGCGTATGAGATGGAAAAATTAGCAAGTTTTAAAGTTGGGTCTCTATTGGGATTGGTACTCATCGCTAACTTATATGATACCAGCTATGGGGAGGTGAATGTAATTGCAGCTATCAATAGCGTGGAGGCCTGAATGACACCGTTAATAAGATATCTGATTGAGGGAGTAGTACCAAGTAATAGGAATGAAGCTAGAAAAGTTCCATGGAAAGCACCTCATTTCATCATTCAGGATGGGGTGCTGCATCAAAAATGATTTTCTAACCCACTGCTAAGGTGCTTCATTGAATGGAAAGCTATGGAGGTATTGGCAGACATACATCCAGAGAGCTGCGGAGACTATACTGGAGGGTAGATCTTGGTGAAGAAAGTGTTGCAGTATGGATACTTTTGGCCAACATTAAATGATAATGAGATGAAGTTTGCAAGGAGGTATCACAAGTGTCAGCATTCATGAAAATTCCTAGGTTACCCCAACCGATATCACTCGCATGGTTACCCCTTGGCCCTTCGCATTATGGGGAGTAGATCTAATTTGAGAAATTCGAATGTCATGGGGCGGAGCTAAGTATGCTATAGTGGCGGTTGACTACTTTACTAAGTAGATGGAAGCTGAACCCCTTACTAAGGTGTCAATGGCCAAGGTCATAAACTTTTTGATCAGTGTGATATATAGGTATAGAGTTCCCCTAGATGTCATCTTGGACAATGGATTGCAATTTGATAGCGAGGAGTTCGTTGATTTCTACTAGCAACATGCAATAAAGAAAAGTTTCTCCACGCAGCATATCCTTAGGCTAACGGCTAGGGGGAGGCTGTAAATAAAGTTCTAAAGACATCATAAAAGAAGTGGCTAAAAAGCGACGGGAGCATGGTTGGATGAACTTCCTCTAGCATTGTGGGCCTATCACACTTCCTTTTAGATGGCAACGTGAAATACTCCTTTCTCATTGGCTTATGGATCAGAGGTAATGTTACCAGTAGAGATAGCAGTTCCATCACTCCAGAGGATTCAATATGATCCAAACGAAAATGAGGAGCCGATGAACATGTCACTGGACTTGATTGATGTAAGGCGTAAGGAATCTATATCGATGGCCGAAGCGCACAAGTGAAGGATAGCCACACAATACAATTCTTGATCAATACCATCCACCCAAGGAAGGGGACTTGGTGCTAAAACGAATATTCCCCAGACTGATGGCACTCGACCTAGTCTGAGAAGGACCGTATGTTATCCATAAGGACTTTGGCATTGGAGCTTTCATACTTAGCATAGTAGATGGATTCATGTTCAGAAAGGCTTGGAATGCACATCATTTCCATTGCTATTTAGCTTAAATTTCTACTGTTTCGTGAAATATTATGGTACTGTAGTTGAAATAGTTATGAAACAGACTCTAATAAAGTGTGATTTTCCTTGAAATCTTGCCATGGCATGTAATGATTGGGGACCTTAGCTTTGTCTCACTACTGGAATGCATTGGACTAATGTTGAGAGGAAATATTGCCTAAGCCTAAAGAGCTAACTTTTTGACTCAGGAGAAAAACTACATTGGCATGACATCTCCTCTCAACCTTCTTATCATCAGCGATGGACCAGAGTGATCCCTAACCTGGTGTTCAACATTGACGGTTGGCTCAACCTTCTTGCCGACAATGATGGGCTAGAGTGATCCCTAACCGGGTGTCCATCATTTTGGCGATCGGCTCTACCTTCTTACCAGTAAGATCAGAGGATCCTTAACTGAGTGTCCATTATTGATGATCGGTCAGACCTTCTTACTGGTAGCGATGGACCAGAGTGATTCCTAACCAGGGTCCATCATTGACGATCAGCTCAACCATTTCATTGGCAGTGACGGAAAAGAGTGATCCTTAACTAGGTCTCCATAATTGACGATTGAATCGAACTTCTTGCCAATGGTGATGGACTAGAATGATCCCTAACCAGGTATCCATCATTAATGATCGGCTCAAACTTCTCACGAACGGTGATGGACCAGAGTGATCCTTAACAGCGGTATCCATCATTGCTGATCGGCTTGGACCTCTAGCCAACAGTGATGGACAAGCGTGTTCTCTAATTTGGTGTCCATCATTGACGATCGACTCAAACTTCTCGTCGACAGTGATGGACCAGAGTGATCCTTAACCGGGTGTCCATCATTGACGATTGGCTTAAAATTTCCCATTAGCCATAGTGGACCAAAGTGACCCTAGCCTAGCTTTTACAGTTGTCAATAACTTCAAACCCATGGATGGCAATGGAGAAACAGACTTACTAGCGGTCAAGAAATGACCGACGCCTAGTTGGTTCCCCCTTTTGCGGTTAGGTTGGGACCTTGCCGATGTCGGACAACTAAGTCCAACAGTGGTAGACAACAGCCATTGATTCAAACTAACCTCAAGCATGCATGAGTTACATAATAACCAATGAACATAAAGGGTAAAACATAAAATATTCCACGATGATATACATACATATCATATTGTCAAACAACTAGATATTTACAATTAAAAATCACAAGTACCAGAAGATAACGTGTGCTCAACCTCTCCAATACATCAAAATTTGTTGAACACAAATATTAATGTTTAATATGGGGAAAGAAGAACTACATATAGCAATCTATCCTATGCATGAAAAAAAGACTGAGTGCAAGCACAGGCTTTACTTAATCTTAGACTTGTTCCTGGAAACCATCAGCTTACCATAGGGCATAAAGCCATTCCGCTTACCTCCTTTCTTCTCTTCCTCCTACTTTGCGATGAAGGCTGCAACAAGTTCTGCTTGTTTCTTCTTTAATGTTTTAGCTCCTCCAAGGCCACAATCTTTATCCTTGCTAACTCCTTGGGAAATCTCTCTAGGACTTGTCATTTTAAAGCCTCGTCCCTATTGAAGTCCTTGATGAGCTCTGTGGCACAAAATATCTTGATATCAGTGTCGTCCTTAAGGATAGCAATCATATCATCCTAAGCTACATCAACTAGAGGATCAAAGGGGCCTGGGTGCATGATTGCCAACGGTGGAGAATTGGAAGTGATACAGGCTTTAGATGAGTCCGCCACAAAAAACCACATGTAGGGAAATGAGGAAGGCTATAGAATATGGTTTTCCCATAGTAAGCTTGAACATACTAAGCGGCGACCCATGGATTATAAAGAAGAATCTTACCTCCTTTAGGAAAGTTCAGGATATCACTAGGAGGCTGAATATGATCCAGGGGCAAAGGCATTTCTCGAGACTGACTTGCAACATATGCATCTAATGAAATATAGAAAATGGTTAAGGGAACATCATGCATGGGAACATAGATGACTTATTTCAAAATCTGACCTTACACCAGAGGTTCAACCACCATCCATTCCCTACGCTGCTTCTTTTATTTAGGCCTGCTTAGCTTCAGCCAACATGATGCCACTCGAGTGAACAACTTCCGTCCCATCTGTTGAGAAGCAAGAACCGATGACCTTAAAGTTAAAAGATGACCTCCCTGCTCACTAGCAACCTTTTCTTCTTTAACTAGCTGATTGTGGATAGAAGCCATAACTTCCTGGTAATCATCCATCCATGTCAACCTTTTCTCTGTGAATATTCTGAAGTAAATTTCATCTAAAAGTTCCTCCACTTGGTCCAGTTGGAAATTCATTCATCATACTCCGCTCGCAGCTTTTATGCCTTGGAAGTTTCGGCAGCCTTTTTGACAGATAAGTAATTTCCCTCTCTGCTCTCTATTCCACAACTCTCTTATTTAGGTCAGCAATGTCATGCTCTATTTTCTTAGCTACCACTTGGAGCTCATTTAATTTTTTGGGGAATTTTTTATTGACATTCTTGTAATTGTCAAGGAGATGCCTGGCCTTATCATTATAGTCCTTTTTGTAAGTTTTAATTTTGGCAGAATGATCCCATCTTGGCTGCTCCAATTCTTTAGCGTGAGCAGCCTTAAGCCTATCAATCTCTCTTCTTTGCTTCTCAATCTCTATGGTGTAAGACTTCTCTGGTGCATCTACCACATTTTTGTGGTCAAAATCCTTTAGTGAAACTACTTCCTAAAATTAAAAATATTTATATTCTACTCAATGTTTTTCTTGTCAATCTCCTCCTCGGCCTTGATAACTTTGGCATAAAACTCTAACAGGGCCTTTGCACAACCCAATGCATCTGCAAGAAGATCAATTGTCCCTATAAAGAAAAGATGAGGGCCACATCAAGCAAGTGAGACAAGGGATTTCTTGGTTGATAGGGTTGTTGGAACTCATCAAAGTTTAGGTCCATGGATTAGTAATGATAATTGCTCCCACTTTTCCTTTCCACTTATATTTTCACCTGGAGTAGGGACTACCGCACCCATCCAATATGTCATCTCCTACTGTTTGGAAGCCTCTGAATTTAGTAAAAGAAAAAGTGAAAGACAAGGGGATTTAAAGGGGCGGGTCATATTTCGGGATCTTGATTTATTTCCAAGGGAGCAGGATCTTTTCCAGGAGCTATACCTGGGGTCATGTTCGCCTTCATCCCTGGTCGAATGGTAGTGAACAATCTCCCCATTCTTCAGCTCTGTAGTTGGTTGCCCAATATTTTAACTTGGGAAAAATGTAGACACGGCCTTCTTGACATCCTTGGAAGGCGGTTTCTGCCCCAGCTACTTCATCTTAGATAAGAACTTCTCTTTTCAACCTCATGCTACTTGCGATGGAAAAATACCATAAATTAGGATTAGAACATACACTTAAAATGTGCATGATTGTGGCATGAATGTGCGACTATGTGAAGGTGTGTGCAAGAGTGCATAGCGATTGCATGAACTGTTGGGGTCCTTATGGGTTTCCAGCTGTCCTTGGATTTCTACTTTAGACGCAAAGTCCTTGTAATCAGTCCTAAGCTCCGAAACATGAAGATGGTCAGAAAGAGAAATATCTCCAGGAACAAAATTTCCCTCCTCCTCGAGATCGAAAACGCATTGTGGGGCTACCTCTACCTCTAAATTAAGAAAGCTGTCTAAACCAATATGTTCAAAGGAACACGCTTCACTATGGTCTAAGGCGGTACGATCACTGTCATAAGAATGAGAGTCTCCCTCTTCTATTGTCATTGTATAGATGCTATAATCATCCCACTCTTTTAAGATCCTCAACCGACTTCTTATACAAGGTTTAACCATGAAGGAGATTAACTCTAGTTCCTTTGAAACCATAAGGACGGTATAAGAAACTCCATGTGGATCTATAGTTAAGAGGACATTAAATAGAAGGCTGAGTGGGCAGTTCTTCGCTTATCTCATTAGAAGCTGAATGATTTCCATTCTTTTTCTTAGTACGCTTATAAGTGGAGCGTGTCGTTCTTTTTTCAATCGAGTATATGGCGGCCAATAGCCCAAGTTGTCTTAGATCATTCTCAGTAACTAGAGGAGGAACTTCTTGAAATTCCTTCGGAATTTGCTGAAGTCTCCATAACACATCCTCCAGTCATCCCTAGTTGCTGCTTTCACTACACCTGGAAGAGAATTCCAAAGAGGGAGAGGCTTTGTATTTAGCATAGGACTTTAAAAGTATCCTACAAACATAGAAAGGAATAGGTAAAAAAAGGCATCCCAAATGCTATTGGTGGATGCATGGAGAGTCATCCTAGACAAAGAAGAACTCACATTTAAACATGGTGTACTTAGAGTAATAATTTTCGAGCAGCTTAAATTTGTTCTCAGCTTCAAGATAGATAAAAGGAGAACCTTCCATCTTGCTGTTTTAGTAAAAAGGAACCGATTTAACGGTGAGTAGGGGCATTTGGAACTCTCTCATAAAAATAACATATATGCTGCTAAAGGATGGCATATACATTGGGATGCATTTGGAAAAAAGCAATCTTTAAGTACACATGGAAGTTCCAAAAACACTCTACATCCCTTAATATACCCAAAAGGACACATTAAAAGGCGTGGTGCGTTGTATGTATAACTGAAACTAACAGAGACTAAGATTCACAAGACAAAAATAAGTAAAAACGGCGGAAACTAAAATAATAACTTATTCAAAACAAAAATTCATAATTGCTTCATAAACCAAATAAGTCAAATACCAAATACAACATACATATCTTAAAACCTAATATGTCTCATGGAATAAAAATTCGCAGTCTCAACAAAAATTAGAGTATAAATATCCCTCTTAAGTGCTGGTACAAAGCAAGAACCAAAAGCTGAAAAAGTAGGGAAATACATAGTAGAATCTTCTCCAAGAAACCTCCGAGCACTGCAATCTACTGCCTTCTCCCTTGATTGCCTATGGGGGGAAAATGGGGAAATAGAGGAGTGGTTCAAACTAAAAGTATGGTGAGTGATAGTAACTACTAGAATCTTTAAGCAAAGTAAAAGTAATAGACTCTTCATAGTTCTAGGATATACAAAAGGAAATAAAGGAAATAGGAAAGTGATAAACTAGAAAATAAGATTAAACTGGTACAATTTATAAGATATGTCAACTTTGATTGTATGCACTTGTCCTCGATAGTTGCTTTGATTAGGCTGAATTCCTAATCCTATTTTAATTAAGCTGAAGTCCTAATTCAAACCTTTGATCAGCCTAGTACTCCATGGAATCTACTGTGGACCGGATGTTTCCCTATAGAGTAGAGTTTGGTGTCTACGAAAGACACACTCACTAAGCGCTAGGAACTCATAACGATTTATGAGCCATGACTGGAAGCCGCACCCGTGACCACCACTAAGCTCGTGTTCCTATTTTCCCCTCTTTTGACCTTTTATTTACCCTAGACAGCATAAGCATGCCCTTTCCTCACTTCAGGATTATGTAAAGCACCTCTTATCACTTCAAAGTTATGTGAAACACCGTGTCCATAGAAAAAATAGTGGAAATGCTGTTGGTACTGGTCCCTATCAAAAAAAAAATCTAGTTGCGCCCCTTGTTCAAATCACTTTGATTTGAACTACCATAGATTGACCATTTACTAACACTATAAGCATAAGCGCGCCCCTTTCCTCACTTTAGGATTATGTGAAGCACCTCGTCCCACATTAGGATTATGTGAAACATCGTAACAATAGAAATATTAGGGGGATGCTATTTGGTACACGTCCTATTCTTATCTCTATGTATTAACTTAGATACATTATTTAAATAAGCCTTTATTTTTATCAATTGCTATCATTTCTTATTAATTTATCCTAAGTCGTAAAATAAGCGCCATAGTTTCATAGTTTACCATAGTTTCCATAGTTTACCATTTTATAACTTGCATTGTAATCATGCTTATTACTTAACCCAAGGTCTAAGTGTGAAAATAAGCTTCTTTCTTCTTTTATTCTTTTTAGTTATAATTCTAAGTCATAATTTGGCCAATTTTCTTAATCCAGTCCAATTAATATCGTAATTAGGCATAATTTCTGTCCTATTAATATCATAATTTGGCATAATTTCAGTCCAGTTCCGTTTATATTATAATATTTATATTTATATCATATATTCCATTATTTTAGATTTCTTATAACTTAATCCAATTTCACGTTAATTCTATTCTAATCTATATATGAAGAAGAAGATGGAGGAATAAAAGGAAACTGAAAGTAGACATAAATCCAAGAATTAAGAATAAGATGAAAATAACACATAAATAACAGTATATAAACTAAAAACTGTGAATAAACTGTAAATAAATGGAAAAGCTAGAATTAAACTGAAATTAATTGAAAAGAATAGCTAGAAGAAATAGACTGCAAATAATTCTAAAAAGTGTAAATAAATTACTAAAAAGGTTACTCCAAAAATCGTAGTGAGTCTACAACTATTGGAAACCCTATTATTCTAAATTACTTAAGGAAATTTAAAATAATTACAAGCACTCACATGTGGTCTTTAGCTCTTCCTTTAGCCTTCTTGGATCCACTTGGGGTTGTTAAATACTTCTACTAAAAAGATTCTCTCCTTGGAAAATTATTCCTTTTTGGTTCCTTCCTGAAGAAGTGAACCCAAATGGAGAAAATCTTGAATGAGAAAAAGAGCTAGGCCTTGGGTCTTATTTATAGAGGTGTTAGTGGATCTCAGACCGTTGGATTTGGAGATTGAATAGGATGCAACTACATCATAGGCTAAATAGGGGTCATCGGATGGAAGAACGGAAGGACCAGATAGAACAAAAGAATGCAAAATGATGTGTTCATTAGCTATTGGAACGAAGGAATGAATCCTTCGTTCATTCACTTGAGGTGGGTCGACCATAGGGTCGACTGCCCACTATGCCAAGTCAACCGTCGGTCGACTCAGGCAGTTGGATGGTCGACCTCCCCTTATGTGTGTGTGTGTGTATTACTTTTATTTTCTGATTCTTGTTCAATTCGTAACTTATTCATATGAGCTCGGATTCTGACGTTCTATGTATGAAAATTGACCATAAAATTACCACAGACAGAATGGTGCAACACCCGTGGCTTAATTCTAAAAATTTAACAAAGTTATTTTATTATTTATTTAATTAACGAATTAATTATAACGGGTTAAATTTTGGGTTGTTACGTTCTCCCCTCCCTATGGGATTTCGTCCATGAAATCTCTAAGGATAAAAGAATGTACTAAATTTTTTTCACCCAATTCTACAACCAACTACTCAATCCCCAACCATTCATCCATTGTCCTTAAATTTTTCGAAAGCAATTTATGATACTTATGCAATTAGTTAGTATAAATGTTCTTAACTAGTGCAAAAGATTAGGTGGTCCACCGATTCAGTTGACCTCCTTTTATGCAATCATGTCAGTGTCATGTATCCAAATGAATGCGAAAATTTTCTAACGATAATGGATAATTCTATATGTATGCTACAAACATCATCCAAATGCAACAACCAGGTGAAAATCGTCGATTTATAGCAACCATGGAAAATAAATAAAAATGCAAATGCACACGCATCCATATGCATATGCTCTAGTGCCCTAGTTTGGCCGATCCCTAAGAGATAATAGTGCTTACTGTAAGCTTATGTGTCCATGGCATCCACAAACAAACACTTGCAATCACTTACATCATTCATTCAAAACACGTTCTAGTAACATGTTTACACCAAATCCTACCATCCATAGGTTAAATCCTAAGTTCTTCCCTTCCAAAGGACAATAAAGGAAAAACTTATTCAAAGCTAAAGATGGAAATAGGAAATTCAAAAACTTATTATCAAAGAAATGTGGATATGAGATACGAATTTTCTCCCAATCAATTTGATCTTCTTCGAAGTCTTTTTAACCTTTGTATACACTATCCAACATGAAAGCGACTTGTGCGGTCTTCCATAAATAACTTTAGAAGGTGTCATTCCAATGCTAGCTTGAGAACTACTATCTTATGCGAATTCCACTAAAGAAAGATGCTTTACCCAAGTTCTTCCAAAATCAGGAATATCATTCTCAACCATGCATGTATTACAATTTTACTAAATCCATTTTACTGTTCTTCTTTAGTCTTCTCACATGAGTCAACATTCCTAGATTCTCACTAGGGTCATATACACTCTATGGAAACTCTATTATTACTTCCAAAAGTAACCACTGCTATCTCCTTTGTAGCCTTACACCTTTTCCGTTGCACCTTGGAAAAAATTCCTATATACTTCACATTTAGAAGTTTGGTTCGGTGTTTATAATTCCATTTTGAAAATTAAGGTTCCTAAATTTTTAAAACATCAAATCCCAAAATCTTTGTCATAAAAAGTGTTATTTTTGAGTTTCTATTAAATCCAAAAACACTTTGTTACTTAACATTATTTCCCACCTTAGAGAGGAAAACTTTCAAATTCTAAGTCCAAAACTTATTCCTCGATTAACTTTAAAGAACTTTTTCAAATTTCCATTAAAATTTGAATTTTCAAATTCTAATTTTATTAAGTTTTTCATTTCCAAAAACTTATTTACTTTTTCACCAAACCGTACTCATTTTAAAAATATATTTAAACTGTCTATATGTGTTTTCAAAACATCTTCTTATTATACGTCACGTTCTCATACCTTAATATATTGGAACTATTTCTCAAATTAGAAATTATTAACGCTAAAATCTTCTATGTACCTTTTAAAAGAGAGTTTATTGTTTATGTGAAACTACAAGGAATTTATATTGTATTTTTTGAAATAGGCTATACAAAATATAGATCTTTTCATACCTTGTATATCTATTTCATGTATTCCTTGTAACTTGCACATAATATTTTTATTGGTTTCATTAAAAATTATACCATTATTTGTTTCATTCCAATAGATTAAAGTATGTTTAATTTATATTCTTCCATGATAAATATTTTCTAATATCTAACTTACACATTTTCCTTTCGTAAAAACTCATCTTAAAAAATGTTTTAATATTCCCATAACTGCAAAAACATTTTCTTATACTTATTAAAAATAGTAAGTGCACTTTACAAACCATTTTGTTTCTATACTTAAAAATTACCTTTTAAAATACATCTTTATTTGGGTGAAAACGGATGTTGCGTAAAACACCGCTACTACAACCCAAAAAAATACTAATGTATGGATTCAACTAAATAAAAACCAATAAATTTCATATACCTATGTAAAAATATTTCTCTTAGGTGTCACTTACTGTAACAGTAGTGTTATAGCCTATGCTCCACTTATTTTTCACGAAAACATTTATTACAACAATAAAAGTTGTAATCTACGTTTTCGATACATGATACACTCTAGGTTTTTTTGTTCAAAATCATTGTTTATTTAGGTGAAACTAGTGAGTTATATATACATATATATGTATACACACACACACACTCTATAATTCTTCAAATGAATTCCAAATTTTCATTATATAAAAACCAAATTAAATTTCATACCATTTTTTAAAAATCCCATATTTATTTTCCAAGAGAAAATACTAACAATGAAAATTTTCAATTCTAACAATTATATTTTCAACTTCTCAAATTTCAAAATTTTCAATTTATTAGACTAAACATAAAGTGGATCTTTCTACTTACTACCCTCGGAGTACTTTTCCTAAACTAAAGGCTTTTACTCTTATTCCTCTTGTATACTCATATTTATTCTAAGGCATCACCGTCAAATCCACTTTTCTAATACAATTATAATTTCTGTAACTATCTACGCATGGACTTCTTCTTTGCTTATCCACTGAATTTTATTGTACATCTCTAACCTTTTCCTACCTCCCTTTGGATTTCCATAATCCGAATCCTAAATGTACAAAATCGTTTCTTAAATTCCTACCATGCATAAACATTCTCTATGCCCCAAGAAATGCACTTCCTTATGCCAAAAGTGATACTGCAAGAATTCTGTCTCCAGCTAACGAACATGAAGCATACATAGAACCTCCTCTATACTCTTGGAAAACACCAAAATGTCGTCCTTGAACGCCACGATAAATTTATTTAGGACACCTTAAGACATGGTCCATCAAATCTATAAAATAGGGGCTGGAACATTGGTTATCCCCAAAAGACATAACCAACCCCTCAAAGAACCCATTGGGTGTCCTAAATGCAGTCTTAGCAATGCTGTCATCAACGGCCCTAAGCTGATGAAATTCTATGGATCAATTAAGATGAGAGAATATTGTAGAGCCAACTAACTAGTCAAAAAGATCATTTATCCTAGGATGTGGTTAATGGTACTTCTTTGTGAGCTTATTTAATACTCTATAGTCTACACAAAGTCGAAGGTAACCATTAGCCTTAGTAGCGAAGACGACTAGCACTCCCTATTTCGATATGCTTTTTCTTACGAAACCTTTTTCCAAAAGCTCACTGATCTTACTTTCTCAATTCCTTCCTCTCCCTACGTGCCATGGTAATGCTACTAGCTTAGAAAAATAAATCCTAAAGTCAATATCTCTCTTAGGAGGTAGTCCCCTAAACTCCTCAAAGATGTTTGGAAAATCTCTGACGACGGGAACCAAATCTAACTCCGATGATGATGAATCGAGGGAATAAAGGAAGCTCAACATAACTGACTCTTGCAGGTCGCAATAAATCTCGAGAGTCGTAAAGATGCTTATCTCTATTCTAACGATTCTCCTCTCGCAGTTTAATATACTCCATATGTGAATAGCTAATCAATTCCCAAAATCATCCCATACCCCAAAAATCCTAATATATAGGCGTCATCGTCAAATTCTACGCCTAGGATATAAATTTTCAAACCCCTACAAACCACAGAGAAGTGTGTCGACCCACCTATGGGGTTTGAAACAAAGATGGGGTCTACTACTAAAGAAATTTCCAAGTGCAAACAATCCATATAAGAACTATAGATAAAAGTGTGTAATGCTCCATAATCGAAAAGAGTCCAAATGGGAAAATCAAAAATAGAAATCAAATTTTCCTGCCTAGATTTGGTCTGCTACCAGAAGGCGCTGTATCCAAAGTTTGGACCTGTGCTACTGGTACGCTGCTCTCTACCCCGTTCTCTAATGATAAGCTCTACTAAGATGATTGGGTGCCCATAGTTGAAACACCTCCCCTTCATCATTTTATTCTTATAGTCCCTTGCGAAATGACCAACCCATCCATAGTTATTGCATTTTTCGCTTTTCTTGATCCACTTCCGAGGTCCTCCAAATCTAGCTCGTGCCTCCTTGAAATCCACTATGCCAGAAATTGTCTTGCCTCATAGAATAGAAAAGTTCTTGCATATCTTAGATTAATTGACTGCTATAGATGGATTAAAGGGACCTCCACCTACTGGTGCTGTATTGGGCGCTTGCCCTTGCACTTTGGGTACCTTAGCTCTACGGAACCAGTTGGCCATATTATGGAAAAGGAAACTTTGGCTCGAAAGAATCGAAAGAAGGTTGAACTGGACTTTTGAGGGGATTTCTATAAAAGCTCATTACACTTGAAAACCATTTCTATAATAAGAGTTTCTTTTTGAAAATACTTCTAGTTTGAAGATATGCTACTTTTAAAATAAGTTACTTTTGGAAAATAATTTACTTTTCTAATACAAGTTTTTAGGAATTTTATAACCTTAGGCTCTGATACCAAGTGAAATACCCCCACACCCCTTAATATACCTAAAAGAACACATTAAAAGGCATGGTGCGTTGTAGGTAAATTGAGACTAAAAGAGACTATGAGTCACAAGACAAAAATAGGTAAAAAAAGCGGAAAATAAAATAATAACTTATTCAGAACAAAACTTCATAATTGCTTCATATACCAAATAAGTCAAATACTAAATATAACATACATGTCTCAAAACTCAATATGTCTCATGAAATAAAAACTTGTAGTATCAACAAAAATCAGAGTATAAATATCCCTCTTAAGTGTTGGTATAAAGAAAGAACCAAAAGCTGAAAAAGTGGGGAAAATCTTCTTCAAGAAACGCTCGAGCACTGCTATCTACTGCCCTCTCCCTTAAACGCCTATGGGGGGAAAACAGAAAATAGAGGAGCAGGTCAGACTAAAAGTCTTGTGAGTGATAGTAACTACTACAATCTTTTAAGCAAAGTAAAAGTAATAGACTCTTCAATCGTTCTAGTATGTACAAAAGGAAACAAAGGAAATAGGAACGAAATAAACTAGAAAAATTAAACTAGTACAATTAATAAGATATGTCAACTTTGATTGTATGCATTTGTCCTTGATAGTTGCTTTGATTAGGCTGAATTCCTAATCCTATTTTAATTAGGCTGAGTCCTAATTCTACCATTTGATCAGCTTGCTACTCCGTAGAATCTACCGTGAATCGGACGTTCCCATATACAGTAGACTTTGTTGTCTGTGAAAGACACACTCACTAAGCACTTGGAACTCATAATGATTTATGAGCCATCAATGGAAGCCGCACGTGTGACTACTAATAAGCTTGTGTTCCTCTTGTTCCCTCTTCTGACCTTTTATTTACCCTAGACAGCATAAGTGTGCCCCTCTCCTACTTCGGGATTATGTGAAGCACCTCGTCTCACTTCAGGGCTATGTGAAACAGCGTGTCCATAGAAAAAAATAAGGGAAATGCTGTTGGTACTGGTCCCTATCAAAAAAAATCTAGTTGCTCCCCGTATCAAATCCCCTTAATTCAAACTACCATAGATTGATCGTTTACTACCACTATAAGCATAAATGTGGCCCTCGCCTCAATTTAGGATTATGTGAAGCACCTCGTCTTACTTCAGGATTATGTGAAACACTGTAACCATAGAAATATTAGGGGAATGCTATTTGGTACTGGTCCAATTCTTATCTTTGCTTATTAACTTAGATAAATTATTTAAACAAGTCTTTATTTTTATCAATGCTATCATTGCTTATTAATTTATCCTAAGTCTTAAAATAAGCACCATAGTTTCCATAGTTTGCCATAGTTTGCCATAGTATCCATAGTCTACCATTTTATAAAACTTACGTTGTAATCATGCTTATTACTTAACCTAGGGTCTAGTTGTGAAAATAAGCTTCTTTCTTCTTTTTTTCTTTTTAGTTACAATTCTAAATTATAACTTGGTCAATTTCTTAATTCGGTCCAATTAATATCATAATTAGGCATAATTTCAGTCCATTTAATATCATAATTACGTGTAATTTCAGTCCAATTCCATTTATATTGCAATATATATAAATTGTATATCCTATATTCCATTATTTCAAATTTCTTATAATTTAATCGAATTTTGCATTAATTCTATTCTAATCCATATGCAAAAAAGAAGATGGAGGAATAAAAGAAAACTGAAAATAGAAGGAAATCTAAGGCATAAGAAGAAGATGTAAATAACGCATAAATAATAGTAAATAAACTAAAATACCGTAAATAAACTATAAATAAATGGAAAAATTAGAATTAAATTGAAATTAATTGAAAATAATAGCTAGAAGAAATAGATTGCAAATAATTCTAAAAATTATAAATAAATTACTAACAACGCTACTCTAAAAATCATAGTAAAACTACAACTATTGGAAACCCTATTAATTTAAATTACTTAAAGAAATTTCAAATAATTATAAACACTTACCCATAGTCTTTAGTTCTTCCATTGGCCTTTTTGGATCCACTTGGGGTTTCTAAATATTTTTATTAAAAAGATTATCTCCTTGGAAAGTTATTCCTTTTAGGATCCTTCTTGAAGAGGTGAACCCAAATGGAGAAAATCTAGAATGAGAAAAAGAGCTAGGTCTAGGGTCTTATTTATAGTGGTGTTAGTGGATCTCAAACCATTGGATTTGGAGATTGAATAGGATACAACCATGACAGGCTGAACAGGGGCCATCAGACGGAGGCGCAGAAGGACTAGATGGAACAAAAGAATACAAAATGATGAATTCATTAGCAACTGGAACAAAGGAATGAATCCTTCATTCATTCATCTGAGGCGGGTCGATTGAGGGTCGACCACCCACTATGCTAGTTTGACCGGCCGGTCGACCTATGCAGTAGGATGGTCGACCTCTAGGTCGACCTCCCCATATTTTTTCCCTTTTATTTTCCAATTCTTGTTTAATTCGTAACACCTTCATACTAGCTCGAATTCTGACGTTCTATATATGAAAATTGACCAGAAAATTACAACAGACACAATGGTGTAACTTTTCTAGCTCAATTATGATAATTTCATAAAATTATTTTATTATTTAGTTAATTAACGAATTAATTATCATGGGTTAAATTTTGGGTTGTTACAAATTCATGATCCATTGAGGAAGAGAGGGAAGAGCTTCAACCATGAAATGATATCGAGAATAAGCCATGTACCATTTTGGTGGAGCATGCAACCATCGTTCAGGGGTGGCTAAAAGGATGTCCACTCTAGGGATATCACGAGTGGCCACGATAATAATCGGCTGCTTAGAAGTCAAGATGTAAGGCTGATAGTCAATAGGATCCACCAATAGTTCGAATGACCCATATCCATACATGAGAGAATGAGCAAAACTAGGATGACTAAAGTCGTGCCCCAACGATATGCGATCTGGAGGTGTAGAAGATGGGTTACCCTAATCGCTAGAGATCGTCCTTGAATGTGTCTTGCGATAGTTTGACATACTTATCTGATATAATAACATATCTCATGTATTATAGTAAAAGTGTTCAAGTGTTTATGTACGTGCATGGGTGTGTACATATGCGTTGAAAAAGAACTAAGACAATGTTAACATAGACATTGTAACATTAGTGAAAGCTGTTCCAAATTCACACTCTACCCGATAATGCCTATGCAAAATAGCCTAATAACCAAGACTAGATAAATAGGTAAAGATCAACAAACAACCAACCCTTCCCCTATCCAGAGGCCGAAGTCAACAACAACCATACCCTAGGCTTTGATCAAAAGGTCCTACTAGTTCAAAGCAGTTAAACAGTCCTCCAAATTCCTATGTTCAACTGGAATTGAGCAAACCTATACCCCAAACTTTAACCTAGCTATTGTGCAAACCCCGAACATGGCATACATATTAGTAGCATGGATGGAAAGATTGGTAGAGATCTTACCAGATCAACTAATGATCTTGGATGAAAATTACGTTGAATTGGAAGTGTTTTGAGTAAAGATTAGCACTTGCAGCTCGATAGAGGTGAATGTCTTAAAATGTTGGGGATAGCGGAAAATTGAAGTAACGTGTTTGGTGAGAGGAGGTGTTGATGTTTATATAATGAGGAGGCCATGTCCGATATTGGATTAGTAGCATGCCGAACCAATAATACGTTGAACTAACCCTGAAAACTATGCAAGGAACATACCGAACCAAGTCAGAAAGAGAAGGGAGTCATATATCTACTGGTGGAATCATATAGCATTCAACAAAGTCCACCTTATAGTCTATGAACTGAACTTTGGGGGCATGTGTTATGGGCAATTTTTCCTAGGAGATCAAAGGCAAAGGAAGGGTTCGGCAAGAGAAAACAAAGTCAAGGGAAGGGTTTGGCAAGGATGAACTCTCCTATTCAGCACCCTTTGTACCGAACAGAAAATCTTATTCAGTTTCAAGCTACCAAACCAAAAATCCTATTTAGTAGGCTAGGTGCAAGAAAGAAGAGGTTACATGTGAGGACTATACCAGAAGGAGATAGGAGACATCGGACCAAGGAGAAGCCGAACTAAGGAGAAAGTGAACCAAGGAGAAGCCGAACCAAGTAGTATAGGAACTTGGCCAGCAATATGGCCATGTGCACTACTGCCGAACCAAATTAACTATATGGGAATGAAATTTGAGTATATTTTGAAATTGGTAATCATATCTTTTTATATGGAAATAGTAGATTTGGGCGAGCTATACATGGAAATCTCTTGATTTACAAGATTAACCTCACTGCCTCTTTACCCCTACAAATAGCCAAGTATTTTGTGTTCATGTGAACAATTTTTTGAGCTAGAAGACTCTATGTTACAGAAATAACCAAACCAAGCTTCTGGACTCCAATTTTAATCATAATTAATATATTTAGAACTCTTGTAAAAGCTGAATTATAAGAAAAGGAATAAACACTAACAATGGACGTAGGCCTGTTATTGTTGAACCGCTATAAATCTACGTGCCTCTTACTTTCCTAGCATTTATTTTTTGTTGAATCTGTTATTATTAATTTGATTAGAGGTGTTTGTCTATTTTTTGTGCAAACAACCCCATATTTTTATGAATGAAATATTTAAATTAAAAAGGAAAATCATAATTTTAACACAAATGGCAAAATAGTAAATTTCTATAAGAGTTGGAATCAGACTTCAAGACCTATTTCATTGCATGCTAGAACGTAGTCTGTAGTAAGAAAACATATATAATTTATTGAATTTGGTTAAACAAGCTAGAAATCACATGAATTCAAACCAAGTGGCATTTCCGTAACATATAGGTTTCGAGTATAGCATAATATTATATTTTCAGCCTATAAATTGACCCTTAACCTCATTTATTTGGCTGGTGTAACAACCTAAATTTTTGATAACAATATTTACGAGATTTAGTTAGACAAATCAAATAAAATTATGTGTTGATAAGGGGATTGTGATTTGATTTAATTAAGGTAGCCGTGCCTTTTTAACTAATAAATTAAATAAAGGGTTTAAAATGAAATAGCGGAGGGGTATTATGGGAAAGAGACCATTCCTATATCACCTACTTTAGAGCGTGTATCACTACACACGTTTATTCTCATTTTAAAGATTTAAAAGCAAGGTCGGCCACCATTAACAAGGAAAGAAGAGGAAACAAAAGAAAAGCTTAAGGAAAGCATATTCAAATAAAACTCCTTTAAATCTGAAGCTCCTTAATCACTAAAGCAAAGGCAAATAATGTTTACATCTCTAAACTTTTATGGTTTTGGTTTTAGGATTAAATTCAAATGATTTTGCAAATGTTTGCCATGTTTTTGAATGATAAAATGATTATATATACATGTTGATTATTTATCTATGTTCATATAGATTTTCTAACATTTTTTAAGATGAAAACCATATTAAATAACATCCATTAGCCTTGCTTGACGATCTAAAAAGTTATTTTAGCAATGGGCTTCAATTTTCAGATTTTTCTGAATTTTTGTGGAATTACTATGAATTTTATAAGAAAGAAAATGATATTTTGGATTATAAAATTATTTATAACGAAAATAATTATTTTTTGGATCCGAAAATTTAATATGTTGAGAGGGACATATTATTTGATTTTCTGGAATTTTTCCATAATTTTTCAAGATGCTTTAACAGTTATATAAAATTATTTAAGGCATGGGACCTAAATGTTTTATATAATTATAAAGGAGAAAGGGGTTTTTTCAAAATTATTTAAATTTCCAAATAAGGAAAGTCGGTAGTGTTTTGAATATAAAATTCTAGCAACCAAAATTTAGACAAACATGGCAGGTTGGGTACAAAAGAACTATTTTAAAGTACAAATTAATAGTTTTTCCTACTATTTCAACCCTTTTGGCAAGAGCTTCCGCCTCCATTCCAAACCTTTCGACAAGGTTGAAATGCATTAAACCTTTCGACGAGGTCAAAAATCGATGCACATAGTACCAGGCAACTGGTACGTAGTGAATTGGAAAGAGTCAAAAGGTTTAAGGATGAAAGGTTAAAGCTTTCAAAGGAGATGAAACTTCGTTGTGGTTTTAAAGAAAATACGCCAGCTAGCTTTTGACAAAGAGCTTTCGACAATGTCAAAAGTTTTAAAAGAAAAAGGTTTCGATTGGTTTGCTTTCTTGTTTTAATTGAAACCTTCCGACAAATTCGAAAGGTATATCTTTCGGCAAGGTTGAAAGCATAGTTGCCGCTTCTAAACCTTTCGACATAGATGGAGTTAAAGGTTGTCTTTTGATTTCTAAAACTTTCCATTTCGCTCAATTGATTCGAAGGGTTCGTTCCAACACCCATGGTTCATTATTTTCGAATAGTTTTATAATGGTTTCAAAGCATATGCATTCGACTCTAATGTTTTTCTAATCCTTTTGCTCTACTTGAAGGCATAATCCAAATGTTTTTAGTCAAAACATTTTAAAGGATTCAAAGTAGTTTACTTTGGATAGTTTCGAAAGGTTTCCACTTGTTTTAATTTGAACCCAATGTCTTCGAAAGGTTTTGAGTTTCATTGCTTTCGAAAGGTTTATAAATGATTTTATAGGGGAGGTACCCCAAGCTTTTGACAAAGTCGAATGGTGAAACCTTTCTCTAGGTCAAATAGAAACCTTCCGAAAAGGTCGAAAGGTATAGTTTCTCAATGTTTTCAAAAGGCTAGTGTTTAAAGGATTTGAAATGCGGACATCATATGTTTTAAAGCTTATAAAGGAAAGGGTATTATTGGTTTGAAGGAGATACATTCAACAATCTCGAGGGGTTTTATTAATGGTTTTGAAGGAGTTACCTTCATTGTTTTCTAAAGGCTGTTTAAAGGTTTTAAACAAAGGTTTCGAATGGAATGACTAGGTAGATAGCCTAAGTGTTTTAAGTTGTAAAGGACTTTAACTTATTTTAAAAGGATTGGTAATCCTTATTGAACATCATCAACATTATTTTGAGTAAATATAAAACATGGAAAAAATAGCTTAGATTAAAGCTAATGATATATTCCCTTATATATATGATTTGACGGACTAAATCATTTTGAAAAGGTATTCAAGGAAAATTTGAAGGTAGTTGGCCCAGATATTTTAAAGGACAGTTAGCATAGATATTTTAAAAAGGCGGTTAGACTAGATAACTTAAAAGGGTAGTTAACCCAAAAGAAAATTTGGTTAGTTAGCTCATTTAAATTCGGACAATCGGTCCATTTGGAGGACAGTCGGCCAAAAGGCAGTTGGTCCAGAAATTAGCAATTAGCTCATTTAAGTTCAGACAGCCGGTCCATTTTCAAGGCAGTAAGCCCAAGGGACAGTTAGTCCAAAAAAGACCAATTAGCTCTAATATGAACGGATAGTTCATTTATTAGCGTAATGAACCTTGCTACTTTTTAAGGATAGTATGTCCACCCTTTTTGCCTATTTTGGGCGAATAGCACATTATCTAGCATAAAAGATATTGCTTTATTGGTATAATCAGTTTTAGGACAGATAGTCTAGAAGAGAGCAGTTAGCTCAGAATTTAGGATAGATAGTCCAGTATAGAGCAGATAGCTTAGATTTTAAACAGATAGTCTAATTTCATTTCTTGTTTTAGCATAATGGATATTGCTATATTATTATTATAATAAGTTGATTAATCAGTTTGGTTGCTGAAAAGGATTTGCAAAATATATGTTTTCAAAAGAGATATTAGTGAGGAGAAACCCATTCCGCTAAGTGGCATGCTCTCACTATTTATCAGTAAAATGAGATGTATTAGAAATTATTCATACCAGGCTTTATGTCTGAATCGAAATTTTTGCTTCCCCTTGAATTCTCAGGTGCCTAAAATTTGATTTGAGCAGATTGAAGGTTTAGGTTTTTGGTTTTTAGCAGATTTTGGCGAATAAATCATCCGAAGACGAGCAGGTGGCCTATGGATAGCTAGTTTAGGAAATCTTGTTTTAATTTGATTCCACTGTGTATTATGACAATTATATCTATATTGCTTTGATCATCCAAGGGGGCATCTTCGTATGTCGCTCTTGGCGTATTGTTGTAAAATATATTTGATCAATGTTTAGGATTCGTTCGGGGATTTTTGTAACTTGGATATGATATTATTTGAAATGTGATCACTGAAAATTATTGTTTTTGGAAATTTGTGATTTTGTTCATATTCGAATGCTTCGATATTATGGATGCCATTAACTTTACCTTATTTCATTACCAAAAGTTAATACTGTGGATGACTGTAGCATCCATAGTGCTTAGCTTTTGCCCTCTAGATACAGATGTTACAACTTAGTATCAGAGCATAGTTTTACGAAAAATTTAACTAAAACTTGGTTTTGAAGACAAAAATCCAAAGAAATTAGAGTAAGATTTGGGTTTGGGTTAACGCTATAGTAACGTACTTGTATTTGACATATATATATATATATATATATATATATATACACACACATATATACATACATATATATATATAAGTATGCGCTTTATCTCCATTCATCTATTTTTTATTAGGGTATATTTCTGTATCTCATGAGATTTGAATACAGATATGGATGGTAGAAGAAGTAGAGTTAACCTATGAGGGGGAAGCACGAAAAGGAATGCCAGACCTAGTACTGGGAGAAGAAAATTTCGGGCAGAGAATGTTGGTGTTGAAGTCCTGTAGGTCGGAATGGAAGACGTGTACCAGTTTTTCAAGAATATGATGTAGGTACGAGTTGCAGTCGGAGTATTAGGAGGAAATTCTACAGGAGCAGGGGTTCCGTAAGTCCCAACAATTAATCATTTCACTAAGATGAGTGGTGATTTTGTGATGGTAGGAGGGAAGCTGTTTATGGGAACGGAGGATTCCATTGAAGTTGAGATCTAGTTGTTACCCTATAAAAGGATTTTTGTAGATCTGGGGCTCAATAATGAGTAGAAGAGGAGGTTGGTATCCAAGAAGCTTTAGGGAGCCGCATAGTTTTGGTACAACAGTGTGACAGTGACAGTTGATGAGGAGACAGTAACCTGGGAGGATTTCAAGAGGAGTATCTAGGAGAGGTTTATCTCTACGATGGCACAGTCAGCTTTGATTAGGAAGTTTGCTGAGCTGGTGCAGGGTGAGATAAATGTTACTGAGTATGCTAGGAAGTTTGAAGGGTTGGCCCGATATGGGTGTGCTTCTGTAGATACCGCGTTGAAGAGGAATGAGACGTTTATCAGAGGATTGAAACCCGGATTGGCTAGTGCTACTTTGTATCATCTTAGAGATCCTTCTAATATTATTGTGGAGATGGCTTTGAGGCAAGAAGAAGTTCTTAAGATTTGGAGAAGAGCAAGGCAAAAGGAGTCCAGGTTTTGCAGGGCCAGAAGAGGAAGTTCTTTCCAAAGAAAGGTTTTAAGAAGGGTGGAGCAGCAAAGAAAGCGAAGTCTCAGGGTGTCTGCTATAAATGCAACAATAAATGGCACTTGGCTAATAAGTGTCACTTAGGAAAGGTGAAAGATGTGGCTAAGGGGAAGAATGTCAGGTGCTTCAATTGTGACCAGATAGGCCATTATAAGAACTAGTGTAAGGAGCCCATTAGCGATAGTAAAGGCAAGGTGTATGCATTGGAGCCGGCTGCTTCCAAGCCAACATCTTAAGAGAAGGGGAAGGAAGTTCTTGGCGGAGCGTTTCAAATTCATGGTATGTCTGTTAGCATTTTATTTGATACTGGTGCATTGCATTCTTTTATATATAGATTTTTATAGATAGGCTTAACCTTGAACCCACATATTTAGTTACTTTCTTACAATTGCGAATCCAATAGACGGGCATACAACTCTAAGGTTAAGTTGTGACCTGTTTGAGTCTGACCTGTTAGGTCATACTTTTGTGTGCATCTTGCATGTGTTTGATTTTGTGGGGTTGGGGATCATCCTAGGTATGGATTGGTTAAGTGAGTATGATGCTAAGATATTTTGCCAGGGTAGGAAGATTTCTCTTAGACATTCGGATTGTAGCAGTCAGATTGTTTCACTGTAGGAGGTTCTAGCGGTGCAGTGTTTACTTTATTGGGTGCTGTGGATTCAGACGATGAGTTGAGCTGAATTTTCATGGTTAGAGAGTTCATAGATGTGTTTGAGTCCATAATTGAATTACCGTCGAAGCGAGCAATTGAGTTTCAGATAGATTTGGTTCCAGAAGCAGAATTAGTAAGTAAGCCATCGAGCAGGATGACCCCTGCAGAAATGAGGGAGAAAAAGGTGCAGCTGATGGATTTAGGTGGCAAGAGTTGTATCAGGCTGCACAGTTCACCGTGGGGTGTAGCCGTAGTGTTTTCTAAGAAGTTGACTGGATCGTTGGGTCTATGTATCGATTATCGTAAGTTGAATTAGAGGACGATAATATCCATTACCCAAGATTGACGATTTGTTCGACCAGCTAAGTGGAGCAAAGGTATTTCCTTAGTTGGATCTGACAACAGGTTTCCATCAGATTAGGGTAGCAGAGGATGATATGCCTTTGGCAGCATTCAAGACCAGATATGGATCGTACGAATAGTTAGTTATGCCATTTGGACTGATGAATGCTCCAGCTTTCTTTGTGGATTTGAAGAACCAGATTTTCCAAGAGCACTTGGATAGGTTCGTGTTATTTTTCGTAGATGATATCTTGATTTATTCTAAGGATGAAAGAGAGCATGAAGTTCGTCTTAAAGTGGTGCTTGGGAACTGAGGCGGCATCATCTAAAAGCGAAGTTTTCAAAGTGTCACATCTAGAAGAAGGAGGTGAAGTTTTTTGATCATGCAGTCTTAAAGGAAGGGTTGTTAGTAGATTCGACTAAGATTGAGGCAGTGAATAGTTTGAAGAGACCCGAGATAGTTGCTATCCCGCCTTTTGGCAAGGCCGTGGCACCAAGAAATAAACTGGAAACCGAGAACAGTTTACCCCAAAGATCGATTCCACACAGCTTCATTATGGATACTAGTGAATTTTTTTCCAAATTCGGATTGAGCTACAGATGATATAGTATGACAAACAAAGCTATGAAAGCCAGCATCTCAAATTTCAAGTCGATCGAAGTTTATATGCTCGAGATATTGATCGATTAAAACTAAGAAAGATTGTTATAATTCATACCCATGGAGGGAAGTGGTAGTTCGTATCCCTGGAGAGAAACAACTCCATTTTGTGTCCATCATATTTGCTTCATTTCGTATTCACCAACATACAACGTTTCGTATCGATCACATCCTCCTATATTTCGTATCGATATCCATTCCAACTTAATTCGTATCGATCAGTTAATCTACCGATAAAAAGCATATCATTGAAGAAGTCGATACAAAGAACATGCAAGGTGATTGATGCGAAAAAGGTATCAGAGTTGTCGATACGAAATAAGTCAGTTCGTATCGATATGAATCAGTCATCAATCAATCGATAGGAAATGGCTTTTGGATTGATACGAGATGAGGTATAAGAAAAAATAGGAATGGAGATACATTGGATGGATACGAATAGGGCGCATTCAAGAGGAAGACTCGGCCACTCGGCATGAAAAGTTGATCGAACCTAAAATAAAGCACCACGACACCTAACAAGCACGTGCCTAGAATCGGTACGAACTAAGTTGATACGAACGTATCGAGACGAACTTGTTTGCACATTGGAGATCCAAACTTGCATCGATCGTAACTCGAGATTTACAAGTCTAACTGCCACCAAATTTTCACAAGAAATTGCCTACAACCTCAAGAATGTAGCTGATCAATTTTAGCCCAAAAAGACCATTTATAGATTGATACAAACTCAATTCGCGTTGCTCGCGGATTGTTTTAAATCCTCTGGACTCGATCAGATGGGCCCACCTACGTGAGAGAAGAAGTCTTTCGTGACCTGGGCGATATATTTGTTGCCTATGCCTATAAATAGTGACCCTGGACTTATAGAAGAGGGACCTTTTGGGCTTTTCTACACTGACACTCTGCTGAAATCACTTTTATACTACAGTAGTACTATTGTAATCTCTTGTAATCAGTAAGTAAAGTTCAATACACATTATTCATTTCATAGTGGACGTAAGCAATACGTGGAACCACTCTAAATTCGCGTGTTTCTACAATTTTTCTTATCTACGTTTGGTGAATTTGTTAGATCTACCTCTTTTTACATTTATTTTCTTTATTTTATCTCTTCAAACTCATCCGAAAAGTGTTGTGGCCATTTTTGGTACCATTACTTTGGTGCTTTCACTGAGAAAACCCATATTTTCTCATGCTCATTGGATCTACTGTAGATATTGGATTACAAGAATCTACGAAGAAGATCCAAATCTCAAGTTTAGAAGTTCTTCTACCTATTCATATTTGCACCAAGTCTAGGAGAGGACTTCACTATTCAAGCATGGTAGCTACCAGGACTACTTCAACAGCTATAGGTCCAGAAGGACGGGATAGGTAGAACCCCGTGCAATTCCTTCTGCAGACCAGAACACTTCTGGACCTTCGGATCCACAAGGCCCTGCCGCAAGGGAGGTGTTCCAACTACTGATGCAAGAGCCGACTCAAAGTCGCTAGCTGCTTACCCAGTAGCTCCGTGCCTACATAGAGTTAACCAATCAACTGAACTGTGAAAGACGAAGGAAATCCAAAAGAGATCAGGCTTCCTATCTATCCACTGAAAGTTCAGCTTCTTCTTACTACAATCAATGATCCACGGACCCACGGTTGGATGGAAGCTATACACAAGCTACTGGACATCAGCGAACTCAGAATCTTAGGCAACCGAGAGTTGGCCCATCGGTCAGCCACCAGATCAGATCCTCATCCTGAGGAGGGACGGCTCCTTATCATACTATTGACAACCATGCTACTACCATTGCTACTGAGTTGGGAGCTGACATTCAAAACTGAATAGATCCAAACCATTGCCAGCAAGAGTATACTCCTGAGCCTTATGTTCATAAAGAGCTAGAACCAAGGAGGCGAGATATAGACCGTCGCCGCGACCGACCCATCCTCGCATTGTGGAACCCGACCACACCTTGGCTCAGCATGCCTAGAATGTCCAGATGCCAGAAATCACGAAAATGATCCGTCGGATGATTCATGAAAGTCAAGGCCTCGCCAATGAAGACTAAGGAATCTCTCGAAGCCATACCCCTTTCACCGATGACATCCTCTATGCTGAACCACCTCAACGATTCAGAATGCCAACTCTACCTGTTTATGAAGGGAGCTCTGACCCTAACCACCACATTTTAAAGCATGAATGGTTAATGAACGCCACATGGGCTGATGATGCAGTCAAGTGCCAGAGTTTCCCAATTTCCGTAAAAGGCATCGCAACTTTGTGGTTTGCTTGCTTACCACCACGATCTATCTCATGTTTCGACCAGATGGCAACGAAGTTTGTTGAACAATTTCACATTCATGTCATACGGCCCAAAGATGTTAATACCTTATCCAGCATCACTCAAGCCCCCGGAGATACACTTAGACGTTATCTGGAGAGGTTTCATGCTATGTGCGCTGAGATTAGTAATCCTAACAAAACTCCATTCTGATGGAACTGACTAAGGGAATTGATCCCGATTCCGAATTTGGCAACTGGATGGCCAGAAAACCACCTTCGTCATTGGACCGTTTCTATTCCAAGGCAGCTCAGTTTTTGAGAAGAGAGGATGCGAAACAATCAAGGAAAAAGGATGACGTAGGGCCTAGTAGGGAAGGAATCCAAAGCATTATCGTTGTAAAATAAACCAAGGAGAGTTCTAGAAAGGTGCAGCTAAACATACAGAACAAGTAGAATCAGTAGAAAGGCGATGGAAGTCAAGGTAGGAAGTGAGATCAGAATCGTGGACCACGACATAAGGCTCCCATGTTTGACACATATACTCCTATAAATACATCTTTGGAAATTGTGTACTTGCACACTTGTAATACTATCCAATATAAGAAACCTGCTCCAAAGCAATGCTCAGAGAAACAGTTTCAAAGGGTGAATTTTTGTAGATTTCACGATAGCTATGGCCACAATACGAACGAGTGCCGTCATTCACAGGATATTATCGAGAAGTTGATCTGAGAAAGAAAGTTGGAGAAGTTTGTTCGGGTGCCGCAGTCTGGAGGTGCGGGCCTATTGAATCAAAACCAATTACTAAATCAGGTTAGACCGGAGAAACCTGCTCGTACCGACGGGAGGTTAGTGATTAATACTGTTAGTGGTGGTCCTCATGCAGCGGATCAAAGCTGGAGGGAAATGAAGTCGCATGCCAGGTCTATTAGGCATGCGAGCTTTGAATGTTGTAGTAATTTGGAAGACGGTGCTCCGGCCAAACAATAGGAAAAGATGACAGGCGACATCATATTTCTAGACAGGGATGCCAAAAGAGTCGAAGCCCTAACCATTGATCCATTGGCCATTTCAGCCCAGATAGGTCCTGCTTAGATGAAGAGGATCTTAGTGTACAGCGGAAGTTCAGTGAATATGCTGTTTAAGCGAGCCTATGTTCAGATGAAGATGGAAGCGAAAGATTTGAAGCCTTTTCAGTCTCATATTCATGGCTTTAATGGAAGTGTGATTATACCCACTGGGATGGTGGAGCTACCATTGGAATTGGGGGTTGGAGAGTGCTAGAGAGTTTGGATATTGCAGTTTATTGTGTTGGATACTGACTCACTATACAACGCTTTCTTGGGTTAACCGGCACTAGTTGAGTTCAGGGCCGCTATCGCCCCTTGGTGCCTAACTTTGAAGTTCCCTAAAGACAATGGATTCATAGTTGATCAGGGAGACCAAGCTGCTAGACAAGCCTGTTATGTTGCTGAGCTGCGGGAGGCGTAGTGAAAAGAGAAAGGAAAGAGCATAGAGGAATCTCTCAACGTCCGCTTTGCGGATAATTGACAGTTAATGCCTTGGCCAAGGCCGGGATACCATAACCAATTCCCAAGAGATCTTGACTCAAGAGATACCCAAAGAGAAGACAAGGTCAAAGAAAATCAGGCTTCTCCTATAGAGCTGACAATTAAAGTTCTGATCAATCATGATGACAATTCTAAATTGGCAAAGATTGGATCCTAACTAAGCCAACAGATGAAGGAGGAATTGGTTGAGTTTCTCCGGGAAAATCTCGACGTGTTTGCCTGGACGCACTCTGACATGTGTGGGATCTCGTTGGATATCGCGAGCTACAAATTGAATATTGACCTACGACATGTCTCGATCAAGAAAAAAAGGCGTGGTAAAATCTAGAGAGATCTACCGCCCTTAAGGAAGAGGTAGATAAACTCAGGTCGAATGGGTTTATCCGAGATGCGTTATATTCGGAATGGGTGTCTAATCCTGTACTTGTCAGGAAACCTAACGGTAATTGGAGAACATGCATCGACCATTCGGACATAAATAAAGCTTGCCCTAAAGACAGCCCCGGATTGATCAGCTCGTAGATTCAATGGCTGGACATGAACTTTTATCTTTCATGGACGCATATTATAGTTACTATCATATGCCGATGCACCTACCTGATCTGGAGCATACCAGCTTTGTCACCGATTTGGGACTATATTGTTATAAAGTGGTTCCATTCAGACTTAAGAACATTGGGGCAACCTATCAGAGACTCGTCAACCGAATGTTCGCTAACCAGATCGGAAAGACCATGGAGGTATATATGGACGACATGTTGGTAGTCATGATTCTCCACCAATCATATCAAAGACTTGAAAACGATGTTCAACACCCTCCGAGAGTGCTGAATGAAACTCAACCCATTGAAATGTCACTTTAGGGCCGCGTCTGGAAAATTTCTTGGATTCATCGTTAATGCTTGGGGAATTGAAGCCAATCCCAAGAAAATCTAGGCAGTTAGAAATCTTGATACTCCAAGGACTATTAAGCAAGTTCAGAGCCTCAAAGGGAAGGTAGCAGCACTGAGCAGGTTCATTTCAAAGTCTACTGACAAATGCATTCCCTTCTTCGATCTAATCAGAAAAGGGAAACAGAACTTTGAATGGACAACATAGTGTAAGGGCGCATTCCAGGCACTGGTCCAACACCTATCTACACCACCCATTTTTCCAAAACCTATTGATTATGAGCGACTATGCATCTACTTGGTGGTGTAAGAAAACACAATTAGAGCCGCTTTAATTCGGGAGGAGGACTGGATACAACGGCCAGTCTATTACATTAGCAAACGGCTGACCGGGGTAGAGAGAAATTATCTAAAGCTTGAAAAGTTGGCTTACTGTCTTGTCATTGCCTCGAGGAAACTCCATCCATATTTTCAAGCTCATCCTATCACTGTCTACACCGACTAGCCATTATGACAGGTCCTTGGGCGGACCGAGACATCTGGTAGGTTACTCAAATGGAATATCGAGCTAAGACAGTTAGACATCACTTACATGTCCAGGTGAGCTATTCAAGGGCAAGTGCTGGAAGAATTCATCATCGAATTCAGTATCTCTAAGGACATCCCTGAAACCAGTGAATCTCCCAAACATGTCTAGAAGCTACATACTGATGGTGCATCAAACGACCGCTGCTCAGGCGCCGGGATTATACATGAAACTCCTGAAGGCGGATCTATATGTTATGCTTTAAAGTTAGATTTCCGTGCGACCAATGATGAGGCCGAATACGATGTCCTGCACATCGGACTAAGGCTTTCCAGAGAGTTAATAATTATTGCTGTGGAGATTTACTACGATTCACAACTGGTCGTATGCTAATTTCGAGGGGAGTACCAAGCTAAAGACAAGAGACTGGCCGCATATCTCGCTCGGGTCCAGGAAATATTGAATTAGTTCGATTATTATGCCATATAATGCATACCCCGAGAACACAATTAGAAGGCCGATTCCTTGGAAAAATTGGTCGGTACCGTTGAGGCACAGCAAATGAGACTCATTCCCGTTGAGGCATTATCTTCCCCGAGTGTTGATCAAATGGAGACCAACTGGGTACTTAAAGTCATACCTGATAAGGAGTCCTGGATGACTCTGTTCAGAAACTATCTCGAGCATGGGACCATGCCAGAGCGTAGAAGTGAAAAAAGACAAGTTATTCAAAAGGCTTCGCGGTTTACTATTCAGAATGGAGTCATATATGGAAGAGGGTACTCTGTTCCTTTACTCTGGTGCATCCCCCATGATGAAATCAATTGAGTATCACATGATGTACATGAGGGGGAATGTCGCAATCACACCGAGGGAAAGCTCTTGCTAAGAAAGTGCTTCGATATGGTTATTATTGGCCGACTGTAAATCGCGACGCATCGGATAATGCCAGGAAGTGTGATAGATATCAGAAACATGCTGGATTCCAACATCCCCACCTACAATTAACACAGATGGTCAGTCCCCGGCCGTTCGCAGTATGGGGCATCGACATTATTGGGTCTCTACCTCTAGCTAAAGGTGGCGCGAAGTACACCATTGTTGTTGTTGACTACTTTACCAAATGGGCGAAAGCCGAGCCCCTTGTTACTATCACAACGAAGAAAGTGATCAACTTTGTTGTACGCAACATTATCTGTCGATTTGGTCTCCCATATACCATCGTCACTGACCAAGGAGCCCAATTCGATAGCGTCAAATTTAAGAATTTCTGTCAATGATTCCATATCCAGAAGAAGTTCTCTACAATTACGCACCCTTAAGTGAATGGACAGGTTGAAGTTGTTAATAAAGTTAAAAAGTCCATTCTAAGGAAATGATTGGAAAAGGCCGGGGAAAATGGGTCAATGAACTTCCTATGGCCCTATGGGCTTATCAGACAATCCACAAGTCCACGATCGGCCACACTTCGTTTTCACTTTCTTATGGTTCAAAAGCCATTATTCCAGTCGAACTGGAAGTGCTTTCTCATCGTGTGACATATTATGACCCGAAGACAAATGCTACATTACTCGCCGAATCTCTGGACTTATTGGATGAGAAACGAGAAGAGGCTGATTTGAGGGCAACTGCGTACCGAAGTCGAGTCGCCCGACAGTACAATGCCAAGGTCTGACCTCGAACCTTTGAACTCGATGATCACATCCTTAAGAGAATTTACCCGATCGCTTTATGTATGAAACCAATGTGGGAAGGACCGTTTGTTATCGAACGAAGACTCGGAGATGGCACCTTTAAATTATCAACCATTGATGGTCTCACTTTACCGAGAGCCTGGAACAGTGGGAGTCTTCATCGCTACTACACATAATGGGCTTTATTTATTCATTCAGTCTGCTTTTCATTTGCAATTTGTTTATGCATTTTGAAATTTGATTTTGTAATGAGGCAACTGACTTTGCCATATTTTCTTATTTCAACAATAAAATGCAATCTTTTCGAGCTAGAGCAGTGATTTTAAAATGCATCGTACGACCATCACCATGCATGGAGAGCTGAGTTCCACTATACAGAGGGACTTATTCAAATAGGGAGAGACTATGATACGACTGGTTACTTGCTAAGTGAAATCCGAGCTCGGGGGGCAAGTCACCACACTAAAGCCCGAAAAGGATTGATACATGACAATCCTCTAACAAATTCTGGCTTCTAGAGGGTGAGCTGGAGTATAAACTTACAAATGCAGGCTCAAAGAGGGTGGATCCATCTACCTAACGACTTCTCCCATGTTTAAACCAAGTTCGAGGAGGATGGATCCATCCATCTAACGACCTCACTTGTTAACTCAAGGTGAATGTGACCTGATCGTTCACAATCCTAATAAATCCATCATTCCTGGAGTGCGAACTAAATCCTAAAACTCAAAACAGATGAGATCTGCCGTATGTAAAACAACTTCATATTCCCAGAGCCTGAACTGGAGTATAAACATCAAAATGGGTGTAACCAACCACTCATCGGCTAACTCTAAGTCCTCAGAGCGCAGATTAGAGTATAAACACTAACCGGGTGTGAACCGACCACCCGTAAGATATTTTTGAGTCCTCGGAGTGCAGACTGGAATATAAACACAAATCGGGTATGATTGATTACCCACGAATTAATCTAAGTCCCTAGAGTGTGGACCAAATTCTAAATATCAAATGGGCGTGACTGGCCACCCGTAGAATAGCTAAAGTGCCTGGAGTGTGTAAGTGTCTTTAAACATCAAACGAGCGTGACCGACCACCGACGTACAAGTGCAATCCCCAGAGTATGGATGAAATTACCAATAGATGAGAAAGTGTGATCTGATCACTCGAACCCATCTCTTTTCAACGTCGTTCCGACTAAGTTAAGCTTGATTTATCGAAGGCGGAAAGCGACTGCCCAAAATTTAAGTACCAGTTGCTGATTGAAACGGTACAATATTGAGACTCAACTTAACTTTCGGTTATAACATGAAGCCATAACCTTGGGACTTAAAAAATAAAATCAGATCTAATTCAGAGACTAAGGCCTTGCAAGTACATTATATGGAAGTTTGAGCGCTAAAGCACTTAATCAAATAAACATAAAACTATGCTGAAGACAAAATGGAATTTTATTTCAACTATTCTTTGGAAAAGAAGGATAAGTACAAAAATATATTCCATGAAATCCTACTAGCAGGGCTGAACCCGCATTTATACACGGCCTACAGAAACAAAAGGAAATTCCTATTTGTCCACCAAAAATGAAGCAAGAAGACATGTCTATTATCTCGATTTCTTCTTCTTCTTCGGCGTTGACCCGCTGGAGCTACCGCTTGGGTGCCTCTTCGAGCCTTTGCCTTTTGATGGTTGATCTCCAGCCGATAGAATTATGGTGACTTCTTCCTTCGAACTCACAGGTATTGGAACACTTTCAAAACATGAAGTTAGAGGGATAGGAACACTCTCGATGTTAGAAGGCAAGGGAGGCGCACCGGTGTTGACAATCGTGCCTTTGGGAGAAATCATTCGCAGAGGAGCTAGACAAGGACCCGCCATCCCACCTCCAATACCACTGGTCCACACAGCCGCTTCCATCTCGGCGTTGATGTCAGCTATTTCCTCTTCTTCATAAATTATTTGAGCGTCCATAGGAACGCTACTAGTTGGGCCCAAAGAGCTGGCCATGAATGCACCTTCACCCATGACGAATGGGAGGTTAGTAAGTGGATCGCTTTGATGACCAAGGAGTTCATCCATCATCTGCTCGTCAAAAATAAAAGTGCTTCCCTACACTCTGTCAATTGGTGCAGCGGCCATTGTTATGGTCGCCTCCGTCTGAAGGGCCTCCTGCTCATAAAGCTGCTCTTGAGTTGTAGGGGCACGACCGATGCAGCTCTTACCACTGGATAGAGATAATAGAAAAAGTGTTGGTAACTACTTCAAACAACACTCCCGACTTTAAGTAAATGCGAGAAACGTTCAGAATACCTTCCTCAAAATGGCTCGTGGATGGAGCCGAATTAGCTTCAAGGACATGCCCACGAGCTAGAAACAACCGCAGTTGATCGGGATTGTATGCATGCATAGATTGAGAATCAACCATAGGAGTAGATTCTAGTTGGGTTGGCATAGGAATTTCGGAGCCCGCATCATGATGCTCAACACCCGAACCCTCTTCAGCCTCCAGATGCTGAGTAACAAGTCTCTCTTTCTCAAATGTGATAGCGACATCGTGGAGAACTCTTTTCTCATCCTCATTCAGCACCCGATTTTCTAATTCTAACTCATCGATGGACTCAGTGTGGTGCTATACTTTTTCAACTTTAACTAAGTAGCACCAAGCATTGTATAGATGTGATGGATAATTTTTGAGCCAACTTAGATTTTGATGCTTTAGAACATTGGCATTATACGTAATGAGGAGATCTTCAATGTCACCCTCCAACCTTGCATCTGCCATTCTCACTTTACCCTCAACCTTGGCTTTAGCTTCCCAAACCTTTAGCATTGCCGCATCCCTGAGAGCCGCAACCTGCTCGCATACTTCCTAAGCGGCTTTATGTGCATCGCCTTTGTCTTTGACTACTTCAGCAACTTTGGATTTAAGCTCCTCAAGCTCTTTAAGCACCCCATCTCTTTTTTCCATAAAAGTGGTGGTCTGGTGCCCCATTTCCTCAACCAGGGCTAAGTGTGTTCTCCTCATCTCTTCCATCCTTTGGGTTGCCTCATCAACTCATTTATTAGGCTCAGTCTCTGAATTTTTCGCAGAGTCGTTTTCATCATTATGTACCTGAATTATGCGGTCCTCCTGAGTGAGATAAGTTCCAAGTTTCTCGATCATCTTTGCCCTCCCAAAGGCCACCGCTGATACTTTATGTGGGGTCTTCATCCATTCCTGATACTGCCTAAAAACATTGTGAAAGTAGTCATGCATCGTCTTTTTTGCCTCATTGGGGATTCGCTTTAAGTGCAGGGGAAAGATAAAGCCATCAAAACAGATATTCGAAAAATCCTTTTTTAACTTAGAGATCCAAATCGCTCCTTCCCTGGTGGGTTCTGTGATGGCTTGTTCAGTGACACCGAGAGCCTCGATTTTAGTCCTCCAACGCTGTTGCTCAGGCGTAGCTGCTTGAGGAGGTGGTATTTGACGCAAAGATTCATAGGGTTGTTCATCAGAACTAGAAGGTTGTGTTGGACCTCTAGGCGGCGGACAGCATGACCGGGAATGGCACCTATACTACCTCTCTCTCCTTATCCCTTTCCTTCTCATAGCGCTCCCTCTCTTGACTAGAGTAGCAGCGTTTATGGTCCCTGTCGGCCTCACGTCTATGAGACTCATAATATGAACTAGATGAATGGCTTGTAGAATGGAGATTATCGAGCATAGATCCTCACTTTGACATCATTTCTATAAAAATGAAAAGAAAAGCAGAGTTGGCAATCTCCAAAAGTGAATAGCTTGTGTTAGAAATTTTGTAGTGCCATGAAGTCTATGTACGCATGTGTAAACCCCCCGACCAACCAGTTATATCGGCCATGCTCGAAGGAATTGATCCGCCTAGATCTAAAGCGCTCTGAAGCCCTTCCAATCCGATATCTTATTGGAGCAACACATAGTCCAGAATTAGAATGTCTGGAAGTCCTTTAAAGGGGTTCTCCATGTGTGAAGAAGGAGCCTCCGAATTCATAACACCAATGGCTGCCAGAGACACAACCACATATTTCCGTCACGTAGGCTTGCGAAGCTTATGGGCAACCGCCTCGCCTTACCTTTTTCCCTCTGAACGTCAAGGATTGTTTGAGGACCCAGCTATGGGTTCATCTTCAGTGGGCGTATCTTCTTTGCCACCATGCTCAGCGATTACAATTCCGGGCGTTCTACGCCTAGCTCATCTTGTCAGAGCTGCCCTAAGAGATCCTTCAAGCCATATGCTCTGGTCTCTACCAATTAGCCCAATGCTCTCATATTTTCATCCGTAAGCACCACTTCGACCTCTCTAATATTGCCCGACACCTCTTGAAAAATTAGTACTATTTCCTTAAATTGTGCAACTTTAGGTCGTGGAATCGAAGTTGTAAAAGGAAGGAAATGTTAGACCCATCGTCGATTATAGCTATCCCATTAGTGTTAGAGAAATTGCAACACTTACGCCTAACTAGCCACCATCTAGTGAATCCTGACGGCCATCAAACATTGAACCACTCAGTTTTGATGTAGCTAAGTTTGGTCCAAGTCCTAGTCATAATTTGGCAGTTCTGACTCCCTCTAGAAATGTGAAATAGGGCTTATCTCCCTGACTCTTTATGTTGAATAAGATTCTGACTTCCTCTAGAGTTAGGGGCCGAAAGAGGTGCTCCATGAAGATCATGAATAGACTGTTTAGAAGAGCGTACTCGTTTGGATGTAACTATAATGGGGTAATCCCTAAATAAGATAACACCTCTCGAATATATTGATTGAGTGGTGGGAGCGTCCCAGCTGTGCAGGAAAATCGATTAAAAGCGGTGTACCCTTCTGGAGGAGTACGTGGCCTATCGTTCAGCCCTGGTAGCAGAACATCATTCAATGATAACCCATGCCACGAACAAATTCTCCCCAACATATCTTCAGAAACATTGGATGGTATGGAATCTTGTGGATTCACAATGAAGGTTGCTCCTGGTAGCTCGTCTAGAGCTGGACTTATGACTTCGGCCACAATGACAGGCATCTCTATTATCAAAGGGGTTGGACTTTGAGCCTCTTGTTGCTGTGAACTCCCAGATTCCACAGCTAATCAACTCATCAAAAACTATCATTATTTGACAATAATTTCGTGTGTTCCCTAGTGTGAAATGCATGAAAGTGTTATGCAGTGTAGTGCGATGAGTTACTTAAGAAATTCTAAAAAGATTAGCGAAGTATTTGAATGACAGGACTTCAAAATTCAATCGGAGCGACCGTCATTACTGACCATCACAACCGTGCCATCCAGGCTTAAGCGGTCGATCCAAATTGAGATTCATTGAATTTTTGTCAAGTTACAGTTCCATCAACGAGCTTTGAATGGCAGTCAAATTGCAGTTCAATGGCTATGTCAAATTATGCAAGGCAAAAGCTCGTCGGAGTCACGTATTGAGAATGCAATTCATATCGATGAAAATTAAAGATTTGGATCAACCACCAAATCACACTTCGTCTTAGTCCAAGAAGCACCAATTCGTATCGGTCATTGGGGCTGTAATTCATATCAACCAAGAAGCTATAATTCGTATCTATGCTAAGTGACCTACTTCGTATCCTTCCAAAGGAAACTTCCTCGTATCGATCGACAAGCCCTTACGTATTGATCAGATTGTATGTTTCCAGCCTCAGAATTCGTATCGCTCAAGGCGTGTTGATACGAACGCTATTTATTGTATATCATTACGAGCAACATCGTTAGCTAAGCGATACAAAAATTTCATCACCAACCGATACGAAGCATGTCTCCTATTCAATACGAATTACTACTGGTCCAAACCGATGTGAATCTCTTCCCTCCACCATCGATACGAATTCGAAGCGGAGACTATGCTAACCCTTCCACAAATCACTTCGTATCCCTCTGCCTTCTTTCCCAAATGGCCTAAACTCCATTTCCTTCCTCCCTCATCCTTGCTTCGACCCTCTCAGGCATCGCCATTATCGAAATCGGCAACGACTATGGAAGGCTTGGCACTAGAATTCGAGTCCCATCGTCCTAAGTTAATTTTGGAATAATACCTAATTCGAGTAAATAATTCGAGGGATTAATGGATTGGATTAAATTAAGGGGATGAAGACAATTCTCTAGCTTGGGTCGTTTAGTGGTACGAAGGCAGTAATGGACGAGGAAGCAAGAAAGTGAAAATTGTCTAAGTACAAAAGCCTTTTATACCAAGAGAGTGATGATTCACCTCCCTATTATTTGACCAGTCGGTACAAGTAATCTCCCGAATTGATACAAAGAAGGGTCCTTTCGTATCAATTCCACATCAACTTAGAGCGGCTACAGTTTGTGTCCATCTGCTAATCGATACGAAATAAACTATTTCGTACCCACCATTTTGAAGACCACAAGGATTCATATCCATCGATACGAACTATTTTGAAGAACCAACCAGTTCGTGTCGATCGCCATCAATACAAGTGCAATCTTCTAACTTTTCACATCGACGCAGGAGAGGGTCGATATGAAAAGATACTCCAAAATAACCATCAAGCGTTGTTAGAACTTGAATTTCACATTGATTAAGGATAGGATCGATATGAAATTCGATAGAAAAAAACTTGACAATGACCTGTGAATGTGCAAACGCAAAAAGGAGTCAAGTTAACATATATGCATGTATGATGGACTAACATTCAATTTTCAAAATTCGTAGGAACTGAATGCTCACCTAATGGAAATTATGACCATGAACAACAGTTTGTTATCCCTCGAACACTCAGTTACAACAGTGCATAGTACAATAATTGGCAGTCAACAATTTTGTATTTGAATTACTGAAGATCAATCACAGATTATATTTTTTGACGAAAAGACAACAACATTCAGCGAATCAGAAAGAATTTTTTCAGAATAGAGATTACAGATTTTCAAAGCATGTCATGTTCGCACAAGATGTACTTCGGAGGGCAAATGTTATCCCACCTTTTGGCAAAGCCTTGACAACAAGAACTTAACTGGAAACCAAGAACATCCATCCCAAAGATCGATTCCACATAGGTTCATTATGGATACTAGTGAATTTTTATCCGGATTCAGATTGAGCTACAAATGATATAGTATGACAAACAAAACTATGAAAGCCAGCATCTCAAATTTCAATTCGATCGGAGTTCATATGCTAGAGATATTGATAGATTAAAACAAAGAAAGATTGCTACAGTTCGTACCCATGGAAGGAAGTAGCAGTTCGTATCTATGAGGAGCAACAACTCCATTTCGTGTCCATCATATTTTCTTCATCTCGTATCCACCAACAGACAATATTTCCTATTGATCACATCCTCCTATATTTTGTATCGATGTCCATTCCAACTTAATTCATGTCGATCAGTTAATCTATCGATACGAAGCATACCATTAAAGAAGTCAATACGAAGAATAGGCAAGGTGATCGATATGAAAAAAGCACCAGAGTTATTGGTACGAAACAAGTAAGTTTGTATCGATATGAATCAATCATCAATCAATCGATATGAAATGGCTTTAAGATTGATACGAAATGGGGTATAAAAAGCAAACGAATGGAGATACACTGGATGGATATGAATAGTGCACATTCAAGAGGAAGACTCAGTCACTAGGCATGAAAAGTTGATCGATCCTAGAATATAGCACCACGTCATCTAATAAGCACGTGCCTAGAATCAATACGAACTAGATTGGTACGAACGTATCGAGACGAATTCGTTTGCACATTGGATATCCAAACTTGCATTGATCATAGCTCAAGATCTTCATGCCCAAATACCATCAAATTTTCACAGGAGATTGCCTACAACCTCAAGAATGTACTTGATCAATTTCCAGCCAAAAGGACCTTTCATGGATCGATACGAACTCAATTCGTATCGCTCCTAAATCCAGTCGAAATCCCCCGGACTCGATCCCGTGGGCCTACCCACGTGAGAGAGGAAGTCTTCCGGGACGTGGGCGAGATATATGCCCACTACACTTATAAATAGTGACCTTGGACTTACAGAAGAAGGACTTTTTGGGATTTTCTGCGTTGAATTCTATCGAAATCACTTATATACTACATTTGTACTATGTAATCTCTTGTAATCAGCAAGTAAAATTCAATAAACTTTAGTCATTTCATAGTGGACGTAGGCAATATGATGAACCACTCTAAATTCATGTATTTCTGCAATTTTTCTTATCTACTATTTAGTGTGTTTGTTAGATTCAACATTTTACATTTATTTTCTTCATATTATCTCTTCAAACACATCTGAAGTGTGTTGTTCCCATATTCGTACAGACAACAGTAATCGAGATTAAGAGTTTCTTTGGGTTGGATGGTTATTATCGAAGGTTCACTAAGGATTTCTCGTGGATAGCAGTACCGATGACCAGGCTGACGCAAAAGGATATGAAGTTTGCATGGACCGATAAGCACGAGGAACCATTCCATGGTTTGAAATGCTTACTGACCCATGCACTTGTGTTGGTGGTTCCAGAGAGGAATCAGGATTTGGTGGTTTATACCCGTGCATTTGGAACAGGATTATGAGCCATGCTAATGTAGAGAGGTAAAGTGATTGCCTATGCTTCTAGACAGCTTAGACTGCATGAGGTCAGATATCCAACGCAGGATTTAGAGTTGGCTGCAATGATTTTTGCTTCAAAGGTGTGGAGACATTACTTTTTGGGAGAAAAGTTTGAGCTATATATATATATATCATAAGTCACTTAAGTATTTGTTCTCTTCAAAGTAGCTGAACATGAGACAACAAAGACGGTTAGAGTTCATAGCCGCTTATGATTTTGGTATTGAGTACACATAAGGGAAAGGCAACAAGGTTGTAGATGCACTTAATAGGAAACATCAGAATGCAGTGTTGGCAATAATGGATGAGTGGAAAGATTAGGAAGCATTAGCATATTGCAGTGGAGATCCAAGGCTGGGTCTAGAGGAAATACAATTAAACTGTCTTCTTTAGAAGTTAGACCAGTGTTGATCGACTTGATTGCTTCTAAACAGATAGAGGATATAGTATGAGCTGAACGGATTAGAAAGCTAAAGGAAGGAACCAAGAGCGATGACTTGAAAGATTTTACTCTTGACTATAATGAGTGGTTGAGAAAGAAAGGAAAATTATGAGTTCTGAGTGTAGGAAACATAAGAAAGGAAGTCTTGGATGAGTGCCATCGTTCGAAGTTCACTATACATCTCTGAGGTACCAAGATGTATCTGGATATGAAGAGGGGTTTATTCTATAAAGGAATGAAGCGGAATATTGGTTTGTGTGTAAGGCAGTGCTTGAATTGCTAATAGGCAATGGCCGAACACCAGAAGCCAAGTGGTTTGCTTCGGCCGTTGGACATTCCAGTATGGAAGTGGAATTCTATTTCTATGGACTTCATAGACGTTGCCAAGGTCAAACAGAGGTAATGAAAGTATATGGGTTGTAGTAGACAGATTGACCAAGAGTGCCCATTTCATTCCAGTTAGGTCAACTAGGACAGCACTTGTTTTAGCAAGGTTATTCATAAAGAATGTTATTAGACTACATAGAGTTCCAGTAGTATAGTTAGTGATAGAGATTCCTTGTTCACTAGTGAGTTTTGGAAGAGTTTGCAAGAAGTTTTAGGAACCAAGCTTAAGATGAGTACCGCTTACCATCTGCGGATAGATGGGAAAACGCGGAGAGTAAACAAGATCTTGGAAGATCTATTAAGAGCTTGTGTTCTGGAATTTAGGGGAGTATGGGAAGAACATCTGCATCTAATTGATTTTTCATACAACAACATTTATCAGACTAGTATTGGGATAACACCATTTGAAGCTTTGTATGGAAGGCCATGCAAATCTTCTGTTTGTTGGTTGGAGATTGGGGATTAGTTGATTCATGGTATGGATCTGGTTAGAGAGGCTACAGAAAAGATTGAGGTCATTCGGCTAGGATAAAGGAGGCTTGGTCTAGGTAGAAGAGTTATGTATATAAGAGACGAAAAGATTTGGAGTTCTTAGTTGGCGAGCAGGTTTTCGTCAAAGTATCACCGATGAAGGGTGTGCTTAGATTTTGGAAGTCAAGGAAGTTATCTCCTATGTTCATTGGACTTTTTCCTATTCTTGAGAGGATCAGAAAGCTCGTGTATAGACTTAAGTTACAGAGTAGTTTGGTAGGTGTCCATGATATTTTTCATGTTTCTCATCTCACAAAGTGTGGTAAAGACCAGGAGACTGCTATTGCATCGGCAGTGCTAGATGATTTAGTGGTAGAACCGGACTTGACCATAGTAAGGAAGCCAGTTCGTGATGTTGGAAGAGATGAGAAGAGGCTTAGTCATATTAGTCAAAGTCCAATGGGGTGACGATGACAGATACTGTACTTGGGAGGTTGAGAGCATGATTAGAGATACTTATATTGACTTGTTTGATGGTATGTTTGACCTTTTTGTTTGTTTTGAGCCTTATTGTAATTTCGGGGATGAAATTCTTTAAGAAGGGAGTCTGTAACACCCTAGATTTTTGATAACATTATTTAGGAGATTTAGTTAGATAAACTAAATAAAATAATATATTGATAATGGGATTGAGATATGATTTAAATAAGGTAGTTGTGCCTTTTTAACTAATAAATTAAATGAAGTGTTTAAAATGAATTAGAGGAGGGGTATTATGGGAAAGAGGCCATTCCTATCTCACCTTCCTTAGGTAGTGTATCACTACACACGTTCATTCTCATTTTAAAGATTTAAAAGCAAGGTCGTCCACCATTAACAAGGAAAGAAGAAAAGTAAACAAAAGAAAAGCTTAATAAAAGCATATTCAAATCAAACTAATTCAAATCTCAAGCTTCTTAATCACTAAAGCAAAGGTAAATAATGTTACATCTCTAAACTTTTATAGTTTCAGTTTTAGGATTAAATACGAATGATTTTGCAATTGTTTGCCATGTTTTTAAATGGTAAAATGATTATATATACATGCTGATAATTTTATATGTTCATATAGATTATATGACATGTTTTAAGATGAAAACCCTATTAAATGGCATCTGTTAGCCTTGTGAATTTTTTGTGATGATCTAAAAAGTTATTTTAGAGATCGGTTTCAATTTTCAGATTTTTCTAAATTTTTGTGGAATTATTATGAATATTCTAAGGAAGAAAATGGTATTTTTGATTATAAAATTATTGATAGGGAAAATAATTATTGTTTGGATTCGAAATTTTGATATGTTGCAAACAACATATTAATTTATTTTCTAGAATTTTTCAAGATGTTTTAATAGATATATAAAATTATTTAAGGTATGAGACTTAAATGTTTTATATAATTACAAAGGAGAAAGTGGCTTTATCAAAATTATTTAAATTTCCAAATAAGGAAAGACGGCAGCATTTTGAGTATAAAATTCTGGCAACCAATCAGATTTAGACAAACAAGGCAGGTTGGGTACAAATGAACTATTTTAAAGTACAAATAAATAGTTTTTCTACTATTTCAACTCTTTCGACAAGAGCTACCACCTCCATTCCACACCTTCCGACAAGGTCGAAAGTTATCAAATCTTTCGACTAGGTTAAAAATCCATGCACATGGTAGCAGGCAACTGGTACGTAGTGAATTGGAAGGAGTCAAAAGGTTTAGGGAAGAAAGATTAGAGCTTTTGAAGGAGATGGAACTTTGTTTTGGTTTTAAAGAAAATATGTCTGGTAGCTTTCAATAAAGAGCTTTCAAAAATGTCAAAAGGTTTAAAAGAAAAAGGTTTCGATTGGTTAGCTTCCTTATTTTAACTGAAACCTTTTGACAAGGTTGAAAGCATAGTTGCCACTTCCAAACCTTTTGATAGAGATGGAGTCAAAGGTTATCTTTTGTTTTCTAAAACTAGCCGCCTCTCTCCATTGATTTCGAAAGGTTCATTATAGCACCCACACTTCATTATGTTAAAATAGTTTGGAAAGGTTTTATAAAGGTTCAAAGCAGATGCTTTCGATTCCAATGCTTTTCTGATCCTTTTGCTCTACTTGAAGGCATAATCCAAATGTTTTAAGTCGAAACATTTTGAAGGTTTCAAAGTAGTTAGCTTTGAATGGCTTTGAAAGGTTTTCACTTGTTTTAAATTGAACCCAATGTCTTCGAAAGGTATTGAGTTTCATTACTTTCGAAAGGTTTATAACTGATTTTATAGGGAAGCTACCCCAAGCTTTTGACAAAGTCGAAAGGTGAAATCTTTCGACTAGGTTGAAAAGAAACTTTCCGACAAGGTCGAAAGGTATGACATTTCGACAAGGTCAAAAGGTATAGTTTTTTAATGTTTTCACAAGGCTAAGGTTTAAAGGATTTAAAAGGCGGACGTCATATGTTTTAAAGCTTATAATGGAAAGGCTTTTTTATTGGTTTTGAAGGAGATACCTTCAATATTTTTAAGGGGTTTTATTAACGGTTTTGAAGGAGTTACCTTTATTGTTTTCGAAAGATTTTAAATAAAGGTTTCGAATGGAATGACTAAGCAGCTAGCCTAAGTGTATTAAGTTATAAAGGACTTTAACTTATTTTAAAAGGATAGATAATCCTTATTAAGCATCATCAACATTATTTTAAGTAAAGTATATATAACATGGCAAAAATAGCTTAGATTAAAGCTAATGATATATTTTCCTTGTATATATATGATTTGACGGACTAAATCGTTTTGAAAAGATTTTCAAAAAAAATTGAAGGGTAGTTAGCCTAGATATTTTAAAGGGCGGTTTGCCTAGATATTTCAAAAGGGAACTTAGCCTAGATAACTTAAAGGGTAGTTAACCCAAAAGAAAATTCAGGAGGTTAGCTCATTTACATTCGAAAAATTAGTCCATTTTGAAGGCAGTCAGTCCAGAGGACAGTTAGTCAAAAAAAGAACAGTTAGCTCTAATATGAACATATAGTTCATATATTGGCATAACAGACCTTGCTACTTTTTAAGGACAGTTAGTCCACCCTTTTTACTTGTTTAGGGAAAATAGCTCATTTTCAAGCATAAAAGATATTCTATTTCGGTATAATCAATTTTAGGATAGATAGTCCAAAAGAGAGCAGTTAGCTCAGAATTTAGGACAGATGGTCCAGTATAGAGAAGATAGCTCAGATTTTAGACAGATAGTTTATTTTATTTCATGATTTTGCATAATGGATAGTGCTATATTATTATTATTATTATTATTATTAGTTGATTAACTGGTTTTGTTGGAGGAAAGGATTTGCAAAATATATGTTTTGAAAAGAGATATTAGTGAGGGAAACCCGTTCCACTAAGCGACGTGATCTCTTTATTTATCAGTGAGCTGAGATGTAATAGAAATTATCCATACTAGGCTTTATGTGGACGCGAAGTTTTTGTTTCCATTGATCTCACGGGTGCTCAAAGTTTGATTCGAATAGGCTGAGGGTTTAGATTTTTAGGTTTTAGCAAATTTTGGCGAATGAAGCATCCGAAGATGAGCAGGTGGCTGACGAATAACTAGTTTTAAATTGTTTCAACTGTATATTATGACAATTGTGTCTATATTTCTTTGATCATCCAATGGGGCATCTTCATAAGTCGCTCTTGCGTACTGTTGTAAATTATATTTGATCAATGCTTGGGATTCGTTTGGGGATTTTTGTAACTTGGAAATGATGTTATTTGAACTGTAATCACTGAAAATTATTATCTTTGGAAATCTATGATTTTTTTCATAATCAAGCGCTTCTGATATTGTGGATTCCATTAATATTACCGTATTTCATCACTAGAAGTTAATACTATGGATGACTGCTGCATCCATAGAGCTTAGCTTTTGGCCTCCTGATACGGGATGTTACAGCTGGAAAAATCTTACCTCCGCTTTTTAAACCCTAATCCCCAGATCAATTACATATTCTCTAAATCAATCCATATTCTAAAAAATCAAATCCAAATTAAACATATTAATATAATAAATCGATCACTATGAAGAGAGCTATGCAAATAAATCGAAGCTATAGGGAAATTTGGCATTTTGAAGCCATGGAATTTCTGAACAACAAAGGAGAAGAAGAACCTACATCAAATCGGAGAAGTTGCATGGCTAATCGGCGAGTGGGATTTATCATATTTGTGTTTGCATATTGGTAAGACGTAGTAATTCACCTCTTAAGATCTTAAAGCAAATTATAATGATATAAGTAATAATTAAAAAACTTGTTTTTTTTAAATATACATCTGAATATGATATAGTATGCCATGGCTAGATAGTCAAAAAAGTCTAATTTTTATCGATTGTAATTAGCAAACTTTAATATGTTTTAATTAAAAAGTGTGAAATTTACAAGTGTTCCAAACCAAACACATTATATATCAAAATTATAGTTCTCGATGACACGAATCACCAATTGTGCTCGTTCGTCGATTGGATGTGCGAACTGATCAAAAAATGCATTAGAAGTTCGACAAACGTAGGTCGTTCGATTCGATCAAACGAAAACAACGACCATATAGCGATCAAAAGTTATAGGCTTGCAGAGGAGATTGAGTGGAGGCTTGATGTGCACATAAATGTGCATGTTTTTACCACCATATTTATTCTATTTAAATTAGATAAATGATCATATGGGGTATTTTAACTTATTTTAACCAAAATCCATATTAATTTCAAATTGTCACGTATCCATCTTCATATAGGGGCAAAACAGTCATTTGTGTGCATATACTTCTTTGAGAAAAATTAAATGAAAATTTATATACATATATTGGTGTAGGAATTTGATCTCAAATAGGAGTGGTTTCATGAAGACACATGCATGCACAATATGAATATAAAGGAATGAAGATGGAAATAATTCAAAGTGAAAATCATGGAGGACCTCACCTACCCACCTACCTTAGTGTACAAATTAGAGGCTAATGCACATGCTTATGGAATTAATGGCTTCATGTACACTTAAATGATGATTAGTAGAAGCTAATGATTACTTGGTCTCGACACTTTCTCAAGGGCATTTTGGGCATTTCCTAAAAATATGAATTAAGGTTTAACACATGTATATATACCCCTTATGTTTCATGTAACACTCTCTCTTAGTTAGTCTCTCTCTAGTTTAGTTTCAGATCAAATAAAAGAAAGCTCTCTTCTCTTCCATGGATACTTAGCCATTTTATTTCATGAAATTTTTCTTTCTTTTATGCAAAGTTAATTCTCTTTATTTACATGCTTCTTCTCTTTTTATGTTAGTAGTTGGTTTATTTTCATGTATGTAGAATAGTTTTTCATTTAACTTTGCTCTCTTTTCCTTTTATTTTTCTTTCATGTTGCAAGCTACATTTGTTAATCGAATGACAAATATGAGAGGCTAAACCTCCTTCAATTTAGGGGGTAATGAAGCTCTCTAATTATGTACCTTCAACTATTTGTTAATTTATGCTCTCTTTTTGTACTTAATGATGATGATAGAAATGATATACTAGTTGTTTTTGCTTTAAATTTGATAGTCTATATTATTGGCACCAAATAGGCTATGCTTAAAAAATCACTAACACTAATTGCCTCTTAATCAAAATATGATTATGGCAAAATAAAGTGATTTGAAATTCAAATTTGATGATCTATATTCCTAATCAATAGTTAACTGGTCATACTTAAAATAGATTTCATTTTCATTTTCTTTGTCAAGTTTCATGAAAGTTAGTAAGTGCTTTAAGAGATGTTTTATAGTTTGATGGCTTCTATTGGCTAATCAATAGCACAAATATGTCATACTTATGATAAGCACATCTATTAAAGCACTAATGATCATAAAACAGAGATCATGATTTCATATGTGTTGAACTACACGATCTAGAGAGTGAATTTATTTCTTAAATTGTCATTTAACTCTTATATTTGCTTCTCTTTTCTTTTAATTAGTTAGCTAATTCTCTAATTCTCTAGCTTAACTTTCACTCGACTTTGGTTTAATTTGATTGAATAGAATTTTAAAATCATTAATTTCCTGCGGATCGACCCGTACTCGCCACGTACTTCAATAGTACGCCATGCGCTTGCCATATAAATTTTATTTCTAAATTTTTCGACGAGTTTCTAATCCGATAGAAATTTTCGCCGATTAACAAGTTTTTGGCGCCGTTGCCGAGGAATTTGTCTTGATTTTGATTTTCTATTTTTCGAATTATTTTTTTGTTTGATTTTTGTTGTGTTTTAATTTGTGTGTTTGTTTGCACTTAAAAAAACAAAAATTTGTGTTGTGTATTTGTTGTTTGATTTCTGTTGTGTGCTTGTTTCTTGCCATTTCAATTTTCATTTGCATTTGTATATATTTTAAAAAGGGGGAATTAATTTAAAGGACAAAATTTTCTATATTTTTTGCCTTAAGGACACGACCTCAATATTTTTACCACAAGGACAAACATTTTTCTAAAAATTATTCACAAGGACAAACATTTTCCAAAATTATCCATAAGGACAACAAAACTGATACCGAGCTAAAAACTGATACCTAAAAACTGCTACCGATAACTAGAAACTGATACCTAAAAACTGCTATCAATAACTAAAAACTGATACCTACAGAAAGTTGTCCTTCAGGATAAAATATTGAAGGTCTGTCCTTGAGGCTAAAAAGCTGTGAAATTTTGTCCTTGACAATAATTTCCTGTTTTAAAAAAAACATACAAAATTTTCCAAAAAAAAAAACATTTTCTTACAATTGCATCTCCATTTTTACATTTACAGTTTTGTTTTTTCTTCTTTCTTTTTTGCTTTACATTTACAAAACCAAAAACTAAAACTACACCAAAATTGCTCCACTGCTAGACAACAGCCCTCTGACCATCCATCACTGTCACACTGCCCCTTTCCAAACTTCACTTCTTCAAACCTGCCATACTTTACAAAATTGCCTTCTCACTGCCACCTTGAATTGCCTCTAACATCCCCCTTTCACACCCCCACCCTGTACAACATCCAACTGCTTCACAACCTGCACAAACCACCCCCTTCAAACAAGTGCAAACCAACTCCATTCATCATCACAGCACGTCCACGTCTTGATACAACTGTGCTTCATACTGCCACCACTTCAAGTATCTCATCCACTTCCACATTCAATAAACACTTCACATAAATACTGACTACCAATCTACCAGACTTCTTCACATTCAAACAGCCTTCTGCATTTTGCAAACTTCCACTTCACTTCCCCTCTGCTGCCATTACTGCATCATCCACCATCCCAATACAAAACAACTACTGCTCATACTCCTTAACCACTACAAACACTCCTCACCATCACTCTACATACCCATAAACTGCCCGCTGCAGTAAGCATATCATCATTTGCTGCCTTTCCCAAACAAACCATTTCATAACACAACTTAGCACCATTTTTACAATTGCTTGCCTCACTGCTTTGGAAACAATCGAACCTCTACAATACAACTTCTCCAATCCCCTGAACATCTACAATCTCCTGCCTGTACACTTCGACACTCCATCACATTCTCTATCACCCCATCCCATCGCCTAACCACAGTTCACAAAAAAAAAAAACAACCTACTTCATAAACATCTCTTTTGACAAACCACTCTCCATCTCTTCAACTACAAAACATCATACATCTCAATTAAACCACTGCCTTGCCTTGCCACAACATCCACGACCAACAGTTCTCACCATCACTGACTACCTTACATAACACTACCAACTCCTTCATCTATTTACTGCTGTGACAACAACTCATACATTCACCGGATACAACATTCACCTGATACAAACTGACAAAAAAAAAATACTGACCATCTGCCATCACCCTGAACCACTCACCTTTGCCTCCCTTCATCGCCCCAATAATCCCAATCACCATCCTCCGCGACCACCACCAAGCAATTAGAAACAGCAGTCAATTCCCCGACCATCATTTGCCTTCCTTCATACCATCTTCACCATACTTAAACCTGCCTGCTACCACAATCCATCGTCAACCACAAACTGTGAACTATCCCAAACCAAACACCAACTGCAAACAACCAACTCCCCTGACCACGGCACAGCCATACTACAAGTCTTCCCCTCTGCCACATACATTCATAAACGAGTTTTACCCTTCAACCACCGCCGCCACCTCAGTTCAACAAGCAAAGTACCGCACTGACAACAAAACGAAACCGCCACCTGCTTCTTTGCCGGCAACCTCCGCGAACTCCAATTCCATCCCCAACCGTAACACCATAGTCTACCGCACAAAAAAAATCTCCAACACCAGAAGACACGCAAGCAACCAAATTCAATCGCCAACTCAAATCGCCAGTTCATCGACTCGAAGCCCTCATCTACCTTCTCGAAGCAGCGACCATCAGAGCATCAGCCACCACAACGAATCGCCTGCAAAATTCATCCTCCTCGACTTCGACGCTCAACCATTGATCCACCTGAACCTCAACAGCAATCGCTGCAACCCGAATTAACCACTGCCTCACCCTTCCTTTGCAACCACGTCATGATTTCAGTAAACCAATTCATGACTTCCACTAAATTGATTCACTGCCACACACTTCCTTTTTGATTCTGATTGTGGGAGTTTTATTTTTGCAAATAAACGTGAATTTTAGATTTGGTTGTAGAACTTAGTTGAGTGAATTTGAGAGAGCACTGCGTTTTATTTTGTTTTACAAAAGCAAGTTTGTTTGAATTGTGGGAATTTAGTTGAGTGAACTGTGGGAATTTTGTTGACGCCTGTTATTCTATATTGGACGGACCCTGTTTACTTTTTTTTTTTACCACCCTTTTTTTCAATTCTTCCTTTAAAAAAAATGATAATTTATTTTTGTAATTTGAGTTGAATAGCTTTTAAGTTGTCTTTTAGTTTAAAAAAACAAAAACATAAACAAAAAAATCATTTGCCTAATTTTTTTTTCTTTTAATTTATTTTGCTTAATTTATTTTTATTACATCCTTACTCAAAAAAAAAAAAACTGTGTATATCTTATTTTTATTTTCAGGTTGCTAAAGCAGATAGAAGAGCTACTAGCTTCGCACCGCTTGTCAAAAAAAACTGCTTGCTTGCTTTATAAAAAAAATGCTGCTTTGAAATAATTGCTCAATAATTCTGCACATTCAAGTAGTGTGCTTTCATTTCTTGTTCCTTGCATTGTTATTCATTTGCATTTGCATTTATATATTAAAAAAATCAAAATCCAATAACTAAGTTTAATTTCAGTTTTGCATTTCATCTTATAATTTTGATTAATAATAACGGTTAGACATCTATAACACTTAATTGTATATTAATAAATTGTCTTATTTGAAAATTTTAAATTCTTAGTGTCTAGCCTACGACGGAGCAATAATCACTTATAAATATTACGGTAATTCGCAAATGTTATAGTGGTTGTTTCTCTGAAGGTACTTAAACCTTCGGCTACATTGCTACGGTGATTCATGGTGCACCGATAACTCCCGTCCTTTACCTGTCTGAGAAATATCTTGTTGATCTAAGGCAGGGTGAGATTACACGATTTTGGGTTAACATAGGATAAATCATTTGTAGTTAACCATTATATTCATTTAGTTGCATTATCAGGCATATTTAAAAAAATAAACACAAAAACTAAAACAAAAAACAAAAATTCAAAATCTAAAATTAAAATAATTGTATATATTTGTTTTCCTTTGAAAATTTTAAATCCATTTTCTTTGAAATTTCGAAATTCCAAAAAAAATTTTAGAAAAATCAAAATCCAAAAAAATTTATTAAACCTTTTCAAAAACAAAGAAAAAAAATGAAAAATCAAAAAACAAAAATCAGTTTCCCTTTTGAAAAATAAATTTTATTTGTAAATATTTTTTCTTTATAAAAAAACCAAAAACATTCTTGAAAATGTCTGAGTTTCTCCATTTACATGAACTCTACGATAGTTCTGAAAATCAATATAATCTATATAATTTCACTTCAGTTTCTTATGGATATTTCAATAACAATTATTCTTATACAATTCGAATTTTGAACAACAAAGTTTTCAAAGCGATGACCAACCCTCGACTCTTGAAAATAGCATTTCATTTTTACTTGAATTCTCTACACAATAAAATTAAGAGATAAATGATTTATGTAATTCATATTTGTGTAATAACTCAAGTCAAGGATTTCATAATTTGAATTCAATCGAAAATTCAAATGATTTCGTTTATAACCCATGCCACTTCAATTTCGAACTCCAAAATGAATTTCAAACTCAAAATGAAAATGGAAACAACTTTTCAAATGAATTTGGCAATGGGAATAAGCTTAACCATGTTACGACTGAAAATTTTTGTTCTCAACAAATCCAAATTGAAAATTCTCAAGTCAATAATTATAAGTTGGATTTTGTTGAAAAAATGAACGAAATTTACGATGATCACATAAATTTTTTGTTTGAAATATATATGAAACAACGTGAAAAACAAAACCAAATCCCAACGTGTGATGATTCGAGTGATAATCCATCTTTTATCTAAATCGACGAATTTCAAATAACAACTGTTGAAATTAAAAATGAAAATCTTAACGAAGTTGTTGAAAAGACGGTAATTGAGTTGGATTTCAATTCTTTTGAGGGTGAGAAACTCGATTTAAATTTCGATCTTCCTTTTTTTGAAAATTTGAATACAACAGCTTTGGATTTTGAAATGTATATATGCGATGAAGTTGTTGATAATCCAACGAAGGAAGATGAATTGAAAGAACACGAGTTTCATGGACTTTTCGAAAATGAGTCATTAAATTCTAATAGGAAAGATTTCGATCACCATTTTGACTTTGAATTCGATAAATTGGAAGAAGTTTCAATGATAAAATTGAATTTCAATTTGGTGAAAATAAATGTGAATTTCAATCAATTGTTTTATCAATCCCAAAAATCATTGAAAACAAATCAACTCATTCAATGTTTAATAAAACAAAATTCGTTTTTCCAAATTGACAATCAACTTCGAAATCTTTTACGATTTTTTTTTCGTGCTTAAGTTGTGTCTTGCACATTTTACGAGACAAATGAATTGGTCTTTTGAAGACCGTTTTATTTACTTTTTGATTATATACTTTCTCATCTCTTGTAAATAATCATCCTTTCGTGTAAATATAGGATTTTTATTTTTATTTTTCTTCTTTCTCCTTCCACTTGGGTTGACTGTGGGGATACAGTCAAAATCAAATGTGGAGGACGCTCATCATCTTTTTGATTTTTCATAGTTTATTTTACATTTACTTTTCAAAACTTTAAAAAAATATTTATATTACGAAACACTATAGGATAAATATATGGTTTTGGTTTATCAAATTGAAATTTTTGAAAGTTTATTTATCTTAACAAAAATAAAATTGAAGTTTGATTACAAATAACAATGGTTTAACTACTATATAGGATGATTCATATGTGTTAATTATGAAATACATCCTAATTGAAAATCTTTGTTTTAAAAAGCGGTTGATTTAAAGTAAAGATATAACATTTTTTTGTCTTCTAAGTTAAATGGTGCTAAGATCATTTTGCAAAACTCTCTCTCTTAAAAAAATAAAAAAATAAAAAAATAATAACATTCCAAGCATTCATTCTCATTTAAAAGTCCTCACGGTTATGCATGCATGAATTACTTGGAATCTGTGATTATGTGCTTTCATACTCATTTAAAAGTCCTCACGGTTATGCATGTATGGAACACATGAAAAAAATGAACAGACTTAATAAAAACCACCTATGGTCGATAGGTGTATGCACGAAAGTGTGTGAACTCGCCATGCTCTGTACTCCTCTCACATAAACCTGAAAGGTAGTGCATTAGTGGTATATCTGGCCTCAGTTTATCTGAGCTAGGTGCGTAATTTTTCTTGCAAATAATGAGAGAGCAAGCAATTGAAATCCTAGCACTATTTTTACTTATTTGATTTAATTTGTTATTAAAAAGAAATTAAAATACCACTTTGATAAACTTTGATGATCAACTAAGGATCCATTTCATAGTTACACTATGTTGTTAACTAAAACAACGTGTTAAACTATAGTCTATTTGTTATGGTAACTTGATTTTTGTTGGAAATTTTGACGATTGAAATTTTCAAGATGATAACCAAAACCTATATTTAACTTATTTATGTCAATTTAAAAATAAATCCTTCATTTGTAAATATTTTCAAAAATTCGCATTCAACTCTTTGTAAATAAATCTTGCGTTTTGTAAATATTTCATCCTGCATTTGAATTTTGTGGGTAGTATCCGTTGAAAATCCTCACGAGAAAATACTCGTCCTACTTGGCATAACTAGAGGTTAACGGCTTGTTGCATACGCTCAATGCAATCGTGCTCCCTACGAAACGGATTTATCTTAGTTTTTTCTTTATTCAAGGAAAAATAAAATGATAAGTGTGGGGGTATTTGATGTGTACGTAAATGTGCATATTTTTACCACCATATTTATTATATTTAAATTAAATAAATAATCATATGGGGTATTTTAACTTGTTTTAATCAAAATCTATATTAATTCCAAATAGTCACATATCAATCTCATATAGGGGGAAAACGGTCATTTGTATGAATTTATTTCTTGAGAAAAATTAAATGGATATTTATATATATTTGTGTAGGAATTTGATTTCAAATAGTAGTGGTTTCATGAAGATACATGCATGCACAATATGAATATAAAGGAATGAAGATGGAAATGATTCAAACTGAAGATCATTGAGGACCCCACCTACCCACTTATCCTAATGTACAAATTAGAGGCTAATGCACATGCTTATGGGATTAATGGCTTCATGTGCACTTAAAATAATGATTAGTAGAAGCTAATGATTATTTGGCCTCCACACTTTCTCAAAGGCATTTTGGGCATTCCCTAAAAATATGAATTAGGGTTTAACACATGTATATATACCCCTTATGTTTCATGTAACACTCTCTCTCTTAGTTAGTCTCTCTTTAGTTTAGTTTTAGATCAAATAAAAGAAAGCTCTCTTCCATTTTCCATGACTACTTAGCCATTTTATTTCATCTAATTTTGCTTTCTTTTATGCAAAGTTAATTCTCTTTATTTACATGCTTCTTCTCTTTTTATGTTAGTAGTTAATTTATTTTCATGCAAGTAGAATAGTTTTTCATTTAACTTTGCTCTCTTTTCCTTTTTTCTTTCATGTTGGAAGCTACATTGGTTAATCAAATGAAAAATATGAAACGCTAAACCCCTTTCAATTTAGAGGGTAATAAAGCTCTCTAATTATGTAGCTTCAACTATTTGTTAATTGATGCCCTACCTTTATGCTTAATGATGATGATAGAAATGATTTACTGGTTGTTTTTTGTTTGAATTTGGTAGCCAATATTGTTGACACCAAATAGGCTATGCTTAAACAATCACTAGCACTAATTGCCTCATCGTCAAAATATGATTATATCAAAAGAAAGTGATTTAAAGTTCAAATTTGATGGTCCATATTTTCTAATCAATAGTAAATAGGCCATACTTAAAATAGATTTCATTTTCATTTTCTTTGTCAAGTTTCATGAAAGTTAGTAAGTGCTTTAAGGGATGTGTTATAGTTTGATGGCTTATGTTGGCTAATCAATAGCACAAATATGCCATACTTATGATTATGATAAGCACATCAATTAAAGCACTAATGACCATAAAAGAGAGATCATGATTTCATATGTGTTGAACTGCATGATCTAGAGAGTGAATTTATTTCCTAAATTGTCATTTAACTCTTATATTTGATTCTCTTTTCTTTTAGTTATTTAGTTAATTCTCTAATTCTCTATCTTAACTTTCACTCGACTTTTGTTTAATTCGATTGAATAGAATTTTAAAATCATTAGTTCCCTGTGGATCGACCCATACTCGCCACGTACTTCAATAGTACGCCATGCGCTTGCGGTATAAATTTTATTTCTAATTTTTTTGGCAAGTTTCTAACCCGATAGAAACTTCCGCCGATTAACAAGACTCTCGGTGGTCTCTGATTATCGCAAAGTGGGTTGAGGTAGCCAGTATTCACCAGAAACTGATTGGAGGTGGAGCCGCTACCTAGGGCAGTTGAGATAATCGATGTGGGAGCGGTGGAAGGAATATGGCTTAGGGAGTTCAGTGAGGTAGGCGGACTGGTGATTGAAGGCTTTGGTGATGCAATGAGGGTGCTTTTTCTATTTCCTAATGGGTTAGTGTAGGGAACGAGATTTCTCGACTACTGCAGCAAGGAAGAAAAGAAATTAAATATTATAATTATAATAAAATTTATGGTATTGCCCCTGACCTCAAAATGTTTATAACTCTCACATACGATGTTCATTTCATACGTGATTCATGGTGTTACAATCATGATGGGATGGAGAACACTTTAGCATGATGTTTTCTATGCTTTGAGATACTTAAGAAAATCATCTAGTTGGGTAGGTTTGTTTGTACTGTTCGACTGATGATTACGAAGGTAGACAAGAGTTTGATGATGTTAGGTATGTTCATGATGTTAATGTTTTCTGTGTAGTCTTCGACGTCTACCGACAACATTGCGGTGCATTTTTGTAGAGGAAATGAGTTCATTGGTGTACAGTTTGATGATGATAGATACGTTTCCCTTTTAAGAGGAAATGAGTTCTTCAGTGCGACTGGTGACCTTTAATGACGACGAAGTCGATTGTGTACCCATTACGGTACATTTTTAAGAGGAAATGAGTTGTTTGATGTGACCACTGAAGTCTAGTTATAGCGGGCTAAGACATGTGATTCTTCAATAGTGAGTCTTGAATGCTTTGACGAGTTTAGAGAAGTCAAGTCCTTAGTATACCATTTGACGATAGCGGGTTGAGACTTTGGGATCAAATCATAGGCATATCAATGGGACTTTAGCATATGATGTTTTTATAGTATTATATTTTGTTTATCTGACTTGCTGGGTGTAGTTGACGCATAGTATGGTATGAATTTCGAGCATAAGTGTTATTTTACTAGCTTATTAGTATTATACATTTATATGATGCATTTCACACACCAAGCATATGTCTGACTCTCTCTATCATGTTCCTTTTTTTAGTTATAGTCTAATAGGTCGATAGAGTGGATTGATGGTAACTTAGAGGTGCGATAGTGCGATAAAGAGTGCATTTGTTTGTCTATAGCTATCTACTAATTGATTCCCAAACATTGGATGGTTTTTGCAACTAGTAAAGATATGTATAGTTGTAATTTTATTTGATACTACATTGTTATTTGGATTTATATTATTGGTTAATATTATATTTTGTTACTTCGGTTTTGGTTTTCAGAACATGTAGTGTATTGTATATAGCTATGTGATCTGCTTTACATTTTACCTAAAAACGATCGACTTTCGGCGAAGTCTGCCATGTTAGTTCTATTTTTTTAGTCATGGGTCGTGGCATTGTTGATGGCGAGTTGCTACATTTGTAGAGAATCTATTAACTTGAGTACAGATATTTAATTCAGAATCTTTAGTGGAGAAATAAAGATGTTATGTGGATTTGAAGTTTAGAACTCTAGCTTTTTTACTTTTAAGATGACGATGAAGAAGTAGAAGACATAGTGAAATGAATGAAAGAAAGTTTCATTCAAAATTAATAAAGCCAAATTTGGCCAAATGATCATTTTGGCCCTAGATTCTCTTTTATTCCTATTTTATTAATCTTATCCAATTGTAACAGGCTTTATATGTTTTTCATATAAACAACATTACAAATGCAATGGAATGGTTCTTGAATCCTGATTCACTCATATATAAAAATTCTTCTTTAATTTGTTTAATTTGATTAAAATGATTAATTTTAATAACTACTAAATACTAAAAATATGGGTTACATTCCCACTATAGGGTGTGATCGTGTCCCCTAATACATGTCCATTGTTAGGGGTGCCAAACATAGATTGACACCGAGTATTATTGTCTTTCCCTTATTAGGAAGAAGCATTAGACATAGCCTATCGAGAGTGGGTAGAATATGCTTGTTTGTTTGTATTTTTGTAACTATCTTGTTCATTATTATTCTGTTTGTAAATTGCTTTTTATGCTACACTTTTTATCACATACTCTTATTTTAAAAGATATTAACTTCTCCTTTTTGTATGATTTGGTTTAAACTGGCTTTTCCATGCTACATGAAACTATAAAAAGAAGATCGCAGTTAACAAGACCTCCCAATAGCAAAGCACCGTGTTAACTTCCTGTGGAAGGGCGCCACCTCGACCATTCCTCGACCAATTTTCATCATTCCTCCTCCCGTTCTTCATCTTGAGGAGCATGTTCCAACCTCAGCTATCCTACCGTCTATGAGTTATAGTAAGCTTTCTAAAGTCAGTGTCCTTAAGTGATAGAGGGCGAAGGATGATTAAGCAAAGATTAGTAGAGGTCTGCTACTCCTTTATGTTTGGGAAAGAGGTCGAGCTTGTAGATGCTGACAAGAACCACATAAGAGCCACCTATCGACATCACCTAAGAGTTTGCATGAGCATGGGGTAAATGGGTTATTCTATACGTATTAGGGACAATTATAGGGTAGCTGGACCAGTTGTACTGACCTTATTGTGGTGGCTAGGTAATAAGATCAAGGTAGCCCTTGAGGCAGTCCTTTGGGAGGGTTTCTTGATAATTCCCATAACTAAAATTTTAGTAAGTTCATTTTGTCAAAGTAAAGTTTTTTTTTTCTAACATTTTCTTTATAATTTGGGTCTCATGCATTTTGGATTAGGAAGGAGGTGCTTGCACTAAAGAAGTAGGCCTCAGATAAGGTCAAGGCACATGTGATTGAGGAGTAGTAGAGGATGGCCATAGAGAAGAAAAAAGAGGAGGAGAAGGCAGCCAAGGAGACCATAAAGCTATGCAGTTAACGCCCCGCTATAAACCTGCTATATCTTATAGTGGATTTCTACCTCTACGATTTTTCCATATAGCTTCAAATATAGCCTTTCCGCTTTAAGCCCGCTATATCCCGTTATTCTTGCTATATTCCGCTATTTTCGCTATATCTTCTTTAAAAGAAATGAATTAAAAAATGACATTTATACATTATAAAAAATATGAAATTAATTTATTTTATTGAAATTTTAATATATTTTCAGAAATGAAAATACTCTAATATTTACTATATTCAATTATATTATAACAGTTTTACGTTTATTCATAGTATATATGCACATGGTTTTATTTAAAATTAATTATGTATTAATTATAATTCAATTGAATGTTAATTTTTCATTTAATTACCATTTATATAATTGTAAAAACATTAAGTGCGAGTTTTATATGCTATTTTGGAGTCATCCACTATATCTCGCTATATCCTCGCTGTATCCCCGCTATGAATTTTTACATCTCCACCGCATTGAATCCACCAAGCGCTTTAGTTGCAAGCCATAAAACTGGCTAGATAAGCGATGGGCAAAACATGTGTAGGGAAGCTTCTCTCTGTTTGGAACTAAAGCGGGTGATTCAGCTCCTTAAATTATAATTGGAGGAGAAAACCACCTAAGTCGACAAGCTTAAGACCGTTCTCTTATAACATGAGGTTTATCTAATATCCAAGGCTTGAAAATTGACAATGATGTTAGAGGTAGAGAAGGAGAATGAACGGTGGAAAAACAGAAGGATTACCAATATGCTAAAGAGGTTCAACGCTGCCAATTTCCTCCTCCCGCTCATATATGACTTTTATCATTCCAGTGTCATTTCTATAAGTCTGCTAGGGGTGGTATGCAAGATGCTAAATGGCAGGCGAACCCCCAACCATCCTTGCTTTGGAGATGATAGACTCACTCATGGAGCATATAACAATTAGGTCCCGAACCTTAAGGTCCTAAAAGAGATGGCCCATAATTATGACTGTTCGATGCTCTCCTACTATTTGTGTTAGGGTTTTTGTCTTGTGACTTGCTTTCATTTTGTAACAAGCACAGCCCTTTTTTGTATGAAGACACGAAATAAAAATATCTTTTTCAATTATGTTTTTTACTTTCATGTTATTTTTTAATATGCATCCGCACGTCCTTTTGTGTTAAATTTTACAAGTATTGTGATGTTAAGGGTAATGTATATAGCACCTAACATGTCATTGACAACACTTAAAATAGTTGTAAAAAATAAAGAATGCAAGATGTTAACATAAAACTTGTAAGAAGTAGTTTCGAACTCAGCTTGGTAGTTCATCCTCATCTACGGCGAGTTGGATTTTGAAGTGCATGTTGTTTACTCGTGTATGGACGCCAAGTGGTCTAGAACTTATTGTTCAGACACTTTCTCTCACATACATTTCTTATCGGATATTTTGTAATTTTTTTGTAATTGACATAGTCACCTACTTAGTGGCATTTTTCCTCTCTACCCATTGATGTCGAGCCCTAGCCTGGTAGGGCCACTCCAACTTGAAGGAGTGGGCAGTCTGTTCATGGCCTAGCCTCATCCTAGTGGGGCCACTCCTACTTGATAGAGCGGAAAGTTTGTTCATAGCCTAACCCCATGTTGTTAAGTTGGTGGAGTAGGCAGAATCTTCATGGCCTAGCCCTAACATAGTGTGGGTATTCCAATTGGTTGAGCAGACAATACTAATCTAGATTACTACATGTAATCACGCCTATATTTACAGCAGTGCCTCATTCTTCTCTTAGGGCAATAAGCAACATCATGAGATAAGGCATTAGGATGACATAGTTTGTCATGCAATCGATTTGCCGATGATTCTTAATGCACTTGGGAGAGTTGGAAAATACATCACGGGACATCAAACAGTGCCAATCTTTGGTCATCGCACTATCTATAGGTTGGTGCCTTCAGCAGATAAAGGAATATTGATTGCCACTTGCATATTCTCAAAGCCTTACGCTCATACCTATCTGGCATGAGCGAGAGTTTTTGGGAGCTCTCTTGCTCTCTCGAAGGCATTTGAATTATAAATTTTGCCTCGTAATGAGCCAAGTGAATTTGTTGTTGTACCATCTTATGGTGACCATTTATTTCCAATCATGGGTGCTTAACTTGAACTGTTTCAACTACAGTAGAACATAGATTCATAGAGAAAATCTTGTCATTTATTATGTATAAAATATTTACAAGGACCGATCGCCTTATAATTCAACTTACAAATATTATGATCTTTCTAATTTTGGCTTATAATAATGAATAAATGTGATATTCTTGGCTCCAAGTTCGAGGGACATTGGTGCTGTCTAGGTGCTAAGAAGATACGTTTTATTGGCTAAGGCAACACTAAATAGATATAGCCCTTTCCAATTAGGTATGAGGACTTCACCAGTTAGGTTCTACATATTGACGAAGACTCGCCACAAGGCAAGGTTGCCGGCTATGAATTTTCTTTGCTTGACCTTGGTGTTGTTGTGCTTATCCACTTTTCTTTTGTAGGCTTTGTTTCAAATCCCCGCTTCCATCGTCTAGAGCATCAAGGCCTTACTGTAATAGTTTCTCGTTTATTTGAGACTATGGGTGAGGCGCCCTAGGGTGGGTATGTCCACCTCCATGGGGAACATTGCCTCAATTGCATAGGATAGGGAGAAGGTTGTGTGTCATACTGATGTTCGATCTGAAGTTCTGTGCTATGAGAGTACAAGCTGAAGGTCTTTTGCCTTCTTCCCTTTGGCATTCGTTGAGCACTTCTTTAGGGCCATCTTAATTGTTTTATTTAGTTCCACCCGACTATTGGTTTGGGAGTAGGTGATGGAGGAGAATCACTTTTTGATCCCGTTCTTTTAAGATGATTCAAGGAATTGACCACTCTTAAAAGGGGTGCCAATGTTAGCTATTATTTTCCTTGAGGGATCGAAAAAGCAAACTATATTTTTGATGATGAAGTTCACGTTCTTGGGCATAACGACCCTAGTGAGTGTCTCCCCTAAGCACATTTGATGAAGTAGTCAATGGAGACTGTGACTTGTATACTCCATTCGCATTTATGAGCTTCCCGATCGAGCAGATTCCACACGTGTCGAATGGCCATTGGGAGGTCATTGAGATCAATAAAGGGGGTAGGTTTGGTAATATTAAGAAATAGTTGGTAGCGTTCATACTTCTCGACATAGTCTATGGAATATTTTATCACATCGGCAAATAATACCCTCATTCAGCATCTTTCTTTGTAAGGTTTTTCCCTCAACATAGTCTTTGCATATGCCTATATGCAGCTCTTTGAGGACTTTTATGGCTTCGACTTGTGAGATAAAACACTATAATGGGGGTAGAATACTTAACATTCATGACTGTGTAGTTGGCTATTCTAAAAAGGATTTTACTGACGTCCTTGCATTCTTCAGGCAACACTCCATTCTCCGAATTCAAGAGCGGGGTCACCCAGATATATCGCTATTAGTTATTGGTTTCCTTGGTCATTGTCCCTATTTATTGCATGGTGTGCTTCATATCTCAAGTGGGATTGATCTTCGTCAGATTTCTTGTTGTTTTGGCCAATAGGTCAACCTTTGAATTCTTTCTCTTGGTATTTGCTTGCTTTGAAGTCAAAGAAGTTGGTAACCAATTTCTTTGCCTTTATTACATGCTAGGACAATGTTTTACCCTTTAGTTTCCATCATTCATTTATTTGGTTGATAATGAGTGAGAAGTCATTGAATGCATTAGAGAACTAAATTTTGACCTCTTTTGGGATTCGAATGCCCGTCGAGACGGCATCATATTAAGCCTCATTATTAGGTGACTTTGAAATCCAACTTTATTGAGAAGAAAATTTCATATTCGTCATCGATGATGAGGACCATGTCATCACTTTTTTGTAGGAAAATCAAAGTACTCTTATTTTTCATAGGCAATCTGGTTTTATAGTGGCCATACCAATTTACAAAAATTAACAGGTGTGAAGCACATATGCCTCAATAGTTAAAACAACTCTTTTACACACATCACATACAAAATACATAAAGCTCAGAAATAGCTACTAAATACAACAATAAAGACTAGTCAAATATAGATATAGAAACAAGTTATTGGTTTGGAGCGGTAGTTAAGGGGACGATTTGGAGTAAATCATACTTAATGTCATTATCTAGGTCATTAAAGTTTCATAGGTCAGAATCTAAAGTGGAAGACAAAGGAAAGTGAGGCATACTATAAGAAGGATCAAGAGCCTTTTCTACTGGAGGAAAGGCATGGGAGGCTTAGAGTTTCTATGAGGCTGCTTCGAAAAGAGGACTAGAAGAAGGATCCAGTTTGGTAACAACATGGGTCTTGACAAAAGTTTCTCTGGCATTAATGTTATGTGGTGAGGATAATGGTCTAATTGGAATCACTGGAATGGAGTCATCTGAAGGCGAAGTATGTATACATATGGAAACAGTACGACCAAAGGAACAACAACTAGAGTAGAAGGAGGTTTCCAAAGGGAAGAAACCAGTACGCGACCAGTAATGTGCTTAGATAGAAAAACATGAATGGAGGTTGGAAACTCATTCTTAGGAGATATCTCAATCGGTGCAAGAGTGTAAGCCAATCTATCTCGACATTCATCAGCTTCATCGAAATAAAAAAATTTCCTCATATAATTAAAATTCAATCAAGTCCTATGTCAGATCTTGCCCCTCATTTTGTTGAATTCCCATCAACATATAGTTTCCAGGAATGTTATTTAGCGGGTTTCTTCACCGCCATTTAGGCTAGATTATTTCACAATGATTCGGTTGTAGCCTAGTTGGAGGTACAAAGGGAAAAGATGATGTAGCATTGGCCGAGCTCTATGGCCCATATATCGACCTACAATTTGTTTTAGCTATTGTTTTTTCAAACTTTGTTGAGGTGGCATAGAATTACAGACAGAGTTTGCAAATGGAAATAAGTATAAAGCATGCCAATTTATCCAACTAACGTATCTTGTTTTAGAGCCAGTCAAACTTTTGCTAACATAATCGATTGGTATTTATATGTGTTTTTTCTCTTAACGAAGGAGCACTATCTGCATGATATGTTACTGCAAGGCAGAAGTAGGGATTTTCCCCATCTACAAGCTTTGAGACTATTGAAGTACTAGCCAAATGGTGCTTTAACTCCTTAAATTCCTTGGTGAAATCATCTTTCTAGGCGATGGATTTCTTTTCTTAATTATGTCAGAGAACAGAATGCATTATTCAATTTCTTTACAATAAAATGGTTGAGATTTACGACCATCCCATTTGGACTCTGGACTTGTTTGAGGGTGTGAGGGAACTACATGTATAGATTGTGTGATAATCCGGGTTTTGTACATCTGTAAATTTGATAAATAAGAATAGCTGGATATTATATAAATGAATTAAACTATAATAAATACTATATTATAAATATTGGAATAAATATGTATTTGGTAATCTCTTATTATAATTATGGAAATTTGACAATAGTAATTTAATAATTTCTTTTATAATAATTAAATTGGGCCAAAAAAAAATCTATCTTTTCAAAATTTATAAAAAAATGATGATTAATTCTAATCGTAATATACAATTTATAGGTGTGTGTGTGTGTGTATATATTTGTTTAAAGGTTATTATATAAAACATATTAGATACATTATAATTACAAATGTAAACATAAAATGTAATAATATATAAAGCACTAAATTAAAAAGGAAAAAGACTAATATTCATAATAGGATTGAATTAGGTTTATTAATATAACATATTAAGCATAACATAAAAATTTAACATACAAAAGTAACTTAGAAATTTTTATTTTTATAGGTTTAAATACATGAGAAAACACATAGTTCTTGTATCTAAACATTTGTAAATAAGATGGTCCATATACAAAAACTTGTAACCAATATGTACCATGCAATTTACAAATGGCATAGGTTCTTCTCAAATTGAAAAATAATGCTATTATGTAAAAATAAAAATAAATAATAAGAAAGAAGAACAAGTTTCATATTTTCTTTTCAAATCTTAAAAAAACAAAATAAAATCAAAATCTGTAGTTCAGTTTCAAGAAAGAAAACCTCATTTTAAAGCAAGCATGTGTTGATCATTCAATCTGAGTTTTCAAATATAATCTGGGATAGGTTTCTGCATGCAACTGAGATAAGTAGGCCTACATTTTCCTTTGAGCTGGGAGCATGCATGTAGTCTATACATCAGGAAGCAAAAGCATTTCAGAATAATCAAGTTCAAGCTCACTGCAAATTATAAATCTGCCACACATATAAAAATCTGGGTCTCTGTTTCAAAGGTGAGTAAACTACTACCCCTTTGAATACTAAATTCTGTTTGAACTTTATGCTTGTGGGTAAACTCTAAATGGTTTTAACTTAAGTCTGGATGCATGTCTAGAAGCTAAGGCCCTTCTAGTTTTAAAAGATTCAAAAAGTTTTACAAATAAAATAGGCTCTGTTTTTAGATTGAACAAGTGAGTAAACTGATCATAAAAATATCTTTGAATTTGATGCATGAGATAAATGTTGAAGTAAGCTTGTGATGTATGTTATGAAGTATATAAGCATGTTTGTTTCTAACCTAAAAACAACTATATTAATGGTTGAAACCTGGGTGCATGATTGATTTCTTCTGTGTGTATCTCTGTACATATTACAGAGTGTAATTTGGTTTAAAGATTTCATATCTTCTTATCCATTCTCTGTTAAGTTTTGGATCCCAAACGAAATAGTTAGAATTAACAAGATATAAAGCATGCAATTTTATCAAACATCTGCTGTCTAAAACCCTAAAGCAGGTGAGTAAAAATCTATTTATAATAGACAATAACAGTTTGTTGCTTGTAAAATTTCTGAAATAATTGATGCTTGCATGGGTGAATATAAATGTATAATCTGTGTTTATGGATGTGAATAATCTGTGCATGTATGTTTTGATGTTTCTTTGTTTTAAACTACAGAGAATAGGAATAGAAGAAAGAAAGAAAAAAAAAATTCAAATCTTCCTATCTGTTCATTGTTAGAATTTAAGATTCAAACATGATATGTTGTTTAAACATTAGTTTAAATTTTAAAATCTTATTCAAGCAAAATAAATATGGAAATCCTCTGGAATTAAGATAAAACAGCAGGAATCATTTAAAATTGTAAAAAACAAATGTTGTATTCCACTATTTCAAATTTAATTCTTGAATCACTTATAGAAAACAAGATTTTTAAAACCAAAGTCATAATTTTTAGAATTAAAATATAAGTTCAGTTTTTAGTTGGCAAAATGGAGTTTTTGGATGAACTCGGGTGACTGGGGTGATTCTGGTGGTCGAGTTTCTTACTGAAGCTAGTTGGTTGATCAGAGAAGTAAGGTAAATTATCTAGGGAGTAGTTAATTCATTGAGGCATTGGAAATTGCTCAAATTTGATACTAAACCTAGTTTTTGAAGAAGGTTAGATGGGTGATCGTTTCTTCACGTCTGGATGATCGAGTGGGTCGTGGTTGAAGGCATGGGTTGCGTAGGTGTTCGGCAAGGTGTAGACGAGGTGACTAAACCTCCGGTGGTCAGAGGGGTTTGGGCGAGGCTATTTTCGATAGTGGGTTGATTTCTAGTTTTCAACTGAAGGGTTCGATTTGGAATCTTGGCGTATGGTGATATTTTGATTTCCGTGATGAGTTGCTGGAGAGACCATGGATTTGTGGGAGGTTCGGTTGATGATCAGAAGTTAACCGTGGGTGGTGCAGGTTGCACGGTGGCATGTCGTGTCAATCTTGTTTTTGGAAGGGGAAGTTGACACGGGGAAAACTCGCGTAATTATTGTTGTGTCTCGTGTTGTTTCTGGGGGTTTTCCAGATTTGGGTTTGATGGGGAAGAAATGGTGCTGGAGTGTTGGATATGGTAGAGAAGAGACTTGGGTAAAACATTGTTGGACTCGAAGTGATGGAGTGTGTTCCTCGGAGAAGTTGGGTTGAGAACTCGAAGTAGTTTCGTGGGGTTCAGGTATTTATGTTTTACAGGTTTAATAAACCTATAGCATCTGGGTTTAAAAATTTGTAAACCCTGAAGCTTTTAAATGTTAAGACAATAAATCAAGTTTAAATTCAAGTTTGAATTTTAGAATTCAAGTTTAGTTTAGAATCTCAAATTTTAAATAAAAATAAAAATTTAAAATTTTGAACTTAATTAACTACTTTATTTTAGTGAGTAGTTTGAACTTTTAGAAATGAAGTTTTTTTTTAAATAAAATAAAATAATATAAGCAAGTTTAAACTTAGATTTAAATCTGGAAATAGAAGAAATATAATAATGGAAGTGATTTTGAATCTAAGTTAAAATTTGGAAATTAATTATATAATTAGAAACTAAATAAATTTGTAATTAAGAATTAATAGATCAAGTAATTAAAAATGATTAATTACTTAGAAAAGTAATTAAAGGATTGGTTAATATAGTTAAGAAGGATCATTAACTAAGTATTATCAAATAATTAATTAATGGAATTAATTATAGATAATTAATTTTATTTATTAAGGATACTCAATAATGAATTTGGTAAGTATAATTACTCAGTGTAATTTATAAAAGTGTAATCACTTGGTAAAGTAATTAATAATTAATTACAGGATGTAATTAATAAAGGGATGATTTATAAAGTGGAAGTAATTTGGATTAAACTACTTTGTGAAATTAATAAGGGAATAATTACTTAGAGGAAGTAATTAATAATTAATTACTTAGTGAAATTAATTAAGAATTGATTAATAAAAAATTTTCGAAGAGGATTAAGAGATGTAATTAATTAAGGGTAATTAATTACTTAATGAGATTAATCTAGGATGATTAATAAATTTATTTGATGAAGTAATTAAGGGAAGTTGATTACTGTTGTTATTAATCCAGGGTGATTAATAATTTTGGTCAGTAATTAATTAATAAAATAATTAAAGGTTAATTATTGTATTGGGTTAAAAATAATTAATTTGTGAAATTAAATTAAGGGTTAATCGCTTAAGTGTAATTAAAGGATAAATCGAATGATATTGAATGCCCTTGATTAATTGTTATTCCTAATATGTGGTTTGTGATGCTATGTGATAAGACATTTTTGATTTAAAACTATGAAGAGGTGGTTATCTATTGATGATGAATTACTGTGACATCCTGTATTAAAAGTAGAATTATATTTTACTTGAATAATTTAAGTTAGGAAGACATTGGATTCGAAGAGATCGAAGTCGGGTATTAGTGAATACCCGAAACCACTTTGATTCTTATAAATTGATATGTGAAACTAATAGGCTGAAGTGGAATGACTTAAGTAAATTGGACCATTTAAAATCTAAGATTTTGGCACTAAGAAATTGATGTGTGAAATGGTTGATGTCTATAATAACTTGTGAAGTGTAGATTGATATAAGTACCCCGGGTTTATATAAATTGTATGCTTTTGTATTCCAAGTTAGATGGGTTTACTCACGCTGGTTTATAGCCTGACCCGGGTGTTACTTTGATGTAATGCTCGGGTCAGACCGAGTATTACAGATTTTCAGGTAAGGACGTTCTGCAGCTCAGGAGGCAAGCTGGATGGCTGGAACGTGTGGAGCGTACCCGCTGTGATATATAGTTGTATATCTAGGACATATTTATTTAGAACTGTCCTATGTTGTGTAAATGTTGTAACTCTGATATATAAAAATGTAAATGTACTGATACAGTTCTTTTGTAAACTGTTATTATGTGATATTATATTTTGATCCGCTGCGAATGTGAGGTTTCCTGTGTCTTGTTCCTGTTTGTTCTTCTTTCTCTTTCTTTTCTCTAACTATCTGGAAATTTCGGGATCGAAAATTTCTGGGTCGTTACAGATTGCTTGATTTTGTTGGGGTTAGTCTTAATTCCTTGGTGCTTACTATGTACCCAAGGAATTTCCTAGATTGGACAACAAATGAGCACTTCTTTGGTTTAGCTTCTGTATTATATTATTCGAGGATGTTAAAGGTCCCGATGTGGTTCCACACATAATACCTGCTGTTATCCCGCCTTTTGGCAAGGCCATGATACAAAGAACTTGACTAGAACCCAAGGAAAGTTCATCATGGAGATCGTTAATACACAAGTCTACTATGGATACCGGTAAATTTTGTCAGAGTCTGGATCGAGCTACGATTGATATGACAAGACCAGCAAAGCTATGTAAGCCAACGCTCCAAATTTCAAGTCAATCGAAGTTCATATGCTCAAGACATGATCAATGCAAGTTTGAATTTGTTGAAGGCTGCCAAATTCGCATCGCTTCTGTTCGCATTGCCTCACTATTCACATTGATGGATACGAGTTGTAGTTGTTTTCCTTAGCTTGCATCGATCATAACTAAAAATCTATAAGTCCAAACGCCACTAAATTTTCACCGGAGCTTGCCTACAATGTCAAGGATGTACCAAATAAATTTCAGCCAAAAGGATCAATTCTTGATCGATACGAATTCCATTCGTATCGCTCCCATATCGAGTCGAAACCACCTGAATTCGATCTCCTGGGCCCACCATGTGAGGAAAGAAGTCCTCCGAGATCTAGGCGAGATATTTGCTGCCTACGCCTATAAATAATGACCCTGGACCTATAGAAAATGGACTTTTGATTCTTCTACGTCCAGACTCTGCCAAAATCACCATTGTACTTGAGTTTCACTGTTGTAATTCATTGTTACCAACAAGCAAAAGTTAATAAAAAGCCAACCATTTCATAGGGGACGTAGGCCATACGCCGAACCACTCTAAATTTGTGTGTTTCCATGCATTTTCTTATCTGTTGATTAATATTTTGTTAGATCTGCCTCATTTTACATTTACTTTTTTCATTTTACTGCTTCAAACACATCTCTTCAAACACATCTGAAGAGTGTTGGGTCCAATTTTAGTACAAACACTTTAGTGCTTTTACTGAGAAAACCCATCTTTCCTCCTGTTCTATGGATCTACTAGTGTCATTGGATTGTAAAAATCTAAAGTGAAGATCCAGATCTGTCATCCAATGGTTCCTTCTACTCTATTCAGATTGCTCCAAATCTAAGGAGAACTACATTCAACAAGATTTCCGTATGCATGAAAATTGTGATTTTCGTATCCATATTTTCGTATCCATGAAAATATGAAGATTTACATATCCGTGAAAATATAATGATTTTCGTATCCTTGTTTTCATATCTAGAAAATACGAAGACTTTCGTATCCATGTTTTCATATCTAGAAAATATGAAGACTTTCGTATCCATGTTTTCATATCTAGAAAATATGATAATTTTCGTATCCATGTTTACGTATCCAGAAAATATGATGATTTTTCAAATCCATGTTTTCGCATCCATAAAAATGATAACGTTCATATCGATCGAATTTCATATCGAACAGTTTTTGCATCGCTCGAATTTCGTATCGATCAGTTTCCGTATCGATCGAATTTTGTATCGATTAGTCTTCGTATTGATCAACAATCATGTTGATCTACATTCGTATCGATCAACTTTCATACCGCTCAACTTTCATATCGATCACTTTTTGTATCGATTGTTTTTCGTATCGATCAACTTTCATATCGATCACTTTTTGTATCGATCGGTTTTCATATCGATCGTCTTTCGTATTGATCGAATTTCATATCAGTCAACTTTGGTATCGATCGAATTTCATATCGGTCGACATTCGTATCGATCGATATTTCGATCTATTAACTTTCATATCGATCCAGCTACATCCAATTCGTATCGATCCTCAAATACACTTCGCATCGATCCAGCTGCATCCGATTCGTATCGATCATCAGATACGACTTCGTATTGATCCAGCTATACGCCTTTCACATCGATCCAAGTACCCACTTTTCGGATCATTAATTTCACCACTTTTTTTTTCAAACATACCAAGAACAATACGAAATTTTGAAAAAATATATTTTCAGGTACGACCTAAATTTCCGAAAAAGCGGCTAAAAAATTAGTGAATTCTAGCAACATAGTGAATTCAAAACTCAATTTAATAAACGAACATCCTGATCGTTCCATGACTGGACGTGACATAGGGGATTAGAACAACAATTGATGAATTGCAATCATGGAATGGGTAAAGAAATAGTACTCAACTGGTGCTCCTAGAGGCTGGAGAACCTAGCTAATACGCCATGAACTAGAGTTGGTTAATATATCATGCTTCTAAGATGGACTACAACTTCCCCCAATTGACTAACTTTTAAACTCCTGAATTGACAACTATGGTACGATGGCTAATATGAGACTGCCCTACACTGTCTACTTTGCCAACTCAAAGCATAGCTGGTCACCGTTGAACCATCTTCAAATGCCCGCATCTTATCATACCGTGTCCATATGACTAGAAGCATGACATACAACCTTAAGTGGACTTCCTTACTACATTATATGGGCCTCCTACTTGGGTGAAAATTAGAAATAGTCACCGATCCATGAGCCCATCTTGACCAACTCACAATCCAATCGGCATTACCAACCACTCAAATGTTGGAAAATCGTGCATACATCATTCACCAGTATTACCAGATCACATAGCTAGCAAATGGACCTGACAACCTCTAACACTACCTCATGAAGTGGGAATGGTGCGTGGATTTCACCAAGAGTGATGAATGCCATCAAATGCAGATGTCTTTCAACATTCCTCAAAGAAGACTGTCAACCGTGGTTACACATACTAGTTTTACTTCTCATATTACTGAACGGAATAAAGAAGTTGGCAACCAACGAAATGATTAAAATCCATAACTAGTTGTTGCCAACACTCATAAATGAATTTATCACAAGAGCTTATTTCCAGATTTTGATAAGAGAACTGGTGAATAGCTGCCGACAACTACACCAACATATCTAGGCCAATATTGAGTTGATGAACCAGGTGAAGGATTGATATGGAAAGATAAGGAGGAAACCTACTCCATACTCTAGATCGAAAAAATCCTCTTCCTTAGATGGCTACCACGGACGCCAGCACCATAAGGCTGCTTCGGAAAAAAAAGCTTCAATAATATGTGCAAGCTCCATAAAACGATGGGCAGGGAACCCCCGGCCCCAATCGATCAAGAACTCTGATTAGATTGAACCACTTGAGTTAGACTTCTAACTAAGAAGAGCTAGACCGAAGTGCAATAGCGAGCATACGACACTGCTTTACTTATCAATGAGATTTGGTCTGATCTCTTTTGAATTATTTCTGTTTCTATTTCAATTTCATTTATGTTGCAAAGTATGACCAACTTGAATTAAACTACTTGCAAATGGTGAAGGTAATAGAGTACTCAAGGTATGGTGCCGAGCAACCTCGGTTGACTACGATCAAGTCATTGAGATATCATTATGAGAAGCATGATTCAACCACTGATCGGCTACTATATGCCCCTGACTTGTGGGCAGGGCCTCAAAGCAGAAGATATCAATAAGATCATGTCTCCAGTACAAAGTGGATGCCACTGACCATCCACTCATCCGCCTATGCCATTTATTTAAGAGATCTAAGAAAGACTTGGAATTATATGTCCCAACAATGCACTCTCCATCTCGCACTTGAAGCTCCCCAAAATACTCATGCTTCTTCTGATGCGTAATAAAATTGGAAATACACCAAGGGTAGACGTGACGTGACCGACCATGCATCCAACCTACATTAGACACATAGGGCTATTTGAGAACACATGTTTATAGTGGATATTATTTGACCATTCACTCTCCAGTTTGCGTCTGTGATTCGGCAAAACAATCATGCCTTAAACTAGCTTTGTTAGGGCCTAAGCCTCAACTTAAAGTCATCAACGACTAACTACCTACTCACTAACCGGCTCATCATTTCGAATGTCTTCCTCAACTCGACCGGAACAGTGCAAAGCATAAAGTGGACATGATTCGACCGTCTACTCTCCAACTCTTGCCCTTGACTTATGGGAAAATACACAGCTCAAAGTTGATGTAGTTTGACCATCCTCTCCTATGCTCGAGCTCAAAGCTTACCAGAACACTAATCTTACTCCTTAGGCTTAGCAAAAGTGGAATCGAAACGAATATGGATGTGATTCGACCGTCCATCAACTAAATCTTATCCTTCGTTGAGGGAATATAAGTGGAAAGTGATCGAGATCTAACCAATCACTTATTAAATGAAACCCGAGCTCGAGGTCTGACACACTTAAATCAAAAGGGATTGAAACATGACAATCCTCGAACAAGCTCCAGTTCCCAGAGTGCGAGATGGAGTACAAAATTCTAAATCCAAACTTGAGGGGGATGGTCCCGTCCATCTAGGAATTCACTTACCAAATCAAGATGGATGTGATCTGACCATCCACAACCTTAATTGACCTCCTATTCCCATAGTGCGAACGGGATCTAAATTCCTAAATAGATGTAACTAACCATTTGTCAACCAACTCTAGATTTCCAGAGCGCGAACTGGAGTATAAACATTAACTAACTCCAAATTCCTAGAGTGTGAACTGGAGTATAAACATCAACTAAGTTCAGATTCCCAGAGTGGGAACTGGAGTACAAACATCAACTAAATCCAGATTCCCATAGTGCGAACTGGAGTACAAACATCAACGAACTTCTGGTTCCCAGAGTGGGAACTGGAGTATAAACATCAACTAACTCTAGATTCCTAGAGTGCGAACTAGAGTATAAACGTCAACCAATTCCAGATTCCAAAAGTGCGAACTGGATTATAAACATCAACTAACTCTAAGTCCCTAGAGTGCGGACTGGAATATAAACACCAATTGGGTGCGACTGAACCACCCATCAACTAACTATGGTCCCGAGAGCGTAGACTGGAGTATAATGACCAAATGTGCATGACAGACCACCCATCAACCAACTCTAGTCCTCAAAGCTAGGATTGGAATATGGATATCAGAAGAGATACAATTCGACTGTCCATCTATCAACTTTGATTCCTCAGTCCTATAGTATAAAAAGTGGATATGGTTCAACCATCCGCTTTCCATCTCTACCCTCCCTTAGGGGCACACTTATCACACAAAATTGGATGCGATCCGACCATCCAGCACTAGGCGGGCACGACAGGACCGTCCATGCATCAACTATTGTCCTCGGCATGGGACCCATACATAAATTTATAAGGATGCACTCCAACCCGACAAGACAAAATTTCTTCCTTGATTAGACGAGGAGACAAAGATTCACAAAATGGATCTAGCTGGATGTCCTATTATGAATTGATATTACTACCATCCAACCGCAAATGAACGTGGCATGACCGTTCATCTGCTAACTCTCGCCTGTGATCAGACGGATTGTGCGTGCAACATGGACGGGTGTGACACAACCACCCACCAATCAATTCCTTCCTACAATTTAGTAGGAGAAACATCAAATTAATGTTTTTGTAGTGTGACCGACCACACTTCAACTTTATCCATTGATTAGTGCCAGAGGAATTAATCGAGGAAAATCTAGTATGACCATTATCTGCTAAAACTCTTGGTCCCTAGAGTGCGGACATGAGTATAAATATCAAACATGCGTGACTAATGGCCCTTCAACTGGCTCTGATCCCAGGAGCACGACTATGAGCACAGACAAATGAACGAATGTGATTCGATAATTCATTCACCAACTCTGACCTAAATTCGACGTGAGGAATATAAACGCATTATAGATGCAATTAGACCATCCACAAACTAACTCTGCTAGCCTAAGATGGGGAGTGGAAGAACAAATCACCGAAAGAAGAGAAATGTGACTTGCTACATCGCCAGCTGAGCGTCCTTTACAACTTAAGGCAACGATTAAAGGGAGGCTTTAATGCCAACCACTCAATACCGTCGGATCGACAGGCAATATCGATATGTGCCTTTCATATCACACCAATGGATCGATAGGCAATTCAGTCCGAGCATTATACATCGTTCACTGAATCGACTGTCAATATCGATCCTCTTCGACTACAAATCAATGTTACCCAAGCATCCATCCAATACCTTCAACCACCAGAGCATAGATAGAACCACGAATGACTGTGACTTGACCATTCATCCTCCATCACCTTCCTTCGATCCGTCAGGAAGAGCGTGAGAACGGATGAACTTGATTTAACTGCATTTGAGCTGACTTTATTCCTAAATCTGACGAGAGAACGTAAATTAAAATGGATGTGGTCGATCACCCAACTCCAAATGAATGCAGCGCGACCCTTCATTCATTGACTCTTACCATGATCCGACTAAAAGTGCAATTCAAAACAAGTACAATCTAAACGTTCAAACACCGATTCTTGCCATGAATTCGATAAAGGAAGCACTAATCCTGCATTAGATCTGACTAGACGATTCACTCTTCAGTTTCTGCCTAGAGTATGGCGACATAAGCAGCAAAGCGAATGTCATTGACCATCCAAAACTTAGCTCATGTTTCAATGTCAGTGAGGAAACGAAGTATTTTGCCTAGAGGAAAGAACTAGGACACAATGTAGGATAAGGCATGACTCAGCCTTCCATCGGTTAACTCAATCCCATGGTTTAACGGGATAGAATGTGAAATTGAAGCGGACATTATCTGCCTTGCCACCTATCGAGATATTCCCTAGACTTAGGGGCACGAGCGAGAAATAAGATGAATGTAATTTGATTGTTCATCAAACAACTCTATCGTTAGTGCTTGAACTACAGTATAAACACAGTGAAAAGTAGGCTCGATCGTTCGCACAATACGTCCATCAACCCAGGACTGGGAGCATGATTTTGATCATCTAAGAGCCGGATATGACTACTTAATCCTATAGCTCGTGCCTAGTATTTATAACAACTTAAAGTTACGACTGAATGGATGCTTAGAGATAGAATCATCAGATCGACACTAGACTTATGGGCAACTGATCATCATTCTGACCCTTTCGATAAGCAATGGATCGCAAGTACATCGAATGAAAAATGCATTGCTTGAAAATACAAGTAGATTCAAACTCATAGCTGGAGCCAGCTATGCAGCAACATGCCATACAGGGCTAAACCCTTCTAAGCCTTTGATTCGACATGCCTATAAGGCTAATCATTAACCATTAAAAATAAGCACATGAAGTGCCTACAATCCATCATGAGTACTAAAGATCAGATCACAACTCAACGCAATAATGATAAAAGAGTTAATTGTTTTACTTCAGGTGAATCTTGTTGTGTTCGCTTGGACTCGATCTAATATACATATACATACATACATACATATATATATATATATATATATATATATGGACTCTCATCTATTGGAAATTTTCAAAATAGTTTTGGGTTTGGATTTGTTTTTTAAGAGGGAAGAAGTGGAAGAAGGAGGAAGAAGAGGGGATGATTAGTCCTACATTTAGGAAATTAAGAGAATATATTGATTTATATATGGCTTTCTCCAAGGAATGTTGGGCCCTTAGGGCACCCAAAGCTTTGCTTTGATGTGAGGAGGGAAGTTATGCATCCCCACCACACACGCACACCACTACCGTCCGTCTGTCCGACTGACCGAACCGGGTTTGAATCAAAAATGACGAATTAATTTTTGTTAACAGGCCGGATCAAGAATTTGAGTTTGAACGGATAATTTTGAAGGGTTATTTGAATGAAGGGACACAACCGTTTAGTAATAGTTTTAAACGGTTGCAAAAAGGCATAATCGTTTGTAACGGTTTCATACTAATGGAAAGGATGTGATGCTTGACGAATGGACACTTCCTCACTACTATAAATAGTGATGCCCATGAACCATCAGAAATAGCCATCTCTTTTCTTTCTGTCTCATTCTTCTTCATCCAGATCTACGACGCTCAGAAAGTGTTGCAGAACACTACCTTCCACCGCAGTTTGCGATGCCTAAAAGGTGTTGCAAACACAGAAATGTTGTAGATCGGTTTTTTTCTTCTTCTTCATTCTATTCTCTACTAAATTGCATCATCAGAAATAAAATTTGAGCGTTCTTGGTCGGATCAAAATCGTACAAGTTTTGAATCCGATTATGCATTTTCAAGGCTTCATTGAATCCTGAAGTCAATAGTTTAATAACCCGTTTGTACCTATTGGGTTGAACGATTATCTAAAAGAATCTACATAGTAGATCCTTAAAGTCAAAAGTACAGCAATTATAATCTTCATCTTTCTCGAATCATTGATACAAATATCCAACAATTTTTTGACAATAGTTTCAACTGTGGATGTTTCAAATTCAATCAATCTCAATGCTCTTCACGTTATGAATCAGCATTTAACGCGATTGGAGCGGTATGATGGTAAAAACTTCACTCGTTGGCAAGAGATGATGAAATTCTTTTTGATCACCGTCAAATTATTCTTTATTCTTAAAGATAACTTGGAGGAAATATCAAAGGAAACTGATAAAGATACAGATGAATTGAAAGAAAATGTGCAAAATGCAAAGAGGATGATTTTCTATACAGAGGGCACATTCTAAATGCATTGTCTACTCCTATCCCCAAAGCACATAAGACTTTGGAAAGTGCAAAGGCACATTGGGCTGCACTAGAAAGAAAATATGGCATATGCGAGGCAAGTAACAAAAAATTCCTTATTTGCAATTTTATGGATTTCAAAATGGATGCCAATAAGTCCATAGTTTGGCAAGTAAGCGAAATTTTACTGTTAGTGAATCAACTTAAGAATGCTGAAATAAATCTTCCTGAATCATTGTTGTTGGAGTTATAATTTCAAGGCTTCCTAATTTTTGGAATGATTATAAGAAAAAATTAAAACATGCGGAAACGGATTATAATTTAGATGGTTTACAACGTCATCTTCGTATTGAAGAGGACTTCTGTAAACGTGAACTAGATGATAATCCGCAAACTGAGTCTCATTCTAAGGCAAATACTGTTCAAATTACCGACAAGCAGAAGCCTAAGAATGAGAGTTTAATTAAGAAGAAAAATTCCAACAACAAAAAGAAGGGTGTTTGTTACTACTATAACAATCCCGGTCACTATTCACGAGACTGCCATCAGCTGAAGAAACAACAAAAGGTGAATGTGGTTGAAGACTCGCTTGTGGATGTAGTGTAAGTGGAAAAATCCATTAGCGAAACCGATAATGATTAGTGGTTTGATACTGGAGCAACCATTCACATTTGCAAAGACCGTAATCTGTTTAAGACTTACAAAGAAAATAATGGAGAAGCCGACAAGGTTACCGGAGCAAATAAAGTTCCAACAAGCAAATTTTTAGGAAAAGGCACCATAGAACTTACATTTACTTCCGGAAAAGTTCTTACATTAGTTAATGTATTTTATATACCTGATATATGTAAGAATTTGGTCTATGGATACCTTCTGAACAAAAGGGAATTCAAAATGGTGTATGAGTCAGACAAGTTTGTGTTGTCCAAGAATGGCAAATTCATTGAAGAGGAATACTCTTGTAATGGCATGGTTAAGTTGAATCTAATAAAGAAATCTTCTATTTATATTGTTGATTCTGTTCGACTAGGACATGTTAATTATAATTCCCTTAAAAATATGCATAAACTAGGATTAATTTCTGATTGTGATTTCTGTACTATCTCTAAACGTGAAATATGTGTTCAAGCAAAAATACACCGAAAATCCATTAAATCTATAGAAAAGAAAACTGGTTTGCTTGATTTAATATATAGTGACTGGGTGACTTAAAAAATCATACCACCTATGGTGGTAACCAATACTATATGACATTTATTGATGATTATACTAGATATGCATATGTATATCTAATGAAAACTAAATATGAGGCCTTTGATAAATTTAAAATTTACAAAGTATAGGTCGAAACACAATTTGAAGTTAAAATAAAAGTATTACATTCAGGTCGAGGTGATAAATATTTCTCAAATGAATTCACCTTATTTTGTAAACAACACAGTTTAGTTCACCAATGCACCGCCCTATATACACCATAACAAAATGGTGTTGCTGAAAGGAAAAATGGAATTTTAGTAGAAATGGTTAATGCCATGCTCATAACTTCAAACTTACCTTATAACCTATGGGGTGATGCTATGTTATCTACATGTTATATCTTAAATAGAGTACCACTTAAAAAGAATAATGTTTCCCTTTATGAATTATGGTCTAATAGGAAACCGAATCTTCAAAGACTTAAAGTTTGGGGTTGTTTAGCATATGTCAGAAAACCAGACCCTAAACGACCAAAGTTTAGAAATAGGGCATTCAAATATGTTTTCATAGGATATTCACTTAATAGTATAACTTATAGATTCCTAATACTTGACACCTTAGAAGTTATATAATCCATAGATGTAGAATTCTTTAAAAATCAAACTGTTGAGATTCCGTTGAGATCGTCTAGTCCAGAACCTAATACGATTGATGATGTCAATGACGATGACCATGCTCTTGCTCAAAACAGAAAGGAAGTAACAGTACCAGATAATAGTACCGAACAAAGGAGAAGTAAAAGAGCAAGAATCGAGAAGGACTATGGTCCTGACTTCATTACATATCTTATAGAAGGCAGTAAGGATGAAGTACTTAATATGACCAGATATGTCATGAACGTCGATGATGACCCCAAAACTTATTTTGAGGCCGAGTTCTAAAGATTCAATATTCTGGAAAGAAGCTATTAATGATTAAATGAATTCCATATTGTTAAATCAAACTTGGGTTTAAATGATTTACTTCCTGGTGCTAAAACCATGGGATGTAAATTGATATTTAAGAAAAAGTTGAATATAAATGGATCCATTGATAAGTTTAAAGCCAGATTAGTTGCTAAGGGATACATGCAAAGAAATGGAGTAGATTATTTTGATACATATGCTCCTGTTGCTCTCTTATCTTCTATACGCTGTTTAATAGCACTTGTATCAATTCATAAATTGGTCATACATCAAATGGATGTACAGATTGCGTTTCTAAATGGAGATTTAGAAGAAGAGATATATATGGAACAATCTAAAGGGTCCAAAACCCCAGATTAAGAAATTTTTTTTTGCAAATTAGTGAAGTCTCTTTATGGCCTGAAGCAAGCTCCTATGCAATGGCATGAGAAGTTTGATAAAATAGTATTGTCATATCGATTTATTTTTAATGATGCTAATAAATTTATCTATAGCAAATCAGACAACAATGATTATGTTATAATATGTTTATACATTGATGACATGCCAATATTTGGTTCCAATATATCCTATGTAAATGATACTAAGATGTTTCTATTTTCTAAATTTGATACGAAAGATCTAGGAGTAGGTGATGTAATTTTGGGAATTAAAATTATTAGGAAAGAGGGGGTTTGTTGCTAAAACAATATCATTACATTGAGAAGTTCCTCCGAAAATATGGTCATTTAGTGACAAACCAGCACCAACTCCTTTGGATCATAGTATTAAATTAGAAAATAATACTGGAAGTACCATTTCTCAACTGGAGTATTCCAGTATTATTGGGAGTCTTATGTATGCTATGCATTGCACTAGACCAGACATAGCACATGCTATAAGCGTGTTATGTCGATTTATGAGTAACCTAGGTTTCAAACATTGAAAAGATATTTCCATAGTTTTAACTTATTTAAAAGGAACGGTTACCTATGGTTTACCTTATAAAGGATAACCTGCTGTAATAGAAGGATATAGTGATGCAACCTGGAACAATGTAGAATCCAAATCCAAGTCTATGATCTTTACTTTAGGAGGCGCAGCTCTGTCTTGGGTTTCCAAGAAACAGACCAATATATCCGACTCAACAATGTTGTCATTGCATAGATGCTAGTAAGGAAGTAGAATGGCTTAGGAATTTATTAATAGAAATCCCAATATGGAAGAAGCCATCTTCAGCGGTTTTGATTAACTGTGATAATCAGGCTACAATATACAATGTCTCTAATAAGACATATAATGGGAAGTCTAGACATGTGAGTCTAAGATATCAAATGATAAGACAATTACTCAAAAGTGGAATAATAACTGTTGATTACATAGAAACAAAGAATGGCTGACCCACTCACAAAGAGTCTTCCAAAGGCATTGGTTTCTATAAAATCAAAGGAAATAGGACTAAGGTCTGTGAATGAAGGTTGATCATCCTTAACCGAAACCCAACTTATGTTTCGAAAAGGATAGACAACGTTCAATAGGTACCAACAAGTTAAGAGAATAATTATGGAACACTAAATCGATAATGCCATAATATTTAGTGTTGGATTCTGCAAGAGCAAAGGATGGATAATATATCCTTAATAGGTCTAGTTTCTTTAAAAAGGTGTATCGTAGAAATACCTTAAGAGACTTACCTATATGAATATGGAAATCAGGTCGTTTCCTAAGAAAGTAAGACCTCTTTCTAAAGTAGACTCACGAACTCAGGATTTAAGCATATGGCCATTAATGTGCTGATCATACAGAACACTCTATATACGAAAATCAGTAAGTGTAACTGTTCCGGTACTATCACTATGGGTACTTGGTTCAAGATACGTTCATCATAGACCTCGAAAGAACTTTGAATGGTTTACACTAAGTGAATGTTCAAATCCAAAAGATATCTATCATTTACGTATTGGTTTCCACGATGATGCAAAAATTGATTTGGAACTACATTGGCATGATCCCACTTAGGTCTGTAGGTAGTCACTCTAGTGATGCAACCGCCTATTTTTATTATTTTTCTTACTTTGAAAATGAGGGAAATTGTTCGAAATTTTCAAAATAGTTTTGGGTTTGGGTTTGTTTTTGAAGAGGGAAGAAGTGGAAGAAGAAGGAAGAAGAGGGGATGAATAGTCCCACATTTAGGAAATTAAGATAATATGCTGATTTATATATGGATTTCTCTAAGAAAGTTTAGGCGCTGTAGACACCCAAAGCATTGCTTTGATGTGAGGAGGGAAGTTATGCAACACCACCACACGCGCGCACCGTTGCCGTCCATCTGTCCGATTGACCGAACCGGGTTCGGGTCTAAAATGACGAGTTAATTTTGTTAATAAACCAGATCTAGAATTTTAGTTTGAATGGATATTTTTGGCAGGTCATTTGAATAAAGGGACACGACCGTTTAGTAACAGTTTTAAACCGTTGCGAAAAGGCGCAACTGTTTGTATCGGTTTCGGACTGTTGGAAAGGATGCGAAGCTTGACGAATGGTATAACGACCCTGACTCGACCTTCGAAAATCGACACCGAATACGACACTCGTATTCAAATGCCGCAGATCCAAACGTCAAATCTGGTTCGCCGGAGCTTATAACACATTAAGTACAACACAGCGGAAGAAACGGAATATATCAATATACAACATTTGATACAATATCTGATACAACAGAATGATATAATGAATATACATCAGAGATATGATACAAGACAAAAGCAGCGGAAAGAAAAAGACAACACTAACAGTGGAACAAAAATCTCCAATATAGTCTTTAAGAAAGAACTCCATCTTCAAAACACCAATCCAGCAATAGCTCGAACTCCCAATCACAATGCACAAAGATAAGCAAGTCTGGTGTGAGAAGGATTGCCAAATCCTAGGTTGAAAGCTATTGAATCTGCACCTACTATTGATTATCTGAAAACCCCAACTCTAGACTGCCCGTGTGGGAAAATAGTGGGCACCCAGAGTTTAGGAAAGGAACAATAAACTCCAGGTCAGTCATGAGACTGGTATGAGCAACAAAAATATTTGGTCTTTAAAACAAGCAAAAGAATTTAAATTTGAAATTCGCAATGCTTTTTGGAAAATGAAACTACCATAAGGCCTCCCGGCACACACACAATGCAAACGCACACATGGGGGAGATTTCTCCTTATGATAGTCAAATATACTTAATACGAGAAAATTCTTTGATATTATTACTAGTGCATAGTGTAGAAAAACCTTTGAAAGTATAATATAAATCCTAGCCAGCATAGGTACCATGATATTATGCCTACTATAGCTGCCATGTTAAATGGCAGGTTCTACAACTAAAACCGTACAGGGCGCGTGTTGTTTTGATTGGATTTCCAACAAATGGTCAGGCTAAGGAACTTCCTAATGTCACGTCCTGAAATTCAACGTTCGAAAATTGACGTCAAATACCTCACTTGTACTCGACCGTCAATGATTCAAACATCGAACTCTAGTCGGATGGAGCTTATAACAACATTAGACGAATATATAACAGCGGAAATAAAATGAAAATCATGCATCATATCACAGATACAACATCACAATAATATCTGTTACAACATCAGAGTACATAATACATGAATAACATCTCCAAATAGAATGACATAATAGAACAACTACATATCATATGCCAAAGTCTTTGAAAGGATAGAGAATGATAGTGAACGCCAAACTAAGCACCTCGAGATCCAAAAGCTTCCAAAATGTCTCTAAGGTATGAGCCTCCAAAAACCACGAATCTCCAAACCAAAATACTCCAAAATGTAGCTAGAGCCAAAATACAGAAAACCTGCTACTAGGCTGCCCGTGTAGAAATGGTGAGCACCCAGAGTTTAGACAATTACTTAAAAAAAAACTTAATTGTTTAATTATTTAAAGAATAATAAATTAATGTGGTTAATTAATTAAGGTAATTAATTTGAGAATAATTAAAGGTTAATTCAGTAAAGAAAGTAATTAAAGGATGATTATTAATTAAGGACTGATTAATAAAAAAATATTGTAATTAATTGGAGATAATTAATATAAGGCTAATTAATTATTAATTAAAGATTAATTAATTTATGTAATTAATTAATGAAAATTATTAATATAGGTAATCAAAGTCAGTTAATTACTTAAAGAGAATCCCCTAATTAAAAGTAATTAATTAATGATTAAAGATGGATTAATCAAGTGATTAACACTGATTTAAGATTTGGGGTAGCCACTTATCATCATTAATTAACGGTTAATCAATTAATTAAAGATGATTTAAATGGTGAATTGAATAATTAAAGGGTAATTATTTAATAATTAAAAGGTTGATGAATTTTAATTAAGAGTTAATTGATTAAATGGTTAAATAATGATTAAAGAGAAATTAATCAAAATGATTTGTAATTTATTAATATTAATTAATCAGGATTAGTATTTCATAGGTAATTAAATCTGATTTGAATTAATCAGACAATTAACTAATTTTACTTATGGATATTTGGATTCTATTGGATGATTGAATTGTTTGATATCCCTGATTGTGATGCTCTGTTTTGATTGAGTTATGTTTACTGTGATCTATTATCTGTGATATATACCTGTGATCTCTGAATGAAAGATAAGCGTTGCATTTGGTTGTACCGCTTATCAAATATAAGCGTTATAGTTTGTACCGCTTATCAAATATACATTGTTGTATTTGAATTTGTGCTGATTGATGATGTGGCATTATTGTGTAAAACCCCTGGACCACACTTATACACACACAAATATGGATTGCACATGGAAATGGGTTAAGTCACAGATTTTTGAAATAATTTTGATGATTTAATTTTTGAATCCAAAATAGTTTTGGAATTGAAAGCTTTTGAAAATGAATTTCAAAAATAAAAATTATTTGGGATAACTTGATTGAGTTTTAGAAATTTAAATAATTTGACTTTGAATTTAATTGAACTCCGTGATTTGGAAACTATGGTTTAAAAAGGTTATTCAACTTACAAATATGTTCATATTGGTTTTAAACCATTTTAAAAGTGTTGGTTTGGGAATTTAAATTTAACCCAAAGATTTAACTTGTGTAAATGAAATCAGATTTTTCCAAAACGAAAACTATTTGTTTTCAAAATAATAAAAGCTTTCACATAAGAAATGAACTTCCAATTTGTGTTAAAAGGAATTCAAGTTTGAAATGAAAATAATTTTCCAAGTTATGAATAAATCTTTGGAAACGAGTTTGAAAGCTATAAATTAAATCCTTGATTTAAAGATTTAATGAGTTAATCCAATTGAAATGGAAATTGTTTTGGAAATCTGTAAATAGATCTTTGTGAAACTGAGTGAACTTTGTGGAATAAATCTTTTTGTTTAAAGATTTAGAATGGTAATTTGTTTAACCATTTAAAAGAAGTTTTTGGGTTTTTTTTTTAAGTTGTGACTTAACTGAAATCCCATATCCATATGTTTTTAAATATCGCGCTCGCTATTCGGTTTAGCCGGGAGAGGACCTTGTGTCATATAACCCATTCCGAATAGTGATACGTCGTTATGGATTGCATTTGAAGACCGGTGTTGAAGACCGGGTGTCTTCAAGAACGTTAGGATAACCTATCGATTGTCTCTGCACCGAGTAGCTACGGTATAGAGATTCCCTAAGTGATGGGAAGTCCGATCGGGATTGTGGATACCCGGATTGGCAAGGGCTTCTTCGGAAGTGCCTTCGGTTCTGTTCGAACCCAGAATAGACTTGTATGGTTATATGTCTGACACTACACTTTGAGATATTAAACTGATTCCTATCAAATACATTTCTGCTTGGTGGCGGAGAATTTATTCTCTTAGCTTAACACCCTTCTCTGAGACGTACGAGCTCAGAGGTTATGTAGTTGATATTTATCAGTGATATACTCCCAATTTGGTAGTGTGGCATGCTAAGTGCTGCTGTGTGTTGATGATCATTTGTTGATCATTTGATCAAAGCATGGCTTTTTTATAAAGCGTAGCTTTGTGGACGAGACTGCATCAGGACCTCACACCCCGGAAATGGTCGAAACAGGAAAGATGCAGCAAGGTTATGAGGGTCGCGCCCTTTAGGGTTTGTCATTCCCTTCTGGTAAAGGGTGGTATCATGGTATGGAGCCCAGATACTTACTCATGTGGATACTGCAGATCTATTACTTTGTGATTGCTTTGTGGTTGTTGGATTAGAGGTACCTCGGATAAAGGTCCCAAAGGACCGGGGGATGGCACGCTCGTGTAGTAGTTACCTAGTTACAGAGGTAACCCGGCCTTGTGTTGGCAGAGATCTAACCGTAACGTTAGGTTCTCCGGACGTCCCGCCAGAGGCGATCCCATGTGGCAGTACGAAGTTCCTTAGCCTGACCATTTGTTGGAAATCCAATCAAAACAACACGCACCCTGTACGGTTTTAGTTGTAGAACCTGCCATTTAACATGGCATCTATAGTAGGCATAATATCATGGTACCTATGCTGGCTAGGATTTATATTATACTTTCAAAGGTTTTTCTACACTATGCACTAGTAATAATATCAAAGAATTTTCTCGTATTAAGCATATTTGACTATCATAAGGAGAAATCTCCCCCATGTGTGCGTTTGCATTGTGTGTGTGCCGGGAGGCCTTATGGTAGTTTCGTTTTCCAAAAAGCATTGCGAATTTCAAATTTAAATTCTTTTGTTTGTTTTAAAGACCAAATATTTTTGTTGCTCATACCAGTCTCATGACTGACCTGGAGTTTATTGTTCCTTTCCTAAACTCTGGGTGCCCACTATTTTCCCACACGGGCAGTCTAGAGTTGGGGTTTTCAGATAATCAATAGTAGGTGCAGATTCAGTAGCTTTCAACCTAGGATTTGGCAATCCTTCTCACACCAGACTTGCTTATCTTTGTGCATTGTGATTGGGAGTTCGAGCTATTGCTGGATTGGTGTTTTGAAGATGGAGTTCTTTCTTAAAGACTATATTGGAGATTTTTGTTCCGCTGTTAGTGTTGTCTTTTTCTTTCCGCTGCTTTTGTCTTGTATCATATCTCTGATGTATATTCATTATATCATTCTGTTGTATCAGATATTGTATCAAATGTTGTATATTGATATATTCTGTTTCTTCCGCTGTGTTGTACTTAATGTGTTATAAGCTCCGGCGAACCAGATTTGACATTTGGATCTGCGGCATTTGAATACGAGTGTCGTATTCGGTGCCGATTTTCGAAGGTCGAGTCAGGGTCGTTATAAATGGACACTTCGTCACTACTATAAATAGTGATGCCCAGGGACCATCACAAATAACAATCTCTTTTCTTTATATCTCATTCTTCTTCCTCCAGATCTGCAACGCTGAAAAAATGTCGCAGAACACTGCCTTTCAGCACAGTTTGCGATGCCTAAAAGGTGTTGAAAACGTAGAAATGTTACAGATCGGTTTTTTCGACTTTTTCTACATTTCGTTCTCTACTAAATTGCATCATCGGAAATAAAATTTGAAAGTTCCTTCTCCAAGCTAGCTTGAAAGTTCCTTCTCCAAGCTTCCGTTCGATGACATATGGACCTTCCCTTGTGGGATACATATGAGACGGGATCGGGAAAACTCGTTTCAAAACGAGGTCTCCCACACTAAAAGTTCTTGGTCGGACCTTCTCATTATAATATTTAGCAACTCTATGTCTGTATGCGGCCGCTCTCAAATTGGCTTCTTCGCATTTTTCATCAATGAGGTCCAACGATTCCAATAAGAGATTCTGGTTCGACTCGGGGTCGTAATAAGTTACCTGATGTGATGGGACCTCAAGTTCCACGGGTATGACAGCTTCCGTGCCATACGCCAATGCGAATGGAGTATGGCCAGTCGCGGTTTTGTGGGTGGTCCTGTAGGCCCAAAGTGCTGTTGGAAGTTCATCCACCCACCTGCCTCTAGCCTTTTCCAGACATTTTCAATATGGATTTGATTATTTTGTTTACGGCTTCTACCTGTCCATTCGCCTTTGGGTGAGAAACTGCTGCAAATTTATTCTCAATGCCATATTTCTAGCAAAATTCTTTGAACTCCTTGCTCTAGAATTGAGTTCCATTATCCGTGGCGATGGTCCGTGGAAGGCCAAAACGGCATATGATATTTCGTACGATGAAATTAATAACTTTCTTGGCGGTTATCGTGGCCAGAGGCTTTGCTTCTTCCCATTTGGTAAAGTAGTCGACTGCAACTATTGCATATTTCGCTTCACCTTTGGCTAAGGGTAAAGAGCCTACTAGGTCAATCCCCCACATCGCAAATGGCCAGGGTCTAACCATTTGTGTGAGTTCCTTTGGCGGAGCTCTCGGATTTTTGCATATATCTGGCATATTTCACATCTTCTCACATAGTCTGCAGCATCCCAATTGACAGTCGGCCAATAGTATCCGTAACGGAGGATTTTCTTTGCTAACGTTTACCTCCAAGTGTTGTCACCGCACTCTCCCTCGTGGGCTTCCTTTAATACTTGTTTTATCTCATCATGGGCCACGCACCAAAGTAAGGGGGTCGAGAATCCCCTCCGATACAATATCCCGTCATGTATTACATAACGCGAAGCCTTATGAAGGACTTGGCGTCTTTCGTTCCTCTTTTCAGGTAAATCCCTTTGTAGCAAGTACTGTGTGATTGGGGTCAACCATGATTCCTTCTCAGGTTTGGTTTCTAACACGAGATCTATCTCCATCATCTCTATACTGGAGCATGGAGGGTCTCAACAGGGAATAATCCCATTTGCTGTGCATCGCCAGTGCTTGCGAATTTTGCGAATGAATCGGCTTCTCTATTTTGTTCGCACGGGACATGCGAGATGTCGTAATATTCCAGATCCGCCAGCATCTCTTGAACACGGGCAAGGTATGGAGCCAGTCTCTGTCCCTTCGATTGATAGTCTCCCCGCACCTGATATACTATCAGTTTCGAGTCACAGAAGATTTCAATTGACTTCACTCCCAGTTCGTTAACAAGTCTCAGGCCAGCAATCAATGCTTCATACTCGGCTTCGTTATTTGTCGCTGCAAACTCAAGCTTCAAAGTGTAGCAAATTGATCGGTCTTCTGGAGTCACAAGGACTACGCCAGACCATGCGTGACGGTCGTTAGATGCACCATCGGTGTACATCTTCCATCGAATGGGGGGTATGACACTGTGACTGCTCGGTTCATCTGACACAGTGAATTCAGCAATGAAGTCAGCAGTGCTTGTCCTTGTATGGCCCTTCGCGGCAGATAGGTAATATCGAACTGACTTAACTCAATATTCCATTTCAGCGTCCTTTCGGAAGTTTCCGGTCATTGGAGTACCTGTTGCAAGGGTTGGTCAGTGTAGACACCGATTGAGTGTGCGTGAAACTAAGGGCGAAGCTTGCGTGATGCAATCACCAAGCAATAGGCTAGTTTCTCAATCTTTGGATAATTTATTTCCGCCCATGTCAAGCATTTACTGACATAGTAAACTGGCTTTTGAATCCGGTCTTCCTCGCGAACCAAAGCTGTACTGATAGCATGCTGGGATACCGAGTATACATACTACATTTCGTGGTCTATTGGCTTTGACAGTACAGGGGGACTTTCTAAGTGCCTTACCAAAGCCCGAAATGCTTCCTCAAAGTCGGATGTCCATTCGAAGTTTCTCTTTCCCTTCTTTATAATGTTAAAGAAGGGAAAACACTTGTCTGTAGCTCTGGATATGAATCGACTTAGCGTAGCCACTTTTCCATTCAGGGTTTGCACCTGCTTTGTGGTTCTAGGTACTTGTATATCTCGGATAGCCTGGATCTTCTCCAGGTTAGCTTCAATTCCCCATGCATTCACAATAAAACCCAAGAACTTTCCTGAAGCTACGCCGAATGAACTCTTCAGAGGATTGATCTTCATCCCGTAGTGTTTGAGTACATCGAACATCTCCGCTAAGTCTCGGATATGGTCGTTTGACTGCCGCGACTTCACAACCATGTCATCCACATAGACTTCCATTGTTTTACCAATCTGATCTTTGAACATTCGATTCAACAGACGCTGATAAGTTGCTCATGCGTTCTTCAATCCAAAGGGCATTACTACATAGCAATACAGCCCGACGTTCGTGACAAAACTGGTGTGTTCTTGGTCGGTAACATACATTGGGATTTGATTGTATCCAGAGTATGCATCCATAAAGGACAGTAACTCATGTCCGGCTATTGAATCGACCAGTTGGTCAATTCTTGGTAACGGAAAGCTATCCTTCGGGCATTCTTTGTTTAAATCAAAGTAATCAACACAAGTCCCCATTTCACGTTCGCTTTCTTTACTAACATCGGGTTAGATACCCACTCAAGGTAGAGGGCGTCGCGGACGAACCCGTTGGCTTTGAGTTTGTCCACCTTCTCTTTGAGAGACGCGGACCTCTCCGGGTCCATGCCTCTCCTCTTTTTTTTCACAAGTACATGCTTCGGGTCTATGTTCAACATATGGCTCGCAATTGCAGGAGAGATCCTTCAGAATGTGTCCAAGCGAAAACATCAAGATTTTCTCGAAGGAAGTCAGTGAGGTTCTCGGCCACCACGGGGTCGAGTTGTGATCCAATTTTAAGAGCTCATGATGGGCCATTGTAGCCAACTGAGATGTCAATGGTTATTTTAGCCGGTGCTGCATTTGTTTCCCTGGGTTCCCCATCATCATCTCTCGGATCTATGTCCCTATAGATCCGAGAATGTTGCCCGAGCCAGGGCTCGGGCGCTACTTGTCAATCATCAACATTTCGGCTGCAGACGGAGCGGTCCGCAACCTTTCCTTTCTCTCTACGCTGAGCCTCTCTCAGCTCAGCCACATAACAGGCACGTCCGGTCGCCTGATCGTCGTGCACCGCTCCAACACCACTGTCTGTGGGAAATTTTAATGTCAGACACCAAGGGGAAAATGCTGCCCTAAATTCTGCCAAGGCTGGACGTCCTAGAAATACGTTATATGGAGAGTCAACGTCCAACACTATGAATGATATGATTCGCACCCTCCTACGCTTGCCTTGCCCCAGTTCAACTGGTAACTCCACATATCCCACTGCATCCGTTGCTGCGCCGTTAAAGCCATGGATTCTGGCATTGGATGGTTTCAAATCCTTATCTTCCAGTTCCATTTGGTCATATACCTTCTTGAAGATGAAGTTAACGGAGCTTCCACAATCAATTAGAATTCTCTTCACATACGCCGGCTCGATTGTCGCAGATATGACCATCGGGTAGATGGTAGGGGCCTCCGCCTTGTCCGCATCTCGGCTCCTGAATACGATATCATCATTCATCATGCGCTGCTGCTTTGCAGGAGTCCCATCCTCTACATTCGAACAACACTCATACTCCGCATGTCTTAAAGAGTTAGCATATCGCTCCATCTCCTGCCAATTCTTATCCGCAGGATGAGGTCCACCAGCAATCGTGTTAATAACCAATCTTCCCACAGTTCGAGTAGGTTGTTCTGGTTGGTGTGGGGTCGGCCCACGTCCAGGGTCTGATGCTTCTTGCCTCCCGTCCTGTGGGTCTTTGACAAATTCCTGTAGCTTTTTCTGTCTAATCAGCTTTTCTATAGCATCATGGAGGTGCCTACACTCCTCCGTGTTGTGACCATAAGACTCATGAAAATGGTAGTACTTCCCGGACTGCTTCTGGTCTTCTGTCGATTCCTTTGGGCGTGGTTTTCTATACTGGAAAGTGTTGCAGGTTGATAGATAGATGTTCTCAAGGGATGCGTTCAACGGGATGTATTCATTGTAGGTTGGGATCCTTGACTTCCATCTCCCTGTTTTTTTTCTTTCCGGGATTTCCACCTCCGGATCCTTTAGACTACCCAGGCTTTTTCTGGATGTTAACTTGAGTTTTTTCAGAATTATCTCCGGTTTGTTTCACGGCGATGTTACTTTTCACAAACTCTTGGACGGGCCCTGGTGCCTTGTCTTGCCTTGTCCACCGAGCTTCCTCCCTTCTTATGAACTGATGAGCTTTCGAATAAAAACATTCTAGCATAGCTGGGGGATTCCCCGCCAACCAATCTCCAAACTAAGAATCCGGATCCACTCCACGCATTACTGCCATCAAAATCGTGTGGTCGTTAGGATTGCTCACATCGGTAGCAGCAACATGAAACCTTTGCAAGTATGCTTTTAACGACTCTCCCGGAGCATGGATTACGCTTGATAAGGACATCACATCCTTTGGGCGAGTGGTGTGTATCCTGAATTGTTTTATGAATTTCGTTGCTAATTCGTCAAAGCTGGATATAGATCGAGATGGGAGTCGAGTAAATAACATAGTGGCAATACCAAACAAAGTGATTGGGAAGCACCTACACTTGGTCTCATCACTGGCTCTTGCAAAATCCATCATCCATCCATACCTCATCACATGTCGCATGGGATCAGTCTTCCCCTCATAGGCTGGGATAGTCGGCATATTGAACTTCTCGGGGGACTCAACCTGCAGGATACCATCCGTAAAGGGGGCATGGTTTCTGGTCACTCCCCAATCTTCATTGATCAAGCCTTGGTTTTCTCTCATCAACTGCCTGACCATAGCTGTTAAGTCCGGAGTTTGTATGGAGGATGGAAGGTTGGGTTCCGTTCCACGGGACCGTGCGGGTTGATGTCTCGCCTGATTTGGGTCTTGGAGATTCGGGTGTCCGGTCTCTTCGCGGGCTTGATTCCCAACGCCCGCTTGTGCACCTTCATCCTTATGGCGTCTATCCCTAGGAGGTTCGTCAGCTGAGGTTGAGCTATCAGATTCAGAATAAGGGGCAGGGTTACCTCCAGCATTATGGCGCTGCTATTGAGCGAGCTGAGTCATGAGGTTGGTGTTGGCTTGAATCTGTTCAGCAAGCTGCCTTCTACTTTCCTTAAGTTCTCTTATCAAATCATTGAACTCCGTTCGGGAAACGACTTCCGCTTGGATTTGGGTGGAGGGCCCTGCACCTCTGGTTGTTTGCTAATTTCCAGGTCCAACTTGTTGTATGCTAGCAGTTTCATGGACATCTGCATTATGAGAGGTCGATCTGGTTCGTGGTCTCCCCATGGTAGAGTTGTTGGTTATAACTCTGAGTAGAATCAACAGATGCCTTGTCAATGATTTTGGATCTCCTTTGGGGGATTTATGCAATCCAGTAGCTACAAAGTAGATCCTAGCAGCCTGAGAATTCAAATCTCAGTGAAAGCACCAAAATGTTAGCACCAAAATTGGCCACTAACACCCTTAGAAAGATTGTGTAGAGAGATTAATGAAGAAAGTAAATTAAAACAGAGAACAGAATGTAAATTTAAATGCAGAAAGTAAGAACACCAAATTTATAGTGGTTCGGCGTAGTAGCCTACATCCACTTTGAAGTTGATCTTTATTCTTTTCATTGATACTTGATTACAAATACAATCCGCTTCTAAGTTCTTGAATACAGTTGCAAGATACAAAGAAATAAGTCTGGAATGAGTCTTGAAAATGGCAGTCACCCCAGTGTTATCTAAAATCACTCTCTTTTTTCTGTGCCCCAGCCCCTCTATTTATAGACGAAGGTGGGTTAGACATACCTGGTGGGCCTGGTAGTTGAATATCCTGGCCCAAATGGAGTGGTTTCTGTGCACCGAACCAGGGAGGCCGAACGATCAAATGCTGAACGTCCCAATGCCGAACGTACCCCTCTTGGCCGAACAAAGTGAGGCCGGACACTATGAATGCTGAACAGTCCCCTTATGCCGAACAATCTCCTTTGGCCGAACGAGATGAGGCTGAACACATTGAATGCCGTAGGGAGCACGTGTGTCGAGCGAAACTAGAAGCTGAATCAGTGACTCGGTCGAACGATGGTTAGGCTGAACGAGATGAGGCCCAATGCTCTGAGTGCTGGACACATCCTAATGCCGAACATGGTGCAGATGCCGAACGATACGGAATGTCAGATGACCCTACCATGCCGAATGCCCAGCGATGCCGGACGTCACTTATAGGCCGAACGTTCGTGGATGTCGAACGTTTCTTAATGCCGGATGCTCCTAGATGCCGAGCGCTGTCCCATGCCGAACTGTCTTAACATGTCGAATGTTCCATAGACGCCGAATGAGCTTGGACGCCGAGTGCTTCTTGGATGCCGGTCGTAACGTGATGCTGAACGATAATTTAACTGACCGATGGGGAGGCCGAGTACTAAGTTGCCTGGTCAATTCCCCAAGAAACAACGGCCCAAAGTTATGAAGAGGTGTGAAGGTGGAAGGTCAAAAGTTAAAGGCTAAATTCTCTTGATATTTCTCATTTCTTTTATCCAAATAAAATAAAAACAAGGTGAATAAAATAGAAATGAACACAAAATAATGTAAAAATGAAATGAATAAATAAATTTTAGAAAAATATAAAAGAATATAAGAATATAGTTAATTATATGTAAACTAGTATTGAAAATTAAAAACAAAATATAATTAGTTTGGGAAAAATAACAACAACACTTTAAAAATGTTTTAAAAATAAAATATATATATAACATAACATATTACACATATATATACAAATTAGAACAAGACGTGACAAAAAAATTTATTATTTAGATAAAGTAAAATAAACAACTTTATTAAATAAAACAATTTACATACAATATTGTAAAAAGCATAACTTTCACAATATAAATCAGATTTCAACGAAACGAAAAGCAGTATACTTAAAATTTAATATATTTTCATAATAAGAGATAAAATTCAAAAATTCACATATTTAAATTTTAAATTTAAATGTCAAAGTTTGACCAGGTTGACCAAAAATCCACTTTTCAGGAAAATATTCTATTTATTCCTGTTTGGAATTATAATTCACATAAAAATCAAAACTTATATTTAAAATAACAAAATTTATTCATTTTTATAAATAAAATAAAGATTTTATATCAGGAATTCAAATTAAAATAATTAAATATAAAATTAAAATAATCACAAAATACAGGGTTGTTACAACTCCTTAAACAGCGATAGCTTGAACATGGCCAGTCAACTATTATAGGCTATTTTTACTCTATTTTATTTCGGCTGCTCCACCTTACACACTCACTGTGATCAATTGATTGTTTTTCACGTAGGGCCACAAGTATAACATAGATAGGGTAAATTCCTATGACTATGATCAGTCGATTTTCCTTTTGCTATTGCCGAGCCTTATGACTTTGTGACCTTATGCATGCCAACTACACCTCGCACTCGAGTTCACATCTTTGGCAATCCACCATGGGCCGAATACCACTAGATGTTAGTCCAAATAATTTTCCTAGAACTCAAACACTACAAACCATATGAGTTTAACAACTCGATTAAACACTCTAACTCCATTTTTGTCATTCAATAACAACTTCAACTGTCATTGAATACAATTCTTACATCACTACCAAAAATTAAATCAATAATCAAACCACATATTCATCAAATATCATTCAATTCCTACAAATTTATAAAACATCAAATCATTCGGTTTATACTTCAAATCATTCATTCGATAAGGTTTTTATCTCTAAAATCTCTAATCGAGTTCGTTACTCAATCCATAACCCACACTAGCATTAAACCACGATTTTAACGTATTCAATGATCATATATCTTTCAAAAGACATCCTACTTACTAAATACCTTAAAAGTCTAAGTTCTGTAATATCATATTCAAAGTCTTACTTTGATTTCTAAAATTTGACCTCTATCTTCTCCAAAATAAAACTTTATGGTATGTATTTGTAGAGAATTTTTTAACTTTAATTTAGATATTTCTTTTAGAATTTTTCATTGAGATAAGAATAAATTATATGGATTTTAAATTAAGAAAAATATTTTATTACTCTAGAAATAAATGAAGAGGAAGAAGAAGAGAGGAAAAATAATGCATGTTGGATCTATTTCAGATATCATAAAGATAGACTATGGCCAAATGACCATCTGGCCCCTATTCCTCTTTCCTTTCTATTTATCAATCTTATCCGACTCTAACTAACATCATATGCATTTCATATATAAACAACATTCAAACATAAAGGAATAGACCTCGAGTCCTAATTAATTAACCTTTAAAAAATTTCATTTTAAGTCATTATTTTGTTAAGTCATCAATTAAACGACTAATTATATAGCCAAGCGAAAATTACATGTTTTTACGTTCTCCTATTTAAAATAATTTCACCCCTAAAGTCATCATGAGTAGGAAAATGTATTACACTAACACTTACATGCCCCTGCTACACATACTTTGCAAATGTAACAACCCCCATTTCAAGCCCGAAAACTAAGCGTTATGGATGTTGCAGTCATCCTCAATATTAATTTTCAATGAAAAATGAGATTGGTTAATTATAACTTTAACATCAAGAAATATGAATATGAAAATTTTAAAACTCATTTCATAAATAATTTTCATATTCAATACATCATATTATATAATCCCATTGACTCCACATTCAAAGAAAATATAATAATAATCACGATTATATTCCAAGTGTGATGTATGAAGATATCCCCTTGTCAGGTTTTAATTGCTTGACAGTTATAAATCCTGTCATTATATCCATTCAAATAAGAGATAAGCTTTCAACAATATAGTGGAAATAAACTCCTAATATTAGCTAGCTTGCCTTCTACACATTTCCAAAAGCTTATGCGTCTAACTTGAAAATCCCTACTCCCGACCCACTCAACGAGTACTTGGGAGTTTAGGGGGGAAAACAAAAACTTCGGGTTAGACAAAAAGTCTGATGTGAATAATAGTATAAGATCTCGAATAAAAATAGATATATAGTGAGACCATGCCACTAAGCGGAACGGGTTTCCCCCTCACTGGTATGTTATCCTACTATGTCAATCATAAATCATGCACCTGCAACCACAATGGTTAGAACATCATAATATGATCATACACATGCTTACAATATGGGTAAGTCTGACTAGTCTATCTTAATCATATTATTCAGTCCCATAATTTAATTGTAACGACCCACCTTTTTGGACAGTTTAAAACCGACGATCAAATACACATGCCGATTCCAAACCATTCAAAAGGGAAGATGGTTACTGGGGTAAATAAGAAAAGAAAAGAAAGGGAAATAAAGGAAATGAAACAACACAGAATCTTGCAGCGGAACAATAAAATGTAATAGTCAAATAAACAGTTCGTGAAGCTGTTTACTATACTTTGATCATTATTTATACAACATTGATCAGAATTGTACATATACAACAGAACAAATAAAATAATGCAGCAGACAGCGTGATGCAAAGATAATAATAGTAATAGTATACCAAATCTTCGACTTCGTCCTCCAGAATAGATCTTCAATAAGCTGAAAAACTCAGATCTGACCCGAGCGTAATGAAAAGACAAAACACTCGAGTCAGGACTAAAATATCCGCATGTAAGTTAAATCAATCGTAAATAAATATGAGTGTAACGGCGTCAGAGATGTTTACGGGGTTCGACATCTCATATCCAGTGTCAACGTGCGTGCAGTAACTTAAGAGATGTTACGGGATTTTTCATCTCTCAAGGATCCGTTAAACTATCTACTATGTAGTACAATACGCTATTATAATATGACTACAGTGAAGTAAAAGTATTAAAATAGCGTTAAGGTGTTACCATAATTCCCCTTAACACATTTTTATAATGCCATAGTCTATACAGCACCGTAAATCCCACCGTAAACTTGTGGTTATCAGAGGGTACCCCATAGGTATAACACAAAACAAAACGTAGTGGTCGCGAATAGGATAATCAGTATGACAAGGTCCATGAGACGATACCAACTAGGATACCAGTAGTTGCGTGATCCGGACTGATGTTGAGCATAGCCAGCAGCTACCTCAACACAGCGAAACAACACTCCCAAATCGAGAGGTGCACCCAAATCGAATCACAAAAGTAATAGATATGGTATCGAAGAAGTGTGTCCGCTAGAGATGGCGAACCTCAATGGCGCGACACCTGTTTTAGTCATGTCAGGGTTCATCCCATATCGTTCTCTTTCTTCAATCAACGCGTTCACCAAACCATCCACTTCATTCTGGATCAACACTCCGCGTATAATAGTTATTAAAGTGCTTTTCGGTATCGACAGAGAGTATGTCCATATCTGATCCCGGTCTCTTTAATAACTACGTATTATTACACTAGTGGCTCTTTTACATTTCAATCGATTCATAATTGATATCAAAATATCCTATTCCTTTCAAAAAAAATCAAATCCATTCCAGATATCATCATAGCTATTCAAAATGTAAGATTCCGTTTCAAAAATCATTTTTCGCCTCAATATCTCATTTCGATTTCAAGATCATTTCGAATTTTAGGTTGCAACTTCATTTAACCCAATTCGTATTTAAATTCAAGATTTAAACATAAACATTTCACCTTAGTGACCAGCTTCAAATTTTAGAAAATAGTTTTAAGTAATTTAAAAGTAGTTTTAAATAATTAAAATAGTTAAAGATACTTAAAATCTTTAAATGGATTTCAAATAGATAAATTAATTTAATATAGTTAATATAGGTTAAAATAGATGAAATATAATTAAAATAAGTTAACATGGTTTAAGATGAGTTAAAAATAATTTAATATTATTAATATAGGTTAAAATAGTTTAAGTATTTGAAGATGGTTTATATAACAGAGTAGTTTGGAAAACAAAATGAAATAGCTTCAAAACCAAACCATTTCAATTATAACTTCCCAATTCAAAACAATTTCAATTTCCATTCTACCGACTCAATTTCTATTTCAATTCAAACCAATGTCAACTTTGACTTCAATTAATTCAATTCTACATTCACCTTCAATTACTTCAATTTCAATTTATATCGATTTGGAGCTTGACTTTCAAAATATCAATTTATAACACTTAACAAAATTATCCTTTAATATTCAAATTTAAATCCAAATTTCAAATATGATTCAATTTCAAGCTCAATTTCAAAATATCATTTTTATGTCACTTTTACTTAGTAATACTCAAAGCTCGAAATAATGTTCAATCTTTAAAACAAATAAATTTTCGAAATTCAATCATATCCCAATTTTTAAATTTCAAAGTCTCAACTTAAATTATTTAACAATTTCTTTTAACCAAAATTTATTTCAACATTCCAAACTCAATTTTTTCTGCGATAAATTCGATTCTTATAAATTGATTTTATTTATCACTTTTAAATCAAAACATTTTATATAAATTTCAAATCAATGATTTTAAAATTTTATTCATTTAACCAATCCGGTGTCCCTATATAATTTTCTATGCTACGGCCAAGTGATTAGTTATTACAATTAGATGTCAGGGATGAATATGTATATCTTAAATCAGATCACGGTGTCATATGTATGCATAACAGGATATATATATAAGCAAATAAACATCCAAACATTTAAATATCGACCAATAGCATCCATCAAAATACATCATCCAATAGACAATACAATTCACTGCAATTTCATAGTTATCAATATCAGGTATTTTAATCGCAATTCAATTTCAATTTCAATTTGACTGTCAATTTAATTTTCAACGGTGAATTCAATTGACAATCTATATGACAATTAAATTTTATCAAACAACGACAAATAAAATTCATATCTCTTCATAATATCAAATTTAACAACCATAAAGATATTCAGTACGTTGTGAGCGTTACAAAACACTCACCTTGAATTTCAATTTCAAAGCAAATCGAACGACGTTCAATTTGACCCAAAATTTTAACAGGCTCTAAATGTCTCCAAATCGATCCCAGAGCATAATGCTTGTCGCCACGATCCCATTGCCGCTTGTTTCATCGATTCCGATCTCGTACAAAGGAGATATACCGATTATAAGTTGGTCGAAAATTTTATTATAAAACAATTTAAATTACATTTTAAACAACACATACCTAAATTATTTGGCCCAGCCTAACTACAAAGCTTCTTCTCCCATCCTTTGCCAATGCCTGCATACGAAACAGAGAAGAACCCAAACATGCGTGCACGATTCCATAGTGACACGGAGCTACGCATGCCGAAATCAAATTCCGCCTTCGCCATCGGCTTCCCCTCAACGAACTCGACCTCTCCATACCAAAATCCACAAGCTCGAACCCTTCAATCAAAACGCGACAAACCCCTACCTTCGCACGCGACCAGGTCGCACCCCCAATACGCCGCCGAGCTCCATAAAAATCACGCCGTAGATGATATCTTCAATGGAGAACTCGAATCCAAAGCCCAAATCTCCAATCGAGCTCTAAATCGTCGTGAAATGCCAACCCTAGTTCATGGCCTATTTGACCTTCATATCGAGCAACCCAGATCGAAGCCGCACCTTCCAACGAGCATACCAAAATGAAGCTAACGAAGAATCTTGATTTTTAAAATTGGATTCACGATTTTTACTTAAGTAGAAATAGAGTTATGATTTTGCAAAGTTCCCATTTTTTTTTCCTCTTTCTGTTCTTTCATTTCAGCCATTGCGTGTAGAATAAAGGAGAGGGAGACGTGAATGAAAAGCTACATGGACAAGGTAGAATTTACAGCTGAAAAGAAGGGTTGACCAGTCAAAATATATATTAAATTTCAAAATGTCTTGATTCTCGTAGCTTAAAATCTCGAACCCCTTTCGAGGCATGCTACTAGGCGTTTATAATGTTATAGCCGCGTTCTGAACACAATGGGACATGTTTCAGGGCCTAATTCGATCGTATGAGCGAGTTACGGAAATAAACGATCAATTTTAAATTAAATCGATTAAACTAATTTCTAGGCGTTTTCAGCTGCCACGGTCAAACGACAATTCTGATTGCTACGAAATTTGAAATCCGATAATAATAAATTATTACGGATCTAATGGGACTATTTTCGTCGAATTTCGAGACTGTGCCCCGGAAAGCTATTTTAACTCGTCGATTCAATCGACGACTTTTCAAAATTTACAGAATTTCTTAAAATTCCAATTTTAAAATCTTATTAACTCTATGATAATCCAAATATAACTTATATTCACTTTGGAAATCAATTTGGATCATATTAAATCAAATTTCAGTTATTCACTCTATTTTCATATATAAAATTTCAATATCAAATTAATCATATCAAATGCGGAATTTAATTATTCAAACATTTGTAATTAAATTTAAACAAATTTGATTATTCTTAAATCACCATCTTTTGAAATATTCAAAACGAACTTATCAAATTAACCTTTGAAACAAATTCAAATTATAGAACAACCATTTCCTTTAAATAGTTATTCGATTCCCGTTACTCAATTGTTCAATAAATTCCAAATATTAAATTTAAACAATTTAATTGTTCAATATTTGACGGATTTCAATATTGGATTAAATAAATTTTCGTTATCAGTCGATTACTTTATTACATTAAATGATTTCCACATTATTATTTAACTTCAGTTAGAGATAATGCACTCAACTAATATATAAAATTTCATTTCAATTTCAATTGGTTGCTAAATTCAATTCGACTAACTAAATGAATAGGTAACTAACTAATTATCACCGTTAACTTTTAATTACACTTATAAGTTTATTATTTACAAACAAGTGTCACAATTACCTATACAATACAAATTCATTCAATTACCGTTGACTACATATTATTTCAATTGATTTGGGATTTCATTCAATTCATAAATAATCAACTTAGATAAAATTTGTTGCATTTCATTCTAGTTATTATTACCATACATAAATTACAAATTTTTAATTCTTCCAACATTAAACCATGAAATCATATTAAATTACATTTTTTTATTATCGAAATTTTACGGGTCGTTACACTCTCCCCCACTCAAAACTTTTCGTCCTCGTAAAGGAAAAAGAAGGGAAAAGAAACTAAGTAAAGAATTCAACATTTGATATATTTTATTCAAAATTATCAACTTATAAAACAATGAAATTCCATTTATAAATCGTTACTACACTTCCACTACGCTACTCTGATTAGCCTATGAAGTTTATGAGTTAGTTATCAAAACAAGTTATAAAATTTTAAAACTTGAAAAATTTTCTAACACCCGGATTTACGAAAAATTTCGGCAGAGTCTCCTTTGTGCGGCTCGATCGGTACAGCTACAAAACGCCTCTACGGGCCCCAAACCAATAAAAGAAAATCAAAAGCCAAGTGGCTCATCAAAAATTACAAAATCCAATGACAAAATAAACATGTACCTTTTGTAGGCAATCCACATTTCTTGATTTTCAAATGCCTGCATCTCATTTACCAATGATATCCAATTATATAATTTTAAAAGAGGCATTTTATATTTGGCATCTTAAATTTCCAATATTAATTTTAATTAAGTCCGTAAGCCATACATATATCATCCGTGAGCAATATCAAATCTAATCGCTTATTCGATCACACAATTTCACTTCCAAACTGGTATCGTTCACACGACTCTCTAGTGCGAACTCAGATTTGGTTCCTTGATTGGAAACTGTTACTCTCCTTGCATAGCCATATACTATGATAGAGAATTCCAGAATCAAATCAAAAATCCATATCAGGATTCGCCGTCGGCAATCGAGTGAAAAATCCTAACTTGGATCGATATAAATCATCTCGAAATTTTGTGCTCGAATTTGGATCAAAACGTTATGCGAATAAAATAATACTCGTACAACTTACGTATTACCTTTCAATAGATTTCAATATAATGTATCTATATTATATTTCTTTTGCTGACCTTCATTTCATTTACAGTTAATGATTTACAGTACAATATTCATATCCCTAATTTACTTGGTATCTATTTCTTTACCAAATATATTCTTTAATACTATCATTTCTTAAACATTATTCGATAGAATTTTGCTTACACAAGTCCATTTTCAAACATTATAAAATTTTAAATTTAAATTCAATTTCCTTTCCAATTGATTCTTAGCCATACCAAATTCTTTTGTTTACATTTACTTCATATTCAGTTTCAGTTAATAACAAATTTATTTGTGGAACATTTTATTAATCATCACTTTAATTTATAGCCATTCTATAAAAGTCTAACTTCTTATATATGACTTTTCTTAGTTTATAGTTATCTCAAAAGTTACAAATTTATCTTCACATGTTTTTCTTTTTGTTGCAAATTTATATTTAATTCTACAACCGGTTTACAAAGACATTGCTTGACTCAATGGCCTTCTTTCTTAAGTTCACTTACTTGTTCCATTTATTCATTCATCATTTCATGCTATATTTAAGTATATAATATTTTTATCATAACCAAATTTTCCATTTAAATACATTTTAATTCCTTTTGAGTTTTTCTTACTTGTATATTTCCATTGCTTTCAGGTTCTGTCAATTTTACAATATCTCATTACATATCCAAAACATCATTTCAACTTCTTAATATTTAATAAGTCATATTATATGTTATTAGAATGCAAATTTGGTATTATATAAATTTATAGAGTTTCATTTTACTTAATTAGAATGTTCACAAATTTGATTTATTTAAACCCTCTTTACCTTTCAACTTTAAAGGTACCCTACAACTCTAAAGTTTTCCCAAAACATAAGCTTAGATAACTTAATCCTCTTATTTCATAAATTCTGGTTATTCACATTTCATTCAAATAATTTGAAAATTACTAATTAACATAACTTAGAAATTTAAATGCCCGGTTCTTTTCAAATCATTTGAAATAAACATATACACTTGTATCTTTAATATATCAAATCATACCTTTGGAGTTTAAACCAAAATCCATTTACCCAAAATAATTTTGAAGAAAAGCAAAGCTTCTTAGAAGACTCCCCCACTTTGAGACTCGAAAATGAACGTCGATGATGCTGCGCAGTCATCATCGAAATTATTTTCCAGCGACAGAAGAGAGGAGTACTGAATTCATTCCTTCTTAAAAATCCTTTCAAAATATTTCTCATAAATATTTTCCTACTAATATCACAATATATTTTCTTCAAAGCTTTGAAAACCACTTTAAAAGTCGCCCGGTCTTGAATTCAATATTTTCCAATTTAAATCTGTTTTAATTTATAAGTCACCTTTATAAAATATTCTTATAGGATTTTCATTCTTAAAACATTCCACAAGTGTTTTATCATTGTTAATCTTGTAATTCACCTTATTTATTAAATTACAATATCCAATTAATGATAATGACCAATATTATCATTCCTAACAACCAGGTAAGCTAGATAAGTCATAATAATTTCTGAAAATTTTTCTTTATATACAAAATATAATTAGAGCAAAATTATTTCATTTACCCAATTTCAAAACAATACTATGTCGAATTGTTCTGTTCGAGTGTTCAGAGATCCCTATCAATGACGTTAATTACTCGTATTGACCAGAATCCATAAGCCACTCAACAAATCAACCGACATAATATAAAACGTTTTATATCACTAACAAATACGCTCTCTCATATATATACACTCAGCGACTCATCATAGGATATTACTACCCTATTTATAAAGAGTCAGACCCCACAAAGCTAAGGTTATCGCTAAACCAAAGCTTTGATACCAACTGTAACGACCCACCTTTTTGGACAGTTTAAAACCGACGATCAAATACACATGCCGATTCCAAACCATTCAAAAGGGCAGATGTTACTGGGGTAAATAAGAAAAGAAAAGAAAGGGAAATAAAGGAAATGAAACAACACAGAATCTTGCAGCGGAATGATAAAATGTAATAGTCAAATAAACAGTTCATGAAGCTTTTTACTATACTTTGATTATTATTTATACAACATGTATCAGAGTTGTACATATACAACAGAACAAATAAAATAATGCAGCAGACAGCATGATGCAAAGACAACAATAGTAATAGTATACCAAATCTTCGACTTCGTCCTCCAGAATAGATCTTCAATAAGCTGAAAAAACTCAGGTCTGACCCGAGCGTAATGAAAAGACAAAACACTCGAGTCAGGACTAAAATATCCTCATGTAAGTTAAATCAATCGTAAATAAATATGAGTGTAACAGCGTCAGAGATGTTTACGGGATTTGACATCTCATATCCGGTGTCAACGTGCGTGCAGTAACTTAAGAGATGTTACGGGATTTTCCATCTCTCAAGGATCCGTTAAACTATCTAGTATGTAGTACAATACGCTATTATAATATGACTACAGTAAAGTAAAAGTATTAAAATAGCGTTAAGGCGTTACCATAATTCCCCTTAACACATTTTTATAATGCCATAGTCTATACAACACCGTAAACTGGTGGTTATCAAAGGGTACCCCATAGGTATAACACAAAACAAAACGTAGTGGTCGCGAATAGGATAATCAGTATGACAAGATACATGAGGCGATACCAACTAGGATACTAGTAGTTGCGTGATCCGGACTGAAGTTGAGCATAGCTAGCAGCTACCTCAACACCGCGAAACAACACTCCCAAATCGAGGGGTGCACCCAAATCGAATCACAAAAGTAATGGATATGGTATCGAAGAAGTGTGTCCGCTAGAGATGGCGAACCTCAATGGCCCGGCGCGACTCCTTTTTTAGTCATGTCAGGGGTCATCCAATATCGTTCTCTTTCTTCAATCAACGCGTTCACCAAACCATCCACTTCATTCTGGATCAACACTCCACGTATAATAGTTATTAAAGTGGGTTTCGGTATCGACAGAGAGTATGTCCATATCCGATCCCGGTCTCTTTAATAACTATGTATTATTACACCGGTGGCTCTTTTACATTTCAATCGATTCATAATTGATATCAAAATATCCTATTCGTTTCAAAAAAAATCAAATCCATTTCAAATATCATCATAGCTATTCAAAATGTAAGATTCCGTTTCAAAAATCATTTTTCGCCTCAATATTTCATTTCGATTTCAAGATCATTTCGAATTTCAATTTAGGTTGCAACTTCATTTAACCCATTTCGTATTTAAATTCAAGATTTAAACATAAACATTTCACCTTAGTGACCAGCTTCAAATTTTAGAAAATAGTTTTAAGTAGTTTAAAAGTAGTTTTAAATAATTAAAATAGTTAAAGATACTTAAAATCTTTAAATGGATTTCAAATAGATAAATTAATTTAATATAGTTAATATAGGTTAAAATAGATGAAATATAATTAAAATAAGTTAACATGGTTTAAGATGGGTTAAAAATAATTTAATATTATTAATATAGGTTAAAATAGTTTAAGTATTTGAAGATGGTTTACATAACAAAGTAGTTTGGAAAACAAAATAAAACAGCTTCAAAACCAAACCATTTCAATTATAACTTCCTAATTCAAACAATTTCAATTTCCATTCTACCGATTCAATTTCGATTTCAATTCAAACCAATGTCAACTTTGACTTCAATTAATTCAATTCTACATTCACCTTCAATTACTTCAAATTGAATCGATTTGGAGCTTGACTTTCAAAATATCAATTTATAACACTTAACAAAATTATCCTTCAATATTCAATTTTAAATCCAAATTTCAAATATGATTCAATTTTAAGCTCAATTTCAAAATATCATTTTTATGTCACTTTTACTTATTAATACTCAAAGCTCGAAATAATGTTCAATCTTTAAAACAAATAAATTTTCGAAATTCAATCATATCCCAATTTTTAAATTTCAGAGTCTCAATTTAAATTATTTAACAATTTCTTTTAACCAAAATTTATTTCAACATTCCAAACTCAATTTTTTTGCGATAAATTCGATTCTTATAAATTGATTTTATTATCACTTTTAAATCAAAACATTTTATATAAATTTCAAATCAACGATTTTAAAATTAATTCATTTAAACAATCCGGTGTCCGTATACAATTTTCTATCCTATGGCCAAGTGATTAGTTATTACAATTAAATGTCAGGGATGAATATATATATCTTAAATCAGATCACGACGTCATATGTATGCATAACAGGATATATATATATATATATATATATAAGGAAATAAACATTCAAACATTTAATATCGACCAATAGCATCCATCGAAATACATTATCCAATAGACAATACAATTCACTACAATTTCATAGTTATCAATATCAGGTAATTTAATCGCAATTCAATTTTAATTTCAATTTGACTGTGAATTTAATTTTCAACGGTGAATTCAAATGACAATCTATATGACAATTAAATTTTATCAAACAACGACAAATAAAATTCATATCACTTCATAATATCAAATTTAACTACCATGAAGATATTCAGTACGTTGTGAGCGTTATAAAACACTCACCTTGAATTTCAATTTCAAAGCAAATCGAACGACGTTCAATTTGACCCAAAATTTTAACAGGCTCTAAACGTCTCCAAATCGACCCCAGAGCATAGTGTTTGTCGCCACGATCCCATCGACGCTTGTTTCATCCAATTCCGATCTCGTACGAAGGAGATATAATGGTTATTAGTTGATCGAAAATTTAATTATAAAACAATTTAAATTACATTTTAAATAACACATACCCAAATTATTTGGCCCATCCCAACTACGAAGCTTCTTCTCCCATCCTTTGCCAACGCCTGCACACAAAACAGAGAAGAACCCAAACGTGCGTGCACGGTTCCATAGTGACACGGAGCTATGCGCGACGAAATCAAATTTCACCTTCGCCATCGGCTTCCCCTCAACGAACTCGACCTCTCCATACCAAAATCCACAAGTTCGAACCCTTCAATTAAAACGCGACAACCCCCCTACCTTCGCACGCGACCAGGTCGCACCCCCCAATACGCCGCCGAGCTCCATAAAAATCACGCCGTTGATGATATCTTCAATTGCGAACTCGAATCCAAAGCTCAAATCTCCAATCCAGCTCTAAATCGTCGTGAAATGCAAACCCTAGTTCATGGCCTATTCGACCTTCATATCGAGCAACCCAGATCGAAGCCGCATCTTCCAACGAGCATACCAAAATGAAGCTGACGAAGAATCTTGATTTTTAAAATTGGTTTCGCGATTTTTACTTGAGTGGAAATAGAGTTATGATTTTTCAAAGTTCCCATTTTTTTCCTCTTTCTTTTCAGCCATTGCATGTAGAATAAAGGAGAGGGAGACGTGAATGAAAAGCTACAGGGACAAGGTAGAATTTACAGCTAAAAAGAAGGGTTGACCAGTCAAAATATATATTAAATTTCAAAATGTCTTGATTCTCGTAGCTTAAAATCTCGAACCCCTTTCGAGGCATGCTACTAGGCGTTTATAATGTTATACTCGCGTTCTGAACACAATGGGACATGTTTCAGGGCCTAATTCGATCGTATGAGCGAGTTACAGAAACAAACGATCAATTTTAAATTAAATCGATTAAACTAATTTCTAGGCTTTTTTAGCTACCACGGTCAAACGACAATTCTGATTACTACGAAATTTGAAATCCAATAATAATAAATTATTACGGATCTAATGAGACTGGTTTCGTCGAATTCTGAGACTGTGCCGCGGAAAGCTATTTTAACTCGTCGATTCAATCGACGACTTTTCAAAATTTACAGAATTTCTTAAAATTCCAATTTTAAAATCTTATTAACTCTATGATAATCCAAATATAACTTATATTCACTTTGGAAATCAATTTGGATCCTATTGAATCGAATTTCAGTTATTCACTCTATTTTCATATATAAAATTTCAATATCAAATTAATCATATCAAATGCGGAATTTAATTATTCAAACATTTGTAATTAAATTTAAACAAATTTGATTATTCTTAAATCACCATCTTTTGAAATATTCAAAACGAACTTATCAAATTAACTTTTGAAACAAATTCAAATTATAGAACAATCATTTCCATTAAACAGTTATTCGATTCCCGTTACTCAATTGTTCAATAAATTCCAAATATTAAATTTAAACAATTTAATTGTTCAATATTTGACGGATTTCAATATTTGATTAAATAAATTTTCGTTATCAGTCGATTACTTTATTACATTAAATGATTTCCACGTTATTATTTAACTTCAGTTAGAGATAATGCACTCAACTAATATATAAAATTTCATTTCAATTGCAATTGGTTACTAAATTCAATTCGACTAACAAAATGAATAGGTAACTTAACTAATTATGACCGTTAACTTTTAATTACACTTATAAGTTTATTATTTACAAACAAGTATCATAATTACCTATACAATACAAATTCATTCAATTACCGTTGACTACATATTATTTCAATTGATTTGGATTTCATTCAATTCATAAATAATTAACTTAGATAAAATTTGTTGTATTTCATTCTAGTTATTATTACCATACATAAATTACAAATTTTTAATTCTTCCAATATTAAACCATGAAATTTATTAAATTAACATTTTTTTTATTATCGAAATTTTACGGGTCGTTACATTAATAGATCTCATAAAATGGATTATCTGTCCCTAATTCGTGGACCATCTATCTCAAATTAAATGGACTAACCATCTCAACTCATGTTGAATATCCACCGCATATATCATATAGACCATGTATCTCGAGTTATGTGAACTATCCATTACACATATCGTTGTTTTGCTAGGATTACTATGAACCAGTCAAGAATCATCTGGACTATTCGTCTCTTATATCATATGGACTATCCATCGCACATATTAGAGTTTTCCTACGGTTACTATAAACTATTAGTTTTCATAGGTTAAACAACAACCAACCTCATACTCCTACGGTTAGGAGTAAATAAGTATTCCTTTGATCACTTTGAGGCATCCTAACACAAATTTGATCTATCAGATCCCTTGGATGCAATTGTACTCACTCAATAATTTAGTCTTACTATACTCACTATCGAGTCAACATAAGTGGTAATTCTGCCACTACACACCAAGATATATGTTAAGTCATGATGATGTGAGTATGACAATGCAAATCATATAAATATACTGATCATATTGTAACAAGAACATATAGTATTACTTATTCAAATATGTTCAATTGTAACAACCCTAGACGAGATTACCAAGAATTAAATCAAAAATATGATTCAATTAATCATACTAAATTTTATCGATTAATTTGGGGAATTACATTTGTAATCGTTCTTATCACCAAATTTGAAAGGGGTCGGAATTGAAATAAATAAGGAAATTTATGAAAAGATTTCCATGTAATGATGGATGGATTGAGAATTTATAGAAATAACAAATTATGTAATTTAATTCTTACATTAATAATATAAGAAAAATCTTAGAGAAAATGAGTAAAAAAATTATATGGAAATAATTTTATTATTTGAAATATGATTTTTCCAAGGATTGTTAAATGTCCTTCAATTCTAAAATTATGACAAAAAGTGTTGTAAATTTCAATAAATGTAATATTGTAATTAATTGTTAGAAATGAGAATTTACAATTAATAGTCGACTTTATTAAAACTATTATGGGTAACTTTTATTTTCAAAATTGTATTTAATTTTTATAATATATTTGAGTATCAATGGAAATGAGAACTTTGGGCGTGATATTTGTTTTGGAAAAATTAAAGGAATCAATGTTTGTTAAATAAAACATTGCTTATGCTTAAATTGGTATTTTATAAGTGATAAAACAAAATAAGATTAGTAACACTTCTAAAATTTGTAACACCCTGCTATTGGGTTCATACCCAAACCCACTTGGCCCATGGATGAAATAAGAAACAAATACATACACTTATTTCTCATTTATCATTTCTGCTTTAAAACCTGGAACAAATCCTCTTTATTTCTAAACTTAGAAACTGAAATCCTACTCAAATTCAAGTTAAATCAATGGGTAATTGGCTATTTATTGAAGATAATCAACTCAAGTAATCTCTTTTATCCTATACACATCTATTGAAGTTTTTTTTGGCAAGGCCAGCCGGTTTTATAGTGGACCGTCCACTTTTTATTACGAACGTAATAAAAATTGAAGTACAGCTGCAAGGAAAAAGCACCTTAACTACTAAAAAAGCAGAAAATACAGCACAGGTACATGACAGCTATGTCACAGTAACTATAAATAGCACATACTAGCACTTCTCCGAAGAAGGAGAATCACCAACAACCACAGACACCAAAGAAGAACACAAAGGGACAGACCGACAAAGATCAGCAAAGGGGCTAAAACGGAGAGCAAGACAAGGATCATAATCCACATCATCAGGAGAGAAGATAAAAGAACGATCCCAGGATGGGTCAGCAAGCATGACAGAATTCGAACTCGCATCCAAACCGTCCAAATCAAGAACTAGGGAATCACCAGATGGTTTGTAGCGTAAGCATCTAAGGTCCAGTTGATCATCAGTGACAAAATGAAAGAAGGATTCATTAACCGGGTTATATCTCATATCAGAAATGGGATCAATCCAACAACCTCCGGCCTCATCCCAAGCAACAGGAGGCGACAGCAAGGTAGGGTCTGGAACAACTAAAGGGATGATAGGAGCAACACTAGGTACCTCAGAACGAGGAGGAGAAACAGGCGAATCTAGTGGCAAAGGAGGAAAACTCAGGCCTGGCAACGGAACCGTAGGAGCAGGAGAAAAAGGAGAGGCAGGGGAAGAAACCTTGGGGGACCCAAATCCTACGACGTGGGCGAGGCAAAGGGATCTTCGGAGCAGCCGCGGAGGCTTCAGAATGATAGCAGTCTATAGTCAGGTGGCCAAAAGCGTGACAGGGGGTACAAATATCCGGAACCTATCCATAGCGAACTCTGACTTCTAAAACATGCCCGACAACAAGCTGGACAGGAATAGAAGTACGGAGAGGCTTAATGGGAGAAATTTCAATAAGAGCCTTAGTTCTCACGCGTCACGGTATTAGAGTCAAAACATTTCAATTTTCCAACATTACAGGCTAACCAGTTCAAACCAATAAGAGGCTGAAGAGCAGAGGGATTCTGAGAAAAATATACCCAAACAGGGATAGAAAATACTTGCTCACGTGCACACGCCATGGTAGGAGACCGGGGGTAACAATGAAAGGCCTTCCATCAACAAAAGAAGGCTCAGCATCCAAAACAAGCCGATGATCCTCAGAAGAGGAAAACTGTAAGTAATACATCGAATCGAACAGCTTCACATGCAAATTACCACGAAGCTTCCAAGCCCTCCGAAGAACCGATGTCGCATTAATAAGACGGTGATTTGGTTCCAGAAAATAGTCAGACCAAAATTCCACACCGGCTTTCAAAACACTAGGGGGAGGAATCATCACTCCATTTTTCTCAAGCAAATCAAATTCAATCGGGATATAGGCACCCGCATTACGGGGCAAGGATAAGAATAGAGAAGACCACGATTTGGAGATAGGCTTCGATGCATCTGTACCACGGCTCTCTACAACGCAGGGGGCAATAGTGGCAGTTGGAATAGAAGCATCAGAGCAAGCTACACTGTCAATTGGTACAGAATTCACTGGGGAATTAACACAAACACCTGTTGTGCCCTGACCACAACTAGGGATGCCAGCCGAAACACACCCCAGCACTTGCTCAGACACACCAACAACCGCACTAGCGACATACTCATCATTCAAATTAGACTTGCCCACATCACAAAACAATGAGACTGGCTTACATACTTCAAGCCCACACGCTTCAGGAAGGGGCAGTACACCAAACAATGACGCACCAGTATCCGTGACCAGGGGATAGGGACGAACGATAGTATATTGTAGAGGAGGAAATTCAGATGGAGAATGCAGTAGACGGGGACGCACAATCACAGGCGACATAAGATTGAATACACGGCCAGACCTAGTCGAAGAGGGAGAAAGGGGGAAAGAATCGAGAGGGGGTCGAGAAGAAGCGGGCATAGGAGGGGAGGAGGAGCGAGAAGCGATGCGGCAATCAGGGAATGAAGTTGGAGAAAAGGTCAGGCGCCATCGGAACGAAGTTGGAAAGAAGTTGGGTAAATTTCATCTATTGAAGTTTTAGTTTTATCTTGGATTAATAAACTTGTTTTTGCAATTTCTAAGAATCAAGCCTTGGTTTTGTGGCTGTGTGTTGATAAACTAGGTGAATCTGGTTCCATGCACTAATTCAAGTTCAAACTCGGTGAGTAATCCTCATATTTCTAAGCTATAATTAAATGTTAGTTTTAGCTCGTTATTTTGGATGAATTTGGTGTAGAATTGATTCCAATCTCTTATGTTGTTCATTTCTTTTATTAGGAAACTCTATGTTTTTGAAACCCTTGTCAAATGATCTTATAAATCATCAATTCAAAGTTGTTTGTTTGCGTGCATGACATCTTATTTATTATAGTACAAGCATAGACTCAATTCACTAAAGAACTCACTGCCAACGGGCAACTGGAGCACCATCGGCGATCCTGACACTCAGCTCAAGCATGCCAAACGGTGCATCGGTCAGGACCTGGGCTGAGACCCAGGTCATGCCGTGTTAGGCTTTGTTTGCTCCTTTGTTCGCCCGTTTGATCGCTTGAACCAATTATTTGATTTTGATGCTCTTTTATATGCCGATTTTAACCTTATTCATGGAATTTTATTTATGAATTTGAGAACTCATTTGTGAAGTTATTGTCGCATACAAATCTCTAAGGGTTCATGGAGATTATACACAACTTTTCTAGCATGATTTCAATTAGGATTTGAAAAGGCTGTTTTCCAAATTAAAGTGTATTATCCAAATCTCTTCTAGTACAACATATTTTCTATAGTAAGTTTATATACATATTTTATTATTTATTTTGATAATAATGGTTTTATATTGACATGGAACGTATTCCAAATTACTCCTAACTATACTTATGTATAGTTAGAGATTTGCAAAGGCTTTCCTACATATATATATATATATATATATATATATATATATATATAAGCTTACTAAAAAATGTCTAATGTATTTATAAATGTAAAAGTTTAGCAGATTCCTTTTTCTCATTTAAATATTAGCTTATAAACTAGTATTTATTTTTAAGAAGATTTTTCAAAGCTTAGTACTTCTATAAAATTGCATGACATCAATCGAATGAGGAATCGATTTAAATGGGTTAATAAAATGAGTGGTATGGAACATGCACGTTATTTTTCTGATCAATTCTCGGACTTATTCGATTGAGCCATTTATACACACAAGTGGAGTTTACTATTGTATAGTAAACATTTGGATAAACCCGTGCGGTATGGGACACATAGTCGTTATCTATTCGGTTGTTATATGAAAGTATTTAACACTTTTACTGATGGGTTTATGGCTCGCCTTCAGAGTTTATAGGACTTGTTCCTATTTTAAAGTTTATAGGTCACGTACTTATCTTGATGTTTATAGGACATGTTCCTATCTTGATGTTTATAGGTCTCGTACCTATCTCGATGTTTATAGGTCACGTATCTATCTTGATGTTTAGAGACTTATACATCTATCTTGGGATCATGTAGATGAATTTATTCACCAATCTCGGAGTTTGGCGCCTTTTTCCCTTTTCATGAGATTTTTGGATTTCTATTTGTGATTTCTGGATTTATATTTGTGATTTATGGATTCGTTGTTATTTGTATTATCACCAAATAGTTTCGGGGATTTTGCCTGTAAAAGCTATCTTGAATTATGATATTTGGTGATTTCAGTCTTGAAGTATGCTTGATATTTGTTGATACAATGACTTTATGACTATATTTGAGATCTAGTTCATTTTATCTATCATTCATCTTCCTAACTCATTTATTTTAGCCTAGTCTAGCTCGTTTATTATTCTATAATATCTGGGTCAAACCAAGATATATTAGGTTCTACAACTTGATGCTTTTAGAGTGGAATTCCTATCAGTTAGCTAAATGTTTACTTTTTCATCAATATGATATATTGTTGTTATAATGTATTTCTGTTGAGCTAGACTCCTTTTATGTACATATTTGCATATTTAGGGTGTAGTACTATTGTATTATATAGTCTACATCATGTGTCTATTTATATCTGTTAAGACTTGTATCTATTTATATTCGGCTGTGTCTGATTTGTGATTCTATGATTTGCATTCATTATAGATTGTCTGGATTATTATTTTAGCCACCATAAATTTGTTTTATGCTTGGATTGCATACATCGATTCCACTGGTAACAGAGAAAAAAAATAAATATAGCATATTAATCAACTTATCAATGCTCACTTAAAGTAGAATTCATGGATAGCGCTCCTAACTAGACCTATTCTCTACACTAGCAAACAATATTACTCTATAACACCCTTTGTTAGTGTGGGTCTCAAGGTAGGGCATCACATTAATCAACAGTCATTGGCATCACAAAATTACTTAATTCAAGTAACATTGTTCTTGGTAAAATCTCTATTAAACTTGGGCTAAAACACCATTTTATTTTATTGAAAACGATTATCTTTACAAATGATTAATCCACATAAAATCATTCTTTAAAACAAGGAAAGAATAGCTTCTTACTTAGCAAAAATCTGATTCTAAAGCAATAACAACTTTACATAGCATTTCAAACATTTTTTATCAAAATTGGGATGTCGATCCCTTAGTAAACTTGTGGTATTGAACCCTTAAACATGGCTTTTAGGTTTGTAAATATACGACGGTATATAGCTGCACAAATATGGATGTCAAATATCTGCACAGATGACCTCAAAACACTAAAACATAAGATATTCAAATCTTAAAAAAACAAGATGCCACAACCATAAAACATAGGTTGTTGTGCTTTTAAAACACAAGGGTACCGCATTCCTAAAAAAACGAGGTGCCGACTCTTTAAAAAGATGAGGACGCCGATCCTCTAAATTACACATGATAACGGCTCCACAATAACATAGGTCATCGGCTCTAAAAAAAGTAGGATGCCATATACTTAAAACAAGAGATGTTGTATTTCAAAGACATACGGGGTACCAAACTTTTTAAAAGGATGGTGCCAGTCTAAAAAACCGTATGGTGCCATGTCTTTACAAATAGAGATACCGAACCCTTAAACTACCTGATGCCGAATCGCTATGAGAGCTAATGCGTTGCATACCTACAAAGTAGATATTACATGTATTGTCCCAAATATATATGGAATTTATAAATTCAATATCTCATATAACTATCAGATAGTTCTTCCAAGAATCGATTTTCATAGGCAAGGAGCAAGGGCATCGAATCTCTAGGTTAGCACTATGATATTTTTGTAATAAATATAAAACCGATTTATTTCTCTTTAAAGACAAATATTTTCACCCACTCTTGCCTCTTGTCAAAATATAATTGGTTAACAAATTACTTTTCATATTCTTTTAAGAAATTTACTGAAGGATTATGATTTACCTTCCTAAAATAATTAGCAAACCCTTATATTTAGCAACCTTTGTACCATGGATAACTCATAGAAAATCTTAACTGTTTGGGAAAATTCAGCAAAAATAAGAATTTCCATCTTCATTTACATATAAAAATTTCAGGATCAAAATATTTATTTAATTATTTTCAATGACTAAAACCAGAAATAAACTCCTTTTCCATCTTAGAAAATTCAAAAAATATCATATAACCTAGAAAAATTATGAAATTAAAAACCCATCTTCAAAATAATGTTATACATATCGTATTCAAATTTAATTCAAATAAAGACCAAAATTTAGGCTTTTATCTTTAAAACCCATAAGAATAATTTCATATAATTCTAATAATCATCATTCAACCAAACAATGATATAAACCATCAAGCATAAAATATTATCGCAACAATTCAAAATTCAAATATAGATCCGAAAACAAGCATAAACAAATGAGATGGGTACTTTTATTCATCTTTGATTGGATAAGAGAGCTTGAGATTTGTTATTGATTAATTTCTCTAAGCTTTTTCCTTTGAATGCTTTAGATTTCCTCTCCCTGATTATGGCCGGATTTTTATGGTTGTTTTAGAGTTTATAAAATGAATATGAGAATGAATGAGGGAGGAAAGGGTTTTAGAAAAGAAATAAAGAACTATTCCCACTCTTTCCCTCTTATTAATCCCCTTCTACTCTATGTTTAAACCAATTTTATTAATTGGTTAGTTAAGGGCTGACTCAATTAATTATCAAATTTCATTCTCTTCATCCCCATACATTACATTATTCTATTTAATTTTCTAAGTAAATCCCCTGAATAATGATAAACAATATTAGCGGTGTTATAGGCTCCCCCTTAAATAATTTCATCCTCGAAATTAGGATAAAGAAAACATCAAGCATATCAATCATGTAAACTTGTTTGACAAACACATAACAACAATACTAGTATATCCTACTAGCATAATGTCTATATGACAAATATAGAATGTACTATCAAAACAACTTAGGATAAGTATTTATAATCCTATCTTCTGTCTTGTAAGTATAGTCTCTCTCATTGTCACTTCACTGGACTTTCACTAACCCGACTGTATTGTTCCTTAATCTCTATCCATCTTTTGCTACAACACGAACTGGTTGTCTAACAAAAGTTGTATCCGATTTCATTACTAGATCTTCCAATATAGTCGCTGTGACAATGTCTCTGGATCATACACATACTTTCTAAGATGAAAAATATTATGGATTCCTACCTAACTATTCGGTAACTCTATCCGATAAGTGAGTTTCCCAATCCTTTCTATGATAGGAAACTGAATGACATATCTCGGCGCTAATTTTCTCGACTTCCAAAACCTTGCCACACCCTTAGTTGGTGATACTTAATAAAAACGTAGTTTCTACCTAAGAACCCTAAATCCTTACGCCTCTTATCTATGTTGCTTTTCTGCCTAGATGAGTTTCCTTCATTCTTGTTTGTATCAACTCAATCTTTCATGCAGCTTCTCTCACCATATTTGGACCAAGAATCAGTCTGTCTCCAGTTTTCTACTAACATGATGGTGTTTTTCAGGACCTTCTATAAAGAGCTTTGAAAGGCGTCATTCCTATACTAATCTAATAATTATTATCATAGGAAAATTTGACTAAGCGCAAATAGTCCTCCCATGACCCTCTAAATCCAGCACACAAGCCCTTGACAAATCCTCAAGAACTTTGTTAACTCTTCCCATTTCCATCCATTTGTGGATGATAAGTGGTACTCATCTTCAGCTTGGTAACCAACACTTCTTCTAGACTCTTCTAGAATTCACTAGTGAATAAATTATCTCTATCGTTGACTATACTACTAGGAATCCAATGTAGACTTACAATATCTTCATAAACAACTTCTCCAAAGTAGGTGTCATCCTTATTGAATTAAAGGGAATAAAGTGCACATTAGATCTCCCTAAGAACTTCCTTCCATAGGCCACAGACATCTGGAATACACAACTGTCCGTTCTTCCTCAACCTCCCATGATTATCAAGACTAAATCCTTTTAAATCATCAATCTTAGTTCCCACTTCAAATTTTCTAATCCATTCAGTTAGTAATGGATCAACTCTCTACTTAGTACCAATTCTTTTGATCATTACTGATCGAACTTCCAAATAGGATAACATTGCAGTATTTCGGCTAGAACTAACTTCCAAACAAGATAACGTCGCAGTATTTCGGCTAGAACTAGCCGTCGACCTTAACTGCATACCATAAGTAGTCGTTGCCTCTAATTCATTCCATTCTTCTAACATAGCTAACAACACACTCCGATGTTTTCTACTAAGTGCATCTGCAATTTTATTTCCTTTCCCTAGCATGCACTCAATACCGAAATCATAAGCTGCTAAAAACTCTAGCTTCCATTGTTGTCCCGTTTTATATGATCTGCAAATAACTCGATTTATTCTTCCAAAAGATAGCGTGCTTTCAAAACAAAGATCTCTGCCACCAACTCTAAAATAGGATACCTAAATTCATGTGGTCGATGCTGTTGAGAAGCGAAGGCAATCACTTTACCTCTTTGCTTTAACATAGCTCCTAACCCTGCTCCATATGCATCATTATACAGCACTAAGTTTTGATTCCCATCTGGAACAACTAACATGGGCACATTTGTCAATAAATGTTTTAGCTCTAAAAATGATTCTTTACATTTATCGCTCCAAACAATATTTACATCCTTTCTTGTTAGTTTAGTCATAGATGCCGCTATAAGAGAGAAATTCTTGATCAATCTTCGATAATAGCTAGCCAATCCTAGAAAACTTCGTATCTCGATCATAGTCTTATGTCTTTTCCAATTATTAACAACTTCAATCTTAGTTGGATCTACTGAAAACTCGACATGGCCTATTTTCAGAACTACATGACCAATAAACTTCACTTCTTTCTTCCAAAAATGACATTTTGAAAACTTCGTCTTTAGTTGATGCTGCCTTAACGTTTCTAGCACTATTCTAAGATGAATCCCATGTTCTAATTCATTCTTAGAATATATCAGAATGTCATCAAAAAACACTAAAGCGAATCTTCCCAAATGCTCTCAGAAGATTAGGTAATCAAATCAACAAAGAAAGCAGGCACATTGGTTAGTCCAAAGGGCATGGCTTACCATTAATATGAACCATATCTTGTTCGAAACGTTGTTAATGGAATACTATCATCCTCCACTCTTAATTGATGGAACCTTATTACTAAATATAGTTGGGAAAATATTTAGCTCCACTCAACCGATCAGACAAATCATCTATTCTCAACGAAGGATATTGATTTAATCACCTTTTCTTTCAAATTACATTAATCAATACACATCCTTAACAACCTGTCCGGCTTCTTCATGAACACCACAGCTGCTCCTAGGCGAACTAGTTGGTCTAATAATATTCTTTCCTTCGAAGTCCACCATGCACCTTTAAAACTTTCATCTCAGAAGGTATCATTTTGATAGGCAATCTACTAGCATGTTCAGCTCTAGTTACAAGTTCTATTCAAATCTCAATAGCTCGTTCGGCGGTAGTCATGTAACAGGCTCAAAGACATTTACGTACTCTCTTACAACAAAACCCGATTCACTTCATCTTCTTCTTCCATTGCATCCAATAAATTTTATATATCGAAACTCGAATTTTATATTAAGTGTTCAATTTGATCATGGCTATTACGGTGCCTTAATTAAATCTTCCTATCTTGGAAATATATCCTTTCATCATATCCGCTTAACCAATCCATATCCAGAATAATCCCAAAACCCACAAAATCAAACATATGCAAATAGTATGTAAATACATGACATAACGGCTCAATTTCTAAATGGTCACACCCTATCCCAAGAGCAGCATAACGTCTTATTGGATTCATAACCTTTAAAGATAAGGTATGATGGTTCTAGATTTAACTTATCAATCAAATATTGTGAGACAAAAGAATGTGATGCACCGGTATCAAATAATAGTTTAATAGTCATGCCATAAATCAAAAGTGTACCTCCTTGCTTTTGGACATTTATTCTTGTAATGCCGCACCCGGCCTTAGTTGAAACACTTGACGTTCTTCTTTTCCACAACCGTCTTTCCATCACCAGATCAACACTCATTAGCAAAGTGTCTTTTCATATCACACTTATAGCAAATAATATCATCTTTCGCTTTCTTAGCAGCTCCGTCCTTCTGATCTCCCTTTTTGAAAAGCTTACTCTTCTTACCCTTGAATTTCCATATCTTGCCCTTTCCAAATATTGAAAGCATTCCCTTATTTCTTATCACCATCTCAACCACCACATCACACAAATCTCTAAGATGTGGCATTGTTGCCTTGACAACCTTGGGCTTCAATCCACGAATGAACTTCTCGTTCCTTTTGATCACGATATCAATAATAACATACTTGTATATGGAAAACTCATCAAACTTAGTTCGATACTACATTACAGACATCTCTCCCTGCTCCAATTCCATAAACTTCCTAAAGTTTACTTAGCTATCTCAGACAAGAACCTTTCCTCAAACCTCCGTCTAAAATCAGCCTAAGTCAAATTCTCCTTTAATATTCCTACGATCACGCTATTTCACCGATAAAAAGTAGTTCCTTGCAAATATATAGATAATTACCTTCTCTTCTTCTCATAATTCAAATCTAAGTCTATAAAGATCCTCTCACGGTGCAATAACTAATTCTCAACTTCAATATCATTCTCTATTCGTAGAAAAGGATTTCCTTCAAGGCTGGTATAATCCTAGCTTAATTTGGCATAGTTGTTGCCAGCCAGTACCTCTTAGCTCCTCCCACATTATCGGCATTACCACTAGCCAAACTAGCAGTTGCTCCAGCTTGCATCATATTTACGAATAACTTGTACATTGTCCTTGTTTCTATTGTTGGGGTTCTAGCAATCACATTAACATTTGCATTTGGATTAGCATTTGCTTGACGATCCGGATTCCTTCTAGTATTGGATCAGACATTTCCTTTAGTTATGGTGCTTCCTCCACCTAGATTTACTTTTCCATTTCCAGTTTCCATGCCTCACTTTTTTGTAACAAGCATACAAGCCTTTGTAAGATATAAAAGAATGGCTTAAGAGAGAGGGGAGAATAGAGATATAATACCTACTTATATATATAAAATAATAAGCACGTTACAATAGCATTATCTCATACCCTAATCTTATTCTCTAATTTATTAGGATTATGTTTTCAAAATCGTAGAAGTTTTACGTAAACCTCGCTCAAATATCAAGTTGTAACAACCCCTTATTTTTAGGCCCGAAACTAAGCGCTACGGATGCTGTAACAATCCATGAGGAGATCAGTTAATTTTATTTATAACGTCAAGAGCATAAGAATGAGAAAATACTAAAAAACTCATTTCATTAATAATTTTCATATTCATACATCCCATTACTTAATCCCATCGTTTCCACATTAATAGAAAATATAATAACAATTACAATCATAATCTAGTAGAGACATACGAAGATGCCCCATTAGGTGATCAAGGTCTTACTACTTGACAGCTATAAATCTATCATTACATCCATTCAAACAGAACATAAGATTTAAACAACACAATGGAAATAAACTCCTAATATTAGCTGGCTTGCCTCCTACACATCTCCATAAGATTATTCGCCTAACCTACTCAATAAGTACTCGAGAGTTTAGAGGAAAAAACTTTGATCAAACAAAAGTTTAGTGTGAATAATAATATAACATCTCGAACCAAAATAGATATCTGGTGAGACCACGCGGTTGATCGAACCAGGTTTCTCCTTCACTAGTATCTTATCCAAATATGTAAATCCTATGAACCTGCAACCACGATGATTAGAACATCTTAATATAATCATATGCATGCATACAATATAGGTAATTCTGAGTAATATGTCTTTATAGGATTATGCACTTCCACAATCTACTCAATCTCATAAAATGGACTATCTATCCCTACTCTATTGATCATTTGTCTCAAATTAAATAGACTATTCATCTCAACTCATGTGGACTATCTATCGCATATATCATATGAACTATATAACTTTGGGTCATGATAATGTGAATTTGAAAATGCAAATCATATAAATATAACTGATCATATGGTAACAAGAACATATAACATTATTTATTCAAATATGTTCAATCAACAGTCATCGGCGTTTTAAAATTACTTAATTCTAGCAACATTGTTCTTGGCAAAATCTTTGTAAAACTTTGGCTAAAGCACTATTTTATTCCCTTGAAAACATTTATTTTTAAAAATGATTAATCCACTTTAAATTATTCTTTAAAATAAGAAAAACATTGCCGATTACTTAGCCAAAATCTGTTGCCAAAGCAGCAGCAACTTTACATAGCATTTAGAACATTTGTTATCAAAATTGGGATGTTAGTCCCTTAGAAAACTTGAGGTACCGTATCCCTGAACATAGCTTTTAGGTTTGTAAATATACAATAGTATATAGCCACTCAAATATGGATGACGAGTATTTATATAGATGACTTCAAACACTATAAAACATAAGGTATTGAAATCTTAAAATCACCAGATGCTGCAATCTTATAACATAGCCAACTATGCATTTAAAACACATGCGTGTTGCACCCCTAAAAAACAAGGTGGTGGATCTTTAAAAACATTAGGGATGCCAAAACTCTAAATGCATATGATATCAGCTCCCCAAAAACAAAGGATGTTTGCTCCAAAACAAATATGATGTCATATTCTTAAAACAAGAGATGCCGCATTTCTATGACATACGGGATGCTGAATTTTTTAAAAGAATGGTTTCGAGTCTTGAAACCATATGGCGTTGAGACTTTACAAACCAGAGGTACCGAACCCTTAAAATACTTGATCCTACATCTCTATAAGAGCTGATACATATGGGAATGTCAAAAAATTGAACTCCACCATAAACTCCAAACCCTTCCATTCAATAAACATAGCATGTCTTTTGCTTAATGCTTATGCTACAATATTTACCTTTTCAAGAATGTTGGAAATTTCAAAATCAAACAATGCTAGGAATTCCATCCATCTTTGTTTTCTAAAATTGACATCATTTTAGCGGAATAAATACTTCAAAAATTTAAGATCGGTGAATAGCTCAAACTTTTACCCTAAAAAATAATGCCTCTGTGTCTTTAAAGCAAAGACAGTGACCATTAACTCTAAATCATGAGTTGGATAGTCTTCTCATTTGTTTTAAACTAAGTACTTAATATCAAATAATATTATTGAATATCACCAATATATCTCATAATGCTCCTTAGCAAATATTTTCACAAAATATCACATAACATATTATTAACAATACATTGGCCGATATATGGCAATATATTGCTTTGATTTTTAGTGTATTTTTTAATAGCATAAATCATTATTGTAAGTGTTGGAGAAAATAAACTTATGAATAAATACCTTCACATTCTCAATGACAAGAAGTAAACTACAAAGACCCTTTTTTATGTATCAGAGGTTCATAATTTTTTTAAATCCATATGTGGTAATATAACTCTCTAACTATGGAAAATGTTAACTGGTAAAGTTTACATCCTTAAAAAATTTAAAAAACGGTTTCAACCAACAAAATTTATAAAAACCGGTTGATTTGTATGTGTTATATATGTTGTAAGCATACTACGTTTGATTACTTGTATGTGAAATTGCTTGTTTGGTTGTACACATCGATTGATAAGCGACTTAGAGTTAGGATGTTCTATTAAATTTAGGTCTAGTGCATATTTGATGTTACAAAAATGATGACTCGGATGATAATAATATGATAGAAAAGAGTTAGAGTGGCTAAGGAGTTATTTGAAGAAAAAAACTGATGGAAGGATGATTGATTTTGTAACTCAGTATCGAATTATTAAAGATGCTCCACTTAAGGTGCGATTGATGTATGGTAACAAGAAAGGCTCATAGATGCTAAATTTCAATTTTCAAGTCGATTGGAATTAATTTTCTCAAGTTATGAACATTTGAAGATGGACTGATAACAAACGGATCATAGTAGAGCGCCTGCTTTATTTGAAGGGGAGACTTTTGGATTTTCGAAAGAAAACCAGGGCTTGCTTAGAGGCAAACGAAAACTAATATCTTGGAGGAATTATAAAGAAAACTTGGAGTAAGGAGCCTTAACTCATTGTCGACCCTTGCAAGACTCGGTACCGAGTCAAGAAAAAAATTGAAAAAAATTTGAAGTTTGCTTCGAGTCGGCTTGGTGTTTTCTTCAGTTCAGATGGAAGAAAACTCAGATTGCTTGGGGGAAAAATTAAAAAAGCTAGACATGGTACCAACCCTTTCCTAACATTGACTTAGGCCTTCAATTCAACATTTCAGTTTGGCTTCAATTTAGAAGGATGATATATTGTGATGTAAGATAGCTACTGGTTACATTTAGTGGCAATCCAACTACTAGATCTTGACGTATGATAGATGGAGGATCAATAGTCTATGGAAATAACCTGAGATTACTTGGAGTAAACTATGGAATATTAGGACATTATTTTGGGTCAAATCTTGGAAATTTCTAAGGATGCTCTGGGATAACTTGACGATGGTTTACAATTAATGATGGATGTTGAGAGTTATTCCTGGCTATATAACTAATGATGGGAGTTGTACGAAGATCTATAAGGGTAAGTTCTAGTATGCAGACTTGTTAAGTGGAGCTAAGACGTGCTCAACTATGGATATAACGTGTTAATCATTGGTACTCGAAGGTTTCGAAGTATACTCCTAAAGAAAGCATATGTAAGTATGTTACCCTTGGCTAGGGCGTGCCTCAGATCTTTTGACGTTAGGATCGATCTTACTTTGGACTACTAAGATGTGCAATTTAGTCCTTAGTTTGCTTAATAGCATGGACTCGATACCGAGATACCAAGAGGTTGAGTAGTCTCTGACATAGGAAGCGGTCATACGAGTTATCATATCCAATGCATTGAGTGAGTGATGTAAGGATGGATGATGGATGTTATGGTTGCTTTGAATACTAGGGATGTCACATATCGTACATATCATTGACATAGATATATAGACTCCCCATATGTACTTTGGTGTCAAGTACACCCATGATGGTTATGATGTAGAGTAGCATATTTTATGTTACGTGCTAACTCTTTGGTTGCAAAGATAGGTCATGTATGACTCTCTATACCATATATCCTACCATATTGATTTTTATAGTACTTTGAGATTATATATCGCTCACACTAAATTATTATCTGACTCATGATTTTATGCTTCATTTCTTATATTTCCTGGCATTTTTAAATGAATAGACTAGGGATAATAGGTTTGGTAAGCATATGGAGTGATACAGATGACAAGTAAGAGGCTATGTTTTCCATATGCTATATTTTAGGCTTATTATTGTTTATTATTCTACAGTGGGGCATTATGGAGCTTAATAGTGCTTTTATTTATTTAAAGACAATTTCCTTTGAGTTATTATTTGATTTGTAACTCTATCACTTATATTGTATAACTTTGATGGATCTCTCTGTACATCGATATGCTTTTGGTTCATCAAGTTTTATTTACTATCTTTACTATTTTATATCTATATATGATATTATATTTTATTCGATGCATTATGAAATATAAGGCATGTTTTGAAATTGGAGACTTTAGTACTTCACCTCTTGACAATTGTCCTACATGATCGGGTACAATGGAAGTGCACTCTACATGTTATGTTAAGTGCTAAAGATGTAAGGCTATTGTCATATTTGGTATCATAGCTTAGGTTAAGTGATTCGACTAGATTAAATTGCTTAATTATAAGTTGATGCACAATCAATTAGAGATGGAGGAAACAGAACATTCTAGGATGGATTGAGTGAATTCAAGGAAGCGTACTTAGTATATTTTGATTTTCAAAACTATATAGTAGTATATATGATACATAAGTAACATTGCATACATGAGTAACTTTGATGTAGATTTTCCTTTCTAAGAGACAGATCATTCTTATTATAGATTTAGAATAAGCCGAAAGACAAGAAATGCTATTAGGAACTCCACTTCTAGAGTTGAAGAAGGAGTTGGCTCTGAACCTAATTTGCAGATGATGTTCAATACCATGATGAGGAACATGCTGTAAAATGCTCAAGTTGCTATTTTGAATGTTTTTGTTAGTGGTGGTGCTCCAGCGTAAGTGCTTGGAGCCAATTTCGCTAAGCTGAATAAGGATTTTGCTCGCCTTTGTGGAAAACCATTTTAATGAATGAAATCAGCTATAGAAGTGCAGGATTGGCTTGAAACTTGCGGAAGAACCTTCGATGACTTGGATTAAAATGATGCTACGAGAGGAAAGTTGGCTTATTGACAAATATAGGGCTATGAATTGATGGAATGCTCTTCGAGCTATGAATCCTGAGGATTAGTGCACTTGGGATCACTGAAATTAAATTTGAGGAGAAGTTTATTGGGTAGCTCAGAAGTCGGCTCTGTTTTGTAAATTTACGGACCTGTTGTAAGTGAACCTATCCATCTTTGTGTATGTAGCCGAGTTCGACGCTTTGTCGAAGTATGGGAAGTCTTTCATCGACACTTCCTTACAGAAGAATGAGAAGTTCATCATCAGGTTCAATGACTATCTATGATGTAGACTCATGAGCTATATTGATGAAACCTTCAAGAAGATTATCGAGAAGGCTTTAAGAAACAAAAGATTTAATTTGAAGTTGAAGACTTTTGTTCCTAAGGAAAAGCCAAAGTTGAAACCGGGTGGAGGTAATGAGAGAAAATGGAACAAGAATAATAAGAAGAAATAATTTTAGAACAAGGAGGACCAAAAGATGATAAAAAATGGACCAATTTGCTATAAATGCGGAGAGAAGGATCACTACAATAGAGACCGCAAACCTATAAGGAAGAAGTGCTTTAATTGCAATAAGCTTAGGCATATTCAAATGTACTATCTAGAGCCGCTAAAGCCAAAGCCGACGGTGAAAGCAAGCTCTCAATTTCGTTCCAACTTCATCGAGTCAATATTGATGAAATAGAATGAAAAGGGCAACGTTATCCAAGGTATGCTTTCTATTCATGATGTTCCTATATCTATTTTTTGATACTGATGCTTCACAATCCTTTATATCAACTTTATATATAGATTAGTATTCAAACCCGAGTGACTGACCTTTAATTGTAACAAACCTTATTGGAGGCTTCATTAGCATTTGTATAGTTTGTCATGGTCTATTTTATCAATTCATGGATGTTCTTTTGCTTGTGTTTGTTTTCTTTTAGGTTTTCTGGGGATCGGTATTATATTGGAGATGGACTGGCTTCATAGGTACGGAATAACGATGGACCGTGAGAAGTCATTGGTGATGACAGGGACAGAAGATGGGCTGAAGGTAGTGTTGGCTACCTACAAGATAACAAGGTGATGGTGAGCTTTCTATACTCACTCGTTATCATGCATGATGATTTGTCATCGGTTCCTATTACTAAGGAGTATCCAAACATATTTGAAAAGATGATCAAACTTCTACCACATAGAGAGACAGAGTTATGTGTTGATTGGTGATGATTGTCTAACCGATCGTAATGCCTTTAAGATGATGACGCTTAAGGAGCAAAAGGGGCTCGAGGTGAAAGTGAATGACCTAATAAAGAAGGGCTCATCTGTAGAAGTATTTCTGAGTGGGGGAAACCTACAATATTTTCCATGAAGGCGTATAGTTCCCTTAAACTGTATGTCAATTACCGTGAGTAGAATAAAGTGAAGAAGAAGAATAAGTATCCACTCCTATGTAGTGATGACCTGTTTGATCAGCTGCTTGGTGCTAGAATGTTTTCTCAGTTAGATCTTGCGATGATATTTCACCAACTAGAGGTGGCAAGGCAGAGTGTGCCGATTACAATGCTTTTTACGCCATTTGGATTTTATGAGTGGTTGGTTATCCCATTCAGGCTGACCAATGCACCGTCATATTTTATGGATCTCATGTAACGTTTTTAATGATCAACTGAACATGTTTGTGCCTGTATTCGTTAATAATATACTCGTCTTCTCAAGGATGGAAGAGGAATTCAAGACATGTTTGAGGATTGTGCTTGAGGTGTTTATGAAGCATCGATTGAAGGAAAATTTTTTGAAGTGCCAATTTTGAAAGAAGGAAGTACGATTTTTAGGCCATGTAGGGCGTCATCGTAGATATTGCAGAATTTGTAGTAGTATGAGATTGGGACTGACCTAAAGATTCTACAAATGTAAGAAGCTTCATGGGATTAGCTGGATCTTATTGTAACACCCCATATTTTTGATAATATTATTTAAGATATTTAATTAGCTAAATAAAATAAAATAATGTGTTGATTAAAGGACTGAGTTTTGATCTAAATAAGGGGTAGCCGTGACATTTAAAGAATGAATTAAAAGAAGAGTTTAACATGAAATATGAGGGGTAAAATTGGAAAGAGGCCATTCCTGAATCTTTAACCCTTGGTCGTGTATCCTATACACATCAATTTGATTTTTTTTAAATTTTAAAGCTAAGGCCAGCCACCATTAACAAGAGCTAGGGAAAGAAAAAGAAGGTGGAAGTTTAATTAACATCAAAATTGATTCAAATCTTATATCCTTAATCCTTATAGTTACGGTGAATAATGTTTACATCTCTCATTTATTTTTTGATTTCGGTTTTAAGGATATATCCGAAATTTTTTGCCACGTTTTTGAATGATGGAATGATTAGATATATATACACTTGTTTACGATTTATACATGTTATATTGATTTTATGATATGCTTTAGTATGAAAACTATATTAAATGACATCTAATGCCTTGCGAATTTTTGTACACACCAGAAATAGTATTTTAGAGATGGATTTCAGTGTTTAGAATTTTTGGAATTTATGTGGAATTAAATGAATTTTCTAGTGAACAAAATGTTATTTTGGGTTTTAAGTTATTTATGGTTAAATAATAAAAGGTTTGGGTTTGAAATTTTTATATGTTGGAAAGCATATTAAAAGATATTTTCTAGAATTTTTGTAGATTTTTCCTAAGTGATTTAATTGATATATAAAGTTGTTTAAGGTATGTGACTTAAATGTTTTATATATTTATAAAAGAAGAAGAGGCTCTTTGCAAATAATTCAAATTTGTTATTTTCGGAAATTGGCAGCACTTCTGAAAAATAAAATGGAAACCAATCAGATTTAGACAAACAAGGCAGGTTAGGTACAAAATAAATATTTTAAAAGGACTAATCTATATGTTTTTCACCGTTTCAATACTTTCGGCACCAGGTTCCGCCTCTTTACCTTCGCCTCCAACACAGTCAAAACCAATGCACATGGTGTTGGTCCTTGAGATGATGGTTGTGATGAAAACAACCTTAAGACTTGTTATAAAATATAAATACTAACATTAATGTATGTGTGTGCGTATAGTATTGAGTCTAGAATCTTGTTAATACTTCTTGAAATTACTTACATCTTTATTCAAAATTTATTCGTGTAACAGAATCCACTTTGAGCCTGTTAAAGGGATGAAACCCTAGTGGGATGGAACCCACGACAATATCTAGTGGAACATATAGTGGTCCTATTTTGATATCCACTAATTTTATAAAAATGCTTTTCAAAAATATATCTCTTGTTTTTAAAAAATGTTTTCAAAACTTTCTTTTCAAAAAGACATCTCTCTTGGTTTTAAAAATTTTAGCCTCAAAACTATTTTTATTATTTTTTGTATTTCAATTTCAAAATTGTCCTTGTTTTTAAACCATCTCTTGTTTTAAATATTTAGCTTTAAAATATTTATATACTTGGATTTTAAATCACTTTATAGATTAAGATTATATATTAAAAATTATTTTTATACGTTTAAACTATATTCAAATAAATTTACAAAGTTTAAATTGTTTTGACAAATTGTAGAAATCAATTTTAATAAGAAAATCAAAATCATCAATTTTGCCTAGAGCGTGTCGACATTCTTCAACCCCCATGTCGACATGGTGCCCGTTAAATTCAAAATTCAAATCTTCAAAAGAAGTGTCTATTCATCGTATCTTTCATGAATAGATATGGTTGTTGATCTTCTATAAATACCAGTAGTTCTACATGAATTTTTAATCAGATTTCACTTGTTTTCTTTCCTCTTCATCTTCCACATTTATTCTAAAGAATTTCAAACTATACTCTGCCGAAACACCAAGTTGAATCAAACTTGATTATCTCTTCTTTGACTTTCTTCCACTCTCTCCATAAGATCTCGGTGCTATTCAAGTTATAGGATCTTTTGTAAATCAAACTGTTGAGTAAAAGGTGCGGTTGAGCCTTGAAATCAATTGGATGTGATTGTAGCCCTAGAAATCAATTAGGTGATCTTGTAGCCGTGTTAAATCAAGACCCTAAACTCGAATATAGGAGGAACCCTCGTAGCCTTGAAAACGAGCTTGTAATCTGGGAGATTATTTTGGAAAAAAATTGGTACGCTTGTACGAGACTGGATGTACGGTAACTCTAAACCAGTATAAAATCCTAATGTTTTCTTTCCTTTGCTACTTTTATTTATTATTTGCATCTGTGTCTCATTCTGTGATTATATCTGTGTCTGTGAATTGCATTTGGTTATGACTAAATTACATAAGTTTCAAAAAGATTTAGAAAATCCATAAAACACTATTCGCCCCCTCTAGTGTTATTCCAGCCTTAAGATCCATAATCCACATTTCTCACATTTGGTATCAGAGCAAGGTTTTCAAAGTTTTCATAATCTGAATTTTGATAAGTTTTTAAAAAAATATAGCTACCAACACTGGTTTTGATAACACTGTCACTAGTTCATTTATAGAGGGTCAGCCTACTACCAGACCACCACTTTTTAATGAGAGTAACTATGCATATTGGGCATATAGAATGAAAATATATTTACAATCAATAGGATTAGACACTTGGAATATCACACAAACTGAATATTCTGAATCCACAACTAGTTTTTCACAATGGACCGCTGAGAAAAAGACTATTGCACGGAATAATTCCAAAGCCATGAATATTTTATTTTTTTCGCTTGATGGGAATGTGTTCAATAGAGTATCTGTTTGTAAGTCTGTGCATGATATCCGAAAAACTTTGCAAGTCACTCATGAAGGAACAAGCAAAGTCAAACAGAACAAAATATCCATACTCACAGATGAGTTCCAATTATTCAAAATGAATTCTAACAAGTCCGTTTCTGATATGTATAGTTGATTTTAGGATATTATGCATTCTCTAATGTCATTGGGAATTTTTTTTCCGAAGAAGATCAAGTCAGAAAAATTCTAAATTCTCTTACTCCGGGATGGGATCAGAAAACTCTTGCTATCGAAGAAGCAAATGATATCAGTACTTTGAAGATTGAAGAATTGATTGAAAATCTAATGTCTTCGAAGTACAAATGCAAGGGAGAAGAGACAACAAGGCATTCGAAAAGAAGTCAACTGCGTTCAATGCATTAACAGATGGATCAAATTCGGGAAGTGATGATGATGAAGAAATAACTTTCATAACAAAGAATTTTCGAAAGTTTCTAAAATACAGGAAGATGAACAACATCAAAAAGAATGATAACATGAATTCTGGAAATCATAATGAAGTACTAAACCACATAAAATGTTTCAACTGTGATGAACCATGCCATCTAAAAAGAGACTGTCTGCATCCTGATAAGCAAAAGTTTCCTACAAGCAATGATTATACAAAAAAAAAGGAAAAGAGCATATACTGCTACACTAGACGACTCAGACTCAAACTCATCCTCAGGCGATGATGATCAGAAGACGGAGAATTCAAATATGTGCTATATGACTATTCATGATTTCGTTGGTCTCGGAGATACGTATCTTGAAAAAGGTACACGTTTATAATATATTGGTTGAAATTATTTTGCTTCAAATTGCTTGATTTTTTGATTGTTTTAGAAACTATGTGTTGTTTGGATTTTAATTTTTTTTTAATATTATAATATATTTTTATTAAAAGAGTATTGTAATATTTAATAATTACTTCATAAAATATATAGACATTAAAAATAATATATATATATTAAAGTATATAAGAAAAGATAAGTCACATGAATTCTTTGACCCATGTCGACATGGTCCAAACCATGATGTCGACATCCCTTTCAGTAATTTGAAATTTAAATTTGAATTCAAAATTTTGAACTTCCTTCTACCTTTTCACCAAATCTAATGTTCTGGAAAGGTACATCTTGACCAGAGAACATGACTATTGAATATCTACTTATTTCCATTATCTTATCATAACTTTTCACTTTTATTTTAAAAACTCAAACTTTCTTTCACTCTTTCAAACTTTCTACTCTCTTCAAAAAAGGTTCTTCAAGCACTCCATCCACAATAGGCTGTCTAAAACCATTAAAGAGTATCTCTATAATGATTTGGAAGATATCAAGGCTTATATAAGCTATGTTGATTACAGTAAAGTTCAGACGAGAAAGTTTGCTATCTTTAGCGATTTCTCTATATATGAAATCAATACTCTTCTTGAAGAGAACCATATTCTGAGTCTTTTTGACAATTATGAAAATGATTTTGTATATTACCCAAATCATGTTAAAATGTTTATGCGAATTTGAAATACGGTTTTTATGAAGGAAATGAAAATGAAATTTAGAATAGTGTTAAAGGCACTAAAGTTGTTTTAAATTGTGAAATTTCGTGCAACATTCTCAATTGCATGAATTCGAGAATGGATCTTTCTATTTTTGATATTGACGAACATGATCGTGGGACATTACATCACATTTTTGAAGGAGATGACAAGTTTGAATTTAAAAATCTTAACTTTCATCCGAAAGCACATATTGTTAATCTTCTTTTGCAACATACTATTACTCATAGATCGGGAAATTTCAATAACCCGAGTTTAAAAGTTTGCAATGCTCATTTTGCCATTTTTGGTCATTATGACATTAATTGGGCGCAAATGATTATGGATGAACTTCGTGCTAAGAATTTGGAAATGGGTGAGAATACTTTGTATCATGGAATCTATCTCAGTCGGATTTCTAATTATTTTGGTGAACATTACAAAAGGGAAGAATTTGTTTCAAGAAAAGTGTTTAATGATGGCAATATTTCTATCATGAAAATTCCTTTCATATTTCAATAATATGAATCTCTTGCCGAAAAGGATGAAAGATTGGCACATGAAGATATGGAGGAAGAAAATGAACAAGAAGAAGAAGGGAAGGAAATGGAAATTGAAGAAGAAAATGAAGATACCTCCTTGAAAAGTATTGAATATCCTACCAATACTAACAATCCTTCCAACAAAACAGTCCTCAAAAATCAAAAAATCATCGTGGAAAATCAACAGATTCTCAAACGATCTGTTAGTAAGAAATTGGATAAATTTTCCACTAATATGAACAAATTCTTTACTAAAGTTGGTCAAAAACTTGGCTTATCATCATCCACCTCATTCTCTTGCACATTCTAAGAACTAGGTTGTGATGTATTAGTTTGTTTTGTGTAAGCTTGTATTGTTTTTTATCATATTATGTAGTATCTTATGTATCACCTCGTCTATTAATAAAGATCATCTATCTTATGTGTTTCTACCTATCGTGTCTCTGGAATAAATGTTAGTATAGTATATAAGTTTATATATATATATACACACACACACACACACACACACACACATACTTATTCATAAAATAAATAAGACACATAGATTAACATACCCATGTTGACTTACCTCTACCCCCTATGTCGACATATAACTGTCTGATTTAGTTTTTTTAATTTTTGAAATTAAATAAATCACTTGTGTCTATTCATTTTAAACGAATTTCTGCCTATGTAAACACCTGTTTCTTATAGAAATTTGAAATCTCTTTATTTCTACTTTTCTTTGCATCTCGTAACTAGTTATCTAAAATGGCTTCCTCTTCTCGAACTCTAAGTGATAATCTTGAAAAAACTCTCAACTCATTTAGGAATATACTTACTTTTGTTCTCCACAATCAAAGGCACTTAGAACTAATTCAAATGCAGATGATAAAAGAACAAGAGAAGCATTTCCATGCCCTCCGTTGGATGATTTCTGCCCTAAACAAAGATAACCTCAATGCAAATCCTGTAGGAACTTTGATTCAAGATAATGAAGATTGGGAAGATATTAATAAGGATCCTATCTTTAGAGAAGAAGGATGGGTTGAAGTTCCTAGAAATATTTGATCTCCTTATGATTTGAATTTTTTGTTTTTGATCTGATTTGATATGATTTTCTTTGACTAAAATTGATTTGGTTTGAATGATTTGTGTAACTTTCATATTTATCATGTCCTTATTATTAACTCATGTTATTTTATATATACTCTACCATAATTTGGCACAGGTACTCTAATATAAGACTAAGGGGGAGTTATATCAGTTTAGGATTTGTTTTTGTTGATGACAAAGGGGAGAAATATAAAATAGAGTAGTTAGAGTAGTTAGGCTTAGATTAAGGGGAAGTTATTAGTTTTAGGTGGGTTATAGTGAAGGTGAAGTATATTTTATAAACATAGGTTGTCATCATCAAAAAGGGGGAGATTGTTAGTCCTTGAGATGATGGTTTTGATGAAAACTACCTTAGGACTTGTTATAAAATATAAATGCTAAAATTATAGTTTATATATATATACATATATATGCTGGATATAACCTTGCAGGTACGAAGAATGAAGACCGTACCGTATAGAGATTCAAAATTGAAGATATCAAGATTGAAGACTCATGAGTATCAAGATATCAAGAGTTCAAGATTTCAAGAATACAAGATAAGTATTGAGTCTAGAATTATGTTAAAACTTCTTGAAAGCACTTACATATTTATTTGAAATTTGTTTTTGGAATGGAATCCACATCGAGCCTGTTAATGGGATGAAACTCTAGTGGGATGGAACCTACACAATATCTAGAGGAACCTATAGTGGTCCTACTTTGATATCTACTAATTTTATAAAAATGCTTTTCAAAAATATATCTCTTGTTTTAAAAAAAATGTTTTCAAAACTTTCTTTTCAAAAAGACATGTCTCTAAGTTTTAAATATTTTAGCCTCAAAATTATATTTATCATTTTTATATTTTGATTTCAAAATTGTCCTTATTTTTAAACCATCTCTTATTTTAAATATTTTGCTTTAAATATTTATATACTCGGATTTTAAATCACTTTGTAGATTAAGATTATATATTAAAAATTACTTTTATTTATTTAAACTATATTCAAATATATTTACAAAGTTTAGAAATTGTTTTGACAAAATATAGAAACCAATTTTAATAAGAAAATCAAAATCATCAATTTTGCTTAGAGCATGTTGACATCCTTCAACCCCCCATGTCAACATGGTGTCCGTCAAATTCGAAATTCAAATTTTCAAAAGAAGTGTCTATACGTCATATCCTTTCATGAATAGATATGGCTGTTGATCTCCTATAGATACCAGTAATTCTAAAAGAAATTTTAATCAGATTTCACTTGTTTTCTTTCCTCTTCATCTTCCATATTTATTCTAAAGAATTCCAAACTATACTCTGCCGAAATACCAAGTAAATCAAACTTGATTATCTATTGTTTAACTCTCTGCCACTCTCTCCATAAAATCTTGGTGCTATTCTGAGTTATAAAATCTTTTACAAATCAAACTATTGAGTAAAAGGTGCGATTGAGCCTTGAAATCAATTGGGTGTGATAGTAGCCCAAGAAATCAATTAGGTGATCTTGTAGCCTGGTTAAATCAAGAGATTTGCCCTGAATTTGAACACAGGAGGGTGTACCTTGTAGCCTTGAAACCGAGGGTGTAATATGGGAGATTACTTTGAAAAGACATCTGTACGCTTGTACGGAACTGGATGTAAGGTAACTCCGAACCAGTATAAAATCATAGTGTGTTCTTCCTTTACTGCTTTTACTTAGTATTTGCATCTGTGTCTGATTCTATGATTATATCTATGTCTGTGAATTGCATTTTCTGGTGATTAAATTACATAAGTTTTAAAAAGATTTAGAAAATCCATAAAACACTATTCACCGCCCTATAGTGTTATTCCAGCCTTAAGATTTGTAGTATGCATTCCTCGCACATGGTATTAGGGAATTTTTACATAGTGGATTGGATGTAGGCGAAAGTTTGTGGATCGAAACCAGGAGTTCCGAAGGGGTTGAGGCGTTGCTTTGCTTTTAAATGAAAATGCACCTACTTGCTTTTGACTAAGTAGCTTTCGACTTGGTTAGCTTTCGACCAGGTCTAATGGTTTTAAAGGAAATGGTTTCGATTGGGTTGCACACTTGTTTTAAAATCATTGCTTTCAACTAAGTCGAAAACTATTGCTGCCGCCTTTTTACCTTCGACCCAGAAGGTTTCGAAGGGGTCTTTAGTTTCTAAAATTTGGCCACTTCTCCAATGCATTCGAACAGATGGTTTCGACACCATCACTTCTTTCCATAGCTAAGCTTTTGAAAGGTAGGCTTTCGACTTAAATGGGTTAATGACTCTTTGATTTAATTGAAGTATAAACCAAATGGTTTTGAAAGAGATGATTTAAATGATTTCGAAAAGTGGTGCTTTCGACTTTAATGGGTTTATGATCCTTTTGCTCTACTTGAAGGCATGATCCAAATAGTTTCGACCGAAATGTTTTCCAAAGGGTTTTGAAAGAGTATGCTTTGAATGGTTTCGAAAGGTTCCATATATTTTAAATTGAAATCAAGTGCTTTCAAAAGGTTTAGGTTTGACGCTTTCGAAAGGTTTTAAAGAATGGTTTCGAATGGTGGTTCTCCAACGGTTTCGAAGGAGTCGAAAGGTATGGTTTTTCAAGGGTTTCGAAAGGCAATGTTTAAAGGATTTAAAAGAATAATGTCTATGGTTTTAAAGCTTTTGAAATGAAGGTTTTTCAATGGTTTCGAAAGGGTTTTGAGAATGTTTTTGAAAGGAAGGTTTTGGCCTTTTGGCCTAGATTAAATAAAGAGTTTTACTTGGTTTAGAAAGGGGTACTTTCAATGGTGTCAAAAAGGGACTTTCAATAGATTCGAAAGGGGGACTTTCAAAGGTTAAATGTTTTCATCAATTAAGATTTGAGTAAAGTGTGTACGTGTGTGTGCTGTCTATATATATATATATATATATATATATATATATATATATATATATATATATAACATAGCAAGGTGATCTTGAGCAATGCATAGAATATGAATTTACCTTGTTTAAATTTGATTTGAAAGTTTTAAAGAATTTTAAAAAGGTTTACAAGGAAAATTATGGGAAGGAATCCCTAAGTAAAATGACTCAGATATTAGAATACCCGATGAGACTAGTAAAAGGTCGGCCATATCATTAGCTATTAGCTCCAACTAATTTTGTCCAAAATTATAATGTGTAGGGCTTTGTCATAGGTAAGGCTAAAATTATGAATACACATAGAAAGGACTATGTGTTTGTATACAGATAGGTAGTTGGCGAGCCCGCAAAACCATTGGGATCAGGTGACCTTGGGAGATGATAAGTTAAGGGCAGACTGTCAAGTGGAGAAGTATTTAACAGATAGTTAAGGACATAATGTCCAAAAGAAGAGAAGTGTCTAACAGATGTTAGATAAATTTTGATATGTTGTATGGTCGGCCGGAGTTAGCCAAAGGTGAATAATTATCAAAACAAAACTATAAAGTTTGAATAGATAGTTCATTTATTAATTGATATGTATATTTACATAATAACGCTTTACAGATTTTCACCAGTTTTGGTTGCAAGAAAGGATTTGCAAAAGATATGTCTTAAAAGGATGTTAATGAGGGAAAACTTGTTGCGCTAAGCAACATGGTCTTACTTAACATAAAATAACAGAGATGAACAGTATAACCAAGCTTTATGTATGACTCGAAGTTTTGGTTTCCCCTTAAACTCTTGGGTGCACAAAATTGATTTGAGTAGGCTGACGGTTGAGGTTTTCAGGTTTTGTTGTTTTGGCGAATAAAGCTTCCGGAGACGAGCATGTGGCTGATGGATAGCTAATTAGGAGTACAGATTATTTTGTTTATTTTTCTATGTATTAAGTAGATAATACTATATTGCTTTGATCAACCAAGGGGGCATCGTCATATGTCGCTCTTGGCGTATTATTGTAAATTATATTTGATCATTACCTTGGAAACGTTTTAGGATTTTTTAACTTGGATATGAATTATTTTCTAGAAATGTAATCAGCAAAATGTTGTATTGAAATATTTTATTTGTTCATATTCAAGTGCTTTTGATATTATGGATATCATTAGCATTACCGTATTTTGTCACCAAAATTTAATATTGTAGATGACTGCAGCATCTGTAGCGCTTAGCTTTTGCCTCTAGATACCGGATGTTGCAACTTTGTATCAGAGTATAGGTTTGTAAAAAAAATCAAAATAAAATGATTTTTGAAAACATAATCCAAAGAAATTAGAATAAGGTTGGGATACGGGATAATGCTATAGTAACCTACTTGTATTTGTTATATATATGTATATGCTTTATTCTAGGCTTCTATCTTTGTTAGGTTATTTTTCTATCTCTCACGAGGTTTGAATACAAATATGGAAGGTGAAAGAGGAAGAGTTAACCAGGAAAGGAAGGCACCAATGGGAATTTCAGGCCTAATGCAAGAAGAGGTAAAGGTCAGGCATAAGCAGAGATTGTGGGTGCTGGAGTCCCACGGATTGGAATGGAAGCTATGCATCAGTTCTTCGTGAATATGGTGCAAATGAGTATGGCTACTGGAGTAGTGGGAGGAGGAGTTCCAGGAGCTCCAGTTGTCAACCACTATGCTAAGTTGAGTGATGGCTAAACTAAGCTTCGAGGGAAGCCATTTGTTGCAACAAAGGATTCCATTGAGGTGGAAAACAAGTTATGGTACTACGAAAGGATTTTTGCAGAATTAAGGCCCGGTAATGAGCAAAGAGGAGGTTGGCATTGAAATAGCTTCAGGGAGCTGCTTTGTTTTGGTGAAATAGTGTGACTATGGAAGTGGATGAGGATATTATTACATGGGCAGAGTTTAAGAGGATGTTCCAAGAGAGATTCATGTCAGTTATGGAACAATCTATTTTGATTAGCTAGAACAGGTAGAGATGACTGTTCTGGAGTATGCTAGTAGTTTTGATGGAAGACTAAGTTGGCTATGGCTACTTTACCGCATATTAGAGATCCCTATGATGTGGTTGTAGAGATAACTTTGAGACATGAAGAGATGCTTGCTTGTCATGAGAAGAATAAGGTGAAAGAAGTCCAGGTTGGGCAGAATCAAAAGAGGAAGTTCTTTCTTAGGAAAGGTGCTCAGAAGGGTGGAGCGACGAAGAAGGGGAAGTCTAAGGTGGTCTACTTTAACTGCGAAAAGAAGGGTCATTTCGCCAATGAGTGTTGTACTTAGAAGGCTAAGGAAGTGATCGGGAAGAAGAACATTAGCTGCTTCAACTGCAATCAGATAGGCCACTATAAGAACCAATGCAAGGATCCCGCTAAGGTTGTTAAGGGCCAGGTGTATGCGTTGGAGCCTGCTGCTTATAAGCCGACAGCTCGGAAGAAATGAAAGGCAATTTGGGAGGTACGCTTTAGATTCATGGTATGTCTATTAGCGTTTTATTTGATACTGGTGCATCGCATTCTTTTATACCTAGATGTTTGATATATAAGCTTAACCTAGAACCCACATTTTAGTAACTTCCTTATAGGTTGCGAATCCAATAGGAGGGTATGCAACTCTACGGTTGAGATGTAACTAGTTAGAGTTTGACTTGTTAGGTCATGCTTTTGTTTGAAGTTTGCATTTGTTTGATTTTGTGGGGTTCAGAATTATTCTTGATATGGATTGGTTAAGTGAGTACGATGCTTGGATATTTTGCTAAGACAGGAAAATATCTCTTAGACACCCTGATTGTAGCGATCGGATAATTTATACAGTAGAAGGTTCTTGTGGTCAGATGTATGCCTTATTGGATGCTATGGAGTTGGATGATGAGTTGAGTCAAGTTTTCCTTGTTAGAGAATTCGCAGATATTTTTGACCCAGAAGTAGGATTGCCATTGAAATGAGCCATTGAGTTTTGGATAGATATGGTTTCGGAAGCAGAACTAGTGAGTAGGCCGCCAAGTAGGACGACCCTTCCAGAAATGATGGAGTTGAAGGTGCAGTTGGTGGATTTAGAAGGCAAGAGTTTTATCAGGACAAGAAGTTTGCCTTTGGTGGCAGCCGCAGTGTTTACTAAGAAGCCGGATGGATCATTAAGGCTACGTATCTTTTATTGTAAGTTTAACGAAAGAACGATAACAAATCATTCATTAACGACGATTGACGATTTATTCGATGTTGAGTGGAGCCAAGATATTTTCTCGGTAAGATTTGGCAACTAGTTTCCATCAGCTCAGAATAGCAGAGGATAGTATACCTTTGACGGCATTTAGGGCCAAATATGGATTGTACGAATGGTTAGTTATGCTATTCGGACTGATTTATGCACTGGCATTCTTTGTGCATGGGATGAAACAAGTTTCTTAAGAGCACTTGGCTAGGTTCGTATTGGTTTTTATAGATGATATCTTGATACTCTCAGGATGAAAGAGAGCATGAAGTTCATCTTAGAGTGGTAATTGAGACGCTAAGGCAGCAACAACTGAACGCAAAGTTTTCGAAGTGTTATTTTTGAAAGAAGGAAGTGAAGTTTCTTGGTCATGTAGTCTCAGAGAGAGGGTTATTAGTAGATTCGAGTAAGATTGAGGTAGTGAATAGTTGGAAGAGGCCTAAGACAGTAACGAAGATAAAGAGTTTCCTTGGATTAGCTGGTTATTATCGAAGGTTCATTAAGGATTTTTTGCGTATAGCAGCGCCAAGGCCAAGCTAACAAGAAAGGACATGAAGTTTGTATGGAACGATAAGTGTGACGAATTATTCTAGAGTTTGAAACACTTATTGACCCATGCACCTATGTTGTTTGTTCCGAAAGGAAATAGATATCTGGTGGTTTATACAGATGCATGTGGAATAGGGTTAGGAGTTGTATTGATGTAGAGAGGTAAAGTGATTTCCTATGCTTCTAGACAGCTTAGACCGCATGAGATTAGAAATCCGATGCATGATTTAGAATTGGCAGCGGTTATTTTTGCATTGAAGGCGTGGAGATATTACCTTTTAAGAGAGAGGTTTGAGTAATATACAGATCATTTGTCATTGATGTATTTGTTCTCTCAAAAGTAGCTGAACATGAGACAACGGTGTTGGTTAGAGTTTATAGCCGCTTATGATTTCAGGATTGAGTATACACCGGGGAAAGGAAACGAATTTTCAGATACACTTGGCAGGAAATATCAGAATGCAGTAATGACGATGATTGCTTAGTGGAAAGATTCGAAGGCATTAGCAGATTGCAGGGTACATTGGCGATCTGAGGCTGGGTTAAACGGAGAGACTGTGGTGTTATCTTGTTTTGATTTTCGACTAGTAATCGAAAAGATTACTTCTAAATAGTAGGAAGATCCAATGTTAGCCGAACGAATCAAGAAGTTAAAGAAAGGAACCGAGAGCGATGACTTGAAAGATTTCAGTCTTGACCAGAATGGGTGGTTGAGAAATAAAGGAAGATTATGTGTCCCGAGTTTAGGAAACATAAGGAAGGAAGTCTTGGAGGAATGCCATTGTTCATATTTCTCTATTCATTCAAGAGGAACTAAGATGTATCATGATATGATAAGAAGTTTCTTTTGGGAAGGTATGAGCGGGATATTGGTTTATGGGTAAAGCAGTGTTTGAATTGCCAACAGGCAAAGGCCGAACACAAGAAGCCAAGTGAATTTTTTTCAGCCATTAGATATTCTGGTTCGGAAATGGGATTCTATTTCTATGGATTTTATTGATGGGTTGCAAAGGTCGAATAGAGGAAATGAAAGTATATGGGTCATGTAGACAAACTGACCATGAATGCCCATTTCATTCTAGTTAAGTCAACTAGGACGACACCTGTTTTAGCGAAGTTGTTATGAAGAATGTGATTAGACTACATTGAATTCCTAGTATCATAATTAGCAATAGACATTCCTTATTCACTATTGAATTCTGAAAGAGTCTACAGGAAGTTTTGGGAACCAAGCTCAAGATGAGTATCGCTTACCATCCGCAGACTGATGGGCAAACAATTAACAAAATCTTGGAGGATTTGTTAAGAGCTTGTGTTCTAGATTTCGAGGGATCATAAGAAGTCCAACTACATTTAGTTAAGTTTTTCTATAACAACATTTATCAGACTAATATTAGGACTGCACCGTTTGAAGCTTTGTACGGAAGGCCATGCAAATATTCTGTTTGTTGGTTGGAGATTGTAGATAGGTTGGTTCTTGATCCATATTTAGCTAGATAAGCGACAGAAAAGATTGAGGTCATTCAGGCTAGAATAAAGGAGGCTCAGTCTAGGAAGAAGAGTTATGCATATAAGAGAAAGAAGGATTAAATGTTCTTAGTTGGAGATCAGGTATTTGTTGAGGTGTCACTGATGAAGGGTGTGATCAGATTTGAAAGATCAAGAAAGTTGGCACCGAAACCTATTGTTAAGAGGATAGGGAAACTCGCATAAAGTTGAGTTACCAAGCAATTTGGTAGGATTCCACGGTATTTTCATGTTTCTCATATTAGAAAGTGTGTCAGAGACCCAGAGACTACTATTACACCGAATGTGCTAGATGACTTATTTGTAGAACCAGACTTGACCATAGTTAGAAAACCATTTTGTATAGTTGCAAGAGATAAGAAGAGACTTAGAACCAAGACGATCGGATTAGACAAGTTCCAGTGGTGTGACGATGACAGGGACGGTACTTGGGAGGTTGAGAGCAAGATTAGAGATGCTTATCCTAATTTTTTGATGGTATGTTTTACCTTCTTGATTGTTTTGTACCTTATCATAATTTCGAGGAAAAAATTCTTTAAGGAGGGGAGGCTGTAACACCTCATATTTTTGATAACATTATTTGGGTTATTTAACTAGCAAACTTAAATAAAACAATGTATCGATTAAGGGATTGATTTTTGATTTAAATAAGGGGTAGCCGTGCGATTTAACCAATGAATTAAAAGAAGAGTTTAGCCGTGACGACCCAGAATTTTTGGATGTTTGAAATCGGAATATTTAATTGATTTTAAATATTTAAAAGTTAATTTTTAACTTGAATTCAAATATCACCATTTATTTGATAATTAAATTATTGAATTAAATAATGCGAAGTTGGGTAAAATGTTGAATCTAGAGTTTTAAGCCTGTTAAAAATAATTTGAAGGCTTGTAAAATTTATATTGATAGTTCTAAAGGTAATAAAAGCTTTTAAATTGAAATTGGAAGTGATTCGTTCGATTTTAAAAATATATCATTTAAAATTGATATTTAAATAGCCTTCCGAGGCACAGTCTCGGATTTCGATGAAACCAGTTCCATTAGATCCGTAATATTGCATTATTATCGGATTTCAAATTTCAAATTATTTGGAGTTGTCGTGTGATCATATGGTAGATAAACGCGCTGAAATTTATATCGAAAATTCAATATAATAACTGATCCAAAAAGCTATCTTCTCCATACGATTGAATTAGACTCGAAACCTTTTCCATTGCATTCGGAATAGGGGCGTAACATTATAAATGCCTAGCGGCACGCCTCGATAGGAGGTCAAGATTTTAAGTTGGATTCATCAAGACAAATTTGAATTTGAATTTAAATTGATATATATATATATATGTATGTATGTATGTATGTATGTATATTATCTAGTCAACCTTCAGCTCTATTCCTCTCACATCGATACTTTTTCCCCTTCAAATCACTGCAGCCTTTCTCCACATCCCAACGTCAATGTCTCATCTTTTTCAAATCCACGTATACCTTCTCCTTTTCTTTTTAAACGTGAATCCCATTCCCTCTTGCCTGATATTAAAAGCAATTTCAAAAGAAAGAAAAGAGTCAGAAACTCAAGGGAAACAAATGCAATGCCTTCTCTTTCATTCGAACGAATCTCATGCCCTTCAAAACAAAAGGAGGCGGACCTCGTTCTTCCTCCTTTCAAAAATTGAAATCATCGCTCTCTCAAATCGAATGAGGCGTTTCCCTCTTTTAAAATCGAATGGTTAAAAGTTGGAATCGCAAGCTTTCCCTCACCTTCGTCTAGTCTAATCTATTGTGCGGCCGTACGGTTCGTGCTAAGCCTCGGGTGAAGCGAGGCTGGCATTAGGATAGGTGGTGGTGTGGCGCGTTTTGGAATTCGTTTTGGTAGGTGCGATCGCCTATAGCGACTCGTGATCTGGACCAGGTCGAGGGTAAGGGTAGTCGAGGATCGAATGTGTTTTAGAGTCTAGGCTTGGAGGCGATGGGTCCTGGAGTGACATGATCGAGGTTAGGGGTGCCGTCGTGCATCGAGTTGGTTGTTGTTATGGTGGTGGGAGTATTATCGGATCGCGCTCGAGATTGCATGTTGGTGGGTTCAGTCGAATGGAAGTCAGAAGGGGGGAGGAGATCGGAGAGTGCTGTGTGGGCCGATCTTTAGGTGAGCTGTTTCTCTTGTTTTTTTTATGAATGTTTATACGCAGAGAAGAAATGTATATATATACATTTACAATATAATTTACAATATGTTTTTAAAGGGAAATCTATTTTAATTTATATATAGATATGTTGAGACAGTAAGTTTTTAAAGTTAATATAAAAATAGATTCTTTTAAAATCTATATAAATAATTAAGTCTCAGAAGAAACAAATATACATCTACACATTTTGAATTTACTAGTTTATTCTAAAATAATATACTCAGGAGACTAATTTTGTTTAAATTAACTTATTTAAATTATTTAGTTACTAAAAGATATTTTAAAGGGGAAATTGGTTTAAACTAAAATGTTTGTTAATTAAATAGTAATTAATTGTTTGATCAATTCAAATATTAATAAACCATATAATACTTGTACAAGATCAAAAGTAATGGAGAAACCAGCCGGTTTGGATTGGATTGCAAATAAAATAAAAGGCAAGTTAATCTCACTCTTCTGGATTGCTATTTAAATTTAAATGATTAAAATTAAAAAATTGGTTGAATGATTGAATTGATTTGATGTGCTATATTATATATAGTAGTATATATATAGTATCTATTGGAGTGATGATTTACCCTCATTATATAGCGGATGACACCCTATGTGCCGCATAATAGCGTATGATATTATATAAACCCATATACCGCGATATTCCACCTCGAAGTGGAACAAGTATTGTGCTAACGTCTATGGATGCAGGGAAACAGGTTGAAGGGATCCAATTGGATTACTCAAATTATTTAGATTGTTCTAATAATTCTGTGTTATGATTATTTGATATTCTGTGATGGATTATATTGATAATTGGAATATTGGATGCTGTGTTTGATTGATTATATTTAGGTATACTGAGTAATCAAAAATATATAGATTGGATTTTTGATGAGGAAATAAAAGAGAGAATTCTTAAGTAAAAATAATTTTTGAAAGATGGATAAATTAAAAAGTGAATTAGAAAGGTTGAAAGTTGAATTTTTAAATTCTAATAATAAATTCCAAGTATGGGAAAGGAGATTTTGAATAAAAAGGGAAAATAATGAATTTTAAAACTTAAGTGATATTATTTAAAGGAATAAAGAATTTACTTTAAAATTCAAGGTTTAAATTTAGTGAAAAGGGTAAAGAAGGAATTTGGAAATATGAAGTTGGTATTTTCAGTTAAATAAATTTTTTAAATCATAAGTAAGAATTAAAAATCTGAAGTTAATGGGTTTTGAAATAAATGAGTGAGTAATGGAAATTATTTCAAAATGGAGTAATTTGGAAATCAATTTGGAAATTGATTTAAGTGTTTGAAATTGGAATTATAAAGGAGGATGGGACTATGGAATTTATAATCTGGGTTTATAAAAGTGAAGTAGTATATCGGTGGATATTTAGAACGATAAATTAACGGTGGGAATTTATTAAAGGAATGGGTAAATTTCTTTAAAAATAAATAGTGATTTATTTTTAAAGGATGTGAAAGAGAAGCGTATTTCCCTAGATAACCAAGTGCGTTTACAAAGCAAATTTTTAAGTATAAGTTAGGAGTTTTTAAAAGTTGTTTTAAAAGCATGTTTTAGAAAATTTATTATTTCTAAATGTTTAAATTTTAAAGTAAGTATTTTTCAAATTTATCTTAGTAGTGATTATTTAAAGGTGACTTGGTATTACGTTTTAAAAAGAGAAAATTTAGTTTTATATTTTATAAAGTAGCTTTATTTTAAATATTCTTAAAGTATATATTTTTTTAAATAAAGTATTAAAGTAGTTTTTAAATTTAAATGTTTAAAGTATATCTTATGATATAGTGTTTGAATTATTTTAAATCTAAAGTATTTGCACTTGGTGATTTCAGTGGAAATAGAAAATATTTAGGAAATGTATTCCGTAAGAGGAAGATGGTTTGAAAACTGTTTTCAAAAAGGTTTGAAAGTGGAAATATATCTTGCGAAGATATTTTGAGGGTAATAAATAATTTGGGAAAATTATTTATGTTTGATGGTTGTTTGTGAATGTTAATTGATAGTTAAATAACCGATAATCAATATTGGATAGTGTGCTGATCGTTTCGAAGAGACAGGGGTCGGGATTAAATTGTCGAAACCACTTCGATCCGGTTTGAACGTTTTCGTATGGAAAACAAGAGTTTGGATTCGAAGGTGGAGCAGTGAATTGCAAGGGCTACTCGCTACTAATCCTGAGGTGATTCCAAAATGGATGTAGTAGGAGTAGTGCCTTCAGTTTCGTTCGAACCCGAAACAGACTTGTATGGACGAATGCTTTCAGAATATCGTCAGGTGGACGGTGAGCATTCTAAGTGATATGTTCTAAAATGGTAACGCTTAGCCTCAAGCCTCATCAACCGGGAATGACTAAAAATCAAGGGATATGCAGCAAGGCTAAGTGGGTAGCACCCATTAGAGTAAGGTCATCCCTATCCAGATGTCCCTTTTTTTATTCGGCTTAGTGGGCGGTTGCTGATCCCAACCGCGGGGTGATCTTACTCGGGATTATCCAGTAAGGGGTAGTCCCGGTCTTGTGTAGCAGGGGATTAGGTGGGATCCTCGGTACGGTGATCTAGACCACGTACTGTGACAGGTGGTACCCTATTGCCTAGTCATTAGTTGGAAATCCATTCTCCCTACGCGCCTTTATCGTTTTGATTGTGCCCAACTATTGCTAAAACATAAGATGCAAGCATTTCAGCTAGATTCTTTTTTACTTTCTACAGACACTTTATAATATCAGACGGATTTGATAAAAAATGTTTTGGCTATCATAAGGTAAAAACCGACATGTTTATTTGTGGCGTGGTCTTACGAGATGCTTTTGTTTTCAAAGGATTTTGAAACTTTAATAATCAAATTGAGTGTGATTTTCTCATGCTGGTATTCCAGACAGACTTGGGTGTTATTTTACTATAATGCTCAGGTCAGACCGAGTATTATAGAATACATGAAAGGATGCTATGGAGCTCAGGAGATGAGCTGAATGGCGATACGTACTCCCATACTTGTTTTAAATATTCCGTTGTGTTGATTAGCTGTGCATTCAGTTTTGTGAGGACAGGTTATGATTATTGTCCAGCCGTGTGTTATGTATGCTCTGATGATGTAATATATAAACGGATTTGTTTTTGTGTAAAGATCATTTATTATCTATTATACTTTATTCCGCTGCGATGGTTAGATTCTGATGTGGTTTTCTAATTTCTTCTTCCACCTCTTCTTCTTTTACCTAGTTATTCGTTCTTTCGTACACTTTGGGTTGAACGGAGAGGATTTATTATCAACTCAAGGGGTACGGAACTGTGGGTCATTTCATTTGGTATCAGAGCTGAAGGTTAAGCGAGAACCTTGGCTTTGGTGGGGATCACTCATTGAAATAGAGTCCATAGTACTCTAGAATGAGTTTGAGTGTATTAATAGATATAAGCGCCTATTTGTTAGTGAATATCAAATTGTTTTATACTGCGTTAACTGGTTTGTTGAGTGGGTTATGGATTCTGGTCAATACGAGTAATTAACGTTATTGATAGGGATCTCTAAACACTTGAATAGAACAATTCGACACTGTATTGTTTTAAAATAGAGTAAATAAAATAATTTTACCCAAATTATTTTATATAAAAGGAATAGTTTTTATAAATTATTATAAGTGGGCAGGTTGTCATAATTGTCCAGGATGGTAATTTTTGATTTATGTACTCTGATTTAAGATATGTATGGTACAGTTCTGGGTTTATGTAAAGAACTGTTTACACTATATGTTATTCAGTTCGCTGTGAGATTCTGTTTTTGTTGGTTTTCTTCTTTTTCTACCTACATCATTTTCCCTTAGCAGTCTGTCTTTCTAGCACTCGATCGTTCACCATGTTATACAATGAGCGTATTTATGTCGATTTTCGGGGGTAGAAAGGACGGGTCGTGACAAATGGCCCTCTTCACAAACATGGATCGAGGATAATCCAGACTGTCCATATGAAAGTAAAGTAAGCTCATCCAAAGGATAGGAAATTATACCATAACCTGCTCTTCTCTTGTAATCAACAAGTCGGCACAACTTGTATAATGTGACTGATACGTAATGGTATCTCATGATATGGTGATTCAATATATACATGCAAAAACACCATAAATACTACAATATAAGCGTATACTAAAACACACAACAATGTCATCTACCAACTAATATAGCATGCACAATCATAATGATATATGATGAATAGTGTGTGTAATCAATACTCACCATTGCTGATAAATGAAGTCCGAAGTGGACAATAATCATGATCCAATGATCCTTATATAGGATCCATAATAAATAGGTTCGGTACCTAATTGTACCATAGACCCCGAGTTGCATCCAATGGATCAACCCGTAATAAATAAAGTTGATACCTAATTAGACCATAGTCCCTGAGTTGCATCCAGTGGATCAAACTCGTGCAGATCTCACTATATTCTATATCGAGCATAAGTAATATATGACCTACTTTAGATATCTAACACCTACATAGATCTCATTGTAATCTAATGAATCCCACTAAGGGTCCAAAATAAATATTGTCGGTATTATAGTGTACCATAAACTCCGAGTCGCATCCTAATTAAACGAACTCATGTAGATCTCACCATACTCCATATCATACATAAGTGATATATAATCTACTCTAGATATCTGAAACCTCTATTGATCTCACTGTAACCTATATCGAGCATAAGTGATATAGGTTCACCCATAGATGATCGTCAACATCTCCCCCGCGGCTATCAAGGATTTCTTAATAAATACGCATAACATCTCTACAAAGAGAATAACGGGCATGTCCTATATAATATGCTATCAGGACCACAAAGGAACATTGATACCCTAGATATATATATATATATATATATATATATATATATATATAACGTCATGTAGTCAAAAATATTATCATAAACGAAGACTAATATCTCATCGTCGTCTATTAATAAGGGTGGTTTATACTATAAGACTAATAATAGGCATTGACCACTAATAAAAGGTCAATATGATGTATGATCACTGATATAAGATCAATACTATGCATGGTCACTAATATAAGACTGATACGATATACGACCACTAATATAAGACCGATACAATTTATATAACTATACATGTCCTAGGGTCAACCCTCGAAGATACTAATTAACTCTGTTCGATCGTATTTGCTCGACGGATGTGGTCGAGCGACCAATCATTGTGCCAACCCCATGCCTGGTCGTTGATTATCATTAGTCATACAAAAAATAGCATTAGTGTCTGAATCTCGAACTTCGTTATACCTTTGACTTCCCCAAGTAGCCAAATGTCTTCCTGAAGTCAAGCCAAAGCTACACATAAGCCCATACCCAAAACTAAGGAAATGTCCTCAATGAAATATATCTGACCTGGGCTTTGCTGCCTAGGTCTGTCCACCACCGGTTGACCGATGATGCACGACTGGTGGACTAGTGGTGCCATTTACTAGGTTAGAAAAGCCCAGATCTTGCATCATACGCCGTAGATTCGAGCTCGGCTTCCTCTGTCCCTTTGCCCGATGTGTCGCCTAACTCCCATGGTCTACCTTCACTGAATCGGACCTTCTCCGGAGTTCATTGGTTGACATTTAGAAAGTGAATTCAATAAGTAATCCTAAACCAGTTTCAATAGCAAAATCCACTCTTTGCACGAGTAGAGTTCAACGGGAGATTATAACGACCCGACTTCCTCTAGCATGCTAAAATGATATATTTAGCCTCCTTGGCTCGTGCATAGCTTATACGTTTGCCGATACACTTATTCGTGCATGCTTATGCGCACATGCTCACGTAATGGACAACAATTACACAAGTCATATTTTGGACTTCACCTGGACGATTACTCGGTCCGGTATACTCTCACACAACTTAGTGCATGCGATAATCGCTATTGCTGCATGAAATGCCCAAACGGATTTATAATCAATAATATTCCTACATAATCAAAAAATTGCAAGTATATAACAGAAATTCAAACATACAACAATTCTAGTTACAATACTATATTTCTTTTAATTATCGCCAAGCTGCATATGCACATATATGTATACCCTCTTATGCACATATACATACACGTATATTTGGATAAGTAATTCAATTATTAATTAAATCAAAACTTACTTTTATTTACAAAACTTCTTCAATAAAAGTCTAATATGGTTTTGTAACACCCCTAATTTTTGATAAACTTATTCGAAAGATTTAATTAGATAAATTAAATAGAATAATGTAAATGTTAAGTAATAAGGGGGTTGCGATTTGAATAAGTCTAATTAAGATCGTGCTTAATAAAATAATTAAATGGCCTTAAGAATGGGTTATAAGCTAATAATTGACATAAGGGTATATTTGGTATTTACCACATATAACCCTTAACCCTTATATATTTGTGTTCCTACCATTTAATTTTCCATTCATGTCATTTTGAAAACAAAACGCAAACATTAAGGGGAGCCAACCATAAACAAGAGAAAAGAAATTAAAAGCTAGAGATTCAAGCTTAGAGGAAATCAATTTCAATCCAATCTCCTTATCTTAATCAAGGTGAATAATAATTCCATCTTTATTTTGTTTTATAATCATATGTTTTCGGATCTAAGGGTAAATTCATTTTTTGGATAAATTGGATGATGATATGCTAGAATATTAATTTTTTATATAAACAAGATTGTTTAAAATGGAATATGCATGTTTTTAGAGAGAAACCAATTTATGTTGATGTTTAAATGCTATGAAAAATTTTATGTTCTGGAAAACAAGATTTTGGAGTTGGGTTTTAATTTTGATAATTTTCGAGCTATTGAAAGATTGTTATGAATTTTCAAAGGAAAATATAGTTATTTGGATTTATAAATTTATTTCTAAAAATAGATGAAAAATTTAGGTCTGAAATTTTGGTATTTAGATAACATAATTAATGTGAATTTCTAGAATTTTTGAATATTTTTCCAAAGTAACTTACCATGCAAATTAAATTATTTTAGAAGAGGGACTTCTTTGCAATATTGGTTTTGCTTAATGGAAGAGCTTATTTGATTAAGTTAACCATAGTTTAGATTTGATGTAGCGGCGGTTATTTTAGTAAAAGAATTTGAAAAGTTAAGGCAACCAATCTTCTGTTTACATATGGCAGGTTAGATAGAAAAGTATTTGCTTTAATTAGTATTAAAACAGGTTTACCCAGAAAATTGGTCTCGCCATCTTTAGAAGTACCTTTCGACTCAGAGCTTCCACCTTCAACCTAATTGAAACCTACTAAGCTGAAACCAATACATAAGTATCATAAATGTGGTATGCGGTGGATTGGAGAAAGGCGGAAGGCTAGGTGTCGAAAGCATGGCTTCCGAAGGGGTTGATACCTTGGTTTGACTTAAAAAGAGAAGCGCATGCTTTTGTTTTATTTAAGCCTTCGAAGGAGTCAAAGCATATGTTTACGAAAGAGGTTTTTAAAATATTTCGAAGGGTTTGCCATCAACTTACGTTTTCTTTCAAATGGGTTCCTTTACTTATGAGATAATGCTTTTGAAAGAAGGGGTTCCGACCTAGTCGAAGCCCTACTGTCGTTTTATAGGCTTTTGATGATATTGAAGTCACCAATGCTTTTGAAAAGTAGTGCTTATTTTTAAAGATGTTTTAAGCCTCTTCCATAAATGCTTTTGAAAGGGCCCCAAAGGTTTCAAAGGCAATGGCTTTGAAAGAGGTTTCGACGCCATCCATCAGTGTTTTGTTTAAATGGTTTGAAGCTTTCGAAAGAGACGGTGCCGATGCCGTCATGTTTTCCTTAATATTTTTATATGATAAAGGATGGTTTCGAAAAAGATGCTTTCACCTATATTAACTTTAACCCAAATAATATGTTAAGTATAAACCTAGTGGTTTTGAAAGGGGGACTTTCAATGATTTCGTAAGGGTTACTTGCAATGGTTTCGAAAAGGGGACTTTCAATGATTTCGTAAGGGTTACTTGCAATGGTTTCGAAAGGGTGACTTTTCAATGATTTCGAAAGGGTTACTTCCAATGGTTTCGAAATGGGGACTTTCAATGATTTCAGAAGGGTTACTTCCAATGGTTTAGAAAGGGGACTTTCAATAATTTCGGAAGGGTTACTTCCAATGGTTTCGAAAGGGAGACTTTCAATGATTTCGGAAGGGTTGCTTCCAGTGGTTCCGAAAAGGGTACTTTCAATGGTTTCGAAACTAAGCTTTTAAGTGTTACTAAGTAATACTTTATTACATTTGAAAGGTTTCGAAAGAGATGTTTTAAAGTGTTTTGAAAGGCAAGGGCCTAATGTTTTGAAAAGAGAATTATATGCTTTCGAAGGAGGTTATCCAATGAAGTCGAAAGCAGGGTTTTGAAGGTTTCGACAACCTTAGTTTTCAAAGCAAATAACCAAATCTCATTTTTGAAAGAGAACTATGGCATAATAAAATAAAGTGTTTTGAAAAGGAGTTTTTGAAGAAGTTTTCTTTGATTAAAATGGTTAAAGAGTTTAACCAAGTTATTGTGTATGCTTCTTCATATATACACACACACACACACAATGTTCTGGACCTATAACTGAATTTTGGGAAAGGGCAGAATAACCAGCTAGGTTGACCCAGTAGTGAATATAAATTAAGTTAACACCTGGATGAGTAGAATTGCATCCAGGAGGTCGGGAAGACCAGAATATAGGATGCTATAATATTAAAGAAAGATATTGGTGGGGGCCAATAGGTTCTCGGTGAGCCCATAAAAACTATGTATAAGAAAAGATATTGGCAGGGGCCAATAGGTTTATAGTTAGCCTATTAAAACTACGTATAAAGGAAGATGTCAGAAAGACAGGTTCATAGTAGGCCCATTAAAACTATGATTTGATACTGGCAGGGGCCAGTGGGTTAGCCTATGAAAACTATATCCGGATTAAGATATTGACATATGTCAATAGGTTCACAGTTAACCCACGAAAACTAGGGTATGAAGTGAAGATATTGGAGTCACCAATAGGTTTCTAGTCAACCCACAAAAAATGGGATAAGAGTAAAGATATTGGAGTTACCAACAGGTTTATAGTGATCCTATGAAAAATATGTAATTGGGCAGGGAGTCCTTAAATATTTTACGAGTTATTAGTCAGCCCATGAAAACTATTAGGTCAATGGTAATTCTAGAAACTATAATTGTGATATTTAGTCCAGAATGAATGGGGATGGGTAATCTAGAATTGATTCATTTGTTTTGCATACCATCATATCATATTATATTATTTTGAATTGTTTTAACCATTGTGGATGCAGGAGCATAGTATATGGTTTTATAAAAGTTGTAGGATACTAGTGAGGGAAAAACCCATTCCGCAAAGCGGCATGGTCTGACTAGATATCTAAATGATTTGAGATGGTATATTATTATTCATAACAGGCTTTACGTCTGGTTCGAAGTTTATGTTTTCCCTTAAACTCTATGGCACTAAATTGATTTTGAGTAGTTTGAAAGTTAAGGATTTTAGGTACCTTATTAGATCAATAAAGCTTCCTGAGACGTGCAGGAAGCATGATAGCTATATAGAGTTTTCTTTTATTTGATTCCACTTTGTGTTTTGTAATGAAAAGTTCTCGTATTGCCTATATATACTCTGATCATCCAAGGGGGCATCTTCATATGTCGCTCTTGGCGTATGTTGTAATAAATATATTTTCTCTGAAAAACGATTTATAGTATTATGTAATGAATTGGAAAGGTTTTCGAATGAAATGTGATTTTGTTTGATGTTTTTAAATTTTTCTATATTCATGTGTTTTTGTGTATCAATGAATCTAATGTCGCCGTATTTAGTCTCCAAGGAGTAATAACTATGAATGACTGTAACATCTGTAGCCATTAGTTTTGGACCTCCAAGTAGGGGGATGTTACAGGTTTTATACCATTTCATGAGATCTTATTTCTATTTTATAAAATGTTTCATTAGATTTTATATCCATTTTAAGCTTTTAAACACATAATTACCTAACTTGAAATTAAGTATACTTTATTTTACTATTTTATAAAATCTCATTTCCATTTTACAAAATCTATACTTTATTTGTAAATCGTATAACCATTTTATGAGTAATAATTGAACTATATTTGCAATTTTATAAAACATAATATTATTTTATAAAATACTTTTTTGATTATAAAAATCATTCTTCCACTTAACCAATGTTCATAAATACTAATTTAGCTGCTTAACCCTCTAACGGTTTAATATTAAGTGTAGAGCTCAAAAATAACTAAATTAGTTTACTAACTATTTTCAAAACCATTGCAATTAATCTAATTATTATTATTAACTAATGGCATGCACTTAATTGTCACATGCAGCTAGCCACTAATCTATCATTATCTTACCCAAAACCAATTACTTAACCCATGATCAAAATTAAGGCTTACTAACTTTTTAAAACATGTCTAATAAGGGTTCAAACAATTAATTAACTAAGGAAACATGTTTATAACATAAACACAACCCTAAACCACAACATGGAAATCTTCAAACCAATGTCAAGATTTCATAATTATCAATAAATGAAAATATGAAGATTAACACTTAAATTAATAAGGAGAATCATCTCACTCACCTTCTGTTTCACTAAAACAAACTTTAATCGCCAAAACTCATTTCTACGCTCTCTTGACATACAAAATAAAATTCCAAATTCTAGGTCAAGCCAATTCCTTTGTGGGTTTTGCAAACAATCCCATGAGAAGAATTATGTTTATTTTATTGGAATTATCAGATTTTATTTGGGCACGGATTAGTGGATCAGGGTTAGAGGATTAGGAAGTAATTATGCAAGTGATTAGAAAAGTGGAGAAGAATGAAACATGAATAAGGAAATGAAATGAAAGTGGGAAGAAATTAGCCACTTATAGGCTAGCTTGTGGGCTAAGCCCAATGAACTTCGTTCCCCAAAAATCACTATTCGCTCCAAAATCCATTGACTCCAAACGTAGTCAAGTTTGTACTCATATTACTCGATCGAAAAAGAAAACTCAACTACAAGTGTCTCGAGTCCCAATTTGCTATTTTGTAAAATTTCGAGTATAAGAGGCATTCCGTTACTTACTGATTAAATATTTAAATTAATCATTTGTATATTCAATTGTTAAAACTGTGGGGTTTTACAGGTTTAGTATATGTTTGAACAATTCATACTTGCATTGATGGGGATTACTAATAGTCGATAATTAGTATATATGTTGCGATTAGTTTATTTGATATTTGGGGTTGGCATTGAGTGTTGTCAAATGTATGTGAAATTGAATGCTTAAGTGTGTTATTACTACTGTTACACCATATTTATGATGACTGATAGTGATGGTTTATAGAAGTTATGCTTCTTGCTTGCATTAGTTGCATGGATGTTATGATTATTATGTGCTCATGATTTTCTTGTAGTCGGGTGTATAAAAACTAGCATAGTCCAAACATACTTGAACTTTTTTCTTCTATGAATTTGTGGAGTTGCAAGTAAGAGCAAAGGAGCGAGCAAAAGTCTAGATATAGGTCATATCCACAAGTTTGTTGACCTGGCATATTTCTCTTACAACACATTTATGTTTTTATTTATCAATGATGATTAACAAAACAAAAATGTGGATGTCATTTGATATTTCCACATGTGTAAATTTAATTGTTGAGATAATTCATATGCATGTGCTTGATTTCGCTTTGAGGTTTACCTTTTATTTCATAGTTATTAAAAAAATTATTATAAAACAAACAATCCACTGCGTTTGATATTGAAAATTAGTTGCAAGAATATTTTTGTAACATTTTTAATTGATTTTAGCCATTAAAAATAATGGGTCATCGCATCAAACAAACTATCAACCTAGCAACATCAGCTGATGACGTCGAGCTACCTTCAGAGGATGATAAATATTCTTAGTATTTTATCGACACACACCAAGGGAAAATTTGGCAAATATCTCAGCATTAACAAAAAATTCAAAAGAAAACAAGAGAGGTTGGGAGAAGAGGATAGAAAACACTTACTTATGATCGATCGAAGTTGGAAATGAGATATTAGAAAACTTGAAGTTGTTGAGAGCTCGAAGTTTGTAATAGTGGAATTACTTGAGGAAGTCAGTAAATGGAATAGCAAAGGCATACCCTTCCTTTTATAGATTTTAATATCCAATCTCAATCGCTGGATGAAATGAGCTGTAAAATGATTTAGGCGATTGGACATTACTGGAGTGCACAGTCAAATCAAACATCGAATCACAAACCATCTCGATAACTAATCGTCATAATCAATGGGAACGTGCCACGTGTCCTTTGCATTAATTATGAATAAGATAAGTCCACTTCTGTCCCTAGAGGTGAACTTATGGCACAAAAATTTTCCTGTTTTTCTCGCAAATGCATAATCAGACCCATCATCCCCAAAGCCCGACGGCAAAGGCCCACTTAGCAAAACTCGACCAACATCCTGTACAATCCAATTTCCTATTTGCATAATGAGCATCACCATAAGACTTGTTCGCCCCATTATCCCAATCTGGAATTGTGTCCACTTCCTTTTCAAATGTACAGATTGTTGGCAAATAATGATGAACAGCGCTTCCAATTTAAATCCAAGCACCCCCTCGCTCTGTCCACCATCATCCAAACCGACCTTGGATGGAAAAGTCCCAAATCTTCTTGTCCACCCTGGGTCTTATCCATACCTATCTATGTTCGTTGAAAATCCCTACCAACCAGCTCCCGTTTCCACTTCGTTTTGTCGTAAGTAGGCACTCTGAACAAAATATCATGGTCGCGCTATAAAAATGTAGCTGCTCCATATTGTTCCACTAACGAAAGCATCATCACTACATTATTCATCTAATAAAAGCATCACTACATCATAACCAATTCTTGTACTTTACTGTCTACCTGATCAAAGTGCCACTACGCAACGCCACTTCCTATGTCATACTATTCCTTTGACATAAGCACGTTATAATACGGCTCGTTAGTGATCATGCATCCGCACCACTCCTTCCTAGTGGAATCCAAGTTGGCCACATCTAAACCACTAATTGTAATCAACAGCTCCGGGGATATATAGAATCCAAGGCATCAATCCTAGCCCTTTAAGACATGATCTCCTCGGTTATAAATAGAGGACCTCATGCACTTTTACCATGATCAAATTTTCTACATTCGAGATCTATTCTTGCTAGTTTTATGCTCTTCTAATAGCCAGATAATCTCTCTTGTAATTGAAAATTTCAAGCAATGAGATAAGAAGCTGTAGTGGACACAGATCTTTATTAAATCGAACCACTCTACATCTTGGTCAATTACTTTATTTGCACCGCATTTTACTCCTCGTTTTACATTTCGGATAATGATTTTAATGAGTAACCTTCACTAAAAACCACCACTAATTATTACTTTAGGGTTGGCAAGAAATAGAGTCACACATACTTTGAAGGCAAAGTGTCAGACATAAATTTGGACCAATCTCGAAAAAAGGCCCAAACCAGTTGATAAATATGTTTAAGGTTAGGAAACACATCTTAGTCAAAACCATCTCCCATTCCAGCTATGGACTGAAAGATATGATTGTCTTAAAATCGATCATCCACCTAACCAACTAGTCCCATCTTAGAAAGCTACTAGCTACAGTGACTAAGTAGAACATTCAAGGCACTATAACATTTTGCTTAGTAATATGAAGCTAGCAGTCTATGTTTTTCTTAGTTCTGACTTAAAATTAAGAAGTTGTAGCATAAAGAAAATCGGTTCAACCTTTATGATTTTGTTAGGTATCGAGCAAAATTACGCCAAACAAAATTACACTGAATAAAATTAATCGAACGGAAATAACCAATCAGAATATGCCAAACCGTATAAACGACTCAATGGCTTGAATCTGTATAGACTCGAACAGAACTACTAAAACAGAATTAGATAAATAAAATTTTATAAACAAAATATGCCAAACAAAAAACCTTGCACCTATAAATATCCCCAAGCATTGCTTATACAGGGAGAGAATTTTATGAGAGCCTGTATACCTTATCAGTCAGAACCTAAGAGCATTTAAAGCGCCATTAGCAGCAAGGGACCATCCAGAACAGGATTGGTATTTAAACCAATCAAGTGCCCCATCTAGTAGAAATCACTAAAGATTGGATAAATATCTTTTAAGATCGAAGCAAGCCAGAGCCTTGCCAACCTAGAGAATTGGTTGTTTGCAATTATAACCGATCTATAGGGATCTAGAAAGCATGGTAATACTTGTAAATCAAAGAATCATAATAAAAGATATAAAGTGGATGTAGAATCACTATAAAAAAATTATGTGTTATTTATTATTCCATCACTTTACTTCCTTCTTTCTAGCGTATCTACCTAGGATTTGTAATTTGAATTAGAGTAAGAACTTAACATAATTGATGAACAGATCCCACCTCCTACAAACAAGCATTGCGTTACGGTTAGGATCTTAGGCTCTACAGATCTTTATTTTGGAGTGTTTGGGGTATGTGTATATAAATAATTTTAACATTCTTAAATAACTCAATTTATAGATCCCAATTTAGGTGTTCCATGTACCCACAATGTATCATTCATTGATTTCTACATTAACTTTGATTTTAATGTAGTGAGTTGGTTATTGATAAAATAATCATAATCGTGTCAAAATTACATGATGCAATATAGTCTAATCGAAAAAGATAATTTCATAAATGCAATAGAGAAAATATTGTTGCATTCGATATTGTAGAGAAGATATAGAAATCACATTTTATAGCTTGTAGTAGGCCAAAAATGAAGTGTTGAAGCACTTCATTTGATTGAAATTTCTAACACAGACAACAATCTTTCAATTGCTGATGCCTAGGCTTGAGTGTGTCCAACATTGAAAGGAAACAAGTCATTTCTTGCTTTTTTTGATCAATAAATTTTGAACTAGGTGTAGTAAAAAGCATAAAGCATTCTCCCTATAATACCAATCAACTACCTATTTTAGGTAGTCGAATAAAGGCAACGAATTGGCCCAATTACAGATCACTTCCTGATGGACGTTGGGCCAGAGATTATCTTCTTCTAAAGACTTAAGGATTCCTGGAAAATTGCATTCGAAGACTATTTGAAACGTATCAAAAATATATACTTTTTCTACGTTAAATTAATTCCTTCTGTATTGGAAACTATTTTGATTCTCCAACATACAGATCTCCTTTATCTACTTAGTTTGAATTAACAAAGAAAAATTTGATTCAATTTGTGTTCTGTGATATAATTGTTTTTATTCATGATCATCCATTGCTTACGATATATTGGACATTAAACCACTGATTCTAGACCTTAGGTGATTATTATTGGGATGATTTTTAAAACACTGTTCCTTCGGTTTTAAATGCACAACGGTCCCTTTTCAGAAACGCATTCTACTAGAAAATCCTTAAATTATTTTCAATATTTTTATATCATTTTTCACATTTTGATTTACATTGCAAACACACAAAATTAGAGCAATTTTCAGAAGAAAAAGTAATAATTTTTTTGCAAATATTTGCAATAAAAACCAAAAAAAAGTAATTCACAATTTTAAGGAGGGGTGTTTATTGAACTAGATTATAGAAAATGGAAGCGTCGCCTAAAAAGTTTGAAAAGAAGAGTGCGTGTCTAATTACCACATTATTGTTCATTCCGCATGGTGTAACATCCCCTATTTAGAGGCTCAAAACTAAGTGCTAAAGATAATGTAGTCATCTACAATATTAACTTTCGACGACTAAATACGGCTATCTTTATGGTATCTATAATACTAGAAGCACTTGAATATGAAATAAAACATGGATTTCAAAACAACTTTTCTTCATTACATTCAAAACAGATGTTCCATATTCATTTCACATAATCCCAAATTCGTTTCCAAGCACAGATCAAATATACTTATTACAAAATACGTCAAGAGCGGTATAAGAAGATAACCCCTTGGATGATCAGAGTCATATAGTCATAATTGACTTAATACAAACACACCAGAAATACAACAAAACATAAAACTGCAACTCCTAAATACCTATCCATTTGCCTCCTACATGCATTCAATAGCCTTATTCATCATCCTACTAAACTTGAAAAAGACCTTAACCCCTCAGCCTACTCAAATCAGTTTTGAGCACCCGAGAGTTTCAGGGGAAAACATAAACTTCGAGTCAAATATAAAGTCTGGTGTGAATAATATATACATCGCGGTTTAATATGTTAAGTGTGACCACACCACTTAGCGGAACTGGTGTCCCCTCACTCACATCCTTTTAAATCATATCTTAGCAAAACCTTTTCTCTGCAACTAAAACTGGTTAAATACTATAAAGCAATTCATCATGTAAACATTCATAAATATTAGGTAATAATGAACTATCTGTTTAAACACATAAGTTTTGTTTGGATAACTATGGACCTTTGACTAACTCAGGCCTACCAGACAATATAATCAAAATTAATTTAAAACCTATTAGTTATTCTTCTTTTGGACTATCTGCCTTTAACTATCTGTTAAATACTTCACTTCTAGATCGTCTATCCTTAACTATCTGTTAAATACTCCACTTCTAGATGGTATGTCCCTAACTTAATCATGTCATAGGTCTTCCTGAACCTAATGGTTTTTCGGGCTCACCAATAACCTATCTGTATTCAAACATATATTTCTTTCTGTGTGTAATAATAATCTTAATCTACCTGTGACCAAGCCCTACACACTGGTATTTTAGACAACAATTAGCTAAAGCTAATAGCTAATATACAGAGCGCGACCTTATATAAGTCACATTTGGTATTCTAATATCTGAGTCATTTTCACTTAAGGATCCCCTTCCATAATTTTCCTTGAAAGAATTTTTAAAATGATTTAAAACCTTTAGATCAAACTCAACAGGGAAAATATATAATCTTTATGCTTTACTCAAAATCACATTATCATACTATATATATCTTCTTTACTCAAACGTTAGTTGATGAAAACATTTAAACATTCGAAAGTACCTCTTTCTAAACTTTTGAAAACATCTTCTTCAAAACCAAGTGAAACCCTTTAATTTTCTAAGCCAAAAGGCCAAACCTTACCTTTCAAAACCAATCATCAAACCTTTTGAAGCTATTAAAATCATTCCTTTCGAAAGCAATAAATATTAGACATCCTACTTTAAAATCAACTTAAAATATTGCCTTGGAAAACCTTCCATTTAAACCTTCCGAAACCATTCAAGTCAAACCTTTCGAAATCATTGAACTCAAAAATTTTGAAACCATTGAACAAAAACTTTCAAAATCATTGAACTCAAATCTTTTGAAATTGTTGAAATAAAGCCTTTCGAAACGATTGAACTTAGACCTTTCGAAACCATTGGACCAAAAACTATTGAAACCATCGAACAGGAACCTTTCGAAACCTTCAAACTCAAACCTTTTGAGACCATTGAACTCAAACCTTTCGAAACATAAACCCTTTGAAGGTTCACTAGGCTCAATTCAAAACATGTGGAAAACCTTCTTTAAGACCCTTCGACTACATTGGAAACAACCTTTTGACTTTGTCGAAAGATCTACTTCGAAGCTTTAAAACAATAGGCTTCTGTCTTCAAAACAACTCCTTCGAAAGATTTGGGTTAAACTTCAATTATAAAACAAGGGTAAATTATCTAAGTCGAAAACTTTCGTTCGAAAGCATGGAGAAGCGGCTGGTTTTTAAAACAGATAAACCTTTCGACCTTGTCGGAAGGTTCAAAACAAAACAATAAAGCGGCATTAGTATCTTCACATGAATTAGTGAATTAGGCAAGGTTCCTTTGTGCAGAATAAGAAAGAGTGGGTCAATTCAATCTTTCAAAATTTCATTGGAAATTTTAAATACTCATACAAATACAAATGTGGGAGAAATCGAGAAGATGGGGGTTCGTTTATCTGATTGGCTAGTCAAGCATGAACTAATTCATAGATCTTTGGGTTTCGATTGCCGAGGAATAGAGACTCTACAAATAAAAACCGAGGATTGGACCTTATCGGAAGGTTTAAAACCTTTATTTTAAATATTTGACTTGGTCAAAAGAAATCAAGTCGAAAGCTTTTATTCAAAAACAAAGCAGGCGACTCTTTTGGTTTATAAAACAAACATACTCCACCTCATTGGCAACTAACCTTTCAACTAAGTGACCTTCGACCTTGTCCAATTCATTACATACCAAGTAACTTGATACCATATGCATTGGTTTGACCTTATCGAGAGCTATAACCCTTCGACTTTGTCAAAAGGTCTGGGTTGGAAGGTTTGATGCCTAAAATGGCTGAAACATTATAAAAGCATGATTTTCTTGTTTTAACTTAAAAGGATAACTTTTCAACTAACCTGCCTCTGATTGTCGAATTCTTATTAGTTAGTACATACTTTTCAGAAATGTGTTGCCACTAATTTTCGAATTAAATAATAATTTTGTTTTATATAATGCCCCTTCTCTTTAATTAAATATATAAAACATTTAAGTCTCATACCTTAAATAATTTTATATATTCATCAAATCACTTAGGAAAAATTTGAATAAATCCCAAAAATCTATTTTTAATATGTTTTTTAACATATAAAAATTTCAAACCAAAATAATAATTATTTAGCCGTAAATAATTTATAATCCAATAAATCATTTTCTTCACAAGAAAATCAATATAAAATCCATATATATTTAGAAAATTATGAAAATCAAAACCCATCTCTATAATATCATTTCAAACCTATATTTAAATTTTCAAGGCATTTAGATGACATTTAACAGGGTTTTCATATCAAACATTTCATAAATACTAATATGAACATGCATGATTCACCAACAAACAAATATATAACTTTAATCATCAAAACATGCCATATACTTGCAAAAACATTTCAGATCTAATCTTAAAACCGAAAATCATAAGAAAATGGGATGCATTAATTATTCACCTTATCTTTGAGATTAAAAGATGTGAGATTTGGTGTTGAATTAGTTGATTATCTTCCTTCTCTTGAACCCTAGCTTTAATCTTTCCTTGAGAACAATAATGGTGGTTGGCCTTAAAAAAATTTAGTTTGGTAAAATGAGAATGAACGTAAGTTTCAATTCCTAAGGGTTTAGGGTATAAGCCTTTTCTATTTCCCATAATGCCCTTACTCATTTTCTTACACATTAGTTTACGTTACCTCATCTTAAGTTACACATTAACATGGCACGGCTATACTTAATTTAATCAAATCTCAACCTATTAATCTTTACATTATTTTATTTAGTTTAACCAATTAAATATCCTAGATAATGTTATGAAAATATGGGGTGCTATAGACTTTCCACCTTAAAGAATTTCGTCCTCGAAATTACTATAAGGCACACATAAAACAATCAAAGGTAAAATATACCATCAAACAAATCAAGATAAGCCTCTCTAATATGCCTCTCAATTTTCCAAGTACAGTCTCTTGCACCGTCACTCTATTGGACTTTCACTAATCTTACTTTCTTGTTCCTCAATTGCTTTTCATCTCTCTCGACTATTCGAAAAGGTTTCCTAACAATAGTCAAATCCGGCTCTACTACTAAATCTTCCAACATTGTAGGTGCTATAGTGGTCACCGGGTCCCTAATACACTTTATAAGATGAGAAATATGGAAAACATCATAGACTCCTGCCAAACTATTCAGTAACTCCACTTTATAAGCGAGTTTCCTGATCCACTCAACAATATGGAAGGGTCAAATGAATCTAGGTGGTAACTTTCCTAACTTTCCAAATCTAATCACACCTTTTACCGATGAAACCTTAATAAACACATAGTCTCCAACGGAGAATTCCAAGTCCTTCCTTCTTCTGTCTGCATAACTTTTCTTCCTAGACTAAGCTTCTTCATCCTAACTGGGATCAACTCAATCTTCTTTATGGCCTTTTTTATCAAATCTAGACCAAGAACCAATCTATCCGCGATCTCTAACTAACATACGGAAGATTCGCATGGCCTTCTGTACAAAGCTTCAAACGGTGCCATCCCAATACTAGTTGATAATGTTATTATATGAAAACTCAACTAGATGAAGATGATCTTTCCATGATCCCCCGAAATCCAATACACAAGCTCTTAACAAATTCTCCAAGACTTTGTTAACACTTTCCATTTGCCATCAGTCTATGGATGGCAAGCGGTATTCATGTTGAGCTTGGTTCCTAAAGCTTACTGTAGACTCTTCCAGAACTCAATAGCAAACAAAGAATCTCTATCACTGACAATACTACTAGGAATTCTGTGTAGTCTAACCCATTCTTCATAAAAACTTCGCCAGGCTAGGTGTCGTCCTATTTGACTTGACGGGATGAAATAGGCACTTTTGGTCAATCCACCCACAATGACCCATATACTATCATTCCCTCTATTAGATCTTGGCAACCCATTAATAAAATCCATAGAGATAGAATCTCACTTCCACATCGGAACATCCAATGGCTGAAGCATCCGCTCGGTTTCTAGTGTTCAGCCTTTGCCTGCTGACAATTCAAACACTGCTTAACACATAAACCAATGTCCCATTTCATACCTTCCCAGAAGAAACTTCTCTTCATATCTTGATACATCTTCGTTCCTCCTAGATGGATAATGAACTCTGAACGGTGGTATTCATCCAAAACTTCTTTCCTTGTGTCCCCTACATTAAGAACACACAACCTTCCTTTCTTTCTTAACCATCCCTTCTGGTCAAGACTGAGAGTCTTTAAGTCATCACTCTCTATTTCTTCCCTTAACTTTCTGATCCGCTCAGCCAAAAAATGGATCCTCCTCCTGTTAGAAGCTATCTTCTTAATCACTATTGATCAAACTTCTAAACAAGACAATACAGTTGTTCCTACCCTAGAACCTACCTAGGATCTAAACTACACTCTACAAGCTGACAACGCTTTTAAGTCTTTCCACTCAGAAATCATAGTCAATATTGCATTCTGATGTTTTCTGCTGAGTGCACCCGCTACCTTGTTTCCTTTTTTGGGTGTGTACTCAATTCCAAAATCATAAGCAGCAATAAACTCCAACCATCTATGCTGTCTCATGTTTAGCTCCTTTTGAGAGAACAAGTACTTCAACGACTTATGATCTGCATAAAGCTCAAATCTCTCTCCCAGTAGATACTGCCTCCACACCTTTAAAGCAAATATAATGGAAGTTAACTCCAAATCATGCGAGGCGTATCTAACTTCATGTGGTCTGAGCGGTCTGAAAGTATAAGCAATCACTTTACTTCTTTGCATCAATACGGCTCCTAATCTAATTCCACGTGCATCAGTATAAACAACTAAATCTTGATTTCCCTTTGGAAGCACCAACATTGATGCATGGGTCAATAAGTGTTTCAAGGTCTGGAACGCTTTCTCACACTTATCGGTCCATACAAATTTCACATCTGTTAGCGTAAGCTTAGTCATCAGTGTAGCTATCCGCGAAAAATCCTTTATAAACCTTCGATAATATCCTACTAATCCAAGAAGGCTCTTTATCTCGATCACCGTCTAAGGTCTCTTCCAATTATTCACCGCTTCACTCTTGGTCGGATATACAGATAACTCTTTCTCTGAGACTACATGACCAAGGAATTTCACTTTCTTCTTCCAAAAATGTCACTTCGAAAACATAGCCTTCAACCGATGCTTCTTCAACGTCTCAAGCACAACTCTAAGATGAACTTCTTGCTCCTTATCATCTCTAGAGTATATCAAAATATTATCTATGAAGACCAACACAAATCTATCCAAGTGCTCTCTAAAGATCCGGTTCATCGGATCTACAAAGAATGCTGGCACAGTAGTTAGTCCAAATGGCATAACTAACCTTTCATACGATCCATAGCGAGTCCTAAACGTCGTCAATAGTGTACTATCTTCTGCAACTCTAAGTTGATGAAACCCAGTAGCAAAACCCAACCGAGAAGATATCTTTGCTCCATTCAGCTGGTGGGACAAATCATCAATTCTTGGTAATGGATATTGATTCTTATCGTCTTCTTATTACACTTACAATAATAGATACATAGCCTCAATGATTCATTCGGCTTCTTAAGAAATAATGCGGCAGCTCCCTAAAGTGAACTACTTGGTCGAATAAAACTCTTGCCTTCCAAATCCACCAACTGCACCTTCAACTCTCTCACCTCAATGGGTGTCATCCTGCTTGGTGGCCTACTCACCTGTTCTATTCTCGGTATCAAACCAATCTGAAACTCAATAGCTCATTGTGGTGGCAATCCAATTACCGGCTCAAACACATCAGCAAACTCTCTAACTACAAAGACTCGATACAACTCTTCCTCCAACTCCATAATACCCAATAAAGCATTCACTTTGCAACTGGGTTCTGTACAGTATAAACTATCCGATCACTACAAATCGGGTGACTAAGTGATATTTTTCTATCATAGAAAAATATTCTAACATCATATTTACTTAACCAATCCATCCCAAGGATGATCCCAAATCCCACAAAATCAAACGCATGCAAACAGCAATCAAAAGTATGACCTAGCAAGTCAAACTCTAGATGGTCACACCTCATCCTGAGTGTCGCATACCCTTCTATTGAATTTGCAACCCTTAAGGAAGTAACTAAATAGAGGGTTCTAGGTTAAGCTTATCTACCAAACATCGAGAAATAAAAGAAAGTGATGCACCAGTATCAAATAGAATGCTAACAGACATACCATGAATCTGTAGTAGCCTCCTAGAACAGCCTTTCCTTTCTCCTGCACAACTGGCCTTGAAATTGCGAGCTCCAATGCATACATCTGTCCCTTTCCATCTCTAGCATGCTCTTTGCATTGCTTCTTATAGTGGCCTATCTGATCACAATTAAAGCATAGGATGTTCTTCTTCCCAATCACCTCCTTTCCTTTTCCAATACGACACTCATTAGCATAGCCTTTCTTATCACATTTATAACAAACCACCTCAGCTTTTCCCTTCTCTTGTGCTCCTCCCTTCTGTGCGTTCTTCTTTGGAAAAACTTTCTTTTTTGGCCTTATCACACCTGTGCCTCCTTTATTTTCTTCCTCAAACAAGCTAACGCCTCTTCCTGTCTCATCGTCATTTCCACCACTACATCACTTGGATCTCTTAAGTATGGTAAGGTAGTGTAACGACCCTGGATTTTGGCCTCGGTTACTTTAATAAATATTTTATCTAATTAAATATAAAATGTGAATTAATCATATTTAAAATAAATATGATTTAGAAATACTGCCATTTATTCATATAAACTGTAATTTAAAAAGGAGATTGATTTGGGAATTTGGAATAAGTATTTCAATAATTGAAATATTCACAATAAAAAAATCTATCTTGTATAATTACTTAAAATACTTTACTTTATTTCTATTTAGTATAAAATGATAACATGTAGATAATAATGTTTGAAATTTAAAATCAAATTCTAGTAATATAAAATCTAAATGTAAAATATAAAGCAAGGATTAGATAATTTTGTTAAACCTACAACATCAACTGTAAAATGTGAAAGCATAAAAATAAGTTTAAGTATAAAACGAAAGTTATATAGAATAGAATGAAATCTAGGCCAAAGTAAAAATAGGATAATAAAATGAATAAATATGTACAAGAACAAAGCATAAAATAAGATAAAATAAAGTCAAATGCAAGGTGAAAACATGATACATATGTATGAACAATTTGCAAGCTGGAAAATAACACGATAACAGAACAAATAATTACTTACAAAATATCTTCATACATATTTGATCATGTGTTGTTGTGTAATCTTGTGTGCAGAAGAGGTAAAGTTTACAAATCCACTACAAACATTTTAATATACACAATACTTTCACTCATAGGCCCAAGTGTTTACCTGCAGATTCAAAACTAGGAATAACAATATACAGTAACATGTTTCTAAGTATACAACACATATGTGTATAAACAAGCCTGGACTATATGTTCATAAAATAAAGGATAAAAATAAAATATCTATATATACACAGCAAACATAATTATTCTAGTGTAAACATTTTAAGTAACAATACAAAAATAAAGCCTCTCACACAAGCCACATTTTCCTGCAAGTTGTACATTTCATACAATTATCTATATAGTGTAAACATAATTATAGTGTGTAGACTAATTGAGAAGCAAGACATGCACTTGCTATCATTTCATCCACTCTTTTGTTTAAAACAAATATTTCAAAAAATTTCTGTAATAAATGAAAATCTGTTCAAAACAGAATAAAGCTTGGTAAATACCTGATCCAGTTAAGCCTCCCTTATATCTCTTCTTATCTTCTATATATACATTTGAATATGTTTTCTTTTCAGTTGATTGGGTATAAAGAAACTTAGGAAAGCCTGAAACAAATAGTAAAGTAAGCAAAACTCGAAATTTAAACTCAATACAGAAACAGAGAAAATATATGCAGGCAGTTTTAAAGCTTCAGGTGTTAAAAAAAATTTGAATGCATCTTTCTGTTCAAGGGAATTTTCGGTGAGTAAACTTACCTTTAACCTAAACCTGTATTGTAGCTAGCTTATAACTGGTGTTTGTTTTGGATCTTTGCTTCAATAAGTAGCCTTAAGTATTTGCTATTGCTCTGGAAAATTTGATATGGCTGTCTTCAATGTTTTTCCAAGTTTCTGAACATAGTAAAGCAAAGAACTTGTAAAGGTTTCTTTATATAAATGTTTGAAACTGGACATTAATGCTAATGTAAGCTGTTTACCTAAATCAATGCCTGCAAATTTTGCTTTGAAGTTATACAGCATGTTATAAACACTGTTTATTCAAATTATAGGAAAGGGAATCCAAAATTAAAATTTTCGAATGTTTAAATTTAGGAATTCGATAACATCTTTCGAATGCGTACACATAGTTAGGATTTTTAACACAAAAATTGTGATTTTTAAACATATATCAAAAGAGCAGTTTTTAAAGTAAGCTTTAATGGATTTTTGTCAATCCTGGATGATTGGGTTAATTTTAGATGCTGTAAATTGATATGAAGCAAGATTGTAACCCATTTGATTTCAGAAAAATGTCAGAATAATTTTCGAATGCAAGGATTTTGGGTTGGAATCTTAAGTAGGGTTTAGTGCTTATCTTTTCAAGGCTCTGTAAAAAATTTGTTTTCGGCATCGTTAGGCAACCGAGTGGATTGCGATTTCAGATGGTGTTAGGGGGGATTGTGGTCGACGTTTTGGTCGAATTTCATCACCTCCGGTGATGGATGGTGGCCGCACGAAGGGATTTTCGGTGGTGTTTGTGGCTCGTGTTCGAGCTACAGGTCTTTTTTTGTTTTCATCTTGTAATTGAAATCTGGGTTTCGATTTTGATGCAAGGGATGATTTGGGGTTTGGGGAAGTTGTCGTGGGTCACCGGAGGCGTAGTGGACCACCGTGCACGTGCACGGTGGTGGAGCGGTGTCTGTTGAGTGGCTGTGAGTCGTCGCGCGCTCGTACTCGAGACTTCTATTGGTTGTTTCGAACGTGGCTTCGGGTCGTTTTCGTGTGTGACTTCAGCAGTTGTTTATAACTTTATCTTTAAAAAAAAATGAGAAGAAGATAAGAAACAGGGAAAGGGAGAAGAAGAATGGGTTCAGGGGGGGAAAGACTCGGGAAGATTGAGTGGGAAACCCGGGGTTTCACTCGTGCATAGCAAGATTTGTCTCGGGTGTTGTTTAAGAGCTTGAGCGAACAAACTTGGTTTACTAAACTGAATTAGTTCAAAGTAAAAATAAAGTTTATTGTTAAAAGTGTTTTCAACTTAAATGAATATCTTAATTTAGTAGTTAATTAAAGATACGTGATTAGATTTAATTAACGTATAAACATTTTAGTTAATAAGTGTTTAGTTTTAAAGTTAATAAGAAAAGATTCTTGACTCTTATTTAATTAATTTGTAATTAAGAAGTTTAAATTAGTTAATTAAGTCAATATATGAATTATGGTAACAAATTAAGTAATTAATTACATTAAATATAAGGTTATCTAATAATTAAGTTTGGAGTTAATATTTTAATTGGTTTTCAAAATTTAAGAGAAGACTTTTAAATGTTTAATTAAGTTGAACATTTAATATATATAAATTAGTTTAGAAAGAAATTAAGAACAATTACTCTTAAATTGTAATTAGTCATAGATTATAAATAATTGATAAATTTGTAATTAACTACTTAAGTTAATTTATAAATGATTAATAGTTAATTAATCGAGTAATTTAATTAAGAATAAATAAAGGGTTAAGGAAGTAATTAGCAGTTAATAAATGGGTAATTAAGTCGATTAATAATTAAGATTAAATGGTTAATTAAAGTAAATAACTGAGTTAAGAAATAATTAGGTAATTGATAGTTTGAAATAAAATAAGTATGTAATTAAGACTAAATGATTAATTAAATAGAGTTAAGTGATTAACTCTCAGGTAATTAATTCTAAATTGAACTAGTTACAAATAAGACTTAAAAATGACAACTTATGGATTGTTATGTTGAATATCTGCTTGTGACATTTATTTGATGATATACGGTGATTCTTTGTGACATGTTATGTTATACCTATGATGCTTGTATATGTTTTATCTGCGACAAATGCTATGTTAATTCAATTGTTGAATTTAAATTATTTAAACTGTTAAGTTAATTAGACAACTTGGCCCTTAAAATGGCGTTTGGATTCGATGAGACCTGGATCGGAAGAATAAATTTGATTCTCCGAAAACCACATCGATCCAATTTAAACGTTAGGTCGTGAATTCTAAAATGAAGATCGAGATGGTATTTTCAGAATGCAAGGATTATCGTCGTTAACTCTGAGGGTGATTCCAAAACGAGTGTAACGAGATAATGCCTTCGGTTTCGTTCGAACCCGGAACGAACTTGTATGGATTGAACGCTTTCAGCACATCGTCAGGCGGACGATGAGCATTCTAAGAATAATGTTCTATAAAGGTAATCGCAGCCTCAAGCCTCATCAACCGGGAATGGCTAAAACAGGGGAGATGCAGCAAGGTTAGGTGGGTCATGCCCAAGCAGGACAAGATATTTCCCCTGTCTAGATGTCCCTTTTTATTTCGGCTGTGTGGGCGGTTGCTAGCTAGAACCGCAGGGTTTATCTTGTTCGGGACTGTTCGGTAAGGAATGGTTCTGGCCTTGTGTTGCAGGGGGTCGGGAGTGATCCTCGGTACGGTGATCTAGGCCCCGTACAGTGACGGGCGGTACCCCAGTAGCCCTGCCATTGTTGGAAATCCATTTTCCCTACGAGACCCTACGGTTTTGATTTGTATTACCCACTTTTGTGGCTAGTAGCTGGAATTTAATGAATGTAAAAATTTCGGCTATTTTCTATTTACTTGAAAACCCTAGACACTATTATAATATCACTGGATTTCCTATGAAATGTTTTGGTTAGCGTAAGGTAAAAACTTACCCGTATTTATTTGTGGGAAGTCTTACGTGATACCTTTATTTTCAAATGTTTTTCAAAGTTAAACAACTTTAAACTGTTTACTCATACCAGACCCATGTCTGACCCGGAGTTTATATTTTATTTTCATAAACTCTTGGGTACTCAAATTTTTATGAGTAGCCAAGTGATAGGTTTTGGACTTTGAATTCTGGAGGAGCTTGGAACAGGAGTTTCTAGACGTATGTAGCTATCTATCTAGTGTCGCTGTGTTAGTTGACATGGACTGTATCTCTGATGTATGTAGTGGTAGATGTATGTATGACTGTCATATGTATTGATATTGTATAACTCTGATATTTGTAAAAACTATGTAACAGTTATATAATATATTATATTTTGTTCCGTTCTGCTGTGAGATTCTGTTGTTGTTGTTCTTTCTTTCTCTTTCTTTTCTATTTCTATCCCTTTCTTTCTTAATGATGATACGTCTTTCTGGTAGTAGAAGGGCGGGTTGTCACAGGTAGCTCTTATCAACTCTGGCCTAAAGCCCTTTATAGACTTCTCATTCCTCTTGATCCCTGTATTAACTAAGGTATACCCGTACCGGGCGAACTCTTCAAATCTTCTTGCATACTCTAGAACGGACATCTCCCTTTGTTCTAGTTCAGCAAACTTCCTAACCAATGCCCGACTACACCATCACTAACATAAAAATTTCTTGAATCCTTCTCCTAAACTCCACCCAAGTCATGGTTTACTCATCAACACCAGCTACAACAGTATTCCACCAAAATAGAGCAGCTCTTTGAAGATGCCTTGAAGCCAATCTCCTCTTTTGCTCATCATTCAATCCTAGGTCAGCAAAGGCTTTCTCACAATGTAGCAGCCAATTTTCCACCTCAATCGTATCTTAAGTTCCAATGAACGGCTTCCCTCCAAGCCTGGTATAGTCCCTGCTCAAGTTAGCATAGTGGTTGACCATGGAGCTTTTTGAACTCCTCCAGCATCATTCCCTCCGACAACTCTAGCTGCAATTCCAGCTTTCATCATGATTATGAAGAACTGATATGTGGCTCGCATATCTACTTGGGGAACCCTAGCACTAAAAGTTTCAGCTTGAGCCTGACCTGGACCTCTTCTAGCATTTGGTCAGGCATTTCCATTAGTGGTGGTGCTATCTCCTCCAAGATTAACTCTACCTCTTTTTCCTTCCATATCTGTATTCAAGCTTCGTGAGATACATATGAATAGCCTAACTAAGATAGGAGTCTAGAGATATAGCGTACACTTATATATAACCAATACAAGTACGTTACTATAGCATTATCCCATACACCGGTCTTAACTCTAATTATTAAGGATTATGTTTTTAGAAACCATTTTTAGTAAAGTAATTCACAAACCGTGCTCTGATACCAAGCTGTAACATCACCTATCTGGAAGCAAAAAGCTCTACAGATGTTGTAGTCGTCTATAGTATTAGCTTCCGACGATTAAATACGGCTATGTTAATGATATCTATAATGTTAGAACCACTTGAATATAAAATAAAACACAGATTTCAAAAATACCTTTTCTTCATTTCATTCAAAACAGATGTTCCATATTCATTTCACATAATCCCAAATTCATTTCCAAGCACAGATCAAATATACTTATTACAAAATACGTCAAGAGCGGTATAAGAAGATACCCCCTTAGATGATCAGAGTTATATAGTCATAATTGACTTAATACAAACATAGTGGAAATACAAGAAAACATAAAACTGCAACTCCTAAATAGCTATATGTTTGCCTCCTGCATGCATCCAGTAGCCTTATTCATCATCCTACTAAACTTGAAAAAGACCTTAACCCCTCAGCTTACTCAAATTAATTTTGAGCACCCGAGAGTTTAAGGGAAAAACATAAACTTCGAGTCAAACATAAAACCTAGTGTGAATAATATATACATCGCGGTTTAATATGTTAAGTGAGACCACGCCACTTAGTGGAACTGGTGTGGAATATGCGAGTATATGATTTTTGTTTGATGATAATAAACATTTATATATTCATTTAAATGTATTTGTTAATGTACTATTTTATTTTTCATATATTAAATAAATATTTGTTGAATAAAATAAATTACACAGAATTTGAATGGAATTTGAATTCAAATAGAAATTTTATTCAAACAAATATTTATTACAATCTTGAATAGTACAAATTCAAGCCCTCACTATACATATACAATTTTGATTACATCACAATTATTTTTACATTAATAACCTCACTACATATCACTCACACTCGTATTTTGTCTTCAACTGCATTCCAGTCTGATTCCAGCATCCGAGTAATCTGCAAAAATATTCTCAAACGCAGTAAAATTGAAAAAGAAATATTTTTTCAATATAAAATGAAATATGATTTTTGAAAATATGATTTGCCTCAGTTATTTGGGTTGTTCGTCATCATTTACATTTGAATTCATCATCCACGAACAATGCGACATGCACAGTGTATCACTGTACATGCCACAAGGCCGTGCACATCGATATACACTTGATAATGCTACAGGGACAGGTGAGCACGGGTCAAACCAAAATGAAAAGCCGGGTTCAACTCACGTGCAATATACTCAAAATCACGACACGAGCACAAGGTCAAACCCGAGTTTTTGAAACTGGATTCAACTCAAGTGAAATTTCAAAAATCAACATGAATGGATGCAAAGACCAGCTGCAACATGAATGTCACAAGAATGAACACAGAAACACCAAAGGATCAGAGACCAAGTTCATATGTACTATATGTCAATGCACCAACCAGAAAACCAAGTTCAGTAAGGCAATGCACCAAGTGAAACAACTCAGTATTGAATTGGATGAACAAGACTCAAATAATCAAATGAAGAAAGCAACTCAACAGCAATGCATGTAAGTGCAGGCAGATTTGGAGAAGTGACATAGAATTTTTGGAATAAGTAACAACAAGCAACATGTAGACAACAAACTTCAATGACCAGTTCATGAATGAATCCAGATGACAAAAATACTCAAGACAACATGAAGTGGACAACACTGACTCAAATACACAACTACAAGGCATAGCAACTGCATAGCAACTGCAACAAGACACAACAATGAAAGCTACAAATCCATGAACCAAATACAACAATGTGTAGCAGAAATTACAAGTAACCAGAGGCAAATGGAGAGAGGCAATGAATCAGTGGAAATAAAAAAGAATGCATGCTACAACAAATGACTCAAGTTTGATGTTATCAATACAAATGTAATTATCACAAAGTCAAGTCAAGTGAAACAAATAAATGCATCATGCAAGCTATCAACAATCAGTGCACAACTACATGCAGGTGAACAGAATGACCAATAAGACCAACAACATCAAGTATTGAAACCAGCAATATGAAAAAAAAGGGCAGTGGATAGGTACAAGGCCAGAAAGATCAAATGAAACACAAGTGAAACAGAAAGGGGTGTAAACACAACAATGAAGTGAATACAACTACAGGTGAACAGAAGACAATTGAACAACTACAAGGTCAGGGAAGCAACAAGAATACCAGAGGCTACAAATAATGCAGGTGCAGACAAATGCACAATTCATATGAATACTGTAACAATCAAGTTCAAGTGTGTCAACAGTGAAGTGAACATTAGTGAAAAGGTCAAGTACAACAATGCACAAGTGACACAACGATATGGAAACTCAACAATACAAAAACTGCAACAAAAACAAGTAAATGAGACATCAGTATGCAAATGAACTCGACCAAGTACACCAGTGACACAGTGATGCAATGCAAATTCAAGGCCAATGCAGACCAACCAAATGAAGTACCAGAGACTTAGTGCAACAGTTCAATATGGCTAAAAGTACGGTGAATAAGAAGTCGATGCAAATAGTTCGAACAATCAGACAAGTCATAGTTAGTTTCCGCCGTGTATATCAATGCTATAGGGATGAACACATAGATGGCCGAAGCCGTGGCAAATCAAGGAGTAAAATTCGAAGTCAATGCAGACGCAAACAAGTTAAGATAAACAGATGGAAACAAAACTAGAAGTCCAGTTGAAATAGAGTTGATGCCAGAGAAATCGAATTCAAAAATCAAAAACGTATCTTTGAAAAAGTCACAAACCAAAAAGAGGAAAGTTTTTTTTCTGCCGTATCAATCAAGTTGAAAACATATCAGGAAAGCCGTGCGCATCAGGCAATCATAATTTAGGAAAGTATCGAAGTGATTAAGGTCTCGGAATTCATATAAATACCAAACCGAAAATCATCATCAGTGTGTGGAGAAATCGAATCGAATCCATATAAAAACCCACAATCATCATCGACACTAATAATTAAAATTGAATTCAAGCAATCTATACAGATAACAAAAGGATAAAATCACATACCAGAGAGAATTCGAATTCAAGCATCTCAAAGCAACCAAGCCGACTTCATCAAAAACCCTAATTTCACAGAGTGATCAAGAGTAGCGGCCGAGCACAATTCAAAGAGACATCGATCGACAGAGCAAGGCGCAAAATCGAACGATCAATATAAATCGACAGAGCCGAATTTTTCTCTCAGAGAAATTGAAGAAAGCAACGGCCGCCATTTTTCACAAAGGAAAAAATAAAAGAGGGTCGGCCTTGTAAAAGGGGATTAGGGTTTAAAAATCCTTGTTTTATTATAAAGGGTTTTAGGTTTTGTTTGGGTTTATTTTAAAAGGAGTTTTTTGTTTAATTTGTTTAAGTTTGTTTTAAATTTTCTTTTAAAGGTTCAAGTCTTGGTAAATCACCACCTAGGTTGTAGGTAGTGTCAGATTGTCTAGTTAGAATTAGTTTAGTGAGCAGGGTGTGCGAGTTTGCAAAACTCTATAGGCGGGAGCAAGGGTTTGCGAGTTTGCAAAACTCTATAGGCGGGAGCAGGGGTTGCGAGTCTATTAGAGTGTTCGTAAGCGGGAGCAGGGTTTGCGAGTCTGTTAGAGTGTTTGTAAGCGAGAGACTGTTTAATTCTAATAGAAATCTGGGAATGCATCAGTAGGCAGGGGTTGCCGAAGCTAGGTAAATTTTGTGTGTGATTTACTTTTCAGCATATTTATTTCTGCAGTTTGTTTTTGTTTTCAAATCGAGAAAATTTGCTATAACCCTATTCAACCCCCCTCCCCCCTCTAGGGTTAATCTAGATCCTACAACTGGTTCCCACTCACTGACATCCTTTTAAATCATATCTTTGCAAAACCATTTCCCTGCAACCAAAACTGGCTAAATACTATAAAGCAATTCATCATGTAAACATTCATAAATATTAGGTAATAATGAACTATCTATTCAAACACATAAGTTTTGTTTGGATAACTTTTAACCTTTGGCTGACCTGGGCTACCAAACAATATAATCAAAATTAATCTAAAGACTTTTAGCTATTCTTCTTTTGGACTATCTATCCTTAACTACCTGTTAAATACTTCACTTCCGACGCTCTGTACTTAACTATTTGTTAAATACTCTGCTTTTAGATGGTCTGTCCCCAACTTAATCATCTCCCAGGTCTTTCTGATCCTGATGGATTTTCGGATTCACCAATAACCTATCTGTATACAAACATATATTTCTTTCGATGTGTAATCATAATTATTTTAGTCTACCTATGACCAAGCTCTACATATTGGAATTTTGAAAAATAATTAGCTGCGGCTAATAGCTAATGTATTGGGCGCGACCCTATACTAGTCCCATCTGGTATTCTAATATCTGAGTCATTTTCACTTAAGGATCCTCTCTCATAATTTTCCTTAAAAATATTTTCAAAATGACTTAAAACCTTAAATCAAACTCAACAAGGAAAATATATAATCTTTATGTTTTACTCAAAATCACATTTTCATGTTATATATATCTTGTTTACTCAAACCTTAGTTGATAAAAACATTTAAACATTTGAAAGTATCTCTTTCTAAACTTTTGAAAACATCTCTTTCAAAATCAAGTGAAACCCTTTAATTTTCTAAGCCAAAAGGCCAAACCTTACCTTTCGAAACCAATCATCAAACCTTTTGAAGCTATTAAAAACATTCCTTTCGAAAGCAATAAAACTTTAGACATCTTAGTTTAAAAACAAGTTAAAACATTGCCTTAGAAAACCTTTCATTTAAACCTTTTGAAACCATTCAAAGAAAACCTTTCGAAATCATTGAACTCAAACCTTTCGAAACCATTGAACTAAAATCTTTTGAAATCATTCAACTAAAACCTTTCGAAACCAATTCGAAACCATTGAACTAAAACCTTGCGATACCATTGAACTCAAACCTTTCGAAATATAAACCTTTCGAAGGCTTACTGAGTTCAATTTAAAAAAAGCGGAAAACCTCCTTTAAAACCCTTCGACTACATTGGAAACAACCTTTTGACTTTTTCGAAAGATCTGTTTCGAAAGCTTTAAAACATATCATTTAAAACAATAGGCTTCTGCCTTTAAAAAAAAATCCTTCGAAAGCTTTGGGTTAAACTTCAATTATAAAAAAAGGGTAAATCATTTAAGTTGAAAGCTTTCTTTCGAAAGCATGGAGAAGCGGCTGGTTTTAAAACATGTAAACCTTCCGACAGACCTTGTCGGAAGGTTCAAAACAAAACAATAAAGCGGCAGTAACCTTTCGACATTGTCAGTAGGTTTAAAACCATTATTTTAAATGTTTGACCTGGTCGAAAGCAACCAAGTCGAAATCTTTTATTCGAAAACAAAGCAGGCGACTCTTTTGGTTTATAAAACAAACATACTCCAACCTCTTTGGAAACTAACCTTTCGACTAAGTATCATTCGATCTTGTCCAATTCCCCCAAAGAGGCAATAGGATGAATTCCGCTACCGAGCCAGGTGGTTCTGGCTTTCTCGTCCACGATTCCCCCCCCCCCCTCCCCTTTTTTCTCTGATTATGTGGCTCTTGGTTTTCAGGCTTTGGATATTCAGGTTTGCACCGGGGACTTTATTCGTCTTCTTATTTTGGATTTCTCAGTGATCTTCTTTCCTTACTCTGGTGGCCTCGTTTGGCCTTCATGCTGCTGATTAGCTAGTTTTTATTCCGACTTCGTCTTCAGGCGGAGGCTTAGCCGGAGCTCGTTTTCGCCATTTTCATGACCGGTTGTCTTTTTTCGGGATTCATCCGGTACGTTCAGCGACTATTTCCAGTGGTCGACTTCCTTTTCTTCTTACCAGCTCTCGCTATTTCTCTAGTCTTTTGTTATTGGTTTGTCTTTTAGCTTGCTTCGGCGGTTTTTGTATTTCCTTTGTGTTCTGATTACCTGTCAGGCATGTTGACAGCTTTTGGTGTTTATTTATAAAATTCAATCTTTGCATTAAAAAAAAACCTTGTCCAATTCATTACACACCAAGTAACTGATACCATATATATATTGGTTTGACCATGTCGAGAGCTATAACCCTTCGACTTTGTCGAAAGGTCTGCCTTGGAAGGTTTGATGCCTAAAATGGCTGAAACATGCTAAAAACATTAGGCCCCGTTTGTTTTCATTTTTAGTTTTTGGTTTTTAGTTTTTGAAGTCCATTTTCAGTTTTTCATTTTTTAATGTTTTTAATATTTTGAAAAATGTATTTGGTACAGCTGTTTTGAAAAAATAGTTTTTAAACTAAAAATCAAAAATGAGACTCCAAAATAAAAATGATAATTTCAAATTTGTGTAGAATTTGGCTATAAAATATACAAACGAGTGAGCTAATATCATTTCTAGCATGTCTTTACGGTCGAATGTTTCAGTTGATAAACGCATAAACTTGTACATATGCACTAAAATAAGATTACTACCCTCGAAAATTTTCTAACAATTTTGAATTATGAAATTCAAATATGAAGAAAAAAAACAGTTTACATGAGCACTAAAAAGATGAAAGCCACATGTATACTCCTCACGTATATGGTCTATAAATGAATAGTAATAGTATTTCTCTACGATACAATAAAACAAACACATTTCATACAATTAACATGTCAATTGCACTTGTACAAGAAAAAAAAGGTTTTACATGGGTGCTAAAAAGATGAAAGCCACATATATACTCCTTGAGTGGAAATTTTCTTTAGCCTGGAAAAATTCTTTGTTCTGCTTTTTCTTCTCGGCTAGTTCTTTAGTTTTGATAACCTCTTCTTTATTGCACTCCATTACAATATTTAGTACAACAAACTGAAAATACAGCAACCATGTTTAATAAAGAATACAATTGTACCGGAAAGAAAGTTCTTAAATGTAATAATTACTTTAGGCAAATTCTGGTCATAAACAAACATTTACATAGCATACATAACATACACAAAAAATATAGCAAATTTGTATACACCATATTTTACTTCAAATATACGAGTTTATTCTTTTTTTTCCCTCTCTTAACATACACCATATTTTATTCTTACCTAAACATACACAAGAAAAGGACAGGTCTGTTGTAGATGAATCTTGGTGGTCAAATAGAATTAACCAGTATTTTACTCATAATTATAAAAACTAGAAGAAATTTGGCCTATATAACATGTGGATACAGAAAACTTCAGTCTTAGTAAATAGCATAATGATAGGATTAAAATTAATGTAATAAACCTAGCATTTTATTCTTATAAGCACTAGTCTTACTATTAAAAACGTGCTAGATCAACAAAGAGTTTTGAAGTAATGTATTATACTAGGATGCAACTGATGGAGGATGCTACGCTTGTTAAGTGTAAGTGGGTGGATGATATAGACAAAACGGTGACAGAAATGAGAATAACTACATGGTGGACAATCAAATCAGTTAGTGTAACTCAGCAATGACAATAACTACGGATGACTTGGCTACAATCGCCTAAAATAATACACAACAAGAGGAAACAGCACAGCATAAACAAGGGTAAACAACTTCATGAATTATGTTTTCAACTCAATCAAAACAATTTTACAAAGTAATCCAGATTCTGGACTAATTATTCAGGTTGAAACATGAGTGTTTTATATGTAGTATGCTTTCTTATAAAGCAATAAAATGTCAAAATCAATATAGCACCATTTCTGACAAAAACAGCAACAAGTCATACAAGCTTACAGTACCTGAATAATCAACTTATATGAATGAAGTCTAACCTGATAACATTCACAATATTTCTTCAAGCAGCTTGACTTCTTACAGTTGCATCCAGCTTGACTTCTTACAGCAGCTTGTAGCTTCTTTTACGGGTTTACCGGAAAGACAGTCTGAATAAAGCTCAAGAAACGCTCTGAATAGAACTGAGGATCAACTGCCGAGATGGATAGGGAGTCGAATTGAAGCGACTTGTATGCATGCTCTATTCTTTTACTCATGTTATAAACTTGCAATATATCAATTATTCCTAAATATAGTATTACATCATACACTTCATGGAACATTTGAGTATCATCTTTATTTGGAATATGCTCTGCTCTTGCAGGCATGTTAACTCCCAAGTGAATCTGAAGTCTGGTCAAATCACATTAATACTATCAAAACACTTATCAGCAAGTACAAAACAAATATTTGTTAATCATGATATATGTCGAATACCATAAAGTATGTCCTAAGGAATTTTTAACTGAATGGTTGTAACATGGACTGCGCAAAATTATCTACCTAAAAGAACTTAAAAATCTAATGAATGATGCCTAATGTACAACTATAACTATGACCATGATAACAGTTTATGACACACCTTGCAGTACCAGGAAGCAAGAGATCAACTTCTTCATCACCAGCAGCCGAAGCCCTAAGTCGACTTATTTAACTGTATTTAGGCCAATAAGTTTGTAAACATCGCCCACAAGTGACACCAATTGAAGAAATACCCTGAAAGCAAATTATGTTAACGATAGGAAATAAAAAACAAAAAAATTGCAAATCGTGAAATTTCAACAGAAATACAAACCTGCTGTTTAACACCAAGAGGCCGAGTGTCACCATAAGTAACATTCCAATTGAAGAATCTGTAAGGTGCTTTCGATAGAGGAAGCAGAAGAGAAAGCATAGACAGCGAAATTTAGGGTTGAAGGGGGATTTAGGTTTAAAGCGGAGGAAGCAGAAGAGAAAGCAAAACCTAGATTCACAAAAATAAATCAAAGGGATCGTCAAATCATTTTTGCTTAACCCTATATATTATTAATTTGAAGCAAACGAGATAACTATGAAAAAAAATCGAATTTACCTGATTTTGGGATAAAATTCGAAGAAGAAGGCGATTTTGCTCCCGACCTAATTTAAGATTTCGCGGCCGTAGAAGATATGCAGGGTTTTGAACGCGTTTGTTTTGTGTTTGAATTTTGGGTTTTCAGGCTTTTCACTTTGGGCTGAGAATGGGGAAAAACAAAAAAAAAACTGTTTTCAATTTTCTTTGTTTATGCCCATTTTGGAAAATTACTATTTTCAAAAATGAATTTTACAAAATGGTAAAGCAAACAAGTTTTCATTATTTTGTAAAATTAAAAACTAAAAATACTCTGAAAATGGGTAACCAAACAGGCCTATTTTCTTATTTTTAACTTAAAAATATAACTTTTCAACCAACCTTCCTTTGTTTGTAAAATTTTCATTGGTTATTAAATACTTTTCAGAAATGTGTTGCCACTAATTTTAGAATTAGATAATAATTTTATTTTATACAATGCCCCTTTTCCTTAGTTAAAAAAATATAAAACATTTAAGTCTCATACCTTAAATACTTTTATATATTCATCAAATCACTTAGGTAAAATCTGAAAAAATCCCAAAAATCTATTTTAATATGTTTTCCAACATATAAAAATTTCAAACCCAAATAATAATTAGTTAGCCATAGATAATTTATAATCCAATAACTCATTTTCTTCACTAGAAAATTAATATAAAACCAACATAAATTCAGAAAATTATGTAAATCGAAACCAATCTCTAAAATATCATTTCTAACCTATATTTAAATTATCAAGGTATTTGGATGTCATTTAATAGGGTCTTCATATCAAACATTTCAAAATACTAATATGGACATGCATAATTTACCAACAAACAAATATATGACTTTAATCATCAAAACATGGCATATACTTGCAAAAATATTTCGGATCTAGTCTTAAAAACGAAAATCTTAAGAAAATGGGATGTGGTAATTGATCACCTTAGATTTGAGATTAAAAGATGTGAGATTTGGTATTGAATTAGTTGATTCTCTTCATTCTCTTGAATCCTAGCTTTAATCTTTCCTTGAGAACAATGATGGTGGCCGGCCTTAAGAGTTTTTAGTTTGGTAAAATGAGAATGAACGTGAGTTTCAATTTCTAAGGGTTTAGAGTATAAGCCTTTCCTATTTCCCATAATGCTTGTACTCATTTGCTAACACATTGGTTTATGTTTTCCCATCTTAATTTACACATTAACATGACACGGGCTACCCTTAATTTAGTCAAATCTCAACCTATTAATCTTCACATTATTTTATTTTATTTAACTAATTAAATATCCTAGATAATGTTATAAAATTATAGGGTGTTATATATGTTTACTGTTTTTTCTTTCAAATCCTAAGAACAAGTATCATATTAAAGAAATGAATAGTTGCACCGTGAACAAATTCAATGAGAATAGTGTTATCCCGCCTTTTGGCAAGGCCGAGATAACCAGGAACTGACTGAAAAAAGACAAGATCACATGTCCTCAATTTGGAATGATTGATTGGGCAACTACAAATATCGATGAATTTTGCCCGAGTCCGGATCGGGCTACGATTGATAAGACACGTTAAGCTAAGTGGTAGAAACCAACGTTCCAAATTTCGGGGCAATCCGAGTTAGTATGCTCAAGTTATCGCCAATGGGAGATGGATGGAATGATATAGGCTCGAATCCCTCAGGAATGGCATAGGTTCGAATCGATCAGAAGTAAGCCACGCTCCGAATCCATTGACCACACATTGGTTCGAATCCATCCAAGTGGCCATGCTTCGACTCCATCAACCACGCCTTGGTGCGAATCCGTCCACAAGGCCTTGGTTCGAATCCATCGGTAGTCAGCTATGGTTCGAATCCATCAGAACACACCTTGCTTCGACTCCATCGAGCAAGCTTTAAGGTCGTATCCATCCCATTATGCCTTGGTTCGAATCCATCCTTGTATGCCCTAGCTCGAATCCATCGGGGGAAAGTTTCCTCGAATCCATGCAAGTGAAGAAGCCCCGGCTCCATTCCAAAACTCGTCTTCAAATCCCCCAATTGAGGCAACCTCGAATCGATCAAATGCTTTGACTGATTCGAACGAGCACCAGTTCCATCGATTCGAAGGAAGCGTGCCTTCGAATCCAATTCTTCGAATCCATCAGATAAACACGGCTAAAACCAAGGGTATGACCCAGAAAACTCGGAGAAAAAGGAGGATTGACCCGAAGCATACGCACCACGTCATCACTTTCACGTGCAGAAGCATGGATTCGACCCTATGGATTCGAACCATATCGATTCGAACGGATCCCTGGGGCGAAAAACTCCAACTTGAATCGATCATAACTCGAGATCTACAAATCCAAATGCTATGAAATTTTCGCAGGAGATTGCATATAGATAGAAGAATGTCCACGCCAAGTTTCATCACGATTGGACACCTTTTTGATCGATTCGAACCAAGGGTCGAATCGATCCCAAAGTGGGCCCGGATCTCCAAAATTCGGCCATGTGGGCCCCCCTCACGTGCCAGAAGCGTTCTCACCTGATTTTAGGCGAAATATCAGCCTCCTGCAACTATAAATAGTGCCCCTAGTCATTCAGAAAGGGGATCGGAGAATTTCAGAGATAAAGCACGCCGGACGCTGCCAGAATTGCTTCAGAGCACCACCGCTGCCTTTGATTTCGAATTTTGGCTTACTACTTGCTGTACTTTGACATAAAAAAGTTGTATTCTCCGAATATCAAGCAATAAAGTAACAAAACTTCATAGTGGACGTAGGCAATACGCCGAACCACTCTAAATCGTTGTCTCTCGTGCAATTTACTTCCTGTTATTTGGAGTTTTTGTTAGATAATCCACATTTTAATTTACTTTCTTCATTTATTATCTCTTCAAAAACTTATGACGAGTGTTGTGCCCAATTTTGACACAAACACTTTGGTGCTTTCACTGTGAAAAACCCAGTTTTTCTCCTGCTCTTTGGATCTATCATCGATACTGGATTGCATAAATCTAAGAGAGAGATCCAAACCTCATATTCAGATTCCTTCCGTTCTATTCAAATTTGTTCAAAGTCTAGGAAAGGATTCAACGCTTCAGGATGGTGAGTACAAGAACCACTTCTAACATTGGTGATCAAGAAGGTCGGGATAGGCAAAATCCCACACAGCTGCAGTCAACCAATCAAGATGCTGCTGGGCATACTGATCAGTAAGGTCCGGTCACAAGACAAGAGTTCCAGACGCTACTCCAGGAACTAACCCAAAGCCGACAACAGCTAACTGAGCAGTTGCACGCTAACGCTGAGTTGACCAATCAACTAAATCGCCAAAGGCGAAGAAGATCCAGAAGGGATCAAGCTCCTCATTCTTCCACCGAAAGCTCTGCTTCATCTGACTACAATGACAGATCTACCCGTCTCAGGCTAGACGGAAACCATGCGCAAACTATTGACTATCAGCAGGCATTAGCCGTTGGGAAAGTAAGAGTTGGCCCATCTACCAGCTTTCATACTGGACCCTCCTCCCGAGGAGGCACTATTCCACAATACACTGCAGATGATCGTGCTGCCACAGCCGTTGTAGTTGACATAGGAGTTGATACCCGAGATCACTCCAATCAAAATTACCATCAGCAGGGACATGCTCCAGAGCCATATGTCCCAGAAGACGTCGAGCCAAGGAGGCGAGATACGGATCGTCGACAGCGCCCGATCCCACCTCGCACTGTGGAACCCGACCACACTTTGGCTCACCACACACAGAATTTTCCGATGCCAGACCTCTCAGCCATGGTACGACAAATGATTCGCGAGAGTCAAGGCCTAACAAATGACGATTGGGGAATCTCCCGAAGTCATACCCTGTTCACTGATGACATATTGTATGCTGAACCTCCTCGGCGATTCAGGATGCCAACCCTGCCCATGTATGAAGGGAATTCCGACCCAAATCAACATATTTTGAAATACGAATGGTCGATGACTGCTGCGAGAGCTGATGACGCAGTAAAGTGCCGTAGTTTTCCCATTTCCTTAGGTGGAATTGCGATGATGTGGTTTACACGATTACCGCCACGATCTATTTCTTCATTTGATCAGTTAGCTACCAAATTTGTTGAGCAGTTTCGCATGCATATTCCCAGACCGAAAGATGCTAATACCTTATCAAGTGTCACTCAAGCTCCCAGAGAGACACTTAGACGATATTTGGAGAGATTCAATGCTGCATGCGCAGAGATCACCAACCCCAATGATAATTCCATCTTAATGGCTTTGACTAAAGGAATCGATCCTGATTCCGAGTTTGGAAATTGGTTAGCTGGAAAGCCTCCCGCATCGTTGGACCGTTTCTATTCCAAAGCCGCTCAATTCTTGAGGCGAGAGGATGCGAAACAGTCTAGGAAGCAGGACGATGCAAGGCCCAGTAGTGAAGGCATTCAGAGTAATGTTGCGGTTAAACAGTCTGGCGAAATTTCAGGAAAAGTCCAGTTGAATATTCAAAATAAGCAGACTCAACAACCGAGGAACGGTGATAACCGGAGCAAGAAGCAAGACCAAAATCGTGGTCTGAGGCGTAGAATCGCAATGTTTGACAGTTATACACCACTTAACACGTCACTGGAAAATGTATACCTACAGACTTGTAATACTATGCAATACAAGAAGCCTACTCCGAAGCCATCGTCGGAGAGGCAGATTCAAACAGGAAAATTCTGTAGATTTCATGAAAGTTATGGACATAACACCAATGAGTGTAGGCATTTGCAAGACCTCATTGAAAAATTAATCAGAGAAAGAAAGTTGGATCAGTTTGTTCGGGCACCGCAGTCCGGTGAGGCGGGCCCATCCAATCAAAATCGAACGCAGAATCAGGAAAGACAAGGTGAAACCGCTCGTACGGGCGGGAGGTTGGTTATCAATACAATAAGTGGTGGTCCCCATCCAGCAGACAGAAGCTGGAGAGAAATGGAGTCATATGCTAGCTCGATCAGGCATGTGAACTTTGAATGCTATAGTAAATCTGAAGACGGAACACCAGCTAAACAACAAAAGACGATGGCTGACGAAATCGTATTTAGAAATCGAGATGCCGATAAAGTCGAAGCCTCCACAATTGACCCGCTGGTCATATCCTCTCAAGTTGGTCCTGCTTGGATGAAGAGGATCTTGGTAGACAGTGGAAGTTCCGTGAACATACTGTTTAAAAGAGCATACGATTTAATGAAGATGGAAGCTAAGGGCTTAAAATCTTGTCAATCACGAGTTCACGGCTTCAACGGAAGTGCGACAATACCAACCGGAATGGTTGAATTGCCGGTGGAGTTGGGAGTGGGAGAATGCCGAAGAGTTCGGATGTTGCAATTTATTGTCTTGGATATTCCTTCTCCGTACAATGCCTTTTTGGGCCGACCGGCCCTTGCTGAATTTAGGGCTGCTATTGCCCCATGGTGTTTAACTCCGAAGTTCCCTACTGACCACGGGATAGGAGTTGTACAAGGAGATCAGGCTGCTGGAAGAGCCTGTTATGTTGCTGAGCTGTGGGAGGCGCAGCGAAAAGAAAAAGGAAAGGGCGTAGAGGAATCTCTCTATGTCCGTTTCACTGACAATTGACAATTAGCGCCTGGGCATCGGCCTGGGCACCACAACCAATTCCAAAAGGATCTTTACCCAAGGGACAATGATAATAAAGAAGAATCTACGGAAAGTCAAGCTTCTCCGGCTGAGCTAACCATCGATGTCCCGATTGACGATGATGACAATGACTCGAGAATGGTGAAGATTGGGTCTCAGCTGAACCAAGAGACACAACAGGAATTGGTTGATTTTCTTCGGGCGAATCTCGACGTATTCGCCTGGACGCACTCCGATATGTGTGGAATCTCGCCGGACATCGCGAGCCACACTTTAAATATTGACCCGTGGTATATCCCGGTCAAACAGAAAAGACGTGGTATGGATCCAGAGAGATCTTCTGCCCTTAAGGAAGAGGTCGACAAATTGAAGACGAATGGGTTCATTAGAGACGCTTTATACCCAAAGTGGGTGTCCAATCCCGTACTCGTCCGAAAACAAAACGGGAAATGGAGAACGTGTATCGATTACTCTGACCTTAATAAAGCCTGCCCGAAAGACAGCTTTCCACTTCCCCGAATCGATCAACTGGTAGATTCAACCGTCGGACATGAATTATTGTCCTTCATGGATGCTTACTCAGGTTACAATCAGATACCCATGCATGTACCCGACCAAGAGCACACAAGCTTCGTAACCGACTTGGGATTATACTGCTACAAGGTCATGCCTTTTGGATTAAAGAATGCTGGCGCAACTTATCAACGCTTAGTCAACCGAATGTTTGCTGATCAGATTGGGAAGACTATGGAGGATTATGTAGATGACATGTTGGTGAAATCACGATACTCCGTTGATCATGTCAAGGACTTGGAGTCAATATTCAATATCCTCCGGAAATACGGGATGAAGCTTAATCCACTAAAATGTCATTTCGGAGTCGCATCCGGAAAATTCCTTGGGTTCATTGTCAATGCCCGAGGAATAGAGGCCAACCCTGAGAAGATCCGGGCTATCAGAAATCTTCAGACTCCGAGAACCATAAAGCAAGTTCAGAGTCTTAATGGGAAAGTTGCAGCACTGAGCAGGTTTATCTCGAAGTCGACCGACAAATGCATTCCCTTCTTCGATTTGATTCGAAAAGGGAAATGAAACTTCGAATGGACTGTAGAATGTGAGGGTGCATTTCAATCGCTAGTCCAACATCTTTCCGTACCACCAATCCTTTCAAAGCCTGTAGATCATGAACAGTTATATCTCTACCTGGCGGTATCTGAAAATGCAATCAGTGCTGCATTAATTCGGGAGGAAGACCGAGTGCAAAAACTGGTCTATTACGTGAGTAAACGATTGACCGGAGCCGAGAGACATTATCCAAAGCTTGAAAAGCTGGCATATTGCCTAGTCATTGCCTCGAGAAAGCTCCGTCCATATTTTCAGGCTCATCCTATTACTGTGTACACCGATCAGCCGTTACGACAGGTCCTCATGCGGCCTGAGACATCTGGTAAGCTACTAAAATGGAACATCGAACTGAGTTAATTCGACATCACTTATACTCCGAGAAGGGCCATTCACGGCCAAGTCCTAGCAGATTTTATAGCCAAATTCACTATTCCTGAAGACTTGCCCGAGACCAGCAAATCTCCCGAATACATCTGGAAGCTGCACACCGATGGTGCGTCAAACGATCGGTGCTCAGGAGCTGGGGTAGTGCTTGAAACCCCCGAGGGACGATCCATATGTTATGCTTTAAAATTCGAGTTCCGCGCAACCAACAATGAAGCCAAGTACGATGCTCTACTTACCGGACTAAAGCTTGTCCGTGATCTGAAAATCATCGCTGTAGAGATCTACTGTGATTCCCAGTTGATAGTATGTCAAGTTCGAGGAGAATATCAGGCCAAAGACCGAAGATTGGCCGCTTATCTAACTCGAGTTCTGGAGATGATTGATCAGTTCGATTACTATGCCATTTTCTACATACCCCGAGAACACAATCAGAAAGCTGATTCGTTGGTGAAGTTAGCAAGTACGGGTGAAGCTCAGCAGTTGGGGGTCGTTCCGGTTGAAACCCTATCCTCCCCGAGCATTGATCAAAGGGAGACCGATTTCACATTTGAAGCTACCTCCAATAGGGAGTCGTGGATGACTCCTTATCGAGATTATATCGAACGTGGTGTATTGCCCGAGCGTCGAAGCGAGAAAAGACAAGTTCTACGAAAGGCCTCGCGATTTGTTATTCAAAATGGAGTCATGTACCGGAGAGGATACTCTGTTCCTCTCCTCCGGTGTATCGCGCACGATAAAGTCAAACGAGTGTTACACGATGTACACGAAGGAGAATGCGGCGATCACACTGGGGGGCAAACACTTGCAAAGAAAATACTCTGATATGAGTATTATTGGCCTACTGTTAATCGCGATGCTGCAGACTATGCTAGAAAATGTGACAAATGCCAGAAACACGCTCGAATTCCTAGAGCCCCGCCTACCGAGATAATCCAAATGGTCAGTCCTTGGCCATTTGCGGTATGGGGAATAGATATCATCGGCACATTGCCTCTGGCCAAAGGTGGCGCGAAGTACGCCATCGTCGTAGTTGATTATTTCACCAAATGGGCTGAAGCTGAACCTCTTGCAACAATTACGACAAAGAAAGTAATCAACTTTGTAGTACGTAACATCATCTGCCGTTTTGGTCTCTCACATACTATCATCACCAATAACGGAGCCCAATTCGACAGTGCTGAATTCAAGAATTTCTATCAACGATTCCACATCCATAAGAAATTCTCTGCAGTAGCGCACCCTCAAGCAAATGGTCAAGTCAAAGCTGTTAATAAAGTTATCAAATCCATTCTAAAGAAGCGACTGGAAAAAGCCGGGGGCAAATGGGTCGACGAACTTCCTATGGCGTTGTGGGCCTATCGAACGACTCATAAAACTGCAACCGGTCATACCCCGTTTTCTCTATCCTACCGCTCTGAAGCCGTTATTCCAGTCGAAATGGAAGTGCACTCTCATCGTGTAACATATTATGATCCGAAAACAAATGCCATACTACTTGCTGAATCTTTGGATTTACTCGATGAGAAGCGCGAAGAGGCTGACTTGAGGGCGGCCGCATATCGAAGTCAAGTCGCCCGACTGTACAATGCCAAGGTCCGCCGACGAACCTTCGAACTCGGCGATCTCGTACTCAAAAGAATCTATCTGGTTCCTTCGCACATGAAGCCAAATTGGGAAGGGCCGTATGTGATTTCACAGAAGCTCGGAGATGGCACGTTCAAATTATCGACCGTTGACGGTCTTACTTTGCCGAGAGCTTGGAATAGCGAAAGTCTTCGTCGCTACTACATATAAAAGACTTTACTTATTTATTTTTTGTCAATTTATCGCTTTGCATTTTATTCTAGCATTTCGAGATTTAAATTTGTAATAAGGCAACTGACTTTGCCATATTTTCTCGTTTTAGCAACAAAATGTCATCTCTTCGAGCCAGAGCTGTGATTTACTGAATATGACGTACAATATCACGATGCACGGAGAGTTAAGTTCCATCATGCGGTGGGATTTATTCAAATAGGGAGTGACTGTGATACGACCGGTCACTCGCTAAGTGAAATCCGAGCTCGGGGGAAGAACACTACATCAACATTCATAGGGATTGATACACGACAATCCCTCCTCCAACTCCAAATTTCCAGAGTGCGAATTGGAGTATAAACTTCAACTCTCGGTTCCCGGAGTGCGAACCGGAGTATAAATCCATCGCTCCCAGAGTGTGAGCTAACTCCAAATTCTCAGAGTGCGAATTGGAGTATAAACTTCAACTCTCGGTTCCCGGAGCGCGAACCGGAGTATAAATCCATCGCTCCCAGAGTGTGAGCTAACTCCAAATTCCCAGAGTGCCAATTGGAGTATAAACTTCAACTTTTGGTTCCCGGAGTGCGAGCCAGAATATAAAACTCTATCTTCAAATTCCCAGAGTGTGAATTGGAGCATAAACACCAACTCTTGGTTCCCAGAGCGTGAACCGGAGTATAAACACTAACTCCAAGTTCCCAGAGCACGGACTGGAGTATAAACACTAACTCCAAATTCTCGGAGTGTGAATTGGAGTATAAACATCAATTACAGGTTCCCGGAGAGCGAACTAAGTCATAAACATTGATAATTAATAAGTTCCCAGAGTATGGGCCGAACTGTTAATTGCAAATTGTGTTAAGTCCCCGGAGTGTGGACATGTATTCAAGGCTTATGACATATATGAGCACGAGCTAATCAACGCAATACTTAAGCAAAAGAGAAAAGAGTTGTTTTCCATTTTATCAACAAACAAAAAAGGAGTTTGATTACATGACAAAACAAAAAATAGTCCATAGAGTGGGTGCCGAATCCACACTTATACACGGCTCAAAAAAAGGAGAAGTAAAAAGAATTGCCATTTCACAACCACATGATAAAACGGGAAGTTCACTCCTTCTTCCGGGGTTTCTTCTTCGGAGTTGAGCCGCTAGACCCACTACCCGGCTTCCTGCGAGACTTTTTGTCCTTCTTTGGAACATCCTCAGGATCTGGCATAATATCAACGTCTTCCTCAGAGCTAGAAGGGATAGAGATCCTCTTGTGAGGACGAACTAAAGGCATGGGAGCCGTAACAGGTGGTGGAGCTTCGGCACTAGAAGTCATAACTGTGCCGATAGGAGAAATAACCACTAAAGGAGTTAAGCTTGGTGGAGCAACATCACTTCCGGAACCACCAACCGTCGTCGCCGCAGCCATTTCAGCGCTTATTTCGGCAAGGATTTCTTCTTCTCGGGAAGATCGAGCAGCGCTGGACACACTGATAGTCGGCATAAACGAGCTAAAAGTTGGAGCGACTCCACCCATTGCAAAAGAAGGATCGGTAAAAGGTTCACAGGGCTGCTTGAGAAGTTCCTCAATCATCTGAGCATCAAGCGACATTGAACTCCCCTCTCCAGTCTCGCCGGTTAAGGCGGTAGTCGTAATAGTCTCAGTAACGACAGCTCCTTGCATTGACAGCGAAATTTGTGGTACTGGAAGTGCTGGCGCATCACTTTCAGTCACTGATCGAAAAGAAATGAGAATAATCAGTCAAACGATCTGTTCCAAGTTCGTCATTCTAAATCACTTAAGGAATATTTGAATACCTTCTTTGCCTCGGCTCGGTGATGAGACGAGTTCGGAAACAGCAGTTGTACAGAGAGACAGTTCCGGTTGATCCGGGTTATAACCAGGAACAACATGTGGACCAACTATAGCAGTAACTCCAGATGAGGTCGGGGCAGCAACTAAAACATCCTCACTACAATGTGCAGCTCCAGAACCCTCGCCAGTCTCCACATGGTGAAAACCAAGTCTCTCTCTCAGCAGAAATCATTGCTTCATGAGAAGTTTCCTTTCCTCCTCGCTCAACAAGCGAGACTCGAGTTCAAATTCATCCACGGCACCTTCGGGGAGAGATGCTTTCTTGCTCGCCACCAATTTTCTCCAAGCATTGAGTAGAAGCGTAGAATAATCTCCGAGCCACGAGAGATTCCTGTGCTCAAGCACATTAGCATTATAAGTGTCAAGGAGCTCATCAAACTCGGCTTCTACCCTGAACAGCTCTGCCTGGACTCTCCCCTCCACTTCTGTCTCCACCGCTTCAACTTTAGCAACCGTCGCGTCTCGCTCAGCTCGGAGAGACACAGCTTGCTCACACGCTTTTTGTGCGGCCATATTAGCATCGTCTTTTTCCTTGTTTATGTCGGCAAACTTAGCCTTTAATTCCTCTAGTTCTTTGACCGCCACATCCCGCTCGGCCTCAACATTTTTGTACCGATGGCCCAAGTCTTCAACTAAGGTGCAATGCGCCTGTTGCATCTTTGCCATCTCAACTAATGTCTCATCGACCTTTTTTAGCGACTCAACTTCGGCCTTACGAGAGGATTCCGCTTCAGATTGAAGTATATCAACAATACGGTTCTTTTGAGCCAAGTCGGCTTCCAGTTTCTCAATAGTTTTGGCTCGATCGAAGGCTACTTTCGAAGCTTTAACAGCCGCCTTGTACCATTCTTTGTATTGAGCATAGAAATCGCGGGTATAGCTGAGGGCGGTGTTCACAGCCTCTTCGGGAATTCTTTTGAGATTAGGAGGAAAGATGTAAGCATCGAAGCATATTTCTGGAAAATCTTTCTTCAGTTGAGCAATTCTTATAGCCCCTTCACCAGATGGTTAGAGAGGGGCCTCCTCCACAGTTATGGTCGTAGCCGTATTAGTCCTAGAACGATGTGGACCAGGTTTTGAGATCTATAAAGATGGTTGTTGTCGCAAAGGTTCAAGTACAGGTGCATGGCTTCTGGGTGGCGGAGGAGAATGAGAGGGTGAATGGTACCTTCGGTCCCTATCAGAACGCTACTGGCTAGAATAATATCGAGAATGGTCCCTCTCACGATGCTCTTGCTCATAATGCCTCCGTTCACGATCACGATCAGAATCCATACGGCGAGATTCGTAATAAGATGAAGAATGATGCACTCGCCGAAGTCTGTCAAGTGTAGAAGGACGATCCGACATAGCACCTGTAAAGAAGAAACAATTCAGTTAAGTACCAAGGAAAAGCACTACAATGCATGTGGAAGTCGTGAAGTGTTGTGAAAGTGTATAAGTGCGCAAACCCCCCAACCAACCAGAAGTGTCGATTACACAAACGGGTAAAGACTCGCTTATATCAAGCGCTTCCCGGAGCTCTTCCAAACTGGACCCGTGGTGGAGAGATACGTAGTCCGGAATGGGAATATCATCCAGCCCTTTGAAAAAGTCTCCGGACTGACTAGGAGCAGCGCCGGAGATAGTAACCCCAGGTATGGAACGGGTTACGACTACAGACTTCCATCTCTTAAACTTAGGTACAGCGGCCTTGCCTTTTCGACCCTCTTCTATTCGGGAAAGGTCGGCTGCTATCTCAGTGTCCGTGGGCGTTCTTTCATCATCGCTTGTTTCTCTTACCACAATGCCAGGTTTTCTTTTTACAACTTCCTTCTTCTCCTCGAGGCCGGTCTTGCCAACCCTTCAATTACAATACTCTGGCTCATCTCAATCAAACCCAGCGTCCTTAAGTTATCGTCGGTCAACAGCAAGTCGATGTGCCTTGAATCGCTTGGGACCCTTTGCAAGCTTTGAACGATGCCTCTATAATGCCCACCGGTAGGTCTCGAAATGATGGCTATGAGAGTAACAGAGTATTAGTGCAAGTATTAAGAGTGGCCATTCAAGGATGACTTATGATACTTACGTCTGGATAACCATCTCCTGGCAAACCCTAGGGGGCATCGATCAAAAAACCACTCATTCTTGAAATAGCTAAGCCTGGTCCAGTCCCCAGTCACAACCTGACAGTTTCTGACCGCTTCCAGAAAAGTGAAAGATGGGCTATCACCCCTACTCTTGAAATTGAATATGTGCCTGATCTCGTTTGGCCTTGGCGGGCGAAAAAGGCAATCCATAAATATGACAAAGACGCTATTCAGCAATGCATGCCCGTTGGGATGGAGTTGTGAAGGAGTGATTCCTAAGTACGACAGCATCTCTCTGATGTATTGGTTAAAAGGAGGGAGAGATCCAGCCGCGCAGGCATGGCGGTAAAAGGCAGTATATCCTTCAGGTGGGTTATGTGGTCTATCATTGGCACTAGGTAATAAAACATCGTCCAGGGATATGTTATGTTTCAAACATATCCGGCCCAACAAAGACTCCGAGATACTGGACTGAACAGAATCGACAGGATCTTCGATAAATATGGCCTCCGGCAACTCATCCGGAGCCGAATTTATAACTTCAGGAGGGATTTCCGGAATCTCAAGCACTGGAGGAGGCGAGCTTTGTACTTCTTGTTGTTGAGAACTCGAAGATTTCATAATTAACTAACTCACCAGAAAGCGGCGTTAAATACATAAAAAGCCCATGCATTCCCCCAGTGTAAAGTGTATGAATATGTCGTGCAGTGCAAGTGCTATGCATAACTTAAGCATATTTTACAAGTTGAAACAAGATGTCCGAACGACGAAACTTTGGAATTTGAGAATGAAAATGACCGTCATCGCTGACCGTCACTTCCACGCCACCCAGATGCTACTGACCAATTCAATTACCATTCTGTTATATTGTTGGTTAAGTCACAATTTCATCGATGAGCTTCAAAAAGGAGGTCAAGTCAAATTCGGTTATGCAAGGCCGAAGCTCGTCGGAGTCAAGTATGCTAAAGTTCAGAGAGTTCGTTAAAGTTCAAAGTTGGAATTGGTCGTAGTTCAGATGTGAGAGCAAATCAGAAGAGTGGGAGTCCCAGAAGCAAGGACGTTCGAATCGATCGACTCGAATCGATACGAGTCGAATCGATGAACTTCGAATCGGTACGCCCCGACTCCGTGTAGTTCGACTCGATGAGACCTTGGGACAGAGAAGCAATTCGAATCCATGAGCTCTGCATAACTTCGAATCGATCAATACTGAACACCTTCGAACCCATCAGAATATCATTACTTCGAATCGATCGGCACGAGACCCTTCTTCTTTCACAACCATCGATTTGAAACCTTGTACTCAAGATCGATTCGAACTGTTCATTCCTGGATCGAAGCGAAGCAATGAAGGAAGATAGCGTCCATCAATATCTACGCTCCTCCAAGATAACATTCTACGATCGATACGAATTGAATGGTTTCGTTCCTCAGATCCATCGAGTCGACCCATTCCAGATCTCACAACCCTTCATGATTTTCAGAAGAAAGGATTGAATCGATGCTGGAAACTCCAGTTTTATCATTCCCTACGCTCGAATCGATCCCTTGGTTACCTGATTGGATTCGATTGCAAAAGAAGACTTGGTGGAATTTTATTGTTTCGTGCAAAGACACGGTTGTTTCTAGCTCGGGAGGATCGATTCGAAGAAGCGGCGATGGTACTAGTAAAAAGTGAAAGTGAGGCTTACCTCGCGTATTTATACGGGTTCGAGAAAACGCTTGAGGCTCTTCGTCTCCCGGTCATATTGACCTTCTACCACCGGTCACTCGCCATGCTCCATCGATTCGAACGACCGCTCAATAACCCACTACGTTCGAACCCATCCCAGCGTAGAGCCGTTGCTTCGAATCCATCACACGGCTGAGTCCATATTTCACTTCGAATCCATTGCCTTCCTACCCTTTACACGATCGAATCCACGACAATTTTATCGATGCGAGGCATCATCGATTCGAGGAAGCACTAAGCAAAGGCTGGATTAAAAACCATCGACTCGAAGATAATCGATTCAAACATACGTGACTTCGAATCCATCAAAGGGCGTCGATGAGAGCAAATGAATCAATACGATTTGAAAAATTACTTGTCTACCTTTTATACCGATTCAGGAGAGGATCGATACAAGAGGACGATCACAAACAATCATAAAAACAGTGTTTTAACTCGAATCTCAAGATCGGTTCAGGAGAGGACCGATACAGAATTCGATAACAAACCGAACTGACAACGACTTGCAGTCACGCAACGTTAACCAAAGTCAAGGTGGTACATATATGCACATATGTCTGACTAATGTTTGATCTGTATTATTCACAGGGATCAAATGTCCATTTCGTCATGATGTAGACGACGAACAGCCGATCGCGATCATACGACGATTGGCTACAGCAATAAAGAATACAACTCTCAGCAAAGCATGATCTAATTGTCCAACGATAGACTGCAGCTTTTCAAAGCACGTCATGTTTACACAAGACGTACTTTTGGGGGCAAATGTTATCCCGCCTTTTGGCAAGGCCGAGATAACCAGGAACTGACTGAAAAAAGACAAGATCACATGTCCTCAATTTGGAATGATTGATTGGGCAACTACAAATATCGATGAATTTTTCTCGAGTCCGGATCGGGCTACGATTGATAAGACACGTCAAGCTAAGTGGTAGAAACCAACTTTCCAAATTTCGGGGCAATCCGAGTTAGTATGCTCAAGTTATCGCCAATGGGAGATGGATGGAATGATATAGGCTCGAATCCCTCAGGAATGGCATAGGTTCGAATCGATCAGAAGTAAGCCACGCTTCGAATCCATCGACCACACATTGGTTCGAATCCATCCAAGTGGCCATGCTTCGACTCCATCAACCACGCCTTGGTTCGAATCCGTCCACAAGGCCTTGGTTTGAATCCATCGGTAGTCAGCTATGGTTCGAATCCATCAGAACACACCTTGCTTCGACTCCATCGAGCAAGCTTTAAGGTTGTATCCATCCCATTATGCCTTGGTTCGAATCCATCCTTGTATGCCCTAGCTCGAATCCATCGGGGGAAAGTTTCCTCGAATCCATGCAAGTGAAGAAGACCCGGCTCCATTCCAAAACTCGTCTTCGAATCCCCCAATTGAGGCAACCTCGAATCGATCAAATGCTTTGACCGATTCGAACGAGCACCAGTTCCATCGATTCGAAGGAAGCGTGCCTTCGAATCCAATTCTTCGAATCCATCAGATAAACGCGGCTAAAACCAAGGGTATGACCCAGAAAACTCGGAGAAAAATGAGGATTGACCCGAAGCATACGCACCACGTCATCACTTTCACGTGCAGAAGCATGGATTCGACCCTATGGATTCGAACCATATCGATTCGAACGGATCCTTGGGGCGAAAAACTCCAACTTGAATCGATCATAACTCGAGATCTACAAATCCAAATGCTATGAAATTTTCACAGGAGCTTGCATATAGATAGAAGAATGTCCACGCCAAGTTTCATCACGATTGGACACCTTTTTGACCGATTCGAACCAAGGGTCGAATCGCTCCCAAAGTGGGCCCGGATCTCCAGAATTCGGCCATGTGGGCCCCCTCACGTGCCAGAAGCGTTCTCCCCTGATTTTAGGCGAAATATCAGCCTCCTGCAGCTATAAATAGAGCCCCTGGTCATTCAGAAAGGGGATCGGAGAATTTCAGAGATAAAGCACGTCCGGACGCTGCCAGAATTGCTTCAGAGCACCACCGCTGCCTTTGATTTCGAATTTTGGCTTACTACTTGCTGTACTTTGACATAAAAAAGTTGTATTCTCCGAATATCAAGCAATAAAGTAACAAAACTTCATAGTGGACGTAGGCAATACGCCGAACCACTCTAAATCGTTGTCTCTCGTGCAATTTACTTCCTGTTATTTGGAGTTTTTGTTAGATAATCCACATTTTAATTTACTTTCTTCATTTATTATCTCTTCAAAAACTTCCGACGAGTGTTGTGTCCAATTTTGACACAAACAAATAGGAATTTATGAACATGAAAGTTGATGATGATGGCAGTATTAAAGAAGGAAAATACTTTTAAGATACTTCTTTATCTCCGAAAGATCTTACCCCAAAGAAATTGGAAGAGATGAAAAAAGATGCACCTACAACTATTTAGCCATCTTTCTAGTGAGGCCAATAAAGAGTCTTATGACATCACGAAGACAAAAAAATTATGGGACGCACGATGTATATCAAGAGTAGTCTCTTATCAACCACATTATTATTCACCAACGTCTTAGGATGAATTCAGGAACCACTTTCCCAGTACCTAAATACCTTAATCATGAATTTGAAGGCAACACAGTAATTTTTAGTCATAGAATCAGAACATATCCAATATAGCATTAAACATGACTTGATTTAACGTTAACTCCATTATTACGGTAACACGTTAAAAAGATCTACTGTATAATGTAAAAAAAGATTTTTCTTCTTCTCTTTCCTTTTTGTTGAAATTTTATTTTTCCTTTTTCCTTTTTTTTCCTCAAATCTACATATTTTACCGCGATGCATTTGCTCCATCAAATCGTGGATCTGCATGGATCTGACTTGTTGCTACATCTGAGGGCTTTTCAAGCAGAAATAACAATTCCTAAACTTCACTACTAAACGTCTACCGGTAAAGGATCGTTTCAAACATAATGAAATCAGCAATAATATCAATAAAATGGACGTAGATCTCATTAACGGTTGAAAGCTATAAAAACGCTTTCGTTCTTTACCTTTTTTGCTTTGATTCTTCATTATATAAATCTCCACGATTCAGACCTTAAGCTGTTGACAAACTACAGTTCAACGATCCAACAATTTTCATAGCATCCAGAATCTGTGTCCAAAATCATCAACCGAATCATGAACTCGATGAGAAACCATTTCGTGTGTTTGCCCAATCTAGGTGCACACCATTATTTTTCACACGGATAAAATATTAAGCATTAATAGTTTAATACGATAATATTATAAGAAAAGTAATACAAGTTAAATCAACGAATTTCCAGACATTATTAACGTGGGGAAATTTGCATTACATAACGTTAGTCATCTAATATTGTGATTATTAGCACATGAGATATGAATATTAGGGAAAGAAATAATTAACAAAATATACAGGATACCACCACTAGAAGGGAATGCAATATCTCTCTCCGGATCTTATTCAAAGTCGAGCCTCCAGTGTTTTATTTACAAACTTCTCTCTCCAACTCCATCAAATGTAGATCTTATCAAGCATGAGAACAACTTTGGTTGGCATTAAGGGCTTTCGCTAAACTCCATCTCCTAAAAAAAATCCAAACAATGACTGTAAATAGCAATTAAGACGATCAAATAAAGCAACTAATCAAATGTTTCGATAAAATCATATGAATATGCAAATGAAAGTAAAAGGCTACTCACTAAGCACACATGTCCCAAGAGACAACTTTTATCAATACAACAGGAATGACATAGCTCATGATATATATCATCCAGTTGTAAATATGCCAAACAAGAACTAATAATGCATATAATCATGAAACGCCACAAACTTTATATCCTGCAATTCGTATCAAATAAGATAGCTTAAACGATGAATATAATGAATCGGTTCAGTCTTCGAACTCTAGTCGGTGTGATATCAGTTCTTAAGGAAGAATAAGAAGGGGGGAGAGGGAGGGAGTGAGAAACATGGCCCCGATTTTTGCAATATATGAACTTGGGGGTTTTCAGTATAGCCATTTGATGTTAATTAATGATGATGATGCTAAGTATATAACATTACATGTTTATCAATGTATTATACAGTTCGTAGATAGTAGATAACTAACTTAAGCTTCAAGAATTCTAGAGTTTCCTGTGATTTTTCAAACTGAATAGAGCAGTTTACAGCCTTTTTTATAAGAAGGTAAACCTTATCAGGGAATCAAGATCCTGGTCTAGCTAGGCTAAGGATTAAGCCCCTCCTGACATAGTAGAAAAAAAACAGCTAAAACATAAATATACTGTATCATAAGGCCATGCAAATTTTAAGCCACATTAGAGAACTAACAAGGCGTGCCACATATATTGGTTGATTGGCATAATAAAGCCTTATCAGCATGGGCATGATGATTAGGACACATGGATGTTCACATGCCAACTAAATACATTTTAATGATGAGAGAAATAGAGATAACAAAATGGAGATTGCTAAAAATGTAGTATAGAAAAATGTTATGTACCTTGCCACAAAGTGGACAAAATTCGCTCCTTTCCATCCATTCATATATACAGCCAAGGTGGAAATGATGGGAGCACTTAGCAATGATTTTTGGATTTTCCGGAGTGTATTCTGCAAATTCAAGATATAAGTAGCAAGTCAATAACCACGAGACAATGGTAAGGCTCTAGATTGTTGACCTAGAGCTTCTAGGATCAAGTCTTATAGATATCAAGTAGTGAGAACATTGTAGATGACAACAGGGCTATAAAAAAATTGAATGTTCCAACACACAGTGGCTGGTGGACATTGAATCACCATAATATAATAGATCAAAGATCTTAATCGTATATAGAGACTTCCAATCTGGCAAGAGACTAAGAGGGCCAGGGAGACGGAACTTAGATACAGGTACTAACATATATTTGCACTAGTTACAAAAATTTGCACGAGAAGACTATTTAAATCAACAGGGAAATACCAGCACAAGAAGACTATTTAAATCAACAGGGAAATACCACTGACGAACGGTGGCATGCATAATAATGATACAGCTACTGTCTCCCACCACGCATCATAATCTATGTTGTAAAAATCCTTGTAGGCGCCCAATTAATCTCCGCATAGGCATATCTGCCTAGCTCGCCTGGGCGCTAGGCAAGTCCTACAACCACATCTAAATTTCTAGGCGGGCGGCCTTGAGAGTACATATTGCGAACTGAAAATCTCC